>CAKJTW010000025.1:29497500-31997500 GCA_917880005.1 Nanger dama
CTCTAATTTAGCTTTTGAGCTAAGGAGAAAGCATGTGTGGAAGGCTGGAGAGGTTTTTAAACATCAGGAGAACTCATGCTATGGAATTCAACTCTCCTCCTCTCTCTCCCCCTCCCTCCTCCCTGCCTCCCTCCTCCAGCCCTCCCTCCCTTCCTTCAAGACAGCTTAGCTCAGTTGTGAAAAGCTCAGGGTCCTGGATCTACCATGGAAGGCTGTGTTAACGGGTTCTTTAGCTTCTCAAAGTTCTCAGCTTCCTCATCTGTGAAGCAGGGATGAGAATGGTACTTACTTCAGGGTGGTGGGGCAGATTAAATGAGTTAATAAGGATGAAGTACTTAGGATAGTGTTTAGTGCATATGCGAACATGCATGTACACACACACACACACACGCACACACACACACACCACCACCACACTCCAGATGCGTTAGTTACTATCTTATCCCTCCGTTTTCCTTCCTTCGCCACCTCCTCCTCCTCCCCCACCCCTCCTCTTCCTACTCCTCCTCTGTCTCTCCTCTTCCCCCCTGACCCCCCAGCTCCTGTTACTAAGCACTTCAGTCTGTAGCTTGGTTCTAAGTTCGTTTAAATCAAAGGATGAACATGGGCATGGACTCAAGAAAACGCTGAGAAGCCCTGAGGGACTGGACTGGAGGGGACCCTTTCTTCCAACTGGAAAATCAAGAAAGCCTTCATGGAAAAAGTGGCATTGTAGCTGGGCATTGTGCCCAGATGTGGAGCTAGCAGGATGGGTAGAGTGGGGACTGGGACTCCAGGGAGAAGGATGAGCTTTGGCAGGGGCCCTGGGGGTGCGATAGACCACCCAGGACAGAGGGGCTCTGGCAGATCCTCGTCAGGTGGTCCTGATGACACACCCAAGCTATCGTTCTGCCCTGTGCTATACTCAAGTTTCATCCAGGTCATCTTCCTTGCCTCAGTTTCCAGGAGACCCCAGGCTGGGTCCCCCAGTGACCACACATCGTGTTGTCATTTTCACTGCCGTACCCCAGGCCTGCCCTCCACCAGCTTCACCTCCTCCCATGCCTGCTCCTTAGGTCTCCCAATTCCTGCTTAGTCCAACGAGGAGCTGATGTCATCCAACTTGCCCGGAAACACAGATTAGAGAAAACGCACACAGTCAATTTAACTGGCAATTAAACAGGCTCCCCTATGTAATTAGCATCAAGACAACTCACAATTACTACAGGGCGCGTGTTCACAGCCGAGGCTGCACATTTATATAAAGCGACAGTTACTGGGCGCTAATATCTTAACAGGAAGCAGAGGGAATCTGTGAAACCGCTTCAAGAAGGCAGCCCATCCTGTCCCTCTGCACTGTAAATAACTCTTTGTAAATGCAACTGTAAAATTAAAGAGGGAATGCTTGAAGTGATGCAGAAGAAGAAAAAAATATTTACTCTGTGGAAAGTAACTGATTGCTCTTTTGAGATGACTGATTTCAGAAGACGAACCAGTTGGACCTATTAGTAATAACAAACACTGCTGGTTGAGGCCTCCCTGAACCAGGCTCAGGCCACACTTTATTGCATCCAAGTTATACAAAGACTCTCTTACAGAGAGGGGAATTAAGGTCAGGGAAGGGAAGCAGCTCGCCTGAGGTCACATAGCACACAAGGTGGGCAGCAGGATATAAACAGGATCTGACTCCAGAATCTTTATGCAAAACCACCCTACACAGGGCTGCTGCATGCTCCTGGTGGGGCTCACGTGCTCCTGGCAGTGCCGAGTGGGATTCCAGTCTCCTGTCTCTCACTGTCTGGCCCTTGCCACTGTGCCCTCTGGTGTATATGGAAAACGAAGCCTGGGGAAGACCACCAAAGAGTGCCCCTCTGTTAACTCTGTCTCCCTGAGAACTGGCTTGTGGGTCTGAAGTCCTTGTTCCCAGGAAGAGGGAGGCCTGAGATGGCTTCGGGGTCAACTCAACCAGATTCCTTGTAACGTGACCCAAACAATCTGCTATCTGACAACACTGAGCACGGCTGCATGAGGCACGCCGTGAGCTCCCTCCTTCCTCTTCCCTTCTTCTAAAGCTTCAGAAATACCCCTGGAAAGAAGAGCAACCTACTCATCCATATGATTCTGGCAAGTTGGGGGACAGCTTGCTATTGCTAGCTATTGCTTGCAACAGCCAGCTATTGCTGTGTAACAAACCGTCTCAAAGCTCAAGGGCCTAAAACCAATGAAATGTTATCACTTACTCATCTGCTGGTCAGCTGGACTTGTCTGGGCACCTCTGCTTTCAAGACAGATGTGGGACTCAGCTAGGCAGCTCTGCTCCTTACATTTCTCAGGCTCCTTGGACCGGGTGGTTGGCTGGAGTTTGACCTTCTCGTGGAGGTTTTAGAGGCTCAAGAGTGAATTGAAGCATGGAAGGGAGTGCTGAGATTGGCTCTGGTACACCGTCACTTCTGTCCTCATGTTATTGACCAAAGCAAATCACATGGCTAATCTCAACTCTCATGGCCAAGCTAAGGTCAACAGCAAGAGTGGATGCAGAGAGAAGTAAAGAAGCATGAGAAAGAGAACCATTCAATTTGTCACAGTGCAATAAGCAACAATTAAGTATTGTATTTGTTTAAGAGTCAGTGTTTGATAGGAAAGGAGCTATCAGCTGAAGGGATATGACCTAAGGCTTTAATCCATAACTCTGTACAATGAGAACAATCATAACTGGCTCACAAGGCTGTTGTGAGATTTCAGTGAGTAATCCACTCAGATTACCCAGCACCTTGCCTGACAAGTCATCCTCCTTCGAGAGTCAACACTACCCCAGGATGACCAACCCATCCTGATTTACTCAGACTTCCATCCCGGAACCCTCTCAGACCCAGACAAACCAGGATAGTTGGTCATTCTAACTTCTCCCATCACCAAACAGATACAAGCTAATCTGCCTTTGCTAGGGGCCAAGGGTAGACTTTCTCATTTAACCCTCACGACCACCCTATTCACCAAGGGGCCATTGTGTGCTTATGGGACTCAGGCAGCACCAGGGAATAGGAAGGGTAAAAGATGACTGTTTTAATGGGCTCTTCCTTTAAGGGGCTGACAATCTAGAAAGATAAGAAATGCATATATGGTAACAACTGTGTCACAAGGGAAAAGCGATGCTGACAAATCCAACTTCCCCAAGGACGGTGAGGCTGGGAGTTTTCATCATGAGCAGTCAAGTCCCTTTATAGCTACTCTATCTTGATAGCCAAGGTTAAGAGTCTGGTTTTGGAAATTCAAGGAAAATTATGTCTGAAAAGAGTTTGCTTGACAAAAGGAATTTGACTTAGTTCTCCCACCGGGATAGTGGTGGGGGATATTTTTCTAAATATATTTGTTTACAAATTGGAAAACTTTTCAACCAATCAAGGGCTGATGGGACCTGTTCAACCAATTCTACTCCTTGAAATCTTGGGAAAGAAGAGGAATTTGTATTCAGGGTGCTCTGGGTAAGGTCAATACTCCCCATTTACTTAGAAATGAATATTAAATCAAATTTAGCAGTCCCAATCATTCATCTTTCTCCTTGCAGCTGGGCCCTTTAATTTTCCATTTTCATTGTTTTAAAAAGTCATGGGTGAAGCAGTATATTACCAGGAGCACAATAAGGGAATGGAATGTTAGCCGAGAAAGCAAATTTTGTCCTCAGCTCTGATGTCTTCTGGAAAAGCCAAGTCCAAAAGGTACACCCAGTTGCATTGGGCATATTGTGGGTTTTGAGAGCATCCTAGGCTGAGCTTGGGAGCTGGCTGTCTCATGCCCTCCTCCTAATTTGCCTGATTTCAATCCCCGTCCCTTTAGTAAAGTCAGTGGGTGAGGACTCACTTTTGGCTCCTCCTGACCAGAACTCTGGCTCATTCTTAAAGTCTCCAGTCCATTCACCAAAATTTCACCAAGGATACTATTGTATTGATAAACAGGTCAGCCTTGGAGAGACTAAGCTGGACATGTGCATAAGCAATGGCAAGGCAAGGTCAGCCTTGGGAGGTCTGAAGAGGGAGCCACGAAGTGTGTCATCTGGGCAGGAGTCAAGACAGCTTCTCATGGAGTTATCATAAGAATTAAACAAGATGACATGTATTATGCACTCAGAATATTCAATCACTTATTTAACAACTTACGTGTTCAGCACTAATTTGATGTCAGGCACTCTGCTGGGCAAGGAGGTGCTATGGTGGGTAGAAGCAGGCCCAGGACCCAGGTTGCTATGCAGCACCTGGCACATAGTTCAGCCCCCAAATGGTAGCTGTCATCTTTATTATCGGACCCACCTTGTAGCTCAGATGGTAAAGAATCTGCCTGCAATGCAGGATACCCGGGTTTGATCCATGGGTCAGGAAGATCCCCTGGAGAAGGAAATAGCTACTCACTCTAGTATTCTTGCCTGGAGAATCCCATGGACAGAGGAGCCTGGCAGACTACAGTCCATGGGCTCGCAGAGTCTGACACGACTGAGCAATCATCACTTTCACTTTCTTAGTGCACAGAGCAGAAACAGGGCTCAGAAGGACCATCACCCAGACGGCCATGGGTCCACAAACACCCTTCATCATTTCCAAATGGGAGTGAGAGAACTGAGCATTGTAAAGGCAGGAACTTGACCTAGTATTCAGATTGCAAAATCCAGACTCGTTTCTTCCCTGGTTAGGAAGAAATTTGGGACCCCGAGGAGCCTACTATTCACCCCACAGTTCTCCCCAACATGACTCCACCACCTGTCTTATAATGATGGTGGTGACGGTCACCTGCCATGCATGGGGTGCTTGTGGCATCCCAAGCACTCACCTGGTCTGATTCGACCTTCTACCTATTGCGAGATACTTTATATCAATGACCCTTACACTTTAGAAGGCATGAGATTCACCAGGAGGGTTTGTAAAATAACCCCCAAGTTTCTGATTCATTGAGCAGAGAGTCCAGGTGGCAGCAGGAAAGTGTGGGGCAGGAAAGAGGCGGAAGAGCTAGGCTGGGACTGCACCACACGGTCTGCAGGCCTCTGTCAGGACTTGGGATTTTATCCAGGGGCAATGGGAGCCATTCAAGGCTTTCAGTCAGGGGCAATGGGATCTACTGGAGTCTCTTCGTCTCTAGGACTGCAGAATTTGCATTTCCAGCAAGTTCCCAGGCAATACCGATGCTGCTGGCTCAGACCACAGACTTAGAACGTTATCCCAATTTTGCAAGTGAGAAAGCTGAGGCTCTGAGAGGTCAGGTGACCCACCCAATCACAGAGCTAGCAAGGGGCAGGGCCTGTATTGTTGTCAGCTGGCCTGGTTTGCTTAGGAGTGAGGGGCTGTCAGGGACATGAGACTTTCAGTGCTAAAATCAGGACAGTCCCAGGCAAGCCAGGGAGTCAGGCATCCCAGCTTCCAACCAAGCTGAATGGTTTTGTGGTCATGTTTGAGAGTACTGTAGAGCTTACAGAGGGTCTTTACACCTATCGATAATATCACTATGATAATGAACAACCACTAGTTATATGTTGCCTTGGGCTTCCCTGGTGCCTCAGATGGTGAAAAGTCTGCCTGCAATGTGGGAGACCCAGGTTCAATCTCTGAGTTGGGAAGATCCCCTGGAAAAGGAACTGGCAACCCACTCCAGTATTCTTGCCTAGAGAATCCCATGGACAGAGGAGCCTGGAGGGTTAGAGCCCGTGGGGTTGTAAAGAGTCTGACACGACTGAGCGATTAACACACACCGTCTATTGCCATGGACCATTCTGAATGTTTATATCCAAGATCACTGAATTCTCATAACAACCTTAAGAAGTAGGAATCACTATCCACATCACAGTGGTAAACTGGGACATTAAGAAGGAATGATTTGTCCAGGTCACATGACTACGAAGGGGCAGAGAGGAAACCTAAGCGCCAGGCTCATCTTTGTCTATGCCTGGGGGCGCTGGGGGGCTCCTTAGGAGGAAGGCAAGTTTGAGAGGCTGGGTGTGGAATGGAGTGTGGCAGCTCCCAGCTTCCGGAACCAGTGTAGTGGGTTCAAGTCCCAGCACAGATGCTTGCTGGTGGTATGGCCTAGGTAAGTCACTTTACCTTCCAGGCCTCAGTTTCCCCCACTGTGAAATAGAGATCATTATAACAGCTGCCAACCAGAATGCTGCTGGAGAATTAAATCCAGATGAAGTCCACAGAACAGGGCTCGGCACTAGCTTGGCTGAGTGAAATGAGGCAAAGGTCAAGTGGAGAGACTGGCAAGATGGAAAAGATAGTCCATGTTGGCAGGAAGGGAAGTGTGGGGCTGGAAGTGGGGAGGTGGCTGAAGAGCTAGGTTAGGACTGATCCAGGGTGTGGGGCTCTGTCGGGACTTGGGATTTTATCTAAGGACAATGGGAGCCACTGAAGGGTTTGAATCAGGGCAGTGGGATCTACTGGAGTCTCTTTGTTTCCAGGGTACCCGGATGTTCTTCAGGGTTGGGTCATGTGGATGGGATGACGAGGAAATGAGTTGTGGCAACATGCTGCATATGATGAGTTATTGTAATTAAGGGTCTGTCAATGTTTCTGCTGGTAATTTTCTGAGAGTATCTGAGTTTTGCTTTTTGTTGTTTTTATTTTTTGCTTTCCTGGGTGTAAAGGAGTCTAGTCAGGGCACACTGATTGTGCATGCAAGACAGGTCTTGAGGTCATTATGCAAGTGTTAATGTTCCGTTACAATATTCAGTAATGAATTGGGACTTTCAGAGTATAGCAGTTTGTGCTATTGGCTAAAATGAGTGTATTCATCTCAATTTTTAACATCTATTGCCTCGGAGAAGCTTTTACAATTAAATGTTTGGTTGCACCAGCAAATAAGAGGAAGGATGAGAAGGACTTTCCTACCTTCCTTGGATGAGAAGGACTTTCCTACCCTCATCTAGCCACAGTCCTAGCCCTATTACCTTGCCCACATATTCTGGAGACGGTCAGATTTCAGTCCATTACAGAGAAGAACTTTATGATGATTACAATCATCTGGCAATACACCCAACTTTTTTTTGAGGTAGTGAGTCCCCCATTGTTGGTGATATTCAAGCATAGCTTGTTAACTGCTGGCATGTAGAGGGGACTCCAACATCAGAGAAGGAATTTGTATTTGTAAAGTTACAGAGGTTTGTGGATGAGACCTGCGCAGAAGCATGACCAGCAAGGAAGGCTGTATGGGAAATTTATCACCAATCCACAGGATTTCACCTGTCTGCTAACAGTGTGCTCCAGAGAGCTGATTCATTCATTCTGCTCGTTTCCAGTCACTATTCCTGCAGGCCTGGGCACAGGATGGGGTTTTCTGGGTCATTGCATATACTTCAGAATTATGACACTGACTTGTCTTGAACTGTTAACTTCGGACCTGTTACTCTTCTGATTTGCTTCCCCAAGGCGAGAGAAGAGCCAGAAGAACTCAGCGGACTAAGTCCCTTCCATGTTTACTGCAAGAAACGACCTCTGCTTCTCTCTGCACATCAGGAATAAGATCTGAGCAGATGTCAGGATGTCTTAAAACTACCTCAGGTTCCTGGATCTCCCAGGAAAAAGTTTAGGACCTTCAGTGGGCTCCTGGCTGAACATATAAACTGCAAGGGGAAATAGGGTTCATTTGGAGGAAAATCGCCATGACCCAATGCTGACCTTTTTCAAGGTACCCTGGTGCCATCGTAGGTGTTGGTGTCTCTCATTCAGTACATCCCCGCGGAGGGCAGTGCTGGGGAGGCCCTGTCCCTGAGGAGTGTCCTGGCTATTTGCTTTCCCATCCTTCTCTCACTAAACTATGTAAGTTGCTCAGTCGTGTCTGACTCTTCGTGACCCCATGGACTGTAGCCTGCCAGGCTCCTCTGCCCATAGAATCCTCCAGGCAAGAATACTGTAGTGGGTTGCTATTCCTTCTCCAGGGGATCTTCCCAACCCAGGGATCAAACCCGGGTCTCCCCACACTGCACGCAGATTCTTTACCAACTGGCCCACTAGCAGCACTGACTGTGCTTCTCCAGTTTGTGCCCTAAGCTGCCCAGCTGAGTGGCAGGCATGTGGTAAGCATCCGTGAAGTGTTTCTGTGATGAATGAATGAATGACAACAGAGGTCAGATTTGTTTTCAAACCACCACCCTTTCCTACGTCTTGAAGTCAAGGCGTTTTCCATTGTCTTGAAGACAAGAGTTTTCCATTCCTTTCTTCCATATTCTCTCTTCTGCTTTTAAGAGCGTCTAATTGCACCAAAACCACAATGTCTGATGTGCAAACCACACTTTCTTGTTGCTAAAACCCTTTCATATCCTTCATCTCATCTGACCTGCACATTTTAGGGTGAGGAAACTGAGGTACAGAATTTCTGGAGTAGTAGATGGCAGAGAGAGGCCTTCAACCTTGGTCCTCTGGTTCCAAGACTAAGGTGCTGGCAACAATGCATCCACGTCTCCTGCATTTCTGAGGACTGTGTCCTCGGAAAGCAGCAGTGCCGGAGGGGCCCACCCCTCATTTCCGTCTCAAGCAGACCAGGCAGGCTTTGGATCCTGCCTTCCCCCTCTGATGTCCTCATAACTGCTCCAGGACTCGTTCGTAAGGGCTTTTCCTGGGTAGGCAATTACCTGAGTTCATATGGTTAATTGAAATATTCCTTTTCCTAGAGTTTTAATTCATCCAGTGTAGTTTCAGGAGCCACAGATAATAAGACCTAATTTATAATTAGGGCTTATCAAGAATCAGCTAATTTCTAGACCCCTGATTCCCAAGGAGAGAGAAGCAAGGTGGGGGCTTCTCTTCCCTTTCCAGGGACTTGCTACCCACCAGGCTCAGAGAGACACCAGGGAGGGAGGAGAACTAATTGGGAGCTGGCCCTCCATCTTGGACAATTTATTAATTGGATTATGGGAAATCTCAGGCCCCAGGCAAATCCCAGGGAGGCACGGCTGCTTCCCCTGGTTTACAATGAGAATATTAGGCACAAAGACTGGGTTCTACCCAGTCTTTCAGGAGCTGGGACTCTTTAAACAAGTCATTGAATGCCGCCTAGCCTCAGTTCCCCCATGTCTACAATGACCGGGATCACCTCACCCTCCTGACTCTCAGAACTTTCCTGGGAATTCAGTGAGATGATGGGCATTTCAGGAGCTGTCATGGTTTCTTCTGGGGCTGATATACCTGGGATGGGCCTGAAAAACAGTGAGAAAAGGATGTCCCGACACAGAAAACCATGCCTCAGACAGATTGGGGTTGGTCACGACCCCACAGGCAGGAAGAATCGGGGTCTACTTTTGACCTCTGCTCTCCTTGTGCCTCGCCTGCTGAGACTTTCCTTCCACCAGAGGTCCCAGAGGTCTTGAATTCCAGATCCCTTGTTGCTTACCTAGCAAGCTCCTCTTCTCTCTAGATGCCACTCAAACATCCACGCAACCGGTCTGCGTGTTAGGAAGGGTTCATGCAGGGATGGGTGGCCCAGTGGTAAAGAATATCCTCGCCAACACAGGTGGCACAAGAGATGCAGGTACGACCCTGGGTCGGGAAGATCCCCTGGAGTAGGAAATGGCAGCCCGCGCTAGTATTCTTGTCTGGGAAATTCCACGGACAGAGGAGGCTGGCAGGCTAAGTCCGTGGGGGTTGCAGAGTTGGATACGACTGAGCAACTGCACACATGTGCGCACAGTGGAGTGAGCACAACTTTGGAATCATATAGGTGTGGTTTTAGACCCATACACTGACCTTTACCAGCTGCGTCAGTCAAAATTTTTGAACCAAAAGAAATTGACATGAGTCAGAAACCCAATGCAAATGAGCTTAAGCCTTAAAGAAATATTAGCTAAAGTATCTAGACACTATAGTGGTTCTCACTTTAGGGATGACTGGATTCAGATGTTCAGTGATGACAGAATTGTCTTCCTCTCTGTTGACTTCGTTCCTCAGCAGGTTTCACAGTGGTGGGCAAGGATGGCTGTGGCTTACCCCTGGGGAGAGGAAGAGGAAGGAGCCCACTACATTGGCTAAGCAGGATTTCCTTGTAGCAGGAAAGAATGGTTCTGCAAAGAAAGGGAGATTTGTGAAGACAAGCAGCGATGTAGTCTCAAGGCGACCATCCACTCTATCTGGTTCTCTTCTCTCATCTGTAAATTAGTATCAACAGCAATGTTGCAGGATTAAAATTCAAGATGAATGTACAAAAATCAATTGTATCTCCATACATTCGCAGTGAACAATCTAAAAGGAAATTAGAAAAGCAATTGCATTTATAATGGCTTCAAAAATAAAATACTCAGGAATAAATTTAACAAGAAATACAAGGCTTGTACACAAAAACTACAAAACTTGATGAAATAATTTAAAGAAGACCGAAATAAATTTAGACATCCTGTGTTCATGGAATACTTAATGATAAAATGGCAGTACTCACTCAAACTGATCTACAAATTGAATGCATTCTCTGTAAATTCCCAATACTTTTTTTCAGACATTGATAAGCTGATTCTAAAATTCACATGGACGTGCAAGGGACTAAGAATAGCCAAAACAATATTGAAAAAGAAAAATAAAGATAGAGAATTTACGTCAACTTCTCAATCTCAAAACTTTCTATGAAGCTATGGTAATCAAGATAGTGTTGCCTTGGCAAAAGGATAAATATATATTATCAATGGCATAAAATTGAGAGTGCAGAAATAAGTCCATGCATCTATGGCCAACTGTTTTTAACAAGGATGTCAAGACAATGAAATGGGGAAAGAATAGTCTTTTCAATAAATGGCTCTGGAACAACAATATATCCACATGGAAGAGAATGAAGTTGGACCCCTATCTCACACATTATTCAAAAATTAACTGACAGTGGATCATAAATCTAAATATGGGATTTATAAGCCAAGTAAGATTTTCCCCAGAGGTGGAAGGATGGTTCAATATCCACAAATCACTATACTAACAAACTAACATCTATTTATAAGAAAAACTATCCGCAAGATGGGTACAGAGGAAAATGCTTCAACATAATAAAGGCCATATATAGTAAGCTCACAGTTCACATCATACTCAATGGTGGAAAGCTGAAAGCATTTCCTCTAAGATCAAGAAAAGATAAAGATGCCCACTCTTGACACTTTCATTTAACATGCTATTGGAGGTCTTAGCCACAGAAACCAGACAAGAGAAAGAAATAAAAGGAATCCACTCTCTGCAGATGACTTTATATTATACTTAGAAAATCTTAAAGATGTCACCAAAAAACTGCTAGAGCTCATCAATGAATTTAGTAAACTTGTAAGATACAAAATTAATATACAGAAATCTATCACATTTCTGTACACTGACAATGATCTATCAAGAAAAGAAATTAGGAAACAATACCACTTACAATCACGTTAAAAGGAACAAAATAACCTAGAATAAAACTAAGGACGAAAAAGACAAATATATGATATCACTTCTGAAGTGAAGTGAAAGTCTCTCAGCCGTGTCTGACTCTTTGTGACCCCATGGACTGTACCATATCATTCTCCAGGCCAGAATACTGGAGTGGGTAGCAGTTCCCTTCTCCAGGAGATCTTCCGAACCCAGGAGAGAACCCAGGTCTCCTGCATTGCAGGCGGATGCTTTGCCAGCCACCAGGGAAGCCCATCACTTCTGTGTGGACTCTAAAAAAAATACAGACGAACTTATTTACAAAACAGAAACAGACTCACAGACATAGAAAACAAAATTATGGTTTCCAAAGGGGAAGCAGGAAGTATCAATTAGGATTAACAGATGCACATTTATATAAAATAAATAAACCACAAGCTTCACTGCATTGCACAGGGCACTGTATTCAATATCTTATAATATCATGGAAAAGAACATAAAAAGAATACATATACATGTATTTATATCTATATATCCTGAAGGAAATCAACCCTAAATATTCATTGGAAAGACTGGTGCTGAAGCTGAAGCTCCAATAGGGTGGCCACCTGATGCAAAGAGCTGACTCATTAGAAAAGACCCTGATGCTGGGAAAAGTTGAGGGCAGGAGGAGAATGGGGTGACAGTGAATGAGATGGCTGGATGGCATCACCGACTCAATGGACACGAGTTTGAGCAAACTCCAGGAGAGGGTGAAAGACAGGGAAGCCTATCATGCTGCAGTTCATGAGCTTGCAAAGAGTCAGACACGCCTTAGCAACTGAGTAACTACAGCAACAATATATGTGTGTGGATATATATATACACACATACATGCCTCCCTGGAAGCTTAGCTGGTAAAGAATCCACCTGCAATGCAGGAGACCCTGGTTCAATTACTGGATTGGAAAAATCCCCTGGAGAAGGGACAGACTACCCACTTCAGTATTCTTGCCTGGAGAATCCCCATGGACAGAGGAGCCTAGCGGGCTACAGTCCACCAGGTCGCAAAGAGCAGACACGACTGAGGGACCAAGTGCAGCACAGCACACATATATATTCAGATATACATATACAGATATCTCTGAATCACTTTGCTGCACATGTGTAACAAACACAGTATTGTAAATCAGCTATACTAAAGTTAAGTAGATTTGCAACTACATTATCAAGAAAGTTGCAAAGAGAAAGGAAGGGAATATTTACGAATCATATAGCTGATAAGGGAATTGTATACAGAATATATAAAGAATTCTTGCAATTCAATAATAAGAGAAATAACCCAATTAAAATTGGATTTTTAAATCAGACGTTGAAAGCTTTGAGTATACATTTCTTGAATGCGTCTGTCTTCAAAAGACAGACAAATAACCAGTGAGCACATAAAAGATGGTCAACATCATTAGCCATTAGGAAATGCAAATAAAAAACCACAGTGAGATACCACTTCACACTCACTAGGATGGCCATAACCAAAAAGACGGATAACAACAAACATTGATAAAGATGGGAAGAAGTTGGAACTGGAAGGAAAAATGGTGCAGTCACTTTAGAAAACAGTATGGCAGTTCTTCAAAGGGTTAAACATAGAGTTACTGTATGCCCCAGCAATTCCACTCCTAATATCAAAGAACTGAAAACATATATCCATCCAAAAATGTGTACATGAGTGTTCATAACAGCATTATTCATACAGTGCAAAAAGTGGAAACTGCCCAAGTGTCCATCAACTGAAAGTCAGATAAGCAAGACGTGTTGTATCCGTACGATCGAATGTCATTCCGCCATAAAAAGGAATGGAGTATTGATACATACAGCAACAGGGATGAACTTTGAAGATGTCATGCTGAGTAAGAGAATCAGTCACTAAAGTCCACGTATTATATGGTCCCATTTATTTGAAATGTCTAGATCTGACAGATCTCTATAGACAGAAAGTAGATTAGTGGTTTACAGGGGCTGGGGGCAGGGAGCAATTTCTTTGTGGGATGATGAAGGGCTCTGAAATTAGATAATGGTATGGTTGCAAAACTTGGTAAATAGACTGAAACCACTGATTTGGATACTTTAAAAGGTGAATTGACCCTGTGATGGTTACATTTATGTGTCAACTTGACTAGAGGACAGGAAAGAGCCAGATCTTTTGTTAAACGTTATTTTGGGCAGGTCTCTGAGAGTGTTTCTGGAAAAGATTAGCATTTGAATTGTTGGACTCTGGTGACGCAGATTGCCCTCCCCAGTGTGGGTATCGTCCAACCCACTGAGGGCCTGAACAGAGCAAAAAGGCAGAAGGCTGAATTCTCTCTGCCCGACTTCTCTTGCCCTTGGACTTAAACCATTGGTGTACTTGGTTCTCAGTTCTGTGGACCTGAACTAGAACTACACCATGGACATTCTTGTGTCTCCAGGTTACAAATGGCAGATTGTGGGGCTTTTTAACCTCCATAATCATGGGAGGCAATTCCTTATAATAAATCCTTTTTCTATTTCACTTAGAATATATATGTATGTGTGTATATATGTCTAGGGCTCTCCAGATGGTGCTAATGGTGAAGAATTGCCTGCCAATGCAGGAGATGTAAGAGACGTGGGTTTGAACCCTGGGTTGGGAAGATCCCCTGGAGCAGAAAATGGCAACCCACTCCAGTATTCTTGCCTGGAAAGTTCAATGGATAGAGTAGTCTGGTGGGTTACAGTTCATGGGGTCACGAAGAGTCAGAATATGGCTGAGCAACTGAACACACACACACACAAACACACAGACACATAGACACAAATGCCTCCTATTGATTCTGTTTCTCTGGACAACCCTAATACAGATATGTGTGAATTATATCTCAATAAGGCTGTTATTTTTAAAACTGGTTTCAAAACATCCACCATACAGGGTCATTATGGAGAAGAAATGATTCATTGAATCTAAAACTCTTAGTACAGTGCTAGGCACACAGTAAGTGCTAAGTGTGAGTTTTCTTTCCTTTTCGAATAAATACTCCCAACTCCCTCACCTCTCCCCCCACCAACCCTCTTTAAGCAATTCCATCCTAGTGTCTAAGCCAGAACTTGGAGGCTTTCCACAAAAAAGGCTATGCTATGCCTGGCTACTCACAGAGCAGCCAGGGTCATTATTAAGACGACTGGGCTGGTCTCCCCTGATATTAATGAATAAGATATTCATTTCCCTAAGAATGCAGCTACCGCTTTAGCCATCCCGGGAACAGAGGGGGAGGCAGATGCAACTCTATTCGTCCAAGCCGCTCTCACATCCACTTTGATTCAAAGGTTTCATTTTGGTTGGTTTCCATGAGGAGGACAGTTTATTAGTTGGTGATGACAGGCTAAGTGAACTCAGGTACTGGATGTTTGGCTAACGATGACGACGAGGCTATTTTAAGTCACCGGAGTTCAAGGGTATCTGCCTCAGAGCTTTTGTTTAAATTGATTTGTAGTCCCGCTTGCTTGACCTTGATGCATTAAATAGTTCCAAGGGGGGAAGAATAGAAGAATACTGTTCCAGCTAAGAGAGCAGATGTGTTCCAGTACACCGCCCTCTCAGCCGCCTCTCTACAGACCACTGAACACCGCCCAGCTGACCTTGCTGTGGGCTTTCACCACACAGCAGTCACAGAGTCAGAGAACAGTGGAGCAGGGTGGTCCCGCCGCCTGAGTTGGGAAGGCCCAGAGAGGGAAAGGATTGTTCAAGGCTGTGAAAGGAGTCAGTGACAAAGTTAGAATTTTTCATCCAGGTTGGTATAACTCCACCTCCTCCTCTCAACTCATCAAACTATTGAGTATTTACTCAGCACCTACCTGGGCTGCCCAGGTGGCGCAGCAGTAAAGAATCCACCTGCCAGTGCAAGAGATTCAAGAGACTAGGGTTGGATCCCTGGGTCGGGAAGATCTCCTGGAGCAGGAAATGGCAACCCACTCCAGGATTCTTGCGTGGAAAATGCCATGGACAGAAGAGCCTGGTGGGCTACAGTTCACGGGATCACAGAGCTGGACATGACTGAGCACACACATGTGACAGGGCCTACCATGTTCCAGATACTCTAATGCTTAACATGCATTAGCTCCTTAAATTCATACAGCAGCCAATGAGATAAAGTCCAGTTGGTATCGCCATTTTACAAATGAAGAAATTAAGATTCCCCATCTTACGTGGAGCTTGAGTACTTCGCCCAAGCTTCCAGCTAGTAAAATGGCAGAGGTGGGATTTGAACTGAGGGAGTATGATGCTCGAACCAGCCTCTTAGCCATCCCACCATCCCTTCTCTGCTTATTGCATGTGAAAGGAAATGAAATCAGATTCTGCCAGAGACTAAGGTGGACACCTGAGCTGTCTGGTGTGCTCAGGCCCAGGTTAGCCGGTCACTGTCACATTCCCAAGCCCCTTCATGCGGAATGGAACCAGATGACATCACTGTTCAGAATCCCTCCTCTGTCTAGGCTTCTGCAGTGCCCCACACCCCTGGCTAGCCGATCTGAAATGTGCTACCCTGGACAGTGTTTCCTGGCACGGCCCATAGAAGCTCTCCCATCCTCTCCTCCTCTCTGATGAGTCAGAGATCTGCACTCCTGCTCCTCTCTTCCACCCTTAGCTAATCAGCCTGAGGGGGTTGTTACTTGGCACTGGACCAGGACTCAGGGCATCCAGTGTGTGAAATTCCTGTGTGTCCTTGAATAAATCACTGAACCTTTCTGGTCCCCAAATTCCTCATATGTAGGAAGGGTATAAGGATATATACTTTTCTCACAGGATTTTTCTGAGGATTCAAAGAACTTGCAGACATGAGGCAGAATGCGATGAACCCTAGAACAGACTAAGCATTTAAGGAGTTACCATCAAGGTTTAAGAGCCCTAGAGAAGGGGTGGGGTGTAATGAGAGGGAGTGACCAGTAGGTGGCAGTGCTTCAAAGCAGCCTGCGGGACGCCTGAAGGAGGGTCCTACTAGCCTTTCCTCTTTAGGTCGTGAAACCGTAGTCCCTCACTCCATACAAACGTCTAAAAAGGGAAAAGTGACACTGAGAGGACAGAAGCACCACTTTCAAGAACCCATTCTAACACAACGGCAGAGCCTGGATCAGACCCCAGGTTGGTGGGTCTCTGAATGTCTGCCTTCATTCAACCTCTATTTACAGTGATTCCTACTGGGTACAAAAGGCTTCCCAGGTGGCGCTAGTGGTAAAGAACCTGCCGGCCATTGCAGGAGACATAAGAGACGCGGGTTCGATCCCTGGGTTGGAAAGATCCCCTGGAGAAAGTAATGCAACCCACTCCAGTATTCTTGCCTGGAGAATCCCCATAGACAGGGGAGCCCGGCGGGCTACAGTCCATAGGGTCGCAAAGAGTTGGACACGATTGAAGTGACTTAGCACGCACTGGGTATAAACGCACATGTCAGGCCTCTCTCATGAGTTTTATTGTATTTACTGATTCCCAACGCCATCGGGCCACCTCCCATGCTTCCTGGGCTGTACTCACTGGGATAAGGACTCACTCCGCCTAAGCTGGACACCGGAGAAGTGGCGGAAAGCACCCTGGATGGAGTAGAAGCTAAGAGATCTCGTTCTAGCTCTGATATCACCAAGAGCTCTTTATGTGACCTTGATTGATGCCCTTATTAGTAGGTCATGCCCTTATTAGTAGCTCAATATAGTGGGTATTTAATTATAAAAGAAAAGAATTTTTTAAAATGCTAGCATATGTCTGCCATAGTACAGCTAAACATTGTTTTTCGTTTTCACTTGTTTCACTTTTATATGCACACTGCTGCTGCTGCTAAATCGCTTCAGTCGTGTCCGACTCTGTGCGACCCCATAGACGGCAGCCCACTAGGCTCCTCCGTCCCTGGGATTCTCCAGGCAATAACACTGGAGTGAGTTGCCATGTCCTTCTCCAATGCATGGAAGTGAAGAGTGAAAGTGAAGTCGCTCAGTCATGTCCGACTCTGAGCAACCCCATGGACTGCAGCCTATCAGGCTCCTCCACCCATGGGATTTTCCACACAAGAATACTGGAGTGGGTCGCCATTGCCTTCTCCGATATGCACACAGACAGGTATGAAAATCTTGTGTCCTTATGAGGGTGTCTGTATGGTGTCTGTGTGTGCGTGTGTGATGTGTGTGTGTACAGGGTCCTGATCTGAAAGGCATTTCATCTTTTCATCACAGTCTCACAGTTCTGAGAACCTAGTCTAAGGGTGATTCTAACTCTCTATTCTGCAATCCAAAGTTTCTTGCACATCTGCAAGCCAACCCCCAAGCTGTCCAGGAATCCCTATACTTATTTCTACTTTAGGCAATTTGATGTCTCAGCAGCAGAAAGGTCTAGTAAACTCCTGTCTTCCTTCATTTAATGCTCTGAGAATGTGCACAGTGTCATTTATCCTTAAAACAATCACCCGTGGTAGATATTCCCCCATCTACAGATGAGAAAACTGAGGCTTAGAGAGATGATATGACTTGCCCAAGGTCTCACGGCCAGCAGGTGCCAGAAGAAGGTCTTGAACAGAGCCAGCCTCACTGGGAGATGTTGCTGACATGTTGCCTGGAGCACAGAAAAGGCCGTGGGGCCCCTTCTCCGAAGAAAAGCAACAAGCGCTTACTAGCCCTTCCATTTCTCTTCTTCCTAGTCACTTTTATTTTCTTTCTCTCTCTCAAGTTTGATTGAATTTGCACTTAATGAATCCAACTTTGTCATTTAGGGGATGTTGGAGCAATAAGACTTGACAAGGCGTGAGTGATGATGCAATCAGTTGTGCTGGGAGCCGGGGCCAGGCCGTGGCCCGGAGCCCGGAGCCGTCCCTGCACCCTCCCTGGACTGGTGGCTGCACGCAGCTCCGTCGCTGGGGAAGCACCTGGTGACTCCCTGCAAGGAGCAGGACTGGGTGGTGTAGGGCGGAGTCGCTTTATTTCTGGTGAGAGCTGGAGCTGGCCTTTGGGGTTACTATGGGTCAGCAGGGGTGGGGGTGGGGATTCGAGGTGAGAGGTGAGTGCAGCATCTGCCACTGCTCTGTGTGCTTGGGCAAGCCGCTCCACCCCGCTGGCCCTCTGTTTCTCCAGCTGTAAAATGGGGCAGTGGCCCACGGTTTTGTTGCCTTGTAAACTGTTGACCAGAGGCTCAGTCTCTTATGGGCATCTCAAAGGCGGTTGTTTGACAGCAAAATAAGCTACCTGGAAGCCCATCTCATGTCCTTGTGCTTGCCCGTGATAAAGGGCAGCTGCACCGTCCCTCTGTGTGCAGGGCTTATGTGAGGGGTCCTGGGGAGGAAGGTGGGGAACGATCTTTCTTAAAGGAACAAAATGAAAACTCAGACTTTTATTAAAGTGTGATCTTATTTTTCTTAGGAAAGATGATATATACCCAGAAAAAAAATGACTAGGAGAGTGTACCCAAAATGCTCACAGTCATGGGTAGAATTTTGGGGTGCTCAGTTGCTCAGTCATAACTGACTCTTTGAGGTCCCGTGGACTGTAGACTGCCAGGATACTCTTTCCATGGAATTCTCCAGGCAAGAATGCTGGAGTGGGTTGCCATTTCCTACTCCAGGTACCTTCCTAACCTGGGGATCGAGCCCAGGTCTCTTGCGTCTCCTGTACCGGCAGGCAGATTCTTTACTACTAGATCACCTGGAAAGCACTAGCATTGGGCGGATTTTCCTCTTATTATTATCTGAAATCTTAGACCTTTAAAAAAAAAATGAAATAAAGCACACATGAAGGAGAATGCATGGGGCATAAATGCAGTTTAAGGAATAACAGTAAAGTGAACGTTTACGGCACCATCGTCATTGCTCCTCTCTAGAAACCTCTCAAGTGTTCTTCTCTACAAAGCCATTCCTGCATTTTGACAGGCAGCTTTTTATCAATTAACTCTTGTTTTTATTTTCAGAGGTTTACTCTCTTAGTAGGCATCCTTAAAGAATAGTTGGTTTTCCTATTTTTTATAATTTATAAACATGGAATTATACTATATGGACTTTGTGGGAATGTATTTATCTTCTTTAAATCAACATTGTTTTTTGATAAATATTTCAAACATTTGATGAATGTTTGAAAAATATAATCAACATTATATTTTTCAGATGGATCCTTGTAGTGCATATGGTTAAAGATAGTGTATTTCTGATGCTGTGCTGAAGTAAATTTTATGTCTCTACCACAATTCATATACTGATGCTGAAGCTGAAGCTCCACTACTTTGGCCACCTGATATGAACAGCTGACTCGCTGGAGAAGACCCTGATGCTGGTGAAGATGGAAGGCAGGAGGAGAAGAGGGCGACAGAGGATGAGATGTTTGGATGGTGCCACTGATTCAATGGACATGAACTTGGGCAAATTCCGGGAGATGGAGAGGGACAGGAAGGCTTGGCATGCTGCAGCCCATGGGGTCGCAGAGTGGGATGCGACTTGGCAACTGAACAACAACAACAACTGCAATTCATCTATCCATTCTAATGCTGGTGGATATCTGGGTTGTCTTCTCTATGTCCTCTAGGTTTTCTACAGTGAACCTGTTATTTCGGGCAGAGAGCCTGGCATCTAGTAGGTGTTCAATTAAAATTTTTGAATAAGTGAATGAAAACTGAAAGCTGATTTTTATTTTTAATTAAAGAAAAGTACCAGTGGTATTTGGAGGGTTGAGACTAGGAACAAAGAGAGATCAAAGAGAACTTTCCAGATCTGCAGATTTTCCCTGGAGCTCAGAGGAGAAGTCTGGTTGGTGGCATCTCCATTACCTAGAAAAGCCTCAAGCCTATTTGGACATCCCATTTAAAATAAGAAGAGAGTAATACTGAAAATGAAGAAAAAGTCCCACAGTCATAGTGCTACCTGTGTGATGAGAGAAAATGGAAATTTACAGAAAGCACTGCAGCAAAGGAGGCAAAGCAATTAACTAGGAGTCAGAGGAGCTGGCAGTGGCACCCCACTCCAGTGCTCTTGGCTGGAGAATCCCAGGGACGGAGGAGCCTGGTGGGCTGCAGTCCGTGGGGTCGCGAAGAGTCGGACACCGCTGAGCAACTTCACTTTTACTTTTCATGTTCATGCATTGGAGAAGGAAATGGCAACCCACTCCAGTGTTCTTGCCTGGAGAATCCCAGGGACCAGGCCACCAGGAGGAGCCTGATGGGCTGCCGTCTATGGGGTCGCACAGAGTCAGACACGACTGAAGCAACTTAGCAGCAGAGGAGCTGAGGAGTCAGAGAAGTTGAGTCTAACTCTCAGCCCTTTCCTAAGTGAGCAATTTGGTCTTGAAATAGTCATCCTAACATCTCAGAGACTCAGTTTCCCCACCTGTAAACTGGAACTACTCCCTCCAAGGCTTAATCAAGGGAGGTCGTGTAAGGAACTGAGATTTGTAAAGGTCTATGCAAATACTGGGGCTTTCACATAAAAGTGCAGGGTAGAAAGCAGAACTTTTGGCAGGCCCATTTCCTGACCTATAACCTCTATTTCCTTACTACCTATCACACACCACCTCCTGCCTGAAGCCCAGTAGATACAGAAACAAGGATACACAGCCTGCCCATGGGAGGGGACTGGGGAGGAGGGAAGAGCCCAGTAGGAAATAAAAGTGACTCCTTTATTATTAGGAATCTGACTGAGCTGGGAAGGCTGGGGGCAGGGGTGGGAATGGGAGACTCCTTGGTAAACTCCCTGATCCCCTGTTAGCCTGATAAAGGAAAGGTTTCTGGCGGGGCCTGGGAAATAGCAGACACTTCATTTTGAAAGAAAGAAGGAAATAATAACAGTCTTTTAAAAACAGATCTAGGGAAAACTCCCTTCCCTTCTCTTTTTGCATCATGAGAGTGAGAGTGAAGTTGCTCAGTCATGTCTGACTCTTTGCAACTCCATGGACTATGGCTTACCTACTCTCTCCGTGGGGGATTTTCCAGGCAAGAGTCCTGGAGTGGGTTGACATTTCCTTCTCCAGGGGATCTTCCTGATCCAGGTATCGAACTCAGGTCTCCCGCATTGCGGGCAGACTCTTACCACCTGAGCCAGCAGGGAAGCCCCCAGAGATCTTGTCAAAAGTTGCATCATAGATCTCTTCAAAAGCTGACAAGGTCTTTACATCCTCCTGAAACGCCACAGGAGGTCCTGGAAGGTCTGGTTCAGTTCAGTTCGGTTCAGTTCAGTTCAATTCAGTTGCTCAGTCATGTCAGACTGCGACCCCAGGAATCGCAGCATGCCAGGCCTCCTTGTCCATCACCAACTCCCAGAGTTCACTCAGACTCATGTCCATCGAGTCGGTGATGCCATCCAGCCATCTCATCCCCTGTTGTCCCCCCTTCTCCTCCTGCCCCCAATCCCTCCCAGCATCAGAGTCTTTTCCAATGAGTCAACTTTTTGCATGAGGTGGCCAAAGTACTGGAGTTTCAGCTTTAGCATCATTCCTTCCAAAGAACACCCAGGACTGATCTTCTTCAGAATGGACTGGTTGGATCTCTTTGCAGTCCAAGGGACTCTCAAGAGTCTTCTCCAACACCACAGTTCAAAAACATAAATTCTTCGGCATTCATCTTTCTTTAGAGTCAAATTCTCACATCCATACATGACTACTGGAAAAACCATAGCGTTGATTAGACGGACCTTTGTTGACAAAGTAATATCTCTGCTTTTTAATATACTGTCTAGCTTGGTCATAACTTTGCTTCCAAGGAGTAAGCATCTTTTAATTTCATGGCTGCAGTCACCATCTGCAGTGATTTTGGAGCCCCCCACCTCAAATAAATAAAGTCAGCCACCGTTTCCACTGTTTCCCCATCTATTTGCCATGAAGTGAATGGGACCAGATGCCATGATCTTCGTTTTCTGAATGTTGAGCTTTAAGGCAACTTTTTCACTCTCCACTTTCACCTTCATCAAGAGGCTCTTTAGTTCTTCTTTGCTTTCTGCCATAAAGGTGGTATCATCTGCATATCTGAGGTTATTGATATTTCTCCCAGCAATCTTGATTCCAGCTTGTGCTTCTTCCAGCCAAGTATTTCTCATGATGTACTCTGCATAGAAGTTAAATAAGCAGGGTGACAATATACAGCCTTGACGTACTGCTTTTCCTATTTGGAACCAGTCTGTTGTTCCATGTCCAGTTTTAACTTTTGCTTCCTGACCTGCAAACAGGTTTCTTAAGGGGCAGGTCAGGTGATCTGGTATTCCCATCTCTTTCAGAATTTTCCACAGTTTATTGTGATCCACACAGTCAAAGGCTTTGGCATAGTCAATAAAGCAGAAATAGATTTTTTCTGGAACTCTCTTGCTTTTTTGATGATCCAGCGGATGTTGGCAATTTGATCTCTGGTTCCTTTGCCTTTTCTAAATCCAGCTTGAACCTCAGGAAGTTCACGGTTCACATATTGCTGAAGCCTGGCTTGGAGAATTTTGAGCATTACTTTACTAGCATGTGATATGAGTGCAATTGTGCAGTAGTTTGAGCATTCTTTGGCATGCCTTTCTTTGGAATTGGAATGAAAACGGACCTTTTCCAGTCCTGTGGCCTCTGCTGAGTTTTCCAAATTTGCTGGCATATTGAGTGCAACAGTTTTACAGCATCATCTTTCAGGATTTGAAATGGCTCAATTGTAATTCCGTCACCTCCATTAGCTTTGTTCATAGTAATGCTTTCTAAGACCCACTTGACTTCACATTCCAAGATGTCTGGCTCTAGGTGAGTGATCACACCATCGTCATTATCTGGGTCATGAAGATCTTTTTGTATATTTCTTGTGTGTATTCTTGCCACCTCTTTAATATCTTCTGCTTCTGTTAGGTCCATACCATTTCTGTCCTTTATTGAGCCCATCTTTGCATGAAATGTTCCCTTGATATCTCTAATTTTCTTGAAAAAATCTCTAGTCTTTCCCATTCTGTTGTTTTCCTCTATTTCTTTGCATTGATCGCTGAAGAAGGCTTTCTTATGTCTTCTTGCTATTCTCTGGAACTCTGCATTCAGATACTTATATCTTTCCTTTTCTCCTTTGCTTTTCGCCTTTCTTCTTTTCACAGCTATTTGTAAGGCCTCCCCAGACAGCCATTTTGCTTTTTGCATTTCTTTTCCATGGGGATGGTCTTGATCCCTGTCTCCTGTACAATGTCACGAACCTCTGTCCATAGTTCATCAGGCACTCTATTTATCAGATCTAGGCCCTTAAATCTATTTCTCACTTCCACTGTATAATCATAAGGGATTTGATTTAGGTCATACCTGAATGGTCTAGTGGTTTTCCCTACTTTCTTCAATTTAAGTCTGAATTTGGCAATAAGGAGTTCTGCCCGGGTCCAGCCCCGGTGGATCCAGGGTGATTCGAAGGTGGGGACGAAGTAGGGGTCCTAGAAAAAAGCTATTTAATTACAGATATAGAGAGAGATTAGAAATGGATAGTGTAGTAGGAAAATTAGTGGAGAAAGAGAGGCTGAATAACTGGTTTACGTGGAATACTAATCACCACCTACGTAGGCCATAGGCGTCTTTCCGTTCTCCTGAAGGAGAGGAGGCACTGAGGCCTCCCGGTCTGATCTTAGAAGCCCAGGCAGAGTTAGTAGGCTTGGTGTGTACCCCCATACCAGATGGGAATTCAGCCAGGAAAATGGGGAGCAAGAAAGAAATGACACGGGGAATCAGTCTTTCCAGAAACTGATCCAATTTCTTTATTTTTAGGTTTGTTTATATACCTTTTGTTATACATAGGGATGAATACAGAGTCACACGGGGGTCAGCAGACCTGACCTTTGTCACAATCAGGTGCTTCATATAAAATTATACAAAAGTTTTATGGGTTTTTACATCATCTTTTGGCCATGAGGTCTGCTGACATTTTATGGCCCTTTCTGCTACCGGTCAGTTAACCAGAAAACTTATTTTTCCAGGGGTGATTTTTTCTTAAATCTGGCGCCACCCTCCAAATAAAGTTGCATTTCTATAGGGTGAGGGGTGTAGTGAGTTACAACTAGGAAAGGAATTTACTTAACCTAAGGTTTAATATAATTAATCTTAAAGGTTAATACTTATTTCTCCTATATGCTAGTTATATTCATTATAAGGGCAGGGAATATGGAGATTTAGCAGCAAACATCAGCCCAACAAATGAAAATCTTTTCACCAATGTTCTCCTTAAGATCTATTTAGTCTTAAGACAGTGATAAAGTTACATTTTTGCATAGCAAAGACACAGTGATTTATAACAAAGTACAGCGGTCTATAGCAAAAGAGAAAATTCATTAACTCAAAAGTATAGTATTGCTAACATCAAAAACTACTATATTTCCTTTTCTATGTTCCAAATACATTGATTAATATATTCCCAGGTGCCTAAGGATATGGAAGCCTGGCAGCAATCAAATAAGAAAAGCCCTACGCTAATACTCCAAACTCTCTGTGCTGTTTATGGTTGAGAGGTTGTCACACAAGCTAGTCTGTCAGCAGAGAGGTTTGACCTGAGACACCCTTGTCACACCCAGGGAATTAGCAGTAATTATTGACAGGACAAATGGAAAAACCCTTCGCCAATATAATTCCTAATCAACCCACTAATACTATACTAATGATCTTCTAACTTCTCAAAAGAGTCTGTATTTAAAAAGTTTTAAAGCATCCCATGCCTCTCACAGTTGGGGGCTTGTAAACAATCACATGCGGCTGGATGAATCTGATCAGGCAGATCAGGCAGACCAGAAAACCTTCAGAGTTTGTAAGTTAAAACACTCTTGTCATGCCCAGAAATTTTTATTAACTGGAGCTACAAGTTAATTCCTTCTCCGAGAGAAATGGTTATGGGGGAGAGCTCCCCTTAAAGTACTCTGTTTTGGGGGTAGATGCTCGGGAACAGGGGGTTTCCTGAGGCTTGATCACGCCTTTGCATATGCCAAGCTTCCTTCCTCATGGCCTTTGCCATGGCAGAGTTCCTCACTCTGGCCCCTGGCAGAGTTCATAATCTGAGCCACAGTCAGCTCCTGGTCTTGTTTTTGTTGACTGTATAGAGCTTCTCCATCTTTGGCTGCATAGAATATAATCAATCTGATTTCGGTGTTGACCATCTGGTGATGTCCCTGTGTAGAGTCTTTTCTTGTGTTGTTGGAAGAGGGTGTTTGCTATGACCAGTGCATTTTCTTGGCAAAACTCTATTAGTCTTTGCCCTGCTTCATTCCGCATTCCAAGGCCAAATTTGCCTGTTACTCCAGGTGTTTCTGGACTTCCTACTTTAGCATTCCAGTCCCCTATAATGAAAAGGACATCTTTTTTGCGTGTTAGTTCTGAAAGGTTTTGTAGGTCTTCATAGAACCGTTCAACTTCAGCTTCTTCAGCATTACTGGTTGGGGCATAGACTTGGATTACTGTGGTATTGAATAGTTTGCCTTGGAAACGAACAGAGATCATTCTGTCGTTTTTGAGATTGCATCCAAGTACTGCATTTTGGACTCTTTTGTTGACCATGATGGCTACTCCATTTCTTCTAAGGGATTCCTGCCTGCAGTAGTAGATATAATGGTCATCTGAGTTAAATTCACCCATTGCAGCCCATTTTAGTTCACTGATTCCTAGAATGTCAACGTTCACTCTTGCCATCTGTTTGACCATTTCCAATTTGTCTTGATTCATGGACCTACATTCCAGGTTCCTATGTAATATTGCTCTTTACCGCATCAGATCTTGCTTCTATCACCAGTCACTTGCACAACTGGGTACTGTTTTTGCTTTGGCTCCATCCTTCATTCTTTCTGGAGTTATTTCTCCACTGATCTCCAGTAGCATATTGGGCACCTACTGATCTGGGTAGTTCTTCTTTGGGTATCCTATCATTTTGCCTTTTCATACTGTTCATGGGGTTCTCAAGGCAAGAATGCTGAAGTGGTTTGCCATTCCCTTCTCCAGTGGACCACATTGTGTCAGACCTCTCCACCATGCCTGCCCATCTTGGGTGGTCTCACAGGGCATGGCTTAGTTTCATTGAGTTAGACAAGGTTGTGGTCCTAGAGTGATTAGTTTTCTGTGATTATAGTTTCAGTGTGTCTGCCCTCTTGCAACACTTACCGTCTTACTTGGATTTCTTTTACTTTGGACGTGGGGTATCTCTTCACGGCTCCTCCAGCAAAGCACAGCCGCTGCTCTTTACTTTGGAAGAGGGGCATCTCCTCACCGCTGCCCCTCCCGACCTTGAACGTGGAATAGCTCCTCTAGGCCCTCCAGTGCTGGCTCAGCCACCACTTCTTGGATGTGGGGTTGCTCCTCCTGGCCGCTGACCCTGGCCTCGGGGGCGGGTAGCTCCTCTCGGCTGCTCCTGCGCTGTCGCAGCCTGGCACTCCCGGCCGCCGCCCCTGACCTCAGACGCCACGTAGCTCCTCTTGGCTGCTGCCCCTCGGGCGTGGGATTCTCCCGACTTCTGCCCCTGACCTCGGACGTGGGGTAGCTCCTCTCAGCTGCGCTCTTGGCATCGTCACAGCCATCCACGCTCTGGGCCGTCTGATTACAATCAGGCATTGTGGCAGAGTTCCTGACTCTGTGACTTTGTGTATGTGTGTGTGTGTTTTGGGTTTTTTTTTTTTTTTGAGCCACTGACCTTTTGGCAGTCTAGGGGAGCCCATAGATCCTCTCATCCTCAGAATAATGTTTTTAAATGGAAATAGTGTGTATATAAAATGCATATGCATTTTTGATGAAAATATATTATGGGATTGGAAAGAAAATAAATTATATTGGAATATAGTTTTCAATGTATTAAAGGAACAAATACAGGAAATAGTAATAAGTATGTTTATTTATGAATGCATTGAATAACAAGCTTTAGCAACAAGTTTAACAGCTAACACGATTTTGCAATAATGTAGAATATAAATATTTCCAGGTAGCTGCAACAACTCTACTGTGATAAGAAAACATTTGTGATTTTCATTGGTGGGAGTCATAGTACTGTTAATGTGTCTGTGATTTATCACTTACGTTCAAAAGGGAAGAAAATGCTAAATTTCAGTTGCAAAATTAATGAAAATAAAAAAACATAGGCATAGAGTTTTTCCCTAGCCAAGTTCGCAGACCTCCTGAATTTTAACTGTATATCTCAGGTTACTAGGCCCTGCAGGTGTTCAAAACTGTTTTTATTAATAATGAAGCGGCCCATACTCACCACTGTCTTTTGGGGAAAATGTCTCCTTTTACAAACACAGGAATACACGCAAAGACTCAGGCACCTGTGAGCTCAAGGTGGGGGGGGGACACAGGACAGACTAGAATAGAGAACAGGGAGGCCCTTATAAAGGCAACTCAGCTAGTACAAGAGGTAAATTCTGTTTTAGATGCTTTCTAAATTAGGAAATAAACCAATGAACTAAGCTTACTTCTTTCTTTCTTGAAAAACAGATTTCTCTACTCCATCCCCACCACACACACAGAAAACAGTGGGCAGGAAAGAAAGATAATAGCAGGAATAAACAAATTAGGAAACACAAAAACAGGAGAGCCAGTAACTAAAACTAAGAGCTGATTCTTTGAGAGAGCCAATAAAAAAGACCAACCTCTGGCAAGTACAATATAATTAAGGAAAAAAAAAAGAAAGACCCAAACAAAATCAGAAGTGAGGAAGTGTTTACAATGACTCATCAAAAAGATGACAATATTGAGGGGGACATTGTACATAACGCCAAAGCAAATTTGTTTGAAATTATCAGTTAGACAATAGTCTACAAATATACAAAATAATCCAATAAGAAATATAGGTTAGATCAGCAAACAAGGAAGCCTCTAAGAATGAGAAATTTGTTAAAGAACAACCCTACCGCCATCACTACCCGATCGCACCCCCTGACATTTGTACCCATCCTGGAGTCTCTGTTGTTGGAGAAGACTCTTGAGTGTCCCTTGGACTGTAAGGAGATCCAACCAGTCAATCCTAAAGGAAATTAGTCCTGAATATTCATTGGAAGGACTGATGCTGAAGCTGAAACTCCTATACTTTGGCCACCTGATTCGAAGAACTGACTCATTGGAAAAGACCCTGATGCTGGGAAAGACTGAAGGCGGGAGGAGAAGGGGACAACAGAGGATGAGATGGTTGGATGGCATCACCAACTCGATGGACATGAATTTGAGTAAGCTCCGGGATTTGGTCATGGACAGGAAGGCCTGGCGGTGCTGCAACCCATAGGTCGCAAAGAGTCGGACATGACTGAGCAACTGAACTGAACTGAACTGGAATCTCTGGTGAAATCTACCCAAATTTTACAGAAGAGTGCATTTCCATGTTACATAAATTATTCTTTAACATAGAAAGAATGGTTTAAAAGAAACTGCTAATTCATTTTACAAAGCAAATGCAGTCCTGATTTTAAGCCCTGATACAGATTTTTTTTTTAAAGGAAAACCAAGGTCCAGTATAATTGTAAGTACAGTCCCAGGGTACAGTGTTCACCAGCATATCAAGAGACTAAAATACCATGACCACAAAGGGTTTCTCCAACAATGCAAGAAAAGTTCAGCACAAGGGTATCTATTAATACAACACATCAGATCGATAGATTAAATAATATGAACCATATGATCATCCAAATGGATGCCAAAAATGCATTTCAGTAAATGTCAAAACATTTTCAAAAGTAGGAATAGAATGATACTTCCTTAACACAGTAAGGATCTATTTAAAACTTAGCCAGTATCCTTTTTAATGAAAAACATTAGAGATTTTCCCATTAGAAAAGGTAACAAAATAAATAAGCTCTCTATCACCATTATCATTTAATGTTGTATTGATAAATTTGGCTGATGTAATAAGATGTGAAAAACAAATCATTGGAATACTTTTTAGAAAAATAAAAAATCTTCATTCACAGATGATATGATTATATTCTTTTAAAAATCGGATGTTCTCATCTCAATTACCATTAGCAGTAATACAAAAGTTTAATAACTGGCTGTATATGGATACATGGTAAATATTTTAAAAATCAATAACTTTTAAAAATAAGTGCAATAACAAGACAGAAAAGAAAATCTTTTTAAATGAAGTTCAAGTTGCAACCAAATACGACTAATCAAGATGTAGCCATGACATACAAAAAAAATTCAGTTTTCCTGAAAAGCATAATAGAAAACTTGAATAATAGAAAAACATATTTCTTAACAGAAAGTCTTTACTTTAATTTTCTGATTTAATGATTCAAGAGAATCTGAAAATAATACAAAAGTATTTCTTACAGAATTTGACAATATGCATTTAAAAATAATTTTGAAAAGAACAAGCAAAATAGCAAACATTATTCTGAAAAAAAGACCAACGATAATGGTTAACATATAAATAAGTCATTAAGAACAATAATTGAAATGGTGTGGTACTAGAGCGAAACTAGGTCTAAAACTTGATGAAACCAAAGGCACCAAAGCAGACTTAATGACATAAGAAACTGTCATATTTGAAAAGTGGAGAAGGAAATGGCAACTCACTCCAGTGTTCTTGCCTGGAGAATCCCAGGGATGGAGGAGCCTGGTGGGCTGCTGTCCATGGGGGTTGCACGGAGTCGGACATGACTGCAGCGACTTAGCAGCAGCAGTAGCAGCAATACACGAAAAAAATGTCTCAGAGTGATAGAGAAGGGAAACGTGTAATAAACGGCTGGATGGTAGATAAGCAAAGAAACGAGGTCTACATCCAAAAATAAATTCTAGATTTAGAAGAGATCAGTTGAAAAAGTATATAATTAAAATGATCCATTTATCCCATCTAAGAACTAACAACAGGCTAAGGGCAGAAGAAATAGAAGAAATTACAAAGAGTAAAGTGGACAGATTAAGCCATATTAAAATACTAAATGTATACACAAACTAAAAGAAAAAAGAATACACTAGGGAAAAGACATATCAAATGGGCTCTTAACTATTTTTTAAAATTTGACACTCTTGAGAATCTAAAGAAATTTAGGGCCCTTTCACATATACTTGCAGACATGAATACATACACACAGGAACACACAGAAACATTCGTATTGACATAGGCAGATATACACAGATACACATATGGAAGCGGTAGATATACTTGTACAGGGCTGGTGGACTCCCTAGACTTCTCCTTGGTCCCAAGTTTAAGAATGTCTCATCTGGACAGAATAGAGTATATTAAAATATGTAAGAATGCCCCAAAGCCAAGCAAATGAATGAGCAAAAAGCACGACCAAACAACTCATGGAAAAGGAAATGGAAATAGTAAATGCAAGGACAAATGGTCTATAGGCATAAAATATGCTTCCTTTCTGTCCAGTAAGTTATCAAATTGGTATAAAACTAATGCAAGCTAGTGTTGATGAGATTTCAGGAAAGTTGCCCCATTGCCGGTCCTTTTAGAAAAATAGTTTCAAGTACCTCACAAGAGCCTCAGAACATCCTTTTTTTTTCTATCTAATTGCTCTTTTTCCAGGAATTCATACCCATGAAATAAATTTTAAGAATCAAGTTCCTCAAAGATGTTCCTCACACCATGTACCGTGCTGGGTTCAGTCGCTTCAGTCGTGTCTGACTCTTTGTGACACTATGGACTGTAGCCTGCCAGTCTCCTTTGTCCGTGGGATTCTCCAGGCACAAACACTGGAGTGGATTGCTGTGTCCTCCTCCAGAGGATCTTCCAGACCCACGGATGAAACCTGTGTCTCTTACATCTCCTGCACTGGCAAGCATATTCTTTAACACTAGTGCCACCTGGGAGGCCCTCCTCACACCATTAGAATCCTCTAAATATTAAAAGAAAGGGTAGGATGACAGCTAAACAATTTTGGGAATCCACATAAAGTAATAAAGTATTGCCATTAAATTGAAAATGATGAAAATAAGAACATGGTTATGATATGCTAAGTTAGAAAATAAAATTGTATAATTTTTATTGCAAAAGTGAGGAATGATAAATTAATTTTTTAAAGTTTCCCTTAATGTTGTACATAAAAGGTTGTATTCTATGCTAAATATGGAGAGGGCATCATAATATAATGGAAAATGAGAAAGGGGCTTAGGGGCTGCAACACAAACTCAGGACTCCTGACAATCTAATTGTGTACATGAGACAAGTAGGGTCCTAGGAACTCCTGTGACGAACTCTAGGTTCCTCTTCCTCTCCCTCTTTCTTTTTTTTCTTTTTCTTCTTTCCTTCAAGCAAGTGACTCTTGTACTTCATGATGATGATGCAAGCTGACTTCTTCCCCATATCTTTACAGACTCATAAAGTATTCAAAATATCTGTATCAGTGCTAGACTGCAAGGATATTTTAAAGTAATATGATATAAATGAACTCCGATTGAAGGGGGTAAAAGTCCTCACAACAGGTAATGCAACTCTTTTCTAGAAAGTAAGCGCCACATCTTTTTTCTTCCACCACTGAACCTCTAGCATTCCGATAATACTTGGCACATTGTAACCCTTTAATAGATAACAGACGGTTAGAGGGATGGATGGGTAACGGCAAAGAAGGACACACCTAAGAAGCAAAGAGAAATAAGCCTGAAAACCCTAAAACTCTGCAGATCATGGCTGTGGAGGTCCACACAAAAGTCAACAGGGGCAAACCGGAAGACTGTGAGAACTGCTACCGGCGCACACTCAGCACACACTCTGCACACACAACTGCAGAATTTGCCACCATCTTTGTTAAGGTGCACTCAAAGCTGGTGCCCTAAGTAGAGATGGACAGACCAGTTAAAGAAGGAACACAGTGTCCCTCACAAACCAGATATCAAAAACAAAATATGCTTGACTGAACTGTGAATGCCCCTGGTCTGCTGGGCCCTTTGGTAGAGATCTTTTCAGTTCCCATTGGCACCTGGACCTTAGACATCTTCTAGATGCCTAGAATTAGGGCCTGGCATTGAGACTGAACCAAGAGGAAGTAAGAGGTGAACTACTCACAGGCCCAAGAATGATGGGGAACTGTGTCTGCCCACACCTACACACACACACAGAGGGCGAAAGAACATGTCCACAGAGAGGGCGTGTCCCTGCCAGATGATGCCTCCCCAGTGCTCATAGCCTATGTCTTGTGGTAAACTGAATGCATTGACTGGCCACCTAAAGTGAAAGTGAAAGTGAAGTCGCTCAGTCGTGTCCGACTCTGCGACCCCGTGGACTGTAGCCCGCCAGGCTTCTCTGTCCATGGGATTCTCTAGGCAAGAATACTGGAGTGGGTTACCATTTCCTTTTCCAGAAGATCTTCCCGACCCAGGGATCAAACCTGGGTTTCCCGCATAGGAGGCAGACGCTTTAACCTCTGAGCCACCAGGGAAGCAGAAATATGAAATATGCCGTGATTGCAGCCATGAAATTAAAAGACGCTTACTCCTTGGAAAGAAAATTATGACCAACCTGGATAGCATATTCAAAAGCAGAGACGTTACTTTGCCAACAAAGGTCCATCTAGTCTAGGCTATGGTTTTTCCTGTGGTCATATATGGATGTGAGAGTTGGACTGTGAAGAAAGCTGAGCTCCGAAGAATGGATGCTTTTGAACTGTGGTGTTGGAGAAGACTCTTGAGAGTCCCTTGGACTGCAAGGAGATCCAACCAGTCCATTCTGAAGGAGATCAGCCCTGGGTATTCTTTGGAAGGACTGATGCTAAAGCTGAAACTCCAGTACTTTGGCCACCTCACACAAAGAGTTGACTCACTGGAAAAGACTCTGATGCTGGGAGGGATTGGGGGAAGGAGGAGAAGGGGACGACCGAGGATGAGATGGCTGGATGGCATCACCAATTCGATGGACATGAGTTTGAGTGAATTCCAGGAGTTGGTGATGGACAGGGAGGCCTGGCATGCTGTGATTCATGGGGTCTCAAAGAGTCAGACACGACTGAGCAACTGAACTGAACTAAACTGCGATAAAAAAACAGTAATAGGTCTTCCTCTGACAGATGTTATCTGTAAACCCAGGCCTGCCTCTGAAGAAAAAGTAAAGCAAGAACAATCACCAGAATGTTACTTTTACGAGGACAAAAAAGGAATCAAATCCTGTATAGAATCTGTACAGATGTCCCCCTGTGAGACAGACTTACTCTAAGAAACAGAAGGAAAAATATTAATATAAAATTTATATTTTCCATGAGATTAGATACTATATTGCATTTATGAAAAGGCAAGCCTCTGAGATATGACAATTTTACTTTAAGGTGTAAACCATGATTACAGAATTTTAAGATGTAGTAGGGACAGTGAAGAGCATATTAAACATTGAAGAAAACTGAATTAATAATTTAAATTATCTGTTGAAAAGAGAAAACCTCCTAGAATTCAGAGAGGAACATAGTGAGATGAAAGATGAGCAAAAACATCGGAGTAAATCTAAAAGCGGCAATAACAATTTGAGAGAAAAGCCACCAAGAGCAGATAAAATTAATTTAAAGAATCTTCATCCTGGTACATTCTGGTGAAATTTCCAAATGTCAAACATACAGGAAAGGAGTCAAGGATTAATAGGGTTTAAGTTTAAAAACAGAATCAACAAAATAAAAATAAGAGCGTATATGTAACTTCTGAAAGAGTGGGAGGAAAAAAGTGAAAAATGTGAACAATATAACGAAAGACTGGGAAAGAATATAAGAAACAACATAGGATACAATGACAAAATCAAAAGAAAAATATTAGTCATCACAATAAATATAAATAGATCAAACCTTTCTATCAAAAGACAAAGATGATCATACTGACTACAGTAAAAAATGATAATGTTTAAAATAAAGGAATAGGTAAAAGATATAAGGCAACTGTTGGTCTGCAAAAGCAATACAGGGACGATATCAACATAAAAAGTTGAATCCAGACCAAACTTTCAAATGGGATAGAGTTATTTTGATAAGATTAAAATCCTCATTTATGATGTCATGAAGCTTAGTCACTACATAACAAGCAAGCAATAATAATGAGAGGCTTTAAAGACACTACTCTATCCATACTTTCATTTCTGATCATGATGGAGTGACTGGAAACAGACAATCTCTCCTGTCATAAATATGTAGAAAAATGAACAGAGTATATGAAATCTAATAAAAATTAACAGCCAACAGGCAACCTGGAAACACCAACAGAAGAAGGCAAAAAAAAAAAAGTCCTCAACAAGAACCTTCTTCCTCTAGCCAGAGTACTAAAAAGTGCAGCCTAGGAGGGCAGAACATTTTTAGAAAATTGCTTAGCTGTATCAAACACCACAGAAAACTCTGGGGCCCCACTCCAACACAGTATAGAGCAGGCCGAGTGGACAGCCTGGACTTCCACCTTTGTCAGACTGTAATGAGACACTACAATACTTCTACTGGAGTGGTGTCAGAGAAGATCAAGATGGACTTTTGTCCCTGCTGGTTAATAAAGAGGCACCTTTCACCACATCAATGGAGACCTTGTGGAGAACATGGACTTCACATTCCAACTGGCAGTGATGAGGTGCTTTCTCATACTGGGGTGGTGTCAGAAGAAGCTGAGCAGAGAGCAGGGACTTTTATCACTACTCAGCTGTAATAAGTCCATTCTTTCTTGTTGAGCCGATAGAGGCCATGTGAGGAGCAGTAACAGGCATTCCTTACTCATCCAACCAAGAAGGTATCCGTAGAGGCCTAGTGGGAAGCTGGAATTACCACGCAGCCCAAAAGCACTGGAGAGTGCCCCACCTTGGGACTCAGCAGGCACTGACAGTGACACATACATGGAGGAGGGTTAAGGACACAGGGAAGAAGGCTGAGCACCGAAAAACTGATGCTTTCAAACTGTGGTGCTGGAGAAGACGCTTGAGAATCCCTTGGACTGCAAGGAGATCCAACCAGACCATCCTAAAGGAGATCAGTCCTGGATGTTCATTGGAAGGACTGATGCTGAAGCTGAAACTCCAATACTTTGGCCACCTCATGCAAAGAGTTGACTCACTAGAAAAGACTCTAATGCTGGGAGGGATTGAGGGCAGGAGGAGAAGGGGATGACAAAGGATGAGATGGCTGGATGGCATCACCGACTCGATGGACATGAGTTTGTTTGAACTCCAGGAGTTGGTGATGGACAGGGAGGCCTGGCATGCTGTGATTCATGGGGTCGCAGAGTCAGACACGACTGAGCGACTGAACTGAACTGAAGGTTTCAAACTGATAAAATAGGAATACCAGTACACTCTGATAAGCTATGCATATATGTGCATCTATAATACCTATAGATATCTAAGTAACAGTTAAGAGTAGCCAGTAAAAGATCTATAAAAAGATAAACACTATAGATAAGTCAAAAATGTTAAGTAAGCCACAGGTGGTAATAAATAGAAAACAGAAAAGTGAAAAACAAACAGAAAGAGAGAACAAACAGAAAACAAATAATTAAATGGGAGACTTAAGCCACAATATCTTAATAATTTCATTAAATATAAATGGTCTAGACACATCAGTTAAGAAACAGATGTTGATCGAGAAGGTTAAAACACATAAACAAAGGGAATTCCCTGACAGTCAAGGCAGTCCAGTGGTTAGGGCTCAGCACTTTCATTTCTGGGGCCCAGGTTAGCTTCCTGGTAGGGGAACTATGATCCTACAAAACAGCATGGTGCAGCCAAAAAAAAAAAAAAAAAAAAAAGGCAAACTATAAGAAACTCATTTCAAATATAATAATATGGACAAGTTGAAGTAAAAGACTGTGAAAAGATACATCATGCAAACACTAATCAAAAGAGATCAGAAATGTATATTGCTGTTGTTCAGTCGCTAAGTCACGTCTGACTCTTTGCAACCCCATGAACTGCAGCACGCCAGGCTTCTGTGTCCATTATCTCCTTACTAAAGACAGAGATGTTATATAATGATGAAAAATTAATCCGCAAAGAAGATACAGTAATCCTTAATATGTATGCACCAAAATATGGAGCTGCAAAAATGTGAAGTGAAAACTGATCCCACTTAAAGGAGAAATAGAAAAATCCACAATTATAGTTGAAGACTTCCACACACTTCTCTCAACAGTCAATCAAACAGCTAGACAGAAAATCAGCAGGAACACAGAACTCCACCACACCATCAACCAGTAACATTTAATCATCATATATAGAACATTTTACTCAGCATGAAAAAAACATATATTCTGTTCAAGCAGAACATATACCAAAATAGACCATATTTGGGGTCATGAAAGAAACATCAACAGAGTCAAAAGAATTGGAATAATAGTGTGTTCAACTACATGGAATCAAACCAGAAACCAGTAACAGATAACAGGAAAAATCTCCAAACAATACTAAATGACTTCTTAACAATCCATGCATCAGACAGGGAATCTCAAGAGAAATTTAAAAATACATCAAAATGAATGAGAGTGAAAACACAACATATCAAAATTTATAAGACACAGCCACAAAAGTGCTGAGAGGGAAATTTATAACACTAAATGCATACATTAGGAAAGAGGAAGTCTCAAATCAATGATTGAAGCTCCCATATCAAGAATCTAGAAAAAGAGAAAATAATAAACCCAAAGCAAGAAGGGAGGAAATAAACATAAGAACATAAATCAATGAGATTTTCAAATGAAAAACAATAAAGAAAATAAATGAGACTAAAGTTTATTCTTTGAAAAGATCAATATAATCAAGAAACTTTTAGCAATACTAAGGAGGAGAGGGGGTCAATAGAGGATGAGATAGTTGGATAGTATCATCGACTCAATGGACTTGAGTTTGAGCAAACTCCAGGAGATAGTGAAGGACGGGGAAGCCTCGGGGAGGCATGCAGTCCATGGGGTTGCAGAGTCAAACAGGAGTTAGTAACTGAACAGCAACAAAGAGAAACAGAGAGACAGAGACATGCTTACCAATGTCAGTAATCAACCAAGAGGAATCACTGCAGATTCTGAAGACATCAAAAGGAAGACATGGAAATACTAAAAACAACTCTATACACATACACTCAAAAATGAAGATGAAATAGATAATCTTGAAAAACACAAACACACTGTGTGGCTCAGTGGTAAAGAGTCTGCCCGCTAATGCAAGAGCCGTGGGTTGCATCCCTGGCCCAGGAAGATTCCGCATGCCACACAGCAGCTAAGCCAGTGCACCACGACTACTGAGCCTGTGCTCCACAGCCTGAGGGCCGCAGTGACTGAGCTTCTGCGCTGAAACTGCTAAAGCCTGTACGCCCTAGAGCCTGCACCCTGCAGCATGAGACACCACCACGGTGAGAAGCCTGAGAAACACGACTGGAGAGGAGCCCCGCCTCCTGCAGCTAGAGAAAACCTGGGCAGCAACAAACACCCAGCACGGCTATAAAAAAATTTTTTTTTAACTTTAAGGACCCAAAATTGCTATGAAAAACAAACAACTCATCAAATATTAAATAGATAATTTGCATATTCCTATAACTCATAAGAAATTAAATTTGTAATTTAAAAATTCCTCTCAGAGAAATCATCAGACCCAGAGAGTTTCACTAGAGAATCCCATCAAACATATAAAGATTTGACAAGAATTCAACACAATCTCTTTCCAAGAATAGAAAAGAGGGGATTACTTCAAGTGCATTTTAGGAAGGTTGTATTACTCTTCTTACTTTGCCAACAAAGGTCCGTCTAGTCAAGGCTATGGTTTTTCCAGTGGTCATGTATGGATGTGAGAGTCGGACTGTGAGGAGGGCTGAGCGCTGAAGAATTGATGCTTTTGAACTGTGGTGTTGGAGAAGACTCTTGAGAGTCCCATGGACTACAAGGAGATCCAACCAGTCCACTCTGAAGGAGATCAGCCCTGGGATTTCTTTGGAAGGAATGATGCTGAAGCTGAAACTCCAGTACTTTGGCCACCTCACGTGAAGAGTTGACTCACTGGAAAAGACTCTGATGAGAGGGATTGGGGGCAGGAGGAAAAGGGGAGGACCGAGGATGAGATGGCTGGATGGCATCACCGACTCGATGGACGTGAGTTTGCATGAACTCCAGGAGTTGGTGATGGACAGGGAGGCCTGGCTGCTGCGATTCATGGGGTCGCAAAGAGTTAGACATGACTGAGTGACTGAACTGAACTGAACTGATTACTCTTCTACCAAAACCAGACAAATACTCTACAAAAAAGATATTACAGATCAATATCCTTTATCAATACAGACAAAAAGATCCTTAAAATACAACAACAAATAGAATTTAGCAATGTATTGAAGAATTATACACCATAACCAAGAGAATTTATTTCAGAGATGCAAGGCTGATTGAATAACCAAAGTCAATCAATGTGGCCCATGGTGTTAATGGGCTAAAGAACAAAATCACATGATAACATCAAGTGGTGCAAATAAAGTATTTGGCAAAATTCAACACAATTAGGAATAGGGGGTTATTTGCTCAGGTTGATAAAGTGCATGTGCAAATAAATCTGCTGCTAACATTATGCTCAGTGGTGAAAGACTGAATGCTTTTTGCCTAAGTCTGGGAAGAAGGGAAGAATGTCTACTATGTCAAACTCAGCTGTATTTATATATATATATTAGCAATAAGTGTGTGAAGCTGAAATTTTAAATGCAGGACCACTTAAAACTGTTCAAAATAAAATGAAATACTTTGGTGTAAATTTGACAAAACATTCATAAGACTTGAAGTCTTGAAAACTGTAACGTGCCAATGAAAGGAATCAAAGATCTAAATAAGAAAAACCATGTTCATGTATTGGAAGTCTCAGCACAGTAGGGTATTAATTCTCCTCAAATTGATATACAGATTTAATGCAATTTCTATCAAAATGTCAATAAGACTTTTTGTAGATATACACAAGATTTTTAAAATTTATATGAAAAGACAAAGAAATTAGAAGAGCTAAAACAATTTTCAGAAAAATAAAGTGGAAGGACTCAATCTGTCTGATTTCAAGACTTACATAGTTGCAGTAATCAAGACCTATATCAGACCAGGGACTTATATCAAGAATATATATAGAATTCTTACAACTCAATTACCAGAAGGAAAACAATTCAATTTTTTAAATGGCAAAAATTGAAGCGGATTATTTCACAGAAGAAGACATATAAAATGTTAATACACAAACATCATCTGGGAAGTGTAGATCAAAATTTCAATGAGGTTCCTCTATATAGTCACTTTAATGGCCCAAATTAAAAACTAGTCAGAATGTAGAACCACTGGAACTCCTATGTTGCCACTGAGAATGTAAAATGTATAGCCACTATGGAAAAGTTTTAACAGCTTCTTACAAAGCTAAATATACACTTAGAATGCAACCTGGAGAAATAAAACCATGTGTGACATGAAGACTTGTACATAAATATTTAAAGCAACTTTAATCATAGTAACCCAAACTGAAAAAAATACAAATATCCATCAATTGATGAGTGCATAAAGAAATTGTGGTGTATCCATCCACACAATGAAGCTCATTGACAAAGTGGAATTCACTAGTGACCCTAGCAACTACATGGATGACTCTAAAAATATTATGCCAACCAAAGAAATCAGAGCCAAAAGAGTACAATCTGTATTAGTCTCTTTAGATGAACTTCCAAAGAAGTAAATTTAATCTATACTGACAGAAAACAGAAGACTTGCTACCTGGGACCAATGTTGAGGGGACAGGAGAGAAACTGGGTTGGAAAGGCCACAAGGAACTTTCTGGCATGATGGAAATGGTCTCTATTTTGGCTGCAGCATGGGTCGCACTAATCAAACTGAAACTTAAAATTTGTATATTTTAATGTATCTAATTTACACACAAATTTTTATTTAGATTGATAAAATTGATTAAAAATAATTCTCTTTGATAAATCAACAAAGTAAATAGAGGAACTGAATAATATATTTAATTATGACAAATGAGAGCTAGAGAGAGAATATTTTATAAATATATTACTTTCAGATGTTCACAGAAGAGTTTTTAATTTGATGATCTCATAGGTTACCAAATAAAAAAATTAATCCTACAAGAGTAGGGTTTCACTGACATATTTACATGTTGCAAGGCAATAAAATAAAAACTGGATTGCAAAATTATAAATAAACATCACTTGGAAAATTTTAAATGTCCTCATAAATAAAGCTTAAGTCAAAACCAAAATAACATTGCAACTACAGGCTGTAAAATAGTTCTGATAACACTGTGTATGAAACTCCAAGATAATGCTCAGAGGATAAATCATATTCTTTTAATGTTGTTTATTAGGGAATAAAGATTCAAAATAAATGAAATAAATATTTATTTCAAAAAGTAAAAAGAGAAATAAACTGGATTTAACTAAAGAAAGAGAAAATAATTGATAAGATTAAAGTTAATGAATTGGAAAATGGGGAAAAAAGAATAAAATCAAGTTTGGTCTTTTAAAATATTAATTCAAAGTTCTAGCAAAACTAATCAAAAAGAGAGGAAGAGATAGAGAGAAAAGTTAAATTAACATTATTTGAGTGATGGCAATGAAAACAACGATGTCTAAAAATTCTTTCCTCCCTAAAAGCTATGAGGAAATTAGCAAAAGTGGTCAGAATCAATTTTTTAGAATTCCAGAAATTAACTAAAGGCTAGTAGCAATGTCAGGAGTGTTTGTTCAAGAAAAACAGCTGAATCTCAGGAGGAACAGAAGACTTTATGGTATTCTAATTGCTTTAATCTAATCTTCCATTTTTCAGTTTGGCTGTTGTCTTGAAAACTAACAGCCTACATTTATGGTGAAAATCAGCAGCCTGGCAGCTTATAAAGGGAGCAGAACAGGACTATAGCTCCTTAAAGCCTCATTCCCAACCAGCTTTCATTATCTGATCTAACTGGTTAGTCCCAGGAAAACAACATGTTCAAGGCCATCTTTATCGGCCTGATTCAGTATTTGCCCACTGCAAAAACACCTTTTCCCTAGAAACATTTGTCAAAAACAGTTACAGTCAATTGTTTAACTTTCTGGCTTCCTAAAGCGGTAGATAATTGTTAGACCAAACAACAGATAAATCAAAAGAAAATAAGTTTAATAGGAGAATCTAGGAGATAATATGTGCATTGGGGCTTTGAAAAACTCTGACATTACATTAAAATTCAGCTGCTTTTTTTTTTGGAGAAATTCACAAGCTTATCCTAAAATTCACATAGAAATGAAAGGAACTGAGAGTGGCCAAAACCACCTTGAAAAAAAGTTGGAGGACTCATACTTCCCAATTTCAAAACTCAATACAAAGCTACAATAATCAAAGACAATGTGGTATTGGCATAAGAAGAAACATACAGATCAGTGGTACAGAACTGAGAGATCAGAAATAAACTATGGTATTCTAGGGTCAATTGATTTCCAATATGGTGCCAACAAATTTCAATGGGGAAAGAATAGTCTTTTCAATAAATGTTACAGGGATAACTGGTCATCCATATGCATAAGAATGAAATTGGACCCCAACTTCACACCATATACAAAAATTAACTCAAAATGGATCAAAAAAAATAAAATGGCTAAAATTATAAAACTCTTAGAAAACATAAATATAAAATTTTATGATTTTTGATTAAGCAATATTTTCTTAGATAACACATCTACAGCTAAGCAACCAATGGGGAAAATAACAGATAAATTAGATTTCATTAGAATTTAAAACTTTTATGTTTCAAAATAGATGATCAAGAAATTAAAAAGACAACCCACAGAGTGAGAGAAAAATTTGCAAAATATGTGATAATTGTATATCTGATAACTGTTGTATATCCAGACTATATGAAAAACCCTCTACAATTCAAAAAAAAAAAAGACAAACCAATTTAAATTAAAAGGTAAAGGATGTGAATAGGCATTTCTCCAAAGAAGAGAAATACCAATAAAAACCACACTAAGATTCTGTTCTACACTTATCAGGATGGCCATAATTTAAAAGATAGACATGAACTTCCCTGGCGGTCTAGGGGTGAAGACTCTACACTTTCACTGCAGAAGCTGCAGGTTCAATCCATGGTCAGGGAAGTTTCACATGCCACACAATGCAGCCCCCAAAAGTAATTTAAAGACAGACAATGAAAGGTGATGGCAAGGATGCGGAACAATTGGAACCCTCACACATGCTGGAAGTAATGTATGATGGAACAGCCATCTTGAAAAATAGTTTATCAGTTCCTCAAAGAGTTAAACACAGAGTTACCATATGACTCAGCAATTATACTTCTAGGTATATATTCTAGAGAATTGAAATATATGTTCATACAAAAACTTGTACATTTATGTTTAGCCTTATTCATAATACTCAACATTCATAATATCTAGGAAGTGGAAACAACCCAGATGGCCAACAAAGGTGAATGGATAGGGGAAAAATGTGATATAGCCACAGAATGGAGTATTATTCAGCCACGAACAAGAATGATATACTGTTACTTTCTACATTGTGGATGAATCTTGAAAATATTATATGCTAAATGAAAGAAGCCAGATAAGAAAGACCAGATCCCATTTATATGAAATGTCAGATTAGGCAAATCCATAGAGATAGAAGTATATTTAGTGGTTGCCAGGAGCTGAGAGGGAGGGAACAATGGGGAATGACAGCTTAATGAATGCCAGTTTTCTTCTTGGAGGGATGAAAACATTCTGGAATTAGATAGTGCTGATGCTTGTAAAACTTATGAATGTATTAAAAACCAGTAAATTTTATGAAGTGTGAATTATATCTCAATAAAAATGTATAGTATTTGATATGACATATCAGTTTTAACCAAAGATTTAGAGAGAAAAAGTTATTTGTAAGTGTATATTACACAGAAATTACACAAATCTTATGCTCTAAAAACTGGAAATTTTAATGAAGTTATTTTATGAGAGTATATCTTCCCCAAATGGACTAAAAAAAAAAAAAGAAAATATGCATAGACTTAAAACCATAACTGAATTTGAGATGGTTGTCAAAGAACTGTACCAAAAAGACATTAAATCTATATTTTGCTATCAGTAGATCTTTCAGACTCAAGTCTCATAACACTCATACACATACGTAGAAAAAAACTAATAACCAGTCATGCTTTGGGTTATGGATATAAAGTTTCTTTTAAAAAAATAAAAGAGTGATTGGATCCAGATGTACATTTAAAAATAATACACAACCACCAAATAGGACTCATTATGAGAATGAAAGGGCAAGTCAATATTAAAAATCCACCATTATAACCAATCATATTAATGTCAAAGATAGAAAACCATGTTAAGTTTTTTACATACCAAAAATAATACTTATGCATCTTGAATTTTTAAAGCCTACATCAAATCAAATGTCAGCATGATGCTTAATGGTAAGGCAGTAGAAACACTATAATTAAAATCCAAAGAAGAAAAGGTGTTAACCATCAATGTTACTTAACTTCACTGTAAAGTGACTGCCTAGGCAACTAGATGATAAACTGTAACAAAAACACGGGTGATATTCCAAATATTTAACAAGAATTTAGTAACGTAATACATATATTCATTAAAAATATTTAGATGTAGTCCTTTTATTCTCCAAGGAAACTAAGAAATATTCATAAAATTGCTCTCCAGTTAAAAGAGATTATAGTTAAAATTGTTCATCAGATCATTCTAAGAATTTCCAAATCATTTGTTGGTTTTTAGAAACTGTTGGTGTAACTTTTAAAAATATAGCTTTCCTAATTATATGATGATCTCTCCAAACTATAATCTGACACATGAATCACACTAAAATCTTTCAACAATTTACCATTAACTGGTAGTCAGTGAGTGACTTGGGAAACGCATGTCTCTTAAGGTCCAAAATATTGTTCGTAGTGCTGACTCATCTCTCAGCTTCTGCTGAGCTTCTTGCAATTAACCTGGAATTTTTATATCCCTTGAAATATTTAAATTTTTATATATTTAATTTTTCTTATCAAAATTGTTTATTATTATAATATTGTATTTAATCACAATCAGTTCAGTTCAGTCGCTCAGTCGTGTCCGACTCTGTGCGACCCCATGAGTCACAGCACGCCAGGCCTCCCTGTTCATCACCATCTCTCGGAGTTCACTCAGACTCACGTCCATCGAGTCCATGATGCCATCCAGCCATCTCATCCTCGGTCGTCCCCTTCTCCTCCTGCCCTCAATCCCTCCCAGCATCAGAGTCTTTTCAAATGAGTCAGCTCTTCACATGAGGTGGCCAAGGTACTGGAGCTTCAGCTTTAGCATCATTCCTTCCAAAGAAATCCCAGGGTTGATCTCGTTCAGAATGGACTGGTTGGATCTCCCTGCAGTCCAAGGGACTCTCAAGAGTCTTCTCCAACACCACACTTCAAAAGCATCAATTCTTCGGCGCTCAGCCTTCTTCACAGTCCAACTCTCACATCCATACATGACCACTGGAAAACCATAGCCTTGACTAGATGGAACTTAAACGGCAAAGTAATGTCTCTGCTTTTGAATATACTATCTAGGTTGGTCATAACTTTTCTTCCAAGGAGTAAGTGTCTTTTAATTTCATGTCTGATGTCACCATCTGCAGTGATTTTGGAGCCCCCAAAATAAACTCTGACACTGTTTCCCCATCTATTTCCCATGAAGTGATGGGACCCGATGTCATGATCTTCATTTTCTGAATGTTGAGCTTTAAGCCAACTTTTTTGCTTTCCTCTTTCACTTTCATCAAGAGGCTTTTAGCTCCTCTTCACCTTCTGCCATAAGGGTGGTGTCATCTGCATATTTGAGGTTCTTGATATTTCTCCCCAAATCTTGATTCCAGCTTGTGTTTCTTCCAGTCCAGCGTTTCTCATGGTGTACTCTGCATATAAGTTAAATAAGCAGGGTGACAATATACAGCCTTGACGTACTCCTTTTCCTATTTAGAACCAGTCTATTGTTCCATGTCCAGTTCTAACTGTTGCTTCTTGGCCTGCATACACTTTCTCAAGAGGCAGGTCAGGTGATCTGGTATTCCCATCTCTTTCAGAATTTTCACAGTTTGTGGTGATCGACGCAGTCAAAGGCTTTGGCATAGTCAATAAAGCAGAAATAGATGTTTTGCTGGAACTCTCTTGCTTTTTCGATGATCCAGCGGATGTTGGCAATTGGATCTCTGGTTCCTCTGCCTTTTCTAAAACCAGCTTGAACATCAGGAAGTTCATGGTTCACACATTGCTGATGCCTGGCTAGGAGAATTTTGAGCATTACTTTACGAGCATGTGATATGACTGCAATTGTGCGGTAGTTTGAGCATTCTTTGGCATTGCCTTTCTTTGGAATTGGAATGAAAACTGACCTTTTCCAGTCCTGTGGCCACTGCTGAGTTTCCAAATTTGCTGGCATATTGAATGCAGCATCTTCACAGCATCATCTTTCAGGATATGAAAGATCTCCACTGGAATTCCATCACCTCCACTAGCTTTGTTCGTAGTGATGCTTTCTAAGGCCCATTTGACTTCACATTCCAAGATATCTGGCTCTAGATGAATGATCACATCATCATGATTATCTGGGTCGTGAAGATCTTTGTACAGTTCTTCCGTGTATTCTTGCCACCTCTTCTTAATATCTTCTGCTTCTGTTAGGTCCATACCATTTCTGTCCTTTATCGAGCCCATCTTTGCATGAAATGTTCCCTTGGTATCTCTGATTTTCTTGAAGAGATCTCTAGTCTTTCCCATTCTGTTCTTTTCCTCTATTTCTTTGCATTGATTGCTGAAGAAGGCTTTCTTATGTCTTCTTGCTATTCTTTGGAACTCTGCATTCAGATGCTTAGATCTTTCCTTTTCTCCTTTGCTTTTCACCTCTCTTCTTTTCACAGCTATTTGTAAGGCCTTCCCAGACAGCCATTTTGCTTTTTTGCATTTCTTTTCCATGAGGATGGCCTTGATCCCTGTCTCCTGTACAATGTCACGAACCTCATTCCATAGTTCATCAGGCACTCTATCTATCAGATCTAGGCCCTTGCCATGAAGAGATACCCCACACCCAAGGTAAGAGAAACCCAAGTAAGATGGTAGATGTTTCAAGAGGGCATCAGAGGGCAGACACACTGAAACCATACTCACAGAAAACTAGTCAATCTAATCACACTAGGACCACAGCCTTGTCTCACTCAGTGAAACCTAGCCATGCCTGCGGGGCAACCCAAGATGGGTGGGTCATGGTGGAGAGGGCTGACAGAACGTGGTCCACTGGAGAAGGAAATGGCAAGCCACTTCAGTATTCTTGCCTTGAGAACCCCATGAACAGTATGAAAAGGCAAAATGATAGGATACCAAAAGAGGAACTCCCCAGGTCATTAGGTGCCCAATATGCTACTGGAGATCAGTGGAGAAATAACTCCAGAAAAAATGAAAGGATGGAGCCAAAGAAAAACATTACCCAGCTGTGCATGTGACTGGTGATAGAAGCAAGATTCGATGCTGTAAAGAGCAATATTGCATAGGAACCTGGAATGTCAGGTCCATGAATCAAGGCAAATTGGAAGTGGTCAAACAAGAGATGGCAAGGGTGAACGTCGACATTCTAGGAATCAGCAAACTAAAATGGGCTGCAATGGGTGAATTTAACTCAGATGACCATTATATCTACTACTGCAGGCAGGAATCCCTCAGAAGAAATGGAGTAGCCATCATGGTCAACAAAAGAGTCCAAAATGCAGTACTTGGATGCAATCTCAAAACGACAGAATGATCTCTGTTCGTTTCCAAGGCAAACCATTCAGTATTACAGTTATCCAAGTCTATGCCCCAACCAGTAATGCTGAAGAAGCTGAAGTTGAACGGTCTTATGAAGACCTACAAGACCTTTTAGAACTAACACCCAAAAAAGATGTCCTTTTCATTATAGGGGACTGGAATGCTAAAGTAGGAAGTCCAGAAACACCTGGAGTAACAGGCAAATTTGGCCTTGGAATGCAGAATGAAGCAGGGCAAAGACTAATAGAGTTTTGCCAAGAAAATGCACTGGTCATAGCAAACACCCTCTTCCAACAGCGCAAGAGAAGACTCTACACATGGACATCACCAGATGGTCAACACCGAAATCAGGTTGATTCTATTCTATGCAGCCAAAGATGGAGAAGCTCTATACAGTTGATGAAAACAAGACCAGGAGCTGACTGTGGCTCAGATCATGAACTCCTTATTGCCAAATTCAGACTCAAATTGAAGAAAGTAGGGAAAACTGCTAGACCATTCAGTTATGGCCTAAATCAAATTAATCACAATAATCATTTATTTATGTTCATGTAGTTTCAATCCATGGTTTTCATAAATACTATTGTGTTTATAAACATAATATATGAACATATATGAAATATAGTGTTTATGAACACAAATAATGGCCAAGGCAATATTAATAAGTTAATAAATGAAAGGCCATGTTTTATTAAAGAAAGATAAAATAAAAACAAAAATTATTATTTGCTTCCCTTTTAGTCATTAAACAACAAATATATTCCTGATAATCTATCAATCTATTAATATATTTTTCTCTGAATTAAAACGTTATCTTATTTGAAAAGGTATACTTTCAAAATTTCTGTAAAGTCTCTATTTTCTTTTGGTTTTATATGCTCAAACATTTTTAATTTGGGGGCACTAAAAAGCAGAGGAACCAGAGATCAAATTGCCAACATCTGCTGGATCATCGAAAAAGCAACAGAGTTTCAGAAAAACATCTATTGCTGCTTTATTGACTATGCCAAAGCCTTTGAATGTGTTGATCACCACAAACTGTGGAAAATTCTGAAAGAGATGGGAATACCAGACCACCTAACCTGCCTCTTGAGAAATCTGTATGCAGGTCAGAAGCAATAGTTAGAACTGGACATGGAACAACAGACAGGTTCCAAATAGGAAAAGGAGTACGTCAAGGCTGTATATTGTCACCCTGTTTATTTAACGTATATGCAGAGTACACCATGAGAAACGCTGGACTGGAAGAAACACAAGCTGGAATCAAGATTTGGGGGAGAAATATCAATAACCTCAGATATGCAGATGACACCACCCTTATGACAGAAAGCAAAGAGGAGCTAAAAGGCCTCTTGATGAAAGTGAAAGGGGAGAGTGAAAAAGTTGGCTTAAAGCTCAACATTTAGAAAACGAAGATCATGGCATCTGGTCCCATCACTTCATGGGAAATAGATGGGGAAACAGTAGAAACAGTGTCAGACTTTATTTTTTGGGCTCCAAAATCATTGCAGATGGTGACTGCAGCCATGAAATTAAAAGACGCTTACTCCTTGGAAGAAAAGTTATGACCAACCTAGATAGCATATTCAAAATCAGAAACATTACTTTGCTGACTAAGGTCCATCTAGTCAAGGCTATGGTTTTTCCTGTGGTCATGTATGGATGTGAGAGTTGGACTGTGAAGAAGGCTGAGCGCCAAAGAACTGATGCTTTTGAACTGTGGTGTTGGAGAAGACTCTTGAGAGTCCCTTGGACTGCAAGGAGATCCAGCCAGTCCATTCTGGAAGGAGATCAGCCCTGGGATTTCTTTGGAAGGACTGATGCTAAAGCTGAAACTCCATTACTCTGGCCACCTCATGCAAAGAGTGGACTGATTTGAAAAGACTCTGATGCTGGGAGGGATTGGAGGCAGGAGGAGAAGGGGACGACCAAGGATGAGATGGCTGGATGGCATCATGGACTCGATGGACGTGAGTCTGAGTGAACTCCGAGAGATGGTAATGAACAGGGAGGCCTGGCGTGCTGCAATTCATGGGGTCGCAAAAAGTCGGACACGACTGGGCGACTGAACTGCATTGTACTCTATACTCAATAAAGCCTTCTATTAAGCTAAATATATTATTGATGTCTTAATATATTAGCTTAAAGTAAAATGTCTTGTTTTAAATGGATAATTTTTAAATTATTTGCTTCTATTACATAATTTTTGCTCAAATGATAAATCTGACATAATTTTTAAACTGCTTTTGTACTTATAGCATCATAGCCCAAGCATTCTACTTTTTATTGTCTCAGTCGCCATATTTTCAGTTATAAATTTTTCCTGATGTTATTTGATGGATAGTGATAAATTAAGAAAACATTTATAATTACTTACTTGCTTTATCCATTTTATTGCATCATTCTGGGATAATTAAATTCAGTAGTTTGGATAGTGACAAACTGAAAACATCCAAAAATTTTCCTAAATTTTGGCTGAAACTGCAGACATGCTCCCTAGCTATTCACTGGCAGTGTTTGTATAAAATCCAATAAGATTTTCATGGCAATAGTTCCATTGAAACCATTTTTCTCATTGTCAACAATAAATTTTGATAAATTATTTCAGATGTTGTTACTTTCTGCTTCATGAGATCAACAAAAACCATTAAATTATCTGCAAAGTCTTGAATTTCACATTTTAAGTAAATTATTAAAACTATTTTATATGAAACAATTGAGGCTACATCAATAATAATTGAAATTTTACTGCTTTGATTTATATATTTTCAAAAAGTTTTTTCCTCATATCAGTAGATAAATATTTGGCAACAAGCAAGTCCATAAATTTAGACTGCTAAGGTAAGCCCATGTAAAGTGAAAGTGAAGTCACTCAATCGTGTCCAGTTCTTTGTGACCCCGTGGACTGTAGCCCACCAGGCTCCTCAGTCCATGGGATTCTCCAGGCAAGAATACTGGGGTGGGTTGCCATTTCTTTCTCCAGGGGATCTTCCTGACCCAGGGATTGAACCCAGGTCTCCTGCATTGCAGGCAGACGCTTTAACCTCTGAGCCACCAGGGAAGCCTAAGCCCATGTAAGCAATACTAATGTTGCTCTTTTTTGAAGAACAAACTTTTAAAAGTATTTTATATTTGACAATGGAAAGACTGATGCTGAAACTGGACCTCCAACACTTTGGCCACCTGATGTGAAGAGCCGACTCATTGGAAAAGACCCTGGTGCTGGGAAAGATTGAGGACAGGAGGAGAAGGAGGCAACAGAGGATGAGACCATTGGATTGCAACACTGACTCAGTGGACATGAGTTGGAGCAAACTCTAGGAGATAGTGAAGGACACACAAACCCATGCAGTCCATGATGTCCCAAACAGTTGGACACGACTGAGCAACTGAACAATAACAATTATTTTTAACCACATGGGTGGAATTTTTAGATGTTTTTCATTTGTTTTATCAATATTCTGATCATTTTTTTCTGGAAGTTTTTATACTGCTAATGTTTTTACATGAAACTGATTTAAAATGTACTTATAATTTTCCTTATTGATGACAGAAATTTTTATATATTTAAACCATCAGTTTTAACAGAATGTAATTGCCATTTTGATGAAATATGGACCTATAATTAATTGTATACAAATTTTGCACTCTGATTACTTGAGTCACATGTACACACTGACTATAAAAAGTCACTCATTATTTTTACTGAAATAATTGGGTTGTTTTCATTTCACATATACAAGTTATTTATTTTATTTTGCATTGTTTCTACACTGTTTCAAAAGATATCTTGGGTTCTGGTTTGTACATAATGTAAGAAGCTATTCCTGGCAGAGTTCATTATTAAATAGCATTTCTTCTCTGTTCTTCCACAGTCATAAGATTTATGTTTACAATATTTAAAAAGAACATTAAGAAATTTATCCAAACTCTGCTGTAACTTCATTCTGGATTTCATCTTTAATATTTTATTATTAAGCCTTAAGTTTATGAACATCAGAATATTACACAATTACTACTTACACAAAGAATTACAGGACATCAGCTATAAAACCAAAGCATAAACTAAACTCAGTATTTAGTCCTCAGATGCTCAGTTTTGTCTGTGTCTTCCGCCTGCCAGCGCAGGAGACATGAGAGACATGGGTTCAATCCCTAGGTGGGGAAGATTCCCCTGGAGTAGGAAATGGTACCCCACTCCAGTATTCTTGCCTGGAAAATTCCACAGGCAGAGGAGCCTAGCAGGCTACAGTCCATGGGGCTGCAAAAATCAGACACAACTGAGCAACTGAGCATGGAATAAGTTGTGAATTTTCTTAAAGCAGTGGTTTTCAATCTTTTTGGTCTCATAATCCTTTCACAGTGTGAAGAATTACTTAAGACAGCTCTAGATCTTTTGTTTATGGCAAGCACATCTATTGATACTTACACTATTAAAAGTTATAACTGAAAATTTTAAATCGTTTGTTTTTATTCAGTTAAAAATAGCAATAAGTTAAGTTAAAGTTAAGTCACTCAGTCGTGTCCGACTCTTTGCGACCCCATGGACTGTAGCCCACCAGGCTCCTTTGTCCACGGGACTCTCCAGCAAGAATACTGGAGTGGGTTGCCATTTCCTTCTCCAGCAAGCCTATTAAATATTAACATAAATAACATTTTTTTGTGAAAATTACTTTATTTTCCAAAATGGAAAAAATAGTGAAAAAGCACCATTGTTTTACATTTTTCAAATCTCTTTAATGTCTGGCTTAATAGAATTCAGCTGGACTCTGAAATCTGCTTCTGCATTTAATCTCTTGATATCACACATCACGTAGCCTCAGAAAAACTCCACTTACACTCCTGGGAGAATGAGAGTGAAAAAGGCAAAGATGTCTTGGTATTAATCTTGAAAGTTTTGTGAAGACATCCTGAAGTGGGTCTCAGAGACTCCCCCAGAGGTCAATAACCCACAGATTGAGAACCACTGTCCTATAGATTGTCCTAAAGTATGTGCCATGAAGCCACGCTGCCTTCTGTGAAATGAGCCAAGCTGCCTGGAAACGCTGCGAAAGTGCTCAGACGTCATTCTGATGGGAGGTTTATTTATTGGCAGTTGTCACATGCTACAGCCATTAGCTTGAACTAATGGATTTATATTAGGACCCAAATTATTAACTCATCTCGCTGTACCTTGCTGCTGCACACGTGTGGTCAGTCGTGGCCAAATCTTTGCGACCCTATGGACTCTAGCCCACTAGGCTCCCTCCGTTCATGGGATTTTCCAGACAAGAATACTGGAATGAGTTGTCACGCCCTCCTTCAGGGGATCTTACCCACTCAGGGATCAAACCCATGTCTCCTGCATTACAGGCGAATTCTTTACCAATGAGACACCAGGGAAGCCCACCTTGTCCCTACTGGTACACTGTTTACCAACTCGTATGGAAATTTTTCAATATTTAAAGACCAGTAAATCACATTGGTAAGTACCACGGAATATCAGCTTTGTTGAGACTATATTTTAAATGGAGAGTTATATGAATAATTGTAATTATTTGTCAGTGAGGTATTGACAAAAGAAAGCCAAGAAGATAAAAAAAAATCAAGGTAATTAGGACACTTAGTAAAAAAAAATCTATTGCAAAATAAAAATGTATATGTTTATTTATCAACATCTGTATCTAGCTTAACTATATAGCAAGGATATTCAAACTTAATAAAAAATATGCAGAACATGTATGAAGAAGAAACTTGACTCAGAATATAAAAGGAGATATAGTATCATCAAAGGTGAAAGGGTTTGATAATGTAACTCTCCCCAAATTAATCTATATATTTAATATTATCTCTATCAAAATGATGCTATTATTTTTGAAATTGATAAAATTATTTTAAAGGTTTTCATATAGTATTAAATTTGATAAAAATAAATATGTAAGAATAACAAAACAAAATCTGGAAAAAGGGTAAGGCAAAGAATCTTGGGTTTGTTTTATTAAATGTTAACATGTGTTAAACATTTGCAGAATGAAAATAATGTGGTTTTAAGACCAGATAAATACCTTAATGAAACAGAATAGAAAGTTCCCAAAAGACCCAAGGTGTATACCAGTTTAATATGTAACAAGGAGAGCATCTCAAATTCAAAGGAAAAAATTGCTCTTCAATAAACAGTGGTACAACTGGCTAGCCACTCTGAAAAAAATAAGTTGAATGCCTACCTCTTATCATGTTGCTGTTTAGTCACTAAGTTATATCCGACTCTTGCGACCCCATGGATTGTAGTCTGCCAGGCTCCTTTGTCCGTGGGATTTCCCAAGCAAGAAAACTGGAGTGGGTTGCCATTTCCTTCTTCAGAGGATCTTCCCAACCGAGGGATCAAACCCAAATCTCCCGCATTGGCCCGGGGATTCTTTACCAATGAGTCGCCAGAGAAGCCCAAACACCAAAGCAAATCCCAGTAGCATTAAAGATTTAACTATCAGTGAGATATTCATAGAGCAATTAGACAAAAATAAAGAGAAATACAGAATCTTGAAATAGTACAAATTCTTCAAAGTATAAGAAAAAAAAGATTTGATCACATAATGCAAAATTGCATAAAAATAATGAAGAATTGATGCTTTTGAACTGTGGTGTTGGAGAAGACCCTTGAGAGTCCCTTGGACTGCAAGGAGATTCAACCAGTCCATCCTCAAGGAGATCAGTCCTGAGTGTTCATTGGAAGGAATGATGCTGAAGCTGAAACTCCAATACTTTGGCTACCTGGTGCAGAATTGACTCATTGGAAAAACCCTGATGCTAGGAGGGATTGGGGGCAGGAGGAGAAGGGGACGACAAAGAATGAGATGGCTGGATGGCATCACCAACTCGATGGACATGAGTCTGGGTAAACTCCGGGAGATGGTGATGAACAGGGAGGCCTGGCATGCTCAGTTCATGGGATTGCAAAGAGTCAGACATGACTGAGCGACTGAACTGAACTGAATTGAATAAAGTAAAAAAGAACAAAACAATGAATAATAAAGTTGACCACTCCAACAGAAAAGTAGACAGGAGCATATTTATGAATAAACACAGGTGGTCTAGAAAGCACAAAAAAGAAGCTCAACTCAGTTGTAATCAAAGAATAAATGTAAAAACAGCATATCTGTTTTCATCTATCACATTAGTTAAGAGTAAAAAGAGTCATGCCAACTATTGGTTAGTATATGGAGAAAGGAAAGTGTAAGTTGGAGCAATGGTTTTGGATAGGATGGAGGTAGATTTGCAAGTGTTTGGTTAAGTTCTTAAAATACCCCATAAACTTTGATGCAGCAGTTCCATTTTTAAGGAAATATTCAGGAAGTTTCCTAACAAAGGATCTCCCAGAACTCTTCATAATATTGTCTCTATCACTAAAAATATCAGAAACACCTAACTGGTCAATAATAAGAATTTGGTATATTCATACATTCTCTATAATAAGAATATGGTATATTCATATGATGAACTATTATGTTATTATTAAATATGTTATAAATACATATTTATTGACTTGGAGACAGGTTCGTGATACAGTTATAAAAAGCACCATCCCAGGCAGCACAAAGACTCTGATTTCACTGTTCTTAAAGGTCATTATTCCCATATTTGTATTATGAAATGTAGAAAGTGTCAGGCTTTATAGTAATGACACTCATTAGCTTTTATGCTAAGCTTAAAGATGATTTTACTTTTTTGCTGTTTGGCCGATGTATAATTTTTTCAACACTAGACATGACTTTCACCAGCAATAAGTATTTTTAAGTCTTGCTTAGGCTGCTACCCAACTAAGTTTGGTCTTTAATATACTTCGGATACATACGCTCTGTCAGCTCCACATGTGGGGAAATGGAGGGCATTGTTCACGAAAGGATCAGATGAGGCTTTTGGAGACTGTGTTGTTGGCCAATATTGATGGTATAAATGTGCCAGGAGGGGAGATTGCCAAGCCACCTGGGTGCTCGGTGCTAGAGCCCAAGTGTACCCTCCTCAGGCTGGAGGTAGAAAACCCTGGGAACCCCAGACTGCCAGACAGGTAGGACTGATCTGTGTGTTGAGTTGCTCCATCTCATGGATCTGTGACTTCTATCCCTTCTACCAGAAGACCAGACATCAGTCCCCCAGAGCACGGGCTCTGCACACCACTCTGGTTGCATTCTCTGTTTTCGTGATGACCAACAACCATTCCCCATCAGATCCCGCAGAGCTACTGAGAAGGGCAAATATGACCATGCTCAGTTAACCAGTCAAATCTTCCACCCTCACCAAGCCCTTTGCACAGAACTCAATCAAGCGACTTCAGTTCAGTTCAGTTGCTCAGTCATGTTTGATTCTTTGTGACCCCATGGACTGCAGCATGCCAGGCCTCCCTGTTCATTACCAACTCCCAGAGTTTACTCAAACTCATGTCCATTGAGTCCGTGATGCCATCCAGCCATCTCATCCTCTGTCATCCCCTTCTCCTCCTGCCCTCAATCTTTCTCAGCATCAAGGTCTTTTCCAATGAGTCAGCTTTCGCATCAGGTGGCCAAAGTATTGGAGTTTCAGCTTCAACATCAGTCCTTCCAATGAACACCCAGGACTGATCTCCTTTAGGATGGACTGGATGAATCTCCTTGGAGTCCAAGGGACTCTCAAGAGTCTTCTCCAACACTACAGTTCAAAAGGATCAATTCTTTGGTGCTCAGCTTTCTTTATAGTCCAACTCTCATATCCATACATGACTACTGGAAAACCATAGCTTTGACTAGATGGACATTTGTTGGCAAAATAATATCTCTATTTTTTAATATGCTGTCTAGGTTGGTCATAACTTTTCTTCCAAGGAGCAAGTGTCTTTTAATTTCATGGCTTCAGTCATCATCTGCAGTGATTTTGGAGCCCCCAAAATAAAGTCTGACACTGTTTCCCCATCTATTTGCCATGAAGTGATGGGACTAGATGCCATGATCTTTGTTTTCTGAATGTTGAGCTTTAAGCCAACTTTTTCACTCTCCTCTTTCACCTTCATCAAGAGGCTCTTTAGTTCTTCACTTTCTGCCATAAGGGTGGTGTCATCTGCATATCTGAGGTTATTGATATTTCTTCCAGCAATCTTGATTCCAGCTTGTGCTTCTTCCAGTCCAGCGTTTTTCATGATGCACTCTGCATAGAAGTTAAATAAGCAGGGTGACAATATACAGCCTTGATGTATTCCTTTTCCTATTTGGAACCAGTCTGTTGTTCCATGTCCAGTTCTAACTGTTGCTTCTTGACCTGCATACAGATTTCTCAAGAGGCGGGTCAGGTGGTCTGGTATTTCCATGTCTTTAAGAAATTTCCACAGTTTGTGGTGATCCACACAGTCAAAGGCTTTGGCATAGTCAATAAAGCAGAAATAGATGTTTTGCTGGAACTCTCTTGCTTTTTCGATGATCCAGCAGATGTTGGCAATTTGATCTCCGGTTCCTCCGCCTTTCCTAAAACCAGCTTGAACATCTGGAAGTTCACAGTTCACATGTTGCTGAAGCCTGTTTTGGAGAATTTTGAGCATTACTTAACTAGCATGTGAGATGAGTGCAATTGTGTGGTAGTTTGAGCATTCTTTGGCATTGGCTTTCTTTTGGATTGGAATGAAAACTGACCTTTTCCAGTCCTGTGACCACTGCTATGTTTTCCAAATGCTGGCATATTGAGTGCAACACTTTCACTGTATCATCTTTCAGGCTTTGAAATAGCTCAGCTGGAATTCCATCACCTCCACTAGCTTTGTTCGTAGTGATGCTTCTTAAGGCCTACTTGACTACACATTCCAGGTCGTCTGGCTGTAGATGAGTGATCACACCATCATGATTAGCTGGGTCATGAAGATCTTTTTGTATATTTCTTGTGTGTATTCTTGCCACCTCTTCTTAAAATCTTCTGCTTCTGTTAGGTCCATACCATTTCTGTCCTTTATTAAGCCCATCATTGCATGAAATGTTCCCTTGGTATCTCTAATTTTCTTGAAGAGATCTAGTCTTTCCCATTCTGTTGTTTTCCTCTATTTCTTTGCACTTATCACTGAGGAAGGCTTTCTTATCCCTCCTTACTATTCTTTGGAACTCTGCACTGGACCTCAGTCACAGCCAAGTGACTTACCACCCCACATTACTATCTGCTTATGGACCGTGTATACATTATAGATGTCACTGGTGGCTCAGATGATAAAGAATCTGCCTGCAGTGCAAGAGACCCAGGTTCAATCCTTGTCAGGAAGATCCCCTGGAGAAGGAAATGGCTACCCACTCCAGTATTCTTGCCTGGAGAATTCCCTGGACAGAGGAGCCTGGTTAGCTACAGTCCATGGGGTCACAAAAAGTCTGAGGACTAAATGACTAAGACTTTCACTTTCATGTTTTACCTAAATCTGGTAACTCACTGACTACATCTGTATCTTGCATCAAAACTCTGGCTTCCACCAGCCCAGGAACCCACCTAATTTGTATCTGAGGCCCTAGCGCTTGGCTAAATGCAGTAACTTGTTACTAATCCTTGGAAATTTGGGATGAAATTTCATTCGCCTGCTGTTCTTGAATACCACTTAGCAATCAACAAGTGTTCATTGAGGACCATCTCTGTGCCTGACGCATACCTGCCTTTCTAACTAGTGCCAACCAGCAGCTGGCAAAAACCTTCCTTTTCAGTGACTGGTGAGAAACCAGAATGACTAGAGTCTTGGCACAAGCTGAGAATGAGCTGGCTGCCTTTCTCTTGCTCCTTCTGCCTGGCTCCCTTAACAAGAGAGACAAGCCAAGGCTTTGCAGAGTGTTCCAAGAGCACAGGATTGGGGGATCAAAAGCAACTCAAGCGCTTAGGAGCTGTGTGACCTCAGTATACTGACTTTTCTTCTCTGAGCCGGATTCTTCACCTGCCAGCTTGAGTCTAATGATAATGCATGCCTCACAGGAGAGTCTGGAGTAGAGTACTGCGTGAAATAATGTATGTCAAGTTCATAGACAGGCTCCATAAGTGGAGCTTTCCTCGCTGCTGTCATTTTCCTCATGGTTACAATATGCATTTGATGGATCAGCTCTGATGGGCCTGATGAACTACCTGAGACCCCACCACTACCTTGCCTTCCTGTCGACTTGGGTCATGGTGAACCCTGAGAACTCCCATATGACAGACAAGGCTACTGAGGCTGGAGGAGATGTGACTTTCCGAGATGCACCAGGGAGCCTGTTGCCATGGCCATCAAGATCTAGGATTTTTGCCTCCCAGGCTCTTGCCTTCCACCAAACCACATGTTTTCGAGGAAGAGTCGAGCCCTTAAAAACACTAAGTTCCAAAAAGAAGAGAAGGATTGCCCCCATTCTCTTGCCTTGAGTTGAGTTTCTCTGGTATAGCCAGCTTTGTGCCATTCATGGGTGTGAAGCCAGGTTGCTCTTTTCTGATGTATTTTGCGCTTGCTAACTCCAGCTCAGCCGCTATGCACTCGCACACCCTGAACAGGCTCACTAAGAAGAGCTGGCAGAGACAGGCTCTCCTTCTCTTCAGGAAAAAAGATGTCTCTTGGCTGCCGTTCGCCTCTTGTGGCTTATGAACCATAGCACAGCGTGCTGCGGTGTTGGATGCCAGTACTTGTTCTCAACAAGACCACTCCACCAGTTGGAAAGGATCGTCATTTCCCATTCTCTGAGGTTCCCAATCCAGCATCTCTGTCCCTTGATCCTGGGATAGAGGATGACGTGATCAGAGTAGTTGGGAAGAAGTCAAACCACATTTCCCTTCTGGAGATGCTCATTGCAAATTGGCATAATAGTCCCCGAAGAATGCTCAGAAAGGGATCTGTCAACTCACACTGAACTCACTTTTCCCAAATGTATTTGATCATTTTTAAAAGTGCAAGTGTTAGTTGCTCAGTCATGTCCGACTCTTTGTGACCAACGGACAGTAGCCCACCAGGCTCCTCTGTGCATGGAATTCTCCAGGTAAGAATACTGGAGTGGGTTGCCATTTCCTTTTCCAGGGGATCTTGCTGACTCAGGGATTGAACCCAGGTCTCCCAGATTGCAGGCAAATTCTTTACTGTCTGAACCATCAGGGAAGCCCTTAAAAGTGCAAAATAACCATTAATTTTGTTGGCTTCTTCACTTCTTTCTGGTCTCTGATGAAATGTCTTCTTAGAAAAACTTTCTGGCTCCCTGGCTAAGACAACACCCCCCAACTCTGTAAAGTCACCTTGCTTTCTGTTTCTCCATAGCACTTATCACGGGACACACAGTTGGTGTCACGTGATCATTCATCTCCTTCTCGAGAATGTGAGCTCCATGGGAGAAATGGCGCCATTTTATGGTTATACTTCCAGTCTCCAGCACATACCAGGACTCAATAGATGCTGTTGAACAAATGAACAGCCCTGCAAAAGACTTCAGTGCCCAACCTCTCAGTAAGAAACTTTTCTTGGATGTCAACCAAAAAGTGGTCTTGGATAATTTCTTTAATCTCAGACAGGAATTTCTTAGCCAGTTGGTGTTAACTTTGACTTGGTTGTACAAATTAAAAAGAGCTCTGTGAAAAGGGAAATTAATACAGTCTGCTAAAATTTAGCAAAAGCAAACGCTGTTGTTAAAATTGAAACAGAAATGCAATCAGCTTCTTAAAATAGCTCACACTTTCATCAGAAGTCCCACCTGCATATCCCTGTCTTTCTCTTCCCGTTTATTGAGCTCTTGTGTGCATGCATTTTGCTTATGTCCAACTGTTTGTGACCCCGTGGACTGTGGCCCACCAGGCTCCTCTGTTTGTGGAAATCTCCAGGCAAGAAGAGTGGAGTGGGTTGCGGTGCCCTCCTCCAGGGGATTTTCCCAACCTGGGGATCAAAGCCGAGTCTTTTACATCTCCTGCACTGGTATGTGGATTCTCTACACCACTTTGGAAACCATTGAGCTTTTATTTGGTGCTAGATACTACGTCAATCACTTGACATCTCTTACCTCATTTAATCCACACAATCGCTTCATGAGGAAGAGATTATTGTGTCCATTTTGCAGATGAGGAACTAGGCCCAAAGGTTTATTTGGGGAACAGGCCCAAAGGAAGAGAATGAATTTGTAAATCAGATAGGGAGAATTGCCATGCTGACAGAATTGAGATTTCCAATCCATGAACATGGAATGTCTCAATTTATTTACCTCTTCTTGAATTTCATCGTGATTTGTAATCTTACATCTACACATCTAGCACTTCTTTCTTTAAATTCATTGCTAAGCATTTTATTCATTTGCATTTTATTGTAAATGAAACCATGTAATTGAATGGTTTAAGTATTTGGAAATATAGTTAATTTTCATATATTAAACTTGTATTCTGTGTCCTTTCTCAACCTGTTTCTTACTTGTAGTGGGGTTCTTTTGTGGAGTCCTGAGAATTCCTGGGATTCATGTCACCTGTAAATAGGGATAACTTTACTTTTCCTTCCTAATTTATATTCTGATATAGGCATTTAAAGTTATACATTTCCCTCTTTGTGTAGTTACATCCTATGAATTTTGATATATTATTCCTTCATTTTCAATCAGTTAAATCTTTTTAATTTCCCTTGTGATTTCCGGTTTAACCAATTTGTTGTTTAGAAGTGTGTCATTTAATTTCCAACTATATGTTAATTTTCCAAACTTCCCTGTATTATTGATTTCTAATGTAATTCCAATGTAATTAGAGAGCATACTTTCTATGATTTCAATCCTTTTAAGTTGACTGAGACTTTTTTTTTAATGGCCCAGCTTATGGTCTGTCTTGGAAAATGTTTCAGATGTGCTTGAAAAGCAGGCAAATTATACTATTATTGGTGGAGTGTTCTATAGATGTTAGTAACATCAAGTTAGATGATATTATTGTTGTTGTGTGTGTGTTAGTCTCTCAGTCATGTCCAACCCTTTGAAACTCCATGGACTGCAGTCTGCCAGGCTCCTCTGTCCAGGGGATTCTCCAGGCAAGAGTACTGGAGTGGGTTGCCATTTCCTTCTCCAGGGGATCTTCCCGACACAGAGATCGCACCTGTGTCTCTTTCATCTCTTGCACTGGCAGGCAGATTCTTTACCACTGTGCCTGAGGAAGTCTTATTGTTTTGGTCACCCTGTAGACCCAAAGTCTCTTATTTTAACTCATGACATATTTATCATCTCTGATGGCTTTTATTTCTTCCAATAGATTCAAATTGCCATCTGGTATCAATTCTTTTGAACTCAAAGGACTTCTTGTAGTATCTGGTAAGGTTGGTCTGATAAGCATGAATGCATGAATTCTCTCAGTCTTTTTCTAAAAAAAAAAAAAAGCTGAGTACATCTTTATTTAGCTTACATTCCTGAAGGAGTTTTGTTTAATATGGAATTCTTAGTTGACAGATTTCCCCCAGTACTTTCAGTGTGTCCTTCTAGGTCTCCATTCTTTTACATGAAAAGTCAGTAAAGCTATTGATGCTTTCTATACATGATGAATGGAGAAGGCAATGGCAGCCCACTCCAGTGTTCTTGCCTTGAAAATCCCATGGACGGAGGCACCTGGTAGGCTGCAGTCCATGGGGTCGCTGAGGGTTGGACATGACTGAGCAACTTCACTTTCATGCATTGGAGAAGGAAATGGCAACCCACTCCAGTGTTCTTGCCTGGAGAATCCCAGGGACGGGGTGGGCTGCCGTCTATGGGGGTCGCACAGAGTCGGACCTGACTGGAGCGACTTAGCAGCAGCAGCAGCATACATGATGAATCATTTTTTTCCTGCTGTTTTCAAGATCTTCTCTTTGTCTTTGTACAGTTCAACTCTGATGTGTCTAGGTATGGATCTTTTTTATATTTAAAGATTATTTATTTCAGGTTCATTGATTCTCTAGAATGTCTAAATTGATGTTTTCCTCAAATAGAGGGAATTTTACCATTATTTCTTCAATTGTCTTTCTGCTTTCTTTCTCTTCTCATTCTGGCACTACCATTGCCTGTGTGTTTGTATGCTTGATGTTGTACCACAGGCCTCTATTCACTTTTCAGCAATCTTTTTTTTCTCTCTTCTTCAAAATGGATCATTTCTACTCCCCAGTCTTCAAGTTCACTGATCCTTTCTTTGTCCATTTTGAGTCTTCTGTTAAAGCCTTCTTGCTGATTTCTCACTCCAGTTATTATACTTTCAATTTCAGAATTTCCTTTTGGTTCCTTGCAATAATTCTTATGTCTTTATTGAGATTATCTTTTTCATTGTTGCTATACTTTAAGGTTTTAAACATTATTTTCTTTAGGTCTTTGAATATATTTAAATAACTGCTACATATTAAAAAGCAGACATCACTTTGTTGATGAAGGTCTATATAGTCAAAGCTATGGTTTTTCCAGTAGTCATGGATAGATGGGAGAGTAGGACCATAAAGAAAGCTAAGCACTGAAGAACTGATGCATTTGAATTGTGGTGCTAGAGAAGACTCTTGAGAGTCCCTTGTACAGAAAGATCATCAAACCAGTCAATCCTAAAAGAAAGCAACCCCAAATAATTCATCGGAAGGACTGATTCTGAAGCTGAAGCTTCAATACTTTGGCCACCTGATGGGAAGAGCTGACTCACTGGAAAAGACTCTGATGCTGGGAAAGACTGAGAGTAGGAGGAGAAGGGGACACCTGAGGATGAGATAGTTGGATGGCATTACCAACTCAATGGACACGAGTTTGAACAAGATCTGGGAGACTGAAGGCCAGGGAAGCCTGGCATGCTGCAGTCTATGGGGTGGCAAGGAGTTGGACATGACTTAGCGATTGAACAGCAACAACAACATGAAATCTTTAGGCATTCCCAGATGGCTCCAGTGGTAAAGAACCTGCCTGCCAATGCAGGAGACATAAAGAGACACAGGTTTGGCCCCTGAGTTGGGGAGATCCCCTGGAGCCTCCGAGGGCATGGCAACCCATTCTGCTGTTCTTGCCTGGAGAATCCCATGGACAGAGGAGTCTGGCAGGCTACAGTCCATAGGGTCACAAAGAGTTGGACACGACTGAAGTGACTTTGAACACGCCTGTAAAACTTTTATCTACCAAACCAGATACCTGGAGGCTCTCTGAGGCAGTTTTTACTGTTTCCTTTTTCCCCAAGTGTGGGTCACACTTTTGTTTCTTTGCATCTCTCACACTTTTTGTTGGTGTTGAAACCTGAACGTTCTAGATAATGTATTTAACAAGTCTGGATTCTGTATTTCCCCCGAAAGTTATTATTATTTTTTTATTTGTTTAATAATCTGCCTGAGCTAAATCTGTCTCCCTAGTGATATGCAGCTACTGCTGCTATCTCTTCCCAGGTTTTCGTTTTTTTGTTGTTTCTTTCTAAGCCTGGCTTCTTAAGGGCCATCCTTGTATCTGTGTAGCTTAGTAGTCGGTCAATGATTGAACAGAGGCTGTGCTAAAGTATTTCAAGCTAGTCAAGGTTCTGTCTTCTGTTGAAATCTATGTGTGGGTAAAGGAGCACATTCAATGGCAGGTTATTTTACTTTCTGTGGACCCCTTTTGGTTCTTAAACACATTTGTGTAGCCTCAGGGTCAGTCAGGATTCTGTGATTAGCTTGTGCCCTCAGCTGCTCATAGGCGCAGACTCAGCCAGGAATATGCTTGGCCTAACCATGACCATCCGGAGAAGGCAATGGCACCCCCACTCCAGCACTCTTGCCTGGAAAATCCCATGGACGGAGGAGCCTGTTGGGCTGCAGTCCGTGGGATGGCTGAGTTGGACACGACTGAGCGACTTCTCTTTCACTTTTCACTTTCATGCTTTGGAGAAGGAAATGGCAACCCACTCCAGTGTTCTTGCCTAGAGAATCCCAGGGACGGGGGAGCGTGGTGGGCGGCCATCTACGGGGTCACACAGAGTTGGACACGACTGAGGTGACTTAGCAGCAGCAGCAGCAGCAGCAACCATGACTATAATCTCAGATTACTGGATCCATTGGCCCTCTCTGCTCACTTACCACCAAAATAATCACTTTCATCAGTGTTGCTGAACTTGCTACCCAAATTGAGTAAGTCCTCTTTGATTTCAGCAAAGCTGCTGCCTAGACTCCCTGCACTCCATCTCCTGGTAGAATCTCTGCACCAACTAAACTAGGAGGAAGTTGAGAGTTCGGAGCAGCTGAAGGCAGGGAGACCATACTGCCACTCGTCTTATCCAAAGTTGAATATTTTTTCAAACATAAATGCTTCTCAGATTGATGTAGGTCTTTAGCTTGTTTCTATAGGATTGAAAAGGTTGTTTTCATCAGTTGAAAAGGTTGTTTTTGTTTATCTTTATGGTTTCTCTGTGGGAGAATACTTGCTAATCTTTTACTTGGCCATTTCAAAGCCTAAAAGATGATAATGTTAAAGGGGTGCACTCAATATATATGCCAGCAAATTTGGAAAACTCAGCAGTGGCCACAGGACTAGAAAAGGTCAGTTTTCATTCCAGTCCCAAAGAAGGGCAATGCCAAAAATATTCAAACTACCACACAATTGTACTCATCTCACACACTAGCAAAGTAATGCTGAAAATTCTCCAAGCCAGGCTTCAGCAATACGTGAACCATGAACTTCCAGATATTCAAGCTGGTTTTAGAAAAGGCAGAGGAGTCAGAGATCAAATTGCCAACATCTGTTGGATCATCGTAAAAGCAAGAGAATTCCAGAAAAAAACATCTACTTCTGCTTCATTGACTATGTTAAAGCCTTTGACTGTGTGGGTCACCACAAACTGTGGAAAATCCTTCAACAGTTGGGGAATACAAGACCACCTGACCTGATCATGTGGTCAGATCAAGAAGCAACAGTTAGAACTGGACATGGAACAACAGAATAGTTCCAAATTGGGAAAGTAGAATGTCAAGGCTGTATATTGTCACCCTGCTTCTTCAATTTATATGCAGAGTACACCATGAGAAATGACAGACTGGATGAAGCACAAGCTGGAATCAAGACTGTTGGGAGAAATATCAATAACCTCAGGTATGCAGATGATACCACCCTTATGGCAGAAAGCAAAGAACTAAAGAGACTCTTGATGAAGGTGAAAGAAGAGAGTGAAAAAGCTGGCTTAAAACTCAACAGTTAGAAAAAGAAGATAATGGCATCTGGTCCCATCACTTCATGGCAAATAGATGGGGAAACAACAGAAATAGTGAGAGGCTTTATTTTTGGGGCTCCAAAATTATTGCAGATGGTGACTGAAGCCATGAAGTTAAAAAATGCTTGCTCCAGCTATGACCAACCTAGACAGCATATTAAAGAGGAGAGACATTACTTTGCCAAGGAAGATCTGTCTAGTCAAAGCTTTGGTTTTTCCAGTAGTCATGTATGGATGGGAGAGTTGCACCAAAAAGAAAGTTGACCATAAAGAACTGATGCTTTTGAACTGTGGTATTGGAGAAGACTCTTGAGAGTCCCTTGGACTGCAAGGAGATCCAACCAGTCCATCCTAAAGAAAATCAGTCCTGAATATTCACTGGAAGGACTGATGCTGAAGCTGAAGCTCCAATCCTTTGGCCACCTGAGACGAAGAACTGACTCACTGGGAAAGACCCTGATATCGGGAGATATTGAAGGAGGGAGGAGAAGGGGATGACAGAGGATGAGATGGCTGGATGGCATCACCGATTCAATGGACATGAGTTTGAGCAAGCTCTGGGAGTTGGTGATGGACAGGAAAGCCTGGCATGCTGCAGTCCACAGGGTCTCAAAGTCAGACAGGACTGAGTGGCTGAACTGAACTGAACTACTTGGTCATAGCCAAAATCTGTGATTAGAGGCTATAATTTTAAAGCTGGGTTAACTGATCCTGAGCATGTGTTCTTTCTATAGTACCATGTGGCTGTCATTGTTTTGGTTTAGCACTTAACGGCCTTTTTTTTTTTTTTTTAACAAGTATTAACTTTATGTAGTGTCCAGGAAAATTCTGTAAAAGTTTGTTTTAATTATTCTACTGTTGGAGCTAAGGCAATTGAGGTGTAAGCGATTCTGGAATTAATATTTACAGGTGAGAAAACTCAGATCAGAGAGAAGAATATAGCCAAGCATATACAGTTGAGTCAAAGACCACTAGGACTAGAACCTGGGTCTTCCATTTCCCAGCTGAGGGTCTTTGTGTATCACCCAACTCTTTTCCTTTGGGGGATGATTTGGAACAAGACTACCCCTTTTCACCCCCCCACTTCGCTTATCCCCTCTACTCCACCCTCACTCCCTCTATGACTTACTCCTGTGAATAAAAAGGACAGGTCAAAGGGCATTTAGATCACTGGAGATACCTGCCCCTAGAGGGCGCTGTTCTTTCTAGAACAGGAGCACAGGTTACTTAGAAAGGTAATTTAAATGTTTTAAGCATTTTGGATTATGTCGATTGCAAGCATTCGTTCAATCTAATTATATAGGACTAATCTGTCTTTAATAGACACTATTAATAATTTATATTGTTATCTTTAATAATGTAGTTCTGTTTAAAATGTCCATTTGCCAGTTACTTTTCTCAGGAACTTCCTCTGAACTCCTGAGTTGTACTTGGAGTTGGCAGCAGTCTATGAAAGCATCCATGAGTGGGAATGTAGCAATGCACTTTTTAGAGAAATAAAGATCAGTTTCCAATGAAAGGAGATGCCAAAAAATTATAGTATTAAAACAAGAAGATATATATATGTGTATCAACGTTACAATATGAAAAATAAAAATCCTTTTAAAGTGCTCTGAAATTTCTCCTCATACACACAAGCTTTTGGTTTTTTAAAAATTGTTCTAAAACACAGTTCTTTTTAGATTCTTTTTAATGTTAATGGTCTTTATTTGTTTGTTGTCTTTTGGCTTTTGCATTCCTCTGAGGGGATGATCTCTTTAGTTTGCAGTGGCTTACCTTGACTCGAAAGCCAAGTCTTTTGTTTAAATACAAATGTCAAGTTCAAAATGGAAAGTGTGGTGGATATTTCTGGTTGTCTCTCCAGATCTACCCTCTCTCCTTCTGTATTTTGCTCTGCGCCAAGGAGGCTGATCTCTGAGGAGTGTATTAACCAGCTTCCTTGTCCTCTGGCTTCTGGGAGACTTGACCAACCGGAGGAACCAGCAGGAAAACCACACAGGAGAAGAGAGAGATTGTGTTTATTCCCCAGCATTCTCCTTACCTGCTGTGGCTTGACAGCGGCCCTGTTCCTCTATTTAGGCACGTTCCTCCTGTTGGTGAAAGTGTTAGTAGTCACTCAGTTCTGTCTGATTCTCTGCGACCCCATGGATTGTAGCCCACCAGACTCCTCTGTCCATGGGATTCTCCAGGCAAGACTACTGGAGTGGGATGCCATTCCCTTCTCCAGGGAATCTTCCCCACCCCAGGGATTGAACCCTGGGTCTCCCGCATTGCAGGCAGATTCTTTATTGTCTGAGCCACGGGGCGGGAGGTGGGGGGTCCTCCTGTTGGTGGCCCTCTCCTACAACTACAGTCTCACAGGGTCCAGAAAGGGTTATTTCTCTTTGCTCCTTCGACCCAGGGGTGGAAATGGCTTTACACCTTTGCTAGCCCCTGGTTCTTTGGCAGCCCCTGTTGCTTTTTCTTAACCCTGTTCTTACCTCTGTAAATGTGATTAACACGCCACGTGATTAACTTTCCTGCTTTTTATCTTTTGGAGTGCTGGGAACTGCTGTGACTCTGACTGATACAGAAAGCCAGCATGGTTAAGAAAAGAGGCCAAACTGGGAGTCCTGCAACTTTACTTTTATGCCTAGCTCAGTTACTATTTTGCTATGTGACCTTGGGTAAATCCACTTTACTCTCTGGATTGCAAATGCCTTGTCTATAAAAAGAGTGGTTGGACAAAATCAGAGAACACCCCATTTTTTTTTTTTTTTTTTGCTCATGTACCTCCAGAAGAACTCTGAAAAACCACATAATCACATATTTTAAAAATTTGTCATCACAATTTAAAATAGTTGTAAAGGGCATAATGTCCTGCGTATTGTAAATATTAGTGTTTAAAAATAAAACTGTTACTTCACTCTTTAAAATATATCCAATGGAATTTAAATATCCTACTGATTTTATGTCCACCATCATCCATTAAAAAAAAAATAGATGAACAAACTCTTAACAGTTAGAAATTTTACAGTGTTCTTCTTTCTCCTTTAAATCATTTTTTTCCATTCCACTCCCCTCACAGAGTTTTATAGGAATGTAATATATTCTTCTGCTTGTAAGCCTCATATGGATCATCTTGGCATGGTCTCTAAATCAAAAATATGTTTGTAGATGAAAATTGAAAAATGTTTATATTTCCTGTGATCCTAAGGCTCTAAGTGTTAAGCACTTTTCTGAATGAAGTCATCAACACAATTAATTTTAGGATACTGTTGATCAAATTTTTGATAATTGTTAGACAAAAATGAAATTAATGGAAATCCATCTCTTAGTGGGCTGGATAGAGGAGGGACTGTAATACTGGGATTAAAGGAAACTCTCAGCATTTGGAATCAGGCCTCTTTCTGGTCCCCTCCCCATCCACTCCCAACCCAGGGTGATCCACCCAGGGCAATACCCCATGGTAAGACTGTTTGCAAAAGGAATGCACCTTTATTTTGTCAAATAGGAGAAGGGCAACCAAGAAAGGGAAGGTGAGCAAGGAAAACCAGATTCATGTCTTTATATTGCAGCTCTCAGGCAGGTCGGTGGTAGGATGCCGCACAGGTAGCAATTGAGAATCTAGTTAGCCATGCTTTTAAAACTCTCTGTGTCAACTACTCTTTCAAAATTGGATCTGCAGTGGATGTGGCCCTTACTTTACAAGACATCCCTCGATGGGAGCTTTCCCAGCGAAGTCAGTTCTGCTGTCAGACAGCCTCAACACAATGTGCTGTGTGATTTGGGTAAACTTTTGGCCTCAGTTTCCTCATCTCTAAAATAAGGCTACATATCAATCTACCTCATAGGGATTCTTTAAGAATTAAATGAGGTAATGTGGAAAGCACCTGAAATAAGGTAAATGATTTATCCAGAAAGGATTCATAGGATTTCAGAAATTCCTTCCAGCTCTGACATTGTCTAGGATGGGACTGGGACCCATTGCATGTGATCTGTGTTCTTTCATTAAGCCTCCCACTTTAAGGCAATGAGCTATCATTATAAATGTTCTGATATCGCTGAACGGAAAGTGGAATACTCTAGGCTTGTTATCTCTGCTTTAGGGGTAAGTTTTACTGTCTACTGAGGCTTTTCCAGTATTTCCAAAAAAGCATCAGTCGATATATATACCTAGGTCTTGACCTTTGCCCCCTCGTGTTTGTTTAATGTTTAAGTCACTCAGTCGTGTCCGACTCTGTGTGACTCCATGGTCTGTAGCCTGCCAGGCTCCTCCGCCCATGGGATTTTCAAGGCAAGAATACTGGAGTGGGTTGCCATTTCCTTCTCCAGGAGATCTTCCCGACCCAGGGATTGAACCCAGGTCTCCTGTATTGAGGGTGGTATTTCCAGTTTATTCTCGTGGTAGAAGAACGGGGCCATGGGGCTGTCGCAGACTCATCTGGCTGTCTTAATCTGTTGTTGTTTAGTTGCTAAGTCGTGTCTGACTCTTGCAACCCCATGGACTGTAGCCCTCCAGGCTCCTCTGTCCATGAGATTCTCCAGGCAAGAATACTGGAGTGGGTTGCCATTTCCTTCTCCAGGGGATCTTCCAGACCCAGGGATCGAATCCCTGTCTCTTGCATTGGTAGGATTCTTCACCACTGAGCCACCTTAACAGGGCTCCCTATTTCTCAGAGAAATAATCATGATCAGCCTATGTGCGAGCCCAGAAAATGTCAGCTCCTGCTTTCCAGGAGTGAGAATAAAGCATATGTTCACTCATTCCCTCCTAGAGAAATGGGTTGCTCAGGGGCCACTTTTGAAGCAGGCAGGCCAATATCTGAGCTTTCTGCCAGAGAAACAGAAAGAAACATTGATACGCGAAGAAGTTGCTAACTGAGTCAGCTTTGCTGTCACCTGCTCTGATGTGACTTGTGCACTAACGTTATTGCTCAGACACGAGGCCTGCACAATGCCTACCCTGCTGACTGCCACTCCGCCACCACAGTGTGGGCCTCCCTGACACTGAGTTCTGAATTCTCAGTTTCATTTCCCACTGATCCAGAGGAACACTGCTATTTTCCCTTTAGAAAGAAATTGTTTGTATAGATGGCTCCCGGTTTGACTTTCTTCTTTACCACCCTCAGAGCACAGCTTTAATGTATAGAGTCTTGGGCAGCTTTATCTTAATGTTTTTTTTATTTTGAAATTTAATTTTGTTTTAACATTTTTGGAGAAGAAAGAAAATGGTGATAAGTATGGTAGATTGACTGCATTCAGTTCAGTTCAGTTCAATCGCTCAGTTGTGTCCAACTCTTCGCGACCCCATGAACTGCAACATGCCAGGCCTCCCTGTCCATCACCAACCAAGGGCCCCATTCTTTATTCCTCCCTGTATCCATGCCTGGCACCATGTGACTGTGAGGTGTTCTCCTGCTTGGACTCTGGGCCCAGCTGCATGACTTTTTGGTCCATAGGATGCTCACAGATGTGACTTACACAGGAGTTTGTAATGTGCCTGTGCAGCTGGGCTTGTCTGCCGTGGCCAAGTGAACACACGTAGACTAGGCTGCTAGAGGATGAGAAATGTGTGGACCAGAATCACGCGCCCTGGTTGTCCCAGCCATGGCCAACAGAGATCAGCCAAGAGTCAGCCCACCCCAGGCATGTGGACAAGCCCACCCAAGATCACAGGAACCTTCCCTGATCAGCAGGCTCACAAATTAAATTCATAGAAATTATTTGAAGCCACTGAGTCTTGGGTAACATTGTTTATTAGGTAACAGTTTATTGGGTAACAGTTTATTAGGTGACATTGTTGTAATAGATAGCTTATGGCTTCCCCAGTGGCTCAGACAGTGAAGAGTCCACCTGCACTGGAGGAGATATGGGTTCGATCCCTGGGTTGGGGAAGATGCCCTGGAGAAGGATATGGCAACCCACTCCAGTTTTCTTGCCTAGGAAATCCCATGGACAGAGGAGCCCATGGGGTGGCAAGAGTTAGGCATGACTTCGCAACAATAGATAGCTTATAGAATAAGCAGATTTGCCCTCCAGGAAAAATATTCAAGGGAGCACCACGTCCACATGCGGCACCTCTCAAGGACTCTGAAAACTGTGAGAATCAAAGGAAAGAGGGACTTTTACCAGGGAGGCTCAAAAGCCTCCACCTGACAGGTAGGGCTCCACATTAGTGAGATTCAGAGTAGCAAAGGGAAGATGAGCACAGACTCTGCAGCTGGACACCTGAGTCTAAAACTTAGATCCACGTAGGAGCTCTGTGTCCTTGGGCAAGTTTCTTCACCTCTTTGTGCCTCAGTTTCATCATTTATAAAGCAGGGAGGATAATAAATAGTACCTACCTCATCAAATTGTTAAAAGAATTGACGGTTTTAATGCACTTAGAACAGCTCATTGCAAGCCCTGGGTAAGTATTTGTTAAATAAATAAATAAAACGTGACCTCATTTATACCCACAGGCTAGGAAGGCCTGGGAGACTTCTGGATTATGTTTGTCCTTCAGTATCCTTCAGGAAGGATACATTTAAATCACGGAGGACTGTTTTTCATTTCATATAGTCAAACATTGACTTCTGCAAAGTTGAATGCATACTCAACAGCTCTCAAAAATCCAAGGAAAAAATGTTTTTCTTTGGAAAAATTCACTCTATTGTGTGAATATCCTCGGCTCAGTCAATTCGCCTTACTAAATTCTTACTAAGATGGCATAAGCTCTGGGGCAGTGCTCAATGTGAGATTTCAGGAAGGAGAGCAGAGATGATGCTATCCACTGTTAAAGAGTCTGTGAAGGATTTCCATTCCAAAGTATTAAAATAAAACTATTGGTACATAGAAAAGTAATCTTCAACACACATTTATTATCTCACAATTTCTGTGGGCCAAGAATCTGCTTTGGGGTCTCTCGTGAGGCTGCAAGCAGTGGCTGGTGTCTCACTGAAGGTTCAGTGGCGGAAGGATCTGTTTCCAGGCTTGCTTACCTGGTTGTTCACAGGAGTCAGTTCTTTCTGGGTTGTTGGACGAAGTGCTACATTTCCTGAGTGGTGTCGGCCAGAAACTATTCCCAGTTCCTTGCCACATGAAACTCCTCAATACGGCAAACTTGCTTCATCAAAGCCCGCAAGTTTGAGTCTATTGAACAGAAAGAGGTTATAGTCTTAAGTAACATAACTGTGGAAGTGAGAACCCATAATTTGCAGTATTCTGCTGATTAGAAGCAAGTCTCAGCTTCACTCAGTGTGAAGGTATTATGCAAGGGCATGGATACCAGGAGGCAGGGATAAGTGAGGGCCACCTTAGAGTCTGCCTGCCTGGCTGCCTACTAGAGAGACTACAGGGCAGCTTGCATGCACACACGCTGAGTTAATTCAGTTGTGTCTGACTCTTTGTGACCTATGGACTGTAACTTGCCAGGTTCTTCTGACCATGGGGATTCTCCAGGTAAGAATACTGGAGTGGGTTGCCATGCCCTCCTCCAGGGGATCTTCCCAACCCAGGGATCAAACCTGTGTCTCTTATGTCTCCTGCACTGGCAGGTGGGTTCTTTACCACTAGTGCCACCTGGGAAATACTCCCAGTGCAGCTTAGCTTCCTCAAAACTTGGCGGCCTCAGGGAATTTGGGTTTCCTGCAAGATGGTTCGGGGCTCTAAGTGTGAACATTCCAATGAATAAAGCTACTTTGTCTTTCATACTTCAGTCTAGAAAGCCAGTCAGCATGACTTCCACAGTGGTCTATTGGTTGAAGCAGTCACAAGTTCACCTAAATTCAGATAGAAGAGAATGAGACCCCAGCCCTTAGGGTAGAGGCAAAGACGTTGTAGAAGAGCAGTGGGCTGGGAGATATGGTTGCAGTCATCTTTGAGCTCTGTTATGCCTCTGATGCTGTTCTTCTAACCCTTTAGTAAAGTCTGAACTACTGTTCAGCTTTAAGTGTGTGTATGTGGGGGCAGGGGGAGAGTGGAGAATCAAGGGATGATACAGTAATATAAGTGGAAAGGGGAACTTTGCAATCCATATTCTTGAAAGTGATCTCATTGATTTGGCCTGCCATGTGATTCTTCCTGAACCAATCTGGGGCAAAGGGGACGAAATGCATGGATTAGCTAGGCCTGAGTCATTTGCTGATGGTACTCAGGTGAGTAGAGAGATTCCACCCAAGATACAGAAACTGAGCATGGTGGAGATCTTGTTCTCCAAGGAACAGAACATTGAGATTTTGTCACTAAAATATGTTACAATGAAAAACAGGTGACCTCTACAGCCCTCCTTCCACCAGAAAAAAAAGTGTGTGTTGGGGGTAACTTTCAAAAGAGAAGACAGAAATAGAACTTCAGATTGCAAGTGGCAGTTGCCAGACCTGGCCACTTCTGGCATTTGTGCTAAGTCACTTCAGTCGTGTCTGACTCTTTGAGACCCTATGGACCGAAGCGTGCCAGGTTCCTCTGCCCATAGGGATTCTCCAGGCAAGAACACTGGAGTGAGTTGCCATTCTTTTCTCCAGGAATTCTGGCATTTACTTCTCATGATATCTCTGTAAATTCAGTGAAATCAGTCACTTTATCACTCTTCAACAGATGCAGAAACTGCAACAGATTGGCAGAGGAAGGAATGTGTATCAGTTATCTGTTGCCACAATAAGTCTGTATAACATACCACCCCAAAACTCAGTGATATAAAACAATAAGCATTTATTTAACTCATGAAACTGTGGTTTAGGGATTTAATCTGAATGGTCCTTCTAATCTAACTCTGGGTATGGCATTTTGTGGTCAGCTGGGAAAACCAAACTGTTTCAGTTTATTCTCCTAGTCTTCTAGAAGGCCAGCTTGGGTATATTCTTATGATAAAGGCAGAAATGCAAGAGCTAGTGCAAATCTAGTCATATAAGCACCTTTAAAGCCTCTGCTTATGTGGAATTTGCTAATATCCCATTGACCAAAGCAAGTCACATGAGCAAACTCAAGATCAAGGGATGGGGAAATAGACTCCACCTTTTTAGGCAGAAGAGCTGCAAGGTCATGTGTCAAAGAGGGATAGATGCAAGGAGGTGTGCAGAACTGAGGATTTTAATGCACTCAGTTCCCACAGAACAAAAGGGGAAGTGTATGATCCTTCCAAGTTGCTAAAGATAAATTTATTAATTATTTCTCAATAAGCTTGGGATACAAGTCATAAAAGATAATCATCTTTCTACCTTTATTAAAGCAACTTTTAAAAATAGTCCTTCCTCAGCTGCTGAAGTTCCTCAAAGTATTAAACATAGCATTACCATGTGATCCAACAATTCCACTTCTGGGTACACGCCCAAAAGAAGTGAAAGCAGGGATTTGAACAGAAACTTGCAGAATCATGTTTCTAGCAGCATGATTCACAACAGCCAAAAGGTGGAAACAAACCAATATCTGTTGATGGATAAATGAATAAAAAAATGTGGTATATGTATACAACGGAACATTATTTATCCATAAAAAGAAGTGAAATTCTGATGCATTTGTTGTTGTTCAGTCACTCAGTCAAGTCTGACTCTTTGAGACCCCACGAACTACAGAACATCAGGCTTCCCTGTCCTTCACCATCTCCCGTAGCTCGCTCAAACTCATATTCCTTGCATCAGTGATGGCATCCAACCATCCCATCCTCTGACATCCCCTTCTCCTCCTGCCTTCAATCTTTCCCAGCAGCAGAGTCTTTTCCACTGAGTCAGGTTTTCGCATCAGGTGGCCAAAGTACTGTAGCTTCAGCTTCAGCATCAGTCCTTTCAATGAAAATTCAGGTTGATTTCCTTTAGGATTGACTGGTTTGATCTCCTTGCAGTCCAAGGGACTCTAAAGAGTCTTCCCCAACACCACAATTCAAAATTATCAATTCTTCAGTGCTCAGCTTTCTTTATGGTCCAACTCTCCCATCCATACATGACTACTGGAAAACCATAGCATTGACTAGATGGACCTTAGTCAGCAAAGTAATGTCTCTGCTTTTTAATATGCTGTCTAGGTTTGTCATTGCTTTTCTTCCAAGGAGCAAGCATCTTTTAATTTCATGGCTGCAGTCACCATCCATAGTTATCTTATAGCCCCCAAAATAAAGGTGGTCACTGTTTCCACTGTTTTCCCATCTGTTTATCATGAAGTGGTGGGAGTAGATCCCGTGACCTTCATTTTTTGAATGTTGAGTTTTAAGCCAGCTTTTTCACTCTCCTCTTTCACCTTCATCTGCCATAGGGTGGTGTCATCTGCATATATAAGGTTATTGATATTTCTCCCTGCAATCTTGATTCCAGATTGTGCTTCATCTGCCCCGACATTTTGCATGATGAACTCTACATATAAGTTACATCAGCAGCGTGATAGTATACAGCCTTGCTGTATTCTTTCCTTAATTTTGAACTAGTTCATTGCTCCATGTTCATTTCTGTTACTTCTTATACAGGCTTTGCAGGAGGCAGGTAAGGTGGCCTGGTATTCCCATCTCTTGAAGAATTTTCCAGTTTGTTGTGATCTACACACTCAAAGGCTTTACATAGTAAATAAAGAAGTCGATTATTTTTTTCCTGGAATTCCCTTGCTTTTTCTATGATCCAACAGATATTGGCAATTTGATCTCTAGTTCCTTAGCCTTTTCTAAATCCAGCTAGTATATCTGGAGTTTGCTTGAAGGATTTTGAGCAGTACTTTGCTAGCATGTGAATTTATGATAAAGCATCTGATACATCCTGTGTCATAAATGAACCAGGTATGAATCCTGAAATGTTTTCCATTCCAGTACCGGAATACAGAAGCCATTCCTTTCTGCAGGGTTGAAGACATTATGCTAAGTGAAATCAGAAGGACAGAAAAGGACAAATATTGCATGACTTCTACTTATCTGAGGTTCCTAAAATAGTCAAATGCACAGCGACAGAGAGTAGAATAGTGGTTACCAGGGCTGGGAGGAGGTAACAGAGAGTTACTGCTTAATGGGTACACAGTTTCAGTCTGAGATGATGAGAAATCCTTGTGATGGGTAGTAGGGACTCACAACAATGTGAATGCACTTAATGTCACTAACCTACACTTAAAAATGGTTCAAATAATAAATTATAGGCTTGTACATTTTACCACAATAAGAAAAAGTTATTCCTTCCTTTGACACTGATACTCAAGGTGTTGATTGAGCCAATAGCTAACCAGCTTACATTTTTGCGTCCTAACCTAACAAATGGGTATGCTGGCCATATAGAAACCATGAACTTGGTCCTCTTCTCATGAATCTCATAGTCAAATAGGGAACTGAAATATTAAAATCATAAGGATAACAAAGCCCAGAGAGTTTACAATATTTCTTACCAATCACACAAGGCAAATTGGGCTTCACATCAAGCAATGGCCAGTAACTGCTACAGAACTTGAAGGACTAGTTAAAAATACAGATATGGGTCCCTCCTGGCCTATTAATTCAGAATCTTAGAGGTGTTTGCAGTGGGAAACCTATCTTTTTCACAAGCCTCATAGGTAATTCAGAAGTACAGCCAGGTTGAAAATCCTTCTAAGCTATATATGGATTAATATCAGGGAAAAAAACTAAAGAATTAAATCTTATTGGTAACATTGAAAATCAAAAAATTTTTACTTGGTAGAAATAAGCAACAGAAAATGAAACTGACAAAGACTAATATTGCACATAGTAAAGATTATTATTGAGTAAAAATGGAATGAAGACCCTAAATCTTCTTGACAAAATTTAGATCACAAAATTGGCCTGGGAAAATTGAACCTGGTAGGAATGAGTCACAAAAGAAAACTATGTTATTAGGAAAAAAATCAGCAATTTTTGATGGAGGTCAAACCACTGATCAAGTGAATCAAATTTTGTTGTCAGACATACATTAAAATGAGACAGTTCTGATTTTAAAAATGTCACTGTAAGCTTTCGAATGCATTTGAACGTTTCAAATGTATTACTTTTCTTAATTTCTTATTTTGAAATAATTTCAAAATTATATGGAAGAGTTGAAAGAATAGTGCAAATAATTCTTGCATATCCTTTACCAAGATTTGTAATTGTTAAATGCAGTCACATATTACTATGTAATCTTAAATATATATGTGATATATGCACACATATAGGGTTAGGGTAGATAAGTGTATACATATATAAATAATTTGTTCTCTTTAACTATTTGAGAGTTGCAGACACCATGTCCCTTTGCGTCAAAAGTTTGTATTTTCTAAGGGCAAGAAGAAATCATCTTATACAACCTTGAGAACAACTAACAAGTCAAAAATTTAACATGAACAAATACTCTATCTAATAATCTTACCATATCCATATTTCACCAATTGCCCCCATAATGTCCTTTATAGCAATTTTTTAAAAACTATGATCTAGGGTCCAATTCCAGATCACTCTTTGCCTTTAGTGGTCATATGACTTTCAGTTCAGTTCAGTCGCTCAGTCGTGTCCAACTTTCTGTGACCTCATGAATCGCAGCATGCCAGGCCTCCTTGTCCATCACCAACTCCCCGGAGAACACTCAAACTCACGTCCATGGAGTCGGTGATGCCATCCAGCCATCTCATCCTCTGTCGTCCCTTTCTCCTCCTGCCCCCAATCCCTCCCAGCATCAGAGTCTTTTCTAATGAGTCAACTCTTTGCAAAGTACTGGAGTTTCAGCTTTAGCATCATTCCTTCCAAAGAACACCCAGGACTGATCTCCTTCAGAATAGATTGGTTGGACCTCCTTGCAGTCCAAGGGGCTCTCAAGAGTCTTCTCCAACACCACAGTTCAAAACCACCAATTCTTTGGTGCTCAGCTTTCTTCACAGTCCAACTCTCACATCCATACATGACCACTGGAAAACCATAGCCTTGACTAGACGGACCTAGTCTCCTTCGATTTGAAACAGTTCCTCAGCTTTTCTTTGTCTTTCATAACAATGACATTTTTGAGTGAGAGGCCAGTTGTTTGGTAGAATCCCCCTCTATCTGGGTTTCCGTGACATTTGCTCATGATTAGATTTGGATTATGCATTTCTTGGCAGGAACTCTATATGAGTGCTGTTGGTTCTTGGTGCCTCACATAGGAAGAGTACAAGTCCATTTGTCCATTTACTGGTGAAAGATAGATTCCATTTTACTGTCTGTGCCTCACTCTCCTCATCTGTTCCTGGAGATAACTCAGGAGAATAACTGAACAGTGCCACAGCTGAATGGTCATTTCAGACATGCTCCACCCCCTGGAAACCTTTCACAAATATAAGTCGTTGAGTTCATGCCACAATTAGTTATGATCATTGTTAACATCTAGGTTAGCTAATGTGTGCTGGCACTTGTCATTTTTTTCAAACCTTCATGCAAAATATGAATATGTGTGTTATTAGTCCCATTTAACAGTTAAGGAAACTGAGGCTCAGAGACAGCTGAGTTGGGATTTGAGCCCAGCATGATCTCGTCCAGAGTCTAAGAGACACACCATACCATGTGCGTGCATGCGTGACAAGTCATTTCCATCGTGTCCAACTCTTTGTGACTCTATGGGCAATACCCTGCCAGGCTCCTCTGTCCACACTGTCAGGTAATCCCATTCACAAATGTACCCAATGGCAGAAAGGACAAATTAAAGCCTCCTTTGGGGATGTCCCGGTAGCATAAGGAAAAACAGAATGGGCCAGCTCCTACCATCTTTGTTCCTCTCCCTCCTTCTCCTGGCTTGGGTCCTTTACCTTCTGAGATCCAGCAGAACTAAGGTCAGGATTGCTCCAGAGTCGAGGGCATACCTGCTGGACATGGCACAGCTGTCTCGAAAGCTGGTTTTATTCCCTTCTTGACTGGATAGCAAGAAGAAAGTAGAAAGTATCAGCTGCTCAGTCATGTCCAACTCTTGGCGACTCATGGACTATAGCCTGCCAGGTTCCTCGGTCCATGAAATTCTCCAGGCGAATACTGAAGTGGGTTGCCATTTCCTACTCCAGGGGATCTTCCCAACCCAGGGATCAAACTTGAGTCTGCTGCAAAGCAGGCAGATTCTTTACCATCTGAGCCACCAGGGATAATGCTGCTCAATGAGGCGATTCCATCCTACCCCGACCAAGAGGCCTGAATTTCCCTATGTACTTTAAAGTGGAAATAAGGGGGGACAAGGTATAATAACTGGAGAAGGCACTGGCAACCAATTCCAGTACTCTTGCCTGGAGAATCCATGGACGAAGGAGCCTGGTAGGCTACAGTTCATGGGGTCGCTAAGGGTCGGACACAACTGAGCGACATCCCTTTCACTTTTCACTTTCATGCATTGGAGAAGGAAATGTCAACCCACTCAAGTGTTCTTGCCTGGAGAATCCCAGGGACGGGGGAGCCTGGTGGGCTGTCGTCTATGGGGTCACAGAGTTGGACACGACTGAAGCAACTTGGCAGCAGCAGGAATAATAACTACCTTGTGCTGAGTGTGTAATCTGAATTAATGCTTTAAATCACCCTGTATGTTAGGTACCTTATTTTGCCCATTTTTCAGATGAGGAAACTGGGCTTTGGTTAAGGTCAAAATTTGGTAGGTACAGGGCAGGGATTCCTCAGTTCAGTTCAATCGCTCAGTCATGTGTGACTCTTTGCGACCCCATGAATCGCAGCATGCCAGGCCTCCCTGTTCATCACCAACTCCCGGAGTTACTCAGACTCACATCCATCGAGTCCATGATGACATCCAGCCATCTTATCTTTGGTCGTCCCTTCTCCTCCTGCCCCCAGTCCCTCCCAGCATTAGAGTCTTTTCCAATGAGTCAACTCTTCGCATGAAGTGGCCTAAGTACTGGAGTTTCAGCTTTAGCATCAGTCCTTCCAAACAAATCTCAGGGTTGATCTCCTTCAGAATGGACTGGTTGGATCTCCTTGCAGTCCAAGGGACTCTCAAGGGTCTTCTCCAACACCACAGTTCAAAAGCATCAATTCTTCAGCGCTCAGCTTTCTTCACAGTCCAACTCTCACATCCACACATGACCACAGGAAAAACCATGGCCTTGACTAGATGGACCTTAGTTGGCAAAGTAATGTCTCTGCTTTTGAATATATTATCTAGGTTGGTCATAACTTTTCTTCCAAGGAGTAAGCGTCTTCTAATTTCATGGCTGCAGTCACCATCTGTAGTGATTTTGGAGACCCCCAAAATAAAGTCTGACACTGTTTCCATTGTTTCCCCATCTATTTCCCATGAAGTGATGGGACCGGATGCCATGATCTTCATTTTCTGAATGTTGAGCTTTAAGCCAACTTTTTCGCTCTCCTCTTTCACTTTCATCAAGAGGCTTTTTAGCTTCTCTTCACTTTCTGCCATAAAGGTGGAGTCATCTGCATATCTGAGGTGATTGATATTTCTCCTGGCAATCTTGATTCCAGCTTGTGTTTCTTCCAGTACAACGTTTCCCATGATGTACTCTGCATAGAAGTTAAATAAGCAGGGTGACAGTATACAGCCTTGACATACTCCTTTCCTGATTTGGAACCGGTCTGTTGTTCTATGTCCAGTTCTAACTGTTGCTTCCTGACCTGCATACAGATTTCTCAAGAGGCAGGTCAGGTGGTCTGGTATTCCCATCTCTTTCAGAATTTTCCACAGTTTATTGTGATCCATGCAGTCAAAGGCTTTGGCATAGTCAATAAAGCAGAAATAGATGTTTTGCTGGAACTCTCTTGCTTTTCCATGATCCAGCGGATGTTGGCAATTGGATCTCTGGTTCCTCTGCCTTTTCTAAAACCAGCTTGAACATCACGGACTCCACGGTTCACGTATTGCTGATGCCTGGCTAGGAGAATTTTGAGCATTACTTTACTAGCATGTGATATGACTGCAATTGTGTGGTAGTTTGAGCATTCTTTGGCATTGCCTTTCTTTGGAATTGGAATGAAAACTGACCTTTTCCAGTCCTGTGGCCACTGCTGAGTTTTCCAAATTTGCTGGCATATTGAGTGCAGCATCTTCACAGCATCATCTTTCAGGATTTGAAACAGCTCAACTGGAATTCTATCACCTCCACTAGCTTTGTTCGTAGTGATGCTTTCTAAGGCCAGCTTGACTTCACATTCCAGGATGTCTGGCTCTAGATTAGTGATCACATCATCATGATTATCTGGGTTGTGAAGATCTTTTTGTACAGTTCTTCCATGTATTCTTGCTACCTCTTCTTAATATCTTCTGCTTCTGTTAGGTCCATATCATTTCTGTCCTTTATCGAGCCCGTCTTTGCATGAAATGTTTCCTTGGTATCTCTGATTTTCTTGAAGAGATCTCTAGTCTTTCCCATTCTGTTCTTTTCCTCTATTTCTTTGCATTGATCGCTGAAGAAGGCTTTCTTATCTCTTCTTGCTATTCTCTGGAACTCTGCATTCAGATGCTTAGATCTTTCCTTTTTCTCCTTTGCTTTTCACCTCTCTTCTTTTCACAACTATTTGTAAGGCCTCCCCAGACAGCCATTTTGCTTTTTGCATTTCTTTTCCATGAGGATGGTCTTGATCCCTGTTCCCGTACAGTGTCACGAACCTCATTCCATAGTTCATCAGGCACTCTATCTATCAGATCTAGGCCCTTAAATCTATTTCTCCCTTCCACTGTATAATCATAAGGGATTTGATTTAGGTCATACCTGAATGGTCTAGTGGTTTTCCCTACTTTCTTCAATTTAAGTCTGAATTTGGCAATAAAGAGTTCATGATCTGAGCCACAGTCAGCTCCTAGTCTTGTTTTTGTTGTCTGTATAGAGCTTCTCCATCTTTGGCTGCATAGACTAGAATCAATCTGATTTCGGTGTTGACCATCTGGTCATGTCCATGTGTAGAGTCTTCTCTTGTGTTGTTGGAAGAGGGTATTTGCCATGACCAGTGCATTTTCTTGGCAAAACTCTATTAGTCTTTGCCCTGCTTCATTCCATATTCCAAAGCCAAATTTGCCTGTTACTCCAGGTGTTTCTGGACTTCCTACTTTAGCATTCCAGTCCCCTATAATGAAAAGGACATCTTTTTGGGTATTAGTTCTAAAAGGTCTTGTAGGTCTTCATAAAACCATTCAACTTCAGCTTCTTCAGCATTACTGGTTGGGCATAGACTTGGATAACTGTGATACTGAATGGTTTGCCTTGGAGACGAACAGAGATCATTCTGTCGTTTTTGAGATTGCATTCAAGTACTTACTGCATTTCAGACTCTCTTGTTGACCATGATGGCTACTCCATTTCTTCTGAGGGATTCCTGCCTGCAGTAGTAGATATAATGGTCATCTGAGTTAAATTCACCCATTGCAGTCCATTTTAGTTTGCTGATTCCTAGAATGTCGACGTTCACCCTTGCCATCTCTTGTTTGACCACTTCCAATTTGCCTTGATTCGTGGACCTGACATTCCAGGTTCCTATGCAATATTGTTCTTTACAGTATCAGATCTTGCTTCTATCACCAGTCACTTGCACAACTGGGTACTGTTTTTGCTTTGGCTCCATCCCTTCATTCTTTCCAGAGTTATTTCTCCACTGATCTCCAGTAGCATATTGGGCACCTAATGATTCCTATGCAGATCTAATTACCAAGATTGGATGAGATCTTCTCCAGCATGCTAGACTTTATCTAGGCTTCATAAGATGGCAGGCACATGGAATAAGTTTTTGAAACATGCAGTATATTTTAATGCATTGTTGTTGAATCCACGGATGGGCTACTCAGATTTGGGTTTAATTCTGATTCTTTCTCTGGGCTGTCAGCTTGATCTCTTCTCTCTTGATTTGCCAGCCACATGTCTTGGACCTTTGTTCTTTCTGGCTTTTCCTCCCAGGGGGACTGCTAGACCTCAAGTATCTGTGTCTCTGTAGACTTTATCATGACTAGGAAGGACCTCTCTTAAAGAAATAAGTAGATGCCACTTCTTCTCAACTTCTTCCTTTGTAGGGAGGGGGATGAAGAGGAGGGAGAGGAAGGAAAAGAAGAAAACTCTTCAGTCAGAGCAAGACGATTTAGTCAATCTATTGATTTTGTGTTTGTTTTGTTTGGCCATACCTTGAGGCTTGTGGGATCTTACTTCCCTGACTAGAGACTGAACCCAGGTCTCAACAGTGAAAGTGCTCTGTCCCAACCACAGGACTTCCAGGGAATTCCTGGATGATTCCAATCTCCAGAAACTTTCATGGAAGCAGCCAGAGCAGAGCCTTGCTTGAGAGTCAGATGGGGCTGCCACTGGCTGGTTTGGCCAAGTACTTGAGCCTCATATTCCTCATCTTTAAAATGTGGGTGACTGTACCTTCTCCACCCATCGCAGAGAAGTGTAGGATCAAATAAGAAAATGCTGCCATTTTGTTTGGTAGATTGCTAAGACTGGATTGTGTGGTTCTCTCTTATCATGCAGATTCAGGCAGCCCAAGTCTTCCTGACAGGGGTTTCATTGAGGGTTATTTGGGTTTAGAAAAGAAACTCAGCTTGAGGAAGAAGACATCATTTTGTGAAGTCCTTACTTTCTGTTCCACACCCCTGAGAACCTACTGTTTCACTCTAAAGGTATTTTCTTCACTAGGATCTACCCACAAGACTTTAGCCAAGACCCAAGTTTTGTTTCAGATCAAAGGCTATTTTTGGAGCAATTCCTATCCCCCAGTTCCCCTCACCTGCCGTGACACAAGCCTCATCTACCTTGCACCTCCTGACAAAATGTCAAAATCTCACCATTCTCAGTCCCTGATTACCTTGAAATCTCCCAATTCCACCAGGAGGAAATGTATCTTTTCATGCCAGGTCCTGAACTAAGTCCTTTAAACCCCTAATCTCAGCCAATCCTCACCGTCCTCAATGACGTTCAACACTTGAGGGGGCTGCCCAACCTATCACACCCACTTCTGTCAGGGTTGGATTTCCGAAGTCTCTGCCTATTATGTGATGGCAGATGTCTTGTTCTTCAATGATTGGCTCCTGGTGGCTTGAGAGTCAAGCTCTGCCAACCACATTCTCTATCCCGAAAATTCAGATTGGAACATAGAGACACCAGGCTAGTGAGGAACTGAGGCTATTTAGACTGTGTGCCCATAGAGGCAGAGAACACCCACCTGGAGAAAGGAAAGGAGGAGAGGCTTGGGGGCAGAGAGAGAGAGAATGAATTGGAGCTGAGATGTCCATAGAGCGGTGGCACAGAGTCATGGAGAGAGCAAGCCTGCTCCTGATGATTGTCTAGTTCCTGGCTGCAAGCCTCTGGAGGCTTCATTTCATTTCTGCCCTTGGGTACCATGATTTTGCTTAACAAAATAACATTTAAAAAACAAAAGCACGATTTTGTTCCTACTGATTATAACTAAAAGAGTGTTGATAAGACTTTAGTGTCTCCATTTTGCAGAGACAGAAACTAAGAAACTGAAGCTCCAATAATTTGGCCACCTGATGCAAAGAACTGACTTACTGGAAAAGACTCTGATGCTGGGAAAGATTGAATGCGGGAGGAGAAGGGGATGACAGAGCATGAGATGGTTGGATGGCATCACCGACTCGATGGACATGAGTTTGAGCAAACTCTGGGAGTTGTTGATGAACAGGGAACCGTGCAGTCCATGGGGTCACAAACAGTTTGACACAACTGAGCAAATGAACTGAACTGAAAACAGAAATTAAGCCAGGAGCCCAGCATCACACAGCTAGTCCATGCAGAGCAGGGAAACTCGTGTCTCATAGCTGATTCCCATAGCTGATGCGTATGGAGTGTTTTCTCTATTCTAGGCACTTTCTCTATATTTATTCATTTTATAAATGGCTGTTCTGGGTCTTAGTCATGGCACGAGGGATCTTAAGTTTCAGGATGTGGGATTTAATTCCCCAACAAGGGATGGAACCTGGGCACCCTCCATTGGGAGTGCAGAGTTTTAGCCTCTTGGGCCACCAGGGAAGTCCCATGTCCTGGGCACTTTTTCAGAAGCTTTATATGTATTATCTCATTTTATCCTTAAATCACCCTTCCGATCAGCACCATTTGAAGGATGGGGAAATTGGAAACAAGGGGAGATTGAGTTGTCTGCTCAAGATCAGGTAGCATTCGAGGGCCAGAGCCGAGGTAGGGACCCAGATGGCTGACTCCACTGTCTGAAGGAAGTGAAGTGCAGTCGCTCAGTCATGTCCGACTCTTTGCGACCCCATGGACTGTAGCCTACCAGGCTCCTCGGTCTGTGGGATTTTCCAGGCAAGAGCACTGGAGTGGATTGCCGTTTGGGCTCTTAGTAAACAAAGCAGTGCTGGTTCTGGGGATAGAAGGGGGCAGAGGTCTCTAGAATTTGATAAACACTGGTATGTTGAGTTCAATCATGAACCCTTAGGGGATGGGGAAGCCCTTGGAGGTCCCTACTGGGTTACGCTTCTACCTAATGCGTCTGCTGTCAGCAGCTCTGACAGAAGGACATCCCGCCTCTGTGATATTGTGATGCCTCTTCCATCATTGAGCAGGTCTTGCCTTGCTCACTAAATACTCCCTGTCCCCCCTGCCCCCACACTCCACTGCTGCTTGTGGTGAGTCTACTCTTAGTTAACTTCCTGAACAGGGATAAATCACAGCTGTGGGTGACCGTGTGGATTCCACTATGGTTCTGGGATATATGCGAGTTCATTTAGAACCTGGATTTTGTCAAGAAGCTACCAAGCCCAGTCTTCATCCCCTGAACCTATCTATATCCTTCATGACCCAGGAGAGAGGGACTAACAAAGGGACAGATGACTCTCAAGGTCGGGATGCCTGTTGTGAACTTGTCTCCGTGTCCCAGCTAGTGTTAAATGCACTCTGTGCTCACTCTGTCCAGATGTCCTCACGGCAGAGAAGGCCCACTTCTTGTGGCTGTGGGTGGTAGAGATGCAGAAAAGGCTGGCAGTGATTCCAGAAAGAGAGGCTGAGAAGGACCCGAAGGATTTTCCAAGCCAGAGGTGCCTGGAAACAGGCGGGAAATCAGTCTAGGTTGGGGTCACTGAACCCAGAATGTACATGTAGAGATAAATTTGCTTAAGACGTAAAATTTCTTACTTTGTGGCTCCGCAAACCTACTAAGGACACTACTGAAGAATCCCTTGATCTAGAGAGACTGCCATCCGATGTAGACCTAGAGGGGAAGGATGCCTCTTTCCCGCCTTCCTGCAGGATGCTATTCCTCTCGGAATCTTCGCCGACCCCGTTGGAGCTGGGGTGGGTTCTTTCTTTTTCTTGTATACCTGTGCATTTTCGCTGTTAACACTATGACAACAGCTTTTATTTTTAAAATATTTTTATTTATTTATTTGGCTGTGCTGGGTCTTAGCTGCTGCACGCAGTATCTTTGATCTTTGTTGCGGCATGGGGAATCTTCAGTTGAGGCATGCAAACTCAGTTGTGGCATGTGGGATCTAGTTCCCTGAGCAAGCTAAAACCCCAGGCCCCCTGCATTGGGAGTCTTGGCCACTGGACCACTAGGGAAGTCCTGACAATGGCTTTTAAAATGTGGTCCTCCGACCAGCAGCATTAGCATCACCTGAGAACTTGTTAGAAATGCAAATTCTTGCTCCCTATCCCTAGCCGGTTAAATCGGAAGTCTGGATGGGGCTCAGCGATCAGTATTGGAACGGGCCCTTACCATGATGCTGAGGATCGCTCAGGGTTGAGAAGAGCTGCTACAACCAGTCCTCTTCTCGATGGCGTGGCTGCCGTACTAGACGCAAGACGCCTGGCACATAGTAAGTACTCGGTGAATATTTCTTGCATCATGTTTTCCTGACTCCCAGGGCAAGATTCCTCTTCCCCCTTGGTACCCGATAGCTCTCAGCCGTAGTGACTGAGATCTGATGTTATTTTGGATCCAGTTTCTTTAAACTCCAGGCCCTTAATTCAGGCGTAGCTCCGCTGGGCACAGTAGGGGTCTGGTCTTGAGATAGGTGCCTAGAAACTTTCACACAGATATGGAGCCAGAGAGACACCAAACCTGGAGCATTTCTCTGGGTAACGGGGCCTCAGCCATCTGATGGCTGAGGGGCAGATGCGCAGGGGGCTGCCTGGCCTGTAGTATGTCCCAGGTCCCTGAGAGCCCAACACTGCCGAACTCCACAGGGTGCCCTGCTCCCCTCAGTGCCTGCCCTACACCAGCCTTGGCAGAGGCTGCCAAACCCTGGCCAGGGACACACCTGCCAGGCTGGCAGGGAGAGAGAAATGGCCACTTTTATTTTCAATGATTCTCCAGCTTTGGGATGGTAGGTAAATGGTTTGAAGATTTCTCTTAATCTCATGTGTGTATTTAGTCTGGAGAAGAATGTGCCTCAATTCTCTGCTAAATTCTCACTTTCATCCTTTAGGGAGAGACAGTGTCTTCTATCGGAGAAGGCAATGGCACTCCACCCAGTACTCTTGCCTGGAAAATCCCATGGACAGAGGAGCCTGGTGGGCTGCATTCCATGGGGTCGCTAAGAGTCAGACACGACTGAGCAACATCACTTTCCCTTTTCACTTTCCTGCATTGGAGAAGGAAATGGCAACCCACTCCAGTATTCTTGGCTAGAGAATCCCAAGGACGGGGGAGTCTCGTGGGCTGTTGTCTATGGGGGTCACACAGAGTCGGACACGACTGAAGTGACTTAGCAGCAGCAGCAGCAGTGTCTTCTATACAATCTTTTAGTTTCTGGATATTTTAAAAATAACTTTGCTAGAGGGTGCAGGGAAAAACTTTCTGTAACTCTTCCTGTCTCATATTAACCCAACTCCTTAAATATTAAAACAAACAAAAAACCCCTATTCGATTTTTTTAAGGTGGGTGTAGAGAAATGACACCTGTTTGCCCTTAATTTCCAATGGTTTTATTTTAAAAAGTATTCTTCTGGCGGCTTCCCAGGTGGCTCAGTGGTAAAGAATCCGCCTGCCAAGGCAGGAGACTCAGGTTCAATCCCTGATCCTGGAAGATCCTACATGCCAGGGAGCAGCCAAATACATGTGCCATAATTATTGAACCTGTGCTCTAGAGCCTGGGAGCTGCAACTTCTGAGCTCACGGGCTGCAGCTACGGAAGCCCCTGAGCCCCAGAGCTCATGCTCAGAGGTAAGAGAAGTCACTGCAATGGGAAGCCAGTGCGCCACAACTGGAGAGCAGCCCTCAACTGTCGCACCTGGAGGATAGCTTGTGCAGCAGTGAAGACCGGGCACAACCAAAACAAATAAATACATGAATGAATTAAAAAATTAATATGGACAAGTGACACCAATAAAAAGTATCCTATTTTTCTACAAGGGAGGGGTAAACAAAGATTTCTTTCATCTCAGAGACTCGTAGTTTTTCAAATTTTTATCCTAAAAAACGATCAATTGTGGGAGATGCAGGGTGGACCCATTAATCAGTTCTGCCTCTATATGGGGCAAAGTCCTTCACACATAAATTAAAGAAAAACAAATCTGGTATTTTTGGAGGGTGAGGAGGAAGGGGGAATTCCCTTTAAACCTTACCAAGTTACAAGGATGCCCGTTCCTCAGATTTAAAAATAATCTGATTTTTAGGGTGTTGAATAGAAATATCCTTGTTCACTATTTACTTCACCCAGAGTTTCACAAATTTTTCTTTTAAAAATCAATTTGACTGGGGCATGTGGATGGGTGGGTAGGGATGTCTAACCTTTCACCTTCTTGTCCAGCATGGGACCAGTTCTTCAAACTTTAATTTTTAAAATAAATATATTATTTTAAAAATGGACAGGGATAGAGAGAAACATTCTCTTTATCTTGCATTTCCCATTAAAGCAGCCCAGATATTTATTTTTAAAATCAATCTGACTGGGGGCTAGAAAGAGTCCCCTTAACCCATCTTGTCTGACATAGGGCTAGTTCTTCAAACTTTTATTCTTCGGTTACATTAGATTTTTTTGGAAGGGTGGCAGGGGCAATGATAATATCCCCATTGAGTCTTCCGATTCTTCCATAAGGCCAGCTCTTCAAACTTTATTTAAAAAATCAATCTGATTTTTTTCTGGGGGGGTGGGGGAGCCAAAGAGTTCCCATTAACCCCTTGTGTTCCGCTCTGAGAAGGCTCCCCAAACTTTTTTTCCAACGTGAAAATGACCTCTCGGAGGGGCTGGGGAGCGGGGGCAGGGCAGGAAGACTCTGAGGGGCGGGCGCGGGGGCGCAGGGCGCGCGGGGCGCGGCGCGGGAAAGTTTGGGGGGCGGGTGCGCCTCGGCCCGGGGGCAGGCGGGCGGGCGGGAGCCGCGCGCCCGGGGGCCGGCCGGCTTTGTGTGCGGCGCCGAGGCCGGTGGCGCGGAGGCCGAGGCCGAGGCCCGGAGCTCGCGGGCCGCACGGCGAGGCCGGCCCGGGGGCGGGCAGGGCGGCGGGGGGCGGCCGCAGCCCCGAGAGGGGCGGCTCGGCGGCGGCGGCGGCGGCGGCGGCGGCCGGTGCGGGCCGGGGGTGGGGGCGAGGGCCGAGCGCCCCCCGCGCGCCCCCCAGCGCCCCCCGCCCCCCCGGCCTGAGCGGGGCGGGCGGAGGAGGAGCGGCGGCGGCGGCGGCGGCGGCGGCGGCGGCGGCGGTGGCATTGTGCGCGCACCAGCAGCCCGGCCCGGGAGGAGCAGGACGCGCCGGGGCCGCCTCCTCCCGCACGGACCCATGAACCAGCCGGGCGGCGCGGCGGCTCCGCAGGTACGACGGGGGCCGGGGGCATGCACCGCGCGGGGACCCCGGGGGCCGGGGCCCGGGGCGCTGCGCCACTTCATTGCAAGATTTGCAAAATGCAAAGTGCCTGGGCACGTTTGCGGGCTTTTTGTGGGCGCAAACGGGAGAGTCGGGGTCTGGTGAGCCCCTCCTGGCGCAGCGGGGTGTGCGGAGGGGTGGGGGTGACGCGGGGTCTTTTCGGGCCCCCACCCGGCGCCCCCTCCAGCCCCAGGCTCGGACCGGAGCCCAGAAAACAAAGCGGCGAGAGAACAGAGCAGCCATTTCAGTTTGGACAATTCACATTTTGCAAAAATGCAACCCCTTCCAGATCTCCCCCTCCCCTCTAAATTTACAATTTCCCCCTGACCCTCTGTGCGCTCGGGGTCCCCGATGACCCCTCGGGAGGTCTTTCCCCCTGGCTTCCTATCTTTGCAACAATCTTTTTTTTTTTTAGGCCATATTTCCTTTTCTCAATTTTTTTCTAATTTTTCTTCAAACGGTAGTTTTTTCCCATTAAAACGACGCCACCTAGAGGATACTATTTTGTAAATAAAAAGAAATTAAAATTGAAAAGAAATATTTTTATTTCTTATTTTTTCAAAAGTTTCCTCTATAAGGCAGCAGAGAGGATAGAGATTCTTTTTTTTCTTTTTGAGGGTGACAGTTTTCACTTTGATCTTTCCAGGAACACAGAGACAATTTTTATTTCTGAAGCCAAATCCAGATAATATGTAAATGAAAATTAAGCTAGAATTTGAATGAATTCAGGTTTTGAAGGGGAGAAGGCAAAAAGCTTTCTAAAACCAAAGTCGATTTGGCTGCCCAACTCATTTTAGTTTGAGAAAAACTATTTGGAATGAGGAAAGGAGGGAAATTGTTGAGTTTAGGAGAAACTGGGAGAATTGGCTTTATTGAAGCAATTAGAAATTGTACTTCATTGTAATTTGGAACTTGTTTAGCTCAGTGGGCAAAAAGACTAATTTTGCCATTTGGCAATATTTAAAGTTTTTCTATTTCCAAGAAGGAAGGATTTAAAAGAGAAATAGAGCCTAAAATGTTGGCTTTGGACACACCCAAAAATTGTAGGTCTTATTTTTTTAATTTTTCATTTACATTTTACTGTGTTTAAATCCCAAGGTTCTAAAGAAAAGCAGAAACTGGAAAAGTTAGAGTGAAATCCATTTTTTCCCTGCATTTGTTGGGTTGTGTGTTATTATTATTATTTTTTTTGCTTTGATGGAATAATTAAGACTGTTTTCTGATTTTGTTTGCTGAAAGGTCTAGGCATTTCTTTTTTGTTGTTGTTTTATACAGAAAATGTCAGCAACCTTTTCTGAGCAGTATTCAGTGGGAAAAAAATGTAAATTCATTACATTATACAAATTGAGTAGTCCACAGATTTGTAGGAGAGACCGCCATTAAAATAAGATATGCATAATTAACATTATTATGAAAAAACTAACAGTGGATTCACAGAAGCTCATTTTTTATGACATGCAACTGAATCAGTTGGTAAAGACAAGGGTTGAAGAATCCTTGGTAAGAAGAAAATTTTCCTTTCTGTGTGCTTGCTCAATCTTTCAATTTGAAAATTTTATTATTAAAAAAATATATCCAGTTTGGTTTCAGGCCTCTTTGATTGTGCTGTGGGGTTGATAGTTTAGTAATATTTGGTATTTTTCACAAATTTGATTACTTTCAAAGGGGAAAAAATCCATTAAGCTTGATCATTTAGTGGGGGGTGTCTAATTTTTTTCAAAAGCACAAATTTTACTGACTTAGGAAGGGAAGATAAAAAGGGAAGGATAGAGAACAGATGAAAATTCTGATTTTTATCCATCTTCTGTAGTGGAATACTTACTTTGCTGAAAAAATGGTGTATAACACCAATTCAACATGATTCTAGCATCAAATTTTAAATTTTTTTAAGGAAAAAAATCAAAATATAAACAAAAGCCAAAACCCAAAGATACTTGTCATTGGATCATGAAGGCATAGGTGCAGATATTATTTGATGTTTTTGGCCTTCAAAAAGTCAAGGTGAAACCAAAAAAATTTTTTTTGTTTTGGGAAGACAAATATTGGCCAAATTGAAATTTAACAAAGGAAGATAAGATACCTACCCAAAGTTGAAGGGTTATTTGTGATAAATTACTATCTGAACTTGCTGGGGATTTTGCATCAAAAAAGAAAGTTCCAATTTTTCTGTCCAGAAGGTAGGGGAAATGTTAGCATTTGTGGAATGGTTGCTTGGATGGGACCTGGTGGTGGGTCACACAGGCCTAGGACAGAAAATCCTGTTCCCTTTGGCCAGCCACCAGCTGGTCTTAGAAGAAATCATGGCCCTGGTCCATGAATTCCCAACCCCGTTTTGGGGAAATTCAGATTTCTAAAGGGATACAAATTCTGTGAAATATATTTGACAGTGCAGAGGTTTGACATTTCCCATCACCGCCATTGCATTTGGGAGATTTTTACTTTTTAGTAACAAAATCCTTCAGGGCTGACTGGCCACATTCTGACATATTTGGAATGAGCTTTTTTTTTTTTTTTTTTTTAAGTAGCGTAATTAATTTTTTTTTCTATTGAATTATTTAGGCCGATGCCGAGGACAGGCAAAGAATTTATAATTTCCAAGGGCTCAGGAGGTCTCACGAGACAGGAGAGCCAGTTTAGCAGGTGATGGGAGAACTGTGCCCCGCACTGGGGAGGGGGTGGGTGGGCACCCCCACCGGGCATCTGAGAAAGACTCAGAGTTGTTGATAACAGGTTATTTCTGGTGCAAGGAATGAAAATATTGCAGCATTTTCCTTTGTGTGCCCTGGATCTCCTGACACACAACTCAAATTCCTTCATTCCATTCTCTTGAAATTTTGTTGTGTTGTTTAACAGTTTAAAGAGAACCCCTGACTAGAAATGGAAAATTATCTCTGTTTTATAGGCTGTTTTTCTCTTTTTTTTTAATATTGGTCATTCTGATCATGTTTGTTTTAAAGGAAACAGAGGAGCATGATGGTACTGTTGGGGGCGGGGTCAATTTTCTTTTGTTTCTATTGGTGTCTGGATTGAGACAGTGACCTGGGCCTTGCCTTTCTCACCTCCTACGGTGGATGGAAGTGTGACCAGAAGTGGATATATATCAGCTGATTTTTATTAGGCCATGTCTGTTCACCAAACTCTCTTGTCGTCTTGGGCGAAAAATCTGGCAAATTGGACTTGAGGGGTGGTAATTTGATGATGGACTGAGTTATTTTGGTGAAAGATCATATCATTTATGCTCAGCCTCACAGAGGAGACTCTTATTAATGTTCTGCTTTTCTGCCTAAGGAGTTTTTTTTTTTTTTAATTTTCTAATAAGGTTTGAAATTTCAAGGGCTTGCTTTATTGCTTGACTTCAGACCAAGCAAAGAAAAAGGGTTTGCTTATACTTTCAGCCCTGCACAGAGGTGAACGTGAACAAGGGCTCTCGCTGTTGCAGAAGGAAAGCAACAAAGATGGCCGGTCAGTATGAGTGTGACCTCTCCCTGGTCCTAGGAAGTAAACAACCAATGGTTTGTTTTGTTTGAGAAACAGTTTAAAAACTCCTGCATTGTCAGATACCATTCTCCCCCTCCATCTTTGACTCAGCCGTTGGCATACTGCTTCCTCTGACCTCAGAAGGCTCATGTTGTCTGCTTGGAAGGGTGATAAGAACTTCCTTGCATGTTTCATTGGATGTATAAGCAGACTTTTCATGATTATGGTGAAATTTTGAAAGTTTTCCGTGTTCTTGTAATGTTTCACGTCAGTTGTGTCTCCTCCCTGGTGATGGAAGGTGAAGTGGCTTTGTGGGTACACAGGAGGCCTGGTTTGCCCACGGCCTTGCTGTGTGATCTTGGACAAACAGCTTTTTTTTTCCTTCTGAGCCCTCAGTGTTTGTGTTTGTCGTATGAGAGCTTTGGAACAGAGCAGTGATGCTAGTAAGTCGCTTTCTTCTCTGATTCTGACTCCACGCGATGGGCTGTAGCTGCCTGCATCACTGTGTTGAGAAGGATTCTGAGGTCACATCCGGACTTCGACGTTGTGGAGGATGGGGTGCAGTAGTCACATAGCAGTGCCCATCACAGGGTCGGGGGTCTACCTCTACTTGCCATGCCCAGGCTAGGCTGTGAGTCACGACCCATTAGTGGGTTGTAAGATCAGTTCAGTGGATCACAGTCAGCACACACACGAAAAGAACAGAGTAGGGTACAGGGGAACACACACTAGCAGAGGCATAGCTATGCATTCCAGGTAAGTGTTGTCTTAATCAAACTTTAGTTTTATTTACATATGCTGATGTGTGTGCATGATTAAGTCCTACTATGAGTTATGATTAAAAGAATTTGACAGCTGCTGGTCTAGATGATCGACGATGGTGTGCTCCAGGCATCCCGCATATCGCTGCTTATACTTCATTTTCTTATTACCCCAGTAGACTTTCACATGAACCCTTCCTTTAGGATACGTGTCCTGGGTCACATGTTTTTTAATTTATTCTCTGGTTGAGCTTACCTGAAGGGCCAGCTGTGAAGACGTCTCGATCGCGTAGGTGGCAGTCAGGCATGCACCCCAGCTTGTTGGCCTTGGATGAGACGGGAAGGGCAGGTGCTATTAGTTTGTCCTTTCAGAGTGAAGTGGCATCTTGGCCAGGTTCTCTGGCTGGGAAGGAGACTTTTTAAGCCGTGTGGGATCTCAGTCTTGATCGGAGGGAGAACAGCCCCAGTTACTTTTATTCCTGACTTACTTCACATTGCCAGAGGACTTTTTTTGGAGTTAAGAAAGTTCATGTCTGTGCTATATTTAAATGCCTATCAGACTCTGAGTGAATGTCTGTATTTTTGTGTGTATGCACTTCCTAAAAAACTCCAGAATTACTGTCTTGGTCTTCTCATCTTTTAAATGTGTCAGGCCAGTGCTTTCCAATCGAAATAAAATTCCAGTCACAAATGTGAGTCACATATGTCATTTACAATTTTCTAGTCACGCTTTAAAAAAACCAAGAAGAAACAGATGAAATTAATTTTAATAATATGGATTATGTAACAGTATATCCACAGCACTATCATTTCAGTATTCATTAATATGAAAATTATTAATGTGCTATTTTACATTCTTTCTTTGGAGGGATACTGTTTTCTGACTAGCCACATTTCATGTGCTAGTAGTCTCGTGTGGCAGGTGGCTTCTGTATTGGACAGCATAGAACCAGACCAGCGTTCCATTTCATTGTTACTGGGTGGCCTCAGAAGGTTATAACACATCTTTGAAAGCCCTTGGTTTTGTTGGTGGGACTTCCTTTCTGAGCTCGACACGCTGAGGCATTTCATCCGTATAGCCTCTTCTGGCCAAAGTGGTCCATCCCTCCCTTGTATTTGCCCTAAAGCAGTCTTCTGCCAAGGTTAGGCCAGAACGCTTTAGCTGGAAGAGACAGATGATGGCTAGAAACTCCAAGATATTGTGTCTCAGTATGTGTGCTGTTGAAGTGGAGGAGTCTGTCCTAGGAGGTTGGTTTAAAAATATTGCTTGAAAAAAGGATGAAGGTGAAAGAAGACAGCAGGTACGCAGGACCAGGGTTGGGGGTCCGAGGGGTGGGAGGAGATCTGGGTGCAAAGATGGTCAGTCAGTGCAGTTCATTTCTGAACTGAACATGGAACCACCAGGAAATTCCCCCAGGGGAGGCCTTAAATACGAAGCGTAGAAAAGTTCTAACAGCCACCCAGTTGGTGAAATGGAAAGGTGGATGTGAGGTCAGCCAGACCAGAGTTTGAAATCCAACCTCATTGCGTGGTTAGCCTTGTGTTACTTTGGAGAATTCTCTTTTGGTTTTGGAACCACAACTTATGCATCTGGAAAAAGGGTGAAATAATCTTGACCTTGAAAGGTTGTTTTATGATTAAATGAAGCAATTCACGTGTTATATCCAGCCACTCCTTAGAAGGTGGTCAATACATGTTAGTAATCTTTTGATCCAGTGGCCTCCATTTGTGGAGGTTGAATGCCAGTGACAGCAATTTCGGTTGTTCTGCAGACTTGGTGACTTATCTTTAATAGGTAGAATTAAGTTACAACAGAAAATGTGCATTTTTTTGTGTGTTGTTTTATTTTAAAACAGACTAGGATGAGACATCTCTTGGACCTGACATGTCTTTCCTGTCCAAAGTGTTGTCAGTGCTTTCATTCCAAGGATTTTCTGGCTCTTCCAGATATTTCTGGGTTTGTTTCAAAGCCTGTGGCACACTGTTTAAAGGGATAAATCTTAATTCGGGGTGAACTGTCTAACTTTTCTTTTAGATGATTTATTTTTGGCTGTGCTGAGTCTTCGTTGCTGTACTCGGGTTTTCTCTAGTTGTGGTGAGTGGGGCTGCTCTCTAATTGTGGTGCATGGGCTTCTCATTGAAGTGGCTTCTCTTGCTATGGGGCACGGGCTCGAGGTACATGGGCTCAGTAACTCTGGCATATGGGCTTAGTAGCTCCGTTGCATGTGGGATCCTCCTGGACCAGTTCGATCCCTGGAACTGGTGTCCCTTGCACTGCAAGGCAAGTTCGTAACCAATGGATTGCCAGGGAAGCCCTAAACTGCCTCCCTTTGAGATTCTGTTCACACCAGGCCTTCAATCTCTCATGACCTTCTCTGTCCCATGAGAAACCAGACCCCCTTGAGACCCACCTGCATGTTCTCTTCTCTGGAGTCCCCTGGACCTCTGCAGCCTGCAGGACTACCCAGGTAATGTGGGCTCACAGATGGGAGTTGGTTGTTCGCATTTCTGCCTCACCAGCCAGCTCGCGAGCTCCTTGAGGGCAGCGATCATGGGTTATTCATTTTAAGGTCTGGCACAGAGCACTAGCTCAGTAAATGTTTGATGACTTAATCTTATTTTTTTGGAAAAAGCTCAGATGATCTGGATTTGGGTCTAATGAAGAGTAGGTGACCAGTTTGGGTTTGGCCATTTGGTCAACACCCATATTTTGTTAGGGGAGCCATAAATAGATTTCTTAGAACTGGCCATAGGCTCCCTGGGAATAATAATAAATAAATAATAATAATAAATCAGAGAGGGCTTCCTGGATGGGACTCATACTCCTTGGACTTCACATGTTGTGGAGGATTTTTAAAAGTTCCCTACCCCTTTTCTCTCCTGTTGTATGAACCATTTCCTTAAAATAGATGGAGAGATCCAGCATTGCAGGTATGGAGAATGGGGGCCAGCATGTCCAAGGAGGTGGAAGTGGGGGAGTGCCTTGGCGTGGAGGGGGACTTGATAATTCCCTGTCCTTAGCCCCAGAGCTGGTCTTGGCTGTAGGCCCTGGAATTGGATGTCAGAGGATTGTTTGTAGATACACGGACCCCTTAAACGTGAAGTAGCTTAATGTGTGATTTGATGTTCAACCAGACCCCACCTTTGGTCATATTCCCATTTGCACATGCTAAAGCTTCAGGGAAAATCTATGAAGGATAACTGAGAATATTCTGTTTGTTTGCTTAATTGTTTTTCCCTGTAAGTTTTAGAAAGCGCTGTCATTGACGCTGTGTAGCCCAGCTCAGTAAGTGAGCACAGACTCCCGTATTTCCTCCATGGTCAGGTTCCCACGTTTTCTTATTTCTGAAATTGGGGTGTGTTTTACAGTAGATGTGTGTGTTCTGTTTCAGCACTGTTTCTCCCTCCTTTTTTTTTTTTTTTGGTCTCAGAAAGCTATTATAAAATCGATGGTGTATTGACAGTCTAAGGCACCTTGCAATTGAGGATATAGAGTGTCCTGTTCCTGGTGGGGTGAACTGTGACAATTAGGGACATCTAATTCTGCCCTTTTATTTTAACCTCACTTATCTCTGGGTTTGGCGTCTCCACCTGTAAGTGAGGCTGGAAACTTTGCCTTTGGAAGAAGCATCTGGAACTCTGAATTAGCCTCGCTTTCCTTCTGTGTCTTGCTGTGGTCCGTTTTCTGAAAGGCTGAAGCGGCCAGTGGGAGGAAGGTGAAGCCTTGAAAACAGGTGGTCCCTTCTGTATGGCCATGTAGACGAACAGTGCTGCCAGTTGGCAGAACACCAGCTGGACATTTCCAAGGGTAGAACAAACAGATTGAAGTTGGGGGTCAAGGCTCTGCTCCCCTCTCTGCTCTACTCAATCATATTGGGGGCTTTGTCCATGTATAACAGTACACTTTGTTTTCTGCATCTGTAAAGTGGTGATGATGATGAAGGCAGTAACATGTTGGCACAGGGTTCTGCTGAAAAGCTGCGAGGGGTGTGAGAAAAAGTTTGTAAAACGCAGAGTACTTTTCACTTGCAACGTGTTATTTGTGCATCTATTCCAGGGATGGTAAATAAGTAATATACATGCCACCACTCCCTATTTTTAAGCCTGTGGCAGACGTTGCTAATCAATCATGGCAGTCTTTTCCATGGAGCCTGGCCAGTGGCCTTAGAGTCCTTCTTGTATGACGCTACCACATGAAACCAGTTTGCCATTTCTGATTTAGGCACACACACACATGCACGCATGCACGCCTGGGAAGAGAGGTGGAGTTACTTGCCCAGAACATCAGTGGATAAGCGGAGCCACTTCAAGCCTCAGATTTCTTAACACACACACACACACAGACACACGTAAACACGCACACGGACACACACCCACCTGGGAAGAGAGGTGGAGTTACTTGCCCAGAACCTCAGTGGATAGGCGGAGCCACTTCAAACCTCAGATTTCTTAACTCCTCAACCAGTGCTTTTCCTATTATTTGCACAAACACTCTGTCAAAAGGAATTAGAGTTAATTTGGTCTTGAGAAATCGTGAGAGGGTCTTGACTCCTCCCTTCCCTGTTATAATTAGATCCCCTTGGGGTTGTCATCAAAGCAGGGCTGGATGACCTGCTTCTCTGTCTGATCCCCGCGTGATCAGGTTTCAAAGGGAAGATGGGGTGACTGGGCCACTGGGTTGGGTGGTGTTGCCCGCTGCACCCTCGTATTGTACAGATGACGTAGCCAGGGGGGCAGGGCCCGCCCTGGGGTTCCTACATGAGCACCTGGGTTTGCTGTTTACACACCAGCCGTTCCTAGGAATCTTAATTTCTACATCTGGGACCTGAGATGGACACAGTTCTTCACAGGAATGATGTGAGGTAGCATATTTGAAAATGTTTTTAAACTCTGAAGCCCTGCGTATGGTTTATTTTGTTTTGTTTTTATACATGTTAATTTTTATAACTAGAGCTAATTCCTGATCATCAATGCCCTGTTGGGTAGATTGTATAAACCCAGAGTCACAGATGGGTGCTCGCAAGGTGAATTGGCCCCTTGTCTTGTTTCATTTGACTTGTCAGCCTAAGATTTTAAAAATTCAGAGCTTCAGGCCTTTGCAGCGTGTGTGTCCTCCTCTTTGAGTCAGCTGCCACCCTCCACCGTTTCAGCCTTGGGTGTGACCTGCTGCAGCCCGGCAGGCCCTGGCATCTGGGTGCCCTGATGCACCTGTTTGTTGATTGGCTACATGGCAGAACAGTCCACTTGTATACCCCTCACAGGCTTCCTGCAAGCATCCCGTGAGTTAACAAACTCAAAAGTGCTTTACAAACAACGAAACGTGTTGGCGACAACTCCTTTCTTTTCTTAAAAAGGAAAGGAGGGAGGCCAAGGTGAGGATGGTATTGAGTCGACAGAAAAATGATATAAATATTTTGGCTGACGAAGCAGGAGGCGGCTTCAAATATAAGCTGTGCTGTGCTTAGTTGCTCAGTTGTGTCCGACTCTTTGCAACCCCATGGACTGTAGCCCGCCAGGCACCTCTGTCCATGCGATTTCCCAGGCAAAAAATGCTGGAGCGGGTTGCCATTTCCTTCCCCCACATATATAAACTAAAGAGAAAAAAAATGGAGTCAGGTGATGCTCTGCTTAGTCTGCTGTGGAAACCACAGAACACTTGCTTTCTAGTGAAGTGACGTTCTGTGTTGGGGATGGAATCTCTGGTTACCAGGGCCAGCCCTGCTCATGGAGGGGGGGGGATCCAGCGAGAAACCAAATCTGATGTCTCCCCATGGGTGGAAATGACTCTTAACAGGTGGAGGAGGTCCGAGTGGCCCTCAGCAAGCCCCTGGCTTGTAGTTTGCTGGTAACATTAAAAATCAGAAGCTGTTTTGGCTCTTTTTCTGGATGTGTTATTGTCTAAGACAGTATGCCTGAGGGGCCAGCCCTTCTCAGTTCAACTCAGTCGCTCAGTCATGTCTGACTCTGATCCCATGGACTGCAGCACACCAGGCATCCCTGTCTATCACCAACTACCAGAGCTTGTTCAAACTCATGTCCATAGAGTCAGTGATGCCTTCCAGCCATCTCATTCTCAGTTGTCCCCTTCTCCTCCTGTCTTCAATCTTTCCCAGCATCAGGGTCTTTTCCAATCAGTCAGTTTTTTGCCACAGGTGGCCAAAGTATTGGAGTTTCAGCTTCAGCTTCAGTCCTTCCAATGAATATTCAGGTCCGATTTCCTTTATGATTGATTGCTTTGATCTTGCAGTCCAAGGGACTCTCAAGGGTCTTTTCCAACGTCATATACAGTTCAAAAGCACCAGTTATTCAGAGCTCAGCTTTCTTTATGGTCCAACTCTCCCATCCATACATGACTACTGGAAAAACCATAGATTTGACTAGATGGACCTTTGTTGGCAAAGTAATGTCTCTGCTTTTTAATATGCTGTCTAGGTTTGTCATAACTTTTCTTTCAAGGAGCAAGCGTCTTTTAATTCCATGGCTGCAGTCACTGTCCACAGTGATTTTGGAGCCCAAGAAAATACAGCCTGTCCCTGTCTCCATTGTTTCCTCATCTCTTTGCCATGAAGTGATGGGATGATCACTTTGAACGAAGATGCCATGATCTTTGTTTTTTGAATGTTGAGTTTTAAGCCAGCTTTTTCACTTATCCCCTTTTATTTTCATCAAGTGGCTCTTTAGGTTTTCTTTGCTTTCTGCGATAAGAGTGGTGTCATCTGCATATTCCGCTTTGAGCCACCTTCTGGTCAAATTCCCACCAGCCCCAATATTCTTAAAGAGAATTGAGAATGGGAATTTTTTATCTGGTGACATTTTTCCGAGAATTTGTTTGGGCTCAGAGTTTTTCGAGATGAGGGGACATAACCAGAGCCCTTGGAATACCCAGAGACAATAATTAAAGGTATTTTGGATGCTGGAGACTTTTAAAAAAATTTCATCAACTGGGGAAAAAATAACTATAAAAATTTCAATGTATTTATTTTTTTTTTTTTTAATAATGTATGCTAGAAAAGCAGAAAGTGAAACTGATCTGAAGTAAAACTGAAACTGTCCTGAAAATGAGGCTTCAGGGAAGGGAAACTTCCCTGGGGTGCTGCTAGCTTGAGGTGGAATTTGTTGTGAGGCTAGTCTTTTGGATCACCGGAGTCTAGAGCTAACAAGGCTCATGGAGATGATTGAAGTCTGTGCCATCCAATATGTACTGGTAACCACCAGCCACATGTGGCTGGTGAGCAGTTGAAATGTGGCTAACCTGAACTGAGATGCGCTGTAAGAGTAAAAATTCACACTGGGTTTTGTTTTATTTATTTATTTTTTTGTTGAGTTGTTATTTTTCTCTTCTCTAGATCCAGATCTTAGAGAGTCAGTAGGAAAAAGAAGAAATGACTGTAGAAGATCTCAGTCATCATTTTTAAAAATAAGATTAAAATGATAGTAATTTTGCATGTTGTGTTCAATAAGATATTAAACATTTTACTTGTTTTTATTTCCAGTTTTTTACATGTAGCCACTAGAAAATTTGAAATTACCTAATGATTTATATTCCATTTCTGTGGGACTGTACCGATCTAAGGCAACCTGAACCCCCAGACAGGAGGAGTAACTTGTTCTGGAGGGTTAGGTCACAAGGCAGCTTCATTGGCTCATTGGACGGACAACAAGACTGAAGAGTTTGGGATGGAGAAGGGAAGATGATGTAGTGGTATACTGCTAAGTCACTTCAGTTGTGTCCGACTCTGTGTGACCCCATAGATGGCAGCCTATCAGGCTCCCCCGTCCCTGGGATTCTCCAGGCAAGAACACTGGAGTGGGTTGCCATTTCCTTCTCCAATGCATGAAAGTGAAAAGTGAAAGGGAAGTCGCTCAGTCGTGTCTGACTCTTAGCAACCCCATGGACTGCAGCCTACCAGGCTTCTCCGTCCATGGGATTTGCCAGGCAAGAGTACTGGAGTGGGGTGCCATTGCCTTCTCTGGATGTAGTGGTATAGGAATCAGCATAACTGGGTGGTTAGAATGGAGGGGTCATGGGAACTTGAGAGAGGGACAAACAGAGAGAGTCAGATACTAGTAATTTGGAGGAGAGAATGAAAATGCTTGCCACTTTCTTATCCATTCCCCTAAACATTAATTAAACACTTTGGCAGAAAGTAAACCTAACAAGATGAGCAATAACAAATGTAGAAGATCACCCCTGACGGTTTTTCTGATTGCCAAAAGAATTTCAGTCTATTTAAGTCTTCTAGGGTCTTTTGAATCAGAGTGCACAATTCAGGACTGGTTTGGACATAGAAATCCAGGTCCCTTTCGGGTCTGTGGGTTTTGGATCCTGGGGTAGGGGCTGGAAGCCATTCTCTTACTAAGTCAGATCTGCTCCCTGTAATGATTTGGGAAGAAAGGCTAGAAAACTCAGAGGGCATATTGCCTAGTGGACAGAGCTGGCAGGGTGAGAAGGTAGGTCACCTAGCTCCCCTGACTTAGGGACCTAGAGGAGGGTGACTAACTTTGGGGAAGCAGCGAAGCTGAACTTGAACCTGGGCCCACCTTTCCAGCCTGGTTCTCCCACTGTTAGTGTTTTGAAAGGAGTTTGAGCAATGCATTGGAAATTCAGCCTTACAAGTTTTTGTTCTTTAATCAAGAACTCTTTCTGTCAAAAGGCTGAAGTTTAGTGTTCTGTCTCGCTTGATTTTTGCAAAGTAGAATTTGTCTGCCTTGAACTATAATCATTGCACATTTATTGACTTGTTATATGCCAGGCACTGGGTTAAGGATTTAACATCTATTATCTCATTTAATACCACCACCCTGGAAAGCAGGGATTTTTCTTCTATTTCTTTTAATATATGAGAGAATTGAGATTGAAGTAAATGGAATTGCCCAGTGCTTAGCTGTCATTCGTGTCCTACTCATTGCAACCCCACAGACTGTGTAGCCCACCAGGCTTCTCTGTCTGTAGGATTTTCCAGGCGAGATTACTGGAGTGGGTTGCCATTTCTTTCTCTAGAGGATCTTCTCACCTAGGAACTGAACCCGAGTCTTTGGTATCTCCTACACTGCAGACTGTTCTTTACCTGCTGAGCCATCAGTGATTCAGATTCAGATGGATGCCAGATTCCAGGCTTACAACATTCCTTTGAGGAAAGTGAAGTAACGGCCAAAATGTGGAGTTGGTGGCTGGCTGGAACCTGAACCCCATTAGATGTTCTGCCCATGCCCTGCCCCAGACCTTACTGTGGGGGGTTGTCTGAACTCTGCTCTCATGGGAAGTTGCCCTCCCTACTCCAAGGACCTTGTATGGCACTTGACGTCTTCTATTCCTCCGCTCCCAGCTCGCCTCGGTGGACCTGGGCTGTGTGTTTCATGCGCACAGAGCCTTTAATACCGCGTTTGAAAACAGTTGCAGAAGGTTTGCTGTAATTAATTACATTTGACATACTTGGAATCGGGGCCTTCTGGATTCAGAATGCAAATTTATGCCCGGACAGATGTAAAGTATGCTTGGAGCCAAGAGCTCTGGCACGTCCCTTCCAGGGCCCACAGCATCGCTTACTGCCCTGATGGGAATGTCATCACAGGCAGTGAGTGGGAGAGGCAGGACTCAAACTCGGGGGTACCAGGAGCCCACAGGCTTTTGGAGGAGAAATAGCGCTGAGCTTTAAGGCAGGAACTGTGGTCTCTAGTCTGAGCCCTACTCCTAATTCAGCTGTGGTTGGGGGAATCTCTTTTCCCTCTTTGGGCCTCAGTTTCCCCCACTATACAATATAAAGACTTAGGTTAGGTGGTCCATTGGGTGGTCTCAGAAAGTACATGCAGTTAGTTTGTTCAGGGCCAAGCTGGCGATTAATCAGGAAGTCAGAGCTTGGTATACTCGCCTTTGGGAGTATCAACCATCAAGGTGAGAAAGGCTTATAATTGGTAGGTGAGCAGGAGGCTGGTGGAACAGAGTGGTGTCTGGTATCTAGACAAGACGTTGCGAGTTTCCAGGGCTCCACATAGAGAAGTTACTTATTCCGCATCAGTCCCTCCTCCTACCCATGTATACTCATCTCACCATCTGTATTAGATATCTATTACTGTATAACACATCAGCTCAAGACTTAGTTGCTTAACAGAACAATAGTCGTTTATTGTCTCTCATGGTTTCTGGGTTGAGAATCTAGAAGTGACTCAGTTAGTCAGTCTGGTTCAGGGTCTCTCAGTGGTTGTGGCCAGATGGCTGGGGCTGGGGTCATCTTAAAGGGCTCTCCAGTCATGTTTGGTGCCAGGGCTTGGAAGACTCAGAACAGCTGGGGCTCCTGGAGTATCCCTCCATCTATCCATCATCCCTTCCCCTTCCCACCCACTGATCTATCTGTCTAGTTGTATATGTCTTTCTGTCCACCCATCTACTTGATATACGTATATCTTTCTAATCTATCCATCTGTGTACCCAATCTGTGTCTATCTAGTCCATCTTTCTACCTTTCCATGTATCTCTGAGTGTTCTCTCCAGCATAGAGATACTTGACTGGACTTCTACATGGCACCTTGAGGCTCTGAAGGCACATGTCCTGCGAAGGCATAGAGTCAAGCATCTCCTTGAAGGATCTAGCCTCAGACCTCTTGCAGCACAACTTCAAGTTAGTCTTTTGGTTGAAGCAATTGTAAAAGTGTGCCCCAGTTCAAGAGGTGAGACATAAATTCCGCCTCTCCATGGAGCTGTGTCAGCATCATATTGAGTATGTAGGATGGGATATATATATCGATGTGGCTCTTTGGAAGACACAGGCTGACATTCCATCTATCTACTCACCAACCCATCTGTCTAGCTGTTCACCTATCCATCCTTCTCTCCACAGACCCATTCATCCACCCACTTCATCTTTCCATCCTTCAGATGTCTGTCCTTCCTGAAGACTACCTGCTTATCCATCCATCCCATTCAGTCACCAAACAAATCTCGAACAACCTGATATGAGCCAGGGACAGCTCAGTTCAGTTCAGCCACTCAGTCATGTCCGATTCATTGAGACCCCATGGACTGCAGCACGCCAGGCCTTCCTGTCCAATACTCACTCCTAGAGCTTACTCAATCTCATGTCCATCGAGTTGGTGATGCCATCCAACCATCTCATCCTCTCTTGTCCCCTTCTCTTCCTGCCTTCAATGTTTCTCAGCCTCAGGGTCTTTTCCAATGAGTCAGTTCTTCACATCAGGTGGCCACAGTATTGGAGTTTCAGCTTCAGCATCAGTCCTTCCAATGAATATTCAGGACTGATTTCCTTTAGGATGGATTGGTTGGATCTCCTTGCAATCCAAGGGACTCTCAAGAGTCTTCTCCAACACCACAGTCCAAAGGCGTCAATTCTTCAGTGCTCAGCTTTCCTTATAGTCCAACTCTCACATCCATACTTGACTACTAGAAAAAGCATAATATTGACTAGATGGATCTTTGTTGACAAAGTAACATCTCTGCTTTTTAATACGCTGTCTAGGTTTCTCATAGCTTTTCTCCCAAGGAGCAAATGTCTTTTAATTTCATGGCTGCAGTTACCATCTGCAGTGATTTTGGAGCCCCTCAAAATAAATTCTCTCACTGTTTCCATTGTTTCCTATCTATTTGCCATGAAGTGATGGGACCAGATGTCATGATCTTAGTTTCCTGAATGTTGAGCTTTAAGCCAGCTTTTTCACTCTCCTCTTTCACTTTCATCAAGAGGCTCTTTAGTGCTTCTTTGCTTTTTGCCATAGGGGTGGTGTCATCTGCATATCTGAGGTTATTGATATTTCTCCCTGCACTCTTGATTCCAGCTAATCAGCTGAATGATATTGGGCAAGTTACTTCTTTGTGCCTTCGTTTCCTCACCAGTAAATAAACATGACAGGGGCAGCTAGGTACTTTCAATAATGAACTAAAGCAGAGAATGAAACTAACGTTTATTGAGACTCTACTCAGCGTTAGTCCTGTTCTCAAAGTAACGCCATTTTGTAGAATTATTATCATGTTTATTTACTGGTGAAGAAATCAAGGCACACAGAACTAATTTGCCCAAGGTCATTCAGCTGATTAGTGGCTGAGCCAGAATGTAAACCCAGGACTTCCTCATCACCCTGTCCCAGGTTATTTCCATTCTGTTTCTGAGTATGAAATGGCTGTCCAAGAGTTGGTTTTACTCTTCTCACCTTTTTTTTTTTAAGTAAAAATAGGTTATTTTTCCCCCTGATTATAGAAAAATATGTTCAATCCAAAAATATTCCAGCATACGGAAAAGCAAGATTATTATTATTTTTAAAACCACCCCAAATCCTACCACTGTTTACATTTTGATGGACATTATTTAAATATATATGTAAATGTTTATAGAAGTGAGACTATATTCTTCATGGTGTTCAGTAGCCTGCTTTCTTTTTTCATTTTAAAACTCACTGATAACCTTTTTCATCAGTAAATTTGTTATTACTTTGCTGCCTGGATTGTGTTTCTACTGTGTATATGTCCTCAAAATCAGTGCCTACAGGATTTTGGTTATTTCTGACCCTTTTGCATTTGGTTTTACCTTCATCTGTATGGTGCTCTCCTTGACATCACTTGTGAAGCGGTCGATAGCGGAATCATGGCATGCTCAGGCTGTACGGGTCGCATCAGTTGACATTTCTCCCAGGAGATTTTGAGTGCTCACTGCACATTGTGGCCGTCACCGTGTGTTGCCAAATACCTTTGATGTCCCAGTGGACAAATTAATGAGGCTGAACATCTGTAGGTATATTTTATTAGCTGCTCGTGTTTCTTCTTTTGTGAATTGCCTGTTAAGGCATTTTGCCCTTTTTCTTTAGGGGTGTTTGTTTTTCCTTTTTTTTAAAAAAAGCTCTTTGAATTTTAGAGATATTGACTCTTTGCTATTTAAATTTTAAGTTTTTTGAAAAAAATTATTTAGTGATGGTTAAATAAAATGTTTTTAATATTTACATTTTGGTGTTTTGGATTCTATTTTTGTGTATGTCACACTTGAAAAGACATTAAGAATAAATGAATCTGGCTAAATGAATTTAATTTTAATGCATTTAACATTAATTTAATTAAAAGACATTAAGAATTCATAGTGAAAAGGCAGCCTGCAGAATGGGAGAAAGTATTTGTAAATTCAATATCTAGTAATGGGTTAGTTTCCAAGATACATAAAGACCTCCTACAACTTAGCAACCACAACAATAACAAAATCCAACTTTAAAAAAACTGGGTAAAAGACTTGAGTAGACGTTTCTCCAAAGAAGATATGCAGATGGCCACCAGTCATATAAAAATGTGTTCAATATCACTGATCATTAGAGAAACACAATTTAAATACAATGAGATACCATTTCGCACCCATTAGGATGGCCGCTATCAGAAAACAGAAAATAAGTGTTGGTGGAAATGTTGAGAAATTGGTAACCCTCATGGATTGTTGATGTTGCTGCTATGAAAAACAATATGGAAGTTCCTTAAAAAGTAAAAACAGAATTACCGTATGGTCCAGTAATCCTACTCCTGGGTATCTATTTGAAAGAATTTAAAGCAGGATCTCCTAGAAATAGTTGCATATCCATTTATTCACAGTAGTCAAGAGGTGGAAGTAACTCATTTGTTCTTTAATGAATGGATAAATAAAATGTAGGATAGACATACAATGGAACATTATTCAGCCTTTAAAAAGAAGGAAACCCTGTCTTACGGTTTGGTATGGATAAACCTTGAGGATGTTATGCTAAAGGAAATAAGCCAGTGTCTAAAAACAGATATTGTATGATTCCACTCATGTGAGGCATCTAAAGCAGTGGAGCTCATAGAAACAGAAAGTGGAGTGGTGGTTGACAGGTGGGGGAAGGGGAAAATGCAGAGGGGATGTGTAGTGGGGACAGAGTTTCAGTTTTGCAAGTTGGAAAAGTTCTAGACGTCTGTCGCACAACACTGGGGATGTACTTAGCTCGACTGAACTACACACTTTAAAATGTTTAAGGTGGTTTTAGAAAAAAATTAACATTTATTTAACTTAACCAATAAGCAGTTTGTCTTGTTGGAACATACACACAAGAAATACTTGTACTTCTATACCACTGGAAATGTGCGTAAGTGCTCACAATAGAATACCTGGAAACAACGCAAAAGGATTTTATAGAAAGTCACCATTTTTTAAAATTAATTTTTATTGGCGTATAGTTGCTTTACAATATTGTGTTAGTGTCTACTGTACAGCAAAATGAATCAGCAGAATGTGTACATGCGGGCCTGCATGCTGAGTTGCTTCAGCCCTGTCTGACTCTTTGTGACCCCATGGACCCGCCAGGCTCCTCTGTCCATGGGATTCTCCAGGCAGAATATTGGAGTGAGTTGCCCTTCGCTCCTCCAGGGGATCTTCCTGACTCCGGTCAAACCAGCCTCTCTTGTCTTCTGCAGTGAGAGCAGGGTTCTTTACCACTAGCACCACCTGGGGAGCCCATATGTAAACATATGTCCCTTCTTTTTTGGATTTCCATCCCATTTAGGTCCCAGCAGAGCACTGAGTAGACTTCCCTGTGCTGTACAGTAGGCTCTCATTAGTTGTCTGTTTTATACATATTATTGGTAGTGTATATATGTCAGTCCCAGTGTCCCAGTTCATCCCACCCTGCCTTTCCCCTTTGGTATCCAGAGGGTTCTAAGTCTGTCTCTAGAAATAGTCATCCTTATTTTTTTCTATTATTTAATGTAAGTTTTGTTTTCTTACATTTAAATTGTTCATCCATCTGGAATGTATTTGTTTTAATACCTTAAAGGGCATAGAGAGGGGCATAGGGATCAGGCGCTATATTTTTTTCCAAATGGTGAGCTGCTTGCTGCAACATCAATAATTGAATGATCCATCTTTTCCTCCCCGATTTGAAATGCCATTTTAGTCTTAAATTTCCATATACTTAGGTCTGTTTCTGGACTCTTTTGTTCTCTGGCTGTACAGGTATAGCACTGTTTTAATTTGATCACTTTAAAATAAACGTTAATCATATTTTAAGAACAGACTTATAAACTAGCATATAAATTGTCAGCTGCAGTGCTTACCATACTGGGGCAGCTTTCTGGTGGGCTCTTCTGATTGGACAGGCTCTCAGTGATGCCCACACTGGCATCAGTGCCATTATAGATATGGAAACTGTGGTTCATAAAGTTAGGTAACTTGCCATAGGTAGGTAATTGGCGCTTTCATTAACCACGGGGATGTGGCAGAGTGGAGATTGGAGCCTGAGTCTGAACACCTTTAGAGCCTCTGGAGCTCCTTTAACAATGTGCTGTGTCTTTGGATGCACAGGTATCTTCCCGTAGAGCTCATCTACACCTTGATCCTCATTGTGCCTGGCTTAGAGTGGAGCTAGTACGTGCTTCTTGAACTGAAAGGGAAGCAATTCATGGCTTATCCCAAACAGGTATTATTAAACAGATTATTCCCTGGCTGCAGTTAGATGTATGCTAATGTTTGTTTTAATAAATTAATTTTTAAATAATTAAAGTAACCTAATGATATTACAGATAAATCAGCAAGTAGAGAAAAAAAATTGTGCTAAATATATTCCAGCCCCTATATATTCACTGTTTTGGTACATTTCCTTCTAATTACTTAATAAGCATATTTTTTATTGTTTGAATAATAATGAATTATCACTCTGCATCCTGTCTTTTCCTTCTCCCAGTTTTTCTTCGTCTTCATAATCCATCATTTTTCAAGACTGCTCAGTAGTCACAGAAGAGAGCAAAATAATTTACTTAACCCATAGGCTGTTGGTGAACATTTAGGCTGGTCCTTTTTTTTCTCTTTTATAAAACTACACTGTAAAGGTGCTTTCCTGGTGGTCCAGTGGTTGGGATTCCACCTTGCAGTGCAGTGGACACTAGGTTGATCCCTGGTCCCGGAAGATCCCACATGCCTCAGGGCAACTAAGCCCACTGGCCGCAACTGCTGAGCCCAGGTATTGGAGCTGCTGAAGCCTGTGCCTGAGAGCCTGCGCTCCATAGCAAGAGAAGCCACTGCAGCGAGAAACCTCGCACTGCAACTAGAGAGTAACCCCACGTGCTGCAACTAGAGAAAGTCTGTATGCAACAGCAAAGACCTGGCACAGCCATGAATAAATACAATTTAAAAATTACATTGTAATGAACATCTTATATTAAATATTCTGATATGTTAAAGCCATCCCTTTTGGATATATTCCCAAAGAGAGGTTACTGGGTCAAGGGTAAATATTAGTTTTGGGTGTTTATTGTCTCTAAGCTTTAGGAACCTCTGTTAATTTGGAAAAGAACTACAGTAAATTCTTCAAACACATGTTTCGTTGACCTTATTATCAGGAAAGGAATTCCTGTTCAATGAGGAAACCTCAGAATATATACAAAAAGAAAGGATTCCATAATTTCATACTTTTCCAAGATGGTCTCTGATAATTTCATGTTTATCCTTGTTTATTTATATCAACATGTATTTTTTACTAAATTACTTTAAATTTCATTTTATTAGCCAGAATTCTGTAATAATTATTTTTTTCTGCATTTATGTTGATAATCCATTTTTGGATGATGATCCTTTGTCTTTTGACATCCTAAATAGCTTCTGAATTATTTCAACCATCCATTAAATATTTGTTCTAGCTATAGGTGACAACCCTTCATAGGTGCCAAGGTGTTGAATCAATATGGGTTCCCTTCACAGCCATTTGTAATGTGCTGTGGAAAGTGCTTAGTGCTCTGAAACTGGATACTGAGGGTGTTTGGTAGAGGGAAGGATGAATCCTGTTAAAATCCCGGGCAGCTTTCTGGAGGAAGTTGCATTTGTGCTCGGCTTTGAAGGATAGATAGGGCTTTCAGGTCTAAAAAAATCTGTAGGAGAAAGGATAGAGCAGTACATTTGGGCCAGTGAAATAGTATGAATCACCAAAGAAAGATGAACTTAACTTTTAGTGAATTTTTAGTGTCAAGTATGGTGGTGGTTTTGGAGAAGGCGATGGCACCCCACTCCGGTACTCTTGCTTGGAAACTCCCATGGATGGAGGAGCCTGGTGGGCTGCAGTCCATGGGGTCGCTAAGGGTCAGACACGACTGAGCCACTTCACTTTCACTTTTCACGTTCATGCGTTGGAGAAGGAAATGGCAACCCACTCCAGTGTTCTTGCCTGGAGAATCCCAGGGACGGGGGAGCCTGGTGGGCTGCCGTCTGTGGGGTCGCACAGAGTCGGACACGACTGAAGCAATTTAGCAGCAGCAGCAGTAGGGAACAGTATTTACACTTAACCACTTGAGATACATTGTGGTAATTCCTATTCTGTTTTTTGAAAATTCTGGCTGTGACTCGTTAAATTGATTTCAAGACCCAACAGTGGGTCACGACCTGCTGTTTGAAAACTGCTAACCTGAAGGACCCTGAAAACCTGGTGTCAGATTCTCCTGCCATGACCTCCCAGCTGTCCTGAGGAAGTGGAACCCCGAGCTTCTCTCCCCCTCCTGTCCAGCAGGTGAGGAATAAATCAGGTACGTCCTGCCTGCCTGGCTCCCCTGTCCTCGTGATGAATGGTGATTTTTGTCACTTCTCATTGAAGATGTGAATGCATGAAGCATGCAGCTGTGGAGCTACTGAGTTGGTGAGCTGAACTTGGTGATGAGCTTGGAGCAGTTTCCAACACTGATTAGAAGGCTCAGGGGTTCCAGTGAGCCACAAGGAGCAAAATCATTAATGGAGATTGTCTCAGAGGGGTATAGGAGTATAGGTCTATTTTTCTTCATTGAACTTGAACCTCTTTCATAATAATAGAGTGAGTTAACAAAACGCTTTTTGAAGAATTTACTCTATTTCTTTTCCAAATCAACAGATTCCGAAAGCTTAGTACCAGTAATCACCTATGTAAGGAATGACCAAAACTCTGGGTATGTGTGTATATTAATGTAACTGTGTTGAACTAATATCACTTCTTGGCCCAATAACCCATCATTGGGAATATATCCAAAGGAGAGGATTTTAAAATACCAAAATATTTTGTGTATGAAGATGTTCCTTGCAGTGTAATTTTACATAAGCCCAGCGTTAGGTCTGGTAGGAGTACGCAGCGTGGGGACCAAGCACAGCTCCCTGTGCTGCTCTGGTCCCAGGAGAAACAGTCATAGGTGACTGCTCTGAGAAGCAGAGTGACTAAGGATGTACGCTTTGTAGTCAGGCTGTGCTGTGTTTATTAGTTCCTCAGTTGTGTCTTCGACTTTGCAACCCCATGTACTGTACCAACCAGGCTCCTCTGTCCATGGGATTCTCCAGGCAAGAATACTGGGAGTGGGTTGCCATGCCCTCCTCCAGGGGATCTTCCCAACCCAGGGATCGATTCCAGGTGTCCTGCATTGCAGGTGGATGCTTTAACATCAGAGCTATCAGGGAAGCCCGTAGTGAGGCTGCTACTGCTGCTGCTGCTAAGTTGCTTCAGTCGTGTCCGACTCTTCGCGACCCCATGGACTGCAGCCCACCAGGCTCCTCCGTCCATGGGATTTTCCAGGCAAGAGTACTGGAGTGGGGTGCCATTGAGGCTACCTGGATTCAAAACCCAGATCTGCCCCTTTTAGACCACATGCCTCTGGGAAAATTACTTAACCTTTTTTGTGTCAGTTTCCTCATCTGTAAAATGGGTTTGGTGAGAATTAGATAAGGAAATACTGACAACATATAACAGTGCTTGACACACAATAAGTCCTGCATAAGGCTGCCTACACTAAGTCCTGCATAGGGCTAAGCTTGGCTAATTAATTTTTTTTTTTTCCTTGCACAGAAGATGGAAACTTTGTATAGGTTCGCTTGTCATGTGTCTGCATCCATGTAGGAGTAGGACATAGAGAGTGGAAGGACCGTAGGACTGGATATGAAAGACGGAACTCTGAGAGCTCTGCCCTTTATCAGACTTTAGCTGAGTTTAGAGTATTATTGGAAACATTGTTGTCTGAAATAAAAGATAAAAGATAACAAGCCTTTTTCTGCTCTGCTTTGCAGAATTGTCATGAGGATTGGGTGACGGGGATGGGGGGTGGGGGAACATCCATGAAATGAAGAGATTGAACTTTAGAGACATCCAGTGGGTTTGTGGTGAATTCTGTCTCTGGTTGGTAATGGGTTCCGTGGATAGCCCATAGTGGGAAAGAGGTGCCGAGATTGATTGGTGATGTATGCCCTGGAAGGCAGCATGGTGCAGGTTTAGCTCACCTTTGCTACCTCAGGGCTGCAGGGCTTTCTGGGCCCCACCTATTCTGTGGCTGGGTGGTTCTGTGGTTACTGAGGAATTGAATTAATTGTGTAGTACTGTAACCAGGAAATGGGAGGCCATCTTTTCCAGTTATATACATTAAAATATCTTAAAGCTGTGATAATGAAATGTGGGTGGAACTGGCATAGACAGTGAACAGGGAGATAAATAGAGCAGATTACAGTCCAGAAACAGACCCAGTGGATCCTGCTGTGTATAAACTTTAGTTCTTGTACTACCTTATTTCGGATAACGTTGCTTTTAAGATCATTTAGTAAACATCTCTCCCAATTGTCTAGTTTTCAAAATTCTCATTTGTCTTTCTCTTATATTCTACCAGATGAACTTGAGAATCACTTTCTTCAAGGTAAAAATTGCCTTGTTACTGGAATCTCATTAAATACGTGTATGCACTTAACTGAGTGGGAAGGGCATACTCCTAGTACTGTGTTTTTCTGCCCAGCAACAGGGTCTCTATGCATTCACGTTCCTTTGTACGACCCTCAGTAAAAGTCTGTGGTTTGCCACATAAGTTTTGAACTTTTATTTCTAAGTATATTCCTAGGTATTTGATATTGTTGACTGTAGTTGTAAGTGGGGTAATTTTCCTCATTGTATATTTTACCTAATTAACGCAAGTAAGAAAAAGCTACCAGTATTTACATGCTGATTTTTTGTTGTAATGTATAATGTAGTGTATTGTCTCTCAGTTCCAGTGGTTTCTTGTGGTTTCTAGGTAGGCGATAATATATGCAAACAATACTCATTTCCCTTCTTCTACAGTATTGTCCTTTTTTCCCCCATATAGTATGGGTTGACTAGATCTTCTAGAGCCATTTGCATAATTGTGGGGATAGCAGGTATTCTTGTATTATCTTATTTCTTATTTTAGTGGGAAGCATTCTAGCGTTTCATAATCAAGTTTGAAGTTTTATTTTGGTTTCTGATGTATGTTCTTTATCACTGAGTGAGTATCTTTCTGAGTTGCTAAGAGTTAGTTTCTCTTTCTTTCTCTTCTGTCTCTCCCTCCCTCCTTCTCTCTCCTTTTTAAAGTTGTTTCAAGATGAAGGTGAGTGGTATGATTTAGGAGTGATTTTTACTTTTCTGTGTTTGAATTTTTCCTTTGCAGTGGAGTGTGAATCAGACCCTCCCCCACTATAAAGCTCTTTAGTAATGGGGGGGATGATGAATTTTTAACAAATGTCTTTTCATTATGTACCCAGATGGCCATATGTTTTTCTTACTTTGATCTGCTGATGTGATGAATTATATTAATAGATTTCCTAATATTAAACCATCCTAGAAGGAACCCATTTTGTTCATGGTGTTTCATTATTTTAATACATCCTGAGTCCATTTTGCAGTGTTTTGTGTCTATATTCATCGATGAGATTGTCCTGCAGTTTTATTTTTAGGGTCTGTTTTTGGCATTGTTTTTATGTGAGGTTTGCTAGTACAGTGGGTTGTAAATTGAAAGCTTTCCATCATTTTCAATGATCTGGAACAGGAGGATAAATACATTTCAGATTGTGTTCCTATTGGTGGTGGCTGCTGAGACTGCTGTGTTGAGAAGGATTCTGAGTCCCTGTCATGTGTAAACAATTTAGTGTTTTGGAAGAGTGTAGGAAATGAGAGTTTAAGCATGCATGCCAGATGTTTATTTGTAGTCCTTGCCAGGAATGATTTATATTGCACAGGAATTATCTATCTTTTGAAAGTTTAAAAAGACTTGCCTTTAAAACTTTCTGTCTTTTTAGGCTTTAGCGATAATTATTTTCCACTGTTTCCTTTTCTTTAATAACTTTTTGACTTTTGCTCTTGTTGAAATAGTTTGGGTCATTTATATTTTCTTAGAAATTTATTTCATCAAGAATTTGAATTGTATTTGCATAGACCAGAATGTGTGTGTGTGTGCACATACACACACACACACACACACACACACACATATATATATATAGTGTTCTCTGTTTATATTTCTTCATTTGATTTTCTTGTATTTTTTTTCTCTTTAGTTTTTGGTTGAATACTAATATCCAGGCCTACTTATTATTTTTGTATCCTACCACTTAAAATTTTAAAGTTATTTATCAATTCTAGCTACTTAAAATATTTCTAAATTATTATATATATATGTGAAATAAATCCACGCTTGTACTTCCTTTAGAGTTTTAAAAAATGGAATTCTTAGCTCTTTATTTTTTTCTGTTTAGTAATAAAAGTACTTAATCAATGAATTTTCCTCTGAGTACATTTTTGGTCACATTCCATAAACCTTACTGTGAAGTATTATTACTGTTTTTTCCTCTGAATAGTCTGTAATTTTAGTTTTGATGCTCTTTAACCTGCAGATTATTTCAAAGTATAATTTAAATTTTTGTGTGATTCCTTTCTTACACTGCTGTTCGTTTTTATTCATTTTTAGATTAGTGTAAGAGAATGTTGCTAGTGTTAGTTCTGCTTTTGGTAATTGATAGACATTATTGGATTCCTTTCTAAGTATTAGTTTGTGTAAATATTTCATTTGCTTGTAAAAGTAGTAATTTCCACTTTTCTTGTGGTTCAGCCTCTGAGCCGTGCCGACTCTTTGTGACCCGGTGTACTGCAGTGCACCCAACTTCCCTGTCCTCCACTGTCTCCTGGAGTTTGCTCAAATTCATGTCCATTGAGTTGGTAATACTTTCTAACGACCTCATCCTCTGCCACCACCTTCTCCTTTTGTCCTCAATCTTTCCCATCACCAGGGTCTTTTCCAATGAGTCAGCTCTTTGCATCAGGTGGTCAAAGCATTGGAACTTCAGCTTCAGCATCAGTCCTTCCAATGAAAATTCAGAGTTGATTTTCTTTAGGATTGACTGGTTTGATCTCTTGCTGTCCACATTAAGGGTTTATTATTTGCCATATTCATATATTTCTCAATTTTATATGTCACCAGCATTATTAATTACATTTTTCAGATTCCTTGTAGTGCCCCAGTCATGTTGCTTTTCTATTTATATTTTAAGAATTTGAGAATTTCTTACTGTCTTTCCTCACTATGTTTCTTTTGATTTTACCTTTTTTTCTTTATATTTTACTTTATATATTTTTTAGTTAGATTAGGTTAACAGAAATTTACCTGCTTACTACATTTGATTATGGATTGTACCCTTAATCTGTAAAAATCAGCCCTCCTTGACCTGTTTTATAGGGCTTCCCTGATAGTTCAGTTGGTAAAGAAACTGCCTGCAATACAGGAGACCCTGGTTCGATTCCTGGGTCAGGAAGATTTGCTGGAGAAAGGACAGGCTACCCACTCCAGTATTCTTGGGCTTCCATTGTGGCTCAGCTGGTAAAGAATCCACCTGCAATGCAGGAGACCTGGGTTTAGTCCCTGGGTTGGGAAGATCCCCTGGAGAAGGGAAAGGCTAGCCACTTCAGTATTCTGGTCTAGAGAATTCCATTAACTGTATAGTCCATGGGGTCGCAAAGAGTTAGACACGGCTGAGCGACTTTCACTTTGACTATTTTATGCTTTTTACTTTCAGTTCTAGTTTTTCTGATTTTTATAATGCTTTTTCTGTTTTCACGTTTAACTTTAGCAAAATTTATAAAGCACTTCCTACTTTGTGTTGTTGGAATTTACCTGATAAAATTTTATATATTTATTTCACTTTTAGCCTTTCTATGCCCTTTGAGTTCAGTTCAGTCGCTTAGTCATGTCCGACTCTTTGCGACCCCATGAATCGCAGCACACCAGGCCTCCCTGTTCATCACCAATTCCCGGAGTTCACTCAGATTCACGTCCATTGAGTCAGTGATGCCATCCAGCCATCTCATCCTCGGTTGTCCCCTTCTCCTCCTGCCCCCAATCCCTTCCAGCATCAGGGTCTTTTCCAATGAGTCAACTCTTCACATGAGGTGGCCAAAGTATTGGAGTTTCAGCTTCAGCATCATTCCTTCCAATGAACACCCAGGGCTGATCTCCTTTAGGATGCACTGGGTGGATCTCCTTGCCGTCCAAGGACTCTCAGGAGTCTTCTCCAACACCACAGTTCAAAAGCATCAATTCTTCAGCGCTCAGCTTTCTTCATAGTCCAACTCTTACATGCATACATGACCCCTGGAAAAACCATAGCCTTGACTAGACAAACCTTTGTTGGCAAAGTAATGTCTCTGCTTTTCAATATTCTATCTAGGTTGGTCATAACTTTCCTTCCAAGGAGTAAACGTCTTTTAATTTCATGGCTGCAGTCACCATCTGCAGTGATTTTGGAGCCCCCAAAATAAAGTCTGACACTGTTTCCACTGTTTTCCCATCTATTTCCCATGAAGTGATGGGACCAGATGCCATGATCTTCATTTTCTGAATGTTGAGCTTTAAGCCAACTTTTTCGCTCTCCTCTTTCATTTTCATCAAGAGGCTTTTGAGTTCCTCTTCACTTTCTGCCATAAGGGTGGTGTCATCTGCATATCTGAGGTTATTGATATCTCTCCTGGCAGTCTTGATTCTAGCTTGTGCTTCTTCCAGCCCAGCATTTCTCATGATGTACTCTGCATATAAGTTAAATAAGCAGGGTGTCCTTTAACAGTTGCTATATTTCTGTCAGATTGCTTTTAGTTTTTACATTTAAAAACTCAAAGTCTGAATATCAGTGTTTTTGGGAACTTATCCCTGTTTCTATTTATTATAATACTTAATGTGTTTTTTTAAACATCTGTTTTCTAATTATGGTTTTCTTTTTGCTAAGTATTTGTGTAACTAAGAAGACATTTTTGATTCCTTTTTGTATAAATGGCATCTTTTAATGAAAAGGGCATTTTGTGTTACGTATTTTTCTCTCAATACTCTACGGATGCTCTGTAGTCTTATATTGTTAATATTGAAGAAGGGAATCCAGAGGCCACGTGGTATTTCATTTTTGTGGCTGATTCCTGCACCCCATCCCTGACCTTACTGAATGCCTGTCCTATTCTTTTTCACCCTTGAAATCCCAGGGTTATTTCGGGCAATATCTGTGTTTGGTTTCTTTAATTCATTTGCTGGGCTTCCCTGGTGGCTCAGTGGTAAAGAATCTGCCTGCAGTGCAGGAGCCACAGGAGATGCAGGTTTGATCCCCGGGTTGGGAAGATCCCCTGGAGGAGAGCGTTGAAAGCCACTCCAGTATTCTTGCCTGGAGAATCCCATGGACAGAGGAGCCTGGTGAGCTCCAGTCCACGTGGTCACAGAGAGTCGGACACGACTGGAGAGACTTAGCGTGCACACAAGCAGTTCATTAGCTAAATACATGGTATGTACATTCAGTCTACAGACTTAACTCTTAATAATGGAGACATTTTTGTTCCATATGTTCCCCTGGTCTCATTTTGAAATGACATTTAATCATTTGTATATCCCTGTTGTTTGTTTTCCATAGTGATCTCTTCTTTTGATGCTTTTAACCTCTCTCTTTATTTCCTCTGAGTTTTATGAGTGCTTTTCAACCTTATCCTTTGCATCACATACTCAGTTTTCTGTGCTGATAGTTTATTTATTACTTCTGATGCTGGTTTTAATTCTTCAGTGGCATTATTTGGTTCCTTGTGCTTTCTTCTTAATTCCTTGAGCTTCCTTTTCATTTCACTCTGCTCTTATTTTCTTTAATTTTATTGAGGGGACAAAAGAGAGTATATCTCAAGTTTATTTCCATTTCCTGGAGTAAAACTGTGTTTTATATGTCTCATTTCTGCGTCTTGAGTGGAAGGCTTATCTCCTCCTTTTTGTTAACAGTTTTGTTTCATTTGCCCTCCGCCTATTTGTGTCATTTATTCATGTTAAATAAGGAAAGGTATGTTTTGGTCTGGTATGTACTTTAAAATGATGTTGGTAACTGCTTCCTTAGATCTTGAGGTGAAAGGGAGGGCCAGATGGTGAAAGCTGATATGATGGATGAGTGATGCGGCAGCCTGAAGTTGATGGGGCTCTAGGTTTTCTCAGTCTGGGTACCATTGTTTGGTTGAATGGAGCAACACTGATGTATGCAGTGAGCTATGCCCAGATTCTTTCCTGATGGGATTGGGGTTAGTTGAAACGCTCTACCTGGAAGAAGCTTCGCTGCTACTGGGATTTCTCTGTGGAAATGCCATCAAGGAGGGTTTTCAATAGCTTCTGTCACAGCCCCTCCATCTAACCCCCAGCTGCCTTGGGGCTTTCATCTTAGCAATTCTGGGTTGGAATCTCAAGGAGGGTGGCTGTGAGATGATCTACTGGGATGCTCTTTGATTTGTTCCCCTGTCCCTCACGTCTAGCTCAGAGCCTTCAGTAGGCAGCTTGTGTGTGTGAATCATCTTCTAAATTTTAGGATCTCCTTTTAGTTTTTAATTGTGGTAAAATACTCACAACATAAAATTTATCATCGTCACCATTTTTATGTGTGCTGTTTAGTAATGTTAAGAACATTCACACTGCTGTGCTGTCAATCTCTAGAACTTTCTCATCTTGCAAAACTGAAACTCAATTCATTAGCCAACTCCGCATCGCCCATTTCTCCTGGCCCCTGGCAACTCCCATTCTACTTTTTGTCTTTAAATTTGACTACTCTGTCTTACATGAAAGGAATCATACAGCGTGTGTCTTTTGTGACTGGCTTATTTCATTTAGCATAATGTTCTCAAAAGTTAATTCACGTTTTAGCATGTGTCAGAATTTCCTTCCTTTTCAGGCTCAGTAATATCCCATTGCATGTATATACCAAATTTTGTTTGTCTGTGTATCTGTGGACACTTGGGTTGCTTCTACCTTTTGACTGTCTTGAATAATGCTTCAATGAACATGAGTATAATATTGTCTGTTTGAGATTCTGTTTTCAATTCTTTGGGGTATATACCCAGAAGTGAAATTGCCAGATTGTATAGTAATTCCATGTTTAATTTTTGAGAAGACCACCATACTATTTTCCTCCTATTTAAAAACATGATTATGGAAAGTTTCAAAAGTATGCAGAGCAAACAAAGTTGTACAGTGACCCTTCATGCCCGATTGCCCAACTTCAACACCATCAGCATATATTGCTATTCTTTGATCATGTGTACCGCCACCTACTCAGCCCACTCAGTGATGATGGTGGTTATTAAACTGTTACAGCTGATTCAGGAAAAACTTCCATAAGTAAAATGGACATAAGTAAGTGAAGGTTTTGATAAAGGAATTTGTTGTTCAGTTGCTCAGTCGTGTCTGACTCTTTGTGACCCGATGGACTGCAGCACGCCAGACTTCCCTGTCCTTTATCATCTCCCAGAGCTTGCTCAGACTCATGTCCATTGAGTTGGTGATGCCATCCAACCATCTCATCCTTTGTCATCCCTTTCTCCTCCTGCCTTCAGTCTTTCCCAGCATCAGGGTCTTTTCTAATGAGTTGGCTCTTCGCATCAGGTGGCCAAAGTATTGGAGCTTCAGCTTCAGCAGCAGTCCTTCCAATGACTATTCAGGGTTGATTTCCTTTAGGATTGACTGGTTTGATCTCCTTGCAATCCAAGGGACTCTCAAGAGTCTTTTCCAACCCCACAGTTCAAAAGCATCAGTCCTTCGGTGTTCAGCCTTCTTTATGGTCCAACTCTCACTTCCACACACTCGTGTAACTCGTGTCCCTACTGCAGTGTAGAACCTTTCCGCCTCCCAGACCGTGTCCTTTGTCAGTTGCCACCTCCTCTCTGAGAGGCAACTGCTGTTCTGATTGCCTTCATGTTAGACTGATTCACCTGGTCTAGATATACAACTTATATAGACAGCGCCTGCTGCTTTTATGTTCCTGTGGTCCATCTGTGAGTGTGTTGGTGGTCCTGTGTCACTTGCCGTGCAGGACTCTCTTCTTTCAAATTTTTGTAGGTTTGGGGTTCAAGGTCATGTCAGGTAATCACTGCCTTTGGTTTTTGTTTTTATTCTGTCTTGCTAGTGTTATAACTTAGGAACCCAATGAAAAAGCCCCAGCATTTCCCCCGCATTTAAAACTCATCGCATTTTACTCTTTTACCTATAAACACAGTTATTCATATATTAAAAGTTGAGAATTAAAGGAAAATAAATCCATCAGTGTTAACATCACTTCATAATCATGATTAGTGGTTCTCTGTTAAATTTGTCTTTTTTCTAGGTGTACTTTTTTAAAGCTATCATCATAGTGCATACAATTTTACATCCTGCTTTTTTCACCTAACACTGAAAGAGCAGTAATTTTAGCCAGCTACATGGACGTCAGTAATCATTTTTATTGGCTCCATAGTTGCTGCAGAGGGTCTGTCATTTGAGCTCTTAAACTGTCTTGCGCTGTACTAAGTCTTATTAACTCATTGGATCCTCACAACGTACCTGTGAAGTACTTACTGTTCCTCTCAATTTACAGATTTGAAATTAGTCACAGATTTGAAATTAGTCACACATTTGGTGAGCAGGGAAGCCAGGAACCAAACCCAGGCATTCTGGCTCCTATCCCCAACACTGAGGCACAGAAATTAACTTCATCATTCCTTTGAGTGGACTGTACAGGGGTCCTTTCCTCCATTTTACAGATGACTAAACTGAGTCACAGAGAAGAGACTTAACTGAGGTGATGCGGCAAGGAAATGACAGAGCTGAGGCTGGAACCCAGGCTCCTGCCTCTTTGCATCATCATTTTCCCACTTTTTCTGGAAATCCTCTGCTATGCTTGGGCGGGGCTATGTTCTGCCTTGTGTCCAGTACTGCTGCATGGCAGGATGACCCCCTATTCTTCAAGCTTCTGGTTTTCCTTTCATCCTCATTCTCTGTCATCCTTCCAGCAGCCTCCAGGTCCTCTTGCCTTTCTGGGCCTCACTTTCGTCATCTTTAAAATGGGCATCTCCTTTCTCCTTGTCCTCTCTGGGCCCTGTTGCTTCAGCCCTCCTCTCCTGCGCTTGGCCGGCCCGGCGCGTTCCCAGACACTTGCAGGGAACTGTACTTGCGGCTGAGCGAGCATCTGCTTCCCCATCTGGTCCCAACTTTTTCCTTAATTACCCACTGAATTGGCTCTAACAAAACGCTGACAACTTGAATGAGACATTAGCTGATACATCAGCACCCGTGCCAGGGCCTCACGGGCTTTTCCGGGACGTGACGAACCCAGGCCCAGCAAAGCCCCTTGTTCCCTGGCCCGAGTCCCCATCCCAGCTGAGAGGCAGGCCCAGCCGAGGCGCAGGGCCTCCCCAGGGCCCTGCCGCTCATCAGCGCCGCCTTGTCGTGGCGGGAGCCCAGGCTTTCTTGCCATCATCTCTGGGGCTGGGTCACAAGCCTGGAGGCAAGATTTGTTCTCCCTTGTGTCACTCCCTTGGTCCCTAGCCCTTCACATCTTTTGTTCCAAGTTCCTGTTTTTCAGATTATTTTTGTTTTGTTCCTAACTAGCCTTGAAGCAGCTGGACTAAGGGTACCGCAGGGCGAGGGATGTTGGCTTGGGTTTTCTCAGCCTCAGGGTGCCTCCTCCAGAGCCTTTTGGGGCTTAATTTTTGCATTCGAGGACTTCCGAGGTGGCGCTAGTGGTAAGGAACGCCCCCTGCCAATCCAGGAGACAGAAGAGACAAGGGTTTGATCCCTGGGTCAGGAAGATTCCCTGGAGGAGGAAACGACAAGCCACTCCAGTATTCTTGCCTGGAGACTCCCATGGACAGAGGAGCCTGCAGGGCCACAGTGCATGAGCTTGAAAGAGTCAGATATAACTGAAGTGACTTAGCATGCTCATTGCATTCAGATAAGAGGTCTGATGGGGTGTAATATAGACTGTATATTACATTCTACCTTCCTGAGAAGAAAAGGTAGAGCTTCCATTTTTTCATTGTAAGAAGGATGAGTAGAGTCAGCTACCTCTGCGGGGGTGAAGAGCGCAAGTTTGGGGGCCAGCCAACCTGGATTCAGGTCTTGCTTTCACCCTGTGTGACCTTGGGCAAGTTGCTAAACCTCTCTGGGCCTTAGTTTCCTCTTCAGAAAGTGGAGATCAGAGAACCCCATGAAAGTTAATTATGAAGATTAAATGAGGTAACACATACAGTGCACAGACACATAGTAAGTATTCAAATGGTACCTGTTTTTACTTCCTGCTTTTTAAACTCACATGCAGCAGGTGAACTTTATTATGCTCAGTCTAGGGTGCATGGTCATTTTTGGCTCATTATAACCTTTTCTTGCTTTATTTAGTGACTTCTTTTTATTCTCATTGGCCCTCTCCTGTTTCTCCCCTATCTCTAAGCTATGAATTCTATGTTTTTAACATGCTTTTTTTTTTGTTTTGTTTCTGTGTGTTCTTAAAAAAATGTGTGCTTTTGTTTCCTGTTCGTGTTTCAAAAATTGATGTCAGTGCTTTAGTGTCTGGATCTCATTCTGTTTCTCACTTTTGCCCCTCAGCTCTGAGTTTTTGAGATCCATCACATTATTGCTAGCTGCTGGGTGCAGCCACCACATTTTTCCCAACCAAGATTCCTTAACTCCCCCTCCCCACCCCAAATAGAGTTGTGGTGAACTTCCCTGTGCGTGTTCCCATGTGGATCCCAGTAAGACCTTGCCACGTGTGCCCAGGAGTGGAATTTAGTATAGAGAATAGTTGAAGGAAGCAAATTGAATGGATATTCTCATGCCCTGAATTGAATAAAATCTTAATAATTGACCAGTTAACCATCTACTGAGTTTGCTTTGAACCCCAGCGAAGGACTCTTGTTTTTAAAATTTTTAATTAGAAATCACATGAATACATATTCTTTGAAAACAGTTTAAATGACACAGAGGTAAGCAGAAGAAAGACTAAAAATGGAAAGGACTCTTTCACCATGCCTCCCATCCTCCTAAGCCCCATTTCGAGGAATTAAGCACTGGTGATAGTGGACTAAAGCCAGCTCATTGGAAAAGACCCTGATGCTGGGAGGGATTGAGGGCAGGAGGAGAAGGGGGGTGACAGAGGATGAGATGGCTGGATGACATCATCTACTCAATGGATGTGAGTTTGAAAAACTCTGGGAAGTAGTGAAGGCCTCCTTCACTAGAGAAGCCTGGTGTGCTGCAGTCCATGGGGGCCCAGATTCAGACACGACTTAGTGACTGAACGTAAAATATAGGCACAAATGTGGACCTTTATACTGTTTTACAGCTTAGCTTTTCTCACTTAATAGGATGCCATGAGGGCATTCCACCTTAGCCCCAGCAGATCTACTTCAGTTTTTATCATGCTCTGTATTCCATGTTAAGGATCTATCATAGTTTATGTGGCTAGTCCCCTCCTGATTGGCATTTGGAATGTAGCCAGTTTTCTGGCTATTTAATAAAGAACCAGTGCTTCTTGTGGTGTTAGTCTGCTGGTGATGAATTCCTTTAGCTTTGTACATCTGTAGTTTTGAATGCTATTTTTGCTAGGTATTTGCTAGGTTGACAGAGATTTTTTTTTCCCTTTCAGTACCTTACAGAAGTCCTGAGGCATGTAGATGCTATGCTTATTTCCGTCCATCTTTTTTCCTCTCTTTGTTTTATTACTTTCTAAGGCTGTGTCTTCAAGTATGTCAGTCTTTTCTTCTTCAGTATCTAATCTCTTCTTCATCATTGTATTCTTTGTCCGGAGAAGTTTGATTTGTGTCTTTTAAATCAGAAGACTGGCCACTCACATGCTCATGTTCTTCCCTGCCTTCTTGAATTTATGGAGTATGTTTATGACAGCAGTCTTAGTGTTCTTAAAGTCTATAAGGCATGCTATTTTTCAGTCTCTCCCTGTTAATTGGTTTTTCTGCTTCTTTCAGGCCTAGTGATTTTTGATTGACAGATGCTGTGACTTTTACATTGTCAAGTGCTGGATGTATTAACCTTCCTTTATTTTGTACTTTATTCTGTTACCTTTTTTGTGTTAGTTTATCATTGCTGCTGTGACAAATTATCACGATTTTAGTGGTTGGAAGCCACTCAGGTGTATTATCTTATAGCCCTGGGGATCAGAAGCCCAAGGTCTCACTGGGCTAAAATCAAGGTGCTGGCAAGGCTCTGTTCCTCTGGGAGCTGTAAGAGTCAATCTGTTTTCCTTTTCCGTCTTCTCGAGGCTACCTGCATTCCTTGGCCTGTGGCTCCCTTTCTCCGTCTTCAAAGCCAGCAGTGTTGGACAAAGTCCTTCTTACGCTGCCGTCTCTCTTCTTCTTCCCTTTTCTCTTTAGAAGGACTCTTACTGAGCCCATCCAGATAGTTCAGATTATCTCTCCATCTCGAGCTCATCTGACTAGCAAGCCTCGTTTCCTTTGTGTGTATCTTCACACATTCACAGGTTCTGGGGATTAGGATGTGGACATCTTTGGGAGGCCATGCTTCCTAGTGGCTCAGGTGGTAAAGAATCTGCCTGCAGTGCAGGAGACCCGGCTTTGATCCCTGGGCTGGGAAGTTCCCCTGGAGAAGGGAATGGCTACCCACTCCAGTATTCATGCCTGGAAAATCTCATGGACGGAGGAGCCTGGTGGGCCACAGTCCACTGGGTTCCTAAGAGTTAGACATGACTCAGCAACTAAAACACACACATTCTGCCTACCACAGCAGTTAAATTGTTGTGAAGGCAAGAGCTGGGTTTAAAATAGAGGCCAGTTTGGCAGACTCTGGTCCATGGGCCACGTCTGGCCTTTTTGGTGGGGGCACTGGGTCTTAGTTGCAGCAGGCGAGGTCTTCTTCCCTGACCAGGGATTGAACCTGGGCCCCCTGCAGTGGGAGTTGAAGTCTTAGCCACTGGATCACCGGGGAAGTCCTTGGCCTGTCTTGGTAGATACAGTTTGATTGGAACACAGGTGTGCTTGTTGGTTAGCTGTTGCCCATGGCTGCTTTCATCCTGCAGTGGCCCACAAGGCTGAAATACTCACTTTCTGGACCATTATGGAGAAGGTGTTCTGAATCCTGGTCTAGTGCTAATTTTTCCTCACTGTTGTTGTTAATGCTGTTCAGCTGCTAAGTCGTGTCTGACTCTTTGCCACCCCATGGGCTGCAGCACACCAGGCTTCCCTGTCCTTCTCCATCTCCCAGTTTGCTTAAACTCACGTCCATGAGTTGGTGATGCCATTCAACCATCTCCTCCTCTGTCGTCCCCTTCTCCTCCTGCCTTCAATCTTTCCCAGTATCAGGGTCCTTTCCAGTGAGTCAGTTCTTTGCATCAGGTGGCCAAAGTATTGGGAGTTTCAGCTTCAGCATCAGTCCTTCCAGTGAATATTCAGGATTGATTTCCTTTAGGATTGACTGATTTGATCTCCTTGCTGACCAAGGACTCAAGAGCTTCTCCCCACTGTTGAGGGCATACCTTACTGAGTACCCTCCCCAGTGCCCTTGTGTATTGGGAGATTTCTCCCCTTTGGCTGGTGGGACTATGACCTATTCTTAGCCTTGCTGTGAGTTCTGAGAATTGTTCTGCTGGGTTCTCTCTGTTTCTTGCTCCGGCCTTAGGTCGTGTCCTTACATGCATGTGTGATAGCACTAAAACAGCTGGAGAATTGGAGCTCGTTCTCTAGGCCCCTCTCTCTGCTCTGACTCTATTCTCTCTAGCTTCCTCGGCCTCCCCTGTTTTAAACTGTCTGCTCAACTCAGGGTAACCCTTGAACTCTGCTTGAGCACCTCCTCCCTGCACTGCAGTTGAGAAATTCTCTGAGCAGTCACCTGGGCCAATTGTAGGACCCAGCCTGTTTGCTTTTCCTCTCTTAGCGGCTACTGTCCTGTAAGCCTGCTGCCCAATGTCTAGAAATAATTGTTTCAAATGTTTTGTCCAGTTTCTTGGTTGTTTAAGGTAGGTGGTGAATCTGGTTCTGCTGACTCCTTCATGACCAGAAGCCATCAGCACTTCTTATATCAATGTTATTTTACATCTGTGAGAGTACTTTGAAAAGATGAGTACTGGAAGAGGCATCGTGGTGTCAGAGACTGTGCATTTTAAACAATATTACCAAATTGGCCCTTGTAAAGGGGGTGCCACTTTACACTTTGAGAGTCTCATTCTCATAGCAGAGGTTGTGGGAACAGAAGATGATAGGAAGTTGCTTTGAGTTCTGTAAAGTGCTGGGAACTTGCCAGGGCTCATGCTTCTTAAGAAGGGGCTTCTCCTAGCTGTTTCTCTTTTGACTTGTGTCCCTGGTGGCCATTTTGCCTTGCCAGACTCTCCACCAGCTTGGCATCGTAGGACTAATATTATTTCCGTAGCAAATGGGGATGCCTGGGGCCATCTACTGTTAGGCTGAGACTTTCTTTCCTGACGACTGTTGAGCACTTACAAATGTTAAATCATGTCCTAACTGTTTCCTGTAGTTACTGTGATGTAATTTAAATGTCCACCACAACCTTGGGAGCTTAGGATGAAATGGAAACCGAGAGAGGTGGCGTGGCTTGCTCAAGGTCCCAGGAAAGTGAGGAGTTTCTTCTGCCTTTAAACCACATCTACTGATTCATACAACTGACTCTCCATTTTTTCTAAAAAAGTTCTTTAGATACTCAAAGTATAATCTAAAACTTGAGAGCATGAAACGGGATATTTGTTGATGTTGTTGTTGTTTGGTTGTTAAATTGTGTCTGACTGTTTTGTGACCGCATGGACTGTAGCCCGCCACACCCCTCTGTCCATGGGATTTCCTAGGCAAGCATACTGGAATGGGTTGCCGTTTCCTTCTCCAGGGGATCTCCCTGGCCCAGGGATCGAACCTGTGTCTCCCAGAGTGGCAGGTGGATTCTTCACCACTGTGCCACCAGGGGGCTCATTTGTTGACATACCTACTGAAAAGTCCAGGACTGGACTCAGGTGACCTAGTTGGGGTTATCAGAAGTGTGTTGCCCTCCATCTCAGCTCTTGTTTCCTTGTATTGGCTTGCTCTTCTTGCAGGCATTCCCCAAGTCGTGGCAGAAATGGCTGTAGTGTCCCCAGCCTTATTTCTCACCCCACTGGAGTAGTTAATCCCAGTGAAAAGAGAGCACTTGTTTCCCAAGGGTTTCAACCAAAGTCCTAAGGAAGGCTCACATTGGCCCCGCTTGAGTCACAGGCATATCCCTGAACCAATCACAGTGCAGGAGGGTGTGTTGTTCTAATTGATGGACGTGGGTTATTTGAATCTCTTGGTGCTGGGGACTGGGACTGTAGATTCCTGAAAGGACAAGACAGTTCTTTGTTGGAATCAGGGGTGCTGAATAGGCAGAAATAAAAGTGTCCATCATCCATGGTGCTCCGTGGTCTTATTTGGCACCTGCTGAGCGACTTCTCTCATCTGGCCTTGGTTTGACAATGGTGTTCCTCCTTCCAGGTTCTATCAGTTGTTCTTTCTCACCACCTGGGGCAAGTGAGGCTTCCAGGCCATCACTCCCTCTGGCATGGGTCGGCTTTTGCCCAGAACTGTACTACATTGACACTGAACAGATGGGGGAGATGTCGGGTCTTGACTTTTCAGTGCTGGAGCCGCCTGGGTGGAGGTGAGTTGCTCCCAGGGAAGGTAAAGCTGGGAGAGCAGAGGAAGTGTGTGTGTGTGTGTGATTTGCATGTTGAGAGAAGCTCACTGTGTGTGTGTGTGTGTGTGTGTGTGTGTGTGTGTGTGTGTGTTTAGGGAGGGTGGGTGTTGCATGTTGAGAGAAGCTTACCATGCTGTTGCCATTCAACTCTGAGGCTACGAAACAAGAGGCCCCTTGGGGGCCTTACCCTCTAATTGGCACCAGGAAACAAGAGCCCAACAGGCTGGGGACCTCCCCCAAATTCTCTCTTTCATCTTTAGTAGATGAGCTCTTTTCCAGGGGAGGTCTGGGACCTCCTGCACTAAAAGCAGCTGGGACATTCAGCTTCCCCCTGCTGTTACTGAATCATCGGGGGTGGGGGAGGTGGAGAATCTGAGGGGTTTTTATTTTTTTATTTTTTTTTTTTTTTGCTGCACTGTGCGGCCTATGGTATCTTAGTTCCCCAACCAGGGATGGAACCTAAGCCCCCTGCACGGGGAGCAACGAGCCTTAACCACTGGATTGCCAGGGAAGTCCCAGAATCTGAGATTGTAACCAACTCCCTGAGCATTGCTTTCACATGCTGCGGGTTGAGGTCCTAAGGCTGATGACTGTCTTTGGCTGTTTCCCACTGCCTTAGGTTTTTCTTTAAAGGATTCTTTTTTCTCCTGATGGGACTATTCACCTGGTTTATCCAGTTCAGGGATTTCCCTCCTTCAGATTTGAACTGTTCCTTCCCTGATAGCTCAGCTGGTAAAGAATCCGCCTGCAGTGCAGGAGACCCCAGTTCAATTCCTGGGTTGGGAAGTTCCACTGGAGAAGGGATAGGCTTCCCACTCCGGTATCCTGACCTGGAGAATTCCATGGACTGTATAGTCCACAGGGTCGCAAAGAGTCGGACACAACTGAGCGACTTTCACTTCACTTCCAGAGTAAGGAGGTGTTGCTGAGCTTGGGAGTGAGTCTGAAGTGTGGAATCCCTTTTGAAGAGATCAGCATTTTTATTCTCCATCTAAAATGTTCTGTGTCTCACGACATACATTGGAAATGACATGAAAGGGGGTTTAATGCACAGTAAGCCCGCATGCCTACTAAGAACCACTGATGCCTAAAGCCAGTGGCACATCAGGATTGGTCGTGAGAGCTGGGAAAAACTCAGTGACTAGCCTGGCACCACATTTCATTGGTTCATAAATTAAGATCCCAACACCTGGTTGAGTAAAATACTACTTTTACTCACTTGGAGATTTCAAAAATCTTTTTAGCCAAAGAACCTTTTCACAAATGAAGTCTTACAGAAGAGCTCAGTATATCAAATAGATAAAGGTGGTTTTTGTTTTTTTTTTTTGAATTGGAGAGAGACAGCCACATTATGACTTTCGTGGGCCCCAGGTACTTTTGCCTTTGGGATCGGCTTCCTTCATTAAAATATATTTAAAATCTGAGGACTTCTTTGTCTGTCCTGTGGTTGAGAATTCACTTTCCAATGCAGGGGGTGTGGGTTCAATTCCTGGTTGGGGAGCTAAGATCCTACATGTCTCTTGGCCATAAAAGCAAAACTTAAATCAGAAACAATATTGTAACAAATTCAATAAAGACTTTAAAAATGGTCCATATTTAAAAAATCTGAAAAAAATAGTTTAAATTACTTTTTATGACTTCATTGGTATAAATGATTATTGTGTTAATATTATATGGCAAGCATTTTCTCTGACCTGAAAGTTCAGTACTTTATTCTGGTTTTAAAGAGATCAAAGCTTTTTGTGGACCCTGAACACTGTGTCTCCTCTGTCCAGTGGGGAGGTGTGTGTGGGCCCTGAGGGGCCAGATCCTGGCCTGGCCACCTCCTGGGTGGCTCCTGAAGCAGGCTGGAGGAGAGGGACCCATTTGGAAGACCCTTGTACAAATTCATTGCTCAAACCTTATCAGATGCTCGTCTGCCTCACTGGGGAAGAATCAAAACATGTCACAGTAAGCATGGAATGTCAAAGTCATTCTCCTCTTTGACCCCTGCCCCCAACTCAGTCTCTTAAGCATCATTCATACCAAGAGGTCAGCTCTCCAGCCCCTGCTTGAACCTCTCTAGGGACAGGGAGCTCCCTACTGTGCTCGCCTTCTTTCCGATCCAGTTCTGTAGGACATCATGGTACCCAGCAAACTTCTGGATTGATCGGCATCTGTCTTCTAATCCTGCAGTGCCCATGCCCACTGCTGAGCCCAGGTAGGAGTCAGGAGTCTGGGGTTTAACGTGCAAACTTTGCCCCTCTCCTCTCTGCTCTTGTGTGATGGTAAAGGGAGATGGTAAAGGGACCAAGGCTTGTCCTGGGCAGGGATTGTCTGTAGCCCAGGTTCTTCTGGGATGAAGGAGCTTGTTGGCTTTTGCTCAGAGGTCAGGGGCCAGAGACTTGTGTCCCTGTTCCCCTGGGTTCGCGTGGGCGCTGTTACACCACAGGAGAAAATTTGGATAAGAGAGGAAGGGTCAGGTGGTTTAGGATGACCATTCTACTCTTGGGCCCTCCGTCTGGTTGCCTTTTTCCTGAGATTTCGGGACATATGGCCACCCCGGAACCCAGTGGGCACCTGTCCAGTGCCTCATGGTGCCAGGTGCTTGTCCGCTCGGGCTGGGGGAGAAGAGAACAAGAATGATGATTTTTTCCCTGAGGCTTGCTGGCCTCAAAGCCTGGACTTGCCTAGAGACAAGCAACAGCTCAGCAGTGTGGGTTTATTTCTTTTCATCCCCCCTTTCCCGTCTGGCCTCCCCTAGTTCCTGGTGCTTGGAAGAGGGGTGCGCCCCAGCCCCTTTCCGGAGTCCTCATGGCCCAGTGTATCTTTACGAGCCCCTGATCCACCCCTCATCCCTGCCACACTAGGATGGCTCTCCTGGACCCACCTATGGTTTCTCAACTGCCACGCTTGGTTCTCACTGTCCCTCCCGCCAGGGCAGTTGGTGTGGTGGGTGCCCACGGAGAGTGGGGTGCGGGGTGAGTCCCCACCCTGGCCTCCAAGTGAGGGAGCGTCCTGCCCAGCCTGGTGTTTGCTCACCTGGCTCCTGCTCTGCACTTTGTAATTATCGATTCCTGCCGTGTTCGCTTACCGTGAGCCAGCTGGGGTGGACTGGCCGTCCAGCCTAGAAGTTCCTGGAAACAGTGACTTATTACTCCTCTAATGAGCGTGTCTCTGCCAGCCAGGTGTGTCCAGGAAAAAGCGTGAGCGTGTGAGCCACTGGACAGGACATTTTCCTGGGCACTGGGTGAATTTTCTCCTTTCTCTTGGGTCTGGCTCTTCAGGGCTATATTCTCTCTTGCTGTTATGTCGACATTTTTACTTAAATAACTGCTTCGATTATATGCCAAGGAAATCCAGGTTCATAGGGCAGTTCCCCCGCAGCCACTTTTCTCCATCCCTCCCTCCCCCTGCCTCCCTGCCTCTCTCCCTTCCCACCTTCTGTGAGCAGGGCCGACCTGTCCTCTGTCCCAGGCGGCAGGGACCTCGTGGTCCCGTGGGAGACCTAGGACGCTGGACGCAGAATGAGTTTCAAGTTATTGCAGAACTTCCTGCTTTGTAGGTAGTAACTTCTCTCAGAAACATTCTGTTTTATTTAAAACAAAGTTTGTTTTTCCTTCCATTAAAAAGTAGCAAATATTTGTATAGAAAAAGTTGGAAAACACAGAGAAGTCTGAGGAGGAAAGAAAATCACCTATAGATTCCTACCTGAAGTTTACATCTTGGACGTTTTGACTGTTTTCCTTTTATTTTTAAACCACTGAGTGCAATAGGTTCAGCTTCTTTCCCGCTTAGAAGAAAAAACAGGCTCAGCTCACAGGATTTGCATTTCCCAGTTTTATTGTAAACCCTGTGGTTTTGGTTGTATGGTGTTCCATGAAGTGGCTGTATCCTAGTTTACACAACAGTGCCCAGTTGGGGGATGTTGTGCTATTTCCAGTCTTCCCCTGTTGTAAATAATGCTGTGAAGAGTGTCTTGTAAGTGAATTGGTTTTCACGTTTGGATTGTTTCCCAGACTTTGTCATCTAGAAAGGCATCTTCGTGATCACCCAGACCACTTCTCTGGCGTTAGTGTGTGTTAGCATCACCTGGAGGGCTTGTTCAACCCAACTCTCTGAGCATCACCCCCAGAGACTCTGGTTCAGTGGGTGAGGGTGGTGCCCGAGAGTCTGGGTTTTAACAAGCTTCCATGCGGAGCCAGTGATGCTCGTAAACGGACCATACTCCGGGTGGCATCGACCAGCCTCTCCTGGGTGGTGAAGTTGAGGCTGACGAGTCAGGACTGTGGAGGAGGTGGGGGTTCCCACGCTCAGCCAGGGACCCCTACCCTTTGCTGCCCCTTCTTCCTGGGGAACCTGCAATGGAAAGCAGCCTTCATCCTCCCAAGGACAGAGGATCTCCTCCATCCAGCCACTCAGGGCAGGCAGGTGCTGGTGCAGAGGTGAGCTTAGTGTTGGGATACAGATGGGGGCCAGGGTGAGAACCAGTTTAGGAAAGAAAGAGGCGGAGACCGTGGTGAATCGTCTTAAACGAGAGTGAGTGACAGCCCCTCTAGGACGCGAGGGGTTAAGCAGGCGGCTGGCACAGCCTCCCTGGAGCCAAAGGGGGAACTCGGGAGTAAGTCGTGACTGCCTAATTAATTCAATTAAACTACTTTATAAGCTCCGCTGGTGTCAGTAAATTGTTAAAGTCTATTAAAAAATCAGTGGGACGTGATGAGGGTTTGGGGTTGCTGCACCACCTTCTGGCTCTTCCCTTGTCTTCCTCCCCTGTTGTGAGTGGGGATGCTCTGTCTGGTACACCTGAAGACCTGCTGTGTGTGCCGAGGCAGTCCTACCCGCCGCCACCCGCCCCTGCCCCGGGCTTCTGCTTCCCTCCTGCACAATTGAGTGATGGACTGGTTCTTGGACATCCCTTCAGCACCAGGGTTATTAGGATTTGCCAGTCTCTCCAGGTCAGAGGGAGCTGTTACTGCAGAGGCACAGCGCTGTCTCCACTCTGCCTTCTCATCAAGTTCATCTGGGCTCTTTCCTGGGCTGTCTGTGTGGACAGGTGACCCAGAGGGGAGGTGCAGGCTCTGGAGAGAGAGTGTAAGCGGAGTGAATTTCACCAAACCCTGTGCTGGGGTCAGGGACTGCTCACAGGGTCTCCTTCAGCGGCCCCTCCCCAGGCTGGGACTGGTACCCACGCTCTTGCCGGTAAGGATACGGAGGTTCCCAGGTATCCACGCGACCTACCCATGAGTACCTGGTGGAGCTGAGATTTCAGTTCAGGGCTGCGTGCCTCAAAGTCCCTTGGCTGACTGCTTGCAGTTGTTTAGTCGCTCAGTCATGTCCGACTCTTTTGCGATGCCATGGATTGTAGCGCTGCCAGGCTACATGGGATTTTTCAGGCAAGAATACTGGAGTGGGTTGCTGTTTCCTTCTCCAGGGGATCTTTCCAACCCAGGAACTGAACCCAAGTCTCCTGCATTGGAAGGTAGATTCTTTACCACCGAAGCACCAGGGAAGCCCGCCTTCCTCTGTAGACATATTTAAAATAAAGCTGCATTCCCCTGGCCAAACCTGGTCCACACTAGTTGAGTTAGCTGCTCGTCTTTAGAAATTCAGAGTTCCCACTTGTTTTGACAGCCTGGATGCGCAGCAGCAGTGAACACTAATTCCTACTGGCTAGCCATCAGCAGGAACAGGTAAGCAGGTTTCCTTGTCTTCCCAGCTCTGTGCCCAGCTTAGTGCCACGTTGCAAGTGTGGGGAAGAATACAAGAGAAGTGTTCTTTTGTCTAGTTAGTATCCAGACAGGAGGAACTGAGAGAGGGAGTGACAGCCCCGTCCCTAGAGGTATGTAAGCAGTGGTTGGCTGACCACTCAGATAGGCCTGTTAGAACCAAGATTCTGCAACTCTGGGCCCAGCTGTTGGTTTATACTTTTTCAGCGTTTTGTGCTAAGGGCAGACTGGGAATCTAGCAACAGTTGCTCCCTGGCGCACCAGCACTGGACTTAAACTGTCTTGTTTTCTGTCAGATCAGGTCTTGTTTAGCCAGACCTGTAGGCTAGTTAGTGCTGGTCTTGAGTATGACTGTGGTCCTGGGTTCGAGGGAAGCATCTGTCTTAAATTAACCCATGGTGGATCTTTGGCAAGGCTCTTCTTCTCCTGATCCTAGAAGTTTAGGTTAGTTCCCTCTATCTCTGAAAGGCAGCTCAGACAGTATGCTCAATGGGTGGTCCATAGCCAGAGGATGGAGGTGGTCCATAGGAGGAGGGTGCGTTTGGGGCCAGATACACTTCTAAGTGGAGCATACGCAGTCCTAGAGAGCATGTGTTGTGTGTGTGTTGCACTCAGTCGTGTCCGACACTTTGCCACCCTGTGGACCCACCAGGCTCCTCTGTCCATAGAATACTCCAGGCAAGAATACTGGAATGGGTTGCCATTTCCTTCTCCAGGGGATCTTCCCAGCCCAGGGATCAAACCCTAGTCTCCCGCATTCCGGGCAGATTCTTTACCATCTGAGTCACCAGGGCAGTAATAGCAGCCGTTGGACCTTTAAAGGCTCTGAAAGGTCCTGCAGTCAAGAAAGATCAGCTTTGTTTATCTGGCCTTCGCCAACCTGGCCACTCTTTCCCTGTCCAAGCACACCTTTTGTTTAATGATCTGAATAGATATGAAGACCTAAAATATTACCCTGGAGAGGGTGGCTTTTTTATGGTGGTTCTTTTTGTCATGGACATCTTTTCTGTAAATTGGACAAACCAGCCTTTAGCAGGGTGGTGTCTGACTCCCCTAAGCTGGGTTTTCTTAAACCAAAGTCCATGTTTGTTCTCAGATCCCAGAAGCTGGCCGTGTTCCAGGAACTTCTCTTGTTTCCAGGAGCCCGCGAGTAGCCAGGCCCTCCAGCTCTGGAATATCCTCTACTTGGGGTTCCCTTTGTATTAGCTATAGTATTTGGTATTTCAGAGAAACCCTCCTTCCCACTTTATACCAGCAGGCAGAGGAACCCATTGGTGGGGCTTGGAAATTGGCCTGAAGGTATTTCATGATGTCCTGATAATCCGGAGCTGCCTGTTTAAGAATTTGTGAACTGCGGTGGACCTTTCCAAAAGAAGATTTGCTTAGGAAAACGTTAGTGTAAACAAGGTCTTCAGGGGAAGAACTGTAAGGTGTGTGAGGAATCAGTCTATTTTTAAGCCTTTTGAAAGCTCCCGTTTGTGGAACACAAACACTATGCTAATTATAAAAACACCTTTTCTGTTCTAAACGCGGGTGAACAAGATGGGAGCTGGGTGGAGGAGGGAAGGAGTGTCTGAACAGAGGTTCAACCAGAGTTTAAACACTGGCGGTCCACACTAGTTGGGTTGGTTGTCCATCTTTAGCAATTCCGATTTCCCACTTGTTTTGACAGCCTGAACGCCCAGGCAGCAGTGGACATGAGTTCCTACTGGCCAGCTCTCAGCAGCGAAAGGTTAAGCGTGGCTTCCTTGTCTTCCCAGCTCTGTACCCCAGCCTAGTTTATTTGTGGGAGTGACTTGTACTGCCCCCACCCCTTGGAATGTGCTACACCCTTGCCTTTCTAACACTTTCCCCAAATATGTTAAGAGTATAGTTAGCATGTCACTGCTTTTTTCCTCTCCATTAGCTGCGGAGGAAGTCTTCTGCCTTGTTCAGCAAAACTTTCGAAGATAAACAGAGTCAGAAACAACCAAGTGTCTTTTTATTGGACATCTAAGTAGACATCAGGCTCTGTGGAGATGTCTTATCTCAACTTGGGGCTGAGATAAACCTTCCTGTGCAGCCACCAGCCACGTGTCACCCAGGCTCCTGTCCTGTGTGCCTTGAATGGGGGCAGAGGATTGTCAAAGGGTGGACGAGGTCCTTGCCCTTGACCTGCCTTTGTAGAGAAATGAGATGAAGGGTGAGGTGAACTCCTGAGAAGTGAGACTGTGGAGTCCCTTTGAGCTTTGGGGATGTGGAATGTGGGCGTGGGGAGAGGAAAGGGAAAGAGCGTGGAGGAAGGGAAGGTTAGGGACCTGACAGAGGAGGTGTGTGACCTTGAGGGGGTGGTTAATGTTGAGATAGGCCGAGGGGGAGAGGAGAGACCATCCCAGGCTCTAATGAAGAGGTAGAAAGATGATAATTAGCAGAGGCTTTGTATGTCAATTAGATTTGAAAATGCTTGAAAATATCAGGAGGTTGAAAATAGCAGGTGGTCTGCTTGTTGGAGAGGGAATGGGGAGGGAAGGAGAGGAAGAGAGAGACAGAGGTAGATGGATGGATGATGGATGGATGGAGACATACCAGTTATCTTGATGGAGGACCCTGAAAACCAAGTGAAGAATTTTACTAACTAAGGAAATATGTGTAACCAGTCTTAGGACCCATGAGGGCACAGTCTGTCTTATTCATTACTGTGTCCTCCGCTTCCAGCAAGGCCTTGACATGATGAATGGTTACTAATTATTTGTTGAGTGAGTGAATGAAGGTACCTAGTCAGTATTTATCACATTTCTCTTTATGGTAACCCTATGAAAAGATGTTGTTACTCCTTTGAACCATTCTTAGAGGTGTGTGTTTGTGTGTGTGTTTATATGTATGTGTGTGTATTATGGTGGGGAAGCAGGGGGCTACCAGAAAGGTTTTTTTGTTGTTGTTGCAGTACCATGAAATATTGATCAATTTGATTCTATTGTATGACACAGGGACAATTTTACTAGCGGAAAATATGACCGTATTATATGGCTGCAATAAAAATCACAGCCATGAGCCCAGGCTCAGAAAGCGAAACGAACTGACAGTGTAGGCAGGACTCACTGACTCCCTGTCTTTCTGCCAGTGTTAGGTTGCTCTTGTTCCTTCCTGGTGCCAGTGATGAGCTCTGCTGCAGGTAGGAGGTAATAGGTCCCAACAGAAAATTTACAGAAGAAAGGCTTAACATCAGTTCGGTTTGCGGTTCTCCTACAATTAGGAAATGTCCAATGTTGTTTAGTTGTCGATGTAAAGAGTACCAGTCTAGCCTGAGAATTGTCCCATGGGAAGGTTTTGAAGCGGGGATGTAATTTAATGAATGGGTACCATGACATCTCAACAGAAATGCACTTAACTCCGGAGAATATGCATTGTACAGGTGGCAGATGTCCCGGCATGAGAATTGGTGTTCTCTGGGTCCCTCTAAGAATGAGAGCATATTGACCCACTGACTGTGATTGTTATGGTGCAAAATATGTGTCTTTCATACAATAGGGTCCCTTAATGCAGGTCAACATCTTCATCAGGTGCTCAACCAGAAAAACATTGCTCTGTTCCAACTGTAGAGGACCAACTGGACATTGGGTTTCTGGAAAAATGGGAAGACAGTCTCCAGTGTGGTGCTTTCCCAAGGAGTCACTGGTTGCAAGTTTGCTGTTGTTCAGTCACTGAGTTTTGTCCGACTCTGTGACCCCATGAACCCCAGCACAACAGACCTCCCTGTCCATCACTATCTCCCAGAGTTTGCTTAAATTCATGTCCATTGAGTCGGTGGTACCATCTAACCATCACATCCTCTGCCACCCTCTTCTCCTTTCGCCTTCACTTTTTGCCAGCATCAGGATCTTTTCCAGTGAGTTGGCTCTTCGCATCAGGTGGCCATAGTATTAGAGCTTCAGCTTCTGCATCAATCCTTCCAATGAATATTCAGGGTTGATTTCCTTTAGGATTGACTGGTTTGATCTCGTTGCAGTCCAAGGGACTCTCAAGACTCTTCTCTTTTCAAAAGCATTTCAATTCAAAAGCATCAGTTCTTTGGTGCTCAGCCTTCTTTATGGTCCAGCTCTCACATCTGTACATGACTACTGGGAAAACTATAGCTTTGAGTATACAGACCTTTGTCGGCAAAGTGATGTCTTTGCCTTTTAGTATGCTGTCTAGGTTTGTCTAGGGCTTCCCAGGTGGTGCTAGAACCTGCCTGCCAATGCAGGAGACCTAGGAGACAAGGGTTCAGTTCCTGGGTTGGGAAGATTCCCTGGAGGAAGGCATGGCAACCCACTCCAGTATTCTTGCCTGGAGAATCCCAGGAACCTGGTGGGCTATGAACCTCACAGAGTCAGATACGACTGAAGAAACTTAGCAGTAGGTTTGTCATAGCTTTCCTTCCAAGGAGCAAGTGTTTTTTAATTTCATGGCTGCAGTCACCGTTCACAGTGATTTTGCAAGTTTTAACTGTAAGATCTCAGGTTTATGTACTGGCTTTAGGACTTAACCTCCCCTAAGATGTCATCCTGCCTTGCCTGCTGATGGCTGACCTGGCAGCTTGTTCAGGAAGAACTGGGATGTGTGAAGAGGGTGGAATAGAGTGGCAGACTCCCCTGGAAGCAGGGATGGAGCTGAGAGATGGTCCTGGCTCGCCCGGGCCACGCTTTTCCTCTTTTACACTAGGCACTGCAACCTCAGGGCCTTTACACTTGCTGAAGGCATTCCCCAGTTATTTTCTTGACTTCTCTCTCACTTCCATTTAGTCTTCTCAGTAAGCCTCCTCTGACCTTGATATTTAAAGTTATATACTCCTTTCATCCCATCGGCCTTTTTGCTCCATTTTCTCCTATAGTACTATTTTCTACTTTACCTTTAGAAAGAAATTATGCTTCCTTTCTCTCTCCTTCCTTTGCTTTCCCAAGAATGTAAACTTTGTGAAGGCAGGGCTTTAAAAACACTTAAGAAAATAGCTTTTTCTTTTGAAAGCAGTTTAGACATAAAATTTTGCAAAAATAATGCAAAGAATTTCCATGTATCCTACACCCAGCTTCCTTAAATGTTAGCACCTTACATAACCATGGTATAATGCTTCAATTATGTTATGAAATTCATATTAGCACAGGAAATGAATAGCAATGCAGTCCTATGTACTAAGCCACACACCTTATTCAGGTTTCACCATTGGCCCCACCAATAGTCCAGGATTCAATCCAGGATCCACTACTGCATTTAGTTGTCACGTCCCCTCAATTTTCACCAGTCTGGGACAGATCGTGGGCCTTTCTTTGAATTCTGTGCCCTTGACCCCTTTAAAGCGCCCTTACTAATTATTCTGTAGAATGGCTCTCATAGGTTTTCCAGATAATTGCTGGATCACTGAGTTGGGTTCTGTGTTTCTTTTCATAGCTCGCCCAGAAGGGATGGTACCCCTCCTGGGCATCACAGCAGAAGGTACAGGATGTTAGTACGGTTTATCACTAGTGATATGAACTTTGAACACTTAGTTATGGTGGGTGTCTGCCTGGTTTCTCAGTTACTCTTACCTTTTATATTAAGAAGTATCTTTGCGACTATGCAAATAACTTGATTCTCATCACACTTTTGGTCCCTGACATCCTTAGATGATTCTTACCTGCAACAGTTATTACTGTGGTGTTTGCCAAATACTGATTTCCTATTTCTGTCATTCTTTGTACATTGATTAGTTGGAATTCTACTGTAGAAAGAGCTTTCTTTTCTCCCTCATTTATTCATTTATTTATTTATACTGGTTTAACTCCTGGCTGTTTATTTTATGGATTATAATCCATTACTATCATATTCTATTGCTCAAATTGTTTCAGATTTGGCCAGTGACAGCCCCTTCATGCAGGCTCTCTGTCCTTTTGACAAATGCCCATTATTCTTTGAGCTTGTGCTTATACTCAGCAAGGTGTTCAGGGCTTGCCTTGTGCTGTCCCAGCCCTGGAAACAGCCCTTACTCTATGAAGGCAGGCAGGGGTTTTTGTCTGTGTTCTTCATTCTGTTGCGTCCTGGTGCTCACAGGGTCTGGCATGTAGTAGGGTCACCTCAAATAATTTTTGGATGAATGATGAGTCCTGGGAATGAAGATCCATAGGCTGGATACAGAGGTGACATACAATTCATACTTTTCCTAGTCTCCTCCTGATGAGCCTGAATGAATGGTTTAGAAAGGGAGGGGTCTTTTTGCTGTTTTCCTCTCCTGTGAGCCTCAGGGGCTTTGACAGACCCGTTTTGTCACTTTCAGCCTGTTCTTGCTGCACAGTGTGAAAAGGATCCCAGGGCATCCCCGATCTTGTAGAAATAGATCTTGTCGAGTAGAAAGAGCCAAAGGCGGGGAAAGCAGCCAAGAGGAGCAGGCTGGCTGGAGAGTTAGCTGGGGCTGGCAGAGCCGGGCCTGCTCGCCGCTAATGACTTGGTTGAACACCAGCCGCGGCAAGCAGGAGGCTCCCGCAGTTGACGGCAGAGGTCCGGGGACCCCCACCGGCGTGTCTGTAGCTGGGGGGCTGCCAAGAGCCACTCCTGGTCTCTTGAGACGCACAGGTCTCGCTTGAATATTTTATGAGTTTTTCTTTATGAAAGATTAAAACTCAGTCACGTTGGCTTTGGAAAAGCTTGTGATAATCAGATTTTTATTTATGAGTTGGACTGTGTGTGTGCATGCCCCTGAAGAGGGGAATGGGCCGCCAGGCTTCCTTTCCAACCCTTCTGGCAGATTTCTGGGCCAGGAGCAGCCTTGGCAAGAGGTAGCCCCTTTTCTGAGTCAGGAGAGGCCCTACTGCCTCCCTGAGATGTCGTTGCTGGTGCCCCCGAGAATGGCGCAGACCCCTTCACAGGGTGGTATGATACCACCTCCGGTACTTCTCCAATACCACCTCCACTCAGCGGTTCAGGTTTACAGAACACCACAACGTCTTGTGTTCACGCCAGTTCTGCAGGGCGGTCCTGGGAACTGGACCAGGCGGGCACAGTTGTCTCAGTTGACAGGCAGAGAAACTGAGTCCCAGGAAAAGGGAAATGACTGCCTCTCCATCGTGCTTAAGGGTCTGGAAAGCATAAACATATTTTTAAAATGTCACAGTACCCCGGTAAAGCTGCCAGCTCCTCAAGGCTCTCCTCGGTTGGGGTAATATAGCAAAGGTTTATGTGGATGAAGGAGATGGGAAGAGCCAGAGGAAGAGTTAACAGTTGCTTACAGCAGGCCTCCTGGGAGGGAGAGGGCAGTGTCAGCTGCCTTGAATCTGTATTTATCAAGCATGTATACTGTGTGATACCTAACAGGGGCAAGAACATGGAGAGATCCCAGCAGGTGATGGAAGACAAGGACAGCAAGCCTTCTGTGGTCCCTAGTCAGGGATACTGGAAGCCTGTTCGCTCAGCTTGGGGATGTAGCTATCAGCAAAGGCAAGCATTGATGAGCTGTATATGCCACCAGCTTAGCACTTATCATGCTCCACCCCACAGTAGGTGTGGCCCAGAGTAGCAAGAGGTCTCATTCTAGCATTCTTTTCAGTCATTTATCCATCCATCCCAGAAGTGTTTATTGAATGCCTGAAGTAGGTCCAGCACTGTACTAGATACCAGGGTGAATTAGACCACAGGATCCCTGCCCTGTGGGGTTCACTAGGAAACAAACAGGCAGTTTTCCAGTATGTAGGATAAGTGCTCTGATGGTGGAAGTCCAGGAGTTTGTACAAGGCACCTCTTGTCTGTGTGTCTTATCCTCAGGACAGCTCTGAAGTAGATGCAGTCATCATCTCCTTTTACTGATGAGGAAACTGAAGCTCAGGTGTTGACTACGCCAAGAGGTAGCAAAGCCAAGTTGGAGCCCATGGGCTTGACTCCCCAGCAAAGGGAGGAGCTGGCCAGTGTTTAACAGTCAGTCCATGGCTAAATGGACAGACTTTCCATCACCTCAGCCTCCCTGACTTATTGTGAACAAGAGTGAGTGAGGATGCTGGGGCCTGTGGCCAGAATCTCATCCTATCTGAACCAGGCAGGGGCTTGATGCCTGGTTGGAGCTGGGGAGCAAATGGAGCCCTGGGCTGGGCATGGAAGCCTCTGCATCATCTGGGTCCAGAACAGAGAATCTCTGTTGGAAGAGCTCCTGGCTTCCCACTCCGGCATGCTTGCCTGGAGAATCCCATGGACAGAGGAGCCTGGTGGGCTACAGGCCATGGGGTCCCAAAGAGTCAGACACGACTGAGTGGCTAACACAAAATGAGGAGAAACGAGCTTACAACACAGGGTGGTTGTGATGACTGAGTGAAGTACTGGATAGGAAGTGCTAAGCACAGTGCCTGGCATATGAGAGGAGCCACAGTGACAGTTTGTAGTAGTCCTAATAGGATTTAGCGGTGGGTTTCTGCAGATTGCTATGTTGTGGCTGGTGGTAGCTTTGGTGTCTTTGTGTTCTACTTGGCTTGAAGGCATGAGCTCTACCTGGTAGTCCATTTTACAGGTGGAAGTCGGTTGTATGATGACTAGCAGTTCTGTGATTATTGGGCGTTATGTGATGGGATGATTTTCTCTTGCTTATGTGCAGACTCCCCAGGGACAGGGCCGGTGGCGTTCCTGTTGGTGGTCTTGGCTCAGAACCTGGCCTGGACCAGGCACTCAGTACTTTTGCCATTTTTAAAAGTTCCTTGACCATAAAGCTTCATTTATCATGAGGCTTTTGTATCTGTCAGACTGAGATTGGAATCCTCAGCCCCGTTTCTTCTGCCTAATTGCTAGGGCAGGTAAATTACTTCTCCTTTCTGGTCTGTTTCCCCATGTCGCAAACCAGGTGAGAGTTATGCACCTGGTTTCTATTCTGAGGCCAGAGAATTACTCCAGCCTTTCGCCTGTCAGGCCAAGGATGTTCTGTCTCCATCCAGTGGGTCAAAGGTTTCTTCCTGGTTACAGCAACTGAGGACCCAGTCTCTTTTCCCAGAGTCTCAAGACATCCACATCTGAAGGAAAAGCCCTCCGAGGCTGATGGGGTCAGAGGTCATTGAGTTCAGAACTGATGAGTTGGGATTTGCCAAGGGAAGATCCCCTGGAGAAGGGAACGGCTACCACTCCAGTATTCTGGCCTGGAGAATTCCATGGACAGAGGATCCCAGCAGGCTACAGTCCATGGGGTCGCAAAGAGTCAGATGCGACTGAGCAACTTTCACACAGAAGCTTATTTTTATACGTTGTTCAACTCAGTTTGCTAATAGTTTATTGGTGATTTATGCATCAGTGTTTAGGAGAGAGATTCATTTGTAGTTTTCCTTTCTTGTATTATCTTTATCTGGTCTTGGTGTTAGAGTAATACTGACTTTAATAAGTTGAGAAGTGACCCCTGTGCTTCTTTTTCTTGGTGAAGATTGTAGAGAATTGGTATCATTTCATCCCTAAGTATCAGAATGCACCACTGAAACCATCTGGACCTGGTACTTTTTTTTTTTTTTTTGAAAGGCTCTTTTTATTGATTCAGTTATAGTGTGTGTGTGTGTGTGTGTGTGTGTGTGTGTGTGTGTATAAATGTATGAAATAGATTATTTGTTTCTCCTTATCTGAATTTTACTAAATTGTGTCTTTCAAGGAATTTGTCCATTTCAAGTTAGATTTATGGGCAAAGAGTTCATAATATTCCTTTATTCTTTTATATCCATGAGATCAATGCTGATATCCTTTTTCCACTTTAGATATTAGTAATTTGTGTTTCTGTTTTATTGTCTGGTTATCATGGCTAGCCACATGACTGGCTCAGATCATGAACTTCTTATTGCGAAATTCACACTTAAATTGAAGAAAGTAGGGAAAACCACTAGACCATTCAGGTATGACCTAAATAAAATCCCTTACAATTATACAGTGGAAGTGAGAAATAGATTCAAGAGATTAGATCTGATAAACAAAGTGCTTGAAGAACTATGGACGGAGGTTTGTGACGTTGTACAGAAAGCAGTGATCAACACCATCCCCAAGAAAAAGAATGCAGAAAGGCAAAATGGTTGTCTGAGGAGGCCTTACAAATAGCTGAGAAAAGAGAAGTTAAAGGCAAAGGAGAAACGGAATGATATACCCATTTGAATGCAGAGTTCCAAAGAATAGCAAGGAGAGATAAGAAAGCCTTCCTCAGTGATCAGTGCAAAAAAATAGAGGAAAACAATCGAATGGGAAAGACTAGAGATCTCTTCAAGAAAACTAGAGATACCAAGGGAACATTTCATGCAAAGATGGGCACAATAAAGGACAGAAATGGTATGGACCAAACAGAAGCAGCGGATATTAGAAGAGGTGGCGAGAATACACAGAAGAACTATACAAAAAGATCTTCATGACCCAGATAATCATGATGGTGTGGTCACTCACCTAGAGCCAGACATCCTGGAATACAAAATCAGGTGGGGCCTTAGGAAGCATCACTGTAAACAATGCTAGTGGAGGTGATAGAATTCCAGTGGAGCTATTTCAATTCCTAAAAGATGATGCTGTGAAAGTGCTGCACTGAATATGCCAGCAAATTTGGAAAAGTCAGCAGTGGCCACAGGACTGGAAAAGGTCAGTTTTCATTCCAATTCCAAAGAAAGGAAATGCCAAGGAATGCTCAGACTACCGCACAATTGCACTCATCTCACATGCTAGCAAAGTAATGCTCAAAATTCTCCCAGCCAGGCTTCAACAGTACATAAACTGTGAACTTCCAGATGTCCAAGTTGGATTTAGAAAAGGCAGAAGAACCGAGATCAAATTGCCAACATCTGTTGGATCATTGAAAAAGCAAGAGAATTCCAGAAAAACATCTGCTTCTACATTATTGATTACGTCAAAGCCTTTGACTATGTAGATCACAACAAACTGGAAGATTCTTCAAAGATGGGAATATTAGACCACCTGACATGCCTCCTGAGACATCTGTATGCAGGTCAAGAAGCAGCAGTTAGAACTGAACATGAAACAGCAGACTGGTTTCAAATAGGGAAAGGAGTACGTCAAGGCTGTATATTGTCACCCTGCTTATTTAACTTATATACATCATGCTAAATGCTGGGCTGGATGAAGCACATGCTGGAATCAAGAATGCCGGGAGAAATATTAATAAACTCAGATATGCAGATGACGCCACCCTTATGGCAGAAACTGAAGAACTAAAGAGCCTCTTAATGAAAGTGAAAGAGGAGAGTGAAAAAGTCTTAAAACTCAACATTCAAAAAATGAAGATCATGTCGTCCGGTTCCCCATTCATGGGAAATACATGGAGAAACAATCGAAACACTGAGAGACTTTATTTTTGGAGGGCTCCCAAATCACTGCAGATGGTGACTGTAGCCATGAAATTAAAATATGCTTGCTCCTTGGAAGAAAAGCTATGACCAACCTAGACAGCATATTAAAAAGCAGAGACATTACTTTGCCAACAAAGGTCTGTCTAGTCAAAGCTATCGTTTTCCATTAGTCATGTATGGATGTGAGAGTTGGACTGTAAAGAAAGCTGAGCACCGAAGAATTGATGCTTTTGAACTGTAGTGTTAGAGAAGACTCTTGAGAGTCCCTTGAACTGCATGGAGATCAACCAGTCCATCCTAAAGGAAATTGAGGTGAGGTGAGGTGAAGTCACTCAGTCGCGTCCGACTCTGCGACCCTGTGGACCGTAACCTACTAGGCTTCTCTGTCTATGGGATTCTCCAGGCAAGAATACTGGAGTGGATTGCCATTTCCTTCTCCAGGGGATCTTCCTGACTCAGGGATCGAACCCAGGTCTCCTGCATCAAAGGCAGGTGCTTTAACCTCTGAGCCACCAGGGAACCTGTTAGTCCTGAATATTCATTGGAAGAAGTGATGCTGAAGCTGAAAGTCCAATACTTTGGCTACCTGGTGCAGAGAACAGACTCATTGGAAAAGACCCTGATGCTGGGAACGATTGAGGGCAGGAGGAGAAGGGGATGACAGAAGATGAGATGGTTGGGTGGTATCACTGAGTCAGTGGACATGAGTTTGAGCAAGCTCTGGGAGTGGTGATGAACATGAAAGCCTGGTGTGCTGCAATCCATGGGGTCACAAAGAGTCGGACACGACTGAGCAACTGAACTCAACTGATCATGGCTAGAGGTTTATCAGTTTTATTGGTCTTTTCAAACAACCAGTCTTTGCTTTCATTAATTTTTGCTATTGATTTCCAGTTTGCAGTTTCATTGATTTCTGCTCTAATATTTCTTTTCTTATGATTAAGTTTATACTGTTCTACTTTCTCTAGTTTCCTAAGATGAAGGCATATATGAATGATTTTAGATCCAGCTTTTTCTAGTATATGTATTCAGTTCTAGAAAATTCCCTCTAAGCACTGCATTCACTGTGTTCCACAAATTCTAATAATTGTGTTTTCATTTTCATGTAGTTAAAAATATTTAAAAATTTCTCTTGAGACTTCCACTTTGACCCATGTGTTATTTAGAAGACTCTTGTTTCATCTCCAAATACTTAAGTTTTCCATCAATATGTCCAGCAAATATTTTGAAATTTAACTACAGTTTTCTATTATTTATTTCTGGTTAAATCCATTGTGGTCTGAGAGCAAATTTTGTATGGCTTCTGGTTGTTTTTTTAACTTGTTGAGGTGTGTTTTAGTCTAGAATGTGATCTGTTTTGGTGACTGTTTTATGTGAGCTTGAGAAGAATGTGTATTCTGTTGTTGGATGAAGTACTCTATAAATGTCAGTTAGAGCCTGCTGATTGATGGTGCTGTTCAGTTTAGCTGTATCCTTGCTGATGTTAGGCTTCACTTTGTAGTTCTGTCAGTTTTGCCTGAGATATTTTCATGCTGTGTTTTTAAGTGCATGTATGTTAAAGATTGTCATGTCTTGCAGAATTGACCCCTTTGTCATTACGTAATACTCCTTTTTATTCCTGTTTTTCTTGCTCTGATTCTTGCTGTGTCTGAAATTAATATAGCTACTCTAGATTTCTTTTAATTTGTTTTAGCATGGTATATTTTTCCCCTATATGTTTACTTTTAATCTACATATATATATTTTTATATCAATATTTAAAATGGATTTTGTTTTTAGTACACAAAATATAGTTGGATCTGGAGTTTTTGTTGTTGTTTTAATCTGTTCTGATAGTCTCTGTCTTTTAATCAGTGTATTTAGGCCACTCATATTTAAAGGGATTATTAATATGTACCATATTTGGAACTGTTTTGTTTGTTGTCCTTGAGTTTTTCTTTTTGTCTTTCCCCTTTTTCTGCCTCCTCTGGTTTTAATTGAGCATTTTATATGATTCTATATTCTCCCCTCTCATAGCATCTGAAGTCCTTAAAATTTTTTTCAGTGATTGCCCAAGACTTTGCAATATACATTAACATTTAATCTAAGTCCATTTAAAAATAACACTATTCTGCTTCAGGTAGTGCAGGTATCTTGTAACAGGATTCCTAGTTGTTCCCTCCCAACTCTTGTGAGGATGAGATGGTTGGATAGCATTACCAACTCAGTGAACATGAGTTTGAGCAAATTCCAGGAGATAGTGAAGGACAAGGAAGCCTGGCACGCTGCAGTCCATTGGGTCACAAAGAATCAGACACAGTTTAGCAACTCAGCAACAACAACAGTAATCTCTTATGAAGCTGCTGTTATTCATCTCACTATTTCACAAGTTATAGTTGTCCATATATTGTTTTCTTACTATTTTGAACAAAGTTATCTACTAGGTAACTTAAGAATAAGAAAAATAAAATTTTTATTTTACTTTCATTTTCCCTTCTCCCACACCGTCCCTTTCTTTGTGTATGTTGAGTTTCTGACCTGTAATTTTCCTTCTCTCTGAAGAACTTTTAACATTTCTTTTAGGGATCTACTGGTGACAGATTTCCTTAAATTTTTGTCTGTATTTCTTCTTCACTTTTAAAGGAGAATCTTACTAGATACAGGTTACTAAGTTGGCAGTTGTTTTCTTTCCACACTGTATTTCACTCCACTGTTTCCTTGCTTGTATGGTGTTTGGTGAGAGCTCCAAGGTGATTCTTATCTTTGTTACTTTATAAATAAGAAGGCTTTTCTTGTTGTTGTTCATTTGTTTCTAATGACTTCTGGCTGCTTTCATGATTTCCTCTTTGTCTTTGATTTTTCTGTCATTTGAATATGATGTGTAGACTTTTTGTCATTTACTTTCCCTGTTCCTCTCTGAGCTTTCTGGATTTGTGGTTTAGTGTCTTGTCATTAATTTTGGGAGACTCTCAGACATTATTATATCAAATATTTCTTTTGTTTTCCTTTTCTTTCTTCTCCTGACATTCTCATTATGTATATGTTACACCTTTTGTAATTATCCTATAGTTCTTGGACATTCACCACCTTCTTTTTTTTTTCTTAAGTATATTCTTTCTTGTCTTTGCTTTATCATTTTGAGAAGTTTCAATTTCTGGCATTTGCTTTTGATCCTCTGTTAGCGTTTCCATCTCTTTGCTTACATTGCTGTCCATTTCTATGTGTTGTCCACCTTTTCCATTTTGAGCCCTTAGTATATTAATCATAGTTGTATTAAATTCCTGGCTTGAAAATTCTAAAATCTGTTTCATATCTGAGTCTGACTATGATGCCTGCTGTGTCTCTTTAGACTTGTCTTTTGCCTTTGATCATGCCCTGTAATTTTTGATTGAGAGCCAGACATGATATAACTAGTAACAGGAACTGAGGTAATCAGCGTTTTAGTTTGAGGTTTTATGTCTCTCTGGTTAGGAGCTAGGCTGTGCTAACAATTTGCTATAATTGTGGGTGTCAGAAGCTAAACTTTCCTCTGGTGGCCTTCTTTTTCTCTTCCCTGTAGTTTTCGGGTTTCCTTTGAGACTGCTTAAGTAGAGTCTGAACCTTGCAGGTCTCTTAGCTATAATCCTCTATTAATTGTTCAGGAGCCCTACTGATGTGGTGGTGAGGTGTGGGGACAGGAGAAGTATTTTAGACTCTTCTGATTAGTGTTCAGCCTTTTAGTGGGCCTGGATCCCTGGCCTGTGATCTTAACAAGTGCTTCTCTTTTTTTTTTTTCCTCTTTAGGTCAGACCGGAAGGTCAGAGGGGACTGGATTTGGGTATTCCCCGGCCCTAATGTCAGTTAGTTCCTAGTAGAACTCACTTTGGTTAAACTCCATAAATATTTTCCCTCAAGGGTAGGCCTTTGTTAAATAGCACGGAATGTTCTGAGTATATTTAAAAATTGTTACTTTTCACCAAGAGGAGAACTTTCTTCCATCTTAAAACCCTGAGAAGCTGGTAAGACTCCTGGAGATAAAACGCAGAAAGGAGTGGCAACCCCCAGGAGTTTTTCTCCCTCAAGCCCATCTGTGCTCAGCCCCTGCAATTACCCCCAACTGTTCCTACCAGCTCCTGGCTCCAGGGGGCAGCTTCAGCTCGTGGCAAGCTAGGAGTCTCTTTATTCATCTTTCTCTCCAGATTTCAGGGCTTGGAGATCTCTGTTCTCCGATGGCCTAAGATAAGTTATTGATTTTTCAGTTTGTCTAGCTTCTCTTTTAAAAGAGATTTGTTTGTTTATTTAGCTGTGTCGGGTCCTAGTTGCCGCATGTGGGGTCTTTTATTGCCGCACAGGCTAGGGTGCGCAGGCTCGGTACTGCGGCGCGCAGGCTCGGTACTGCGGCGCGCAGGCTCGGTAGCTGCGGCGCGCAGGCTCGGTAGCTGCGGCGCGCAGGCTCGGTAGCTGCACGCTCAGTAGCTGTGGTGGCCAGGTTTGGTTGTTCTGTGGCATGTGGGATCTTAGTTCCCTGACCAGGAATTGGACCTGCGTCACCTGCATTGTGAGGAGGATTCTTAACCACTGGCCCAGCAGGAAAGACCTTAGCTTCTCTCTTGTGAACGTTTCCAAGTTGAAGTGGAAACCAGAAGTTTTTATCATCTCATTCTTTATCTCTTCGTGTTTCAGTTTGGGTATTGTGTAACCTACCTTCCAACTCAGTGATTCTTTCCTCAGCTGTGTCCACTCTGCTGAGGAGCCTGTCAAAGGCATTCTTCATTTTTGTTGCTGTGTATTTGGTTTCTAGCATTTTTTCTTAAGATTTTGATTTCTTCCTTTATGTCACCCATTTGTTTTTAGATACTATTTTTTTTTCTGTTAGAGCCCTTAACGTATTAATCATAGTTATTTTAAATTACAATTCAAAATCTGTGTCATATCTGTATCTGATTCTGATGCTTACTTTGTCTCTCCAGACTATTTTTCTTGCCTTCTAGCATGTCTCATAATTTTTGTTAAAACCCAGACATGATGAATTTAATGAGAACTGAGATTGTGAGAATTTTAGTGTGAAACTTTGTTTTTATGGCTATGTGATGTTACTGGACCACATTTAATGTTTGTTATACTTATAGATGGGCTTCCCAGGTGGCACTAGTTAGTAAAGAACCTGCCTGCCAGTGCAGGAGACATAAGAGACTCGGGTTTGATCCCTGGGTTGGGAAGATCCTAGGAGGAGGGCATGGTGACCCACTCCAGTATTCTCTGCTGGAGAATCCCATGGACAGAGGAGCCTCGCAGGCTACAGTCCACAGGGTCACAAAGAGTCAGACACACGTGTACCTGTAGATGCCAGAGGTTTCAACTCCCTCCCTGTCTATCCCCCCTCCTCTTCCTGTTGTCTTTGGGTTTCCTAAGAACTCCTTCTTAGATAGAATTTGTGTCTTGCAGCTCTCAGTTGGAATCCACTGTTGTCATGCTCTCATCTTTATGATGTGGTGGTCAGTCGTTAGGGAGAGGATTGAATTTTAGGATTAAAGCTCTCACTAGTTTTTTTAGTGGGCCTGAGTTCTTGGGCTGGGACCTCTAGAAGAGTTTCTGAGCCTTTTCCTTCTCTGCCCTTATGAGAGACAGGATGGTTAAAGGGGCTGATGTGGTCCCATTGCTCTTCCCCCAGGTCAGATAGGACTTTCCGGGTGGCAACTGCCAACATCCGCTGGATCATGGAAAAAGCAAGAGAGTTCCAGAAAAACATCTACTTCTGCTTTATTGACTATGCCAAAGCCTTTGACTGTGTGGATCACAATAAAATGTGGGAAATTCTGAGAGAGATGGGAATACCAGCCCACCTAACCTGCCTCTTGAGAAATCTTTATGCAGGTCAGGAAGCAACAGTTAGAACTGGACATGGAACAACAGACTGGTTCCAAGTAGGAAAAGGAGTCCGTCAAGGCTGTATATTGTCACCCTGCTTATTTAATTTCTATGCAGAGTACATCATGAGAAACGCTGGGCTGGAAGAAGCACAAGCTAGAGTCAAGATTGCCGGGAGGAATATCAATAACCTCAGATATGCAGATGACATTACCCTTATGGCAGAAAGTGAAGAGGAGCTAAAAAGCCTCTTGATGAAAGTGAAAGAGGAGAGTGAAAAAGTTGGCTTAAAGCTCAACATTCAGAAAACGAAGATCATGGCATCTGGTCCCATCACTTCATGGGAAATGGATGGGGAAACAGTGTCAGACTTTATTTTTTCTGGGCTCCAAAATCACTGCAGATGGTGATTGCAGCCATAAAATTAAAAGATGCTTACTCCTTGGAAGAAAAGTTATGACCAACCTAGATAGCATATTCAAAAGCAGAGACACTATGCCGACTAAGGTCCGTCTAGTCAAGGCTACGGTTTTCCAGTAGTCATGTATGGATGTGAGAGTTGGACTGTGAAGAAGGCTGAGTGCCGAAGAATTGATGCTTTTGAACTGTGGTGTTGGAGAAGACTCTTGAGAGTCCCTTGGACTGCAAGGAGATCCAGCCAGTCCATTCTGAAGGAGATCAGCCCTGGGATTTCTTTGGAAGGACTGATGCTAAAGCTGAAACTCCAGTATTTTGGCCACCTCATGAGAAGAGTTGACTCATTGGAAAAGACTTTGATGCTGGGAGGGATTGGGAGCAGGAGGAGAAGAGGACGACAGAGGATGAGATGGCTGGATGGCATCACAGACTCGATGGATGTGAGTCTGAGTAACTCCGGGGAGTTGGTGATGGACAGGGAGGCCTGGCATGCTGCGATTCATGGGGTCGCAAAGAGTCAGACACGACTGAGTGACTGAACTGAACTGAACTGAAGTAGTAAAGAATCCACCCGCTTGTGCAGGAGATGCAGGAAATGTGGGTTCAGTCTCTGGCTCAGGAAGATTCCATGGAGGAGGAAGTACCCACTCCCGTATTCTTCCCTGCAGAATTCCTATGGACAGAGGAGAGTGCATGGCACAGTAGTTCAGATAAGTCTATGAGAAGTATTTCTTCTGGAGGACAGGCTTTTTGTTCTGGAGAACAGAGAGTTCTGCACTGTTCCCCTTCGCCTGAAAGTATGAACCTGTTGAGGCGCCTACAAAATGGTGGCTCCCCTGAGACTGGGTCCCCAGGGGTCCCAAAGCAGTGGACACTCAGCCTCCAGCAATTAGGCAGTCATGGTTAAAGTGACCCACCAGTTGCTGCCTGTTGCTCTGTGGCTGTTCCCAGCAAGCTGTACTTCTCCCTATTTGCTTGTCTGTCCAGTTGTCAGAGTTGATGGTTTGCTGTGTGACCTCAGTTCTCCATTCACAGAAAGTTGTGGGTTTTCAGTTTGTTTCATCTTTTTCTTAGAAGAGTAGGAGTGATGACTTCTGTGCTCTTTACATATGGAAGCTAAAACCGAGAGTCCCCACCTGGTGGCTTTTGTCAGTTTTGTTCTCTGATGTCATAACGGTGCTAGAGGACTTGGTGCCCTTTGGTTTTCTGGGTGATGGGGGCACAGTGAGGGGCCTGGCAGGTCATAACTCTGTTGCCTTCCTTCTTCCTCTTGGCCCTGTCTGGCCAGACTAGACAGTCACAGTCTGTGGTTTGGTTAGTGCTTCTGCCTCTTGGGCTGAGAGTCCTGTGTTCAGGGGTGAGCTGTGCTCTCTGGGCCTCAGTTTTTCCACCTGTGCAGTGGGGAGAGGGTGGAAGCCCTTCTAGCACAGCATGCTCTTGTGAGGATGACACCAGCTTTAGTTGATGCATCGCCCAAGCGGAGGGAATTATTTTGTAATGACTGTGTGTTTCAAGGAAGTATTTCCAGATGCCAGCTTTGCCTTTGGTGGTACTGTTAACTAGTAAAAGGCTTCCTGACAGAAAGAGTGGAGACAGCAGTCATGTGCAGGCAAATGAATAACCAGTAACTCAGAGTAAGTTTATCTTGGACTTTTCTTCCCATGATGAGTGTTTTTAAAAAGCATTTCCTCTGATAACAGGCCTGGCTTACGGGGCTTCCACGCCTTGTGTTTCCAGGGTGCGATAAACCAGTGACCTTCATTCATTCCTCCTTATTTGCACAGGAGACTTAGTGTTACACATTCTCTGTGGGTTCTGAAGCCAGAATGGGGAAATTGCTTTCCTTTTGGAAAGCTGAAATATGAGGGGGAGAGGAATGGAAATATATGTTGGGGTTAACGTTTGTAAATTTTCTTAGATATGATGTCACTTAAAGTCATTTGGGGCGGGAAAAGCATTGCATATGTTCGCCTTGCTCATAAAAACATTCATGCATTTAAAACCACAGTTAGTTTAAGTCATTATTCCAACTCTGCTCTCCTTGAGTTTCCTTTAAAATTTAAAAAAAATTTGGACATGCACTGAACCTTATGATGGTGAGCTTTGTAATTGCAGGGATTTCCTATTTTTTAAAGAACTTGTTCCAAAGAAATAGATGGGTCCTTGAATGGACAAGACATTATTGCCGTTTTAGCAGAACAAACTCAGAGGCATAATTTCCACTCTGTATCCCAGCACCTAGCATGGTGCATGCAAAGAAAGTGTTTGTTGAGAGAGTTGGTGAATAGAGTAACATACCCACATGTCAGTCTATCAGAGCTTGACAAGAAGATGCCCACAAGCAGAGCAGGCCTGATTCCTTGCCTTCCCTGCTCCAGGCCTCTCATCTTTCTCATCTTTGGGCAACAATGGTACGTGCTAGTATCTCTGGTATTAGTATTGAACTGCTGCTTTCTTAAGCTGAAGATGGATGCTGACTCAACAGGGTCGGTTTTCACATACAGTTATTTGTCTTGCCTGGATTTTAGCCTTGTTTGGGTAGGAAAGGAAGTAGAGGCCAGATAATCACTGGCATATATTCGACATTAAAGTATATGTCCAGCATTCCCCCTCCTCTCCCCCAAATCAGAATCCTGGGGGGAATAGGGAATTTTGCTTTCTTAGGATAAAATTCAACAAAAATTATTAGATTTAGAAGGAATAGGGCAGGTTGTGGAGTTGGGAACACAACTCTGGCTCCCCTTCTTATGCCTTGAGTAAGGACAGAGAGATGCTGAGAGATGAAGTGAGCAGAAGTAGGCATGAGTTGTGAACTGACTCGAAGGGGAGCCCCATTCAGTCACTAATTCAGCAGTCACCAAGCACCTGTGTGTGCTCAGCACAGGTGAGCAAGGTGGTTACTTCTGTCGGGGAACCACACACAAGTCAGAGTGATTGGCAGTTTGGGAGCACAAACTTAGGTGTCAGTAAGGGCTTCCTGGGGGAAGGAGTGTTGCATATTGAGCAGGTTTTGGATGAACAGGAAAGGAACTTGAGGCAGCAGGAACAGCATGTGCTAAGGCTCAGAGGCAAGTGAGCAGACAGCGCATTCAAAGATCTGACGGTGTGGTTGGTACAGGGGGATGTTCAGAGCCCAGAGGGGCAGGTTGTAAGACACGTTTCATGCCTGGTGGAGGAGCTGGGACTTCATCCTGAGAATGGTGAGGTGTCAGGGGTAGTTTGGGTTCAAGAGTGACCTGGTCAGACCCATGGTTTAGATCCGTGCGGGCTGGCACAGCAGCCTCTTGCCACATGTGGCTGTTAGGCCTCTGAAACGTGGCTAATCCAAGTTCAGATGTGCTCTAAGATACACACCCCTTTTCAAAGGCATACTATGAAACTGAGATAGCGCATGAATAGTTCTTTCCAGAGTTGATGTCGTACTCAAAAAACATTATGGGTGTATTGGGTCAAATAACAAATATATTATGTTACAATTAATTCTGTTTCTTTTTAAAAGGTGGCTACAGAAGATTAAAAATCACATGTGAGGCTCACATTATATATCTGGTAGACAGTGCTGTTCTCCACTCTCTGGGCTGATGGGAAGCTATTTAGTGTGTCAGTTGATTTGTTCATTTGTGAATTGATTTATTCAGCACATTTATATCTATTTATAGATCACCTCCTGGAGGAGGGCATGGCAAGCCACTGCAGTGTTCTTGTGTGGAGAATCCCCATGGACAGAGGAGCCTGGAGAACTATGGTTTTTGGAGTCGCAAAGAGTCAGACACGATTGAGCAACTAAGCACATAGCACACAGATGACCTACTATGGTCCAGGGATTGTTGTGGGCATTGGGAATACAGCAGTGAATAAGGCAAGGCCTTTGCCCTCACAGAGACTTAATAACTATAATAAATAAGTAATGGAATTCAAATAATGTTCAGTAGCATGAAGATGAATGTAATGCCATATACTTGGGATACTGTGGTGTAATATACAGGGAATAGGGTCTAGGGAGCTTTGAGATTGGATCAGGAAAGACCACTGACCAGGAGAGGCCTGAATGAGAAAACAAACCTTGTGACTGATGGGGAAAAACTGTCTAGGTGGAGGAAACAGTGAGTGCAAAGGCCCTGGGGTAGGAATGAGTGTGGTGTGTTGGAGAAACAGTAAAGGCAACTGTGAATGGTTGGAGGAAGTGAGGGGTGCAGTGAGATGACCCAGCCAGATAGACAGGGTCAACTGGATCCTGGAAAATCACCTAGCAGACCTCCATGAAAGGGGTGTAAGGTTTTTATAAGGTTTTTGTACTGGGTTGTTCACAGGAATTGATTGGTGTTTTTAAAGGATTCCCTAGGCTGCTGGAAGGAAAGAAAGGACGTGAGAAGACTGGCTGGGATACTTAGAGGTAGTCTAGGTGAGAGGAGATGCTGATTGGGAGGCTGAGGGAGAGGTGATGGAGAGACGCTGAGGAGGGGTCAGAGGTGGGATGAATCTTGCTATCAGAATCAGTGGGACTTAGCACCAGTTGGGTGCTGAGTTGGAGGGAAAGCAGAGTGAATCAAAGCTGACTCCAGCTTAGATGTTTGCTGGAGCGCTGTGTGCTGGTAGCATTACTCCCGGGGGTTGAGACCTGGTAAGGAGCAGGTCATGCTGGGGTGGGGATAGGAAATGGGACCCTTTAGACTTGTGAAGTGTAGGATGCCTCTGAGATAGACAGGTAAGTGGCCGGATAGAAAAATCTGGAGTTCAGGTGAGCAGTGATCAGAGCTGAATATTAAATCAGCGATTCGTCAGTATGTAGATAGCATTAGACTCTGGGACTTCCTGAGGTCACCTACGAAGTGAGTGTAGGGAGAGAGTCCCGAAACTGAGCCTCTTACTTGGGAAGGGACGGGGTGGGCGGGGGTGCAGCCCAGGGAACAGCCCATGAGGTGGGAGCAAACCAGGAGGTGAGGGGTCTTCCCAAGAAAAGAGTTTCAGGAAGGAAGGAGAGAGAGAACCGTGCTAGCCAAGATGAGGGTTGAGGGAAGTCCACTGGGCTTGCTGTGACAGCGAGAGGGTCAGTCACCGATGACCTTGGGAGAGTGATGTCAGTGGCATGCCACGGGCCATGGTAGCTGATTAGAGTGGTGAGGGACTCGAAAGAATGGGAGTGAGGAGGTGGAGCTGGAGAGCTTGGACCAGAGTGAGGGATTTTGCTCCAAAGCAGGCAGAGTTAGGAGGAGAGAATGTGGGCCCTGGTGCTGGTACGTGTGCCTGTTCTGTGCTGTGGGCAGATTCTGGTGGAGAAGGGAAGACCGTTCTGGGAGGAGGTGGGTGCATGGGGAGTTACCGGGGCAGTGACCTTGGTTTGGGAAGAGGGGTTGGGACCCAGCGTGGAATGAGGGCTTGGCTTGGGCTGGTGTAACAGGCAGGAAAGGGGGACTCTTCAGTCTGGGTGGAGCAGCCTGACAGGTTCGGGGATGGAAAGATGAGCTCTTTTCCTCTGATTGCTTTTTTTCTTTCTCAGAGAAAGGAGTTGTCAGTGGAGAGAAAGCAGGTTGTTTGAGGTTTGAGGAGAAAGTGGAAAGTCTCGCGTGCTCATCTAGGAGAGTGAATTGAGGAGGGAAATGGTTGGGCTGTAGTAAGGACCCACTTGAGGTTTGTGGTCATAAGTTTAAAATGGGACAATCCGCGTGGTTGTGTGCATTCCTCCAGCGCGAGGTGTGTGAGCCTTGGGGTTTTGCCAGGGAGTGAAAGGCTAGAGTGAGCTGGAGAGTTGAAAGATTGTGCTGGAGTGAGGGTGATCGGCACGGGCCTGGTCTTGGCCGGGAAGGATGGCAGGGGAGACAGGGTGGTGGGTGGGAGGTCCCACTGGGGCAAGGACTCAGGGCAGGAACCCTGAGGCTGGGCCCTGGATGCTGGAGGTTAGGATGCTGCAGATGCGTTGGTGTCATTGACAAGGGCAAGGGCAAGGTGTGAGTGAGGGGGCAGGTAGTTGGGCTGGTGGCAGGGAGGTGAATGGAAGGCCCCTGGAGGAAAAGAGGATTAAAGAACAGATTGGCCAGAGTCACAGGGGCTGTCCTGAAGGCCAGGTAATGACAGAGGGAAGACAGGGAGCCTGGGCTGACGTCTTCAGCACGAGGTGTCTGTGGAGACGCCCACCAGGAGAGCTGGTAGCAGGGGCTGCCTGAGCTGGGTGTTTTAGTATTGCTCCCAAGTTCAAAGTGGGGCTGGATGAGAGATGCCCAGAGCTGGCCGTGTAGTGAGGAGGGCTCCCACAGACCGAGCCAGCCCACCCCAGGCCCGCCTTGGCTCTGCATCAGTTTTTGCCACTGGGCAGGTGGCATCCTCATCTGAAAAGTGGGGTTACTCACTGCTCTGGCCTCATCCATCCCCTGCAAGGGATTAACTGGACGGAATACACGCAGCACGGTTAGGCCTAGCACTCAGTTTACGGTATGTGCCAGGGACCGGTAACTGCTTTCTCCAAAACAGAACTGTCCTTAAATGAGGACAGTTTGTTCCCAGAGAGGGAGGGATCCATCAATGTGCTCCCCCAAAGTGGGATTGTTGGAATGGGACTGCAGCCTCCCAAGGGCACTTTGAAGGTCATTATACCCCAGGCCCATGGGTTAAGCATGGTTCTCTAGGCACAGAGTGTAGATAATGATACAAGCTGGATTAAGTTAATTCCTGAGCAGAGTGTGACTTGTGCAGACAAGAGTCAGGAGCCCTTGGCTCTGAGGATGCTCTTGGCCTTGGCCTGAGTGTGGAGAGACTAAGGCCGCTGGGGTATCCTATTTGTAGAGTCCTTTATGCTTTATAAGCTCATTTGCTACGGCACCTCTGTGAAAGAACCGTGGCAGGATGAACAGAAGAATGGGGCTCAGAACAGTTGAGCCAGAGTCAGCATCCCTCACCAGCTCAAGCCCTCCCCAAGTGCAGGTGTGAATGGCCTCAGACCCAGGACATGGTTTTATGAATGGCCACGAGGCCGGGTGGCTGCTCAGGGCTGAGGGGACATGCGTGCAGGTGGCCTGGCTGGAGACCCTGTGGCTGCTGTGAGGCTGTCACCAATGTGCCCTGCCTGGTGGGAAGCTGCTTTGGGGCCCAGACCCTGGGGAGGGAGAGCTTGGCGGCCCGTGCCCCTGTGGAAGCAGGTGGCCTTTTCCTCCCAGCCTCCACCATGGCTGACTGGGCAGGATTACGAGGTGCATCTTTTTAGGAGCACGTGTGGGAGCTGCCAGTCTCCAGGAGGGGGATACAGCTAGTGGCCTCTGGCTGGCTTCCCGCAAGGCTGCGTTGGGATGAGGGTTGTTCACAGGCAAAGAAGCACCACGTGCTGTCTACCTGGCTCTGGAAACACCCAGTGCTGTGCCCAGGACCTGTCTCCATGTTGCTTCACCCCAGAAAAGGAGCATGGCCCCAGGACTGGGGTTGGAAACCTTGAATCTCAGTCTCCCGCTTCCTGGCTGCCTCACCTTTGGACAGAAAATTCTTTCTGGGCTTCTGTGTTCCTTCTGAAAGAAGAGGGGGTGTTGGGGCCTCTTGAAGCCCCCCTTACCTCCTCGCATCTCCTCTTACCCTAGTCAGTCTTGATTGGTTTAGTTCATAGTTGCAGCTGCTCAGTTCTCTAGATCAGTGGCCCCCAGCCTCTTCGGCACCACGGTCAAGGTGAGAGGTTAGTTTTAGGAGGATTCAAGCGCATTACGTGTGTTGTGGACTTTATTTCTGTTACTGTTACATCAGCTCCACCTGAGATCATCAGCCATTAGATCCTGGAGGTTGGGAACCCCTGCTCTAGCCCGCAAGCTCTTTGAGCATGGGGTGCAGTTGCACTCCCCTCTGTGTCCCTAGGACCTGGCACGTATGAGCTGCTCCACAGATGTTTGCTGGGTGGGGCACACGCACATTGTGGCCCTGGGTACTCCATCACTTGGGGGCTCAGCTGCTGGAGCAGAAGCAGATGGGGCCTGTTTTGCCTAATACTCCAGGGAAGGAGGTGGTTGACTTGAAACCACAGGCTGGGATTCTTTCTCCAACTCCAGGGCAAGCCTCACTTGCAGAACCCAACACATGGAACACTCTTAGGAAAACTTGGTCAGGGACCAGGCTCTGTAGGCAGACAGATCTGGATTCAAATCCCAACTCTGCCAGACCAGCTGTTACCTTGAACAGCCCTCTTCCAGAATCTGAGCCAGTACCTCAGCTCGAAAACAGGAATAGAAAAACCTGCCTCATGATGGTGGTGTGCCGATTAAATCAAATAAGTAACGTGCCTACTATGGAGACAATAGAAAAAGATCACTGGTTGTTGTTATGAGTAGTAAATATTTGTTGAAATATAGAATGAGGATCCTCTGGAACCTTTTGGAATCTGGCTACTCCTTGATTTTCTTTTTGCTTGCTGTGTGTAAAATGGAAGAACAGGGGAATTTTTCTGCCTTGAGCAGCATAGAAAGATGCGTATTGGTGCAGACTTTGGAGTTGGGAAGGTGTCTTGGACCTGTGACCAAAGCTTCTCTCTGAACCTCATCTGTGTACTGGGAATAATAGCACTATGTCATCAGGTGGTTCTAAAGGATCAGTTGAGATACTATGTGTACAGAATGCTTAGAGCCTAGCAGATTGGTAAGTATTATATTAATTTTTGTCATTGTTTTATTTTATTTTATTTTCTGAAGAGCTTGCCCGGTGGCTCAGACAGTAAAGAATCTGCCTGCAATGCAGGAGACCTGGGTTCGATCCCTGGGATGGGAAGATGCCTAGAAGAAGGAAATGGCAACCCACTCCAGTATTCTTGCTTGGAAAATCCCATGGACAGAGGAGCCTGGTGGGCTATAGTCTATGAGGTCACGAAGAGTTGGACATGACTGAGTGACTATCACTTTCTTTCCTTCTTTTTCTACTTTATTTTCTGAAGATGCTTAGAAATACCTCCAATATTATTTTAAAAAGATCTCCTGTATTTATTTAGTATTTTCTTTTCCTGTTTTGCTATTTAATCCTTCTGGCATTTATTTTTATGTATTTTTCCAGGTGTCCCACTCTTACCTATTTCTAAATTTTATGTATTTGTTTTTGCCACATCTGATTTTATTTAATAAAACTTGACAGAGTTGAGACCCCCTTTCCAGGGTCAGTCCACTCCCTTTCCAGAGGTACCAGGAATCCACAATTTGGTGTTTATAATTCCCAGACATGTTTATAATAATGCTGTATAAGAATGAAACCACAGCTATCCCAAGGGATCTTGCAACTTACATTTTTCTTTTTAAAAACTTCTTTTGTCATAATTTCAGGCATATAGAAAAGTTTACAACTAGTGCAAAGACTTTCTGTATCATTTTCACTCCAGTTCCCCCAAAACTAACATTTTCACGTTTGCTTTCCTGCCCCCCTCACTCTGCCCCCGCCCCCCCCCCCCGCCCCCGCCCCCTACCTCCCCGACAGCTCTCTGTTTAATCCTTTTCCTAAACCATTTGAGTCACAGTTGCAGGCCTGATATCCCTTTATCCTTAAATACTTCAGGATGTATTTCTTAAAAACAAGGATATTTGCTTATAATATCACAGTTCAGTGATCAAAATCAGGAAATTAACACTGGTGGAATACTATTAACACATCTACAAACTTTATTCCTGTTTAACCATCTGTTTCAGTCAAGTCCTCTGTAGCAGTGGTCCCCAACCTTGTTGGAACCAGGGACTGGTTTTGCGGAAGACAATTTTTCCACAGATCGGAGCGGGTGGCGACTGGTGTCAGGATTCTTCTCGTAGAGCAGGAAGCCTAGATCTCATGCATATGCAGTTCCCTGTGAAAGTGTATGAGCTCCTGTGAAAGTCTAGTGCTGCCCCTGATCTGACAGGAGGCGGAGCTCAGGCGGTAATACAAGCATTGGGGAGCAGCTGTAACTACAGATGAAACTTCCGTGGCTCACTCACTGCTCACCTCCTGCTCTGCAGCTGGTTCCCTAACACGGTACTGGTCCTTGGCCCAGGGGTTGGGGACCCCTGCCTGCTCTGTAGGAAAAGAAAACCTCAGTTCACAAGCTGAATTTTCCATTGTCCAGTCTCTTTTATCTTTTTACATCTGGATCACTTCTTCAGTTTTCCTTTTGTCTTTCCTAACCTTGATTTGTTGTTGTTGTTGTTGTTATTTTGTAGACTGTCCGTCCACTTGGGTATGTCTGATGTTTCCTTGTTCTGAGATTCAGGCCAAGCAATTTTTGCAGGAATACCTGGATGTGAAGGTATAACCATCTCAGTACTAGTATCAGAAAGCATCCTTATTGTTAATGAATAGTCTGTCCTCCCACTGATCTGAAATGACACGTTCACAACTGTCTAAATTCTTACGTGTACATAAGTCTGCCTCTGGACTTGTTATTCTTATAAAGTGATCAGTTTATCTAATTCTGTGTAATTTTTCCCCCAGTTGTTTTATAATAATTATTGTTCTTGTTCAGTCACTCATTCATGTCCGACTCTTTGTGACCCCATGGACTGCAGCACACCAGGCTTCCCTGTCCCTCGCCATTTCCCAGAGTTTGCTCAGACTCATGTCTATTGAGTCGATGATTCCATCCAATCTTCTCATCCTCTGCTGCCCCCTTTTCCTCCTGCGCTCAGTCTTTCCCAGCATCAGGGTCTTTTCCAATGGGTTGCTCTTTGCATCAAGTGACCAAACTATTCTAGCTTCAGCTTTTGCATCAGTCCTTCCAGTGAGTATTCAGGGTTTATTTCCTTTAGGATTGACTGGTTTGATCTCTTTGCTGTGCAGAGGACTCTGAGAGTCTTCTTCAACACCACAATTCAAAAGTATCCATTCTTTGCTGCTAAGCCTTCTTGATGGTCCAACACTCACATCCATACACGACTGTTGGGAAAACCCATAGCTTTGTCTATATGGACCTCTGTTGGCAAAGTGATGTCTCTGCTTTTTAATATGCTGTCTAGGTTTGTCATAGCTTTTCTTCCAAGGAGCAGACATCTTTTAATTTCATGGCTTCAGTCACTGTCCACAGTGATTTTGGAGCCTAAGAAGATAAAGCCTGTTACCATACGATGCCTTCAAACTGTACCAGCTTTGCTTTTTGGTGTTTTATAACTTAAGTTACTCCTGGGAAGGGGAGTCTTCCTCCCATTACATTTTCTAATTGATTATTGTTGATGCTGGAAAACCACTGACATGTGGGTATTTTTCCTGGATCTGGCTGGTTTGCTGAATTCTCTTTTATTCTAATCTTTTTCAGTTGATTCTCTTGGAATTTTGTTTTAAATGTAGACAGGTGTATCTGCAAATCATGGCAGGTTTGTCTCTTCCTTTACACTTCTATTTTTTTTCTCCAGTCTTTTCACATTGGCTGAGATGTCCAGAATAGTTTTGAATAATATGATAGTGATATTGGGCATTTTTGGTTATTCCACAGTTTAAGTGAAGTAGCTCTGGAGTTATATTAAGTGTTGGAGGGAGGTTTTGGAGAGATAACCCTTCATGTGGAGGTTTAAAAAAATTCCTAGTGAATTATGTTGATCTTTAAAAAACAACAACAAATGAAACTTAAAATCCAGAAGACATAGGTTGATGCTTATTTTTAGAGTTGTATTACTTTTGTAATTTAGTGCCATGTCTTATTTGCTAAGGCTTCTCTGGTGGCTCAGTGGGTAAAGAATCTACCTGCCAATGCAGGAGACACAGATTTAATCCTTTATCTGAAAGATCCCCTGGAGAAGGAAATGGCAACCCACTCCAGTATTCTTGCCTGGAAGTCTACATGGACAGAGTCTGGTGGGTTACAGTCTGTGGGGTCGAAAAGAGTCAGACATGAATTAGAGACTGAACAAGAGCAACTTAACTTGCTAACAGTTATGTAGGATTTATCTTCACAACCCAGATAATCATGATGGTGTGATCACTCACCTAGAGCCAGACATTCTGGAATGTGAAGTCAAGTGGGCCTTAGGAAGCATCACTATGAGCAAAGCTAGTGGAGGTGATAGAATTCTAGTTGAGCTATTTCAAATCCTGAAAGATGATGCTGTGAAAGTGCTGCACTCAACATGCCAGCAAATTTGGAAAACTCAGCAATGGCCATGAAGTGGAAAGGTCAGTTTTCATTCCAATCCCAAAGAAAGGCAATGCCAAAGAATGTTCAAACTACTGCACAATTATACTTATCTCACACGCTGCTGCTGCTGCAAAGTCGCTTCAGTTGTGTTTGACTCTGTGCAACCCCATAGATGGCAGCCCACCAGCCTCCCCCGTCCCTGGGATTCTCTAGGCAAGAACACTGGAGTAGGTTGCCATTTCCTTCTCCAATGCATGAAAGTGAAAAGTCAAAGTGAAGTCACTCAGTCGTGTCCGACTCTTAGCGACTTCATGGACTGCAGCCTACCAGGCTCCTCTGTCCATGGGATTTTCCAGGCAAGAGTACTGGAGTGGGCTGCCATTGTCTTCCGCATCTCACACGCTAGTAATGCTTAAAATTCTCCAAGCCAGGCTTTAGCAATATGTGAACCATGAACTTCCATATGTTCAAGCTGATTTTAGAAAAGGCAGAGGAACCAGAGATCAAATTGCCAACATCCGCTGGATCATGGAAAAAGCAAGAGTTCCAGAAAAACATCTGCTTTATTGACTATGCCAAAGCCTTTGACTGTGTGGATCACAATAAACTGTGGAAAATTTTGAAAGAGATGGGAATACCAGACCACCTGACCTGCCTCTTGAGAAACCTGTATGCAGGTCAGGAAGAAATGGTTAGAACTGGACGTGGAACCACAGACTGGTTCCAAATAGGAAAAGGACTACGTCAAGGCTGTATATTGTCACCCTGCTTATTTAACTTATATGCAGAATACATCATGAGAAACACTGGACTGGAAGAAGCACAAGCTGGAATCAAGATTGCTGGGAGAAATATCAATAACCTCAGATATGCAGATGACCCCACCCTTATGGCAGAAAGTGAAGAACTAAAAAGCCTCTTGATGAAAGTGAAAGAGAAGAGTGAAAACATTGGCTTAAAGCTCAACATTCAGAAAACAAAGATCATGACATCCGGTCCCATCACTTCATGGCAAATAGATGGGGAAACAATGGAAACAATGAGAGACTTTATTTGGGGGGCTCCAAAATCACTGCAGATGGTGACTGCAGCCATGAAATTAAAAGACGCTTACTCCTTGGAAGGAAAGTTATGACCAACCTAGACAGCATATTCAAAAGCAGAGACGTTACTTTGCCGACTAAGGTCCGTCTAGTCAAGGCTATGGTTTTTCCAGTAGTCATGTATGGATGTGAGAGTTGGACTGTGAAGAAGGCTGAGCTCCGAAGAATTGATGCTTTTGTAACTGTGGTGTTGGAGAAGACTCTTGAGAGTCTCTTGGACTGCAAGGAGATCCACCCAGTCCATCCTAAAGGAGATCATTCCTGGGTGTTCATTGGAAGGACTGATGTTGAAGCTGAAACTCCAATACTTTGGCCACCTGATGTGAAAAACCCTGATGCTGGGAAAGATTGAGGGCAGGAGGAGAAGGGGATGACTGAGGATGAGATGGCTGGATGGCATCATCAACTTGATGGACATAGGTTTGGGTGGACTCTGGGAGTTGGTGATGGACAGGGAGGCCTGGCATGCTGCAGTTCATGGGGTTGGAAAGAGTCGGACATGACTGAACGACTGAACTGAGCTGATGTAGGATTTTGGGGTCTGAATTTATATAAGATTTATCTATAATTTTATCTTATAAATTATCGTTGCCCAGTTTTAATTGGAGAAGTATTTTGGCTTTGTAGGAAGAACTGGGATGTTACTCTTTCCCCAACAATTTAGAAAATATAAATATAATCTGTTTATTGAGGATTTGATAGAATTTGCCAGTAAAATTATTTGAACATTCCCAGTGATTTTACAATTCAAATTTCTTTGTCTAAGTCTTGGTCTATTCAAGTTTTCTATTTAGAAACCGATCTATTTTGTATGCATTTAAAATGTATATTAATAAAAAGTCTTTCTTCTTCTTTCTCTCTTTCTATCCATCCTTTTGGTTCTGAGTTACTGCCTCCTCCTCATTTCTTAGTGTTTTAAATTTATCTTTTTATTTTCTTGGCCAGACATATTGAGGGAGCAGGCAGGGTTAGCTATTCTATTCATAATTTCAAAGGACTTGCCCTTGCTTTTGTTGTCAAGTCTTTGTTTTCTGTTTCTTTAACTTCTGGTTAGTTTTCTTCATTTTTGGCTTTTGGTCTATTTCCATTTTTCGTTTATTCACTTATTTTTTGAGTGACAGTTAAGAAGTATCCCATGGGTTTTACTGTATAGTACTCTCATTGTTCATTTTTAAACAGGCTGCAGTTTATTTTAATTTCTCTTTAAAAAATATTCCTCTAAATAACCTTTGGATTACATTTCCAAGTGGTTAAATTTTTTGTGGCTCTCTCTTTGTTTAATTTTTAGTTGTATTGCTTCGTGGTCAGAAAATATGGCCTGTGTAATTTCTGACTTTAAAAAAAATTATTGAGGTTTTCTTTGTGGCCCATCACATGATCAGTTTGTAATTGTTCCATGGATTTTTGAAAAGATGTGCATTGTTTTATAAACACATACAAAAATATATTAAACTGTTTGTGTTTTTCAAGTCCTTTATTGCCCACCCTAGTTATTTATTTATTTATTTTTTACCCTTGTTTTTTAAATCCTCATAATCTGTCCATTTCTGGGAAGTATGCCACTGTCTCTTATTGTAACTAATGTTTTTACATTTCTCCTTGTATTTTCACCAATTTTACTCTGTGTATGTAATGAATATAGTAATAGTTTTTAGTGGTTAAATTTAGTATCAATTGAAAAATTATTTTTGCCTTTTGTGATTCTTATTTTTTACCTTGAAGTCTATTGCCACTTTTTATTGACACACGCCTGGTGTCATTTTGTCAATTCCTTGTTCTTTTTAAAAAGTTTTGTTTTAAAGTAGTTTAAGACTTCATGAAGAGTTGCAGCAAGATGGCTTATAGTCTCCATGTACCGTTCCCCCAGTTTCCTCATTGATATCATCTCATGTCATCATAATCCTTTCTAGTTTAGCCTTTCTGGGTCTTTTTGTTTTAGCTTCTGTCCTGCCCTACATCCTCCCATCTGTGATACACTGTTTTTTTAATTGGGGGAATTTATGTGTAGATGCAGAATGTGTTAATAGCTCAGTTATATCCAACTCCTTTGACATTCTTTATACTATAGCCTGCCGGGCTCCTCAGTCCATCGGATTCTCCAGGCCAGAATACTGAAGTGGATAACCATTCCCTTCTTTGGGGGATCTTCCCAACCCAGGGATCAAACTGGTCTCCTGCATTGCAGGCAGATTCTTGACCATCTGAGCCATCCATTTTTATTGTGTTTGCTTGTTTTAAGTTTCAGCATTCTTCTGCTACCTTTTTGGTTTTGGTTTTCCATGATGTTTTTGTCCTGCTTATTGTTGGATTGCCAAAGTTTTCTTTAGTTGCAGTTTTTCTTACTTCCATAAACCCTTGCTGCTTGAATTCCACCCCCCACCTCCATTCTTACTCATTTGGAAGTCATAATCTTATTTCTCATTTTTTTCACTTAGGCTAAGATTTTTAGCAAACATATTTAAACTTGGGCAAGAATAAATTATTATCTCTACCCTCAAAGATTCCCCGCCTACACACAAATATTTGACCTTTAAATGTACCATGCTTTTCTTATCCTCTCTCTGTAATCGGTTCTTGGTTAATATGATATGGAATTTTATTTCCAGCTTAAAAAATTCTGCATTGTGGTTTTGGAAATTATGTAAGAGCTGCCTTGAGCTTCACAGCTACATTTTCAGCCACTTTTTGTAGGCTTAACTCTATTTTGTTGAATTTCTTTCTCTTCTTTCTAAAATTTTGTTTGATATTTATGTTTTTCAGAAAGGTGCTGGGATGGCTGCAGAATCTCTGTATATCTGAAAAGTCATATATATATATATTTTTCCCTCTACTTGAGTGATGAGTTGGTTTGCAGTTGAGTTCTAGGTTTAAAGCCCTTTTGCTTAGGGTTTGTCACCCTTGCACTTTATCTTTTGCCCTTGAGAAGTCTGATGCTAGACTGAGTCCTGTTTCTCTGTAGGTTTTTTTTTCCCCACTGTGGAAGCATTTAAGGATTTCTCTTTGTTCTTGGAGTTAGGAAATTTCATCAGGGTGTGTCTTGAGAGCCTTGTTTCATTCCTCATCCTCAGCATTTGGCTTTTGTGCTCCAAAAACTCCAGCCTTTATTTCTGTTTTGTTCTTCACTCTGGAGAAATGAGTGAATATTGGGCCTGTAGTGAATCTCTAGGGTAGAGAGACACTGAAGCCCTGTTAATTAGATGACTTGGGAAGCATGCAGCCGGACAGCTGGTCGACCCTCTACACATCTCCCATTTCTCATCTGTAGAAGGCAGTGAGAACAGCTCTTGTCATTAGGGTGGTTGGGAGATAAAACAGAACACAGACAAAGACTTGGGAGCGCCTGCAAGGAGGAAGTAGTCAGTGGTGGGAGCTGCTGTCTCTATAATCCCCTGAAGGCAGCAGAGATGGAAGAACGAATGGGCTTTTGAACTGGAGTTTGAAGAATGGACAAGATGGGAACCTTCTCTGAGGCTCAGTCTCTCTCAAGATGATGGAACTTGATAAGTTTATAGGTAATCATTATTCTTTTTTTTTCTTTTAATTTCACACAGAGGGATATGACTGGAATCATTTTGGAATCTTAAGTCTCTTCTTTCTCCTCTCTCCTTTCTCTCTTGTTCTTTCCTTTTATCGATTTTATTGGCTTAGCCAAAAAGTTTATTCCATTTTTTCTCTGACTATAGACTTGTATAGAACTGAGTGAACTTTTTGGCCAACCCAGTATTTGGTCTTCCTGGTTGCATGCATGCTAAGTCACTTCTGTCGTGTCTGATTCTTTGCGAACCTGTGGACTGTAGCCCGCCAGGCTCCTCTGTCAGGGCTGCCACGCCCTCCCTCCAGGGGATTTTCCCGACCCAGGGATCAAACCCGTGTCTCTTAACGTCTCCTGCATTGGCAAGCAGGTTCTTTACCACTAGCGCCAGCTGGATCCAGGGGTTCAAAGAACCCTTAATTTGCTGAAGCGAAAGGACTTCAGACTTGCCTGCCAGCACCTGTTTTAGTGGACTGAAGGGAAGGTTGGATGTCTTTGTGCATCTGCATCTGACATGCCCTCTAGCGTCTCCTCTTTATCTGTTCCCACCCTCCGGGGGCTACTCACTGTCCAACACATCCCCAGGGCTTGCATACGGCAAGTGCTCTGGAAAAGCTTATGGAGCATACGGTGAATCAGTGCTCCATTTTTCCTGCTTGGAGACATGACTGCGTCTCACTTCACTGGGCAGGTGCCCTTGTTTTTGCTGTTTTATAAAAGATTTTATTTGTGATCGAATGACAGACAGTTCTTTCAGAAAACGAGAAGAACTGGTTTGGACCATTGTGAAACTCTATTTTAATAGCAAGAAGACAGGGCTCTGGCAACTTCAAAAGGGCAATCAAGAAATTCTTGTTTGCTCGACAGAAGGAACTATTTAGAGTGGTTACATGGGTTCAGAGTTGCTCCAAACTCCATATAATTCCAACTTCTAATGGCTTTTGGCCTCTGAGGTAATTGGTGAAAGTTAATTTACAGGAGTGTTCTAGGTTGATTTCACCAAATTGCCTACCGTCCCAGGCACATCTGGAAACATCACAGGAGAAATTCGGCTGGGGAGGAGACGTGGGTAGGGTATGATTTCCAACGTGTTTTCTTTGCTCTTGGCATGGTTCACAAAGCAAATATTTTTGCGCGTCTCTTCTGCCTGGCACTAATGAGACAGGAGAGGGAAGGAAGATGGGACTGAGTTAGTGCAGTAGAGTGCGGTCAGTGTAAACCCCATACCTGACTGACTCAGGAGAGCTGGAGGGGGTGAGGGCAGTGTTGGAAACGGAGGGGGGTCGCCATGCATGAGAGAGGGAAGGGCATTCTGGACAGTGGTCACTGCACAAATGGCATCCCAAGCGAGTGCAGTGAGAGGCAAAGCGTGTCTGCACGGTGCAGCCTTGCGTGCAGCAAGGCCAGGATCCCCTGTGTTCCATCTAAGGGGAGCCGTTGCCACTTGGCTGTACCTGCCTGTGGCCACGTCAGAACATAGGCCCAGGGTGGCCAGAGCTTCAGATTTTCTTTCTTTCTTTCTTTTTTTAAAGAGAAGCTCTAGATCTAGAATTTCATGTAACATTTCCTAAATTTCTAATTATGGCAACTCATTGAAAAATTTTAAAATAGTGCAAACCGCCCGCCGGCCACCCCCCACCCCCAAACCCATTCCAGGCCACCAGCTAGTGAACCTGTTGTGGGAGGTTGAGAGAAACAAGGATGAAGGCACTCAGCCTGCTGTGACCTGTGTCCTGTCCATTGCCAATGTCAGGAAAGAGGGCTTGGCCTTGAACTTTGAAATGGAGGCCAGGGACTCTGGAGAAACCTGACCTTCCCGACCTTATTTACTTTGACTCAGGGAATGGGAGTTGGAAGTTTTGGGCTTTTAGGTTTTCTCTTTATTACTACCCCCCCCACCTTTTTTTTCCTTTGCTAAAACTGCATGGGGAATGTGACGTGACAGGTGAAGCTGGTTTGCCCCTTAGGACTTCTTTTCTCCCCTTGTCGCACGCTCCCGCCCTGCACAGTCTGGCCCCATGTGGAATTTCTCCCCTTCCCACCCTTTCATTCTGTTTTGTGGGATAATGGAGAGAGGGCCAGGTAAATACACTCTTGAGCCTCAACTAGCCACAGTAGCCACATACGCTCATCTTCACCCTGAGGTAGATGGATAAACATTTTGTTTAAAATTCTTAAATTCATAACACAGTGGTGTCCAGTCGAAACATAATGTAAGCCACATATGTAATTTAAATTTTCTAGTATCCACAACAGAGGGGAAAATGACAGTTGAAATTAATGGTAGTAACATAATTTATTTAGCCCTGTACCTCCAAAATGTTATCACTTCAACATGTAACCAATATAAAAATTATTTTATGCTACTATATCATTATATGCTATATTATTATATTTTTAATTTCATACAAAGTCCTTGAAATCTCTATTTTCCATGGATAGCCCATCACATGTTGGATTCATTACAGTGTTTCAAATGCGAAGTCACATGTGGCTGGTGGCCGTCATGTTGGGCAATTGTGGCTGTTCCAGGTGCACATGAGAAGGTGACACTCCACAGAAACAAAGGAATATACAGACCGAGGACTTCCCTGGTGGTCCAGTGGTTAGGACTTCTTGCAATGCAGCGAGTGCAGGTTCAACCCCTGCTCCTGAGGGCTAAGATCCCACATGCCTTCTGACCAAGAAATCGGAACATGATACAGAAGCAATAGTGTAACAAATTTGATAAAGACTTTAAAAATGGCCCCCAAAAGTCTTAAAAAATACAAGCCAGCTGTGAACGACCTTCCCTGGTGATCCACTGGTCAAGAATCTGCCTGCCAATGCAGGGGACATGGGTTCTGTCCCTGGTCTGGAAAGATTTCAGATGCCTTGGGGCGGCTAAGCCTGTGGGCCACAACTACTGAAGCCCAAGCTTTAGACCCCAAGAACCACAACCAGAGAAAGCCTGCATCCAGCATCGAAGACCCAGCACAGCCGTAAATAAATAAAGAATATTTTTAACAGAAGGGCACGTGCAATGATGCTTTTCCCCTGCTTGGGCTGCTCTCCCTTCCCCTCAAGATGGAATTCTGTGGGCTCTGTCCTCCCTTCAGCTCCGACTGTCACTCTCCCCACCTCTGTCTTACGAGACGGGCCTTCTCTTCTTCTTCAACATGCCAGGCCCCTTTCAGCCTCTGTGCCCTCACACGGGCTGTTCCCAGTACCTGAATTGTGCCTCTCCCGTTCCCACCCCCTCCTTGGCCTTGCTGCATCTAACCAGTTTCCAGGTTGAATGTCCATTTTTAGGGAGGTCTTCCTTGATCCTCCTGCCCTAAACTCCAGGCTAGATTATGTTTCCCTATTTAATGCTGTCAGGAGGGGAGGAGAGAAGTCTCTTTCTTCTCGGCACCCAGCACACTCATAATTATCCAGTTATCAGTGAGATAATCACTGAACATCCCTCTGCCCCATTGGGCCGTGGGCCCCAAGAATGCAAGGACCATGAGTGCGTTGTTTGCTTGTTTTATGCACAGCAGCTCCTGTGGCGGCTGCAGGAAATAGATTATTAGAAAATATGAATGATGCAAGGCTGAGATTCAGTCTTGTAGAGGAACCGGGGGCCATGGACCCCAGAGGGCACAGACCCATAGCAGTGAGGCGGTGGGAGGGGTAGGGGGCTGTCCACCACTGTGGTCAGTGCTGATCTACTTTCTCACCAGCAGAACCCACCACTCCCTGTCCCCCTCTTGAGTGGCTTTCAGTTGCCTGTAAATTATATTTTTGGTGGCTGTTAATAAAAATATAGGGCTGGGGGAAAAAAAGAGACTTCTCCTAATAGAATTTTATTAAATGGCACTAGTTTAAAAATGTCTTGTAAAAAGTTAATTAATTTGGGATTTGGGGATGAAAGGCGTGATATAAATGTCAGTTATTATTATTACAATTTCAGCCTCACACTTATGCTCTTGATCCAGCCCCTGATCTGGAGTTTCTCCTACACCCAGGGACTGGCAGCTTTGCTGAAATGCCAGAGGCAAATTTGAGCTTTGGGGCTCCATCAGGGACAGAGGGACTTAGCCAAGTGAGGTCGTCCTGCCTTTTCATAGAGGATAATGCCAGGCCTTGAGAGCTGGTGCCACCAAGTCAGGGCTTGGCGCGCTTCGGAGCGGAATGGTCTTGGTGCTCCAGGGAGCTCCGGGCCGTCAAAGCAGCCGGGAGCATCAAGATCACATGCTTAGCCCGAGCCTGGTCACGAATCCTGTTGAGCTGTCAGACCTCTGAGAGATTAGAGCCCACTTTCACTTTACAGAAAGGGAAACTGAGTTTGAAGAGGGGTGGAGGCTTACCTAACCCGTGGTCACATAGCAGGTTAATTAAATTTGTAGAGAAAAAGACAGTGAAAGCAATTAGTGAAGTGGGGAAAACCTTCCAAAAAAGAAAAAGAATTCAGGCAATTTGTCGGTGATGGGGCTAGAAACTGTTTGCCAAGGAAACAAGGAGTCCTGGGACTTCCTGTGAGTTCAGAGAGACAGACAGCCTCTCGCTCCTTCAAGACACACACCCTCCCCCATCATTCCCCAGACTACAGACACAGTACCTAGAGGGAAGAGCTCCAGACCTGACCCCGTTGTGTAATTACTTCCGCGAGGTGGGGGCAAGCTGGGATGTTAATCACCATCACAGACCCTTACATTTCTGTACTGATTGTGGGCCAAGCAGTGAGGATCTGTGTGCTTCTGTCTCCTGTTCTCTGCAGCAGGGGTGGGAAAACACCTCTTGCAGGGGTGTGATGGGGAGCAGGTGGGTGGCAGAGTGTAAGTGGCAGCTTGCAAGCTGGGGGCCTCATGCTCTTAGACTCACTTGTGCTTACAGAGCTGAAGGGGAAACACAAGTGGCTGGTTGGTTATCCAAGGGAACCTTCCCAAGATGTCTGTCCCTGAGACAGGATTCCCAGCCAGGCTGGTCCATCTCATTTCCAGTGATGGACTTCACCCGATTCTTCCCTGCAGCCCATTCATTCTGTTTTCCATGGCTCTGGGAGGGCCTGCCTTCTCCTGTTTGTGATTCTCTAATCCTTGTTCTGTTCTCAGGATTAATCTCTTCTCTCCCAAGCGGACCCACTGTTTGTACACCTCACCCTTCACTCAAACTGTGTAGGTTGAATGTCTGATTAAGAGGAGGGGCTCAGAGAAGGTTTGTAGAAAGAAGGAGAGAAGCAAGCTCATGCCCATCTGGGTCTCTTGACAGTCCATCCTGGGGCTTTTAGTGAATCCTTATCCATCAGTGGGTTGGGATCTTCCAGGGTATTTGGGAATCCAGTAGAGCTGGATTTGAACCTGGTCATATTCATGTAAACAAGATACTTATTCTCTTTCCTCATCTGGACAGTTGAGTTGTAGAATACCTACCCTGCAGCATTACTGTAAGGATTAAAAGAGGTGATGTGTGTAAAGTACTTAGTACATGCACAGTGAGCACTCTGGTACCAGGGATTACCCTACACTCACGGTGCATATGTTGGAGTTGGACCATAAGAAAGGCTGAGCGCCGAAAAATTGATGCTTTCGGATTTTGGTGCTGGAGAAGACTCCTGAAAGTCCCTTGGACAGCAAGGAGATCAAACCAATCAGTCGTAAAGAAAATCAACCCTGAATAGTCACTGGAAAGACTTGATGCTGAAGCTGAAGCGCCAATACTTTGGCCACCTGATGAGAAGAGCTGATTCATTGGGAAAGACCCTGATGCTGGGAAAGATTGAGGGCAAGAGGAGAAGGAGGTGACAGAGGCTGAGATGGTTGGATGGCATCACGAACTCAATGGACATGAGTTTGAGCTAAATCCAGGAGATGGTGAAGGACAGGGAAGCCTGGTGTGCTGTAGGTAGTCCATGGGGTCGAAAAGAGTTGGGCACAACTTACCGATTGAACAACAACGCCATGACACTGATGCAGTTTCCAGGAGACAGCATCCTGGCCCTCTTCCATAGCAAGTTCCTTAGGTGTCCGTTAGGTCCCTCACAAGACTAGACATATAGGCTTCTAGAACCTTCCAATTCCTATGGCCACATGCTTCCTCGGATTATTAAGTGATTGTTCAGTGGAACTGAACTGAATGAAGAGTTTTGGCCTGTGTTACAAAGCTCAGGGTCACATTCCTGGTTTGGGACCAGGCCTGCCACATCTCCCTGACTGCTCTCTGCAGCTGGAACCAGCCCTGATGTGGGCGCTTTTGAGCAGGTGCAAGGTCTCCTAGCCTTTTATCAAGTGAAAAGAGCCAGCAGTTGTCTCCACTCAAAAAACAGGTGCCATGGCTCTGTTTTTGTTTTAGAAGTGAAACTTTTACTCCTCCTCCTGCCCCATCCCCCTCAAAAAAAAAAAAAAAAACCCACACAGCTGCCTCGGACATTTAAAAGGCCTTAAAAGTGGAACCCTGGAGCAACGTGGGGGAAAGGGTGAGTCCAGGGTACCCCTTGGCCAGCATCTTGTTGCCCTTGGCGAAGAGCATCCAATTAGCTGTTTGTCTTCCCATTGGTCATTGGCAGAGCCAGGCAGGTTGTGTGGAAGGAGATGCTGTGGCTCTCTCCAGGCAGAGCAGTCTTCCCCGCCTCTCATCTTTATTGGATTTCAATGAATCTGTCTGCCCGGGGTCATGTGTGCAGTGCAGCCCCATAAACGGTGCAGCGGGATTTCTGCTCTCTTTGTATGGAGGGCCTCAAGCGCACTCTAGCACCATTGTCAGCCCGAATGTGGAAAAATGCATAAAATTCAGCAGAACTCACTTCTCTCAGGCATCCCTGAGGTTTAGAATATGACCGTTCTTGTCTTGTAGGCCAAGCTAGTCAGGAGGTAGGGCGGGGGAGGAAGGCACACGGTGGAGTGGCAAGCAGTCTTTGCCTGCAGACCCAGAGCCTCACACTTTTCTGTGGAATGTTTCAGGGCTCTAAAGGTTTGCCCCCTGGACCTCACAGCTTTGCAGTCGTCAGACTCAAAGGAGGATCTGAGAATGTATGTGGCCTTGGGAATTGGAGGGTTCTGGAAAGAATCTAAGCCCTCTCCATGTTCGATCACCTGCTGGTTCGATCCCTGGGTTGGGAAGAGCCCCTGGAGAAGGAACAGGCAACTCACTCCTGTATTCTTGCCTGGAAAATCCTTTGGACAGAGGAGTGTGGTGGGCCACAATCCATGGGGTCGCGAAAGAGTCGGACATGACTTAGCGACTAAGCAACAACAACAAGAAGCCCTGTCCTCTGAATGTGAAGCTGAGATGTTTACAGACCAAAACTTAATTGATTAAAAGGACATGTGTCATTTCAACAGCTCTGGTTGATGCTTAAGTAGGTTGATCCACCTACTTTTGAGTGCCTGCTCTCTGCCAGGCATTGTGCTAGGAGCCAGCTGTGCTGAGGCGAGCAGATGGGAACCCCCTGGCAGCATGGCAATGCCAGGTGTAACGATTCAGAAGGCAGTGGCCTCCGCGGATGAAGTATGTATACAGGCTCAGGTATGTGTGGTGGCATTATCGCTACACTTACTGGCTTGGGTTGGGAAGTGTGCTGGAGATAGGAGTGGTTTTGGTGTGTGTGCTCAGCCTTCCCTGGTGGCTCACACATTAAAGAATCTACCTGCACTGCAGGGGACCCAGGTTTGATCCCTGGGCCTGGAAGATCCCCTGGAGAAGGAAATGGGAAATGGTAACTCACTCCAGTATTCTTGCCTGGAGATTCCCATGGACAGAGGAGCCTAGAGGCCTACAGTCCATGGGGTCTTCTATCCCTGGGGTCGCACAGAGCTGGACACGACTGAGCAGCTAACACTTTTACCTTCTTTTCAGTGGTGTGTGACTGTAGCATACCAGGCTCCTCTCTGTCCATGGAATTTTCCAGGTAAGAATACCTGAGTGGGTTGTCATTTTCTACTCCAGGGGATCTTTCTGACCCAGGGATCGAACCCACATTTCCTGCTTCTCCTGCAGTGGCAGGTGGGTTCTTTACCGCTACGACCTGGGAAGCCCGTGGAGTGGTTTGTACAGTCCCTCAGAGGCATTCGCTTCTTCCTCCGGGTTGATTCCTCTGCATCCTCACTGCAAGGTCATCCAGCTTGAATGCCTCTGTTGTCAGGGCGCTCACTCTCTCTCAGCTGTCCTCTTTGCCAGGAGGAGAATGTTCCTCTTCATCCTGAGTTCAGAGCTGCCTACCTCTGACTTCTGTTCCCAGGGCCACAAAACCGAGTGCTCTTTCTGCACGGGACCACCCTCCCATAGTGGAGGCAGGTCCCTGGCCCCACACAGCCCTGCTCCATCAGCTGCTACCATGCTGGCTTCCACTGGGAAAGCACTGCCTGCCAGTGTGTAAGTGTGTCACTGCCAATAATAGTGCAAAGGCTCCAAATCCAAGGGCCTTTCTAGGATTGTTTCCTGATTAATTAGGTCAGTGTCTCCAAAATCAATTTCCAGTGAAGTCGCACCGCCCGGTAGCACCATTCCCTGACCAGCCAGGCGAGTGAGTTGGCGCGGGAGGCAATTCCCCGGTCTCTGGTGCAGTTCAGGCCTCGTCTCTACCTGGGAAGAAAGTCACATTGCACGTCTCTTCTGTGATTATCCTGACTTTTTATTTTATCTGCCCTCCCTCCTCAAATCTTCCATTAAACCCCCGTAGATCCTGCTTCAAACAGGCAATTAGACTAACAACGTAATTATATCCCTCAATGCTAATTGTAACTGGTTTAGGGGAAAACAAAGAGAAAGAGGCTTCAAAATCTCTGGAAACTAGAAGCGGCTGTTATCATTTCCAGGTATTTCTTGCCTCCGTGTGTTTCTTTGGGATCCTGGCTGCTGGCCGGCGAGAGTCTGCGTCCAGTAGCTCTGGCTTTGGTCCCCAGCACCCTTAGAATAACTCTGGCCTGTACCCTCTCCCCTCCGCACGTGCTTGTGGCATCTTCTTCGTGTCCTCCTGTACTTTCCTGTGTCTCTCTGCTCCTCTGGCTCTCATTTCTTTGACTCTCCATCTCAACCGTTTTTATACTTTAGGAGCAACGGCTGTGCTTTGCTGGAGCAGCCGTGAAGAGATAACCCAAGCCGAAGGTCAGAGAAACCCAAGTAAGATGGTAGGTGTTGCAAGACGGCATCAGAGGGCAGACACACTAAAACCATACTCACAGAAAACTAGTCAGTCTAGTCACACTAGGACCACAGCCTTGTCTAACTCAATGAAACCAAGCCATGCCTACGGGGCAACCCAAGATGGGTGGGTCATGGTGGAGAGGGCTGACAGAACGTGGTCCACTGGAGAAGGGAATGGCAAGCCACTTCAGTATTCTTGCCTTGAGAACCCCATAAACAGTATGAAAAGGCAAAATGATAGGATACCAAAAGAGGAACCCCCAGGTCATTAGGTGCCCAATATGCTACTAGAGATCAGTGGATAAAGAATAAAGGGATGGAGCCAAAGCAAAAACATTACCCAGCTGTGCATGTGACTGAAGATAGAAGCAAGATCCGATGCCGTAAAGAGCAATATTGCATAGGAACCTGGAATGTCAGGTCCATGAATCAAGGCAAATTGGAAGTGGTCAAACGAGATGGCAAGGGTGAACGTCAGCATTCTAGGAATCAGCGAACTAAAATGGACTGGAACGGGTGAATTTAACTCAGATGACCATTATATCTACTACTGTGGGCAAGAATCCCTCAGAAGAAATGGAGTAGCCATCATGGTCAACAAAAGAGTCCAAAATGCAGTACTTGGATGCAATCTCAAAAACGACAGAATGATCTCTGTTTGTCTCCAAGGCAAACCATTCAATATCACAGTTATCCAAGTCTGTGCCCCAACCAGTAATGCTGAAGAAGCTGAAGTTGAACAGTTTTACGAAGACCTACAAGACCTTTTAGAACTAACACGCAAAAAAGATGTTCTTTTCATTATAGGGGACTGAAATGCAAAAATAGGAAGTCAAGAAACACCTGGAGTAACGGGCAAATTTGGCCTTGGAATGCGGAGTGAAGCAGGGCAAAGACTAATAGAGTTTTGCCAAGAAAATGCCATGGTCATAGCAAGCACCCTCTTCCAACAGCACAAGAAAAGACTCCTCACATGGACATCACCAGATGGTCAACACCGAAATCAGATTGATTATATTCTTTGCAGCCAAAAATGGAGAAGCTCTATACAGACAACAGAAACAAGACCAGGAGCTGACTATGGCTCAGATCATGAACTCCTTATTGCCAAATTCAGACTTAAATTGAAGAAAGTAGGGAAAACCACTAGACCATTCAGGTATGACCTAAATCAAATCCCTTATGATTATACAGTGGAAGGGAGAAATAGATTTAAGGGCCTAGATCTGATAGATAGAGTGCCTGATACACTATGGAATGAGGTTCATGACATTGTACAGAAGACAGGGATCAAGACCATCCTCGTGGAAAAGAAATGCAAAAAAAGCAAAATGGCTGTCTGGGGAGGCCTTACAAATAGCTGTGAAAAGAAGAGAGGCGAAAAGCAAAGGAGAAAAAGAAAGATATAAGCATCTGAATGCAGAGTTCCAAAGAATAGCAAGAAGAGACAAGAAAGCCTTCTTTAGCAATCAGTGCAAAGAAATAGAGGAAAAGAACAGAATGGGAAAAACTAGAGATCTCTTCAAGAAAATTAGAGATACCAAGGGAACATTTCATGCAAAGATGGACTCGATAAAGGACAGAAATGATATGGACCTAACAGAAGCAGAAGATATTAAGAAGAGGTGGCAAGAATACATGGAGGAACTGTACAAAGAAGATCTTCACAACTGAGATAATCATGATGATGTGATCACTAATCTAGAGCCAGACATCTTGGAAGGTGAAGTCAAGTGGGCCTTAGAAAGCATCACTATGAACAAAGCTAGTGGAGGTGATGGAATTCCAGTTGAGCTGTTTCAAATCCTGAAAGATGATGCTGTGAAGATGCTGCATTCAATATGCCAGCAAATTTGGAAAACTCAGCAGTGGCCACAGGACTGGAAAAGATCAGTTTTCATTCCAATTCCAAAGAAAGGCAATGCCAAAGAATGCTCAAACTACCACACAATTGCACTCATCTCACATGCTAGTAAAGTAATGCTCAAAATTCTCCAAGCCAGGCTTCAGCAATACGTGATGTTCAACTGGTTTTAGAAAAGGCAGAGGAACCAGAGATCAAATTGCCAGCATCGACTGGATCATGGAAAAAGCAAGAGAGTTCCAGAAAAAATCTACTTCTGCTTTATTGACTATGCCAAAGCCTTTGACTGTGTGGATCACAAAAAATGTGGATAATTCTGAAAGAGATGGGAATACCAGACCACCTAACCTGCCTCTTGAGAAATCTCTATGCAGATCAGGAAGCAATAGTTAGAACTGGACATGGAACAACAGACTGGTTCCAAATAGGAAAAGGAGTCCGTCAAGGCTGTATATTGTCACCTGCTTATTTAACTTCTATGCAGAGTACATCATGAGAAATGCTGGACTGGAAGAAACACAAGCTGGAATCAAGATTGCTGGGAGAAATATCAATAACCTCAGATATGCAGATGACACCACCCTTATGGCAGAAAGTGAAGAGGAGCTAAAAAACCTCTTGATGAAAGTGAAAGAGGAGAGCAAAAAGTTGGCTTAAAGCTCAACATTCAGAAAACGAAGATCATGGCATCCGGTCCCATCACTTCATGGGAAATAGATGGGAAACAGTGGAAACAGTGTTAGACTTTATTTCTTTGGGCTCCAAAATCACTGCAGATGGTGACTGCAGCCATGATATTAAAAGATGCTTACTCCTTGGAAGAAAACTTATGAACAGTAGATAGTGTATTCAAAAGCCGAGACATTACTTTGCCGACTAAAGTCCATCTAGTCAAGGCTATGATTTTTCCAGTAGTCATGTATGGATGTGAGAGTTGGACTGTGAAGAAGGCTGAGCGCCAAAGAATTGATGCTTTTGAACTGTGGTGTTGGAGAAGACTCTTGAGAGTCCCCTGGACTGCAAGGAGATACAACCAGTCCATTCTGGAGATCAGCCCTGGGATTTCTTTGGAAGGAATGATGGTAAAGCTGAAACTTCAGTATTTTGGCCACCTCATGCGAAGAGTTGACTCATTGGAAAAGACTGATGCTGGGAGGGATTGAGGGTAGGAGAAAGGGACCACCGAGGATGAGATGGCTGGATGGCATTACCGAGTCGATGGACATGAGCCTGAGTGAACTCCAGGAGATGATGATGAACAGAGAGGCCTGGCGTACTGCGATTCATGGGGTTGCAAAGAGTCGCACACGACTGAGCGACTGAACTGAACTGAACTGAGAAAAGGATGAACAAGCAAGGAGGTGGATGTTTTGGGGGAAAATGACATTTCTTCTTGCCAACACTCCATCATCCCCAGTATCTGTAGACTGCTGGTTCGTGTGATCTTGCTTGGGGAGGCTGGACCCAGCCAGACCTGGTTCAGGATGTGAGTCTGTCATGTGACAAGGATGCTGTAGAGAGATCTCCTGCTACCCTGCCCATTCATCCTCAGCATTTTCCAGGTCTCTTTCCTGGCCAGGAACTCTGTGTGCTCAGAGGTGAACAAGCGCTGGGGGCCACCCACGGCCTGGGGAGGAAGGCAGGCTGGTAGGTAGTGGAGCAGTGGGTCCATTAAGAGGAATGTACATCAGAGGGGATCCAGCCCTGCCGAGGGTGGCTTGGGCCAGGGATGGGAGGTGGAGGAGGGCAGGGTGGGGATGTTGAGAAGTTTCTAGATGGAGGTGATATCTAGGATGAGACTTGAAGGACGAGGAGGAGAGTTAGCCAGGCAGTGAGTGTGGGGAACAGATGCAGGAATCCTGGTGTGGCTGGAACATTAGGTGTAAGGGTTGTGGTAATGGGAGCTGTAAAGGAGCGTGGTGTTTGCCTTGCAGTAGAAGGGCAGCCTGTGAGGGTTTAAATGGGAATGGTCATATATAGATCTTACAAAGAGCATGCAGGCTGTCGGTGGAGGCTGTTGGACTGGAGGGTCATGAATGGAGGCTGGAGGCCCATTAGAGGCTTTTGAAGGAAGTCTGGTGATTTTTTTGAGTTTTGACTGCCCAAGTATCTGCCCGCCTTGATGTTGATCCACTAGCTGTGTTGTGTGACTTTGAGATGGTCACTTCACTTCTCTGAAGCTTCCTCTCCTTATGAGATTAAAATGAGGCTAGTCATATTTATCTTTCCATGTTGTAGGGGGTGTGTATGAGAAATGAAGTCTGTAAAGTCTCTGGCTCTGTGCTTGACATAGAATAAACATCAGAGTGGTACTTTTGAAAAGGGGGTGGGGTGTGCCCACGTGGCCTGGGATATTTTTCCAAAATTCAGGTACCTCCCCTCCTATCAACTTGGATTTCCAGAGGAAGGAAACTCAGGCAGTTACATGGTGATGGACTTCTTGAGAACCCCAGCAGAACGTGATAGCTCCTCAGTTATCACGACTTTTACCATTTCTGGAGTTGAGTCCCAAACCTTGGCCTCTTGCCTCGGAATAGATTCCTGGTTCTCTGCCATTTTGCTTTTCTCAGAAATAGGGTCTCCCAGTTTGACGATGGAACGTGCTGATGATGTTTTCCTTAGGGTAGATGTCATGTGCAGTGCCGCTTTGAAGCCTGGAGTGGAGACTTTGTCGTCTTTCAGATATCAGTGAGCTTGGAACCCCGCTTTCCATAAATGTGTGCAAGCTTTCATGACACCCAGTTTGGGCTGTGAAATCCCAGGTATTTCAGCCCTCGGTTTGCCATCAGTTATGCGGATAGGGTGTTTTCATTAAAATTTCCATTAACTGCTTTTTTTTCTCATTTTTAAAGCCAGTGAGCAATTTATAGATTCATTAACTTTTTACTACACTTGTGAAGTCGGAAAGAGGGGAAAAGAGGAAATGAAATATTTGGTAGTCCTTAAATATGGAGGATGGAAAAGCTGGATGTTTAGAGCTGGTCTGTGGGAGTATTAGGAAGGCCTGAGATTTTCCAGAAGAATTCAGAACTGGAGCAAGGAACACCATCCCTTTCGCTCTCTTCTCCTTCTTATCCCCTCCCCCTAGAGCAGATCCATCCTTTTGTTTGTAACATTGACTACTTTTTCTCCAGATGGCTGTCTTTTCTCTGATGACACACCTCTCCCCCAGGAAGCCCACCACTTCTGGGCAAACTGTGCGGCTCTAAACATTATTTCCTTATTTTATTTTGTTTGCTTGCTTTGGGCCACACTCTGTAGCATGCCAAGCTTCCTGGACCAGGGATTGAACATGCAGCCTCGGTCATGTCAGTGCAGAGTATTAACCACTGGACCACCAGGGAAGTCCCCTTATTTCTTTGTGTTGTGTTTCAGTCTGATTATTTATAGTGCTCTTATTTCATTTTTTTTTTTTTGGTGGGTGAGTTAGTTACGGCACTGTAGTTGAGTATATGGGCTTTGGGGCCAGGCAAGCTTGGGTACAGATTTGTTTACTAGCTTTGTGATTCGGGGCAGGTAACTTTACCTTTCTGAGCCTCACTTTTTCTATTAGTATAAAATCACAGTAGTGTTAGAGATTCTGGGAAGCCCCAGGGACGTGGCAGCAGGATTCTTCACTGTACACAAGTGGCGAGGATAAAATGAAATGGTTTACTAAAGAAGCCAGCTTCACATTTCAGCCTGTGCCACACACTGGACAGCTCAGCTGTGAATGTTCTTGCTTGGACCCAGGTCCCTGCCACCTCGCAGGACCTCAGTTTCCTCAGTTCTGAAGTGAATGAATGGTCTCCGGATAATGAGGATGTTGGATGATTGCTCACATATTTAATGAGCCTTTTTAGAGTCAGTGGCACAGCGTAGTATCTCAGTCCACACTAGCACTCATATAGTTTTTGTGGCTGCAATTACATACAGCATAAAAACTTCACTCTCAGGGTCTACTGCATTAAAAGGCAATAGGCTAAGCATTGCCTCCCCAGAGCCTCTTAGGGAAAAGGTCAGTGCTTAAAGATATTCCTGGGTCATCTCGTCTCAACCCTGGGTGGAGCTTGGCTGCTCTGAGTGCTTCCCAGTGGATGGTGTGTACCCGGGCTCAGCTGCCGTGTCTACTGGTTGCATCCTGAGAGGACACAAGGTAGATTCAGATCTTTGGAGATGCACAGATCTTTGATCTGGAGAAGGGTAGCATCCCAGGAAATTCCCTTGTCCAGATACCTGCCTTTATAGATGTGCAGGCTGGGTCTTTTAAAGTTTGGTTAGTTTTTCCTCAAAAGTAATAGTGATAGAAAGCTAACTAGGAAGGAGAGGAAAAAGTTGTATAATTTTTTAGTCATCCAGGGCTGGTGCTTTTGGCATATTGTATATGTGCCTGCAGTGTTTATATAAAATTGTATACATATTTTTGACTCTGTTCTTGATATTTCACTTTAGTACATACCCGTTTTTCATGTAGGGTCTCTACCATTCATAAGCATGCATTCTAATGGCTTTGTAAGAAGGTATTTACTTACATTGTTATACACATAGGTCATGGGCTTCCCAGGTGGTGCTAGTGGTAAAGAGCCCGCCTGCCAATGCGGGAGACATAAGAGACGTGGGTTAAGTCCCTGAGTTGGGAAGATCCCCTGGAGGAGGGCATGGAAACCTACTCCAGTATTCTTGTCTGAAGAATCCCATGGACAGAGGAGCCTGGCAGGCTATAGTCCATGGGGTCACAAACAATTGGACACGACTGAAGCAACCTTGCAAGCATGCATATAAGGGTCACAATGATGTGTTCTGTTTTGGTACACTTAAGACTTTATTTATAATAGTGTCCACTGTTATAAATAACACAGTGGACATCTTTGTGCATGAAGCCTTTTCTTTCTCTCCTACAATATTGATAGAATTTGTTCCCCAACATGGTTAAAGAATGTGAGAGTTGGTAAGTTGGTTGTGACAGTGAACCAAGTTAAAATTCGAGAAAGGTGACAGTGGATGTGACAGCTGAGGGCACACAGCTGCTCTGGAGAGTCTTTAGAAGAATCCCATTTGGGCAAGTTGACATGGCAGAATGCTTCCTTCTCATTCTCCATCTTAGCTGAGGTTGGAAGCCGATGACTTGTTTTATTTGCCCAAAGACTTTGGATCTAGTGGCTGGAACACTGATTTTTTTTTTTTTTAACATGCCTAGCCTAAAACACATATGCCCATGACTGCAGCTCCCCACACTGGGCTTGGCAGAGTACTGTGCCTGGTAAAGCTAACACCTGTGAAAGGGAGCTGCAGATGGGACTAAAATACACGTGGCCACACTCATTTTGCTTCCACTCTGGGCCCTTATTATCCGTCTGTATAACAGACTCCTGGCCCTAAAGACTGTGCATGGATGAGAAAGGACTGTATTTTGTGCACCGAAACTGTTCCCCACTGAAGTCCATCGGGAAGGAGATTCAAGCTTAATTTTGAATAAAGTGTTAGTGGTTGCCTGGTACAGGGGAGGTCGGTGCTTTGAGTAGACTTTTGAGAATCATGCAATGTCTTCCGATGCCTCCTCTTGGCTGTTAAGTCATTTGCGCTTCTGTCATTTTCCAGTTTTAATTAAATGTAGGCATTTTCCGTATTCTACTGCTTTGGCTGTCAAGTTTGCTGACTATAGATAATTGTGATGGGTTGACTTTTTGAAATGAGCTTATTGATAGAGAAATAATGGTGGTACCAATGAAGACGGGGTAACCGTTACTTACATAGCACTTAGTCTGTGCCAGGCACTGTTCTAAGTGCCTTACATTTATTAACTTTTATCACTTAATGATTTCATTTAATCAGTTCATTTCATGAAAGAGAAGCAAGACAGGGGATATTGGAAAGGAAGACTGGAGCCAGGAGACAGAAGGAGCTCAGTATTTGTCCTGGAAGAAGACTTGGATTTGAAATTCTATCCTGCCAGTAACTAGTAACTTTGGGCAAAGTTCCTTAACCTCCACTCCCTCCTTTCTGAAGGGGAATTTGTGGCTCCTACCTTGTAAAGAATTAAATGAAGTAACGGATGTAAAAATCCCATCAATCACTAAACAGGTATAAATCGCTGATAGAAAATGTTACTCCTGCCTCACCCCAGACTCAGGATTTGGGGAAGCTGGGTCATTTTCCCTTTAAGGATACCGTGTAGATGCTTTCATCTGTTGGGCTGTGTGGTAGGCTCTGGGGAATCCAGAGGCATGGCCTCTGTCTGGGGAAGATATATGGTCCAGCTGGAAAGACAGGTCATAAAAAGATGACTGAGTGTACCAGCTGGTTGATCAATACTATTTGAATGGCTCAGGCAATAAGAGAACAGGGAGCGAGGTCAGCCTGGGAAATGGAGCCTTTGGTGAAAGGGAAGGGTCTTCTCTTTGCAGAATGTAGTGTGAAGCTACGCCTTCAGCAGTAGCTGGGACAAAGAGGGACACAGAGTCGAGTCTGTGCCCCAGGGGACAGGAACGCACCTGTCTCCCGATACGGTTTAGAAACCACCGCCATGCCGTTGCAGTGTGGATCTGGAGTGGCCTTTGAAGGTGGATGGTTCTGAGGTCTTTGCAGCCCCACCCAGCTGGCGTCAGACTTGATACCTCAGAGCCTCCACTCCTGATCCTTGGAACACAGTGTTCTAGATCTGGTCAGGAGATGCATCTAGAGTGTCCACTTGGGTCTTCCAAGTAATGTTAAGGACAGCTGGCTTTTCAGGTGACACTCGTAAAGAACCTGCCTGCCAGTGCAGGAGATGGAAGAAATGTGGGTTCAAAACCTGGGTTGGGAAGATCCCCTGGAGGAGGGCATGGCAACCCCTACTCCAGTACTCTTTGCCTGGAGAATCCCATGGACAGAGGAGCCTGACGGGCCAGAGTCCATAGGGTTGCAGAGAGTCAGACACGACTGAAATGGCTTAGCACACGTGCTCACAGACTTCCACATTATGCATTTCCTGTCAGTAGTAGATTCCTCAGCAATGGCCAGAAGCAAAAATATGTGAAGGCCATTCAAGCACCCCCGTGTTGGGGTGCTAGGACTGGAGGGCCGGGCTTCCATTTCTCAGACTGCCAGGGTCCTTCCAGCCCTGAGCTGTGACTGCTGGATATTGTGGTAGACAGTGCAGGTCAAGGAACGATAGTCCTTTCCTGTGAGGAAGTTACAGTCTAAACAGGGCAGCGGGACCCAGGTGGGCCCTGGGGTAGGCTGTCGGGACCCTGTGAGTAGTTTCAGCCCTCCAGGAGTTTTCCCATCTGAATTGATTAGTTGTTGGTTTGCCCTCAGCTGCATCCCTTTTGTTCCTCTGTGTGCTGTGAATTTCAAGAAGCCACGTTTCTCGGATATCCTTGCTGTCGGGCCTTTGAGTGGTTTAGCCGGAAGGATGCACAGCAGGAATGTTGGGAGAGGGAAAGAAGGGAGAAGCCAGGGTGTTTCTCCCCACTCATTCCCTGCCTCTAGGGGTGTTTTCTGTGTCGTTCCAGTGCCTCCCTCTCTGAGCCACTCCCACTGAGCGGTGCCTACTGAATTGTCCCAACTCTGGTTAACACGCGTTCCTCTCTCTGCCAGGCCTAGAGGGAGTAGCAACTGCCCCTCACATGCTAATCCTCGGTTGCTTTTCTGCCCCCATATGTCTTCTCTACCCAGAGGTGAAGTAGTTTGTGTGCTTAGTCGTGTCTGACTCTTGGACCCTTTGAAATGTACTCTTTGCAACCCTTTCGACTGTAGCCTGCCAGGCTCCTCTGTCCGTGGGGATTCTCCAGGCAAGAATACTGGAGTGGGTTGCCAATTCCTACTCCAGGGAATCTCCCAACCCAGGGATCAAACCTGCATCCCCTGTGTCTCCTGCATTGCAGGTGGATTCTTTATCCGCTGAGCCATCAAGGAAGAAGTAGCTTACTCTGCTCAGATCCTGTATTAAACTGCCTCCACTTTAAAGATCTAGAGTGGCTTCTCTTCTTCTGCCCCAGACCCTGAAGAATGTACCACCCAGATCAGACCCTGTGGAGACTTTGGTTGCTCCCACTGTGAAAAATCCCATGGAAGCCATGGTGAAACAATGGGTGCCCTAATGAATTCAAGATACCAGATTTTTTTTTCCCCTGCAAAGAAAACAGAATTGTAGAATAATTTCAAAATAGTCTGGCTGTCTTGATTTCTCAGCAGGCGCCCATGGGGATGTGTAGAATTACAATCTTTCTTTTCTTCATGGGCCTCTCATTTTGAGGGTAATGGGCAACTCCTTCCTTTCCAACTGTGAGAAGAACTATTTTGACTTTTAAAAAATTTGTGCAGTCATTTCCCCCCTCCCTCTATTTGCCTGGGCTGTTGATCTTGTGATATATTTATAGAGATTGTGGTTGGCTGACCAGGAGTTATTTTGCAATAGGAATTTGTAAGATTTCTACTTTGAGCATGTGTTCCAGACTTTTCTTTCTTTAAAAAGAAATAAAAAATCTTTCATAGAGCTTCCACTTTGCCCTTCTGTAATTATTTCTCTTTCACAACCAAAGTAAGCCTTCTGTTTTGCATAGTTTTTTAATGTGTATTTCGTTTCTCTCTGGTCTTCTCTCTCCTTTGGTGTCTCTTTTTAACTTCAGACTTTAAAAGGCCATGGTTCCTTCTTCATGGAAGCAGATGGTGATTGCAGCCATGAAATTAAAAGACGCTTACTCCTTGAAAGAAAAGTTATGACCAACCTAGATAGCATATTCAAAAGCAGAAACACTACTTTGCCGACTAAGGTGTGTCTAGTCAAGGCTATGGTTTTTCCTGTGGTCATGTATGGATGTGAGAGTTGGACTATGAAGAAGGCTGAGCGCTGAAGAATTGATGCTTTTGAACTGTGGTGTTGGAGAAGACTCTTGAGAGTCCCTTGGACTGCAAGGAGATCCAACCAGTCCATTCTGAAGGAGATCAGCCCTGGGATTTCTTTGGAAGGAATGATGCTGAAGCGGAAACTCCAGTACTTTGGCCATCTGATGCAAAGAGTTGACTCATTGGTAAAAACTCTGATGCTGGGAGGGATTGGGGGCAGGAAGAGAAGGGGATGACAGAGGATGAGATGGCTGGATGGCATCACTGACTCGATGGACGTGAGTCTGAATGAACTCCGGGAGTTGATATGATGGACAGGGAGGGCTGGCGTGCTGTGATTCATGGGGGTTGCAAAGAGTCGTACACGACTGAGCGACTGAACTGAACTGAACTGAACCTTGAATTGATGCTTGTGAACTGTGGTGTTGGAGAAGACTCTTGAGAGTCCCTTGGACTGCAAGGAGAGCCAACCAGTCCATTCTGAAGGAGATCAGCCCTGGGATTTCTTTGGAAGGAATGATGCTAAAGCTAAAACTCCAATACTTTGACCACCTCATGCGAAGAGTTGACTCATTGGAAAAGACTCTGTTGCTGGGAGGGATTGGGGGCAGGAGGAGGAGGGGACGACAGAGGATGAGATGGCTGGATGGCATCACCGACTTGATGGATGTGAATTTGAGTGCACTCCGGGAGTTGATGATGGACAGGGAGGCCTGGCGTGCTGTGATTCATGGGGTCACAAAGAGTCGGACACAACTTAGCAACTGAAGTGAACTGAACCTTGAGAGGTGACCACTATTATTTTTCTTGTGTGGACAGGTGAGAAAACTTGAGTCCCAGAGGCTTAAGTGATTCACCCAATGTCACATGGCTTGTAAGCGGTGGAGTCAGGATTTGAATCTAGGCATATCCAGCTCCAGAGTCTCTGCTGGGAACTTCTGAGCCTAGTAAATCCTGTTGGGAGTCATCAAAATATGTTGTCTTATTTTTTTACTGTATTAATCTTCCTCACCACCACCACCAGTGGAATCATAGTGACGGCATCCAGATCTCTGCTCTTGTGTTTCTGTTAGCACCAGCTGAGAGTGTTACAGACTTTGTTCGTTTTAACATACCCGGCAGCTGTGGTTCGTGGGGATTTTTCTCTCTTTTACATACAAAGAAACTGAGGCTGTGAGGGGTGATGTGACTGGAGGCAGATTGCGGAGCTATGTAGCATTCCAGGCAGAATTTGAAGTCAGGTCTGCCAGACTACAGATGTCAGAGTTGGAAGGTTTCTGAGAGGTCGTGAGTCCAGCAGCCTCACTGGATGGGTGGGCAGATGGAGGCCAGACATTGCCTCTGCCAGCAGCCAATGGCAGGGTCTCCTGGCCTGGGGGGGTGGCTACTGCTCTTTCATCAGGGTTGTCCGAGCATGTGCACATTACCACACCCTTTGCTTGGTCCTCTTGAAGAGGTTTGAGGTCCCCTTCCTTTGTTGTTGCAGTCTAAGTCATGTTCGACTCTGTGACCCCATGAACTGCAGCACTTACTTACTGCCTTATTTAAAAATACCTAAGGGTGGTGGTCATGGTTTAACGGGGTTGACTTAAAAAACTCTGGCCCCAATCCCCCAATTCTGGGTTCACTAATTTGAAGCTTGACATACTCTATATTCATAATGGAGTTTTCCCCCCATGAAGCAAAAAAAAAATTTTTTTACCCACCCTCCCCAAGTTCCTGCTGATCTGAAGTGAATATTTATCATGTATTTAATGAGTAATCTGAGTCTTGGCTTGGTGAGGCTGCACCAGGACATGGTTTATGGCTGATCTGGTTTTAACTCGCTCCAGGCGGTTTTCCTGGAGTTTTCTGTAAAATCATAAACCTGGAGAGAATTTTTGTGGAATCCAGTCACATGACTTGCTCTTTTGTAAATTGAGAGATTAACTGTGTGATGGTAAAGAACTGAGATGCAGTTCTTTTTTTCAAAAGAAAACAAGCAGAGAGCATTTGTGTACCCAGAGGAGTGGGTCCTCTCCTGAAGGTGGGGAATGTCGCTCGCCAAGGTCACCCTGCTGGGCCTTGGAGCAGCACGGCGCTGGGTTTGAGAATGTGAACTTGAAATTGGAGCATCTGGATTGGAGGCTGGGCTGAGGCTCTTCCTAGCCATCCCAGGACCCTGCAAACTCTGGGTCCTCGCCTGGGCTGTGGGGGTGAAGGTGGTCCCTATCGCTCAGGGTTGTCATGGAGATGAAACGGTGCACATGATGTCTGTGCCCTGGGCTGGCATACAGGAGGTGCTCAGTAGATGCTGGACGCTAGGGATTGCTGGTTATCCCCCTCAAGGCCCTTCATGCTGGACCAATAATCCAGGCTGACACTGTGCGGAGTAAAGGCCTTGCTCTAAGTGTGAGACTGAGGAGCTCAGTTTGTCCTCCCTGCAGCCTGTGAGGGGGCCACTTGCATCACTCTTATTTTACAGAAGAAAGCACTGAAGCGCTGAGAGGTCAAGTCACTTGGCCAGGGTGCAGCTAACAAGTGACAGGGCTTGTGCCCACCCCCGCCCCCGCCCCGCCTCCTTGCCTGACTCCCAGTGCCCAACACCCCTGCTGCTGGGGCCCTTCTTTGTGGTTCAGCCTTAGAGCCTGAGGGTTTTTTGACTGCTGGGCCTGGGGAGGGAAACTGGGCTTCACCTTGCTTAGCTCAGGTCTCAGCTGACCCTCCCTGGGTGCTGGCATCAACCCCTGAACTGGTCTTAATCCCTGCATATCACCCCTTCTAGCAGCCCCATTTACAGACAGAATCCCTATAGTTTCTCTGCAACTGTCTTATAAATGCAAAATTATTTCAGTATAAAAAGTAAGAAAGCAAAAACAAAAACTAATAATCTTGCTAGGCCTGACCCCAGGAACAGCCTCATGCTTTTGATGCAACCTTAGAACTCTCTGTGATCCAGCCCAGCTGAGCAAATAGAATTTATACTCATTAAGCAACCAGGAACTACGCTAGATCCTTTAGGTCCAGGTAGGGACTGAGGGTTCCCATTATGGTGGCATCCGGCACCCTGGGATGAGAATGAGGCTTGTGGTCTAGGGGTGAGTCTCACATGGCAGCGCAGGGGAGGCTGTTGCCCCTCCTCTCTGAACCAGGACTCCCCACTTCTTCTGAGGCCCATGAGTTAGGCCTCAGGGGTGGAAGTGGATTCACCTTTACTCCTAGTCGTCTGCACGCAGTCCACAGCTGACAGAGTTCCTCAGCAGCTGCAATGGTGGATTTATTTTTAAGCCTGTCATTTATTGAGCAACTACTGCATGCTAGCTCCACCCCAGGCACTTTCCAAACGCTGTCTCAGGAGATCTTTGTCATTCCCAATAGCTCTAGGTCTTGGAGCATTCTCTCTTCGACCACGGTTCTCAGAGCATCATCATCTCTTCTCTGGAAGATGACAGTGGCCTCTGTATTGGGCTCTCTGCCTCTGTACTGTAAGCAGTAGTTGCTTTCCGAGGTGCACGTGCCTTCTGAGCAGCCTATGAGCCTTAGGGTAAATTTGAAACTCCTCAGCCTGGTTTACAGATGCTCAGTAGTTACCAGCTGCTGGTGGCAGTGATGAAGTCGATGCTGGTGATGCTGGTGGTGGTGATGATGGTGATCCTGATGGTGGTAATGCCAGTGATAGGAACAGTGGTGGTAATGATGCTGGAGGTGGTGATGCCAGTGACGGCGGCTAGGATAGTGGTGGTGGTGAGGATGAGGGTGGTGGATATGATGAAGTCAGTAAAAGGACCCTGCTCCAGTCTGCATGGCTGCCCACCAGAGAGGAGGAGAAACTTGCAAAAACAGAGACAGCCTGTGCTGGTTCCATTCCCAGGAAACCTGATGTCTTCTTGACACATGTCTTCAGGATAGCAAGGGCTTGGGGAAGAGCTGAAAGACATGGTAACTTAGAGGAATAAAGACACTGGTCATTTCCTATGGATTTCTCTAACAGTGGGAAATCTGGCCAGTCAGTGAGGGGCCTGCCTGCCTCAGCCTCTAGGTTCTGGCCTGGGGTCTGGTCAGGCGTGTCCTGTGTGAGCCTGGCCATGTCAGTGGGCTAGTCCCTTCCTCCAGAAGTGGAGGCCCTCAGAGAAGGTTGTAGCCCCACAAGGTTCAGAGACCCAGGCTTTCCAGCTGGGCCAGATGGCACCCTTCTGCTGGCTCGCTGGCACCCAGCTTGTGTTAGCGCCATTTGCATTCCCGCTATTGAATGAGAGTGCTGTGTGCCCTGTTCCAACATCCTTCCCACAGGAAAGTTCTTCCCAACTCTGTCGTCTCAGTGGATCCTGTTGTCAAAGATACTCAGGGAACTCAGGCCTTTCTCTTCAGAGCAAGTCTCCTAGTTGATAATTATAAACTGAGTTCAGTTCAGTTCAGTTGCTCAGTCGTGTCTGACTCTTTGCGACCCCATGAATCACAGCACGCCAGCCCTCCCTGTCCATCACCAACTCCCGGAGTTCACTGAGACTCACGTCCATTGAGTCAGTGATGCCATCCAGCCATCTCATCCTCTGTCATCCCCTTCTCTTCCTGCCCCCAATCCCTCCCAGCATCAGAGTTTTTACCAGTGAGTCAACTCTTTGCATCAGATGGCCAAAGTACTGGAGTTTCCGCTTCAGCATCATTCCTTCCAAAGAAATCCCAGGGCTGATCTCCTTCAGAATGGACTGGTTGGCTCTCCTTGCAGTCCAAGGGACTCTCAAGAGTCTTCTCCAACACCACAGTTCAAAAGCATCAATTCTTCAGCGCTCAGCCTTCTTCACAGTCCAACTCTCACATCTATACATGACCACAGGAAAAACCATAGCCTTGACTAGACTGGACCTTTGTTGGCAAAGTAATGTCTCTGCTTTTGAATATACTATCTAGGTTGGTCATAACTTTTCTTCCAAGGAGTAAGTGTCTTTTAATTTCATGGCTGCAATCACCATCTGCAGTGATTTTGGAGCCCAGAAAAATAAAGTCTGACACTGTTTCCCCATCTATTTCTGATGAAGTGATGGGACCAGAGGCCATGATCTTCACTTTCTGAATGTTGAGCTTTAAGCCACCTTTTTCACTCTCCTCTTTCACTTTCATCAAGAGGCTTTTTAGCTCCTCTTCACTTTCTGCCATAAGGGTGGTATCATCTGCATATCTGAGGTGATTGATATTTTTCCCAGCAATCTTGATTTCAGCTTGTGTTTCTTCCAGTCCAGCATTTCTCATGATGTACTCTGCATAGAAGTTAAATAAGCAGGGTGACAATATATAGCCTTGACTCCTTAGAGTGTGAAGTAAATAATCACGGTCTGCCTCCCCCACTGTTCTTGTTGCTGTTGTGTCCGCAGTAATTATCTTGGTACCCAGCACTCAGTAGGCACTTAATGGGTAGTATTTTGGTGAATGAGTAAGGAGCCGTGTTAGTCCCCCAGGCCTTGCTCAGAATCCCACATCTAGTCTGAACTTTATGAATATCTATTGGAAAGTGGAACCAGCCTCCTGGGTTCCAGGTCTTTAACTCGGAGTCTTCTCAGGCAGCCTGCACTCCATCCCTCCTGCTTTGGATCCTTAAAGCACTCGGTAATAGTGGCTTTACGTAACCGTGTTCAGTTGAGAAAATAAATAGAAAATAAAACCACATACCACATGGTAGAAACATGTCACTGATTGTGATCTAAGAAGCAGGGACTAATTAGGAATTTATAACATATTTAGTTCCCTGGGAATGGAATCCTCTTAACTTGCAGAGCTTGTTGTTCAGTGTTGATACAGTCACCCTTAATGGGTGTGTTTCAGGAACACCTGGTGAGTAAAAGTGGGGACTACCTGTGTTTGAGTTGGAGCCCAGCGGTTGGATAGGAAAATAGTTCATCTACATTGTTTAGGACCAGGCTTGATTCATCAGTTCTAGAGATGGAGGGCCAAGTATGTAGAGGAAATGACCATGGACTTAGGTGAGAAGACCTATGTGAGCCCTGCCCAAGCCTTGGGCCAGCTGTGTGACCTTGGGCAAGTCACTTGGCCCCCTGGGTGCTTGGTTAATTCTTGGTCAAAGGGACATAAACTGCAGTGTCGTCTTCATGGGGTTATTTGAAGGATTCAGTGCGGTGGGACAGTCTGTAAAGTGATAGGCTGATGATTAATATTCTCATCAGCAGATGAATGCAATTCCATTTTTCTTGGTCCAAGATTTTTAAAATCTTTCCTCATTCTTCCTTTGTTTCATGTCTTGTATCCAGTTTATCAGCAAGTCCTGTTGGTTCTACCTTCTCATATATTCAGAACTGAGAATGCCTCCTCAGCTCCCACACTCCCACAACCCTCGTGCCAGCCACCTTCATCTTTTACCTGGATTGTGACCGTAACCTCCTTACCAACCTCCCACCTGCCTCCATCCTTGCCCTGTGGTCTGTTCTCAACAGAGCAACCACAGTGATTTTTTAAAAAATGGAAGTCAAATTATATGACTCTGCACAAACCTTCCTGGAGAAGGCAATGGCACCCGACTCCAGTATTCTTGTCTGGAAAATCCCATGGATGGAGGAGCCTGGTAGTCTGTAGTCCACGGGGTCACGAAGAGTCGGACACGACTGAGCGACTTCCCTTTCACTTTTCACTTTCATGCATTGGAGAAGGGAATGGCAACCCACTCCAGTGTTCTTGCCTGGAGAATCCCAGGGACGGGGGAGCCTGGTGGGCTTCTGTCTATGGGGTCTCACAGACTCGGACACGACTGAAGTGACTTAGCAGCAGCAGCAGCAGCCCAAACCTTCCAGTGGCTCCACAGTGTAAAAGCCAAAGCCCTTCAGTGGCTGTGAGGCTGTACACCGTGGAGCTGCTCTCGTCCTCGCTTATCTGCCTAGACACGCTGGCATCCTGTGTGTGCTTCCTCTCTGTGCACTGAGCACACCGTGCACACGCCTGCCCTTTGGCCTCCCCACTGGCCATGCCTCCTTTCCCAGTCGCCGCACGGCCAACCCCCTCACCTTCCATTGTTTTCCTAGCGACACCTACTCTGATCCACTTACTTAAAATTGCAGCCCACAGCTCTTCCCTTGGCCCAGCATTCTGATTATTCCCCTGCCCTTGAGTGTAATTATACTTGATTATATGTGAGTATGGCCTTCCCTAGTGGCTCAGTGGTGAAGAATCCACCTGCAATGCTGGAGCCACAGGAGATACAGGTTTGATCCCCAGGTCAGGAAGATCCTCTGGAGGAGGGCATGGCAACCCACTCCAATATTCTTGTCTGGAAAATCCCCTGGACAGAGGAGCCTGGCAGGCTACAGTCCACAGGGTTGTAAAGAGTCTGACATGACTGAAGCCACTTAGCATGCACACACACACACACACACTCCCCTCTCTCTCTCTCTCTCTCTCTCTCTCTCTCTCTCGTATGGGGCTTCCCAGGTGGCGCTCATGGTTAAGACTCTGCCTGCCAGTACAGGAGAGCAAGGAAGGTAGGTTCGATATCTGGATTGGGAAGATCCCCTGGAGTAGGAAATGGCAACCCACTCCAGTATTGGATAATCCCATGGACAGAGAAGCCTGGTGGGCTACAGTCTATAGAATCGCAAAGAGTCAGACACCACTGAGTAACTACCACACATACTTGAGTGTGATCACCATGAAGACAGGGAAATAACAGATTCAACCATATTTGCCTAGAACAGTGTCTGGAACATAGAAGGAGCTCAGTAAATACTTGTGAGATGAGCGAACAACTTTCTCCTGACTTGAGTCATGTGACTCACTGGGACAAAAGTTCAAGTTAGATTTGAGGGATCCATTGGTGGTTGAAAAGGAAAGAGATGTGTAAACGGGGCTTGAGTTGTTTCAGACCCACTTGTCCTCCTGTCCTCTGTAAATTGTAGGGGACATAGAGTCATCCTCTGGGCAGGTCCTGATGCTCTGGTAGGTTCTTCTCAAGGGTTTGGTGCCTCCTGCAGGCCTCCAGGTCAAGTGCACTTGGTTTCATTCACTGCTGAGGCTGAGCTTCTTGCAGGGTCGGTTGTACCAGTTGGTAATTTAAAACAGTTTTTATGTGCAAACTAAAGTACACAGACATATTTTGGACCAATATGCATTTGGTGCTTGTGAATATAACAGTCACATGACTTAGTAAGAAAGAAGATGAGACTTCAGAAGGATATGAACAATCAGGGAATGTCCTTTCCTCCCCCTGTTAGTGTCCACCCTTCCCTTCCAAGGATGGAAGGAAGCCGAGAAGCAGTGAACACTGGGGGTATGGAATTGTCCACCAGTGGGTTTGAGGTTATCCGTCCAAAGCCAAGCATCGCACGTGACACATAGTAGGCTTTCAAGAAATATGTGTTGAGTGAATAAAGGATTGATTGATTATTTAAGATCGATTGTCGTAGCTTGCTGCTAAGTCGCTTCAGTTGTGTCTGACTCTGTGCGACCCCATAGACGGCAGCCCACCAGGCTCCCCATCCCTGGGATTCTCCAGGCAAGAAACTAGAGTGGGTTGCCAATTCCTTCTCCAATGCATGAAAGTGAAATGAGAAAGTGAAGTCACTCAGTCATGTCTGACTCTTAGCGACCCCATGGACTGCAGCCTACCAGGCTCCTCTGCCCATGGGATTTTCCAGGCAAAATTACTGGAGTGGGGTGCCACCGTGGCTTACCCATGTATAATTGCCAGTGTAATTTATCATTCATCGAAGTAAGCTCAGTATCAGAGAAAGTTAAAGTGAAAGTCACTCATTCGTGTCTGACTCTTTGCCACTCCAAGTCCATGGAGTTCTCCAGGCCATAATACTGGAGTGGTTAACCTTTCCTTTCTCCAGGAGATCTTCCCAACCCAAGGATCGAACCTAGGTCTCCAGCATTCCGGGTGGATTCTTTACCAGCTGATCAGTATTACCAGAGAAATAGTAATTAATGGATTCAACCATATTTGCTGGATATTTGGCTTGTGCCAAGCCCTTAGCTGGGTGCTAGAGACACAACCACATATGGGATGTGGTCTTTATCTAGGAGGAGTCTGGGGCAACACAGGCTCTCCAGGAACTGTGGTCCCCTCCCCATCCCGTAGAGCTGGAAAAGGCACTGGTGGTAGGGTGTTAGCCATGTTGGGAGAACAATGAACAGGGACTAATCAGATCTGGTGTGAGGAGGGGGAGTCATTTAAGTCTCCAGGGAGGAAGCAATTTTTGAGTTGCAGTGGGGAGGGAAAAGGCAAGATCTTAATTATACCACCACGGAAATGTGCTGTCTCAGGTCTGTCCTGGGCTTGACCGCTGATGCGCCATCTTGGAGATGCCCACTCCATCCTCTCGGAGCTCCAGGGCCCTGAGCCCCCACATTTCCAGTGGCCCCTCAGCCCCCTGAGCCTCTGGCTCTGCTCTCTTATCGCAGAAAGGCATTTCATTCTTCTAGATCAGGCAGCCAGGACCCAAGGAGCTGTTTTCCTCCATTGTGCAAGCATGACAAATCATTAATTTTTGATTGATTTGCTTAGAATTATGGGCGCCCCAGCATTCTTTCCGCCGCTGAACAGCTGTATAACAAATGAATATATCAGTGTGCACAAAAGATCGGCGATCTAAGAGAAGCAATTACATTGGCCACCCTCCCCCACTCTCACCCCTTCCCGGGCAATGAAGGGAGGAAATTTTTACCAGAAATTCCTCAAGTGGCTTTAAAAAAAAAAAAGCCTTTTATAATTGAATTAAATCTTTATCTCTTCATCTTTTGCAGCAGATTTCTAAACACACACCAGTTCCCCACGTGCTTGCTTGGGTTCCATCCATCCAGGAAGAATCTTTAATAATGAAATTTCAACTCATGAATTAAAACCAAAATGGAAAAAGGAAAAAAAAAGGAGCAAATTCTACCCTCCTCTTCCCTCTTTATCTTTTTTTTTTGGTCGCTGCTATTCCTTTAAGATTTTGGAACCGTACCAGTGCTCTAAATGTGACCTCCATAACTTTTAAATTAAGAATTTATGCTGGCTTGAAATTTATGAAATATTTCAGCATGAAAGAAAGCCTTTTCCCTCAGGAAAATTGAGCAATAAATCACAGCACTGTGGATTTACTGCCCTGGAGCCAGCGAGAGATAGGATTTTTTTTTTTTTTTTTGCTTCATTCTGAAAAAAAAAAAATGTAATCATATAAGACAGCTTAGCTGCTATCCTCCCACTCTCTAGAATTTTTAATTTCAGCTGTTTCTGCTTGGATTTATTTCCAATATTCCTGCTCGGCTTTTCAATTTCCTCAGTTATTAAATTTTAATTCAGTGCATTAGCATTTAAATTAAAAAAGGGTTTATTTTATCGAAATCGTTGGCCAGCCCCCCATCCCGTAGCACACGAATTGCCTGTTTCTGCCATTTGCACAAAATGTGAAATGCAGCTAATGTCTTACAACTTACATTTGCACAAATTTAGAAATAAAATTTCTGGGTTAGGAATAATATTTTCTTTCCAAGAAAATCCTTAATAAGAGGATGGAAAAGAACAACTCAACGTTCATTTGGGAGGGAAGAGGAGGGTCGGATGAAACCAAAAATAGCCTTGCCCAGGCCCTGAGAAGAAGCTGATGTGGTAAGGAATGGGTGGGGCTGGGTGCCCTTGTGGGGAGCTGGTGGGGCTCTGGGTTTGGGTACCTTTATCACCTGCATAAGAGGAGGAAGGTCTCTCGTGAGCCCACGCCCCCACCATGTTTCATTTACCCTTGAGAGGTCTGGTTAGGTTTGGTCAGCTCCACACAGAGCATCAGAGATGAAAGGAGGTGCGATGATCTGACTGAACTCTCGTGCCTCCTGCCCCTGTTTTTACCTGTGAGAACCTCAGGTCCAGGGGAAGGAAAGAGCATGCCCAAGGTTGAAGGTGAGACCCAGACAGAGCCAGGCGGAAGCTGCATCTTTAGGCGCATATGGTCCAGTGGTGGCATCGGCAGTAGAGTTTCCATTTCTGCACATACCTGGCCCCTGTTCAGTACTTTGCCAGCATCACTGTGGGGTCGCACAGTCGGACACGACTGAAGCGACTTAGCAGCAGCAGCAGCATCACTATATTCACTGGCACTCTGACCAACCTTTTGGAGAAAGCCTCAAGGCCCTGGGGTCTGGTAGGTGCTTATGACCTTCTGTCTTGCAGCCGAGGATTCAGATCAGTCCCCAGGACAGGCTGGGAAGACGTGTGGCTTGGTCCAGGACTGATTCTGCCTCTTGCCCACCTGCTGTGTGCTGTTGTACAACTCACTTTGTTTTTCTGTGCCTTAGTTTCTTGGGTCCAATAAATGGTACCCTTTATAGCTGTATCTAGGGTTGTTAATGATTATTATTATTATTACAGCTGGGCTCACACTAAGTAGCTTTATGTGTATAGCTTATTTATCATGTTTAAGTCTCCCTCCAGTCCCAAGAGATAGATCCTAGTGTTGGCATATTGCCATTCTGCAGATGAAGAAACTGGGGCCTAGAGAGTGCAGATGGCTTGCCAAGGATTGTACGGCTCAAAATGGCAGACCCAGGACTTGAATTCAGACCCTCTGCCTCTAAGCCCTGTGCTCTTAAACTTTGGTTCAAATTGAGAATCAGATCAGATTACACTGGGTAATCTGTGAGTTTGTGGTTTGGGTCAAATTGAATGAAATTGCTGGTAGTAGACCATTTGGGCCCAGGAAAATGGCAATATCAACTTAATTCAAACAGTAAGACTTGCTTTGAGATATTTGTGAGGACACAGACAAAGCCAGCCTGGCACCTTAGGGATCTCTGTAACTGAGAATCAGTGTCCTCAGCACTGCGGCTGGTGGGGGTGGGAGGCCCATCGAGGCTGTCCCCTGTTGTTAAAGTAGTCTGGTTCAGTTTGGTTCAGTTCAGTTGCTAAGTCATGTCTGACTCTTTGTGACCCCATGAACTGCAGCACACCAGGCTTCCCTGTCCTTCACCATCCCCCAGAGTTTGTACAAACTCATGTCCATTGAGTCCGTGATGCCATCCAACCACGTCATCCTCTGTTGTTCTCTTCTCTTGCCTTCAGTCTTTCCCAGCGTCAGGGTCTTTTGCAGTGAGTCTCCTCTTCACATCAGGTGGCCAAAGTATTGGAGCTTCGGGTGGGTCTGGACTCAGGCACAAAGGCTGAGATTGAGAGGGGCTGTAATACTGATGCGTGCTCTCTTGAGCATCTCTCACTCGTGGTCCATGGTCCATCTCTGTTACCCTCCCATATCTGCTTCTCATATCTGCCAATAAACAGACATTTCCCACCCTGCAGGGATGCGCTCTTCCCTCCAGTTATCCCACCCCATCTAGGCTTCTACAGAAAAATTTGCTTGGACAGCTCTTGAACATTTTTAGCACTTTGTCTTAGTTTGATAAAAATGAGTGGAAAACGAAAATGTATGTAGCTACCAGTGATGAGAAGTTCAAATATCATGAACATAACAAAAGGGAAAATGGGAATGCGCATGGAGATGGGCAGCTGTGCCAAGAGAGACTCTTCCCTCCCCAGTTGCATGTTCAGTACACTTGAACTCGTCAACTTTGTGTGAAATTATGTGTGAAGGAAAAGGACAAAAAAAAAAGATAACATTAAAGAGAGGTATGAAATTCTATAAATACACAAGTAGTTGAGTCTGAAAGTTGCACCGGAGGTTTTACTGTGCTTAAGCTCTCTGGGAACAGAATTTCCACCCCTGCCACTTTTGCCTTTTCTGATACGAGCATTCAGACAACTCCTTGCATTCCTTTTCCTTACAAGGAATGCAAGATGTCGGAAAGAGGCTGTAATTGATCCTGTTCTTTCGCTCCCGGTGAAATTATTTGCGAACCATCTTCTGCGCTCTTGTTTCTTCCATGGAAATAATACACTGGCATCCCATTAGCTGTTCCCTCCCAAGCCTTGTGTTTCTGTCTCCTTGTTTCTCCTTCACCTGTCCATTTCCTTCCTGTGGGCAGTGGGGGCTGTGTACATTCACCCCATTTCCCAGTTGGCTCTCTTGAGTGTTGGAGGGAGATAAAATATTCCAGAGATGAGGAAGGCGGGCATTGGAATGACCCACACCTGGGCTTGTAGCTGTGAGATGTTGGATGAAATTTAAAGTGAAAGTCGCTCAGTCCTGTCTGACTCTTTGCAACCTCATGGTCTATACAGTCCATGGAATTCTCCAAGCCAGAATACTGGAGTGGGTAGCCTTTCCATTCTTGAGGGCATCTTCCCAACCAAGGGATTGAATCCTGGTCTCCCACATTGTAGGCAGATTCTTTACTAGCTGAGCCACAAGGAATGTTGGATAAATGACTTAAATTCTTTGACCCTCAGTGCCTCACCTGTAAAATGGGGGAGATTGTGTATGTGTGTTGGGGAACCTGTCCAGAGGATTAATGAGAAGCATTCAGTGCCCATACATTAGTGCTGGGTGGGAAGTTGGCTGGGGAGTGAGTCTTGGTACCCACAGCAGACTGGGTAGGGAAGCAGACAAGAGAGGGTGGTGGGGACTGTGGCTAACCAGGTAAGTCAGCTCAAGGTGATTGGGCACGTGGGACTGTGTGTTGCTTTTAGAAGCTGAACATCTGGCTTTGTGGGGGATGAAATCCCTTTATTTTTATATATTGACTATTTAAATCAAAGTCCACCATCTGGTTTTGCCAGTTTGCAGCTTCTCAGAGGCACTCATTAACAGGTAGCTGCTGCTCTTTTTAAGTCCTCAGTCCTCCATTGGCAACCCTGAATTTCAAAAAGCTTGGAAACAAAAAGATGTTTTCTAACTGGTGAGGTGACAGGACTTGACCAGAAGGGGGAAGAGGCTAGGTGCTGGCTTCATGTCACCCACGTGCTGACTGCATATGTTTCACTACAGAAATATCCACCTGCTTGAGCACCGGGTGCTCCCCAGACCCTTCCAGGGTTGTTGCAAAATATAGAACACATGCAACACACTCCCATTCTAAAACTGGAAAGAATCCGAATTTGGAAACACGTGTGCACTTGAGTTTTGAACTTGCATTATTCCAACTGTGGTTACTATTATCATAAATGTTTCCCCAAAGCTGGGCAATGCATCTCCAGCTAGAGGTCTTGGAGAACCCGTGGCCTTAGTTTTTCCTGTGTCCATGGCCTTAGCATTGAGGCCTCCCCACATGGGCCTAGGTGTCAGGATCGCTGGGTATTTGTGACTCAGTCCTCATGAGACTTCAGGCAACTCCCTTCTCTTTTAGGGCCTCAGTCTCTCCATCTGAACCAGAATTTTATGATTTCTGGAAATTTCATTTGGTTAGCCTTATCTCCCCACCTCCCACCCCTCAAATAAAAGTGATTACAAACCAGCATTCTCTTGCCTCCCTCTGCTTGCAGGGTTGGGGGACAGCCTATTTTAACATAATAGGATTTTCCCCCTCCAGTTGGTAGGAATAAATCTGCGGCTACTGTTTTATTGGAAATCCCAGCTGAAAATAAAAATGGTGCAATTCAATCTCAGATTTAGCTGGTTACTTACTTTTCACTGAGTCCCAGGAGCTCTGTGGTTGCTGGGTTTATGTTGGCAGTGGGTGCTCAGCTGGATTTAAAAGGCCAAGCAGATTGGTGGTGGAGGGTGGGGTGGGGGGATGGCTGTCCTGACCCCCCTCTTGCCACTGGGGGCAGATTTTTCCAGCCTGGAGGAATGGCGCAGGGGCTGGTGGCCCGCTCGCCCCTCTGAAAGCTGGTGTTTGCGTGGGAGCTTGGTAGGGTACAGAGGGTAGCCTCTGTGTCTTCCTCTTGGCTGATGTGGGTGTTCTGGATTTCCTCTGCAGGCTGACGGAGCCAGTGCAGCTGGAAGGAAAAGCGCGGCAAGCAGGTATGCCCCCTCCCCTGCCCCCCGCTGCACTCCCCTTTCCTTCATCCCCAGTCGCGTGGCTAACAGCCACCTCTGTCTGGCCATCACCTGCCACCTGAAAGAATGGCTGGTCCAGGCCAGCCCCTTTGCTGAGAAGTAGCCATACTTCCCTGGAGGACATGGAGCTGTGAGTAGCACTTCCCAGCCCTCCTGGTGCCCTCTATGGGCACCTGTGACTGGAATCTAAGGATGACTCAGTGCTGAACTGGCCTTGGCTGCTCAAGTTAGCAGAGACTTGGGGGTGAAGTGCAAGACGGGACAGGAGGACCTGGGGTTGAATCCCATCTCGGCAGCCTCATCGTGAACTCCAGGGGCGCCCAGCCTAGTCTGGAATTCATTGGCCTGACTTTGATCCTGTGCTCCTCCCCTAAGCCCGTCCCTCCAAATCAAGAGGGTGGAATATTCTGTTTAGCCAGACCTCACCCTTGGAGCTGGCAGGGGATGGCGGAAGGGTGGTCCCCAAAGGAGAGCGGGAATGTCATGACCAAAGATAGAAGGCAAGCAGTGCTGGACAGGCCCATCGAGCAAACGTCTGCCACCAGCGGCGCAGGCAGACACTCACTTGCTATAAACGTTAGTGCTGTTCCTGCTGTTCCATTGGATAGAGCAGCTGGAGTGGCCAGATGACCTTTACTTAGGGCATTGATGGCAAGAGGAAGGCAAGGGACAGCCTAGAGAGAAGGCTTCCCAGGCCACACCCACAAAATGTAGGACAGGCTCTAGGATTACCTACTGGAGCTTGGTGTGCCAAGCACAGGAGTATGCCCTTCAGCTCATGGAACACTGGTTCTTTAAATGTTAATAGATTTTTATGGGCAGTGGGGGTGGGGCAGGGTTCTTTGGCCAAATAATTTGAAGAACAGCGAGTCAAAGTCCACAGATTTCTTTGCTGTGGAACTTTCCAAAGCATTTCACGTGCTAGGGTGCTTACTTGAGAGCATCCGAGAGAGAGAGAGAGGAGAATGACATGTTTCTCAAACTTATTTAACTGTGGCATGCTTTTATTGAAGTTTATCCCTTGGAGCTAGTGTTCCTTGTAATGTGCTTTGGGAAACCATGGGAGCAGAAGGGTACGCTGCTCAGCTCTGTGTTTCAGCGAGATTGCCCCTGGCCCCCATTTGCAGGATGGATTGGAGATGGCTCGAAAGGAGGAATTGACACCAGGCTGGAGATCAGTATAACCAACAAGCCAGCACGGCCTGGCTTCCACCCACCTCCTTGGTCTTCTCGTACGTCTCCTCCTTGCTCAGTCTGTTTTAGCTACCCTGACCCTCTAACTCTGTAAACCAGACATTGCCCATCTCTACCTATAAAGGGTCAGATAGTCCTTCACACTCCACAGGCCATAGGTCTCTGTGGCACCTCTGCCAGCATAATCCAGAAACAGCCACAGATGATACGTAAATACGAATGGCCATAGTTTGCCAGCTCGTAGCCTGAGAGTCTTTGCAACTGCTGTTCCTTTGCCTGGGATGTTCTTTTCCCCAGTCTTTCCATGATCAGTGCCCTTTTATCCTTGAGGTCTCAATCCCATCCTCCCCTCTGGGACGCCTTCTCTGAGCCCCTCTAGCCCCACCTGTGTCCCGTGTCCCTTGTGGCCTGTTTATGGTCTTCACTTACTCCTCGTATTTCTGTGCTTTTCTCTGCTTTCCAAGTGCCAGCTCCAGAGGCCACATCTGTCTTGTTCAGTGCTGTGGGCTGATCCCCAGCCAGCGCTCAGTGAGTGTTTAGGGAATCTGTACCCTGAATGAGGTGGGAGAAGATGGGATAGGGTAACGGCAGGGAGTGTGGGCTAGATTGAAGGGCTGAACAGTCGAGCTTGGGCTTGGAAATCCAGACAGTGAGTCATGTAGCCAGTGGCTGCCCAAGGCCCTTGTATTTCTCTCTCCTGGTCCCCTGACGTTAGAATCTTGCCGTAAGAACAGTGTATGTGGCTGTGGGTAGTGGGAGTCCCTAGACTGCCAGTGCCTGAAAATGCTTCCTAGATCTGAATGTCAGGACTGAAAGGGGCTTGGGCTTTGTCTATCACTCCCTTCACTGAACACATGGGGAGAGAAGGCCCTGCTCAGGGTCATGTGCTGAGGGAGTGGCAGTATCAGGCCTTGGCCCTCCCTAAGCTGGTGCTCTGTCCACTAACTGATGCTGTACTCAAGTGAGGGTCTAGCCAGCTTGCCCCCGCTGCCCTCTTTTGTTCATTGAACACCTGGTAGGTTAGACCCAGTACTCTATGCTATGGACTCAGATGGATTAGATGCTAATTTTTCCATCCAACAGACATTTGAGCACCTGCTCCATGGCAGGCACCATTCAAAGCGCTGGGTCTGCGGCAGTGAACACATTTCCCTTCTTTCCTCATCACTTATATGTGGATGTGGCCCTTGCCCTCACTCTCTAATGCAGGAATCTCTCCCACGCCACCATCTCTGCCTAGTGACCAGAGAACAGCAGATGGGTTTCCCCACAGTGCTAACAGGTGCCTGAAGCTCTATATTGTGTCTTATCAGCCCAAGGCTGTAGCGAGTGCTGAGATCAGCTAGAGATGCCTGGCCTGGTCAGGGGAAGTGGGAGGTGGCCTGTGTGCCATCTGTTTGCTCTCCCTGATTAACCTATATCTGCACACACTTAGTAATGGAGTCCCATGTTATCACCACAGTGCCAGAGTATACACCAGAAAGAGTCAGCCCAGACCTTACTGTATGACTTGCGATGCAGAGGAAAAAATTCTAATAATAACTACCATTTAGTCAGGCTCTGAGCTAAGTGATTTACATTTATTAAGCAATATCATCTTTATGAAGCTTCCCTGGTAGCTCAGCTTGTAAAGAATCTGCATGTATGCAGGAGACCTTGTGGTTTGATTCCTGGTTTGAGATGATCTCCCGGAGAAGGGATAGTCTATACCCACTCCAGTATTCTTGGGTTTCCCTGGTGGCTCAGAGGGTCAAGAATCTGTCTGCAATGAGGGAGACCTGTGTTTGATCCCTGGGTCAGGAAGATCCCCTGGAAGAGGGAGTGGCTACCCACTCCAGTGTAGAATCCCATGGACAGAGAGCCTGGCGGGCTGTAGTCCGTGGGGTTGCAAAGACTCAGACATGACTGAGCAGCTATACACAGCACAGCCCATAGTCTTTACCACAGCTCTGTGACGGATGATCTCATTATTCCCACTTTACCACCGAAGCTGCTGAGGCCCAGAGATGGAGGTGAGCAGCACAGCCAGGGTGCCCACCCGGGTCTGACTCTTCTGATGCAGGTGCCTCGCCACCATGCCCTCCTGCTGCTGTAGGAAGTGATCAGTTTACAGAGTTCAGAGGAGCCTGTGAGGGGACCAGGGCTGGGCCGTCAGCTGGGGTCTTGTCCAGAAGGCGGGGCCTCGGAAGGAGCTCACAAGGGATTTTATATTGATTCTGTCATTAAAGCTAATAGAGCATCTTTGAACAACCAGAGCAGTGTTACTGTCGAGTGACCCAGCAGTCAGTGGGAAAAGTGAGTTCTGCGTTAAACATCCAGAGAATATTAACATAGCCCTAAAGCTGATGCCACTGGTGAATTTGACTCTTGGACAGAGGAGCCTGGTGGGCTACAGTCCATGGGGTTGCAAAGACTGTTGGGCATGACTGAGCCCAGATACTGGGTTAGATTGGCCACGTGGGGTTAAGAGTCTTGGATGCTTTGTGGACCATTAGACTCATGCCGTCCCGGCTTCAGATGGAGAAACTAAAGCCTGAGGCTCCCCAAAGTCAAGAATGAGGCTGGATGGGCCTGGTTGGGACTGACCTTGAAGGACCTGTGACTCTCTGACCGCTGCTCCAAGCTGTGCCATGCATGCTGTGTTATCACACCAGGGTCTGCTTTCGTCCCAGCGCCTTCCTTTTGGCCCAGAACACCTCATGTTGCTCTTTCTCCAGAGGGCCTCTGGCTAAACCCCAAAAGCAACAGCATGGGCTGCTAAGGAATTAGTGTTAAATTGAGGGGGACAAGGAGAGGTGGTGTTCCTGATCCTAGGAGATGACTGCCGGTGGTTTGTTTTACTTCCCTGTAACCCAGCCTGGGTCGGTTTTACAAGACCAGTGATCTCAGCACTTGAGGTTAATGCTAACCTGGTGTTCAGGTTACAGATCGCGTAGCACAATGCATTTAAACTTCATTTATTCTAAGAGGCATGGAGGGCTATGGGGCCTTAACGGTAGAAAATTCTAGCATTCTGAATGCAGTTTTCATAGGCAGATAAATGTAGCTTCAGCCTTGCTGTAATGAAGAATTAGGCTCCGCCCCATTTTTGGTCAGTTGAAGGTGTTTAGAGTTGGAAGGACTTTGTCGATAATCTGGTCCAGCCCTTTCATCTGGAGATAAGGCAGGCCAGGGATAGAGGCGGTGAGGGGACTCGTTTGTTCGCCATGTGTACCAGTTGCCTAACAAGTGATCCATGCCGTACAGACAGGGAGGCTGGGGTGGAGGAGAAGGTGATAAGACCAAGGCTCATTCATTCACTCCACAAACACTTAACTGAGTGCGTGCTAAGTGCTAGGGTCTGACTTTGGTGCTATGAATACAGTGGCGAACAAAACAGAAACCCCTGCTCTTGTGGAGCTCCTGTTCTTGTGGGAATAGAGGAGACATAAACACTGAAACTGCATCGCCTGTCATATGGTAAGAAGTGCTCTGGGGGAAGGGCAGAGAGGGAGATTGGGAGAGCCAGAAGGAGTATTGCACCAAAAAGAAGGTGACGTTTGAACAGAGACTTGAAGGAAATGAGGGACTGAGTCAAGCAGTCATTTGGGGAAGTGCATTCTAGGCAGAGAGGACAGCAGGTGCAAAGGCCCTGGGGCAGGAGTGCACAATGGGTTGGAGCAGCCACAGGGAGACTGGTATGGCTGCACAGGGCCTTGGAGACTTTTGACAGGACTTTGGCCTTTACCCTGTGTGAAACGGGGGAACCACTGGGGGTTTTGAGCAGAGGAGTGACATAATTTGGTTTTAAAAGGATCCTTCTGTCTGCCAGAAGAATAAACTGAAGGGGGCAAGATGTTAAAGAGATACTGTGAAAAGCTCAGGACAGGCAGGACCTTAGACAGTAGGCTTGGAGGGGAGTTTCTGAAAGGCCATGTTTTTCAGGCCTGAGGAATTCATTCCAGCAAAGCATTTTGTGAGTCCTGCATTCACAATGCACAGCCTTCTGCTTGGTCCTGGGAGAGCCCGAGTGGAACAGGATGGGCCCTGTGGCTCCCACTCTGCATGGCTGGTCTGTGGGGCATTTCACTCACCCTCTCTTTGAGCCCACACTGCCTGGGTTCAGATCCTGGCCCCACCTGCTGTCTGGTTGTATGACCTTAGGCTAGTTGCCCGACCTCCGTTTCCTCATCTGTAAAATGGCGGGGTTATATTTATACTGCCCTCATCGTGGTGTGAATGAGGGTTAAGTGCACTAATGATGATGTGTAGGGACTTCCCTGGTGGTCCAGTGGCTAAGACTCCATGCTCCTCATGCGGGGGGCCTGAGTTTGATCCTTAGTCAGGGAAATAGGTCCCACATGCCTCAACTAAAAGATGCTGCATGCCACAACTTTAAAAAAAAAAAAAAAAAAAAAAAAAGATCCTGTATGCCGCAACAAAGCCCTAGCACAGGCAAATAATTTTTTTTTTTTTTAAGTGGTATTATACCCTTAGCCCGATGCCTGGTCTGTAGTAGATGTTCGGTAAATGCTTGTTTTTATTGCCCACTGTCACTGCAATGCTGGATTCCATTCCTGGGAGGAGGGAACAGTGGGTGGCAGTTCGCTTCTCATAGAGCCTGGACATCAGAGGGAGCCTGGAGGTGGGGGATGCCTGTGGGGGTGGAACTTGTGTCTGAGGGCCCGCCATGATCCACTTCCTCTGTCCTGCAGTTTGTGCAGCTCAAGTGACCCTCCCAGGGTCCCTCTGAGGCACCAGTTGGCATCTCTCTTTCTCACAGGGCCTGAGAAATAGACTGTTTATGGTCAACCAGATAATCAGATGGCTTTGGGCCTCACTGAGTCTTGTCCTTTAAGCCAAGGTTTTCCCCCGGTGGACAATTAAATCTCATAACCACATGTGTATGGGTGTGTAATTGTTTTTAAATGATAGCTTCTTCTTGTTTAGCATTTTGGCTTTCAGCAGGAAAATTAAAATAGCCCTAAACAAATTAACCTTATTTGCACAAAATTCCATAATACCATAGGCCTGATGCTGGTCAGTGACCAGGCTGGTGTTAGCAGAAAGAACTATATGAAAACCAGCTCTGGGTGTGTTTTAGTCAGGCGCCGTCTTCATCTTGGGGCTTCCCTGGTGGCTCAGATGGTAAAGCGTCTGCCTGCAATGCGGGAGACCCAGGTTCAATCCCTGGGTTGGGAAGATTCCCTGGAGAAGGCAGTGGCATCCCACTCCAGAATCCTTGCCTGGAGAATCCCATGGATGGAGGAGCCTGGTCGGCTACAGTCCACGGGGTCGCAAGAGTCGGACACGACTGAGCGACTTCACTTTCACTTTTCAGTCTTTATCTTGACTATAGGTTTGTGTTCCTATACTTGGAACTCATTTGATTTCCAGGAATATGTGTCCTCACCCTACCAAACTTGGGACCAGAGATTGGCTATAAAAATCATAAATTGCAGGCTGACTGTAAGGGTTCATCTGCTTACTCCAAAGGGGGCCCCTTGCTTTTCTGGTGGGCACAGTTCACTCTGCTTAATCAGTTACTGTCAACTGTCCAAACAAGGCAGATGCTGGAAAACCCAGACATCCTTAGGATTGTCCTCTGGAGATGGCTGCAGAAATGCAAGCTGCAAGTCATACGGATCAAAAATGGTGCATGGTGCATTGTTTTTCCAAATGGCCCTGTGGTTCTCAAGCTTGGGGTGGTCCAGCAGTGGGAAGTGACGGGGGTCTCTCAGGAACCCAGACTCTGTCTAACCACCCAGCTCGAGTTTCGCACCTGTGCTCCTTGAGCATATTTAAGAAAGTTCTCATGAAGCTGCGGTGGCCAGCACAGAGCATCTGCAAATCTTGTCTTGTCCTGAAGAAACTCAGTCTTGAGAATGGAACCAGGATGATACGACCAGGTTGCTTCTCAAAAACTCCCTGTTTTAAAATGTATTTGATGGGGCCAGGTCTTAGTTGTGGCATGTGGGATCTAGTTCCCTGACCAGAGACTGAACCCAGGCCCCCTGCATTGGAAGTACGGAGTCTTAGCCCCTGGATCACCCAGGGAAGTCCCTTGAACCCTTTAATGACAAAAGCCCTCAATCTGAGAAAGCCACCCTGGAAACATCCATAGCCTCACTGTTTATATCGTTCTCCTCACCCTTGGCTTCCGCCGCCTCCAGGTTTCACGCAATCCGAGATGGTTAAGAGCGTGGGTACATCATACCCACCACCTTGATCACACCACCTTTCCATCCTGCAGTGAGCCTGTCCATGTGTGTGCCCGCCTCTCCCTCCTCTTCATTGCGGGTGTATGCAAGGGCCCCTACCCTCCATTCCTTTGGTTTTCACAGGGGCTAAGCATTCCTCTCCTGCCTTCATTTATGAGTTCTCCACCTGTGACCTAAGAGTTCCTCTTTTCCACAGTTGGAGCACACTTTTCATGTTTTGCCTGACAAGTGCTCGGTAGAGACAGGAGAAGAGAACTAACAGTTACTGAGCCCCACTAGGTGTCTGAAGCCATGCTGGGTGCCTTATGAACATCTCTGTGCTTTAATCTTCTAAATAACCCTTCGATGTTAGTGCTTACACATCAGGAAAGAGAGGTGTGTGGGTTAGGAAGCTTGGCAACAGCCTGCATACCTAGTTCATCATCATCTTCAGACCCCTTGGGGAGACTGGACTGTGTATGGAGGAGTCTCGTTTGTGTATCCAGGGGGAGCACACCTCTGGGCAGTGAGGGACCAGGTTTGGGTATTCATAGTAGGGCGCGTAGATGGAGCTGGCTGTGCATTCCAGATCCCAGACAAGGTCATCAGCTGATTTGGTGAATGGAGAACAGAGGGATGGAGGCCAGATGTAGTGCCAGGATGGGACAAGCATGGTAGAGGGATGGCAGAGCTTTCTAAGCAGCTGGGCAGCTCCCGGCATCAGTTGTCAAGGTGGGCAGGAGAGAAGGGGTGTGGTTCTGTCAGGAGGCCTCTTTACATTTCATGCCAAGGTGAATGGCCAGGGGTGTTGGGCATCAGTGATCGAGGCTAAGTCACAACCTCGATAGGAAGTAATGTTGATGGCAGAAGGGGTGTATTCTCTGTTTATACTGCCAGTGTGAGAGCCTAGGTGTAGCCTCAGCCTTCATGGTTGAGACACCTGCTCCCAGGGTCTGTGTAGGACACCATGGGTGCCCTGGAATGTGCAGGACAGTGGGCATAGGCTTCCCACCTGCCTGTCGAGGGCATTCTAATTGGGTAAGGATTCCTGAGTCTGCAGAGTCCCAAAAGTTGTGTAGGGAGAGTCATAGCCCGGCGGGTCTTTAGAGAGCAGTGCTCATTGCTAGCTGATACGTGTCATACCGTGGACCAACCCATTGGAAAACAGTCAGTGCCTCTGTGTAAAATACTGTTAATAGTAACTCTTATTACTGACCTGGGCCAACCTTCCATGTGCCATGACTCCCTTGAAAGAAGCTTCCAGCTTTCCCCGGAGGGCCCCACCTGCTAAATGTCGGAGTTTGTGACTTGACAGCTGTTGCTCAAGACTCCTGCTCTTCTCTATTTTAGGTTTAAATAGACCAGGGAATTAACTCTTAATATTTAAGTCTTCACGTTGTCTTTCTGAGCTGCGGTATTACCCAGCGTTGTGGCTGACTGACAGCCATACATTGCAGAAAATTAAGTGCCTAAAAATTAATTCAGACTAATGATATATTTATGCGTTGTAGGATATTTTGAATTTCTAGACTGTTAAGAGTTGTTTAATAGGTTAATAGTTTTTAATCTATTAATCTAATCTTTCCTACTTGACTATTTATTAAAATATTTCAGTGATACATGAGAGAAGTGGATAATTCTGGGGGTTATTAAGGCATGGGTGATGGTGTGAAGATTTGGTTCACAGGTGGAATAGTAAATATAGCTGCCTCGATACTGGGGTTTGCAGCAACTGGGGTTTTGCTGTAGGTTCTTTCTCTTTTGGCCCTTCCAGGTTCGTAGTGAAGCTGTGACCTTTATCCTCATGATTTCTGTTCTTGTGGCTGAAAACAGGAAACTTTTACATCCAAAGGACAAGTGTGAAGGCACATCAAGGAGAGCTGAAGGTCAGCGCTGAGCATAGCCCAAGCACCTTTCGCTGCGGCAGCGATGGGCCCTCCATTTCTATGTTTTCTTGCATTTCCGTGTTTTCCGTTTTTAGCATTGAGCATGTGCCTGTTCGGCCAAGATACCAAGGATACGCTAGGAGACAAGGATATGCACGTGTTCCCCATCTCTCGGAGCTTCTGGTCATTCAGTCTTGTATTTCTTCATTCATTCAACAAGCGTTTTTATTACTTTCTCTAGAGGAAAAAAAAAAAAAAAAGCAGAAATCATCCAGATGATGTTTTTAAAAAGCCCAAGGATTGGAGTTAGACAGAACCTGGTTGAATACTGCTTCTGTCACTAGAAAGCTGTGTGACCACGAGAAAGTCACTGTGTTTCTCTGATCCTCGTTTTTTTACTTTGTGAAACCAAATTACCTGCTGCATAAGGCATTGTGAAGAGCAAGGAGATGGTACTTGCACACGGCCTGAAGCAGCGCCTTGCCCCTGGCCCCTCCTGGCCGCCTGGTGCGTCCTGGCTGCCCTGTCCTCACTCACCCTGTGACTGTATCATTGCATCAGCATCTCCTCCACTCCACATGCTGGCATTTTTACACCTGGCTGTTTACTGCTTGCATCATGGCTGACATCTGCCAGGGTCCAGGTACAGGGGTACAGAAGGCAGTGGGGTAGAGCCACAGGGAATTGGCAGTGAGACTCGGAGCCGGACCCTGTTAGAAGCAGAGGGGGAGCCCAAAGCCACTGGTCTGAGGCTGTAGGCTCCTTTGAGGGTATCACCCTGAGACTTCAGCACCCTATCCCTGCCCAATGGCCTAAATCTGCTAATGGAAGATATAATAGTGGCCCTGCATCTTCAGGGGCTGGTGTCATTTTGTAATACCACATCACCATCCTGTCCACCTTGAACTTGCATGTTATATATCATTTCAGTTCACTTCCTCAGTCGTGTCCAACTCTTTGCAACCCCATGAACCACGGCACTCCAGGCCTCCCTGTCCATCACCAACTCCTGGATTCCACCCAAACCCATGTCCATCAAGTCAGTAATGCCATCCAACCATCTCATCCTCTGTCGTCCCCTTCTCCTCCTGCCCTTAATCTTTCCCAGCATCAGAGTCTTTTCAAATGAGTCAGCGCTTCACATCAGGTGGCCAAAGTATTGGATTTTTAGCTTCAGCATCAGTCCTTCCAGTGAATATTCAGGACTGATTTCTTTTACCAATAGTATCTTAAAACTGGAGGAAAAAAAAAGTCATGGTGTCAGAGCGTTGCTAAGGCTGCCCTGTTGGCATTTCAGAAAGCAGGAAGAGCTTGTTGCATTCAAGAAAATTTCCACCAGAAAGGATGAAGATAAGACTATGACAGTTCAGGTAGAAGCTTCACTTATTAAGAACTTTGGCTCCAATGAAACGTCTCTAGCTCATGTTCTCCCAAGGGCCAGATGGGTGGGATGTCGCTGCCTTCAGTTCTGGGTGTCAGCTGAAGCAGTCCAGACACCGACAATTCTTTTGAAGGGTGAGGAGAGGGAGACACCTCAAAGGCCATGCTGCATTGACTTTTGCAAGGTTCATTCTTGGCTCCTTAGGTGAGCAGGTGTGGATTGGTCACCTCGCCCGTACCAGGCAGCACTGCAGGTGACTGCAGACCGAGGAGACAGTGTCCCTGTCCTCATGTAGCTCTCGTTCTAGCTGGGGAGACGTGGACAAGGACGAACGGTAACAAGAGTGTTACATGAGTGCACGTTAAATACTCAGCAGAACACGTAGGGCAGGGAAGGGATGTGGACGTTCGAGTAAAGACCTGGAGGAGGGGAGATCCGGCCATGGGCATCTGGGGACCAGGGAGAGTATTCAGAAAGAGCGAGGAGCAGATGCAAAGGCTTGAGGCAGGAGCCTGCCACACCTGCTCAGGGAACAGGGAGGAGGCTGATGTGGCCCCCGGGGAGGAAACGGGAGGTTAGCAGATGAAGTCAGTGGGCACCTGAGGCGTGTCTCAGAGCCCTGAGGGTTGAAGCAGGGACTCTACCTGCTACTCTGGGTGAGATTCAGAACTGTAAGTGAGTTTTGAGCCAAGGAGTGACGTGAGCTGGCCCAGCCAGGATAGGAACAGGGAGACAGGCTGTGAGAATATTACAGCAAGACAAGAGCAGGGAAAGCAGCTTGATGAGAGTAGTGGCGGTGGGCTGGTAAGCAGTGGTTGGCTTCTGGACTTATTCCGAAGGTAGGGTTGATAGGATTTGCGGGGAGACTGATGAGTAGGGAGTGAGAGGGAAAAGACGAAGATGGTCCCAGAGTGGTGGAATAGTACTAACCGAAATGGGGAAGACTACCATTAACCGATGACTGTGTCTTTGGCTGCAGGGTTTAGCTGAAAGAGCACTGGGATTGGAGTCAGGAGAATTTCCTGACTTGGGGGAAGGAGCACAGCCGCAGCTCAGTTTGGACCTGTAAAGAGGGGTGCCTGGCTGTCAGGCATCCAGGTGGAGGTGTCCACTGGCCAGTTGTTCAGGCAGGTCTGGAGCTCAGGGAGAGGTCCAGGCTAAAGATAGGATTTGCAATTCATCATCACAGAGTTCATATGTAAAAGCACAAATCTGGGTGCAATCATGTAGGAAGTGAGTATGAGTGAAAATAGAAGAAGCTTTCAAACTAATCCTTGGGACAGGTTGACATGGAAGGGTTGGGTTGGTAAAGAGGAATCCCCAGAAGAAAGAGGGAGTGGCTAAAGGGGAGAGGCCCATGGGAAGGCCCAGAGCATAGCGAGTAAAGAATTAGAGAAGAGAGGGGAGCTCGTTAAAGGCTGCCAATGGAGATGTGTTCAGTCAGGACCCAGTAGGGACTGTTAGACCTAGGAACTTGGAGGTCCTGGGAGGCCTTGGAAAGAACTGCACTGTTGGAATGGGGGCAGAGGGCAGGAACCTCACTGGACCTGGAAAGCATTGCCGAGGAGGAGCCTCCCAATATCTGCAAATAATAGTCATTTGTGCTCCAATTATTGGTAGATGGGCGGCTGGGTAGAACTGGAGGACTAGTCACTGGTCAGCCTCTGCAGTGGGGTACACACGGCCCCTGATATCCTGATATCATGGCTGGATGTGCGTTAGTTCATTTAATACCGCATGCATCCAGGCATTCATAGAGAGTGTTGTGTTTAAGTGCAGCTTGAGGCCAGTTAACCCTCTTTCGTAATGAGTGGAGTCTTTTAATGAGGTTTTATTCTAGAGAGAGTTAACCAAGTCATTACTTACACACTGTGATTAGAGATCCCTCCCCACCAGCTTTAGCATTATTTCAGTGGCTAACGTACCAGAGGAAATGAGCAGTGGCCTTTGGTGGAGGTGGAGTGGCCCAAAGGCTGAGTCTTGCGGCAGAGACAGGAGACACTGGTGGGGCAGAGGTCTGGCCTCCACCAGGGCCTTAGACATCTCAGACTCCAGCTCACTCATCATCAGATGGGAAAACTGACTCGAGTAGGGGCAGGACGGCAGTCCAGTGTGCTGTGGACTTCTCATGACCCCTGAGACTTGTTAGAATTTTAAGTGCTAGCATTTGTGGTGGGATGATATAGAAACTCCACCCAGAAAGAACTTTGGTTGACTCCTGGGCATCTGGCATTGCTGGGACTCTTCCTTCAACTTGGCCAGAAATGGCATTTTTCTCTGGGCCTCCAGTCTACTGAGAAGTTGTTGCTTGGCTCTCTCGGACTGCAGGGCTCAGCAGGAACGACTCTAGGACAGAAGTTTCAAGAATTGGTCTCAGATTCATTGCTGGAGGTTGTGTGTCCTTGGGCACACCGTTCATTATGCGTTGTGATGATGAGTCTGTCCTGTGCAGCAGGCCCCAGGCTGGGGCCGGATGTGGAGGGGGAGGAACAGACATGGGCCCTGCCCTCTGCTCTGGTTCCCTATCTGGCCACAGGGCACTCGTGAGCGCCAGATGTGATGGGGTGTATATGAGCAGTGAACCATCTGCTAAGACCCAGAGGGAGAGGTTTGTTTCTGAAACCTCCCAGAGCAGGCGTGTGGGCACATTGACTGACCAGATCAGACCTGGCCGTGGGGATGAATAAGAACAAAGCAAAAGAAAACTGTGGGACTGGCGGAAGCCACGGGTTTGCAAAGTTAACTGCTTTGGGGCTGTTTCCTCTAATTTAGTCACACGTAGTGTATTAGTTCGGAGAAGACAATGGCAACCCACTCCAGTACTCTTGCCTGGAAAATCCCATGGACGGAGGAGCCTGGTGGGCTGCAGTCCATGGGGTCGCTAAGAGTCAGACACAATTGAGTGACTTCCCTTTCACTTTTCATTTTCATGCATTGGAGAAGGGAATGGCAACCCACTCCAGTGTTCTTGCCTGGAGAATCCCAAGGATGGCGGAGCCTGGTGGGCTGCCATCTCTGGGGTCGCACAGAGTCAGACATGACTGAGCGACTTAGCAGCCGCAGCAGCAGTAGGAATTTATTAGTTTCCTGTAGCTGCTGTAACAAATACCACAAATTGAGTAGCTTAAAACAAGAGAAATTCGATCTCTCACTGTTCTGGAGGCCAGAAGTCTGAAAGCAGGTCTAGACCAGGGTCACACACCGTCTGGAGGTTCTGGGGGCAGATCTACTCTTTGCCTCTCCAGCGTCAGGTTGCTGCAGCATCCCTTGGCTTGTGGCCACATCCGTCCAATCCATGGTTCTCCTGCCTTCTCATCTTCTCTGTATTGTCCCTTCTTCTGTCTGTCAGATCTCACTTGGGTCTCTTATAAGGGCACTTGTCATTGCATGGAGTGCCCACCCAGAGAATCCAGGACAGTCTTGTCTCAAGATCCTGAAATGAATTACATCTGCAAAGAGCCCTCTTCCAAATGAGGTCACATTCATGGATTCTAGGGATTAGGTCATGGGTCTATCTTTTGGCTTCCTCAGTGATTCAGACAGTAAAGAATCTGCCTGCAGCAGGGGACCTGGAGGGGACCCACTCCAGTATTCTTGCCTAGAGAGTCCCATGCACAGAGGAGCCTGGCAGGCTGCAGTCCATGGGGTCACAAAGAACGAGACACCACTGAACAACTCACATTTTCTGTCTTTTGGAGGGGCCACCATTTACCCATCCCCTCCCACCACCACTAAAAGCAAAGTTGTTGGTATCAGAGACAAAGAAAGTGGTGTTCCTGGAGGCCTACCCACCACCATCCTTGTAATTCAGGCCCCATGGGTGCTTTGGGGGCCATTGCTCTGGAACCCCTAGGCCTTCGAGGATCACACTTCGAGAACCATTGCTTTAGTGAAAGGCCAGGTCCCTTGGGGAATTCCTTGGGCGGGGACCTGCTTGGTCTGGCTCCTATCCTGGCATTCTGGCCTGAGCAGTAAGCAGTGACCACAGATATCATGTACTTACTGAGAAATATCCTTTTAGTGCCTGACTTTAGATTTTATGTTGAAGTGTGACTTGGGTTAAATATAAAATTCATAGCATATCTTGAGCAACTATTTTGTAGTTATCTATGTATAAATCTATTTTAGGGCGACACAAATAGAATAGATTATGGAGTGTCAGCATGTAGATAGATTCCAAGTGCTTTTTCACTAATATACCTAATGATTCGTGCTGAGAATATCCAAGGGCTCCACTGTACATTTAAATGGATATAATTAAAATAATGAGCTCTATTTAAAAAAATGATATATGAAAAAAAATTTTTAAAGAAGTTTGAAAGAGCTGCACTACTAATTCAAAGTGATATAAGGACTTCTGCAATTCCATTGTTATGAGGACACCTAATTAAATGTAAAGCATCCAAGAAAAGCAACATTTGGGCTTGTAAATCTAGATTGTGAAGCCAGAGGAAGAGAAGTCCCCATGTTCTCAGTGTAGCGTGGGCTCGGGGGTGTCGCCTTTAAGGGAGTAGATGGTTGTGTGCCATTGTGCCCGTGGGCGGAGCCGATGGTTGACGTAGCTCCTGGTATAGGAGTCGCCCATGCCAGGCTGGGAGGGGGCAGTGCATTCAGAGGTGGGGGTGTCTAACTCCATCCCGAGCAATCAGGGAAGGCTTCCTGGAGGCAGGGGTGTCATCGTGGACCAGTGTCATTATAATGGCAGCTGCCATCCACGCACATCCATTCTGTGCAGCTCCTGGCTCACCACCTGCCCCACGCAGGTGGTCCCCCTTTAACAGACAAGGATACTGAGCCTCAGAGAGGGAAGTGTCCGGCCCGAGGTTCCAGGGTTTGTGGACACCCAACCTGTCAGACTCCCAACAGCCCTCCCTTGCACCAGGATGGCAGATGCTGTTGAGGTCCTCGAGGGCAGGAAGGGACCCTGAATCTGCTTAGCTGGAATGGTCTCAGACCCCAGGGTGAGGGTGTTCTGGACAGGGGGCTGTCCTTCCTGCCCTGTGATATCAGCTATAGGGACCGCTAACAGGTGGGACCCCTCTGCTCTGATGACCTTTTCTCTGGCCCTGGGAAACATGTCTGCTCTGAACTTGGGGGTTGAACGCCTTCTCCAGGCAGGGTCGGGGCCAGCCAGGGAAGGGACCTCAGCAGCCTGCCTGCCTGCCCAGCTGCCCCAGGACCTGTGGGTTGTGTTCTTGTCAGATTGGCCCCTGGCAATCAGACAGGGTCCCTGAGTCCCATCTCTGTGCCCCGCGAGCCTTAAAGTGGGCAGGACTGACCAGTGGTATCTCCTGCTAGTTTCAGGGCAAGAATCGAGGTTTCAGCAACTTCCATCAGAAGTTTCTCTTAGTCACTCTAGACTGTATTCTGATTCTACATTTTTACAATTGATCCTCTTGAGGCCTTTTGAGTAGGTGCCGGGCTCCCTGCCTCCCTGTGCAGAAACAGGCTCAGAGAGGGTCAGGGTCCATGCTGGGATGGCAGTACTGGGGTTTAAACCCCACTGGTTTACTTCTGCAGACCCTGCACTAAAATCAGTGCCATGTAAGACTCTTCTCCAGTGTCTGCATGCTTCTCTTCCCTCCCACCATCCTGTAGACAGTAGGTACCCTTAGAATGTCTCCACTGGGGCCATTCTTCTAGGTCCCTTGCTGATACTGCCTTGTGTCTGCATCACAGCACTGTGGAGTAGGTGCTGTGTTTATCCCCATTGTATGGGTGTGAAGACTGAGGCTCGGAGAGTGACGTCACTTCTGCAGGAACCCACAACTTGAGAATGGCAGCTCTGAGATTTGGCCCTGGGATGATCCAAATTCAGTTCCTTGCATCTTTTTCCCACCAGGCCGTTAGGCCTCCTCTGCTCCCTCTCTTGGTTTGCAGACAGCCTCCTCTCTGTGTCCTTACCTGGTAGGGAAGGGGTGGGAAAGATCTTTCTCTTTCTTCAGAGGCCACAGTCCTATCAGATAAGGGCCCCACTGTTCTGATCTTCTTTAACCTTAATTACCTGGTAAAGACCTTATCTCCAGATACGGTCTCACTGGGGATTAGGACTTCACCCTATGAAGTGGGGGTGGGGGATGCAGTGCCATCCACAGCCCCTCCCCAGTGGCCTTCCTGTGCCCCCCCTCCTCATCAGCTAGGGCCTGCCTTCTCTGTCTCTGCTCAGCTCCCCAGCCTGGGAGAAAGCTGAGACCTGGGAGGGACAGTGGCTGTGATAAAGTCCATGCTCTTGGGGTGGATGGAGCTGGAAGCCCAGAGGGGAAGGGTCTTGTCCAGAGTCAGACAGCAAGCCCCCTGCCGATCCAGGATGAGACCCCAGGTCCTGCCTCCCAGCCTGGACACCTCCACCAAGCTCCAGTTGGTATACTAGCTGGCCCTGACGGAGCCCGCCTGAGTCTGGGCCTTGAAGTCTACGGTGCAGCTGCCTTTCTGGAGCAGTGGCGAGGGCTGGACCTGGCCAAGGCAGCCTCACAGGCCGGAACATGATCAGATTCCCCAGCTTGTGCACACCTTGGCTTTTCCAACCAATGCCAGAAGGACGAGGGACCCTTGTGATAAAGCAGAGAGGCTCCCTGAAAGGAGAGTGGTTCCAGTGAATGGTGAGGACCTGGCTTCTTGCCTTGGCTGGCCACCAGTCTTGTGTGTGGCCCTGGGCAGTTCACAGCTCTGCGTGAGACCTCAGTGCTCTCCTCCATATTGAGCGTATTAACTTGAGGATGGTTTCTCTTATTTGAAGAGCCACCTAGAGGCCAGAGGGTGGGGGCCCAGATTGGTTCCATAGCTTCCCTGCCTTTTGGCTTGTACGTTCCTGTCTATAAAGCAGGAGGAACTCTGCAGCCCTTCTGCAAAGGGTGGGGCGGACCCCGCTCTGTACACGTGAAGACTCCGACACCCCTACCGCTCTGAGTGTAGCACCTGCCCCCTGGCCCCTTCTTAGAAATGCACTCTTAGGTAAGACCCCAGACCTGCTAAACCAAATCTGCACCTTACCAAGATTCTCAGCTGATTCATGGGCACATCGAAGCTTGAGACGAGCTGATTTCTTCCAGCCAGAGCGTTCCTTACAGGTCTCATGTAGCTCCAGTTATAAGAATTACTGGTCACATTCAGAGCTCAGCTTCTCCATCAGCAAAATGGGTGGAATGGCAGCCACCCGAGCCCAGTGATTTTCAAACTGTGTTCCTCGGAGCCCCCAGGGTTCCCTAGAGGATCCTCAGGGGCAGCTGAGTGGCATGTCCTTTTTAAGGTAATGGTTACATGAGAGATGGGTCTGTAGCTGCACATTTTGCAACCTCCTGGACTGGGAGGGGGTTTTCCAGGTAGGTCTGGGGCGGTCCTGGGGTCCAGTCTGAGCAGACTCTCTTCTTTGCCAGGGAGCGCTTGAAGCGCAGCCAGAAAAGCACCAAGCTGGAGGGGCCAGAGCCTGCGCCGGCTGAGGCCTCGCTCAGCGCCGAGCAGGGAACGATGACGGAGGTGAAGGTCAAGACGGAGCTGCCGGACGACTACATCCAGGAGGTGATCTGGCAGGGCGAGGCCAAGGAGGAGAAGAAGGCAGTCAGCAAGGACGGAACCACCGGCGATGTGCCCGCCGAGATCTGTGTGGTGATCGGCGGCGTCCGCAACCAGCAGACCCTGGGTGAGCACCTGTCCACAGGGTTAGGCTGAGGCCGGGCGGGAACGTGCGGCAGAGTGCTGGGGGAGACAGGCTTGGGATCCCTGCCCTTCTTTGGCTGAAGGGGCCTTCTGTGGCTCCCCTCTGCCCTCACGGAAGAGCCTTGGCTCCTGACACTCGCTTTACCTGCTCAGCTCTGCTCTGGAGCGCTTGTCTTCCCACTTGACATGGCAAAAGCTGACGTGGCAAAAGCTGACCTGTCCTTTAAGATTTCACTCGGGTCAGATGCCTGGAACTTCCTGCGGGCCTGGTGGAATCCCTCCACTGTGCGTCCAGCACAGCACACATCACTCAGTGTCCTAAATGCCGTCTGCATTTCTTCCTTCTGGGCTTCCCCGGGGACAGCTTTCAGTGTGGGTCCTGTTCAGATTAGTTGTCTGATCAGGATCGGATGAGTCGTAGTCTGGCACTTTCTTCTACCTCTTGTGTTCTGGGCTGGGCTCCGGGGCTCAGAGAAATGAGCTTCTTAGAAACCATCTCTTCCCGCTTCTCAGCGTGAGCCAGGGGATACCCCTCCGAGGCTGCCTACAGTCCTGCCAGGTTTGCAAATGCAGATGCCCGCAAGGCCCAACAGATACGTTTATTTAGCATCGTGGAGATGAGCCAGACAGGCAGGTGGTGGGGCTCGGGTCCAGCTGGAGAGTTACGGTAACTAACTGGGAAGATGGGCTCAGTGTGGCTAGATCTCTGGACACAGCGCGTGCCAGAAATGAGAATTTTAAGGTAAATTCTTCTGGCTTTAAACGTTGGTGACTAATTTGACTTTTAAAATCTGCCAAAGGAAACATATCTGTGGTCAGAGTCCTTCCATGGGCCACCAGTTTTGCAACTCCGGCCTGTACAATATTGCAGTCCACGTGCCCCATCCTGGCACAGAGGCCTTGCCTGAACTGTTCCCAGACCTCCATTTGCATCCTTGCTGTCCTCCGCATTCACGTGCTCAGGAGGCCACCTGCCTGTCCCTCCTGGGGCAGCTCTGCCCACCTCCTCCTGACTTCCAGGCTCCCGTCCCGTGAGACGCAGGCAGGGCCTGGTGGGGGTAGGCTCCCCTAGCTCTTTCCCGAGTTTAAACTCAAGTCCTGTTGCCGTTTTCCTGACCGCTGGGGATCAGCCTCGAGCTCCCTTTCCCTGCTGTACCTCAGCTGGTCGTGGCCTCCGTGCACCACCTGGGTCGCTCCAGAGTCCTGCTGGCAGCCTGCTTCTGGCATCGTCCAGGTTAGTCAAGGAGCATCCTCAGGGAGGCTGGAAATCTCCATCCTCCCCGAGACAGAAGGGGAATGAGGCAAAAATGCTTGCTGAAGAGCATGAGTGACCTAGCCTGGTGTCGAGTGAAAAAGTCTGCTCCAGGACTGTGTCTTAGCTCCCTCCACCCGCTTCACACCCCGTGGCCAAAGACTGTGTTCATAAGGGAGGTGTTCGTTAACTGAGGAGACGATCTACCCATGCTTACTTTTTGCGGGGCACGTGGTGTTTTAAGACTCACTGGACCCAGGAGCTATGTATGCCCTTCACCGGGAGATGTCCGGTGAAGGGTAGTTGAATCTGAATCTTGAGATGGGGTTGGCAGTGAGGCTTCAGGGGGAAGCCTGGAGCGGCCATGCTAAGGAAATGCTGGGGTGACCTCCCTGGGTCTGCTGCCTGCACAGTGAGAGGCCCCACTGTCTCCAGTTCAGCTGCTTCTCAGCAGCAGGCTCCTTGCCCTTACTGTGCCTCGCTCTCCTCTCCTGCTATAGCAGGCTAGCATGCTCCCTGTCCTGGCTACCCCACGGAGTGTGGGAACCACACAAAGGGGCGGTGGGTAGGGGACAGTGTTGTGCACAGAAAACCTCGGCTCCTCAGTCTGGGAACGCGGGTTCCCTAACTTAGTGTCTGTTACAGCTTGGGCAGGCTGCTTGACCTCTCTGTGCCTCAGTTCTCACAACTGCAAATTCATGGGGCTTTGTGAGGATGCACCGTGATCACGTGTATAAAGTACTCGGCGTCGTACTTAATAAATAATTCACCATTTTTCACAGTAATACTCGAGTTGATAGTATAACATACCCTTTCAAAAGGAAAAAGTAGTAATAGTGTCTGCTTTTCCCCCAAGTCTGAGAAACAAGCCAGTGTGCTGTAGAGAAGAAATAGGATGGGGAAGAAAGGCGGCACGGATGAGGTGTCAGAAGACATGGCTTCTGGTTGGTTCTTAATTTTCTCACCTGAGCTCCTTCTAGTACTGCGCCCCCTTGCCCCGCCAGAATCCAGGGACTTTCAGGATGTTTTCAGATTTCTGAGTAAACTGCTTTTGAGGACCCTTGTGGAAAAGGTTTAAAAGCCATGGTTAGCTGTGGAGCTGTCATTTGGGAGCTGGTACCAAAGCTGGAGCTGGTCGCTTCCTGCTGGTGGTGATGGTTGTCTCACACCCATCAAGGCTGACCTTCCCCCTTGAGGGTGTAGTTTCTGCCAAAGGTCAGGCTTAAAGGAATCTGGCTTGGCTTTTTAGTAGCAGGAAAGAAAGGCAATTTTTTAAAAAATTGATGTTAGAATGAAACCTTATGAACTCATCCCTTCTCAGAATGGCGTGTAGACATTATCTGATGGGCCACGTCCCAGCAGTCACTGCTGGCTACTAGGAGTTCCGTGCTGAAGATTCTGAAGGGTAACATGATGGATTATTGATGTCTGCCATGGATGTGGAAGTGGGCAGTGGAGCCCCACGTGCTATAGATTTGGCTCGTGGCTCCCTCATTTTACAGAGGGGCAAGCAAAGCCCTGGGAGATGGAAGACTTGGCAACTTCACTTCATAACACCCCATCCCACCTGCTCCTGGAAGTAAAACAAGGAGGGAAGGCAGTCCCTGGGCTGCGGCCAGGGCGGAATGCTGGTTAGAGTTGCTCTTTGAATGAGCTTGTGCTACAGTGTGGCTGGGTACTGTAGAGTTAACATGTTCCCGAGGCACTTGGCAGGGACGCAGAGGGCTCTGGCCAGCTCTGTCACTGAACAGAATAGTGTTCCTATTCGATCAGCCAGTGCTGTCTCACGAGGGAACCTTCCGTTTGCCTGCTCTCTGAGCTCCATCCCTCTTGTCCCCACCCCCAGGTCCTCACTGGCCCTTTAATAGCCACCGGATAAACAGTGTTCCCAGTAACACAAATATTATCCCAGGCACTTCCCATAGAGGAGCCTGGGTCATGGACACATGGATGGCACTTGGCAGCTTCTCAGACGAGGAGCATGGGGGGGTGTCGGTGCCCAGGAGGCTGGCTGCCAGGCTTGCAAGTAGTCTCTGCTAGTTCCCTGCCACCCAGAAATTTTTTGTAGCAAAAAGGGTACTTCTCACTCTTGAAAGACTGTCACTGCCATTGAAGTCATTATGGAGCTTGGGAGCAACATATCAAGCTTCCTTTTAGCAAGAAGAGCAGAGAGAATACTGACCATGACAACTTTGTTGGGTAAAACCAAAAGGGAAAGACGTCCTTAACTGCTGGCTGCAAATGTCCCAACAGTGTACCTCTAATCCTCCTCAGCACAGTACTCTGAGAAGTCCCAGCTGGTCAGCTAGAACTGAAAAATCTGAAATGGACACCTGCTTGCTGCCATCCTTGTCCTAGGCGATGAAGACAAGACAAGCTGGGTTGACAGCAAAAAGCATGCAGCCCATGGAGGAATGGTACGGAAGAGATGATGGAATATAAGTGGTCACAACTTACAGTGTTTGGATGGGAGGGGACTGAGCAGACTCATTCCAAGTAGCCCCAACCCCAGTACAGGAAAATCACCAGGAGGCGATTGCAAATCAGTACGAGGGAGGGCTCTGTGATTACAGAACGTGTTTGGTAACTGAAGACAGGCCTGTGAGGGAGGGAGGGCCTGTCCTGGAGATGAGTGAGCAGAAGGGGGTCCCTAGATCTGGTACAGGAGGGAAAGTCAGTCAGCTGGGAGCCTGGATCCTGCAAAGATGTTTCTAGGCAGCGAGCTTTGGGCACCAGGGCTCGGGGTGCCCGGGGAGGAGGGGAGGGGAAAAAGGAGGTGGGGGCTTGGCCACTGCTCAGGAAGGAGCCCGGAAGAGCAGACAGCCATTCAGACACAGCCATGTGGGTTTTGGTCTGTTAGGAACCTGGGCGGTGGGTCCTGCTTCGTAGTGCCAGCTGATAGTTAGTTTCCTGTTTCAGTTGGTGCTGGCAGTGCTTTGGGCTTGAGCCTGCCAGAACCAACCCTCAGCTCTTTGCTGCAGCCACTCAGAAAGGAAGGGTTCTGGCCTCCTTCCCAGAAGCATCTTATCCCTGCTGCTGACTCTTCATCAGGTGGTCCAAGGTGGGTTGAGGGTCCTGATTGCAGGGTCTCCATGGCAAAGGACCCCTGGCCTGTAAGCCAAGAGACCTGGGGTCTGCCCCTTGTGGGGCTGTGCAAGGGCCCCTTAACCTCTCTGAGCCATAAGGTCTTCACTGATGAGCGGGTATAATAAAATCTACCTGTCTTTCTAGTAGGATTGTTGAGGTCAGAGTGAAGTGATTGGTATGAAAGTGTTTGTAAGGGGGGGACAAAAATGCGAAGTGGGGCTTCCCAGCTGGCGCTAGTGGTAAAGAACCCGTCTGTCAATGCAGGTAGACGTAAGAGATGCAAGTTTGATCCCTGGGTCAGGAAGATCCCCTGGAGGAAGGCATGGCAACCCACTCCAGTATTCTGGAGACACAGGAGCCTGGCGGGCTACAGTCCATTGGGTCACAAAGAGTTGGACACGACACGACTGAAGCGACTTGGCACACAAAAAATGCAAAACAGAGGCCAGTGGTACTAGCCAAAGCTTGGATGTTGACACGTTCAGGGTTACCTCTGGAAGCGGAAAGGCTGATGGCTTCAGACTTCTTTCTTCAGTATCTCCTAAAAGAATTTTGAGGAATCGTATTCTCTTTCACATTTTTGAGTTGACATCCAACATTTTTATCCAAAGTTTAAATAATTGTAGAGGACAGAATTTCTGGAGTACTGTGTTTTTTAAAATGTGGCATTTTGGAAATAAAACTGTGAACTACTCTTTTAAATGTATCCAGGGGACTCCAAACTCCACCGTTTCTGATATCCACCATCATTCATTAAAAAATAAAAATAAAAACATAATGAACAGGCTCGTATTTAACAGTCAGAAATTTTACATCTTTCCTTTTTCTCCTTGAACTCATATTTCCAGTCCGCTTCTCTCACAGGATTTTATCCTACTGTAATATATTTTTATGCTTGAGAGTCTTTTATTGATCACTGTTTCACACTCATCTCCCACAACAAGATGTACATAAATTGAAATAGAAATTTCTAAAAATTTGTTGAGATCATAAAGCTCTACGTCTTAAAACACTTTTTCCCCTGATCGAGTTGTTATTAGCATACAATTTGTCAAAAGCAAATTTAGATAAATAGCAAACGTAAAAGTAAAACTTTATAGAAAATGCGCCTCTTAATGAAATGGATGGGGCTTTATTTCCTCTTTCATTGGCTCACGTTTCTGTGAATTAATATTTCTTATTGTCGAGCGAGACAAGATTCAGCATTAATTTAATTCCTTTTTCCGTTTTCTTAAGTATAAGTGCTTAGAAGTCTTGATCATATAAATAAGGAGCCAAGGATAGGATGGAATCTTATTTCAGCAGTGTCACTCAATTCCTTGAACTCCTTCCAAGTTGTATGCCAAAAATCACACAGGTCTATCATCAGACATTATTTTTAATGGTCTCTTCACTGACAACTCCATTAGATCCTTCTTCAGTTTTGTGGAAAGCAAAGAATTAGAAATCACCCAGTTTACAAAAGGAATTATTCCCAGTCATTCGATGCACCTGCATTCTAAGTCCAACTTCTCTTTGCTTGGAGCTCTCAGATGTCCATCCCCCTTGTACGCCACTATAGGGGAATTAAGGGTGGGTGAAAAGACCATCGTGTTATCCGTGTGTAGAAATGGGTGGTGGTGACGAGATCAGTTGAGCACAGCCTCCCTACCTGCTATATTCTCTGGCCCATTGGTTTTAGGGTTTTAGGAAGAAATGCATTGGGCAATTGCTAACTGGGAATTGATCCTCTTAAAATGCCCTGTGCTCCAGCAACCCCAAGGGATTTGTACTCTGCATGGAGGACCTTGGCCCGAGGACATTCGTTCTGAGTCCACGCCCAGAGAGCCTCAGGAAACCTACTTGTCCTCTTTCCAGCTTACCTCTCCGGGGTCCCTGTCCCCCAGTAGGCCATGGGCCCAGCTCTGCTACATGTTAGAACCAAATGGGCAGGACGCTCCCGAGCAGTGCGCTCCCGAGTTGCTTTGCGCTAAATACAGGGTTGTCTGTTGTAAGGAGCGGTCTCTCCGTCTGCCTGCCTTGTGGTTTTCTTCTCTCCTTCACCTGCGCCCGGATTTCTGCCTTGGTGCATCCTATGTGTCCTGCAAGGCGTTGGAACTGATCAGGAGTTCGACGGGAGCAAGGCACAGTAGAGTTGAGGATTGCTGCCCACTTTGCTCCTGTACCTCGGCCTCCTACTTCGCCCCTCTGTGGCTTTGGGAGCTACACCCGCCTGCTCTCACCTGGCCCAACCTGGTCTGTCCAGTGCTTCCAGGAGGGAGTGTAAGCCAGGCTCTCTGCCAGGTGGTTATAGACAGTGCTGGACAGATGCTTTTCATCAGTACTTACTGATTCCTGTGTCACTGGTGACAGCAGGACGGGGAGAGGAAAAGACTCGAATCTGTGTCTGGTGTGTTCTGCCAGCCACTCTCAGGCCCTTGATTGGGCGCTCTAGGGGGTCGTGTCGCGGCTCCAGACATGGTAGGAGGTTCCGCTCCCCAGTGCTGGAAAGCTCCATGTCCAGCGGGTTCACGGCTCGCACGGCATCTGGACCTGGCGTGAGGATGGTGGGTTGGCTCTGGATCCCAGAAGGCCAGCCTGGAGCCCAGTTGCTCACTAGCCACTAGGTGAGTGGCCCCAGCCCTGGGGCCTGAAACTTCACGTTCATGGTTAAAGTGGGTGTTGAGTTGTCCCAACACACAGGGACTTCTGGGAAGGTGGAGGGTGGAAATGAAAAGCCTGGATATGCTCGGTAAATGGTAGCCGTCAACAAGCACCCTCTCTTCTCTGCTTGCTCCTGGGGGCTGACCCTCTGGTGATCACACACAGGCTCTGGAGCAGGACAAATCAGGCCACCTTTGGCCTGATCTGTGTTGCCCCATCATCTGAAAAACGTGGATAATAATCACCTTTTTGTGCTGGACTTGTGAGGATGGATTGAGCTGATGGGTGAGAAGTCCCAGAGTTCACACCCCGCCCCGCTCCCACCCGCTGGCTGTGTGAAGTGGGCAAATTGCTGCTTTCCCACCCATGCAGTGGGGTCAGAGACCAACCCATGCAGAGATTTAGGAGAGGCACCAGTGTAGACTTGCAGCGCCTGCACTAAGTAGAGAAAGACAGAGATAGGACAGGAGAGTAGCTGGGAAATGAAGCAGACTGAGGAAGCGTGCGGGGCAGGGAGTCAGGCGACGGAACAGGGACCATCGGAAGTGAGAGTCCCCGAGAGGGCCCTCCAGCTGCCACTGCACCAGCCTGGGGTACACAGTGGCCACGGGCCAGGGGGATACCAGGCCACAGCACGCATGAGGCATATCGTCCCTGGAGGGTCACTTTGCTGGCAGGATTATGGCAAGAAAGTTGGGTTATAACCTCACGATTGCTGTAGAATTGATGCTTTTGAACTGTGGTGTTGGAGAAGACTCTTGAGAGTCCCTTAGACTGCAAGGAGATCAAACCAGTCCATTCTAAAGGAGATCAGCCCTGAATATTCATTGGCAGGACTGATGCTGAAGCTGAAGCTCCAAAACTTTGGCCCCTGATGCAAAGAGCTGACTCACTTGAAAAGACCCTGATGCTGAGAAAGATTGAAGGCCAGAGGAGAAGGGGACGGTGGAGGATGAGATGGTTGAATGGCATCACTGACTCAACGGACATGAGTTTGAGCAAGTTCCGGGAGTTGGTGATGGACAGGGAAGCCTGGTGTGCTGCAGTCCAGGGGATTGCAAAGAGTTGGACACGACTGAGCAACTGAACTGAACTGAACTGAACTGAATCTCACGATGGATAATTTTGTGTTCTATCTATATTATGAGTCAGGACAAAGGAAGCACAAAACTTCAGGAGCATTTGGTCCTGTGGCTGGTTGCTGCCTTCTGCCACACCCCAGCCTCCCCTGGGGAAGTGGGGCTGCCGCTTAGCCAGCACAAGCTGTTTAGTGAAGAAGCAGGCAGCATGACCTTGTCCATCCGTCTCATGTGCAGATGGGGAAACAGGTGCTGAGAGCTCAGGGGACTGGCCAGCCCTAGACTGGAGAGTCCTCCATACCTGGCCTCTCCCAACCTACCTCATCTTTAAGGGCTCTTCCTGATTTTTCATGTAATTCAGATGGAAAAGCACCGAATGGCAGCCCCCACGGCAGATCTGTGCGAGGCCAGTATTCGGGGACCTGGATTTTTGACCAAGCGTTGAGACATGCATCTGGTACGTGATAGTTGAGGGGCAGGAGGACCCGATGGGGCCAGCATGAGGGTGGAGGCATGGCTGAATGTCGGCATCAGCTGCAGACCCCTGAGTACGCAGGGCCTGTTAGTATCTGCAGAGACCGACCCTAACCTCCTCTACACCGTCACTGCCCTCAGTCAGCAAATCTGAGCCTCCCCAAGACCCTGGAAGCTGACTGCTGGTAGAGCGTGTAGGAATCTGGGTGTTGGGAGTGTGGGGCCCTTTTGGCAGAACTTGCTGTAGACTACAGCTCTGAAACGAGCCTTGGAGAGAAAGAAATGCTGTGGTCAAATTGGTTGGGAAACCTGGGGTTAGTGGTCAGTTGCGTTCCTTTACTGCAGGTCCTCTTCCAGCCGGCACAGCTCCTGGGCGTGTCTCCCCAGACGGGCCATGCCTCCCACTTGCCTGACCATGGGCCCCTCTCCCCAGGACCCATTCAGGAAGTTGGGTCCAAGAGTGCTTCAGGGAGAACTGACAGCAATGCCAGCTCTCCTCTACCGAGTGCCTGCTGTGCACTGGGCACTGTGCTGAGTGGTCTCAGTGTTACTGCTCATGTCATTTCTCCCCCGTCTCCTTCGATGAGGTGAGCACTCTTTTACTGTGTCCATTTTATAGAAAGGAAGCCTGAGGTGTGGGCTTTTCCCTGGCTTGTCCAGGGCCCCATCTATTTCGTGGTGAGCTGAGATTTGAACCCAGGGTCGCTGGTGTTGCTGCACTGTAGGGCTGCCGCTGTGTTGCACTCGCCCCATGCCCCGAACCCCTCTGCCCATCCAGACCCTTCTGCAGACAGGGCACCTGCAGCCCGGGGTCCCAGGGTGAATGAGGGGCAGGCAGGGCCTTGTGCTTAGGTGTCCCCTCCTGCCAGCACATGCTCAGTCTTGAGATTCAGCATGCCAAGCAAGTGGTCCGTTTTGCTCTGGGGCCAGGAGAGGGCCTGCGGGTGGCGACCTGTGCCTCTGTGACTCTGAATGGATGGAGGTCTGTGAGCAAGGCTGCAGGTACCCTCGGCGCTCTGTGGGTTGAGGGAGAAGCCAGTGGGACTGACCTGATTATAAACAGCGCCAACTGGGTGGATAAGTTGGGGATATTGCAGCCCTCAGGCTCCGTCCATCAGCCCACACTTATTGTTCAGTTTGAGGAAAGACCTCAGGTCATTGAAGGCAGTTGGAGAAACTGAGGCCCAAGTCTTGTGGCAGAGAAGGGCAGAGACCTCATCCGGAAGTGGGTCGAGTCTGAACAAGGCTGTGGCCTCAGTCTTTTTGGGGAGAGAGACCCCCACCTTGCCTTCCATGGGGCTCCGGCCCCTCTACCTCCCACTTGCCTTTCCGTCCTCCGCCTGCTCAAGTCCCCTGACCAGCCGCCCTTGCTGCTGCCTTGTCAGGGTCCCACACTGGCCACCAGGTCCTGCACTTGGGTGTCATAGCCTCATCACCCTGCAGGTCCCCTTGCCCAGTGGTCTGTCTGATTCCCATCAGACAGAGGGCAGTGATCGCATCCTGCTCATGGCTGGGGCCTCCATGCCTGGCCCATTGAAGATGCTCAGCAAATTCCCGATCATTGAAGGGGAATCAGCAGAAACTGTCGAGGAGCGGGTGGAAGCACAGGGAGGGAATCCAGGTCTTTATTACTCAGTGACAGATGAGGAGAACAGCGGGGCGCTGTGAATTTACTGAGCCCCTGCTGTGTGCCAGTCACGGGGCTAAACACAGGGAAATATACACTCTGATCTTTGCCCTCCGTGTGTGTATATTTTTCCCAGTGAGACAAGGGTAACACATATAAAACTGTTGAATAACAGGCTGCTAAATCCTGTGCTGGTTTGGAGGACAGCGTTCCCTTGAGGGACCCACGGTGGCCAAGTGGCGCTGCCCACTGGTGGGCCTGCTGACTCATGGGTTGTAGCTCATTCATCTTGACCTTGATCATGAGATGCAGGCATCCTAGTCTTGTTTCACAGGTGAAGAAGCTGAAGCCTGAACTGGAAAAGGAGTGTGCCTGGGATCAAACACCCAAGGAGGGGGGTGGCAGAGCCGAGCTCACCACCAGGCTCCAAGCCCAGTGCTCTTCTGACTTAACTTGATACCTGGAGTTCACACCCAGTGGTGGCTCAGATCTTAAAGAGTTTGCCTGCAATCCAGGAGACCTAGGTTCGATCCCTGGGCCAGGAAGGTCTCCTGGAGAAGGGAATGGCAAACCTCTCCAGTCTTCCATACGTTTTTTTCAGATAAGGAAACTAACGCCTGGCCAGTAAATGGTTGAGCTGAGACTCTATCCCAGAGCTGTTGGATTTTAAACCAGTGGTTCCCACACTTAGTTGCTGAGGATCAGAATCCTCTATGGATACTTGAGGGGGAAACCAGCCGTTCAGGTGCCCTGAGTATGGAGTGGGGCCACGGAGTCTGTGTGTGTGTGCAGGCTCCCAGGCTGTTCTGTTAGGAAGGATGGGGCCTGGACCTAGGTCTGTGTGAGGGATGGGTAAGGCCTTCCAACTCCTGGGGCCTCTGCCAGGCTGAGTCTCATGGGCTCTGCTGGCTTCCCTGCTGTGGGCCTTTGCCCTGTTCTGCATGGCTGGGCTCTGCCTTTGACCCGTCTTTGGTGCCCTCTGGGAACTCAGCCATTTTGGTCTCCCTGCCTCTGGGAGAGGGCTTCTATAGTGGCTCAGATTGTAAAGAATCTGCCTGCAATGCAAGAGACCTGGGTTCGATCCTTGGATCAGGAAGATCACCTAGAAAAGGGAATGGCTACCCACTCCAGAAGGGCCTGGAAGAGGGCTGGAGTCAGGCATTTAATGAGGTTGATCTCTGCACATCAGAGGAAATAAAATGGCACCTCAGTAGATGAGAGGGGTCCTCTCCTTGCCAGACATGTGCGTAGTAGGGCTGGGCACTTTCTGGGGGCTGTATGGAGCCACCCCTATGAGATAGGTATTTTTAGCCCCATTTTACAGTTGAGCAGACTGAGGCTTCGTGTGTTGAAGGAAATTACCAAGGTCGTGCTGCTGGTAGGTGGCAGAACAGGGACAGGGATCTAGATGTGTCTGGTTCAAAGCTTGTCCTCTTAACCTCTGTCCATCCTGACAAGGAGTAGTAGCTGGAGATTATTCTGTTGCAGCTAAGGGACGATTTCCTTACATGGGTGCAGCTGATTCCTTACTCTGAAATTCTTTTACATTCATCTCCTTTTTTTCTTGCAAGGAATAGCTATGAGTAACCTTAGAAGTTACATTCTGTGTCTTACAGATTTGGAAGCTGAGGCCCAGAGGTGGGAAGTGACTTGCCAAGGTCACTCAGAGAGTTGAGACAAAACCCTGAACTCGACCCCAGCCTCCCAGCCTCCAGCTCAGGGCTGTCTTTGCTGGTCCTTGCTGCCCTCTTGCTTGCAGGGAACAAGATGGCCTGTTGGCACAGAGTTGGTGTTACCTGGGGCTTCCCAGGTGGTGCAGTGGTAAAGAACCAGCCTGCCAGTGCAGAAGATAGAAGAGACGTGTGTTCGATCCCTGGGTCTGAAAGATCCCCTGGAGGAGGAAACAACAACCCGCTCCAGTATTCTTGCCTAGAAAATTCCACGGACGGAGGAGGCTGGCGGGCTACAGTCTGTGGGGTTGCAAAGAGTCGCACACCGCTGAGCACACCTGCTGTTACCTGGAAGTTATCACCAAGGGTCCTGGGGCCTTGTGGTTGTGCGCATCAGATGCTGGCTGACCAGTCCCTTCCTTTCCTGTTTTCCAGGGTCCTATGAGTGTGGAATCTGTGGCAAGAAGTACAAATATTACAACTGTTTCCAGACCCACGTCCGGGCACACCGAGGTGAGTGGCGTGTACCGGGGCAGAGCCGAGGGACTCCGTCCTCCCCATCCCCTGCCTGTTTTTTTCCACGCTGACCCCTTGAGGATGACCTCAGAGCACTCTTTGCAGTGGAAGTGGGACCCGAGGCGAAGGGGAGAGGCCTCCTTAACTTGGGGGAGCACCCTGGGGTGGGGATGGAGTGGGGAGGAGTGCCCAGGACATGCCCCCCGAGCTTCTGCCAGCAGTGCTCTGGACTGCCGCGCGTGGGCCCGCATCCTCCCGAGGCGCTTCGGAACCGCCCGGTGTCAGCGGCACCTGCTGGAAGGGACTCCTGTCACCTCGTGTGTTGCTCACGGGGTAGCACCCTGCCGGAGATGAGGACGCCGGGGACAGGAAGGGCGGTTGCCGCTCCCTGAGCCTGACCCTGGCAGGTAGGGACGAAGGGCACCAGGTCAAGGCTGCCAGGCGGCAGGAAACACAGCGAAGGCTCTGGGCCTGCATCTTGAGTGGAGCAGGGGCATCCTTGGGCTCGCAGCGTCGGCCTCTCCTGGCCCCCGCCTTCTCGGCTTCTCTCCCTCTTGGCAGTAGCCCTTTCACTGTCTGGTCGGCTCACCCCCTTCTTCTCTCTCTGTTACAGACACTGAAGCCACCTCAGGGGAGGGAGCCTCCCAAGGCAGTGAGTATTTTTCCGTCCTCCTGGGCTGCAGGGGCTGAGAGGGCCAGAGGTGGAGGGAGGAGGGAGAGCCAGAGCCGGGGTGAAGCTCTCAACTCTGCACCCCAAGATGGCCCTGGGCAGCTTCCAGGAGGCACCGGAGGCACCTTTGCCCAAGTGTGCTCCATGGCATAGTCATCCTAGGGAAGTTAACAGGCGATCAAGGGTGCTCTGGCCAGATCACCTGGGGACACCTTGAATTCTGCTAAGATGAACATGTTTCTTTGCTCGAGACATCTCAGGGCCCTTCATTGGCAAAATATGTACATGTGCCCCAAAAGGGACCCAGTGTGTGCACTCTGTTCTTTTGACTCCCACTCACGGGCTGAGGTGGAGAAGGCAGTGGCACCCCACTCCAATACTCTTGCCTGTAAAACCCCATGGACGGAGGAGCCTGGTGGGCTGCAGTCCATGGGGTCGCAAGAGTCGGACATGACTGAGCCACTTCCCTTTCACTTTTCACTTTCATGCATTGGAGAAGGAAATGGCAACCCACTCCAGTGTTCTTGCCTGGAGAATCCCAGGGACGAAGGAGCCTGGTGGGCTGCCGTGTATGGAGTCGCACAGAGTTGGACACGACTGAAGTGACTTAGCAGCAGCAGCAGCAGCAGCAGCAGCAGCATGGGTTGAAGGGCTTCCCCTGTTAGTTCCAGTGCTGAAGAATCCGCCACCAATGCAGGAGACTCGAGATCAATCCCTGGGTCAGGAAGGGAGGAAGAAATGGCATCCCACTCCAGTCTTCTTGCTGGGACAATCCCATGGCTAGAGGAACCTGGCGGGCTACAGTCCATGGGGTCGCAAAAGAGTCAGACAGGACTGAGCGACTAAGCACACACTCATGCATGCATGGGTTGGGGGTCGGTCACCATAACTGATGTTTGGGAAGTGTTACTTTGGAGAGTTATTTCAGGAGCACTCACAGGCATGAATCCTGGGGCGCGGTGTCCCAGCCCTGGGGGTGCACAGAGCCTCAACATCTGGGGACAATGTTCCACTTGGCTGCTTGCAGGGCCCCTGCTTGCCTTCCCTCCAGATCTAAACCCACAGGGCTGGTAGGCAGCCAGCCAGGAGGTGTAGGCGGGGGGTGGAACCTCTCCCCACTCAACAGACCTGAGCTCCAAAACCCAGCAGTTCCCCTCCCAGGTGTGTGTGTGCAGCTGGGAATTAAGACATTCTTAGCAGGGACTTCCCTGAGGGTCCAGTGGTTAAGACTTCACCTTCCAATGCAGGGGCTGCAGGTTCGAACCTTAGTTGGTGAGCTGAGATCCTGCATGCCTCAAAAAAACACAAAGCAGAAGCAGTATTGTAACAGATTCAATAAAGACTTTAAAAATGGTCCACATCAAAAAAAATTTAAAAAAAGATGTTCTTAGCAGCACTGTTCATAACAGCTTCAAACCAGAAACCACCCAGCACTAGCTGAATAGTGAGTAACTCACAGCATGTTCTCACAGTGAACTACAGGACTATAGTAGAGCCGTGAGAAGGAAAGACGGCGGCTACACACAACAGTGTGTGGTACCACAGACGGAACGTTAGCAGAAGGAGCCTGGCAGAAAGAGTTCCTCCTCTTCCGATCTGTGTACAGAAAGTGTAGAGGCAGAAGGAAACTAACTCGTGATGCAGGAAGTCAGAGCCACAGTCACCCTCGGAAAGGGGCTTCTGGCTTTCAAGATTGGAGCTGGGTACTGGCTACACAGATGTTTGCAGCTTCTGAGAGGGTGATGAGCTGAACATTTAGAGTTTGTACATTTTTCTGTATCAGTGGTCAGCGTATTTTTTGGTAGGGGACCAAAGAGTAAATATTTTAGATTTTGCAGGCCAGATGTCTCCATCACATCTGCTCAGCTCTGCCATGGAGCATGAAGGCAGTCAGGGACCGTATGGAAATGAATTCTTGACCAAAACAGATGCTGGGCAGGCCACAGTTTGGGCACCTCTGTTCTACTTGTTTGGTATACCACCAGAAAAACTTTCTTAAAATGATAAACAAACAGGACTTCCCCACTGCTTGAAAATCCAAAACAGAGTAGTTCAAGGAGGTAGGAAGGACCTTAGTTCCATTGGGTTCTAACAGGTTTTCTTCTGAGGCATTTTCTCATCCACTCTTTCTTTGGATTCTTCTTGTGTTTAGTTGCTAAGTTGTGTCCAACTCTTTGCGACCCCATGGACTGCAGCACGCCAGGCTTCCCTGTCCATCACCACCTCCCAGCATGAGAGTTTACTCAAACTCATGTCCATTGAAACAGGGATGGTATCCAACCATCTCATTCTCTGTTGCCCTCTTTTCCTCTTGCCCCTCAGTCTTTCCCAGCATCAGGGTCTTTTCCAGTGAGTTGGCTCTTTGCATCAGGTGGCCAGTTTTGGAGCTTCAGCTTCAACATTAGTTCTTTCTGTGAATATGCAAGGTTGACTTCGTTTAGAATTGACTGGCTTGATCTGCTTACTGTCCAAGGGACTCTTACCACGTGATTCTTACACCACATGAAAGGCCGGTGTGGCTGAGACTACCCTCTGTTTTCTGGAGAATCTGAGCATCAGATTGGCCAGGCACCTGCCCCCAGGCCTGCAGCAGGAGATGGCGAATGCTGTGTCCACTCCTTGAGCCCCACCCTGCCCCTACCTGGCCCCTGGCTCCTTCTCCCTCAGTAGCTCCCTTCTCTTCACCTGCCTGTGGTCAGCACAGTGGAAGAACTTCCCTATTTATCTTTCCTTCCTTGACTTCTCTGGGCCCCCGCCTCCAGGCATCCCCTCAATGCCCTGTCATGCTCCATCTGGCTTCTGTCATTCCCGGAGGCTCGCTGGTTGTGGAGGACTTGGGGACTGAGGTATTTTTGGTCCTTCCGTCACTTTTCCCTTGCTCCCTAAGTATTCTTTCCCCGGGCCGGTGTGCTCGACTTGACCCTCAATCTTGCAGCCACACCTGCTCAGAAAGCCTGGCGTCCTCACACCCCATCCTTGTGACGGGAGCCTGGCTGTGGAGTCCTGGGGAGAAGTTTCAGTCCAGCCTTGTTTTTGCAAAGGAGGATCCTGAGTCCCAGATAGAAGTCATGCGGTTTGTTCAGGGTGGAGGTGGGCAGAGAAACCAAGTCTCACCCCCTCTAGGCCAGGGATCTTTCATGTATTTGTTAGAAAAATAGCATAGGCATGCATAGCAGCATAGATTCAGTTACTAGTCTCTCAACTAAGAACCTCGAAGATGAGCTCCACATCCAGCTGTCTTGCCACTGTTGCATTCTTTCCCTTTGTTCAACTGTATTAGGTGCCATTTACTGAATATTTATTGCATGTTATGCCTTGTGCTTCCCTGGTGGCTCAGACGGTAAAGCGTCTGCCTGGGTTGGGAAGATCCCCTGGAGAAGGAAATGGCAACTCACTCCAGTACTCTTGCCTGGAAAATTCCACGGACTGAGAGGCTCTTCAGAGCCTGGTAGGCTACAGTCCATGGGGTCGCAAAGAGTCGGACACGACTGAGCGACTTCACTTTATGCTTATTTATTCTTTATTACAATTCTGGGAGATGAATTTTTTTTATCATTCTCATTTTGCAGATGAGAAAATCAAGGTGTAGAGAGTTTAGGGCACATGTCCAACATTAATGACACCTGAAAGTGGTAAAGTTGACTTCAGACTTGGGGGAGCCTGACTATAAGGCCTGCCTGTCTCCCAAGGCAAATTGGCAGTGGCATTCCTAGAGACGCCGAGCTCTCCTGGGGTTCTGGAGACATGGTCTCACTGACAAGAAACTCATTTTCCCTTTCTTCCCTTGGGTATAAATCTCATCCTAATTCCCTCCAGCCTTAGGTGAGCCTGGGGATGTGGCCCCATCCATGTAGTAGTTTGGGATTTGACAGAGCAGGGTAGGGGCACTTCTTAGTGGCAAAAAGCTGGGGGTTTGCATTTTCTCGGAGGTGGCAGATGTACGTGGCCCAGTGGGTAGGAGAGAGGCAGTGTGGACAGAGATGAGACGCACGGGGCAGGTCGCTGCAGGGCGACCAGCAGTGACCAGTATGGGGGGCATGACAGGGGCAGGAACCTACCTGGAACCAGCAGACTCAGGTGGTCTCGACTTATCCACCTCTGTTCCCCAGATGTCCGAGAAAGATGATGGTCCAGATGGCACTTCATGGGAGAGGTTGTCTATGCTGGATTGCTGGCCATGGGTGAGGGTCATGTGCCAGGCTTGGAATTCTGGAACCGTCAGCACGGGAGAGGCCCTGGGAGTCTGCTCATCTACCACCCTCCCAAATTAGGGGGAGACGGGGGACTCTTGAGTCCCTTGGTGGGGTTGGTACTTGCTGGCAGTCTGGTTGAGGCAGGCCAGGACCGAGACTTTCCACCCCCACCACCTCTCCTCGCACCGCTCCGTGGCTGGCTGGGGCAGAGGCTTGGAGATGGTAGGGCCTGGTAGGATGGTGGATGCCTGGTCCCCATGAAGGGTGCACGCAGGCCCACCTTGCTGTGGGGCTTGCGGCAGGTCCCTTCCGATCCTCAGTGGCCTCGAGTGGTAGGTGGTCGCTCCTTCCTCCCTTGGCTGCAGGGACAAGCGCAGGAAAGGCCCACCGGCTCTTGGCCCGGCTTCTCGCAGTGCAGTGCTGCACCACCAGTCCAGTCGCTCGGTCGTGTCCAGCTCTTTACGGCCCCGTGGACGGCAGCACGCCAGGCCTCCCTGTCCATCACCAGCTCCCAGGACGGTTATTCTCATGGAACTTCACAAAGTGATGAACCCGGCCCTTAGGAGTGCAGCACACACGGGGTGCCATTGGCGAGCCTTTGAAAGTGACTTCCAGGCTTCTCGGTCTCCTTCTGGAGAAGACTCCTAACACCCCAGGGGCTCCTCTCCACAGATCAGCAGTTGGGCCCAGTCTGGCCCAGACCCACTTCTCCACGGCCCCCAAGGGCCCGAAGCCCCGGTAACCCCGTGTCCTTCCGTCCTCCACAGACAACTTCAGGTACACGTGTGACATCTGCGGGAAGAAGTACAAATACTACAGCTGCTTCCAAGAGCACCGAGATCTGCACGCGGTGGATGGTGAGTCAGGCCCCTCACCCCTGGGGAGCGGAGTTGCGCAAACAGACCTCTCTCCGGAGCTCTCGCCAGGCCCCCGCCCCACCCTCAACTTCCCCTCCCTCCCGACCCAGGGAAGGCCGGCCGCAGACAGGCCACAAGCGAGCGAGCAGAGTGACCAGCTTGTGAGGATTCTGGGCGAAGGAAGGTCCCCACCATGCTCCCTCTATATATGCTTCTGAGTAGGGTAACCCAAGTGAAGTTGCCATTTTTGTAGGTCAAAAATCAGTCGAATATCAGCAGTTTTATATTAGTTCGTTTTACGATTTCATGTTGAGTATTCACATGCTCTGGTGAAATTAAACCAATTTTTTAAAATGAATGATGATATTTTAGCATCTTAGATTATAGAGTTAGAAATTAGAACGATAAATTTAGGTAATTTATTTTTGGAATCTTAAGAATCCTGGAAATAGGGTCTTCGCCTGGGAAAGGATCCTGGAAAGTTCCCTCTCCAGCCCCACAGCCCCAGCCAGAGTCAAGCCCTGACATTCAGGCCCTATCCCTATAGCCACTGGCCCACCGCTCCTCTCTCCTCCTCTTTCTCTTCCCCTCCCCTTATCCCTCCTTCTTTTTCTGCTGCCCTGGCCCCTCCAGTGAGTGGCGGAGATCTGAAAACAGGCCCGCCAAAAGCATCTTCCTGCCCTGGGTGGTCCCAGCCCATGGCGAGGGTCCCAGCCCCATGGGGAGGGTGAGGAACAGAAGCACGTGCCCTCCTGGGGCCCCTGGCTTTCTGGGGCATCCACAGTGGCTAGCAGGCTAGTGGGACCAAGGCCGGGGGCATCGGGCAGAGGCGGGGACTAACAGGGCTCCTGTTTGCTTCTTTCCTTCTGCGGCTGCCGCCTCCCGCCCGGGCGCAGTGTTTAGTGTGGAAGGGGCCCCTGAGAATCGGGCAGGTAAGTCCTCGGTGGCAGCCCACCTCCCTGTCCCCAGCTGAGCTCTGAGACCTGGTTACCAGGGTGCTAAGGGCCATGTGTTCTCCCACAGACCCCTTCGACCAAGGTGTCGTGGCCACTGACGAGGTGAAGGAGGAGCCTCCGGAACCATTCCAGAAAATCGGGCCAAGTATGCAGGCCTCTCTCTGGGGCCGGGGCCGGGTGGGGGAGACAGGCAGGGGGTGGCGGAGGGCAGCAGGGCAGGTCCCACTCCTGGAAGGGGTAGTGTTGGGAATCCTGCAGCAACTGGCTCTGGCCAGTGAGTCGCTGGCCTCCTTGTCCCTCACTTTGCCCACCTATCAAATGGGTCAATCACTCGTAGGACTTTAGTTTTTGAGAAGCAACAGGACAGCACAGGGTCCAGGTCAGAGCAGTGAAGGTACCACAGGCTTGGTGGCTGGTCTGTTAGCCATCCTGAGCCCCGGCTCCTCACCTATGGAGTAAGGGGGACACTTTGCCGCAGGTTTGTTGGGGGATTAAATGAGATCATGGATGTAAATCACCTATTCATTAGCACAGTGCCTGGTACATAGTAGTGCTCAGAAAATACTGTTGTTATTTTTGTCGAGTGGGTTTATTAGCCATTGAAGCTGTCCAGGGGAGCCACATGCGGATGCTGTAGTCCTCACCCCAGTAAGCCCCTGGAGGCAGGAGCCATTCACTTGACCTGCCTGTTTGCAACATGTGTGTTGAGTGTCGTAGGGACACAGCAGTGAGCAAGACAGATGTGGCCCTGTTTTGGGTAATTTACACGGTGGGGGGCGGGAGGCGGGCATTCGGTCAATAAGTAGTTACAACGTTAGAAGCGCGGGGAACAGCGAGGCCAGGAGGCGACTGACCAGCCTCGGGAATCCAGGAGGCTTCTGTGTGGGGCTGAGAGTGGAGACGAGCCCCTGCACCCCATGTGAAGGCAGGAGGACTGCACTTGTCCCAGAAACTGAAAGGCAGATCGGATCTGAGCTTAGGTCTTAAAAGAGCCTTGGAAACCAGAAGAGGGCAGTTAGACTTCATCCTGAGGGGACTGAGCCAGCATTCACCCAGTGGAAAAAGGGACTTGATCAGACTGGCATTTTAGGAAGGTATTTTGGCTGCTGCAGGGAGTATGGATTGGGATGGGGCGCGGGGTGGGGTTTTCACAAGTGAGCCCTTCAGGATTTTGCATACTTGCTCCTTCCTCTCTGTTTCCCATGCCTCTCTTACTACTCAGCGAGAGGAGACCTCCGCTGGTGCTGCTTGTTGCAGTGAGGATTAAGGCAGCTTGTGAAAATATACATACATACACAGATTGAAAGGATGAGGAAGTTTAGCAAAGGAGAGTCAAGGAAGCTGAGACAGCAAAGCCAGAGACAAGTCTCAGAGGATGGGGCCTGGTCCTGGCCCTGGGAAAGTGCTGGATGGACCTCTGAAGAAGGACTTTCCTCCTTCCTCTCCTTTTCTTTACCTCTTAAAACACTCAGGGAACTGGAGATGTGATAACATCTGTAAAGGGGTTCCACGGTGCCTGTCATGTGCATGATAAAATCTGATAAACAGTGACATTAATATTCTTGAAGAAAATGATGAGATCCTTCACACTGGAACTGCTAGAAGTTAGACTATGGGAAAACCCAGATGTAAATCAGACATGCCTCGTGACAGACATTCTTAGACCAGTACAGGACAGGGACACTGGGGTCTCTGACCCTCCCCCTCCCCGCTGCTCCAGTTCCATCTAACAGCAGCCCCAGCACAGCACCCCCACTTCCATCTGTAGCATCATAATTAGGAAGATTGAGTGTAGACTACATAAGCTATAGAATCACACAAGCCCAGGTTTGAATGCTGACATCCCCAGTTCACTAGCTACTTACCCCCTCTGAAAGTGGCTCAGTTGTGTTCGACTCTGTGAACCCGTGGACTATAGCGTCCATGGAATTCTCTAGGCCAGAATACTGGAGTGGGTAGCCTTTCCCTTCTCCAGGGGATCTTCCCAACCCAGAGATTGAATCCAGGTCTCCCACATTGCAGGCGGATTCTTTACCAGCTGAGCCACCAGGGAAGCCCAAGAATACTGGAGTGGGTAGCCTATCCCTTCTCCAGCAGATCTTTCCAACCCAGGAATCGAACTGGGGTCTCCCAGATTCTGCCTGCAATGGGGGAGACTACCCACTGCAGTGTTCTGGCTTGGATCAGTCCATGCACCGTGTAGCCCATGGGGTCACAAAGAGCTGGACGCGGCTGAGCAACTTTCACTCCTTCTCAGTGTCCTTGGACTCATGTGTAAGTTGGGAACAAGAGCATCTATCTTGGAGCCTCCCTGGTGGCCCAATGGTTAACACTCCACCTTCCAGTGCCAGGGGTGCCAAAGTTTAGTCTCTGGCGGGGAGCTACCCCACATGCCTCAGAACCAAGACGTGAAACAGAAACAATGTTGTAACATGTTCAATAAAGACTTTAAAAAAAAAAAAAAAGAACATCTATTTCTTCTTCAGTGCTGTTGGAGGATGACCAACCACATCAGGTGTCTAACCCAGTGCCTGGATCATGTTCTGGGCTTAACAAATGAGTGATGTTGCCGAGAGACAGTGGAGAGTTTAGAGCCATCCCAGAGATGAACCCCAGCTCTACACTTAAGCCTGCGTGACGTCCTGCAAGTTTTATAATCTCTCTAATCACAGTAGTGACAGTAAAATTCACCTCTCAGGATTGTTGTGCTGATTAGATGAGATTATATTTGTAAAGGAATTAGCATAGTCCTTGACATTGACATGGAAAACATTAAATACGTGGTACCTGTTAATTACCCAGAAAGGTACAGAGCAAGCTGAAACTTGTTCTTTGTGTCAGTATCTACACCTGACAGCCAGCCAGTTGCTGGGACCTAGGACGAATTATCACAAACTATATGGAAGAGAAGTGTGCATTGAGAAAACTGAACTGAGTTTGGCTCCCACCTTGACGCTGTGGACCTGAGATGTCTGTATAAGAGTTACAGCTAAGGGGCTGCCTTGAGAGAGAAGAATCCTGCTTCTTTGGCTTCTGCCACTTTTTGTAAGCTGCCTGATGCTACAGAACCGTGATGGTGGTGAGCGACTGAATAAGGGGAGCTAGTAGAGGACGGTGCTCTGTGGAGAGGCTAGTTCCCATGGGTAGAGCTCTGTAGGTTAAGAGAAGATGAGAAGCAGCAGCAGCAGCAGAGCATGCTGGGAAGTACTCCTTCCACATCCATGTCAGCAGTGCAAATCGGAGAGCCGGGTACGAGGAGGAAGCCAGAGCCAGAACAGAGCAGAGGAGTCCTGCCAGAAAGAGGGAGTTGGTCTAAGAGGCCCGCTGTGTCCGCTTGCTCTTCAGCTACAGATCTGAGAATTGCTCCCCTGGTGATGGTCTGCCATGATAATGGGACGATCAAGGACAATTCATTCAAGTCTGTTGAAACAGAGTAAATCTGGACTTAGACATTACTTGATTTTTATACCTAGATAAGGAAGCATCCAGTCCCAAAGGTAGTGCCAAAGAATGTTCAAACTATCGTGCAGTCGCACTCATCTCACACGCTAGCAAATTAATGCTCAAAATTCTTCAAGCCAGTCTTCAGCAATACGTGAACCAAGAACTTCAAGATGTTCAAGCTGGATTTAGAAAAGGCAGAGGAACCAGACATCAAATTGCCAACATCCATTGGATCATCGAAAAAGCAAGAGAGTTCCAGAAAACATCTATTTCAGCTTTAGTAACTGTGTCAAAGCTTTTGTGTGGATCACAACAAACTGTGGAAAATTCTTCAAGAGATGGGAATACCAGACCACCTGACCTGCCTCCTGAGAAGTCTGTATGCAGGTCAAGAAGCAACAGTTAGATCTAGACATGGAACAACAGACTGGTTCCAAATCAGGAAAGGAGCGCGTCAAGACTGTATATCGTCACCCTGCTTATTTAACTTATATGCAGAGTACATCATGTGAAATGCCAGGCTGGATGAAGCACAAGCTGGAATCAAGATTGCCAGGAGAAATAACAATAACCTCAGATAGGCAGATGACACCACCCTTATGGCAGAAAGTGAAGAGGAACAAAAAGCCTCTTGATGAAAGGGAAAGAGGAGAGTGAAAAAGTTGGCTTAAAACTCAACATTCAAAAACTGAAGATCATGGCATCCGGTCCCATCACTTCATGGTAAATAGATGGGGAAACAATGGAAACAGTGAGAAACTTTATTTTGGGGGGCTCCAAAATCACTGCAGATGGTGACTGCAGCCATAAAATTTTAAAAGACACTTGTTTCTTGGAAGAAAAGCTATAACCAACCTAGACAGAACAGAACAACCTAAACCAACAACCTAAACAGAAACATTACTTTGCCAACAAAGGTCCATCTAGTCAAGGCTATGGTTTTTCCAGTAGTCATGTTTGGATGTGAGAGTTGGACTATACAGAAAGCTGAGCACCAATGAATCGATGCTTTTGAACTGTGGTGTTAAACCTTGGACTGCAAGGAGATCCAGCCAGTCCATACTAAAGGAAATCAGTCCTGAATATTCATCGGAGGGACTGATGCTGAAGCTGAAACTTCAATACTTTGGCCACCTGATGCGAAGAACTGACTCATTTGAAAAAAACCCTGATGCTGGGAAAGATTGAGGGCAGGAGAATAAGGGGACGAGAGAGGATGAGATGGTTGGATGGCATCACTGACTCAATAGACATGAGTTTGAGCAGGCTCCAGGAGTTGGTGTTGGACAGGGAAGCTTGGCGTGCTGCAGTTCATGGGGTTGCAAAGAGTCGGACACCACTGAGTGACTGAACTGAAGGAAGAGTGACTTTAAAAGTTTTTGGTTTTTGTTTTTAAAAAAAGAAAACTCGGGAATTAGGAAAATTCTGCATGACAACAACAGGAATTTAGGAGACCTAGAGGAAGAGTATGCCTCTGAAAGTGATGTACCAGTGAGCCTGGAGGAAATCCTATTGGACAGCCACAGTCAAGTATGAGAAAATATGACCTTAGTTCAGTCTGGCTGCTATAACAAACTACCCCAGACTGGCCTACATAATAGAAATTTACTTTTTCACAGTTCTGGAGGCTGAAGTCTGAAATCAGGGTGACAGTATGGTTGGGTTCTGATCCAGGGATGCTCTTTCTGGCTGTACTCTCACATGGTGAGAAGAAAAAGAGAGCAAGCTCTCTGGTGCCTCTTGTTATAAGGATACTAATTCCATCATGAAGGACACCCCCCACCCCCCCACCTCCATCCTCATGACCTCATCTAAACCCAGTCCCTTCCCAAAGGCCCCATCTCCAAATACCATTGCATTGACATCTATTTTGGAGATAGGGCATCAGCCTCTAAATATGGGGGTGGGGGAAACAGTTCAGTCCACAGCATGACCAGCGTGAGAAAGGAAGCTGCGTCATGGAAAAGCAACAAGATGAAAAGGCAAAGAGAGGGGAGTGAGATGAGAAGAATGGGAGAGAGAAAGGAAATAGAGGAACAGAACTGGCATGTAATTAAAGCCTTCATTATAGATAGTAAAGAGCAGACTTGGTCTGCAGAGACGGAATTAACGATGTGAAGGACAAACTTGAACAGAGGAGCATCGTAAGAGGAAAACATGATGAATACAGAGAGTAGGGAACCTGTTCCAGATCACTGGTGTTCCTCTACCAGTGGGCCGGAAGCGATACTCCAGAGACAATAGAAGAAGCAACCGCTCAGCTAAAGGAAGACCTATGCATAAAGATTCAAAGGCTTGTCATATGTCAGGTAGTAGCAGTAGTTGTAGTTTGTCGCTCAGTCGTGTCCAACTCTTTGCAACCCCATGGACTGTAGTCCACCAGGCTCCTCCCTCCATGGGATTCTCCAGGCAAGAGTACTGGAATGGGTTGCCTTTTCCTTCTCCAGGGGATCTTCCCGACCCAGGGATCGAACCCGGGTCTCCCGCATTGCAGGCAGACGCTTTAACCTCTGAGCCAAGGAAAGAGCCCTATATGTCAGGTAGCCCATAACTAAAAGATATTAGTGACTCCTTATGAATATAAGGGGGAAAACCATACAGGCACCTGGAAATAAAAAGCAAGTTATTTTCAAGTGACTCAGTGACTCCAAGGTGGACTTGCCTCGGATTTCCCTACACGGCTAAATACTGAAGTATTATGGAGTGTGTTCTGAAGGGGAAAGGTTGCAATCTTAAGAATTTTATATCTAGACAAATTTTTATTTATGTGTAAAGAAAAAGCAAGGGCTCAAGATCAGGCTGTTTCTCCTGTGAACCCATCTTCAAAAAAAAAATTACTTGAAGATGTACTCCAATGAACTGACTGGTTGAATAGATTTAAGGGCTCAATTTTGAGGCATTAATTCATAGTCCCATCACTTCATGGCAAATAGATGGGGAAACAGTGGACACAGTGGCTGACTTTATTTGGGGGGCTCCAAAATCACTGCAGATGGTGATTGCAGCCATGAAATTAAAAGATGCTTACTCCTTTGAAGGAAAGTAATGACCAACCTAGACAGCATATTAAGAAGCAGAGACATTACTTTGTCAACAGAGGTCCATCTAGTCAAGGCTGTGGTTTTTCCAGTGGTCATGTATGGATGTGAGAGTTGAACTATAAAGAAAGCTGAGCACAGAAGAATTGATGCTTTTGAACTGTGGTGTTGGAGAGGACTCTTGAGAGTCCCTTGGACTGCAAGGAGGTCCAGCCAGTCCATCCTAAAGGAGATCAGTCGTGGGTGTTCATTGGAATGACTGATGTTGAAGCTGAAACTCCAATACTTTGGCCACCTGACATGAAGAGCTGACTCATTTGAAATGAGTCAACCTGATGCTGAGAAAGATTGAGGGCAGGAGGAGAAGGGGACGACAGAGGATGAGATGGCTGGATGGCATCACTACTCAATGGACATGGGTTTGGGTGGACTCTGGGAATTGGTGATGGACAGGGAGGCCTGGCGTGCTACAGTTCATGGGGTTGCAAAGAGTCAGACACGACTGAACAACGGAACTGAACTGAACTGAATTCATAGTACGGGGGGACTTGTGGTGAATACTGAACCCAGGTAAACTAGAAGTAAGTTTAAAATGTTGCAAATCTGATTTTAAAATTAAATGAGGAAGACAGCGATTATTTTAAAATATTAAGAATGAACTTTCAAACCCTAGAAGGAAGGAACAGGTGAGGGATACAGTGAAGTAGGTTAAGCCAGTCCTCATAGTACGGTCCTCAGACCAGTAGCATCAGCATATCCTGGAGGCCTGTTAGAAATTTGACTCTCAGGCCCTACCTACACCAGACCTGTGGAATCAGAATCTCCAAGGTGGGGCTCAGAAGTCTGTTGTAACAGCTTTTCTAGATGATTCTTATTCAGGTTAAAGTTTGAGAGGTACTGAGTTGAACTGGCTTTCTCAATGGTAATAGATACAAAAATAGCACTTCTTGCCTGAATATAAAAATTAGAGAAATGTGTTTTTCTCTAAAAGCAAATGAGACCATCTAAAAGCAATGGAGAATACTGGAAAATGATGGAATACCAGAGAATAATGGAAAAGCAAAGAAAAGGGTTCATACATCAAACAACCAAAAGCTAAGGGACTAAACCAGAAAAATAAAAAAGAATCATAAAACCAAGTGAATAATACCAATGAAAGCAAATGTCATAATTTCTTTTATTAGAAGACAGAGATTCTCAGGTTAATTTAAAATAATCCATGGAAGTCCAGTCATTAGGATTTGATGCTTTCACTGCTAGGGCTTGGTCTCAGTCCCTGGCCAGAGAACTAAGATCCTGCAAGCCACACGGTGCAGTCAAAAAAACAACCAACATCCAGTTGTTACTAGTGTATTAGAGACATAACTAGTTAATTCCTTATTTTTTACACTTCTCTTTCCGAGGGAGCACTTCCCTACTGTCTTATCTAAAACTGAATTCCCTGCTAGGGTTTCCATAGCACTGTTAACATCTCCTTAAGAACACCTGTTGTGCTTCGAATTTTAAATTTGTTTTTGTCATTATTTCTTTGTGTTTTCTTTCTCCATTTCTAGACTATAAGCTCCTTAAAGGCAGGAACTATGACTGTTTTTGCTCAACATTTTGTACCAGCATTTAGCAGAGTACTTGTTTGATAAATGAAAGTACAAAAATGTTAGTTTAATGTTTTTAGACACGTGTGAACAAGTAGCAGAAAGAATCTAACATAGTCATTATCAAGAATTAATAATATTAATATGAATACCAGGCAAACTAATAAAACAGTGTAATTAAAAGAGCATCAGTTCTTAACTTTCCCACACTTCAGGATTCTCTGTAGGACCTGTTAAAACAGTTTGCTGGATCCCATACCTAGGATTTTTCTTTCAGAAAATCTTAAATAAGTCTCGAGGATCTGCATTCCTAACAGGTTCCCAGGTGATGCTAATGAGGGACCACCATCATTTGAGAAGGACTGTGTTAGAAAATAGAGCTTCCCCCGTGGCTCAAAGGTAAAGAACCCACCTGCTAAGGCAGGGACTCAGGTTCAATCCCTGGGTCGGGAAGATGCCTTGGAGAAGGAAATGGCAACCCACTCCAGTATTCTTGCCTGCGAAATCCTATGGACAGAGGAGCCTGGTGGGCTACAGTCCATTAGGTCATGAAAGAGTCGGACATGACTTAGTGACTAAACAGCAACAGCAGTGTTAGAAAATAGTGTAATATTAATAAAGGGTCCAGTTCACAGTGGAGGTTTTGATCTCATGAGCCTGTCTGCATCAAACGACATTATATCTAATATACAAAATAATTTTAGAAACACAATCAAATGGAAAAATTGATCACAACACTTAGTCTTTGACAGAGCGAGAAGAAAAACAAGATTATATAGAGTCTGAATAAGACAATTAATAACAGTTGATCTAACAACTTAAAAGCCTACAAAGAGCAAATAATATATCTTTCCCAGTGTTAGTGATTCAGTTACAAAAATTACTTAGCTACTAAAATTTTTAAAGCTTCTGTATGCCAAGAAAAAAATGTAAACAGACTAAGAAGCCAATCAAGAAAAAATACATGTAAGTTATAGAACAAAATAATGGCCTTAATCTATAGAGTTCTTAGTGATTTTAACAAGGTAAACATGCCTATAGAAACGTTGACTATAAATTCAAATAGGAAAGCCAAAGAAGAAAAACCGTAGTTCATTAATCCTGAAAAATAGCTTCCTGAGAACTCAGAGAAATGGAAAATAAAATCAGCAGTGCAATATATTTCTCCCTCTCAGGCACAGTAAGAAGATGATAGTACTTAATTCTGGAAACAGTCATTTTCATATTTTTCTTATGGGGATGAAAATTGACCCAACTTTTCAATAAGTAGTTGGTGCTTTGGTGATCAAAAGCCTTAAAAACACACATCCTTAATTTATCCTGAAGAAGTATTGTGCACAGATTATGAGGAATAATCTTTATTTTGCAGTGATGTGCAAAAATAATGAACAGATGTGCAAAAATTTCTACAAGGATGGAGATTGTAGCATTTTTTTTAATAAGGAAAGAATTTTGAAACAATCTCATTGTCCTCTGGTTTAGGAGACTGGCTCAGCAAATTTCAAAGTCCAGTGGGAACCAGGCAGCCAATAAATGCAGTGGAGATCAATGCTTATTGATTTGAGCAAGATGTCCACAAAATATTGTCAATTGAATGCGCCAGGTTACCAAGAGCATATAGATCAGGGCCGGTTAATTCAAGGCCTGTAGAAGACTGACGGCTGATGTCAGTGAGAGATGAGATGGGAGTGAGAGGTGGGGTCTAGGGCAAGAGGCCAGGTGAACGCTCCACCCCGTGGGGTACCTGCTACTCTTTGTTTGGGGATTATAGATGATTGAAGTTTCTCTTATATTTAAAATTTTGTATTTGTATTTATCCATATTTTATAATTTTCCCCCAGTGAACAATATTACATCAGAAATTTTTAAGAAGAAAGAAGTTAGGCAGTGCCAAAAGAGAGGTAAAGATAAAGTCCGGTGGGACCCGAGAGGAAGAGGTGACCCCTTCTGCCAGGGGGTGGGGGTGTTTGGGGGCAGAGAACATCCTGGAGATGAGGGGGCCCAGGTATGGCTATTGCAGAGGGCAAGTCTTGAGCAGGGGGTGAGGAGGGAGGTTAGCACTGGAGGCCAGTCAGCTCACCACGCATTTCCTGAGCATCGGGGTCTGGGGGTGGAGCGATGGAGGAGGACAACGTGTGCCAGGTACTGTTCTAAGCATGTGACACACAATTTAATCCTCACAGCAACCCTATAAGGTGGGCCTGTCATTACCCCCATTTTACAGATAGGAAAACTGAGGCTCAGAGAGGTTGAGAGACTTGCCTAAAGTGGCACAGCTTGAAATAGAGGAGTTAGGATTTGAACCTGGGCAGTCTGACTCAGAGGGGCTGCTGATTCTACCTGGTGGTCCCAGAATGAGGAGTTTGGGGGAGGGAGCACACTGCTGCTTCTGGATGGGAACCAGGTGCCCATTCCCACACTTGTCTCTTCTTGGACAGAAACTGGCAATTACACCTGTGAATTCTGCGGAAAACAGTACAAGTACTACACGCCCTACCAGGAGCACGTGGCCTTACACGCCCCCATCAGTGAGTACCTTCTCTGCTTGGGGGAGGGGTGAGCCAGCCGCAGGCTGAGGCTCTGGAGTTTTGCCAGGGGAGGGCGAAAGCAAGGATAAACTCGTGCTGGGTGGGCCAATCTCTTGGTATCCAGGTCTCACCTGGGGCCACCTGCCTGCAGGGGCTGGAAAAGTCCCACCCTTAAGCCAGGAAAGCCTGAGACCTCCCCCGAAGGTCTCAGAGGCCTGGGGCCCACGGGGGGTCTGGGGTTAGGAAGGGTGGGCATCACTTGCCCGAGTCCCTCAGGGGCCGTGTCCTCACCTCTTGTTGTTGTTGTTGTTGTTGCTAAGTCGTGTCCGACTCTGCAACCCCATGGACTGCAGCACGCCGGCTTCCCTGTCCTTTACTTTCTCCCAGAGTTTGCTCACACTCATGTCCCTTGAGTCAGTGATGCCATCTTCTCAGCACCTGCGCATCGTGTGGTTCCTGAGTCCCTACCCCTGACGCCAGCACCTTCAGTCTGAACCCGTGCAGGGTCTAATGCAGGCTAGAGCGTGGTTGGCCAGACGAGACAGCTTTCCCTTGGAGCTAGGAAGGGTGAGAAGTCAGGAGAGCCAGGCCAGGCCTCAGAACCCCTGGGTATCAGTTCAGTGGGGCCACTGGCTTGTGTGTGGCCTTGGGCAGGCTCCATCCTGCCTCTGGCCCCCAATCTCTCCCTCCTCCCCTGGCCTGGAAGAGATGAGGTTCTAAGGACCCCTACCGCAGGGACATCCTGGCCTTCCATGCCAGTTTGCCAGCTTCCTTTCTAGTGTCAGAGGTGCTATATCCTTAGGTCCCCAAGTATATGAGCCCTCAGTTCTCAGCCAGAGTCCTGACAGGGCGGGGCTTAACCAGAATTGCAGGGCAGTAGGGGGAATGTCTACGAGGTCTTTGAGAGTATCTCTGGGCTTTTATTTGTCCCAGCAGAGCTGTGGGAATCTCCCTCCACAGTCAGTGGGTACAAAGATTTAGGTTCAGGAAGGGGGAAGGATTATGCAAGGTCATCAGGGTTCAAGGTGTCCGGGTGTGGGAGGTCCGACCCTCCTTGAGCCCTGATATTGGCACAGGCATGTGACCCTCTGAGGGCATTCAGGTGGGCAGGGAGAGGTGTTCAGAGCCCCTGAAGGTGATGGAGGCAGCTTCCCTAAGATTGTTGTCTTGCTTGACCTCTGACTGCTGCATGATCTTTGAGTCTGTCACTTCCCTTCTCTGGGCTCAAGTTTCCCTCCTATGGGAGCTCTCAAGGTCTTTTCAGCCCAGGAGTCTAGGTTCAAGTCATCTCTTCCTTACGGAGACCCTCAGGCAGGTGTCTACAGTGGCCCAGCTAGAGGAACATGTCCCACCACCCATGCTAAGAATGTGTGGGTTACCTGGCAAGGTCCTGCAAGTGGGGGAGAGAGGACCCAGTTTCCGCTTGGTGGGCACTGACCCATCCATTTCGCCCATTCGTGTTACTGCTGCTGAGGCATTAGGGCTGTGGCTTGAGCACCATCACTCTGAGGTCCCCGCTTTCCATGGGTGGGGAAAGGAGCCACTGCCCATGGACGCCTGCTTACCTGTGCTCTTCAGGGTGTACTTACAGTTACTCACCCAAAGTGCACTCACGGTGCTGTTAGTCCCAAAGCCAGCCTGCCACTTGGGTTTCAGCCTTTGGAGGAAACTTTCGGTGCTGTTTCTTCTCTTTCCCCCAAATGACTCTTGGAACAAGTTGAATAAGATCATGGAGTTAATAAGAAGAATGACCTGGCTTTGAGCCCTGACAAGCAACCTCCAGGCCCATACTTGTAACTAGGAAGTTCTCCTGCATCACGTGTCAGGTGGTACAGTGGGAACGGGTACTTCATCTGTTCCCTGATTCTTTTCCCCCTGACATCCAGGTACTTCTCTCCTGAAGGGCTGTCCTCTCTTTCTCCGATCCTCATTTTGTTGTTCTGTCCATTCTGGACTCTCTTTGTCTTTCTGCATCTGTTTGTTGAATGCATCTCTTTATTTCTAAAGCCTAGAGACTCTGGGATCATCTGTGTTTAAAATACAGAGTGAGAGATTCAGGCTAAATGCAATAGAGGACTGATTCTTAAAGCTGACCAAGTAGCCCCTCCAGTGGCCTTTGGATGTAGTGATTTGTATGTCCATAGGTTTTGTTTGGATTGAGAGCCCCTGGGCCTGGTGAGGGCATCCAGAGGGATGTAGGCTAACTGTGGGTGGAAGAAGATTCATACATGTTGTTGTTATGTCAGTTCTTTTTTTTTTTTAATACTGCTTAGCAGTATTTTGTTGTATGAAAATACCAGTTTGTTTAGCCATTTGCTTGTTCATTTGAGTTGTTTCCAGCTTTAGACTATTACGAATAAAGCTGCTATGGAAATGCTTGTACCAGGCTTTCTTTGGACATATGTGTTCATTTCTCTTGGATAAATTCCAATGAGTAGAATTGACAGGTCATAGGGGAGAGCTTGTTTACCTTTTTAAAAACTGACAAACCATTTCCCAAGATGACTATAGCACCTTAGACTCCCACCAGCCGCGAATGGGAGTTCCACTTGCTACAAATTCTTGCCAACATTTGGTGGTAGGAAGCAATTTAGTTTGAGCTAGTCTGGTGAGTGTGTAGTGGTATTTCACTGTGGTGTTAATTTGTGTTTTCTTGATGACTAATGATGTTGAGCGCTTTTTCATTTGCTTGTTGGCCATTTGTATATTTTACTTTGGGAACTGTTGCAATCTTTTGACCATTTTTTTGGTTGGGTTGTTTTTATTGTTAAATTGTACCCGTTTTTTTTTTTTTTTTTTGTTTTTGTTTTTTTTTGCCATGCCACACACTCCATGGCATGTGGTATCTTAGTTCCCCTGAGGGATTGACCACGCCCCCTACATTGGAAGCTGGGAGTCTTAACTGTTGGACCAGCAAGGAGGTCCCTAGGAGTTCTTTATATATTCTAGATCCAGGTTCTTTATCATATATATATATATATATATATATATATATATGTATGTATGTATGTATGTATGTATGTATACTTTGTTGTTCTATCACTCAGTTGTATCTGACTCTGTGACCCATGGACTGCAGCATGCCAGACTTCCCTGCCCTTCACCATCTCCTGGAACTTGCTCAAACTCATGTCCATTGAATCAGTGATGCCATCCAACCATCTCGTCCTCTGTCATCTCCTTCTCCTCCCACCTTCAATCTTTCCCAGCATCAGGGTCTTTTCCAATGAGTCAGTTCTTTGCATCAGGTTGCCAGAGTATTGGAGTTTCAGTTTCAGCATCAGTCCTTCCAGTGAACATTCAGGAAGGACTGATTTCCTTTAGAATGGACTGGTTGGATCTCCTTGCAGTCCAAGGGACTCTCAAGAGTCTTCTCCAACACCACAGTTCAAAAGCATCAATTCTTTGGCTCTCAGCCTTCTTTATGTTCCAGCTCTAAACATCCATACATGACTACTAGAAAAGCTGAAGCTTTGAATATATATATATAAAATGCACATTTTCTGTTAGTCTTTGGTGTGACTGTTGATTTTCATTCAGCATCTTTTGATGAGCAGCTGTTTTCCATTTTTAATGATCTAATTTATCAAATTTTTATGACTAGTGTTTTCTCAGTTCTATTCAGGATATCCTTGTCTACCTTGGTAGTGAAGATATTCTCCTTTATTATATTTTAGAAACTTTCTACTATCAACTTCTGCATTTTAGTCTCTGATCCGTTTCAAGCTAATTTTTGTGAATGATGAGAGGTATGATTTGAGATTCACTTTGTACCATATGGATATCTGGTTGTTTCAGCACCATTTGTTGAAAAGATTGTCCTTTATATATTACATAACATTGGGACCTTTGTTGAAAATCCGTTGAATACATGAGTAAGTGTGAGTTTATTTCTGTTCCATCGAGCTGTTTGCGTATGTTTATGCCAACATGGTCTTATTTACTCTAAGTCTTAAATCAGGTGCTTCCAGTTTTTCAACTTTGTGTATTTTTAAGAAACAAGGAACTTTGCCTTGCAACATAAATATTAGTCTTCTTGCCAATTGCTACAACAAAATTACATCTTGGATTTTGTTTAGGATTACACTGAATCTATGGACCAATCTGGGGAAAATAGACCTCATAATATTTGACCTTCCAATTCATGAACATAGTATGTCTCTTCATTGGTTTAGGTCTGTTTAAATTTCTGTTAGCAATAATTTATATTTTCAGAGTAGAGGTCTTGCACATATTTCATTAAATTATATCTAAGTTTTTATGGTTTTTTTCTGTGCTACTGTGGTTTTTTTATTTTCAGTTTTTGTTGCGATTACATACAAACAATTAATTTTTATATATTGAATTTGTATCCTACAATTTTGTTAACTTCACCTATTAGTTCTGTTAGCTTTTTTGTAAATTTCTTGAAATTTTTCTTGTACATACTCATGTCATCTACTAATAAAGACTGCTTTACATCCTTTTTTCTCATCTGCATTCCTTTTATTATTATTTCCTATTATGCTGATTAGGACCTTCCAGTTAGATGTTGAATAAATGAAATGAGTGGATGTCTTTGCCTGGTTCCTAATCATAGGGTTCAGGTTTTCATCATTAAATTTGATCATTTTCATCATTAAGCATTGTATTAGCTGAAATGGGTTTTCATTGATACCTCTTTATCTGTTGAGAAAGTTACCTTCTATTTCTAGTTTATGAAAGTTTTTGTCATAAACTGGTGTTACGTGTTTTTCTACATCTGCTGAGTTGATCCTATGATTCTTATGTTTTATTCTGATAATGTAGTGAATTATATGGATTGACTTTTTTAAAGTTATCATGCCTGTTTTTTGTATTAAAATACATTGATTATCAGAAAGCCATGAAATGAACTAAAAACATTACAGAATTGGAATGCTTCTTCTCCAGAAAAATGACTTCTTTCTTTAAGCTTCACTTTCTTGGAAAGGCATCTAAATTACTTTGAGACCTAGGGAGTTTGTAGAGTTAATCTGTTATCAAGCATGTGTTTTCTGATTGCTTCTATCTAAAATTCCCTAGGGTTTTGCTTGGGCTTTTAATATCATTTCCAAAACTGACCCTTCAACAGTGGGAAACTACAGGCCTAGGATTAGGAGAGTGCCCCAGATTCACTCATTGATCCATTAATCATGGTCATAATCAAGAAACTAAATATTTCTGGTGTTTTTAAGATACCAGAAGTATTAATATGTCATCATCCAATAAAGTACCTTATTTAAAGTAAATCATTTGTCCTATGTATGCATCCGTGAAATCATCACCACAGTCAAGATAATGAGCATGCCCATCACCCCCAGAAGTTTCCTTGTGCCCTTTCGTAATCCCTCACTCACCTCTTCTCTCTTTCTAGGCGAGCCCTGCTCTGCTTCCTGCTCCTACAGATTAGTTTACGCCTGTTCTGTGGTGGTTGCCTAGTCACTCAGCTGTGTCCAGCTCTTGCACCCCCATGGGCTATTGCCTGTCCATGGAATTTTTCCAGGCGAGAATACTGGAGTGGGTTGCCAACTCCTTCCAGGGTATCTTCCCGACCCAGGGATCGAACCCTTGTCTCTTACATCTCCTGCACTGCAGGCAGATTCTTTACCGACTGAGCCACCAGGGAAGAAGGCCCATAACATTTTCTAGAACCTTGCAAATACAGAATCTTATCTACTATGTGTGGTAGGGTATGGCTTCTTTTGTTTAAAGATTCATCCATATTTAAATGTATCAGTAGTTCATCCCTTTTGATTGAGGAATAGTAGTGCTCCATTGTCTAGATATGGATACCACATTTCCTTCATCTGTTTACTTATGGATTTACACTTAGCTTGTTTCCAGTTTGGAGCTAATATAATTAAAGTTGCTGTGAATGTGTGTAACTATGGACAGATGCTTTCATTTCTCTTGTATAAGTACCTAGTCTGGATCATATGATAGGTGTATGTTTAACTTTTTTTTCCCCTTTAAAAAAAAAATTATTTATTTATTACTATGCCATTTTACATTTCAACCAGCAGTGTTTTTTACTTTTCTTATAATCAGTTCAGTTCAGTATCTCAGTCATGTCCGACTGTGACCCTGTGGACTGCAGCACGCTAGGCTTCCCTGTCCATCACCAACTCCCAGAGCTTGCTCAAACTCATGTCCATTAAGTCGGTGATGCCATCCAGCCATCTCATCTTTTCATTCTTGTAATGTCCTTGTCTAGATTGGGTTTTAGAGTAATGCTGGCCTCATAAAGTGAGTTGGGAAGAGTGTCCCCTGAGCATAGTGTCAATTAGGTTAAGTTGGTTAATAATGTTGTTCAAATCTGTTATTTTGTCACTTCCTGTGTGTCTTTGGGCACTTCCTGTGTGTCAGGGAATGAGCCCTGGTTGGGCCAAACTGGCGGAGTCCCTCCCTCACAGAACATACAGGATAATGGGGAAAAAGACATTGGTTGAAAGATCACACCAAAGGAGAGGGGACTGAAAGATACATGACCAAGTAGGGCATCAGGGAGGGCTTCCGATGGAAGTGATGTTTAGGCGGAGCTATGTAGGACCTGAAGCAGTGATCCAGGCAGAAATGAGGGAAGAACATGCTGGGCAGAGGGGACAGCATGAGCAAAGGCCATGAAGCTTGGAAGACTGAGGGGGCAGGAGGTGGGCAGGTCCCAGGCCAAAGCAAGCAGGTGTTGCCCTAGGGTTCATTGTAGCAAGTGTTTCTGGGTGTCCTGAGCTCCCTGCCACAGGGAAGCAGGGGCACTTGCACATGGATGCCAGGGTTTTGACAGCAGGGTCGAAGACCATGAGATCTGATCCAGAAGGTCTCCTAGAAACCATTCTGCATTTGGAGATGAGGCCTGAGAGGGGAAGCAGCGTGCTCTGCTGTTGGCCCAAGAATTCTCTGTCCCTTGCGCAGAGGTGCCCAGAGTATGTGTTAGTGCCTAAGGGGACCACATGGTCTTGCACAAAGGCTTCCATGGGAAGCTGGCTGCATTGGGCCCTGTCCCATCCTGGCCCTGACTTTCTGTGAGGCCGTAAACTTATTAACCATTCTGCGCCTTGGTTTCTTTAATGCTAAAAAAATACCATTAATACCTGTTTACATTTGAAGAATAACTTACTCAAGGTGCTTCTGTAATGTGTGGATTCTCGTAAAATCCCCGTGAGGTCAGTAATGCAGAAATGGGTGTCCCACTTTTATCGGCAGAGTTGAGATGGGGAAACTGAGGCCAAGACCACGGAGGCCAGAGATGACTGACCTGGAATTCAGAGGTGGGCTGGGCTCGCAGCACGCTCAGTGCTGGTTCCATTAAAGTGAACCATGAGCTATGGTCTCCAAACTGTGCTTCAGAGAGATGGGGGAGAAATCAGAGATGGGACTCTGGACGTCTCCCTCAAGATTTGACATGTAGATTTATTCTGTGACCAATAAAAAGAAAATTGGAAAGTGTGAGATGAGCTGCCTTCCGATTGGATTCAGGGCCTTCAAGTGCCTTGAGGGAAAGAGACCTATGTAGGTATCCTTCCCCACTCTGCGCCTCTCCAGGTCCTGATTGAGAAAGTAAGAATCCAGAACGTTGGGCATGGGCTTGGGGAGAGAGTAGTGGAGGACAGCCGTGTTCTCCACAGTCTGAGCCTGGGGGTTTTCTTTCCGAGTTCAGGGGGCCAGGTGAGTTCTTGCTTAGGGGTCATGACTGAAGGACTCTGCACCCGCAGCTCTTGGCATCCAGCCACTGCCGTGGTGGGAAGGCAGTGACTCCCCAAAGGGACAGAGAGCAGCCTGAGTCCTGTGAGCCCACCTCAAGGCCTTGAGTCCTGTACGACCTTGAGCCCTGCCCTGCCTCCTGCTTCTCCGGGCCTGCACTTCCCCTCCAGCCAGGGAGGGGCAGCGGTGGAGGAACAGACCGCGCCCATTTGCTCCTTGGCAGTGAAAGTGGCAAGCACAGCATCTGTGCCCAGGATGGGCACTGCCCTGGGAGCAGGGGTAAGGAGGCCCTCTCCTCTCCCCCGAGGCAGGCTGCAGGGCAGGGTCCTTCTCAGGCCCCAGCCAGGCTCTGTGGCAAGATGGCGCCCTCAAGATGTTCCCACTGCTGTGGGTCCAGTGAGCACCGGTCAGCACCAGAGAGGTCCCTCCTCTAGCCGTCTGATCCGCTCTCACCCTCAGCAGAGGGTTGCAGGGACCAAAGCCACGGCCTCCCCTCTTGGTTTGAAGGTGGCACTGTGGTCATGATCAGGGTTTGCCAGCACTAGTAACCGTATCTCCGGACCATGTGAAGGAGGCAGACTGCTGCCCCCCGAGACCGCCAGAGCTGGAGACCACCCGAGGGTCAGGACCCCCCCACACACACACACACCCCCTGCTCTCAGTAAGCCCAGCTTCTGCAGAGGATGCAGGCCAGGGAGGCAGGGGATCTGGGCATCGGGGACCCAAGCTGCCCTTGACACCGCCAGGGAGCTGCTGCACTTACTTAAGCATCGGTCGCCGGGTTGAGCACTGTCCCCTGAGAGCACCCACCCCAGGCAGTGTCCAGGAGTACCACCAGCCCCTTCCCCTGAGACCACGGGGGACAGCCGGCCCCTGCTCGTCCCTCCCCGAACCCCACCCCGCCCCAGTCGGCCGGCCCTGCTAGCCTCTGCCTCCCTGTTGTCTGCTTTGTCTTCTGAGCCAGCCTGCCTTAGGAAGAAAAGAGGCTTAGGGTCCTACATTTTAGAAAGTGCATATGACCCTGGGTTGATTCATCCATGCCCCAAGCATGGGTCCCAGGGCAAGTTCTTGAACACTCAGAGCCTGGACTATTCAAGGGTTATGGGTGACCCACCCTGTAGACTGGTCAGTGGCCTCCAGGTAATGGTGAGTGTGAGCTGGCAATCAGGTTTCGCTCAGGGAGAAGCCAGAGAAGGTTCTAGACTCTCAGACTTTCTCAGGCTCCAGGTGGTAGCCAGAGAGGAGTTTCGACCCTCAAACATCGGGGTCTGTGGCCCAGCTCCAAGGGCCCTCGGCAACTGAGAGCGTGACCCTCTCAGGTACCGCCCGGGTGGGAGCCGCCGGACGATCCAGACACAGGCTCTGAGTGTTCGCATCCAGAGGTCTCCCCGCCTCCACGCTTCGTGGCCGCGAAGACCCAGACGAACCAGTCGGGGAAAAAGGCTCCGGCCTCCGTGGTCCGATGCTCCACCCTCTTACACCGCACCCTCCAGCCACCCAAACCCAGACGTTCCGCACTCCAAACTCGGGATCTCCGGCAAGCAAGGCAACCGCAGGTACCAACGGCCTCTGTTTCCTTCATGCTCTCTCCGCTCCCTGCTCCTCTTCCCCGGCCTGCCACAGCTGTGCCTGCTGCGGTCATTGTTCCCTTGCAAGAGTGAGGGTGGAGGGCCCGTGGCTCTCTGGGACGGATCTGGGTCCCTGCTCTGCCTCCTGCTGGCTCTGTGATTCTAACGAGCCACCTAGCCTCTCTGAGTCTGGGTTTCCTTACCCTAAGTCAGAGGGTTGTACAAGATGGTCTGCAAACTAATTTTTTTTAAGCAGGACAGTGTTTTTACATAAGTCATGGCCTATGGGTTTTTTAATTTTTTTTAAATTATTTGCTAACGTTTGAACGTTGTGAAACTTGATTTCTCGCTGACATGAAAAAGTCAGATCTGGCAGTCCTGGGCTCACTTTCCTGCAGGGCAGCCAGTTGCCTTGAGGCTGAGTCACAGAGCACGTGCTCTCCAGTTTTCCATAGTCCCCACCGCTCCCTCCCGCCTCCCCAGCACAATGGCCACGCTGCAGGTGCCATTTCTCATTGTGATCACACTGTTGTCTGTCTCGCATCCCACCCAGTTCAACCATTTACGTCACCTGCCTGGAACCCCGTGGCATGAGTTTGCACCTCCTCCCCCATCTTTCAGAAAACCCAGTTGAAAGACTCGTTTCTCCAAAGAGCTGCTCTGCATGAGGAGGAGCAGTTGACCAGGAGCTCTGTTCTCCTGGCCTCTCTCTCTACCGGGTACTACTCGTGAAACCCCTCTCTGAACCATAGCCTAGCAGGAAGCCAGTGGATGTCTGCTCCGGTGTTGTCTGAGTCTATGCAGGAAGGGCCCAGATTGCATAAGGGTGAGCAGGCAGTGAATGGCGCACCCCAACCATTTCTCATCAGGGAAAACTGCTGAGACACACTGTGTGCTGAGAACCAGCTAATCGAGAATCCTGATTCATGCCTGGATGGAAGGAGCCTTGGGCCGCCTGCCTAGATATGTGGGATGTAGGATGGAGTGGTGACATAGTCCTTCTGGGACTACGGGCCTTTCAGTTGTCCTCAGGAGGCCCAAAGTCACCCATGAAATGTACAAGCAAGTAGATGGAGAACTCGCTTACATGAGTTAGGAGGCTGGACCGGAGACAGCCAAGGAATGAGCTGTGCTGCTGTATTCTGGTTCAGAGGGCTAATCGGGAACAAGGATGTGGTTCTTAAAAATGTACATCTCCACATTGTCAGGCGGGTTCTTTACCACTAGCGCCACCTGGGGAGCCCCCCACCCCACCAGCAGATTTTGAAGCTATGCTATGTGCTTACATCTCCCGAAAGGAAAGTAAGTAATCAGCCTTGAAGGTTACGGTTTTCAGGTACTGTGCAGAGAAGAGCTGGGGTTTGACAGCAGTAGTCATGAGTGAGTTAAACAGGCTGGTCATCGCAGACCTACTAGTGGTAGATACCAGCTCAACTAAGGATCATGGCTTTCATATCTTGCTTTTACTCTTGACCTTGTGGCTGGGAGTTTTTGTACCTGCAGTTTCTGCAGAGAACTGCCTATAGGGTTGGAACCCAGTGTCACCATGGAAGCTTCCAGCGAGCCGTGGGGCTTGCCTCTGGCTGCCTTTACGTGACATACAAGACTTGTGGTGGGTGTCACACCGGGGTTACCAGCTGCACAGGATGTGAGCTACAGTGCAGCATGTTGAGGCTGGAAGTAACCACTGCAACTCTCATGCCAGAACAAGACAGGCGGCCCCTCCCATGGATGTGTATACCTGCGTGGGGATGTCCCCTGCAAAGGCACTCAGCGGTTTCCAGGCAGAGGTGCCAATAGCAGGAATAGCTGATCAAAATCTGCATTATCAGCTGAGTCATAGGAGATTGATTATAATAGTTTGTAACCTCAGTTGTGCTAAATTCTACCAATATATTGGTCAGGCTGCATGAAAATCCTCCTCAGATGGGTAACCATTTCCTGCATACATGAGAAGGTGGAGAAAGGAATCACTCCCTGGCCCAGACCTCTTTAAAGAGGAAGGCTCTGTCCCGGAAGTGAAATCTCCTTATTCTGCCATCGACAGCCTCACTTTCTCTGGGCTTTCACCTGTAAAATGGGAGTGACAGCGTGGATCTCACAGAGCTCTTGGGGAGTGAAGGGGGACCATGTACATAGAGCGTGTGGCTCATAGCAGGTGCTTCATAAATAAGAGTCCCTCCCTTTTCCCTAGATAAAGGATTGAGGGGCTTTCTTTGCCAATGTACAGATGGTATCTTGAAGCGGGCAGGTGTGTAGCTCTTGGCCCAGGCATTTTACAGACACATTTGGAAGAGAGGGTCTTGCTGTCGATGTTCTTGACAGCCTCTGCAAAAAGGAAGCTGCCTCAGAGGGCATTGTCAGGGTCAGGCACAGGGGAGTTGAGCGGGGCCTGTAGGAGCCATCTCTGGCTTTCTTTCCCATCACCCCAATGATTGTCTGGAACGCTGGCCCCCAACAGTCTAAGCACTTGCCTTCCTGGTCTCAGGCAGCCTGGGGACAATGACATTCCCAAAGTGGGCTCCCAGGATCACCGTTTTTGAGAGATACTAAGAAATCTCTTATTTCTACTCTTTTCCTTTATTTATTTATTTTTTTTGGCTGCATATGGGATCTTAGTTCCCCGACCAGAGGTTGAACCCATGCTCCCTGCATTGGAAGCGAAGACTCTTAACAATTAGACCACCAGGAAGGTCCCTCATTTTTTAAATGGGCTTCAGTTGCCAGTTATGTTTGAGAAGGTTGGGTTAGACAGAGCTAGATGGGTCTCTCTCTGGTCGAACTTCTCAGAGCCTTTGCCGTCCTCACCCGAATTGTTGGTCAGATGCTCGTCCCAAACTGACTTGCTCCCAGAAGCCTTTGCCCCCTGGCTCCTCCAGCGTTCCTGATGAGCGGCCTGGAAACGCCGTGGCCGCTCAGACACCGTCTCAGCGCCTCCTGCGAGTGGGGGAATGGGTGCGAGTTGCTGTTCCCCACCTGGTTGGGCCCTGTCTCTGACTCCAGCATCCACAGGGAGTTATGGGAGCCACTCAGGAAGGCACCCCTTGTCTGTGGGGACACCCCAGAAATCACTCGGGAAACCAGTCCCTTTCCCTGGGTGAACCCTGACCAGGCAGACCTCACCTGGTCGCTGGCCTGCCCAGTTAGGAGCTGCCCTGGCTCTGCCTTTCATGACTCCTCTGCCACCCAGGTGCCCCAACAGCCATCGGGCCTCCTGCTCTGCCTGAGCCACCGCCAGAAAGCAGTCTGCCACCCTCTCTGCTCTCTGGTGGGTCCACATCACTTAGACGTTACCTGTGACTCCCCAGGGGCCAGAGACGGGAGACCCTGGCCCATTCGCCATCTGCTCCATCAGCTTTATCTCATGTGCATGCCTACATCCCACATAGACCCCACGGTGCCTGGACCTCCACCCACCCGGGGCACTATGAGGGGGTCTCCTGGGGTCCCGAGGCAGTGTCAGGCAACTCAGGTGAGCCTGAGAAGCTGGAAGGATGTGGTTTGGGGTTCTGGAGCCCCTCACCGTGCTGGTTCCCAAGCATAAGGCCTCAGGCACTCACCCAGCCCAGGGGCTGGGGCAGGTCCCACGTCCTGGCCTCCCAGGCGCCCCCTCTCTGGCATGCCCCCTCTCTGGACTTGGTACTGACCAGTCACTGTGGTTTTTTTTTTCTTGTTCTCTCCCCTCCCCCACCCAGCAGAAAGCGCTTTCAGTCGGCGGGTAGAAGGCAAAGCACAAAACCACTTTGAAGAGACGAATAGCAGTTCCCAAAACTCCAGCGGTGAGTTGGTGAGCGGTGTGCCCCAGGACCGCCCGTCCTGTGCTCTGGAGTCTTTGTGATCTGTGCTGGGACTAGGGTGTTGGGAGGAGGCAGGGGGCAGAGAAGTAGAAGGCGGCCGGGGCCAGGCAGAAGTGGAGGGTCCCTTTCTTCCAGACACGTCCCTCTAGGTCCCAGGAGCATCTTGGGGACTATGGCTCCTCTTTGTCTTTCCATGGAGAGAGAAACTCCCTGTCTCCACAACCTGTGATACATTGACTCGGATGGCTCCCTGTGAGCCATTGCTGTGTGTATAGGGTGAGCGTTGCAGCCACTTTTTCCCCAGGAGAAACAAAGTGGGTACAGTAGACAGGGCTGTGGCTCAAGAGCCAGAGGCCCCATGTTCTGGTCCCTCTTTGGACCTGGGACCATCCAAAGGTCCCCTTCTAGCCCTCACCAGCCAAGTAGGTTTGCTTGAGGTTCCTGGTGGTGTTTGGTGCCCCCTGGTGGCTGCCTCTTGCCAGACCCTGACAGAGCCTTAGCTCTTAGCACCTTTAGACCCGAGCGACCCGTAAGGCCACTGTCCCCAGACAGACCTGGGGCCAGCCTGGGGGAGCCATGAGCGATCGCAATCAGTTTCTGTCCGAAAAGGCACAGCAGGCTGGTCTGCACAGTGCCAGCCAAGGCAGAGTGTGAAAAGGATTCTGTTCCGATACTTCCTTTACACTAAGGTAAGGCATCGCTCCTTTTCTTGCTCGAAGTTTTCACTCCCCAGATTAGTTACTGGCCTGTGTTCAGCTGAGCACAGGCCCTGCTGAGCCCCTGGCTGGGTGTGGACAAGTGATGAGCATGACTTGACCGTGTGTCAGGGGCTTTATGAAACACGCAGGAGGCCAGGCTTGCACATGGAGTCTTCCTCACAGTGACTGGAGCTCCAGCTGAGGCTTGACCCCAGCTCCACCATCGACAAGCTGGCGGCTTGGGCTCACCCCTCGTTTCTCCTCTGCTATAGAGTGGAAATGGCACACATGTCCCTGTGGGGGGATCATTCAATGGGGCCCCTGCAGAGTTACGCATCCACATTGTAGGCTGTTTAGGGGGGGTGTGGCGGGGGGCGGGGGGGAGGTTAAGTAAACCAAGCGATTTCATGAGTCAGTGCCTGAGGCAGGCAGTGAGGTGTGCCTTGGGAGCCGTGAGAATGTTGACACGGTCCTTTAAATTAGAGAGAACATCAGCTGTTCCAAACTGCTTCATCCTTCTGAAAACCGTAATGCCTCTCCGAAAGGTGGGCCTTAAAGAGACGGAGTGACTGGTCCAGGCCATGCAGGCGTGAGCAGCAGCACCGGGACCCAAACTCCAGTCTCCTGCGAGCCTTTGCTGTCAGCCAGCCAGGCTGTAGCCCCGCCTCTCCTTCCATCAGAGTCCATGTTCAGAATTGGGACGCTCCTGCTGGCAGCCACCGTTTATTGAGCGCTTACTGTGTGCCTGACACCTGTTCAGAGCTGTATGTGTCTTACCTGTTTCCACCCTTGCCACACAGCCAGCAAGGGTCAGTGTTACTGTTATCCCTGCTTCTCGGATGAGGAGATGGAGGCTCAGGAGAGATCGATTGTCGCCCGGGCCCCTAGCTTGTAAGTGGTGAAGCCAGGATTCCCGGGGTAGTCTGTCTGCCCCATTCTGCTGTCCCCTGCCCGTGAGGCTCACCTGACGATACGGAGAGGCATGGGAGCTGCCAGCAGACAGATGGCAGGATGGAGACACACGAAGGGAAAGCGCAGTTGCACTCCCTTGGCTGCCCGGGTGTTTGGTATCAAATGTGTCCACCCCGGGTGCCCAGACCTATCGGCCGTCCCGGCTCCCTGTCCTGAGACGAGCAGCCACATATGGGTGTTTTCTCATGATGTTCTGTGGGCTCCCTGTGTGAGAGCTGGGGGTGTCCTGGAAGGATGGCCCTGCCCGATCTTGCCCTGCCCACGCCCAGTCCCACCCCAGACACCCGCCTCCCCCTTCTCTGAGAGCCCATCTGGCTCACTGCTGCCGAAGACCAGAAATCGTGAGTCAGCCCCGAGCACCAGAGCTGGAAGAGACTTAGCTAAACTGTTTCTCTTTTGCAGAAACTGCAAGTCCCCTGATTTCCAACCCTTTCCCTCTCCTACAGAGTAAGTGAGGGTCCCGTCGGGGGGCTGGAGAGGGCGAGACAGGGCAGAGAGTGAACTCAGCCCGCCACACACTCCGGACCCCTCCCAGGCAGACCCGGCAGCTGGTGGAGGCAGGGGGCGGCCCAGCCCAGGTGGGTGGAGGAGTGTGGACAGCCTGCCTCTGCCACCCCTAGCCCTGCAGAAACAAGGCCTCCCCTTCCTGCCCACGGGGCTGCCCTCACAACGCCGCTCGCGAGCCCCACCTCCACCATCCTGTTTTTTTCCTTACTCGTCTTTGCTCTCTCTCTTCCTTCCGCGTCCCCTTGCCGGGCATGCAGAGATGAAAAGATAACAGGCCCTGCACATGAGCTCCTGTTATTATACGCGCTCCTCATTCCCATCGTCCCGCTCTCTCCCCTCCTCTTCCCTGTCTCATCCCTGCTTCTCTGGCTCTTCGCTGCTTCTCTGCTTCTCGCCCTTTATCTCTTCCCTTCCCTCCTCTCTGTCCTTCCCTCCACGCCCATCGTGTTGTCTTTGGCTCATTCATACCTTTATTCATCCATCCGCTCAGCAGACTGAGCCGTCTGTGTGCCTCCCCCAGCCGAGAGAGAGAGGTCGGCTGTGGAACCGAGAAGATGTGGTCTCTGCCCTGTGTCGTCCCCAATGCCCAGAACAGTGCTTGGCACACAGTGAGCCCTCGATAAATGCCCCATGGCTGCACCCAACAGTCTGTTACCCGCCGTCTTCCTCTCTCCATTGCTCCTTCCTCCCTAGCCTCTCCCTCGCTAGCTAGTGCCAGGGGAGCCCCGAGAGCACCGCCCCCTGTGTGTCTGGTGCTCAGCTCCAGAGCTGCCCGCAGCCCTGCAGAGAGGCGCTGGGGTTCGTGCAGCCCTTCAGACAGCCCCTCTGTTTCTCCCCGCAGAGCCCTACACGTGCGGCGCCTGCGGGATCCAGTTCCAATTCTACAACAACCTGCTGGAGCACATGCAGTCTCATGCGGGTAAGGACCCTGCGGCCCCCTCTTCCTTCCTCCCAGATCCTGCAAGGGGCAGGGCCAGCCTGGGGCCACGCCCCCAGGAGACAGTCATAGGACCTGGGAGCCCAGGTCAGTCCCTTGTAACCCAGGGTAGTGTGGAGCTGAAGAAGCTTCCAGAAGCTGTGACTTCTGCCTGGAGCCTGGAGGCCACATAGGCGATGAGCAGGACAGAGATGTGGAGGTGTGTGGTTTGAGGTCCAGGGGAGCAGAGGTGGGGAGGGCAGTGGAGAAGCTCAGCCCCGGGCAGCCTGGGGTGAACCCCGTCTCTCTCAGGGAAAAACCCTGTCGCACGAAGCAGCTGTCATCAAACCTGAGGCTGCCTCAGTCACTAGGAGGGCTGGTGGAAGCATGGGGTTTCTAGGCTCCTCCCTGAACTTCAGACTCGTGGGTCTAAGGTGGGGCCCGGACTTGCATTATTGGCAGGTCCTCACACCACACCCCACCCCCGGCTTGTCCAGGGGCCATGCTTTGAGAACCACTGCTATAGAGGTAAAGAATCTGCCTGCAAAGCAGGAGACCTAGGTTCAGGTTCAATCCCTGGGTCGGGAAGATCCCCTGGATAAGGAAATGGCAATTCTCTCCAATACTCTTGTCTGAAGAAGTCTGTGGACAGAGGAGCCTGGCAGGCTACAGTCCATGGGGTTGCAAAGAGTTGGACATGGCTGATCAACTTTTACTTTCACCTCAGTGGCAAAGCTAGGAGTCTGTTAATCTGGACAATCTGTTTATCAGCTGTTTCTCCATCTGCCCAGCTTATGGTGTCAGCTCCCTCACTAGACCATCTAGCCTCCAATTTTGGGGTTTTGTCATAGTAGCACGGATTTTTGATCTAGGCAGGGAGACACTAACAGGTAAATCCCAAATTCTTGGTGGTTTGACATAACCACTTACCGTCTCAGCCATAGCACAGTCTGATGCAGGTGACCTTCCACGTGGCCACTAAGGGACTCAGACTCCTTCCTTTGTGTGTCTCCATCCTTCTCTGGGTCGCAGAGTCCTCTTTCTCTGACTGGTGGGCAAAGAGGGGGCCACCCTTGCTTCTTTACCCTTTAGAACACAAATGACACACAGATGCTCCAGTTCCAGGGGAATTCTGGGAAGCACACCCAGAGCCCTGCCCAGGGGCAGCCTGACACTCTGTGGAGGGAAATGGGAATGTGAGAGAAGCAGCTTGCTGACCCCACCGCCCCTCCTTCAGGGTTACCCTCTGGAGGCACGGGAAGTGATGTGAGAAAAGCACTTGAGATGGCAGCCCACCAGGCTCCCCCGTCCCTGAGATTCTCCAGGCAAGAACACTGGAGTGGGTTGCCATTTCCTTCTCCAGTGCATGAAAGTGAAAATGAAGTCCCTCAGTCATGTCCAACTCTTCGTGACCCCATGGACTGCAGCCCACCAGGCTCCTCCATCCATTGGATTTTCCAGTCAAGAGTATTGGAGTGGGGGTGCCATCGCCTTCTTCATGATGGTGGTTCAGTATAAGCCCAATAGAAGCTGACCAGGAAAAAGATACGAGGTAGAGATGCAGTGCTTGTTAAGCTGCTGTTATTTCTACTGTTACTGTTATTGTTAGTTATTGTCTGTCTTAGGGCTTCCCTGAGTGGGAAAGTGGGAAAAGAACCCGCTAGTGGTAAAGAACCCACCTGCCAGTTCAGGAGACGGAGGAGACGCAAGTTTGTTCCCTGTACTGGGAAGATCCCCTGGAGGAGGGCATGGCAACCCACTCCAGTATTCTCGCCTGGAAAATCCCCATGGACAGAGGAGCCTGGTGGGCCACAGTCCGTAGGGTTGCAGAGTCTGACACGACTTAGCACACGCGCTCGTCTCGCTTAGGTTTATCAATCTTTCATATCATCTTCCAGGCTGGGCCTGACTAGCGCAGTATTACAGGGCTAGGTGCTCTTTAGACAGGTACTGTTCTGTCAGTGTGACCTCTCTTCATTTGTTCACTTACTCAGCATATATCTGTTGAGTACCTGCTATATGGTTCAGTTCAGTTCAGTAGCTGAGTCATGTCCAACTCTGTGACCCCATGAACACACCAGGCTTCCCTGTCCATCACCAACTCCCAGAGTTTACTGAAACTCAATACCCATGGAGTCAGTGATGCCATCCAACCATCTCATCCTCTGTTGTCCGCTTTTCCTCCTGCCTCCAACCTTTCCCAGCATCAGGGCCTTTTTCAAATGAGTCAGCTCTTCACATCAGGTGGCCAAAGTATTGGAGTTTCAACTTCAACATCAGTCCTTCTAATGAATATTCAGGACTTATTTCCTTTAGGATGAGCTGGTTAGATCTCTTTTCAGAGCATCTAGCGTCTGCTATGGCCTTCCTTGGTGGCTCAGAGGTTAAAGCATCGGCCTGGAATGCAGGAGACCCGGGTTTGATCCCTGGGTTGGGAAGATCCCCTGGAGAAGGAAATGGCAACCCACTCCAGTACTCTTGCCTGGAGAATCCCATGGAGGGAGGAGCCTGGTAGGCTACAGTCCATGGGGTCGCATCTGCTATACACTGGGTGCCAATTCATATGATTTTAGGTGGAGAGGGGAGATTATTTATTTCTATTGTACTCATCAAATCAGTGCAAAGCAGGATTAGCTTCCATGACATGTGAGTTCCAGTCCTCTGTAACCCAAGGGTCTCCATACCACGTACCGAGCAGGAAACCCTGTCCTCCTCTCTTGAGACTCCATCTCTAAAAGAAGGGCTCACAGATCTCAGCTGCCTTCTTCACACCAAGGTTCCACCTCCGCATGCCTCTCGCCTCCAGCTTGCCTTTGCCATCAGCCATCCTGCAGCAGGGGAGGGTATTCACAGCGTTTAGACTTGACCCTGGGCAACCAGTGGCCAAAATTGGAAGGCTGCTGGGGACCCCGGCCTGAGCACAGCACTTGGGTCCCTTGGGCCGGAGACCCCCATGACCCAGCCCCTGCTCACTCCTCCCCTGAGGCCCTCTGCCCCCCCTGCCACCTGTGGAATATGCTTTGTTGCTCAGTCCTGTCTGACTCTTTGTGACCCTTTGTGTTATAGCCTGCCAGGCTCCTCTGTCCATGAGTGGGCTGCCACTTCCATCCTCCCGGGATTGGCCCTAATCAGGGATTGAACCTGCGTCTCCTGCATCTCTTGCACTGCCAGCGGATTCTTTACCGCTAAGCCACCTGGGAAGCCTGCCACCTCTGGAAGCTGAGCTCTAATTAGGGAAGAGTCTGGGTGCCAGGGCTTCTCTGACCCTCAGGCACTTGGGCGGAGGCCATTAGCATGCAAATCAAGGATGTGCCTGTGGGGCCCTGCCTCCCCTGGGCATCCCAACATGCTTTCCCCAGAAGAGCTTTGGGCTGCTTTGTTCTGGTTCAGTGCCAGCAGAGAATGCCTCGCCAGCAATCCAGTGCAAAGCCAGGCTGAAGCCCAGCCAGACTGAGTCGGGATTAAAGGATTGACTCCATAGAGAGAAATTAAGCATCATGATCTGCGCAGTTCACAGTGCTGCTGATAAGGGGGATCAACCTCGAATAACACCAATCTCATTAAGAGGCTGCTGAATGGCATAGGGTAATTCCCGCTAATAAACTTCCTTTCTGTGCGGTAGGAAAACCTGCCTGGTCCCTGGTGACAGTTTAAGAGCAGGGTTTGGCAGCAGTGATACTGAAGGTAGCTAACACTTAGTGAACAATTACTGTGTGTCGGGCCTGGTTATAGCATCGAGGCTCCTCAGTAAGCTGGCTAGCATTATCATCCCCATTATACAGATGAGGAGACTGAGGCTCAGAGAATGTAATCGCTAGCCCAGAGTTGCATGACTCATTAATACCTAACATCGTTTGAGTTCTTACATATTAGCTCATTTGATCTTCAGAAGTCCCTCTGAGTTAAGTATTCCAGTTAGCTCTCCTTTATAGAAGATGGAAGCACATATTGTGGGCAGGAATTGTCAATTAAAAAACATTTGTCAGGGATTTGCCTAGTGGCCCAGTGGTTAAGAATCCATACTTCCACTTCTGGGGATGCAGGTTTGATCCCTGATTTGGGAACTAAGATCCCCCATGCTGTTCAGCACTGCAAAAAAAAAAAGGCACAACTTATCAATAAGAAAATTGTTAGCCCTGTCCAACAGTTAATGATTTAAATAATGATACAATATTTAATAAGCATAATCTATTCCCATAATGTTTTGCCTCCAGAATGCAATAGGTCATTCCCTCATCTGCTATCAGAAGGGGAGATGCTCTGATTTTTAAAATTCTTCCAACTTGTAGTGCTGTGTTGCTTGCTTGTGTTTAGAAGTGTACATTATGCAGCTCATTTTAGATGCTATATCCATGTTGTTTATTTTTTTGTTCTTTTCATAGAATGTGTGAATTATAAAATAAAATGACTAGGTAACTTGCCCAAGGTTCTGCAACCACTGAATCAGACTGTGATTCTGACCATCTCATGAACTCAACAGCCAGGTGCCTTCTTCAGCAGGGTGGTTGGGGTGGAGGATTAGGGATGGGGAAAGCCTCTCAGAGGTCATCCCTTCTAGTCTCTTTTCAGCTAAGTATGGCCTGGGGACTTTCCTAGGAGGCAAATATATTGGCACCTCAGAGTGATAGGATGTGGGAATGGCCACAGTGAACTTCTGGTCCCTTTGAGGGATTACCTAATCACGTTTCTGGGTGTCAGTCTTCTCATCTGTAAAGTGGGCTCATTACCATTCTCCACAGCCTGGGTGAGGGTTCTGGAGATGATGCATGTAAAATACTGAGGACTATGGCACGTTTTAAAATAAGACCAAATAATACAAGCTTTTCCTTTTCCATCCTCTGCTGGAAACAACTGCTTTCTCCTTCCGGCAACTGGTCCCTCCCTGGGAGACATTCTTTATTCCAGCTTTGTGTCCACTCCTTTGCAGACATGTATATCTGTTCGTGTGTGAACATGTGTATCTGTGATACATGGGAATGTGAAAGTGAAGTCGCTCAGTCGTGTCTGACTCTTAACGACCCCATGGACTACAGCCTACCAGCTTCCTCCGTCCATGGGATTTTCCAGGCAAGAGTACTGGAGTTGCCATTTCCTTCTCCAGGGGATCGTATAGCCACACTGAATAAACCTTGTTTCCAGCCCAAGCTATAAATCACACCATTCACAGAACATTTACTGAGTGCCTCACCCATTCAGCAGCATTATCTATGAGATAAGGAGGAAAAAGGTTTTTATTAATCAGCCAAGGCAGTGGCATCCCACTCCAGTACTCTTGCCTGGAAAATCCCGTGGACAGAGGAGCCTGGTGGGCTGTAGTCCGTGGGGTCGCTAAGAGTTGGACACGACTGAGCGACTTCACTTTCACTTTTCATTTTCATGCATTGGAGAAGGAAATGGCAACCCACTCCAATGTTCTTGCCTGGAGAAACTCGGGGACGGCTGAGCCTGGTGGGCTGCCGTCTCTGGGGTTGCACAGAGTCGGACGACTGAAGCGACTTAGCAGCAGCAGCAGCAGCAGCAGACATCATTATCAAATTTGAGGTTGAGTAATGTAGGCTTCCCTGGGGCTCAGAGGGTAAAGCGTCTGCCTGCAGTGCAGGAGACCTGGGTTTGATCCCTGGGTCGGGAAGATCCCCTGGAGAAGGAAATGGTAACCCACTCCGGTACTCTCGCCTGCAGAATCCCAAGAATGGAGGATCCTGGTGGGCTACAGTCCATGGGGTCTCACAGTCGGACACGACTGAGTGACTTCACTTTCATTTTCAATCCTGATTCCAAGACTTGCAGAAAGGCAGAGAATGAGGGAACCATCCTGCAACTGTAATCTCACTACTCAAAGCTAACCACTGTTCCTCCTTAAATGGTTTCTTTTCAGTCTATTTTAAAATCAGATTTATTTATAATTTACATAAATAAGATTCACCAATTTTAAGAATTCTGATGATAGGTTTTGATGAATGTATAGTCATTTAACCGCCATCATAAGCACAGTGTATAATGTGATCATTGACCCACAGAGTTCCCTTTGCAGCAGGCCCCTTTCCCAGTCCCCCTGCTGGCATTACTGTCTGCTTGCTTTTGTTGTAGTTTCGGGAATTTTGTGTGCGTGCGTTCATTGTTGCTGAAGTCGTGTCCAACTCTGTTGAACCCTATGGACTGTATAGCCTCCCAGGCTCCTCTGTCCATGGGGTTCTCCAAGCAAGAATACTGGAGTGGATTGCCATTTTCTCTTCCAGGGTAATCTTCCTGAACCAGGGATCGAACCCGTGTCTCCTGAGTCTTCTGCATTAGCAGACAGGTTCTTTACCACTAGTGCCATTTGGGAAGCCTGCAATTTTGTATAAATAGATTATATATTTAGTCTCTTGTGTCTGACTTGGGTGTCTGACTTCTTTCACTTAGCATACTTTTAAGACTCATTTATATTCTATGATAGTAGTCTTTTAATTTCTGACTAGTATTTTATTGTCTGGATATACCACAGTTTGTTTACCCGTTCCCAGGCTTCCCTGGTAGCTCAGAGGTTGAAGTGTCTGCCTACAATGCGGGAGACCTGAGTTTGATCCCTGGAGAAGGAAATGGATGGAGGAGCCTGGTGGGCTTACAGTCCGTGGGGTCGCAAAGAGTCAGACACAACTGAGTGACTTCACTTCACTTCATCTCTCCCAACTGATGGACTTTTAAGCTGTCTCCAGTTTGGAGCTATTACGAATAAAGCTGCTGTGAATGTCCAAGTGCAAGTCCCTATGAAGACATGCTTTTAACTACTACATAGATAGCTAGGAGTGGAAATTCTGGGTCATACAGTCAGTCTACAGTTAACCTTTTGAAGAGCTGCCCCTGTTACTAAAGTGTCTTCACCATTTTCACATTCCCACCAACAGTGTATGAGGGGTCCAACTTCTCCACATCCTTGATAACACTTGTTATTATCTGACTGGTTATAGCCATTCTAATGCATTAAGTCAGGGTTCCCCAACCTCTAGCATCTAATGCCTGGTGAGCTGAGGTGGAACTGATGTATATAATAATAATAATAATAGAAATAAAGTGCACAGTAAATGCAGTGTGCTTGAATCATCCTGAAACCATGCCCCCACCCCAGTCCATGGAAAAATTGTCTTCTATAAAATTGATCCCTGGTGCCAAAAAGCTTAGGGACTGCTACATTAAGTAAGAGGTTTCCCCAGTGGCTCAGTGGTAAAGAATCTGCCTGCAGTGCAGGAGCCAAAGAAGATGTGGGTTCAATCCCTGGGTCGAGAACGTCCCCAGAGGAGGGCATGACAACCCATTCCAGGATTCTTGCCTGGAGAATCCTGTAGACAGAGGATCCTGGTGGGCTACAATCCATAGGGTCACAAAGAGTTAAACATGACTGAAGTGACTTAACACACACACACACACATTAACTGATATCTCATTGTTATTTTGATCTGTGTATTATTGTTGTTCAGTCGCTCAGTCGTGTCTGACTCTTTGTAACTCCATGGACTTCAACACACCAGGCTTCCCTGCATTCACCATCTCCCAGAGCTTGTCAAACTCATGTGCATTGAGTCAGTGATGCCATCCAACCATCTCATCCTCTGTCGTCGTCTTCTCCTCCTGTCTTCAATCTTTCCCAGCACTGGAGTCTGTTTCTAATGAGTAGGCTCTTCACATCAGGTGGCCAAAGTGTTGGAGCTTCTAATGAACTGAAGCTTCTACTTTCATTCTAGTCCTTCCAATGAATATTCTGGATTGCTTTTCTTTAGGATTGACTAGTTTGAGCTCCTTGCAGTCCGGAGAACTCTCAAAAGTCTTCACTAACACCACAGTTCAAAAGCACCAATTCTTTGGTGCTCAGCCTTCTTCATGGTCCCACTCTCACGTCCATACATGAGTACTAGAAAAATCATAGCTTTGACTATAGGGATCTTTGATGGTAAAGTAATGTCTCCACTTTTTAATATGCTGTCTAGGTTTGTCATAGCTTTTCTTCCAAGGAGCAAGCATCCTTTAATTTCATGGCTGCAATTACCATCTGCAGTGGTTTTGGAGCCCAAGAAAATAAAGTATGTCACTGTTTCCATTGTTTTCCCATCCATTTGCCTTGAAGTCATGGGACCAGATGCCATGATCTCAGTTTTTTGAATGTTGAGTTTTAAGCCAGCTTTTTCACTCTCCTCTTTTATCTTCATGAAGAGGCTGTTTAGTTCCTCTTTGCTTTCCCCCGTAAGGGTGATATCATCTGCATATCTGAGGTTATTGATATTTCTCCTGACAATCTTGATTCCAGTTTGTGCTTCATTCAGCCCAGCATTTCACATGCTATATTCTGCATATAAGTTAAATAAGCAGGGTGACAGTATACAGACTTGGTGTATTCCTTTCCCAATTTGGAACCAGTCCGTTGTTTCATGTCCAGTTCTAACTGTTGGCTTCTTGACCTGCATACAGATTTCTCAGGAAGCAGGTAAGGTGGTCTGGTATTCCCATCTGTTCAAGAATTTTCAACAGTTTGTTGTGATTCACACAGTTAAAAGCTTTAGCATAGTCAGTGAAGCAGAAGTAGATGTTTTTGGGAATTCTCTTTCTTTTTCTGTGTCCAACAGATGATGGCAATTTGACCTCCGGTTCCTCTGCCTTTTCTAAATCCAGCTTGAACATCTGGTAGTTCTCAGTTCACGTACTGTTGAAGCCTAGCTTGGAGAATTTTGAGTATTACTTCACTAGTGCGTGAGATAAGTGCAACTGTGCGATAGTTTGAACATTTTTGGCATGGCCTTTCCTTGAGATTGGAATGAAAACTGACCTTTTCCGGTCCTGTGGCCACTGCTGAGATTTCCAAAGTTGCTGGCATATAGAGCCTGGGGAGGCCTTACAAATAGCTGTGAAAAGAAGAGAAGCGAAAAGCAAAGGAGGAAAGGAAAGATCTAAGCATCTGAATGCAGAATTCCAAAGAATAGCAAGAAGAGATAAGAAAGCCTTCTTCAGCGATCAATGCAAAGAAATAGAGGAAAACACAGAATGGGAAAGACTAGAGATCTCTTCAAGAAAATTAGAGATACCAAGGGAACATTTCATGCAAAGATGGGCTCGATAAAGGACAGAAATGGTATGGACCTAACAGAAGATATTAGGAAGTGGTGGCAAGAATACACAGAAAACTGTACAAAAAAGATCTTCATGACCCAGATAATCATGATGGTGTGATCACTAATCTAGAGCCAGACATCCTGGAATGTGAAATCAAGTGGGCCTTGGAAAGAATCGCTACGAACAAAGCTAGTGCAGGTGATGGAATTCCAGTGGAGCTACTTCAAATCCTGAAAGATGATGCTGTGAAAGTGCTGCACTCAACATGCCAGCAAATTTGGAAAACTCAGCAGTGGCCACAGGACTGGAAGAGGTCAGTTTTCATTCCAATCCCAAAGAAAGGCAATGCCAAAGAATGCTCAAACGACCGCACAATTGCACTCATCTCACACGCTAGTAAAATAATGCTCAAAATTCTGCAAGCCAGGCTTCAGCAATACGTGAACCGTGAACTCCCTGATGTTCAAGCTGGGAGAGGAACCAGAGATCCAATTGCCAACATCCGCTGGATCATAGAAAAAGCAAGAGAGTTCCAGAAAAACATCTATTTCTGCTTTATTGACTGTGCCAAAGCCTTTGACTGTGTGGATCACAATAAACTGTGGAAAATTCTTCAAGAGATGGGAATACCAGACCACCTGACCTGCCTCTTGAGAAATCTGTATGCAGGTCAAGAAGCAACAGTTAGAACTGGACATGGAACAACAGACTGGTTCCAAATAGGAAAAGGAGTATGTCAAGGCTGTATATTGTCACCCTGCTTATTTAACTTCTATGCAGAGTACATCATGAGAAATGCTGGACTGGAAGAAACACAAGCTGGAATCAAGATTGTCAGGAGAAATATCAATCACCTCAGATATGCAGATGACACCACCCTTATGGCAAAAAGTGAAGAGGAACTCAAAAAACCTCTTGATGAAAGTGAAAGAGGAGAGTGAAAAAGTTGGCTTAAAGCTCAACATTCAGAAAACGAAGATCATGGCATCCGGTCCCATCACTTCATGGGAAATAGATGGGGAAACAGTGTCAGACTTTATTTTTGGGCTCCAAAATCACTGCAGATGGTGACTGCAGCCATAAAATTAAAAGACGCTTACTCCTTGGAAGGAAAGCTATGATCAACCTAGATACCATATTCAAAAGCAGAGACATTACTTTGCTGACTAAGGTCCATCTAGTCAAGGCTATGGTTTTTCCTGTGGTCGTGTATGGATGTGAGAGTTGGACTGTGAAGAAGGCTGAGCGCCGAAGAATTGATGCTTTTGAACTGTGGTGCTGGAGAAGACTCTTGAGAGTCCCTTGGACTGCAAGGAGATCCAACCAGTCCATTCTGAAGGAGATCAGCCCTGGAATTTCTTTGGAAGGACTGATGCTAAAGCTGAAACTCCAGTACTTTGGCCACCTCATGTGAAGAGTTGACTCACTGGAAAAGACTCTGATGCTGGGAGGGATTGGGGGCAGGAGAAGAAGAGGACGACAGAGGATGAGATGGCTGGATGGCATCACTGACTCAATGGACGTGAGGCTGAGTGAACTCCGGGAGTTGGTGATGGACAAGGAGGCCTGGCGTGCTGCGATTCATGGAGTCGCACAAAGTTGGACACGACTGAGTGACTGAATGTGAACAGAGTGCAACAGTTTAAACAGCATCATGTTTTAGGATTTGAAATAGCTCAGCTGGAATTCCATCACCTCCACTAGCTCTGTTTGTAGTGATGCTTCCTAAGGCTCACTTGACTTCGCACTCTAGGATATCTGGCTCTACGTCAGTGATCACACCATCTTGGTTATCTGGATCATGAAGATCTTTTTTGTATAATTCTTCTGTGTATTCTTGCCACCTCTTCTTGGTATCTTCTGCTTCTCTTAGGTCCATACCATGTGTCCTTTATTGAGCCCATCTTTGCATAAAATGTTCCCTTGGTATCTCTAATGTTCTTGAAGAGATCTCTAGTCTTTCCCATTCTGTTGTTTTCCTCTATTTATTTGCATTGATCGCTGAAGAAGGCTTTCTTATCTCTCCTTGCTATTCTTTGGAACTCTGCATTCAGATGGGTGTATCTTTCCTTTTCTGTGTATTCCTGATGACAAATGATGTTTAACATTTTTTTAATGTGCTTATTGGCCATTTAAGTATCTCCTTTGGAGAAATGTAGGTTCAAATCCTTTGCCCATTTTTTAATGGGGGTTTGGGGGTTTTTTATTACTGAGTTGTAAGAGATCATTTTATCTCTGTAGAGACATGAGGCCTCTGTAGATAGATGATTTACAAATATTTTCTCCCATTCTGTAGATTGTCTTTTCACTTTCTTGATGCTGTCCTTTGAAGCACAAAAATTTTTGATGAAGACTTTTTTCATTGTTTGTGCTTTTGATTTCGTGTATAAGAAACCATTGCCTGATCAAAGGTCACAAAAACTTAACTCCTGTTTTCTTCTGAAAGAGTTTTCTAGTTTTGGCTCCTAGATTTAGGCCCATATTCCATTTTGTGTTAATTTTTGTATGTGGTGTGAGGTAGGGGTCAAACTTCATTCTTTTGCATGTGGATATCCAGTTTTCCCAGCTCAGTTTTTTGAAAAGACTATTCATTTCCCTGTTGCATTGTCCTGGCACCCTTGTTGGAAATCAGTTGACTGAAAATTTGAGGGTTTATTTTTGGATTCTGAATTCTGTTTCATTGGCCTGTATGTCTATTTTTGTGCCAGTACCACACTGTCTGGATTACCATGGCTTTATAATAGCTTTGAAATCAGGAAGTCTCAGCTCTCCAGCTTTGGTCATTTTCAAGAGTGCTTGGCTCTTCTGCATAAACTTTAGGATCAACTTGTCAATATCTGCAAAAAAGATAGCAAGACTTTTGATAGGGATTGGGTTGAATCTGAATCAATTTAGGGAATATTGCCATTTTAACAATATTGTCTTCTAATCTATGAAGAGGTCTATGAAACCTCTTCCCTGGTGGCTCAGAGGTTGAAATGCCTGCCTCCAATGTGGGAGACCTGGGTTCGATCCCTGGGTCAGGAAGATCCCCTGGAGAAGGAAATGGTAACCCACTCCAGTATTCTTGCCTGGAAAATCCCATGGACGGAGAAGCTTGGTAGGCTATAGTCCATGGCGTCACAAAGAGTCAGACACGACTGAGCGACTTCACTTTCAATCTATGAAAATGGAATGCCTTTCATTTATTTAATCCTTCTTTGAATTTTTCAAACATATTTTTAGTTTTAAGTGTATAATCTTATTTTATAATTTATTCCTAAGTATTTTACTCTCTTAGAAGCTATTGTAAATGGAATTACTTCCTTAATTTAATTTTTGGAGTGTTCATTGCTAATGTACAGAAGTATAATTTCTTTAATATGTTGATCATAAATCTTAAAATCTTGATGAACTTATTTACAAGTTCTAATAGTTGTGTGAGTATCTGTGTTTTCCATAGGGTTTTCTATACACACAATGCTGTAGTCTGTTATCTATAAATAGAGATTATTTTGCTTCTTCCATTCATCTGGATGCCCTTTCTTTTTTTTTTCTTTCTTTCTTTTCTTCTAATTGCCCTGACTGGAACTAATGCATGTTGAATAAAAGAGATAGAGTGTTCATTTTTACCTTGTTCCTGATCTTAAGAGGAAATTTTTAAATGTTTAACCATTAAGTATAATGTTACCAATGGGTTTTTCATAAATATCCTTTATCAGGTTGAAAAATTCCCTTCAATTCCTAGTTTGCTGAGTGTTTTTATCATGAGAGTATTGAAGTGAAGTGAAGTCCCTCAGTTGCGTCCGACTCTTTGCAACCCCATGGACTGTAGCCTACCAGGCTCCTCCATCCATAGGATTTTCCAGGCAAGAGTACTGGAGTGGGGGTGCCATTGCCTTCTCCAGGGTTTCTTCCCGACCCAGGGATTGAACCCAGGTCTCCCGCATTGTAGGCAGACTCTTTACCATCCGAGCCACCAGGGAGGAGTATTGAATTTTGTTAAATAATTTTTCAGCATCAATTAAAATGATCAGGTAGTTTCTGTCCTTCATTCTATTAATATTGCATTGATTTCTGCATGTTGAGCCGACCTGTATTCCTGGAATAAATGCTGTGGTGTTGGGTTTGGTTAGCTGTATTTTATTGAGGATGTTTGTGTCTATAGTCAAAAGGCATAGTGGGCGTAGTTTCTTTTCTTGTGACTTCTTAGTCTGGATTTGCTATCAGAATAATACCTGCCTCATAGAATGAACTGAGAAGTGTTCCCTTCTATTTTCAGAAGAATTTGTGAAAAGTTCTTTAACATATGATACAATTCATCAGTGAAGTCATCTGAACCTGGGCTTTCCTTTGCTTCTTTTTTGTGGTCAGTACTTTGATTACTAACTCAGTTTCTGTATAGGTATAGCCAGATTTTATGCTGCTTAAGTCAGTTTTTGTAGTTTATGTTTTCTAGGAACTTGTCTATTTCATCTAGGTTGTCTAATTGGTTCATAGTATTTCCTTATAAATAATCCTTTTTAATTCTATTAGATCAGTAAACTTAAGGGTTCTTTTAGATGTCCTTTATCAAGTTGAGAAAGTTTCCTTCTCTTCCTAGTTTGCTGAGATTTTGTATCATGGGTGAGTATTGGATTTTATCAATTTATAGTACATTTTATCTATGGAGATAATGATAAAATGATCTTTCTTATTTTTTTCCCTCTTAGTATAGGAAATTACACCAATTGGTTTTCTTTTATTAACTATCCCATTTCTGGAATTAACTTTGGTTATTCATGATGTGCTATTATTTTTATTTTTCATTTTATCCCATATGGTTTGTGGCATGTTAGTTCCCAAACCAGGAATTGAACCCAGGGCACAGCAGTGAAAGTTCTGAGTCCTAACTTCTGGACCACCAGGGAACTCCCATGATGTGTTATTATTTTTGTATGTTGCTATATTTGCTTTGCTAATATTTTGTTAAGCATTTTGTGTATATGTTGAGTGATATTGGTCTGTAGTTTCTTTTTTTTTTTTAATATTTATTTATGTACTTATTTGGCAGCACCTGGTCTTAGTTGAGGCAAACAGGACCTTCCAGCAGGATTTTGTAGTTAAGGCATACAAACTCTTAGTCGTAGCAGGTAGAATCTGGTTCCTTGACCAGAGATTGAATCTGGGGTCTCCCTGCACTGGGCGTGTGAAGTCTTCGCCACTGGACCACCAGGCAGTCCCTGTACTTTCTTTTGTTATAATTTTTTCTTTAGTTTTGGATTGAAGTAATGACAGCCTTGTAAAATGAATTGGGAAATGATCTTTCCCTTCTGATTCTTGGGAGAATTTGTTTGGAATCTGTATTATTCCTTCCTTAAATAGACAGACTTTGCAGTCAACTCATGCAGGAATTTTCTTTATGGGAAATTATATGAGCTGTGATCTGAATTTCTTAATAATTGCACAAGTTGAGATATTTAGGTTACCTTCTTCTGAAGTGAACTTAGATACTTTTTATTTTTAGATTTATTAATTTTTTTGGCCTGACTTAAATGGTTGAATTTATTGGCATAAAGTTGTTCATAATCATTTTTTAAAATATTTGTTTGGCTGCGTCAGGTCCTAGCTGCAGCCCCTGGGCTCTCTAGTTGTGTGCGGTCTCCAGAGTGCTAGAGCTCAGTAGCTACAGCGTGCAGGGCTTCTCTAGGTGCAGTGCTTAGGCTTAGTTACCCCGTCGCATGTGGGATCTTATTTCTCCGACCAGGAATCAAACCTGTGTCCCCTGCATTAGCAGGTGGCTTCTTAACTCCTGGACCGCCAGGAAGTCCCCATAATCACGACCCCATTCATCCCTTTAATATATGTGGCATCTTAGTGATGTCCCCTTCTTTTATTCCTGCCACTAATAATTTGCATTCCTCTCTTTGCTTTTTTTAATCTTTCTTATTAGAGAGCTGTCAATTTTACTGATTTCTACCAAGAATTAGCTTTTAGTTTGATTTCTATTGTGTTTATTCATTTTCTGTTTCATTCATTTCTGCTTTTATCTGTATTATTTCCTTCTGTTTATGTTAGACTCAACTTACTCTTTAAACATAGTCTCTAGATCTCTTAGTGTTGAAGCTTTGTGACACTGATTTTAAACCTTTATTCTTTTCTAATAAAACTTTTAATGTTATAAATAACATTCATTTAGATGTATCCACAGATTTTGAAATCTGAGGTTTGCATATTTTAATATTTAGTTCAAAGCATTTTCTGACCTCCCTAATATTTCTTTGGCCTCTGAGTTACTTACAAGTATGCTGTTTAATATTCAAATAGTTGAAATATTTCCAAATATCTTTTTGTTATTGATTTCTAATTTAATTCAGTTATGGTCAGAGACTATACTTCATATGGCCTCAGTGTTTTTCTGTTCCGCCTCCTTTTTCTGGGAACCCGACTGTGTGCATACTAGGCTGGCTGCCTGATGCTGCCGCTCTCTGTTCATTTGCATTCAGTCTTTTCTCCTGAGAGTAACAACTTCTGAGAGAAGACAGCTTGAAATTTCCAGTCGTAGGCTTGGTCTGCTGTTTCTTGTCCAGTTTTCTCAGCTTTTGCTTCATGTAATTTTGATGCTCTGTTACCACTTGCATACAACATAGGATCATTACGTATTCTTGGTGATTTGACTTCTTTATCAATATGCACGGTCTCCCGTTACCCCGGTCATATTTCTTGTTCTGAGGTCTATTTTTTCTGTAATACTACCTACCACATGCATCTCCTGCCTTCTCTTCATTACTATTTGTGGAGTATACCTTTACTTAACCTTTTACTTTCAACTTATTCATGTCTTTATATTTAAATAGATTTCCTATAGATAGCATAGAGTGGATTCTTGGGTTTTTTTAAGTATGACATTCTGTAACTTTTATTTGGAATGTGGAGATCATATCATTTACATTCAATGTGATTTCAATATTATTGAGTTTAAATGTACCATTTTCCTATTTGTTTACTGTTTCATTTGTTCTTTCTTCCTTTTTCTCTGTTTTTTGCCTTATTTTGGACTGAGAATTTTATTATGATTCCATTTTTATCTCTACAATGGATTTCTTAACTGTAATTCTTTGGGTATTTTTAATGGTTTATTTCAGTTTTACAGTATACATTTCTAACTTATTAAGTCTACCTTCAAAGGATATTAGCCCCCTTTGTATACTGTGTGAAAAACTTTCAACAAAATCTTCTATAAGATCTTCCTAATCTTTCTATTATTGTTGCCATACAGTTTATTACTACTTGTAATTACCACAATTCATTGTTACTATTTTCCAATGAGCAGTCAGTTACCTTGTTAAAGAGATTAAAAATGAGGGAAAACATCTTTTATGTTCATATATATACAGTTCCCAGTACTATTCTTTCTGTAGATCCAGATTCTTATTTGGTATCATTTTTTTTTATATCTAAAGAACTTCCTTTAGCATTTCTTATAGGTGCAAGTTTGATTTTTTTCCCTTATTTATTTCCATTTGTGAAAGATAGTATCCCTGGATGTAGAGTTTTATTATTTTATTTTTAAAATATTTTTGTAGTTTTTTTTAATTGAGCTATAATTGATTTATAATGTTGCATTAGTTTCAGGTGTACAGCATAGGGATTCAGTTATATTCAGTTATGTATAACTGAATCCCTATGAATATATATCTATTTTTTAGATTCTTTTTCCTTATAGGTTATTATAAAATATTAAATATAATCACCTGTGTTATACAGTGGGTCCTTGTATATTAGTGTGTATATATGTTAATCTCAAATTCATAATTTATCCCTCCTTCCTTTTTCCCTTTGGTAACCATAAGTCTGTTTTATATGTCATTGGTCTGTTTCTGTTTTGTATATAAGTTTATTTGTATCCTTTTTTTGTTTGTTTTTTAGATTCCACATGTAAGTGACATCATATGGTATTTGTCATTGTCTGGCTTACTTCACTTAGTATGACTGTCTCTAAGGCCTTCCGTGTTGCTGCAAACGGCATTATTTCATTTCTTAAATATTTATTCGGCTGTACAGGGTCTAAGTTGAGGCATGTGGGATCTAGTTCCCCGAGCAAGGATTGAACTTGGGCTCCCTCTATCAAGAACATGGAGCCTTAGCCACTGGACCACAAGAAGGCTCTCATTCTTTTTATAGCTGAGTAATATCCCATTGTATAAATAGAATTTATATCAATTGCACGATGATATCTTCTTTATCCATTCATCTAGGGCAGCCCTTAGAATTTTAGATTGACATTCTCCTTCAACTTTGTTCTGTTGCCTGCTGGGTCTATTGTTATTCTTATTTTTGTTCTCCTGTACTTAATTTTTCCTCTTCTCTGGCTGTTCCTGTCATTGGTTTTCAACAGTTTTATTTTAATAGTGTGCCTTGGTGGTGTTTTCTTTGAGCTAGTTGAGCTTTTAGAACTTGATTTTATGGTTTTCATCTGGAAAAATTCTGGCCATTTCTTCAAATATTTTTTCTGCCTCACCCCTTTTTCTGGGACTCCAATTATATGTGTGTTAAGCTGCTTAATATTGTCCATACTCCATTTATTTATTTACAACTTTTTACCCGGTCTGGTTTTCATTGATTTTTTTTTTTTTTTGCTCTGTTTCCAATCTCACTGATTTTTTTTTTTCCTTCTGTGGCATCTAATTAGCTTTTACCCCATACAGTGTATTTTTCCTATACCACTTATTTTTATATTCAGAAGTTCCACTTGAGTGTAGTTTAGTTTGCTCTTTTTACATCTCCCATTTCTCTCCTTATGCTATTCATGTTTCCCTTCATATCTTGAGCATATTTATGATGTTTACAACTGCTATTGTGAGATTCTTATTGGCTAAATATATCATCTCTATCCTTCCTAGGTCTGTTTCTATTGATTAGGTTTTGGGTGGGTTTTTTTTTCTGGTTATAGGTCATATTTGCCTACTATTTTGAATGTCTGGTACTGATTATATGAATGACATTGTGAATTTCATATTGTTAGGTGCTAGTTTTTATTTTTTAGAGACTATTAAACTGGGCTTACAGTTTGTTAACTGGAATCACTTTAATACATTTGAGGCTTGTTCTTAAAATATATTAGGGCAGGTCTAGGGCAGCGCTTAATCTATGGCTAATTTAGCTGCATAATAAAGGGACTGTCCAGGGCTTCTCAGGTGGCACTAAGGTAAAGAAGCCGCCTACCGATGCAGGAGGCACGAGAGACATGGGTTCAGTCCCTGGGTTAGGAAGATCCCCTGGAGGAGGGCATGGTAATGCACTCCAGTATTCTTGCCTGGAAAATTCCATGGACAGAGGAGCTGACTGAAGTGATGTAGCATATACGCGCGCATACAAGGGGACTGTCCAATTTCTCATGCATTGAGGTTGGTCTCTCCATTCTGGTTGAGGGAACACAGGTGACTTCCCCAGTGGGGTAGCCCTAGGAATTATCATCCTACTGCATTTTAATGATTCTTCCCCCATTCCTGTGGAATTTGGTCATATGTGTTGGGCTTCCCAGGTGGCTCAGTGGTAAAGAATTACCTGTCAGTGCAGGAGATGCAGGTTTGATCCCTGGTCAGGAAGACACCCTGGAGAAGGAAATTGCAAGCCACTCCAGTATTCTTGCCGGGGAAATCCCATGGACAGAAAAGCCTGGCAGGCTACAGTCCATGGGGTCACAAAAGAATCGGACACAACTTAGCATCTAAACAGCAATAGGCAGATTAGTTTCATCAAAGACTCCAGGGAACCCCCTACAGTCTCCAGGGCTCTCTCTTTCTGACACTTCCTCTGCCTTAGTACTTTGCCCTGTAATTCTAGCTGTCTCTGCCTGAATTTTGATCTCTGTCTCTTAAAGGTGACCAACCACTGTGCTTGTTCAGTTCCCTGCCCCCAGGCAGTAAGCAGGGCAGTCAGAGAGCTCACCACATTTGCTTCTTTTTCTGGGCTCACACCCCAGGTTGCCTGTTTGAAAGCAGTTGTATCATGATCAGTAGTTGTTTGAAACTGGAGAGCAGTTCCTATGGTAGGGCATCCTTAATGAGCAGAAGTGAGAGTCCCCTCCCCAAAGATTTTGATGCATAAATCTGTTCATTCTTTGACTTGTGAGTTTAAAGTACATATCTCTAAAAATACATATGAAATCCTGATTAGAGTGTGCTTTTCATTATCTTATGCATTTTCACATGTTTCTCCAGGGTACACAGCCACCTTTGTAGTGGCTGCAAAATATTCCTTGAATGCCCATCCCAGAGTCTTCTAGCTGGCTGACTGTGAATATGTAGAAGTTGAAGAAGTCTCTTTTCTAGGTATGAAAATTCTGGCCTTGACCTCTAAGGTCTGATGCCTTACATTGAGAAGAAAGGAAGAACAATGTCTGGTAATGCTGAACAGAGGCCACTGACCCACTGATAGCCTCAAGTTGTGAATTCTACCTATTAGATGATGTCTCAAGGAAGACACCCACAACAACAATAAAAGAGCGCAGAGAAACAATATTAGGATATTGGGCACATAGGGTCATAGCAGAATAGTCATACTGGAAATGGCACAGCCCTGAAGCTCAGGACCTAGGGTGTAGTTAACAGTTGGTAAAGTATGGTGCAATAAAAGATGGTGTGGTCATTTCTGATGGCAAATATGTAACTCAGACAATTTCTACTTAGAAACAGTTCTACAAAAATGTCAAGAAGTGACCGTGCATAGAGGAGTATGGCGTGTGCCCATGACTTAAAACTGAATACCACTGTCAATGTGCAGGTTAACAAAAATTAGGGGAATTCATGGACGACGCACCCAGGTACCAAAGGACCTGCCTGTCTCTCCCAGCTCTGCTGTTGGTTTTCTGTATGATCCTGAGCAAATTCTTTCCTACGTGTGCTCTTTAGTTTCACCTTCTGCATGTAATGAGGGGGTTGCGAATTATATACTTCATGTCATATAGGGCTTTGCTTTTGCTATGTTCATCTAATTAAGTTTCTAGTAAATACACTAAAAGACAAAAAGACACACTTCAAAGAAGCAAGAGCGTGAGATGCATTCTGCCTCTTGGGGTGTAAATGGGCACCCCTTCCCCAGTCTCAGAACTTCGTGCTTGTGGGTGTTGGGGAGCCTCCCATCCAGACTCAGAACATAGTGCTTCCCATCCCCCTAGTGCTTACTCCATGCTGGGCACTGTGCCCACTGCTCTTTCCCTATATTATCTCTTATTAGTTCTTCCAGCAATTGTGGGGTTATCTTCATTCTTCCAAGTGTTGAAAATGATGCTTTGCAGGCATCAGGTAGTTGTCTAAGGAGCCGGGATTTGAACCCAGGCCCAAGTCCCAGAGACCAGTCTCGCCTTCAGTTGCATGCTCTAGTTCTCTCCTTGTTAGCTGACAGCCCTCTGACACTTCAGGGAAATACACTGTCCCCTTTGTGCCCACAGCGGACAACGAAAACAACATCGCCTCCAACCAGTCCCGATCGCCCCCTGCTGTCGTGGAGGAGAAGTGGAAGCCACAAGCCCAGAGGAACACCACCAACAACAGTAGGTCTTTCCCAGGCAGACGACGGGGACTGGTGGAAGCCTGCTCCAGCCCCCTCCCCCTGCTTGTTCCTCTCTGACCCCCTCCCCACCCCTGTACCTCCCATGGTGATGCAAGACCACGCATAATGGTTTACCAAGCACTTTCACACCTGAGACCTAGTTGATTGGAATTCTGACCTCACGGGATGGACAGAGGAGGCCTGGGGAGACCTGATCTATTTTGTGATCAGAGAACACAAATTCATGACAGAATCAGAATTAGAATCCACTCCCCACAATTTCTCTGGTCTGCTTTTTCCTGACACTGTGGCCTCAGGTATCTTATTCACTAACGCCTTCTGTATCAGGCTGTTTCTGTTTTGAGGAACAGGTTAGACTAGTTAGCTTCAGAGGTCGAGGTGATTTGCACACATACCACTGCCGTCTGTTCCTGTGCCCATGGCAGGCATTACTAGTCAATCACAGAACTTCATTCCCGGGAGACTGTCACATGTTAAAGACTTGCCAAGACCATCAGTTTGCACACAAGATGAAATCACTTTGTAATTCCTAATATTAGATGCTTGAGTATTAGGCTGCTGCCAGACCAAGGAGCCTTGAATGCCAGGATTAATCACGCCTCTCTTTGTGTCCCCCCCACCACCCACCAGCCACGACCGGTGGTTTGACACCCAACAGCATGATCCCCGAGAAGGAGCGGCAGAACATCGCAGAGCGGCTGCTGCGGGTCATGTGTGCCGACCTTGGTGCTCTGAGTGTGGTGAGCGGGAAGGAGTTCCTGAAGCTGGCCCAGACGCTGGTGGACAGTGGTGCCCGCTACGGGGCCTTCTCGGTCACCGAGATCCTGGGCAACTTCAATACACTGGCGCTGAAGCACCTGCCGCGCATGTACAACCAGGTGAAGGTGAAGGTCACGTGCGCCTTGGGCAGCAACGCCTGCCTGGGCATCGGCGTGACCTGCCACTCGCAGAGCGTCGGCCCTGACTCCTGCTACATCCTCACGGCCTACCAGGCCGAGGGCAACCACATCAAGAGCTACGTGCTGGGCGTGAAGGGCGCGGACATTCGCGACAGCGGCGACCTGGTGCACCACTGGGTGCAGAACGTGCTGTCGGAGTTTGTGATGTCGGAGATCAGGACAGTGTACGTGACGGACTGCCGGGTGAGCACGTCCGCCTTCTCCAAGGCCGGCATGTGCCTGCGCTGCTCAGCCTGTGCCTTGAACTCGGTGGTGCAGAGCGTGCTGAGCAAGCGGACGCTGCAGGCCCGTAGCATGCACGAGGTGATCGAGCTGCTCAACGTGTGCGAGGACCTGGCGGGCTCCACTGGGCTCGCCAAGGAGACCTTCGGCTCGCTGGAGGAGACCTCGCCGCCACCCTGCTGGAACTCGGTCACGGACTCGCTGCTGCTGGTGCACGAGCGTTACGAGCAGATCTGCGAGTTCTACAGCCGGGCCAAGAAGATGAACCTCATCCAGAGCCTCAACAAGCACCTGCTCAGCAACCTGGCGGCCATCCTGACGCCAGTGAAGCAGGCGGTCATCGAGCTGAGCAATGAGAGCCAGCCCACCCTGCAGCTGGTGCTCCCCACCTACGTCAGGCTGGAGAAGCTGTTCACGGCCAAGGCCAACGATGCGGGCACCGTGAGCAAGCTGTGCCACCTCTTCCTGGAGGCGCTCAAGGAGAACTTCAAGGTGCACCCAGCGCACAAGGTGGCCATGATCCTGGACCCGCAGCAGAAGCTGCGGCCCGTGCCCCCTACCAGCACGAGGAGATCATTGGCAAGGTGTGCGAGCTTATCAACGAGGTCAAGGAGTCCTGGACTGAGGAGGCCGACTTTGAGCCCGCAGCCAAGAAGCCCCGCTCTGCCCCGGGAGAAAACCCTGCCACCCAGGAGGACGACCGGCTCGGGAAGAACGAAGTGTACGATTACCTGCAGGAGCCCCTCTTCCAGGCCACCCCCGATCTCTTCCAGTACTGGTCGTGCGTGACCCAAAAGCACACGAAACTTGCCAAGCTTGCCTTCTGGCTCCTCGCGGTGCCGGCCGTGGGGGCCAGGAGCGGGTGTGTAAATATGTGTGAACAAGCACTTCTCATCAAAAGGAGGCGACTGCTCAGTCCAGAAGATATGAACAAACTCATGTTTCTGAAATCCAACATGCTTTAAGACTTCCAGATTAAAAGAAAGAGAAAGAAATGAAAACATTCAAAGAAGAAGGAAAAAAACCCACACAACACTGTCGCAAACAAAGAAAAGGAGTTTAAGTTCTAAACACTGTGGACCTCATTATAAATGCCCCCTGGAAACTTAAGTGCTTTTTTTCAGTGTGTGTGCATGTGTGTGCACGGGCAGCTCTGTGCTCGTCTGCGTGGCTCCCGAAGTGTTGCACACGCGTGCACACACATACTCCCCTGGTGCATGCATGCATGCCCCCTCGTGGGCGTGTGTGCATTAAACTGGGCATGTCAGGAAAGCTGAGTGTTTGGGAAAGAGGGAAGACACTTCACTTCCTTTTCTCAGTGAGGGGGCTTAAAAGACTCCATTTTCAGGTGTGCAGATTGTACAAACTGATGTTGTGAAATGTTCAGGCAGCTGAGATCTGAAGTGACTTGACGCTCTCTGTCCTTCACCCTGTGGTACCCCTACTGCCCGCCACCCCCCGCTCCCAGTCTTCCTGACCCTATCATGCCCCTCTCCTCCCCAGCTGCCCTGCCATGGATTCTCCAGACTGCATCAGATGGACAGCTTCTGCACTGGACTTTGTTCTCGTTCACCTTCAGGGCATTGAGCTGCTGCCTTTACGATACCCCTGGGTGTCAGGGGGCAGCCGCCTTAGAAACACACCTATCTATCTCCCCAAATCAGGAAAGGAGACTTTTAAGAATATAAAGCTGACGTTTTGCTTTTTAATATAAGAGAGAAAAAAAGACATTTTCAAAGAAGTATAAGATAACTGTCTCCACTCCTTAACAATTTTTTTCCTAACATTTTAGCAGTTTTTGCCTTTATTTTTTTTCAAATTTGATTTAGACTCTGCTAGGAGGCACTGAATGTCTATAACTTATATTTTGGAGGGTTTTTGTGTTTTGTTTTTTTTTTGATTGCCCTTTTTGTTCCTCGAGTCACACTGTAAACTAGCTCATCTCAGTGGTGTATTCAGTATCCTGAGGTTTTTTATCAGCCTTCCCTGTACGATCCAGTTTTCCTGTATTTGAAACAGCCAAGATCGTGAACTTGGCTGTGCTGTTTGGAGACCAGGAGAGGTATTGGAGTCACAGGTCTTGCAGACGTGGGATTTGGTGGAAGCCACAGAGAAGCATGTGGCTTAGGAGTGCTGACTGTAAGTGGAAGACCGCCCTCCTGGCTCGCTGCATCTGGTACTGCGAATGTCTGATTTCTGTACCCAGAGTGCATTACACTACTTGCCGCGTCACTGACCCTTCCGGCTCAGCAGGGAATCCTGAGTTGATCCATGTTCACATCCATCACACCTCAAACCCACAGCCTCCTCTTCCTCCCCCAGGACCCCGAAGATTCCAGGGGTTCCCCTGCCCACGGCCCCAGTGGTCCCCGATATGAGCCTCAGCCCTCCTTCTAGGACGGTAGTTGAACACGGTGCCTTGCAGGCCCAATAACGGATGTTTGAGGGTGGAAAGGCATTAGGCCACGTTCAACGTGATGCTGTGAAAGATGGTTTTAGGCTTTCCTTCCTCTGTGAGCGGTTTAGGTTCCACACACTTAGCCTAAAGGCCAACAGGGTGACCCTTTCCCCTCTCAAGAGGTGGTTTTGTCAGGATCAGTGCTCAGCCTCCCACCCCGCCTCTCAGTGAATATATACTGGTGGTCCAGTATCCCCTCGGTGCCCACCATCGTGGGGGAGCCATTTGCAAAGGCACATTCTACCATCCTGGGGGGCTGACCAAGTCCCACATCCCTCCTTAGTAATAAAACATTGTTCAACTGCGAGATACCTCGATTTCAAAAGCACTGTACAACAGCCCTCTCCCCCCTCCCGGTCCATGGCAGTAACGTTGAGGAAGTTAATTTAGAAACTCAAGGCTTAGGATCATGGACCAGAACACTGTCCCAGGTGCCAAGCCTGCTCAATTTGCCTCATGAGAACTAACCCTCCGCATCTTGGACATACTGAAATGCATCCCAGAGGGTTCATTTCCACGTTCACTGCAGCAAGCCATGGTCTCAGGAACCACCATGCCATTTCCTCTCCCAGAGAAGTTCTGGGCCTTTACTCTACAACATTTCCAAGGGGTGTCACACCATCAGAAGAGCCTCTTATCTGCACTGGACAGTCACCTCGTGTCATGTTTTATAGTATATGGGAGCACTGACAGGCTATTTGATGAGACTTTGGGAGATCTTCCAGAAGGTGGCTGCAGGCTTGCTGATGGGGGAGATGCCTACAACCAAAGGCCTCCAGCCTTGCTGCCAGGGAGACCTGGCACTCTGAGCCACACAGGAGGGTGGAAGCTACCTGTGTTGTGTAGTTGGTGGAAGTCAAGCCTCAGAGCCCATCCTCTCTCTCCTTTTGAGCGAGGAGCTATGCTGGTCTTGCCTCATTTTAGGGGCCACTCCGCAAATTGGCATTTCACTGTCTTGCAAAGCCATCAGGTCCAAGTATCAGCGTCCTTCTTGGAACTTGGGGATGTCTGCCCTCCAGCATGAAATTTTGAGGGTATCTAGTTACACATGTCACCTCCTGTTCTGTCCCTCCTTTCCACCTCAGTTCGATCCTTAGGGCTCGGCTTGCTCTGCAGAGAAGATATGAGTGCCACTAGGTTTCTGAAGGCTGCCTCCTGGGACTGCCTCATCCAGATAACAGGCACAAGGTCGCAGGTAGTCATTTCTCTCCAGTCTTTCGTCCTTCAGAAACTCTTGTTGCCAATAGGAAGGGCTGTACCAAGGTGCCCCCACTCTATCTGCTTTTTCACGCAGGCAGCTTGCCTACTGCAGATCCCCTTGCAGTGAACAGCTTAATAAAACCCAAAGATCTCACAGGCCCAGCCACTGGCCCCTTGTCTCCAGCAATATCCACCCTATCCAAATTTTAGCTCAGCCAAAGGATTGAGGTCGGCTCTTCCAGCTCATCTCCTGGCGCCTGCCCTGACATGGACCTTCAGAAAGTTTCTGTCTTCTGCCTCTCAGTTCTGTGGCCACTGACCACTATGGGACTCTGCAGCTCAAGGCAGTCGATTGCCTGCTGACTTGGACACAGTTTGCCAGAAGTGTGTGATTCCCAGGACAGAAGAGGCCTTGCTGCTTACGTGCATGGACCCCAGCGAGGAAGCAGAGAAAACACACATCCACTCTGCAGGGTTTTTCCGCCTCCTCTGAGGCTAGTCAGCTTCGCCACCAAAGCCCAAGCCAAGGCCCATAGCCTCGTGGGTGGTGCCACAGATGTGGAGTAACCGAGGGTCTCTGCTCCACCAAGAAAAGGCATACCATCCCAGTTGTCATGAATGGATGCCTGGACTTGTGCCAACATGGTTCTTCCCTCTGCCCAGGTCCACCAGCCAGGCCTCCCACCAGATGGTAGCTAGAAACCAGGAAACAGAGGGGCCATCAGATGAAGCTCCTTATGGCTACTCTTCATTTCAGGGATCACGGCATAGAAAACCACCTCCTGTGTCTGTGAGTGAGGACACTGCCATCACCCAGCCTGGCAGCTTCACAGTTGGCATCCAGGCTTTAGCTCTTGGCTGGGAAAAGGATGCTGAGGTTTCCTGGTGAGGAGAGAGTAGTCCAGTGATGCAGTTGAGAAGCTTTACATCTCCCGATTTCTGGGAAGGACTCTCTTGGACGTCAGCTCTGTAGGCTGGTGAGCCTCCTGTCCTTCAGCTTGCTCTTTTCTCTCCTGCACTTTCAAGAAGCACCAGAGAAAAACTTTGCAAGGCATGTTTTCCACCGTGAAGCTGACCCTCTGCCCTTAGGGGTCACCCAAGCTTGTGCTTGAACTTGGACTAAACTCCTTGGAAAGTGGGCGCCCGAAGAGTTGTTGGGGATGCTGCAGGCACTCTGGGAGGCCACAGCCTCACAGGGAAGGTTTGTAACGAACCTGGGATGCTGACGGAGAAGGGAGGTCCCGTGAGGAATGACCCAGAAGGGGACAGTACTGGGATGTTGCCATGACGACGGGTGTGCTGGCAAAGATGGAGTGAGGACCATCCAGGGCACAGCTGGAAGTCTCCTGCCCCCATGGAGCTGGGGCAAGTTCATAGCTCTGCCCTTGCCTGGGGAACAGCAACAGCACCTCTGTGCCTGGGATGTACCTAGAGGAGGGCTGCTAGAAAGGCTGCTGGTAGATGAAACCAAGAGGCTAAGGAAGGCTCAGGCTGTCTCCTGGAGACAGTAGGTGGGGAGGAGGGCTCCTGTCTGGGCCCTGCCCCCCGCTTCGGCCCCCTCTATCCAGTCGGGACTGCCCCCTCGTCACTGTGGCTAATGTTTGCTAGGCCAGTTATGGTGAACCAATGATACAGTGTTTCCCCTTTTGCATTTCCCCTCCCAGTTCTCCCTTCTCGGGGTTTTCTGGAGGATCTTGTTGTAGTTGTTGTTTTCCTTCCTCTCTCATTTGGGTTTGAGGATCGTGGTCTGTGGAGTCCCATCGTTCTCTAGAGGGGCCCTGTGGTTCTGTGCAAAGAGGCGCCTGCTCCCGCTTTGATGAGGGTGCAGGGCATCGGGGTGCTGTTTGTATATTCATGACCCCACCGCCGCCACCACCATGGGCGTTGCTTTAGGCTTTGACTCCAGTACCGGTACTGGTACCAAGAAGGACGTGCTAGGTCTGCAGTTGGGTGTCTGCATCAGGACCCACCGGGGGCTTCCCCACCCACACGTCCCACCGGGCACCTTCGTCTCTTTGAACCAAAGTTCCTTTTAGGGGCACAGCCCAGCCTTGTCTGCAACCTCAGGGGCCTGGGATCCCTGTGGCGCTTCCTGAAGTCCAGGTTGGCAGAGACCATGGAGTCTAAGGCCAACCAGAAGGGGGGCTCCTCCCACAACCCAGGTGCCAGCCGGTCCCCGCCTAGGACCCTTCCCTCTCACCCAAACGGGGTCCCAGACAGGGTAGCCGGGTTCCAAAGCAGTGAGTGAGCTCATGGACTGGCACAGGGCTGGAACTCGCCAGCCAGGAGACAGAGGGCCCCGCGGGGCTGGAAGCCCCCAGACCCACTGGGCAGCATGTCCAGGGCCATTCAGACTCCAAGCATCAGGAGGTCATTTTGAACAACCACCTGAAGCAGAGAGATTTTTAAAGAGCATAAATTATTTTCAGTTGTTCTCTGATAACCCTACCTTTTTTTCCCCCATAACTTCACGTTGGTGATTCTTTCACATCAGGTAAATCTTACGAAAGCCTTGGTGCCCCCTCCCTCCCAGGCCCCACTCAGTAACCACGTGTGTGCATCCCCATCCTTTCTCAGTAGTTAAAGACGTTCTAGGCAATACCATGGGCACATCTGACTGTGTCTCTCTCTTCGAGTGCAAGAAACTCAAGTCATCTTAAAAAAATACAAAAAAAAAAAAAATTTACAAAAAAAGAAAAAGAAACACACAAAAAATATCTTTTTTAGGCCAGAGTTTTCTACAGGTATTAATGAATATTTTTCTTAATCCTTATAAGTTTTATGTGTTTAATATTTCTTAATACCGGTAGCATTAATTTATACTTTTGTAGCAACACAATATTTTTATAAGCAGCCAGTGCTTGGCTCAAGTCTCCACAAGGGGTTTGTGCAGGGTTTTCTTGGGACCCTGTGTACCATGTACTGTATTTAAAAAAAAAAAAAAAGAGTTACCTAATGTCACCCTTGCTGTGTTAATTAACAAAAGACGTTGTTTGCGGTCTCCTGTGTCGTCGATGTGGATCCAGCAGCTCCAGAAGGAGTCACGTTGCATGGGGGTTGAGTTGATGGTTCTTGTGATTTGTAAACCCCCGAGACCAAACTTGAGGGTTTATTTAGGGTTTTCTGTTTGTCCTTTGGGTTTTCAGTTTCATTTTGGTTTGGGTATCGTTTCTCCATTTATAGCCAAATCAGTTTTGTGGTGTTTAAAACTTTTACTGATGTCAAATGGAGGAAAGGAACAGAAAAAAAAATTTTTTTTACAAAGTAATAAAATTTAAAACTAAGCTGTTTAAATGTTGCTGTTTTTACCTGTCTGTTCTTGTCCAAAAGTGGGACATTCCCAGGGTGAAGAGGAAGGGTCCACTTGGTTCCTTAAATCGCCAAAAGCCCCAGCCCAGAATTCAACACCCCCTACCCGCCTCCCCTGAATTCTTGCAACGTTATTTCCCGGTTGGTTGATGCCAAGGCAAAAGACATCCTTTTAATGGTTAGAGAGAATCAGTTGCTTAAATAAATGATTTCATGTCAGTGTTGTATTTATGGTTTTACAATAAAACGACCTTTAGGAAGATGGCAGTGCGTGGCGTTATTTCTTGGGCTTGAGGTTGGGCTGTGTCATCCAGGCAGGAGCTGGGCAGTGGAGAATAGAGATGGACAGACGCACGCATGTCGCCTGGGGGTGACAGAGCTGGAGTCCATCCCGAGGGGACATTGGATGAGGTCGGGGTGGCCCTGGACACCAGAGCCAGGTCAGTGATAGCTGACGAATGAGGCCCAAGAGCACGGGGCCTTGCTCTTGAGCGCTGGCCCAGGGGAGGAAGGGTGGCCCAGGCCCCCAGGAGCGCACCCAGATGTGCCTAGGCTGATGTCATTTATGTGATGTTGTGGGTTGTGTGTACCGTCCGTCTTCTGAAGAAGGGTGCCCATGGCTTTTGCCAAATTCCAGATGGCACCTGTGACTGAAGAATCAGTGGGAGCTGTCAAAGACATTCAAACCCAGTGTCTGGACACACTGTCTGCAATGCGGTCCAGAGTGGAAAGCCTGCCTGGGGAGGGAAGGCACCCTCCACCCCAGGAGAGGTGCAGACAGAGCCCAGACAGTACACTGGGTGCAAACGCGGAGGCTGGGGGCCTGCCAGGCAGCCAGGCCAGCTCCCTTGGGCGCCCTCTTCTCTCTGTTCTGAAGCTCTGAGCAGCATCCCGATGCAGCGGCCCACCCAGGCTCCCCAGTGGCTTTCTCACAGCACCCCTTTCCTAAACTTCTCTCCCTGTTTGCTGACTGCTAAAACACTGCCATGCTCTGAGCCAGCTCTCCCTCCAGGATGGGGTGACTGTCCCCCACCTGCCCGGAGTCAGCGCACCCATGCCCTGAGTGGAGCACTCGTCCACGTTCACCTTGCCCTGTGGTCCCTTGCAGTCCTCGTGCTCCTTCGCCCCCTCACTGGCCTCCCAGACCATGTGTGTGGAGTTTGAAGTGTCTGCAGAGGGGGTGTCTGGCCCTGCCAGATTTCCCAGGGCGGCCATCACTCTAGCCAGGTTAAGAATCAAGAGCCCTCCACGAGGGCCGTGCCAGGGTGGACTCGCCCTGAGCCTCACGCTGCAGACAGGCTCATCGACGCTTGGCTTGGATAGTCGGCCTGAAGGCAAGTCTGTGACAGCACCACCAAACAGCTGTGGCCTGAGCCGGGAGCCGGGAAGGAGGGCGACAGCTTCTGAAGCAGACCTGCTGTTGCCAGGACAGCCGGCGCCTTGGGCTTCATCCCTGTCCTTAACCAGATACAGTCAGTGAAAGTAAAAGTGAAGTCGCTCAGTCATGTCCGGCTCTTTGCGACCCCATGGACTGTGCGGTCCATGGAATTCTCCAGGCCAGAATACTGGAGTGGGTAGTTTTTCCCTTCTCCAGTGGATCTTCCCATCCCAGGAATCGAACCGGGCTCTCCTGCATTGCAGGCGGATTCCTTCACCAACAGCTGTCAGTGCACTCCCCAAAGGGGTGCACTGCTGGGTCAGCTGAACAACTTCCCATCAATCAAATCGCAGGGGTCACAGCATGAATGGGCTGTGAGTCTGGGCCGGCCTCCCAGAGGCATCAGCCCTGCCCTCAGAAGCCCCCTTCTGGGGAGTTTCCTGCTGTTCAGCGTACCATGTGGACGTCCCAGAGCCGGTGGGTGAAGTTCAATCGAGGAGTTTCTATGGGCTATGAAACAAAAGTCAGGAGTCCTGCTGGAGCAGAAAGACCACCCCCGCCCCCACCTCAGAATACTAGGGTCCAGTAAGCCCAGGGCATGGCCAGAGCCTTGGTATGGCTGAGGGGCCAGCCTCTGGATTTTAAAATTACAAAATGAAAAAACACATTTTTCTGAGTAGCCACGTCTATGCTGTAGAAGAGATGAGTGTGACCTGTATCTTAAGAGAAAATTTAAGATGAGATGGTTTAAGAACCAAACAGGTGGGGCTTCCCTGGTGACTAAGCAGTCAAGAAACTGCCTGCCAGGGCCGGAGACACGGGTTCAAGCCCCAACCTGGAAAGAGCCCACATGCCTCGGAGGAGCTAAAGGCCATGCGGCACAGCTTTTGAGCCTGTGCCCTCAAGCCTGGAGGCCGCAACTGCGGAGCCTGCTTGAAGCAACTGCTGAAACCCAAGGGTCCTAGAGCCCATGCTCCTCAACAGCAAGCCACCGCAACGAGAAGCCCGTGCACTGCAACTTAGAGAGTCGCCCCCGCTCGCCGCAACTAGAGCAAAGCCCATGCAGCAGCAAAGACCCAGCGCAGCCAAGAAAAATACAAGCATAGGTCATCGCAGCGTTTGGCTGGGAATGCTTCTGGTGCCTTCTGAGATGAGGGGACTCCTGACTGGAGGAGTAAGACCAGATGGTAAGACCAGATCCAAGGGAATTTTTTGTAGAGAAAGTTTTAGCAAGTGTCGTGGAGACCTGTCTCCAGAACCAGGCAGGGTGGCAGCAGGGGCTGGTGACCCTCAAGGGTGGTTCCGTGTGCACTGGCCAGTTCAGCTCCTTCACCGTGGTGTGCAGGATGCAGGCCCAGGGCTGCCAGAACTTATTTTTCAAGAGAATTGAGAAACTTAGGTTTCTATATGGAAGTTCTTTTTTTTTTTTTTCAGTCGTGCTTCGTGGTATTCAGGATCTTAGTTCCCCACCCTGGGACCAAGCCCATGTCCCCTGTGGTGGAATTGCACTGTCTTAGCCACTGGACTGCTGAGGAAGTCCCCAAGAGGTCCATTTTTAAATGGGGAATTCAGAACTGTGAACGATACCTTATGAGCCAAAAGGCCCATCCACCAGCTGAGCTGAGGGTGGCTGACCCATCTGTGGCTGGTATCCTCCACTTTAGGCATCTGTCCTTTCAGTCAGTTCAGTTCAGTCACTCAATCGTGTCCAACTCTTTGCGACCCCATGAATCGCAGCACGCCAGGCCTCCCTGTCCATCACCAACTCCGGAGTTCACTCAAACTCACATCCTTTGAGTCTGTGATGCCATCCAGCCATCTCATCCTCGGTGGTCCCCTTCTTCTCCTGCCCTCAGTCCCTCCCAGCATCAGAGTCTTTTCCAATGAGTCAACTCTTCTCATGAGGTGGCCAAAGTACTGGAGTTTCAGCTTTAGCATCATTCCTTCCAATGAAATCCCAGGGCTGATCTCCTTCAGAATGGACTGTTTGGATGTCCTTGCAGTCCAAGGGACTCTCAAGAGTCTTCTCCAACACCCCAGCTCGAAAGCATCAATTCTTCGGCGCTCAGCCTTCTTCACAGTCCAACTCTCACATCCATACATGACCACTGGAAAAACCATAGCCTTGACTAGACGGACCTTAGTCGGCAAAGTAATGTCTGCTTTTGAATATGCTATCTAGGTTGGTCATAACTTTTCTTCCAAGGAGTAAGCGTCTTTGAATATCATGGCTGCAGTCACCATCTGCAGTGATTTTGGAGCCCCCAAAATAAAGTCTTACACAGTTTCCACTGTTTCCCCATCTATTTCCCATGAAGTGATGGGACCGGATGCTATGATCTTCGTTTTCTGAATGCTGAGCTTTAAGCCAGCTTTTTCGCTCTCCTCTTTCACTTTCATCAAGAGGCTCTCTAGCTCCTCCTCACTTTCTGCCATAAGGGTGGTGTCATCTGCATATTTGTCCTTTGGTTCACTTCAAAACATCCCTCTTCAGAGTGGTACCTTCAGACTGATGTAGATGGTGGCCTCAGTGTATGAAATGTGCATGGAGGGGCAGGTATAGTTAGACGCAGGACGTGAGGACATTTGTGAGTTGCAGCCTGGAGAGCCCGTCGCTTCTCCCTGTGTCCCTGACCCCAACTCCAGCCACTTCTGTCGGAGAGAGTCCCAGCTATGCCCACAGATGCTGTCCCTCAGAACAGTCCTCTCTGTTGGAACCTAGAAGCCCCAAGCTCAGGGCTTTGGGGAAAATAAGAGGGAGGAATCTCTTATGTGATCTGATCAAGAGGGCTGCACCCAGAATCCTTGCCTCTGGGTTTGTCCCCTCCACTGGAGATGTGCAGGGCCCACCCTTCTCCCTTCCTGAGGGTCTCTTAATCCAGTGGGCTAGTGGCGTGAAAGGGACTCTGGACCAAGCGAGCCGCCAGCCCTTAGCATGCCATTTACCCCAGGGAGAAGAGGTGCCATCTCTGCCTAGGTTTCTGCTGCCGGGGTCAGCATTCCATTTCAGCACACACGAAGCTGGGGTTTTTGCTCTCTCACCAGCAGCAGTCCTCAAGGCTCTGAGCAGATGGAGCTAGCAAGAAGTGTTTATGAATCTGATGTTTGTAGATGTGGTCTGTGTGATCTGGAGGCTCCTGGAGTCCTGTGCTTGGGCCAAATTGGTGCCCAAGCCATGCTGGACAGCCTACCTCTTCTCTTCCTCCAGGGAGGAGAAGCTGGGCTAGACCAGGACTTGCAGCTGTGGTCCAGGGCCAGATGATTGTCCTGGACACAATAAAAGGCACTGAATATTCTCCTTCCGGGGCCAAGGGCCAGAGTGAGGATGGCAGGAGATGGGATCTCCAGGGCCCTTGAGGAAGAGCCTGAGGCTTTCCAGCCCTGGCAGCTACAGCTGGCGATATGGCTGTGAACAAAAAAAAGGCTGGAGGTGGGGGTGGCTGGGGTTCTGTGTGGCCAAGGGCAGGGGAATTCTTCCAGGCACTTGTGGGCGTTTACCCAACCCCCTGGGCACACACTAGGCATGGTCATTTCTTCTGACCCTGGGCCGCTGATGATCTCCGCCAAACCTCTCTGGGAAGCAAGTATCCAGAGTTGCTCCCTCTTTTCTCTCCTGGCTTTATTAAAACAAAACAAAATAATCCCATTTTATACAGAACTGTGATTTATATTTCGTAATTTGCATAGCCAATTTCACGTCCTGAAGATGGCTCTATTACATTTCCCACACACGCATTTTTCATTTCTGGGGAAAGTTCATGCCCCCTCCCCAGCTGGTCTCCTCCTCCCTTCCCCCAAATCTCATTATACTTCGTGATGAACAGGACATGGAATTTCAGGAGTCTACAATTTGGTTTTTATTGGAACCTGCAGCAGGGCTCTGGGGCAGACTCTGACCCTTCCACTTCCTGCTGCCTTGTGGACTTCTGGCCTGCGGGCCGGTCAGTTGGAGAAGCGTAGCAACTCCTCATCCGCTGTGGACACAGAGAGGCTCAGGGAGTAGGTGTGGGGTCACCCAAGGGCCTGGGGTTGGGGGCGGTCAGGGCAAGGGGATGCCTCATGGAGGAGGGAAGGCAGCTGGGACCGAGTTCGAGCCTGTGCCTGAGGCCAGAAACTTCTGCTTGTGGGGTGACTTGGTAACTGCGAGCTGCATTCCACAGGATGACCTGGTTTTTGCCTCCTGATTTACTTTAGGCAGCATTCTTCCGGTGGGAAGATAAGGCACATAAATCTTCAGTAGCTGCGGCTTCTTGGAACGCTATTCTTGTTATCGTCGCAGCGTTGCCATGTTACTAGTACTGGCTGCTGCTAGATGGGTAGGAACCTAGCGAGGCACGGTGCCGCCTAGGAAGTGGGTCCTTTGTCCCACTTTACAAAAGAGAAAACTGAGACTTAAATTGGTACAGTCCATGGGGTCACAAAGAGGCGGACATGAATGAGCACGCAAGCACTATAACAGGGACAGACGTGGACTGAGAAGATCCAGAGGTCTGAGCCTTCAGGGAGCAGTGACTGAAGTATTTGAATCGTTTGAGTAACCCAGCCCGAATGTGGCAACGAATGCCAGGACTGCAGCCCGCTTCTGCCCCACTCAACCCACCCACCTCTGCTCAGGGCAGCACCTCCCCAGGTGCCTCATCCCAGCTGGGGAAAGGCCTTGGGCTTGGCCCCTTTTACAGGTGGGAAACTGAGAGAGTGGGTGTGCTGGTCACCAGTACAGAGTCCAGAACTCAGCTCTTCAGATCCCTACTGCCTACCAGGGCTTCCAGACCCAGACTCTGGTGGCCCCTCAGCCCCGCCCGGCATTGGGGGGCCTCCTACCTTCACCAGGAATGCCACAGTACTCCTTACACTCCTTCTCCGAGTAAAACTGGTTGCCGTTGCCGTTGCAGCCCCCATAGATGAAGCGGACGCACTTCCCCTTGACAGCGTCAAATGCCCAGAGCTCGATGTTGGCTCTGCATGGCCCATGCACTATCGGGAGGTTACAGGCCTCTGCGGAGTGGGAGGGAGGCGCAGAGCATTAGAAAACCTCGTGATCACGGACCTGAGACATCCGGCAGGGACCCTACTCACCTGGAACACCTAGACCTCTTCCTATAGATTGAGAAATCAGGTCCCTAGAAGACCCTGTGCCGAGGGTCCCCACACCCAAGCGCTCAATTCCTGTACCTTCGGGAAACTGGCCCTGGAATCCCACCACCGGAGCATCCTCTGTTAGCTGCCCGTTCAGTGGGCAGGTTGTCTGTTGGGAGGACAGGAGTGGGCAGAGCAGGGGAGGCGGGAGTAGGGTAGCGCTCACCCACGGTCCGGCAGGTCTGCAGACACTCCTTCTCCGAGAGGAAGTTGTTGCCATTCCCCATGCAGCCTCCATAGTAGAAGGTCTCACAGGCCATGGACGTACCATTATAGAAATACCTCTTGAACATCCCCAGGCAAGGCCCCTGTGAGTAGCCCAGCTGGCAGGAATCTGTGGAGGGGCAGAGCAGCAGTGCTCGCTGAGTGCTGGCTGTGTGCCCGTCACCAGGCTGGACACTTCAAAGGGGAATCACCTCGTTTAGTTTTCATCTCTGCATTAAGAGGAATCATTCTCAGCCCGTTTTAAAGGTAAGGAAATTGACTCCCTGAGAAGCAACGAGATTTCCTCAGGGTTACCTAGAGCTAAGATTCCAAGTCATATTTGTTGGATTCCAAAACCCATGCCATAATATGAGATGTTACCGATGGCCCAGAGGCCAAGCATCTCGCTTTGATCTTTTCTGCCCAGCAGCTCTGTAAAGATAGTGGTTGAGGCTACATTCAGCAGCATGCATGCTGGCAACCTGACCTCTCTGCCTGATGTCCCAACCCTGCGCCTTTGCTCTCATCATTCCTGCCCATAGAATGCTAGAATGCCTTCCTCCATAAACCATAAATGGACATAACGTGAATTCTCCTTCATCCAGGAAGTCTTCCTTGATCACTTCTCCCCTCCCTTTTCTGAGCTCCTTCAACTCTTTAGCTTACTCTCCTCTTTCAAGTCCCTTATTTTCTTCCTTGATTGCCTCCTCTACTAGACCAGAAGGTGTGTTTGTCTCCATGATCCCAGTGCTCAGCAGAGGGTCTGCGGGGGGAAGCAGGGTCAGCGTTCAGTGTTTGCTGAAAGAGTTGAAGAGTGATCGGTCTATCAACCACACGGAGTATTCTCACATACTTTTCCATGTGTTCCCACAAGAGCCCTTGAGGTCAGCTCAGCAGGCTGTTATCCCATTGTACAGATGAGAAAACCAAGGCCAGGAAGCCACTAAGTGAAACAGACAGGCCAAGAACTTGCTTCCTCATTATGGAGCTGAATGTTTCTAACCTCAGGGAAAATGTCTTATGATTCCCTCTTTCAACAATGTCTGGCATAGGGAAGAGGATGGAATTTGCCTTTTCTAGGCTTTTGCTTCATTCTAGTAAAAGAATAAGAAAGACTTCATGGTGATGAGGGCAGCTGGAGTGAACCAGCTGTGGGCCCTTCCTCTCTCGAGTGTGGCAGAAGGGAGTTTAAAAAAACAGGGAGTGATCCTCACCTTCTTTCTTGCTGAAATTAGTTACTGGTTGTCCAGCCCCAGAGCCTTCCTCTTCCTGGGTCAGCACAGCCCGCCGAGCCCTCTGGGGGAAAAAAACAGAAGAAGCTATATCAGGGACCTAGCCACAGTTGTTCCCCTGGACCCCGCGAATGTAAAAGCCATTTGCTCTGAGGATCAAGGTGCAGACAGAAACACAGCTACTAGGCTGATGAATGGCCTGTTTTTCCCAAAGCATCAGGCTTCCCAGGTGGCACTAGTGGTAAGGAATCCGCCTGCCAATTCAGGAGACAAGGCTTCAATCTCTAGGTCGAGAAGATCCCTTGGAGGAGGGCATGGCAACCCACTCTACTATTCTTGCCTGGAGAATCCCATGGACAGTGGAGCCTGACAAGCTACAGTCCATGGGGTCGAAAAAGTTGGACACAACTTCGAAACCAAACAACAAAAACAACTGGTTGAAACAGACGAGGCAGGAGACAGATAAAAAGAAGCAGAACAGAAACTATCCAGACCCACTTCAGAAATCTCATTCAAGGTTGAAGGAAACGGGAAGATATTCTCAAACAGGGAAGAATTCCAGGGTTCAAATACTCAAAACTTCCTCGAACACAGCAGTTTGTGAAGAAATGGCATTAAGAGATTAATAGAAATAATAACTCAGGGATGGTGAAGCTGTGTTGTATTCACTAGGAGAGAATGTAGAATCCATTAAAATATAGAACTAGTGTTAAATGTCTGGGAACTGCAGAGACAGAACAGAATGGGAATGGTACCAATCTGGACAGAGTAAAAGAAAAAGGGAAGAGGAGATAGAACACAGTTTTGAGAGTTGAGCCGTCTGTCTGCCAAGTCCCAGACAGTAGACACCCTCTGAAAGCGTTCACTTAAAGTCGCTCAGTCGTGTCCCACTCTTTGTGACTCCATGGACTACACAGTCCATGGAATTCTCCAGGCTAGAATACTGGAGTGGGTAGCCTTTCCCTTCTCCAGGGGATCTCCCTTCCCAACCCAGAGATTGAACCCAGGTCTCCCACATTGCAGGCAGATTCTTTACCAGCTGAGCCATAAGGGAAGCCCAACCTTGACTTAGAGCATTCTTTAAGAAATAAACCTCTTGGCAAGGATAAATATTTGTTTGAAGATTTCTTTTATTTATTTTTTTTTATTTAATTTAATTTATTTATTTTTTTAATTACAATACTGTATTTGTTTTGCCATACATTGACACGAATCAGCCATAGGTGAACACAATCGCCCAATGCCGAAGATTTCTTTTAAACCTTCAAACTTCAGATTTTTTTAAAAATTCAAGTAAAACAGCAGTGAATGCCTTTTCAAATTCAGGAGTAGCATCTGGAATGCAACTCCATTTAATAACAGCATATCTAAATCTGTGCATCTGTCTATCCAGCTTTCCTTCCATCTGGCCCTCTCCAGGTGTATACAGGTCAAGATTCCTGGAGTAATGTAAATGCTCAGAGTTTCTAGGTGGTGCAGTTTTTCTAAATTTGTTTTTTATACTTTTTATACTGCATTGTTTTAATTCTTTATAATGAGACTATGTTAGCTTTATAGTAGCAATGGTAATTTTTCTTAAAAAACAAAAAAACATTATAGCCACTATGGGGAACAGTGTGGAGAGTCCTTAAAAACTGGAAATAGAATTTACATATGACCCAGCAATCCAATTGCTGGGCATACACACTAAGGAAACCAGAATTGAATGAGACATGTGTAACCCAATGTTCATCGCAGCACTGTTTATAATAGCCAGGATATGGAAACAACCTAGATGTCCATCAGCAGACGAATGGATAAGAAAGCTGTGGTACATATACACAATGGAGTATTACTCAGCCATTAAAAAGAATACATTTGAATCAATTCTAATGAGGTGGATGAAACTGGAGCCGATTATATAGAGTGAAGTAAGCCAGAAAGAGAAACACCAATATAGTATACTAACACATATGTGGAGAGGGGGTTTGGGATTGGGAACACATGTACACTCGTGGCAGATTCATGTTGATGTGTGGCAAAACAATACAATATTGTAAAGTAAAAATAATAATAATAATAAAATAAAAAAAAAGAAAGATGGTAATGATGACCTTATATGTGAGATAGCAAAAGAGACACAGATGTATAGAATAGTCTTTTGGACTCTGTGGGAGAAAGCGAGGTGGGATGATTTGACAGAATAGCATTGAAACATGTATATTATCATATGTGAAATAGATCGCCAGTCCAGGTTTGATGCATGAGACAGGGCGCTCAGGCCTGATGTACTGGGATGACACTGAGGGAGGGGATGGAAGGGAGGTGAGAGGGGGGGTTCTGGATGGGGGACACATGTACACACATGGCTGATTCATGTCAATGTATGGCAGAAACCACTACAATATTGTAAAGTAATTAGATTCCAATTAAAATTAATTAATTAAAAAATAGGGAAACAAAGATATATGTTAACAGTGCTAATTCTATGTAGAAATAGGACAGTATTGTCCTTTTGCTTTCTTTCAGTTTTAAAATTTTTCTTCAGTTGCATGTAACAAATTTTCTTTTCATTTTTTATTCTATTACAAATATTTTCTAATCTTCTTTGTTATGGGTTCTTAGATACACCCATCATTTAAAAATGAACATCTAATTTCCAAATACATGGGATTTTGTTTAAAGCATCTTTAATATTAATCTCTCATTTTGATACTAGTTTCTCATTTAAATGCTTTCTTCTCTGCAGTCACCCTCTGTGTGTGTGTTTTTTTTTATTCTAACTTTATTGAGGCTTTTGATGGCTCAGTCAAAGATTTCTCTTGGTAAATGTCACATTGCACTTGAAAATATGTGGATTATTTTCAAGTGTCTTTCAATATTGATTTCTAACATAATTCCACAGTGATGAGAACAGACTCTGTATGATTTCAATATCTTCAGACCATGAAAATTTTGCACTTCATCTTATGTCCCTGGATATGTTCCAATATCTCCAAGTTTATTGTCTATGGGAACTTGAATAGAATTTGTATTCTGCTGTTGTGTGAAAACTATAGAAATCTTAATTATGTTGAATTGGTTTTCAGTGCTTTTCAGGTCTACTATCTCCTTCCACTTCCCTGTATATTCATTCTATTAATTTTCAAGAGTTTGATATTGTAACTCCAACTAAAAACCTTAATTTATCTATTTAAAAAAATAATTGTAATATAAAGTGGAACATATGTAATCTTGTTCTGTATTTTCCAAGTCCCTTGTATATATGTTATATACTTTCATAATCTAAAAAGTAAAGATTAAAATGAAAAAAATTTCAAAAATATAATAATTTCAATAATATAATATAATTTCAATAATATTTTATAAAATAAATATATTTTTACACACACATATATATAGACACAATAGTAGACTAAATTAGTATATATAATTTCCAAATAATCAGAGCAAGAATGAAGACTTAATCAATATGGCAAAAGGCAGGAAAATTAAACAGAAGGAAGCCCCCCAAATCAAAAGTGAGCATAGGAGAGCCATTGGTTTGAGAAGCTGCTTGCTCTCGGGCTTGCTGTTTTTCAGAGCTCAACTGACTTTATTTTCATCTATTGAGTGTTGAGTGTCTTTATCTCATTATTAAGTCTGTCACTGCTTTTAGGCACTTTTCTAACATGTCACTGGATTCCAGCACTTGGAAGGTAAAGGTAATTACTCCATGCCACAGATAAGGAAAGGGACATCGCATGGGGCAGCAGCTAGCCCCATGCAGAACTGGGACTGAGCCCAGGTGGGTCTGACTTGCCCATCGCTGCCTTCTCTCAGCAACCCCACGGCAGGAGAGCCTAAGCGGGCAGGGTGGGGCTGGGCTGGGCTGGGCTGGGCTGGGCTGGGGGAACAGAGGTGCTCACCGAGAGTGGAGTGGGCACTGGATCCAGCTCTCCAGGGACACATTCACCTGAGTCAGAAGACAGGAGAGAGAGGGAGTAAGACCCAGACAGGCTTCGCTTCTTCTGCAGGACTAATGGCCGTGGGGTGGGCGGGCCCCCTCTCTGGGACCCGTCCCGTGCATCAGCCCACTGCAGGGACGGCTCCACCCGCGTGGCTTGCTGAAGGGCATCGCTGGAAAGCGACGGGCGGGTGGCTACACCGCTGCCACCCCTCCATCGTCTCCACCCCTGCCCCCTCACCAGCATTCCAAGGCTGACATCTCTCCAGCACTTACTAGACACCAGGTATGGTGCTACTGTATGTGATGCCTTTATCTCATTGACCCCTCCCAGCACCTTCTAAGGGGGGACATTATTATCCCCATTTTACAGACGGGGAAATGAAGCTCTGAAAGCCGCCAGAAGCCGCCCAGCTCAGTCCGAAGCTCGGTGTGCTAACTCCTACCCTGTATTACCTCCCAAGAGGTGGCCCTCGATTCTGGCTATCACCGCACTTGGCAGGTGGCAGCAGAGTGAATGCGGAATTGGCTCTAGTCTCAGCTCTGCCAGGTACACGCCGAGTGGCCTGGAACAAGTCCAGGGACCCAGAGTACCTTTTGTATAAAGAGAGGAGGGGAACTATAGCCCAGCTTACCTCAAAGGGTGGTGGGAGAGACCCAGGGGAGATGTTCTCTGGGGGCCACAGAGGACGAGGAGGGGACAGAAATGTGAGAGGGGGTGGGGTGCCGTCACCTCTGTCGGGCATTGTGAAGATGGCGTCTTCGGGGATGCCCACTCCCAGGGCCACCTCCCTGAATTCCTCCAGCAGGCTTTCCCGAAGCTGCGGCTCACGTCCTGCAAGTGGGAGGCAGGGGAGATGCCTAGAACAGCAGGGGGCCAGGGCCGCCAGGGCCTGGCGTTATTTTGCCCAGGGATTTTCATTTCGGGGACATTTGAGACCTATTGACTCAGCTGGGTCTCTTCAGCACCCTTACAGAAAGCTCAGCTCCAGAAGAAGAGGAGGAGCCTTCCCAGGCTCTCCATTCTGGGTCTCCCAGCTTTCCACCCGCACAAGAGCAGCTCTTCAAGGGCCCAGAGATGCTAGAATTCTCTGGAAATTTTGAGCTCAAAAGAAGAGGCTTCAACCTCAAATGGGAGACTGAGCTCTACCTCCTACAGGGAGAGTAAATGTCTTCACCTTTCCCATAACTGGAGTTTTGTTGGAAGGAAAAAGCAGAACTCCTTACACTTCCCACTTCATTTCCCCAAATGACAGGTCTCCTCCCACCCCCAGCTGCAGGCCTTTACCATAGAGCTTGGCAGTAATGGTGGGTCCATGGCGACGGCTCAGTTTCTTGGTCAGAAAAATGGCATACTCATCGTAGTTGGTGTGGACCACATAGGACTCCATGGTGATATTCCATTCTGCATGGAAGATGAAGGAAGACAAAAAGATGAGCAGTCAGAAGGCTTCTGTCCTGAGACCCTTCACCTGTTCACCCACGGATCATCTATTCATCAGTCCTTCTGTCCACCCATCCTTTGCATATATTCATTTATCTATTTGTCCATCTTCACTCTCTCTCTCCATCCATCTCCTTCATAGATATGTCATTTATTCATCCACCATCATTTCATCTGTGCGTCCTCTCTGTATATCAGTCCATAAACACATCCATTTTCCTTTCTTCCTTCCCTCCCTCTTTCCTTCTTTCTTTCCTCCATCTGTTAACCCATCAGTTTATCTGTTTAATGATTGATTGATTACTCAACTAATCTACCATCACACATACATTCACTTACCATTTTTAATTCTCTCACTCATTTATTTATCCGACTATTCATCTATCCAAACATTAAAGCTCTGACATGATTATCTGATGCATAGAGCAAATTCAATAAACATTTGCTGGATTAATGATAAATTCATGTCCACACCTGTCTATCCTTTAGCACCATACACTCTGTACATGGTAGACGCTTAGCAAATTTTTATCAGTTGATTGCAGAGCCTAACAGGAAGAGTGATGAAATCTTGATGTTATCCTCAGCATTCAGAACCATCACTTGAATTCAGTAATGTTTCCAGCTCATCACTTAAAACCAGCACTTAATGAGCATGTACATGGGTGGGGCAAGGGTCATGGGGGTAGAGGCTAGAGAGAGAGAGAAGAGAGAGAGAGAGAGAGAGAAAGAGGGAGAGAGAGAAGAAGGAGGGGGGAATTTGGAGGGAGGCTAGATGACATTGCAGAAAAACGGGAGGAATGGCTGTAGGGGCAGAGAGGAAGAGAGCTTAAGACATCAGGCATTTTTTGTTAGCGGAGGAGAGAACTGTGGGCGTCCCCTTTGACTCAACTTACTGGCTTTGTGAAACAGAAACTTGCCATCAGTGCTTGTTTTCTCATAAATACCAGAGATCGATTCACAGACACCTTTCCTGGAAATGAACAAACCAAAAGGAAGATAATATCTGGTAGAGACCTGACACCCCGCTCTCCTTCAGGGTCCTTCCAAATACAGGGTTTTTTTGTTGTTGTTGTTGTAATTTGAAAAGTAGCATTTCCAAATATCTGGTTTAATTCTCACACCAGTTCTGAGAGACATGTTTCACAGAAGAGAGCAGAGGGACTGAGGGGGAAAAAGGAGCTAACTGATGCTATCCTCTTGGTAAACCCAGCGCCAAAAATCAGCACAGTATACGTATACACCAGGAAATCAGAATGAGTCATTAACACATTAATGCATTTATTACTTTCTGTCTCTCTTGCCCCATTTCCCCATCTGAGAAATGGGGATAATGATAGTTTCTACCTCATATGGTGGTTGAGAGCATTAAATGAGTTATTTTATGCAGAGAGTAAGTACTATGCACGCATTAGCTACTATCTTTACCAGCTGAGTTACCAGGGAAGCCCATTATTGTTATAATGATGGTCATTTATCTTATTGATATTTAACAAGCATCATCTATGTGCCAAGCACTGTGCTACAGGCTGGGGATATGCAGAAAGGCAGGGGAGACCTGTCCAGTCATGGAGCACAGGACTGTATAATCCAATGAGGGGGGTGGGCAGGCCAGAGGCAGATGCAGTCGGTGTGGTTACTGCCACGTGGGAGGAAGCATGACGTACTCAGAGAGCACAAAAGAAGGCATGTAACCTGAACCTGGATAGGTGGGAGGCCTTCCTGGAGGAAGCAACAAAGAACTTGAGTCCTGAAGGATCCATAGCAATTAGTGCTGGAAGTGGGGAGAGGTTTTCTAGGTAGAAGAAATATTTGATGCAAAGTCCCAGAGGATGGAGGGTTCCAGAAGCTGAAAGAAGATCCAGCTAGGTGGGTCAGAGAGTATGTAGGTGTGTGGGTAAGGGAACAGTGAGTGCTTGGGAGTCACAGAGGGCTAGAAGGCTATGTTGGAGGAGTTGAACTTTATCTCAAGGGCAATAGGAAAGGAACTCTGGAGTTTTTGAAAGGCCTTTCTGGCTGCGAGGTGATGAACGGATTGGATGGAAAGTTGGAGGTTAGAGGTGGGGAGAAATGCAGAGAGGCTACTGTAAATAACAGTAGGAAAGGAAGGTGAAGGTGACTTGGTCCAGGGCAGTAGTGGTGAAGAGGGAAGAAGTAAACAGACTGGAGGGAATAAGGAAGAACTGGGACAAGGCTGGATGGTGGACCGAACGGTCATGGCAGAGGAAAGGAGAGTCTAGGACATGCACCTACACCCAGCTTTCCAGGTTGTGTAGAAATGCCTTTCCTGAGCTAACAGAAGCCCAAGGAGCAAGAGTAGATGGGCAAACAGGCAGAGTGTTGGGGGCGTTGCCCTTGAGGTGTAGATGGGACAGTTAGAACGGGCTCCCCCAGCGGTGGGAAGCAGAGAAGTCTGGCCCTCAGGAGTGAGTCCTGGCTGGAAGTAGAGACCTGCCACTTTTCAGGACAGGGTGGAGGCTGAAGCCAGGGTGGGGGTGGGTTCCAGTCCCCCAACCCTGTCCCCACTCACCGCCTGTGAGTGTTGGTGACGCTGATCTCCTTGCTCGTCGGCCCCGCTTTCAACACCACTGTGCTCATGGTCATCTTGTCCTTGAACCTCTTCAGCCATGGGCAGGTGGAGCCCACGGCCACATTGAACCACTTCCCGTAGATCTAGGAGGCAGCCACAAGCCCTAAGGATCTGGACCTGGACAAGACTGGGAGGGCGTCTGTCCCCCACTCCCCCTCTCAGTGACGTCTCCTCCTACGTGATCATGTCTCACAGGTGACTGGAGGCTACGAGGCCTCCAGGGAGGATGGAGCCCTGAGGATGGAGCTCCAGGCATCATGGCTGGCTAGGAGGGAGATGGCAGGCAGACCCCACCCCGCCCGCTGGCAGAGGGCCTGACTCTGCTGAGATGCAGGCTCTGGGCTGCTCACTGGACAGGGTCCAAATCCCCATGCCCCAAGGTCACCATCAGCCACTGCTCCCCAAGAGCAGGAGTCCGGTCTCTTACTCCTCCGGGGTTGCTCACCACTGTGCACACAGCCCATACCTCTGTGTTAGAAAGTAACTCCTTTCTCTAAGCTGAGCCTGACCCAGGATGGGCCTGTCACCATCCCGGACCACCAGAGACCTGTTCCTCATGCCCCGCTCCCCACAACCCTTCCTCATCGCTAAACGTAAACAAAATCCATACTGTGGCTACAAAGGTCAGAAGGAAGCTGGGGTGGCGGTGGAGGGACAGGCTTTGCTCAAGGTCACCCCGCGATTCAGGCAGAGCCGGGGCTGGACAGCAGCCTCCCCCGCACAGCGCCCTGCCTAGGCCGCTTAGTCCCAGCGGCCTGATTTCTGTCCTGCTCTTCTCCCCATGATCCCAGGATGGGCTAACAGAGATGTTGCAGCAGAGGTGAGTAGTTAAAGGATGAAGGCATGCAGGTTAGGGGGTGGGCAGAAGAGTCACACAAAGCTGGGCACTGCCGGGGAGGCGCTGCAAGGGCAGCAGGACTTGGTTGGCACCAAGCCTTCTCTGCTGGTGCTGCTAAGTCGCTTCAGTCGTGTCCGACTCTGTGTGATCCCATAGACGGCAGCCCACCAGGCTCCGCCATCCCTGGGAGTCTCCAGGCAAGAACACTGGAATGGATTGCCATTTCCTTCTCCAATGCATGAAAGTGAAAAGTGAAAGTGTCCGACTGTTGGCGACCCCATGGACTGCAGCCCACCAGGCTCCTCCATCCCTGGGATTCTCCAGGCAAGAGTACTGGAGTGGGGTGCCATTGCCTTCTCCAAAAAGCCTCCTCTGGGTGGGTTCTAATCGGAGCACGATTTTCCCTTGGAGCCCTAAAGTGCAGGTTCAGACTTCAAGATCTTTGACTCAGAATGGCAGCCCAGAGTCCCACAAAAGGGTGAGTGCAGAGGTGCAGCTTCAGTGAAGCCCTGACAGTCTGAGCAGCAGGAAGGGCCCTGAGGGACCCAGCCCTGGAGTTCCAGATGCAGAGACTGAGACCCCAAGGCACATAGGACTTGCCCCTTCCCGCCAGCAAGGCTCAGCGGCTCAGACACCCTGCCATCACTGCCCGAGACGCCAGCCTTACCCTAGACAGGTCGAAGTTCTCCTGCACTTGAATGTCATCGGGCAATGTGGTCATGGGGCTGGCATTCACCACCAGGCAGGCAGTCAGTAACAGCAGCAGGCCGCTGAGACTCCGCATGGCTCCGGCTCCTCTGTCTGGGGTGTCACTCACAGGCTTAGCGGTCTAGGGATGGAAGAGGGACCAGCTCCCTGCTCGAGGCAGCTACGGACTGGGGCTGGGGGAAGGGGCCTGTGGCTGTAGTTGACCTTGCTGTTTGCCCTGCTAGGCCAGAACCAATCAGAGCCCCAAGGCCAGGGCTGATCGATCCTTTTTAGTACCCTGGCCGGGGTCACAGTCCCCCAGGGGCCAGGGTAGCTGTTTCAGAGGAGCCGCTGGCCAAATGCAACCTGGCCTGGGAGCAGCTGGATACTGGGTTCAGGCATCACAAAAGCTTCCCCAGAAACTCCTTGCTTGTCCCAGGCAGGATGGGAAAGACCGGCAGCCCAAGCCCTTCCTGCTGAGTCATTCCACCTGTGAGCCAGGAGGACAAGCCCAACTGGCCTGTTTCCCATACAAAGAATTCTAGGGCCTGGGGAGAGTAAGTGACTTAGCAGAGACTATAAGCAGGTCTATGGCAAAGCTAGCTTCCCTTGTGGCTCAGATTATAAAGAATCTGCCGGCAAGGTGGGAGTCTCGGGTTCAATCTCTGGGTTGGGAAGATGCCCTGGAGAAGGGAACAGCTACCCACTTCAGCATTCTTGCCTGGAGAATCCCATGCACAGAGGAGCCTGGCAGGCTACAGTCCATGGAGTTGCAAAGAGTTGGACCTGACTGAGCGACTTAACACCACCACCAGGGCAAAGATAAGACTAGAGCTCAGATATCCTGTCCCCAGAGCTCCTTCTCTGACCCATGGCTTCCCACAGCCCTGGCAAATAATATTAATAGTCAAAATAATGATAATGCTGCTGCGGATGTCCAGAGCTTTGATACACTGAGCCTCTGGTATGTACCAGCTAGGCACAAGTACTTTTCACTTTGAAATGGCTCATCCCCACAACAGCCCCATCAAGCAAGTGCTGTTTATCCCCTTTATAGACAGGCAGCCTTTGCTGAGAGTGTGGACTCGGGAGCCAGGTTGGTTTCTGTGCTGCTCACTGGGGCAGAGGGCAGCCTTGGGTGAGCGACTTTACCTTTCACCACATCCGTGTCTTCATCTGAAAATGGGATAGCAGCAGTTCCTGGTTCAGAACATTGTCACAAGGATTGATGAAGTTCATGCTTGCAAAGCACTAGGATAGTCGCTGACACGTGGTGGGAGCTGATTGTGTTTACTGAGGGTTGAATATAGTCCCCTCCTAATAATTGGACTTCTCTGGTGACTCAGAGGGTAAACTGTCTGCCTACAGTGAAGGAGACCTGGGTTGAATCCCTGGGTCAGGAAGATCCTCTGGAGAAGGAAATGGCAACCCACTCCAGTACTCTTGCCTGGAAAATCCCATGGATAGAGGAACATAGTAGGCTACAGTCCATGGGGTCGCAAAGAGTCGGACTCGACTGAGCGGCTTCACTTTCACTTTCCACAAATTCAAGTGCATCTGGGACCTCAGACACCTTATGTGCGTATGTAATTAGTTCAGATGAGGTCCTACTGGAGGAGGATGAACCCTCAGTCCAAGGACTGATGTCTTCATAAGACACAGAGGAGGGAGATTTGGACTCAGAGACGCACAGGGAAGATGGCCACAGGAAGACAGAGGCTGAGATTGGAATGAGGCAGCTGCAAGCAAAGGAACGCCAGGGGCTGCCGACAGGAGCTGGGAAGAGCAAGGAAGGATTTTCCCCTAGAACCTTCAGGAAGGATGCTTCCCTCCTGACAACTTGCTGTCGAACTTGCAACCTCCAGAACTGGGAGAGAAAGCATTTCTGTTTTATTACACCACCCACTCTGTGGTGTTCAATTAATGGCAGCCTTAGGAAACTAGACAGTGTTCATTCCATTGAAATATTTAACAGGAATTTTTAAAAAGCGGATCTGTTTGTCTCCAACGATCAGACTCTTGCTAGTGATACTGCAGGTCCTCTCTACTTAAAAAATTTTTTTAATTTTTAAGTATGATAACACATTTACACAAAACTTGGAAAATACGGAAAAAATTTTTAAGTAGATAAATTAAGATTTTTAGTTGAAGTTTCAATATCAAACTCTCAAAAATTCACAGAATGAACATGCAGAGAAGTAGGAGGATATGAAAAGCACGGAAAGCACTATTAGCCTGAAAAGCGTGAAAGCATGAAAAGCCCTGGAAACCGTGGCGTCTGGTCCCATCACTTCATGGGAAATAGATGGGGAAACAGTGGAAACAGTGCCAGACTTTATTTTGGGGGCTCCAAAATCACTGCAGATGGTGACTGCAGCCGTGAAATTAGAAGACGCTTACTCCTTGGAAGAAAAGTTATGACCAACCTAGATAGCATATTCAAAAGCAGAGACATTACTTTGCCGACTAAGGTCCGTCTAGTCAAGGCTATGGTTTTTCCTGTGGTCATGTATGGATGTGAGAGTTGGACTGTGAAGAAGGTGGAGCGCCGAAGAATTGATGCTTTTGAACTGTGGTGTTGGAGAAGACTCTTGAGAGTCCCTTGGACTGCAAGGAGATCCAACCAGTCCATTCTGAAGGAGATTAGTCCTGGATGTTCTTTGGAAGGACTGATGCTGAAGCTGAAACTCCAGTACTCTGGCCACCTCATGAGAAGAGTTGACTCATTGGAAAAGACTGATGCTGGGAGGAATTGGGGGCAGGAGGAGAAGGGGACAACAGAGGATGAGATGGCTGGATGGCATCACGGACTCGATGGACGTGAGTCTGAGTGAACTCCAAGAGATGGTAGTGAACAGGGAGGCCTGGCGTGCTGTGATTCGTGGGGTCACAAAGAATCGGACACGACTGAGCGACTGAACTGAACTGAAGATTTATAGAATTTTCACATAATAGTAAGAACCAGTTTCTATTCAAGTGCCTGTAGACTGTAAGCCAGGATACACTGAAACACAGCCAGGGATATAAAACAAGCTGCAAAAGGTTCACAGTCTAAAGATACTGAAATCATACAGAGTTTGTTCGCTTGTCACTGTGGAGTTATATTAGAACTCAATATCAAAAGATATTTGAAAACAACCCGCATATTTTCAAGTGCACTGTGGCATTTACCAAGAGAGACCTTCAACTTAGCCATTGAAAGCCTCAGTAAAGTTAGACTGAAAAAAACACGGAGGGTGATTGCAGAGAAGAAAGTATTTAAATGAGAAATTAGTATAAAATGAGGAATCAATATTAAAGATATTTTAAACAAAATCCCATGCATTTGGAAATTAGATGTCCACTTTTAAATGATGGGTGTATCAAAGAAAGAACAAGAAGGAAGATTAGAAAATATTTGCAACAGAATAAAAATGAAAACAGAATTTACCAGAATGTGTTGCATGCAACTAAAGCTGCTCCATGCAATTAAATGCAACGCGGAGTCTTGAAAAAGGTATGAACACAAATAATGAACACTAGCATAAAATTTTGTGGGATTTGAACAAAATCTTACTTTAGTTAAAATATTGTGAAAAGTAAAGTGTTAGTTGTTCAGTTGTGTCTGACTCTTTGTGGCTCAGATGGTAAAGAATCTGCAAGGTAGGAGTCCCGGGTTCCCACCTATGACTATGGACTGTAGCCCTCTAGGCTCTTCAGTATCACTTGTTAATCTCTCGATTTTTTTATGACATAGTATTTCTTCATATTCTCAGAAATGGAGTCAAAGTTTTAAGCCTCATTCAAATTTTTCAAAATCACTAAGATAATAAATTTCCTAGACTTTAAGCAGTAATACTAGATGCCAAAATACATGGAACTATATTAAAGTTTTGAGTGAATATAAATTAGAAATCCAGCATTCTATTCATACTAAGTCAAATAAGAGGAATCAAAATGTCATAAGTTTTTAGATAGGCAAAAATTCATGAATTTTCTAAAATATGTATTACACATATTATATATATTTGTTGTTGTTCAGTCACTAAGTTGTGTCCGACTCTTCAGCCTCATGGACTACAGCATGCCAGGCTTCTCTGTCCTTCACTGTCTCTCAGGGTTTGCTCAAACTCATGTCTCCTGAGCCGATGATGCCATTCAACCATCTCATCCTCTGTGGTCCCCTTCTCCTCCTGCCCTTAATCTTTCCCAGCATCAGGGTCTTTTCCAATGAGTCAGCTCTTCGCATCAGGGGACAAAGTGCTGGATCTTCAGCTTCAGCATCAGTCCTTTCAATGAATATTCAGAGTTGATTTCCTTTAGGATTGACTGGTTTGACCTCCTTACCGTCCAAGGAACTCTCAAGAGTCTTCTCCAACACCACAGTTCGAAAGCATCAATTCTTAGGCACTCAGCCTTCTTTATGGTCCAACTCTCACATCCATACATGACTACTGGAAAAATCATAGCTTTGACTATATGGACCTTTGTTGGCAAAGTGATGCCTCTGCTTTTTAATACCCTGTCTAGGTTGGTCGTAGCTTTTCTTCCAGGGAGCAAGCATCTTTTAATTTCATGGCAGCAGTCACCACCTGCAGTGACTTTGGAGCCCAAGAAAATTAAGTCTGTCACTGTTTCCACTGTTTCCCCATCTGTTTGCAGGGAGAAATATCAATAATCTCAGATATGCAGCTGACACCACCCTAATGGCAGAAAGTGAAGAGGAACTTTTACCCTCTTGATGAGGGTAAAAGAGGAAAGTGGAAAAGCTAGCTTAAAACACAACATTCAAAAACTAGGATCATGGTATCCGGTCCCATCACTTCATGGCAAATAGATGGAGGAAAGAATGGAAACAGTGACAATTATCTTCCCTCTTGTTCACAGAATTTCTCAAGCTTTTATGGTTTGCTTCATAGTGATAGTGAGGAGGCAGTCTGAACTTAAAAGGGCGCTGAGAGCCAGAAGCCTTGACTTGTTCAGTACAACTTTGGGGATGACCTTCCCTCTCTGAAGCCCACTCTTCTCACCTGTAAATGGAAGATAGGAATCCCTGATCTGACAAGAGGTCAAGTGAGCAATGTGTGTGAAAGCCCACTGCCTCGACTGCGCGATGGTGTCAGGAAGTCTGCCTTTGAAGAAACCAAACCTGAGTCAAGGATGAAAAAAATCACAGTGAATCAGGAACAGAGCCATCTTGTAAAGGTTGCCTGCAGGGCACCACTGAGGCTCATCCGATCTTCACAGAGGGCCTGCATTGTCAGGACCATCAAGCCCCCTGGCCCCCAGGGAAGCCTGAGACCCGCACGGGTGTAGAAGAATCCCAGCCTTTTTTGGGGCAAAATTATTCAACCCAGCAGCACCGCCCCTCCTGGGGGAGGGGGAGAGGCTGGGAGGATGGGCCCAGGATGTTGATCTCTTCTCCCACCTCCAGAGAGGTTTGCTCTCCTGAGATTATTAACCAGAGCAAACAGTGAGAGCAAACTCTGACAAAGCCCACCTGGACTTTGAGCTGCTTTTTAAAAATTAATCCGGAACCACAAGGACGCAAGGCTGGCAGTAAACAGGAGTGCTGACCCTCTTCCCCCTCTGGCCCTTGGGGTGGAAGGAGAGAGGCTCTGGGGCCCCTGCCCTCCTAAAGGATCCAGGGTCCAAGGGTCCACTGAAATTGGCCAGGTCCCAGAACCCTTTCAAGGGGAGGGCAAGGGCCTGACCACGCAAGAGGCCTCCGAGCCTCAGAGCCAGTGCAAGAGGGAACGGAGGCCTGTTTCAGATGAACACTCTGGGCCTCGGAGAAGGAAAAGAACTGGTTCAGAGTTCCCCAGCTTGGGGGTGATGCAGCTGGAGGGCAAATGGGCCTGGCTCCAGAGCCTGGGCTTTCCCCATCCTTTACCCATCCGTCCACTCATTCATTTACCAAACATGCTCTCCAGGCTTGGTGCTGAGGATAGGAGGGAAAACAGGACACACTCCCCAGAGCTCCACCCCCAGGAGCGAGTCTGGCATGATGAGTAGAAATCAGCCAGCCAAAAAGGCAGGCATAGGGTGAGGGTGGGGTGGGAGGGGGAGAGGGTATTCCAGACAGAGGAAACAGCAACTGTAGAGGCTTAGAGGAGGACGGTGGAGAGAGAAATGTATATGGAATGCAAAAACAAACAAGCCAAACCACAGGTCTGGAGCTTGGGAGACAAAGAGAGACGTGGAGCGAGCCGGGGAGGTGGTGAGGACCAGCAGGGAGGACTCTGACGCCAGCTCAAGGGGATTGCTGGTTGTCTGGAGTATCTGGGGAGCCCTGGCGCATTTTCAGAAGTGCTTCTGAATTTATAATCGGGAGAGATGGGTGAGGAGGCAATGCAAGTGGGAAGCTCAGGAAAGCAACTCACTGGGAGGTTTTCCAGGAAGAAGGAAGGGGCTGGAGCACTGGGATCTGGCAAATGGACCAGCAGGGACATCAGAGACATTATTAGGTGGAGATGGCCAAGGCTGGGACCTTCCTCTGCTAATGGAAGAAGCGGGTGGCAGGGAGACCTTGCCTCCCCATGGCGATTTATCCAGCTGTGGGCCTCATCCCAGGGCCTGACGCTGCCCAGTTCCCTCAGACTCAAAGCCACAATCCTTCCCTCCAGGGCAAGCTGGAGGCAGCAGCACCCAGGACTCACGACAGTGATGGAGGAGGCGTTCTTCTCACCGGCCGGCTCTGTCTAGGTTTTGTTCCTCATTCCTGTTGCAAAGAGCCAGGCCACCCACAGGCTTGAGTTCCAGTCCTTGTGACTTGTTGGGTGACTGTGGGCAGTCTTTTCTCTCCTTGACCTCACCCTCCTCCTCTGGATTCCTGATGAAGGTATAGTCTCATGTGACAGAGGTGAAATAAGCACTGGGTGAGGGGCCTTTGTGAAAGTGCTCCCAGTGTACACATGGAAGGGACCAATGTCATCACAAGCCTTCGCACAGCGTGCTAAGGTAAAGGCCCCACACTGCTGCTGCTGCTGAAGTCGCTTCAGCCGTGTCCGACTCTGTGCGACCCCATAGACAGCCCCCCATCAGACCACCGTCCCTGGGATTCTCCATAGGTAGCCGAAATCACATGCAAGAAGGTGTGAGCACCCCATGTCCACTAGAGGGCAGCAGAGAATGTCAGAAAGAAAAGGAATTTGTTCACAGGTTCCTCCTCACAGACATGGAGGCAGAGGCTGAGAGTCAAGGCCAGCAGAAGTGGTAGAACCAGGGCTGGAGTCCAGCTCCCCTTGCCCTAAGCCTGCTTACACCCCTCTGATGAGTGTAAAACACTTAGCTTCTGCCTTGCCTATCCCCACCCTGGCCACAGACCTGGATGCTTAGATGAGCCTCCTTTGAAACAAGTTCCCTGCCCAGTGAATTCAGTTCTCCCGGTGAGCTAGGATGGGTGTTACTGCTATTGAGCACAAGGGCTGTGACCACCTGAATAAGCACTTAGGTTCATAATGTGTGCCAGGTCCAGTGCTGAGGACTCAACAAGCACGTCGTATTGAATCCTCTGCTTAAGATTCCATCATTTTACTATGATGTGTAGCCCCATTTTGCAGATAGGAAAATCGAGGCCAAGAGATCAGATGACTTGGTGTCAAGGGTCACCCAGCCAGTGAGTAGTGATCCAAACCCAGATGTGTCTCCCTGACCGCCGAGTCACGCTGCTGACCTCCCAGATCCTTGTCCCCTGATACACAGTGGGCCTGTGGCTGTGTTCTTTCAGACACCTGGAGCAAAGGGGTGGCTGTCTCCCTCCTGTACTCACAGCATGAATGAGCCTGGTTCTCCTTCCCCAGCCAAGAGCATGCTTGCTTTCTGCCACAGCAAGACTTGGCCCTTCTCTTCTTCCTCAGAGACCAGCACCATGCTGGCCACTCAGCAGCAGCTCAGAGACGACCTGCTAATCAACTGGCTTAGAACTGTGAGCAGAAATGCAGGTCAGACCCTAGAAAAGACCACCCAACTAGAAGACAGCTGAGGGAGACTGGGAGATTGAAATCACCACGGTCAAATCCTTGAATCTCGACCCATGAATGAGTGACTGGGGTATTCCCAGGCTCAATTTTAAAAGCAAAGGTCCCTTGAATCGCTGATTTTGAGTTATTCTGTGCATTGTGGCTGGCAGGATCCTCAAGCCTTTGTCCAGCAGAGTGATGAAAGAGCAGCTGAACTTTGCACCCAGAAGGTCCTGGGTTCCAGTCATGGCTATGACCCCTTCCTGCCTGTTCGGTCTTAACTAACTTCAACTTTCTCAACCTGTCTTTTCCTCTGTTAAACGGGGTTCATAAGAACTAATAAGGGCATATAAGAATTAAATGACGAGAAGCATGTCACTTTCTTGCTCCTTGGAGAGAGCTTAGCAAATAATAAACGTTAACCCTAGGGGAGGGGCCTCTTGCATGCATACTCAGTCATGCCCGACTCTTTGCAACCCTATGGACAGCAGCCCACCAGACTCCTCTGTCCATGGAATTTTCCAGGCAAGAATACTGGAGTCAGTTGCCGTTTCCTTTTCCAGGGGATCTTCCTGACCCAGGGATTGAACCTGCACCTCTTGCATTTCCTACCTTGGCAGGCAGGCTGTTTGCCATTGGGCCACCTGGGAAGCCAGAGGATGCCCTTGCCTGTGTGCACACTTAGTTGCTTCTGTCATGTCTGACTCTTTGCAACCCCATGGACTGTAATCCACCGTGGTATTCTCCCGGCAAGAATATTGGGCTGCTGTGCCTTCCTCCAGGGGATCGTCTACCCAGGGATCAAACCTCGCAGTTCGATCCAACGGATTCTTTACCATTGGGCCACCCAGGAAGCCAGAGGCTTAGAAGCTGTCAATTCAGCCTTGTGATTGTGGGAGCAGGTGGCTCAGCTTGTAGAAGCAGCCCAGAAAGTGCGACACTTTGGAGTTGGGTGTCCTGGAGACCCAGCTGCCCCGAGAACAGAGCTTGTGGCCCATGGCGTGGCTTGCTTTGTACCCCCGGAAGAAAGGGCTCCCAGAGGAATAAACTCCCAAAGGCCTGGTGTGCATTTAGGAAGAGGACACAGGAGTTTTCGTGCTCTTTGCAGGCTGGTCTTATCTGCCCTGCATTAAATAAAGCAGGACCTCAGCAGGCCTGCCCGACTCCTGGCTGACCGAGTTGACGTCACCCAGTATCCTTGGAGGGATGAAAATAGCTCTTTTTGAAATCACGAGATAAGCCAGACTCCTTGGAAAGTCCCACTGGCCTTTCTTGAATGAAGACAAATGCATCTTTAGCAATCAGCCTCCCTGGAAGGAGAGTGGGAACTCTTCCCTGGTTTTCCATTGGGTGACAGAGTCCTGAATGGCTAATCTCTCCCTGGAAGAACCCATATTAGAAGGCTCACCTTGTAGCAAGGAACCAGCAGAGCTGGGTGTCAACTTCATGAGTCTGTATAACCAGAGTCCAGATATTGATGCAGTTCCTCTCCTGGAAAACAGGACTGGTAGAATATTTGTGCTGAAAGCATCCATTAGTAATAAAAATAGTAATAACAGCCAGCATGTATTTAGCACTGACCACTTGCCAGGTTCTGTCCTAAACAGTTTACATGGATTCACTTTTTAAATGAGCACATTAGTTTCTCATAGCATAAACCAATCTTATCCCTATTTTCAGAGAGGTTAGTTACCTTTTCCAGGCTCCCATACCATACATTGGGCAGATAAGCTGAGAGAGGGAGAGGGTTTGCCAAGGTTCTGTAGCCAGGAGACCACCCACACAAAAGGCTTGATTTTCAGGGTCCATTTCTAATTCTCTTGATTCTGGCTAGGCTGCACAGAATCCTTCTTCTGTGGGTAGCCTGTGAATAATTACTGTTTCTCTGGAGGTGATGAGGTTTCCTCAGTGGGTTAAAAGAACTTGGGAAGTCCATTCCTCCACCTTATTAATAGACCTCTGTAGAGTCCGACTTTGTTGGGCTGTTGAGATTCAATGGAACTTAACTTCTCCAAGGAGGCTGCTCTTTCTTAGTGGTTCCTGGCTGGATAAAAAGCCCTCCTCTATTATCCCTTCCTTTGTGCTCCTACTGAGCAGCACTTGGCATGGTTGTTGAGCTCACCTATTCAAGTGCCAGAACACCCTAGCCCAAATCCCACTTCTGCCACCTACTAGCTGTGTGACCTTGGGAAAATTTCTGAGCCTCTTCTTGTCTTGGTTTCCTCACGGTAAGATGAGAATAATAATAGTACCTACTTCACAGAGTTGTTGTGAGAAACGCATCATGGATATATGGCCAGTGCTGAGAATGATGCTTGGCACCAGAGAAATATGCTAATCATTATTATTTATTTCAGTGCATAGCAATGGTCACTTTGATTGTCCTTCTACCCCACTTGGACTGGAAGCTCTCTGAGAACAGAGCGGTGGCTTAAGCCAGGCCAGGGTCCTTATGCCTAGTAGGCCAGGCCTGGCCTTCAAATAAGGACTTGAGCTCAGTGGTGAAGAATCTGCCTGCAGTGCAGAAGACGCAGGTTCAGTCCCTGGTTTGGGAGGATCCCCTCAAGAAGGAAATGGCAACCCACCCCAGTATGCTTGCCTGGAAAACCCCATGGACAGAGAAGCCTGGTGGGCTACAGGCCATGGGTGTCACTAAAGAGTCGGATATGACTTAGCAAATAAACAACAACATGTACAATGAGTGAGAGATAGCGTAATCGGAGCCAGGGGCTGAAAGAACATTCTCGAGGAAGACACTTGTGGCCAGCAATTTGTTGTTTTTTTTTGGCTGTGCTGGGTCTTGTGGCTCCCAGGCTTAATTGCCCTGTGGCGTGTGAGATCTTAGTTCCCTGACAGGGGATGGAACCTGTGTCCCCTGCATTGGAAGGCAGATTCTTAACCACTGGGCCACCAGGGAAGCCCCTATGGCCTTCTTTGCTGGCCTGTAAGTGTGGATGTCAGTGAAGGCCAGCGGGTTTGTAGATCTGTTGCCAAGCAGGCTTAGAATCCAGGTCTCCTGACTCCAGTCCTGGTCTCCATCCATAGTACCAACTCGTTTACAAGTTCTAGTAACAGCTGCTCCTTGTTTCATAGCAAGACTACCCCCACCTACCCAATCGCACTCCATCATGTTTGCTTTAAAAAAGGTTGACAGAGAATTCCCTGGTGGTTCAGTGATTAGGACTCTGCACATTCACTGCTGAGGATGTGGGTTCAAATCCTGGGCAGGAAACTAAGACCCCAAGCTGTGCAGCGTGGCCAAAAATAAAAATTAAATAAATACAGGAAGACAAGTCTTTGGAAGCTCCACAAGGAGACAGAGACAGGAAAAATAATTGAGGACACAAAATATTCCTCAAAGGGGCTGAAATCAAGTCAGTTGGTGTAAAAATGAATTAATAGGAGTTGGGGCAAACATGTCATTAGTCAAAGGGAAGAAAGACCCTGAGTGAGAGAAAGCAGGATGTGAGAGAAAGCTGACGCGGGGGAGGGGAGGGGGTAAGAAGCTCTTGGCCGGTAGATCTTCACAAGTTCTCCTGTTCTCTCCACCTCTTCCCATCTGCCTTGGGGTTGGTCACTGAGATGAAACCTCATAATGTTTTAAACCCAAGCATCCACAGGAGTGCTTTTCCTGAAGTTTCTCTCGTCCCACTGTAATGTATTCACCATGCTCCCCATTCTGCACTGGCTAAGAGTTAGAGTCCCCAAGGATCTGGAGAACTGGGTCAGGGCTCCAGACATTAGGTTGATCTCTGGATCTGACACCATTCTAGAAACTCCCGGATGGTCTTCCAAGCACTGGTAAACATCCCCACGCCTAGCCAAAGATTCCAGAGAGCCCCTCCCAACTGCTACACAAAGTTTTACAGTTTCCAAGAGTTCTACGGATTTGGAATTCTGGGAAATTTCCACAGTGCTTCAGGATTTCTAATAGCTGTCCCAGTTCTAATGTGTTAGAGACTTTCTTTTTAAGTTTGACAGTTCTGGAGAACTGCTATTCTATGTCATGGGAGCCAGAGAACATTCCTCAATTCCAACATTCTGGGGAAAGTCTGAAGTGTCCTGTGGGATCTACAGTTCCGAGTAATGATGACAATCCTGGGATTCTGCAGACTTCCTTCAGGGTTAGGGACTCTGGACAAGCTGTAGTTCTTGAGTAAGGATGCTGAGAAGGAGGTAGACACACGGTATAATGACATGGGGGTAGTGAGGACTCATCGCCTTCAGTCTTGTATCTATCTCTGGGAAAGTAAGCAGGGATTTTGCTGAACTGGAACCAGGAAACTTGAAAATCGTGGCTGGCTCCAGCGGGAGAAGGAATTGTCCAAACAAGAATGAACCGGCCACAGCCAGGGTCCCCCTGGGTGGTCCTGTCCATGCTTCCCAAGGCGGCCAAGGAAAGCTTTCACGCTTAGTTCCAGGGGCCTCCTCTGCTTGAGGCTAGAGACCTCCCAGCAAGCAGGGGCACATACAGTAAGTGAGATAAGGAACCTGGGGAGTGGAAGAGCCCCCGGCTCGAACCTGCCAGGCCACACAAGCTGATGCAGCATCAAAACTGTCTAGAGTAGAGACAAGTGGCTTTATGGCAATTATTAGGCTCACCCTCCTTCTACCCTTCACGTCTCTGCAAAAATGTCACCTGCGTGAGGCCTTTCTTAACGCCCTGACCCATGGACCTCCCTCCTCTCTTGTGCCCCATAGCCTTTATCACTATCTGACTTCCCATGTCTTTTGCCCATTTTCTTGTTTCTTGTCTGTATTAACAGTAAGGCTCCTTATGCTCCTTACTGTTAACAGTAATGCTCCTCAATGCCAGCCCAAAGTGGGTTCTCAATTTGTTAAGTAAAATTTTTTGGAACCCAGATTGTCAATTCCATCAGATCGTCACATTGACTGAAAGCAGCTTTCAGCTAAATTGTCCACAACAGACAAAGCCCCGTGCGGCAATCTTTCCACGTGTCAGTGGATTTAATCCCCATGACTGACCCGTGAGGGACTACTATTCTTGTATCTGTTCTGCAGATGGGGTGACTTGGGCTCAAAGCAGTTAAGTCACTGCCCAGGATCACTCACAGAAGGGATGACACTGAGACTTGAACTCGGGCTAGTCCATCTATGGGCTGGACTCCAGCCGCCCCGCCTGGCCCAGCGCCTGTGCGGAGTGGCCATCACCCCGCCTCCCCAGGTTCTGCCTCCATGGACTCTAACCTTCTACAAACACCTCTATTCTCAGTCACAGGTCTTACCTTTCAATACCTGGCTGCTGTCATCTCCAGCTTGGGCTGACCCTGTCCCCTGCAGGGACCAGCTCTCCAGAGAGAGCCTCAGGAGTCAGAAGCCCTGCAGTGGGGAGGCTCAGAGAGGCCCACCCCAGGCCACACTGCACACACAAGCATAGCTGAGAGGCGCCCTTCTTTTTTATCTTTGGGGCCGTACTTCCATGGGGAAAAAGGGCATAACTATGGAACGTTACCTGGGCTACTTTCCACAGTGGTGGGTACAAGTGTATTGGGTCTTTCCTTGCTTGGTCTTGTGCTGGGGAGTGGGATGGGAGCAATCGGACTTGATTTTCTTGACTTTTCTCAGACCAGGCCTGTGGGCAGGTCTGAACACTGTTGCAGATGATGGCTATAACACCTCCCCAGGGCGTCCCCAGTCCCGATTCTCTCCAGTGACTCCCTAGCTTGGCCTCTGGCTTCAGTGTCCCTCTCCCCAAGTGCTCCCCAAACCTATGGCTGAGGCTGGCCTGCCTGGGGTCTTGCCCGAACCCAGTCTCCAGTGCCCACGTCTCAGGGGCTGCCCAGCCCAAGAGGGGCTTAGGTGCCGCTGGTTGAGGTATCTCACCTCTCCCTGCACCGGTCATCTCATCGGTCCCCCTCCTCCAGTTCACCCTTACCAGTCAGCCCACCTGCCATAGTGGCCAGCATGATCTAAGCACATCGAAGCTGGTGGCTCTCGAGACCCTTCCATGGTTCCCCTTTGCCCTTGGGACAAACCCCAACTCTCAAAGTGGCTGAGGCCACACACTTCTAGAATGGTCCTGGAAACCTTTGGAATTCTGAACCTTTGGCACTGCAGCCTGCTCCTCACCCCCCACCCGCCCTGGGCCAACTGCCATTCCCCCTTAATTATGACTCTCTTTGGCAAACCTTCCCTGACAATTTCTGACTGGGTGACCCTCTGTGCCTCCAGCGCTCTGGGTTTCTCCCATCAAAGCACGCGTGTGAGGTTGTAAATGTTTACCTGTCTGCCCCCCACCAGACTGTGAGCTCCCTGGGCAAAGCCAGCTTGTCCCTTGTCAGTCTTCTTTGCCAGTTTTGATTTACAGTTGATGCCAGAGGTGTTTACTGAATGAGTGAGTAAATGTATGAACAATGGAATGAGCCACATGGGGTCTCAGTTTACCTAACCATAAAATAGGAGACTTAGGTTAGCCCCGTGGCTCTTTCTGTTGTGGGGTCCTCCCACTCACACCCCCAGTTTCACAAGTCACATCTGGACTGACCTCTAACTGCGGACCCACAGCATCCTACTGGGCATGTGTCAAGAATTATGATATTCCTAATCTCCTTGTCCCTCACTAGAGATCAACAGGACAGGGAGCCATGTCTAAAGGACTGAAAACCAGGAAGCGGTCCTGGGAGGTTGTGGGCCTTGCCCAGGGGCTCAGAGCAGATCTGCAGCTTCAGAAGTCAGGCCCTATCATGCAGAACCAGGACATGCAGCTGGCTCCGAGCGTGCAAGCCCCTCAGCCCACTGCCGGCCCCAGCTCAAGGCCAGAGCAGTCTCCCCAGGCCTCCTCATGGAGATGCTCACCACTCCCTCTCCCCAGGCCTGCCCAGTGGTGCACAGCAGTTGCTCAGTTAAAATGTGTACAGTAACTAAACTTTTTCTCCAACGTATGGATCGCCCACCCAGTGGCTCTAAGGGTAGGGCTAACGACAACCTCCTCCAAAAGACTTATGCTACACCTGCGACTCCTGGGACTTCAACCCTGAATACTCATTGGAAGGACTGATGCTGAAGCTGAAGCCTCAGTATTTTGGCCACCTGATGCGAAGAGCAGAGTCACTGGAAAAGACCCTGATGTTGGGAAAGATTGAGAGCAGGAGGAGAAGGGAGTGATAAAGGATGAGATGGTTGGAGGGCATCACTGACTCAATGGACATGATTTTGAGCAAATTCCGGGAGATGGTAAAGGACAAGGAAGCCTGGTGTGCTGCAGTCCGTGGGGTCTTGAAGAGCCGGACACAACTGAGTGAATGAACAACACATAGAAGGAGGTTTTCCTCTATTTCAGGAGAACCTGAAATATTCCTGATCTGAAGGGGAAGAGGATAGTCACCTCTGCCAGGAGTCCTGGCCTCCTCTTCCTCAGGACCCCTCCCCTCTGGGTTTCTCCCAAGGGCCAGAGCCTGACTAGTCAGAAGATAAGACCAACCAGACTTGGAGCTGATGTCTCTCTTTATTCATATACTTCATCGCCCGTGGCCTGGTTTCTCCTGAATCCAGTCTCACTTCTCCGAGTCTGGGGTGGCATCCACCCTTTGCGTCCCCAGTTTGCCCCATCAGCCCCCACACCCAGGCCTGGCCTCTGCCCAGGCCAGCTGCAGACTGGAGCAGCAGCTGCTACACCATTGAACAGATGGAGAGACTGAAACCCAGAGTGCAGAGCCCAGCCCAAGGCCACATGAAGGTCTCCGGGGTTCCCACGCTGCCCACAGCAGGCAGGGAGGGCCTGGCTAGGGCTCTGTGTGCCCTCAGCGAGGGGGTGGCTGGCTCCGGCCACGTCGCAGGGAGGTGCCGATTTGGTCTCTGAGGGCCTCCAGTCTCCGGGCCAGGTTTGGAACTGCAGCCCCACCTAAAGGGCACACGGTGGGGCTTCCTTGGGCCTTGCCCCACCCAGGCCCATCAGGGTCCCAGCAGCCTCTGGGGAAGTCTCAGATGGCCCCCCACAACTCCATCTGCCGCACACACCACGGGCCCCAGGATACATCTGGGAGTGCAGGTGGCTTCAAGAAGAGAATTCCAGGTTTGAGAAATAGAAAGATCGTAGAACTCTCACCACTTAATCCGCCCCCTATTTCAGAAATGGAAAGACTAAGGTTTGGAGGTGAGTTCTGGCCCAAGATCACAGAGAACACTAGCAGCCCTCCCCTCAGGCCCTTCTTCACCTCTCATCCCTGGCGATGCGTTCAGCGGCCCTGCGGGCAGGGGGGGTGCAGAGGGTATCACTTTCTCCTCGGTCAGCATCTCCGCCAGAACCTGGGTCTGAGTCCACTCACTGTGACTCCTGGGCCAGGGGAGTTGGGTTGTGGGAAGTGAGCCTTCAGTTTCCCAGATCTTTGCCCTCACCCCCCATCCCCCAGTGCCCCAGGGCTGGGCTCACCTCTGTCTCGAGCACTTGGCAGGGCTAGGGCAGCATGGGGGTGCCCAGGGCGGGGGCCGGGCAGACAGGGGCCCATCACCTGGGGCCTTAGAGCCAAACACCTGCAGGAGAGACCAGAGTCCACAGGGCTGGGTGATCTCAGCCCGGGTCTGTGCCCCCTTCCGTGGGGCTGATCGTAACAGCACACTCCCTGCCAGGCCTGCCCCAGGGGGCACGAAGAATGTTTGGTGAGCATAAAGGGGTGGGGGTCCCTTTTTCTGTGGGCAGTGGGTGGCGCTTGTGAAGTCCTCTCTGGAGACTAGGCACTCTACAAGGGCAGGAACCACATTTGCTCTGTGAATCCTCAGTGCCCAGAACACGGGCTGCCACGAAGCAAGGAGTTAAGGGGAGAGTTACTGAATAAGTGAATACTCACTCATTAAGTGAATGCATTCATTGACTCATCCATTCAGTGCCTAACTGAGCAATTCGTAAGTGAATAAATGAATAAGCCAACAGCAGAGTAAGTTCCCAAAAGAAGGTAGAGCAGGGAGGAGGGCGAGGCAAGGTTAACAGCTATTTCGAACCCTGGGCAGAGAGAACCCAAAGCCAGCCACTTCCCGCCATGACCCAGCCCAGGACCCTGGAGTCCCCGCAGTTCTGGAATCTTCCAGACTACAGACCCCTAGCTCCAGGTCTCCAGTTCTCCCCGGCCTTCTCTCCTTCCACCTCGGCCTTTCCTACCTGGGGCAGGTGGAGTTCCCTCCGTGGGCAGGTCCAGTGGGCCAGCGGTGCACGGCACAGGGGGCAGAATTGGCAGCAGGGGCAGAGGGGTGGCGGGGCCTGCAAGAGGTCGTGTCAGGGGCTCCGTGACATCCCTGCCCCTCCCTTCTCCAGGCTGGGCAGAGACTCACGTGGCACAGGAGAGGTGGCACCATCACACAGGGACACAGTGGGGCTGGGCCAGGGCCTGGCTGCTGAAGGCAGCAGGCAGAGAGGAGACGCCTGGAAAGAAGGGTGGACTCTGTCTGCCTGGAGCTCTCAACACTACCATCAGCCTGGCACCCAAGTCTTGCTTTTAACAAACACTCGTGGTGCCCTAACTACATGCCAGGCACTGTTCTCAGATCTTTAGATAGGAACTCACACCATCTGGTCTTTAGAACAATCCTGGGAGGCAGGCAATGTATCACCTCCATTTCACAGAAGCAAAAATCCAGGCAGTGAGAGGTTAATGGACTCACCCAAGGTCACATAGCTGGTGGCAGAGCTGGGGTCTGAGCCCCAGGGGTCTGGATCCAGAGGGCAGATCTGGCCGAGCCACCCCCTTGCCCACCTGCCCTCGATCCTAAAGGCTAGTCTCCAGCAGGCAGCCTTGCTCACCGCTCCAGCTCGTGGACCTGCCGGGCCAGGATGCGCTGCTCGCTGTGGGCCAGGTCCCGGCTGCTCTGCAGCTGCTTCTTCTCTTTCCTGGGAGGCAGGGCCGGCAGGGGCATCCGTCAGCTCCTCCTCACTGTAGCACAGTATGAGCCCCAGGAGGCAGGCGGGGACAGAAGAGGAGCTGGCGGGGCGGGGTGGGCGGGGGGGCGGGGGGCGGCCAGAGAGGGAAGGCATCTTGGCCGAGGGGGGCCCGCAGAGAGGGGCGGGCCACAGAGTCCCGGCTAGGGCAGCCTACCTGAGCCTCTCATTCTCCAGCATGAACTCCTGCAGCATCCCGTAGAGGTTCCGCTGAGCCCAGGCCAACCGGGCCCCACTGAGTCCAGAGGCTGCAGGGAAGAGGGAGGCAGCTGGAGCCCCAGGAGCCCCAGAGCCGATCCTCATCTCACCCCCACCCCAGGGAGCCCATACCCTTGGGGTTGATTTGCCCAGCTGGGACCGCAGGTGAAGGTTCTCCTCCTGCAGCTGCAATAGCTCAGTCTCCAGGTGCTGGGGCAGCTTTGCCTTGGGGGACTGCAGAGAAAGAGGCCTAGGGCTGCTGTTTACTGCTGCACAGGTTTCACACTGCACAAGGGCGTCTGGGGTAGGGGAGTAAGTGCAGCCTAAAATCCAGCCCAAGCTCCACTTGCCCACTTGGAATCCTGGCCCAAGTTCATATCCTTGGTTGGAGGGGACACCTTATCTTAACGGCAGCAAAGTGCCATGTGGCCTCAGCTGTCTCCCTGGAAAGCCTGCTCTAAACTGCTCCCTGTCCAACCCCAAACTCAGTTCTGTCCAAACCTTGGTCCAGATTCTGACCCCAAATAAGACCCTACATCAGACTCCTACTTAACTCAGACTTAGTCACAATACCAGCTGGGATGTTGGCTAGACTCTGAAGCATGTCCCGAGTCAGACTCCAAGCCTAAACCTACCCTAACCCTGACCATGAAACCTGACTGCAACCCCACCCTGCCCCAACATAACCCCGTCATCAAGATTTCAACCCTAATCCCTGTTCTGACTCAGTCCCAGACTTCAACTGTGGCACTGATTCAGCCTCCAGCTGTTGGATGGTGCCCACCACCTCCCCTGCCTGTCTCTCTGCTCTGCCCATGGCTCTCTCCACTCACCCTGGGGGCCTGTGGCCGAGTGGTGACCCGCTGAGCTCGGCTTGCATATCGCAGGGTGCTGAGGGTCTCAGGAAGGCACTGGGCTGAGGGGGACACGCAGGCCACCTGGGGAGGACTGCCCCTGAGTGCTCCTCTCTGGGAGCCCTCCCTCAGGACCCAGCCCTCCCAGCCAGCCTCCCGTGGATACCATGAGGGTGACCCCATGCCCCCTAGCGAATCTGCCAGCAGCTTGGTGAGCTTGCTGTCCCGGAAGGGGATGTGGCTCTGCTTCCGCTGAGGGTCCAACAGCAGCGAGATGCAGTGACCTGGGTGGGGAAAGCGTGGTCACCCTCCATGTCCAAGGCCACCCAGCTGGTACGCTGCAGAGCTAGGTCTCCACCAGGCATGTATGTCTCTAGGGTGTCTCTTTCCATATGATCGCATTACCCATTTAGACTCCTTGGCCACCAGACTAGGGCTCCCAGCTTGATCCCTAATGCCCACCAAAGGGCCTGGCAAAGGGGCTTAGGAAATGTCTGACAAATGGACTGAATGAAGGGATGTCTCCTACACATCTCCCCACGCATGCAGACAGGAAGGCCAAGGTAGGTCCCAGCTAGCTAGCAGAGACCTCAAGGCCAATGACCTGGGGGTGGGGGAGATGGGAAAACAGGTTAGTGCCCTTCTCCTCCCTGGGCCTCAGTCTTCCCAAATACAACAAGGGTCAAGTTGAATGTCTGAGGGCTCACACTCTGCATTGAGTGTTTCTACCTCCCCAGTTAGTCAACTGTATCCTCAGCATTTATAGATCCACAAAACTCTATGAGGGAAAGCATGAGACAGCAGCGAGCTGGGGCCCCAGGGAGCCCTGTGGCTGCTGGGTCACAGCTCTTTAATGCTCCTCCATTCCCAATTACTCCCCTGGCTTCCTCACTGTGGTTGGCTTTGGGTGAGGCACAGAGGAAGGACTCGGGCAGTCAGTCCACTCAGATCTCACCCAGGGCCAGCAGGCTGCGGTTGATGCTGTTGGCCTCAAGCATCAGCTCCCCACGGGATCCTGTGGCCGCCACCTTCTCACTGCCGGCCAGGTCTACAAAGCACAGCTTCCCCCCAGTGGGGGGCTCCCCAGGGTCCACAGGAGGCATCTGCTGGGGTTGGAGGATCAGGGCTCCATGGGGACTTGGGAGGGGCTGTCATTATCAAAATCACAGGGCCAAGGGTTTCCACTATTACCTCCCATGCACGCCCAAGTTGGTTTATACATCCAGAGGCAGACCCTTGCTGGGTGGCCCTGGGCCGCTCCTTTCCAAGCTGAGGCACTCACAGTTTGGTGGCTGATGTAGAGTGTGAGCAGGGCATGGCTTCGGCTGGAGGCCTGGTTCAGGGTGTGAGCGGAGCTCCTTCGACGGCTAAGACCTAGAGAGGAAAAACATCCTAGAGTTGGATGTGGTAGGAAGAGCAAGTCATCACCAATGAATAAAAAGGAGCAAAGACATCCTGAAAGGGGCCAGCTGGTGCAAAAGCACAGAGGCAGGAGTGGAATGATGGGTGCTGAATTGGGTTATAGCTTGAACAGGTGAAAGGGGACTGGAGATAACTGAGGGGAAGAATGTCAGTCTGATTCACATTTTATTAAAATCAACATCTCTCACATTGCTATGTGAATAGAGAGAAACGCAGGCAGAGAGATCAACTGGGAGGCGCGACACAACACTCAGTCGGAACCCCAAGACTGGCCACAGCAGGTGCTCAATATATAGCTGATGAATGATGAATGAGACCAAAACAGAAGAGCCTTCAGGCTAGGGCTTCCCAGGTGGCTGGGTGGTAAAGAATCCACCTGTCAATGCAGGATTCACGGGTTTGATCCCTATGTCGGCAAGATCCCCTGAAGGAGGAAATATTCTTGCTGGGATAATCCCATGGACAGAGGAGACTGAGGGCTACAGTCCATGGGGTCGCAAAGAGTTGGACACAACGTAGCTACTGAGTATGCAAGAAGTATGACCTTTACTCTCAGGGTTCTGGAAAGGTCTGGAAAGGGATAGGGATGTGGTTTGCTTTGTTTGATGGAGAAGCATGCACTTAAAGAGGGGGAGCCCTCCAGGAGGTACAACTGAGGCTTGACTGAGGCAGGAGCCCAGTGCTGCAGAGAAGGGTGGGAAGAGTCTGGACGGCGGTATCAGCAGGCCTGAGGGGTAGGAGTGGGGGCACCCTTGGTTTGTGTCTGAACTGTTGGATTGCTGGCCTTTTTCTCCCACAAGGGTCATCTCTGAACCCACAGCTCCCGCCTGGGGCCCCGAGGGCACTGCGTGAACAGGTAAAATACTTGTGTCCCACGCATCCCAAAGCAGCCTGAAGTAGCACGCACCCATTTGCAGAAGTTCCATGAGGGCCTCCAAGCTACCAAACTCCACCACCCGTAGCTGCTCCACATAGAAGCCCCGGGTCTTGTTCCAGCGAACAGGGAGGGGCTGGGGAGCCCCCAGACTCAGCAAGTCCCGAATCTGAGAGAGGAGGGTGGAGAGTGAGGGAGGGGCCTGAGTCCTTGTTTCATCCACCCCCAGCCCTATGGTCGACAGTCCCCCACCTATTCTATTTCCAGTTTCCTTGGAAAGAAATGCCTCCCCTTTCCTTGTGGGCTGTCTTTCTAGCATCCCAGTCCCCCACCTGCTCATTGTAGATCTCCAGGTAAGAAGCACGGAGAGTGACAGGAACATCCAGGTGCTGCACGCGGTCTAACAGCCAGGTGAAGGTCCTCTGCATGATGCCAGCCAGGCTGGGGGTACAGGCACCCCCTCTCCCTGGGAGCAGAAACAGCCAAGCCTGGGGCTGGGCTACCACCATCACCACCACCGTTAGGATTGCTCTTTGCAGAGCACTGTGCCGGGAGAAGGCAGTGGCACCCCATTGCAGCACTCTTGCCTGGAAAATCCCATGGACGGAGGAGCCTGGTGGGCTGCAGTCCATGGGGTTGCTAAGAGTCGGACTCGACTGAGCAACTTCACTTTCACTTTTCACTTTCATGCACTGGAGAAGGAAATGGCAACCCACTCCAGTGTTCTTGCCTGGAGAATCCCAGGGACAGGGGAGCCTGGTGGGCTGCCGTCTACGGGGTCGCACAGAGTTGGACACGACTGAAGCGACTTAGCAGCAGCAGCAGGACACTGTGCCAAGTTCCCATACCCACATCTCATTTAATTCTCAGTCATTTTACAGATGAAAAACCTGAGAGCTAGGAAGTAAAGGGGACACCTGAGCCCAGGTGCTCTGGACTGGCCGAGACCCTTTACCTTCCCTGATCTTTCCTTGCTTGCAAATAAATGGAGCTGGGCTGCATCGTCCAATTCCTTTCCTTCTGGGAGTCTGCGTTCCCCAAGGCTTCTCGCCCACCGATCCCCCGGGGGCTCTGCTAGAGCTCGGCTCACCTGGGGAGGAGGTCCGGTCAGGGTGTAGGTCTTCCCGGAGCCGGTCTGGCCGAAAGTGAAGACGGTGCAGGAGAAGCTGCGGGCCGCAGGAGTGTGGCTGTACAGAGGCTGGTGCGTGGCTGGGTTGGGGGAGAAGGCAGGGAGAGGGGCCGGGCCGGGGCCGCGCGCGGGCGGGGCGGCCCCCGGCCTCACTCACCCGCGCAGCGCCAGCTCGCCCAGACGCCGCACGCCGCACGCGCGGAACACGTCATCTTGGGTGCTCGTTCCGTCCAGCACCGCGCCGAAGCGGAAAGCCACGTCGGGGCCCCTCCCGGGGGGCTCACCTGGGGAAGGGGGCCGTAGAGAAGAGGGCGGGGCACCCTGAGGAGGGCGGGGCTCGCCTCGGGGAGGGCGGGGCCTGGGGGAAATTGACTTGGCGTGTTCCCAGAAGTTGGTGTTTTGGGGGGTCGGGGGAGGTCCTCACCTGCAGAGTCCGGGTCCCTGAGCAGTGCAGCGCGCTCTGCTCCCCTCGACGCAGCTCGGCAGCGCTCATGGGACGCACCCTGTGGTCGGACGAGGCGGGGAGGGGGCGGATGGTCCATCCTGAAATCTCCATCAGTCCCTTCCTCGCCGCACCCCTCCGAGCCAACCTACACCTACCTGAGCACCACCTGGATGGGCGTTTCTGGCCCCTCCGGCCCCTGCTCCAGGTTCCGCGCGGGGTCCCTGTGGCAGCAACTCGAGTTAACCATCCGTGTCCCAGCGGCTCCTTGAACCTCCCTAAATCTGTACTTACCCGTCGGGCGACCCGCGTTCCTCCATGTCCTGGTTTGCACACGGAGTTAGCTCCGCCCAAGCCTCGTTCTTTTTCCTCCCCAGTACCCTCCCCCTTCACATTGGGGCTGGCTATACAACCTCACATCCCCCATTCTCATCGCCCCCTTTCCCAGGCAATCATCCATCCGGAAAGGCTCGACCTGCCTAGGGCTAACTAGTTAAAGATTTACCCAACCTCCCACCTGTGTGGTGGAAAAGTCTGGAGCTAGAGGGTTCGGGAGTCTGAGGATCTCTTGCCCTTGGCCAGTCCCATCAGGAGGAACCACCAGACCAACCTCCTCTGTGCACAGATGGGGATACCGAGGCCGGCACTGGGACAGGCTAACCCCGGGCCACACAGACAGTCTGAGCAGAGCATGGGACCAGGCTCTTCCTACTCTCTCGGCATACTTCTGACGTTTTGTGATCTTCCTTCCCACCTCACCCCTTCGCAGCAGTTCCAGCTGCTTCCAGCTGAGCCCAGGGAGGGAGAGGGGTCTAGAAGGATGGGAGGGGCCCAGGACCCAGTTCCAGGAAGATGTGGCTGGATTCAATTCCTGAGCTTAGCGGACTACAGGGCTCTGAAGCATATGGTTTAAACGTTGGGTCACCTGCCTCTCCAAGGCCAGGGTAGCTGTTTAACCCTCTCCTACTCCATGGAAGAAAAGTTATGACCAACCTAGACAGCATATTCAGAAGCAGAGACATTACTTTGCCGACTAAGGTCTGTCTAGTCACGGCTATGGTTTTTCCAGTAGCCATGTATAGATGTGAGAGTTGGACTGTGAAGAAGGCTGAGCACCGAAGAATTGATGCTTTTGAACTGTGGTGCTGGAGAAGACTCTTGAGAGTCCCTTGGACTGCAAGGAGATCCAACCAGTCCATTCTGAAGGAGATCAACCCTGGGATTTCTTTGGAAGGAATGATGCTGAAGCTGAAACTCCAGTACTTTGGCCACCTCATGAGAAGAGTTGACTCATTGGAAAAGACTCTGATGCTGGGAGGAATTGGGGGCAGGAGGAGAAGGGGACGACAGAGGGTGAGATGACTGGATGGCATCACGGACTCGATGGACGTAAGTCTGAATGAACTCCAGGAGTTGGTGATGGACAGGGAGGCCTGGCGTGCTGCGATTCATGGGGTCGCAAAGAGTCGGACACGACTGAGCAACTGAACTGAACTGAACTGGCCTGGCTGATGAGAGCAGCAGAGATGCCTGTAAATGTGCTGAGGTGGGGCAGCCACCTGTTCAGTGCCAGTCTCTATTCGGGGCACCAAGACGGAGAGTCCCATGCAGATCCTGCCCCTTCTGAGAGTGCAGGGGTTTAGGGAGAGGGTAGATTCGGAGGCCTGTAGGAGCAGGAACCCTGATGGCAGAAAGTGAAGGAGAACTAAAGAGCCTCTTGATGAAAGTGAAAGAGGAGAGTGAAAAAGTTGGCTTAAAGCTCAACATTCAGATAACTAAGATCATGGCATCCAGTCCCATCATTTCATGGCAGATAGATGGGGAAACAGTGGAAATAGTGGCTGACTTTATTTTTCTGGGCTCCAAAATCACTGCAGATGGTGATTGCAGCCATGAAATTAAAAGACACTTACTCCTTGGAAGGAAAGTTATGACCAACCTAGACAGCATATTCAAAAGCAAAGACATTACTTTACCAACAAAGGTCTGTCCAGTCAAGGGTATGGTTTTTCCAGTAGTCATGTATGGATGTGAGAGCTGGACTATAAAGAAAACTGAGCGCCGAAGAATTAGTCCTTTTGAACTGTGGTGTTGGAGAAGACTCTTGAGAGTCCCTTGGACTGCAACGAGATCCAACCAGTCCATCTTAAAAGAGATCAGTCCTGGGTGTTCACTGGAAGGACTGATGTTGAAACTGAAACTCCAATACTTTGGCCACCTGATTCGAAGAGCTGACTCATTGGAAAAGACCCTGATGCTGGGAAAGATTGAGGGCAGGAAGAGAAGAGAACGACAGAGGATGAGATGGTTGGATGGCATCATCAACTCGATGGACATGGGTTTGGGTGGACTCCAGGAGTTGGAGATGGACAGGGAGGCCTGGCGTGCTGTGGTTAATGGAGTCGCAAAGAGTCGGACATGACTGAGCCACTGAACTGAACTGAACTGAACTGAACTGAGGAGCAGGAAGGTAAGGGTGGTGGGTGAGGGTATTCCAAGCAGAGGACCACCCTGCCGGAAGGCCAGGGGTGGCGAGGGGAGATGTGCGATGTGAGAGGTTTGAAGCTGGACCCCACTCGTGAAAGAAGCCAATGAAGGGTCACCAACAGGAAAGTGACACCATCAATGGGTATTGATTGTTATAATTACTGCCATTGCGGCTATCTCTGCCTGTTTTCCAAATATTTCTGTTAATTCCTCTTCCCTCAAACAAACATTAGAATGAAAGTTCTAATCATCACTCCCTCTATTGTATACCATAAATGACAGCCAACTATCAGAGCAACCCAAATAGCGAATGGCGTATCTTGGGTAGCAGGGAGTTCCCCACGCACTGGAGGCATGCAAGCAGGAGCCAGTTGACTTTCTGGGTTGATAGGGCTCCTAGCTAGATCTGTAGGAGGAATTAGAGAGAGCAAAGAGCCACTGCCTCCAGCTCTGCAACTAACGAACCGCAGAGCCCAGGGCAGGTTATTTCCTCCTTCAATCTGTTTCCTATCAGTGAAAAGAAATTATAGTTTCAAGATTTCAATGAACCAGTGTAACTGAAAGTGATTCTTATATTGTAAAGAATTATTTAAAAGCAAATCCCTGGTGAGCTCCAAGATTCTTTTCTACTCTGAAATTCCTTAATTTATGATAATTTTTTGAATAATTGAGGTAGACAGGACAAGAATTACCATCTTTCAAATAAAAAAAAACACAACAGGAAACTAGAGGCAGGCAGGGGAAGTTGTCTAAGGAGAAAGCAGCTGTAAACGGATAATCTGAGAGAGTTTAACTGAGAACTTGGAACTTTTAAGTCCTGAGCTTTCTGCTCCAGCAGGTTGCCCTGTTCAATTGTAAATCAAGCAAGTGAACAAGTTGCTCCATCAAATGCTTTTAAAAGGGTTAAGGATCAGTCACTCACATCTTAGTGTGTGTTGGTTTGATCAGACTGCTGTTCCTTCTCAAACTAGAGTGAGGGGAGCCACACTGAAGGGATTTTGAGCAAAGTGCCGAGACTAAGCCTGTGCACGCTGGGCTGTGATCAGCTAGGGGTAGGTCTTTTGCGCCAAGCTCCCAACCTGGATCTGAATGTGGTCATCACTGGGTGTCCACAAGCAGGAGCGCAGTTCTGGTTCCGGTCTCTAATGGTGAAAGTGGACATCTGCCATGCTCATGTTGAGCATTCATTCAGCAAATTTGTATTAAGCCTCATCTATGCACCAGGCTTCCAGGCATTTGAGATACATTAGTGAACAAAACAGATAATACTAAGTGTCCGGATGTGGAGCACCAAGAATTTATATGTTACAGGTAAAAGTGTGAAAACAACTGTTTTTTGGAAAACCATTTGGCAACATATACTAAAGCTAAACACGTGCCTGTCCTCTGACCCAGCAATTCCACTCTTAGATCTGTGCCCAATAGAAATGAGTGCATGCTGCCACCTAAAGATGTATGCGAGAATGTTCTTAGTAACTTTATAGCCCTATTAGCCACCAACCCATCACCACTACCAGGCTTCTACCTCCATCTTTGTCTTCACTACCACCGCCACCATCACCCCATCACCATCATCCCCAGAACTACCGTCACCAACAGCTACGTAAACAGTAGGGCCCACAATTATTGGTCACTGCAGCCACCAGCTCCACCACCATCATCACTGTTACCGACGTGTGTAGTCTGTGTTTATTCTCTTGAGAAAATTCAAGACACACTACCTGGACCCCAAGCCCCACATTGACCCTGCTGCTGGTGTTCCCACAGCTGGAATGGAGTCCTTCTCTGTCTTCCTTCCCCTCTTCACCCTGTTTTGACCTGTCCTCTACTTCCAGCCTGCACCTTTCCCCTCGGGAGCTGTGGGACTCTTGTGGTTGAGGGAGGGATAGAGAGAAGGCACACAGAGAAGCTTGGGGCATTTTAAAAGCTGGCTGGACCCTGCAGTCCAAGACCATCCCCAAGAAAAAGAAATGCAGAAAGCAAAATGGTTGTCTGATGAGGCCTTACAAATATCTGAGAAAAGAAAAGAAGCTAAAGGCAAAGGAGAAAAGGAAAGATATATCCATTTGAATGTAGAGTTTCAAAGAATAGCAAGAAGATATAAGAAAGCCTTCCTCAGCAATCAATGCAAAGAAATAGAGGAAAATAATAGAATGGGAAGGGCTAGAGATCTCTTTAAGAAAATCAGACATACCAAGGGAATATTTCATTCAAAGAAGAGCACAATAAAGGACAGAAATGGTGTAGACCTAACAGAAGCAGAAGATATTAAGAAGAGGTGGAAAGAATACACAGAAGAAATATACAGAAAAGATCTTCATGACCCAGATAACCACGATGGTGTGATCATTCACCTAGAGCCAGGCATCCTGGAATACAAAGACAAGTGGGCCTTAGGAAGCATCACTATGAACAAAACTAGTGGAGGTGATGGCATTCCAGTTGAGCTATTTCAAATCCTGAAAGATGATGCTGTGAAGATGCTGCATTCAATATGCCAGCAAATTTGGAAAACTCAGCAATGGCCACAGGACTGGAAAAAGTCAGTTTTCATTCCAATCCCAAAGAAAGGCAATGCCAAAGAATGCTCAAACTACCGCACAATTGCACTCATCTCACTGGCTAGTAAAGTAATGCTCAAAATTCTCCAAGCCAGGCTTCAGCAATACATGAACCGTGAACTTCCAGATGTTCAAGCTGGATTTAGAAAAGGCAGAGGAACCAGAGATCAAATTGCCAGCATCCACTGGATTATCAAAAAATCAAGAGAGTTCCAGAAAAACATCTATTTCTGCTTTATTGACTATGCCAAAGCCTTTGACTGTGTGGATCAAAAAAATTGTGGGAAATTCTTAAAGAGATGGGAATATCAGACCACCTGACCTACCTCCTGAGAAATCTGTATGCAGGTCAGGAAGCAACTGACCTAGAACTGGACATGGAACAACAGACTGGTTCCAAATCAAGAAAGGAGTACATCAAGGCTGTATATTGTCACCTTGCTTATTTAACTTCTATGCAGAGTACATCATGAGAAATGCCAGGCTGGATGAAGCACAAGCTGGAATCAAGACTGTCAGGAGAAATATCAATAACCTCAGATATGCAGATGGCACCACTCTTATTGCAGAAAGCAAAGAACTAAAGAGCCTCTTGATGAAAGTGGAAGAGGAGAGTGAAAAAGTTGGCTTAAAACTCAACATTCAGAAAACTAAGATCATGGCATCTGGTCCCATCACTTCATGGCAAATAGATGGGGCAACAATGGAACCAGTGGCAGACTTTATTTTTTGGGGCTCCAAAATCACTGCAGATGATGACTGCAGCCATGAAATTAAAAGACGCTTGCTCCTTGGAATAAAAGCTCTGACAAACCTAGACAGCATATTACAAAGCAGAGACATTCCTTTACCAACAAAGGTCCTTCTAATCAAAGCTATAGTTTTTCCAGTAGTCATGTATGGATGTGAGAGTTGGACTATAAAGAAAGCTAAGTGCTGAAGATTGATGCTTTTGAATTGTGGTGTTGGAGAAGACTCTTGAGAGTCCCTTGGACTGCAACGAGATCCAACCAGTCAATCCTGAAGGAAATCAGTCCTGAATATTCATTGGAAGGACTGAGCTGAAACTGAAACCCCAATACTTTGGCCACCTGAGGCAAAGAACTGACTCATTTGAAAAGACCCTGATGCTGGGAAAGATTGAAGGTGAGAGGAGAAGGGGACGACCGAGGATGAGATGTTTGGATGGCATCATCGACGCGATGAACATGAGTTGGAGTAGGCTCTGGGAGTTGGTAATGGACAAGGAAGCCTGGCGTGCTGCAGTCCATGGGATCACAAAGAGTCGGACACAACTGAGTGACTGAACTAAACTGGACCCTGCAAGGGTGCCTCTCCAGGCTTCACTAGGGGGCAGCAGAGCATCGCATCAACATGGTCCTCAGACTCATCACAAAGGAGGCTTTGTCGGGAGCGGGCACGCTCTTTCTATACATTTTCTCCGGAGCTTGTGTACTGTGGAGGGGCTGGCCAGCCTGGTCCTGTGGACAGGGATGAGCAGCCCCTCAAGAAGTGCTCCTTGAGAGGATGAATAAAAGCAGCACTGAGCAATCATGGGGCCCTCCCACGCGCACTCTGCTCCAGGCTCCAGCCCCTTCAATCCACTCTCCTCCCTTCAGCTCCAGCCATCCTCACTGAGAAAACCCAGTGCGGACTCCCTGGGGCCTCAGAACAAGGTCTGATGTCCCTTACCTGGGGCTCCGGACCATTCAGACTCAATGCCATTCGGGTTCTGTCTCCTGCTGCCCCTCCAGCCGGCCCTCTCCACTCCCCACCACCCTCAGCCCCTGCAGCCTGCGCTCCAGCCCAAAGCTATCCCAGGCCTTTCTCTGGCTCCTTTAAACCTTTGCCGCTGCAGTTCCCTCTGCCAGAGTGCGCCCCTGTTGCTACCTGGTGGATTTGTCCTGCAAGTCTTCCCATCCGTAGAACTCCTTTCCTGGCACCCCGGACCCACCAGGTCAGGTTGGAACCACATCTGCATCCCCAGAGCCTCCCTCCTGTTACAACGTGGATCACACTGGATTGCTCCTCCTGTCTACGGGGGAGCAGGGACTGCGCTGCTCCATCCCTGGGATCTCTGAGCCAGAGCAGGGCCCTGCACACAGTAAGATTTCAACGGATGCTGATGGGAAGGAAGGAAGGAGCCGAGGAGGGAGGAGGGAGGAGGAAGGGAGCCTGATGAGAGGGCTGTTGGCTGCATCCCGCCCCGATCTCCATCTCTCCTCCCTCCCTTCCTCTCAAGGCTAACCGCACACTCTCAGCTTCATGAGCTAAGGACTCATTTAGGGACTCATTTATCACAGAGATCATCAACTCCTGCCATAAAGCTGCTCTCAAATGTGTCCAGAAACTGAGCGATACTCTTCCAGCCCTGGCCAAGCTAGCCTCTTGGACTCAACTATGAGCTAGAGATTTAGAGCTCCCTTAGCGAGGAGGACAGGCTCCAGTGGGCCCTGCAAAGCCCAGGTGTCCATGCCCTCTGCTCCTCCTGACACATCACACAGGAGGGCTCGTCCTCCCTTGAGAGATGCAGAGACTGAGGCCCTGTGGGAAGAGGTGGAGCCCAGCCCAGGGCTCGCCCTGCCAGGCAGCCTTGCCTTGGACTGAGATGGAAGAAAGATGAGAAAGAAGATCAGCGAGGAGGACGGGCTCTCTGCATCACGTGACACTCATCTGTCATTGCTCCACTTGTCTCCCCGCGCAAGAAAAGCCAGATGGGTCCAAGGCCTGTTGTGAAATTTTCCAAACAGAGCTTGCTGTAATCTTTAATTAAAACGTCAATGTGGGCCACAGGACTCGTTTCACAGTGTTCTCCAAAGCAGGGACTGCAGGGATCACTGAATGAACGTCTCTCCGGCCCCCTAGCCCATTTTACAGATGGTTAAACGGAAGGGAGCCAGCACGGGCTAGAACGGCAGTTGCATTCGTGATCAAGAGTAGTAATTGTAGCATAAGATGGAGAGAGTAACCCATTGGCAGCCCCAGGCCACCACTCTTTCTCCTTAAATGCCTGGCTCCTCTCCTCCAAAGCCTTAACCAGCTTCTCTGCTGTGTATGGTAGGTACTGGGCTTCCCAGGTGACACTAATGGTAAAGAACCTGCCTGCCAATGTAGGAGACATAGAAGATATGGGTTCGGTTCCTGGGTTGGGAAGATCCCCTGGAGGAGGGCATGGCAACCCACTCCAGTATTCTTGGCTGGAGAATCCCTTGGATGGAGGAGCCTGGCAGGTTGCAAACAGTCAGACATGACAGAAGCGACTTAGCACACATGTGTGCTCATGGTGGGTACTGACAGCCTTGCCAGGCTTTCCACTAGACAAGGAGCTTGGTGAGGACTAAGGATTCCGTCCGCATGCTCAGCACAGGGCCTGGCACAGACATACTCACTGTCTGTCTGTCTGTCTGATGAAGGCATGAAGGTCCAGCCAGAGGGAATGATACTGCCTGAAGCCAAGCTTCATCTTCTGGGGAAGATGAGGCTCTACAGGGTGGTTGTGAAATCAAAGGACCCAGGGTTGCTGAAACTCCCGCTGTTTCCAGGATCTTAGCTCTTCTCCCTAGAAACAGAAACAACTTTCCCCTGACTCAGCCCGCCCACTACTCACCCAGGAATGACTTACCTATGAGCTGTACATTGTCCTCTAAAGGCGATAATGTGACTACGAACGAATGTTAAGGGACATTAAGTACTGTCTCTTGCACAATGATGCCTCATGTGTCTGGAACCTTCTGGGTCAGAGGGTTGGGAGTTAATACTTATTGAACACTGGACACTTTTTCTAATTTAATCAATTTTCAAAACAACCCTCTGGGACTGGCACTACAATTGTCCCCATTTTACAGATGAAGAAAATGAAGCTCAGAGATGTTTGGCAACTCGCCCAGAGTCAGGCACACGCTAAGTGGTGCTGTGGGGATCTCTCTGTTGCCATAATTTGTATCCTGTCCTCCACTGTCTGCAGCTTCTTCCCGTGAGCTGTTCTGCAAAGCTAAACCTGGATAACTGGACATAAGTTGACCTTTACGTCCACAGTTTGCCTTAGTTTTACCGTCTCTCTTACAACAGGCTCTCCTCTTAGCTTTCACACTCCCCTGCCTTCTTCCCTGGGGAAAGCTGAGTGATACTTTAAGGCAATGGAGCTCCACCCCTGGCATCAAAATTACCTGGGGACTCCAGGCCCCACCCATGGGGATTCTGTTTCATTGGTTTGGGGGTGGGGACCAGGCTTCAGTGTTTCCAAAGCACTCCAGATGGTTTTAATGCACGGTCAGGGTTGACAACTCCGGCTTTGGCTTTTTCTTGATAACCAAGTCATCCCATGCAGCGTGTATCTTGAAGTGTGTCCTGGGAGAGTGATTTCTCAGATCTTGATGGGCATTTTTGAGATCTTGTATCTGCTTTATCTATTAATAGAACATCTGGTATTTCCCTGGTTGTGCAGTGGATAAGACTCTGTCTGCCAGTGCAGAGGACATGGGTTCGATCCCTGGTTCGAGAAGATTTCATATGCTATGAAGCAGCTAAGCCTGTGCTCTAGAGCCCATGAGTCACAACTGCTAAACCCACATACGGCAACTACTGCAGACCACGTGCGAGAGCCTGTGTTCCCAAGGAGAGAAGCCGCCGCGATGAGAAGCCCGCAGACCGCAGCTGAAGAGTGGCTCCAGCTCACCACTGCTGGAGAAAAGCCCACGCAGCAGTGAAGACTCAGTGCCGCCAAAAATAAAATAAATAAATAAAAATTATTTAGAACATCTGCCCTTCCCTTGGGACCAGACTTCCGGGAAAGCCATCTCATTGTGGCCTGAGATTCCCTCTTTTCAAGCTTAGAATCCACTGAGGATTCATAGATTGAAAAGTGCAGAACTGCCCACAGGCTCTCCCTGCAGGGATCATAGGATCTGTGAAGAGTTTTCCAGATTTTTCTCCCTTTCTAGATGTTCTCCACACAGGTGACAAGAAGCTGTCCAATGTGTAAGGTGAAGCTGCATGATCAAGTTGAATGTGAATTAAACACATTCAAAACACTCACCCTGTGCCAGGTCACAGACTAGGTGCTAATAATCCACTGTGTCGTTTGAGTTGTTTGAGCATAGAGAAGCTGCACACTCTCCCAGGAAGCCCTCCTGGATTGACATGGGAGCCCTCCTCTGAGGACCCACACCTCCCATACCTACCAGCCCCAGGACCTGAGCCCAAATGGTAGAGTTGGGGTGGGGCAGTAAAATCCGTCTGCCTGGGAGAACTCTAAGCTCTCTGAGGGTAGGGACTGGGTGGTGAATCAGGGCATGTCTGTTAAACTGAATGACTCACAGCAGTTAAAACCAAATGCCATGGGAGCACAGGGGGAAAAAAAAGGTGAATCCTGATCAGGGAGCAAGGGCTGGGGAATCTGGGAAGGCTTCCTGGAGGAGGTGACATTGGGACAGGCTTTATAAATGGGTAGAAATTGGGACAGGCAGAAGGGAGAAGAAGAGCATTTCAGGCAAAGGGAACAGCGCGAGCAACGGCCTAGAGGTGGAACAAACTGAAGAGCAAACTGTGTTTTGGTGGGATCAAAGGCCAGGGAGTGTAATGGGATCATATTCCAAATTGCCAGAACACAGAAGTTTCCATGGAAGCCCTGGAATGGTTCTAAGAACTGGTCTTCACTCACTCCTCCAGATGAGCCTGGAGATGCCCTAGTGCGCCCCCTCCTTGTGATTTTTCAGGCTCTCTTCAGGAAGCCCCACCCACCTTATCAGCACGGGGGCGCTGAGTTCCTGCCTGGGTGGGGGGCTAGGCCCCATTGCTGACTCGTGCCTCTGGCAGCTGAGGTGCTGGAACACGAAGCCAAGGCTTCCTCACCAAGTCCAGCTGCCAAGCCCTCTGAGCTGGTCCCACTGGAGCTGCAGGAAGTCTCCCCAGACCACGAAGTCATCATTTCCCCTGCTTTATGCCCCAAGGGAGACGCACGCACACACACACACACACAGCCTCAGTGTGCAGAAAGGACACTGGACAGAGGCACCTATGACCCTGCCTCCTTCAGCATTCTGGGATTTCTGGGAACAAGCACTGTGCCTGCCTCCCTGGGGGAGGAGGAGGGGAGACAGAGCAACTCCAAGACTCTGTCCCTGAAACAGAGTCATCTTCTCTCACCAAGCCTAGGAGGATTTGATTAGTACCGATTTTCAGGGCTCTGCACCCGTTCATGTCTCTCCAACCTCATCTCTGTGGGCCCTTCTCCATTTCTGATTTCCGTAACCCAGACACTGATGTCCTGTCTCCGCAAAATTAAAAGGGGCTGAATTCTCCCAGCCTAGCTTACCCCTCTGCTTCGGCGCGCTCCTATGATCGTGCACCACTCCAACTGCTACTTCTGTTGCCCTGCTGCCCCTGTTTACCAGCACAGCTCGTACCTCTACTACGCTGCTTGCGACACCAGTACTTCAACTACTGTTCCTATTAGTACTAATACTTTTTGGCTGCACTATGAGGAATGCAGGATCTTAATTCCTTGACCAGGGAGCAAATCCTCACCTCTTGCAGTGGAAGCACGCAGTCTTAGCCGCTGGACTGCCAGGGAAGTCTCACTACTTAAGTACTACTTAAGTCTCACTACTTAAGAAGTACCAGTACTTCTTAATACTCTTACTACTACCAGTACTTCAGCTACTATTACTACTATGATTGATACTGCTACTACCGTCGTCTCTGGGTTTCCCAGGAGGCTCAGTGGTAAGGAACCCGCCCGCCAACGCAGAAGATGCCAGCTTGACCCCTGGGTCAGGAAGACCCCTGGAGAAGGAAATGGCAACCCGCTTTCCCATTCTTGCCGGGGAAATCCCATGGACAGATGAGCCTGGCAGGCTACAGTCCCTGGGGTCACAAAAGAAGCTGGTCGTGACTTAGCAACATCCATCACTTCTACTGCTGCTACTAGTATTTTTCCTGCCACTGTTTTACTAGAACAATGAACTTCTATTTACTGCTACTTCTGATAGCTCAGTTCAGTTCAGTTTAGTCGCTCAGTCGTGTCCGACTCTTTGCCACCCCATGAATAGCAGCATGCCAGGCCTCCCAGTTCATCACCAACTCCCGGAATTCATTCAGACTCATGTCCATCGAGTCAGTGATGCCATCCAGCCATCTCATCCTCTGTCGTCCCCTTCTCCTCCTGCCCCCAATTCCTCCCAGCATCAGAGTCTTTTCCAATGAGTCAACTCTTCGCATGAGGTGGCCAAAGTACTGGACATTCAGCTTCAGCATCATTCCTTCCAAGGAAATCCCAGGGCTGATCTCCTTCAGAATGGATTGGTTGGATCTTCTTGCAGTCCAAGGGACTCTCAAGAGTCCAAACATGATGAATTAAACACAATGGGCCAAGAACTAAGTTCAGGCCTATCAACTGATGTCATTTATCACAGTAACGGCCTGCTGTGGTATTAAATCCTCCCTACTTTATGGATGGGGAAACTGAGGAGTGTGGAAGCTAAGTACCTTGGCCCGAGTCACAGGGACAGTAAGAGAATGAGGCTGGATCGTGACCAGCAGTCTGACTCTGGGGGCCAAGTCTGAGACCCAGAACCCTTCTCCTTCCCTGTTCTTTGTCTGGTTTCCTGAGTACATCCCTGGGTTATCTTGAATCCTCAGGACAAGAGTCCCTGAAGTTGGAGAAGGGAAGGGGCCTTACCCTTTGCAAGATGTCTAGAATGCCACGCGCAAGGCACATAGCAGTTACGCAGCGCACACATTGTCTCCAATCAGTGTATAGCTGAATTCTCATAACAACCTTTCATGTGAGGACAAGGATCTGGGTGTTACAGCTAGGGGAACAGACTTTCAGGAGTCCTGTGATCTATCCAGGGGTTAGATCTGGGACTGTATGCCAGAACTGAAACATAGCAAGACTCTGTGGTCTTTGTCTTCCATGCCTTCTGCCTGCCTTTTGTCTGTGAAAAATACTGTAGCCAAAGAATAAGTTTAATCAGAGAAGTAAGAGCATGCAGAAAGAAAGGAATACAGTGTAAGCAGCGTGTGCGTGCCAAGTCGCTCCAGTCATGTCCAGCTCTTTGCGACCCCAGGGACCCCTAGCCCACCAGGGTCCTTTGTCCACGGGATGCCCTAGGTACAAAGATTGGAGTGGGGGTGCCATGCCCTTCTCCAGGGGATCTTCCTGACCCAGAGATCGAACCCGTGTCTCTCATGTCTCCTGCATTGGCAGGTGGGTTCTTTGCCACTAGCGCCACCTGGGAAGCCTCAGTCAAAGGAGTGCAAATAATAATAATTCAGACATTAAGCATAGTCAAGGACCTTCAGTTCCTTCTCGAGAGCTATAGATAATATTATGAGCCATATCCTGTGAGCTGTCTTATAAATACTGAAGTCTCCACCACGCTGGAGACGTTAACTACATGATGACCAGCCTGTAGCCATGGCATAAACTGCTACAGTTCTGAGAACTGGCCTCAAGGAAACGGGAACAAACCGCCCCTGGAACTGAAGATCAGCTGCACCGGAAACAATCAAGGTGACACTGGTCAGACCCTGGTGCTCAGTTTCAAGATGACTGTCAGAGCTGACTGTGCCGTGTCCACCTGTAGCCCCCTCCTCAGCCTGTGAAAGCTGTGGCCCCGCTGATTGTCGGTGAAGGAGTTGGCCTTTGGACAGACACTTGCCCTCCCTGCCCTGCCCCTTTCCACCAACCTGGCCTCTTTATTAGTTTTTTTGAGCGGCAAGCAGCCGGACCCCACTTTTGTTATAGAACTGTCTTTTCGTGACCTCGCGTATGATGTGACCTGTTCACCCTTGGCGTGAACTCATGTATGTGCTCTGCACTTTACAGTTTACAAAGCTCACACATATATTCATATTATTTCTCACAACGCCCCTCAGAGTGAGTGATCAACTCCATTTTATGGGTAAGAAAACTGAGGCCCAGATGGCAAAGACAGATTGTGGAGCTCTCCTGAGGAGTCAGTGGCCAATCCAGGATTTGAACCACTCTCCACCCCCAAACGCCCTGGAGCCTGAGAGTAGGGGCCTCCCAGCTGGAAGAATCCAAGAGGCAGCCCTCCTGCTTTACTCTGCCCAGCCACCCCAGCCCCTGTGGTGGGCGAGCCCACAGCCCTGAGGGGTGGAGGAGACTGGTTATTTCCAGCCTGGTACTTAAGGGCTGGCCAGGGAGTGCGGTGTGGGCTGGCCAGAGGGCTCTGTGTTCCCAAGAGGGTCTGGCCTTTGGCAGCTGAGACCGAGGCAGGGGGTCAGGGATTTCTGTCCAAGCCATCTAGGCTAGCCAAAGCTGGGCAGGCCACCCCCTCCCCAAAGGTAAGATGCAGGCAGCCAAGATGTGCACAGGCAGCTCATTCTCCCCCTCCAACTGAGCTGACCCTGTCCTGGGCCGGGGCCCAGGCTGGGCAGTGCCCTTGCAGCTCCTGAGAGATGGACGGAGCAGACAGCAGTCCTGATATGGGCCCGAGGATCAGTTGCAAGCAAACACATATGCTCTGAACACTCACTCCTGTGTCTGCCTCTTTCCCAGCTCCCAGCGGGTCTGGGAAATTGCCACCCATCCCAGGTCCCTCTCCCCCTCGTATGAGAAATGCTGTCACGACACTGAGCCCTTGCAAAGCACCAAACATTTCCTGCCCCAGGACCTTAGCATGTGCAGTTCCCTCTGCTGAGGGCACCTTTCCTTCAGCTCCTCACATGCTAGGCTCCTCTGTCTTCACATTTAAATTTTAAAAAGTCACCTTTCAGTGATGTCTTCCCTGACTCCCCACGTTAATAAGGTCCTTCTAACTCCCCTGCCTCCATCCACAACTTGCCTCTCACCCTCCTCTGCTTCCTCCTCAGCGTTTGTGTTTAATTTTTAATCTACACGTTGATGGTCTGTCTCCCCCACAAGAGCAAGGACAAAGTCCACTTTGCTATCACTCCCCCAAGGTCCAGCAGATGGCCAGACACTTGGAATAAACATTTATCACCTGAGCAAATGGAAAGGCAGTGAAGGCATTTGCCCACATCCTCACAGGGGCATTGCGCTTGAGGGCATGGCTCTGTCTCCAAGTCACCATCTTGCCCCCGTGAGCACGCTGGGATGGGGCCACATTCTCCTTCCTCAGCCCCAGAGGCACATCCTTTACACTTGGGGCTCCATGTCTTCTCTGACTTCCTTCATGGACCCTCCAACCTCTGCTTGCATATCTCCAAAGGACAGGGAGCTCACCCCATCCAGTGCAATATTAGACGCTCTCTTCCAAGGTTGCGTGACCTTCCAAACGACAGCATGAGCTATTCTTGACAAGTTCTCAAATGTTGATGAGGAAGATTTCCTGTTGCTGGCACAAGGACTTTGGACTTTGACAATGTGCTTGTCTATTTCTTCATATATTTCCTGTGCTCCAGCTATGGGCTAGGACTGTGGTCACCAAGTAGGGAGGAAGTAGAGAGCTTTGGTGGCTTGATGATGTTTAAGGTCTCTGATGGCCTTTGGGCCAGGCAACTCTGCTGGTGGTGGCCCATGCTGTGAATCTGATGCCTCCAAAACCTCTCTGTGCACACAGATCACCCGGGGAGCTTAAGATGCTGGTTCTGATACAGCACATCTGGCCAGAGGATCTGCATCTCTCAAGCCACACTGATGCTGCCGGGCTATGAACCACAGTTTGAGTGACAGGGGGTAAACTCAACTGACAACGAAGGACAGTGAGGTTCAGAGAGAGTAGGGACTTGCCTAGGGTCACCCAGCCCGACAGCAGCGGCTGAAGAGGGACCGTCCGGCTCCACTGGCCAGGGCTCTGGAATTCACGGGGCAGGCTGGGCTCAGTGCGTCTTTGTGAGACGCAGCATACCTGGACTCACCCAGGCTGCCCGCCCCTGCCCATGAATAGTGGGCCTCTTTCCTTCCTGCACCAGGCTGGCGGGCGCACGCCCACAGACGCCCCCTCCCCTGCACACACACTCACACACACTCACACACCCTGGCCGGCCCGGTGGCCCTCCCTGTTTGGGGAAAGTCAACAAGAGCGTTTGAAAAGTCTTTCTGTGTGGAGAATCTGTTTGTATAGGGGGAGGAGACGGAGAGCTGGCCAATAGGTAGAAATATTAATGAAGCTTGTTATAAAGGGCCCATTCACGGCTCTCCGAGTAAATAGGGCTCTTGTCGGGCTGCCACGTTATCTGCCAAGTTCAAGAATGTGGTTTGAAAAAATAGAATTTAAAGGGGTAAGGTGGAGCCTATAATGGACAGCCTGCTGGAGCTGGAATCAAGGACAGGAGGAGCCTCGGCTGAGGGGCTGGAGGCACGGGGATGCTGGGGCGCAGGGTCTTGGGGTGAGGGGGTAAGGGGCTGCCCAGGAGAAGGGCAGGTGGCAATCACCTGAGTGCGGAGCTCAGAGAGCATATGTCGTCCATCGTCCACCATCCACCGTCCACTGGTGTGGAGGGCAGCCTTGATGTCTGGCCCAGGGCTTGCAGTTCTTCTGTTTGGACTCTGACATGGTGATGTGGGTCAGGAATGGAGTGTTTCAATTCTACTCCCAAACTCCTCTGGGAATTTTGCTCCTTGGGTTGTTGGTAAGGGGGTCTCTGAGTGGCAGGAGGGGGACTTCTTAGTAACTCTCAGCCACACTGCATCACAACCCCACAAAGCTCACCCAGCTTCTCCCACTCGCTAAATTCTACTCTAAACTGTTACCCAAATAACACATAAGACAGAGCATAAAAGACTCAAACTCTCGGTCCACTCAGCTCACACAGGGTAAACTGGGGGCCTAGAGAAGGAGAGTGATCAAGTCAGAGTCACTCAGCAAGTCTTTAGCAGAACTGGGACTTGCTTCTCCCAATTTCTTGTTGGACAGGTCCCCAGGACTGCAGATGGTGTCTGGCCTAGAGAAGGTGACTCGGTATTTCAAGTGCACATTTTATTTTTAGCCCTCGACTTAAATCAACGCATAAACAAGGGTTCTGTCTTGTGCCCAATTTGCTCCTGGCCAGCTCTGTGGTCTTGGGCAGGTGACTCTGCCTCTCTGAGCCTTAGTTCCCCTTTCCATTGTAAAATGGGGTTATTTAGACCAACCTCTCCTGTTGAGAAGACTCAAAGAGAGGATGTTGGCCCAGTGCTGTGCCAGGCCCTCGGTGGGTGGCCCGGGACAGTGGCTATGGCATTTCTTTTTCTGTCCCAGCCTGAGGTACAAGAATAGAATTTCCAGAAGGACTGTTCCCCTGGCCTCTAGGTTTCAGGGTATGGTTTCTGCTCGGGTCCTAGAAGGCTGCCCTGTGTTGAGGGTCACGGGAAGCTTACAGATTGGGAGTCGGGGGCTTCTGAGAGCACAGCCACACCTGTGTGTGATCTATTGCAAGGGTCCGAGAAAAGGCCCTGCAGGAGACCGGGGCCAGCAGCCGCCCTGAAGGGCGGCCGGAGTACAGCTCTGTCTGACCAGGGTTAACCTATGTGTGGGGAGCACGTTTACACTGGCTTTCCTTTACGAATAAAAGAGGTGAAATTCCTATGAAGCAAAAAGGAAATAATGCAAAACCTAAATGGAAACACTTTGGTAAAGACTCCGCCAGGCGCTTGCTCGGTGACCTTGAACAGTGGGGACTTAAGGACACTGGGGATGCAGGGTGGGAGCAGTGTCCCCTAAAGGGAGTGCTGTGGAGTGCCATCACAAGCACACGTCTGGGGGCTCACAGCCCTAGGTTCAAGCCCGGGCTGTGCTCCTCACAGGCTGTGTGACCTTGTGCAAATGAGGGACCTCTCTGGGCTTCCATTTTTTTGATCTGTACAAGAAAAGAGAAGACAGGGTTAAAGTGTGTGGAGCCCTGGTACATCGTGGATGCTCATTAAATGTCAATTTCCTTTCCTTTCTGGGCCTCTTGGCAGGCCGAGGAGAAGCGTCTGACAGGTCTCACCAGCCAGACCTGAGAAACACCCGGCCTGCAGGCCCCAGCACTCACAGAACCTGATGGTGACTCTGTCTGCACAGCCCTTTACAGTTTGCAAAGCACTTCTACTCCCCTTTAGAGCCTCGCAAAAGCCCCGTGAGGTGAGTAAGGCACTGTTTACTCCTTACTGCACTAAGACTAGGAGAAGGCGAAAGACTCAAACCCAGAGCTCATAGACTGGGCCCAAATCTCTCTTCATTCCTTTGCAAATATTGGTTGAGGATTATGTGCCAGGCATGGGGGTGCAATAGTGAGTAAGACTAGCCATGGAGGAATGGATGACTATTGGATGAGTGGATGATAGGTGGATGATGGATGGATGATGTTTGGCTGATGGATGGATGGTGGTTGGATGATGAATGGATGGTAGATGGATGATAGATGGATACATAAAGGAAGGAAGAATGACAAATTTCTTGAGTGCAGGATTCCTGTCTCTCCTTTTCACCACTGGGCCCTCAATACTGAGGATGGTGCCTGACGCTGAGGAGGAGCAAAAACTTGTCACAAGATATCTTCTTTGGTGGTATGGACTCTCTGTGTGATCAAGGGGAAGTTACTTAACCTCAGGGTGCCTCAGTTTTCTTATCTGTAAAATGGGACTAACTATAGGTCATTGTGAAGACTAAATGAGTTAACACATGTAATGCTCTAAGAACAGGACTAGCTGGTGCTCAGTAAGTACCACGTAAGTTTTGATCACTTCTATTTTTCTGGTTTGACTCCTGAATTCCCTTCTGTCTCCTTGCTTAGTCACTTCAGTCATGTCCAACTCTTTGCGACCCTATGGACTGCCAGGCTCCTCTATCCATGGGGACTCTTCAGGCAAGAATACTGGAGTGGGTTGCCATGCCCTCCTCCAGGGGAATCTTCCTGACCCAGGGATTGAACCTGCTCCTCTTAAGTCTCCTGCATTAGCAGGCGGGTTCTGGTGATAGACTCTCAAGATAGGACTCTGAGTGCCCTGCCCGGGATGTCTCCTAGTAGAAGCATCTATTTAGGCTGCAGTTCAGAGGAGATCTTGGGTCCAAATCAGGGTCAGAGAAGTCCAGGGTGCACATTCCCCTGGGGCCAAGGACAGGGCTGGTCCCTGGCTAAAGGAGGCAGTACAGCAGGATGGTCAGAGCTTTGGGCTGGGAGTAGAAGAGTCATGTGTCCATTCTGGCCCTCCCCCGGGTCTCCCCAGTTAGATATCCAGAGAGATCGACTGCTGTGAACCAGCTGAGTCGCTGACTGAGGAAACACGAATTAAGCTATCTTCGGCTCCTCATCCTCAATCTTCCTCTCTTTGAACGGATTTTTCCGGATTGGAAAAACTGAGCCTTTGCTAGCCTTGGAACACACACGCGCTCTCTCGCGCGGCCGAAGTGCTGTGTCAGCGGCAGCTAGTGCTTGAGGATGGCTCCAGATGGAGCGCTCATTAACGCCCCTGAGCAGGGCTCAGGGTCCCCCGGGTCACCTCTCCAGAGCATACAGGCTGAGCTTTCTCTCTGAGGGCTGCCGACAGTCCCACCTTGTCCCAGCCCTGCGATTTATAGGAGCCGGTGGTTGACACAAGTTCCCGCTCGGCGTGGGCCCGTGGGCCCGTGGGCTCCACTGGACGCCAAGAGCCACAGCTCCCGCCCGCCTGCCCCTCACTCTGTCAGTGAGTCACTGGGGTTTGGAGTGGGCCACCCTAGGGGGTGGCTCCTTGTTGGAATAAGACAGTCACCTTCGAACAGAGCAGGCAAAGACAGCATGCCAAACCCTTAGCTTGGCAAAGCTTCTGCCCAGAGGGCACCAAGGCACCTCCTTCCAGCCAAGGAATTGCAGGCACTCAGGCTGGCATAGCCCTGTAGGAGCCACGAGCCCAACAACTCCGGATTGAGACAGAGGCTCAACCAGAGAGGGCAGCCGATGTGACCACGGTGCACAGCAAGCCAATGGCAGGGCTATTAATAGAACCCTGGAGACGCAGTTCCTGGGCATCTCCTGCTCCCCTAAAGGAAAGGAAGCAGCTGTGGGCCTTCCTGGTTGCTAAAGCTGACCCCTGCCTGGTCTTCTGGGAGCCAAGTGGGCACCTGGACCTCTGGTTTTAGGGACAGATTCCTGGGTCTCCCAAGCTTCCAGGGGAGCCGATTCGATGCCCCTTTGATATGACAGGAGGAGAAAGGGATGGGTGTGGAAGAAAGCCTTGGGCTTTGCAGTTGGGCACAGCTGGGGCCTAACCTTGGCTCTGTTGGCTCCTTGCAGGAGAAGCACAGGCAACTTACTTAACTTCCTCTGAGGCTCTGCCTCATCTAAACAACATGGCAACTTGTCACCCACGTGGTGGGTCATGATGTCAAGTGTTTGGCATACCGTGGGCACTTGACAAAAGGTTGCAATGAGTCCCGCTCCAACTGGCTTGGGCAGCCTGAGTGGAGAGCAGGATGGGGACGGGCCCTGGGCTTTTAGGTGGTGGGCGCCACCCAGGTGTATTGCAGATTTCCTCTCGGCACAGGCAGTAGAGCCCTGGGGTTGAAAGCCTGGTGGCCAGCTTGGGTCACCAACCTGCAGGATAGGTGGGCAAGCCTCAGCACTCTCTTGGACTTGGGCTCCCTATCTGTGAAACGGGTGTTGAAACAGTGGATTAAGGATGCCATGGCAAACCCCAGGCTGGCCCGGCTGGCAGAGTATGGGCCACACCCACCCGAGGCCTGCTTCCTGCCTAAATGAGTGCCGTCTCCGAAGGTGGAGATTCCACCCAGGACATCCAAGACAGGAGGTGGGTGAGCGGGTGGTAGGAAGAAAGGGACGGGACCAGGCTGAGCTTGGCAGAGCAGGGCTACTGTCTCAGGTCCCCAGGCTGGTCAGATCATCCAAAAGACTGGTCAGATCATCCAAGAGTGCCCCGTCTTCTTGGGCCAAGCCCAGGTGCTCAGGACCACGGGTTCTTGGCAGCAGTGGGGAGAGGGCCCCAGCCCTTCCCTCTGACACTGAACATCCTGGGCTGCAGCCGCTTTGGCTCGGGTCTCAGACCCACTCCCCTGTATCAGGTCCAAGCAGCCTGCAGGGCCTCCAGGAAGCAGGGGACAGTCCAGGAGGCCAGAGGCCTGCGAATCAGGCTGCCAGAGGCCCCCCGCTGCACAATGAAGGCCTCCCTGCTGCAGAATCAGCGTTCCACAGTGCGACGCCACGCCTGCCACCTCCCCCGGCTCAGAAACTCTCACTGGCTCCCCGGCCCGGAACCAGCATTGTGTCTCAGTGTCTCCGTGGCTTGTGGAAGGACTTCAGGGTCCCAGAAGCCTTGACCCGACGGGTGCCAAACATCAGCCATGTACTCTTGTCAGGGGAGATTTCTGGAGTTTCATCAGATTCACATAAAGAGCCACCACCCCGTGGGCTGAAGTCCAGGCTCTTGGTCAGCATTCAAGGCTCTCCCCAAGCTGGCCCCAGGTCTCCACATCTGCCCCTTCTTGTCCCCCGACTCCACTCCCTGCCCTCCCTTCCTCATCTCCCCTCCTGGAAGTTTTCCCAGCTGCTGGCCCTCCTCCCAAGCCCCAGAGCATCGAGGCCCCTCCTTTGCAGTTTGTTCTCTAGACTGTCCTCTCCTCCACACGTAGCTTTCACGGGGCTTAGACCTGGCCCTCCCGCCCAGACCTTTGCAGTAGCCTCTTGTCCACTTGCCCTGCTCTCTGCCTGCCCAGCCAGCGCTGCTGGGTCACTCTCCCCCAACTCCCTAGAACTATTCTCCGTCCCAGCTGAGCTGGATGATACGGCAGAGGTGGGACGGAGAAGGAGGAAGAGGAGCAGGCAGAGGAAGGGGGTGGAAGCAGAGGAGGAAAGGCAGAAACAAGAGAGAATCAGGGAGGGAGACAGAAAGGCCTTGGACTGGAGAGAGAAATGCAGCCGGATCAAAAGCGAGGCAGAAACAGGGGGAGATACTTGGAGAGACTGACAAGAAGAAGGGAGGGGGGAAGACAGGGAGACAGGATGTCGAGACAGGAGAGCTATAGCGTGAGACACAGAAAGAGGCAGAATGAGGCAAAGCAAGGCCGGCACAGACAAGGACAGACAAATGCAGAGACCACAGCCAGAAAGGATTGGAGCCAGAAGCCAGGCAGAGAGAAAAGAAGACTGAGGCTGGGAGAGCCCTTGGCCGGCACTAGAGAAATGGCTTTCTAGCGCCTTCCTGTGCTGGATCCTGGCCCTCCTCTCCTTCTCTGAGCAACTGATCCTCACAGGGGAGCAAAGGAGCAGGGTCTGGTTCCTGATCCTGCCACCTGTTGTCTCCCCACCCTCCCATGCTAGAGGCTCTGGCCTGGCTCGTGGTCCAAGCCCCACGTGAAAGGCTCACCCATCATCACCCGCTGGCCCTTAGGAAGTGACCCTGGGCTGGGCTGGGGAGCACCGCAGTGTTAAGAACCTCCCGGAATTATCCAAGCTGCCAGGTAAGCTGTGTGATACTGGCCCAGGACCTCTCTGGGCCTCTGGGAAGTCAAAGGGCAGATTCAGTGTTGTCTGCGAGAGAGATTGAGAAGGTTTGTGTTACACCCTCCCAACCCACCTGCTCCCGACACCCTCCCAACCCCGGTCCCACTTGAGGCTGATCCTGTTTCACCGTATCTATGACCACCACTCTGGAAGGCGGGAGAAGAAAGAGTTGGGGTGAAAGCTCTGGCCATTTCTTTGGGAAGCATGCGGCCCAGGGCTGATCTCATGTTCTGGCCACGTTGGCCTCTGCCTTGGCATCTGAGATGGGAGTTAAGTTACCTGTTGTCAGAAAGAGTCTGGTTAACTGTTCTTTGCCTGGGAGGATCGCTGGTCCTTGCAAAGCCAGGGTCCTATTGCCTGGCAGGAGTAAGGAAGAACAACAAAAATAATAATAGTAATGATGGCCAGCATCCACTGAGCTCTCACCTGCTACCTTGCTCAGCATCATACATCCTGGTCCAAGTCACAAGACCATATGACATGGGCAGTCTGATTATCCCCTCTGATAGCTGGGGAAACTTAGGCTTGGGGCCAGTAAACGGTGGTGACTTTCAATTCCAGGCAACCTGACTTCAGAGCACTCTTACCCCTTTAAAGGATCTGACAAGAGTGACACCCTCGTTGACACCACCCCTATCAAGGCAACACTTCTGTGCGTCCAACCCCGGGCTGGGGACCAGAAGACAGGATCCAGCAGCCCCACTCTTAAGTGCTCATCATCCAGTGGGAGGTGGCTCAGACAATAAAGAGTCCGCCTGCAATGCAGGAGACCCAGGTTCGGTCCTGGGGTCAGGAAGATCCCCTGGAGAATGGCTACCCACTCAGTATTCTTGCCTAGAGAATTCCATGGACAGAGGAGCCTGGTGGGCTGCAGTCCATGGGGTTGCAAAGAGTCAGCCATGACTGAACAACTATCACCTTCACTTTTTCACCCAATGGGAGAGAAGACAGTTACCCAGTGGACAGACGGTGTGCCGGTTAACGAGTTCCTACTACATGCCAGCTTTGGTAGTGTGCAGTTGGAGTATGGGCTTGGCCTGGGTTTGAACTCATGATGTACAGCTTATCAGCTGTGTGACCTTTGGCAAGTTGCTTAGCCTCTCTGTGCCTCAGTTTCCTCATCTGTAAAATATTTCCCTGATTTACTGTGAGAATGAAAGGTACTGATTCTTAGAGGGGGTCTTGGAGCTGCGTCTGCCATGTGCCAAGGGCTTAGGCCTGTTACACACCATCTTCCCCATCACCACCATCATCGTCTTCTTTTTTTATGCATTTGGCTGCACAGGGTCTTGATTGTGGTGCAGAGGCTCCAGGCGCACAGGGTCAGTAGCTGCAGTGCTCCGGCTAAGTTGCCCGATGGCACGTGGGATCTCAGTTCCCCGACCAGGGATTGAACCCGCATCCCCTGCTTTGGAAGGTGGATTCTTAACCACTGGACCACCAGGGAAGCCCCCATCACCTTCGTTATCGGCACTTTCTGGAGACCATCCTATTTAGTCATTCTCTAGCTTAGGGTGATTGGTTGCTATGATTATCCCCATCTTACAGATGAGGAAACTGAGACTCAGAAAGGTAAAATGACCAGCAGTAAATTAGTAAAAGGCTGAACTAAGATTTGAACCCACAACTATTGAAACATGGCCTGTGTTTTTTTCCATCTTTATTGTGTCAGAGAAAAACTCTGACTTCCTTTTTTTTCCCCTTCCTTCTCCCTCCCTCCCTTCATTTCTTTTCTTTTTCTCTCTGTCTTTGTTTCCTTTATTCAGGGAATATTTATTGAGCATCTTCTACATGCCAAATCCTGTGCCGGGGCTGGAATTCTCATGCTGAACCTGGAGACCAGAGAAATGTTTTCTGCTCTGTTCTTATTGGCTGGACCCGGGCCTCTTCCCACCTCCGGCTGCAGCTGTGAAGGGAAGAAAGCTTTGCCTGGTCCCCAAAGGCGGGCAGGGGGCAGGCCTGGCAGGCATCGGGTGGGGAGGTAGGCTCCCTGTGTGCACACTGCCTCTCTCTGCGTCCCACTGGCCCTATTTACCTTTATGAGAAAGTGCGCTTGTCCAGCCCTGGGCTCATGAGGTCAGGCCTCACCTGGTGGAGCCTGGGAAAGGGTGTCTGGGAGGGAAAGGGCAGACCATGGGCGGCACAGAAAGAGCTGACTCAAAGCACAGGAAACAGACACTTTTACCAAGATCTGCTTGAACCTGTGGGCGTCCCAGGGCCTAGTGGGAGAGGAGCTTGGACCCATCCTTAGCCCTCCGTGAGGTGGAATGCGGAGTGTGAAAGAGGGGTTACCAAGTCCTCCAACATGAGTCATCTCAGCTCCAATCATCAGCCCTCTGCTCACACATTCCTTCCTTCTAGAAGCTTCTCAGCCTGATTCCAGGGCCCTGTGCTGGATTCCACAACCCCTTGAGCCCCCACCGATCGCTTGTCCCGTGAACCCGGAACTGCCTGGTCATTTGCTTGTCCCGTGAATCGGAACTGCCTGGTTATTTGCCTGTCACGTGAACCGGAACTGCCTGGTTATTTGCCTGTCCCGTGTCCACATCTGGGTTTTCGCAGTTCTGTTTCCTTCTTTGGAGTCCTCTGCCAGCTTCGCTCACTCACCTCATCCAGCCTCTTTTCAAATGTCACCTCCTCAGAGGAGTCTTCCCTGACCACCCTATCTAATCTAGCCTTGCGGTGATTTTAAAATCATGGCTGCAAATGCTCCAGTTCTCTCCCTAGCAAGAGGTGGGGGTCTCTGTCCCTTCTCTTTGATCCTGGGTGGACTTGTATCTGTTTTGATCCATTGTGCATGATGGAAGAGACACTAGGAAATTCTGAGGCTGGGTTGTAGAAGGCCATGGAGCTTCTGCCTTTTTGCTAAAACACTTGTTTTGAGAGCTCTGGACCACCATGGAAAGTCCAACCACCCCGAGGCCACTGTGCTGTGAGGAAGACCAAGCCACCTGGAGAGGTCATGGTGGGGAAGCGGGGGGGGGTGGGGGCGGGGAGTGGTGATCTGGTTAGCCATCCTGGCTGAGCCCACTTTCTTGTTACCTTAAAGTTAATGCACCAGATACATTGTTTTAGCCTCTTAGTGCTGCTATGTCTTCAAATTACTGCAAGCTTGGTGGCTTAAAATAATGCAAATGTGTTCTCTTAACACTTCTGGAGTCGAGTCCCAAATGGGTCTCATCAGGCTAAAATCAAGATGCTGGCCAGGCTGCATTTCTTCTGGAGACTCTGGGGGAGATCCTTGCCTTTTCCAGCTCCTGGAAGCTGCCTGCATTCCTCAGCTCATAGTCCCTTCCTCCAACTTCAAGGCTGGCAGCATAGCATCTTCTAATCTCTCTATGTCCCCTGTTTCCATTGTCACCCGTCTTTCTCTGACTTTCCATTGGCCCCCATCTGAGTCACCAAGGATACACTTCCCACTTCAAAATCCTGAATCACACCTACAGAGCCTTTTTTTTTTTTTAACCACCTAAGGTAGCCTATTCACTGGTTCCAGGATGAGGATGTGGACATCTTTGGTCAAGAGCGGGGCACTGGGGTACCTGCCACACACGTGAATGGAGATGCTTCCGGGTGAGCCCGGCCCCACCTCTTCGAGCTCCCACAGCCGTCCGAGTCTTCCCAGTTCAGACCCCGGACCTCAAGGAATTGAGACAAGCCCTCAGCTTGTCTGTTATTATGTGAGTCACTCTGCTTGTAATTGTTTTTCACACACCAACTGATAACTTTAACAAGCCTCAAGGTTCGCATCATATTCAAAACACTTAGCCTGCTTTGGTATTTTTCACAAAGCTTATAAAATTATACATTTATGGGTTTCCTTCCTTCTTTTCTGTTTTCCCCAACAAATATAAGGTCAGGGGAATTAATGCTTGTTGCTATGTGAAAACACCCAACCATGCCTTCTAGATATTTGTTCAACAAATTCAAGTCACCTCCCATCAGACTGTAAGTTCTCTGAGGTTTAAAACTAGTCTTTCTTGATAATCACTGGTTTCCCAGAACCCCAAGTGGGTCCCAGCACAGGGAAGGGAAGGGGTTCAGCACAGCTTGAACAACTCTTTCTTTTATTAATCTACCCCACTCTTCCCTGAGAATCAGGAAGTCAAAGAGGGCTTTGAAGTAACCTCTGAGTTCAGTTTTCTGGAGCTCACAAACTCAGCTGCCTTCAGGGGCCAGCTGGGAACTGTTAAACCAGGCCGCTTGAACTGTCAGGTAGCTGGGAGTGCTAAGGTCTGTGGCCAACTGGAAATCGCCTTACCGCCCAGGGTGTTTTTTTTTTTTGAAGGTGGACATATGGACAGCCAATCGAAACACCTCCTGTCTTGTTATTCTCCTCGCCATTCCTGGTCCCCTCATCCACTCCCTGCACCTCCTTGCCCTGTCCTGTGGCCTCAGGAGGCTGACCTCTGGGGGCTTCACGGCCTCACCTTGGCTCCCTTGTCCCCTAACGTCTGAGTGGGCTTGGTTTGTGGGGGACCTGCTACTGGAGGGCAGGCGGAGAGAGGCTGGGGCACTTGCTCCCTCTCTGCCCCCACTGCTGGAGCTCTGCGACGGTGGCTGTCCTGTTGTAGCTCCCGCTCGGCTTCACTAACCTGTTCCCTCCCCTCGTGCTTCAGAATCAGATGGCAAGGGCTTCTCACTGTCCCGGGCGCTTCACCAGCCCTGGCTGAGTCCCACCACCTAGCCCAGTCCTCTGTGGATGACTTGTTTTGAATATTTCCACTGAGAGGCTCCATTCTATTTTTTTTTTTTTTTAACAGGGTCACTAGTAGCAGCATCACCAGCTATCAGCTGCTTGGTCTGTTTGCCGGGAGCACTGAATACTCTCTCAGTTGACCTCTATTGTAGCGTGTGCTGCCTCTGCCAGGATCCTGAGTGTGGCAACATTAGTAGACCTCATTTGGCCCTGGGTTCTGATCCAAGCCCCTAACCGGGCCAGAAGTTTCCCCCTTCAGCCTCTGCCAAGGAGTCACTGATTTCTGCTGTCCTCCCCCAGCCCCACCCTGGCCAGGCCTGGCTGTTCACCATCCTCCGTTTTCACCCTCCGTACACTGTTTGAAAAGTCAAGTTCCTTTCAGCATGGGGCGAAATGTCCCTCTGGAGCCGTCCCCAAAACCTCCCAGACACCGTGGGCTCATACGGGATGGCCCTTCAAGGGGCTGTCTCCCTGCAGTCAGGTGACTCTGCTTCAGGTCAAAATCCCCGGTACTTCTCCTGGGCCTCAGAGGACCTCCCCTGCCCCAACATCACATTTGTGCCCCACACAAACACACAACGTTGATTTTGTTCCTGGGTTTTGGAGGCCAAGAAGAGAGTGAAACATGTCCCTCCTCGGGCTGGATTGGGTCTTTTGGTTAACAGTCACTGAGTCACATTTCCACTAATGACAGATTTAATGCGCTTTGGAGACAATTTTCTTATACACTGAGCTTTCACCAGTGGTGGTCAACCAGTTTCCCATAGCCTTAAAGCAGGAGAGAGGTGAGCAGCACACGACCTTTGAAGGAATGACATAGCCCAGGGTTCTATCCCTGGCTCGGGAAGATCCCCTGAAGAAAGAAATGGCAACCCACTCCACTATTCTTGCCTGGGAAATCCCATGGACAGAGGAGCCTGGTGGGCTACAGTTCCTGGGTCACAAAGAGTCAGACATGACTGAGTGACTGACACTTACTTACTTAAGGATACAACCTAAACTGACCAGAACCAAATGGGCCCAAGATGACAGACAAGTTGACTTCCACTAGACCCTGAGCCTCAGTACATGCTCACTGTAACCCATCAGCGAGCTAAGCAACACAGCCACAGGCGCCATGACAGCTCAAGCTGGCCTTCAAAGATCAAAAAGTAGGTGGTGGCCCGATTCCTGGAAATCTCCGCCCTTTCCCCAAATAGTTGGAATAACCCTCCCACTCATTAGCCTAGGAAATTACCCAGCCCATAAAGCTAACCACACCACACCGTGAGGCTGCTCTCGCCTCCCGAGATGGCCCGCACTCTGTGGAGTGTGTTTCTCTCTAAATAAATCCGCTTCTTACCTGCCGCTTTGTCTCTCACTGAATTATTTCTGTGATGAGACATCGAGAACCTGAGCTTCATGAAGTCCCAAAAGCAGATGTGTGATCTCCGTGGGAAGACCGTGGGTTTTGGCCAGGTTTGAGCCCCAGCACATGGGTCCAAGTAACAATCTGAAGTGAACGTTTAATCCTGATCTTCTTTACACGGCCCCCCCAATAACAAGGCAAGACTGTCTGGATCCCATCACTGTCCAAGTTGTTCTGCCATGGCCCAGCCAAAGTTGGGGGCGTATAGCTCTGGACCCTGGTACTCTGTCCAGGTACCCAAAAGTCTCTATCCCTCTTTGGGTCTACTTTTTTTTTCCTTTTGAAAAATTCAGATTGTGTGGTTTAGACAAAAGCTGAAGTCTGGCTCCCTCTGTATCGGGGTCTTCTTTTCGAGAGCACTTGACCCCAGTGGCAGGGCTCCTCTAGCGGTGTGATGACCCCACTGACGCTGTCTCCTTAGTAGCCTGTGGGCTCCACCCGAGTAGAAACCTTCGTGCATCCCCTGATGGCAGTAGGAACTCAGTAAATATTGGTTCAATGAATGACTGCCTGATTGAATTTTAAAATATCATTTTCAGTTCAGTGTATGTACAGTCCAGCTCAGCTCCAAGATCACCTGGTGACTCTGTGCTGGCCCCTAGCCCAAAATGAGACACTGAAGAGCTTCCTTGAACAATTTTTTTTTTTTTTTTTTTTTAAGAGTATCCTTTTTTCCTTGCAGTCTGCATGGCTGCCAGGCCCCCTTAAATGCCCCAGGAATATTCCTCCGAGGCTGCTGTGGTGGAACAGCCCAGAACTCTGTGAGGAGCTGCCTTAGGTTGCCTTTTTTTTTTCCTGCTACCTCCTAATATTAACCTGGCGCTGGGCCCCGGCCCCCACGCAAGGATGGGAGGCCCTGGATGGAGCCAGAAAACAGATCCATCTGGAAATAGAAAAATAATCCCAACACTAGCAGTTTTGTCCAGCCTCCCCAGTGGGGTGTGGAGTAGGCCCATGAAAGGGGCTTTGAGGGCTGGTGGGTGAGGGCTGTGGATGGGAGCGCCTGGGCATGTGGCATCAGCTGGGTGCCCAGGCCCCCAGGGCAAGGGGACAGGCCTCCAGGGGTCGGGAGCTCTGTCACGGCTGCCTCTGGGGCCAGCCAGGACTCCACAGTAGTCCGGCCCAACCTTGAAACTGCGTGCCCTAGAGTGAGTGACTCGAGTTTTCAAGGCTATGTCGCCCCTATGTTTCAAATGGGGATTGTAAGACCTACGCCTAGGAACTGAGCCCGTGGCCACAGCAGCCCGCACGGCGCCTGGGGTAGAGGAAGGGCTGGACAAATGCAGCTCCAGCAGTTACTGTAATTTCTGACTTTAGGAGGTGTGGTGTCAAAGCCTTCTACCCACTCACAGGATGACCTTGGGCGAGCCCACCTGGCCTCTGTCTTCCCATCTGGGCAGTGGGCCGTGGCCCAGAGCCCTGAGGTCCTGGGAACCAGAGAGATGAGGTCCTCAATGTCTGGCCCAGGACAGAAGGAGGTGCCTCCCTCCCACACGGAGCCCACCTGTGTGCACAGCGCCTGCGGGGAGGACTCAGAAGTGGCTGGAAGCTCCCCACGGCCCGTGGCCAGCTTCCTAGGAGAGCCTGTGAGCATCCCTGGGCCTCTGCTGGTTGCTCTCATTTTTTCCATGATTTGGGAGAGGCTGGACATTGGCAGGGAGGTGCTGCCCGCAGAGACTCCAAGGGCCTGGGATGGGGGCAGACGGAGTCACCGGCTGGCCCCCAGCAGCTCCTGCTGCCTGGTTACCTTGTAGGAGTCTGTGAAAGCAGGAACCCTGGGTCTGGGTTTATTTTCACCATGCTTGGTACATTCTTAGGCAAGTTAGATCTTTCCTTGTTTTTGTGTCCCCTTCACTCTCTCATTCATTCCATCGGCAAACACGTATTGAGTATCGCTTGTATTCCAGGCTCTGTTCTTGTCATCAGAAATATCAATGAATGACGAAGTATCTATCTTCCTTGGGGGCAGGAGATGGGAGAGGAGCACTGAAGGGGCAGTGAGCTGGGGTAAGACAAGGTGGCACTTTTGGACAGACAAAGTGTGCAGTGTCCATGGGACAGCTGTGCGGGCCTCCGGGGGAGGTGGGTAGATGACTGCGAAGCCCGTGGAAGCCAATTGTGCTGGAAACCGAGCAGTGGAGGGAGGAAGGTGCTGCCAGCCTCAGCCTCCCCATTCCCCACAGGCCTCTGCGTTGTGTGTGGATGGCGGGGATGACGGTAAGCATTTATCAAAGGCTCACTCAACACCAGGCAGGCCCCAAGTCAAGTGATTTGCAAATCGCCTTTCATTATCAGAACAATCCTGGGTAATGAGTCTGATCATCCCTACTTTCAGAAAGAATTGAAGCTGAGAGGTGAGTGTCTTTGGCCAGGTTCCCCGGAAACAAAGTCTGAGGCAGAGAGACCAGATGTGCGGTTTAGGGCTACAACCTGGAAGGGGTGAGGGCGGCCCCGGGGCAGGGCAGGGGAGGAAGGGGGTGAGGGCATGGGCTCTGCAGCACGAGCAGCGTGGCGGGCCCTTGTGGACTTCTGTATCTGAGTCTCGGTGCTGACCTCCATGGGCCAGCCTCTGGAGGAGACTGCCGCCTCGCGTTCTTTGGGCCGGGCACACCACAGGCGGAGGGGGCAGCCCTGTAGTGACAGGACCTGAGCTCACCAGGCTGCAGCTCTGGGGGCTTCTGGGGGTCACTGGGGGTCTGAGTAGCAGAGGCCCTCCTGGCTAGAGGCTCAGCCTGTGTCTTCCAACTCCTCTCCTGCTTGTCCTTGGTGTGTGATGGTGGGTGTGCATGGGTGAGACTGTGTGTGACTGTGTGCATATGTGTGTGTGGCTGTGTGTGACTACGTGTGTGTGACTGTGCATTTGTGTGTATGACTGTGTGTGACTGTGTGTGTGCCTGTGTGTGTTCTCCTTTCTCTCCTTGGCCCACAGCCCTCCATATTTCTCCTTCATTCTCTCAGCCTATAACTCAGAGCCTCTGACCCTTCTCTTGCTCTCCTCCTGTGACGTTTCTCTTCTCTCTTGAAGACCTACCTTTCTCCCCATGCCACCTGTCTTGCTCTTTGCTACCTTTTCCCACCATCCTCTCTTCTTGTAGATGACCGTCTTCTCTCTCTCCATTTCTCTTTCAGTTTTGCTTTCCTACCTGTCTGTCTCTAAGTTCTCTCTCTCTCTTTGTCTTCTCCTGCTTATATGTCTTGGTGCCTCTGCCTCTTTCTTGTTTCTCTTCCGTTTCTGTCCACAGCTGGGGTTGATCCTGGGGACTGGGGGCTAGCAGAACTGGCAGGGTATTGCAATAAGGCCAGAAGGGTGACAGGCAGGAGCACAGGGGTCTTGTTGCCTTGGGGAGACAAAGATGCCTTGAGGTGCTCTCTTTGCCAGGCAGCCCTCGTTCTCCTCCTGAAGGCCAGAGCTTGTGTGCCTGTGTGTGCCTGTGGATGTTCCGGGGGCTGGGGTTTTGGAAGAGCTGAGAGCTGGGGCTGCTTGATGTTAAGTCTCATGTGAGCTCAGAGAGGAGAAGAGGATCCCAGAGGGGAAGGAAAGAGATAAGGAGAAGGAGAAAGTTGGCCTTGGTGGGACCTCGGGTTGGTGGGAAACAGATAAAGCCTTAAAGCGTATGTTCTAAGGAGTGTTTGGGAAGGCTGGACACGACACATTGGAATCCTATCTTCCTGTGTTCAGAGCAGCCACACACACACACACACACACACACACACACACACACACACACACTGTGTGTCAGGTGTGGTGAGAGAGTGCCAGACTGGCCTCTGCAGCTGGGAAGAAAGGAGCCAGGAAATGCAGCCACTTCTTTTTCACCTTTATTGAGATATAACATATGACATTGTATAGTTTAAGTTATAGAATGTAATGATTTAATACACATATATCTTACAAACTGATTACCATGGTAAATTTAGTTAATGGATCCATCACTTCACATAATTACAATTGTTTTGTGTGTAAGATGGGAACTTTGAAGATTTACTCTCTTTGAAACTCTCAAATAATTCAGTATAATCTGACTAGAGTCTCTCTACTGTCCATCACATCTCCAAGTATTCATCTGATGACCAGAAGTCTGGGCTTTCTGACCACCTTCGTCCATTTTCCCTCTCCCCATCCCCTGCCTCTGGCAACCACCAATCTGTTCTTTATTTCTGTGAGTTGAGCTTTTAAGATTTCACATGAAAGTGAGATCATGCAGTATTTCTCTTTCTCTAACATATTTCACTCACCAGAATGCCCTTGAGGTTCACCCATGTGGCTGCAAATGGATTTCCTTCTTTTTACCTGTTGAATAATATTCCACGGTACAAGTAGAGATGTCACCACTTCTGATTGTCTTGTGTCTGACCCCACCCCTAGCCATCCTTCAGCTGCGATTCCAGACCAGAGTCCACTCCAACAGCAGCCTTTGGCCACCTCTGTTCAAGATGGTTGGGGGGGTTCAATGGAGGCCAAAGACAAGGATGGTGCTAGACCCCCAGTTGGAGATTGTGATCATCATCACCAGGGAATCAGGACCCGGCCCGATGCTTATATTTTCAGCTGGAGAATCGGGGCTTGGAGGAGGCAGATGGGGGCTTTGGGGGTTTGGTGAACAGACTTAATCAAGGTCTCACAGTGAGTTGTGGTCGTCCATGGCCAGAAGTCAGGGCGCCAGGACTCCAAGCCTGGAGAATTTTGCACGGCTGCCAGATGCCTTCTCATATGGTGTGGCTATTCTCTTTCCCTAGCACCTCCCAAGACCTTTCCTAGGGTTACAGGCAGGGCCAGGGGAACACAAGCCAATCAGGCCTCCTCTAAAATCCCAGTCCCTTCAAAGCCCCTCCCTATCAACATTGCCACGCCCTGCTTTAATTTCCCAGAACATACCTCCTTGCTGAACCCACAAACTGTACCCAAGCTGTGCCCAATTCCTCTGGTGTTCCGCTCTTGTCTTTGTTAGCAAAGAACCAGCCAGCTGTTCTAGTGAATCTCCAAGGTCATGTGCATATAAATGTGTGTGGGACGATGAGCTTGTGAGGTGCTACTTGGTGCTACCATCTGTGTACTTCTTCCTTCATCCCCAGTTCAGGCAGCTGGTCAGCCCTTAAGATGTTCTGGGGGCTGGAGTTTTGGAAGAGCTGAGAGCTGGGGTTGCTTGCTGTTAAGTCTTGTGTGAGTTCAGAGAGGAGATGAGGGTCCCAGAGGGGAAGGGAAGAGACAAGGAGGAGGGGAAAGTTCACATTGGTGGGGCCTCGGGTTTGGGAAACAGATAAAGCCTCAGAGCGGATGTTCCATGAAGTCCTTGGGAACGCTGGACATGACACATTGGAATCTTACCTTCCTGTGACCAGAGCTTGCCACCAGGTCACTGGACGTAAAGGACCTCTGACACAGACAGTGAGAACCTCAGTGACCACTGGTGGAAGCAGATGGACAAAGAAATCTCCCCAAATTATTCTGCCTAAGACCCAGGACCTTTGCACAACCAGAACCAGGACAGGGGATGTAAAGGAGCCTTGTGCACACATACTTGCCATGTTGTTTCAGCCGTGTCTGACTCTATTCAGCAGCCCATAGCCCACCAGGCTCCTCTGTCCATGGGCTTTCTAGGCAGGAGTATTGGACTGGGTTGCCATGCCCTCCTCCAAGGGATATTCCCAACCCAGGGATCGAACCCACGTTACTTATGTCTGCTACATGGGCAGGTGGGTTCTTTACCACTAGCGCCCCCTAGGGAGCCCATAAAGGAGCCTCAATAATGACCAACACTGAATTTCCTGCCACCATGGTGATACACAGACTCAACGCTGGAATTTACTTTATCCAGAGAAAATTTTTAAAAAGCCATATTTCTTGTGCCCTGTCGTGCATGTTGAATAAATGAGTAAGACAATGAAAGAAGAATGAAGGACCCCTCTCTCCCGTCCAGCTAACACAGTCTATCCAGAGACCTTCATCTAAAGGACATCTCCTCACAAATGGGGTTTCCAACGAGGGTAGGCCATGGAAGAACATATTTTGAGGCCGAAGGAATCTCTGGACCACCCAGATATGGATGAAACAAGCTACATCTGGGTCCAGGGACTACCCCACCTTCTCTGTTTTTTCCCGTTGTGAATCTCTGGGGAAACACATTGCCTGAGGAAACCTAGTTACCGCCTCTCTTCTCTCTGTCCCGTAGGAATAGATGCTGATGGGGAGACCAGGGCATCGGCTACCTCAGCAGCATCCTTACCCACACCTGCTGACGTGGGCTGGGTGGGGCTGAGTGGGATTAAGTAGGGACCAAGTGAGGAGATGGCTAGGAAAAGGTCAGAAGGCAAGTTAAGCTCTGGGGGCCTCCAGGCCAGGGCTGTTGTCCATCACGGTGGTCAGGCAGCCACAGGCGTCGCCTTTGAGCATCATCCCTGCTGGGAATGAATGCTCCCTTGTGTGAGGTCCTTGTCTACCCTGAAGTAGGTCACAGGGTTGAAGGATCACAGAAATCTTAGCCTCAGAAGCATGGAATCATAGAAGCTGAAAGGCAGTGCCAGGTGCGATTCCAGGATTTTAGAGCCTCAGAGCTCCGGTGCCAAAAGGCATGAGAGGTTGAATGCTTTGGGCATGAAATTTTATGGCTCAAGTGATCTAGGAACTGCAGAACCTTCCACTTGGATGACCCTTGGAGGTTTCGTGTCTGATACGCTCTCCAGTGCGGTGTTCCCTTCTAGAAAGTTCCAGAAAATAGCTGTCTTCTTCAGATAGGCAAGGAGGTAACAGCAAGGCAGGACAGGACATAGGAGGTTTCCCTGTGGGGGTCGTTTTAGGTGTTCTGGGTTGGAATTCATCACCTAGAATATCTCATCAGTGACTGTCATAGAGTCTGAAATTGCATCATTAGCCGTTCTGTCTCTGGATCTGAGAGGTCCATTGACTTCCAAAGGTATGTTTTATAGTAAACCATGTCTCGGGGCAGAACCACGTCTCAGGACCTCCTCTACACAGGTTCTGATGAGCACGGCAACTCAAGATCCAGATGAGCCTCTCTCTCTGCTCCTGCCCTGGGACCCTCCCTCCAACCTAGCATCACCACTGGGTCCTCCTTTCCTTTGCATTGACCACCCAGCTCCCGGCAGGAAACCAGCTGGCTGGGAGAGGCAATTCCAGCAGCACTGAGGCTGGCCGCCGTGTACAGTGTGGTCCCGCCTCTAATCCCACCACCTCCTGGGGGCAGGCGACAGGGGCAGCAGCCTGTAATTTGGGGGTGGGAGATGGGACGCCCAGGTCAGCTTCGACCACGGGGTCCCCAGAGGAAGGGAGTGGTCCAGGGCTTTGGAGAATCAAAGCCTTCCTCACAACTCCCTTGGTGACCGTGAAGATAAAAATATTTATGGACAATTTTCCTCTCTCTGTGGACGGCCAGGCACAGAACAGGGCTGTTTTTCCCTTGGTTGTGGCTGACCTCTTAGGATGGAGGGAGCTGACACAAACTCAGGTTGTTTATGGGGTCTGCAGCAACCCCCGAGACACATGCCGCACAGTTTCCCCTTTTCAAGGGGGATGTGAGTGTCTGGAAAGCTGCCCAGAGGAACAAGGGTGGGTTTCTGTCTTCTATTAGCTTAGTTCTTGGTGGGGCTGAAGGGATTTTTTTTTCCCCTGAAAGATTGGGCGAGTGTGTTATGGTGAATAACATGTTTCCTATAATTTGCCTTTTGAAAACACAAGGAAATTTGCGTATGTGGCTGAAACAGCCTGGGCAGAGAGCCTCTGGTCCTTCATTTCCCCACTGTGTCAGGCTGCTCAAACTCAATAAACACTTGTTGACTGAATGAATGGGTCATAGAAATGGCAAGCCAAGCCTGGAAGGAAGGCCCCTTGGAGATCCTCTGGGCCAAACTGCTCGGGTTTCAGGCAGGGAAACTGAGGCCCCAAGAGGGGGAAGGGATGAGGCTGCATACAATAGCAGATTTCACAGCTTTCGATGACAATGATAACTATGATAATGATAACAATGAACTGTTTTTGAGTATTAGGTATTTTACAATTTACCAAATGCCTTCCCATTGGTCAGACTCCCAGCAAAATTGTGACAGAGGAAAGAAAAAGATTAGAATTCCCTTAATCACGGACCAGAGAAAAGAAGCTTGAAGATACCGAGCAATTTGCCCACTCAACCAGAAAGGGGTGATGTAGAGTGTGGCAAAAATTTGGGGCTGTTTTCCTATTCGGGTGTGAAATCCACCCTCAACTCAGCCTGATGTTAAATCCCAGCTCCACCATATACAAGCTGTTGAAACAGTTCCCTGTACCCATCCAAGCCTCAGTTTCCACATCTGTAACTTGGGGCTTGCACTCTCCGCATTTACTGTACTGACTTCCTGGATTAGTGTGAGAATGGCACTAGAGAATGGATACAAACCTGCCTTGGAAACTGTCAAGCGAAAAGGAGGTCCTATTGTTAGTACTGTGATCTATCAGTGGATCCTTCCATCCATCCAAGGGAGACAACATTCTGATTCCAGCTCTTGAGATAAAAATAGCTTTAAAGGGAGGGGGAAGTTCCCCAGGATATCTGGGCAGGATAAAAATAACCCTTAAGAACAGCTGGCTTCTTTTCTTCACTTTGGTATTCGCCCGCAGTCTTCTGATCTCTTATTTGGTTTCCCAAGTCGACCTACCATCCCAGGCAAACAATCATCCTTGTTCTGGGGCCAGGCAGTGGCAAATATATTCCAGGCTCTGGGAGTAGAGGCTTTGGAAGCAAGAAATATGGGTCCCATCCCAGTTCTGTTTGCAACTCTCTGTGTGGTTCCAAGCAAGTCATTCTCAGAGTCCCCATTCTTCCTCCACACAGCGCTGTCCAATAGAATGTGCTCTGAGTGGAAATATTCTAGGCCTGCACTTTCCCATACAGTAGCCACCAGCTGCATATGGCTTTTGAACACTTGCGTTCCTTCCTTCAGGTCTATTCGTATTTGTTATATTTTGTTGTTGCTGTTTCATTGCTAAGCCATGTCTGATTCTTTTTGCAACCCTATGGACTGTAGCTCCTCTATTCACGGGATTTCCCAGGCAAGAATAATGGAGTAGATTGCTAATGCCTTCTCCAGGGAATCTTCCTGACCCAGGAATCAAAGCTGCCTCTCCTGCATTGGCAGGAGGGTTCTGTACCCCTGAGCCACCTGGGAAGCCCCTTTATCCATTTAGGCGCACTTGTGTGCATACGTGTATAACGAGTATAGTATTCTCTTCTTGTGTTGATCCCATTATCATCATAGTGCCCTTCTCTGTTGTTCAGTCTCCAAGTTGTGTCTGACTTTGTTTAAAGTCTATTTGGTCTGATATGAGTATTGCAACCCCCACTTTCTTGTCGTTTCCGTTTGCACCATATATCTTGTCCCATCCCCTCACTTTCAACCTATGTGTGTCTTTTGCCCTAAAGTGAATCTCTTGTAGGCAGCATATTGTAGATTCTTTTTTTTTTTAATTTAATCTGCTACTTTCTTTCTTTTCTTTTTTTTTTTTTTGATTGGAGCATTTGTTTGTTGAGCCCGTGAACTGTGGCTAGCGTGATGAAGAAACTTTTATTTTATTTTTAATTTTAAGGAATTTATACTTAAATAGCCACATGTGGCTAGCCCTTTAGATGGAGATGGGAATAGCACCTGCCCCCTAGTCCTGAGGTGAGAAGGGCTGAATGCATGTATGAGGCGCCTGGCATGGGGGGAGCTCACTACTTGTTCACTGCCCCCTTCTCCCCTGCTCCCTTTAAATATGGATTTACAAGTGTCTTCAAGCTGAGGAATCTTGCTTTGGGGACATATAACCCCTTTGCAGACTGATGCAGAGGTGAGTGGAATGGTGGGGGAAGGGGCTTCTGTGACGGGTGAGCTGGGAGAGGAGGAAGCATGTCCAAAGCAGCGGACGAGGCCAGGACAGAAGACAAAAATGGCTGCATCTGCCCATCTCCACCTCCATTTTTGACTTTTGTAGGCACAGTACTTAAAAGGAGTCTATCTTGAAATTCCTTTTCTTGCTTAAATGTGGTTCCCACCATGGTTCCTAGGTTTGAATTTCAGTTCAATTGGTTATCAGCTGTGTGACCTTGGGCAAGTTACCAACCTCTGTGTTTCCCAGCTTTAAAATGGGTAGAATAATTCCTACCCCAGAGACTTTTGTCAGCAATCAATGAGCTAATGTATGCAAAGCTATTTGCATTGGGCCCAGCATGTAACAAGTGCTTAAGTAATAGAAGCCACAGCCAATCTTATAGAAAGAAAACCCTTTAACTCCCACCCCAACTGGAGTCCATTGAGATGCCTGAGAAGCCAATGGTGGGGCACTTCCAGAAGACCTCTTTTTGGGTGGTCCTCAAGGTGAGTAAGGGACCAAGGCCTAAGAACAAGTCCTGGTGCCCTCAGATGGCAGATCATCCATCAAACCAAGCTGGGAGCCATCCTGAAGCATCCAGCATTTCTGTCGACCCTGCCAAATGGCAGTTTCGGGGACCCATCCAGAGGCCAGAACTTGGCTTCTCCTTGAGGTAGGTGATACAGATGGATAGAAAGTCTTTCCTGGGATCCAAGGGACACCTGTCTTTCTGTGATTTCCTGCCCTTGGTTTTAGGACAGCCTCCACTTTCCAAATCCAACTTCCTTCCGATGCTGCCCCAGGCGGGAGGCATCTGCTGATGGGTCCTGGTGAAAAAAGCCAGCTCACGGGCTGGCTTACTCAGGTCAAGGACAGGGTTAATCCTTGTTGAGTTGGAAGAGCTGAAACTCAAAAGCTCCAAACGTGCTCCCAGTTAAGAAGAAAGGATGTTTTTCATCAGCGCATTTTATTTTGTGGGCAAAGGAACTGAGGGTTGTTTCATCCATCTGTTCATCTACTCCCTTGCTGGAAAATAGTTACTGAGCTCCTACTGTGTGCCAAGGAACACAGAAATAAATTCTTGTCCCCTGGTTTATAACCTGGTAGGGAGACAGCTATACAGTGGTGATCATAATGGTGTGATGCAGGCTCTTATGTTACGGCTGAGAACAGGATGAGGCAAGCAAGGCACTTATCTGAGGACAAAATTTAATGCAGTACCAAAAGAATTCAATAAAAACTCAAAAATACTATAATATTTTTAAAAAATCAAAATGAATGCAAAAAGTTATGAATAAAAGATAAAGCTTTTAAATGAAGACTGAATCAAAATGACTGATTATTTCTTTTGCCTCAAGCTGCAATTTGGCTTGGCTTAGCACTGTATTCTCAGAGAAGACAATAGCACCCCACTCCAGTACTCTTGCCTGGAAAATCCCATGGACAGAGGAGCCTGGTAGGCTGCAGTCCATGATGGGATCGCGAAGAGTCGGACACGACTGAGTGACTTCACTTTCACGCATTGGAGAAGGGAATGGCAACCCACTCCAGTGTTCTTGCCTGGAGAATCCCAGGGACGGGGGACCCTGGTGCACTGCCGTCTCTGGGGTTGCACAGAGTCGGACACGACTGAAGCGATTTAGCAGCAGCAGCACTGTATTATAGGGGATATAAGGGGACAGAAAAAGCAGGGGACAGACTCAGCTGGTGATGTGCTGGGGTGAATTCATATTGCTCTGCACATCTCTTCCCAACTTTGCACCCAGAAATTGGCAGATGCTAAAATTCAGGGCTTTCCCCTCCCTCTCTAGAGAGCAGGTTGTTAAGCATTTGCCAGTACACCGCTATATCCAGCCTGCACTGGGATGGGGGAGGGCCTTTAAGAAAATTTTCCTGAAAAAGGAGACCCCTTCAAAATTTCGCAGGATAAGAATCTAGAAAGGGGAAGAAAGAACATCTCTCTAAAGAAGAAAGTCCATGTGCAAAGCACCAGAGAAACCGGCAGGGTGGTGGTGGAGAGAGTCTATTTTCTGGTAGGCGTCAATTTTATTTTTATTCATTTATTTTTTTGGCGGCACTGTGTGGCATGTGGGATCCTACTTCCCAGAGCAGGGATCAAACCTGCACCCCTGCAGTGGAAGCACGGAGCCTCAACCACAAAATGCCCAGGGAACTTTCAAAAGCGTATTGTTTCTAGAAAACTGCAAGTAGTTGAGTGTAGTTGGCATGGGTGATGCTGCAGAAGAAAGTTTCAAGGAGGCAGAGAGAGTTACAGCACCAAGTGATGCCCCAAGATTGAGCAAGATCCAGGACTGTGCTGGAGGAGAAGACGGAAGATATAGGGGAAGAGGAGGATGCTCGCTGCTTCTGCAGTGTCCAGATTACCAGCCCAAGCAGGAGACCTCAGTGCTGAGTTAATAAATGTTTCACAACAGGGTCTCTGGGGGAAAAGCCCTGGTAGATAGCACTGATCAGTTTCAGAGGTGGAATTACTCCCACCCTGGCTCATTTCAAGCTGCCTTTGTGATGTCACTGAATGCTGAGTTAAGCAGAGATGCTCATCATTACCGAGTACGTCCACTTTCCAGTTACAGCAGATGTAAATAACCCTGAGAACATAGGTAACACAGAAATGCACTAACATAACTAGAAAGAGATGAGTTTTGAGCATTTATTACTTTGTGTTTAATATAATTTGCTTTCAAAATTTTAAGTTTATGCAATTAGGTCATGTATGGATGTAAGAGTTGACTATAAAGAAAGCTGAGTGCTGAAAAATTGATGCTTTTGAACTGTGGTGTTGGAGAAGACTCTTGAGAGTCCCTTGGGCTGCAAGGAGATCCAACTAGTCCATCCTAAAGATCAGTCCTGGGTGTTCATTGGAAGGACTGATGCTGAAGCTGAAACTCCAATACTTTGACCATCTGATGTGACGAGGTGACTCATTTGAAAAGGCCCTGATACTGGGAAAGATTGAGGGCAGGAGGAGAAGGGGCCGACAGAGGATGAGATGGCTGGATGGCATCACTGACTCATGGGTTTGGGCGGACTCTGGGAGTTGGTGATGGACGGGGAGGCCTGGCATGCTGCAGTTCATGGGGTCGCAGAGAGCTGGACATGACTGAGCGACTGAACTGACCTGAATTTAGTTCTTAATAAGAGCTCACAATAACAGCAGCTCACAAACTTCCTGTAAGTTAAACCATCTCTTCTGGAGAGCCAGTGAGAGTAGGCATGAGCCAGCTCCAGCACGCCCCTGGGAGAAGAGGTTTTGGTCCTTACTCACTGCGTGTTTGTGGGGGAGGGAGTCAGTGCTTCCTGACTGCCTGGGTTTCATTCTCCCCACTTGAGAGACTGGATGAGCTTGATCATGATGTGCTCTTTGCCCTGACTTTCTGTGTGCAAGGACATGGATGCATGCCTCTGGGTGGTTTCCTGGGATGAAGCAGCAGTCCCTGGGTCACCAGAGAGTCAAAAGCAATCAAAATTCTCAGGAGAGGAGAAAGAACAGCCTGGGGCCCCAATGCCTTGTGTCTTCATCACTTCAAGAATTACTGTTTTATTCTGAAGCATTGGCAACGATCTGAGTATATTGCAAAAATAATAATAGTAATAAATACAACTTATATTTGCTATATTTTTTACCATGTGCCAGACACTGTTCTAAGTGCTCTCTATATATTAACTCATTGAGTCCTACTTATAGGCACAAGGTTGGTAATATTATTATACAAATTTAAAAGATGAGAATGTTCAATAAAAATAAATAAATAGGTAAATAAAGAGTTTGGGATTAACAGATACATACTACTATATGTAAAATAAACAACAAGATCATACTCTACAACACAGGGAAATATTTTCAGTATGTTTTAATAACCTATAAAGAAAAGAATCTGAAAAGAATATATATACATATTATAGAGATGCATATATTCTTTTTTTTTTTTTTGCCAAGAAGCCAACATTTTATTTGGGGCTGAAGCACTTTGCTATACATGGAAAACTAAAACAACATTGTAAATCAGCTATGCTTCAATAAAAGATGAGGCGAATATTGTTGTTAATATCCCAATTCTAAGATGGAGAAATGTACAAAAGAAGTTACTAGGAGGTTAAATGATGTGTCTGAGACCACACAGCCAGGGATTTGAACTGAGATATGCTATTAACCATTAGTGACATGTCCATCAATGACAGTGAGGGAAAAGGAGCATGCTTTGCAACTCAGCACAACTGGCAAAGACCCCGTTAGTTTGAGAGCAACATCCAGCCAAGACCAACAGAATGCGACCAGATCGCTCACCTCACAGTGACTGATGAAGCGGGAAGGAAGGAAAGGTCACCGTGGCGACACGTGTTAATCACTCCAAGTTCACAGATGAGGAAACAGGCTCAGAGGGGTAAAGAGAGCTTCTGAGATCCCACAGCGCTGGCACAGAGTGGAGATGTGATATAAAAGCCCGAGAGGGTCAACTTGGCCACATCCGACAGCCAGCTTCAGGTGCTGGGCAGGCATGGGGTTCATATAAAATTACAGCCATTCCCAGATGTTGAGATAGGTGAGGTCCCAAATAAGAATCTGGTTGGAAGACTGCAGTTAATATGGGGGAAATACCCCTCAATGAGTAAATCGCCCAGCCCCAAGGGAGATGAATGGTAATCACCCATCCCTGATTATCAGCAGGCCCTTTCTCACCCTCTCACTGTGCACAGGTACTTGTGCATAGGTTCCTGTACTAATGACAGCAGTTAGACATGTTTCAGTTCAGTTCAGTCCATCAGTCGTGTCCAGCTCTTCGCAACCCCACGGACTGCAGCACACCTGTCCATCACCAACTTCCAGAGCTCACTCAAACCCATGTCCATCGAGTCGGTGATGCCATCCAACCATCTCACCCTCTGTCGTCTCCTTCTCCTCCTGCCATCAGTCTATCCCAGCATCAGGGTCTTTTCCAATGAGTCAGTTCTTCCCATCAAGTGGCCAAAGTATTGGGTTCAAGGGCTGATAAAGGCTCAGAGGAGGGGTCAAAGTGACACTGTTTACCCGCCTATAGTTCTTTGCAGGAAAACAGTGCAATCAAGCGACTACGTGAAGGTGAGAATATTCTTCACAGCCAAAGACTCTCTCACAACAACGGCTCTGGTGAGGCCAGGCTTGAGCCCCCAGCTGTCCTCCCTCTGAAGGGCCAGATCAGGGTGTACTTCTTCTCTCAGATCAGTATCAGCTAACTTGTGCAAGGAACACCCCCAATCCAGAGGACTCCAAAACGGAGTTTCAATTAGGGCTTCTTACCCCTAGCTTGTCATGTAGGCATGTTTTTGCCAACAAACTAGCCCCAGTGGCAGAGCCTTTGAGGGTCTCACCAAGACCAGGTACAAATCATCAATCAGCAACACTGAACTGTGAGATGCCTCTGACTCATGGGGCCAAAGCAATGTTATTAATCAGTCTGGTCGACAGCATGACCAGTGGTCAGCGTCCTACAATCATAGGTCATTAAACAAAGATGAAAGATACATATTTAACAAACCATTCAGATAAGCTGAAAGGATGGGCCATGCTTAAAAAGGGTTCCACTCAGGAGAACAAAACTTTACTACCTCAGAGGAGGCACATGAGAAAAATTTAGGAGTTATCAGTAGTCATCAGTTTAGTGAGAACGTTGTGGTATGGTTACAAAAAAGCTAATAAGCATTTGGGTCATGTTAACAGAAGCACAGAATATATATCAGGGGAGGTGATAGGCCTGCTCAACCCTGTGCTAGGCAGATGCCACCAGGACCTTTGAGCTTTGCTGTGCTCACTTGGCAACAGTAGGAGGGGATGATGTTGGAAGATAGGACAAGGCTGCCAGATGAGTAGTGGTTAGAGGAAATGAGACTGCTGAGCCTGAGAAAAGGATGCCTTGGTTTGGGAGTGGGGGCAGGGTTGTTACTTTCAGAGTGATTTCAGGGGTTGAGTCAGCTTTAGCTGATTTGGGGAGCTGATGTTCTCAATGGTCATTGTAAAGGGACTCTGGCCTGATCATCCTTGGAGATGCATCTGAAGAGCTCTTTGCTGGTTCTTGGGTGGAAAGGCAGAGTGGGGTGTGCGTGTGTGTGGGTGTGCGTGTGTGTGTGTGCTTCCTTTGTCTTGACTTTATGACAAGGAGAAGCATCCAAAGGCACTTGCACTGGCCGACTTTTCCTAGAACTACCCACAAGCAGGAATGCATCACATCTCGTGGCGAGGGGCAATGAGGCGGCCAAGATCCTGGAGTGTGGATCTCAGCTGGTGGAGGAGGGGTGAGGACGCGCTGACACAGCTGTCTCTTCAGTGTCTTTGACAGCAGGTCTGCCACTTAGGGGTTTGCTAGAGAAGTTGTGGAACTGGGGACCGGATGCATTTTCAACTTTTTGAAACTTACTTGGGTGTCCCCTCCCCACGCTCTGACTGATCACTCCTTGGGCTAGGAAGATACCGCCCCCAAACCTCACCACGCACACAGATCCTGGTGTTATAGTGAGCCCTTGGGATCTCAGCTCTAGCCCCATTTCTGTACCTCGCTGCTGGTGAACTTGGGCAAGACCCTGCCCTTTTGGAGTTTGGTTCTTCATCTCTAAACCAGAGATGCAGCCGTCTGTGCTGTTTTATGGGGATTGCTATGTGGAAGCCCGAGATGCTGGCGTTGAGGTTGCTCTGGGCCATCTGGGAGAGGGACGGCCACTGTCACTGCCATTGCTGCACCCCTGATCTGAGCGTGGCCCAAAGCTCCTATTCTTGCTACATCAGCTGGGATGCTTCAGCTGGCAGCAAGAGAAAGCCCTTCCTAAAGCGGTTTTGAAATGAAGGCGCTACTGCTTCGAGAAAGGGCATTCCAGTTGTGTGTGCCTGATTCATCATCTCAGTCATGTCCTGAAGGACTCGGTTCCTTTCTGCCTTTCCTCTCTGCCATCCTCAGGCTGTGGGCCATGGACCTAGGACTTATCCCCTCATTGTGGCAAGATGGCTGTAACCTCTCCAAGTAACATATCCTCAAGTCAACAATGTTCAAAGTGAAGAAAGGGGTATGTCGCTGGTCCATGTCTATTTATAAAAGTGAGCATCTGTAAAAGTGAGGGACATTTCTTGGAACTCCTCTCACATCTCAGTGGCTAGTTTGTGGCTTATGTCTACACCCAGACCACTCACTGGCCAAGAGAAGAGGACCATCATGGTGGTCTTAGTCTAAGCAGAAGTCAACCCTTATGGCTTGAGAGGGACACAGTCTCCACTGAAGAATGAGGCTTCTTAAAAGAGGGCAGGGCAAAGATGGAATTCTATTAGCAGAGATGAACCGACAGGGTCTGCCCCATCTTGAGAACTGCCTAGGATAATGGTCCACCAGCCCCCAGCTCTGCCTTGCTCTCTCCCTTACTCCCTCCTTCCCTCAACTTTCTCTCCCTCCCTCCCTTCCTTGTTCACCCAAGGTCCAACTGAGGGCTACCACTGCGTGGGTCCTGGGGAGTCTGTGAAGACAGGCACAGCCATGTCGTCAGGAGGTCCAGTGGAGTAGGTGCACGAGATAAATGTACACCCTGATGTGAAACAGTGGGGGGGCAGGAAGGAGTACAGCAGTGGAAAATCTGGGGCAGACCCCGTGGAAGAAGGACACTCCAGCAGAAGTGATGACGGGGTTGAAGGCCTGAGAAGCCTCGGAGCTCATCCACTGCTTGGTCCTCACTGTCGGTGGCAGGCGTGGCCCAGAACTCCTGACTCCCTGTGCTGAACAGCCAATAGTTCCAGACAGATGACCAGAGAGAGTCCAGAGAACTTAATCTGCCACAACTGCCACATCTGGAAAAGGGATCTAGTTCTTCCACTGCCGGCTGAAGGGACTGAAGGATGAGGAGACAAGTTTGACTGTTAGACATCAACATGGGAGGCCTGGCTTCTCACCCCAGCCCCACCATTGACTCTGTGTGACCTTGAGCATCATACACTCTGAGCCTCAGTTTCCCCACCTGTAATATGAGGAAATTGGGTTCAGAGGCACTAGAGGCTTTTTCAGGGATGAATTTCTTTTGGGGAAGGTCTCCACACTTGGGTCAATATCAACCCCCTGCAAAACAATGTTTGGATGTCTCCCAACTGTCCGCCACTTAGCCCAGCCCTGAGGAAATAAAACCAGACTGGGGAGTGGGGAAAAGGCCCGGGGAGATGGTCTGGGATGCCCAGACAATGCGATCACGTGCCCAGAGGATATGCTCTCTCCTGGAGAGTGGCCCAGGAACTTCTCTGGCTTCATAGCTCATTCCTCTTGGTGGAATGATTGTTTCTGGGGTCTTGGCAGCTAATGGGCCAGAGTGACGTGGTCCCCCAGGCAGGCAGAACCCAAGCCTTGGGAGACAGGCGGGCAGTGATAAGAGCTGGTGCTAACTCCAGCCTCCTCCCCTGGGAAGCAGAACTAGGCTGGCATTGTCTGGAGTGGGCAGAGGGAATGGACCCTCTTGGAGACTGCCTCATTCTCCAGCTTGGAGTTCAAGTTCAGTTTCCTTTACTGAAATGCTTTGTCCTGGGTGCTGAGAATACAGCCGGGAGCAGGACAGAGGATGACTGATGTACCTGCAGCCCCTGAAATTGGGCCCTGCTGCATGGCAGGTGCCCAACGAATACATAGGAGGATCCTGCTATAGGAGAGGGAGCGGGCGGGGAGGAGCTGCCTTGGCCTAGCCTGGTAGACTTCACTCTCATGTATGCATGTCTGCCTGACGTCCCCCTCTCTCATTCCCTCCCTCTCTCCCTTCCTCCTGTGGCAGCTGCTCACAGCAGGGACCCCAGCTTGTATTCACATGTGACCAATGCCCAGCTCAGGACCTGATGCCCTTGGAGGAAGCATCCCCCTCTCTGCCTCTCATCCTTCCTGCCTCCCTCCCTTCCTTCCCCCTCCTTCCCTCTCTCTTCTTCCCTTTTCCCGTCCCATCCTTCCTTTTTCCTTTCTTCCTCCCTCCCTTCCTCCTTTCCTCCCTCTCTCCATTCCTTCGCTCGATCATTTCACTTAGCATCTATGGAGTACTTCGCATGTGCCAGGCACCATGCTTCATGCTACTGTTAGAAACTCAACATGGCAACTGCTCACGGCAGGGACCACAGCTTGTATTCACTATGACCCGCGCCCAGCTTAGGACTTGATACACGGCAGCATCTCCTGATCAACTGAGCAACCAGGGGATGAACGACTCTATCATGAGACATGCACTATCTGTACAAGTCCTCTGGGACGTGCAGAGTGAGCCAGATATGAAAGAAAGGCTCATCACGGTATGCCCAGCAGAGCCGGGCATCGGAAGATTGGGGACTAATATGTGGCATCCAAGTTCGCCTCCCAGCACTGTGGTACCAGTGAAATCAGTATGAGTTGAGGCAGGACTTCCTGACCTGTGCTGTCTGTCTGTCTGTCTCCTTGCTCACCTCCTCCAGCAAACCCTGGAGAGCAGGAAGCCCGCTGTACATGGTGGGTCCTCTGGAAAGGCCTGGTGGATGAGTCGGTGGAGGCTGATAGCAGGGTGGTGTGCAACCCTCTTTCTGCAGGTAGACTTCATATAGCGATTTAGCCAAACATTTATTGAGCCCCGACTAAGTGTCCATCATTGAGCTACTGAGATCAATGGTTTCTCTCAATAGTTTTTCTCAGAGCAATGGGTCCACGGCTGCTCTGCTTGGGCGGGAAGTAAACCATATACCTCAAAGTGTTCTCACCAGGCTGGGAATTCCTAGCCTTCTGCCTCGTCCCTCATCTCCCTGGGCCTGCAGGGAGCGTCCGCTCAGTTCCCAGGCTGATCGCCTTCTGCCCCACAGATACACCCCTTTTGGCTGGCATGTGAGTGCTTCACCCCTTTCGCAGGGTGGGTGATAGCCCAGTGTCTACGGACCCATCTTTCATCAGAACTGTTTGTGCCCAGTCCCTGGCGTTGTGCCAGGAGCCTACTTGGCAGAAAGAGGGGGTGTGAAGGAGCAGCTGAGGCAGGTAACGAGGTCCTCTCTGTAGAGGTCTAATCAGTGTCCGTGCCTCCTCCTTGCAACTGGCCATGAGCTCATGGAAGGCCATGAGCCTCACTTCCCTTCCAGCCCCGGAGAACACAGGAGACCCTCAATAATTATTTACTGCACTGGAATGATTGGTGAGTAACAATCTCCCTCTCTCAAGCTCAAGGGGCCACGACGTCACGTTCAATGTACCTGCTTTACAGATGAGGATAGTGAGGCTCAAAGGGAATGGCATCAATCTTTATGGGCTTTGGAGGAAGTTTCCCATGGGTCTTTGGGGCTTCCCTCAAGGAAGCAAGGCTCCCTAGAGCTCACTACATCACACTCAGATTTGGGAATAAAATTTGGAAAGACCTTGGAACTGAGCCACTGACCTGCTGTCTGACCTTGGAGGAAATACATGCTCTTGCTTGGAAATGTCCTTCTGGCCGGTAAGTTGTACATCATCACCCACATGGTGCCATGGGGAAAACTGGATGGTTTCTTCATTTGGGCTCCCCTCACTCCTCCTACAAAAATCTGCCTGAAATATGCTCCCACCCCCTTGCCCTTTTGTGACTCTTCCACTTGAGTTGTCATCCCCCTTGGCTGTAGGTTTATCCACCACACACTTGGGAGCCAAAGCCTACCTCCTCCTGGGAGTCTTCCTTGGTTTCTCTCTATCCCTCAGTCGGCTTGACAATTCAATTCACCTGTATCTCTCTGATGGCATCTACCACATTCTTCTTGTGTTATATTTATGTGATTGCAGGTGGTTCCCTATGACATGGCAGCATCTGATGTCTCCCATACAGATTCCTTTCCCAGCCCCAAGGTGCTGACCACAATACAAATGTGTGTGTGCCGGGGAAGCAGGACCAGGTACACATTTCTTTGTCTTCACTCCATAGTGGCAGACCCTGTTCCCCCAACTTTGAACAGGGGTTAGCACATTGGAGGAGTTGTAGGAGTTAAAGAAATTCATTTAAATTATTAATGGTTTGAGCATCTATTTTCTTCTAGGCTTTATGCTGGGTATGAGGTTAGATCTAATCATGACAACATGGGCTGGAGGGGGTGGCTTCCCTGGTGGCTCATTGGTAAAGAATCCGCCTGGCAGTGCAGGAGACACGGGTTCTATCCCTGATCCAGGAAGATCCCACATGCCACAGGGTGACTAAGTCTGAGTGCCACAACTATTGAGCCTGTGCTCTAGAGCACATGCGCCCAAGAGCTTGTGCTCAGCAACAAGAGATGCCATCACACCGAAAAGCCTGCACACCGCAGTTAGAGAGCAGCCCCACTTGCCACAACTAGAGAAAAAGCCTGTACGGCAAAGAAGACTGAGCACAGCCAAAAATACACAAATAAAATGATTTTTAAAATTATGGGTGCAGAGCAGAGCTTTGAGCTTCACCTAAAAGGACAGAGAGTGTGTGAACATGCAGAAAGAGGGTTTGAGGGAGAGAAGAACCTGGGAAGAGACAGCATGGACAAGACTTTGAAGAGGGCCAGCTTGTCCAGAGCCTGGGTCCAGGCACCAGAAAGATGGTGCTCACCAGGCAGAATATGAAGCTGGAGAGGCTGGCAAAGATCTGCTCAGAATCCTTTAGAGGCTAACATTTGAATGGTCATGCTCAGCTGCGAAGACAGGAATCAGACAACCCAGGTTCCAATCCCACCTCCATCACTGAACAGCTTAGTGATCTCAGGAAAGTTATTTTACCTTCTGAAAGTTATTCAGAATCTCCATTTTCTCATCTGAAAAACAGAGATAACAGGCCTTCCATAAGTGGTGGCGTTGAGAACAGTGCTGCACCAGGCTCAGGGGAAGTCTGTGAGCTGCAAGATACTAGCGGAAAGAAAGTCCCCAAGGAGGAGTATTTGCGTATAGCTGATGCTCTGCGGTACCACAGAAGCTAACACAACATGTAAAGCAACTATACTCCAATAAAAATTAATAAGAAAAGAAAATACTAAGGGACGCCCCAAACCCTTAGTAATGAAATTTTATATCTAAGGGGGGGGGTGCCTAAAGGACAGCAAGAATCGGACACGACTTAGTGGCAAAAAAAAACCACACACACACACACAAAACTCAAGGTACATAACATTTTAATGCAATATTTAAAAAATGTCATACATACACGTCAAAAATTTCACGATGAACAAAACAGCAAAAATGTAAATAAAGGTCAGCTTAAAGGAGGTAGCTCAAAACACATCAAGGATGATTGGTCTAGGAGTTCTCAGTCTTCAGGAGCCCTGGACTTCTGAAAACCCGAGAACCGGTGGCCCCTTTCCCTCAGAAGAACGCACAAACAGGTACAGTTTGTGCAGATCTGGGGGTGTTCCTGCACTCCTGGGGCTCGGCCAGGTGGAGAAGAACTCAAGTTCAACGTGGCCATGCGAGGGTGGGTCCACGTGCCATCCAGCCGCCTGCGGGTACCGCAGAACCAAGCTGAGCCTCCCTCCTGGCAGCCTCGGGTGCTCTGCCCCCTGCAGGAAGCCTCACACAGCCTTGCTGCTGCTTTTTAACTTGCTTGGCTCGCCTTCCGCTCCCCTCCTCCCCCCACCACCCTCCCCTCCTTCGGCTTGGGACTTTTCCTAAAGTTGCTGAAACCAGACACCTTGCTCGACCGAGCCCGCGTGCAGCCACGGTTTAAAAGGCTGCCTTCAGTGCCCCCTCCCCGCCCCCAGCGGAGACTTCAAAAGGCCCGGCGGGCGCCGCGGCCCCTGCACCTATGAACCGCCCCCCGCACCCGGAGCCCGTGCTGGAGTCCGAGGACGCAGAGCGGCTGAAGTTCGAGCGCGGGCGGACCCGGCGGGTGGCGCAGCCCAGCGCGCCCATGCCTCTCCCGGTGCCGCTGCGCTCCGAGCGCCCGCGCCCAGTTTGGGAAGGGGACCCCGCACCCCCGCCCCCGCGCCCGCGCCCGGGGCTGCGGGGACCCATGAATACAAATGCCGTTAGGCGCCCGAGGAAGGACCGACCGTCCAGCCTCGCACCTAGGGATCCAGTAAGTGCCCCGGGGTTCCTGGAGCGCTAGGGGGTACGGGTGTGTGTGTGTGCGTAAAGATACACGCGAGTGGGGAGGGGTGCACGTGCGAGGAGTGAGTGTGTGCCCTCCGCGTGCAATGGGCACTAGCAGAAAGCTCTGTGCAGCTAGGGGTAGGGCGCGAGTGTGTGTGCACTTGGGCAACGTTGGGTGTGTGCGCACGTGAAGGTATGTATGAGAAGTATGCACGCGGCTGTGTACTTTGGGAGGATCTGACTAGGCTAGTGTGCATTTACGCGCATGTAAGCACTAATGTACATGCATCTGCGTGTGTGGAGTCTGGGTGTGCGCTCGATTCCAGACACCCCAGGGGGATTCTTGTGAGCCCAGGAGTGCGTGGCTGCGCTTGCATGTGAGTGAGTGTGTGTCTGAACTTGGAGCAAGTGTAGAAATGTGTGGAAATGTGAACAAGCCGCTGGGGGTGGAGGCGGAGGGGCTTCTAATGCCGGGTTCGGCCTGGACCTGGGAGTGTGCGAATTCGCCAGGTGTTTGTGGCCTCTTCGAGGTGTGCGTTTCTGCGCTCCGGCGGCTCGGGGGTGCGGGGCGGTCTGAGGGAGAGTTTGGTCTACGCTGAGGTGGGGAGGTAGGTTAAACTCGCGTTTCTTACCTCGTACAGAGGAGAGAGAGATCTCCCGCTTTGCAGGCAGACACTTTATGGTCTGAGCCACCAGGGAAAATTGGGGAGAGAGAGGTGACCAGCATTTAACAAACCCACCCACTACGTGCCCAGGAAAGTCCGTTCTCCAGGATGCTGTGAATCTGAGACGAAAATAGGTGTGTGTGTGTGTGTGTGTGTGTGTGTGTGTGTGTGTGTGTGTGTGTGTGGTGGGACACAGGTTGCTGTTTTTATGGGAGTGAGGACACCGAGCCCTGTCCCAGATTTATCCCTGGAACTCCTTGGAACTTCGGGTTCCTTTCAGCAGTAGTCTGTCCCCTTACCTCCTCTATCTGCCCCCAACTCAGGGACTCCCAGTCTCACAAAGGGGTTCCGAATCTCCGAACTGCGAACATCTTGCTGTACAGTCTTGGCCGACCCTCTCCTCTCTGTGAATCTCAGTTTCCACATCTTTACAAGGAGGCTGGGGGTGGGGTGTCCCCGCGGGACAGTCGTGGGCGCGCGGAGGCTGTGTCTCCGGCTGTGGCCGGCAGGGGGCAGCAGGGGGCAGCAGAGGGCGGCCCGGCGCGGGGAGGAGAGAAGGTGGAGAGCCACCGCGGGCCGAGACTTTAAATCGCCTTCATTTCCCCAAATCCTTCCTTTTCCTCTCCTCCCCCAGGCCGGCGGGGGAGGCAGCTTCTACCGCCCTCCGCGCGCCCTCGCCCGGCCTTGCTCTGTCTCCGGGGACCGCCAGCAGCCCGCCTCCAAAAGTTTGATCATCTTTTTTTTTTTTTTTCTTCTGCTTCTTCTTCCTTTTCGGTGGAAGCAGAAAAGACCGAGGCAGGGGCGAGCGCGGCGCCGGGACTCCTGGGACCATGGGCCTGGCGCGGGCGCCTGCGAAGCTCCGGCCGCGCTGCCTGCTTGCTCGGGCGCCCCTGGGAGCCGGACTGCGCTGGGGGCGCGGGGGCCGCGCGCTCTGAGCCGGCCTGGCGCGGCGGGGCGGGGGCTGGCGGCCCCATGGGGCGCGCCCACACTTGCCCCCCGGGCTCGGGAGCATGAAGTAGGGGCCCGCCATGGGAGCGGGATCGGCGCGGGGGACCCGAGGCACAGCGGCGGCGGCGGCGGCGCAAGGGGGGTGAGTACGGGCTCGGGGACGCCCCCTCCCCAGCTTCTGGCGGCTCCAACCCCGGGGCAGGCTGGGGTTCCCCGCCGCGCGGGACGCTTCCAGCGGAACGTCAGCTTCCTGCCCCTTACTGCGCCCCTGCAGGGTGGGCCGCCAAGGGTTAACGCGGGCAGCGCCCCCGGCCCGGAGAGGGTTGGCGAGCCGAGCGCTGCCCGCCCTGCCCCGCCTGGCGCGGCGGCCGGATCGCGTTGGGGCGGGGGCCGAGCTGGGGAGGGTCGCCTCAGAGCCCGCCCCCGGGGTCGAGATTGAGGGCTGGGGGTGGCGCCTGGAGCGACGGGCGGGAGAGAGGAGGGGGCTCTTTGGATGCTTGGGGGAGGAGAGGTCTCCGTGTTCCAGCTGGGTGTCCACAGGTCCTCAGCCTGTAAATCTCGGTTTCTGTCTATTCTTGGGAAACCGTCTGCAGATTTCAGGGCTCCTGCTTCTGTCTCGGTGTCTGTGTGTCTTTGCACGTCCCCTGTTTCTGGAAATCGCCGCGTGTGTGTCAGTCTGTTTGGGTCTGTGTGTCTCGGCGCTTCCTTGTGTGGGGAGGGGTGGGGGTTGGAGTGGGGGTGGTCCTGAGTTCCTGTCGCTTTCCCATCGTGTGTTAGAAAAAGTGAGAACCAGCATGTCAGGGCAGAAAGGGCACGGGGAGATGACTAATTCGAACCCCTCAGGGTACAGATGTGAGCCCCCTGCGGGTCCCTGAGGGCCAGGGAATCTCTGGTTCCCAGCTTGTGGAGTAGGAGTTGTAAAGAGTGAGCGTGTGCAGGAGGAGTCACTGGTGTGGGTGTGTGTGGGAGTGAGCAGGCGGGGAGCAGCCCCTCAGGGCCCCACGGACTGTGGTTCATGCTCACCGCCTGCCTGGAGAAGCAGAGAACTTGCTCCCTGCCCATCCTGCCCCCAGGAGCAGGGACTGTTCCCAAGAGGCTGGTCTGGGTTGCAGCTCCGCCCTACCCCACCGGGTCCTGCCCCCTCTACGCTTGGATCAGGGTGGCGATGCCGCCCCCTTTCTTTCCCATGTCTTGGAAAAAGCTGGCTGAGATTCCCCCCGCAGCTCCCCCCACCCCCACCGCAACGCATGCACACACACATACACACACACACCCCACCATTAGCACCACCACCACCACCACCAGTAAGCACACTGCTGACTCATTTTCTCCAGAAGACCCTGTGCCAGGGAGATGCCAGTGGTTGGATAGAAAAGCGGTGCCAGGAGAGCACCCCATAGTGGGGCCCAAGCTTTAGGCAAGTGGGCAGTCACGCGGCTTTGAGGCCCAACCTCTGCCTCCCTTGCTGCTGCAGGACCCCAGACGCTGTGCCCTCTGGCCTCCTAGCTTTGCTCTTCTGCACCCCCCAGATCACCTTCCAGGACACTGTTATGGAGCATCCCTGGCTTCTTTTTGCTTCTCCAGCCTCCCTGTCCTCAGAGCACTCTCCCTTCCTTATGCTTCCATAAGCCTACTGTAATCCGCCTCCCCACTCCCGCCCACACCCTCCCTCCCAGGCTCAATCTGGTAGCCATCAGCAACCCTGGTGTTGCATTGGTGGGGGCCCTGCCCTCCACATGTAACCTCCTGTCTGTCCCTCTCTGAACATACTCTACCTGTTACTTTATTAGCATATTCTCTTCCTCCCTCTCTGTGTTTCAGGGACCCTCTTGATACCCCACAACCTGCCTGACCCACGCAATGCCATTTCAATTGATGGTGGAAATGGAAGCAAAACATAAACTCACACCCATTAGCCGGGAGAGCATGGCAGTCAGGCCGTGTGAATCCCTGCCTCTGTTCTGCAAGCTGGGGCGGGCGCCTTGCCTTTCTGCTTCTCCTTTTTCTTGTCCCCAAACAGGCATCTTCATTTCCAGCAAGCAGGGTTTGGTGAGGCTTAGTGGGGCTGTGCTTGTAAAAGGCTTTTAGAACAGGGCCTGGCGTATAGTAAGTGCTCAATAAACAGCAGCTGCTATTTGTATCATTATTCACTTCATCTTGAATTGGATGTGTGAGTCAGCTGGAAAATTCTGGGCTGCATCCTGTCCAGACAGATGACCTGTCTGTGTTCCCATAGAAGAGGTGTAAGGTGTGAAGAAGGCCCGGGTGTGGCTGTCTGGGCACATGGGGCCTGGCCAGCCCATGGAGGCAGGTGGGACAGGTCCACCCCTCTTCAATTTTCTGTGGTCCTCTGGCCAGCATCCTTCCCAGCTCACTCCATGGGCACACAGCCAAGCCCAGAGACCATGGGTCCACTTGGCCTCATGCTTCTATGCCCTGGGTCTTAGCTTGAGTGCTCAGTGGATGTTCAGACTGGTATCAGTCCCTGAAGCTCTCCTGTGTTCTCAGGTAACAAGGATGGAGGAAGAAACCATGCAAGGCAGCTGCAGGTTCTGGCACCCTCGTGGTCCAGGAGTAACCACTTTGGGTGTACCAGCAGAGGACTTTTTGCAGGAGAGAGGAACACCTGGGTTCCCTTCTTTGGGGGCTTGGTGGCCAGGCTGTGTCTCCAAGGTCAGGCTCCCGAACTCATGGCTTCCATTCCGGCCACCTTCTGCCATCTCTGGCCCCTGTGCTCTGGTCTTCCCGACATTCTGGAGCCCTGGCTTCGCTGAGCCAAGGCCCACGAGTCAGCGGTGAAAACAGAAGTCTGGAAGAACAAATCTCTGAGCCAGCGGAGGCACTAAACGTTATTAGCAGTAGCCTGAACAGGATTGGAACGGGAGCAAAAGAATCGGCAGGGCCTCCCTCTGGGAGCCAACTTTCCAGGCCTGGAGCTTACTTAGATGGCTGTTGGCTCCCTAGGCTGCATCTCTGTTCCTGTTGGTGAAGGCTGGGACTCTGGTCTCTGGCAAGTAGGAAGTCCCTGTAAGTCTTTGATTTCTTCTTGGGAGATGAGTCAAGCGAAAATGGTCTGCTAAGTAGTGGAGTCAGATGATGTGGGTCACTGGCATGCTGTGTGGCTTTGGGCAAGTTGCTTCCCCTCTCTGGGCTCCAGTGGCCCATCTCTACAAAGGGGATGAGACTAGAATCTGGCCTCAAAATGATCTCAGAAGACCTTCTCCCACTCTATGAAGTGAAAGTCGCACAGTCATGTCCAACTCGTCCACAACCCCACGGACTATATAGTCCATGGAACTCTCCAGGCCAGAATCCTGGAATGGGTAGCTGTTCCCTTCTCTAGGGGATCTTCCCAACCCAGGGATCGAACCCAGATCTGCCACACTGCAGGCGGATTCTCTACCAGCTGAGCCACCAGGAAAGCCCACTTCACTCGCACTCTACACTCCCTTGCTATACTTTGGCAGTTTCTGGGTAATATGCACAAGAATCCAGGTCTGAGAGGGTCAGTTGCATTTGTTGAGGTGAATGAAAGGGAGACAAATATTTTTTAAAATAGCTCTTTCAGGGCTGAAATTCTCGAGTTAGAAACCATGGTGTTAGGAAGCTTAATTGAAGGGGTTAGTCTGATCCCATCTCTCCTGGGAGTCTTCTTTCTCCTGGGATTACAACAATTGCCTCTGAATTTATCCTTTTATTCTCTACAGGGTAGTCACCTTGGCATAACTCCAGAAGGAGAAATTGACTGAGAAGGATGTGCGTGGTTCTTGTACCCTCTCCTCTCCACCTGACCTGTCTTTATCAGCTTGGGGAGCATCCTAAGAAGGGTGGATGTGACGACGCAAGGAGAGACTCAAGGAGTGAGGGCTGGTGCCTGGAAAAGGCTGGGAAAAGAGGAGACTGAAAGGAAATGAAAGAGAAACTAGTGAGGTTGCAGGAATCCTGGAGAACTAGGAGCACCGTCTTCTGAGGAGGTCTTCTCAGGAGAAATGCGTTCCCTGGTCCTCTAGTTTTAGGGACTGCTGACCAACAGAAAGGGCAGTTGATTTCTTTATTGCGGAACTTCTCAGAGCCTTTGATATGCGGTTGTGCTTTGGAACTACCAAGACTAGGATGTAGGAGATGGTTCTTCCTCAGTAGATGTGGCCAGTTTCCTGGAGTAGCTACCTGGTGGGTATGGGAAAAAGTACCTAGTCCCCAGAGTCTGCCCACGGTGACCTTGAGAAAGTACCTGCCCTCCCTAAGGCTAAGTTTTTGTCAAATCAAAAGAGCTGCCTCTTATTGCTTGTCATAGCTGATGGGACTACCATTTGCTCCAAGTAGGCAGGTCATGCCAGCAGGGTCAGCCTCTACCCATCTCCCCAACTCAGGACAGCTAGGCACTGACCTTTTGTTACTGCTGATGGTAAGCTGGAGACAGGGAGAACAGGTCCCACGTAAAAAGCATTCTCACAGCAGTGGCACCAGATTAGAGAAGAGAAGGAGGGAGCAAGGGTTATCCAGGAGCATCCTTGGAAAAAGTCAGAGGTGGGGTGGGCCTAGTGGCATTAAGTCTTTGGGAAGATACTTTTTAAAGTCCAGAGTCCTGTAGTTCCAGATGACATTCATTTCTTCTGTAAAAATACAGTGAACACTTACTACATGCCTGCCAGGTGCTGGGAATCCAAGACAGACAGGGATCCTGCCCTTCAGGGACCTGAGTTAGAAAATGAGACAGGAAAATAGACAGACACACGTGGGATACCTGGGGAGGTATGTACAGCGGACTGTGGGAAATGACATCCTGGCTAGACTCCAACACACGAGTGGGAGCTGACCAGGCAAAGAGTAGAGTCCAGAGCACTCGAGATTAGCATGTGTGAAGGCCCAGAAGCTGAAGGCTTTCAAGGGACCGCCATCAGTGTGAGTGCTGTTTCAGCTCGCTTGCCTTATGCTGCATGTAATTCCCAACTGAACATGGCTTAAGCAGTAAGGGACTCATTTCCTCCTATGTCAAGAGGTCCAAAGGAAAAGCCGTAATAGGATTGGCCAATTTAGCATCTCAAGTGTCATCAAACACCCACCGTTTTTCCTTTCTGGCATTCTCACATGTTCACGTGGCTTGTTACCTCATGTTCACAAAACGGCTGCAGCAGCAAGTCTTCATTCAACAACATTCAAAGGCTAGAAGAAAGCCCTTACTGTGTTCCTTTGAAATGCTTTCTTCGAGGTCTCGACAGACATTCCTGACATCTCATTGGCCACATTTGCGTCATAGATGCAGGCCTAAACCAGTCACTGGCATGGCAGATTCCCAAGATGGACTTAGATCTACCCAGAGTCATCTAATTTCCTTTGAAGTTCATGCCTCCCTGAACAAGCAAGAAGAGGGGGAGGCTATGAGTAGGTAACCACCAGTGCCTTCCACATTGTCTAGGTCAGGATTACCATTGATGCTAATTACAATTAAATTGGAGGATTTGCTATTAAATCACAGAGTGTGAGCTTGTTTTCCAAGGCCTCCAGGAAGCTAGGAAGAACCTGGGGCTCCTGACATCTACTCTGGCAGATGGGTTTCCTGGATTACACAATTCCCCAGAAGCACAGCATCCTAGCCTTCCTCTTGGAAATGGATCCTGGGCCAGCGTGTCCCAACCTTTGCCCTCACCACCCGCCTGGCGGGGTTCTTTCTGCCTGCCTCCTGGCTGGCCGACTCTGGCCACGTGCCGCCCCTCCCCTTTGCCTGCCTGGGGATCAGATGCCCCAGTGGCTTCGGGTGTCACCAGTGGCTGCTCCCACAGGAAGGTGAAATCGGATCACTGCCTCTGCCCATCTTGGCAGGAGCCCCTGAGCAGAGCATTAACCCTTTTGGGACCCAGCTTGCAAGGGCAACAGGGTTGGTCTAAGAAGCACTTCTGTGGCTGGCAGCGGTCCGAGCCCTTGACATGCATGAGCTCATTTAATCCTCACGCCTGGCTTACAAGATAGGGAACGTCAGCTGAATTGCAGAGAAGAAGACAGGCTCAGGGAGGCTGAGGGACTCATCCAGGGTCGTACAGCTGGTATGCAATGGGGCCAGGTTTGGACCTGGGTTGGGGGTCCTGACTCCCCATCATCTCTTCTCTCCTCCCTCTTCCATTTTCTGTGAGCATGAAGCTAGTAGGCAGCTTCCTTAACATGCAGTGGTCCTGGCTAAGCGGTTGTCTCCCACCCCTGGCCCTGAGTCTGGAGACTGAGTTCTTCTCTTTCCTGCCCTTTGAAGATGCCTGTCATCTAAGCAGACCCCTCTGGTCTTCCTGCTGACCTTTCCTCCCTGGCTCTGCTGCCTGTTGGGTCTCAAGGTCTTGAGGCCATAATGCAGATACGGAGGCTGAGGTCCAGAGACAGGGAGGGGCAAGGGCTGGTCTTTTGTTGCGCAGGGCATCAGTGGCAGATTTTGATCTGGACCCTGAGTCTCCAGGGCAGGGCTTCCTGCCTGTGACCTTGATTTACTGATCTGTAAAAACTGAGATTGTATTTGTACTATGTAAGCAGTTCCTTTTTCAGAAGGCTGTGCCTGGACCCCAGGAGTATGGGCTGGTCCAATGGAGTCCTAGAGTCTGCACCTCACCTCCCACCTCCCTGGGCAGGACCAGGGTGGGACTGGGGCTGGAGGATTCCCTCCCAACTCCTCGGCCGGATCTGGATGCGAGGGGTGGAAGCTGATGCCTCATCTGCTTGTGTCTCCTGGTCTCTAGGGGGTTTCTCTTCACCTGGATCTTAGTCTCGCTCGCCTGTCACCTGGCCTCCACCCAAGGAGCTCCTGAAGGTAACTGTCTCTTCTCTTTGTCCAGGGGAGACAAAGCAGGATGGAAGGGATCTGGGAACGCAGGGGTAGGAGACATCGATGCCCCTAATGGGGAACTCAGTACCTTGGTTTTCTCATCAGTAGAGTGGAGCCAATCATTAACGAATTCTCTCTGGCCTTGAAACCATCCTGTTTGATGTTTTGTGAGGGTAGGAATCACTCAGTGCAGAAATGTAGGGAGGCGATGCTTTGGTTCCTCTCCAGGGCAGAATGTAAGTTACACTAGGTCAGTAAGCCTCAGTTGTCCCCCTTTGTCTGATGGGTACCCCAAGAAGGGCTGACAGAGGCATGAAGGACTCCAGCATCCTTGCCTACTCCTGTGATCTACACTCCCCTTCCTGTGAGATGCGGCTTTTCCCTGCTGTTCCTGAGGATCTGTCCTGGGGGCCCAGGCGGCGGGGGGCCGGGGGCACTGGCTACATAGCTGCCCATGGAAACTGAAACCTCTCCCACATCTGTTTGTCAAGCAGCCACAATGCCTCTTAAAATAGCAGCTCCTCCCCCTCCTCCACGCCAGCCCGTGTGCCGGGACAGGCACCCGGGCACTCCCAGAGCCCCTGTGGCCTGACCTGGCTGCTGGGCAGGGATTGGGCCCCTGGGAGGGGAGGGATGTGCCCGGAAGAGACTTCTGCCGCCCAGCAACATTTTGTGCAAATGTCATATTTTTCCGAGCTTGCTGTTTCCCCCACAAAGTAGGTGAACAGCTGTCCAGAGTCCTGAGTCAGGCACTGGGAAGGGGGCGCGGGGGCAGAGAGGCTGGGGCAGTGAAGCCAGGTTTATGTAATAAAGGGATCTTGCTGTGGCCAGCTGGCCGGGTCCCTCCATCTCGGCATTGGGCTGAATTCATTCCCTGGTCCCCCAGCTCTTCTCCTCTGATGGGATCCTTCCTGCTTGCGTCTCTAGCCTGCCTTCAGGCAGTCAAGGGGCTCCAGTGCAGGAAGACACAGTGATGAAGGAAGGGCCTGGGGCCAAACAGCCTGGGTTTCAAGCCCAGCGGTGCCTCTGATTATAATAAGCTCTGTGACCCTGGGCAAGTTATTGGGTTGGCCAAAAATTTCGTTTGTTGTGGGGGCCCAAACGAACCTTTGGCCAACCCAACATTATATATGGCTCAGCTTTCTCACCCTCTTCTCCGAAAGAGTGGGGATGACAGACAGTACCTGCTTCATAGATGACGGAGAGAGTCAAGAGTTAATGCTTGTAAAGCACTTGGTACATAGTAAATGCTCAATAAACATTAGTTCTTCCTCTTATTGTTGATTATATATTTACCTGTGAAGTTGGGGCAAGAGTGGCCCTTCTGTGTCTCCATGGAGCCCACAGTGGTCAGAGGTTCCTGGAGGCTCAGAGGTGACCACCTCTGCCAGCTCCAGGTGGCTGAGTCAGGAGGACTTGGCCTCTGAACTACAGCGAGTGTGCAGGGGAGGCCTGGGGACTGCCTGGTGGCAGCTTTAGAGCCCGCCTGGAGAGGGTGATAAGGGGAGCCTCCTTGATGCCCCCCGGGCCTGGCTGGTTGTCATCTTCCCAGGGTGAGCGCAAGGGGGCTGCAACTGGTAGGGTGCAGAGAGAGAGGTCTGCAGGGCTGGGCGCCTTCGGTCCCACGTGAGGTGGGGGCGCGGAGAGAGGAGAGGTGGCTTTCTGCCGTTCTGAGGAGCTCCTCCCTTTTAAGTTGTTTATAGTGAGAAGTGTTTTATGATAGTAAGCGGCTTTCCGTGATTAAGTGTATAAGAGACGCTCCTACTCAGAGAATCCTTAAATGGTGGCTTGTTTTAGCTTAGGACCTGGGGACAGACAGAGGTGGGAGAAAGGAGGAATTTGAAGGGAAGTGAACGCCCTTGGGTCCTAGAGAGGAATAAGAGCCCTCAAGCCTGAAACAGCAGCCTGCAGCTACAGAGTCTGGAACATTCTTAGGACTCTGTGGCCACCTCCAGGTCTGGTTCCCCTTGTCTTACAGGCAGGGAAACTGGCTTGGTGATGGGAGATGGGCCGGGGGCGGGGGGGGCAGTGCAGAAAGAAACTTAATCAGAAGCACAGAGTGTAGGGGTGGATGAGGATCAAGAGGAAGACCACCTTATCGTCTCCCAGGGCCCTGATGACGTCAGCACTCTTCATAGCCTCATCTTACAGCGGAGGGAATGGAGGCTCAGAGTCCAGACCTACAGGTGGTCTTGTCCGGCTCTAAAGTCCAGCCTTCTGTTTGCAAAGCCTGCTGTGGAGCCATTATGCTGCTATGCTGCCAGCGTCCAGGTTCTGAGTTTCTCCCAGCCCCTTTATCTCTCTGTCCATCCATCTCACAGCAGTCACCCTGGAGTCTATGAAGAGCTGGCTGCATTCAGCCCAGCGCACGCCCTTTACTCTAGGTGATGAGGGAGAGAGCATTCCACATTCAGGGGTCAGGATACTCAGCTCAGGGGAGGGGGTCTATGGACCTTTCCCAGAGCCCAGTTCCAGATGGAGCCCATCCTTTCCTGCTGAGAAAGGGCTCCCAAGCAGGCGTCTGCAGGTGCTGGCAGCTCAGCTGACTGAAGGAGGTTGAATGACCCGACGAGAGGCAAGGTCAGGAAACCTTTCTATAAACGCCCTGGAAACCCTCTTTTTGCTCTGGCAAGCTCTTGCCAGTGTAATTACCAGGCGGATGTGACCTGGCCAGACCACGGTCAGTTGTCCAAACCCTTTGCCAGAGGACAGAGGTTACAAGAATGCCTCGATTACTTCCTCTGCTCTCTCCAAAGCCACACGGGGAAGAGGGGGTCACTGGAAGTGTCCTCTGCCTTCTGTGTAGACAGCAGCTCCCCCATCTGCTCTAGCAGACTAGGGTTCCTGAAGATGGTGAAACTAGTCCGGTCCCCTGGACATCCTTACCGAGCTCTGGTGACATGAACAATCCTGTTGGTCCCTCACTTATGGGACTGCTTCCGGAGGAGATGACTTTTGAGCCAGAGAAAGGGGGAAACACGCCACACTGCTGCTGCTGCTACTAAGTCTCTTGGGTCGTGTCCGACTCTTCGCGACCCCACGGACTGCAGCCTACCAGCCTCCTCCATCCAACACGCCACATTGGGCAGTCTCTAATACTGTTAGCTCTAGCATTTGGTGATTATCATCATTTTTCATGTTAATAGCTATCCTTCAAACATGCCTATTTTGTGCCAGGACTCTTTTTCCCCTCATTTAATCTTCACCACGTCCTTCTGAGTTTTGGTACTACTATTATCCCATCTAAAAGATGGGAAAACTGAGGCACTGAAGTCACAGCCCTAGTAAGTGGTGGAGCTAGGACTTGAACTCAGGAAGTTTGGCTTCAGCATCTGTGTTTTTAGCCACTCACAGATGGCCTTAACTTATGATGATTCAATTTATGATTTTTTGACTTAATGATGGTGCAAAAGTGAAACTGTACTTGGGGTGTTTGATTTTGATCTTTTGGTCTTCTCCTGGGCTAGCGATATGCAGTATGATTGTCTCTTATGACACCGGGCAGCAGCAGCCACAGCTCCCAGTTGACCATAGGATCACAAAGGGAAACAACCCATATACTTAAACCATTCTGAACTAGCACAATCGTTCTGTCACTTGGTTTTAGTATGTGTGTGAGATAGTTGCTCAGTCACGTCCGACTCTGCAACCACATGGACTATAGCCCACCAGGCTCTTCTGTCCGTGGGATTCTCCAGGCAAGAATACTGGAGTGGGTTGCCATTCCCTTCTCCAGGGAATCTTCCTGATCCAGGGGTCAAACCTGGGTCTTCTGCACTGCAGGCAGATTCTTTACCATCTGAGCTACCAGAGAAGCACTGTTTTTAGTATAGCACTCAATATATTATATGAGATATTTGGCACTTTGTTGTAAAATAGGCTTTGTATGGGGGCTTCCCTGATAGCTCAGTTGGTAAAGAATTCACCTGCAATGCAGGAGACACAGGTTCAATTCCTGGGTCGGGAAGATCCACTGGAGAAGGCATAGGCTACCCATTCCAGTATTCTTGGGCTTCCCTTGTGGCTCAGCTGGTAGAGAATTTGCCCAATGCGGGAGACCTGGGCTCCATCCCTGGGTTGGGAATATCCCCTGGAGAAGGGAAAGGCTACCCACTCCAGTATTCTGGCCTGGAGAATTCCATAGACTGTATAGTCCATGGGGTCACAAAGAGTTGGACATGACTAGGCAACTTTCACTTTCAGGCTTTGTGTGAGATGATTTAGTCTAACGATAAGTGTTCTGAGCTTAAGGTAGGCTAGCTAAACTGTGATGCTCACTAGGTTAGGTGTATTAAGTGCATCTTTGACTTAGGATGTGACATTTGTTGTATGGGGCTGTAACTGCATTGGAAGTGAAGGACGGTCTGTGTGTACACAGGATCACACAGCCCAGCAAGGGGCGGGTTCCAGTTCTGCTCTGTCAGTCACAGCTGCGGGGCTGCAGGCAGCAGTGGGTGGGCCGTCCTCACCGTCGCTGTGGCCGGAAGCAGGCCCTGACCGTGCCCTCTCTCCCCTCCTGCCCTCCCTTTCCAGATGTGGACGTCCTCCAGCGGCTGGGCCTCAGCTGGACAAAGGCGGCGGGCGGCCGGAGCCCCCCACCCCCGGGGTCATCCCGTTCCAGACGGGCTTCATCTTCACTCAGCGGGCCCGGCTCCAGGCTCCCACGGCCGCCGTCGTCCCTGCTGCCCTGGGCACGGAGCTGGCACTGGTGCTCAGCCTCTGCTCCCACCGGGTGAACCATGCCTTCCTCTTCGCCGTCCGCAGCCGGAAGCGCAAGCTGCAGCTGGGCCTGCAGTTCCTCCCTGGCAAGACTGTGGTCCACCTGGGGCCCCGGCGCTCTGTAGCCTTCGACCTTGACGTCCACGATGGGCGCTGGCACCACCTGGCCCTGGAGCTCCACAGCCACACGATCACCCTGGTGACGGCCTGCGGGCAGCGCCGGATGCCCATCTCGCTGCCTTTCCACAGGGACCCAGCGCTTGACCCTGATGGCTTGTTCCTCTTTGGGAAGATGAGCCCGCATGCGGTCCAGTTCGAGGGGCCCTGTGCCAGTTCAGTATCTACCCCGTGGCGCAGGTCGCTCACAATTACTGTACCCACCTGAGAAAGCAGTGTGGACAGGCTGACACCTACCGGCCCCAGCTGGGACCCTTCTTCCCCGAGACTCTGGCACACCCCTCACCTTCCAGACCGACCTCGCCCGGTTGGGCCTGGAGAATCTGACCACTGCCTCGCCAGCCCTGGAGTCACGGCCGGCAGGCAGGGGGCCTGGGGTGACTGTGGGGCCTGCCGTGCCCATCAGGCCCATGAGGACTAGCACCACACGCCCGCCCCAGCCCATCACATCCCATCTAGCCTGGACCCCCCTGCCCCCTGCCAAGCTATCAGCCAGTGAAGGGCCTCCTCCTGTGTCCCCGGTCTCTCCTGCCAGCTCCCCTAGACCTGTCCAGCCACTGCAGAAGAACACAGCCAACAAGACCTCCAAAAGTCACCCTGCCACATTTTCAGCCCTTTCTCCTTCAATTGCCCCGGTCAGAAGCCCCCGTCCCACCCAGAAGACAGCTCTGCCTGCCTTCACAAAGCCAGCCCCACCCACCAAGAAGCCGGTGCTACCTACTTCTCAGCCCATTCCTGCCAAAGTCTCCCGTCCCACAGTGAAGCCGATCCAGAGGAACCCCGGCATGCCCAGACTCCCGCCACCCAGTGCCCGGCCCCTACCTCCAGCTGCTGCCTCCTCTAAAAGCCTCTGCCCCCAGTGGTCCAGGCTGAGGCCAAGATGAGTAGTCATGCCAGTGCGTCGGCTCCTGCCCACACCAGCACACGCAGACCTCCCCCACCCACAGTCCCGCCCCCATCACCTGTCCCCAGTCCTAGCCCTCCCAGGACTGCTCGGCCACCGGCCACAGTGATGCCTCCCACCCCTCACTCCTGGTTCAGCCTCCACTGGAAGCAAGAAACCCACTGGATCAGAAGCCACAAAGAAAGTCAGACCCCGGAAGCCCGTCCCGCTCAGATCTGGGAAGGCAGCCCGGGATGTCCCACTGAACGATCCGACAAGGGGGTCCAGCCCCAGACAGCCCCAGGCCAGGCAGCAGACCACTCCGGCTCCCCCAGTGCTGGCCCCGGCACGATTCCTGTCCTCCACCCCCAGCCCATCAGTACTGGCTATTCGTTCTTCCACCTGGTGGGACCCACACCTTTCCTGCTGCTGATGGGACCTCCGGGACCCAAGGGAGACTGTGGTTTGCCGGTAAGAGTTGGTGGGTGTGCGTTCTGCTTGGAGCTTGAGTGGCTGATAGGGGTGGTTGGGCGGTTGCTCTTAATCAGGGCAGAGGAAGAAAAGCTAGACCGAAGAGCTGGTTACGGGCAGAGCCTCGACTTGAACCTGGGCCCTCACATGCCTCCATCTCTCCCATATTCATGAATTGTACATCCTGCCTCAGATCTGTGGTCCCCTGGGATGATCTTGGGTCTGGTGGCCCCCCCAGATAAGAGCAACTCTGGGCTTTGGTTGGCCCAAGCCCCAGCTGACTGTTCGCTAACATAACTGTGAAGGTTGAGTGGGTGAAGGAAAACCATGAACTGACTGGCCCCTGGTCCCACAGTCCCCAAAGGCCAGCTCTCTGACTCCTGGACCAGAGTTCCTCTAGCCCCCTGGCTTGTCTGCAAGTTTCAGGCGAAGGTTGTCCATGGGTAGTCCTGAATATGTTTTGTTTGGCACATACAACATTGTTTAAAAATATTTAATAAGTGATTAATATTTTTTGAATGTGAGAGATTTCTTATAAAAGACAGGGTGACCAGCTTTTCTTGGAAGAAGGGAGAGAGGCAGTGCCCCACGGGCTGTGGCCGGTTTGCGGCTGCTTTGTTGGACAGGACAAGCCCGCTCTTGTCTGTACTCATCTACACATCTCTTGATTGGTCTTCCAACCCAGTCCTTTCATCTTGTTTCTCTTACCTGCTCGGCTCCTATAAGACATCTGATTTATGGGCCCTGGTAGAGAAGTTTGGGGTAAGAAAGGTCAGGGTGAGTGCAAACAATCAAGGAAGAGAGAAAGAACAAGCACGAACAATCAAGGAAGAGAGAAAGAACATTCCGCGTGCAGGAGAGCGTCTTGGGGTTGATGCCTCCAGCGTGCCTGGGACTGTCTCCAGGGGCAACGACCTTTCTGCAGCTGGAGGCCAATTCCTCCGGTGGGGGGATTGATGAGACGGAGTTTCCAGAAAGCTCGGGCCTCCGCTCTGTTCCCCTGCCTTGGAGATGACCACTGTGTGGGTTCTTCCTGGGGTCGAGTCTCCCGCCAGGCCCCAGGCTTGGGGTTAGGCTCCCCACAATATGGAGGCACTGGTAGGTGCTGGGAATTCCCAGGCCTTACAAACACACTTAATGAGTTTTAATAATCATGAGGAATAATATTTATTCAGTCTGTCTCCAAGGGGACTGAGAGCCCGTTTTTATTATAACCATATTGTAGAACTTATGGAAACTGTATGCATTGCTTTGCAATTATGTCAACATTCTGTTCAGGTCCCGCATTCTGAAATTGGCAAAGTAGGGAGCGGGGAGCCGAGGGAAGCAGGCTCCCCACTCCAGGCTACCCAGTCCTACTCAGGTGCCAGGTACCTTTGGCCTGTGACAGCTCAGCCTCCCAAGCTGTGGGGCTGCCAGCCTCGCTGGCTGTGAGGTTGAAAGGGGGTGAATTGTCCCCCTCTGACAGAGGAGGGTGAAGTGTAGGGTCTCCACCCTGCCGAGTGGAGGGGGCCAACCCTGTCCCGCAGGGCTGTGTGTGATGTAGAGCGAGAGAGGCCATGGACGAGCCTGCAGAGCTGGAGCAGGAGCAGGTTCCCAGGGTGTAGACTCTGCCTCGGGCCTTTCCGGCTGCCTGAGCTGTGGACTCTTCTCCCGGAGTTCAGTGATGCAGGTCAGCAGGAGGTGAGGCCTCTTGCCAGAACTGGTCTGGATCTCTTCCCACCCTGATCGAAGAAGGTGCTGGAGTTGACCTGTTCAGTGGATGGGTGCTTAGGGATCATTCAATTCACCCTTGCCATTGTGCAGGTGGGGAGCCTAGAGACTGGGTCCAGAAAGGGCTAGGATTCACTCAAGCCTCACAGCACATTGGAGGCCAAGCTGAAGTTACACCCCGGCTCCAGACTCCAAGATCAGCGCGTTCCAATTCTGAGATGCTAGGACTCAGGGCTTGGAGGCCGGGGGGCTTGCGGAGAGGGAGGCCCTGTCCTTGATCTGAAGTGAAGTGTTCAGTGTCTAGAACATCTTCTGTTTCTATACCTAGCACATTCATGAGTTATTTCTATACATGTAGCATCTTCCTTTAGGACCTTGTAGAAACTGGTCCAGAGGGTAGGATGTGTGCCCTGACCCCTGCTCTACGAAGCAGGGCTGGGGAGACAAAAGACTTGGCCAAGGGCACCCGGAATGATCTTGCAGGAGGAGTTGGGATGCAGTTTCTGTGGGGACCAAGGCTCTTCTTCCTCCTCCAGCCCAGAACAGATGAGGGCAAGAGGGAAGACATCAGTCTGTCCGGGTGCCATCCTGCCTGACGTCCTGTGCAATCCCCTCATCCCGCCCGCCCCTCAGCTCAGAACCTAATCTTACTCCAGTAGGAACCAAGAGGCTTCTAGAAGCTTTGTCCAATCTGCTGTGGCAAGCTGGTCATTTATATTTCACCAGATAGCAGAAATGATTAATCGAAGTGGTGTCTTTGAGTAACAGCGGCAAAAACTGATTCTGACAAGTGTTCCTTCTCTTCTCCCTTGTCCTCACCCAGAAGCCTCATATACGTTTGGGATGGAGCCCCAGCAGAGTAGAAGCTGCAGTGCCCGGGCATGAAATTTAATTGTCTGCAGTCTGGGCACACACCAATCTGGGTTTAAATCCTAGCTCCACTCCTTCCTAGCTCTTCCAGAGCTTCAGTTTCTGCAGAATGTAAGAGGATAATAGCTCCCACCTCCTGTGAGGAAGCAAGCTGAGGGATCTCCAGGGCCACCTGCGAGTTCTAGATTTGTTGGGTGATAACTTCTTTCCTCTCCCTGAGGCTGTCTCTTCTCTGTGACTGGCTTTGGGAGAATTCCCTTCTTATAATTCATTCACTGCAGGTCCTTTCAGAGCCTGAGAAGATTCTATTTCCTTTTTGAAAAAATAATTTTTATGTGTTTATTTTTGGCTGCGCTGGGTCTTCAGGGCTACGCTGGCTTTTCTCTAGCTGTGCACGGGGGCTTACTGCAGTGGCTTCTCTTGTTGCGGAGCATGGGCTTTAGGGTACACGGGCTTCAGTAGTTGTGGCTTGTGGGCTCAGTGGTTGCAACTCTCGTGCTCTAGATAGAGCGTAGTCTCAGCAGTGGTGGGACATGGACTTAGTTGTTTCACCAGAAGTGGGATCTTCCATTGGCAGGCAGGATTCTTTACCACTGAGCCACTAGGGAAGCCCCTGAGAGGGTTTTCAAGGCTGTATCTGACTTGTTCTGCATGGATCTCAAGGGGCATGGGACAGACTGGCAGAGTCTGAGACACAGCTCTGGGTGCAGGCTGGCCAGGAGTTGTAGCCACTTTGGGAGGGAGCTCTGTGGGAGCTCCCAGGAGTGGCGGGGGGGAGCATGGAAAAGCTGAGCTTGGCCCCGGGTCAGTAGGGGTGGGGGAGGCTGCGGTTCACAGAGGCTGCACAGAAGCTGCACAGAAGCCCTACGCCCAGGAGGAGGCGAGTCAAGGCCTTATTTATTCACGCTCAGGCTGCTGGCATTTGCACGCCCTTGCACTTTTTCCAAGTGTCACCTCAGGGAGACCCAGCTGAGCGCCTGGCCCGCAGTAGATACTCCATGACTATCTAGGAGATGAATGAAGGAATTTGATCCTTACGAAAAACAGGGTGTCCTGGCACGCAGGCCAGGCTCTTTGAAGTTACACAGATCTCTGCTGCCGGTGGGTAAGACAGCGCAAGGAGTGCAGAAGCGCACAGAATTTGGTATGACCTGAGTTTGAACCATTTCCTTATCCAGCCATCTTTTCCTTCTTTCAACAGATGTTGAATGAGTGCCTTCTGGGCGCTAGGTGCTGTGTGACCTTTGGCAAGTCACTTGACCTCTCTGAATCTTAGTTTTTACCTCTGTAAAAAGACGGTATGGTGCCACCTACTTTTCCAGGGCTGTGTGGGTTGTCTGCCTCCAACATTAGAATCTGGATAGCTGTGGCTGGTTATGGATGTGCTGATGGCTGAGGCAGGGGGAATGGGCACCCTGAGAGAACCGAGAGCTTCTGGCATAGGAGGGCCTTTATGCTGCTGGCGGTTACGAATCAGAACTAGATCTTGAGTCGTTTACCCCTTATACTGGCATCGTCTAGAACACAGGAGGATAGAGGAGTTAGTTGTTTGGCATGTCCTTTGCCTTTGGCATGTCCTTTCTGAGCTCCTGCTGCGTGCCAGGCTCTGTGTGGAGCAGTTTGCATGCTGTATCCTGTGGCCCAGGCAGGGGACAGTGTAACGGAGGGGAGTTTAAGGAAGCGACTGTTTACAGAGGCATGGGCACCATCAGGAGAATCGACAGGGGCTGGAGAAGCACATGGGGTCCCACCTGAAGGTACAAGAGGAGGGGAAGGTATTGCCACAAGCCAGTGAGTTAGAACATGAACTGGGGTCTCCGACAGGAGCTGGAACCAAACACAGCAAGGAGGGAGAAGGGAGAGAAGTACCCCACCCACCCTCTCTTTCTTCTCTGCAGTTACCTGCTGGGCCCTGCCGTTGACAGGACTCAGCCAGAAGCCTGGGGGTACGGCCTGTAGATGGGGGCTTCTCAGGACACAGAATGGATTTGGAAAGTGAATGGAGAATACCAGGCACACATACACGTTATCTTGGGGGAAAAAAGGCTATTGTATTCCCATTTTACAGTGGGGCAAACTGAGGCCAGGGAGATAAAGCAATTTGCTCAAGGTCTTACTGAAAAGCTCTGTCCTAGTAGGCCCTTCCTTAGGACAGAGACTGGGAGAGCTCAGCGCCCTGTGGGCTAACCTTGGGAATAATCTTGAGCTCAGATAGTTAGCGATGGAGGAGCCTTTGAGATCCCCTGCCTCCCCCACCTGGCTACAGGCACCAAGCAGAACCCTGAGAATGAAAGGTCATTGCTCAGGGTCACCCAGATGTTAGCAGCACAGTCAGGACTGGACTTGGGTCTCCCAGGTCCCAGGCCTGCGAAATCTCTTCTTGCTTGCTGCCAGGGGCCAGGCCAGCCAGGATTTCCTTCCTTCTGCAAGGCTTGGCAGGCAGGCTATTGTAGCTGGACACAAGGGTGGACTTGTTCCTTGGGATGGGGTTCCCCAAGGCCTGGCTGCTGGGGGCCAGGACCCTTGGGGAAAGCCTGGAGCGGCTGCTTGGTTGTGTCCATAGTTCTGTTTGCGCACGAGTCCAGGCCTCGCCCACCTCCCCCAGACAGGCCTGCTGCCCCCGCACCTCCTCCTCAGCTCCAGGCCCTCTCAGAGGCCCCGTTGTTTGCAGCGTGAAGTGGAAAAATCCCACCCCGGCCTCGTGAATCATCCCAGAGTCACTCACTCAGGCTTCAGGCCTTGGAAAGAAATGGCAGCATTTTTCCACTGCATGGGGAGCAGGCAGGGTCTTCGGATCAAGCGAGAGGGGCAGGGGGCATCCAGCCTCACTGACTGTGGGGGGTCGGACCTGGGAACGCGGCTGGGCAGCTGGGCTGCCATGTCAAGGAGTGCGTCACCAGGCTGGGCTATGGTTCCTGACTGGCACTTAGAGTCTGCTCCGCAGATGTTGGGGATGAGGTCAGACTCCAGGCTGGATGCCCCCGTTTCTGGGGCAGGAAATGTGCCAAGAGGGTGTGTCCAGGCCTCTGCAGTAGTGGCCCTCCCAGGGTCCACCAGGGAGCTACACTCCACATAGACTGTCCTTCAGTGGAGCCCTACCTAGCCTTCACCCCGCTGGGCCTTGGCCACCTTCTCTGGGAGCTGGGTGTGATCTCACCTTTTCTCTCCCGCCGAATAACCTAGAAGAGGAAATCATCACCATCCAAAATTCAGGAGATGCCCAGTGTCAGGGAGGTTCTGGGATGTTCATTTCACAGATGCCTACAGAGGATAGGGGCCTTGCCCAGGTTTGCACACCTAGTCACAATGCACCTGGCCAAGGTTGTGTGGATACTCCTCAGGATAGGAGAATAAGTCAAACCCAGCTTCAATGAGCTGTGTGGCCTAGAGGAAATCACTCTGCCTCTCTGAGCTTCTCTCTGGTTTCTTACCTGTGAAAAGGGCTTCGTCATGAGAATGATACCTACGGGAATGCTTGGCTTTAGCCCCCGGCGTTTCCTTTGATTCTGGGTCATTTGGAAGAGGAGGGCCGAAGAAGGGCTTTCTAGGAAGGGGAAATCTTTGCTCTCCCCCAAAACAGATGCTGAGGAAGGTGGCTTGACATTTTGAGCTGGGGAATTTCCAGCAGCTTGCTTAACAGAAACAGCACTAACTTTCTGGGCATAAACTGTGCCAGGCACCAGGATTAGCACTTTTTATAGATTATCTGTCAGCGAGGTGCTCTTGCAGCCTCATTTTACAGTGAAGGAGTGAAGCCTTGGAAACTGGAAAGAATTTGGCCAAAGCCACACAGCTAGTAGGTGGGGGTGCCCAGTGTGGACCCAGGGCCCTGTCTTAAACTGCATTCTACTGCTCCTCAGGGAGAAACAGAGAGTAGGCTGGCCTTGATTCTCAAACCTGTAGTGGTAGATAGAAGACTGGAAACTCTCTACCCAACCCCTAGGCTCTGGATGGAAGGAACGCTGCTGGCTGCCAGTTTGGCCAGAGGTACTTGGAGGCTTGAGGTGCCCAGGACTTGCCTGAGGTCATGCAGCAGCCCCCTTCGCTCCAGTTCGGTCTCTTTCCAGTGACCCAGGGGCCTTGGTTCCCATATCTGCCTGTCTGGCTCTCTCTTCTGATTTTTTTTTCACGGACGAGCAAGCTCATGGTGTTCACAGACCATAACTGTGAGCTGAGGCTGCCCAGTGTGAGATCTGGATTAATTACCAGCCAAATCGTACTGGGTTTTCAACACCGATTCTAACTCTGGGCAGGAAACCTGGAATCTCATTGATGGTTATTTGAAACAAATGAATTCCCCAGGCCTCACACATCCTCGAAAGCCTGGCTTCCTTTGAAAGTTCTGTGTTCAGTTCTTTACATCAGGCACTTAGTTAATCCTCCTTTACTCCTCTGATGTAGGCAGGACAGTAGCCGGGAGGCAGGACAGCCGCGGAGACTCAGGCCGAAGGCCCTGTGCCAAGTCTCCAGCTAGTAAATAGCGAGACGAGAGGATTTGAATAAAGGTCAGCCTGTGGCTCAGCAAATCTGCTCGGGTGCCTCGCTTCCTATGGGAAGGAAGAGAACTGAGAACATGCAGGTGCTCCCCGAATGCCACGTGGCAAGATTAGCCCTGTCTTATGGGGGATATGGGGGGCACCAAGTGTTGTTGAGCCAGGAGATGCCTTGGGAAGGTGAAACTGGCTGTGTGGAGGAAGACTGGAGAGGGCAGAGGGTGGAGGTGAGGGGACAAGTGAAGGAGGTGATGCCAGTTCTCGGAGGGTGATGATGAAGGCTGAAGCCGGCTAAGTCCCCTGGACTAGACAGGACGTTTGAGTGACAGTTGCATACTAGGCCCCATGTTATATGTTTGCTATTTCATTTCATCTTCACAATAATCCAATGAGAAGGGTATCATTGCCCCATTTTATAGGCACAGGCTGGTTAAGAAACCTGCCCAAACCCAGCTGGTAGGTGGCAGCGCTGGGATTTGAACTCAAAAGCCTTTGCGTACACCCTTTAGTGACACTGACTCTCTCTGTGTGACTGAGAGATGCTAGTGTGACCTTGGACAGGTCCCTTCTCTGCTCAGGCTCTGCAGAGCACTTGGCTGAACTCTGAGGTCTTTTGCTGTTTTAGTTTCTCAAACATTTGGCTGAGGCTTGGGGAGAGAGAGATGACTCATATCCCATTAATTCCTTTGAGGAGACCATGGTCTAGTGGGGAGAGCGGGCTTCTAAGCAGACAATTCCCCAAATAAAATACAGTGACCTTTAAAGCAGAGGGAAAGAGGGGACTTGGCCCAACTTGGGGGAGGGATCAAAGAAGGCTTCCTGGAGGAGGTGATACCCTGAATTAGCTATGTAATGAAAGATGAGAGCTTCAGAGACCAAGAAAACAACAGCTGCAAAGACCAGAAAGCCCCAAAGAGCAGAATTCCTCTGGCTAGGACCTCAAGGGACCTCTCTTCTCAGCTATGGGGTCTTCATGCCCAGAGCTCTGCACAGGTTTGTTGAATGACTACCTGACCCCATTCTATTCTGCCGCGTGGTACTGATGCTATCTTCTTGCTTTTTATTCAGGGTCCTCCTGGACTGCCTGGGCTTCCTGGACCCCCTGGCGCCCGGGGTCCTCGGGTAAGTGATCACATGCTGTGCTTGAGTTCTGGTTGGCTCAGTGTCCTGTATCCCACTGTCCCTGGAGTCCCAGCTTTGCTGAGTGTCCACATGCTGTCTGGCATCCCTTCTCCACTTTGTCCGTTGGAGTGGACGTGGGGCTTTTAGGGGTCATGGGGTGTCCAGATGAGGCACGGGAAAGTGAGAACCTCTTTCAGGGTCTCAGCTGTCCACTGTGGGTATCACCTTGGGCAGCCTGCAGTAGAGTGGGGGTTTCTGCAGATTACATCCCGTTAGCTGATGAGCTTTGGTGTTCGGCTGGGAAAAAAGCTGACTTGGAAGAGCATGACCCTTGCAGCCATCTTCCCATCTCTGCTGGGCCAACCTGGGGTAGGGATGCTGACAGAGGCAACCAGATGGGCCATGCCAGGGATGGGGTGAGCTCCCCATGCTGAGAGGTTCAACCAGAGTCTGGAGGATGGCTTGGCAGGGCTTTGGTGGCTGATAGGAGCTAGCCCCAACCTCGGAGTGGAAAATATTAATAGCTCTGGTCTGTTGTGCCTGGGATGTCACTTAACGCTGCCTTATTTGATCCTCTCTCCTTCTAGGGCCCGCATGGGCCAGTATGATCACTCTCATGTAGGGATGAGAAAACCGAATAACTAAGAAATGGAAGAGTCAGGACTGGAACTCAGCTCCTAACCATATGATATGGGGACTCTTGAGGGACCTCTTGGAGAGGAATCTCTCCTTTTCCCAAGGGGGCTTAGACCCACGGCGCCTGGCATCTGTGCCCAGGCTGAATCAGCCTTTCCCACGCTGGGTGCCTGGCGAGGCCCTGGCAGAGATAGCTGCCTGGGGCATATTTTTAGCTCTGAGCCCAGCGGATGGTTCTGGTTATGCAATTACTCGAGCCCTAGTTCCCTCCAGACCTGGCCCTGTGCTCCCTGGGCCCAGGACTCTGGAATCTGCTGTCTGAAGTGGCATTTCCTCCTGGCTTTGGAGTCTCCATGGAGCACTTGCCCAGAGCTGGGGACCACAGAGATATCATGGACACTGCTGGCCAAGGGACCTTGTTGTCTGGAACCAGGACGAGGCCCCAGGACCTAGCATCCCAGGTGCTGGCAATCTGCCTGGGTCTCTAAACTCCTCATGAGCCCCCAGCTTCTGCAGGATTGTCCTCCTGACCCGGCATGTCCTCCTTTGCAAAATCCTCCTCCATCCGTGCCTCAGATCAAATGCTCCCTCCTTTTCTGATGATCGCCTTCTTCTTAGAGCTCCTGTGGCAGTTAACTACACGATTCCTCGGCAGAAAGCTCACACTGACCATTGAACTCTGTCACCTGAGTGGCATATGCAGGATCCCCTCCCAGCTTTCTAACCTTCCTGATAAATAAGTTACAGCATTATCCCCATTTTACAGGTGAGGAAAGTGAGGCGCAGAAAGAGGCAGTGACTTTGACTAAGGACAAGCATGGAGTAAATGCCAGAGCCCAGATTGAACCTGGACTGCAGAGCCCATGACCTTAAACTACCTGTTGTGCTGGTTTTCCCTTCTGCTTAGCTGAGCCCCTCTGGGCCAGAGACAGGTCCTATTGACTGTTTTTTCTTACCTGATGCCTAGCAAAGTCTCCTGCATCAGAATATGCTGGGCAAATGCTTGCTGACGTCAAGTTCTAGTCTAGGAGTCAAGAACATTTCCCAGGAGAGAATGGATGGATGTACATGTATGGTTGAGTTCCTTTTCTGTTCACTGGTAACTGTCACGACATTGTTTGTTAATTGGCTATATCCCAGTACAAAAGAAAAAAAGAGTATTTCCCCCAAGAAGCTGTGTGGCCTTAGGCAAGTCCTTTCCCTAGTGTGGGGCCCAGTTTCTGCATTTATAAAACACGGGATCCTGGTAAGACATTTCCAGCCAAGATTCCTTCCAACTCTGAAGTTCTACAAGTGAGGGAATGACTCTCCTGATATCCCTCTCAGGCTCTTGGAGGACTCCCCCTGCTCCCCTGGAGCCCATCACCCCGTTTCTAGATGGGAAATTCCATAGATCGTAAAATTCCAAAGATAATACAATGCTGGGACCAAGCAATCCCAGTTCCTCTTACAGATCGTGGTGGCTTTGGGGCTCGGGGAGGGGGCGGGGCCTCACCTGAGGTTGCCAGGAGGCTCCGTGGCTTGGCCCTCCCCACCTCTGCGTATTCCCTCGGCCCAACCAGGGGAATCCCTCGGCCTCCCTCCACTCAGCTTTCTGGGCTGCAGCGTTTGTAGAAGCGGTCTGCTTGGCTCCCAGTCAACTATGTGGTTAGTTCTCTGCAAGGCAATGGCTGGAGCGGGGAATGAAGGTGGGGGCGGGAAAGCAGGAAGCCCCCACCTCCCTGAGGGGTAGCCGGGTGCTCTAGCCCTCCATCTTTGGGCAGCTGGGGGCATGGCTGGGGAGACGTAGTCATTCCTGACCTTGTCTACAACATCCTTCATCTGGTTCTAGGGTACTGGATGTGAGGTCCCCTCCTCGAACATCCTTCGTCTAACCTTTTCCAAATTCAGGTTGAGCTCTGAGCTTAGATCCCAGGAGCCCAGACTGGGGTGAAGCTCAGGTCTTCCAGATCCCTCAGAGACCATGAGTTTCCTATCATTCATGGAATTGATGGGGAGACCGAGCCTGGGGAGAGGGGAGACTCAGAGCTGGGACCAGGTTGCATCTAGTTGCCAGGATACAGCATTTGGTGAAATATCGGGAAGGGGCTTGCAGGGCTGATTATTTTGGAGGTTACCCGTGACACCGTTATAAATCCCTAGGCTGAGTGAGCTTCTGAACTCGGCTTCTCCTTGACATGGACTGGGAAGGGGAGGGTCCCAGCTCAGGCATGAAGGAAGAGGGAGGTGCCTCGGGTGGAGTGTGATGGGCTGCAGCTGGGAAGTTGGCCTTGAAGCGAGAGGAAGGAAGCGAATTCATACACAGCCAGATAAGTCAAGAGGGGCCACGGAGGAGGGCAGTGTGTCTGGAGGCTGTTGTGGTAGGGGGCACCCCTTGAGATGCCTGTCTCCACCCTTAGTGCCTCAGATTATTCTTACTGGACAAAGACTCTCAGAAAGTAGTCGACTTTTAGGACTCTGTTTATATTACTGGGCTGCAGGATGCTAGCCCAGGGCCTTTGCAGAGAAAGTGGACATAAGGCCCCAGCTGTTATAAGGGACGTTCAAATATGGCCTGGGAAAATCTAGTGCCACGAATAAGCCTTGGACTTGAAGCCAACAAACGGGTTCCAGCCCTTGTTTGGCCACCACTCTGCTGTGTGACCTTGGCAAAGACCCTTTGACTCTCTGGGTTTAGTCTTCCCAGCTGTTTCATGGTCCCTGAGGGACTCTGTAAGCTCAGAACATGTAGAAATCTAAGGGAGAAAACTCTGACTACCGTGGTGGCCGTAGAAGAGACGCGCCCTTGTTCAGAGGAGGCCGAGTGCTCCCGTGACTGCGCGTGCAGCTCCAGAGGCTCGTGCAGAGTCCAGTTGGAGTCTGAAGGGTAGAAAGTTTCCCTTAAGCAGGAGGAGTCCCAGAAGGTTCCCTGGAAAAAGTGGCATTAAAGCCAGGTCTTGAAGGATGGGTTGGGTTTCATCTGGAGGGAATGGATGGGAAAGGCATTCCAGATGATAGAATAGCATGGCATAGGCGATGTGAGGAGGAAGTACCAGGTATGGGGCAGGGCAGCCAATACCTGAGTGTGCTCTGAGTCTAAGGAAGCAAGTGTGGGAGGGGCTGGTGGGGCCAGGTGCAGAGAGTATGGAGAAGTGATCCAATTTAAGGGCTTGTGCTTGGAAGCTGCACAAGGGGAGGTTTGACAAACCCCTGAGGTTTGTCCCTTAGCACCCAGGTGACCTGGGGAAAGTTGTAAAACTCTATGGATGGCAGCTTCCTCATCTTGAAAATGAGAATCATGGTAGCACCTGTCTTGTGGGTTAAAAAGATAAAATGAGGTGATGCACAGAAAGAGCTGAGCACAGGGCCAGGCATCAAGAGAGCCTTTCTGCAAGCAGCTGCTGTGGCCAGACTGCTGAGACTTTGCTAGTGGAGAAGACCCAGCGGGCGGGCAGAAGTGCTAGGCCTTGCTTTAGGAAGTGGGATGCTCCTCTTTAACCTTCATCTCTTTTTCTCTTTTCCCTTTCAGGGTCCTCCTGGGCCTTATGGAAATCCAGGCCTCCCTGGCCCCCCTGGAGCCAAAGTGAGTATATGCTGTGGGGTCTGGAGATACAGCCATGGGGTGGAAGTTGGGGTTTGGGCCTCGTACTGGGGGAAGCTTCCTTTCTCAGAGGCTCCTGGCAGGAAGGCCTCAGAGTCTCCATGGAAAATCCATGTCTAGGTGACCAGCACTCCCTGAAGGCCTCCCAGGTGCCAGGCCTGGAGCCCCAGCAAGGAGTTCGGAGTTTAGCAACTGGTGGGGAGGGGCTGGTGGGGGAGGAGGGCGTCTGGAACCTAGGGTCCTCAAAGCGGGTGGGAAGAAAGGTCATCTGCTGCTAAACAGGGGAGGGCCTTGGAGATCCAGCCTCAGCATGTTACTGGGTCATAGGACACACCCTGGGGAGGCAGATCAAGTTTTGAGCTGGGGAGGGATGTGGAAAGATCACGTTTGAGAAAAATCCCTGGATGCCGTGTGGAAGGCAGGCTGGGGGCCTGGGGACCAGGGTAGAGGCAGGGAGACCTAAGGTGATACAGGCCAGTGTGGGGTGCGGGAGGAAGGGAATGGGTGCCTCGGCGATGTGAAGGTGAGATAGAGGACTTGGTGATGGACAAGAGGAGAGAGACAGGGATTCTCTCTTTAGCTTCAGTGGCCAAACCAGGGAAACAGAGGAAGGAATGTTACATTTGGGAATCTGTAGCCCAGCCAGGCAGAGATGATTCGTGGACATCCTGAAACTCAGGGGACCTCTGAGGTGGAGATGGAACCCTGGGGGGTGGCTATCACAGAGATGCCACCTTTGGACTGCAGATGAGACCAGAAACCCAGGTGACTGGGGCTCTGATGACTGGGGGGCTCCAGCTCTGGGGAGCCAGGAAAGAACAGAGCTGTCCAGGGCGGCGTGTGGAGTGAGAAGCCCCAGGATGAGTATGGGCCAGGAATATTAAGTTTATAAGGAGTAGCCTCAAGTGATGGCTGGAGAAATAGGAGGAGGGGTCAGGGGAGCCAAGAGCACAACAATTGTGTTGAGAAGAGCACGGGGCAGGCTGGGAAAGGCAGAGGGTCTGCCCAGCTGTCAGCTGCAGGGTAACCAGGTGAAGAGATCCCTGGGCTTTGGCCCGGGCTCAGGGTCCTTTGCTAATCTGCTACAAAGGTCCTGCAGCTTATGGAAAACAATTAGCCAACTGGCCCCAGCTCATGCTGTGATTGCCAGCTGAGCATCCTCCATAAGCTAGTTCCGACTCCTGGAGCTCTTTGGGGGAAAAATGTACACAGGTAGCCCTGGATGTGTGACAGTATGGTACCAGAGTGCTGGTGCAGAGCCCTCGCACAGAGCTGCAGGAGCACTCGCCTCCGCCTCTGTGGCTATGTGACTTCAGCCAGGACTGAGCTGGGGTCCTTTCTTGGAAAGTGAGCCCAGAGGCCTTGGGCCAGCAGCTGCCTGGAGGGGCTCTGGGTTTTAACAAGGCAAACACCGATCATGCCAAGTACTGTATATTGAACCCTTACTCTGTGCTAGACACTGCATGCGCTTCACGTAGTCTCATTTGCTCTCCACAAAGACCTAATGAGATGGTCGGGTTACTGTACCCATTTGCAGATGGGGAAACTGAGACTCAGGCAGATGATTAAGACCCTGCCTAGGAAAGGGCAGTGGGACCTGCCCCCATGAGTCAGGCAGAGGGTCTGAATTCTCCTTGGGAAACTTCTGCTTTGCAGAGGCTTCTGGTCTCCCAGGCCTGGGTAGATCAAGATGCTAAGGATTAGCCACTGTTTTGATTGCCAGGCTTGCTCAAGAACACGCCTTTCTTGGCCTGCTCTGGGACTGTCTGGTCCTTCCCCGCCTCCCCCACCACTCCCAGACTTGACCCCCTGCTCCTACGGTAGCAGATGCTCCATCAGCTTCTCCCCTGTCCACACCGGCCCCAGTCTGGCCTGCAGCCCACCCCCTCATCCTGCCAGCAGATGTAGGGAAACAGGAGGAGAACCTAGCAGCTGCTTTTCCTGCCATTTTGAGGAGCTGTTCTAAGTGTGGTGAGGGAGGCTCAGTCCTGGCAGATGAGCCCTCCTGCGGCTATACAGAGCTGGAACTCGGGGCCTCACGGACAGGTTTCCAGCTTGCTTCTGTATAAACAAACAAGGGAGCGGGTTCCAGAAAATATACTGGAATGGGAGTTTTCTCCCAGTAGAATTTGCATTAAAATGCCCTGGGGAAAAGTCACGCCCTTTTCCTGGACGCTTGACTGGGAGTCTATGAGGTGAGCCCAAGTGGATCCCAGGCAGTTCAGTAGGACTGAAGGCCCCAGGCTGCTGGACTTTGGCCCTGGGCTGCTGTTCATCTGTGGTTTGGCCAGGATGGGGTTAAAGAAAGGCTCTTCTGGGACAGAATTCCTGAGATTGGAAGAGAATGCTGTGGATCTGCAGGAATGGGTGTGATTCTGGGGAGAGGGTCCTTGCTGTTTACCAGATCCTTTCTGGGTCTGGGTGTTGACCTGGTGGGACTCCAGGGCTGGCTCCCTCCAAGCCTGGTGCTGGCTCTTCCTTTTCCGAAGTGTTGACTTCTAGAGCTGCCTCTGGGGCCACCCATCTGTTCATTTCCCTTCTATGGACAAACATTTATCGAGCACTTACTATGCCCTGTTGATGGAAAAATCAGCCCAGCAGGCAGGGCCTGCCTAGTGGCAGGGAGCCCGCCCATCATCTGGATGGGTCACAGTGGGGTCACTCCTGTACCGTATTTATTGAGCTCTTGGGAGCTTATGGCCTTGTGGGTTAAAGATCCCCCTGCTAGACTAAGGATGGGAGAGACTGGTGTATTGAGGAATCAAGAAGGGGAGACAGAGCAAAGGTGAGGAACTTCATCCCTCTTGAGGTCAGGGGAGCAGAGACCCAAAGGGCCCATGACTTGATGGGGTCACTTGTAGTGACCAGCAGTGGTGGGGCTGAATTTCAGGTCATTGGGTTTGCTGGCTGGAAGACACTTAATAGGGATCTACAGATGGTTCAAGCCAGAGCCACGCTTCAGTCCCTTCTGCCCACTCGAGCCAGGGCTTTGCCTATGTACCATGTACCGATACATTCCACATTCAAACCCATCAAAAGAGGGTCTGTCAATTCCCACAGAGTCAAGATCAAGGACTTTGAGACTGAAGCAGAGAAGCCAGAACCCTGGGTGGATGGTATTAGCTGATCTTGGAGGCCAAGTGTTGAGTTATGTGTCCAGCAACCACAGCTGTCGTGCAGGAAAGCACAGTGGTTAAGAGCACAGACTCTGGAGCCAGATGGTGGAAGTTCACATTCCAGGTCTGTCAGTAATAACTTCTAGTTCTGTGACTCTGAGCAAATTATCTGAATTTCACATGCCTTAGTTTGCTCATCTGGAAAATGGGATAACAATAGTAGCTGTCCTCCTGGCATCCCTGGTTGTCATGAGGTATAACTGAGTTAAGAGTAGTGCTGGCCTGTGGCAGGTGGCCAGCTGTCAGCAGGTGCAAGGTTCCCAGCCTACAAGGGGCACAGACAGGGACAGTCCCTGCTCTTGTGGAAGCCAGCTGACCATACCATGCAAAGGGCTCCACATGAGAGGCACTAGGTGCCCAGTCCCCACAGAATGGCAAGTGATCTGGTCTGGGAGGTAAGGCTTGCCTTCCTGGAGGGTGGAAAGGCTGAATCAAGTCTAAAGGGTACCAGGCCACCAGGCCAAGGGGGTGAGAGGGAGGTCGGGGAGGGCAGCAGGCCTGCTGGGTGTGCTAAGACTTTTAGACTTCATACAAAGAGCAGTGGGAAGGTGTGAGGTTTTCAGCAGATGGGACACAATCAGGTGTATCATTTAGCAAAGGCCACTCAGGCAGTTGTGGAAGCCAGGTCCGTGGCCATCAAGTTGAAGGGTGGCCAGTGGGGAGGCCTGGAGCTGCCCCTGTGGCTGCTGATCTGTGCCAGGTGAAATCAGATGGGATGCAGGGCCCAGGTCAGGTGAGAAGCTCTGGGTCTGAGGTGGACAGGGCTCCAGCTGTGCCTGTGCTGGGCGATGACACACCTGGCTCCTTTCTCCCTGGCAGCTGGCTGCCCCTTCCCTCCTCTGGCCTGCTTGGTTTGCAGTGAATTACTCAAGATTTCTGTGAGCCCTTGGGCAGCTGGGGAGGACAGGTGGGCAAGAGGAGCCATGCTTAGTGATCCGAGGCATCAGACCCCAGCCTCCCCTTTCCCCTTCTCCAGTGACTGAAGTAGGACATACTCTTTAAGGAAAATGTGGAAAAGTCTGCTGCTGCTGGTGCTAAGTTGCATCAGTCGTGTCTGACTCTGTGCAACCCCATAGACGGCAGCCCACCAGGCTCCCCCCATCCCTGGGATTCTCCAGGCAAGAACACTGGAGTGGGGTGCCATTTCCTTCTCCAATGCATGAAACTGAAAAGTGAAAATGCAGTCGCTCAGTCCTGTCCAACTCTTAGTGACCCCATGGACTACAGCCTACCAGGCTCCTCCGTCCATGGGATTCTCCAGGCAAGAGTACTGGAGTGAGTGCCATTGTCTTCTCTGGTGGAAAAGTCTAGAAAGTGTCAAGAAGAAAGCAGGCCTCCTGCTGTGGCCCTGTCCGGTGATAGGCACTGACTGCATTTTAAACATTCTGTGTGTCAAGAACTGGCCAAGAACCTGACATATTTTGCAGGGTGGATATTATTACCCCCATTTTGCAGATGGTAAAACTAAGGTCTAAAATATCTAAGTAACTAGCCTATTTCTGATAAGTATCAGGGATAAGATTTGAATCTTTTGCTGTCTTGACTCCAAAGCACATAGTTTTAGCCATAAATCCATTAGCTCCATAGCCCTTTAGCTCTGTAGATTAAGCTATATATGTATATACATATATGTACATGCATACTACATATATATATGAATAATTTAAAATATGCCTGCACATAAGTGCCATATAGTGTTTAGCTGTTACTTTATTAACAATTGCCTTGTAGAAAGACTGAACCAATCTATGCCACTGCTAGCATTAGAAGAGGATATTTGAAAAGATAATTCATTCTTGCTTCCAATACACTGCACTGATCATCTATGAATAATTTTCTTACATTTGCTTTCTATTGCATTTCACCATTTATGATTTTGTTTATTTTAGGGGTTGGGATGTTATCTTTTGTTATTGATTTATGAACATCATTTGTGTTTATATATGAAGGCTTAAGGCTTCATCTATCTTACAAATTATTTTTTAGTTTATTGTTTGCCTATTGAGAGTATTTGTGATGATTTTCACAAATGAGAGTGTTACCTATTTTTTTTGAACCAACAATAACTGACATTTATGAGGAACTGACAATATGTCAGAATCTGAGCCTTCAGGAAAGCCCTAATTTGGAGAGAGCTCTACCATAAGTAGAGGCTTCCCTGGGGGCTCAGGTAAAGAATCTGCCTGAACTGAGCTGGACTGGGGTTTGATCCCTGGGTCAGAAAGATCCTTTGGAGAAGAGAATAGCAACCTGCTCCACTATTCTTGCCTAGAGAATTCTATGGACAGAGGAGCATGGTGGGCTACAGTACATAGGGTCACAAAGAGTCGGGAAGATCCTTTGGAGAAGGGAATAGCAACCTGCTCCACTATTCTTGCCTAGAGAATTCCATGGACCGAGGAGCATGGTGGGCTACAGTACATGGGGTCACAAAGAGTCAGACCCGACTGAGCGACTAATACTAATACCACCATATGTAAAATGTATGATTCTTTACTTTTGTACTTAGACATTTCTTTCCCATACTAAGACCAGAGATGTATTCACTAATATTCCATTTTATAATATCATTTGTACTCAGAATTTTAAACCATCTGGAATTAATCTTCATGGAAGTAGGTATGGATATAGCTTTATTTTCCCTGCAGTAGTTGATCACTTATTAAATGACTTTTCCTCCACTATTATATGATAGACCAGGGTCTATTTTAGGCCATTCAAATATGTTTCATTGCTATGTTTGTATATTTTTAGGCTAGTAAAATACTATTTTATGACAGTTATTATCTTTATACTGTGTGTCTCCCTCCTCCACTTATAATGTTCTGGCTATTTAATCTGTCAGATGAACTTTATGCCCATCTTAATAATTTCCTTAAAAAAAAACCTCTCTTGGGCTTTTTCTTGGAATTGTATTAAATGTGTTTATTTGTGAAGAATTACCATCTTTAAAATATTAACTTTTTCCATCTAAAACCATGGCATATCTTCCCATTTAGTTGAGTTTTTAAACTGTCTCATAATAAACCTCTATAGTTTTTATTGCATAAACCTGGCACATTTCTTACTAATTTTGTTCTTAGAAATTTTATATTTTTGTTACTGTTATGAATGGAATATTTTCCCCATTATATTTTCTAGCTGGCTTTCAGCTATTGGAAAAGAACTATTGACTTTGTATATTTGTACTTTTGGTGTTTATTTTATAACCGTGCCCTTTGCTGAATTATTTTATTAGTTCTAACAGTATTTCATTTAGTTCTCTTGAATTTCTAGATAAGCACTCATATTGTTTGCAAAAAGGACATATTTTTGCTTCCTTTTCCTCAAAGGTTAGCAGTCTTATTTGTTTTTCCTGCCTTATTGCCGTGGCCAGAAGTTATAAACACGTGAAATGGTCGTAATGATAGTGAGAGACCCAGTGAATCTTCAGAGGAGCTTCCAGAGCTAGGGCCAGATGTAACCCAATCCTAGCCCTACAGTTGTCTCTTGAGACTCCACTGATTCATTTTCTCACTTGGGAAATATTTTTCTGATGCCTCCTCTGGGCCAGGCCCTGTACTACGTACTTGGGATCATGTATCTTGCAAAAGGAGACTTGCACAGGGGATTTCTGGCCCAGAATTTTCCGGTCTTTCATGGTTTGCTCCTTCTTTGTCTCAGCCCCTCGTGAGGCCTCATGTACCCAAAGCCTTCTGTTCTTTCCCCTTCCCAACTTCATCTGCAAGAAAGAAGCTCATGGTTTCCATTCCCACTCTATTAGTAGCATGTCTGTTTGAGTGTATACCTTCCTTCTTCCATCTTCTAGCTCCTCAAGGCTCTGTTAACTAGAGTCTGCTGTTCCATACAGAGGGAAAGGGACTTGTCCAAGATCACACAGGCTCATTGGCTGGAGAGCTGGGTCTGGCACCCAGGGCCTCAACCTCACAGAGGTATAAACAATTAATTAGACTTTATTATTCCTTATATCTCTTACTGGAGAACTTGTAGGAGTCTGGCTGGGAAGATGGATAACTTTCTGCATCCCAGAAGTCACACCTTCAGCTGAGCAAAGGTGCTTTGAGCATCCCTGGAACCCACACTGCATCTGCCTCCCTTCTTGTCTTCCTCCAACCTTAGCTTGGCTGATTGACTCTCAGTCTGGGTCAAGTTCTCCCAGCTTCCTCCTGTACTCCACGTATCACTGATCATAGTTGTTATCTGTCGTGTATTGAAATGTAAAGACCTTGGGCTCTGGAAGCAGACTTCCTGAATCAAAATCCCATTTATGAATTATAGGATCTTGGACAAATTATTTACCCTCTCTGTGCCTCAGTTTCCTATTTGTGAAATGGGGATAGTGATCATGGCTCCCTTTAGATTTACGCGTTGAAGACTTAGAAGAGCACTGGAAAATGCTAGAGCAGATCAGCATTACCAGTCCCTGGTTTCTCCCCGAGAGGTCCCCATAGGCACGACTTGTGTCTTGATCCCCACCATGGTATTCCCAGTGTACACTGTAGGGTGTGTAGATGTTCAGTAAATTTCAGTGTTCTTTTGTTGTACTCAGGCAGCGATTAAGTCCCAAACACGGTGCTGGCTGCTGAGAGTACAGAGAGCAGTCCATAGAAACTAAAATGCCTCTGGATATGGCCTCTGGACAAAGGGACCAGTCTGACATCCCTTCGGGTCTCAGTTTCCCCCTTTGTAAGATGACAGAACAGGATGCACACAGGCCCACCCATGAGAGCATTTTAAGCCCCGCTTCTCTCTAGGCTGCAGAGCCAGGTGGGCAAGGGCAGGGTGGGTAGAAGCTGCTATCCTTTTGGCCATTGGAATCTTGGGTGGCCCTGGGCCTGGCCTTGCACATGGACATAAAAGGCATTGGAGCTGGGCTTGTGAACGCTGAGGCTGGGAGAGTGTCAACAAGGGGGCTGCTGCAGCATGAGGCTGTTGATCCTGGGGTGAGGCCTGCAGCAGTGACCTGGATGGACCTAGGTGGACAGAGCTGGGGTTCTAGCAAGGAGGGACTGGCCTGCAGCCTGGGGCAGCTGGAGGGCATGTGGGAGAGGCATCTAGGCTTCCCATTTGTAAGTGAGGGCTCTGGAGTCAGATAGACCCAGGACCTAGTGAGACCTAGTGAGACGTGGCCTCTTATCTGCATGCCACCCTGGACTATGACTCAGCCCCTCTGAATCTGGGGCTTGGTCCTGTGTTGTCACGTGTGGGTGTAAGAGGGCTGGCGAGGTGCTGCATTGAGTGGGCCTGGGACAGTGTTGGGCACGTGGTAAGGGCCCCCTCAGTCTCTTAAGGCTTGTTCTGGTTTGGAATGCAATGATTTCTCATGCAGAGAGTCAGGATTTGGAAGATCTGGGTCCTGACACAGAAAAGAATCAAATGGGAACTAATTAAAGTTGGCCAAACCACCCTCCCCACATGTCACATCCATCATCTCACTGGTTCCTTGCCAAGAAACCTGGATGCCAGGCAGCCATGTGTGCCTGTACCCCTGTGTGTGTGTGTGTGAACATGTACCCATGTGTCTTTGTGCACATGCCTCTGGTGTGTGTGTGTGTGCTGTGCAGCCCGCATTTTAAAGGTGAGGAAACAAGCTCAGAGAAGTGAAGTCAGTTGCTTGAGACCCTTCTGTGAGTCTGTGGCTTAACCCAGGACTTCTGACTCAGGACCCAGACTGGGGAGGGAGCTGGGAAGTGAGGCTAAGGGACAGAGATCAGGAGACTGACTTCTCAAAGGACTGTCTCCTGAGTAATTTAATCAGGTCGGGCCACAGCCCAGAGCCCTCTTCAGCTGTAAGAGACACAGCTGGTAGGTCCTTCCCTGAGCACGTGCTCTTAGAAGCCAGGATCCTTGTGATGGGGAATGCTCCCTTGTGCTTGGGACTAGGAATGTCGGTCTGACTGGGGACATACTACTTGTCAGTTTCTCTGCTGTTCCCTGCCTGTTCTAACTTGTTGGGTCCCAGGTCTCTGTTCTGGGAATCACAAATTCAGGGTCCTAGTCTTAGCTCTGCCATTGCCTCAGCTTGGGCTGTCCTTTTCCTTCTCCAGGCCTCAGTTTCCCTGAATGTGTTATAGGGTAATAGCACTTCCTTTGTCCGCTTCATCTGGCTATTCTGGGAACCTGGTGGCTTGAGGGATGTTGCAAACTGTGAAGGGTTATACATAGATTAAGTGGCTGTTAGTGCCCTGGCTCTAGGTGATTTGAGATGGTGAGGTGAGCATCAGGGGCTAGGAAAGCAGAAAGAATCACGCTTAACTTCAGGATGTGTCTCTTAGAAGGTCTCTGAGAGCCCTCGGGGAGCACATCACCCATGCAGTGGGCCCAGGGATGGTGGGGGAGGATGCAGTCAAGCTGCATCTTGGGAATGTTTCTGGTTTGGCTAATGATGATGGGGGGTGGTTTTCTACTAGGGGGTGACTACCTGCACAAGGACCCAGCAGCAGGAATGTGCAAGTCCCCGGGGGAAGAAGAACCGTGGTCTGGGGATGGGGCAGAGGGGCCCCGTCTTTGGGCTGGGCTGAATAGGGTGGGTGGGACCAGATGATGGAAGACTTGGGACACCCAAGGGGGAGTTCAGACTTTGTCAGTAGGGTGGTGGGTAGCTATGCAGGGTTGCTGGAACAGGGGAGTGATGGGATTGAAGAGGACTCCGTGGAGGAATGTGAGTGGGGTGCAAGGGGAGGGCATTCAAGCAGAAGACAGGGATATGAGCAGAGTTGGTGGGGAGATACCCTCTTTAGAAGACGTGGCGGCCAAAGTGGAATTGTTTCTGTTTCAGGGACAGAAAGGGGACCCCGGGCGCTCACCAGGAAAGGCCCACGATGGGGCAAAGGTAGGTTTCCAGGGACCCCAGCGCTCAGGGAAGTGGAGGAGTGGACGGTAGGGAAACCGCCGTGCTGGCATGAACCTCCTGACAGAGGCCTCTGAGAAACAAAAGGCCGGAGGCAGGATGTAGAAAAGGACATGGTCTGTTCTCTTTGAAGCCCTTGAGCTCTCCCTGCACCAAACCCAAAGCCATCCCTGCTGCCTTCTTCCCATGTGCAGCCAGTAAAACTGACCAAAAAATGTGACCTGTGCACATTCCTTTGGTGAATGCCCTTTGGCCTGATGCTCTGAGTGGGTTTTCTGCAGGGCCTGCTAGGTGGCCCTCGGCATCCAGAAGCTTCTTGGTAGCACACGCCCAGGAAGCTTCCAGCAGACATTTGAAGACCCCTCCGAGGTGGTTAGTTCGACACACAGATCTGTGGATTTTCAGGGCGTGGAAGGGAATGGGCTGGAGAGGCAGGGCTGCCTGACTCTGAAGGGCTGAGAATAAAACTTCTCCCATGGAAGAGAGGAGTTAGGCCCAAGGACTTCATTGCCCCTTGAAGCACCCACCCTGTAAGTTAAGCAAGGGGCCTGGAGGGAGTGGAGGTCAGGCCAGAGCAGGGGAACCCAGAACTCCAAGATCACCCAGTGTCCTGGACATCTATCCTCTGGAAGGAGTCCTTGAGTCTGCTTTCCTTCTGGACACAACCCCAAAGCCCTCCTGACTGGAAGAACCCTGCTTCTCAGCCCAGCCTCTGGTGCATGGAGACTTAGAGGTGGCGGCTTCTGTTGATTTCTCTGAGACACAGGTGGCTCATTCCTTCACGTCTTCAGAAGTTTTCTCCCTGTGTATATTCATCCACATGCACCCCCATTGGATCCTCGTAAGCTTATAGCTGGCCTGAGAGAAAACAGAGGCCACAGAGGTGGGCGGCTGGAGGCCCCACAACTGATCAGGTGCAGACCCGACTTTGTACCCAGGCTGAATGACCTCCAGGGGCCCAGGCTTCTCTCCTGCTCCTGCGTTGTCTGCTCCTGGGTCTCATGGTGGTGGCAGAAGTGCCCCCTACTGGGTGGCCACCACGGCCAGCACGGGCAGGAGGGAGGGTTCAGGAGTACAGGAGAGGGATTGCCAGTTGAAACAGGTTGCGTGTTCTCCAGGGCAGTGGTTTGCAAACATAGTTTTGGCGGTGTAACCCATTCCCCAGATGGTTCCTTCTGCCGAAGTCCTACATAGAAAACAGATCAAATGGAGCGACTGAATTAAGTGGGGAGGGGCTGGGTCCCCTGCCCGCTCAGCTGCCCTCACCCTTCACAGAGGACCTGAGTCTCCTCTGAGGCCTTTAGGCCTCCATGTATCCTATTCGCAAACCACTGGCCACGGGAGGCCAAACTTTCAATGAGTGTCTGCTCCTGTTCCCCCATCTCACCCTGTTTTCTGTGTTTTTTCAGGGCGACATGGGCTTGCTTGGGCTCACTGGGAATCCAGGACCCCTTGGACGAAAGGTACACCTTGGTGCTGATACTTCGCTTTGTCCAGTGGGTTTCCTAGCAAGGGGGGTCTTCAGGCAGGAGTGCCGTATACTGCCTCTCCCCAGCCCTGGCCCAGATCCTCAGCAGTGGGCTGGTGGCCAGAGGGGAGAGAGGTTTCTGAGGGTCTGTACTTACCTGGGGGAGTGGAGCACCATGGCTTGGAGCAGGTTCCCCCCACCATAGTGAGATGTGACAAGAAGTGACCCTGGTTTGCTATCCTTCCTTTTGCAGCCCAGCTGCTCCAGGGAGGTCCTGAGAGTGCTCTTGGTGGTGGAAGGAATATTGCCAGAGCCAGGAGCCCCCATAGGTTCAGCTCCACGTTCCATGAGCTGAGTGGCCTGGGACCTGCACATCCCCTCCCTGAGCCTCAGCCTTCTTCTACCTGGAGTGACCATGACCTACCCCGTCCCCTGTCCCTAATCTCCCGGGGGCTGTAAACCACGAGCAAGGTCTGGAGCCTGGAAGTTGAGAGAGTGGGCTCTGGGGTCAGCTGTATCTGGACTGCACTCCCTGTCCCACCATTTGCTCGCTATGTGACCTGGGGCAAGTCAGTAATCTCTCTGGGTCTCATATCATCACTCCCATATACTGCAGGGAAATCTCTATAGAGGCAGAGTTCTCTGTGCATTTTGAGCTGTTCTCATCCGCCCCCACCCCATCACTGCATCAGTCAGGGAGGGGTGTTACCTCTTTGGGGGAAGAACTGCCATTTCCTAGGTGCTAGGTCTCTGGCTGGCTATGCCCCTGAATTCCTCTCCAGCTTCGCAGCTAGGGTGTCCCATCTTCAGATTCACCTCTACTTGTACCCCCTCCAGGAAGCCCTTCTAGAAACCCAGCTTTGGGCCGAGAGCCTCTACTCTGCTCAAAGACCCATAGTCCATCTAAACTGCGTTCTTTTCAGCCCCCAGACCAGCCTCACCAACCAGGACATGCAAAAATGGTTTGTCGCTCTTCCTATAGAGCCTCACTCAGGGTCTGTGTATAGTAGGTGTTCAGGAAACAGGGAGGACAGTGCAGGGTCAGAGTCAGTTGCTGTTTTTGCAGGAAAACCCCCCACTGCTGATGGGTTTTCAGTCCACAGATCAGCCGAGGGCCACAGCTTGAGCATCCACGCTGGCTCCCAGCTGTAGCCACAGCTGCCCTCTGCCTTGGCCATCTGGTTCTCATTTGGGCAGCTGTGGCATCTCCTGGCTCCATCCTGTCCATGCTCTGAGTCCCCTGGCGCAGATGGACGTGGAACATCACTGCCCCCCGGACCCCTTCTCCCCCAGCCTCCTCGGCCAGAACAGGTCCTACAGAACTGAAGAAGCCAGAGCCAGCAGGAGTGAGCTGGGGAAATGTGGTCTTTTCTGGCTCAGAGAACACAGAGGGACTCCCTCTCCCCACTCACTTTCTCTCTGGGCTCTAGCACTTTCTGATGGATGAGGTGTGAGTGGAAAAGTCTTCTTCCAGTCCTGGCTCATAAAGCAGCCAGTGGTGGTCTCGCTTGGCACGGCAGTAGGAATCTAGCAGAGGAGGCGGGAGATGGAAAACCAGGCTGGACTGGCTCCTGCCAGGGCTTCTAGCTTTCCTGCTCTTAGCAGATGTCCAGGGAGGCCCAGAGTCCCCAGCCCAGGGGAACCAGCTCACCTGAGCAGGGAGAGACTTCTTTTCTAAATTAAGGAAGAGTCTCTGTGTGGTAGGAAAACGATTTGGCAAAGCCATTTCCACCGAGCCCCTCTGGCTCCATTCGAGGCAAACGGAGGAGTCTGGTCTGGCAGGCCGGTGTCACCTAATCACAGTGGGTGGTGGGCAGATCATGGGGGTGCTCAGGTCTCAAGGCAGGGACCCCTGATCAGTGGTGGGGGTCAGGAAGGCAGACCAGTGGGGTGGGCGATGTCACCTGGAACCACCCCTGTTTGTCTGTAGTCTCTCCTCCCGCAGGCATCTTTTGGTAACTGCAGTAGCCATATTGCAGTGGTCCTGCTGGGTGGTTTCCTGCATCATCTCATGTGGGGAGCCTCGAGCGAGAAAGAACGTCAGTGGCTGAGAGGCGAGGTCAGCGTGCCCTTTGCTCATCAGCACATTGAATTTTGGTGTCTCCTCATAGTGACACCAGTTGCCCTATACATTCATTTCTTCAACAGAATGGATTGGTTGTCTATTGTGTGTCAGGAGGTGTGCAGGCCTCTGGGCTGAAAAAAGAGACAAAAATCCGTGATCCTCAGAGTTTGCAGTCTTGTGGGAGGAAGGAGGCAATAAAAATGGTGAAAATACGAGATGTGTTAGAAGATGAAAAAGGCCATGGAGAAAAGTGGGCAGGAGTAAGGGACTCTGAGTTGGGAGTTTCTCATATTGACTAGTGTGATAGAAAGGCTTGCTGTTCCTCATCACATCGCTTCCTCATAATAGCCCCCAGCAGTTAAGCAGTATTATGCCCATTTTACAGCTGAGAAAACTAAGGCCCAAATAGGTCTCATTCATTCATTCTTCCAGTCATTGCACAAAGATGTACCTATGTACCTGGCCCTTTGCTGACACTGGTGTTAAATGCCAATGAGATCACTGGGGGCTTTGGAGAGTGAAGTCTACAGCCCTGGTTCCCAGCCCCTCTGTGTGTGAGAACTAGTGGGGGAGTTTGTCCTCCACCTCCACAGGGGTTCCAGTTCAGCTGGTCTGGGTGGACTAGAGCACTAGATCGTCACGTGCAGCCAAGGCCGAGAGCCACTGGGTTAGTGGAAACAGCTGCCAGGGTCATTAAATGACAAAGCTGGGATGTGAACTCAGGTCTTCTAACCTGCAGGCCTTTTCCCTCTCTACAACGCTGATGGAAATAATTTCTTACATAAGAGCCTCCCCACCTTCATTAAGGCTCCCTTCTCCATATCTGTCTGCGATGCTATCTGAGGGACTCTGCTGAACTGATTCCCAAGGGCAGGTCAGACACGCCTGGATGGAATCCCAGCTCTGTCCCCCTCCTGCTCTGTGAGCTTGGGCATATGGCCTCAGTTGCTTTGTGCAGTGTTTCGGAGGGTTAAATGAGATGCTATGTCCTCAGCACCCAGCGTGAATGAACAAATGATCGTGAAGAAGCAGCACTGAAGAAGGTCTAGCCCACTTGGTCCCATCAGTCATCTTGCTTAGTTACCAGTTAACTGCCCTCCTTTGTGGCTCAGATAGTAAAGAATCTGCTTGCAATGCAGGAGACCTGGGTCTGACTCCTGGTTTGGGAAGATCCCTTGGAGAAGGAAATGGCTCCAGTATTCTTGCCTGGGGAATCCCATGGACAGAGGAGCCTGGCAGGCTACAGCCCATGGGGTCACAAAGAGTCAGACATGACTGGGGACTCACACACACACACACACACATATACTCACACACACCCTCCTCTAGCCCAGAAGGCTTCGAGAGCCCTGTTTGCTCCTTGGGAGTGCAGAATCCAGTGCTGTCCCTAGTCTAATCCCCCTGCCTTCTCTCCTATAGAGCAGCGCTTCTCAACTGTCCCCAGGGAACAGTTCACAGCAGAGGCATTTTTGGTCATTACCCCCTGGGAGGGGGCGCTTCTAGCTTTGAATGAGTAGATGCCAGAGATGCTGTTACAGATCTTGTGATGACTGGCACACACACCCCACCCACAGCAAAGGCTGATCCAGCCTGCGGTGTCAGTGGTGCCAAGACCAAGGAATTCTGCTGTACAGAAACACTCGAAGAATCCAGCCCGTGTGCCCCGGGCCTTCCTGTCTCCCTGTGTTTGCTTATGCTGGGCTCTCCCCTGGCAGGCTGTCTCCTCCCTACTCATCTTCATGTATCAGTCTCTCGATTTTACCCTCACACGCCACCTTGTCCAAGAGTATCTGCCCAACACCTCCAGGCAGAATTCATATCTCCCTTCTCTCACACTAGCGCATCTTCTCGGCCTCTTTGGGACTCTGCATTTTCTGGCTAGCAGGCAACTCACTGATATTCTTGGCATAGTTGTCAGACTAGACCAAGTTCACAGAGCAGGCCCTCTTCTTCTTTGTTCCTCATGTGGGGCTCAGCACAGCGCTGGACACAGACAACTGCTCTTTCACCCCACACCTCCCCGCCTCCTCTGCCCGTGGCAGACATAACTAGTTGCTCTTTCTTGCCAAGCCTAATTCAGACTCTTTCTTAACACATTGCCCCAGGTAGACATCACTGATGGAATAAAGTTGGTACCCAACTTGAAACTTCCTCTTGGCTCCCTCCTGCCACCCTCACCCTGCCCATAAGCCCTCCCTATGCCTTCTGCGTTGGCCACTGTCTGAGAGTCTGTAGTAAAATGGGCAGGCAGAGGGGGTCATCTGGGGATGTTTTTTTGGGGGTGTGATTGACAAACCTTAAAGCAATCTCCTGCCTTTCTGCAGAATTGCCAGTTCTATCTGGACATAGCACCCCCAGTTCCATGTAGCACCCCCAGTTCCAAGCAGTGCCCCCAGTTCTAAGCAGCACCCCTACTGAGAACCTCCTTGGATTCCCCCTGTTGCTGAGCTGTTCTGATCTTCTGGGGCCCATACCCACTCTGGTTTGTTTTTTTTTCTTTAAAGAACATTGATTTATTTAAAAGAATTATTTATTTTAAATGGCTCCACTGGTCACATCGTTGCGGCATGTGGGATCTTTAGTTGCGGCATGTGGGATTTAGTTCCCCAACCCAGGATTGAATCCCGGCCCCCTGCTTTGGGGGCGCAGAGTCTTAGCCACTAGACCACCAGGGAAGTCCCTCTGGCTCCGTTTCTGAACTCCACTGACTCTCTGCTCTCCAACAAGGCTCCTCCTTCAAGCCTCAGCTTACAAAACCACCTCCTCTGCCTGGGTGTCTGTACTCTCCTAGCAGTCAGCAGTCAGCTATTTTGTTCCGCTTCATATGTGTTTAATGCCCATATCCTGTTCTAGAAGGTAGAGAGCAAGTTTGCTTTGTTTACCTGCGTATTCTTAGTGCTAAGATACAGTCTGCCATGTTGGTGGGGCTTAGCAAACCTTTGAATGAAGGAGTAGCCAGATGAATGAAGGATCTGTACAGAAGCTCTACCTTCCCGCTCTGACCTCTCTCAGGTAGCCACTGAGCAGAGTTCAGCATCAGATGCCTGACTGTACAGGGATGGACTGTGCTTTCGGACAAGCCACGCCTCACACTGCAGAATCCCATAGAATCCTATCGTTTTGGGGCCAACAGGATGCTTTGAGAGGTCAGCTAGGGAAACTGAGGTGCAGAGAGGAGCATGATGTCGTGGCTCACTCCGCCTCTTGGCAGATGTTTCTTCCTCCTGACCCTTTCTGTTGAGGGGCTGTCCATCCTGCTGGCCGCCCAGTGTGGCCTGGGGGCTGCCAGGGTGGTAGAGAAGTTTAGCGGGAAGCCTCATGGAATGCTGAGTAGGTCTGGTGAGCTTTATTCTACTGCAAGAGAAGTTGGGGCCTCCTGCAGGCTGAGGTGGAGCCTTCAAGCTCAGCATGCGAGAGGGGATCCGCTGAGAGGTCTAGGCTGGTTCTCAGGACCCCCAGGCAGGGGCAGGACCCCCTCCCCTCCCGGCCCAAAGCCCAAATAGCATCCAGGCCGACTGGGAGACTGTCTGCAGTAACAGTGAGGTGATGTCTGGTTTTTACTTGTGCATTGTAAGCAATGATTAATCTGGCTCCCAAACCAAAATATAGCCCGAGTTCTATTATAAACACGGGTCCTGTGGAGACCCGCCTGCCGGGCAGCCAGAGGCCCCTTGCAGATTTCTGTGGTCCCTGGAACTCCCCTGAAGCCTCTGCTCTCCCCTCGTCCCAGTCAGGCAGCCATCCCCCGTGGGGAAATCACTGCCCGTGGGTCCACCTTGCGGTCAGCGCCCGTCCTGTAATTGCTGGGGCCCTGGAGAACATAATGGTTTAGATTCTTTCAAGACCTGGGGCCCTGTCATTTGAAGCTATTTGACTGTCCCCAGCTTGGTAAACACTGTTAAGGTGCTTTCCAGGGAGCATAGGAACCCCCCACCCCCACCCCAACCTCGTGTCTTGGCTGTGTTCAATCTCAGCTGTTTCCAGTCCGCTAAGAGAAACAAGGGTTCGTGGCAGTGTTCAAGGCCCTTCCAGGCCCATGGTTTGGAAAAGACCTAGGAACTGTGGCCTTCTGTACAAAGCCCAGCCCGGTATGTCTGGCATCATGGGGAATGGTCTGGGCTTGGCCGTAACTTGCTAACTAGCCTTTGGTGAGTCCCTTTACATGTCTGAGCCTTGGTTTCTCATTGTATCCAATGAAGGAAGCTGTGAAACTGATGGCTTAGGTCCCTTCCAACTCAGACAGATGCTACAGTGATCCACAAGCTCAGACCTGGGGAGGTGAGCCTGTAAGAGGGTCTTTCTTTTGGTGACCCTGTGACTCTTTAAGTGAGCTCAGGTCTCAACAGTTAGGACATCGGACTTCGCATGCTGTATGGCCTCTTTACCTCACTAAGCTTCAATTTCCTCATCTGGCATCAGTTTCCTCATCTGGCATCAGTTTCCTCATCTGGCAGGAGGGCGTGGCGATCCCTGCCTGTCAGGGATGGTAGTAGGTTGTCGATGAGATGATGCGTCCAGGCCTTAGTGCGGGGCCAGGCGTAGAGTGAGTCACCGTCCATGTCCCTGATGGCCATTCACTTCCTTTACACTGCATCCTGAGTACAAGATTTATTTGAAATCTCTTCCTGGGATTTCACTGACAAGTCTGCCAAAGCATTGGTTTCTAGCTACTCTGTGGCTGCAAGGAAGCCAAAGGAGCATGTGGCGCTCAGGGCTCCCTGGAACCCTCTCTCGCTTCTCCTGGGATTCCTGCTCCATTATGGCACGGGCTCCATTATGGCACTGAGGCAGCAGAGGATGGCAGAGAGAGGCTCTGAGAAGGCTTAGAGCTCAACCCCTGGGCTCAGTCACACAGCTTAGAGCTCGAGGCTCCCCTCAGCTCTTCATGGGAAAAGCCTTCGCTTGTTGTTTCTCATCTGCTGGCTTCAAGTAGAGAAAGGATGAGGGTCATGCGTCCTGTCTGTGACATATCCCTGCTCAAAGCCCTCCTGTACTTTCCTGCCATCTTTCCACCTGGCACGCTCTGGCTTCCTGCTTCCTCTCTGACCACCTCATCACTCTGCCCCCTACCCCCTCACTCATTCTGCTCCAGTCCCATGGGGCTCATTCTGGCCTGAGAGCATTCTCCTCAGGGTTTCTGCCCCTATTGTTCCTTCTGCCTGGAAAGCCTTTCCCCAGAGAGCTAGCCCGTGTCCAGCTCCCCTGCCTGCCACGGTGACCACCCTGCCCATTATGTCGCTGCCACACATTATCCCTTTTTAGAATTTCATTTTTCGGTGATGATGCGAAAACACACATGCATTTTCCCATCTGAACCCTGTTCGTGTGTGCAGTCCAGCGGTGTTGGGCATGTTCACATTGTTGCTCAATTGATCTCCAGAACCTTTTCATCTTGCAAGACAGAGACTCTGCCCCCATGTGAGCAAATCCTTGAGACATTACATTTTATATTTATTTGTTTTTATATATATTTAATTAGACTGTAAATTCTTTTTTTTTTTTTTTCCCATCGAATAGATTGTAAATTCTGTTAAGGCAAAGGATCTTGTCTTCTTGTTCACCCAATGCCTAGAATGGGGCCGGAGCATGAAAGTGCAGCAAATGTTTGTTGAATGAATGAATGAAATATAAAGATCATGCTACTAACAGCAGCTAGTCTTTATGGGGCCCTTGAATTCAATGTGGTGCTAAGTCTTCACACATTATATCATACAGTCTATAATGCCAGCCCCTGAGACCCCATTTTGCAAGATGAAACCAGGGCTCGGAGAGGTGGCCCGTCCTCCAGCCAGTAGGGAAGCAGGATAGGGATCCAGATTAATCTGAAACAAGAGATCTTAAGCACTCTGCATGCTGGCTGCTGACTGTGGCCTCTGCGTCAGTTTGCCCATTGGGGAAGAATGGCATGCTGGAGGAATCTCACCCAGCCATGTTGCATCAACCTCATGGGCCCCAGGTCTGAGATGCAATCACAACGCTGAGCAGTCTTGAGGCGTGAGTAGGTGCAGAAGGAATGCTCGTAAACTCCCCAAACCTCTTGGATCCGAGCGATGCTGTTTATAATTAAAGAGTGCCGCTTTCTGGGGGTCTGAGGGGGTGCCAAACATATGTGCCTGTGGGTGTTTGTGGATGTGTGTGAACTGTACATGCCCAGGGGGCTGCAAGGCTCTCCGTGTGGCCTCCTGTGTCAGAAGGACCCAGTGGTGAGCTTGAGCCGCTGCTCCTTAGTAATGGGTTCTGGACAAGTGACTGCCATTCTTCAAGACTCGGTTTTCTCCTCTGTAGGATGGAGATGATATAAACAACAGTGGGTAGAGGGGGTTCACGGGCATGTGTGTGTGTGTGTGTGTGTGTGTGTGTGTGTGTGTGGTCTAGAGTCTTGTTAATCACCAGCCTGGGGTATCCCTAGGGCTTCTAACTGCAATGCAGGAGACCCAGGTTCGATCCCTGGTTTGGGAAGATCCCTCAGATATGACTGAGCGACGACTAACATGCTGGGGGAGCCCTAGAACTCCTAAGTTCCGGAACACTGAAGAGTACTCGGAGTTCTAACTCCCTTATTTGACATCCAGAGAAGGGCAGTAACCCCTCCAGGGTTGCACAGTAAGTCAGAGATGCTCTGGACCCAGCACAGGGCTCCTGTGAGCAAGGGAGTCTAATGGAGATCACCCCGTCTCCACCACCCTGTCTGAAACAGAAGCCCCTGCTCCATCTTGCTTCATAACAGCCCAAAGCTTAGGGAAGTTTAAAGTCTGGGGTTTCCCTGAAAAGAGCTCCTTACACTCATGAAATGGTCCAAGTGGCTGTCTCCAGTGCCACCTGAAGGCACACGCTCATTTTGATTCTTTTGACCTGGAGACCTGGCCTTGGACCATGGGAATTAGACCATGGGGACAGGGCACATGGTTGGTACTGAAATGTCACCAGAGTCTTTCTCAGTCAGTCTAGTGGCCTCTTTCCCCCTGGAATAGTGGCTGGAATCACTGGGAAGAAGGAGAGTAGCTATTTGGGGGTCACACAGTTGGTCAATACGTGTGAGATCTTTTCTAATAGGGGGTTAATGAGAAGGTTCTGACAGAAAAATCCCAGCATTGTATGGTGGGTGAGCATAGCCCAGACTTTAAGGTCCTCATCAGTCCACCCATCACTCAGACATCCCTCCAGCTCTGCTTTGAATGTTCTTACCTTCTCTCTGGGTTTGGAAAGAAGAGTGGTGATAACAGCATCAGTCTCTCCCACTTGCTGTATCCTAATTCAGCTCACAAGCCCTGTCCAAGGAGGGATCAGTGGTGGCTGTCTTCTGGTCTAAGAACCATTGGTGGCAGAGAGGAAACTGCAGGATGCCTGATATCTCCACTCGGAGAGCAGTTCTCAAACGTGTACTAGCATACATCCCTGCCGTGGTGCCTGCAGTGCTGCAAAGGCAGGTGGGAAGGCTGGGCCTCTGCGATCCCGGACCTAGACGTGTCTTCCTAGGCTCAAGTGGTTTCTTTCCCTCCGCAGGGACAGAAGGGTTATCCTGGACCGACGGGGCACCCCGGAGAACAGGTGAGGGCTGCAGCCTCAGCCCCGCCCTCCTCGCCCTCCCTTGCTCCAGCCCCCCTGCCTGTCCTTGGCCTTCACCCCACCCTGCCCTATTCCACAAGTAAGCTCCAGAGCCAGGAGGCTCTGCCTCCCATCCCGCTGGGGCCCCCACCCGACCCCACCTCTCCCCCAGCCACATCTGCCTGAAAGGGCTGGAGTCCACGCCGGCCCAGTGCTGGCATGAGCCGCTGGACTCCGGTTAACGCCATGAATAGCTGGCCTGTTCCGGGCGATGTTAGGGGATATTATACACGCCGCCACGGGGTTTGCAGGAATTTTGGCTGCCCCAGCCCAAGTCAAACATCAGCCGCTGCCAGCGTGGGAGAGCCCAGCCAGGCCCCCTCAGTGCTTTATTCCTGGGCTGCAAGGACAGGGGGTTTTGTCCTTCCAAGCTGGTCGGACCGGTTTCTCAAAAGGGTGGGCTGGGGGAAGAGGGTGGGTTAGCTGGGCGCCCAGCAAGCCCATGGCCTCTCCTTCCTCCCCTTTCGTCTCACATTCCTGCCCTTCTCTGTCCATTGTAAACCCCAGTCCCCCACCGCCCTCCAGACCTGGAGCTGGGCAGGGTCTCCCCCTTTCCTTACGTTTCTCTTATTCTTTTGCAGGGGCAGCCAGGACCCAGAGGGTAGCCCAGGGGCCAAAGGTTACCCTGGCAGGCAGGTGCAGTATATGGCTTCTGGAAGCTCTGTGGCCGTGGTGGTGTGGAGCTGGCCACGGGGCCCCCAGGCAGAGGGAGGCGGTGGGCTGGGGGCCCAGGAGCTATACCTGCCAGGTGGGCCCGGAAGGAAGGGCTGTGCTGAGGAGCCTTCTCTGAAGGCAGCAGGGCAAGTATGCTCAGGAGGAAAAGAAAGAATGAGTAGATCTGGGGTGTGGGGACGTGGCTTCAGAAGCTCCCCCAGCCGTCTGCTTGGGGCCCTGGGGTAGCTGGGGGCCCGTTTGAAGCCCGGGAGTGTAATCCTACTCCTATCATGCAGAGGGACAGCTGAAGCCAAAGGAGACAGGACTTGGCCTGGGTTGTTGGCAGCAGCTAGGACGTCTCCATATGTCCTTGCCCTTCTGTCTTTTGTGTTTCAGGGGCTTCCTGGACCCGTAGGAGACCCTGGGCCCAAAGGCAGCCGGGTAAGTGCGACTTGGCAAGTGCCGCCTGCCTGGGGGCCCGGGTGGGCATTTCCTATCCCTCCAGCGGGCCCGGTGGACGATCGGGGCTGTAAAGCCTGCAGTGTCCACCCAGGGTCTTCTGGGGGAGCTGGGGCCTCGGTCTTCCTGCCTGAGTGCTCCCAAGAGCAGAGGGGCAGAGGATGGCTACATGGCGGGGAACCCTGGAGCCAGCTTGGTCTCCATGGCCGGGCAGCTGGGCAGCACGGGTCGGCTGGAGGCTTGGCCACAGTCCATCTGCTATAATCACACATTTGCTTGCTGTGTCCCCCAGCAAGTCCAATCAGCAGGGAACCAAAGCTGGGGCCACTTTGTCCATCCCCGGAGTCCTCTGAGGCCTCACTCCTGCACCTAGCTGAGGGCTGGGGTATCACCCTTTAGGGAGGGCAGTCCTGACCAATGAGTGAATGTTGTCCAGGCCTGGAGGCTAATGGAGCATCTCCTCTGCCCCTCCTTCAAGGCCCCTTAAACAAACCCTGAATAGCCAGCAGGCTACTGTTTGCCCATCTTTCCCGTGGGAGGGATGTCCATTCCTACCCCTGGCATGGTTAGGGGGATGCTAGGAATTTGGAAGTAAATACTGCTGAGGTGGGCTCCCAGGTGGGTTGTGGGGCAATGGAGAAAGTTCTGGGTGAATTGAATGGGGGTAAAATGGAGTTTCCATACCCTTGGGCTTCCCTGGTGGCTCAGAGGTTAACGCGTCTGCCTCCAATGTGGGAGACCCGGGTTCGATACCTGGGTTGGGAAGATCCCTGGAGAAGGAAATGGCAATCCACTCCAGTATTCTTGCCTGGAGACTCCCATGGACGAAGAAGCCTAGTAGGTTACAGTCCACGGGGTCGCAAAGAGTCGGACACGACTGAGCCGACTTCACCTTCACCAAAATGGAGTTTAGAAGACTAAGAAGCAATCTAGTGGAATCCCGTCTTCTGTATACTAGGAAACTGGGCTCATGATGGGCCCCCAGTGCCCACAGCTTGCCTAAGGTGGGGCTGGGATTGAGGACCCAGGTATTTGCAGGGCTGGGCTGCCTGCCTCTTAAAGAATGCTCAGCAAGTGGGTCACAGAGTCCTTGGTCAGGCAAGGTCAGGTCAGGTATGACGTGGTCCTTCGAGCCTGAGCCAAAGCTATTTATGGCTGCAGTCTCAGCCCGCATCCCTGGACCTGACGGGCGGATGTTAGGAGAGTGGCTGGGAGGTGGGAAAGTTCCCCAGGATGTGTTGATGATGTCAGTGATGATGATGATGGTGATGGGGGCGGGGCAGTGATAGACCAGGGCTGTGGAGGCTCCTGTCCTAGGAGCTGGGCCCTACCTCCTTCCCTTTATCCAACTGTTCCTGCGAGCTCTGACCCCAGAGGGGCCTCCTGAACCGAGGGAGAAGGGCTTCCTGGTTCAGCCCCAGGTCTCTGATCTACCAGGAGGACCGGAGGAGCGAGGCAGGCTAATGACATTTGGGGCAGCTTGCTGTTTGCCTTGCTGTGGCATCTAGAGGCCACGTGTGCAGGGAGTTGCTGGTCTGACCTTGGCACACCCCTTTCAGGGTCACAGGGCCCTGAGCAGCCTGGGTGAGCCAGGGCCGCTCAGGTTGCCCACCCAGTCCTGCCATCACTGGCCTTATGTTTATGAAGTAGAGCACAGACTTGGGGTCAGGACAGCTGGTTTGGAGACCTACCCTGCCATTAACCAGCTGTGGGAGCTTGGGCACATCTCTGGACCTCTCTGAGCCCATCACTGCAAATCTGGGATATAAGCCCTGCTAGGAACGATCAGTAAACATCATTTGTTAAGATGATGCTGAGAAAGGGGCCTCATGACTTCTTCTAGGGATGGAGAAATGCTTGTGAGCCTGCACTGGTTACTTGTTTATGGGAGGCAGTGTAGCAAAGTGGTTAGAGGGGCCCTGGCCCTGGCAGCCTGATGACCTCAATTCAAATACCACATTCTGCTACGTGTGACCCGGGCAAGTCGCTTAGCCTCTCTGGGCCTAAATGACCTCACCTCCATAGGAGGCTGACTAATAATGCCTACCTCCTGAGGGTGTGGAGAGGGCACAGTAGAAGCCTTAAATGCCTGCAGAGCTCGGAGAAGTGGGTGTGGCACATACATTGTGCTCAGTAAATGCTCGCTTATGTTGTTCCGTTGCCCAGTCGTGTCCGACTCTGTGACCCCAGGGACTATAGCACGCCAGGCTATAGTCCTTCAACATCTCTGTGACTTGCTCAAACTCATGTCCATTCAATCAGTGAAGTCATCTCACAAACATCTTGAGAGTCCAGATATGATAGGAACCCTGGGCTAGGTTCCTGCTCTGGAGAAGTTCCCTGCCTAATGAGGCCATGAAACGTGGAGAAAGATAATGAAGATACAGAAGAGAAAGTGGTAAATCTATTAAGTGGGTTACAACTAGGGGCTTCCTTGGTGGCTCAGTGGTTAAGAATCCACGTGCAATGCAGGCGTCACAAGAGATGCAGGTTCAGCCCCTGGGTCAGGAAGATTTCCAGGAGGAGGAAATGACAACCCACTCTAGTATTCTTGCCTGGAGAATCCCATGGACAGAGGAGCCTGGTGGGCTACGGGCCATGCGGTCGCAGAGAGTCAGACACGACACTGAAGCGACTTAGCACGCATGCAGAGGGTATAAATAGGGGGCCAGGGAGAGGACAGGAGGTTGCTTCTGGTTGGAGGCATCAGGGATGCTAGCCAGAGGAGAGAGCCTCTGAGCTGGGCTTGAAAGCGTTGATTCTGCAGTCGTGGGGGGTGGGAAGAGCATGCCTCATGGAGGGCATGGCGTGGAGAGAGGCTGGAGAGGTGGATCCAGACTCCACCCCGACTTGCTGTGCTGCTTTCCTCCAGAGCCTGGGTCTTCGGCGAGGAGGAGGATGGGCTATCTGCAGGGTCCTTGGGAGGGCGGAACTCAGCGCGCATGTGCTTGGCAGGCTGCCAGCCCGCCGGGGTGGTAGCGGCTGTCACTGCCGGCCGCCCTCAGGCGGTCCTGGGTGATGCGCGCCCCACGTGCACAGCCTTGGAGGCCTAGAAGGAGGCACTGCAGGAGCCGCGAGTGCCCGCCAGCCTCCCTGGCAGGGTGGGTAGGGCTTGGTGCCACCCCAGCATCTAACCCCGCAGAGAGCTTCCTTCCAGCAGGTCCAGGAGCCCCTGGCATGGGGCGGGCCTTCCCCTGCGAGTGCCCGCGCCCTTCCCTGGCGTGAGGGTATGTGCCTTTGGACTACATCGTGGAAGCCAGCACCATGCAGTCCATGGGCATATACACTTGCCTCAAGGCCTATGTCATCGTGGAACCACTGGAACCGCCGCCGCCGCCAGCGAGGAAGAGGAGCCGGGCGCCGGAGCGCAGCGAGGGGGTCTGAGCCGGGCCGGGCCAGGCCGGGCAAGCCGCACCCCACCAGCCAGCCCTTCTGACTTCCCCTCTGCTCTTTTCCTAGGGCTACATTGGACTCCCGGGGCTCTTTGGCCTGCCAGGGTCCGACGGAGAGCGAGTGAGTATGCCTTCTCTGTTAATCTCTCACCCACCCACTTCCTCTGCCATGGGCTAGAAAAGTTCTAGAATCCCTCTTGGAGGAGGTGCCCCAGAGTTGAACAGGCGTCCACTAAGGGTGAAGTCGAGGCAGATGCCTTCCAGACATAGAGAAGAGCATGTGCAAAGTCAGGGACAGCTTACCTGGCAAGTTTAACAGCACAAAGCTCTGAGTGCAAGGGCAGGAATGCGGATGGGAGATGGGCTGGAGGGGCCCCTGGGCACAGCTATGCGGCCCCCAGGACCTGAGGTCAGATGAGTCCCAGGAGAGGGACTATTCCGAGGCATGAGGAGCTCCCGAAGGGCTTTCAGCAAATGAGAAGTGGGCTTATTTCAAATTTCCGATCAATATGGCCCATGGACCAGATCCCTCCAGGCACGAGTTATGTGAAGCTTTCCTGAACACACCACACTCATTTGTGTATGTGTGTCTGGGGCTGCTGGAATTTCCAGGACAGAGGTGGTGTGTCCCACTTGCCTGTGGACTGGCTCTGTCCCTTCTCCCCTGAGCCCACATTTGGGGATTCAACTGTAATCTCATCAATAAGCTGGTGAAAGAGAATCGCGGGGAAACAGCGGGAGCATTTATTGAGTATCTGCTGAATACCAGAGTCCTGGGTGCTTTCCTTAGGAATCTCCCCAGCTCAGGTCCTTGCAGGCCCCCACTCTGAGGACCTGCATTTAAGGACCATCCATCTGACATGCACATCATTGGCGCCTGTTGTATTTGTGGACTGGATGCCAGGCTTACTGTGACTTCCTCTTGTGGGTGGAAGCGAGGCTGGTTTGGAGCAATGCTGTTAGTCTCCTGCTGGAATCCTGTCCTGATCTCTTCCCTGTTTCCTTCTACAGGGTCTGCCTGGCGTTCCTGGCAAGAGGGGCAAGATGGGTAGGCCGGTAAAGATTTTCCGTGTCTATTACGCAGATTCTATGGGTGAACCTGACCTCCCACTGGCCACGTGGCCCCGTCCACCCATGGCCTGGGCATTCTTCGCCTCTCTGCTCCGCCCTGCTCTGCTTTGAGTGTGTGGGCAGGCATGGGGGCTGTCTGGGCCTTGGGGGCTGCTGCCAGAACACTTGAGTGGCTGCTGCGCAGCTGGGGCTGGGGGCTCCTGAGGACTCTGGGCCCTTCTGGGATGGCACTTCTCAGTGTGTCCAGCAGTTGTCCTGCAAGGCGGTCCTGTGTCGGGGAGCTTCTGTTTTCTGGGTCGTGAGTGTCCATGCTGGGGGCCTTGTCTAGACCAGGTATCTGTGCTCCTGTGTCTGAGAACACTCAGCCTCTGTGTTGTCCTGGCGTCACCTGTTTTATTCCTACACACGCAAGGCCAGAGGGCCCTGGGGTGTCACGCAGGCCCATTGGAGACGTGACCACAAGACGGGCACAGCAGGAACCCCAGTTCACCAGCTCTGACTCTGATTGTCCCTTGTAGAAGGAAATTATTTCTCCCTTTGGGCATCTGTGGGGCAAGAAGAAAAACCCAAGGCCCAGAGAGCTCTAGTAACTTGCCCAGCATTTCACAACAGAGCCAGGATACTAACTCGGTCCTTGTCCAGGGCCTCTGATCTCAGTGTTGGCTCAAGTTCACTAGTTGGCAATAACACTGTGGAAGTGGATTCCTAGAATCTTTGCTTGGGGGAAAGTCATTCATTCCAAGGATCTCATTTTTCACAAGGGGAAACTGAGGCTCTGAGAGTTGGGGTGATACATCCAGGGTCCCATTGTCAGGTTGAAGGAGACCCAGGATTGTAACTGAAGCATCTTTCTTTCAGGCCTGGCCCCTGCTGGTGGCTTAAGGCTCTCTGCTGCTCCCCCACAGGTTAACTCCTGGGCTTGGAACCATCTTCATCTCTGGGTCTGGGCCTCCCTTTGTGGTTGATGGAGAAGGGATAGTGGGGGAGTTAGAAGGTGAGAGGCAGCTGTGAGGGAGCCAGGAAAACTCAAGGGTGGTCAGAAAGGGGGTTCAGTGTGATTCTGTGGTTGACATGCGTGTTCATGACACCTTACCTGTTGCAGTATAGGGATCTGGGCCCTCTGGGGGCCAAGTTGGGGGGTGGAGTTCGAGAAGAGAGGCATCCAGGTCCTGACCTCATGGAACTGACAGAAGGGGTACCTCAGCCTCAGACCTAGACCAGTCTGCAGCTGACAGTTCCTTTGTGCCTGAGGGCTGATTTTTGTTGTTCAGTCACTTAGTCCTGTCAAACTCCTTGCGACCACATGGACTGCAGCACACCAGGCTTCCCTGTCCTTCACCATCTCCCTGAGTTTGCTCAAGCTCGTGTCCATTGAGTGGTGATGCCATCCAACCATCTCATCCTCTGTTGTTCTTCTGCCCTCAGTCTTTGTTGGCACCAGGGTCTTTTCCAGTGAGTCAGCTCTTCACATCATGTAGCGAAGCATTGAAGCTTCAGCTTCAGCATCAGTCCTTCCAGTGAATATTCAAGATTAATCTCCTTTAGAGAGATTGGTTGGATCTCCTTGCAGTCCAGGGGACTCTCAAGAGTCTTCCCCAACACCACAGTTCAAAAGCATCAATTCTTCGGCACTCAGGTTTCTTTATAGTCCAGCTCTCACATCCATACATGACTACTGGAAAAACCATAGCTTTGACTACATGGATCTTTGTCAGCAAAGTAATGTCTCTGCTTTTTAATATGCTGTCTAGCTTTGTCATAGCTTTTCTTCCATGGAGCAAACATCTTTAAATTTTGTGGCTGCTGTGGGGAAGAGCATTCCAGGTTGAGGGAAGAGCAGGTGCAAGGGCCCTGGGGCAGGAGTACTACTGTGTCTGAACGGCAGTTTTCTCATCTGAAAATGGGGATAATAGCTTCTAGCTCATGGGGTCATTGTGCTTGTCACATAGTAAAAACTCAGTAGATAGTAGCAGTGGTTGTTTCTATTTGTAGTTTTGTGGGTGACTGAGGATTCCTCTGGGCTCTGTGAATTTAAGCCAATGGCTTTACTTCTCTGGGTCTGTTTTCCCAAAGTTTTAGTCACAGAGTGGGAGCAGTTGGCTCAGGCAGAATGACTCAGTGCAGCCCTGTAAATCACCTGCCAAGGCAGGAGACGCAGGAGACACAGGTTCAATCCCTGGGTCAGGAGAGCCCCTGGAGTTGGAAATGGCCACTCACTCCAGTATTCTTGCCTGGAAAATTCCATGGACAGGGGAACCTGGTGGGCTACAGTCTATGGGGTCGCAAAGAGTTAGACAAAACTGTGTGGCTGAGCACACACTCCCGGAGGCCCTGCTCCCTACGTGGCATTTGAACCACTACATGTGATTCTCACACTGACTCACTGAGGTAAGGTTGATTATCTATTTTCCAGGCAAGGAAACCGAGGCTTCAAAGCCACACACCCGGAGACCCTCTGAGGCCTTGCCACACTTCAACCCCTGTAACAGACAACTCATTTCTGTCTCTTCACTCCACATCTTTGTGCCTTTAACTCCCTCAGATTCCACCTTGCCATGCATAACGGGTGTTCCCTGGCACTGGGGTGTCAGGCTTGGGTGCGAGGAACCACCCCCTTTCCACCAAGGAGTCCTACAGCCACGCAATACCCCAGAGGGCCGTGAACATCTGCCTGACCCTGGTCCAGTCATCTTGGCCAGTATGTGGGCAGAGTCTGCCTCGGAATGGTTTAATATGTATGGAACAGACTTTATATCCTGGAGTCCCTTGGGCTTTGTGTGTGCCTTTGCCTGGCCTCGCAGTCTGCTGCGCCCTTGGCCCACACACTCCTCGCCTGGTCTTTAGGGCCATCCCCCTGTTACATGCTCCTAAGCCTCTGATCTGTCTGATGGGGCCTGGGGGCTCCTTCTGTGAATGCGTTTTCTTCTGGTCAAAAGCTTTGGGCCAGACGATTTCTAGGCACTTATTACCAAGAGGAAATGTCAGGAGAATGAGCTGAATCCCTTCATGCCAGATCGCAGCTGGCCTCATTTCTGGCAGGGCTGGCAATGATTTTGCTGTGGTCCGTTTCTCTCCAGCAAGCAAAACCTCAGGCCCATGCATATGGCCTGCTCAGTATCAGGAGGCTCTGTGGGAGTCTTCTGCAGATGGGAGCTGAGAAACAGCAGAGGTCAGAGCACATCAGAGCTGCAAGAACCCTAGTGATGACCTGGCCCCCACCTCTTGGTCAGATGCATGAGTAGACATAGTTCAGAGAGGCCAGTAAACTCGCCCAAGGTCACACAGCACGTTGGTGGCAGAACTGGGACTTGAACCCAGGACCCTTGTGTGCTCAGGCAGGGTGCTCTCCCCCGTCACCCCTCTCCTCTCTATGCTCCCATCTTCAGCCTCCAAAAGAAAACTTACTCCACATCTCTCATCTCACATCACCTGTGTTGTGGTTTCCCGAGGAGGGGTCCAGACATAAGATGGTACAAGCTTGGCTGGAGTTGAAGAGGTTTCTCCTGGGCTGTTAGGGGCATGACGCAGTGACACAGCTGGGGACGGAGCCATGCCTTGCAGTCTCTCATGGGGCCTAGCAAGATGCCATGGTGAATCCTCTTGCCCTGCACTCTGGCTTCACCATCGAGCCTGCTAGAATGCCTGGCAAGACCAGCCCCCTGCTCACAGCTTCTCTCGTGGCTTCTGGCCAGACCTGCCAGGGCTGGTCTTCTGCAGCAAGTCAGGCAGGCAGACCCTAAAGCTTAGAGCTGGAAAGGTCCAGCCTTGGCTCTGGTTCCCTCTGTGTGTGGCTTAGGGACAGTTGGGACTTGTCCAGGCCACATGCCTGTCTGGGGGCAGGACAGGGCTTCTCACATAGTTCAGTTTTGGCTTCAAGCTCTTTCTCAGCCTGAGGGCAGCAAGGAGCAAAGTGGTTTCCAAATGGAGAAACTGAGGACAAAACAGATGAAGGTTCTAAGTGGCAGTGTTGCTGTGAGCTGGGGGTATGATCCCTAGGTTCCAAAACGGGAACTGAACTGTCTCTAATCCTGCTGAGAACTCGCTCTGCCTCCTCCTTCTTCCTCCCTGCAGTGACTCCTTGTGGGTGGATTCCCGGGTCGATATCAGAAGGTAGGGTGAAGACATGCTCAGCGTCGTGAGAAAAGGGTGGTGGGATCTTAAGGAGGCTTTCCTGTTAGAACACTCGGAGGGCACGCATCTTCTGGAAAAGAATACAGGCTGTGGTCAAACCTGTGTGGGAACTTCTCAACTTCAGCGAATATAAACCCTGTAAAGAGGGTTCCAAGTTTCTTCTGCAGGCTTTTCCTTGAGGTTTTTAATGAATTCCACTGTTAGCACCTAACCAGCATGTGATGGCATTTTAGAATTTACCAGAGGCTAAGGGCCTAATGTTACCAGAGGCTGGACTGCAAATATCTCACTTCTTCCTGAGCACAGGGAAAGCTGGGCAGGTGAGTTGTCAGGTGGGTGGGGCAGGACTGACCATCTCACAGGCCAGAGAGCTGAGTCTTCAAGATGTAGCAGGACTTCTGATCCTGGAGACTGCAGACATCCTCTCCCCGACGTCTCAGCTTCTGGAGCAGGCCGTCAGTGTAGACACTGACTGGAGGGAGGGGGCGGAAAAATGGCCCTCGGAGGCCTCCTAGCCCCTGGCACCCTGCCACAGATGTGGTTATGAGAACTGTCCCTGTTTGGGCGTCTGTTCCTCTGAATTGCCTTAGCCAAGAGAGAATGTGGAGTCTCGCCCTTGATCCTGGTTCTGTCTCCTCCTGGGCCTTGTTCTGCCCAAAGTATGAGGCATTCAGTTCCCCAGGGGGCCTGACCTGGGGAAGTGGGGAGACCACGTGGCTGGGGCCCGGCAGGGCGCCGAGTTCATTCCTTGGGCCTCGGGCCAGCTTGCTGTAGCCGGGAGCTCAGGCCTGTGGAGGAAGGTCCTGCCATCGGCCAGGCTGTTAGTATGTGCTGTGCACGGGCGGGCGCGGCCAGACAGGGAGAAGCAAGCAGGGTGGAGGTGGTGGTGCACTTTCCGCTCCACCGCCACCTCTCTGGGACCCCTTGGGTCAAGCATCAGGGCCCTGGGCAAGTGTCGGGACTGGGATGTGTTGCTCAGCGGTGGAGGGGTGCGGCAAGCTAGTGAGGTGAGGGGGCCTTGGGCAGGTTCTGGGCCTCAGTTTCCCCACTGACGAATGAGGTGCTGAACGCTAAGAACAGCTAGGGTCGTTCCATCTTAGACCATCTATGATTATTCCAGTCACAGATCTGGATGCCAGTTCCAGCTCTTTAAAGCTCTATCTTTTTTTCTGCCTCGTTGCTCAGTCGTGTCCGACTCTGGGACCCCATGGTCTGTAGGCCAGGCTCTTCTGTCCATGGGATTCTCCAGGCAAGAACAGAGGAGGGGGTTGCCATGCCCTCCTCCAGGGATCTTCCCAACCCAGGGATTAAACCCAGGTCTTCCACATTGCAGGCAGATTCTTTACTGTCTGAGCCACCAGGGAAGCCCTTTTTTGGATTATTGTGTTCTTTATCACCCTATATTTCTAGGTCATCTGCTTGGCTCTGAAGAAAGCAAGAAAAGGTGGATACAGGGCTGGGTATTGAGGCCGCTGAGCACAACGGGTAACTAGAACCAGTCCTGAGCCTAAGAGGTTACATGTTAGTTCAGGGCTCTCATGTGCCCTTGAGAGGCCACAGGCTTGCTCTAGCCCATTTTGTGTACTCACTATTGATTCACAGCCAAGAGAATGGGCTCTGGAGTCAGACTGCTTGAGTTCAGACCCCAGTTCTGCTATTCCATAGCTGTATGACTTCAGACAAGTTCCCTAATATCCTTGGACCTCAGTTTCCTCATCTCGAAAATGGGGCCAGTAATAGGTCCTCTGTCATGGTGCTGCTTCTGTTACTGCTGTCTCCATGCCCTCATCAGCCCCTGGCTCTCCTCGGGCTGCATTTTGTCTGCATCAGTGCCTCTCTGTGGGTTTTCGACCATTGATTCTGATGGTCTAGTCTTGGCTTAAGCCTCAGAGAGGTGCCCTCGCGTCGCTGCTACCTCCACATTCCGGCAGGGACTCGCCCTCCATCCAGCATCTTGGCTCACACTCTCAGGACCCCGACTGCACAGCAGAGAAAACTGAGGCTCAGAGAGGCCCGTGGGTGGTGGAGAGTTGGCATCCACTTGCTTTGGCTCTAAAGCCTCACAGAGGAAGCTGGCCTGTCCCCTGGGTCTGAGAGGAGTCCCTGAGCCAGCCTCGCGTGGCCCTGGCTGCAGACCCATGGGTTTAGACCTGTCGGGTGGCTTCTGCACGTGAGCGTGCTGGGCATCTCAGCCAGGACTGATGCCTGGGGGAGTGCTGCCTCACTGTCTTGTCTTCCTGAGCTGATGGGGCTGGTGGCAGGGTTCCGGGGCATTCCTGTGCCTCCCTTCCAGGCTGTGTCTAAGGGATGGGCCAAGCTGAAGTGTTCTCAGAGAGCACACCCTCAGCCTGAGAGGACAGTGGGTCAAGTGAGGGTCTGCCTGTAGTCACACAGCCCACCTGAGGGTGAGCCCAGCTAAGTCTCCAGGCTGTCTCCAGACCCTGGATCTGGAGAGCACAGCATAGACTCCCCAGACTCTGCCTTGTGAAGTCAGCCAGGTGTCCGGCTAGATACCATCCCACCTTGTCGCCTGAGGGATTGTCCTCTGTCTTGCCAAGCCCCTAGCCACATCCTTCAAGGTCAGAGGTGGTGGCTCAAATGCCTTCAGGAGCCTCTGCTGCCCACTACTCTCCCAGCTGATATCTCCTGCCCCAGGAGGTGAGAGGGCTCTCTGGATTGAAATTTGCCAGGGGGACCCTAAGGATTTGGGAAGAAGCATCTTAGATAGGGTCAGATGTAGCCCCATGAAAACTTGATCTGGAGGGGCATGCTCATGTGCGTGTGTGTGTGCGGTGCGCCCGCACACACACACACACACACACACATCCCTACCTTTACCACTCTCTAAAATCCATCAGGCACACATTCAAGCAGCTTCTGCATGCCAGGATGTGCCCATACTCAGCTCGTACAAACATGGCAGAGTTGAGAGAGGTGGGACCTGGGCTCAGCTCTGCCACAGACTTGCTTCTTGTCTTTGGTGAGGTGACATTTCTCTCTCTGAGCCTCAGTTTCCCCATCTGTTAAATGGGACCAGTAACCTTGCCCTCAAGAGTGAATGTCAAAGGCACGCCACGTTCTGCATTTAAAGTCACTGGCTTGGCCCAGGTCTCTTTAATGTGTCCCTGTTTCCTCCCTTTGGGTGTCAGAAAGAAGCCACGCCTCCCACAGGGTCCATATCAATGTCTTCCCTTCTGGTCCACTAGGGTTTCCTGGCAGAGGAGGGATTTGAGGGGAATAATATTCTGGGCAGGGCAAGACGAAGGCCTAGATGCACACACGCTTCAAGATCTCTTTGCTCAGCCAGTTTAGACTTTGGAATTGGCTTGGATTTTGTTTTTATCTTTGGTCTTTTTAGTTTAATCTGTTTTCTGGATTCCGCCGGTGGCTTCAGAAACCAGAAATAAATTATCCTCCGTGAAGAATCTTGACTGTTTGAACAGCTCAGGCCTCCTCATGGTCAGAGAAACATGTGCTTTGTTTTTTTTTATTAAATTTCCCTGGAAAAACAGTGATTTGAATTCAAGGAGAGAACAGGTTTCCCTGAATTCCAAGCTCAGGGACTTTCTTTTCCTTTTTGAAGTAGAATGGAGCTGTCCCCTCCTCCTCGGCTCCGAGAAGCTTCTCCACAGCTGATGTTTTTCCAGCTGCCTGTCTCCCCAGAGAGCACGGAGAAGGGGTCAGGGCGGGGGCGAGAGGGCCAGACCTGCCTGCGCCCGGGCCACCTGGTTTTTCTTGGCTGCTGAAACTCACCTGTGGCCATGGTGCCCATATTCCCTATCCGTGTGACTCTGTGACCTTGACACCTGCTCCTTCAGAGCCTCACTTTTTCATCTGTAAAATGAAGATCATGATTCCACAGGGTAGCTTTTAAAGAGCATGTCACAGAAATTGCAGAAGGTCAGGGCTAGGAAATGCTGCCGAAGCCTCTCCTGCTTGGACCAGTGGGGAAACTGAAGCTCCCGGGGAAGGCATGACTCAAAATTCTGAGCAAGTCAGTGACTGGTGGAGGCCTAGACCTTGCTGACACCCCTACTCCATCAGGACCAGGTCTCAGCCTGGTAGTAGTTCAGTTGCTAAGTCGTATGCGACTCCATGGTCTGTAGCCCGCCAGGCTCCTCTGTCCATGGAATTTCCAGGCAAGAATACTAGAGTGGCTGACCATTTCCTTCTCCAGGGGATCTTCCTGACCCAGATATCAGACTTGGGTCTCCTGCATTATAGGTGGATTCTTTACTGACTGAGCCACCAGGGAAGTCTCAGCTTGGGGGCTGGCCTTTACGTGCCAGGGAGCTGGGTACTCTTTTCTGACACTCAGAGAACATGAAAGAGGGCTCCCTGGCCATGGGCTTCTGTACAGTAGCCAGTCCTTGGGAAGTTCTTTTTGGGGGCTGGTGGGGGAGGATGTTCGTTGAGGGCCCAAGGTGACTCAGGACTCCTGAGCCTGCACAGATCCTGGAACCAGCGAGTGAGACTGCTTGGACGTGTCCTGTGTCCCCTGGGGGTTTGGATCCAAGCCACCCACAGGTATACACACTAATCTGCAGATGTTTGCTCTCTCGTGCCCTCAGGGGTTTCCTGGAGACTTTGGGGAAAGAGGCCCTCCAGGACTGGATGGAAACCCTGTAAGTATTTCACATCTTTTTGGGAACAGGAAAGAGATTAGGGACAAGCACACAGCAGGTTTTAGGACCCTAAGCTTTTAGGTCACCCAGCCGGGTCACCCATGAGCTGGGTGCTCCTGGGTGAACTGCATGATTTTCCTGAGTTCCTGGCTTCTGTCTGCTATGGATGGCCTCTGAGCCACCCCACCCCCACTCCAGGAGAGCCCCCAGCCCGCTGAGCCCCAAGTCTCAAAGCCCTAGGCTATGTCCCATCCTCAAGGAGTCAGGAAGGTTCGTGGGTCACTTCCTGCTGGGGAATCCAGGGCCACTACCATCTTACAAAGTCCCAGAAATGTTTATGGGACGGTAGTGGCCTGGGGGGCAGATGGTTTGCAGGCTCTGTATGGAGGGAAGAGCTGAGTTCTAAAGCAATCTCCAGCACAGGCATGTTTATAGAGTTTGTAAATAATCGAGGCCCGTCAGGGAGCCAGGTCAGCCTGCCCTGGGGAGCTGAGCCCGCCTCTCCCTTCCCCCGTCCGAGGCTCCAGCTCCAGTGGTGGGAAAGCATGCTCTCTGCCTGGAAGTGCACATCAGGTCCAGGGCTCTTTGACACATCTTCCGTGTGCCCCCATCTGCCCTGGGGCTTCCTGTCTGCGCAGCTGTGCCCAGCCGTGCCCTCAGCAGAGGTGGCTGCGAGAGCCATAGTCAGCACCTGATATGTGCTTGTTTTAATTCCACAAATTCTCCTTGAGCCTCACCCAGCTTGGGGCTGACTCCTGGGCTCCCCAGGGACCTGAAGCCCTGGCCTCAGAGCCAGGTGAGTCTGGGTTCGGATCCTTCTGCACCCCTTGCCAGGCGTGGAAGCTTGGACAAATCAGTTGCCCTGTCTGGATCTCAGTTTCCTCATCTGTAAATGACAGGGATCCAATGGCAGATCTGCCAGTCTCAGAGAGGTGTTGTGAGAATGCAGTGAGAGAGGGCAGGGAGGTACTGGGTTTTCACTAGATGGAGCGGTTGGAAAGAGTGGATAATGATAGGGCCTGTTCCTGCCCTGGAGGAGCTCATGGCCATCTCCCTAGTCCATTGCATGAGGTGAAGTGAGACACTTGGGATCAGAGAGGTCACAGGTGCTGTGGAGGCGGGAGAATGAAGCAGAGATGACTCCTGGGGAAGATGGCATTGGCATTGGGATGAGGAAAGAGATGGTAGGGGGGCCATTCCAGGTGGAGGAAAGAGTACTGGCAAGGGGTCAGAAGTGGGAAACCAGTCTTTCCTTCAGCGTACCAGTCACCAGATTAACCACTATTGGTATAATAGGTGATGTCATCCTGGAAGTGTCCTTGGGGAGGGGCAGGGATGACTGTACTTATGGTCCAGAGGAGTAGGAGAAGACCTGATGACTGGTCCCTGCTCAGCTGCATAACTGAGTGGCCTTGAACAAGTCCCTTCCTTTCCTGAGTCTCAGATCCTTCGAGTTAAAGCCAAGGCTACTCCTCACCTCCTCTTCCTCTTCTCAGTGGCTGTAGTAATGATGTCCCATCTGACTGCACTGATGAAGGAAGACAACCCCCTGGAGGATGTTGGTGATTCATAATCACCATTTCTAGAGCCTATTTTTATTCCCACTGTTGCATTTTTAATTTGATACAATCCCCTCTACCTGTCTTTTCTGGTGGAGACAATTGAAGGTCCATTTTTAGAGATCTGGAAAACAAACTTGCCCATACATGGCTGTATCTTCTGACTCCCAGGCGAGAGCTCCCCAGCCTCTCAGAGGCCCTGAGAGGTGGAACCCGAGAGCCTCTTTCTGCTGGGGGGTTCGGGGGTTCTTTAAGGGCCCCAGTATCTTCTGGTGAGAAATGGAGGGAGGCTGGCTGGGTAGGTCTTGGCTTGGTGTCCTCACCCCCTGTTATTTCCTTGTTCTTGACCTTGGGACAGTTGCCTGACCTTGGAGCCTAAGTTTTGCCATCTATAAGGTGAGGATGAAATGAGATCTTCTGGGCCAGGCATCCTGCCCATCTTTATTGCTACAGTCAGGATTCTGCCCATTCTCACACCTGCCACTGGAAGGTACTGGATTAGAAATCCAACCTCCCCACTTTTCAGATGTGGAAAGCTGATGACAAAGGAGGAAGTTCTCATCCAAACTCCAGGCCAGGCTCAGAAGAGTCAGGAACAAAAATGTTCAGCTCCAGACAATTCTACCAGGGGCCCACATGGAGGATGGGGTGGAGGGCGTGGCCTGGAGGGACACAGAGCAAGTAACCACCTTGGTCTCTCTTTCTTTGCAGGGAGAACTGGGCCTGCCAGGGCCCCCAGGAGTCCCCGGCCTCATTGTAAGTACACAGATGCCTGGGGAGGAGAATTGCCAGAAGGGAGAGTGTGGGGAATGAGCCTCTAGTCCTGCTGAAAAGGCTCCTCTCTCATCAGACCCCTGGAGGAGCTGCGAGAGCAGGACAGGGCAGTCGGGGGCAGGGGACTAAGGGAGGAAAGCCGTGCTGTGTGGCCTCAGGTGGATCACCAACCTTCTCTGAGCCCCTTTCTTCATTACTCAAATGCAGAAGGGTTTGGAGCATGAAACGGCCATGTACTCTGACACCTGCTGCCTATCTGTTGCTCTGCAGCAAGGTCTAGGCAGGTGGTAGCGTGCCCATCTGACAGATGAGGTGCTTCAGGTCCAAACAAAAGAAGTGACCAGCAGAGGAGCTGAGGCTCTGGACCACCCTGGCCAGTCTTCTCCATCCTTTTCAGAACACTGACTTTGGAGCCAGATGACCTGAGGTCAAGTCCCAGTTCTGCCATAGCCAGGCTGTGTGACCCGGGTCAAGTCACTTACCCTCCCTGAGCCTTAGTTCTTCATCTGTAAAATGGGTATGATGGTAGAGTCCTCTTGGGAGGGCTGTGAGGATTAAATGAGGCATTCTTGTACTATCTTTGGTACGAGGTCTAGCACTCAGTAAATTTGCAGTTAGTGGAAATATTGCTTTTATTTTTAAAATGTTATTTCTTGTTACTATCTCTTGATGTGCCTGGGACTGAGAGAGGCCTGTACCAGGGAGGTGGGAAGCAGTGTGACTTCTGACTCCATCCAGGTTGGGGTAGCTTTGTGGAATGATGCTATTAACCAAAACCGGGGCTCCCTGATAGACCTCCAGAGGGTGAGCCCTGACCTTGGGCCCAGGTCCGGGGGCCAGTGACAGGCCTGAGTCTAGGAAATAAGTCTAGGAGCTTCCCTAAAGGTCTGATGGCCCTCTCTTCTGTTCTTTGGGACATATCTTGTGGGGTTTGAGTCTCAGGAGCTCATACAAGGAGACTTGCCTGGTTTGACAAATGGGCTGCCAGTTTTGACTACTCCAGCCACTGTGCAGAGACATTCTATTGAGAAGGAGGCTGGTGAAGGCCCTGGAGAATTGGGGACCCCTTGTTCAGGGAAGACCAGTCCTGGGAAGAAGGCCCAGAGGCTCCCATGGGCAAGTGCTCCTGCTCAGGTAGGTGAGAGCAGAACCAGGGCAGGGTGAGCAGTGGAGGTCCGATCAACCTGTGTACAGATCCTGGCCTCACTTCCTCTGGGCTCTGTGGTCTTCAGTTACAGGCTCACTTCCCGAGCCTCAGGGATCCACTCTGTCAGATAGGATCTTTATGTTCACTCTTGTTAGGACCACATATATACCCAGACCAGTCTAGAACCAGGTTACCTGGGTTCAAATCCTCTAAGCCTCCTGTGCCTCAATTTCTTCATCTTTAAAATGGGAATAATATCAGTACCTAACTTGGGAGAGTGCTGTGAGGATTCAGGGAAATTAGTACATATAAATTGCCTAGTACTGATTGTGGGAAAGATTGAAGGCAGGAGGAGAAGGGGACGACAGAGGATGAAATGGTTGGATGGCATCACCAACTCAGTGGACTTGAGTTTGAGGAAAGTCCTGGAGATGGTGAAGGTCAGGGAAGCCTGGCGTGCTGCTGTCCATGGTTCACAAAGAGTCGGACACAACTTAGCAACTGAACAACAGCAAGAAGTACATAGTAAGCACTCAAGAAGCACTAGTAATAATAATAAAAATTTAGTGATAATCATAATAATGATTTTAATACTACTACTTGTTAATAAATAGTAAAGTAATTATGTTAATAAGTAGTGATTCAGTAGTAGTAGTTGTAGTTTTATAAACACTAGAGCTTCCCTGGTGGCTCAGCCAGTAAAGAATCTGCGTGCAATTCAATAAAGCCAGATTCAGTCCCTGGGTTGCGAAGATCCCTTGGAGAAGAGAATGGCAACTCACTCCAGTATTCTTGCCTGGAGAATTCCATGGACAGAGGAGCCTGGCAGGCTGCAGTCCATAGAGTCACAAAGATTCAGACACAACTGAGCCGCTTAGCACAGCCCAGAACAGCAGCCATTTACAATGCTGCATTGAGAAAGATTTCAAAGTCACGTTGGAAATCATCGGGAGATAGTGCTGCGATTGATTGGTGATGTCTGCCTTGGCTTGGGATTAGGAAGTGTCAACACGTGAGTCATACATTTGTCATCTCTGATGTCCTTTGTGGAGCACCTTCTTTGGCACAAGGCACTGACCTGAATGCTTTGGAAAAAGAAATTTCTGCAATGAATATTAGGGGACTTGACTTTAAGAGGATCTCAGAAGTCTTCTGGTCCAACCTTCTCAAAGCTCAGCAGGGCTCCCTTCTGGAGGATTTTGGTTGTATGGTCATTAAACTCCAACTTGAACACCCCGGTGTTGGAAGCTGCCTCCCTTGAAAGTCCATCCGCTTTCATAGAGCTCTCATTGTGCAAGGTTTTCCTGTGTTTTAAGTCCAGCTCATCTCCCTGTTCCTGGGAGAGGCTGTTCAAGATGTAAAGATGGCTGCATCTGTTCTTCCTAAGGCTGCTTCTTCAGGCTATATGATTCCCGTCCCCAAAGCTTTTCTGCAGGGATGTTTACATATCTTGGCTGTCATTCTTGGCACACGGTCCTATTTGTCACTGTTGGCGTCCATGGGTTGGATCCTGAGAGGGGCGAGAGTACTGCTTGGCTGAACGCACGCGGATTCTAAAGACTACGCCATCACCGCCCTTGGCCTTCCTGACTCTTTAAAAGCTCTTCCCACCGATACTCCCCTTTGCTCTCCACAGTCAGGGCTGCCAGATAAAATAGAAGAGGCCCAGTGAAATCTGAATTTCAAATACATTATTTAAAACACATTTACACTATAATGTCATTCCTTTGTTTGATTGTTTATCTGACATGCACATTTTATCCAGGCATCCTGTATTTTTATTCACTCAGTCTGGCAACCCTGTGCTCAGTATGTCTTAGGAAAATCCCTTTGGGCAGATGGGAAAAGTGAGGCCCTAGGTCAAGGTCACACCCAAGGCAAGAGAAGATGGAGGCAAGATCAGAGGCTGTGCCTCCCAACTCGTAGCTCAGGGCATTTCTCTTCCCACCCTTTCCTGAAGGGCCTGAGCTGAGGCTGAGCCCTGGGTGTCCCTGCATTTCTCAGGCCCTGCGATCTTCATGTTGCTCCTTTCCAAAGAACTGAGTCCACCCCACCCTCCGTCCTCCCCACCTGGCCTCATGTCCTTCTTTGGCCACTTTCAGTCCTGCTTCCCCTGTTTTTAAACTCCCTCTGATGCCAAAGTGACATTCCTTTCCCCTTGTGCCTGGCAGGGAGGGTGGGTCTAGACCTGCACCCACCAAGTCACCATCAGCCTCCAAGCCAGTGCCCTGTCCCACCCACGGCACCCACTCCTGACCTGGATTTTTGGGGACAGCAGCTTCTGTGTCTGGGGAAAAAAACAAATTGCCTCCTCAAAGAGTTGGAGAGGAAAAGGAATTTTCTAACCAGGAGCTAAAGGGAAGAGGGATTGTGAGTCACCTACAGTTTCCAGAGGATGTGGGTTTCTAGCTGAGCAAATGGGAATTCCATGTCCTGACAATCATGTTCGTGGAGATCCACATTTATTCAGTGCCTTTGGTCTAGTCAGCTGCAGCAATTTGCATGCAGACCGAAACTGAAACGTCCCCTGTGCCCTGGGTCCTTGCAGATGGGAGGGAGGGTGAGAGAGGACAGATGAACATTTGCAGAGCTTCTGTGTGTGCTTAACACGCGTTAGGCTGGGGACCTCGAGATGCAAGAGGCAGGCAGACAGCAGCCTGGTCACCCTCGTGGGAAGGCTGGGGCCCCCACCCCCACCCCCCGAGGTCACCAGCGGGGGGCTTACCGCTCAGACCTGTGCCACCCTGATTCCAAAAGCCACTGGGTTGCCCCCTGCAGTCTTCGAGGTGAGTCAGTCTTGAAACAGCCCCCTTTGAGTAATTGAATCCCTTTGGCTGGCCCTCAAGCAAAGTGTGCCTGATTCCAGAGTCTGCTCAACAAAGAAGATTTCTGTCTTTTGTATTCAGAGTGACACAAAGGGAATCTTGCCTTTTCCATTTAATGAGACCCAAAGAATATGTGATCTGGCCGAACCCCAGCTTGTGGGATATAGTGGACTAGCCCACCCTGCCCTGTCACCAAATGATCCCGTGACTTTGTTTCTTTGTTTATGAAACATGGTCAAGAACCCCACTAGCTGACATCTACCAAACCCTCGTTTGCTGGGCCCTGTGCTAGGTATTTAATTATCACAGAAACTCTCTGAGCAAAAAGGGGATTGCCACTGCACAGTTAAGGAAACTGAGGCTCAGAGAGACTGACGCACCTGCCCAAGGTCACACAGCCTTGAAGCTGTCTGTTTCACAGCTCACCCCCATCACCACTGCACCACCCCTCCAGCTCCGCATGACTTCAGGGGTGAATGGAGACAGCAGGTTTAGGAGAATGTGAACTGGACTGTGCAGGGGCTCTTCTGGGTGAGAAATGGTGCTTATGAAGACCATATAGGAGCCAGGGCTGGTCACCTGGGTCCCCATTCCCAAGCACCTGACCTCCTACTGGAGTTTCAAGGAGGCCTTGTTGCCTTCAAAAACCTTCCAGGAAAGGTTTTTCCCTGGAGGGTTTGGAAAGGCGTGAGTAGGCTTCTTTTTCACCCACTGATTTCGCCCCTTTTAGTGAGCCCTTCCTCTAGGGCACCGGGCAGGCAGTGGCCACGTAGGCACTCATGTCAGTGGTCACTGGTGTAGAATAGGCCATGAGTTAAGGCTCGTCAGGCTCGGACGCGATGGCCTGTGGGGTCAGGGGAAGTGATGCTCATGCTGAGGACAATGAACAGTGTGAGCTCAGGGCGGCATGCTCGGTGTAGGAAGCAGTGGCCAGGCCAGGGATGCCCAGCAGCAGAGCAACAACAGGGAGGGAGGCTCTGCCTGCAGCCGTGAGGGTGGGCACTGGGAGCCCCTGCGTGTTCTTTCAGGGGTTCCTGGCAAGCCGCAGCCTGGACGCCTGCTGACCTGTTGAGCAGGGGAGTAGGGCTCTCACCTGCTTTTGAATCTCAAGCCTGCCCTCACGTCTTGTCACTCATGAAGGAGAGCAATAAGGAAAGGCATCATTGGGTCCTTCATTGGAGTAAGCCGAGTCAGCCCCAGGCCTTAGAGCATGGACTGCGGGACCCGACCGACACACAGACCTGTTCTGGTCCTGCCTGTGTCCCCTACCTGTTGCTTGGTCTTGGGGAACTTGCTTCACCTCACTCTGAGCCTCAGTTTTCTCATCTGTGACATGGCACTAAGGATGGTGCTGACCTCCTGGGACAACTGGGAGCAGTTGGAGAGCATCTGAACAGATGTGATGAGGCTGGAAGCTGTCTGGTGCGGCGTCTGGCACTCAGGAGCTCTTTCAGTGGTCGCGGATGTGGCTGGTTGGTTGCATTCTTGGTGGGAGTCTATGAAGTGAGGGGTGAAGTGTGTTAGCAGGGTCTGGGAGGTCCGGCAGATGAGGAAACAGGTTCCAGATTGCGGGCGTGGCTCACTGTGCTTTCTTGTGGGACCCGACTTTCTGTGTCACTTGGCCAAGCTGCCGACGACAGTGCGGAGCACAGGGCAGGCTGGGGTCTGTGGGCTGTACTGGGGTCGGGGGAGCGGAATGCGGCCTGAGATCTTCTCTCTTCTCCCCCACGTGCTTCTCTAGTCCAACATGTGGCCCTGCCCACATGAAGAAGACCTGTCCTCAGCAAACAGCCGCCTTCTTCTCATGTGCCCTGCAGCCAGAGCCCCTTTTCCATGGGTTCTTGGAGGGGAAGCCCGCACTGGCCCTGGCCCCCAACCAGACACAGACCCCTTTGGAGAGGCACGGCACGTGTGTTTTGGGTGCCTTCATGCGTCAGTCAGGCTTTTACTGAATCCAGCCTCCACATGACAGGCTGCTGTCAGGTCTGGATCGGGGAAGAGGGAGCGTATGTTCCCAGGGCTGCTGGCTGGTCCTCTCTGTTCAAGACCCCAGCCCCCAGCAAAACCTCTGCCTCAGCAGGACCTTGTCTGTGTGTGCACCACCATGGGGAACTCTGAGTGGCCACCATTTGCTCCCTTCCTCCAGGAAAGGCGGGGCAGAGGGTTGCGGGGGGAAGGGACCAGCCAAAGCGTCCAAAGAGTTGAAATGCTCTTCTCAGCTTTGGCCACCTGATGCGAAGGACTGACTCATTGGAAAAGACCCTGATGCTGGGAAAGATTGAAGGTGCGAAGAGTATGGGATGACAGAGGATGAGATGGTTGGATGACATCACCAACTCAATGGACGTGAGTTTGAGTAAACTCCAAGAGTTGGTGATGGACAGGGAGGCCTGGCGTGCTGCGGTTCATGGGGTTGCAAAGAGTCGGACATGACTGAGTGACTGAACTGAACCTAACTGAGGAGCTGGCTGTCCTTCCCTCCAGCCTCTGTCTGTCCGGCCCGCAATCCTGGCTTCTTCTCTCCCAAGATTACTTCAGAATTGCTTAGAAACTCTGGGGACAGACTACCCAATGTGAATCCCAGCTCTGCTGAGCTCTGTGACTTGCTCAAGCCCTCACCTCTTGGAGCCTCAGTTTCCTCATCTGTAAAATGGGGAGATAAGGGAAGGGCGGTCGGGATCAGTAACGGAGCTGAGGCGTGTGAAACATGCAGCATGGAGCTTTCCCGCGTGCCATCTGTGTTGCTGTGATCGCCCATTAAACTGAGCGCTCCCTTTCTCAATAAGACTACTTGATGGGAACTGAAAGCAGAACTCCTTGGCAAAGGCTCAGCGAGAAGGTTTGGTTTCACCCAGTCAGGTGGGTTCAGGAGGGTGGTGGGTGATGGGGGCGTGGTGGGAATCGGCGTTGCCTCAGCCAGGCCAGCTGCGGTCTCTGAGCTCTGCGTGTTTCCCTCCATTGCTGCCCTTCCTTCCGCAGGAGTTGGCAGGAACGTGACGTCCCGTTCTCTGCCAGCCTCCCTGCGAGCCAGCTCCAGGCAGCTCCCACGGGAGCTGGTTCTTCAGCCTGGCCACCTGGGGCAGGCTGCATTCCTTCAGTGCTCCGGAGTGCTTGCAGGGGCTTCCATGGAGCCTGATGAGGGAACGGGAAACCGAGGCTCAGAGATGTCAAGCGCACAGGTGGAGCTCACACAGCAGCCAGACACGCACGTCAGCCACAGAGGATGGGAGAGGGAGCGAAGAGAGAACTTCAGGGGCTCCCCTCTCTGGGCGAAGGCTTGATTTGATGGCTGTGGCTGAGGGCAGTAGTGGCAGGGAAGGGCAGGAAGTGAGGAGCCTGCAGGGAAAGAGAGTGCATCCCTCACTCTAGACCAGGGCTTCTTGCCTCTGGTTGTCATTTGAGCCAGATAATTATTGGATTTTCAGTTCAGTTCAGTTCAGTCGCTCAGTCATGTCCGACTCTTTGCGACCCCATGGACTGAAGCACGCCAGGCCTGTCTGTCCATCACCAACTCCTGGAGTTCACCTAAACTCGTGTCCATTGAGTTGGTGATGCCATCCAACCATCTCATCCTCTGTCGTCCCATTCTCCTCCTGCCTTCAATCTTTCCCAGCATCAGGGTCTTTTCAAATGAGTCAGTACTTGTATTACATGGCCAAAGTATTAGAGTTTCAGCTTCAGCATCAGTCCTTCCACTGAACACCTAGGATTGATCTCCTTTAGGATGGACTGGTTGGATCTCCTTGCAGAGATCCCTTGGACTCTCAAGAGTCTTCTTCAACACCACAGTTCAAAAGCATCCCTCCTTCAGTGCTCAGCTTTCTTTATAGTCCAACTCTCACATCCATACATGACTACTGGAAAAACCATAGCCTTGACTAGACGGACCTTTGTTGGCAAAGGAATGTCTGTGCTTTTTAATATGCTGTCTAGGTTAGTCATGACTTTATTGTTTTTAATATTCATTTATCTACTTGGCTGTGCTGGGGCTTAGTTGCAGCCTGTGAACTCTTGGTTGCGGTGTGTGAGATCTAGTTCCCTGACCAGGGATTGAACCTGGGCCCCCTGTATTGGGAGCACTCAGTCTTAGCCACTGGACCACCAGGGAAGTCCCCCAAGCCAGATAACCCTTTGTTGTGGGGCATCCACCCATGAGATGCCAGTAGCACCTCTTCAGTTGTAACTGCCAGAAATGCCTCCAGACTGTGCCGAGTACTTTATCCATGTAAGTCAACTGCTTCTCCAAACTCCAGGTACAGAGTATTAGTCCCTGTTGGAGATGAGGAACCTGAGGCATGGAGAGGTTCAGTTCTGAAATCTCACAATGAGTGAGTGAGCCTCGGAGGAGAGATGAGACCAAGTGGTCTGGCCTTGATATGCGCTGACCACCTCCCAGCCTTTCCCCAGCCCTCAGTGAATGTGACTCTCCGGGCTGAATGAACTCCGTGTCCTGCTCCCACCTTGAACAGGCTGATCTGATGCGATGCTGGGTCTCCAACTTGTGGCCCAGGATTTACCCACTGATCTTAGTGTCTTAGGGCTTCCATTTGCAACTCTGGTGTCTGTGACTGACAGCCCCACTCCTTCCTTGCTGCTGTCCCAAGGAGAGGGCCCAGCCTCTGGAAGCAGAAATTCCTGCCCCTCACTAAGCAAGAGGAGTTGAAGGCTCTGTGTGTGCTCATTTTGCCTTTTCAGCAGCTTTCGGAGGGGAGGGTTCATCATCTGCATTTTATAGATCAGGAGGCTGAGGACCACAGAAGCCCAGTGAAACGCTCTGAATCCCTTAGCTCAGCAGTCCCCAACCTCTCCGGCACCAGGGCCTGGGTTTCCTGGAAGAATTTTTCCACGGACTGGGGAGGCAGGATGGTTTCACGATGATTCAAGCGCATTACATTTATTGTGCACTTTATCCCTATTATTATTGTATCAACTCCACCTTGGATCATCAGGCATTAAATCCTGGAGCTTGGGAACCCCTGCCTTAGCTAGTAGGGGATATGAAGAATCCAGCATGAAAAGAGGTAGAGGGACGGGCACCAATCAAGAAATGAGCTTGGGAGAGGACCTCTGTGAAATTAACTCCAGTGTTTCTGTGGAGGCGAACACGCCTAATTACAAGATCAACCGAGGGATAGGGAGGGGGGTTGCATCCTTGGAATTCTTCCCAGGCCAGCCTCCTGTGAGCCTCTCTCATTGCTGCCTTCTTCTCTTTCTCTTCCCAGGGCGACATGGGAACATTGGGTCCGATTGGCTACCCAGGACCCAAGGGCATGAAGGTAAACAGAAACCTTTCTTTACTTTGAGTCTCATCTCAGCCAGGCACCCCTGACTCATTTCAGCTTAGAAGGAAGGGTACCCTGACACAATGTTGGGGGAGTGTACTCAGAGGGGTGCTGGGGTGGAACGTGGCAGATCAGGGGCTCAGTGCTTCTCAGTCCCGAGAGCCAAACATCATGTGCATGTCATTTGTGCCAGACATCTTTATTGGACAGCAGTCCCCCAGCTGAGCATGAGTCAGATGTGGTTCTGGACCTCAGGGCACTGAAAGTCCAGTGCAGAACATCACCAGGGGGACAGAAACTATAACGGCAAGCCAGTGAGCTCAGGGCTCCGGAGTGGGATGGGTGTGCAGGCGAAAGGTGGGCTTACGCTGCCAGGGCCACGCCCAGGGACAGTTCCATTTGGCTAACAAGCATGTGACGCAGCTCATGAAGGCTGTCTCCCCCATCAGCGCCCTTCTCCCCTGGATGTGTCCAGAGCTCTGATTCACAAGTCAGCCACCCCTTCTTATGGTCCTACATGCCACACCATCGCCCTTTGGGCCGGGGCTCATTGCCCCCTTTTACAGATGAGAAAACTGAGCCCTGGGCTGGAGCATTCAGCACAGGGTCTTGCAGCAAGCCAGTGGGTTTACGCCAGGGCTCCTGACTTCTGGGGCTTTTACCCTCCGTCACAGCTGAGCCCCGGCCTCTGTCTTGCAGGGACTGATGGGAAACGTGGGGGAACCCGGACTGAAAGGTGATAAGGTGATCTGAATACCCCTTATTGCACTGTGTTTCATCTGCATGCGAATTCCCTCCACCTCGGCTGCTGCTGATTGCTCGCCAGGTCCACTCCCCTACCCTTCTCCTGCCTCCCCTCTGGCCCTCCCTAAATCTGTGCTCCGCAACTTCTTCCCTGAAACTCTGGGTGGGATTCAGGCAGACGGTTCTGGAAGCATGCGGATCTTGGCAGACAGAGTGGGGGGCTGAGGCTGTTGAAACTTGGGTTAGGGGTGAGTTAAGGCAGGTCTCCGAATCTGGGGAGCAAAGCTGAGGCTAGCGTCCAGGCTTTGAGGTCAAAGCCACAGGATACAGAGGGTGGGGATGGAGAGATAGGAGAAGTGGAGCTGAGATCATGGGCCCCAGGGCAAGGGGTGATGGCAGAGGAGGAAACAAATCCACATCCACTGTCAAGACTGGAATTGGGGGCCCAATCCCAAGGTCTGAAAATGCAACAGAAAAGCCAGGATGGGCCTGAGCCCCTGACCGGCATTCCTCCCAGCTGTGCCGGGGATGGGCGCGGGGTGTCACCCTTGCCATGTGTCTTCCACAGTTCTACTGCCGAGCCAGCCCTGGGCCAAACCAGAGCTGGAGTTGGGTAGGTGGGACCCCGGGGCCCAGAGAGGGGCAGCACCTGGCCTGGGCCCTGCAGCCTCCAAGTGAAGAGACTCGGGGAGTAGGGGGCCGCGCTCCTGTGCTCGGCTCTGTGGCCTTCTTCCTGCCCTCCCCTGCAGCCTCTTGACAAGCCAGGCCTGGCAGAGGGAGTGTGGGAGAGCTTTGGGGCAGCATCCAAGTTTCCGTAAGCCTGAGCAGATAAGAGCCGCTCACCTGCTCCGGGGCCACGCTCCCTGCACCTGTCTTCAGATGACTGCTCCTCCTGAGTTCGAGGAACAGGAGCAGGGACCAGCACTGGTCCCCTCTAAGTGTTCTGCAGGGCTTAGCTCGCCCAGCCTCCACCCCCTCTATGAGATTGGAAGCTTGCTGAGCACACACAACTGGTACGTAGCATCAGGATTCGAACCCCGGCACCTGCCAGCAGAGACCTCCACCCTGAAGCAGGACTGAGGTCAGAAGGGCAGAGTCGATGAGGTCCTTAGAGGTCACCTCCTCCAGTGCCTACATGTCACAACTGGAGAAACAGACCCAAAGAGAGAAGAGGCTCTTCAAACGAAACTCAGTGATCTGTAGGAGCCAGCCCAGAGCCTGGACTGTTAGAAAAACTAGAGCTGCTGGGCTGAAATGAGCATCCCGGGTTGCCCTGCCCACTCCCACCCCTGGTGCCCAGCCGGGCGGTGCTCACCCCAGTCCTGTGTCTGTCTCCACCTCTCCTCCCTCACGCCCAAGCCTCCAGCTGCCCCTCCCTCCACCCCCCACCCCTACCCACTCAGCTTTGCCCTCTGGCTCTGCCCTGCTGGTTGCTAAGCCCCCTCTTCCACGTCCTGCCCTCTGGAGATGTAGGGGTTTTCTGTTGAGGCGGGGGCTTCCCCACAGCTACCTGTTTACCCCATGGTTTGAGTCATCAGCACTCTGGAAATGTTGAAGTCATGGACAAGGTGAAAGGAAGTGGAGGCGGGGGGGAATAGGAGTGTAGGCAGGGAGCTTTTTATAGGCCCTTTGCAGAGCTGGCCTCCAGCTCACTGTTTCTTCAGGAACATGGAAATAAACGTGTTACATAGAATTCGGCTGGCTTGCTGACTGGTGCTGCCTGGGACATCGAGAGATGTAAAAGCCGGAAATTATTTTCTGGCTCACAGATCTTAGCAAAATCAAATAAGTCTTTAGAGTTTAAAAAAAAGAAAAGAAAAAGAAAGCTTCTTTGGCTAGAATAGGGTCATAATATTTGGGGGAGCAGTGTTCTTATCAGCCCCTCCTCACTCCACCCCACCTTCTGGCCCCTCCCTGGGATGACAGAGCCACCCCTTCATGTTCCACGGTCATCCTGCCTAGAATCCCAGATTGTCATGAACCAGCCTGGCCTCAGTCCTGTTTGCCACCACCTGGCTCTCTCTCCCCCATGGAGGTACATTCTGGAACCCAGGCTTCTGCCCAGGCCCAGCTTTCTCCAGATCCCTTGTCCTGATTTTTAAGGGCCTTTGAACCTTTTTTAAAAAAAAAAAAAAAAAAACCATCTTACTCCTTCTTTGGACATTAAAAAAAAGTTCCTAAGTTCCTAAAACTCTGGGATGTTGTATAAGATTTTCCAAATTGGAAAAACCAAAGTAAGTTAAAAAAACACACACACTTTTTTTTTTAATTAAAAAAAGATTCTGGCTTTTGTTCTCCCGAGGAAGTTCTGTTGGATCATGGCCTTAGCTGCACGACATGAGTTCTCTAAGAGTCTCCATTCTTCTTGGGTTTTTCTCTCCATCCATCCAACTGCTGCCAGGGCTGTGAATGTTTTCTGAGTCCTGGGGCCAACGTACCAACATGGAAAGCTGGAAAGGATGAGGGCTGTGTGAGACGGTTCCAGCTCCAAGGAGAAACCTCCCAATCGGGTTCTGTGACAGCTCATTTACCAGGATGTGGTTGAGTACAGGGAGGGGGCAGAAGAGACCTCTGACAGCCAGAATCAGTGTGACCAAGTCCATGCAATGTGTCATCTTAAAAGGGAAACACCCAGACTTAACTCGAGACCAGTTCACTTGCTGTTGACACGTAGTCTTAATGAGCCAAGCTCTCTGGTTTCTCATGCTATAGCTGATTCAAAGCAGTTAATTAGACGTAGACCGAAGCCAATTGCTGGCACAGAAACTCTCACAGAAGGAAGATGTGACAACTCACAGCCTGGCAGTGAAAACTATCAAACAGCAAATGCAAATGCTCTGAGCCCACGGCGCTATGGGGGACGCTGTCCAAGCTGCATGCTCTTCGTGTGACGTCAGTTGATGACGAAGAGGTTGAAGGATCAAGACACGGTTCCTTTGACCCACGAGTGTCTGATCTCCCGCCAAGGCCAGGCAACATGGGGCAGCTTACCTTCTGTTAGTGGAGTGTGCAGCCACCTGAGCAACCCCAGGCAGACCTTCGGCTAAGCTGGCTCTGTCCCCTGAGGGGGCCCACCTTCCCCACCCAGGCTCCTCTGAGGCTGGGGGCTGCCCTTTTCTCTAACAAGGCTGCTGCTGGGTGGATCGACTTGGGGAACGGCCTCAGCAAAGCTGTACCTCACCACTGGGTCTGGATGTAGGGGAGGCTTCCAGAACTCACTGTGGTTTCCATCGTAACCTTCTTTGCTGGTGTGTATTTAGGGTGAACAAGGGGTTCCAGGTGTGTCAGGAGATGCTGGATTCCAAGGAGACAAGGTAACTCCTGCACATTCACCCCCTGCCCCCCGCCCTGCTCCTCTGTGGCGCTGGCTTCTTTCCCAGGGGCCGACATGGGCCGGGACCCACCTGGGAGCTGGCATCCTTTCCCCCATCCTGTCTCCCTCCATCTTCCATCCACCCTCTCGTTATTGTCTCTTCTCTGGACTTCACAGCTGCCTCTTGACGTATTCCCAGGCCCCAGCCGCGTCCCTCCCAGCCTGTCTTCCTCACCGGCACAAAAGTGTGCTGAGAGCCCAGCTCGGCTCTGTGCTCATCCACCGCTCCTCACTGCCCCAGAGTGGAGTCCCAGCTCCTGGCCCCTGCACCTGGGCCGCCAGCGTGCAGGCCCCTCTGACATTCCTGCCCCTCACCCTTCCAGCCCTGAGCCTCAGCCCCAGTGACCTCCTTACCGCACCAAGTGGGCACACGCAGCCGCCTTGCTGGGCGCACCCTCCGCCCCCACCTGGGCATGGCCCAGCTCTTTCCTAGAGCTCCACGAGGATGCCGTGTTCTCTACCTGCTCAGGAAATCGCTGTGCCCCTCTCTGAGTGCCCCTCGCCTGTGGCAGCACGTCTTTTCCCTGGCTCATGGGGCCTGGTGCTCTGCCCATGGCCAGACAGCAGGCTCCCCAGAACAGGGCCCTCGGCTGGCCCGGAGGGGCTCAGGCCAGGGTCCTGCACAGGATGGTGAACACTTAAAAGATACGTCTGAGTGAGCGGCTGGCCAGGATGACGGAGGATCCCAGGCTGCCTGCCAGGCCGGCTCCTCTTCGCCTGTGTCCGGCACCATATGGCCACATCTGGAGTTCTCCCAGCCAGTCAACGAGGCCCAGATGTTGGCCAGCTCTCCCTCTTCCTCTCCCCTCCCTCCTGGCTGGCCTGTCCTGACCCAGCCTCGATGTCTCCGGGTTGCGAGCCATGCGGGCCTGGCTGCCTCTGCAGCTGGGCCCCAGTCTCCAGACTTGCCCAGGCATCACAGGCGCAGCAGCAGTGCCTGCTCGGCGGCCCTGGGGTCCCAGGGTCCCGGATGATCTTGTGAGGACAGGAGCTGCCATTTCACCCTTGTATCCCCGGGTCCCAGCCTACAGGGCTGCCAAGCTGGAGCTTGCACGCAGAGGGCTCATCCTCCCCCTAAAAGCGGGTGTTGTCCAGGCCTCTGGCCGGCGGGGTGACCAAGCAGCTGTCCATCTGGCCATTTCTGGGCGTTGCTAACCGCAGTTCGCTCTGCATCTTTTTCAGGGGAGCCAGGGCCTGCCAGGGTTCCCCGGAGCACGGGGGAAGCCAGGGCCTGTGGTGAGTACCTTCTGCTTCTAGAGCCTGAGGCTCATGGTGTCCAAATGGTCATGGAATGTGGCCAGAGATGCCTTCACATCCAGGACCTCATTTCCTCCCGCAGCAGCACTGGGAGGCGAGTAAAGCAGAGTAGAAATGGACATTCACCCCTTTTACAGATGAGGACACTGAGGCCCAGAGGGGCAGCAGCATACCCAGGCATCAGGCATTGGCAGAGCTCTGGTGAGAATCAGGGCTCCCAGTGTCTTGTAAATAAAAGTAATGTTATCAACAATAGCAGTGGATGTCATTTATTTATTGAATGTTCCCATTGGTGCTAGTGGTAAAGAACCCGCCTGCCAGTGCAGGAGACTTAAAGAGACATGGGTTTGATCCCTGGGTCGAGAAGACCCCCTGGAGGAGGGCATGGCAACCCACTTCAGTATTCTTGCCTGGAGAATCCCATGGACAGAGGAGCCTGGTTGGGCTACAGTCCATAGGGTCGCAAAGAGTTGGATGTGACTGAAGCAACTTAGCATGCAATCACACATGCATCAGATCCTTCCTGTGCCGTGTCTCTTTAAAAGACTGTCCACAACCCCAGGTGTTAGAGAATTGTTGTTCCCATTTCACAGATGGGGAAAGTAAAGTTCAAAGGTGAAGTAAAGGTGAAGTGACTTGCCCAGGATCCCGTGCCCAGGAAGAGTAAGAGTTGGGGCTTGGACAGTAACTCCTTGTAGTTGTCTGGGCAGATTTCACTCGTATTCTCCTGAATTTTCCACCCATCCTCAGGCTGGGGCCTAATACAAGGGATCCAGGAAAGGTAGACTCTCGCTACCCCTGCATCCCCTACAATCTCTTCTCTTCCACAGGGCAAAGTTGGAGACAAAGGATCCATTGGGTTTCCTGGGCCCCCGGGACCTGAGGTATTTAATGCCCTATTTCTCTGTGTCTGACTGTTAATTGCGTGTCGTCCTTGGGAAACCGAGGCTCAGAGACAGGGAGAGACTTGCCTGAGGTCACACAGCAATTGAAAGATGGGATTAGAAATTCCTACAGCATCAATCTTTCCTTTTCTTTCTTGGTTTTCTGGCTTCACTGGGGGCTCGCAAAGGCAGTGGGGCAGCAGCTGGCTTCAGACTCCCTCTCCAGCTCCATGGCTGCCTTTACAGTTTCCAAAAAGAAGCATCAGGAAAACCCTCTGAGCTGTGGTGCCTGGACCCTTCACCGGAGCTCCTCGCATTCTCTACCCCTCTGAGCCCTGGAACTTTTCCAGCTACATACAGCTATCCTGGAGAGGTACAGGGCTCAGAGCTCACAGGTACAGGGAGCAAGAAACAAGAGTAAGATTCTGATGTTTGAATGGAGAAGATGTCACGACAGATAGAGTAAGCAATTAACATGGTTACTACAGCTGAGTCAGTAGAACCCAAGAGTTTCTGACACGTGTGATAATGAGCACAGGTATGTTAAATGTCCATCACTGGCATTTCTGTACAAAAGAGCGAGGCAGCTGGGCAGCTGATTGAACTCCCTCTTCCTGCTCCCCCACCGCCTGCCTTGCCTCCAGTACAGGGACCAGCTCTGGAGAACAGGGTGAGCAGTGCTGGGGTCTGCCGTCTATCTCAGGGAGTCTAGGTCAGCCCTAGTCCCCACCCCACCCCCTATGTCATACCTCCCTGGCCTGGTGTCTTGCACATCCCTGAGGTCTCAGAGACAGAAGTCTGGTCCATCCTTCCAAAGATCACTCCTGGTATCGCCCGGATGGATGAGGGAGTGTTTCCTAAAAGCCACAAGTTCTACTTTCCACTGTGTTGACTTTGGCCTTGACACAGACCTATCTTTAGACAAATGGACTTGGCCTCCTCTTCCACGGCCCTGATTCCTTCCCCTGGTCACTGTGGAAAAAGACTTCTCTGAGAGGCCGGGTTTCCCAGCAGTCTGGCCAGTGCGGGTGGAAAGCCGGCTCCCTTGTTTTATGAGGCACTGCCTCGTGCCAGGAGGCTGCGTCGTATCTTCGGGATGGGAGCTGGCTGAACGGCCTGTCACAACCACCCTTTGCAGAGGAGGGGGCTAAGTGACTGAGCAGGGTGGGGGTGGCCTCCTCAGGGTCGCCCTGCTACTTGTAGCAAAGAAGTTCTTCATTTTGCCCTTTGGCTCCCTCTCGGGTCCCTGGACAGCTCTGGGGTCTGCCTCCCCCATCTTTGGGTTCTGTTTGGATTGGTGGACTCAGCATCCGGAAGATGGTTCTGCTTAGCTGAAGACAGAAGCCGACGAGCCTGTCAGCACCTTCCGGGTCTTCGTCACCTTTCCAAGACCGTGGGTGCAGCTTCTACCCCCCAGCCCCGGAGTGAATCAGCTCTTTCATTCATTAGTGGGTCTGATCTGTGTGACACCAGAATTTGATCAGTGTCCTGGCCTCCTTCAAATTCTTCCTGGAGACAGGCCCACGCCAAGCAGCTTTGTTTTCCCAGGACCCAAAACCCTTTGGCTTGTAGATTTTTATTGAGTGCTTACCAGATGCCAAATACTGAACTCAGCAGTGCACTCACCTTATTCTCTTCAAGCCTCAGAACAGCCTTGTCTGGTGATTTTTATAGTTAGCATTTTGGAGATGCAGAAGCCAGGGCCCAGTCAGGCTTAGAAACCTGCCTGGGGTCACACAGTGTCGGTGGCAGAATGGGACTTTGAGCCTCTTGATTTGAAGAAAAGACGTGGATCTTCGGCTTCCTGTGTTAACTCCAAATTCAAGACCAGACTTGCCTACCTTAGTGAGAAGGGTGAGAGGATGGTGGAGCTGGAATCTAACAAGAGTTACCAAAACCTCAAAAGAAGAAAATAAAGCCACTTACTAAGGTGAAGTTGGGGAGCATCCTGGCTTTAGGGACTCATATTCAAAGGCTTTTGGTTTCTAGTTGGCAGGCAACTGAGGGAGTAGTGGGTCTGCCCTGAAAGCAAATGGGATTCTAGGCTGAATTAACAGATAGATTATACCTAAAACAAGGGAGGGGATGTTCTTACACTGACTCTGCTGGTCGGTTCACGGATATCCTAGTGATCACCAACAGTGGAAGCTAAGTGGTTGGAGGCAGCCAGACTGAGGGCCCCGGGGCCCCTGACTAGGGGCAGTTGAAGGGACAGAGAAGTCTGGTCCTTTCTGCTGAGGAAGGAAAGAGATTCTGCTTTATGTCCCAAAGAAGCTTCCACTGTAGTCATCCATTGGAATGATCTGGGAGCAGTGAACTTTCAATGGTGGTATGGGGCGAGTCCAAGGATACAGTGGGGATCTGCTTCCGATAGTTGCTGATACTTATAGATCTGTGCTTTTCTAGCCTTTCAAAGTCACAGAAAACCCAGAATATACAAGATCCCTGCAATAAAGGATGGCACTCCTAGGAGCAGAAGACGGCTTGCTGTGAAGCCCTAGCTGCCCCAGGTCTGAGACTTGGGAAGGTCTGGATTAGATGACCTTGCATGTGCTAGTCTCTATGCCAGGATCTCCCTGCACTGTCCTGCCTCATTTTCTCAGTGCCTCTCTGAAGTGTAGGGGCTGATTCTTTGTTTTAGAACCATGGTAACTGACCTGCCGAGGGTCATCTCCCCTGCAGGGTGAGATGGAGATCCAGGTCGGTCCCCCTCCAAGACCTATGGTCTTCACATTACTCTACGTAGTCCCCTTGGATGACCCCAGCTTTCTGCTTCCTTTCAGGGATTCCCTGGAGACATTGGCCCCCCGGGGACAATGGCCCAGAAGGCGTGAAGGTGAGTCCCTGCCCAGGAGAGCTCCGGCTGATGAGGCTGACTGCTCTATGCAAACCACAGGCCTGATTCCAAGCCAGCGGAGTCTCGCCAGCCTGTGGTGGAGACGGAGGTGCCGCCTCTGAGCCTGCTCTCTGTTCCCTCTTACCAGGGTAAGCCTGGAGCTCGAGGCCTGCCAGGACCCCGTGGGCAGCTGGGGCCCGAGGTGAGACCGTCTGACCCTGCCTCCTACCCATCCCTGCCCCGCACCCCAGCCCCTAGCTTGCTCTCCCCTGGGTCCTGGAGACCTTAGCTGAGTTCTAGGGCCCCTCGGTCAGGAGACACAGGACCCAGGGCCACCTCAGGCTTGCCCTCCAGCTCATCCTTTGTCGCTCTGCCCTGTGACCCTTCCAGGGTTCTCATCTGTCCTGGCCTGGCTGGAAGGTCACTCCTGTCACGGCAACGCCATTGCCCTGGGGTTTCCTCTCTAGGAGTCACCGTCACTGCTTCTTCTCACAGTAGCACCGTTTATTGGGGTGCTGCTGTAGGAGGGAGGGCATCTCAGGTCAGGGAAGGTCCTGACTGTCAATGGGATAGACTATGTCAGCTCCCTGTGGTTAGTGGCAGGCAGCATCAGGATTCAAACCCGAGTCCGCTGAGCCCGAAACTCCTGGCATGGACCCTGTGCTGTTTACCTTCTGGGCTCCTGGGGGCTGCCTGGGGCCTCCTGGGAGAATGACATGACTTACGCAGCTAGTAAGTGACAGACTGAAGATTTGCTTACTGATTCTTCCGTGGTGAAGGGGATTGATGATTTCCTCAGGCCTGTTGGAGCACCAGCTGGAAGGCTGTTGGCCACCCCATGGGCTGGCCCCAGGTTTTTCCCATGTGCAAGGCCCTCCTTTGCACACCTTGGCTCAGGCCCCAGAGCTCCCATGACTCAGCCCTGGGGGAGGGTGCAGGAGGCCCCGACTCACCGCGACCACAGGCAGGCATCTGGCTGACATGGATCCCTTCTCGGGCTGGTTCTGGGTCTGGCGGGGTACCAGTACTGGCCCTGTGAGCTGCCACGTGGGGCTGCTTTCCTGGAAGCTAGGGCAGGGGAGAGTGGGCTCTGGAGGGGGCCTCTGGGTTAGGCCTGGCATGCCAGAGGGGCCAGTCTGGAAGCTCCCTGAGCCTGCGGGAGGGTCTGAGGCATCGCCATGGGTGGGAAGTGGGCAGGAGCGTGGGAGGGAAAGATGGCACCAGCCTGTGCTCCCGTTGACGCTCACATTACAACATTATCACTGAAGCAGACTCTCAATATGCTCACCACTCGCTCACATCTCCGTGATTCATCTGTCCACTCGTCCATTCATTCATGCCTCCATTTGTTACCCTCTCTCAGGCCCTCCTCCCTGCCTTCCCAAACCACACACCCCCTAGACCCTGGGCACACCCATCCTGAGTGATGCTGGGGATTGTGGTGTCAAAAAGAATAAGAGATCCGAGGCTGTCCTCCAGGAGCTCAGGTTACTCACCAGTGGGTTTGTTTGTTTAAACATAATCACAATAGTAAAGATATTTATCAGTTTTCACAATCAATAGCCAGACCAAAAATAAAAGATAATTACATTTGCAAGTCATAATGGGGCTTCTCTGGTAGCTCAGACAGTTAAGAATCTGCCTGCAATGGAGGAGACTTGGGTTCGATCCCTGGGTTGGGAAGATCCCCTGGAGAAGGAAATGGCAACCCATTCAAGTATTCTTGCTGGGGAAATCCCATGGAGAGAGGAGCCTGGCGAGCTTAGTCCATGGGGTTGCCAAGAGTTGGACACGACTGAGCAACTAACTCTAACTCATGAGAGCATGATTAACCTAACTATAAAATAATGACATATAATTTGGAGGGTCAAGCAGAGTGGTACTCATCAGTGTTTAAGATGATACTCTCTATCCCACTCCATTTCACAGATGGGAAAACTGAGGCATGGTGCGGCTAATGTCTACCACCGAGTAAACGGCAGAGCTCGGAACAGAGCCCGTATCTTTGAGCTGCAGTCTGGGGCTCTGCTCAAACAGCATATGATCGGGTTTGGCTTTCCTGTCCAGCACTACTGCCAACCCAGACTGACCACATTCACATGACAGGGGAGCCCCATTCACCCAGAAGCCCACGTGTGGTCTGGCCTCCTAGGCCTCTGCCCTGGGTGGGGCCAGGCAGGGGGCCCAGGTGTACCATTTCTCAGCCAGGGAGGGCTCTCCTGTGCCCACCCCTTGCCCTCCTGACAGGTCAAGTTCTCCAAGACTCCCAGGGAATTAACTTTCTCCTTTTTCTCCTCTCTCGTGTCTCCTGACCCTAGGGAGATGAGGGACCCATGGGGCCACCAGGGGTCCCTGGCTTGGAGGTGAGTGTTGCTGGCCTGAGGGTGTGGGATTTGTTGGTGCTGAGCCAGCTGTGTGCAGGCGGGCATCATCTGGGTGGTGCTCTGGAGAGAAGTCGTCTATGAGAGCCTTGGGCCTGCCAAGGTGGGGGTGAGGACAGACCCCAGAGGAGAAAGACAAAAGCAAGAAGCTGCTGTGCACCTACTGTGTGCAGGAGCACTGCGTCCATTTTCATTCATTTGATTCTCCCTTGAGAGAGGCACTGCCTTTCTTAGTATCATCAAGGCCCTCAGGCTCAAAGAGCATAGCCCAGGCAGCTTCCCTGGTGATCCGGTGGTTAACAGCATTCACCTTCTTATGGAGGGGATATGGTTCCATCTGTGGTCAGGGAACTGACATCCAAGATGCCAGGGGACCTAAGCCCGCACACCACAACCAAGACCCATCACAGCCATAAAAAAAAAGGTAAAAATCTTATCCCAGAATCCCACAGCCAGGAAGCCAGGATCCCCTCCCTGGAATCTGAATCTGACTTCTACTGCTTCAAGTGGCCTTCCAGAAAAAGGTGTAGGCCCAGCCACCTTCAGTCTCAATTGCATAAATTGGCAGTTTGTAGATATTTTTGGTCTTGGGACCTTTTGACATCCTTGGAAATGACTGAGGACCTTGAATGCGTTTCTTTACATGGATGACATCTATCGACATGAGTACTTAAACCAAGAAATTTTAAATGCTTTGAACAATTCATTCAAGATTAACACCAACTCGTCTCATGTTAACAAAAATAATAGTTTTACCCCCCCCAAAAGCTATATTTTCCAAAACAAAAATCATCTAATGAAAAGAGTGGCATTGTTTTACCATTTTTTGCAAATCTCTTTAATATCTGGCTTAATAGGAGTCAGCTGGATTCTCCAGTCTGCCTCATGCGTTCCATCTGTGGATAAAACCACGTGCCATGTAGTCTCTGGAAAACTCCACTTGCATTCATGAACATGAGTGACACAGGCAGATGACATCTTAATATTCTTATGAAAATAGTTTTGACCCTGTGAATCTCCCTGTGAAAGGGTCTCAGGGTCCCCAGAGGGCCCCGGGACAACAGCTTGAGAACTACTGGCATAAACTCTCCATGCCCTGTGTCCTTTATCTTCTGTTCCAGTCCCTTCCTTTTCCTCACTCCTTGAAAGCAGTTTTCATCATTCCCATTAATAAACAAACCTGCCTGCGAGGGAGGCTTCCCAAGGTCACACAGCTGACCACTCTCCCTGACTCCCCAAGGACAGCTGGCAGCCTGGTGACCTCGGGGCTCTGTGTCCCTGCCCCTCCTGGCTTCTCTCACTCACTTTTCCCTGTTGCAGGGTCAACCTGGCAGGAAGGGGTTTCCTGGAAGACCTGGCCCGGATGGTTTGAAGGTGAGGGGAAGTGACATGGCAGGAAGGGGGGAGGAGGGAACACCTGGGGAGGAGGAGAGAGTGGGGGAGCCAACCGATGAGGCCCTAGGATGATCCCTGAATCCCCGACCTGTTGTGAAAAGCGGAGATGGTCTTCATTTATCACAAGGTGTGTATGAGTAACAGGAAAACGTGGACAGAATCTGAGTGTCCACTAGGGGACCAGTGTTCAAGTCATGGAGCATAGCGCAGCCACCAAAGACAGTGTGCTGGGAGGACTGGCAAGACAGGAAGATGCCCGTGTGTGCCAGGGGTGATGGTGGGTGCGTGGGAAGCAGGTCACACAGTGGAGTGGTGCAGCAGGAGCCCGTGGCCAGGGCTGGCTGAACCGAGTTCCTGCAGGCTCAGAGCAAAGGCTAGAACATAGACGGAGGTTAGCTCTGGGTAGTGGGATTATCAGAGATTTCCATTTCCCTCTCTGGGCTTCTGTATTTTCCCCATCATCTCCCATAAATATGCATTTCACTTATTGACAGTTTTTTTGAAGTTATCAAAATGAAAAAGAACTGGCCCCAGCAGGAGATTATGTCCTCAACACATGGGCAGCTTACTGCCTTTGCAGGGACTCCTTTGAAGGCTGGATTTCCCTGGCCATCCTGGGCAGGGATCGCTGGGCCGAGCTGACAGCTGGGCAAACACACAGAGGGTTAGGGTGGAACTAGGGGGCCAGGCCGTCCAAGTGCCCTCCTCTCAGGAGAAATGGCCCCCAAGTCTGTGTCTGTCTGGCTTCTCTGGGGGTCTCAAGCCTGAAGTCTGGGGGCAGACCTGGAGGGGAGGCTAAGGTTTGAGCCGTGATCGCTGTGAACCCCATCCATTTGTGAGCCCAGCTCCTGGCTGGTCCGAGCCCACGTCCTACCCTCTGAGGCCTGGGCCTTTCTCCCTCAGATACCAGCTGGGTTTCTGTGGTGGGAGCGGTGACGGGCCCCGGGCAGATTTATCCCACAGTTCTGCTTGCCAGGGCGGCTGTGGCTGCAGGACTGGGAGTCACCCCAGTGTGGGGTAAAGCCAACAGGCAAGGTCTCGAAAGGCCACCCAGTGTGAGGGCCCGGGACTTCCCAGGTGGCGCTGGTGGGAAGGAACCCACCTGTCAGTGCAGGAGTCGGAAGAGACGAGGGTTTGCTCCTTGGGAAGATCCCCTGGAGGAGGAAATGGCACCCCACTTCAGTATTCTTGCCTGGAGAATCCCATGGACAGAGGGGCCTGGTGGGCTACAGTCCATGGGGTCCCAGTCGGATGTGACGGACGTGACGTGAGGACACAGCGCACGTGAGCTCGCAGGCAAATGAGTTCGGTTTTCCTTGTTCATGAGTGGGGGCGCCGAGCCTAGAGCAGAGATGAGACCATTCCATGTCACTTGTGAGCTGGTGCCAGAGCTCTGGGAATCCAATGCCCTGATTCCCCAGCTCCCCGCTCACCCTGGTGCAGCACGGGAGCTCCATCAGTCAGACCCAGGTTCCAGCTCTAGCTTTACTTCCAGCTCGCTGTGTGACCTCGGCAGGTCACTTCACCTCTGTGAGCTTCAGTTTCCAACTCCCGCTGAATGCCATGGGTTGATGAGGGTCCCAGATGAGATATAGACCCCATGCCAGGTAATCTGCCCAAGGCCACTCCAAGGGAATGATGACTAGGATCATCCCTGGGGCCAGAGGAGGTTTTGTCCCAATGTCCCTTGTCCCTACCATTTGTTTGGAGTTTCCGAGGCCAGACTGCAGTTGTTTCTTGGTTCATCCCCACCAGGGGGACTAAGGCCAGTCGACCTGGGTGTCTCCTGGGTGTCTCCTGGACTCCTGTCACCCACTCCCGAGTGACCCTCCTCTGTTTCTCTGCAGGGCGAGCCAGGCGATGCTGGACGGCCGGGCCTGTGGGTGAGCAGGTGAGTCACCGCCGTCTCAGACCCTGCTGGCTCCCTTTACTGAGGGCTTAGCTGTGGGAAGCGCGTACATGGAGCTCATTCATCCCCAACCCCAGCTGGAGTGGTCGGGTTAGGGTTATCTAACCCTAAACAGCTCATCTCCCCGCTTCACTGACATGGACAAACTCTGGCTCTCAGGGAGGTGAGGTCACTGCATGAGAAAGCCACGAATCTCAGTCCCCACGGTTCTTCCCCACAGCCTGACTCTGCAGATGTTCTGGGGGCATTCGCCCAAAAGACGTTACATGACTTTGTTCCCAGAACGTGCAAAGTGGAAGAGCCCTTTCACAGTCACCACCCGTGCTCCATATAACAGGAGGGCTGGAAGAGCAGAGAAGCAGAGTCGCGTGCCAGGGGCTTTCGGTCCAGGCATCCCTAAATTATAAAGAAAACAAAACTCACATCAGTGGCTCTGGCTATGCTGGAAGTCAGGCCAGGGTCTGAAGCGGAGAGGAGGTTGCACGTGATCCCTGAAAAGGAAGTCGGAAAAACATAACCTTCAGTGTTGAGGTCCAGGGCCCTTGGCACTGGAGGTTGATGAGTGGATGACTGGCCTTAGTCCCTCCTCTGCAGTCCGGCGCCTCCTGAAAATGTAAGCTCTGGGCTCGAAGGTCAGGTCGGAAGGTAGCAGTCTCATCCACTCCTTTAAAGAAGGACCCCATCCTCTGAACCCAGTGAGAGGCTGCCTCGGGCTGGAAGGGGATGATGCTGGGGACCCAGAAGAATTTGTCTCTGCTGAGAATCCGACTCTGCTGAGAGTCACACATACGGGGAACTTCCTCACCAGGCCTGCAACATCTGTTGGGGGAAGAAAGGAATTAAAGCAGGGGAGGACTGGATTTTTGAAACCTTTCCAGTGTCATTCGAGCGCATTCTGTGGGAAGCCCGGGAGTTTGGAAGGGCTGCTGGCCTGGATGTATTTCCTGATTGGAAAAAAAAAGGCAATACGTTCAGCAAATTTAATTTCATAGTTATGCTCATGGTAGGGCCCTTGGGAAATAGATACTTGGAATCCTAGGATGGCAGAGCACAAAGCCTCCTTTGAAATCCCTCTATCCTGGAGTCCTAACCTTTTATTTTGTTCCTTAGACCCCTTTGGCAGGCTGGAGAAGATCATAGACCCCTTCTCAGAATTTGTTGTTCAGTTGCTAAGTTGTGTTCGACTCTTTGCAACTGCGTGGACTGCAGCACGCCAGGCTCCCCTGTCCTTCACTGTCTATGGGGGCTTGATCAGATTCATGTCCATTGAGTCGGTGATGCTATCTAACCATCTCAGAATAGAGAACTCCTTTAAATGCACAAAATACAAAACAAAAGACTACAAAGGAAATGAATTATATTGAAACACAAATGTGAGGTTATGTTAAATGGTGATCTCCTCAAACATATGCTTCCTTATTCTTGCCTTGAATAATGAGATCTAATGGCAGGTCCGATAATGACCTCAGTTTTAAAGTGGTGACCGGCCTCACTGATACATTGGAAGCTCTCTGCAGCAATGATTGTAACGTAACGTGTAAAGACCTGTGACTGTTACCGGTGCTGTGGATATGTTGCCTGCATGCCTTAAGCTCATGTTTGAGGGAAGTGCTCAGCTTCAACTAGAGGCTGGCGAAAACGACAGTTGTAGTTTTTCCCACTCAAGTTCATGGACCCCTGTAATGCATCCATGGAGCCTTACAGGGACCCCAGATTGAGAACCCCTGGATCCTCCTCAACCACACTAACGAGTCTGGGATTTAGGGAGGGGAATGGCTCAGTGGGTAAAGAATCCACCGGCCATACAGGAGATACAGGAGAAGAGGGCTCAGTCCCTAGGTGGTAAAGATCCCCTGAAGGAAGAAATTGCAACCCATTCCAGTATTCTTGGAGAATCCCATGGACAGACGGGCCTGGAGGGCTACAGTCCAAAGGGTCACAAAGAGTCGGACATGACTGAGTGACTAAGCAAGAACACACACACACATGCACACACACACACATGCACACACATAAAGGTTTAACTTAGATGACCGAGTAAGCAAAGGAATGGGCAGGAGGAGTGGGAACCTGGCCTGGGGCGACCGCAGGCACACTTGTTCAGTAGAGACCTCAGCTAGCTGCCCAGTCAGCTGAGCAGGGAGGACAGAGACCTTTCTGAGTTGTGAGGCAGGCCTGGAGCCGAGCCTGCTGTTCCCTCAGCCCCTTCCCCCGTGTGGGAAGAAGTAGGCCTTTCCGGTTCATGGCAGAATCAGGGGATCCCTGGGAAGAGTAGAAGGACCTCCTTATCTGCTACATTTATCAGGCACCTGTTAGGGACCAGTCTGTGTGCCAAACACCTTCCATATCATCCCCAGCAGTTCCCTAGCAATCCTATGACAGTATGTACTGCTATCCCCATTTTGCAAGCGAGGAAGCCAAGGCTCTGAGAAGTTAAGTACTTAGACCGTGATCTCCCAGGGAGTGCCGTCACTGTCAGAGCCCAGGTTGACACTCAGGCCTGCTGGATTCCCATGACCTGCCCTGAAGACACTAAAAACCCTCGACCTTCTGAGTCCTTGTGGTTTCTTTAATGGAGTGCAGCCAGCCTGCTGGCCCTGTCCTAGGTGCTGGGTGCACAAAGATATTTACAAATCCTGGGCCTTGCCTTTAAGAAGCTCTGTCCAGGGTGAAGCCAGGTGTCTCAACACCTAAGCCTGAGCTGTCTAGTCCAGCAGAGCATCCATGATTGTCTGGTTCCCAGCTGCATCCCCCAGCACCCAGCGGAAGGTCATGAGAGCAGGGAGGGAGGGAGAAAAACTCCCGTAGTCGACAACAGGCCTTTATCTGTAGGCTGTGTGAGGACAGGCCAGCTTGCTCCCCAACCCAGGGGACTCAGATCCCACCCATGCATGTCTGCTGTAGGTGACGGTACCGCCCCATGCCCCATGCCCCATGCCAGCCAAGAGGAGCCAGCTGTGCCCACAGCTGTCAGAGCTGCTGCTCCACCAGCCCCGCCAGGTGGAAGCCCTGGGCCTCGGAGGCAGGCTTCCTGGACCAGCCTCTGCTCCATCCGTGGGAGAGGGTGCCAGGATGTTCTTGAACAGTGTTCCCGGTGGAGAGGGGGCCTGTTCTGGGGTGGGGGCAGGGAATGGGGCACTTGCTGTATGGCCCTTATTCATTAGGAATTTGGCGGGGGGGTGGGGGGCTTTTTATTTGGAGTTTATGACCTGCCTGCCTTTAGGACCCAACAACTCATAAATTTAAAGGAGCTATGAAATTTCTGTTTCTCTGGGCCAGTCAGGCCGGGCTTTTTAACAGAGCAGTTTTTATTCCCTTTACTCAGTGTCCTCTGAACATCTGACTGCTCCCTTGTGGGCAGCTCAGGCCTCTGTCTTAACCCCGTGGCCTTTTAAAATAAATTAGAATAGGATGGGAGGGAAGTACCATTTACAGAGTGCCTACATGTGCCGTGCATTATCACCAGTACTCAGAACAACCCCGGGAGGAAGGGTAAACCATTTCTTGTAAGTTCCCTCACTCTGCACACGAGGTTTAGAGGCTCTGCACTTCACCCAGGTCCACAGACCTGAAGGCTGAATGGGTAAGTGTCAGTTACAGGGCTCGGCCCTGAATGACAGCTGTTGTTATTACTATTGCTTTCGCCTTGAAAGTAGCTGAAAGTGCTGGTCGCTCAGTCGTGTCCAACTCTTTGTGGCCTCATGGACTGTAGCCCACCAGTCTCCTCTGTCCATGGAATTCTCCAGGCAAGAATACTGGAGTGGGTTGCCATTCCCTTCTCCAGGGGATCATCTTGACCCCCATGTTTCCTGCATTGCAGGCGGATTCTTTACTGTCTGAGTCACTAGGGGACCCCTATCATCTTGAACATGATCTAATTTTTTTAATATAAATTTAATTTTTAAAGTAGGTTGTTGCAAAAGACAAATACTTGGTCATTTTCTCTGACTTATTAGCTGTGATCTCATACCTTGAACCTCATCCCTCTCATCTCATACTTCAACCTTGAAGGGCCTCTGAACCCAGGGAACCAGGCCCCCCGCCATGTGGTGATGGGGTTGAGACCTCTGCCCTGCCCATGGCCACATGCGTTGGAGTGACAGGTGCATGGGCTTTGGGGCCACACAGACCAGCACTGCATTCTAGGCTGCAGCTGCAGGACACACACAGTCCTCGTCTGAGCTGACCCTTGGGAATCCGGTGCCTTTTCTTCCCTCTAGTTGCCTGGCCAGCTTTACTGCCCTAGTGAACAACTTCCTGATCTGCTTCTGATCAGGTTTTAAGGTCTCATTTTTTTCTGGATATGGTGTGGGGACAGGGAGCAAATTTTATGGGACCAATCCACTCATCTCTCAGTCTTCCCTAATTCTCCCAGAAACTCTTGGCTACAAACCTGGGATCTTCGAAAACAACTTTTGCAACCCTTGTACCACACTAGACCTCCATCTGCTGGAATTTTCCTGAAGAGAGTGGGGTCTGGACTGACAGTTTTCTGACTCCCTCCTCTCACTAAGCCCTTCATCCTTGCTGAGCATGAGCGAGTTGCCTGCTCAGGGCAGCGAGCGAAGCCTACAGCCACCTAGAAAGAGCCTTGGAACACAGGGGCCAGTTATCACCCAGTGAAGTTAAAAAGAGCAACAGGAACTACAGTGTGTGTGTGCCCTTTCAGAAATGAGAGGAAGCCTTTCATGAGACAGTAAAAGGGCCTCCACTTCCCAGATTTCAATCAGGTCTTTTGGCAGAGGCTGTTAGGGTGTTTCTATTCCAGCCAGCAGGTTTGTTTCTCTCTTTGAAACAACCCCAGAACCCTGAAAGATGGGGACAGATTTCTCACAAGCACCACTCTTCCCAGCACCGCTTAAGGACCTTGCCCCTGCTCCCCCGCCGACTCCCCAATCCCGTCCCCTCCCCAAACGTGGCCGCCTCCTAGCTTCTGGCGAGGAAAGAATGTGTGGTGCTCCCAGGGATGCTGGCAGCGGCCCCACAGCTTGGCTCTGAAATCAGAACCATCTGGTGGAGTGAAGGAAGTCAGGACAGTGCCCACAGAGACAGCTCTCTCCTTGGTGGCAGCCCCACGCCAGCTGGATCACCGGGCACGGGGCGGGAGACACGAGGAGACGGCTCCAATGCAACAGAGATTTGGGCCAGTTGTCTTTCAAACTCCTCACATCCCTGAATTCACGTTGCTTCCTTCTTATTCTTGCTTTTGTACATGTTTCTTCTAGGGACTTCTGGGATTCATTGGTCTGGTCGGGGAGCCAGGAATCATGGGAGAAAAGGTAAGTCACACTGGAGGGAATATCTAAGCAAATAGAGCGTGTGTTTCCAAAGGTTAAAGAGGTGAAGGGGCCAGTTGCCCTGGGGACTTCAGACCTCTCTCCCTGGCCTTTCCTCCTTTCCCTGGCCTTCCAGACCCTCCAAGAACCATTGTCGCTTGTCCCAGCATTTCCTGGGGCTTCTACCCTGCCCTCTGGCCAGTACCCGCAAGCGCAGCCAGATGTCTATGAGAGCTATCCCCGTGGTCCGGGCTGCTCACGGCTGTAAATTGACGCTGCATGGGGCAGGCAACAGGCAGGCAGATTTACCTTTTAAAAAGCATCCCAGTTCTTTAAGTTGCCTTATGAATGCCCCCCAGGTGTGTTTTACAGACCAGAGAACCAAGGCTCCAGTGGGGGAGGTGACTTGCTCAAGGTCACCCAGGTGGGAAGTGGCAGAGCTGGGATTCGAACCACATGAAGTGCCCATGGCCACACTTTGCTGGGCGTCTTGGCTTCTGATGACTCTGGGTGATGTGGCCATAGATCTTGGACAAGTCTTTGTCCCTCTCTAGTCCCCGGAGGGCACTCTGCACCTGTCCCCACAGAGCCGCCCAGTGCCGTGACCTCCCTGAATTGCTGTCTCCATCACAGGGTGACCGGGGCATGATGGGACCCCCAGGCGCGCCCGGACCCAAGGGGTCGATGGTAAGGAGCAGTCTTTATCCCTTGCCCTCTCCTGTCCCAGCCACGATGACAGCTCCGCTGTTGTCTGCCTGCCTCTCGGAACCCCAGGCCTTCACAATGGCCAGATCCTTCCTCCCGGGGTCCTGGCTGCTGCCCGCATAGCCCTGGGCTGGGTCGGAGCTGGCTGAGGCAGGACTACAGATGGAAGGGGAAGCTTCCAGAACTGACTCCTCCTTGTTCCTCTCTTTCTTGGTAGGGCCATCCTGGAACCCCAGGTGTGGTGGGAAACCCGGGAGAGCCTGGACCTCCGGTAAGCAAAGCCTTTGTGTTCGCTGAGCTCAGACTTCACTGTTGCATCACGGTGGAGTCTAGGTCTCAATGCCAGGCAGACCTGGGTCAAATCCCAGCTTTCCACTACATTGCCAGAGCAGATCGTTGAACTTTTGTGTGCCTGACTGTGCTTATCTGAAAAAATAGAGAAAATAATCTTGGTCATGATAGTGCGAGCACACAGGTGAGATGAAACCAGGCAGCTGATGTCTGTTACAGAGGGACAGTCATTGCAGGGAGTGTTAGGGCTGTGAGCACTGCCGTTGCTCTCTTCATTCACTCGGGAAATACCGTGTCACACGTCCATTCCAAGAAGTGCCATCAACAGGGCAGAAAGCTGTGCTTGCTCTTTAGGAGCTCGTCTTCTGGCATGGGGAAAGAGAAGGCGGTAGATAAGTGACCACTGCTTTGGAGAAAGCAAGGGAGAAGATGGGAAATGCTGGGACAGATGGGCGGAGGGTCCAAGGATGCAGGGGTTCTGGGCTTCTCGTGATGACTGAAGTATCAGGGATGTTGTTGAGGATCCCAAGGCAGGGAGGGGTGGCAGAGGCAGTGCTGGGTGCTAAGGAGAAAGACAGCGTGCTAGCCCAGAGGCAGGAAGCCTGCTGCTACTAAGCATCATCCAGAGATCGAGGTTCCGGGCAGCAGGTGGCCCTGCCGGTCCTCTATAGCTTTTTTTTTTTTTTTTAATTTGGCCCTGCCAAGTCTTAGCTTTAGCCTGTGGGATATTTAGTTGCAACGTGCATGCACACTCTTTGTTGCGGCATGTGTGATCTAGTTTCCTAACCAGGGATTGAACCCAGGCTCCCTGCACAGGCAGCCACTGCACTGCCAGGAAAGTCTCCACAATCCTTTTGATGAGGGGGACAGCGCATAGTGCAAGGGCTAGGATCAAAAGCCAGCGCTCTGGGCTCTTGATGGCATGGTTCCCCCGTTTGTGAGAAGGAGGGAAAAAGTGACATCTGGCCTGGGGCTGGAGAGACAGGTTAGCAGACTGAGGCATCCATCTGAGGGTCTTAGCCCACCCAGCCCGAGGCTGCCGGCCCACCTTCCTTCCCAGTGCCCAGAGGACCCGAGGACCAGGGCCCAGCAGATGCTCCTGGAGATGGTGTGCTTGGAGTTCGGGAGTGTGGGAGGTGCTCAGGGCAAGGCCCAAGTCAGAGAACAAGGATGCTGGGGCTCTATCATCGAATCCCAGCTGTGTCCCTGCGTCTGGACCTCCCTGAGCCTCAGTCTGCCCATCTGTCCAATGGGAGGAGGAAAGTCTGAAAAGAATTGATGGGATAAAAGGAAGGCCAGAAGGAGATGAGAAAACAGCAGGGCCCTCTGGCCAGTGCATAGAAGGAAGCAACAGGCGGCCTCTGCATTCCCTGCCTCCATGGCTCTCTGGCCCATCCCCATCCCATTTCTTCAGTGCTTCCATCTGTTCAGTAGGTTGGCTCTGACTTAGTGAGGTCAGACAGTGAGTTGCTGCCTTCAGATCCAAGGTTGCCGCTGATCTTCCTCTGTTACAGTGTGGGGCTGGACACTTGGGTCTCTTTGGACACCCAGCTGCCCCCAGTGCCCCTGGGGAAGTATGATGGCATGGAAGTCCAGAAAGCTTTAAAATTAGACACTTTGAGCCAAATCCTGGCTCCCTCTTTGTTAGCTGTGTGGTTGTTGGCAACACTTACAGCATCTCTGAGCCTCAGTTTCCCCATCTGTGAGTTGGCGTAATACCACCTTCATGATGAGACTATTGTGAGACATAAATGATACCATGCATGATGTAATGTTTAGCAAACTACCTGCATATAGCAAGTGCTTAATGAATGGGAACAATAGTAATTATTATCCCTATTTGTTAGATACGATAATTTCTACTACTAGTAAAACTATTACTATGAAACTGACTTTTCTGATAATACTGTTCATAACTGATTGGCATTTTTCACTTTTCCAATCTCTATAACATCCATGTTCTGTAGTCCACTAAGGGCAGCCAGAGTTACTACCTCCATTATTTGGAGGGGGAGTAGTCAGGCCCTGGGTCCCTCAGTTTCTGACCTCTTCCCCCTTTGAGAGAGCTGACAGCAACCTTTTACTGAGGACCTCCAAGTCATTTCATCTTCCTAGCAACTATAGAAGGCAAAAATTCTCTTATACCCATTTTATAGATGATGAAACTGAGGCCCAGAGAGTGTAAGCCACTTGCAAAGGTCACAAAATTAGTAAGTGACTCTGGCAGAGTCAGGATTTGAACCTAGTTCTCTGGTGGAACAGTCTGCTCTTTTAAGCACCCTACTGTCTCTGAGTTAACACTTGGCTCCTGAAATTTCCCAGTGATGCAATTGCATGCCTTTTGCAGTCTGGGATCTCTCTATAAAATGGTCCATCGTTCTCACCCGGTTTTCATATTCTTCATCATCCGGAAGTTTGATCTCTCTTTTATGGGGCCAAACCTGGGTCCACACCCTGCTTGCTCTGCTGACAAGGGGTCAGGTTGGCATCCAGCCCCTCACCTTGGCTCTTTAGCAGCTGGGCCTGCACCCCTCAAGGCCTGGGAAAGAGGGCAGAAAGAAGAGTTTTTCCTGAGGCCCCAAACTGAGCTGGGCCTCTCCCTGGTATTCAGCGTGGGGGATGAGGCCACCTCTTCTTGGAAAGGGAGCACGCCCAGTCTAAGAATCGCTGCTTGAGCTGGGAGGCTTTTGCAGCTGTTAGAGGGGTCCTTGGCCTGCATGGGGTGAAGAGGCAGCCTGGCAGCCTGACATGTGTAGCTGGGCCTGGAACCTCAGAGGGGCTGGGGGCGGGGAGGCACCAGGCAGTGCGGCGGCCTGCTTCCTCTCTCCACCTTCCGTCCCTCCCTTCCGATTCTGTCTTCTCCAGTCCTTCCCCGAAATCCTTGTCATCGGCCTGCTCTGGGCCAGGTGCTGGGAATTCCAGGAACAAGGCCAGCTCTGTGTTTTCTTTTCCTTCCTCCCTGTCTCTTCTTGTCATCCCTTCATCAAGACGAGATAACCCGGGCCTCCCCCTGGGCCAGACCCTGCTTCCTCCTTTATGCCTCCCCCAGCCCCCCTCTCCTCTGCTCAGCCTTTCCCCTCGCCCCTCCCCGCTCCATGCCTGCTTCTCGTTCACCCTCCCTCACCGCAGGGCCCTGGTCTGGCTCTGCCCCCTCTTGCCCCTTGCCCTCTGGCTCTTTCTGCCCTCTTCAGAGGCTTCTGGATGCTTTCAGGTAGTATTCTAGGTCAGGGTAGGAAACAGGACTTGGGACCCCCATATTCTTCTGACTGATGGAGAGGGAAAGAGTGAAGTGGGCGTTGGAGGAGGCTTTGGTCAGGAATGTCTTCCTAGCTTCTGGTTGTTGATTTTGAGATAAAGAAGGAAGCGGCTCATCCATCCAGGATGCCTTCTCCCAGCTACTGGATTCCCAGGCACTGACTCCTGCTCAAGGTGGCAGCTCCTTGACTGATTCTCTGGGTGGGGACGGGGGGTGGCGGTGGGCACGACAGACCTTCCTTCCCACTGGGCTAAGTGCTCAGTGTTTCTTTCTGGAATCGCTGGGCCCAGGAGGGGCCGCTCCTGAGCAGTGCCTGTCTGAGGTTGCAAGCCTGGCCTGCCGTGCTATCCCCCAGTGTTAATTTCTCAGTTGTGCCCAACTCTTTGTGACCGCATCGACTGTAGCCTGCCAAGCTCCTCTGTTCATGGGATTCTCCAGGCAAGAATACTAGAGTAGGTTGCCATTCCCTTCTCCAGGGAAATCTTCCCGACCCAGGGATTGAACCCAAGTCTCCTGCATTGCAGGCAGATTCTTCCGTGTTGTACTTGCTTCCGAAAAGGGAGCTTCTCCAGACTCTTTCTCCTCCCACAGGGTCCTCCAGGATCTCGAGGCCCACCGGGCATGAGGGGAGCAAAGGGACGCCGGGTAAGTGGGGGCCAGCCCCCTGGGGCAGACGCTGGCAGGGGCCACCTGCTTGGAGAGATCCCTCCTGATCCTCCCCACCACCCCCCAGACCTGAGATCTGTGACTTTCAGAGCCGCAGCCAGGGTTCTGGGCTACTGCTGGGTGTGACTCAGTGTGGGAATGCCACTCATTTTTCGCAGCCTGTTTCTGAGTATCAGGCCTTGCCATCCAGTAGGCACATTGGGGCTCTGTGGCACCAAGGCTTTGTCTGTTCTTGTATTTGTTCATGCATTCATTTGCCTGCAATTAGGCACCTCCTAGGGGCCAGCCATTGTTAGAGATTCTGTAGATATCATGAGAATAGCACCCGCAGGACCCCTGCTTGCCTTTGTGGCTCCATCAAGGCCAAACAGACAGTAAGGGTCATTAACACATTGATGGCAGCCTGGGAGCCTGGAGGAGGCATCTCACCTGGCCAGGGTACCAGGGAACACTTCAAGCAGAGGCAGATGCTTGAACGGATGCCAGGTTCCAGAAAGAAAGGAAGCCCTAGGATGAGCTGGAGTGGGATGTTTAAGAATCCCCATTCAATAGAAAAGCCAGGGAGAGGAATGAAACCAAGAATTAGAAGGTATCAAACCAAGTGGGCCTCAAACACCGCAGCTAGACCTATGGGCAATGCTTCAAGGGTAGTGGGGAGCCACAGAAGGTTTTACACAGGGCTGGCCTGAACATGGTATCTAGAGGTGATCACTAATACTTACTATGTGCTGAACACTATCTATCACATGCCTTGACCCAGTTAATCATCAACACTACCTTATAATTAAGAATAGGTGCTAGTCTTAATTCTCATCATACAGAAAAGGAAAGTAAGGCTCAGAGAGGTTGAGTGACTTGCCTTAGGTTGCACAGCTAGAAAGTGGCAGGACTGTGTTTTGAACCCAGGGAATCTGACTCTTTTGGAGGCAGGGAGGGCTGATGGGGCAGTTTCTCCCCCAGTGGAGGTTCAGGTGCCAGGACCGCAGCTTTGTGAAAGGAAACAGGATGGCACGGGCAGAGCAGGCAGCCCGTCTTGTATTCAGGGCTTATTCAGGGCATCTGAGACGGCGCTTCTCTTCCTGGCTGAATTTCAAGTAGTTGAACAATTTCCCCTGAACCAGATGGTCTGAGCAGTCGGCCTGAGAGAGGTGAGATTTAGAGGCATTCCTTGGACCCGGCAGGACCTCTCCCTGTGCCATATCCTGGTCTCTGCCAGTGGCTGAGGCCCGTTTGGCAACCAGGTTCCACCTTGGCCCTCTGCACATCCTCTCCTGCCCCAGGATGCCAGGTTAGCGGGAGGGGGGCTGCCCTGCCCCCACAACCTGCCGGATGCACAGGCTCAGGCACCCGTCAACTCATGGAGCTCCCCGCAGCCGTCTGACCATCTTTCCCAGTGGTGGCTTGAAGAAGGTATCTCCTCCTTGAGAAAACCCAGGTTCCCGACCACAGAATCTCCAGGACTGGAAGGGGAACTTCAGGAGCACAAGCCCCCTCCCCCAGCTGGGCTTGGTGGAAATGCAAAACCTGTGGGACCCCGTGCCCTGGGTCCCCTGCCTGACAGGCCACCTTTGGCCATTTCACAGATAACGTGGTCCCTGAGGGCGAGTGGGGACTGGAGACGTGCCCGCTGAACCAGTTAAAGAGCTCAAATCTGAGCCAGCTCTCTGTGTAGCTCCTGACTTGCCCTGTGACCCTGGCAAGCCCTTGCTGCCCTCTGGGCCTCAGTTTTCCCAAATACACTCTGGGAAATGAGCTTGGATGCCTGCAAAGCCCTGCCTATCCTCTGCCCGCGTGCAGGATGGGCCCCGCTACCCACCGCCTGTCTCCCCTACCCCCTGACTCCCCTACCCCGCTGCCTGCGGAAGAATGAGCACTAAGAGGTCAAGTTCACAGTCAGGATGGGGCCTCAGACCCTCAGCTCTTCTTGGTAGAGCTGCTGATCAGGGTCTGGGTCCATGGGTCACATAGGGGCACATCTCAGGCTTTCCAGTGACCAGCTCAGGGACCTCACGCCAGCTTCCTCCCCCCTCCCCCATTTATTTGGCTGCACCGGGTCTTAGTGTAGCGTTCTTTGCCAGATGCAAACTTTTTTGAGGCATGCATTACCTTTAGCTGTGGCATGTAGGATCTAGTTTCCCAGCCAGGAATCAAACCTGGGCTCCCTGCATTGGCACCTCGGGGTCTTAGCCACTGGGCCACCAGGAGAGTCCCTCACACCAGTTTCTCTATAAGGCTCTGTGGCTGACATTAGGTGGAAGTTGGAAGGAGCCAGAATTTGAACTCAAGTCAGCCAAACACCCAATTTTTTCCCACTACTAACCGGTCACTTTATCAATGTGGGGATGAACTCCCAATCTCAAGGAGTGTCAGGTGAGAGCCTGGGGCAGGACATTGCAGAAGACAATGTCTAAAGTCCTCTTCCTTGGGAGACTCTGCTCTCTCCCTCCAAAACCACTTTGACAGAGTCACGAGGATTCTGCGACCCAAGAGCCTGCACTGAGCTCTGCTCGTGTGAGCGGGGCTGAGAGCTCAGCAGATCTAGATTTGAATCCCAGCTCCTCCTCCCCTCTGACCTTGGGCAGCTGACTTACCCTCCCTGAAGCCCCAGCTTTTCCTCTATAAAAGGGGTCAGTGGCAGAACAGACCTCTTTGGATGGCCGTGGGGATATACTTCCTCTGCCAGCACCGCCCATGGTAAGCGCCTGGAAGGGCAGCGGTGCGTAGCGAGTGCTGGGCACATGTTCCCTCCTTTCTCATCCCTTATTCACAAGAACTGTGATTGGCCGGATTTTCTGTCCCCTGGGGCTCCTACCCGCCAAGCTAGAAGCCCAGCCTGGCTGGGAGGCAGCCCCAGCTGTGGCTGCGAACCTGTTCCTGGGGAGCAGCTACACGGGAACCGATTTGTGGCTCTGAAACCCAGACCTGCCTCCCGTGTTCAATGTTGCCCTGGGGAAGGAAGGGGCAGGTCTGGGGCACCAGCAGGACAGAGGATGAGCTGCAGAGAGGTCCAGAGCAGGGTTAGGCTTGCCTCTCCCTGCACAGGGGAACTGAAGAGGGGGGTGGCTGGGGCCCCTCCACTTTCTCCTCTCCCCAGACAAGAAAGCTTGGTCCTATTTCCCCCAGCCAACCCCAGGTGCTCCTAGAGGATAGCAGTGCCTCCCAAGTAAGAGGGATTTTAGATATTGTCTCTTGGGACACCGTGCCCGGCCCTGACTTGCATACTCCCCTGTGATGGGGAACTCACTCCCTCACTGATAAATAGATACAGGTAGTGGTAGAAAAAAGTGGGCATCCAGCTGACTTAGAGTCACATGCTGGCTCCTCCACCTGCTATCAGGGCCGCCACAGGCTATTTCTGTATATGTCAAATGCAGAAAATAGCTTTCACTATGATTGCTGCTGCTGTTGATGCTATTATTATAGATCTCATAACTTTTCTCACAGAGAGACTTTGATTTCCAGAATAAAGAGGGTGCTGTGTGATCCAGGCCAAGTCACCAACACCTCTGGGCCTCCACTCTTCCTAGCGCTGTCCCTTTCCAGGAAGGTTTATGCTCAGGTAGAAACAGAGGTCTGGGCTCAGCAGCCATCTCTGGAGGACCCAGAGGCCTGCCATCAGCTCAGCCTCTGTCCCAAGTCTCAGGACCCGGGATGCCTCACCTCTCTATCTCTACCAGGTCCTGTCTATGAATCAGGTGGTCTGACAATATCAACCTGAGACTGAGGTGCAGAGAAAGGAAGGGGGCTTCCCTGGGGTCAGCAAACCAGCAGCAACCCCAGAACTTGCACCCACAGACATGAATCCAACCTCGTCTTGAACCCATGAACGTTCTCAGCCTGATATAAGCTGCCTATACTAAGGAGGGGCCTGAATCTTGCCATTGCTTTGCGCCCCTGCCCCTGGGAGCCTACAGCCCCCTTTGGCAAAATCAGATCTTCTGAGAACTTAACTATATGCCAGGTGCTGAGCTGCCTGTGTATATTACTTACTGCCTTGAGGGAGTGATTTCTTATTCCCATTTCAGAGATGGTACAAGTGAGGCTCAGTTAGGAGCTGTCACTTCCCCCTGCTGCTGCTGCTGCTGCTAAGTCGCTTCAGTCGTGTCCAACTCTGTGCGACCCCGTAGACGGCAGCCCACCAGGCTCCCCTGTCCCTGGGATTCTCCAGGCAAGAACACTGGAGTGGGTTGCCGTTTCCTTCTCCAATGCATCAAAGTGAAAAAGTGAAAGTGAAGTCGCTCAGTCGTGTCCGACCCTAAGCGACACCATGGACTGCAGCCCACCAGGCTCCTCCGTCCATGGGATTTTCCAGGCAAGAGTAGTGGAGTGGGGTGCCATTGCCTTCTCCATCACTTTCCCCTAGACACAGCATTTCCTAAGCAGCACTGTGCCTGGTGCCGGACCCCTGGTGGTTCTGGGTGGAGGCCTGAGGCACCAGGAGCAAAGACTCCCAGCCACGTGGTCTCCTGGCTCAGGTTGATTCCATCCTCGAGCATTGTTTAAGGCTGCGGCGTGGAGTTGAAACATGGGGAGCCCCAAGTAGCTGATAAAAGAAAAGATAACTTTTCCTGGTTCCCTTATTAATTGAAAATATCCTTGTCCAATATTTAAATGATTTCTGTTTTCTCATCCCTCATACCCCCTCCCCTGAGATGCCTCCCTGGCCCCTTTTGTGGCTGGTCTCCATACCCCTAGACTAGGGTGGGCCAGCCTCCTTCACAGCCTCGTCCTCCTTGTCTTCCCAACCCCCAACACACCCTTTCTGGCCCCTATAGGACAAACACTACACTATTCTCCACGGAGGACCCCAGGGCACCCTCATCTGTGTTCCTATGGGAGGCCCATAGAACCCTGCAGGGAATATCAGCTGCTTATATGCTAAGGGACCGTAGACAAATTCCCCCCCTTGCAGGGCCTCAGTGTTCCCATCTGTGCAGTGAGAGGGAGGGAGAGAGTCTGCCTGCCCCCAGGGGCCTCCCATTTCTCAAAAGACCAGACGTCCTGTCTCAAGGGTCAGATTTGAGCCCCAGGCTCCAGCCACAGCTGCCCTATGCCTACCCCTCCTCCTGTGAGCTGGGCCAGAGTAGCTGCTCATCTGGCTGGAGAGGGGGCAGCTCCACGCATCTGACTATGTGGACACCCTCCCCAGGGCGTCCTCTGTCAGGTTCCCCCGAGGACTGTGGTCCACAAGCTGCTTCAACCCCACATGTGCTCTGGGAAGAGCAGGTGACGGAGTCTGAAGACCTGGCACCGGGACGTGGCCACATGTCTCTTGGCTCTGCCCTCAGTTTCCGAATCTGTGAAATGGGTTGGCTGGCTGACTCCACCCCACCGCACCCAGCCCCTCGCCCCCCCCCCCCCCTCCTCTCCCTCCAAGGTTTCTTTAAACAGGATTTAAATTTACCACCAGGCCCACTCCAGAACGGTAGGGCCTCTGACTGCATCCACCTATGCCAAGCCCTCTGCAGAGCCATGTTAGCAGGCACATTGCTCTGGCTGACCCACCTGCGGGTGGGGAGTGTGTGGGAGGCAAGGAGGAGGAGGGAACCCCTGCTTATTCAGGGAAGAACTCAAGGCTCCGGGCAGCACCGCCCCTCCTGGTTCCCAGCCCAAGGGAGACCCCTGCTGTCCACTGTGCAAGCCCCTTCTTCCTATTCCAGGGACCCCGAGGACCGGACGGACCAGCTGGGGAGCAGGGGTCCAAGGGCCTGAAGGTACTGACCCCCATCCTCTTCCTCTCGTCTCCTGACCCAAGGTGCTGGGTCAGGAATCCAGGCTCGCTGCCTCCTCTGTAACAGGCCCCTTGGGGACAGCAGGGCGTCCCTGAGAGGCTGCAGGGCATGCTCCTGAGAGCTCATCTGGCCACCCTTCCTGGGGATGGCATGCCCCCAGCGTGGGGGCAGGGAAGGGAGAATGAGCCATCGGACTGAGAGAGACAGAGAGCACATGAGTGAGAGAGACAGAGGAGATAAGAATGAGAGAGAGGGAGGTGGAGTCAGGCCTGGCCCCTGACTCCCCAAGCCCTTCCAGGATCGCTGATTGCTGAGATGGCTTCCGCCCCCATCGGGACGCAGGGGTCTGTTCTCGACCCACAGTGCCTGGCCACTGGCCATCCACCCCCCAGGTTTGCCCACCTGCACACTGGGGAGGCCGGTGTATGTGGTGGCCCCCGGGGCTCCTTCTGTCTCCCATGGAAGCAAGAGTCCTTTCTCAGGGCAGAGTCCTCCCCAGCACCCACTGCCCCCCTCATGCCTGGCTTCCCGCAGGGCCCGCCAGGACCACAGGGCAGACTGGGCCAGCCCGGGCAGCAGGTATGTGAGGCCGAAGCTGCCAGCCCCTCGCCCCGCCTCCCTGTTCTGTGATGCGTGCTTCTAACAGCCCACGTGTGCTTCCAGGGCGTGGCTGGCGAGCGAGGGCACTTGGGCACACGAGGCTATCCTGTAAGTAGCACTGCCGGTTCGTGAACGTCTCTTTCTGTGGGACTTGGCGGGGAGGAAATAGCCCCATTAGCCACCTTTCTCATCCTGCTGTGGAAATCCCGAAGGTTCTAGCTGCCCACTCCTGCCCTGAAGACCCTCCAGCCTGTCTGTTCCCCTCTGGGACTCAGGCTCCCATGTGTCACGTGGCAGGACCCTCATTCAATACGACAGCTTCACTGAGACCTAGGGGCCGGGCGGGGTGGAGAAGGCCAGCGAGGGACTGAGGTCAGCTTACTTTGTCCCTGCAGGGCCTCCCGGGTCCTTCTGGTCCCCCAGGTGCCAAGGGCCTCCCAGGAGAACCGGTAAGTGCCCATTCCCTCGCTCTTTGCATCTTTGCCCCTGGCAGGCTGGTCTCAGCTGCGTCCTCACCTGCCAGGTGGTGGAGGGTGGTGTTGTCCTGTGATGAGACCAGGAGAGGGGGTTAGAGAGGGGCGGTGTGGGGCTCTGCCACCCCCACGGATAGGCCTTGGGTCAGGGAGAGAACACTGGCTGGGAAAGTTCAGGGCTCTAGATTGGGTCTACCTCCTGTGCCTTCCAGCCTCAGTTTTCTTGCCAGTAAGATGGGAATAATGGTTCCTCACTTGTCATCCTGTGGCGAGGATGAAATAAGGAAGCGTGTAGAGAGTGCTTAGCACAGTGCAAAGTGGAGGGCACAGCGTCCTTCAGGTCTGCGAAGGAGAGAGGGCAGGATGCAGATAAACCGATATGCTGTCGGGGCCCTGCAGAGTCCAGCATGGCTGGTGCGGCCAGAGCTGGACCTTGGGGAAGGCGGGCCAAGGTCACAGGGCCCAGTAACCCAGAGCCACGGATGGAGTTAGTTCTTTGTCCCAGAGGCAACAGGAAGCTGTTGAGGGGATGGAAACAGGGGACCTTTTAGGAGATCTCCCTGGAAGGGGAGGTATACCCTGTGTTGAGGAACCCCATGAAGAGACTGGCTGTACTGATGGTGATGAAGAGAGTGCCATCTTGGGGCTTGGGAGGAGGGATCCGGGGGACAGGGGGAGGACTGGAGATCGAGCAGCCCACATCTAGAAGCTTGGGCAGATGCCCTTTGGAACAATGGGTGGGCGAAACGGCGTTCCAGGCCAAGGGCACAGAGTGAGTGAGCTCGGGAGCCAGCCTGGAGGCTTCTGAGCAGGGGAGGCCGCCCTTGGAGATGCCTGGAAGAGGGTGCTGGTGGACAGGCGGGGGGGGTGATGCTGGATGTGGGGGAGGAGGGAACTCGGGACCAGGGTCCTCAGTGAAGTGGGGGTGGGGGTGAGACCCGCAGAGTCCCGGGCTCCCTCACTTGTCCCTCCAGACGGTACTACCAAGCCTCGGACCCCAAAGAGGGCCCAGGCTGGCTTCTCCCGACTGTCTGTGTGTCTGTCTATCTTCCAGGGCCCTCAGGGACCCCAGGGGCCAATTGGCCCTCCTGGAGAGATGGGACCCAAGGTGAGTGCTGAAGGCCCTTGTTCACCCCGTGGTCTTGCTGGGGGAGGAAGCAGCCCTTCCTGGCCCTTCTCCTCAGGGCTCCCTGTCCTATATCCTGCAGGCACTGGTGGAGAAGTGGCCTGGCAGAGAGGGTAGATCCACTGTGACGCCAGAGGGGGTGGGGTTGGGCTCCCCAGCCCGGGGCAGTGGGTGGGATGCAGGCATGCCAGGACCCTCATGGGGGTTGGCAGTGCCTCTTATTTCCGGCACCCTGGAGAGCAGCAATACCCCTATCCTGACCCTGCTGGGACTTCACCCTGACACGGAGGTTTGACTACTGAACCAGTTCCCCTAAGGCCTTGCAGCAAGGAGCTTGAAAGGGGTCTCAGGCGCCCCTGCCTTCTCCAGGGGAGAAAACTGAGCCCTAGGATTTATGCAGGGGCTGTGGCCATGCTAATGATGATCACTGGGGGTCTCTCCTACCCTTGTCATCCTGGCCTGGCTGCAGAGAGAAGGAAGGGGTTGGAATCCCTCAGCCCTGAATGTAGCATCTGTTGGCTCCCTCCCCTGTTGTTATGTGAATCATGAAATTTTCCTCTCCACGCTTGCCAAGGGCTCCTACTGTGGTCAACCACACTCGTGGGGAGGGCGAAGGCTCCAGCAGCCTCTGGGTAGCCCCAAGGCTCCGCAGTTTGGGCCAGCCACCCCGCCCCTTGCTTAGTCTCAGTTCTAAGCTCCCAAAGGCTGCAGCCTGCTCCCAGCTCTGGGTCTCTCAGGGTGTGTGACCTCGGGCATGTCCCTTGCCCTCTCTGAACCTGCCTCAGTTATCTCCTCCCTTGGCAACCAGGGAAACCAGGGGCCAGCCCTTGCTCTAGGATGGACGGATGGCATTTTCTTCTTTTTGCAGGGGCCACCAGGTGCAGTGGGAGAACCAGGCCTTCCTGGGGAAGCTGGCATGAAGGTAAGAGGGGTGAAAGAAGAGAAAATGACTTGCTGAGACCAGCTCCCAGCTGGCGGCCACGCCCTCTCCGTGGAAGAGAAACGAGCCTTTCTTGTGCCCGGGATAATGGGTTCTCTGTGCTCCTAGCTGGGGAGTAGGGCCTGGCTGTGGCCACAGCAGATGGGCCAGCCGGCCTTGAGCCCCCATCGCTGCCCCCCCTGTCTGGCAGTGTTTTCTCTGGCACCTGCCCCATGCCGGGGCGGCTGGACCTCCTGGCCTCCCGCGATAGCATCTGCATTTCAACACCAGTGCCCCTCATTACCTGCAGGGAAACAGGAGCCCATTGATCCCTGGGCTCTGGGGAGACCCCTTCGCTGCTCTGCTGTTGGAAGAGGACCTGCTCCCTCTGCAGGGCGAGGAGGCCTGAACCTTCAGTCTTGACTTAGTTTCAGAATCTTTTGCTGGAATAATGCAAGAAACTACCCCATGTACAAAACAGATAGAAATGAGATGGTTCTGGTTGGGGCCGGGCTGGGGACTCAGAGCTCCACCTCCTCCTTGTGCCTGCAGACACCAGCAGGGAGAGAGTGTAGCTTGGAAACCTCCAGATGAGAGAGACCCTTCTGGGGGTCTTTTGAAGGAGGTGGGGGACATTTAGGGCTTCCCAGGTGAGTCACTGGTGAAGAATCCGCCTGCCAGTAGACACAGGAGACGTGGGTTTGATCCCTGGAGTGGGAAGATCCCCTGGAGGGGGAAATGGCAACCCACTCCAGTATTCCTGCCTGGAGAATCCCAGGGACAGAGGATCCTGGCAGGCTGTAGTCCATGGGATTGTAAAGAGGCAGATACGACTGAGTGACTCAGCTCACATGCATGCAGAAGGGACATTTGCTCTGGTTCATTTAGGGCCTCTTCCTCATTTGGGTTTCTCTCCAGGGCTCTCGGGGTGGGTAAAGGTGATCAGCCTCAGAGTTGCTATCTCTGCATCTGATACTCCTGGAGCCAAACTAACTGCTTGGGTTTGGATCCTGAAGCTGTCCCTTAGTAGCTTCATGAGCTCGGGCTGGTTACTTAACCAGCAGTTGCTGTCTCCTCATTTGTTAAAGCAGACCCCTCCCCTGGCAGGGCTGTTCTGACAATTAGCTGTGTGAAATAAAAATCACTGAAACAGGGCTGTGTGCATGTGAGCTAAGCCGTGATGGTATGGTAGTGGCGGCCCTGAACATGCCCAGGGCTTACTGGGGACAGGGGCTCTGGTTGGCATTTCATAATTTCTCTCTAGTCCTGGAGAAGAAAGAACTTCCCTGGCCTCACCCCTGCTTCCCCCACATCAGAACTGATGAGAACAAGAAGGTGGGGTGAGAGCTGGGGCTGGTCCTATCCTCCTACCCACGGACTTGTGTTTGACTTCTCCTAGGGTGACCTTGGGCCTCTGGGCATCCCTGGGGAGCAGGGCCTCATTGGGCAGCGGGTAAGTCAAAGCAAATTGATTCTCCCTGGAAAGTCCCCTCCCTATCCCCCTGGTATTTGGTGGAGGGAGGGCCTTTACTCAGCTTTCCTGAGCCTCAGTTTCCTCAGCTGTACAAACAGACCACGAATTTCTGCAGCCTTATCCAGCCTGTCTCTTGGCAGGCCAGCATTTCTGCAATGCAGAGGCACTCGGCATAGAAAAACATTCAGTGGTCAAAATGAGATTCTGCATGCTCGATGTTCCCTCTTACAAGTTAGCGGGAGCATTTTCAAGGCTCTGAGAAGGCCTGCAACCAAGAAATTAGGGGTTCTTTTTGTGGGGATCCAGAATCTCCAAACTTATTTGACCTCCAAGTGTTTTTATTGCAAACACCTGTTATCATCCTGTTTCATGGAAAGTTACGTGGAAGATTATCTTTCCTTTTACCAAAATAAACCCACAGAGCTTGGCTTCCTTTGAGAAGCTTTGGGACATCTCTGCACCCATCTGTCTATGTCTTGTGCTTGAATTATAAGGTCCCTGCCTAAATGTGGACTCTGGGGTGCTGTGAGGGATAGAGAGCAAGTATCCTCTAGCATCTTACGGACGGGGAAGGTGGGGCCAAGGAGTGAGGGAGAGTTAGTGTGGAGGGCTTGGTTAATGAAGGCCCCAAGCACCAAATCCAGTTTCTCATTTGTCCCTTTTTCCAATGCCTCTTATTACTCCCTGCCTAAAGTTAAGAGGCTCTACAAACTGCACTGAGATGTGAAATGAGGGGAGAAGGCCTCAGGGCACTAGAGGATGAGTGTGGAGCTTGAAGCCTTCAGATGGCAGTCTTGTCTGTCAATGAAAATTGAGCAGTATAGTTTCTTGGAATGCCGTGTTAAGCAGGATCCTGAAGCTCCATCTGGGCTCACTAGGAAAGAGCGTGACATGCACTCACTTGATGCCCACTGTGTGCCAGGCACGTCACAGCAGTGAGTAACAGAAGGCACTGTCCTGATGAAGCCTCATTCTAGTAGATCCATTAATGATGTCTGCCATGGACACAAGAGGAATGGCTAGTAGGTTGACTAGTGATGCCTGCTATGGACACAACAAGGATGGACTCTACACCCCTGTCCCGTCTGTGCCATCCCTGTATTTGATGACTTCCGAGGCCCGTTTCAGCTCAGATGCTGACAGCTATGAACAAGCAGAGGGAGACACAAACTTAGTTTGACAGCCTGTTACAGACCTGAGACATCGAGAGGCATCTCTGGAGCTAGAAAGGCAAGCAGGGAACCTGGCTGAAGGTCAGATGAGGATTCAGGGGCTTGATATCATTCCCAAACTTTCTGGCAATAAAGTCTGAGAAATGGCCTCATTTTCCTCATCTGAGAAATGGGATTCCACCAAGGTGTTTTATGAGGGCTCACTCCAAATTCCCAGAAGAATATATCTAACAGCTACCATCTGTGGGATGCTTATACTGGCTCTCATAGGAACCCTTAAAGGAAGTGTATCAGCCCATTTTCAGATGAGGAAACAGACACCCATGGGGGCTAAGGAGGTTGCTTATGGCCAGACAACCATGAATGGGAAGCCCAGTGGGGGCATCAAGGTCTGACATCAAAGCCTGTTCAATCAGTAGGCTTCACTACCTCCCTAGTCCAAACAGCCCACCTGGACACAGGACCAGTACTTTCTATCCTGGGTAGCCCCTGCCCCACCCCACCACAGAACAGGTTGTGGCTTGGGGGATCTGCTCCAGTGCTTACTTGTTGTGCCAGGCATTCTAGGGCACTACTAGAGGAGATCAGGGGATGGGGTCTTGCTCTAGTGCGGGGAGGAAATACAATCACACTGGAACCCCCACCCCAGTAATGTCACCTCATCTTTCCCACTACCCTTTCCAGGGAGAGCCAGGCCTCGAGGGTGACAGTGGCCCTGCAGGGCCTGACGGGCTGAAGGTAAGTGTCCTTCTGGTGCACAGTCTGGGGGAGAGGGAATATTCTGGAACTGCCTTCTGCCTCTGGCCCCACTACCCTCCCATCCAATACCCAGGTATTCCCCCAGAAGCACTGTGTTCTCATAAACTCCGAGATCAGTCCTCCAGCTTCTAGGGAGCGCAGGCTGTGTAAGGGTGAGCCCTGCCCAGCACCCGCTCCCTACCCTGCTCAGGTGGGACTGGGGACTAACCCCACCTTCTACTCCTCACTGCCGCCTTTCTCCTCAAAACTGCAGCTTCTCTTGGCTCAAGGTGGTACCAGGCCAGCAGCTTTGATATCTATTATCTTCCAGACATCTTAAAAGATCAGAAGAGTAATCACCACCCATGACTCATAGCCACTATTTCCGGAGGACTAGTCACAGACTATCAGGGACTACACTAAGCCCTTTGTTATGTATCACTTAGATCAGTGCTGTGGGGTAAGTCCTGTCTTTGGATGAGGAAACTGAGACTCAGGTTAAGCAACTTGTCCAAGGACACACGCTAGTAACTGGCACAGGCAAGACCTGAGACTCGGCTACCTCTCTGCACCATGCCCCCATTCTAAAGGTGAAGAGACTGGGGCTCAGGCTGAGGTGTATGCACCCAGAGTCTATGGCTGAGTGAAAATCCAAAATTCAAGCCCCCGGCTCGTTGGCACCAAAGCATGTGGGCCCATCTCAGTCCTGCTGCTGAGATTCATCTGTCAGCCACAGATGCTGGGACCTTAAGAAGGTGCTAGGTCTCCCCCAAACCCCAGGGTAGGTGGGCATTGCTCTCTGACTTTGCAGCCCCCACCCCTGACCTATCCCTGAACTGTTGTTAGGTGGGTTTTCCCAGGGCTGACCTGTCCCAGCCCAGGCTTCCAAGTGTCACATCCCAGGATTCCCTCGGTCACCGCTGATTCTCCTATGACCTCAGATAAGCACCCCCTTCTCTGGGCCTGCACTGCCCTGTTCCCAGGATGCCCCCTGGCTGGCTCCCCAGCTGCCTGCCTTTGCTCACAAGGTTGAGAGCGCCCCCTGTCTGCCATCCGTCTGCCTTCTCTCACCTCCAGCCCTGCTGCATCCTAGGGTCTGGCTCCAGAGACCCAGAGCAGCTGATGGCCTCTCCACACTCTGACAAGTGCTTGCATGAATCATGATGATGCTGATGAACATTCTGGCTAAAATGCTTTGTACACTCAGTACGCTTGCATCACCTGCTTTCAGAGCTTTAGATGAATTAACCCATTTTATTCTCCCAGCAACTCTCCGAGCTGGATTCATTACCACCTCCATTTGACAGATGAGGAAAGCAAGGAATGGTGTGTGGGGGCCTCCTTCACCTCTGGGCAGCCGCCTTACGTCCCCTTGGAATCTTTGCTGAGGGTGGGTGGGAGGGAATTGTCCAGGCTTGGGCGCCTCACAGTCATTCCTGCTCGCTTGCGATGGCTCCTGGGCCCTACTGCTTCCTCTCCCACTCCCTCCAATGCCAGTTCTGCCTAGGGCTGCAGGAGTTGTGCAGATGTGCGGTGTCTGGGCCTCCCTGGTGGCTCAGATGGGAAAGAATCTGTCTGCAATGCAGGAGACCCTTGTTCAGTGTCTGGGTCGGGAAGATCCCCTGGAGAAGGGCATGGCTACACACTCCAGTATTCTTGCTTGGAGAATCCCATGGACAGAGGAGCCTGACAGGCTACAGTCCATGGGGTTGCAAAGAGTCAGACACGACCAAAGCAACTTAGCTCACACACAGTGTCTTCCTGGGCCTTGCATGAATCCAGGAGAGAATTTATTTCCTTTACAGCATTTGTCCAAGCATTATCTTCATGGTGAAAACAGCCTCTCAGACATGCACAGCACTTCATCGTTTATGCTGATTATCTCTTTTGAGTTTGCTGACGACCAGTTGATGGTGGCAGCCATGACAGGGATTCCTGCTAATAGCGCTTGGGCACTAGATGCTATGCTAAGCTATTTACATGGATTATCTCCTTCACTCCCCATAGTAACCCTTTGGTGCTTGTTTTGCAAATGAGGAAACTTGCCCAAGTCAACAGCTGTTGAAATCTGAATCCAGTAGTGGGGGGGAGGGCGGTATTGTCCCCTGAGCAGGGAACCTTGGAGAGAAAAGAACCAGAACCCAGGGTCTCACCTGTGCTCTGCCATGAGCTCACATGTGGCGTTAGGAAGTCTCTACCTCTCTAGGCCTGTTTCCCCACCTGTAAATATCGAGGGTTGAGCAACTTGTAAAGGTTCTTCTGAGCACTGACAGATGTTCTGGAGTCTGGGACCCTAGTTCTTTACCCCCAGAGCCCTTTTTGCATGGGATCCACCACTGGGTGTGTGGGAACCCAGGCTCTGGGGGTCTGGGTAGGTCTTGGAGCCAGTTCACCTGCAGGGTCCAGGCTAGGGCCCCTCGCAGAAAGCCAGCCCAGCCACCTGGAACAGGCTGCCCGCCTCTGAGCAGGTCAGGATAACAGGCCAGAAGGGGAATCCTGGAGCCAAGAGCATCCACAGGAGGATCATCAGGGCCAGCCTTGTCTCCATGCCAGGCTGGGCTTGGAATCTGAGCATCTCGGTGGGAAGGGACCTCAGAGACCCAGCTGTTAGACCTCTACTGGTGCCCAGATCTGTTCTGCACTGGCCCACACCCCAGCTTGGCTCCTGCCTCCCTCAGCTGTGTCATCTTTGGATCGCTCCCTACCCCCACTCATTGGGGCATCCTCTCGGACCAGAGCTAGAAACTGCCCCAGCCATACTGGGCCCCAGCTGCCTACACCTAAAGCCCGGGGCCCTGGCACAGCCAGCCTGCAGACTGCTCTCTGTGTTCTGGTTCCCAGGCCCCGGCTGCTTGCCCTGGTGCACCCTGCTCTTTCTGCTGGACCCACACCAGTCTATCAGTGTACCTCGTAAAGTGTGGTGCCAGAAAACAAAACTGGCAAAAATGCTCTCTGCCTCTCCAATCCCGCTCCTCTGCCCACCCCTTCCTCCCCCACTGTGGCTTCATACCCATTCCCCAGGGGCTTCTCTCTCCAGTCGCAGCTCAGCCACCTGGACCAGCCACAGGCCCCTGCTGCCCTGCTCCTCCCCGCACCTGCCTGTACTGCAGCCTTTGCACCTGCTCTGCCCATGGGGGCCGAGGGCAACAGCCCCATCCTGGCACAGCCCGGCCTGCTAGAGCATGTCCTAGTGCTATGTAAGCATTCACTGCCACCCACCTGACAGAGGAGATGCACCGCAGCCAGTGAGAGCGAGAGCTGTGTGGAGCAGACGGCAAAGGAGCGCCTACTCTCAGTAAATGGAATGAGACATTAAAAAATACAATAGATGGAGACGTGCGGTCCAATTGGATTAAGCCTTTAAAGCTAAATTTACTAACTAATTTCATTGCTTTGGAACAGTTGTTTTAGTGCTCTGAACCTGGTATGTAGCCATTGAAACTATTACTTTTTACTTATTGTAAATGGTTTTGTGTAAACAAGTGTTGAAAACACAACTCAGAAACATGGAAAGAGTTTGTTCCGAGAGGCTGAATCGGCTGAATTTTTTTCCTTTATAAAAATTTCCTTAAGCTTTTTAAGGCTCTTGTTCTCCCAGAGTGTCTACAGGGCTGGAGAGAAAGCATCTCATCCTTCCAGCCTGTCCCTCTCCTGTAAACTCCAGGGGATAGGCGTGGTCGAGGTCCTCTCTTTCCTCTGATTGGCCAGCTTCTTGACCTAGGCAGGGTCATGTACTGTGTGCTGTCTGTGCCAGGCTGACCTTTTGGCTGAGCCATCAGGGGAATCCAGAGTCTGGTCGGCTCTGGACATCCCAACGGAGCTCTGAGGTTTGGCGCCTCTGATGGACCTGGTGACTAATTTATTCTCTCTCTGTCTTCCTTCCTCATGTCTTTCCACCCCAGGGGGACAGGGGTGACCCTGGGCCTGATGGTGAACGTGGCGAGAAGGGCCAAGAGGGACTGAAGGGCGAGGACGGGCCCCCGGGCCCCCTGGCATCACCGGCGTCCGGGTGAGTGTGCACAGCTGTGTGCCAGCATTTGTGCTCCTGGGTTAGAATAATGCACTCGTGCCTTGCGGCGGTTGGGTGGGAGGTCGTTGGACTGCAGCCCCCAAAGGGCCCCGTGCTTATATCCTTCCTTCACTGGAGCACTTTGCAGAGCACAAACCTGACTGTGTCCCTCCCGTACCTCCTATTGCCCCCAGGAATAACGTCACTCTCCTTGCTCTGTCTGCTGTGCCCTACACAAACTGGCCCCTGCTGACCTCATCCTGCCCAACCCCCACATTCAGCCACACTGAAATTAGCAGGAGAGGCTTTGGTCCAGTTCTCCATCAGCAACTTGCTGCATGACCTTTCACTTGTTCTTGCCCTCTCTGGGTCACCCCTTTGGTATGAAGGCTTTGCAAGAATGTGTGCTGAAATCATTTTTGAGTTCCAGTGTTCCAGGAGCTCTTTCTTAGTGAACTTTTGAGCATCGTGACTGTGGAATGGGCAGAAACATGTGGCAGATATAGCCCCGACCCGGAGCCCAAAGGCCGCATTCTGGCTCGAGCACCCGCTATTGTTGTGACTTTGGGCGCATCAAACTGCCTCTCTCTGAGCCGAGGATTTTTCATCTAAAGAACTGACGAAACTTTGGATAGGAAAGCACTTTATAAAATGAACTAGAAATACGGCAAATTATCTGTATGAGTATGGAGGAGGACGTGACTGGAGCTGGTAGTGGTGATGATGTAGTCATGATGGTGGGGATGGTGCTGATGGTGCTGATGGTGAGAATGATGATGATGGTGGTGGTGATGCAGCGAGTGAGGATGGGGTTAGTGTGGTGGTGATGATGGGGATGGTGCTGATGGTGCTGATGGTGGTGGTGAGAGTGATGATGGTGGTGGTGATGCAGCAGTGAGGATGGTGTTAGTGTGCTGGTGGTTATGGGGTGGTGACGATGGCGATGCTGGTGGTAGTAGTGATGGTGGTGTTAGTGTGTGATGATGGAGGGGATGGTGTTGATGTTAGTGAGGAGGATGGTGGTTATGGTGATGGTGACAGGAGGTTGATAATGGCAGCTGTGGTCGTGATAATGATGGTGGTGGTGAGGATGGCGGGGCTGATGAGGTGCTGGGACTGATGCGTTGGTGATGCTGGTGGCCGAGGCAGGGGTGTGACGTGGCTCTGGGGATCGTGTTGGTGGTGGCCTTGCAATGTTTCTGTCCATATTTTGCGGTCACTGCCAGCTCTCATACGCTGGGACTGGAAGGAGGTTCGCCGGGGCCATCCTGTGTGTGTGTTGGGTGGCAGAGGTGATGAGAGGCCTGTATTTGAGTGTCTTTGGCATTGAGGCCGCAGAACAGAAATCTCCCACTCTGTGGCCTGGAAACAGTGGAGGATTTAAAAATAGAATTTTATGAGCCATCAGGGCCTTTCCAGAAATATATCTATATGGAAGGGGGCCCAGCAAATGCCTTCATTCTGGCCCCGCAGTCTCAGCCCACTGGATGCTCTCGCCCTTACTCAGGGTTTCCCACACCACTGGGGTGCTCCCAGCTGGAGCTGGGCCTGTCGGAACAGGGGGCCAGCAGGCTGCCCTGTCCGGGGGACTCCCTGTCTCCCTGGCCCTGGACTGCATTCTCTGTCCCTGACTCACTCCTCCTGCTGATGAGGAGTCAGCTGTTGCTGTCACCTCAGCCCACTGGCAGATGCCACCAGCTCCTGTAATCAGGACTCACAATTGCCCAGACAGGACCAGCATAGGAAAAGGGGTGTACCAGAAAGGAAGAATCCGCACTTCATTCTACCTAGCTGGGTGATCTGTGTCCGCGGGGTCTCCGTCTCCCGAGACTGTTTCTTTAGCTCTAACGTGGGATAAACAATCCCTTTCTCCCAGCCCTGTGGCCAGAACTGCACAAAACATGATACAGAGTTCAGATACAGTACCTGGCCCATGACCGAGCCGTGCTGTGTTTAATTACTGGAGGACCAAAGGACCTTGAGATTGTCAGGCCCAGGGCTGTCGGCTCCGCGAGGCCAGTACCACCTCTGCCCCTACTTGGCGAAGATGCAGATTGCAGGAAGCGTGCCAACGCTCACGGTCACGTGGGCATGGAGTGCAGAATCATCAGCTTGAGCCCAGGCAGTCTGCCTCGAGAGCGAGTGCTCTGCAAATCTGGGATCTGCCTCAGTTTTCCTCTCATTGCTCATCTTTTTCTCTCTTCCCCTCTTTTCCTTTCAGGGTCCTGAAGGAAAACCAGGGAAGCAAGGCGAGAAGGGCCGGATGGGAGCCAAGGTAGGGACCCCTCCTCTTCCCACCTGAATCGGCCATGCTCCCGCCCCCTAGCCCTGCCCTTCCCTCCCCTCCCCTCAGCAGCCACCTGGTGATACCCTGTCTCTCCCCCACTGCAGGGTGCCAAGGGCTACCAAGGACAGCTGGGTGAGATGGGCGTCCCTGGAGACCCGGACCCCTGGCACCCCAGGCCCTAAAGGGTCCCGGGGCAGCCTGGGACCAACGGTGAGCACTCTCTGGGTGGCTGGGCTGAGGGTCATGGAGCCAAGGGCAGAGAGGAAAGCATTGCCCGCCCCACTTTGTGTCTGCCCTCCAGACAGACCTTTGGAATCGTGGATCCCTTTGGGGACCCACAGAAGCTCTTGCCCCTCCCCTGTAAAGTACATACAGCACAGAATTTCTTGCCACTTGAAGGGAGTCTGGATCTTCTGAAGCCCTTTATAACCCCTGAATATCAAATCTTGCTGTCAGGGTGTAGGGACAGGACCAGACCCTTGGGGGTATTTTTACTGGACAGGGACTTTTCCCATTGGAAATAGATTCATGGCGGGGGGTGGGGGGCTGGGGGTGTGGGTAGGATGAAGTTACTGCGGATCCCCCGGTGACCCTGAGGGTGGTCCAGCCCATCGCTGGCCTGCCCTGAAGGAAGGGCCCTTTAAGGGTTTGATCACTGCAGCAGGAGGAAGACCCCAAGAGGAAGCGAGGGAAGGGGGCAGACAAGGCTGACGCGGCATCTCTGAGCTGCCGATGTGTGCCAATAAACAGCTGTGCTGGTTTGTGGCATTTGCAAGATTCCGTGGTGTAAATGCTCCCACGGTAGCCGATTTCCAGCTACCAGCATGATGTCACCAAATGCAGACTTGGAGGGGATGTGAGAAAGCTCCATTAGCTGGTAGAGTCGGTCTGTATCCCCAGGGTTTCACATCCACGGGGGTCCTGGAACTGTTCCCCTGCAGATACTGGCTACCCAGGGATAACAGTGTTTCTGCCACACAGATTCAATCAACAGAAATATCCTCATGAGCATAGATAACAACAAAACGTAGTAAAATAATTAGGAAGGAATGAGTTTGGGATATTTATCATCTGTGTTTTTAATATAATTGATTTATCTGTAAGTTCATATAATTTAACTTTTCATCATGGTTTTGTTTAATAATTGGCTCACAAAATTGGGGAAAATTTAGCAACTGGCTCTCTAAACCACTGGAGCTGGAAAAGGGAAGGGCTGGGGGAGGAGGAGTGCTCTGGAGAGCCACTTGCTTTCCACCTCGGTCTCCGGAACGGGTTCTGAGCAGAGCGACGTGCCAGGCTACTGGGCTGAACTGGGCGGGAGCCTGTGGGAGAGACAGTGTCTGCGTTCCTGCTGTGACAGTCACACTGGGTACCAACGGGGGTCTTCTCCCCTCACAGGGTGCTCCAGGACGGATGGGGGCCCAAGGAGAGCCGGGACTGGCTGGTTACGACGTAAGGAGCTCTCACCGCCCCACTTTCTGGAACTCTGCCCTGCTGGCCTGGACTCAGGCCGCCTCGGGCTGATGCCCCCACCTCCTCCCAGCTGAGGGCCACACATATTCATGGTCTCCCTTGCCCCCAGGAACACCTGGGTCCACAGACCACCAGTTGGCCAGACAGGGCTGGGGTGAACAGACAGAGACCCCCCCGCTCCCGAATCCCTGGCCTCGCTCAGTTCTTTCCTGTGGTGGGTGCCACACACACCTCGTGTCTGAACTGCTCTCTGTGGAAGTGGTGGGTCAGAGCCCATTTTTGCATCCTAATTTGGCAACCCCTCAACCCTTTAGAGGCGGCCAAGCCAAACACGTTAGACATCTGGGAGGTGAGGCCTCAGAGAGGTATGTGGCTTGCTCAGAAAGGGAAACTGAGGCTCGGGGAGCCAAAAGAATGTGTGTGCAAGGCCCAACAGCTTCTGAAGCTTGATGGTGGGATCCAGTGTCTGAAAGAGAAGCATCAAGGAGAGGAGGAGAGGAAGAGGGCAAAGGAGTGGGGGAGCTGGAGAGTGGGTGCTGGGAGCACAAGGTGGGGGTCTGCACCTTCAGGCCTTACCCTGGCCTGTAAAGCCTGCTAAGGCAAGCATTTGCCTCCTGCCTCTGCCCAGGAGGACACACCTAGGGGCTCTGCTGAGATCTGCACCGAAGTCTGCCTCACAGGCTTCAGGCACTCAAGCAAACACCCCTCAGAGGAGTGTCTGGGGCCGACATGGCATGTCCAGGCGGCCACTGCTCAGAGAGGCACTGAGCCTGTTCAGAGTCATACAGCGAGTTGGGACAGAGCCAGGACCTGATCGCTCAGCCCAGAGTGTCTCCGTCTTTGCATTCTTGTCCTTCATCCTTTGCTCCTCCCGACTCCTCCCTCCCCCATGCTCTCACCTCCTGCCGTCTTACCTCTTGCAGGGACACAAAGGCATCATGGGAGCCCTCGGACCTCCTGGACCAAAGGGTGAAAAGGTGGGTGTCTGGTCCTGGGTGGCAACTGCTGTCTCATGTCTGGGGGCTGCTGGGAGCAAGTCCTGGGGCCACTGAGGCTAGGGTAGCGTGGGTTTATGGCAGGCTCACCCCTCTTCACACCCTGTCCAGCCCAGAGCCCCGTGTCACCCTGGCTGTGGCCTGCAGGCAGGACTCATTAGGCCTACATTCAGCACAGGTATCGGGTGTCATCTAGGTGGCTGGCACCGGAACAAAAATGGACCCAGTTGCTGCCTTTCTGGGGCTTCTGGCTGAGCAGGGGGAAATGGACATCAGTGATGTAAGGATGCCATCGGTCATTTGTGCGAAGGGGGAGATCAGCTGGCGAGAGCTGGGGAGAGCTTGGGATGGACAGTGAGAAGCACCAGCATTTCAAGGCCAGGAACCGCCCAGGCAGAGGGAAGGTGCGTCCAGGCCTCACCCCTTGGCTCCAGATTCGACAGAAGACAGGAAGTGGTAGAAGGAACCTCGCTGATGGCCGCCCCTCCCCGGTGTGTAGGTGGGGATGTGGATCCCACAAGGTCTGAGGGTCACATTCCCAGGCAGCACCAAGCTGGCCCAGGACCCAAGTCTTTGGGTCCTACATTAGTGGAGTCCCTTCCTTCCTTTCTTCCCTCTTCCGCTGATGGCTCAGCAAGAACGGGCTCCTATCTGGCGCCCCCCACCCCACCCCACTGCCCACCATGGTCTCCTTGTTCCCGGCTCCCCAAGCCTCCTTTCTTTTGCCGAGTCAGCTCCCCACTAACTACATCCCGCTGTTGAGTGAATCACTCTGGCCTAGCTTGCCATCCAGCTGGCCCCTTCCTCCTGCTCAGAGCAGAACAGCTCTGCAATCGGAATGGCCACAGGCTCTGACACATCCCACAGGAAGCCACACAAGCCTCACAGGACCCCGAGTCCCTCCTCAGCCCTCACGGTCTGCCAGGGCTGGTGCAGAAAGGGTTAACACGAAGCCTGAAACAAGAGGGTGCCTTCACTCTGGGCCATCCACGAGGCAGTCCCTGTGCCTGTTGAGAGCTAGAGCCTAACCCAAATCTGCCCTAAGTCTGCTGGGGCCTTGGGAGGGGCCCCAGCATTCCCCAAGCCTTGACTGCCTCATCTGAGAAGTGGGTGGGTACCTTGGGGACGTAAAGCTAAGCAGGACATCACATATACGTCAGCCAGATGCACTTTCTGACTTATACGGTATTATTTTGAGTTGTCATTCATCTGCTAACCAATAGGTGTTTATGGATTTATAATGGTTATTATAATGATTTAATATTTAGTATGTTCTCATCTCTGAGCTGGGGGCTGTGGAATGATACCCTAAAGAGCTAGCCAACTCATTGAAAAAAAACAAAACCCTGATGCTAGGAAAGACTGAAGACAGGAGAAGGGGATGACAGAAGATGAGATGGTTGGATGGCATCACTGACTCAGTGGATGTGAGTTTGAGCAAACTCCAGGAGATAGTGAAGGACGGGGGAAGCCTGGCGTGCTGCAGTGCATGGGCCACGAAGGGCTGGACACGACTGAGTGGCTGGACACCACCACCGGCATGTGAATGAATAGTCACTAGTCACAGCGGGATGGCACTAGGGAGGGAGGAAGAACAGGTTCCTGGGGAGACCCCCGGAGCAGACCTCCCGCTCCAGGATCTCTCCACACTCATCACCGTGACGCTGGCACGGAGGTGTCCGGGTCCCACTCGACAGGTGGAGAAACAGTCTCCGTGACACTCCAAGACTAGCTCAGGATCAGTGTCGGGTATGGCAGGACCAGGATTCAGACTGTCTGATGCCAGGCCTTGCTTTTCCAGTTGGAAACAAGACACTCAGATGCACCAGTATGTTGTTTAGCTTGGGGCATCCCTCTGGGTTGTGTGTCTGTCTTCAAAGGCAGCGGCCCGAGGGACTGGGAGATGGGATAAGACTCTGGGAACAAGGAGAAAGGGGTGGGAGGCTTCGCCTTGGGGTGCGAAAAACGCATCCCCAAACTTCAGCTGCAATGTGTGGTGGGTAGGAGAGGGGGATATCTGTATAGCTAGCTTTGGGCCCAATCATTGCTTTGATTCTTGTGTGACCTTGGCTAAGACCCTTCCCTGGGTCTCAGTTTCTTCCTCTGTAAAATGGGAGCAATGGTCACAGCAGCATAGGTGAGTTATATGGATTCTAAACATGCCTCACGAGGTCCCTGGCACACAGAACCCACTAGGTAAAGCCCCCCAGTCCAGCTCTCTCTCTTCACAGGAAAACGGAGCCTTGGGACAAGGAGCCACAGAGAGTGGTCAGGGAGGAGAGGGAATCCCTGCTTCTTGGGTCAGCTACAGCTGGTTCTAGCCCTCAGGCCTACTCTCCTGCCTTTGGTCTCTGCCCACAGGAGCCACAGGGGCCCCAGGCCAAGGCGTATGGCTGCCAGCCTGGGACAGGTTCCAGCCCCTGGGACTGTCCCTGCTCTCCTGCCTCTCAGTCCCCTCAGTCCCTGCCAGCAGCCAGGGGGCTTGGAGGTTCCCTGGCTTGAGGCGCCTACTCCAGCATGTCCCCCTATGGGAGGTGACACTAGCTAGATCATGCTGAGCCCTCAGGCTCTGCCTACACCTTCCTGTAGCTGGCACGTGGCTTCCAGCCACCCGTCCTGAGGGTGGACCAGGGCCCGGGTGACCTGCCATGGCCCAAGGACCTCGGCTCTAAACTGTGCTCCTCCCTCAGGCTCTCTGACCACCTCCGGGCCACCCATCCTCCCAGCTGTTATCATTATCAACAACAGCAATTTCTACAGAGCCTCTTCTCTGTGTGCTGAGAGCTTACCATACCTCTGCTTCCTGGGTCATCAGAGCAGCGCTATGAGACACGAGAGTCTCATTTTGCAGATGAGAAACTGTCTTATGAGGGAGACCCACAAGTGGGTGACTGCTGAGTGCCTCCTAGGGAGGCTCAAGGCCTTCCCTGGGGCTCCTATCAAGAGGTGGAGGTTCATCCTAAAGCAGGTTCTCTGCCCACCTTCTCCCAGCAAGGGTCGGAGAAAGGGCTCTTCTGTTGAGGGCTGAATGGCTAAGCGGCTCACACCACCTCTTTGTGCCTCAGTGTCCTCATTTGTAAACTGGGAGAATAATATCACCTATTTTGTGAGGCTATTGGCAGAATTCAGCCTTCCCAGGTGGTGCGAGTGGTAAAGCATCCACCTGCCAATACAGGAGACATAAGGAACATGGATTTGGTTCCTGGGTTGGGAGGATCTCCTGGAGGAAGGCATGGCAACCCACTCCAGTATTCTTACCTGGAGAATCCCACGAACAGAGGAGGCTGGTGGGCTGCAGCTCATAGTGCTCAAAGCGTTCTACACCACTGAAGGGACTTGGCACACACACGACGCTGGGGGATTGACTGAATGTCCGTGTGCCGCTGTGGCGGTCGGTGCTCGTGCTTGCCAGCTGTGGGAATTATTGTCACTGCCTGCTGGGCACTGTGCAGGCACTTCTGCATCACGTCATGGAAGCCCCACCACCTTCCATGGGCATCAACATTGTCCCCTTCACTGCGCCACTACCCCCATTTTGCAGCTGAGAAAAAGCTCTGAGACCGGAAGGGCCCTGTTGAAGGCCTGGGCAGCTGGTCCCCTACAAAGCTGGGTATAACCAAGTCTTCCTTGGCTGACAAGGTAGTGATAGTGATAGTCACTTAGTCGTGTCTGACTTTTTGCAACTGCATGGACCGTAGCCCACCAGGCTCCTCTGTCCATGGAATTCTCCAGGCAAGAATACTGGAGTGGGTAGCCATTCCCTTTTCCAGGGGATTTTCCCAAGCCAGGGATCGAACCTGGGTCTCCTGCATTGCAGGTGGATTCTTTACCGTCTGAACCACCAGGGAAGTCCAGCCTAGGGGAGGGTAAAGAGCAGTGTCCTGTGTCCCAAATTCCTGCTTTCATGCCTGGGTCTGCCTTGGACCCCATGTCTTCCCTTCCCTCTTGTCCTCAGTCTTTCTGTCTGTAGCCCTAAGTAGACTGGGTTCTTCATCTCTGATGAAGGCCCTTTTGGCCTCAATGTGGAGTGTCTGGAATTCCCCAGGAGCAGGGAGTTTATGTTAATGCTGGTTTCACCTCCGCAGGGGGAGCAGGGCGAGGACGGCAAGGCTGAGGGGCCCCCCGGACCACCTGGAGATCGGGTAAGGGCCCCCACCATCCATCCTCTGGACCACTGCCAGGGTGGAGCCCCAAGCCCCAACTGTGTGGGGAGCAGGGGGAGGCTGCTGTGAGCTCCGCCGAGGGCGTGGCCTGGGAGGCCCGGGTCTGGCACTCCCTGCAGTCTTCTATTGCTGTCTTTTTATTTAGGGCCCCGTGGGTGATCGAGGAGACCGTGGCGAACCAGGGGACCCTGGATACCCTGTAAGTATCTGAGTTCCTACTTGCTGGCAGCGTCGCGAGTGTTGTAAGAGGGCACTCCTTGGCCTCTGTTTCATGCAACCAGGAATTAGAACAGCCTTCGCCAGGAAACGGGCCTGTCCTTCCATCACCAGTGCCCAGGTTTTAAGCATCCCCAAGGGCTCAGGGCTCAATTCATACTGAAAGGGGAAGGGTCCGAGATCTTTCCTGAGGGAGGGAGAGGATGGGTGGGGGAGGGAGACCCTTCCCCTCCAGGACCCTCAGTATCCCCATCTATGACTGAGAACAGCTGTCCCAGGGGAAGCAATGAGGACGACACACTGAACGAGCCCCCAGCCCCACCCCAGCCCCACCCAGGCTCTTCATCCTTGATGGCGGGAGTCCTTTCTTATATTCATGCTCAGTTGTGTCCTACTCTTTGTAATCCCCACGGACTGTAGTCCTCCAGGCTCTCCTGTCCATGGAATTGTCCAGGCGAGAACACTGGAGTGGGTTGCCATTTCCTCCTCCAGGGGATCTTCCCAACCCAGGGATCCAACCCGAGCCTCTTGTCTCCTACACTAGCTGGTGGATTCTTTCCCAACTGCGCCACCCCCCATTTTGCAGATGAATAAGCTGAGACTTAGGGGGACAGTGACCCATGGCTAGGAAGAACAAGGGCTTCCTGGGGTCCTCCAGGCTAGAAGTTGCCCTGGACCCCACTCCTCCAAGATGAGCCCCTTCACCTGTCTCTGCTTGACTTCCAGGGACAGGAGGGTGTACAAGGCCTCCGTGGAAATCCAGGCCAGCAGGGCCAACCCGTGAGTGGTGCTTCCTGTCCCATCCCCCTCCTGCCCTGAGAGGGGGCTGGTGGAGGAGCAGTGGGGGGAATTAAAGATCTGGTCTCTATAAAGCTTAAAGAGACCCGCCCTGTGGGAGGGCCTGGGACAGCCCATTCTGGTTTCTCCTGCCCTGACCCTGGGGGCACCCCCAGAGCCTGCACCCCAAACCCCTCCCCACCCCTCCCCTCCAGGCGGAGACTGGCCACCCTCCCCGGGAGAGAATCCTGGGGCTGCCTTGCGTCATCTCACCTTGGTTTGCAGGGGCATCCGGGACCCCGGGACGGCCGGGCCCCAAAGGATCGAAAGGGGAAGAGGTAAGAGCCCCGGATGCTCATGGGGAAGGTAGACCCTGGGAAGGCAAAGACCAGCCTAAGCACATGGCACGTGGGAGGCAGCACTGGGGTGCAATGAGAAGGAGAGGGGACCACGGGGTTCTGCAGGGTGCAGTCCAGCCAGGATTCCTTTAGCAGGCCCGAGGGACAGGAGATGACCAGTCCAATCATAGCGCCTCTGGGAGGGGGACCACCTGTTCAGTCAGCTAACGGGATTTGAACCCCAGGCAGTCAAGATCCAAAGCGGGCTTCCTTTCCACCACAATGCATTGCAGAAAGAAAACTGGGAGAAGTGAAGTGAGAGCGTGCAGAGGAAGACAGGGAGCTTGATGCTCATGGAGGAATTGGGAGGTGGTGGAGAGGAAATTTCCTGCCTTCATTCACCCAGGCCTCCTGGATTAGCCTCCGCGGAGGCTGGGCCAGGGCCGTCTCAGTGCCCTCAACTTCCTCCCAGGGGTGCACACGCACACTCCTTCCTTCTGCTCGCACACACACTCCTCCCCTTCCGGGATACCCACACCCCTGAGGATCACATGGACCTGCCAGACATGGGGCTCAGCTCCCACCAGAAAGTCGCCAATGCCTGGAGCCTCTGCCACAGGGTTCCCAGTGAGGGCCCAGGGCCCAGAGCAGGGTCGGGACCTTTCCTGGCAGGTCCCAAGGCCGGCCTTGACCCTGGGCTTCCCGGGTGGGGGGTGCCTGGGCCCATTAGCAGATGCAGACGCTGAGGTAGAGGGGCAGGGCCGAGCCCCTCGTGTTCTGCACCTCCTCCAGGAAGCCTCCATCATGCGCCCCTTGATTTTTCAGGGACCAAAGGGGAAGCAGGGCAAGGCTGGGGCACCAGGACGGAGGGGCATCCAGGTGAGTGGCTCGCAGCTTTTTGCTCACCCACCACACCCCCTGCCCTCCCCAGAGGCCCTCACCAGCTTCTTGTTTACTCCCAGGGCCTGCAGGGGCTCCCAGGGCCTCGGGCGTGGTGGGGAGACAGGGCCCCGAGGGTGTTGCTGGACCAGATGGGCTTCCTGGCCGCGACGGTCAAGCAGGACAGCAGGTGAGCCGGGCTGGGGGGTTAGCAGAGGGTGTCTCCATTCGAGATGAGGTGTGCGCGTGGTGGGATGTGGGGTGCCATGGGCCCTGGGCCAGGAGGAGCAGGTTTGGGAACTTAGATGGGCAGAACCAGCGTATCTGCAAGTTTCTTGCGTAGCCAGTGGCTTCATTCTGTGGTACCTGGACGATGGCCTGTCTCACTGTCTCTCCTCCATGACAGCACCCAAAGGGACAACCCTGTCCAGGGCAGAGAGCTTCTGGTTTTTAAGATCCTTCATCTCCCCACTCACGAATCCTCAAGTCCTCTTGTCCCGCTGGTCCAGCCATTCTCATACACAGCCTCCATCCCCCGAGTCTGACCTCCACCCCCACCAGGCTTCTCCCACGCTGGTGGATTTTGAAGTTACCTTGCCTCCTTGGCTGCCTATTTCCTGAAACATGAAAAATCCTCCTTCGCCCTCTTTCTTCACAGGGGGAGCAAGGCGATGACGGGGACCCTGGGCCCATGGGCCCCGCTGGGAAGAGAGGAGATCCAGGTGTGGCTGGCTTGCCTGGAGCACAGGGGCCCCCAGGGTTCAAGGTCAGACACTTGTTAATACTCTTATCCGCCCTCCACCCTTTCTGCCTCGGTACTGACTATAGTGACCCTGACTGCGGTGCTGACGTGGGCACCCATGTCCCAGGGACCATGTGAAAAGGCAGCCTACTTCCTCAGGGGCCCCTCCCAAGCTTGCACCTGGCTCGCTGCTGCTGCTGCTGCTGCTAAGTCGCTTCAGTCGTGTCCGACTCTGTGTGACCCCACAGACGGCAGCCCACCAGGCTTCCCTGTCCCTGGGATTCTCCAGGCAAGAACACTGGAGTGGGTTGCCATTTCCTACTCCAAATGCATGAAAGTGAAAAGTGAAAGTGAAGTCGCTCAGTCGTGTCCGACTCTTAGCGACCACATGGACTGTAGCCTTCCAGGCTCCTCCTTTCATGGGATTTTCCAGGCAAGAGTACTGGAATGGGGTGCCATTGCCTTCTCCTGGCTTGCTGCTGCTGCTGCTGCTGCTGCTAAGTCGCTTCAGTCGTGTCCGACTCTGTGCGACCCCATAGATGGCAGCCCACTAGGCTCCCCTGTCCCTGGGATTCTCAAGGCAAGAACACTGGAGTGGGGTGCCATTGCCTTCTCCTGGCTTAAAGGGTAGTTAATCCCCGGAGCTATAATACTGGCCCCTACCGGGCCTTTGAGGTTGTCAGTTTGTTGAGTTGTCCGTGGGCGCCCTCTTGTGGGCCTTTGTGGAGCAATGACTGTTGCTAACTGCTGGGACCCTCCAAGGCATCTTTTAGCAAGTTTCCTTGATTGGTGGGGGAGGCAGTCATGAAGCTGTCTGAGCTTAGGCACTGAAGGGAAGATTGAGATGAATGAATAAGGAAAGGCTGTCACTGTCTCTGAGCATGAAGTTTAGCTGGAGAAAGGTTGTAACCCTCTTTAAAGACAGAGGGCAGAGGGGAGAGGTGGCCTTGGCCCGTGGAAGATTTAAATGAGGCAAGAAGGGAGGTGACTAGGCAAGTGTGAGTGGAGGCAGGGACTGTCCGGCCTGTTGGGAAGAAACAATGAAGAGAGGTGTGTGGGCGAGTTGTCGGGAAGGGGGCTCTCGAATGCCAGAACAAGAAAAGAGACTCTCATCTTGAGGAGGCTGAAGTTCGAGCAGCCTCCCCCATCCCCAGGCCTACACCTGTTGCCCCAGCAACCAGAGATGTTGACTGACCCGGTGGAATCGCTGTGCTGTGTCTTCGGCTGCCCTCCCCATCTCCTAGAGCCGTTTTCTCCCTTTGACTGGTCATCTTGGTGTGTTTCTTTAAGGGTGAAAGTGGGTTACCTGGGCAGATGGGACCCCCTGGCAAGCGAGGGACAGAAGGCGGCATGGGGCTTCCTGGGAACCAGGGGGAGCCTGGATCCAAAGGCCAGCTGGTGAGTGAGCCCCAGGGAACACACATGTTCACACACATGCACACACACGCACACAGACCCACCAGCCACCTCGCGGCACTGCAAAAAGCACAGAGCAACACTCTCCGTGGGCATGAGATACCACTCTGCCTCCCCTGAGTCAAGGATGAGTGGATGGAAAAAAACTGAGAAATGAAATATGAGTGGCCCCTTAAGAAAGAGGAGAGGCCATCCCAACCTGAACCTTAAGTAGCCTGAAGTAACCTTGAATCTGGATTTCCCAGGTGGCGCTAGCAGTAAAGAACCCACTTGCCCGTGCAAGAGACTGTAAGAAACATGGGTTTAATCCCTGAGTCGGGAAGATCCCCTGGAGGAGGGCATGGCAGCCCACTCCAGTATTGTTGTCTAGAGAATCCTGTGGACAGAGGAGCCTGGAGGGCTTCAGTCCATAGGGCCACAAAGAGTCAGACACGACTGAAGCAACTTAGCACACACACAGCCTTGTATCTATTTGAGAAATTACATCTATAGTTTGAAAACTTCCACAAAAGTTCAGATGACTTCACTGGTAAATTCTAGTCTTTGTGTATGGAAGAAAAATACCAATTCTGCATACACTCTTCCATAAAATTGAAGGGAGGGATACTTCCAAACACATGCCATGAGGTTAGCATCACCCTGATGTCTATGCTAGACAAAGATTACAAGAAAAGAAAACTACAGACCAGTATACCTCAGAAGTATAGATACAAAAGTTCTCAATACTGTTTTAGAAAAATCAGTCAAAGAATACAGTAAAAGAATAGTATGTCAAGATCAAGGGAGATGTGAAACTTCCCTGGTGGTCCAGCGGCTAAGATACCATGCTCCCAACACAGGGGGCCTGGGTTCAATCTCTGGTCAGAGAACTAGGTTCCATACGCACCACCAAGAGTTCACATGCTACAGTTACAGACCCTGCATGCTGCAACTAAAAATAAAATAAAATCCCACATGCTGCAGGTAAGAACCAACACAGTCAAATAAAGAAATGTTTTTTTTTTTTTTTTAAAAAAAAAGAAGATCAAGTGAATCAGGAAAAAAGATCAGGAATGCAAGGATAGTATAGCAATTGAAAATAAATCAATATAATTCACCATATTAACAAGCTAAAACTTGTTGTTCAGTCATTCGGTCGTGTCTAACTCTTTGCAACCCCATGGACTACAGCACACCAAGCTTCCCTGTCCATCACCATCTCCCAGAGTTTGCTCAAACTCATGTCCATTGAGTCGGTGATGCCATCCAACCATCTCATCCTCTGTTGTCCCCTTCTCCTCCTGCCCGTAATCTTCCCCAGACTAAAATAGAAGATCCAATTAATCATTTCAGTAGATGCAAGAAAAGCAATTGATAGAATCCAACTCCATTTCTGATAAAAATTCTCAACAGACTTACTTGGTATAGAAAAACTTCCTCAACTTGATAAAGGACAGTTATGAAAAATCTATAGTTAATGTTCTGGTTCCTAGTGAATGATTAAATTATTTCACCCAAAGAGCAGAAATAAGTCAGATACCTGTTCCCACCACTTCTGTTCAACATTGTATTGGCATTTCTCGCCCCTGCTGTCAGGCATCATGTTTGTGAGCCATTCACACTCATTTGATCGCCTCGAGGTAGAGTGGCTGATGTGCCTTCAGGGAGGCAGGCCTGGGGGTCCTGCCAGACTGGCCAGGCACCTTGTGTTGGCCCCACATGCCCTGTCTCATCCTGTCCTCCCCACAGGGTGACTCTGGTGAGATGGGATTCCCAGGAATGGCTGGCCTCTTCGGACCCAAGGTACAGTTCTCTATTCCTCTTGGGGTCCTGTCCATCCATCTGCTTGTTCACTTATTCATTCAACAAATATTTCTTGGGCATTTGCAATGGGGGCTGGAACACAGCCAGAATCTAGCATGAACACCCTTGTCTCCCAGCTTCATGTTCCAGCAGACCTTGGTTCTAAGCCCAGCTCCGCAGTTTATCTGCTCTGTGCCTGAGCAAGTTATTTGGTCTCTCCAAGCCTCAGTTTTCTCATCTATAAAATGGGCACAGTAGCAGCAAAGGGTTGTTACAATGAAGATTAGAGCTACAGCATTTAGCGCCGAGCCAGCACACTGCCTGCTGCTTACTCGTTGTGGACCTTTGTTCCTCTTTCTGGAGCCTCTCAGGGAAGGCATCTCTTGACGGGGAGGGCAAAGGTTGAGCAGACCCCAGGGGTGGCGGAGCTGCTGGAGCCCTCGTCCAGCGGCCGCCCAGACACAGCAGCCCTTCTCCGCCTCCCGCAGGGCCCCCCAGGAGACATCGGTTTCAAAGGCATCCAGGGCCCTCGGGGGCCTCCTGGCTCGGTGGTGAGTCCTCCCTGGTCTGTCCCAGCACAGTCAGTCACCGGAGGCCAGCCAGCTGGGTGGCGTCACCCTTCCTGTTCGTTCAGCCTTGAGCCTTCTCTGCCCACTGTTTCCCCACATGTTTCTACTCCTTTCCTTAACATTTATTTTTTAAATGGAGGATAATTGCTTTACAGTGTTGTGTTCATTTCTGTGTACGACATGAATCGGCCATAAGCATACATACGTCCTCGCCCTCTCGAACCTCCCTCCCACCCCCTACCCTGCTTCCACCCTTTTGCTCGTGATGGTGGGAACCGTCTTCCCGCTTTCACCTGCTCCCCGTCCCCCACCAATGGCCCACTGCTACGCACATCGCTTGGGCTCAGCAGACGTGCGGCCTGGCCCCCGCCTGGGGAGGTCTCCCTTCCATCTCCTGGGGGGCTTCAGGCTGCCCCCTACCCTCCTGTCCCGGTGACTCTGTTCCCCAGGCACTGGGACAAGGACACACAAGCCCTTCTCTCCCCTTAGGGAAAGGAAGGTATCATCGGGCCCCTAGGAATCCTGGGACCTTCGGGACGCCAGGTATGTGCAGGGGGCTAGCCAGAAAGACTGCTGGGGCAAGATTGTTTGTATGACCTAGAGCCAGTCTCAGCCTTAGTTTACCCATCTGAGTGGTGGGGCTCCTCCTTTGAGCCCCCTCTCACTGGGCCATGGTTTCTTGCAGGGTCCAAAGGGCGACAAAGGCAGCCGCGGGGACTTGGTGAGCGGATGGGCTGGCGGGCAATGTGGTGGGTGGGGGCAGGGGTGCGGCGCAGCTCAGCCTGCTCCTCTAACTCTGTCTCCCCGCTTCTGTCCCTCTCCAGGGATTGCAAGGTCCGAGGGTGAGTGGGCTGGGGTGTGAGGGCTGGGGGATGGTGGAGTCAGGGGGCGGGCACTCTGGGCTTTCCTGCCCGTGACCAGTCATGTCCTGGGACCTCGGTCTGTATGCAGGTGGCCACAGCACCTGGGTCTCAGGAGGAGGCCCGGGCTGGGTCGGGGGATGAGAGGCCTTTGAGCGGGGCCTCACTGTTCTCTTCTTCCCCCAGGGTCCTCCCGGTCCCAGAGGGCAGCCCGGCCCACCGGTAGGTAGTGAGTGCTCCCCCTTGAACTGTAGGGCAGCTGGTGGGACCCCAGGCTGTGTTGGCGGCCTTCATAGGATTGGCCCTGACTTCACAGGCCAGGCCTCTGGGATAGTACAGCTCAGCCCGGGTGGTGCCAGGCAGAGACCAGGGTGGTGGGTTCTCTCATACCCTGAGAGCCCCTCCCAGCTCCCCGACAGCCCCGAGACTGCAGCACGCAGTCCCCATCAGACACAGACCCAGCCTCTTCTTTTGCAGGGTCCTCCAGGGAGCCCTATCTACTTTGTAAGTTGGAGAACTTTCACTTCGGTCTACTTGGAGTAAGGCCTGGGATGTGGTGAGGGAGGGATGACAACAGATCCCCTCCCTGGCCCAGAGCTGCCCACACCCCATCTTCATCACTCCATACTGAACCCTGAACCCTGCACCGAGGGGCAGGAAACCCAGGTATTAGCCAGAATGTACCTCGGACAGTGGATCCACGAAGACCTCCCTCCGCTGGACCCAGGATCCTGTTGGTCCACTCTGTGCCATTCCACTGACAGATCTTTAAGCTTCTGGTACTGATTCCAACCCCTGAGTTGTGGAAAGGGAGCTGCCCCACACCAGTGAGCAATTTGGGTGACACCAGCTAGGTGTCCTAGAATTTAATTCAGTCCTGACACTACTTGGAGCAGCATCAGATTCCACGGGTTGACGGCTCAGTCCTGCAAGATTGCTGCTGGCTCCCCCCCGCAGGAACCCACACCTCCATCCCTCACTCCCCTTCCCTGCCTCTCTCCCGATGCCAGTGGCAAATCCAGGTGTTATTTGTGCTTCTGACCAACTAGCTATACACCAAAAGCTCCCACCAGGCCCTCCTCGGCATCTGCTAATTTGCTAGGGCAGCTCACAGAACTCAGAGACACAGTCTGCGTACCAGATTAGTGGCTTAGTATAAAAGGCTGTAACTCACATGTGTCATTTTGGACTTCCCTGGTGGCTCAGCGGGTAAAGAATCCACCTGCAGTGCAGGAGACACAGGAGATGTGGGTTTGTTCCCTGGGTTGGGAAAATCCCCTGGAGGAGGAAATGGCAGCCCACCCCAGTGTTCTGCCCGGAGAATCCCATGGACAGAGGAGCCTGGTGGGCCGCCTTCCATAGCGCTGCAGAGAGTCGGATGCGACCGAGCGCACACACAGAGGAGCAGCCAGGTGGAGGCTGCGCGTCCTCAAGCAAGGCGCGGGGACGGGCCGTGAGCTTCCGTGTCCTCTCCGAATCTCCACCTGTTCGCCAGCCTGGGAGCCCTCCGAACCCAGTCCTTTTAGGATTTTAGGGGAGCTTCGTTACACGACACGATTATGCCATCGGCGATGGCGATTGACTCAACCTCCAGCCCCTCTCCTCTCCTTGGAGGCTGTGGGACTGGAAACTGGAAGTTGCAACCCTCTGATCACGTAGTTGGTTCCAGAGACCACCAGCCCCCACCCATAGGTTACTTAGGAGCTTTCCAAAAGTCATCTCATGAACACAGCAAAAGATACCCTATTTCAGAAAATTCCAAGGGTTTTCGGAGCTCTATGCCAGGAACCGGACTGAAGACCAAGTATAGATTTCTTACTATGCATCAGCACATGATAGAGTCCGTCCAGCTCAGATTCTGAGTCCAAACAGGGTCAGGCAAGGTTGCAGTTGGGCCCCGGTATTCCTCCCTGGCTTGAATGAAAACTCATCCCCTGCTCACAAGCCCTCTGGCAGTCTGTCCACATTTGACCATGGTCCCAGTTGACTGTTAGAAGCAGGCCCCGACCACGTCCCAGAAAGGGGAAGGACTGCATGGAGAAGGAGCCCTGGCCACGAGCAGCTTGAATCCCTGTTCTCTGTCCTCGACGTCCATCCCTCTGTCTCATCCACGAAACTAGAATGACAGCCCTGGCCTCTTCCTCTACATCCTTCTTCAGGAAGAAAGCAAGCTAGGAAGAAATTAAGAGCTCTAGGAAAAGACTTTTTCTTCTTAAAAAAAAAGGAAAATGAAAGGATTTTGATTTTTTGAATAATAACTAATAGATTCAGCGCTTGTTATATGCCATATATCATTCGTAGCACTTTTCTGGAATTCCCTTGTGGTCTGGTGGTTAGGACCCGACGCTTTCACTGCTGAGGGCTCAGGCTCAGTCCCTGAGCCCTAATCAGGGAATTAGGATCCCTCAGGCTGTGTGGTGAGGCCAAAAAAGAAAAAGTGCTTTTCACGTATTTTGCTGTTAAGTCACTAAGTCTTGTGACTCTTTGCAACCCCATGGACTGTAGCTTGCCAGGCTTCTCTGTCCATGGGATTTTCCAGGTGAGAATACTGGAGTGGGTCACCATTTCCTTCTCCAGGGGATCTTCCCAATCCAGGGATGAAACCCAAGTCTCCTGTGTCTTCCTGCATTGTAGGCAGATTCTTTACCTTGAAATCATTTATTCCTCTCAACAGTTCTGAGTTTTATTATCAGGATGAGAGAACCGAGTTTAAGCAACTTGCCCAGATTGTACAGTTAGTAAGTTGCAAGTCTTGAGATCTGAACTTGAGAAGGACTGCCAGAGTCCCAGCTCCAGACCCCAACCCTGGGGCTTTACTCACTGTCAGATCGTCTCCCCTCTCTGTATTCATGGTGAGGTTGTGCAGCTATGCTTCTGGGAAGCCCAGTGCCAGGACTGGAGGTGCAAGTACAGTGCAAACCAAAGGGGAGACCCCGGGGCTGTGGGAATGTAGAAAGCAGGGTCCACACCCAGCCTGGGGGCATCAGGAGAGAGTTCCCATTGCAGGGTGGTATCTATAGGAGCGTGCAGGCAGGGTATCTATAGGATGCGTGCAGGGCAGGGTTTCTCACCCGCAGCGCTGTGGACATTTGGAACCAGAGGATTCTTTGCTGTGAGTGATTGTCCTGTGCATCAGAGGATGTTTAGCCACAGCCTGGCTTCCACCCACTGCACCCCAGTAGCATTGCCTGCTCCAGTTGGACAGCCCCTGAAGTCTGGAGATATTGCCAGATGCCCTCTAGGGGGCAGCATCACCCCTGGCTGAGAACCACTGGACTAGTAGATGGAACGGTGGAGGAGGGGAACAGGCAAAGGGAGCAGCGCGTGCAAAGGCGTGGTGGCTAAATAGAGCATGGCACTTAGGAGCTGAGAGGCGCAATGGTATTTCTGGTGCACAGAGCACCTGTGGGGGACAGAAGAGAGGCAGGGCCGGAGAACACAGCATGCAGGCCACTTCCAGGAGTTTGGACTTAATCTTGGGGGCGACAGAGCACTATGGAAGTGCCTGGAGGAAATCAGTGGAAGCATCAGTTTGCAAGGGGAGGAAGAACAGAGTTCCCCAGAAGGCATGCAATTGACCGGGATCCCACTAGGGAAGGTGGGGTGGGAGGGCCCTTGCTCAGACCCTGGGGCTCCTGCTTGGTGGGTGCCAGGAGGCACACCCTGTCTTCTCTCTGCACAGCAACAAGATGACCTTGGGGCAGCTTTCCAGACGTGGATGGGCACAAGTGGGGCACTGAGAGCAGAGGTACCACCTGGGGCCCTGCCCACGTGGGGTCCCTTCCGTGGGGGGTGCAGAAATGATGACCCACATGTGGTCAGTGGCCTCCACGTAACCCACACTGGGCAATTCAGAGCCAGCAAATGACCCAGAGCAGGGCCGAGCCCTTTTGCTCTCCTCCTGAGTCAGGTAGAGATGTCAGAAGCAGCTTCTTGGTTCAGTCCCAGAATCCACCAGAGGCAGGAAACTTGTCCACGGGCTCTGCTAAGACCCTGGCCAGTGGTCACCTCAACACCAGGACACCAGGCTGAACAGGGCCCTGGGTGTCCTCTGGTCAAGCCTGTCAAGAGTGTCCTTTGCTGAGTTGCTCCCCCTCCATGATGGGGAACTCACTACCTCTCAGCTCAGATCCTCAGACTTTTCCATTTGTGCCCTTCACACTCTCTCCAGGCTCACAAGCCAGGGGAAGGGCAGGTAGAAAAGCTTGTTATTTTCCTTCCATTCTGGGGAGTAGGGGGTGGGGTAGCCATTGGAAAGTAAGCCCTTCGCCAACTCCTTCCTGAGGGATTTGGGACCCCTTCCTTGACTGCTTGCTCACAGGACCCTCATGTTCTGCGGCAGAAGCCAGGCTGACTGTCCACATCTCTCAAGCCCCCAGGCCCTCTGGGTCGATCTGCCCCTGGCCACCGCTGGTCTCCAGTTTGTTTATTTGTTAAGTGGAGGGAGACCCAGGCATAGCCCCTGCAGGGAGCTCAGATGTCTCCTCAGTGGCAAGAACTTGGGGCATTGGGGGCTCAGAGCTCTGGCCGGACAAGGACCTCAAGGGCCCCACGCCACCCTCTTTTCTCACAACAGGGTTACAGCCATCCAGACCGGCTGGTGCTGGACCAGGGAGGGGAGATCTTTAAAACCTTACACTACCTCAGCAACCTCATCCAGAGCATTAAGACGCCCCTGGGCACCAAAGAGAACCCCGCCCGGGTCTGCCGGGACCTCATGGACTGTGAGCAGAAGATGGTGGATGGTACGAGGGCCAGTGGGGTTTGTCTGAAGAGAGGGCTTCCTGGCCCCAGGTGTGGGGCAAGGCGGGGCAGGGGATTCCAGGAGGAGCTGAAAGAGATAGTTAACAGCTCTAAGAGCAATTAGCCATTAAGTTCTCCGCTCAGTTGGGCCGAGTGTCTGTCCTTGGGGAGGCAGTCATTTATTCACTCAGCAGTCACAGAGCCCCATAGCGTGCCAGGCATTGAGCCTCCTGGGGCATGGGGATATGGTGGGAAACACAGAGGACGGGTTCCACCCTTCCAGAGTTGAACCTACAAGCCAGATCCACAAGCTGGGCTGGGGATGACCATTTCACTGCCCGGGCCAAGAGCTTTGGCAGAAAAGGCCCCAGGGCCAGGAGGGCCCCATCATAGCTCCCCTGGAGAGCCAGCATTCCCAGTTTCTGTCCTCTGCACCTCATCCAGTTCTCTCTCTCTGTGAGCTGTGTGGTGCCTTAGAGACAGACAGACCTGAGTTCAAATGTTCGTCCTGCCTCTGACCTGCTCTGTGAGCTGGGCGAGCCACCCTTCTCTCTGCTGCATGAGAAGGCTGATCTGCTCTATCAGCTGTGGGGCCCTTGGCTCCTTGGAAACCCAAAAGGGAAAGCCAGGTGCCAGCAGAACTGCCTGGTTGATGGGATAGAAGCCCTGACTCCCACCAAGTTCTGGTAGGATCAGAGCCTTGGCAGCAAAACCTTTCAATTAAACAGTCCCTGAATCCCTCGGACAAGTGGCTTAGCCTCTCTCAACCTGTTGTCCTTTCTGGAAAATGATACTTACCAGTGGCAACAGGGGGATACTTCCCATGTGGCCCCTCTGGAGACTCTGCCAGCTCTGAGCTCTGCCCAGAGAGTTTCCTTCTATCACTACGGCTCACAGAATCCCTTTTCTGCTCCACTTCCTTGACTTCATACATACACCGGCCCCCATCCCATGTTGCCTATAGGTACCTACTGGGTGGATCCGAACCTCGGCTGCTCGTCCGACACCATCGAAGTCTCCTGCAACTTCACACATGGTGGACAGACGTGTCTCAAGCCCATCACGGCCTCCAAGGTACCCATCTGCTCCCCAGCGCTCACTGGCTTGCCCTCTCTACACCCCCTTGCCCCCTACCTTGGAGCACAGTCCATCCAGGCTTGTGACTGAGCCTTACCTATCTTGTTACCTGACCTCAGGAAAGTCATTTCCTCTTTCTGAACCCCAGTTCCTCATCTCTGCATTTGGTTTCCAAATCCTTTTGTGTTGGGTGATGCTGATGGTTCAAATAGAACTTTCTGCCTAATGTCTAAGACACAGCAGTTAGCCAAGCTGGCATGGCTTGGACAACTATGACCATAGCACAAAACAAGTCAGCGAGATGGTTCCCCTGGGGCACATGTTCCCGGGGTTGATATGCAAATATGTAGCTCATGTTTGGTGCCCAGGTACCTACGATGGTCACTGGGCTGAGAATTTTAGGTGGCCCAGGGCAACTCCAACAAACCACAGTGTGCAGCAGCGGGTGGGACATAACCACGCCCCTGGCTAGGAAGCCCCTCGCTGGATGGTGGGTCTGTAGTGGCAGCAAGTCCTCCATATGAGACAATTCATGCTGCAGAGAAAAGGGCTTCTCTGGCTGCAGGAAAGGTGGGACTCCGGAGCCCCCGGGGAAGCTCCGGAAAGTACCTTGTCCTGACCATGGCAGACCCAGAGTCTGAACATCCGTAGCCCAGCCAGCGGGGTAACAAGTCTTGGCTGGTCCCCGCCATGGGCCAGGCACTGAGCCAGGTGCTGGCTTCAACAGGAAACGTGGCAGCCTCCACCAGCAGAGCTCACAGTCCAACAGGCCCTTTCCCCTCTGACACGGTGGGTCAGCGGCTTTGTGGCAAACCCACCTGGCAGACGGGTGAGGCTGGCACTGGGTTGGCAATGCACGTGCCCATCTGAGTCGCTATCCCCATCAGGAACAATGAACCACTGTCCTGGGCTGGTCTCAGCCTAGTGATAACCAGTGTTGTGTCTGGACCAGCCTCTCTGATTTTTATTAAGGTTGCCAAATGCCCTCCAGCAATAACCACCCGGAAATAGGGAAAAAAAATGTAGAAAGGATATTACTTACAGGACCTGGAAATTACAGCATACCTGGCACCACACAGTGAGGTCTCTGGTAGAGAGAGAGAAAGGGACAGTGACTCTCCTTGTATTGGAGGAGGAGGCGGCTAGGATTTCATAGGTTCACTCTGTGCTGGCGAATTTAAAACCTAAGGGTGGGAACTTAAAGCAGGAGAAGATAAAAATAAGTGGTCCAAATAGTTGTTGAAATCAACCAGAGGTCTAACACAAAGGGGCTGCAGTGTTGGCAGGTGGCCCAGCCCTTCCAGGGTGAGTCTGTGGGGCTGGCAATGTGCTTATTGGAGATATAACCTTTGCAGTGTATGCCTCAGCGATCAGAGCTTAACTCAGGCCCTTGCATCACACAAAAAGGAGACAACACAACTGCCAGGGCTTACACTACCATCTGCCCTGCGATGCCCTGTGCTGTGAGGCATCAGAGTCAATGGTGAGGACATTAACCTCCTGGGTAGCTGATATGTTAAAAGTCAGCGGTAAGGCACCTTGAAACCCAGGAAATACACATCTGAACAGGATCACAGTAGAAAATCCTGTAATTATTAAAGAGGCAATAGTCTGAGATTCAGTCGGGAGCCATTGTCCCAAACTTGAAGGATCCCATAATGAAACCAAGTCAGTGATCTGAGAGGCCCCAGAATCTGTTCCAAGATTTGTGTAATATTGTGAACCATTTATACATCTTGGGCATCATGTGTAAGTAGATCAGTCTGAATCCATCCTGAGTAGGGAGATTGTTTCATATCTCAGCTAACCAGTCTCTTGGTCCTGAGAATAGGTCAATTCAGTAAAACAGTAGTATTTCATTTCAGGAGGCAGTGATACCCAAATAAGGTACAGTACAGGTAATCGGGTATTTAATAAGTCATCTGTATGGAAACAAAAAAAAGTCAAGAACTTCCTGGCAGTCCAGGGGTCTGGACTTGGCGTTTTCAGTGCCGTGATCCTGGGTTCAATCCCTGGTTGAGACACTCAGACCCCACAAGAGGCATGATGTGGCCAAAACAAAAGAAAAAGAAAAGTCAATGATTGGAGAAGATTATAATCCCAGTTTTTGAGTTCTAAAGGTGCTAGTCAAGAAGGTTTCTAGATGTTGGGCTCCAAACATCTTCAGATGGACTGAGGGCAGACAGAGGCAGTCTGATAGGTTTCCTTGGGTTGCAGTTTGGATGTGCCTGGTGATCTTCTGAGTGGCCCACATGGCAAGGGGGCATGAAGATTGTCCATACGAGAACAGTTGTGACGCTCTCTCTGCAGTTTATATCGTGTTAGCCCAGTGTAGCTTGCATGGCTTTGGGAAGAGTGCAATCTTCATTTCAATAGAAAATGAAATCAGAAGGCTAGGAGAAAAACTGGAAACACTAGTTTGGAGAGTTGTAGCTAGATATTGGAGGAGCCAAGAAGAATTCAGCATCCTGTCCAATTTACAGGTAGAAAACAAGGTCTCAGATGATTAACAGAACTAGAATCCAATGTCCACAACCGTGTGTCATAGTTTCTATTGAAACAATTTTTCTCTGTATAGTCATCCCCATTTCTATTAAAGAGAGCCATAGAAAGACTAATTTGTTTGCAAATTAAGTCCAGTTTCAACAAATGTGGTTATTTACACAAGTGCAGCTAGAAAAGTGATTGACAACATGAGCTCTTTGCTTCTTTGCCGAAACCTTTCATAAAGAATCTCAGATTGAATTTTAGAAGCTTCTTCAGGGCAAGAAACCAAGATCTAACCATCAGACTTTGCCTAGAATACCTATAAATTTGGGTAAATTCCTCTCTTCTCAAAGTGCCCAAAATATCTTCTGATTCCTGTACCTGCCAGGAAGTAGCCTTCCTTACTCACCTGATAAGACTGCTGGGAACCCCGTAGTCAAGGTAACAGACCAATTTTTCCAAGGGTCTTTATTGGCTCCATGAAGTCAACCTTAGTTCCTTAAGCGATCTGGTCATATCAGAGTCTATATATATATCTCAAATATGACAATCCAGTCAAAGCCTTGTTGATAACCAGTATTTCTGATCATGTTCTGTTACAAGACAGAGTCTTACTGAGCTTATGCAAATACCTCTACTGCCATGAGGATAGGAATACTCACAGAGCGAATTCTGGAAGGATCAGGTAGGGAGAAACAGCAATTATTTCATCTTTGTTCACAAAGGTGTACTTCCCCAAATTGCTGTAAGTCATTGTTAGCTTTAGAGAACAATTTTCCTTAAACGTGGAAACAAAGACTAATAACTGCCAAACAAAAGTCATAAAAAATTATAATCACCCTCATCAGTTCATTCAGTCCTATGCGATTGATCACTGATCTTGATCTCTTGTTAGCAGTTTCATAAATCCAGTTTTTCCTTAGAGTTCTGTAAATCCTTGCCCATTCAGTGGTACGATTTAAAAGTTAACAAAAATCTGTACTTGTCAGACTCCTGTCCATGAATCTGAAGATGGATCACTTTTGCAAAGGCATCAGAGTAAAGCAATAAGTATAAATAACAAAAGAAATGACATTTTTTATGCCCACGGTTAAAGATCTGATGAGAGTTCACGATGATGAAGTTGACAAGGAAATTTTGTTATTTCTGTGGCACACAGCATTTTAAGATAACTGGAGTTATGATGGATAACATTACATATCAGAATTTCAGGAATTTCATATGGTTTCTTGAATATTGTATTAACAAAATATATCCATTTGAGGATATCCATAAAGAAGACAAAGCATTATTGCCTACTTATTTCCCATGTGATTTAATATATCAAATAAGCCTAATTAGTTTAGTGTCTCTCTTTTTATTAGGAAAGAGAAGGATATTTTGAGATGTTCCAAGGATCCTCTGGAAAACCCCAAAGTTACTTCCAGATCAAAAAACTTCATTTAGAATTTGACTTGGAGAAGTCTGTCAAAAATATCAAAGATTTTCAACACTTGATTACAAAGAACCACAGATTAGTATTTTTAAAAATGCTTAATTATCTACTTAGCTGAAGTGACAAAGGATTTTAAAAGCAAATATAGAAGGTTCCATAGTTGTGAGCAAAAGTTAGCTGTTTTGGTATTGAGAAGACTGTTTTCTAGGTAATTAAAGATCCAATTAAGACAACATAAAGCTCAGGAGATTATTCTGATAAAACACAAAATCTTTGCTTTCTAGCCAGATTACTTAAAAAGTAAAGAATAACTTTTCATACTTTTAACAGGAGCAGATCAATACTCCAAGAAAATGTATCCTTTTAGCAAATGAAAGAAAATTACATAAGAACATTATTGATATTAGTTTATTTTTTTAAAGCCTCTTATAATAACAATCCAATTTTAGCCAACTTGACCACACAAAAGAATTCTTTTTCTCTCTTCTAACAATATGATTAAACTATTGATAAAATCTTCATTAGACAGTAGACAAAGTCAGCCATCATCCCAAGCTAATTTTTTTTGTAATAAAAATAACATGGATTTATTTGGCTAGTAAACACTGGAAAAGTTGTCTATCTGCAGTATATTTAATACTGTTAACTCTGAAGACATACCTATTTTAATTAAAACAAATTTAGGCTACCTTTTATTTACCAAAGGTTATCCCAGATCACGTGAACTTGAAAAACATTTGGATTAGTTTCTGTATTTCTAAATGTTTGGAGTAGCTAATTCATAAATGCTTATTTTTAAGCCACTTAAACAGAGCTCTTTTACACATTAACTTTGGCTATACCATTCAGAGATAGAAAAAAAAATCACATATTCATCCAGAGATTACAAAAACACACAGACCCTGAGACCCTATAGCTTCCTTTCCAAAACTTTAGCCATGAATCAGGTCCAATATAAAACTCACTTTTTTATAAATAACATTTGGCTCCAAATTGTGTCTGGCAGACAGAACAAGTTGAAGTTACATGCTTCAGCACCTAATGCTTTCTACCAATATTTGTGGAGGTGACTTAAGATCTGTATTTGTTCCTGACAAGTAATCTTAAGGAGGCTGTGCACTAGATTTTGAGTAAGAGAGCTTTTATAGCAGTTTGTATTTTGAAAGGTCCCTTTCTCTGTTGTTTTATTTTTTTTTCTTCATCCTCAGGCAATTGTAGGCAGAATTTTAGTTACCTCCTGGGGTGTTTCCATTTCAAAGATTTAATCTTCAAGGGACAGAGAAAGAATGTAAATTTTCTTGTGGAGTTTTAGTGCCTTTTGTATGGTTTTGGCAGTTCCAATAAAATGTAGTACTGCCCTGTAATTAGGGTAGTACTCTATTAAAATAATTCCCTGAGTCAAATGGGGCCTCTTTGGAGTTGAAAATGAAGAGGGGTCATCTGAATAACCACAGCCGTGGAAATGGTAAACCCACCAGATCAGGCCAAGAATAAACATCCAGGAGAGAGAGAGGAGGGGCCCTGGTGGAGTATCAGGGTCTAGGGTCCTTTGTCTTCCCAGCTCCCTCTTTCTTATCCAAGATGGCTAGATAACCCTTTTAAGCTTTTCCCTTAAGGGATGTATTATAGGGTGTGTTTCTTAGTTCTGCCTTGTTTAAGGGAAAACCCAGGGAGCTGAAGATCTTGGAGGAAATGAGAGTATAGTCCAGATGGATCTTTAAGAAAAAGTATGGATTTTAGGGTCTTTAGAGATATTGACCAGTTGATACATCTTGGCAGCCTTGAATAACAACAATTGAGGGCCTACAACAAACAAATCAATCTTCCCAAATAACCAATTAGCTCCTTTCTTTCCATCCTGCTGCATAAAATATTTAAGAAAAATTTGAATTTCATTTAAGGTATAGTTTTTCACCTCAGTTTCTACTTCTTGATTTTCTATTATCTTAATCCAAAGTGGGTTACAGGAAAGTTTGGATGGCACCACTGTGAACCGTCTTCACAGCTGGCCACTTTCCTTCCCAGGGTGTTCCAAGAGACCTCTTTGGGACTGAGGTCTGTGTCCACTCACATGATGTGTGCAGGATCTTTGGGAAAAGCCCTCAGGCCCCTGGAGTGTGATATCAGAGACTTGGCATGTTGGTATGCCCCCAGGATGCTTCCATGGGGTTTTGATTTATCAAGAAACCCCCTCAGGGTTCTTAGGAGATGCTGACATCAGATGTTTAGGACATTTATATTTGTCCATTAATTCTTTTAGTAACATCACACCAGGGATAGGAGCCATAATACCCCATTGGGTCAGGGATGAAGAATGACAGCGATGAGTGAAGCTTGGACCACGGAGACCACAGATCTCTGTTACGTCTTCTGTCTGGTGATCCACTGGCTTCCAGTTGCAAGGCTGTTTCACTTTTCTGGCACAACGACCAACTCTATGGTCATAGGTGGAGGTCTCTTATCCTCCCCATGTACAGGAATATTTCTCTTATGCCTTTATCCCAGAACCTCTCCTTGGGCAGTGACATAGCCTTGTGATCCAATTCACTGTCCTTAACTCTGCCCTCGAGGTGTGGAGGACCTTTTGTTGTTGTTTAGTCGCTAACTTGTGTCTGACTCTTTTTCCACTCCGTGGACTATGGCCCGTCAGGTTCCTCTGTCCATGGGATTTCCCAGGCAAGAATACAGGGGTGGGTCACCATTTCCTTCTCCTGGGGATCTTCCCAAGCCAGGGATCTAACCCATCCAGAGGACCCAAGCTGAGTGTCGAAGAATTGATGCTTTTGTCTTGTGGTGCTGGAGAAGACTCTTGACAGTGCCTTGGACCACGACGGGATCAAACCAATTAATCCTAAAGGAAATCAACCCTGAATATTTTTTGGAAGGACTGATGCTGAAGCTGAAGCTCTAATACTTTGACTACCTGATGTGAAGAGCTGACACGTTAGAAAAGACCCTGATTCTGGGAAAGATTGAAGGCAGGAGTAGAAGGGGATGACAGAGGATGAAATGGTTGGATGGCATCACTGACTCAATGGACATGTGTTTGAGCAGGCTTCGGGAGGTGGTGAAGGACAGGGAAGCCTGGCGTGCTTCAGTCCATGGGGCCGCAAACAGTCAGACACCACTGAGCAACTAAACAACAAGGCCTTTGTAATCAGTGGTCTCAGTGGCTAGTAAGAGCCTATGGCCTTGCTCACCCTGCTCTGAGAAGACTGTCGGATTATCAAGGCAGGCGTGACCTTTGGGTTGGATCTTCTCCAGTGGCTCGGCAGTAAAGAATCCGCCTGCAATCGGAAGATGCAGCAGGAGCTGCGGGTTCAAGTCCCGGGTCGGAAAGAGCCGCTGAAGGAAAAGGCAATCCATTCCAGTATTCTTCCCTGGAAAATCCCATGGCCAGAGGAGCCTGGTGGGCTACATATAGTCCCTAGGGTTGCAGAAGAGTCGGACATGGATTGGTGACTAAACAGCAATAATCACAGCAATGTGCGAAAGCCCACCACAGTGAGACAGAGTCCTTTCCCAGATGCTAACACCCACTGAGGTGGTTAGTAAGCAAGCTGCAGGTCAAGGGCCTCCTCGCCATGGACAGCAAGGGAGATTGTGCAGTCCTGCCTACTACACCAGTTGTTATGTACCTCTCAGTCTATCAATAACCATGTCATGGTCAGACCAGCCTTCGTGGTTCTTATTACGATTTCGAGATGACCTTTAGCAATAACTATCAGGAAACTTTGAAAAAAGTAAAGGTTTATTACTTACAGGACCTGGAATTTACACAGCCCACCTACAGCCACACACTGGGGTCATGGGTAGAGATAGAGAGATGGTGCATGGGCCTAGGGTTCTGTTATTGGGGTGGGGGTGCACTAAGGTTTCGTAAGCTCAGTCTTCATCAGTGAATTTAAAATATAAGGGCCAGAATTTAAAGCATGGGGAGAGAAAAAGAAGTAGCCCAAGTGGTTGGTTATTAAAATCAATCCAGAACTCAAAAACAAAGGGGCCTCAGTACTGGAGGTGGCCTGGCTCTTTATCTAGTCCTGTGACTGGCAGGGTAGCTATAGGAAGTAGTCTGCCTTGAAGTGGATGCCCTTTGAAGTGGATGTCTCAGCAATCAAAGCTTAAGTCAGGCACTCGCATCACAAAAAAAAAAAAAAAAGGAAAGAAAAAGAAAGAAAACCCAACTGTCAGGACTTAGAGTCCATTTAAGCCCCAAATCCTGCCCTTTCGTTTGCTGTCAGGCCTGTCTTTTCCAGCAGCACCCACCCCACCCTACCTGGAGCTTGGGACTTAGAAATATGGTGAAGCCACTTCTCATTTCCTTTGCTCTCTAAGAGCCTCTCGATCCTGGGCAAGATCCTCTCCCTCTGAGCCTCTGTATCCCAGCTCAGCCCCGGAGACAGTACATCAGGACCCTGGTGGCACTGCTGGAGTCAGGCAGACCTGGCTCTTTCTCTTCCTTACTCCTTGGCTGTGGGACTAACTCACACCCACCTCAGTATTTCTGTCTTTCGAGTGAGCAGCACCTCTGGGACGGTGGCTGGGAGTTGCTTCCCAGGAAAGGGCTTGTGCCTGCACCTTCCAGAGGAAGATGAGGGATTCGGAGAGCGGTGGGCAGCGAAGCCCAACCCTGCCTGGCCACTGTGTCTTCCCCACAGGTGGAGTTTGCCATCAGCCGGGTCCAGATGAATTTTCTGCACCTGCTAAGCTCTGAGGTGACACAGCAGATCACCATCCACTGCTTTAACATGACCGTGTGGCAGGAGGGCACTGGGCAGACCCCAGCTAAGCAGGCTGTGCGCTTCCGGGCCTGGAACGGGCAGATCTTTGAGGCCGGGGGGTCAGTTCAGTCCAGAAGTGTCCATGGATGGCTGCAAGGTAACTCTTGGGGCCCTTCATAGGCCCCTCATGCACAGACAGGTGTAAAAACATCTTGTTATAGATAACAATTTCATACTATACTATATTAGTATAACATATACTATACTATATTAGTATACTATGCTATAATTTATACTATACTATAATATATAAGTATGCATATAATTTTTATCTTTGTGTAATAATTTTTTATAGCAGTTTTATAAAATTGCTTTCATCCTCTTTCCTTCCTGGGAAACTTTCAAGGGAAGGTCTGGGTTGGTAGATTGGTACTTATTTGCAAGACTGCTTATAAAAGGATATATTTCTACTCTTCTCTCTTCCCCTGCCCTCCAGTTAATTTCTTTCTCTTAACCTGCTTGTTTTCCAAGGCTTAAAACAGGCTGGGTTGTAACTGAAGAGGGAGACAGAAAGTCATCCAAAAAACCAGTCACATATAAACTAAACAAAACCAGTAATGCACAGTGTTACTGAGGATGTGGGGAAACCCAACACTCACACAAAGCTATTTGGAAAAATTAAAAATAAATTGGTAGAGGTTTTCAGGGCAGCAGCTACATATATCTCTCCAATATGTATCTAGAGCCTTACAAATGTGCCTATCCTTTGATCCAGCAAATCTAGTGATACTTCTGGAATCTGTTCTAAGGTCACAATGTGCACAAGTTTAGCTACAATGATATTCATGATAGCTTTACATCTAGGAATCAAAATAGTGGAAGCAATCTAAATGGACACAAACAGGTCACTGTGACAGTGAAATGCCATGTGGACATTAAAAACTGTGAAGAAAGATGATGAAAGGGAGAAATTTCCTGGTGTCTCAGAGCAGCTGAGCCCGTGTACCACAGGTACTGAGGCCTGGGCACCCTGAGCCTATGCTCTGCAATAGGAGAAGCCGTGGCAATGAGAAGCCTATGCAGTGTAACTAGAGAGTAGTCCTTCTCGTTGCAACTAGAGAAAGCCTTCGCACGAAAAAAAAAAAACAGTTCAGCCAAAAAAAAAATTTTTTTAAAGAAGAAAAAAGATGATGGGGAAAGGCACGTGATACATAAGGAGGACCATGGTGGACGTGTGTGTACCCCTTTCCTCTACCCTCAGATCCAGGATGGCCGCTGGCATCAGACACTCTTCACCTTCCGGACCCAGGACCCCCAGCAGCTGCCCATTGTCGGCGTGGACAACCTCCCTCCTGCCTCATCAGGGAAGCAGTACCGCCTCGAAGTTGGACCTGCGTGCTTCCTCTGACCTCTGACCTCCTGGCTCCTCTAGGCCTCGAGGAGGAGGGAAGAGGAGAAAGAGGCAAAGGGAGGGTACCTAGGGGTAGGTGGGCCCAGGAAAGGCAGCTTACCTGCCGAGGGATCCTTGAGCAGACCCCAGCTGTTGTCTGCCCAGTGGAAGAGGCTGAAGGGTAGCAGGACACACGGGGTGTCCTTGGGAACAGCTGATCCCAACTCAGCCCCAAGCACCAACCAAAGAGCCGGCCAGAGCAAGCTGCCTGCAACCCGCCTGAGCCCCACGGCCTGTCTCCCAGCTCTGCGGCCACCCCTTCCCTGCCCAGCTTCCTGCCCAAAGAGCCCCACCTTCCAGCCAGCTTGAGAGAAGGGGGCATCTTGTCAGCTGGTCCCTGCCGGGGAGCTTTGATGTGCAATATTAGAGAGGAGACATGAAAAATGGAGAAAAGGAAAGAGAGTAGTATATATATATTATTTAAACAAACACAAAGAAGGTGCGTTACTATTTTTTTTTTCATCTGAGAAAGAGGTGAGAAGGGGAGAGAGCAGTCAGGGGGTGGGAAGCGATGGATGCAGAGAGGGAGAGGTGAAGTCTTCAGGGCTGGGGGTGTCCACGTCTGCTACCTCCCACTGTGAAATCGCTGGTGCTCACAATTGTCTTGTAGTGTATGTGATTTTTTTAAGGAAAAACAAAACAACTCTATTTAAGATTCTGAAGGTGCTACCATTTTGCCACAGACTTTGAAGAAACATTTAGATGTGGGGTATCATCCACGTTTTCTCTCTCCTCCAAATGACAAAGTTTGGGGAATTTAAAAAATTTTCCTAGTGTCACCCTGTGTTCATCAGGTAATCTGTTAAGGAGGTGGGGAAAGAAGGTAAAAGTGAAAAAAAAAAAAAAAAAAAACAAAGCGAAAAAACAAAAAACAACCAGAAACAGAAGTAGGAAAGATTTACCTTTTAACTTATGGACTTTAAAATGCTTGTCCTCTGAAGGCAGGGGAGGCCTGAGCATGAAGGATCTTATTTTGGCCTTTCTTGGTCTTGGAGGGAAGTTAGCTTATCTTGGATGACGTGATCTGGACTTGGGAGTCCTGACCTTGAGTTTTGACCTTGCAGAAACCAGTGAGGAGAATGGCGCTGGGTCAGGACTGGCCTTGGAGGTGGAATGTAAATACGGTCCCCTCTCATAAAGGCACAGACCATCTCCTAAGGTCTTCCGTTCTGGAACTTATCCTTCCAAGATAACAGTCATCACTCTTGCTTTTTCACTGTCATTCAATTCTGTAGAAACCCAGTGTTGCTAACTCCAAGTGTAAATGTGGGTGCAGGAGAAAGGCTTGTTGTGGGAATCTCAGAGTTCAGCATGGCAGGGCTCACCAGGGTAATCTGAATTGTCCTGTGTCAGTGAACCAGTCAGCATCCAGGTTGGATTTCTGAGGTCATTTTAACTATGGAATTATTTTTATAGAAGGGGAAATTTTATGTGAAAGTCTGTTTGTGTCTCTCTTTTCTTTCTAAAGTTGTGTCTCTTTGGGAATTAGATTTGATTTTCCTTATTTAATACCTCACTCTGGCCCACCCTCCCCTGCCCCACTGCCTGCCCCGCCCACCGCCCCCTTGCCCCCGGAAGTGCGTTTTTGTAGCAGCTCGGAAGTGCGTGTTTTGTAGCAGCTCGGGCCTCATCTCAGAGCTCGGTCTCGCAGGCCGCCAGTCTTCACCTGGCCTCTGTCCCGGCGTCTGTTTTGTCCTTGGGTTTCTCTGCTGTCCTCGTTCACGTCTCTGTCCACATGTCAATGTGTTAAAACCCAAGTGGGTTCTGTTTCTCCCTTCTGGATTTTAAATAAATATTTAAAACTGAGGCAATGGAATGACGCTCCTGTGGCTGTGTGCTTCTTTGAAGAGAGCGGAGGGAAGTTTCTGGCATGGCTGAGGGTTGGAGGAGGTGTGGAGACGTGGCGGGGTGCCCTGTTTATGCAGCTTCCTGCAAAGGAGAGGGGGACAGGGAGAGAGATGGCGCCTCAGAGGGAGGGAGTCGGCTCCTGCAGGGTCCCACTGGTGTCCTAGGGCTGCTGTAATTGTACCATAACCCTGGTGCCTTAGAAGAGCAGACAGGGGCTTGAGGATCAGCCGCCGTCATGAACAACACAGTAACTATCCCAACCAGGAAGTTCATGAGCAACCGGCTGCTTCAGGGGAAAGGCGTGGTCATCGACGTGCTTCACCCTGAAAAGACAACAGTACCTAAAACAGAAAATGTGGGAAACTGGCCAAAATGTACAAGACCACACCAGGTGTCATCTTTGTGTTTGAATTCAGAATCCATTTTGGTGGTGGCCAGACGATAGTGTTGGAGAAGACTCCTGAGAGTCTCTCTTGGCTTTGGCATGATTTACGATTTCTTGGATTACCTGAAGAAGAAGGAGTCCAGACAAAGCATTGAGAGACATGGCCTGTATGAGAAGAAAAAGACCTCAAGGAAACACCAAAAGGAACACAAGAACAGAATGAAGAAAGTTCAGTTCAGTCGCTCAGTCGTGTCCGACTCTTTGCGACCCCATGGACTACAGCACGCCAGACCTCCCTGTCCATCACCAACTCCCAGAGTTTACCCAAACTCAAGTCCATTGAGTCAGTGATACCATCCAACCATCTCATCCTCTGTCATCCCCTTCTCCTCCTGCCCTCAATCTTTCCCAGCATCAGGGTCTTTGCAAATGAGTCAGTTCTTTGCACCAAGTGGCCAAAGTATTGGAGTTTCAGTTTCAGCATCAGTCTTTCCAATGAATATTAAGGACTGATTTCCTTTAGGATGGGTAGGTTGGATCTCCTTGCAGTCCAAGGGACTCTCGAGTCTTCTCCAACACCACAGTTCAAAAACATCAATTCTTTGGCGCTCATCTTTCTTTATAGTCCAACTCTTACATCCATACATAACTACTGGAAAAACCGTAACTTTGACTAGACAAACCTTTGTCGGTAATGTCTCTTCTTTTTAATATGCTGTCTAGGTTGGTCATAGCTTTTCTTCCAAGGAGCAAGCGTTTTTAATTTCATGGCTGCAGTCAACTATCTGCAGTGATTTTGGAGCCCCCCCAAATAAAGTCTCTCACTATTTCCACTGTTTCCCCATCTATTTTCCATGAAGTGATGGGACCAGATGCCATGATCTTAGTTTTCTAAATGTTGAGTTTTAAGCCAACTTTTTTACTCTCCTCTTTCACTTTCATCAAGAAGCTTTTAGTTCTTTGTTGCTTTCTGCCCTAAGGGTGGTGTTATCTGCATGTCTGAGATTATTGACATTTCTCCTGGCAATCTTGATTCCAGCCTGTGCTTCATCCAGCCCAGCATTTCTCATGATGTACTCTGCATATAAGTTAAATAAGCAGGGTGACAATATACAGCCTTGCTGTACTCCTTTCTTAATTTAGAACCAATCTATTGTTCCCTATCCAGTTCTAACTGTTGCATCTTGACCTGCATACAGGTTTCTCAAGAGGCAGGTCAGGTGGTCTGATATTCCCATCTCTTTCAGAATTTTCCACAGTTTATTGTGATCCACACAGTCCAAAGGCTTTGGCATAGTCAATAAAGCAGAAGTAGATGTTTTTCTGGAACTCTTGCTTTTTCGATGATCCAGTGGATGTTGGCAATTGATCTCTGGTTCCTCTGCCTTTTTAAATCCAGCTTGAACATCTGGAAGTTCATGGCTCACATACTGTTGAAGCATGCCCCTGGAAAACCTTTATGGATATTTTGTGTAAATGGAGTCTTAGTGGTATCTGACCATTTGTGAATGAATGCTTTCATGCAACATAATGCTTTCAGGTTTCATCCTTAGAGCATGGATCAAGACTGCGTTCTTTTTCACAGCTGCATAGTATTTCCTGGTGTGGATAGACCAAATTCTGTGTATTCATTCATCCATTGATAACCTGCGGGTTGTTTCCATCTTTTGGTGATTGCTAGTAGTGCTTCAGTGTGAACAGTTCTTACCTGTGAGATTCTTGAGAGAAGCCCTCGCAGCATCTGCTTTGGAAGAAGCGAGTGAGAACCTGGCAGAGAGAATTAGCCAGAGTCAGTGAATGAATATATAGGACACACAGATAAATGTGAATTTCAGATAAACAGTAAGTATGTTTTTAGCATAAGTATGTCCCATTCAGGATTTCCCAGGTGGCTGTAATGGTGAAGAATCCTCCTGCCAATGCAGGAGACACAAGAGATAAGGGTTCAATCCCTGGCTCAGGAAGATCCCTTAGAGTTGGAAATGGCAACCTGTTCCAGTATTCTTGCCTGGAAAATTCCGTTAACAGAGGAGCCTGACGGGCTACAGTCCATGGGGTCCCAAAGAGTCAGACACGACTAAGTGGCTGAGCACACACACACATGCACACACAAACACACGTCCCATTCAGTATTTGGGACATACTTATACCTGCCAGACCCAAAACCCATATCTCCTCAGTTCAGAGTACTTTCTTCTTCAGCTTGTTCCTCCTTTCCTGGGATGTTGGAGAAATCAGAACATTTCTGCCCTTCTCATTTACAAGACAGAACAAATCATGAGAAGTTGAGCTCATATCCAGGATTTTATGTTTTAAAGACTAGCTGTAAGGTTCTAGGTCATCAGTCTACAGCTGAGTCTTCTCTATCCTCCCCATCCTGGCATCTATCCCAGACTGTGAGCCCCTGGAATCACTGTCCTGTGGTGACTGTAAGACTTCCATCCATGGAGCCCAGGATTTGTGGTCTGGAAGGGCTTGGAGATTTTCACATCTTAGATACACTCTCCTGTTTGACAAAGAGGTACCCATACCCATGATTCAGTTAAATTGACATAAAATGAATCATCACAAGCTAAGGCTAAGAGAGAATGAATAGAGGCTAGTCAGACAGGGGAGGCATTGGAGGAGAGGGCACAGTTAAGGCCTGGAAGTAAAGGAGCACTGCATATCTGGGGAGTGGCACGGAGGCCCAGGTGGCAGTAGTGGTAAAGAACCTGCTTGCCCATGCAGGAGACATAAGAGACACAGGTTCGATCCCAGGGTCGGGAAGATCCCCTGGAGGAGTGCTTGGCAACCCACTCCAGTATTCTTGCCTGGAGAATCCCGTGAACAGAGGAGTCTAGAGGGCTACAGTCCATAGGGTCGCAGAGAGTCAGACACGACTGAAGCGACTCTAGCACGCTTGCATACAAGTAATTCAAAGTGGTACCGGAAGGTGAGGGGAAGCCTGGGGTATTGGGTTGGGAATAGGACAAGCCGCAGGTTTGTACAGGAGAGCAGGGTTTGCGTTGGCCAGGTGGAGTCTGTGCTGTGATGGGCCACTCGAGTGGAGCTGTCCAGGGGAACTGACCAAACCGAGAGGACAGGTCAGAGGGGTGCAACCGAGTCTGTGTTCTGGAGAGTCACCAGCTGTGAAGACTCAAAAGGTGAGAGAGGCAGAAGAAGGGCCAGAAGGAAAAGAGAAGAGGAATTACGCTAAAGCTACGCTGCTCAGCACCCTCGGCACAGGCTCCCTTCCAGGAGGCCTCTGTAACCTGACCGGGAAGCCAGTGAAACGGGGGCCAGCTTGTACCCAGCAAGGGCAGGTAGAAAGTGTCAGGGACAGAAGACAGCTCTTCCCGACACAGCTAAGGAGGACATCCCCAGGGGAAAGCCCAGGCCTGCGTTCACTGTCCCCAGCGAATCAGGGACAGCCTATTTCACAATGACCAGCCTGGTGCTGGGTAAGTGAGAGAGGGACGGGAGGGAAGGCGGGGAGGCTGGCAGGTGGATTCCAGTCTCAACTTCCTGACTGTCACGTGGCCCTGGGCAAGTCATTCTCTCTGGGCCTCTGTTTTTCCCCAGCAAAAAGTGGGTAACATGTCTTTCCCTGCTTGCCAACCACAGACCAGGTGATTGTTCTATTAATACAATAGTTGGATGAACCAGGTGAAATGGAACGATATTCACCTTTTTTTAAAAAATCTCCAAAGTCCACAGTTTTCATATGGTTCAACCCCTAATAACACCTTTCAAAATAACAGTGGTTACACTTTCTTGCACACTTTCTGTGAGCCAGGAGCCATGTGGAACGTGACCCGTGTTCACCTCACACACCTTTTCAGAGACACGCGTTATTGCCCTGGCTCTTCCAACGAGGGAACTAAAGTCCAAAGAGGTTACATAAGTTGCACAGAATAACAAAACAGGATCTGGACTTAGGCAAATATTTTGGGGATATTTCCTCAGTCCAGACACAAAGTTCTTAATTCAGACTGTTTACTCTGCTGGTGTATTCTTGGGGTGGCTCATGCGGAAGATCACGTATTAGCTGTCAGACACAGAGCTCAACCGTGGCTTGTATAAAGTGGCCAGAAATACATATAAAGTGGTTTTCTTAGGAAGTGAATCATTTCAGAGTGGTGCCTTTCCCTGGTTATCGAAACCTCCCCTTTCACCATGTCACCTTAACCCTCTGTGTGTATGTTAGTCACTAAGTTGTGTTCAGCTGTTTGCGACGCCATGGACTGTAGCCTCCGGGCTCCTCTGTCCATGGGATTTTTCAGGCAAGAATACTGGCGTGAAGTGCCAGTTTCTTCTCCAGGGCAACTTCCTAACCCAGCTCACTCGTTTTTCTCATGTGTCTAATGCGGGGTGAGGAGCTATTTCGTGAATCTGATAGAAACATATTTTTGCATGTTGGTATCTTGAGAAGGGGGATGTAACTTGCTATCAACTGAAATATTTATATAATGCAGGAGTCTGTCTTTCCTTTCTCACCACCCCGCTTCTCATTAAACAGATGGTGATGTTACTATAATAGGAGAACCCTTAGAAGCAAGTTTGTTTCATCTAATATTTAGTTCATCTAAATGTGAACAGATTGACTGCACATAACAATCCAATGAGTAGAATTTATTACTATTATCCCCACGTTATAGCTAGGGAAATTGAGGCAAGAGAAGTTAGATAACTTGCCCAAGCTCACACAGTAAGCAAGTGGTAAAACTAGGACATCTGGTCCCATAACTTCATGGCAAATAGAAGGGGAAAAGTTGGAAGCAGTGACAGATTTCCTCTTCCTGGACTCTGAAATCATTGTGGTTGGTGACTGCAGCCATGAAATTAGAAGATGGTTGCTTCTTGTCAGGAAAGCTATGACAAACCTAGACACTGTGTTAAAAGCAAAGACACCACTTTGCCAACAAAGGTCCATCTAGTCAAGGCTATCGTCTTTTCAGTAGTCATGTATGAATGTGAGAGCTGGACAATAAAGAAGGCTGAGCACCAAAGAATTGATGCTTTCAAACTGTGGTGCTGGAGAAGACTCTTGAGAATCCCTTGGACAGCAAGATCAAACCAGTCAATCTTAAAGGATCAACCCCGAATACTCTTTGGAAGAACTGATGCTGAAGCTGAAGCTCCAGTCATTTGGCCACCTGATGCAAACAACTGACTCACTGGAAAAAGACCCTGAAGCTGGGAAAGATTGAAGGCAGAAGAAGTGGGCGACAGGCTGAGATGGTTGTATGACATCACTGATTGAGTGCACATGAACTTGGGCAAACTCCGGGAGATGGTGAGGGCTGGGAAAGCCTGGCAGGCTGCAGTCCATGGGGTCACAAAGAGTCGGACGTGACTTAGCAATTGAACAACAACAAAACCAGGACAACTCCTTAACCAGCACCCTACACTGCTCTGACTGCTTTTCTGGCTCTTTCCTGCCAAACTTCTCTTGACATTGTGACAGGGACAGATGGAAGGGCAGGCTGGGGAGGGCTGCTGAAGACCTCAGTTCATGGAGGTTCCAAACCATCCTTGAAATGTATTAATAAAAAGGTGGAGAAAATTGTACTGTGTGAGGATGAGAGCTGGGTGTGCTTGGAGACACTACTTGGATGGCCTCTTGGGAGGAGAGAGAGACACACCCCCGCCTGCCACAAGGGGCAGCCTGGGGATGAGAAGGGTGAGGACTACTCACCCCTTCCCAGGGAGGCACTCCACTTACTCCCCGGAAGGGAAACTTTCATTTCTCTCTCCTCTGCTCACATACTTCTGGCCACAAAGTGTGTGGATTTTCTCCCACACCAAGCAATTCTCTGACTTTCCAGACACCAACTGCGTGTACTTAGTCACTCAGTCGTGTCCGACTCTTGGCAACCCATGGGCTGTAGCCCATCAGGCTCCTCTGTCCATGGGATTCTCCAGGCAAGAATGCTGGAGTGGGTGGCCATGTCCTTCTCCAGGAGATCTTCCCGACCCAGGAATTGAACCCATGTCCCCTGAGTGTCCTGCACTGGCAGTTGGGTTCTTTACCACTGTACACTTGGGAAGCCCAAGACACCAACTGGGTATCCTACAATCCAGTTCCGTTCTGATACTGTTTTGGAACCAAACTTGGGTCTGCTTGCCATATACACAGTGAAGCCAGCCTACTGGCGCTGGGTTGTGGTGAAGCAAAGTCCAGCATTTATTGCAGGCACCAAGCGAGAGGAATGGGCAACTCATGCTCAAAAGACTAGAGCTCCCCAACGACGTTCAGCAAGGGTTTTAAAAGAAAGTGTTAGGGGAGAGAATCCTAGGATGTGAGATCAGTTCGTGGACCTCCTTCTGATTTGCTGGGTGGTGGGGTAACAGGGGGATATTTCAGAAATCTTGATCACCAACCTTCTGGTTTCAACTAGTCTAGGGTCTACATGCTTGTGGTCAGCATGTTATCCCCATCCTCCACCGGGGTATAGGTCTTAGTTTCTGCAGAACAACTGAAAGATAACCATCAAATTGCTATCTAAATGCCTTCCGGAGGGACTAGGAGTCCTGTGTCTATATTGTCCTACTTATTGACTGCTTAAGCCTGCTCTTTGAAACTCAAGGGAAGGCTTAGAAAGGTGCAAAGACCTTGCAAGGTCCTGCTCAGTTTCAATCTCCCCTTTTCTTTGATACCCCTCTATTATGAGGGAAACAGGGGTTGAACAAGAAAGGAAATAAACGTTTGGATAAATAGATTCATCATAAACTCAGTAAGGACACTAGGATTTAGGGGGACTTGGTTTCAACACTAATCAGGGTGAGCATCAAATCCTGCAGGTTAAGGGCTCAGACCCACAAGACTGTCCCCACTGCAATGGCAATGACAAGTCCAGGTTGTCCCCTGCGCATCCAACACACCAGCTCTAAATCACAGACTCCCAGTACCCCTTCCTTGGGTTTGACCATTTATTAGAACGGCTCAGAGAATTCAGAAGATCATTTACTTACTAGATTACCAGTTTAGTATACAAGGATACAATTCAGGAATAGTCAGATAGCAGTGATGCCCAGGGCAAGATATGTGGGAAAGAGCACAGGACTTCCATGCCTTCTTTGGATCGGCCACCTACCCAGCACCTCTACATGTCCCAACTCCAACTTCACTGAAAGCACCCTTACCTGGGCATGGCTGATTAAGTCATTGTTCGTCATTAGTGACCAAGTCCATCTCCAGCACCAGATCCCTTCCCAGAGATGAGGGGATGGAGCTGAAAATTTCAACCCTCTAATCACAAAGTTGGTCCCTATTCTGAGGCTCTCCAGGAGCCCCCCGCCAAGGGACATCTCATTAGTCTACAAAAAGACAAGTATCACTTTGGAGATCCCAGGAGTCTTTATGACCTGCGTTACCAGAAATGGAGGTAGAGATCAAGTGTATGTTTCTTATTACAGTCAGTCCCCTACATACAAACGAGGTCTGTTCAGAGCGTGCCTTTGTAAGTCTAGTACATTCGTAAGTCCAACAAAGTGAGCCTGGGTACTCAACTAACACAACTGGCTGTATAGTACTGTACTGTAGTAGGTTTACATTACTTTTCACACACATAATACATAAAAACAAACACAAAAAATAAAGGAAACCTTTTTAATCTTACAGCACAGTACCTTGAAAAGCACAGTAATACAGTACAGCAGCTGGTATACAGGGGCTGGCGTCGAGTGAACAGCCAAGACTTACTGACTGGAGGGGTGAGAAGACGTGGGAGATGGTAGAGCTGAAGGATCTTAGGGAGATGGAGGGCAAGCTGCACTTTCACGCCTGCTGCTGATGGAACACACGTTCACAACTTGCAGGTTCATATGCAGGGCACTTACTGTATATCACACTCACTGTGTATGGCTCTGCTTCAGGAGGCATGCGGGTTAGGCCAGAGCTGAATTGCTCTGGGCAAAGGAAAGACCGCGTCCTGCCATTTACTGGCCCTCTCTGTTCACCCTTTGCCCACACAGGGGGCGATTTCTCCACACGAATAAATGAAGGCCCACAGACCACTGTTCTAAATAACTAAACATTATACATCAAAAGCTTTTAAATAAAGCTGACTCTTTAAAATTAACATTTGGGAAATTTAATCAATAGATTAAGACTTGTTCAAAAGTTTGTAAAGCTGTAAATCAGCCACCATGCTAGCATTCAATCTCGAGCTGCTGATGCCAAGAATCAGATCCATGCCTAATGTGTGTTCAGATCAGATCAGTCGCTCAGTCGTGTCCAACTCTTTGAGGCCCCAGCACGCCAGGCCTCCCTGTCCATCACCATCTCCCGGAGTTCACTCAAACTCACGTCCATCGAGTCAGTGATGCCATCCAGCCATCTCATCCTCTGTCATCCCCTTCTCCTCCTGCCCCCAATCCCTCCCAGCATCAGAGTCTTTTCCAGTGAGTCAACTCTTCACATGAGGTGGCCAAAGTGCTGGAGTTTCAGATTCAGCGTCATTCCTGTGTTACATCTACCTATACATGAATTTAAGAGGAACATGAATGATTTCACATTGCAAAATATTTCTTGGCTACCACATGCAACTGTTGCAAATATTGCCTAGTTCTAATTCAGGAGGGCCTCCCCAATCACAGGTTTAAAAAAAAAAAAAAAAGTGTTTTCTCATTACTATTGGGAAGCAAGGGCTAATGTGGTAAGAAAGTATGGCCTTTATGTAGAGAGGGAGGAATGAGAAAGTTAATTAATCTGTCTTTTTCTGTAGTCAGATCCCAGCTTGTACACCCCACACACAGGGAGGTCAAATGGAGACATCAGAGTCTGGAGCAGAGAAAGCTAATCGAGGAGGTGCCAACACGGAAAATGGAGACTTAGACCTGTCTCAAGTCTATCTGGTTAGCTGGCGGGGCCCAGGGTTTTTAGAGGCAGGAAGGGTGAAAAGGAGAGAGGTGTAGGATCCGTGATCAGCTTGTGACTCTTCTTCTGATTGGTTGGTGGGGAGGTAACAGGTGGTTGTTTCCAGAAATCTCCATCATCAGCTTTCTGCTTCCAACCAGTCTGCGGTCTGCGTGCTCCTGGTCAGGATGCTGTCCCCATCCTCCACTTGGGTACAGGTCTCAGTTTCTGCAAAACAACTCAAAGATAAACATCAAATTGTTATCTACATCCCTTCTGGACGGACTAGGAGTCCTGTGTGCATGTTGTCCTAATCATTAACTGCTTGAGCCTACTCTTTGGAACTCAGAGAAGGCCTAGGAGACATAAGCCTTCCTACCACACCCCCTTTTTTCTTTCTATCAACAAGAAATGGAGGGGTTTTCATTTTACCTGGGAGGGCCTTGCAGGGTCCTGCTAGGTTTCACTACCTCTAAGTCCACTCAAATCTTTCCTGGACTCAGAAGTGGGTCTGAAGTTATGGAGGCATTAGCCTCCATCACTCTGACCCCATCACATGCTCCAGCCACACACACCGTCCCTAATCCTACTGCCGTCTCCCGTGTCAGCAGTAGCATCACCTTCAAAACCTCGGGATGTTTGGGAAGAGCACGTGGTGTTTCAAGGAGAGAGTACAAGATGGGAAGACTTGTTCCCCTGGGCTCTGAACGTGGTTGGCTGTGACAAAAGGCATTTAGAGTTACGGGTCACCCTGTGCCAGTACCAGGCGGCAGATCCCAAGTGACAGAGGTGATTGTGTGTTGTTGCGTGAACTTGTGTGTGTGTGTGTGTGTGTGTGTCCATGTGCGTGTGATATGTGGGAACCTGGAAAGACCTGGGCTCCAGGTAAGAACCTCACTGGCCCCGTCTGATGGTAGCAGCGTGCCCACACGGCGTTCAGCATGTCCTTACATAGTGTCTTGAAACTGCCCACTTCCATCATCTCTCACCTGCACCACTGCATCTGCCCAGCTGCTCTGCCAAGTCCGTTCTCCCATGCTTGTCCTCCCCCGTCCCCTGTTCTTCTCACTGCAGACGGTGGGCTCTCTCTAAAGGGCAAATCTGATATTACCCCTCCGCACACACCTCACTTAAAATCTTTCTGTTTCCCCCAGTGCCCTCAGAGGGCACTGCAAACTCCTTGGCCTGGTTTCTGTGCTCTGCAGCTTGGGTTCCCACCAAGAGTGCCACCCTCAGCATCAGCCTCCATCCCTCTGACCCCATCACAGGCTCCAGTCACACAGACTGTCTCGATGCTTCTTGCGCCACCCTCTCCCTTACCTGCGCTGTTCCCTCCTGAAGTGCTCCAATCGTGTTTGCAAGACTCCAGTTAGAGCAGTGCAAGGTCAAGATACTAACTGAGCTGATAAAACAGAGAAAGAAGGGAAATTCTAGTTCCGATAAGGGCGTGGGGGAGAGACTCGTTTCTGCACTGTAGTACTGGTGCAGCATTAAAGGCTGTTAGTGCTTTTTGATTTGCCATGGTTTTGCTTTCTCTTTCGGGGACAAGTTTTTTTTTTTTTTTTTAATCAACTTAATTGAGGTATACTAGGCATACAATAAGGGCTTCCCCAATGGCTCCGTGGTAAAAACAAAACAAACAAACAAAAAAACCTGCAATGCAGGAGTCACTGGAGACGCGGGTTCGATCCCTGGGTGGGGAAGATCCCCTGGAGGAGGGCATGGCAACCCACTCCAGCATTCTCGCCTGGAGAATCGCATAGACAGAGGAACCCGGTGGGCTATGTCCATGAGGTCGCAAAGAATCGAACACAACTGAAGTGACTTAGCATGCACAGCATACAATAAAATTCACACGTTTTCAATTTCCAGCTCAAAGAGTTTCACAAATGTACGTATCAATACGTGTGTAACCACCACCAGAATGAGAATATAGAACATGGTCATCTACTTCAAAAGTTCTCTGGCATCCCTGGGCAAACTGCCAAGGCAACCACTGGTCTGATTTCTACCATTATAATTAGTTTTGACTGTTCTAGAACTTCATATGAGTGGACTCACACAGTCTGTGTGCTGGTTTTTTTTTTTTTTTTTTAATGTTTATTTATTTGACTGCACCGAGTGTTAGTTGCAGCAGCTGGGATCTTAACTACAGCACGCGGGATTCTGTGTGGCCTGTGAGCTCGTAGCTGAGGCATGCAGGATCTAGTTTCCTGGCCGGGGATGGAACCCGGGCCCCTCATCAGGAGCATGGAGTCTTAGCACCTGGACCACCCAGGGATCCAGTCCCTGAGCTGTTCAGTTTTGGGGGAGGAGGTGCTGCACTGGGTCTTCGTTGCTATTCACAGGCTTTCTCTAGTTGCAGTGAGCAGGGGCTACTCATCCCTGCGGTGCGTGGGCTTCTCACTGTTGCAGAGCACAAGCTCGAGAGCATGAGCTCGGTAGTTGCGGCCCACGAGTTCACTTGTCCCACTGCACGTGGGATCTTCCTGGACCAGGGACTGAACCTATGTTCCCTGAATTGGCAGGTGGACTCCCAACCACTGGACCAGCGGGGAAGCCTGAGTCTGGCTTCTTTTATTCAGTATGTTTTTGAAATTCATTTATGTTGTTGTATATATCCGTAGTTCATTCTTTTTTGTTGCTAAGTATTATTTCACTGTCTAAAAATAACAGTTTGTTTTTCCATTTTCCTTTTGACAGATGCCTGAATTATTTGTCTTGGGGTTATTTATTTTTATTTGTTGGGGGAGCTTTTAAATATCACTAAAAGTCTTGTATTTTTAAAGACATATGCTTTTCTTTCTCTGGAAAGAAATTCGGGTGGTCTCTGACATTTCTTCAGAGGAAAAAAATCACCATCTAAAACACTATAGGCAATTGCGTCTCAATAAAGTTGGAAAAAATAAATACATAAAATGCTCTAGGTATAAAGAGAGGACATGTTTAGGGAAGTTAGAATCCAGGAAGTGAATGAAAGGTTATTCATCCATTCAGATTACAACTGCCGACTGCACTGACACAGGAAAAATTATTCAAATATATGAAATGAACAAGGATACAAAATTGTAAGCCTATCATAATAATGTTTTTGGAATCTATTTATACAAATAAAGATTTGACTTCATCACATAGAAATGCAAATGAGCAGTGGAATTATTTATTCCATGGTTTATACTGAGTGTCTGCTCCTTGCTGGGCACTGTTCCAGGACTGGGAACATACGAGTGAAAAGAAAGATAAGCTCCCTGCTCAACCAGCAGGAGGTAGAGAACACACAGGGACCATTTCCTGTTTTAGATGCTGAGAGGCGGTTTAAGTAGTATCAGGCCAAAATATTCATTCATCTCTTGTAACATCTTATGAAAAACTCGAGTGAACTCTTTGGCCAACCCAATACATTTGCTTCCCTGGTGGCTCAGATGGTAAAGAATCTGCCTGCAGTGCAGGAGACTTGGGTTTGATCCGTGGGTTGGGAAGATCCCCAGGAGAAGGGAAGGGCTACCCACTCCAGTATCCTGGCCTGGAGAATTCCACGGAATTGAAAAAAAGTCGAATACGACTGAGCGACTTTCACTCACTCACTCTGTGCTGGAAATAGATATTCAGCTTAGAGGTCCCTTTCTTTTGGAAATGGCCCTGCCTCCAGGATTGAGTTGGGGCCTCTCTGGATCTTTGTTGTTTCACAGTTGTCCCCACACTCATTTGGGATTGATCCCATGTTTGCCCACACCTCCTAGCCCTAAATCCCTCCCCGACTCATTCCCGTATACACCACACTCTCCTGGGAACTCTCTAAGTTGCCTTCAGCACTTGATTTACAGCTGGTCCTTTAAGAGAGTTGGACTATAAAGAAAGCTGTGCACCGAAGAATTGATGCTTTTGAACCGTGGTGTTGGAGAAGACTCTTAAGAGTCACTTGGACTGCAAGGAGATCCAACCAGTCCATCCTAAAGGAGATCAGTCCACTGGAAGTTCATTGGGAGGACTGATGCTGAAGCTGAAACTCCAATACTTTGGCCACCAGATGCGAAGACTCATTTGAAAAGACCCCGATGCTGGGAAAGATTGAAGGCAGAAGAAGGGGACGACACAGGATGAGATAGCTAGATGGCATCACTGACTCAATGGATATGAGTTTCCAGTGAACTCCGGGAGTTGGTGATGGACAGGGAGGCCTGGCGTGCTGCAGTCCATAAGGTCGCAGAGTCAGACGTGACCGAGTGACTGAACTGACTGACTGACCTTTGAGTCTTGGCGCTTAATAGAACAGGAATTGAATGGAAACAGAAGACTTTGTTTACAGGCCTCTCGATCATTATCTAAGCACATTAACTCCTCCAGGTTAGGGACCCAAATTAGACCCAGGCTTGCAAGCTTTACCTACAGCTGGCTTTGCAGGAAGGACGGAAGGATTTGTGCAAGACATTTCACAAGAGTTTGCCGAATTGTGTCACAGCTGGGTCCTAGGGACCCGCCCACAGCTCCTTTAAAAGTCACTGACGTCTTCCAGCCACCGGCTTGCTTGGTTGTGGGTATCTCCTGGCTTCAGCATGGCACTGCTTTGGACTCTCACTGTCCTGAGCCTCCTTCCCCTGCTGGATGCCCAGAGCCCCGAGTGTGCCAACCTGACGACAGCAGCGCCCATCACCAACGCCACCATGGACTCGGTAAGTGCCTGACTCCCTGAGCAATGGGCAGCTGCTTCCCTCCCTGGGCTTTCCTTTGCCCTCCTGACACCCCCGTTTTCTCTCCTGGAGCCTGGGCTGAAATTTCCGCCGGCCTCCAGAGACATTTCTCTGCCTCTAAACTCAGACGTCTCCTTGCAAGGTCCCTCAGCAGGGAACAACTCTGTCCTAGGTGGGGAGGGGCTGCCCAGGGGCTGAGGTTCATTTGGGAGATACCTGGTTCCCTGAGTGAGCTCTTGTATGATCGCTCCTCGGGACAGAGGTCTACTGAATCTCATCCCTGCTGACTATCAAGGATTTAGCTCCATCACCAATTCCTGGCTTCTCCCCCAGCTCTCTGGCAAGTGGTTTTATATCGGCTCCGCTTTCCGAAACCCCGAGTACAATGAGTCGGCTAGAGCAATCCAGGCGACTTTCTTTTACTATGAGCCCAGGCATGCGGAGGACAAGCTGATCGTCAGAGAGTACCAGACCATGTGAGAGCCCACACCGCCAGCCCCCAGCTTCTGGCTTTCCCCTCCCAGCTGCAGAAAATCCTTCAGCAAGCCCAACTTTCCTTCTGGCCTCAGCCTCAGCCTTCCCACCGATGGAATTGCGGGGAGGCGGGGAGGGGACCCTGACTCTAATTGTCATTCGACTTGTTGACTGCGACGGGTGGTCAAGCACTTCTCTTTGACCGTCTTACTGTTTTTCTCCCCCGCTTCTATCCTGCTGTAGTGCAGACAAGTGTGTCTACAACAGCAGCTACATAAATGTCTATCGTCAGAATGGGACCTTGTCTAAATTTGGTGAGAGCCAGCCTTCAGGTGGAGGGCTGCTATGTGGAGAGGGGAGATGGTGGGTTGTCCAGCCTCAAGGAGGGGGCCTGGAGGGCTTCTTGTATCTCTGTGGCCCTAGCACCTGCACACAGCAAATAGCAATAACTGCCAGCATTTTCAAGTTCTTGCTGTGTGCCAGGCACTGTTTGAAATGTTTCATGTTTAATCCCCTTCACACTCACTAACAGTCCTAGGAGGACATAACAGTGATCAGATGGGGAAACAGAGAAACAGAGATGTCAAGGAGTTTCCCCGAGGTCACACAGCTTATAATTAGAACTAGGATCTAAACCTCAGGCTGGCCCCAGTCATACCTCTCAGTCAATTACTTCATATCCTCTGCGAGCTAAAGGTGGGAGCCTGTATGGGGCAGGCAGTGGCTTCACTCACATCCCATTAACACTGCAAAGAGGGTGCCCAGTAGAAGCCGGTGGAATTGAACAGATGTCACTTTGCAGCCCCGAAGCTCCTGTCTGAGTCTGGTTTCCTTATCTGTAAAATGGGGAGATAAAGGCCTTGACAACCATGGTCCACGTGAGGCTCCTGAGATTGTACACATGGAGGGCACTCGGTGCGCAGCCTGGCACACGGCAGGAGCGAGGGACCAGCGGCCCCAGGGAACCCCTGGCCTTCATGGACTGGCTGTGTGGCCTTGGGCACATCCCTGTTCCTAGCCCATGGGATGGGAACCGTTGTGGTTTCCCATGGTCTCACCAGAGTCTCCTCTTTTTCAGATACGGACAGAGAACACTTTGCTGACCTGCTGCTCAGCAAGCACTTCAGGACCTTCATGCTTGCTGCCTCCTGGAATGGCACAAAGAACGTGGGGGTGTCCTTCTATGGTAGATGTCCCAAACCCCTACTCCACTCAAGCCTCACCCCAGGACCACCACTCCTCAGGCTAGATCCCCAGAGCCCCAGCCCTCCCTGGCCTCCCACTCAGGCATCCCGCATCCCCACCTGGCCCCTTGCTCCCTCTTGCAGCTGACAAGCCGGGAGGTGACCCAGGAGCAGAAGAAAGAGTTCCTAGATGTCATCAAGTGCATAGGCATCGAGGAATCAGGAAATCATATACACCGACGAGAAGAAGGTGAGTGCAAGGAGGGGGGTACTGCTCACCCTGACGGCAGTCCACCTTGGGCAGCCTCAGAGGCCTAGAGAGGGAAGCTGTCAGTCAAGGCTGCACAGCGAGATAGGACATCCTGATCAAGCACCGGCTTCCCTGCAGGACCCCCGGGGGATGGATGAGTGTACAGGAGGGAAAAGTCACTGGGAAATCAGCGAGGATACCTGGAGTACATGGGGTGTGGGTACTGGAAAACCTAACAGGAGGGGAAGAGCAGAGCCAAGTTGCAGCAAATGGAAAAGAGACACATCCAGGGAATGATCATTCACAGCTGCTGCCTGCCACACCCCAGGCCTCTAATGCCCATGTGGTGGGCAGTAGGTCTTATGGTTTTGGAGTCACCCCAACCACACGTCTAGGACCACTGTCTTGATTTGTTCTATAACTGAGAATTTTCTGTATCCTCTTAATGCTTTCCTTTAAATCTGTGTTAGATGAAAGGCTTTACTTGGTCTTGCCCTGTGCAATATCTGAAGTCACAGAGCTGATGAGCTGGCTACCCTGTTTTGATATATGTGAAATACTTTCACGATTATTAAAATGAAAACATCTCCATCTGCCTGCCACTGAAGGTCATTTCCCATGACCACCAGTAGCACAAATCACCGCCCCCTATTTTTCGGGAACCTCGGAAAAGAGCTTATGAATACAGGCACTGGAGTTGGTCCTGCGGCCAACAGCCTACCTCCCTGATCTGCTGGCTGCGGGGACAGGCCCCAGGCCGCCCTGAACCTCCCTCTCATCATCTTCAAAACGGTGTGAGGAATCCAAGAGATCAACAGAAGGGCAGACAGGGGGTGAGTGCTCAGACATGCCAGTTGCTGAGGGTTTGAGCCTCTGTTTCAGTGGTGAATAAGCTGAGATGTGGAGAGAGAAAATAACCTGCTCAAGGTCACCCAGCTGGAGCCCTGCGTGGGCTGGTGCCACAGTCCAGAGCTCACTCCCCTCTGAAGACCCGAGTCTCTTTCTGGCCGACCCCTCCCCTCAGCCCCGCTCCGTGTCCGCTGCCAGGCCTGGCCTGTCGGTCTCCTGAGCTCAGTCGGGCCTGCCTTCTGCCCAGCCCAGCCCACTTTCCCCTGGCCACGCACTGTCTTCTCCCTCTAGGATGCGTGTGGGCCGCTGCAGAAGCAGCACGAGGAGGAAAGGAAGAAGGAGACGGAAGCGTCCTAGGATGGGGCCAGGATCTGGGGGCTACGAGGGCCCACCCGCAGCCCCTGCTCACCCTTTGTAACTCACTTCCCTCAGTTGCCTCAATAAAGTTTGTTTTGGTGCAGTCAGGTTGTCCTTTGCGCATTCATTCATTCATTCAGTGCCTTCCTGAGTCAACTGTTAGCCCTGGCTGGTCAACTGCCCTGAGTCAATCCCTGGTTGGAAGAGCCCTTGCTATAGTCCCCAACACACATGCCAGAATGGATAGCCATATGCACCGCGTGCCTTGGGAGCCCAGCACAGGGCAGGTTCCTTCTAGTGGGGGAAGTCTGGGAAGGCTACCTGGAAGGGGCACCTGAACCACTCTAGAAAGATTAGAGCTTGGTAGCACCTGCTGTTCCCACTGAAGCCAAAGATCTGTTTAAGGAATATTGAGGTAGAGGACCGTGAGCAGGAGGTCAGGTAGACAGAGAGTGGTGAAGACTCAGGAATGTGGTGCCAAGCACCAGGGTCCTTGCTTTATTAATAGATGTCACCCTGGCCATCTGGGGAGGTGAGTTGGGAGGGGCAAGGCAGGAGGCAGGGAGACCAGCTCGGAGTCTTCCGTGAGCATCCTAGAAGAGGCAGGTGCCTGGGCCAGGGCAGGGGCCGGTTAGAGAAGGCTCAGAGGACTCAGGCCCAGGCCAGAGGGGCTATGTGTCTCCTTGAGGTGTCCCCAGAGTGCCCTCCTGTCACCCAGAAGGAAGAAAGGACACCCAGGGGTAAGGAGGGTCTCTCAAATCCAGACAACTTGCATATGTGATTGGAGCTCTCGCCGTGGAGCCATGTCCAAGGCAGACCCACTTCGAGGTGTAAAGAGGACTGACAGTCTGAAGCCAGGAGTTGAGCAAGGAAGGCTGTCGTCTGCAACTTCCCTGGTGGTCCAGCGGCTAAGACTCCATGCTCCCAGTGCAGGGGGCCTGGGCTCAATCCCCGGTCAGGAAACTGATCCCACATGCAGCCACAAAGATCCCACGTGTAGCAACTAAGGCCCCGGTGCAGCCAAATAAATAAATAGATAAACATTAATAAATTAAAAAAGAAGGCCGTTCTCCTTCCAGACCCAAGGGTTCTGCAATATATGGCCATGTGAGAGAAGCCACATGATGCAGGTGGCAGAGAAATTGGACTGAATAATTCAAGTATTCCGTGTACACAGGTCCTAAGCCATCTAGAGTGAGAGGACCATAACCCTCGCTCCTGCAACCCAGTCCTGAGGCTCACATACCTGCATCCTCCAAAGAGCCACACCCCCAAGACTCAAGCATCCTTTGTCCAAAGCTGCAGCCATGCTGTGCCTGGGGTACTGAGGCTGGAGACACTGCCCTGGGTCCCTACCTTGGGGTCTGCCTTCCCATCCACGTCCCACGAGGGTGTGGGCCTGGAGGCTCAGAACCTACAAGAAACCCTTCATCTCAGCAAGATGCCATTGTCAACTCTCCTGAGAAGGATCAGCTGAAAAATGAAATTGAAATGGGTTCTAGAGAAGCAAGTGAGAGGAGAGGTGGGGAAGACTGGAGAAAGGCCAAGGGAAGAGCAAGCAGGAGTTGGGGAGAAAATGTCACGGAGGTTTAGGGGGAATAAAGCAGTTACAAAGAACATGGACTTTGGAGTCAGACCATCACAAGTTCCGGTAGACGGAACCTCAGTCTCCTCATCAATAAAATGGGGGCACACTTAGCTCAAGGATTGGCATCTAGGAGACGCTCAGTCAATAGCAGCTGTTGTTGGTATCAAAAGGAGCACTGGAAAGAGAGCCCAGGCTCATGCTCACCCAGACACCAATTTGCTCACAAAGTCTCACAAGAGAGGCTTGGCCAGACGGCCTCTCCTCGCAGCCCCCTCCAGCAGAAAGCTTCATGGTTCTGAGTGGGTAAAGTCGGAGAAACAGATGGCACCAAGAGGCAGGCAGGTCGAGTCTGGAAATGTGCGCCCAACCTGTCCTCCGGGGGGAGGGCTCTGCCCAGCGCCGAGTCTTTTGCCTCCTGACGTGACCTTAGAAACCACAAGGATGACATGCACCACAGATGTGGGTGGGTTTGGGAATGTTTGGGGTGTTCTCTGGCCTCCACTTCTTAAGATTACTATCTAGGGACTTCCACGGCGAGCCAGTGTTAGGACCCCGCACTGCCACTACAGGGAGTGTGGGTTCAGTCCCTGGTCAGGGAACTAAGATCCCATGTGCCACGCGGCATGGCCAAAAAAATACAAATAAAACAGTTTTAAAGATCAATATTCACTCTTCTTTATTTGCTCTCATAACGAAAATAGCTTTTTTTTTTAATGCCCCAAATATACAAATATCAGTGATGCACACACATTCCAGAAAAGCTGAGGTCTGAGCTGCTACAGGGTCGGGGAGCAGATGGCTTGGTCTCAGGGGCACACACCAGGAGCTGGCAGGAAGCTGGCCACTGGCCCAGTTCCACAGGGGTCCCAGTTCCACAGGGGAGAGCCAGGGGTCTCGGCATGAGGTACTGAGGGAGGACCGTGGTAGACAGCTTTCCAGGGCCCCCTGTGGGGTGTCTCCATTGCAGCAAGCCCGTGGGAAAGGCCTCTTGACCATGGGGAAGCTGGGTGCTTCTAAGATATTCCAATGGCCTCAATGTACCCCACGGACCAACCACCAGTTACCAGAAGGAAGGTCCCCGGTCACGTCCTTCCCAGAGACGCCTACTCTGGAGTGGCTGATCACAGGTAGGAGACAAATTTTCACCAGAGACCCTGGCTCCGTCCCCGCTTATCTGGCCTCCTAAGAAGGATTCAAGGCCAGAAAAATGCCTCAGTTAAAGGAAAAAAAAAAAAAAAACCAACCTGTCCATCATACATAAAATACATATTATTAGCTGGAGATGGACGCATGCAGGCCAGGGGCCTCCCAGAGATGGCATCTGAGCAGAGGGTGGCCTCAGTCCCAGCCTCAACCTCTTCAGGGCTAGGAGGTGACTTCTCTGAGTCAGGCACCGCCACTCCTTCCGTTCTGGAAGCACGGAGGCTGAAAGGCAGGGCCCGGGGCGGAGGGAGCCTTCCTCGTGAGGGTCTGCAGGGCCTCTGGGAGTGGCTCAGCGCCCTCTGGCCTGGGGCGAGGGCGATCGCCAGCCCTGCCTGCCGCCCGTCCCTGAGCCTGGCGCACAGTCAGAAGAGGCAGGGAGCCCCGCAGGCCGTGGGCCTGGCGCAGCTCGGCCGACAGTGAGCGGCTCATGTGCTGGGTGGTGGAGCGGACGCTCTCGGCAGCCTCCACCGCCCGGCTCAGGGCCTTGTTGAGCTCCTCCAGGTCCTTCAGGTCCAGCTGGATGGAGCGCCGGGGTCCCGGGGTGGCCGGGAGCAGGCTGCGGGGGGCCACTCGGCGGCTGCTCGGACTGAGGGGGCTGAGGTAGGTGCTGGCGATGCATAGTACCTGCGGGGAGAGATGGGTGAGTCCCTGAGCATGGAGCCGCCCTGGGGCGCCTCAGGCCCGGCTAGGTCCTTGGCCCCTACATTCTGAGTCTTGGTTTTTTTCACCTCCAAAATGGGAAAAATATCCCCTGCCAAGGGATGTGTTGGAGGGATGAAGTCAAACAGTGCTCGAAAGCGGCCAGTGCCACCTACCCATTCACTGAACAAATACGTACTGGCCTTATAGTGAATGCTGGGGCCCGCGGTTACCATGGTGAATGAACAGCCTTGCCTGCCGCCTGCAGGGAGCTTCTAGTCTGGAAGCCTGGTCTCAGGGAGACCAGGACCACCCCAGGTTCTGGAGCAAGCCTCCTTCACCAGAGAGGTAATGCGTGGAGTCCTATTTGTCAGGTGTGGAGTGATAGAGAAGCGTGACAATAATAATTAGGATTCTGCAGGAGCCAGATGGTCTGGCTCGTCTCACCCAGAGCAGGAGGTGGAAGTGCATCCTTCCCAGCCCGGTCCTGCAGGAACGTGGGGTGTTGTTTAAAAGTCCTGGGGGAAATGGGCAGAGGAGCCGCGAGATGAAGCACAGATTTCCCCAAGAAGTGACTCCTGCATTCATCCAAAGATGCCCAAATTTAGGGTTCAAGGAAACTAGTGCTGGCAAGAAGTGCTGGCACCTGTGGCGTGGAATACAGTGTGTAGAGGGGGACAAAGTGAAAGATGGGGACAAGGAAGCGTTTCGCCTACATGGAGCAGGAATGGGTTTAGGGAGACTTGGCTGGAGCCATTCGCCGGTGTGTGGCTTGGCATGCGGTAAACTCCAGTCTTACTCCTGATCCTTCACTTTCTAATCTGCATTATTGCACAGTGTGACAAACGGGCTATGCTAGGATCTGAACAGATGTCTCTCCAAACAAGATAAGCAGATGGCCAACAAGCACGTGAAAAGATGCTCAATATCATTAGCCATCAGGAAATGCAAATCAAGACTACATGAGATGCCACTTCACACACTCCCCACCCACTGGGTTGGCTAAAAACAAAGACAGATAGCAGTGAATTTTGTGAGAGGATGTGAGAGACTGGAGCCCTCATACACCGCTGGTGGGAATGTGAAACGGTGCCGCTAGTTTGGAAGGCAGTTTGACGGTTGCTCAAACAGTTAAACACAGTGCCTAGCCCCCAGGGCTGGAATCTTCATCCTTGGTACCCACAGGCCAGGCTCTGAGATAAGTGCTTTACTAGCACTATCTCGTTTATTTCGTAGGTACTTTTATGCTTGTTTTACAGATGAATGACGTGACACCCAGAGAAGCTAAGGGATGCAGAAGGCTGCCTCAAATCCTGGTCATTCCTCTTGGCCACCCGCATAACCATGAACAAGCTACTTCACTTTCAAGGGCCCCATTTCCCCCCAGAAAACAGCCACACTTAGCTACCTCCCAGGGTAGGGCCAATAGGAGAACTCAGGTAAAAGCTCTGTATGTCTGCTGCTGCTGCTAAGTCGCTTCAGTCGTGTCCAACTCTGCGACCCCATAGACGGCACCCCACCAGGCTCCACCGTCCCTGGGATTCTCCAGGCAAGAACACTGGAGTGGGTTGCCATTTCCTTCTCCAGTGCATGAAAGTGAAAAGTGAAAGTGTTAGCCGCTCAGTCGTGTCCGACTCTTAGCGACCCCATGGGCTGCAGCCTACCAGGCTCCCTCCGTCCATAGGATTTTCCAGGCAAGAGTACTGGAGTGGGGGTGCCATTGCCTTCTCCTCTGTATGTCTGGTGCCCTATAAATAACGGCTACTGAGGATTCTCCCAGAATCAGGGGGCTGGGGCAGTACTCGAGTTAAACCCACAGCTAATTAGCTCCTGGTAGATCCTGATACATTCCATCTGAACCGAATGAATGAATGGGCTTCTTGAACCCCAGTTCTCTCCTTCAGGGACAGACGAGCTGGTGTTAACTACTGGATTCCCACACACCCCTGTCTTCTGATAATTTGATGACCAGGCTGACCTGAAAGTTACCCGAATTCCCCATAGGGCAGATGCTGCAGAACAGAACAAACAACAACCAGAAAAACCCCACTAAACCCAAAAATTTGCTGCAAACTAGAAAGCCCGACTAGAAAGTCTCTGGTGCAGAGGCTACAAGGCGGCCGGCCAGCAGGTGGCAGCACAGGCCCACTCAGCTTTCTAAGGCTGTCCCAGCCGCAACCACCGCGCATGCTCAGTCCTGCTCGACTGGTCGGTGGAGAAATGGAGTCATCAGTCCCAATTTCAGTAGTATTAGAAGCAAATGGCAACTCGGTCCAGTATCTTTGCCTAGAAAATCTCGTGGACAGAGGAACCCGGTGGATTGCAGTCCATAGGGGTCGCAGAGTCGGGCACGACTGAGCGACTAACACACGCACACAGAAGCACTGTGGTTACCGGCGGCCCTGACCAGCTTATTTTACAGTAAAGGAAACTGGTGTAGAACTAGCGGACAGCAGTCTGCAGAAGAAGACAAATCTCCTAATTCCAGGGTCTGGGCTTTTACTCTCTGCACGACCCTGTCTTGGTGAAAGCACCTTCCCTCATTTTTCTTCTTACTGGCAACAACATTGAACAGTAGCAGCATCCACGGCAATGACACAGCTGGGATTTATTCCGCAAAGAGCATGTGCCAGCATGCACTACAAACCCCGCAAACATCTCATGCCACTTGCCTCATCTAATCCTCATACAAACTGTATGTGATCGAGACTCTGACCCCGCTTAACAGAGAGGGAAACTGAGGCTCAGAGGAAGTAGCTTTGCCAAGGCCACAGCAATAATAAAAGGCAGACAGGATTCCAGTGCAGCTCTGATTCTAAAACGTAAGCCTTTTTCACCTCGACTCCTGTGTCTTTTGTCTTAACTGATGTTACATCCAAATGTAACATGCAAACAGTAATTGCTCATCCTACCATGGACCGGACTGGTGTGCCTCTGAACTGTCAAGACCACTGGAAACAAGGAAAGTCTGAGAAACTGTCTCAGCCAGGAGGAGCCTGGGAGATGTGACAACTGAATGTATGTGGTACCTTGGGGTGGGGGATCCTGGAAGAGAAAAAGGACTTCAGGAAAAAACTAAAGAAGCCCAAATAAACTGTGGATTATATGTAATAACCATGTATTAATGGTTCACTAACTGCAGATGGTGACTGCAGCCATGAAATTAGAAGACGCTTACTCCTTGGAAGGAAAGTTATGACCAACCTAGACAGAATATTGAAAAGCAGAGACATTACTTTGCCAACAAAGGTCTGTCTAGTCAAGGCTATGGTTTTTCCTGTGGTCATGTATGGATGTGAGAGTTGGACTGTGGAGAAAGCTGAGTGCTGAAGAATTGATGCTTTTGAACTGTGGTGTTGGAGATGACTCTTGAGAGTCCCTTGGACTGCAAGGAGATCCAACCAGTCCATTCTGAAGATCAGCCCTGGGATTTCTTTGGAAGGAATGACGCTAAAGCTGAAACTCCAGTACTTTGGCCACCTCATGCGAAGAGTTGACTCATTGGAAAAGACTTTGATGCTGGGAGGGATTGGGGGCAGGAGGAGAAGGGGACGGCAGAGGGAGAGATGGCTGGATGGGATCACTGACTCGATGGACATGAGTCTGAGTGAACTCTGGGAGTTGGTGATGGACAGGGAGGCCTGACGTGCTGTGATTCATGGGGTCGCGAAGAGTCGGACACGACTGAGTGACTGAACTGAACTGCACATGGACCGTATCAAGGTGTGTGTGTGTTAGCTGCCCAGGTGTATCCGACTCTTTGCAACCCCATGGACACATAGCCCACCAGGCTCTTCTGTCCATGGAATTTTCCAGGCAGGAATACTGGAGTGGGTTGCCATTTCCTTCTCTAGGGGATGTTCCTGATCCGGGGATTGATCCAAGTCTCTTGCATATCCTGCACTGGCAGGCAGATTCTTTACCACTGTGCTACCTGGGAAGGTTACCATATCAAGGTAAGATGTTAGTATTAGAGGAAACGGTGTTTGGGGTGTATATGGGAACTCTCCATCTTATCTGTCCCTTTTCTCTATAAATCTAAAACTGTTCTAAAAATAAAGTCTATTTTTTTTAAGTGAGGGCATTAGTTGCTTGCTAAGAAGATCCACAAGGAAATGGGAGATGATTACGGTTCTAAGTCCCCACGAGGGCAAGGCCCTCTGCCAGGCTCCTTCACTGTTGGGTCCCCAGGATCAAGCAGTCTCCCTAGTACCCAGGGAGCATTCAAGGTTTGTTGAGTGACTATACAAGTGTTGGGGAGAAACACAGGAGTACTCAGTGCTGAGTTCTCAGCTACCCAGCTCAGGGCTGGATGCTATTAAGTGATTCAAAAGGCAAGGAAGGCTGGAAGGGAAGGTTCTTACACAGTGGCTGATGGATAAGGCAGGACGGGAACCGAGGAGATGTAGGCAAAGGCAGGAGGGGGCTGGTGCTGAGGGCGCGGCAGCCAGATACCACAGACCAGGAGGCGGCCGGGCGGCGACCCTGCTCGCTTGCCCTTCTGCTTGGGGCTGGACGTCGAAGGTGCATTTCTCCTGGTAGCGGCCTTTTCTGGAGCTGTCAGGGAGGGACAGCAGAGACATAGTCTCACAACCTGGGAAGATCTGGCAGAGAACAGAGGGCTCCCCAGCCCCACCAGCCCCGCTGGAGCTCGACAGGGGACCAGTCACACAGGGAGTGCCTTGCTCTGGGAAGCCAGCTCTCATCCAGTTTGCTCCACCCCAGATTGGGCGAGCTGCCAACCTGGGTAAACCCCCTCCCAGGGCCCCAAACCCAAATCCAGGGCAGCAGGGTGGAAGAGACGGAGCATCTGTCCTACCAGAGGTGGCTGAGTCTGGGCCATCCCCCTCAGAGGGGGACCCAACTTGACTACACAGGGAACATCGCAAGGTCTCACTGCGAGACGGCCCCAGGGGGTCCCTGGTGACAGCATCACCTGGAAGAGGAGGCAGGGAGGTCAGGAGAGGGTGATGTCTGAGTCACCAGGCCCCCACAAAGGCCTCCCACAGCACTGAGCTCCTCTCAGGGACCACTGCAGAGGAGACAAGCTGCCTCCACTGGGCGACAATACTGATGGTTACCATGACAGTGAGAGGCATCTCATGAGCCAGGCCCTCTGCTCAGGGTCTTCATGCATTAACCGATCGAATCCAACGAGCCACTGGACTAGCTATTATTATCATCACTTCCCCATTTTACAGATGGAGAAACTGAGGCTCCAACAGGTTGAATAATTTGCTGTCTCAGAGCTAGGAAGCAGCGGTCCTCTGTCTGATCTCAAGCCTGGCTCTCCTGTCTGCAGCCCCTGTATCTATGGCCATTCTCCACAGTGACACAGGCCCATTCTCTAGGAGGGACTGGGCCACAAAGGCCCCCGGGCACCAGGCGGGTCAGTGGAAGCCTAAGTGAGCAGGAGTGTGGGCACTCGGGCTCTCTTCCAGTGCAAATCCTCAGCACCGCATCGGGGGAATTCCAGGGTCCACCTATCTCTCCTCAGGCCTCAGCTCAGCATCACTCCCTCTGGGAAGCCCTCCCACCCCCTGGGCTGAGTTACGGGCTCTCCAGCCCCACCTGTGCTCTCCCATCCCCGTTCTGACTCTTCAGTTTTGTCTGCTTAGCTGAGTGTCAGGGGCAAGGCCCAGAGCCCAGTATAAGAAGATGCTGAATAATGAATGAGTGAGTAGGCCTGCTGGGACTCCAGCAGAGGCACAGAAATACAGTGGTGAAGAGCCAGGGCTTTAGAGTCACAAAGACCTGGGTTCAAACAACAATGTTGTTGGCAACCATGGCAGTGAGAGGCATCTCACGAGCCAGGCCCTCTGCGCAGAGTCTTCACTTACTAACTGATTGAATCCAGCAAGCCCCTGAACTAGCTGGCTCTACCACTTGTGAGCTGTGTCTGCTTCGGCAAGTCACTTGCCCTCTCTGAGCCTCAGTTTCTGCACTCATGGGAATGGTAGTAAAATGGACAAAACCTACTTCATAGGGTTGTGAGGATAATGTTTGTAAAAGCCTTATCTTGTTGCTAAGTGAGGGCTTAATAAATGACAGCGCTATCATTATCATCATCATTGCTTGAAAGAGCCTCAGAGACCATCTCCAGACCTTTCATTATAGATGTGGAGCCCAAGGCTCAGAGAGGTTAAGGAACTTGTCTGATGTCACACAGCATGTCAGGGGCAGAACTGGGACTAGAACCTGGTGTCCATGTTCTCAGGGCACTGCTCTCCCCACTGCTCTTCCCCTAAACCCTTGGGATTGGTGGAGAGGGTGGAGAGGGCGGAAGGTAGACAGAGGGGAGACAAGATAATCATCGCTGCCAGCCTGCCTGCTGCTCACACCCCCTCCCCGCATCAGGAACTTCTGGAATCATGTTCATGGTTTCTCCACGTCAAGGTGAAGGAGAGTGGCTTCAGGCAAAGCACCTGGAGAGATAGGTGTGGGGGCAGGGGCACTCTGGGAAAGCTGAGAAGTCCAGAAAAGTCCTGCTCCCGTCTGCACCTTGACCCGCCACTAGGCTCAGGGTGGTCTATGTCCAGCCCAACTGCACCCCTGCCCCCAAGCCAAGGGCAAGAAGCTGCAGCCTTACGGCCCTGGTCGCTTCTCCAGGTGTTACCCCCTACCTGGATCCTCTGTCCTAGGGGGTCGGCAGTGGGGACAGGAGACCGGGACACTGCTTCTTGGGACAGTCTTGGGGGTCAGAACATAGTACTCCTGGCCTGGGGAAGAAACCAGAACAGTATCAGCTGTGCATGGATGCAGAACTGGGGATGATTTAGAATACAAATCTCTCTCCTCTCCCTCCAGATGGTTTAACAGTCTCCCTCTCAGTCTTTTTCTCATGTGCACACAACGTGTGCTTAAATATGTAGATACATAAGTGTGCATGTACGTATACACATATAGATAAAACATATTTATCTGTCCATTTATTGTAAGCTCTTTCCAGACTCCTGTTTCACTGCAGATCCTATTGGAACCAACTGCCTAGTTCTTGACATACGGAAAAAAATCAACAAACCCAGGCTCAGTCAGGACTGGAAAGCAGGCAGGAAGACAGGATAAGCAATGACAGAGCATGATGGTTCTCCCCAGACCCCAACTTGCTGGTTAGGATTAGAACGGCCTGGGCACGGAGTCAGTGGTGCTTTCTCTGTGTTCCAAGTGGCTGGGAAATGGGGAGAGTCCTACTGTGGGCTGCACAGGCTTGTTGGAGGACTGAGTGGGGCTGAATCCGTGTATTCTGCCCTGCACTCAGCAGATGTCAGGTCCTCAAGGTTATCAAAAACTCGGACAGACTCTTGGGTCTGCACTCAGCTCCACTATTCCCTGCCTTATCCATCCCAGAGTCTCACATAAGACCTCTGAGATGATGCCTGATTGATTGGTTTTTCTCTGTCCTCTGCCATGCAGGGTCTCCACTTTGTACTCCGTGTGTGTTGCACTGGGGCCCCTGGACACGCTGTTGTTTTCACTTCTAAGCCTTGGTGTCTATTTGCTCCGTTGGGAGATGTGTATCTCATTTCCTGCTTTGTGTGCATCGCTTAGCCTTCTGAATCTGAGGTTAACCGCCCTCCTTCCCAGAGAAATATGGGTAAGAGCCAAGTCTGTAATTTGCTTACTGTAATTTTCATGCTTACTATAATTGCTTATTTGTTACTCTCTGCTGTGCAGTCAGATTCATGAAAGTAGGAACCGTATCCATATTTAATATTTGACCTGTGGGCATGCTCTGTCATCTCCGACTTTTTGTGACCCTAGGGACTGTAGCCCCTCAGGCTCCTCTGTCCATGGGATTTTTCAGGCAAGAACACTGGAATGGATTGCCATTTCCTACTCCAGGGGAATAGGTCCCATCACTTCATGGCAAATAGATGGGGAAACAGTGACAGACTATTTTGGGGGCTCCAAAATCACTGCATATGGGGACTGCAGCCATGAAATTAAAAGACCCTTGCTCCTTGGAAGGAAAGTTATGACCAACTTAGACAGCATATTAAAAAGCAGAAACATTACTTTGCCAACAAAGATCCATTTAGTCAAAGCTGTGGTTTTTCCAGTAGTCATGTATGGATGTGAGAGTTGGACTATAAAGAAAGCTGAACGCTGAAGAATTGATGCTTTTGAACTGTGGTGTTAGAAGACTCTTGAGAGTGAGAGGGTAACAGGCAGGAAGGCCAGGGGTCTCCAAACGGAGGAAATAGCCTGCAAGTGTCAGACATTTTATCTCTCTTAAGCGGCAGGAGGAAACAAAACTAGCGATACTTTTTCCTTCTCTATACAAATTTAAAAGGAGGTTTCTCTTAAAATTCTGTGTTGCCATAATGACACCTAGTTTCACTTAAAGTTAACCATTGCCTTTTTCTTGTGGAAATGTTTATCTTAAGCTATGTTAATGTACTATGCATTTACCCCAAGTTCTGTCTTCAAGTCAGTTCCGCCTTTTGGGCTCAGACCTACTTGATAAACCAATATGTTATACTCCGATATTGTTCCTCTAATCTATGTAAATGAAACTATTTGTATGGTGATCTGCCCTTCTTCAAGATTCAAGTTAATCATTTTATGGCCCAAGATAAACCATTTAGAGCCAAGGTTATCCCAAAATACATCTTATGGGTGAGGGGCCTGGTGCCATTCTAAGTTTTGAGACATTCCTTTCTTTCATTAACAAACTGCTGATGACTATATAACATCCAGCTGAAGACTAGCAGGGGGCACTCTTTCTGCCCCCTTCTGATGCCTATGTCAGAAGCTTTCTCTGCCTCCTTTATACTTTAATAAAACTTTGTTACACAAAAGCTCTGAGTGATCCAGCCTCGTCTCTGGCCCCGGATTGAATTCTTCTCCTCCGGGGGCCAAGAATCCCGGCGTCGGTGATTCAACAACAACCTTTCAAGAGTCCCTTGGACAGCAAGGAGATCCAACCAGTCCATCCTAAAGGAAATCAGTCCTGACTATTCATTGGAAGGACTGATGCTGAAGCTGAAACTCCAATACTTTGGCCACCTGATGGGAAGAACTAACTCATTTGAAAAGATCCTGATGCTGGGAAAGATTGAAGGCAGGAGAAGGGGACAACAAAGGACGAGATGGTTGGATGGCATCACTGACTCGATGGACATGAGTTTGAGTGAACTCCAGAAGTTGGTGATGGACAGGGAGGTCTGGTGTGCTGCAGTCCATGGGGTCACAAAGGGTAAGACACAACTGAGCGACTGAAGTAACTGAACTGAACTCCAGGGGATCTTCCCAATCCAGGGATCAAACCCGCGTCTCCCATGTCTCCTGAACTGGCAGGCAGATTCTTGACCACTGAGCCACCTGGGAAGCTGGGTTATATTCAATGTCATGCACTTTGAAATCCTGTTATGTGTCACCACAAGCTATGTGCTGGGTGCCCCCTGGGGAATCACAACCTTAATGGAAGGAAGTGATTCTGTGTTCACTGTTACTCAGGTCCTGCAAGCAGCACGCTCTTCCTAACCCGCTTCATGACTGACCAGCTGAGTGGACTTTCTCCGAACCCAGCATCAGTTCAGTTCAGTCGCTCAGTCGTGTCCGACTCTTCGCGACCCCATGAATCGCAGCACGCCAGGCCTCTCTGTCCATCACCAACTGCCGGAGTTCACTCAGACTCACGTCCATCGAGTCAGTGACCCCATCCAGCCATCTCTCCCTCTGCCGTCCCCTTCTCCTCCTGCCCCCAATCCCTCCCAGCATCAAAGTCTTTTCCAATGAGTCAACTCTTCGCGTGAGGTGGCCAAAGTACTGGAGTTTCAGCTTTAGCATCATTCCTTCCAAAGAAATCCCAGGGATGATCTCCTTCAGAATGGACTGGTTGGATTTCCTTGCAGTCCAACGGACTGTCAGGAGTCTTCTCCAACACCACAGTTCAAAAGCATCAATTCTTCGGCGCTCAGCCTTCTCCACAGTCCAACTCTCACATCCATACAAGGCCACAGGAAAAACCATAGCCTTGACTAGACGGACCTTAGTCGGCAAAGTAATGTCTCTGCTTTTGAATATATTATCCAGGTTGGTCATAACTTTCCTTCCAAGGAGTAAGCGTCTTTTAATTTCATGGCTGCAATCTCCATCTGCAGCCCAAAGTGGAGATCTCAGAAACTGTTTGCTGAGTGAATCAATGGACAAACACAGCCAGATTCACAGAGACAATGCTCCCTGATGTTTTTGTATCACAGAACTCATAGAAAATGACAATATTTCAGTGGCCCACTGGCTAAATGGAAGCGCGCACCTGGGGACCGCGCACCTCCAGCGCCCCCTCCTGGCTCACCTGTGTATTGGCCTCGGAAGGTGACCCTGTCTGGCTGCCCGGTGCTGCTCAGTCCTTTTGTTCCGTCCCGAGCGGCCTGCGGACTGTTCTCGGTGGTCCTGCCCCTCTCAGAGAACAACCTTGGGGAGGCTGGCTCAGATTCAGAACCTGGGGTGGAAAGAGGGGCATCAGAGGGGGAGGGGGATGGGGGACACGTAGCTAAGGGATTGGGCAGATCACAAGTCCAGGCTCTGGGATTTTAAGCCTACAGCACCCCCTTCCCCAGCCCCTTAGTAATCACAGCCGACACACCTGGAGCCCTGGCCCTGTGCTGAGCGCTTGGCACGCTCCCTGCCACGCACCGCCGCAGCAGCCCCAGGGGTGGACACTGTGATCCCAGCACTGTTAGCTGGCCCCTGAACTGCACAGGGCAGGCACACAGGCCGGCAAAGCCACACAGCTGGGAGGACGTGCTGGGACCGCTGACTCCAGAGCCATGCTCCTCCAGGCAAGTCCCCTGCGCTTTCAGCCTGATCTGCAGAAGGTGGATGATTCGACCCACCCTGCAGTGAAGACGAAGCAAGATGACACACACGCTCGAAGCCCAGAAGCTGCAGCACAGAGCCGGTGCGCAGTGCGCCGCGGCTGCCCCTGGAAGCGCGTGGCATTTCAGAGCACTGCGACTGCCTAACAGAGACGCCCCAAAACCTTCCCTGGGTTTCCTTGAGGGCGGCTGCTGTGGCCCCTGACTCCTGAGCCAACATGCCCAGACTGTGGCCTTCAAAAATCAGTCCTGGCAGGTGGTCACTTACTCAGGGACAGTCGAGGCTCCTCCCGAGGCACCGAGGAGGACCTGGCTCGCCGCCTTCCCGAGGGAACAGCTTGCTCTGCACCCCTGGGTTCACCAGACGACCTCTCTGTGGATTTGCTAGCAAAATAGAGAGAGTGATGATGTCACTGGATGCGGTTTTATGCAGCCTTTAAAGATGATCAGTGAGAAGGCCAACCCAGAGAAATGCTTATAACATAAGGAAAGAGGAGAATATGAAAGTCAAAAGCAAAGACCCTGGAGTCAGACCCACAGAAGATGGCTCTGAGCCTCTCTGACCCTCAGTTTCCTCATCTGTCAAATGCGGATATAGGCACCATTACTTCAAAGTGTCGTTGGAAGAAGTGATGAGAGAGTGTCCTTTGAAAACCTTAACCTAGGAACACTCAGAAGTTAGAGATGATTTTATGAGTCATCATAGGTGAACAGCTGTGGAGTGAGTGGGTGAGAGGGTGAGTGTCCAGCAAATGTTCTAGCTCTTCACTTGGGTGATGAGTTGGGGGACATTCACTGTATCGTGCTTTATTAGTAACACATGTGTTCAGTCAATTTTATGCATCAAATATGACATGGTAAAAAAAAAATCTAAGCGTCAATGAATAAGTGAGAGAGGGTGATGACTGTGCCCAAGTCCACATGTCAGGGGACAGCCAGAGACAAGGTAACTCTGCCTTCTGCAGCTCCCACCAAGGCCCAGGGGCAGGAACATAGGGGTCACCTACCTGCCGTAATGGGAGCTCCAAGCGGCTGAGGAATCCCCTGACCGCTCCCGGGCCCGGGTGGGGCGGGCGCAGCCGGACGCTGAGCGCGTGGGACGGCCCTGCGGGTGCTGGTGGAGGCTGTCCTCCAGCCTCAGACGGAGCCGGGAGACCTCATCCTGCAGCTCCCGGATGGCCTGGCTGGGGTGGGGGTGGAGACGGGAACGAAGGACAGGGGCACAGTGAACAGGCAGCAGCCGCTCCCTGGGCGCCGGGTCTGTCCCTTCCCAGCAGACATGGTCTAGCTCTGCTGTCAGCGGCTCTTGACCCCCCTTGAGTGTCCGCTTTCCTCGCTGCACATCTAAACACCTCTCTGAGTTCACGTCCCTGCACATTTGGTGAGCAAAGCAGAACTTTCTTTGAGGTTTACCCAACCTAGCATGCAGGGCCTCTGAGTAGCTATTCTGAAATGCCAGTGACAAATTTTCAAGATTGAGATGCGGGTGCAGAGTAGAGTGAGTCACTCAGCTGTGTCCTGCTCTTTGTGACCCGATGGACTGCAGCACGCCAGGCTTCCCTGTCCTTTACCATCTCGGAGCTTGCTCAGACTCTTGTCCATTGGGTCAGTGATGCCATCCAACCATCTCATCCTTTGATGAGTAAAGAGGGCATTGGCTAAAGGTGAACTTTAAAATTTCAATTCTGGGACTTCCCTGGCAATCCAGTGGTTAAGGTTCCACACTCCCAGTGCATGGGGCAGAGGTTCAGCCCCTGGGCAGGGACCTAAGATCCCACAGGCCACACAGTGCGGCCTGAGCAAAGCAAAACTTTCAGTTTGGATCTGCTTCAGGCCCTGGACTGCCCTCCCCTTCCTCTACGTCTGTCTCTAGAGATCCTGACTGTCTCTCCAGGCCTGCTTCCTGCCCGCCCTTGCTTAGCTCCTCCCCTACAGGGTTCCCTAAACCTTTCCTAAATTGTTCAAGCCCAGCATTCCGCTCCAGGCAGAAAATGCTTGTCTGTCTGTCTCCCGACGCAGATGGTGAGTGCCTGGCGGCCAAGCAGACCTCCCCCATCTCACAACGCCCTGAGAGCCTCACACCTCAGGGTGATGCCCAGGGACTGTCACTGATCTGGCCTCCAGACTCCAAGAGGGAGCAGAGGAAAGATGTGTGTGTGCAGAGGGGACAAGGAGACATGTGGTGTTACCCATCACCAGCTGGATGTGAGCAGACTGTCATCTCAGGGAAGCCCCCAAACACAGCCCAACATGCAGTTGGTAAGGAACCTCATGAGCCCCTGGCATCTCAGGAGTAAATCTTATTTGTGTTTCTCCTCGATCGGTCCCTGAATCTCTAGGGTCTAGTTCTGAGGGCATCACTTGCATTGAGGCAGCCAATCCCACCCAGATACCCCGGCACACAAACCCCTACACCCGGGGCTTTAGAGTCCGGGTTGGGCATGGCATTCCTCCACGCTGATACGGGTTCTCTGGCTACTGTTTGGACAGCTTCCGGGGTGAGGGGTCCCCCTCAGAGTTAGTTCTTGCCTGCTGGTCCCTGGACTCGTGGTGGGGTGGCTCCCGGTGCCACCTGCAGCAGACATCGGCTCTCAGATGGGTGTGCCCAGAGGGAGTGGAGACGTCTCTCTGCCTATGCCCTGGCACTCTGGGTGTCCAAGGGCAGTTGGTTTCCTTGGCAATTCCCAAGGAAACGCTTGTTGGGGTTTCCAAGGCAAACCATGAGGGTGGCAGCTGCAGGAGAGTGAGAACTCTGGCCACTCGTTAACCCTTGAAAGGCAGGACCGTGGTCCTGCAATGGTGCAAGACCAGGGCGGCTCTGGCTCCCTGCCCAGGTCAGAGGCCACTGAGCGAGGGCCTGGAATTGGGATCATGCCCTTGGGTGTCACTCTTCTCCAGCTTGTTTCCATCATGGTCTTGGCCTTCCTGACCTAACCTTTCCGTGACTGAATGCCAGCTGGCACCTAAAGGCCATCTTTCCCTGCAATTTCGCTCCCCTCCCTAAGTCCCCATCTCCGCATCAGTCTCCAACTGGTCGACAAGCCAGAAACCGAGTCGTTATAAACCTTTCTTTTCCCCTGAGCACCCTGAAAGTTAACCAACTCCCAAATCCTGTTGGCTCAAGGCCTAATTATCCCTTTTCAAATACACTCCCTGCCCTCGCTGATAGCCCCAACACCTCTCTCCAGGGTGTAGTAGCCTTCTCAGCAGTCCCTGGCCTCCACATCCACCATCACGGTGGCCAGAGAATTCTTGCTGCTGCTGCTGCTGCTGCTAAGTCGCTTCAGTCATGTCCGACTCTGTGCGACTCCATAGATGGTAGCCCACCAGGCTCTTTCATCCCTGGGATTCTCTAGGCAAGAATACTGCCATTTCCTTATCCAATGCATGAAAATGAAAAGTCAAAGTGAAGTCTCTCAGTCGTGTCTGACTCTTCGTGACCCCATGGACTTCTTGCTACAGTGTAAATCCAACCCTGCAGCTTCCTTACTTAAAGCTTCTCTCATTATCCTTAGATGAGACTTTCCACATTCATAAATATTCAGTGAGCACCTCCTCTGGGCAAAGACATCATCCAAACTTCTCACCAGCTATGTCAGAGGTTCTCTAAGCTCTCCCCCAGGTCTCCCCATCTTCCTCTCTGCTTTTATTGTTTAACAGCCCACCTTATACTTGAGGATCTGGCTATAATAAACATTAGGTGCCTCTAGGCCTTTGCACATGCTCTTCCTTCTGCTGGGATACTTTTTCGGCTCTCTGCCTTCTGGTCTCAATTGAGATACCACTTCCTCCAGGAAGCCCTCCCTGAAGCCTCTGACTGGGCTAGATGCCCCTTCTCTGTGCTCCCACGGTTCCTTGGGCCTATGCTATCACTGTAGTTATCACACTGGGGGTGCAACCTTGTTTCTTGGTCCATCTTACAGGATGGTGAGCTTTACGAGGTCAAGGACTGTCTTGTCCACTATTGTATTCCCAGGGCCTGGCATAGTGTAGGTAAATAAGCCTCTCACTGACTCAATGGATGTGAGTTTGAGCAAACTCGGAGACAGTGGAGGATGGGGAAGCCTGGCGGGCTGCAGTCCTTGGGGTCGCAAAGATTCGGACACGACTTAGTGACGGAACAACAACAGGCCTCTCGTTCCTCTGCTGGTGTCACAGGGGGTTGCAGGAGTGCACTTGATAAGCTCAGGCCTGGAAACCACCCCCAACCCGACAAAGGCCTGTGACTGACTCCTGGCCCAAAGCCACTCAGGACAGCAGGAAGAGATCTAGCCCCCTTTCCCTTTCCTGTCTAGCAAAGCAAGGAAAAATCTTTCTTAGTAGAAAAACTGCACTTGGATTAAAAAGAAAAATTGAAAAAACAATCTCTTTTTGGTTCATATAATAAATATAAACTGCAGAAAACACACCCCGGGAAGTGTAGGCCCGTTTTGGAAGAGAAATGCTGGGAGGCAGGGAGAGGGGTCCTAGCACCAGCAAGGTGAACTTCTAGATCATTTGCTATGGGCTAGAGAACTGTCTTCGGCGTCTACACCAAGGAGGATCCACAGGATCAACTGGGAGGCAGGATGCCTGGGTCCCAGCACAGCCACCACTGGATGAGACCCCAGAGAGCCCCCGCCTCCCTCGGGCATCACCCTCCCATCTCTCTGATGCACTTAAATCCTCAGCACCCAAGCAACCGACTTACTCGCGCCCCGTCCTGGTGAGGAAGAAGGTGGAGGTGACCTCTGTGGGTCCACGGGGGTGGAGTGGCAGGCACAGGGGCAGGGGTGAGAGGTGGGCTGACTGTCGCGCTGGGGAGGATCTGTTCAGGAATCCGCTTCCGCCCCCTTAATCTCTGAGCCAGGGACCCCTAGGGAGGCGGAAGGAGACCAAAGTGAGTTTACGCAGAGAGGCCCCTTGAAGTGTGAACTTATGTGGGTGGAAGCATGGTGGGCGTGAAGAGATGGGGCCCAGCTGAGGCCACAGATGAGGCTCCTGTGGAGGCCAGTGACCCTCAAAACAGGAAGAAGATGTGGTTTTGCTGGGAGCTTGGGGTGCAAAGCTGCGGAGGCCCTCATGACTAGATTCCCCCTACCATCCACTGCTTTTGCATCAGATCCGAGTCTCCAAGGCTCTCCTCCTGCAAAGAGCTCCCTTCTCCTCCACATAGACCCTGACTCTGCGCATCTCCAGGCTGCCCTAGGACCAGCCTCGGAGCCTCCACCTCCCTCTGAAATTAGTCACAGCTTTGCCTGCTCTCATGTTTCTCGGAGCATTCAGAACTTCAGGCTCTCAACCAGGGTGGGTGACCAGAGTTACAAAGCACTCATCCAGCATGTGCATTAAAAACAGCGCGCCCTGGGAAGACTACTCAACAGTATAAAAGGAATAGACTATTGATTTATGGAATAATCTATGTGAATCTCCAGAAAAGCATGCTGAGTGAAAAGTAAGCTGATCCTGAAAGGTTATATATTATACTATTCCATTTCTATGACATTCTGAAATGACAAAATTACAGTGATGAAGAATAGATTAGTGGTTACCAGGAGTTAAGGTGGGGTTGGATGTGTTTATAAAAGGGCAACAGGAGGGACCCTAAGATGGTGGAAATGTTCTGTGTCTTGACCGAGTCCATGTTAGAGTCTGGTTGTGACATTGCTCTATGGTTTTGCAAGATATTGTTGGGAAAAACTAGGGGAAGGGCATGTAGGCTCTCTGCGTATTATTTCTTACAACTGCATGTGACTTAATTAAACTTTTAACTAAAGTTTAATTTTAAAATTAACTTTAATTTTAAATTTTAACTAAAGTTTAATTTTAAAATTAACTTTATTTTAAATTTTAACTAAAGTTTAATTTAAAAAAATTAAATGGGAACTCACATCTCAAAGAGGCAAAGCTAATCTGAGAACAGTGGTTACCTTTGAGAAGGGTGGGAGCATCAGGAGGGGCTTGGAAGGGGCTGGGGTTCTGATTATGTGGAATTTTTCTATCTGAGGTCACCTTGGGAAAATTCATCAGTTTCTGTTCTTTCCTGTATATTTGTTTTATTTCAATAAAAATGTCACATGCATTTTTAAAAAAAGTAAACAAAGAAATTACAGATTTTATAGACACAGAAAGTATTCATAACAGCATTTTATGGAAAAAAGATTATAAAACATTCATGTATAATATCCCATTTCCATTTTAAGTATTTGCAAATAAACACACACACAGTGGCACAGAAAACAGCTCAAGGGTTCTAGACTAAAATGTCATCAATGATGGTTTTTAGCTAATTATTGTTTTTTGTTCTGTTTTCAAATTTTTCCTATAATGAACCTGTATGATATTTTGCATCCTAAAGGGTAACGCAGATTTTCTTATTGGTTTGATCTTTTTACCCTGTGCGATCCAGCCACCCCCAGGTTCTGGCCAACCCAGAAACATCCACTCACCCATCTCAGATGCCAGGGCCCGCTCCAGGCAGAAGCTGGGCGCCTTCTGCTGGAGAACACTGTCCTGGCCAGACGGGGGGCCTCTGGGCTCGGCTTCTGGGTCTGCTGGGCTCGGAGGTTCTTCTGGGGACGGGAAGACCCCTGGTCTGGTGGTGGGGGGCTGCATCTCGGGGTACAGGCAGAGTGAAGGACTGGACTAACGTCCCTGGGGTGCTGGGGGCCCATGGAGAGAGAGACACATTGGGGTCACACAGAATGAGGCCACAACCTCCAAGCCCCTCCACATGCTAAACCGTCCTATCCTTTGGGACTTGGCAGCCCTGGCAGTACAGTATTTCTGAGGATGCATCTCCGTCACACACACATTTTCTTTATAAACTGCAGAGCTGTACACTTGCCTACTCATATACACAAAGTCATAAAGCTCAACTTAGTTTTTAGATAATATGCACAGCAATGAAGTTTGTAATCTTCCCTTACCACACGGCCCTGGGTAGACCCAGGGACCTTCTTCCGTTTCTGGAGGCTGTCACTCAACCTGGCGGCTCTGTCACGACACCCTCCCGGCACATCTGATTCATTCACCATTTCATCACCCATTTGTTCAACAAATTCCCAGTCTGTCGATACGTGGCGGAGTGACCTTGGGCAAGTCACTTTCCCTCTCCATTACATGAAGGCAATAACCCATCCTTGGTGGGGATGAAGTGTGGGGCTCTGAGAATGCCCAGACCCTGTTCTGAGCTCACAGGCATTTTGTTTCTCAGCCAACCCCAAGTGGGTAACACTGATGGGGTCCCCATTACCTGATCTGGGAGAGCCGGTGCTCTGGGGTCTGAGTGAGGGGTGACACTCTGCTGGTTTCTGAACCCACGAAGCCACTGTCTGTCTCCGGGGATGCCATCCAGGGCTCCTGAAAGAGACAGTGCTCCTTTAAATCTGAGGAATGTGCCCGGGGAACACTGGGAAACCCTTCCCCACCCCCCACCCCCCCCCCCGTGCTGGCCTGGGCCTCACATTCCAGAGGCTCACAGACAGGGAGGCTGGCCCAGCTCCCAAGAGCCAGGCCCTGGGCGTGCAGGGTCCCGAGGTGCTCAGGGCCTGGCATGAGCCCCGGGCCAACAGCAGGGACTCCACGCCCCGAGAGGACCCTGAGCACACCCCGTGTCCCTGAGGGGGTGGGAGCCAGGGCCCTTGGGAGGGAGACTGTCACAGACTTCCTGAACGGAGAAATAGAAAGAGGAGGAGGAGAACGCAGTCCCACTGTGAGAATGGGATTCTTCCAGGGTGGGCCTGGAATGCTGTGTTCTACCTGATTGCAGAAATGCCCGGGTCCCAGAATTGGGATCGGAGAAGGCAATGGCAACCCACTCCAGTACTCTTGCCTGGAAAATCCTATGGGCAGAGGAGTCTGGTAGGCTGTGGTCCACGGGGTCGCTAAGAGTCAGACACAACTGAGCAAGTTCACTTTCACTTTTCACTTTCATCCACTGGAGAAGGAAATGCCAACCCACTCCAGTGTTCTTGCCTGGAGAATCCCAGGGACGGCGGAGCCTGGTGGGCTGCCGTCTGTGGGGTCACACAGAGTCAGGACATGACTGAAGCTACTTAGCAGCAGCAGCATGAATTGGGAAAAACAAACTGATCAACCACGCACACTTCCAACACACCACGTCTAACGCAAGGGGCAAAGATCACCAACAGAGAGACCGGGTGTCTGCCCTCAATGAGTTCATAGTCGGGTGCATATTCCTTACCATGGGCTCATTAGGACTATAGGGGTGTGTGTGTGTGTGTGTGTGTGTGTGTACACATGCAAATGTATGTGTTTATTTTATTTTTGGATGTGGACCATATGGTCTTATTGAATTTGTTACAATATTGCTTCTCTTTTATTTTTTATTTATTTATTTTTTACAAGGCATGTAGGATCTTAGCTCCCTAGCAGGGATCAAACTTGCGCCCCTGCATTGAAGGGCTAAGTCTTAACCCCTGGGAAATCCCCATATGTGTTTTTTTAGGGGAGGATCCATCCCATAAGTCATATTTGCACAGTGATTTGTGATTCCTGTCGTAGTTTTAAAAGTGCCATTCTCATGGCACAAACTACTTGGAGTCAAAGACACCACCCCCACCTTCAGCTGTGCTAAGCGGGCTCAGAAAGATACAGGCACTGAGCTCCAGGTATCAGAAGAGAAAGAGGAGGTCCAGGTAGAGGGGGTGGAGGTACAGGGAGCCACAGCAGAGGTGGGAGCAGCAGGCATTCTAAGCAAAGGCCTGGAGGCAGGAGGATCCAGGAGATGCAGGGAGAGGCCCTGCACCCACGCATACCTCCAGCGGGGGCCCACTGGCCTGGTGCAGAGACTTTGGTGGGAGGCGCTCAGAGATGCCACTTCCCTCGAGGCTGGCCAGACTGCTCTGGTGGGACATTGCAGACTTGGGGCCCCAAGGATGGGGGGGCCTGCTGGGGCCGGGAGGGGCCTCCTCGGCTTTGCCCAGACCCTGCAGGTGCCCATCTCTGGTCACGGGTGCACAGACTTCTGCTGGCTTCACAGACACCGTCTGCTCCACGGTCTCCCTGGCAGGGAAGGAGAGGCATGGTGCCCCTGAGCCCTGGCATGGGCTGGGCAGCTCTGTCCTGGGAGCCATGCAATCCAGGACACAAGCTCTGGAGTCAGGCACCCTGCATCCTCACCCTGTGCTGCCGCCCTCTTGCTGTGTGACCCTGGGCAAGGTACCGCCCCTCTCTGAACCACACTTATCTCAACTGTAAAATGAGGATGCTGACAAAACCCACCCCATACACCGGGGCAGGAACCATGCGGAAATAGAGGTGCCAGAGTACCCTTTCCCAGGCTTCTGGAATTTGCCTTCCCTCTTTCCTATTCCAGCCATTTCCATCAACTTGCATCTACTCAAAAAGACCATGTCCCTGTCATAAACAGAAGACTAGTATTTTGTGTTACAGACAGAAGTTAACTTTGCAAATAAATACAAGGAATGTGAAAACAGCATTATCATAGTCTAGATAAATCCTGTTGCCTAGTAAAGGCTCTTGGCCTGAGGCCTGCTGGCTTTCTCTTTCTCTCTTTTAAAGGACGATCAAGAGAGGCCCTGAAGACTTTATAGTCCTGAGACTTTTTCCTCGTTGTACATGGAATCACTGAGACTAAGAGTGATGCTATTTAATGCTGCATCTTTCCTACCAGTCTCATCCCACACCTCCCTAAATCATTTCAAGTGCTATCAATGGTGTACATTTCATGGTTTGTAGAGACACTGAGCTGCAGGTCAGGAAAGCCGTTTCTAAACTGTAAAGGGCTGTCTAGCTCCTAGGACAGTTACTACCCCTGTGGTTTCTGAGCTGATGTGGGACCGGCGGAGAAAGCTCAGTGACCTACTCGAGGGGAACCCCGTGACTTCTCTCAGCCTGTGCCGGGGCTGCCTGGTGGGGAGCCTCGGGGCCACGGCTTTTCCTGGAGCTGGAGCCGGCCTGTCAAAACCCAGGGTGCAGCCCTGCCCCCTCCGCCTCCTCCTCCTCCATCCTCAGGGCTTCTGGAAGGGACTTCACACTGAGGTACCTGCAGAAAAACACAGAGGAGCGTGACTTCCAACCCACAAGGCCAGCAACATCCCACCACAGGGCCAGACGCCCTGGCCTCGGGCCTGGTGGGCACTCACCGCTCCAGGAGGCCATGGAAATCCTGCTCCACCCGCAGCTCCTTGTGCCTGAGCGGGGCCGGGAGGCCCAGCGGCCCGTCCTCTGCCTCATTGCTGGGAGTGCTCAGATCCGAGTTCACGTGCAATAGGTGGGGGCCAATGCTGGTGGCGTCGGGCTGGGGCCAGAAAGGAGGAGGGGCAGAGATTCAGCAGATAGCTAAGACCACTCTTTAAGGACCTACCTTATGCCAGGCTCATGCTGGGTGCTGAAGAGCAAGAAAGAGGTTAGATTCACTGGCCTGTTACTCTTTTCCTGTGTATGGAAGAAGGGACGGGGTCATTGATCAAAACCAGCTGCCGTGAGTGTGCTGTGTGCCAGGCCTGTACAGATATCACTTGGCAACAATCCCACCAGTATACAGGCTCTTACAGCCCATTTTACAGACAGGTACTCGAGGCTCAAACGATTTGCCTAAAGCCATACAGCAGCAAGGGGCAGTGCCAGGATTTGAACCCAGATTTTCATTCCAGTGTGAACACGCAGCCGCTCAAAACACCTTCACTGTGGGAGCAGGGGAGTCCTTCAGGATAATGCCCTAGAGACGGCCATCTCCCATAGGGCTGTGATGTGGGCTAGAGGCAATTCTACAAAGCCCCTTCTGTGTATGGTTCTTACCTAGTGCAGCCATCTCTGTGAATAGTCTCCAGATCCACCTGGGTCTACAAGCTAGAAGCCTGGAGGTCATCCTTCGCTCCTTTCCTCTCACCATCACCCCAACTCCAGTCCAGTGCAGCTTCTAAACCTCTCTCAAGTCCATGCATGTCTCTGCACCTGCCCCACCACCTCCCCAGCTCTGAAGGTGAAAGCGTTAGTCTCTCATTCATGTCCAACTCTTTGTGATCCCATGGACTATAGCCTGCCAGGCTTCTCTGTGCATGGGGTTCTCCAGGCAAGAATACTGGAATGGGTAGCCATTCCCTTCTCCAGATGATCTTGCTGACCCAGGGATCAAACTTGTATCTCCCGCAGAGCAGACAGTCTCCTGCATTGCAGGCAGATTCTTTACCATTTGAGCCACCAGGGAAGTCCAACCTGCAAGCCCTCTTATATCATCCCCTGCTGAAAAAACAGCAGAGTTTAAAACCATCCCCTGATGTGACCACATACCTAACTCCTAGGGCCCCTACCTGCCTCTCCAGCCACATCTCTTAGACAATGGGCCCCTCACTGTCTATACCCTAACCACAGGGCCTTTGCATAGGCTGTTTTTTCTGCCAGATTTTTTTTTTCTTCTTCTGCACCTAGTAGTTCCTACTCCTTTTCAGATTTCATTTAAACATGACTTCCTCAAGGAAAGTTTTTCTGACTCCTTAATGAACTCAGATATGTTAGCTTGTTATCTACTTGGTGTAGAACTCCATAATTCTCCTTCACAGCACCAATCAAAATTAAAGTAACAAGTTTAACTCTACAGAAAATTCCATGAGGGTGAAAGTGTTAGTTGCTCAGTCTGACTCTTTGTGTCTGACTCTTTGCTATCCCATGGACTGTAGCCTGCCAGGCTCCTCTCTCCGTGGAATTCTCCAGGCAAGAATACCGGGGTGGGCAGCCGTTCCTTCCTCCAGGGGATCCTCCCAAGCCAGGGACTGAACCTGGGTCTCCTGAGTTGCAGGCAGATTTGTTTCCATCTGAGCCACCAGGGGAGCCCACGAGGGTAGAGGCCACCTGTTATTTTGGTTGCTTTCTACTGAATTCCCACCATGTGTCTTGAGTGTCGGCATATGGTACAAACTTCTCAGATGTCATGAAGCTACTAATAGAGAAACCAATGAATGGAGGAACAGTCTACTACGGTTGGGTAAGGAGGTACCTCAGGACCGGAGGGCCTGGATGGCCGATGTGCGGGTTTGTTCCAAAGAAGAGGGCGGGTCTGTTGGCTGGTGGGGGAGGGAGTGGCTGGAGGGCTGTCCAAAGCCAAGTCTGACCCGACTTGCCCAGGCTCCTGCTCGCTGTGGTCCATGAGGTCCTTCAGCTCATCCAGGCGAATTCCCAGCTGGAATATCTCTGCCTCCAGCTCCCTGGAACAAGGAAATGTCAGCGGGTCTCGAAGGCTGTGCTTTAGAGCAGAGAGTCCAGAAATGCCCATGGAAGGCCCATCTGACATCATCATTTAGATTATGAATAAACAAGATAAAAGCAGACTCCACTGGGAATAAGGAGGCTCAGCCCAAGTTCCCTTCTGCCACCAGCTGGGTGTAGGACCTTGTGTAAATCCCTTTCCCCTCTGGCCTCAGTTTCCCCATTCTCCAGTGAGGGGATTCCACTCTTATCTCCAAGGGCACTTCTCATGGCAGGGAGTCCAGAAGTACACAGATCTCAGCCTTTGAATATCCCCCATCTGGACATGCTGCTAATTGGGATGGGATTTCTCCCCACTTCTCAAGTGTGTGAATTAAGGATGAAGCGTGCCCCACCTGGGGCCTGGCCCATCTGTCCTCCCAGGCCTCCCTCCCCAGCAGGTACCTGTCAGGATCAAATCTCCTGGGTGTTTCCTTGGAGCCGGCAAGCTGCTGGGACAGGTGCCGCTCCCTGCAGGCCTTCAGGTAGTCCTCCTCCAGGGCCGCGTGGGCAGCCTTCAGCTGCTGGAAGACCTGAAACCAGACAGGCCAGTAAGACTCGAGTGCCCAGGCCCTGTGGGCTCCGTCCTTGCAGACACAGTGGATGAGCTGCTTGTGGGTGCGTGGGATGGCTGTGGGACTCACCCTGGACTGCGGAGACCTCTGGGCTCCAGAGTGTCTAGAAGGCTGGGGTTGGTAGCCTCTGGAACCTGTTTGCCCTTGTTGATCTCCCTGCCCTTAGACTGGCAGGACAGAGAGGCACAGCTTAGAGCCTTGGCATGAGCCCCAGAGGATGCCAGTCTTCCCTGGGTAGACCCGTAAGAATCCTGATGCTCCATGATGGTCACAGCGTCAAAAATACTATCGCTGTATCGCCATACGGAGAAGGCAGTGGCACCCCACTCCAGTCCTCTCGCCTGGAAAATCCCATGGACGGAGGAGCCTGGTGGGCTGTAGTCCATGGGGTCGCTAAGAGTCGGACATGACTGAGCGACTTCACTTTCACTTTTCACTTTCATGCATTGGAGAAGGAAATGGCAGCCCACTCCAGTATTCCTGCCTTGGGAATCCCAGGGACGGGGGAGCCTGGTGGGCTGCCGTCTATGGGGGTCGCACAGAGTCGGACATGACTGAAGCAACTTAGCAGCAGCAGCAGCAGCAGAATCACCATAAAAACCTACTTCTTGAGAGGCCTTAGTTCCTCATACTTGATTCTCAAAACTGTGGGCTTTGGAATATAAGTCACTCTTCTCCTGAATCCAATACATCCTGTTGGATAATACACCCAACAGATGTATTATCATCACCGTCATACTATTGATAACGATAACTGACATTTACGGAGCACTGAGGCTTTGTCTAAAGGACGCTGCATTATTCATTCAATCTTCAGCATAACCCTAATGAGAAGGGGAATTTATCATCTTCATCTAAATGGGAGGAAACTCAGGCACAGAGAGGTTACTTAAGTTGGTGAAGGTCACACAGTGAGTGAGCAAGTTGTAGAGTTAGGATTTGAACCCAGGCCCTCGAGCTCCAGAGCTCATAGTCCCAACCATTGCACGAGGCTCCCACAGGCTCCTATAGTAAACGTGAAGCTAGTTAACTCTTGGCTAGAACCACGGGAGGTGGGACCATTATCCCTGACTTCTTATCATCCTCATCTCGCTCATTCTATGCTGACGACAGAGGTTGGCCAAGGACAACCTAGAGGCTCATCCCCAGTCTAGCTTGATCTTCCAACAGCTCTCAACTTCCCTGGATATGGAGGAATTAGAAGAGGGGGAAGAAAAGAATAATTTTGATTTTCAAGGTCCTTGACTATCTACTCAATGGGATAATACAATCCATGTGACATATCTTGTAGCTGGAGCATGTGCGCAACATCTGTATAGCAACATGCATGCCTGTGGAGTCACTTCAGCTGTGTCCAGCTCTTCGCAACCCTGTGGACTGTAACAGGCCAGTCTCCTCTGTCCGTGGGACTGCCCAGGCAAGAATACTGGAGTGGGCTGCTCTGCCCTCCTCCAGGGGATCTTCTCCACGCAGGGATGGACCCGCGTCTCTTACCTCTCCCGCGTGGGCAGGTGGGTTCTTACCACTAGTGCCACCTGGGAACCCCATATAACAACACAGTAACTGCTAATATCATCACAGTGAAAACTATCAAACCAAGGATGTTGCATCTGCCCCTCCCAGTCCTCCCCCTCAGCTCCTCTCCCTTACCCTGCTCTATGCCTTGAGCATCAGCTGAGCTCCCAACCTGCTGGCTTCCCCTGGGGTCTTTCTAGGGAGGCATCTATTAGAGGTCAGAGGGTGGGAGGGGAGAGACCTGGAGAGAGCAGCTTCAGGCAGGTGTGAGTCCCTGGGCTTCCCTGTCCCTTGTCGGGCCCCCTGAGGCTGCCACCCACATCCCTGCTAACAGCTCCTTCACTGATCCCCACACCCGCAGCTTTGAGAGCTTCAGCTGCTCCCTGGGACCCTGTCTGATGCAGCAGAAATCTAAATTTTATGAGTGATCATGCTGCTGCTGCTGCTGCAAAGTCGCTTCAGTCGTGTCCGACTCTGTGCGACCCCACAGACAGCAGCCCACCAGGCTCCTCCGTCCCTGGGATTCTCCAGGCAAGAATACTGGGGTGGGTTGCCATTTCCTTCTCCAATGCATGAAAGTGAAAAGTGAAAGTGAAGTCACTCGTCATCTCGGACTCTTAGCGACCCCATGGACTGCAGCCTACCAGGTTCCTCCGTCCATGGGATTTTCCAGGCAAGAGTGCTGGAGTGAGGTGCCATTGCCTTCTCCATGAGTGACCATAGTTACCTAGAAATACTGAAGTCCAGAAGGAAATAAGCCAATAATGGTTAGATTAGGGGGTCTCTTCGCCTCCCCATCCCCAGTTTTCAAGCTTTAGCAATCACTTTGATAATAAAGAAAATTTTAAAAGAAAATGCCTTTTCCTGGTTGTCGACAGGTAGGATAATCAGTGGGGAGCTGGGCAGGGCAGTGGTTACGATCCTGGACTTGGGAATCAGATCTCCGTCTGGGCTGTACTGCCTACTGGCTGTGTGGTCTTCAAGTCACCTCTCTGGGTTTCCGTTCGTTCCAGTTATGTGGGGTGATGACTGTAACTGCTTCGTCGGGTTTTTATGATGATAAAATGAATTAATGTACATCAAGGGCTTGCCACAGAGCCTGGCACACCGCCACCGCTGCATACTAAGTGGTGACTGTTGTGCTCTAGTGATCATTATCATGGAAAGCGAAGCAGGGGCTGTCTGTTCAAAAGGGAGACACGGTGTCTGGGATTCCCCGGTCTGTCTTGCAGCAAACAAGGCTTTGGAGGCTGTGCTTTGGGACACAGAGCAGCCGTCTAGCAGCTCCGCGGCATGCTCTGAGGTGGACTGTACCTTGAGCTGGTCCCGGGGTGTCAGCCGTCCTGCGTGTATCAGCTCTATAACGGACTCCACCTGGGCATTGGCGGGGGAAGGAAGAACGCTCCATTAATCCAGGATCAGGTGAGTTCTGCCGACTCCCACACTTAGCCACAGTCACACTTCGGCATAGGGAGCTGCGTCTCGCCTCGGGACGTGGGTTTTCTGACGAGCGCAGAGAAGCAGGTGCCGGAAACAGGCTCCAGCCCCGGCTCTGGCCATGGCAGCCTTGGGGGAAAATCTAAGCGGAGCTTCCAGGATTTGATTTTATTTCACTCCTGTGCATGAAACCTGTGAGGCAGGATATTAGCTGCATCCTGGTGGGGGTGAGGAGACAGGAGACAATCCGGATGCCTATCCGAGGAATAGTGTGCAGCCGTCCAGAGGAGGCAGGCACGTGGGTGTGTGTTCTCACGCATAAATGCCGCCATGAACTACTTTCAGCATCAGATCAAGGTACCTGACAGTGTATGGCCTGCTACCATCTGCTATAAATACAGAGACAATAAAGAAGGAAAAATGCAAATACAATTGCTTATATATTATAAACTACCTCTAGAAGGATGAAAGAAACTAAAATATTAACTGCTTCTGGGGAAGAGAACTGGATGGTGTGGGGGACAGGGAGAGGAGGAAGGTTTTCTACTATATATATTCTCTGAACTTGGAACAAAGTGAATTTATTGCCTACTCAGAAATATACAAATTTGAGATACTAAAAAAATCCAGGTACAACATACTGTATATACTTATGTGACCATTTCTATAGATACATGTGCGTTCATTAAACATTTGGTACAAAGCAGAAGGGCAAGAGTGGGAAAGAAAATTTCACTGAATGTATTCTTTTCCCTGTGTGATGTCTTTACCAGGAGTATAAAAAAAAATTGAATTAAGGGAAAAAGGCAAAGACAATTTGTAGATTTCTCGGAAAGCTCTAGATCAGTGCCAAAGTATACAACTTTTCCTAATATAATTACATTATATAGCTTATATAACATATAAATCTGAAGCATAGTACAAGCTACATATGTAATTTAAAATGTTCCAGTAACCATACTAAAAATGTGAAAAGACATAGGTGAATTAATTTTAATAAGATATTTTATAAACCTAAAATATTATTTTGGCATGTAATCAAATGTAAAAAAAAGTATTGAAATGCTTTACAGTACACAGGACAAGGAGAAATGTCTCTCCAGTTACAGGACCCAGAATGGTGGGGATAAAGAGGAATAAAGTTCATGTTGCTACAACATGGATGAGCCTTGAAAAGACTGTGCTAAGTGAAAGAAGCCAGATGCAAAGGACAAACGGTACGTAAATCCATTTATATGAAAGGTCCAAAACAGGTAAACACAAAGAGACAGAATGGAAGCCCAGGTGGTGCTCCTGGTAAAGAACCTGTCTGCCAGTGCAGGAGATGCTGGAGACAGGGTTCGATCCCTGAGAGGAGGCGATCCCCTGGAAAGGGCATGGCAACCCACTCCTGTGTTCTTGCCTGGAGAATCCCATGGAGAGAAGAGCCTGGCAAGCTAGAAGAGAGTCAGACACGACTGAAGCGACTTAGCACGTATTCAGAGAGACAGAAGGCAGAGGAGCAGCTGACTGGGGCTGGGGGAAGGGAAATGGGAAGTGACTGCTTAATGGATATGGAGTTTCTTAGTGGATGATGAAGATGTTCTAAAGTCCATCGTGTTCATGGCAACACCACTATGAAATACTGAGAGCCACGAGGCATTAACTTTAAAAGACTGAACCGAATGTCATGTGAATTATATTTCAGTAAAGTTGTTACCAAGAAAGAAAGAAAAGAGAATGGTAGTGTTTATTTGAAAGAATTTGTTTTATGGACGTGGTGATACAACTATTGCGTCTCCCTTTTGCATTGACTACTAGGAAGTTTAAAGCCAAATGTGAATCTGATAAAGTGTTCAGGGTCTTTGTTTATTCACTTCTCGATAAGGTCATTTTATTTTTTTCCTACACATACTTCCCCTTTACCCCAGTTTCCTCGCTTCTGTTTTCAGAATGTGGTTATAATGCGGGTATTTTCTAAGCCGCTTTGAAGTGCTTTTGGGAAAAGGCCAAGAGTATAGTTATAAACAATAATAAATTCATAGTTATTTCAATGAAAATGAAAAGGCCTCTTGAGAAGTAACTGAGAATTGATTCCATAATGAAAAGAACTAGAGAAGTGGGGTGATCCAAAGAGGAAAAAGGAAAGTAAAGGTTCCATAACCCTTCCAGAATCCTGAAAAGCTGAAAGACTCCCCCAGGAGTGAACCAGGAGATACTTTCAAGCAGTTAGACAGAGTTTGATGAGACACAGGGCCAAAAGGGAGTTAAACCTAGCACTAGGTGACAAGGGAGGAGCCTGGAGCTTTGTGGCCTCCTAAAACCAGCAGGGAAATCCCAAGTTAACTCCTGCAGGGAGTGATGAGCGCCTGGCACACAGACCGCCCCTCCTCCAAGCAGGTAGAGGCTCTCCTTTCTCCGAGGGAAGTCTGTCTACCATGGGCAAGCTGGGGTTCCACTCACCTTGGTCAGGAACCGGCTGGCCTGAGAAGCCAGCTCCTGGGCCCGCTCCGCTGAGGGCTGGTCCTGGGCAATGCCCCCTGCATCCTCCTGAAGCCACCCTAGGGTGGGCATGCTGGGGGGTGAGGAGGGGCTCAGATCTCCTCCAGCTGATGGTGACCCTGGAATACACAGTCACTACATGCTGGGGCCAAGAACAGTCCTTCCTGAGGCTGAGAGACTGGTGCTCAACTTCAAAACCACCACCTGTGTCCTCCAGTAACAGCTCAGCCTTCTCACGATCTCCCCGCCTTTCTGTTGGCCCCAGGAAGTGACCTGGGCAGTGTTGTCCCCCATTTATAGGCAAGGACAAGGTGCAAATTTGCCCTGGATCACACAGCTAGAGGCCAACCAGACCTCTGGGTTCCCAGTCAATAGTGTGGGCTTCAGCTCAGAAGGACGGAGGTTCAATTCCCGACCCTCCTCTGTAGCGGAGTGACCTTCCTCATGTTGTCACCTCGCCAAGCCTTGGTCGCCTTAGCTGTCAGTGTGGTAACCCCAGTGGGGCCTCAGCAGGCTGATGTGATTGACTGAGGCCGTGCATGGCAAGGCTTGGCGCAGAGTCTAGCCCGACGTGGGCTCTACTGTGATGATGCACTTTGTCGTACAAATTGCCTAAGACCACCCAGCTGCTAAGTAGAGAGAGCTAGGGCTTCATCCATGCAGCTCTGGCTCAGAGCAGACATTTCCACATCTCCATCTGACCTCTTCAAGTCACAGGGCCCAGAGAGTGGCCTCACCTCCCTCCCTCTCTTCCCCAGCCTGAAGCTAGTGCCACCCTGGGGTGGCCAAGTGTCCCCAGAGCAGTCACGACAGAGAGGCCTCCAGACACATCTCCCAGACTCACCTGAAGCCTCAGAGGCCTGCGGGCCCTCAGTGGGGCCCACATACCACTTCACAGAGTGGGGCTGTGGGATGGTGAAGGACAAGACCTTGGTCCCCTGGGGCATCGTCCCGCATGGATGCTGTGGCTGGGCCGGGCGGGTCCGAGTACAGGTTCACCTGTCGGGGGGGGAGGCATGGCAGAGCCCAGTCAGAGGTGGGGCAAACCACCCAGAAGGCATCCCTTCATTCATGCCATCACTCAGGTGCTCAATAAAGATGGATAATAAATGTAAATAAATAAAAATGGATAATAACTACTGCCTTTCAGTGGAACCTATAGGTGGGGGCCAAACACTGGGCCAAGGGCTTACACATCCTTTTCTTCTGTCTTTATGGCAGTCCTGAGAGGGAGGGACCACAGGTCTATTTTACAGAAGGGGGAACTGAGACTCAGAGAGGCTGAGTTACTTACTCAAAATCTCCAACGGAAAAATCCTTGGGCTGGGATTATAACCCTGCTTTCACTCCAGAGGCTATGGTTTTCCATATTAATAATCGTATTAATTTTGTTATGATTTATAATATAATCTATTTCTGCTTTATTGACTATGCCAAAGCTTTTGACTGTGTGGATCACAAGAAACTGTGGAAAATTCTGAAAGAGATGGGAATACCAGACCACTTAACCTGCCTCTTGAGAAATCTGTATGCAGGCCAGGAAGCAACAGTTAGTTGCAACTGGACATGGAACAACAGACTGGTTCCAAATAGGAAAAGGAGTACGTCAAGGCTGTATACTGTCACCCTGCTTATTTAACGTATATGCAGAGTACCTCATGAGAAAAGTTGGACTGGAAGAAACACAAGCTGAAATCAAGATTGCCGGGAGAAATATCAATAACCTCAGATATGCAGATGACACCACCTTTATGGCAGAAAGTGAAGAGGAACTAAAAGCCTCTTGATGAAAGTAAAAGAGGAGAGTGAAAAAGTTGGCTTAAAGCTCAACATTCAGAAAACAAAGATCATGGCATCCGGTTTCATCACTCCATGGAAAATAGATGGAGAAACAGTGGAAACAGTGTCAGACTTTATTTTTGGGGGCTCCAAAATCACTGCAGATGGTGATTGCAGCCATGAAATTAAAGGATGCTTACTCCTTGGAAGAAAAGTTATGACCAACCTAGATAACATATTCAAAAGCAGAGACATTACTTTGCCTACTAAGGTCCGTCTAGTCAAGGCTCTGGTTTTCCAGTAGTCATGTATGGATGTGAGAGTTGGACTGTGAAGAAGGCTGGCGCCGAAGAATTGATGCTTTTGAACTGTGGTGTTGGGAAGACTCTTGAGAGTCCCTTGGTCTGCAAGGAGATCCAACCAGTCCATTCTGAAGGAGATCATCCCTGGGATTTCTTTGGAAGGAATGATGCTAAAGCTGAAACTCCAGTACTTTGGCCACCTCATGCAAAGAGTTGACTCATTGGAAAAGACTTTGATGCTGGGAGGGATTGGGGGCAGGAGGAGAAGGGGACGGCAGAGGGAGAGATGGCTGGATGGGATCACTGACTCGATGGACGTGAGTCTGAGTGAACTCTGGGAGTTGGTGATGGACAGGGAGGCCTGACGTGCTGTGATTCATGGGGTCGCAAAGAGTCGGACACGACTGAGCGACTGAACTGAACTGAATCATATTGTAATCAAATAGCATTTAACAGATGTAAAGTATAATCACTTTACAATAATATGATCATTATTATTTTTATTAATAAAAACATTTCTAAGAATTATCATTACATTGATTTTTAGCTGTTTCAATGAATGCATAAACCAACAAGTGAAGGAATTGTTGCTCGGTTGTAGCAGATCTCCATCACTTGAGGATGGATTTCATATGGTAACAGTCCAGCATGTGGGAGAGAGGAAGAGAGTTAGGCAGATGGCCATGGAAGACCATCTGAGGTTAAAGACCTGAGTGCCATATAGAGGTTTAAAGCAGAGCCTGGCAGACTATGGTTTGTTTTGACGAACATGGTTTTAGTGAACGTAGCCACACGTGCTTGCTTTATGTATTGCCTGTGGTTGCTTTCATGCTATAATGGCAGAAATGAATCGTTGCCACAGAGAATGTACGGCCCACAGAGCTGAAAATAATCACTATCTGGCCCTCTAAACAGGAAGTCCGCTGATCCCTGGCTTAGTGGATGAGCTCTGTAGTGCCTGGGTCCACGTCGAGGCTCTACTACCGGCTTCGAGTCCTAGAACAGCTGATTGAACTAACCTGTCTGTGCCCAAAGTGAGTGCTCAGTGAACAGCAGCCACCCTCATATCTGGCATCATTGGCAGCATCACCATCGCCATCACCATCACCACCACTACCACCGTCGTCGTTGCCATGGTTATTTACGTGGCCCTCATGGAGGCAGGTCCCTGAAAAAGCTCCTCTCCTGTGGTGCCTCAGTGCCCACCCGGTCCTCGACATCAGGCAGCTGATCTTACTACCCTCTGCTGCCCTAAGGTCAGGAGTGGACAGTTCAGAGTGGGCTCCCAGGCCTACAGACAGGGCAGCCTCTCCTGCTTAAGCTGCTCTTCACGTCCTGGCCATGGCAGAGAAATCTCCAAAGTGAAGGACAATGGCCCAGCCATGGCTTGGCCCCTGCTGCCTCCCCCCTCTTTCAGGCCCAGCCTCTGATGAGAACAAAGCTGGATTTTAATAATCCCCTTGGCCATCTGCTCAGGCCCGCCTGGGGACTTGTCCCCCAGCACCCCTCTCCTCCCAAGGTGACCCAAATCTGCGGAAGGCCTGGCCCTGCTGCATGCTCCCCCTTGCCCTACCCTGCCCATCCCCTAGCCTCAGCCTGGCTGCCCCAAAGACCCAACCTGGGGGAGCAACAGGAACCAGCAGTTCTCAGTACCTCTGTTTCCCCAGAGGGACCAACGGCCTGTGTGGAGGCCCAGGGAAGCGGAGAGCTGGGGGGTGAGTGTGGGCAACCGCTGAGCTGCTTCAGGCCTGCCCCTCCCAACCTGTCTCAAGACACGGGCAGGACCTAACCCAGGCCCCCCACAATCCCCCCACCCGTTTAAACCCGGGCATCCCATGGAGCTCCCTGAGGCTGGACTAGCTCCCTCAAGGGTGTTAAGCAGAGAAGGGCGGACCAGCAAGGGTGGGAAGCAGCGGGTTAAATAACAGACTATTCTCAGCACAGCTGGGTTTCACACAGCCTTTAAAATGCTAATAGGCTTTATGAAAGGGGCGGGAGTGGGGAGAATAGGAAACATTTCCTCAACCCCTCAGAACACACAAACCTCCCCAGCCCCACTCCCCACTCCATCCCTCCCCCCACCCTTGCATCCCCACCCCCCACCTCCACCAGGAGCTTGCAGGACACACACTTCGGGAAAGACGCTTTTGTGTCGTGTCCCCTGATTCTCTCGGGGTAACTTCTGATCTCAACCCCTCCAGACTCTCCTACAGCTGAGATGGGGGACAGCAGCTGGAGGGAGGTGGCCCCCAGGGCAGCGGACGCACAAAGTGAAGTGAAGCGAAACTCGCTCAGTCGTGTCCGTGTCTGTGTCCGACTCTTTGCGACCCCATGGACTATACAGTCCATAGAATTCTCCAGGCCAGAATACTGGAGTGGGTAGCCTTTTCCTTCTCCAGGGGATCTTCCCAACCCAGGGACAGAACCCAGGTCTCCCGCACTGCAGGTAGATTCTTTACTGGCTGAGCCAGGGCACACCTATAAATTCTGACCCTAAGCTGGTCCCCGGGCTATGACTCCTGATCAGCCCTATCTCCCTGCCTCCACCCCAGACCAGATCCAGCGGAGCCCCCAGGCCAGGCCCTGGGACTCCCTGGTCAGCCACCTCAGCGGCAGAAACCAGGATCATCTAGTTTGGCTCTGTTAAACCTAAAAAATAAGTACATAAACTCGTAAGCCTAAAAAGACAGTCAACCTGGAAGTGGGCTTTGCAACCAGAACACTGGGCTCAAACCCCAGCTTTGGCACCTGCTTGGCGAGTGACCTTGGGTGAATCCCTTAACCTCTGTGCCTCAGTTTCCCCAGTGGTAGATGACTTAGGACAGTGGTCAGTAAGCATCGCTTATTGCTATTGTTATTACACTGTAATATCCTCATTCTGCCTTGTCCCTATGCCTCTGCCACATACCTTGCCAGGGCCTGAGCAGAGCTCACCCAGGCATGGCGAAAAGCAGTGCCTACTCTGGAATCAGGCAGAGTTTAATCCCCCACTTTAATCTCTTACCAGCTGTGGAAAGGTTGCACAAACCACTCCAACTGGCCAAGCCTCAGTTTCCTCTTGTGAAGAGGATCAAATGAGTTGACCCTGGCAGTATGCTTAGCCTGGGGCCTGGCAGCTTTACAGCTCAGCAAATGCCAATCTCCTTCCCCTGGTCCTCACCGGTTGCTGCTCCTCTACTGCTGTGCCTGGCCTGGGTCTCCAGGGTCACATCCCTGGCCTGGGGTCCAGGCCTCCCCCTGGGGGCTCTGAGCAGAGTGAGTGGCTCAGCTGGCTGCAGGGAAAGTCATTCCAGCCAGCTCAACCTCAGTTCAGTTGAGTTCAGTTCAGTCGCTCAGTCGTGTCTGATTCCTTGCAACGCCATGGACTGCAGCACACCAAGCCTCCCGGTCCATCGCCAGCTTACAGAGTTTACCCAAACTCATGTCCATTGAGTTGGTGATGCCATTCAACCATCTCGTCCTCTGTCGTCCCTTTCTCCTCCTGCCTTCAGTCTTTCCCAGCATCAGGGTCTTTTCAAATGAGTCAGTTCTTTGCATCAGGTGGCCAAAGTATTGGAGTTTCAGCTTCAGCATCAGTTCTTCCAATGAATATTCAGGACTGATTTTCTTTAGGATAGACTGGTTGGATCTCCTTCCAGTCCAAGGGACTCTCAGCAGCTCAGCCTGCAGAGGCAGTAACACTTTTGTCTCTGTGAGCTGGCCTCCTTGGCGAAGGCTCTGAGCAGGAAGCCATCCTGGGGTTTCCTGAGCCTGGACAGAGCTCTGGACACAGTGAGAGGCCCGGCTGGAAACTCCAGATCCCCAAGCTCTGCGGACCTAGTGAGGCCCCTCCCCCACTCAGGCTCCAGGTCCTTCTCAGCATGCTGGCACTTGAGTCCTGCCTGTACTGTTCCCCAAGGCAGGGGAGAGGATTGTTCAGCTTCCAGGAGAGTCGAGCTGACCTGTACTCACCCTTCTCTTGTGGAGAATTCTCAAGCCAAAGAATCACTTTTTCTAGAAAGCAAAAGCAGGTGAGCGAATGCTGCACCACTCCTGGCCTCTTCTGCCTTCCCTTTCCCCACACTCGGTCTGGGGTACCAGCCATGCCGGCGTCCCCACGTGGTGAGTCCCCACTGGGTCGGGGGAAATGTCCAGGAGGTGCACACGGCTGTGACCCCATTGAGTTCCCCTGTTCATGCCTACTCTGTGCCTGGCACCCAAGGGCACCCAATGAACACCTTCATTTTAATACTATTAATATTCTCTAATTCTTAGATAAGTACTTCCAAAACCCAGACTCATTCCTTTTTAAAGAGTAAAGGAGGAAGGTAGGAAAGGAGGGAGGGAGAAGATATTCTCAGCCTCTCTTCTTGACCTTGACCTTTGGCAAACTCTGCCCCTTTTGGGGTCCTGATTCTCCAGTCTGTGAGACAGGGGACCTGATGACCAGATCCTTTCTCCTTGGACCTTCTAAGAGCCTATGACAGTGTGGTTTCCCCAGAAGGGATGTCTCATCAAGCCCCCTCAACAGTCCTCCAGCTCTCTCTTCTGCCCCTGAATCTGACTCAGAGAGCTGAAAGAAGCCTTAAGACATGGGGGTGGGGAGGGGGGCCGCCCAGTGGCTCCCAGGAGGCCTGCTGTTGTTCAGTCCCTAAGTTGTGTCCAACTCTTTGCAACCCCACGGACTGCAGCACTCCAGGCTCCCCTGTCCTCTGTCTTCCAGAGCTTGCTCAAATTCATGTCCATTGAGTCAGTGATGCTATCTAACCATTTCATCCTCTGTTACCCCTTTCTCCTTTTGCCTTCAGTCTTTCTCAGCATCAGAGTCTTTTCTAATGAGTTGGCTCTTTGCCTCACTCAGGTGGCCAAAATATTGGAACTTCAGCCTCAGCATCAGTCCTTCCAATGAATATTCAGGATTGACCAGTTTGTTCTCCAAGCAGTCCAAAGGACTCTCAAGCGTCTTCTCCAACACCACAGTTCAGAAGTATCAATTCTTCAGCACTCAGCTTTCTTTATAGTCCAACTCTCAGATCCACATATGACTACTGGAAAAACCATAGCTTTGACTATATGGACCTTTGTGGGCAGAATGATGTCTCTGCTATTGAATACGTTCTCTAGGTTGGTCATAGATTTCCTTCCGAGGAGCAAGTGTATTTAACCCCTTTTACAGTTGTGCCCAAGGAGGCCAGGATAGAAAGGATCTGCCTGTGTCAGGAGGATGTGGGGGCGTGGGGAAGTCTTGCTACTAGAACAGGGCCCCTCTGCTTTCTCAGCATGGCAGCCTTGGCAACACGTCACAGAAGAAGAGTTGCTAGATGGTGGAAAGCAGCCCCCTGGCAGGAAGAGGGTCTCGGAGCAGGATGGGGGCAGCCTGGGTGGGGGCCCTGAGAGAGGAGGCAAGTGAGAGGGAGGGTCTGCTCTCTGCACCCCAGCTCCTACCCCCTCCTCCACTGCTGCTTGATGAGGCAAGAGGCCCGTAGGCAGAAGCAGGAAGCCAGGAGGGACTGCGACAAGTCCCACTTCCTGCCTCACCCCAGAAAGGGAAGGTCTCAAGTGTAGCATTCACAGCCTCCCCTAGACGAGTGAGGACTGGGCAGAGTGTGGGGGCAGATTTCCCCCTCCACACTCCCTCTCCCGCACTAGACATTCAGAATGGGGAGAGAGGCTGTGGGTGAGAAGGCAGGAGAGGAGAAAGGCAAAGGGGAGTATCAGCCCCAGTGTTTGAGCAGAAATTCTGCACTACTCCTCTGGGGCTCAGAGAGTCCAAGTAACTTCCTTAAGGCCACAGAGCTAGTCAGTAATGGAGACAAGAGTTGTACCCAGGTGGTCTTACTGCAGAGTTTATCTAGAAGGAGAGCTTCTGGTGAGATTCTTGGGCACCCCAGATTCTAGGATTCGAGGACTCAGAGCTCATCAACAGCCTGGAGAGGGCAGGTTGCCACCCCAGGGTCACAGAGTAACCCTAAATTAGAACAAGGAAGGACCGCGTCCCCTAGCCCCAGGGTCTCTGGAGGCAGGAGGCAGTGGCTAAGGAAAAGCGTCATCTTGCGGGGCTGGGCCCACGCCTCCACCCCTCCACCCCTCCACCCCTCCACCCCTCCACCCTACCCGGCCCAGTACCTTGGCCCCGAGGCGCAGCTGGTCAATGGTGTTCTCGGCCTCAGCGTACTTGGTGAGGAGCTTGTGGTAGTCCTCCTGCGGGAAGGGGGCAACGAGGTCACACACTAGGCCTCTGACTGTGAGATTCCCCCACTCCAGGAATCCACTTCCCAAAGGGGGCCTCTGGGTGTCTTGGAGGGAGAGGGCTCAGTAGTGGCAGTTCAGCAGACCTCTGCAATACGACCCCATGGCCAAATTCTGGAGGGTCGGAGGCCACAGGACCACTCATCCACCAACCTGTCAGCCCCGACAGCAGTGATGGCCTCAGGGCCGGCTCGCTGCGATGCAACCCGGTCACAGAGAAGCTCAGCTACTTGCCTATCTGAACTCTCTGCCTGCGTGGGTCTTCCCCATGCCTCTACTCCCAGGAAGTGAGTAATATGTGCTTAGTAAATATTTTCGAATGGCTGATTGAATGAACCCTCTAAGGGTCCATTGGCAGGAAAGTAGAAGACTTGAAAATCACAGTTGCATTTACTCAGAGTTACAACTTGCCGTGAACAAAACTGAAGTGCTTCTTAAAACTAGTCGTTACAGAGGAAAAGCAAAAACAAATGTCACTGGTCACCTTTGAAGGAGGCCAGGGAACCGATGCATTGTTCTGAAAACTGGTCATTAGGACAGAATCCAGCATTTCTCCTGTCTTTCCCATGTGAATGAGCCCTTGGTAACCAAATAGTTGATGAAGGAAAGTTTTATTTTATAGAAGATTTCCAGCAAAAAAAAAAAAAAAAGGCAGGGTACTACCAGTCTGTCACCCTCAGTGAAAGCCTGGATCAAGGTAATGACCATCAGTATTAATTAACATCATGAATGAGACCAGCAGGCAGTTTACGCCTCCTGAAGGCACCACCTATGATGGGCTCTTGCCAAAAATCCCTACCCACATGGAACTACGATCGGTGGGAAATAAGCAAATGACTACAACCTGGAAACACCTCTAGTTCTAACTGGGCAAAACACAGGACAAAGAGAGGACAAGGAGACATATGAAAAGATACCAGAGGGTGTGTCATAAAACCCCAGAATGTGGGAGACTCTACAGGACAGAACTGGTTCCTTTAACAGAAAAATTACACAGAAGAAAGAGATTTGGCAGAAAATGCAAAGAAGGGACTTCCCTGGTAGCCCAGTGGTTAAGACTTTTTGTCTTCAAATGCAGGGGATTTGGGTTTGATCGTTCGCTAGGAAGTTAAGGTTCCACATACCTCTCAGCCAAAAAAAAAGAAAACCCAATAAAGACTTTAAAAATGGTCACACACACACACACACACACACACACACACACACACAGGCAGAAGGTGATGGTGAGAGACTTGAAGGCACAGCCACCAATACCTATCTGAGCCGTGTTTGGATGCTGATTCAAACAAACTGAAATAAGCCATTTATGAGACAAAGCGGGAGATCTGAATACTGACTGGACATTGGTTAATATTAAGGAATGGGCATTAGGTTTTAGGTAGGCCGATGATTATCTTTAAGAGAGATTCCTTATTGTTAGACATACACACTAAAATATTTGAGGGTTAAATGATTTGATGCCTGAAATTTGCTTCAAAATACCCCAGGGGTAGCAGGTGAGAGGAAGAAGAGGTGAGGCCATTGACGAAAAAGGTAGATATGGCTGTGTGATCAGGCTACGGGGGTTCATCACTGCTGTTTTCTCTCTTGTATGTTTCGAATTTTTCTTAGCTGGACTTGAAAACAAACACAGCTTATCCTTATAGCATGAGTGCAAGAACTGCTTTTTTTTTTTTTTAACAGGCTTGGGAGTATCTTCATCGCTGGAGGGAACACCCCATCACGAGCAGGGGGCTCCTGGATGGGCCCCCAGATCCCTCAGACTCCCCCATCCTATCCAGCCTCCAACCCACACCAGCAGGCTCCTTGGGGTGGAAGTGGGTCAGGCTTACCTGGAGCTGATGGACAAGCTTGGTGGCTTGCTCGGGTGTCTGAAATTCTTGGGGCACCCTGGTGATGGGGTGGGTAGGAGGTGGGTTCTTTCCGGGGTAGACGTCTCCACTGCTCAGCAGCACCTCCCGCACAATCTCAGCAGGAGACTTGAAGATCAGTGGCTTGGCAGGGCCCTCGGGCAGCCTGCTGCGGCTCCTGGCCTTGGGGGGCGGTAGCTCTCATCTTTGGGGAACTTCACTCTGGGTCCCACCTTGGAGAAATCAGGGAGCGGGTAGTTCCAGCCGCCCCCGGCCATACTTGGGGGCATCAGAAGATGTGTGGCCAGCCAGAGTGGCTCCTGGCCTGGGGGGTGGCCTGTCCTGCCGAGCTGGCCGAGGGGAGGGGTTGGGAGGGCTGATGGAGCCTGTGAATCGGGAAGGGAGTGGCTTAGGTGATATCCGTGTCTGCGTCCAGGACTGGTCCCCAGGCTGAGGGCAGGAGAGGCTGCTGGTTTCTCTCCTCCATCTATCTGCAGGACACTGGAGGCTCTGGGCAGGTGGTGCTGAGGATCCCTGGAATTCTGTGGGCGTTGCCAGAGCAACACTTCCTCCAGTTCTGTCGTTTGGGTTGAGGAGGTGGTGGCTGGGGTTCTGGGGTGAAGTTTCTGCCAGGGCAGTGGGCTGGGGGACATCAGTCTCTCCTTCCCAGGTAGAATCCATGTTGTCACTGGGGTGGTTGAGGCTCACAGTCCCACTGCTCCAGGACCTGGGCGAGCTGAAGTCAACAGTTGGGTTGACCTCAGAATGTTCTGGAAGTTTGTCTCCACTGGCTTGTTTGCTAGAAGCCACCCAGCCTGCAGGCTGACCCCAGTCCAGAGCAGTGGGGCTGGTGCTCCCATGGCCCCCTGAGCTGAGAAAGGTCTCATACCCCAACCTCGGGGAGCTCTCTCCAGCTTCCTGGACCCCAGAACCTTGCAGACCCTCACTTGGGTCCTCTTTGGTCATGTCCAGTTGAGGATCCTGCTGGGGGAGCCAGCTGAGAGGCAAGTTGGAACTTTCTGGGCTGTCCTCATCCTCTTCTTCAGACTCTGGAAAGACACATCATGGCTTCATATACACTAGACCTGGACTCACCGAGTCCCATTACCTAGGTCGTCTCAACCTCTGGGCTTTCATTTCCTTAATATGAAGTGATGGCAAGAAGCCCAGTAAATTTCCCCACATGGCCAAATACTTACCTACTACCTCATCTGGTGGTCTCAAAGGTCCTCCAACCTCAGTCCTTAAATCTGGTTGTCCCTCTAGTGTTTCCTGTCTCAGCAAATGGAAACATCACCCCATCCAACTGCACAAGGCAGAAACCTGCAGGGTGTCTTTGCTATTTCCCTTCCCCTAAACCCCACAATCCAACCTGTCACCTGCTCCTGTCCTGGTTACCTCCTAGGGTGCTCTCAAACTCACCTACTGCCCTAAAGTCTAGAACCACCAGCTTTGCCCAAGCTGATATCCTCTCTTGCCTGGACCACTGTAGCAGCCACTTAATCATCTCATCCTCCAAATGAAAATTCACCAGTATCTTCCTGTTGTTCCCAGGACAGAGCTGAGCCTTTAACATGGGCTGAAGGTCCCTGTCTCCATCCCCCAATAGCTCTCCTGTTCCAGCTCTTTCCACGGTCCCCTCAGTCTTTCCCTGGCCTACCCATGCCACATCCTCTCCTGCCACAGGGGCTCTATACATGCTGACCCCTCTGGTAGGGTCCTCTCACCCTTTCTTTGCCTAGTTAACTCCTATTTGTCCTTCACTCATTAGCTCAACCTTGAGCGCATCAAGGCAGTCTTCTCTAACCTTCCTAACTTAGGTCAAAATCTCCCTTTTATAGGCTTTCACATGACTGAATACCTCTAAAATATTTATTATAGTGGCAGCTTTCTATTTATTTATGTGATTGTTTCATTAATATTTTCTTCCCCCACTATACTGTAAGCTCCCTGAGGACGAAGATACCCTCTGCTTTTATTTATTATTGTATTTGCAGAGGAACTGCTCAATATTGGTTGACAGAATAGAAAGAAGGAAAGAAGGAAGGGAAGGATAAAAGACAATAATGCATGTAAAACTCCCCCAAATGGATAGTTGTCGGAATTATACAGTAGGTGCTCAAGAAATATTCATTCATCCATCCTACTCACCCACCCTCCCGCTCATCCATTTGTCACCCACTCATCCATTGATCCCAGAAGGAAATGGCAACCCACTCCAGTGTTCCTTCCTGGAGAATCCCAGGGATGGAGGAGCCTGGTGGGCTGCTGTCTATGGCGTCACACAGAGTCAGACACTACTGAAGCGACTTAGCAGTAGCAGCATCCATTGATCCAACCATCCATCCTTCCAATGATCCATCCATCCACCTACCCCGCCAACTCACCCATCCATCATCCACTCACCTACTTAACCATTCATTACCCATGCATTTACCCACTCATCTACCTATTCATCCATCCATTCACATATCCACTAGCCACTCACCTATCAACCACTCAGCCAATCATCCACTCATCCATCTATTTATCCACCTATCTGCCTATCCACCCACCCATCCACCCATCCATCCATCTATCCATCATCCATGAAGTCAGTGCTTATTGAGCACTTACTCTATCCTAGACCCCATGTCAGCCTCTGGCACAGATTCAGAGTTTCAGGAGATATAGTCTGGGCACCACCAAGCACAGACTCTCTGCTCCGGCAGATGCGCCTTGCCATAACCCTTACGTCACTCTTCGCTCCCTCTGCTCTTTCCTCTAGCCTCGGCTCTTCTGTGTCTCTCCATGCCTTAAAATCTCCTTTAGCAAGCCTCTCTTGTTTACAGCAGGCTAAGCGAGTTGCTCATGCAGTGGCTCAGAGCAGTTCTGGACTTAGAGGCGAGGTCCCAGCTATGAAGGTAAGTTAATCTCTGCTGATGGGGAGCCTGCGGTGGAATGAAGAGGTCGGACTTTGGAACCAGGCAGCCGTGGGCTCATTTCTGGCTTTTCTGATCCCTCACAGGGCGCCATGAATACGAAGCTGACTGCTGTGGCGATCTTTATCTGGGGGCTAGTCTCTCCTACTGGCAGAGGGCGGTGAGTAAAGAAGGAGGCACGGTTTGTGCCCTGCCCAGCCCTGCACCTGGGACAGAGTAAGGATACAGGACGTGGCCAGAGCTAGTACATCACAGCAAGGGGAAACTGCATGACCTCAGGGAGAGATCCCATTTGCCATTCCCTGAGGAGAGCTCAGAAATGGCTCCCGAGTGGGTAGCTGTGGGGAAACCCCACTTTACACAGACCTGGCCTGAGGAACCTGGGGTCACTGCACAATCTGCTATCGGTCTGATGGCTACTCTGACATCCATGAGGGCCTACCTGATTGCAGAATCCTAAGACGGGGGTGTTTCATTCATATTCAAACTCAGTAGGCACAACGTAATCAAGCTCAGTGGTATTATTACTCCCATTTCACGGATGGGGAAAATCAAGCTTCAGAGAGGAGAAAGGACTTGCTGAGCCAAGCTAGGAATTTAGTCTCAGTTGTGTTTGATGCAAAGAGAATGGTTAGTTTAGAAAACAAGGGAAGCCAACATTCTCGTTGCTGGGATTTTAAAAAGTTGTGAAAATGGGCATAACCCCTGAACCAGGCAATTAAAACTATCAAGGTTATTATCAAATCCGGTATGCAAAGATAGACTAATGAAAAACAAGAAATTACCCAGTGCTCACCAGTAAGAGGATTGGCTCAACAAATTACAGAATATCCACACCATGGAACTCCTAAGCAGACATTAGAAATGATTTGTGGAAGAATATTTGATAAGCTGGGAAGGTGCTCATGTCTGTTAAGTTACGAAAAAGCAAGCTACAATATACCTTGTAGAATGTTCTATATTCATATTACATATATATTTTTTTCCACACATATGAGAAAGAGCAGCTATCTGGATAATGAGTAATTTTTAGTCTTTTTCTATTTTGGTTTGTATTTTCTGATTTTTCTGCAATGGGCAATATTGTTTATATAATTTAAATCCTAAAATTTTTAAATTATAGGCTTCATAAAGTGGATAACCAACAATGTCTTACTATATAGCACAGGGAACTCTGCTCAATGTTAAGTGGCAGCTGGATCGGAGTGAAGTCTGGGGGACAAAGTATACATGTATTTGAATGACTGAGTCTCTTTGCTATCCACCTGAAGAATCACAACATTTTTAATCAGCTATACTTCAATATAAAATTAAAAGTTAAAAAAAATTAAGCACAGACTTCATAGATTTTAATATAAAAATTTCTGAAACCCCACACTCACTTCCCACCTCTCTCCCGCTAGAAGGTGGGATGTTCGGGTGCCACTGTGGCATTGTAGGAGAGTCAGCCTCACCTACTTCTGCAGACTCTCCAGAGTCGGGATCCTGGCACCCAGCAGGCTGTGAGTCTGGGCCCCACTTCAGTGTCTGCAGGCACTGCTGAGCCCGGCGGAAGTCCTCCAGGAGCTCGGGGCTGCTTGCAGCGGGGAAGGGTCCCTCCTCTTCTGAGCTGCGTGTGCCACTCTCATCAGCATCCTTTCCCTTTTCAGCCCAGGCCCAGCGCCGCCGCTGGGGCCCCCTTCCCCAGGCCCGGCTCGACCCAGTGGACCTCGGTTCCAGAGCTGGCCATTGGGCCTGGCCTGCGTTTCACCTGGGCCCCTTCATCTTCAGGAGGTGGAGCTGCCCCTATGGGCACCAGAGCCCCCACTGGCCCATCTCAGCACCAGCCATCCTGCTTGTGGCCTGTCAGGGACACAATCAAAGGGAGACCATGAGTCCTCGAGCCCCCTCCTGTCTTCAGCAGCAGGAGTTTTGCGATCAGAAGCCCTGGCTCAGTCCTGGCTCCAGCCCTTTGAAGCTGCATGACCTTGGCCCGATCATTCCACCTTTGATTCCTTCAAGAGTGAAACTGGGGTAATAATTCTTCTTGCCCTAAAGAGTTTTGTAAAATGACATGAGATACAGGATAAAGAGCCCAGAGGTCAGCAAACGGCAGGGTTCCCTGTGTGCCGTGACCGAGTGCAGGGTCCCCACGTGGGCGCTGGGGCACAGGCCCTGCTCACGCGAGAACTGACTGAGGGCCCAGAGGTAGCAGACAAACAGCCGGCAATTACAAATCCAAGTGAGAGTGAGGGGGAAGCCCAGGGGAGGGATCCTGGGGGTCCAGAGCTGGCCCAGGAGGCCAAGATAGAGGTCCCATGTACAGAGCGTGTCCTCTGGGAAACTTCCTGAGCCCCCACGGGTAAGAATCAAGACTGGGAGTGAGGGAATGGTGAAAATAGCATTCCCTGGTGGCTCAGAGGTTAAAGCGTCTGCCTCCAATGCGGGAGACCGGGGTTCGATCCTTGGGTTGGGAAGACCCCCTGGAGAAGGAAATGGCAATCCACTCCAGTATTCTTGCCTGGAGAATCCCATGGACGGAGAAGCCTAGTAGGTTACAGTCCACGGGGTCGCAAAGAGTCGGACACGACTGAGCGACTTCACCTCACTCAAATGAATACACGTACACACACTTTCCTAGCAGCACTGCTTGCAACCGCCAAAAGGTAGAAGGAACCCAGACGTCCATCCATGGATGACTGGGTCACCGAGTTGTGATCCATCCACACAGAGGCCTATTGTCCAGCCACAAAAAGGAATGAAGTGCTCACACATGCTACAGGGACGAACCTCCAAAACAGGATGCTAAGTGAAAGAAGCCCAACACAAAGGCCACAAGCTGTATGATTCTGTCTATATGGAATATCCACAATAGGTGAATCCACAGAGAAAGGAGACTAGGGCTCTTAGCTGGGGCAGAGGGCAGAGGGGAGTGACCGCTGAGCAGACATAGGTGTACTTCTTGGGTGATGAAAATGCTTTGGAACTAGATAGCAGTCGTTGCACAACTTAATAAATATACTAAATGTTGCTAAATTGTTCACTGGAAAGTGGTTAGATTGATGTTTTGAATTTCACCTCAGTTGAAAAAAAAAGAGCACTTGAGGCAGAGGACCATCAAGTACAAAGGCCTGGAGGCAGGAGGGGGCACATGGACATGGCTCCCTGATGGCTGTGCTATTGCAGGCAGGGGCCGGGGCTCTGAGAACAGACAGTGTGGGCATGAGACGTGATGACCAGTGCCGGGGGACCTCTTGGGTCCTGTTCAGGAATTTGCAGCATATCCCTGACTTGGGAGAGCACCCAGAGGTGTGGTTACAGTTTCACTCCTGCTGCTTGGGGAGAATGAACCAGAAAGGAGAGCCTGGCTACTGAGGGAGCCGTGGCAAGGGAAGGATGGCTGGAGAAGGGCTCCTCACCGCCTGCCTTCTCTCTTCTTTTCCTTTTCTCTTCTTCCCTCCCATCTCCTCTCCCCCTCCTGCTATGGCCAACACCCCCAAACACTCCCTTGAGTCCTGGAAACACAAAGCTGATAGAGCAGAGGCATGGTCCCACCCAAGGAGCTCCTGCAAAGGACCCGCTCTGCAGATGGGGAAACTGAGGCCCAGAGCATGAAGGGGCCTTGCCTGAAGCCAGGCACAGGTCAGGACAAGGCTGTCATGAGATGTCACCTTGCAGTTTGGGTCCTGGCTATTCCCTCCATACCCTGGAGACAGTGAGAATAACTCCAGGCCTCTCAGGACAGATTTATCTGTGTTTGTCCCTGCAGCCTCGTGAGTGATCGGGTCCTGGTCAGAGCCGTGGTTTTTACCTTTGAGAAAAGCCAGCAAGCAACAATTTCTAGACAGAGTTCCCCAGGGATCAGCGCAGCCTGAGAAAGGCTGCCGCCTACTCAAGGGCTGGCGTAGGAACGGGGAATAACACTGTTCCCTCTCTGGTCTCAGGGTCCTCACCCTCTTCCCCTGGCCCGATTGTCTTCCCTTCTCCTCGAGTGTCCCCCAGATCACCCTGTAAGCTTCTGCGTGATCCCCACCACATAGGCTGGAGCCTCTCTGCCAGCCCAGACAAGATGCTTTACTGCCTGTTCTCAATCTGTTCTCACCCCAAACAGGTAAGGAGGTCAAAAGAAAACTAGCTTTCAAATGAGAAAACTAGACCTCAGCATGGAATAGTGGCGTGGCCGGGACCACCGGGCCGGTTAGTGACAGCAAGATCACAACTGCCACTTGGGACACAGTAGGGGAAGGAGAGGATGGCTGGACGGAGAGGGTGGCACTGACGCATGGATTGCTGTAGACAAACGAGGCCACCGGTGGGAAGCCGCTGCGTAGCACAGGGAGCTCAGCCTGACTCCTAGACAACCTCGAGGGGCAGGACGGAGCTGGGCGGCGGAGGGAGGTTCAGGAAGGACGGGACCTGTGTCTGCTTACGGCCGATTCACGCTGTTGTGTGGCAGAAGCCAACACAGCACTGTAAAGCAGTTATCCTCCAATTAAAGATTATAAAAAAAAGAAAAAAGAATTTGTAACAATCGACTTTGGCCCAGTGAAGGGCCAATTTTTTAAAAAAATCACACACTCACCATTAAAAATATATTTGCTCATATACCTAATACATATGCATTTATTATGACATTATCCACATGACTTCTCACACAAACACATTAAAAAATATATATATATATAATTGAATTTTTAAAGATCCAATAGAAAACAAATATTTGAAAAGGAAGTTCTAATCCTTGCTCCTTATACTCTCTCGGGGGGCCCGGTAACCCTCTTGGAAATTCCTGATAATTAACTGAACTGAACTGAGCGCTCATACAAGAGGCAGATTCACTTTGCTGTACAGCAGAAACCAACATAACAATGTAGAGCAACTATACGCCAATTAAAAATAAAAGACAAAAAGAAAAAACAATTCACTTGTTCTGCTTATTAAATAGTAATAAAAGCTCAAGGGGAAAAAAAAATCCTCTAAGAATGCAGAGCCCTAGGTTGACCCAAAAGAGCTGGATTCCAGGGCCTGGGACAGGGCCCAGGAATCTGCATTTTAAACAGCTCTTCAGGCAAGGCCCATTCTTTGCCCTTGGCTAGTATTCTTGCCTGGAGAATCCCAGGGACAGAGGAGCCTGGTGGGCTGCCATCTATGGGGTCACACAGAGTGGAACACGACTGAAGCGACTTAGCAGCAGCAGCAGCAGCAGCAGGCCTTCCGGACCCTGCGGCCACGGCAGGTATAGGAGGTGCGAAAAACCGTTGCTTTTCTCTTTTGAAACTTCTGCCAAGAAAGGGGGTGGAGGAGGCATGTGGGGTTTTCTGATGCTTTAGAGGGCTTTTTTTCTAGCTGTGCCACAGAGCAGCCCGCCCAATCACAGGGGCCCCGAGCGCACAAAGAGGAACATCCTGTCTCCTGGGATGACTCAGTCATGGCAGAAATCTCACTGTGACCAGGGGTAACTGCCTGTCAGAGGCATCTGCGGTCACTGGCTGGACTTTTGCATATGTCCCCCAGGCCTCCAAAACTGTGAGCAACACCCCTGCCTTTTGCACAAGCCACAGGCTCCAGGACCAGTCAGTCAGCCAGTCAGTCAACAAACACACACGAGTGCCAATCACATGCGGACTTCACGCTGGGCCAGGACAGTCGTTCACTAGGCAACCGAGAAAGAGAAGCAGGCAGGGGTCCAGAGACAAGCTTCTGGGCTTGGTGCAGCTGCTCCACCTTGAACAGCTGGGCTTCGGTTTTCTCACCAAGATGGAGAAAACGCCAACTGCCTTTCAACCACAGGAGGCGGCTCCCTATGAGGGTGGTCTGAGAGGCAAGGGCTGTGATAAGAGAACTTTGAGTTTCCTGGTTGACTTGTTGGCTTCTGAAGACCACAGACTCACAACTCTCAACCCCTCTTCCTCCCTGAGATCCTACTTCAGAGTAACAAATATGTTAATATATATTGAGTGCCCAGTGGGTGCAAATTAACTTGGAAAAAAATAAGAAAGCCTGGGACTTCCCTGGCTGCCCAGTGGTCGGGATTTATTTCACCTTCTAGGTGCAGGTTGGAACCCTGACTGGGGAGCTAAGATCCCGTGTGGCTCGAGGCCAAAAAACCAAAACATAAAACAGAAGCAATATTGTAACAAATTCAATAGACTTTAAAAATGGTCCACATCAAAAAAGGAAAAAAAAAAAAAAAACCCAACCCTGTGATCTACTGTGTGCCAAGTGCTACACCATACCCGAGGAATACAGACGTGAGTAAAAGCGTTCCAAAGTTTCAGATGGGGGGCACAGAAGGGCTATTGTTGCAGGAAGCCTGAAGCTGGGCCTGAGAGACAAAGGATTTGGAGGAGGAAGATGAGGAAGGGCGTTACAGGCAGAGGGAACGGTGCAGACAGATGTGCAGAGGTCTGAAAGGGTGAACAGAAGTTGACCGAGGGCTACGGCCGAAGGCAGGCTGGTTCTAGTCGGGCTTCTGAGGGCACCGCAGCTTCCGAGGGGCAGTGGGGTTGGGAGGCTCAGCTGGAGAGAGCCCCAGGAGCACCGACTCCCCTCAGGAGCTGGGCTGTCTTTGGGGAGCCCTGTCAGCCCTGGGGGAGCTAGCCCCAGGAGGCAGCGCCAGCCACTCCCTGCATTTTTGGTGCGCCTTCTCCCTGCCGCTCAGACGGTAAAGCGTCTGTCTACAACTTGGGAGACCCGGGTTTGATCCCTGGGTTGGGAAGATCCCCTGGAGAAGGCAATGGCAACCCACTCCAGTACTCTTGCCTGGAAAATCCAATGGATGGAGGAGCCTGGTAGGCTCCATGGGGTCGCAGAGTCGGGCACGACTGAATGACTTCCCTTTCCTTTCCTACCATTCTGTACCGCCATGCTACCTCTTGCCTGGTTCTCCTGAGGGTCTGTGAGTCCCTTGTGGTGTCTATCCACTTCCTGAGGGGCTCAGCCACCCCCATGGGGCTTCTCTGTCCCCTCAGTCCAAAACTGAAGACCCTTCCCTTCACGGCTCCGTCCCCAGGTCCTCCTCTGCCAACTTCAGTGCACAGCCCACCTCTGATCCCCCACCAACCCTGCCCTCCAAAGCCCTGTACGGTCCAGCCAGAGCTCTCCAAAGCAGCCCCTCACCACTCCCACCCAGTCTCTGACATCTCCCAGATGTAGAAACTGAGCCGGAGGGAGGTGGCCAGCTTTCACAAGACCTTGCAGCCCGGAAGTGTGGCCAGCGATCGAAACCCAGGGCTTGGGACTCTGAAACCAAGTCCGTCAGACTCGGTGGGGCAGTGAGAGGAAGGGGAAGGAAGCCCCCTCTGCCCTTTACCAAGTGGCTGGGCCTCTCGAAAAGGCAAGGCTTTTGAGCTCACAGCCCCGTATTCAGCTGCCCTCCGTGGCTAGCCAGCAGGGCACAGACCTGCTGTTATCAAGGGGTGGTCCAGTCAGCTGTGTAGAAACTAGTTCCCTGAGTTCCCCAGCCACTCTCCACGCTGCATGTGCCCCCTGCCCGCCGGCGGCAGTAAAGGGAGAGGAGAAAGAGGAGAGATGCCCCTTGCTGCTGTGGACTCTTGTTCCACAGCCTAAAGGGCTGGGCTGGGTCTGGGGGCCCCCTCCCTCCCTGGCTTCTCTCCTTGTCCCAGTGCAGCAGAAGGGCGACTCTTTAGTGGGGACCCCACCCCCCCACACTGCCTCTTGGCTGCTCCCCACCCATGCATTATGTCTGAAGCCCCTTAGCAGCCCATGGGACAAACTCGCCATGTGCAGAGAAGAAAGAACTCCCAGGCACAGAGAGGGACCAGCGCTTGCCCCAGTTCACCAAGATCAGAACCAGAGCTCAGGCTGGGATCCAGGGTTCGGAGGCTTGAGGAAATGCCCCCAAATCCACCCCTGCCCCTGGGGGCTGGGCTCCCGCAAGCCAACCCGCAGAGAAGCAATACGCCGCCACAGCTGCCACTTCCTGGCTGGGCTGGTCCAGATGCCTGGACTGTCCCAGAGAGCCTGTGACTGGCCCATCCAGGGGAAGGCGGCTCCTCTGACCCCTCCGCCCTCCTCCGCTCCCTCACCTCTCTCAGGCTCCACCACCATCCTGCTGGCCCAGGCTCAGGGGACCTGCATGTGAGGTCTTTGTTCCAAACCTGGGGAGCCCCCTGTCTCCACGGCACCCTGGCCCCGCCTCCAGGCCGCTCTGCCAGCCCCAGCCGCTGCTCACAGACAAGCATCGCTCCCCACCTCTCCCCGCCCCTGCTGTGGCTGAGGCCGCCTTGCCTCGGCAGGAAGCGCCCAGCCTGATTTCCTACAAGTGTTTCTCAGAAGGAGGGGGTTTGTCTGTGCGCAGAGTAAGAGGGAACAGAGGGAGCTTAACCCCTTGCAGGCCCTCTGCGGGTTGGCACCGCTCAGGAAAGGACTTGAAGAAACTTCTAATGTCAGAGCTTGGGACCATCTCCCAAGCTTGGGGACAAAAAGCCCAGAGGAGGTCAGAGAGCTGGCCAAGGTCGCACAGCATGCTGAGCCTGGAAGGAGGCCTCCAACAGCCTCAACCCTCTAAGAGCTTTCTCCACAGCCCCTACTCTCCAGATCATGACCTTGCTCAAAGCCCTCTCATTAGGGCACGGTGCCCATCTGTACAATGGGAACCTAGGCTGGGATTGGATGGGAATGGGAGCCAGATGCTTGCTTGGCGCCCTTCCAGCCCTTCACAGCCTGTGGGATGAACTCACCATGTGCCGATAAGGACACTCCAGGCACGAGCGTTTGCCCAAGTTCACTGAGATCAGAATCAGAGATCAGGTTGGGATCCAGCTAGGATACTCTGGCCTGTCTGCCAATATGTGATCCATCACCTCAGGGAGGCTACAATGATTCCTGCCATCCCACCCACCATCCTCATCCCAAGTTGGGCCTGTAATTAAGAGGGGTATTTTCCAGGCATCATGGAGGTAGAGAACTGGCTGATTGCTGATCAAACTGAATTTCACTGGTGGGCACAAGACAGGCCAAGCCCTGTCTCCATGAGGCACAGACAGTGAACAGACAAGGAGAGAGACAGAGAGGGTGACATGAGATGAAGATCCACATCCCAGGCTGCTTTCAGTAACACTGATGTTACTCTAGGTTCACCCAGAGTAACAGCATCAGTCTCTGGGCATCAGTGATTTTAAAGCGTCCCAGGTGACTGGAATGTGTGGCCCTGATAGCCAATCTGTGGGTCAGAGGGTCATGTGTTGGGGCAAAGAGTTTGGGGATGGCCAGGAGGGTCTTTGTGAGAAGGTAACATTCAAACAGGGGACCAGAAGGAAAAGCTGGGCAGGAGTAAGCCACAAGAAGGGCTGAAGGTAGAGTATTCTGGAAGGGTGAGTGCAGAGGGCAAGGTGGGAACCAGCGGGGCTTTCCCTAGGAACAGCAAGTGGGTGTGCAGAGAAGAGTGAGCCAAGGGGGAGAGGGGTGGCCTCAGTGTCCGCCCCTGCAGTCTGTGGCTCCCAGCCCTGGCCCTGCCCAGGATCCAGGGATTCTGATTCAGGAAACAGAAAGAAAAGACAGTGTGGCCTCTGTATTGTCCAAAAAGCCCTCCGATTAGTGCTGGTGAGCAGCCAGGTTTGGAAACTATCCAGATAGGACAGAAAAATGCATTCTACAGACAGTTTGGACCTGGCTTCAAATCCCAGTCCCACCTCTTTCTTGAGAACTCTGTGACCTTTGAGCCTTCACCTGTCCAAGCCTCAGTTTCTTCATTTATAAAATAGGGAGAAGAATAGCCGCTCTGCAGAACTGCTGCCAAGATCCAGTGAGGTAACATTTGCAAAGTGCAGAGCCCCGGGGCTTGGAACAAGCACGTGAGAAGGAATGAATGAATTCTCCCAAGGTCAGTTTGTACCCGGCAAAGCTAGAACCTGGTGCCCTCATCCCAGTAATCACCCCATCCCCTCCCCTGCCTTTTTCTCACATCTGGGGGCGTGGTCTACCCGCAGCCTCAGCCAAAGGTGGAACGGAGCCAAGTCCTAATCAGGCTCCTCCCTGCCAGTTCTGGTGACCGTGTGGGCCAGTGTGTGAGGGGTGGGCTCCCCTGACACCCCGTCACTCACTCTCCCTCCCTCCTTGGCCATTAATTCAGGCAGCACTGCCATCAAAATGCCAGGCGGCTGCTGCTTCCAGGCACGCCCTGTGGCCCCTAAATAACGCCCCCCATCTCTAACTTAGAAGCAGGAGCCGAACCCCAAGGAGACAGCCCCTGTGTGCCCTGTTCTATCTCCTTGACACCCCGGGCTAACCAGCCCTTCTCCCTGCCTTTGCTTGAGTGGTGCCCTCTGCCAGCACACCATCTCCAACTACAGGCCGAATCCTACTTAACCAAACCGAGCTCATTCATTATATGGTTACCCTGGCACCTGCCCTGGGCTGCCTTGGTGACTCTGATGGCAGAGAATCTGCCTGCAATGTGGGAGACCTGGGTTTGATCCCTGGGTTGAGAAGATCCCCAGGAGAAGGGAACGGCAACGAGCACTCACTTTTGGAACCCACCCTTCTGTTCGCAGCTTGGCCCCCATTGTTGACTCAAGAGTGCAGGCCAGAACCGACCATCATGCTGGATACTTCCTTCTCCCTTACACCCCATAACCAATCCATCATCAACTCCTAGTGATTTTATTTCCTAAATCTCCCTGGAATCCATTCTGTCTCTGCATCCCTACGTGGCCTCTTGCAACAGCATCTCCTGGAAAGCCCAAGGATCTCTCCAGGCCCTTCTGAACACTGTACCAAGAGCTCTTCGCAAAACGGATTTGTCCAAACACAGCCCTTCTCTGCTTAAAACGTGTTAAGCTGCCCACTATTCTGAGAAAGAAGATGAAACTCCACAGCTAGGCTGCACTCCAGCCTCTGTGTCCTCAGCATGCTTGGGGAACTCGGGGGGCTCCTTGGTGTCCCTGGGACAAACGTACAGTGCTCCCCCTCTTCACTCAACCCCACTTCTTCTCCCTGGTGACTTGCAGTCACCCTGCAGATCCCAGAACAGTGTGCCCTTTTGCGGACTTGCCAATTGGAATTAGACGTTGAGTCTGCTTCCCAGGTGGCTAAAGTGGTAAAGAATCTGCCTGCCAATGCAGGAGACACAAGAGACGCTGGGTCAGGAAGATCCTCTGGAGGAGGAAGTGGCAACCCCCTCCAGTATTCTTGCCTGGAAAATCCCACGGACAGAGGAGCCTGGCAGGCTACAGTCCATAGAGTTGCAAAGAGTCGGGCGTGACTGAGCGCGGTCTGCCTGACCCCTGGGAGCTCTGTGAAGCCCCCCACTGCGTCCAAGTGCCCAGCACAGACCCTGACCTGCAGGAGACGCACGGCAGACGCCTGCTGGCTGATCTGAATCTAGCCTGTCATCCCAGCCTTGTTTGTGGCCCTCACAGCCACCCAGTGAGGCTGATGTGACATCCCCAGTTTACAGGTAAACAGAGGCCCCGAGAGCCACAACAATTTGCCCACAGTGACAAAGCTGGTGAGTGCCGCTGGAGATTCAGACGCGCAAAGACCCAAGTCTTAACAACCATGCTTGGTGCTCACACTGTATATACTGTGGAGATCATTAATAATCCAGGCACCAGAAAATCAGGAGGGAGCTTATAACCAGCAAATGTTCTGACTTTATAGGGAGGCTCTGGTTCCTCCAAAGCCTTTCGGTTTTCTAAAGTGCTTTCTCATCCTTCATAGCATTAGATGCTTGAGAAACACCTTGGGAAATGGGCAGGACAAGGCTATGATTTCATCATATGCATCAGGAAAGCACAGACCCAGAGATGGGTCAGAAGCAAAGGAGCAAACACAAACCTTTGGCCCCTCCTGCCAGGGCTTGAGCACCTTCATCAGAAGCAAGCCTGGAGGGCTGTGTCTGCACGAGCCAGTTCTCAACATAGGAGCTCAGCGAGCCCTGGCCATTTGTTCCCTCAGTCCCTGGGTCACAATGCTCTAAGGTCCCGATGGCTATTTCTCACTCACACTCCCTACTCCCCGCCTCCACAATCATTCTTAAGCCCCACCTAAATGCCTGGCACATTAATCAGTCTGGAAACTGAATCTCTTTCTTCAAGCCTTCCGATGCCTCCCAGGACACAGCGCAGGACATGGCCCAGGATCCAGACGGGCGTTGCTGGCTGATGTGATGAGCCCTGGACAGTCGCTCCTTTACATGATGTCCCGAGGCCCATGGGGTACCGGGGACCCACAGGCTTCTCAGCCATCCTGAAGGAAACTGTGTCTGTTATTTCTTCCTCAGTCCCTCCTTGAGCTCTCTCCTTCCCTGGGGAAGAAATGAAAACCCACCCTGAGGTCACCCACTCCTTCCTGCCCAGGCTGCTGAATTTGCTCCTATCGTTAAAATCCACAGGGGTGAGGATGCAGGAGAGACTTTCAGGAGTGGACCCAGAACTGATGGAAGCATGGCTTGGGAAGTGGAGACCCAGTTTCAGCCTGAGTAATGCTCGACAAAAGCTTTTCCCTCTCTTGGCTCTGGATCTTTGAGGCTTAGTGGGATTCTCTCTGAGGTTATCAGAGTGGCTTTTTATCATGAAATCTCCTGGGTTCTTTGATTCCACTTGCCCACACAGGCAGAAACACTAAGCTGATGGGAGGCTGTGAGGAGCAGGGGTTCAGGGCACGTGGGTTTTGTGAATAATCAGAGGCCTCCAGGGTCTCTCTTGGAAGTTGTGTGGCCTTAGACAAGTCACTTAACTTCTCTGAACTCCAGATTCCTTATCTATAAAATGGGGCTTTACAGGATCTTTGGTAAATGAGACTGCATACCCTAAAGCCATGCCCAATGCCTAGTTGGCACAGAACTCATGAATAAATGACTTTGGACATATCTATGAAACGGCTTTATGGCCTGCTCCCTGCAGGACCGAGTTTACCTTTCCTGGCTCTCCTAATATTAGCCACAGATCAAGCTCTGAGTCCTTTTCACAAAAGGCAGCAGCCAGCCCTTCTGACCAAGAGGAGAGAAATGCTGCTACCTCCCAGGGATTCTTCTCCCTGTGGCCCCCAAACCTGGTCTGGGGATCACTGACCCAGCTAGAAACTGTGTCCTCACCCTGAATCATTAAGGAAGAAAAGAAAGGTCTTCCTCAGCCAGCTAAACACAGGTTATGTAGGAGAGTGTGCTCATATTGAGGAAAACACACTCATGCTCACATACTCACACTCAAATTTATCTTCCATGGAAAGAGTTCAACAACAGAAAACTGTGTATGTGCCGGGAACACATTGCTAACAGGAAAATTTTATTGTGCACCTGTTACAGAAAGGCCCTTTCATGGACTAGAAACTCATTATTTAATCCTCATACCAACCCAAGGAGGCAGGAATTATTATGCCCATGTCCCAGGAGAGGAAGCTGGGTTTGAATCAAGTAGTCTGAAACCAGACACTACAATCTTAATCACTTTGCAGCTGAATCTTACAGTAGGTAGAAAGGTGGGAAACAACCTCGGTGTCCAATAACAGGGGATCATTAAAAAGATAAATGATGGAAAAAAAGATAAAATGATGGTATTTCCACTCAAAGGGCTATTATGCAGCGAGGAACAGTCATGTTGTAGAAGAATATAACGTAACACAAAAAACTGTTATATGTAAAGTGAACAAGCCAATTAGAAAATAATAAATATCTAATTTGAGTCCATTAAAGAAAAACACAGTAAAATATGGAGGAAGTGGAGGGAAGGAGGGAAACAGGAAAAGAAAAAGAGAATTCCTCCAAAATGTGTACAATAATTATTACTAGGTAGAAAACTAAGGCAAATTTACTCTTTTTCCTTATATGTATTTTCTAAAAATAACAGCTATTTTTAAAGTAAGAGTAAAATGAACTTTCACTATTTGGTTAAAAAAAAAAAAAACAAAGCAAAACAAACACAAGCCCCTGCTGCACAGCTGTGCAGGTCTTCATTCTGATGTGACCTTGGTCCTGACCCTGCTCCGTTTCCCTGCCTGTGAAAGCTGGGAAGGCTGGGCTCTTCCAGAGCCTTCGCAGCTCTGACATTCTTCGGTACCCCCATCCCACACCTCCTCTCTTCCCCTTTTTAGACTCTGACCTTGTGCTTTTTCACATGGCTTACTCAGGAATAAATAATACACAGCCATTATGCAACATGTAGGATTATGTGAAGATCACAAAAAGGAAAGGAAGCAATCCCAGCCTCAGCCTTACTCTAAACCTCTTGTGACACGGCATGTGTCGTCTCACTGGAATTTCATAATCAGGCATTTAACAGACAAGGAAAGACCCAGAGAGGTTGTACAATTTGCTCAAAGTCACACAGCACAACAGGAGCAGAGTTGGATCTGCACCCACAAGTAAAGTGTTACCCTCCAAATGAATCCTTGATTTGAGGGCAGAGGGGCTGAAAGTAGCCTCCTGACCCCTGAGGTCCCTCCTTGGTCCTTGGTCCTTGGCTGTAGTCCCAAGACTCTAAAAAGATTCACAGCTAGGCATCCAAGTCTGGCTTTGGATGCCCACAGGAGGCTCAGCTTGGAGTGAAGGATGTGAGGAATGCTGGTGAGGATCTAGGGAGGTGGTCCAGGATCACCTCTGGGGGCAGGCAGTCTCTCCCTACGGTCTAGCTGGAGTTTGGCCGACACTCGGCCACAAAGATCAGACTGAGACGGGACTGCAGGCTGGAATAGAGGAGGGACCAAGAAGTTAAAAATGTGAGAGTGTGGGGGCTGAGAGGCCTGGGTCCAAATCTGGTAGTTCTGACCCTAGATATGTTTCCAAACATATATTCTACAGCCTCATCTACAAATAGAGGGTAACACTGTCCTCAGGGCCTTGCTTATAAGGAAGCATGGCTTGGGAAGTGGAGTTACAGGATAGTGTTTGCCAGGCTTAGCACATGCACTCAGAAAACCAGGGGCCCTGTTGAAAGGCTGAGATGAATGGAGAGAGTAGCATGGAAGTATATGCTGCTGCTGCTGCTGCTAAGTCGCGTCAGTCGTGTCCGACTCTGTGCGACCCCATAGACAGCAGCCCACCAGGCTCCCCCGCCCCTGGGATTCTCCAGGCAAGAATACTGGAGTGGGCAGCCATTTCCTTCTCCAATATACATATGTAAAATAAATAGCTAATGGAAATCTGCCATATGACTCAGGAAACTCAAACTGTAACAACCTAGAGGGGGCGGGAAAGGGTGGGAGGTGGGAGGAAGGTTCAGGAAGGAGGGGACATATGTATCCCTATGGCTAATTCATGTTGATGTATAGCAGAAATCAAACCAATATTGTAAAACAATCATCAATCAAGTAAAGATAAACAAATATAATTAAAAAAAAGAAAACCAGATACCCTGTCAGTTTTCTCCTGGCTCCCCCTGATCAACCAGAGCTTCTTCCCAGCTGCCCTGCCCCCAGCTCACCCTCCAATCTCTTCAGCACATGCTGCTGGATAAATCTTCTTAGAGCATCATTCTGACCAAGCCTTTCCCTGCTTAAAGGCCATTGGTGGCCGCTGTCACTTTCAGGTTAAAGGCTAGACATTTTGGCTTGGAATTCAGGCTTGTAACAACCTGTTCCCAAGTCAGAGGGCTGTTGCATTGCACCACTCACATCACAGACTAGCAGCCTCATCTCATAAAAGTTACATTCCAAAATTCTACACTTCAGGGGAAGAGTAGTGGGGAGCAGGCCTTGGCCAACTTTGGCTGTCATGCAAAGGCCAGTCTTTCATTACCCAATACACTTCACATGCAGCTCTCTTATTTAAAAACAGTGGGGCAGGAGGGGTGGGGGGCGCTGGGAATTCCCTGGCAGGTCAGTGACCAGGACTCTATGCTTCCACCTCAGGGGGCCTGAGTTTGATTCCTGGTCAGGGAACTGAGATCCTACATGCCCCCTGGCTCAGTCAAGAAAGAAAGAAGGAAGGAAAGAAAGAAAGGAAAAGAAAAAGCCCTGAACTGTGGCCTTTACTAATTTCTATAATATAAATGCTCTTACTATGGTTAATTTCATGCTACCAACACAATATCACTGAACACAGCACTGGGAAGAGATACATACAATCAGCTCTCACCAAATGACACACCCCTGCAACATCCCAAAATAACAGCAGACTAACCCCAAAGAAGAGCTGTGTGAGCTCAGGTGAGTGACTTAATCTGTCTGAATCTGGAATTTCTCATTTGTAAAATGTAAAACAATAGCGCTCATCTTATGGCAACAATGTGAACACTAGTTGATCAACAACAGTATACAGGGTACCTACCATGTGGTAGAGCTCTGTACTAGGCATGGAGAGGGTGACTGGGAACAAGATGCAAAAAACTCCTGCCTTCCCAGACTTTACTTGATGCAGTAAAACCATTGGTACAGCAGCTGGAAGATAGCATTCTGTATTATTAACAGTCTTATTGTTGTTATGCCTTCCTTTCTGTGGACCTCAGTGTCCCCACTGCCAAACTTAGAATGTAGCCTGAACAAAACTTTCTATGATGCCACCTCACTTGAGCCTTAAAATGTCATCACCATTCCCATTTTGCAGAGGGGGAAACTAAGGCGCTCAGAACTGAAGCCAGGCTGAGGATTTGATCCAAGGTCTTCTAACTCCCAGTCTTTAGATCTGTCCCATCTCCCTCCTAGACTGAGGAAACACAAAAAGGCCAAGAATTCAGCTGGTGACTCAGCCGGATGCTGAAAAAAACAAACAAAAAAAAACCCTCTTTCTTTCCTACTTCATGGGGGCACACTGAAATGTCTTTGGTGTGCACCACTTTCCAAAATACCCTCTCAGCACGCCAGCCACATTGCCAGGACCATTCCCAGTCTCTCTGGAAACCTTGGCACTTCTGGTGGACTCTGTGGACTGATGGGAGCTGATGAAACCCCCTTGCAAGAAACGACTCAAATCACATGTTTCAAATGCAAACCTCTGGACTTTGGGCCTTTGCCTAAAGGCCTCACATGGGCATCTTTTCCCTCTTTCTGAAGAACAGAGACCACCCCTGAGAATAAATAATCCTCCAAAGACCATAGGGTCCATCCCCTATTGGTAAGTAAGCCAGACTTAGGGCCCCTCAAATGGATAGGTAGCAATTCTGTTTCTTGACAAAATGAAACCAACAGCCAAAAAAATAAAATCCACCAACTCCAAAGGAAGTGCCTGGAAATGTCTCTTTGGAAGTCCCTCTGTGTGTCTAACCCCAGTCCTTCATGCTTCACTTTCAGTCATTTCTTCTCCTTGTGTTCTAGAGGACAAGAACAATGTCTCTTATCACTGCAACCTATCTCAGCTTCTTTTCTCAGCTCCAAAATAGCCCAGTCTTATTATCAGCAATGTTCCTTTCCAACTGTCTTAACTTTGAAGCAGACACTTTCCAAATGTAGGTAATGATCCGTGCCAAAATGTCATTTCTTTCAAGAAAGCCAGGGAAAGGAGCAAGGAAGAGCCTTGTCCAAGGTGGCGCAGTAAGAAGGCTCCGGCTCCGCTTGTGCCAGACCCATCACACAGGGGACAAGCTAGCTCTGCGTCCGCCCCGCTGCGCGCCCTTGGGCAAGTCTCAGCTCCTCTTTGGGCCTCAGTGTCTCCACCTTCGTAACAAGAGAGGCTGGCCTTATGCCTGCAGTCCCCTCCAGACCCCACCACTGCCACAGCGGTCCACCCTCATGCTGGGCCTTGCTCTACCTCCCTACCCCTGCCAAAAAGAGGAAAAGAAACTTGCGTTAGTTGTCCGGGGAGAGCGAGCGGCTCGGGGTTGTCAGGCTGCGCAGGTTGTTGCCGGGTGAGCAAATATCACACAAATCCCAGGACAGACAGAAGAGTCCCACCTCCCACCTCCCGGGTAACCACAACTGAACGGGCCACACCCCCAACCCAAACACAGTCATAAACCCACCCAAGATCCACCCCCAGATTCCCTGGGGACCCCTCCCCCTCCCTGTGACCAGCCCCAGTTGAAGAGAGAGGGAGAGAAAAAGCCAACGCCCCCACTGCGCGGAGGTGAAAACTGAGGTCAGAGGGTGGAACCGAGGCCGGCGGAGTTTGGACTCGAACCCCATAGCCCATCCAGAGCTCCCTCCCACTCCCAGAGCGGAGATCGATCTCCTTCCCGAGCGCATGAGTTTCCACGTGGGAGAGGACGAAAGCTGCGCGGTCCCTGTAGATCGGAGCCCACCGACGCTATCCACTGTTCCTCCCTATTCCCCCGATGGAGAAACTGAGACCCAGCAAGGGTCCAGGACCCGCCCTAGACCCACCGCGAGCCCCTCCCCGGGTCTCACCTGCCGGCTGCCGCTGCGCGCGGGTGGTTTCCTGGAGTTGAGCGGCAAACAAAGGCCTCCAATCCGGGCGCGGGGCGGAGCGGCGATGTTTTGCATAATCTCGAGACCGGCCTATGACGACCTGGGCACGGCTGTGGGAGGCGGGGTTTCTGGATGTTCCACCAATTGCTGAGAGGTGGCAGTCTATGTCCCGCCCCAAGAGGTTTGGACGTAGGCTCCAGGCTCTAGGACTAAAAATCTCAAATCTGGGAGATTGCGTGTTCTTCTGAAACCCGCCCAGCCGCAGACGGGAGACTGAGGCGTCTGGAGTTAAGACGTTTGTAAAGGGTTTCACAGAACCACAGTGAGGAAGTATCCATAAACTCTGATGGCGGAAGCGAATAATAAACACGACAGTAACGATAATAAACTTTTCTAGAGCCCTTATGTGTCAGGCACGGTTGTAAACTCTTCCAGTGTCTGATCCTAGCCTATAAGGTAAGTAGGTATTATCACTACCCCTCAAGTGTATTCTACTTGAAACCATCTTTTAGACAAGCAGGCAAACGCAGGCCTGGGCAGAGATGGGAATTTGCTTAAGGTCCTGCAGTGAGAACGAGACAGAAACAATCCATTGTTCAGTGAGAGTGCACCGGGAAGGATGAGTGTAAGGTGTCAAACTGGCCTAGGCTCTCGCCCCAGTTCTGCCGCTCGCTGCCACTGAACTTCAGGTAATCGGGATTTTTAACTCACCTCACAGGGTTGCTGAGGGAGTAAATGAATAAACATCGCACCAGGCCTATAAGAAATAAATCAGTGACAATAATTTAAAGGGCTCCTCGACCAATCACATTTCACAGGGGCAAGGGCGTGTAATAGGCCCCGAGACACGAAGTGATCTGCCTAAGGTCTGGTATCCCGCTGCGTTACAGCACAGTTCTCTTTCCTTTTGGTGGAAAGCTCCTCCCAGTCGCCCAGGTTCGGTGACCTCCTACATACATATCTAATGGTAATCGTAGTGACAGCTTCTATGCACTGAAGGTTTACTCTGTCCCAGGAATAGACGTTCTAGCTACTCCTTACAATAGCTCACAAGTTATTACCTGGTGGTTCAGACGGTAAAGCGTCTGCCCGCAATGCGGGAGACCCGGGTTCGATTCCTAGGTTGGGAAGTTTCCTTGGAGAAGGAAATGGCAACCCACTCCAATATTCTTGCCTAGAAAAATTCCATGGATGGAGGAGCCTGGTGGGCTACAGCCCATGGGGTCCCAAAGAATTGGACACGAGTGAGAGACTTGACTTATTGATTTACAATAGCTCACAGTTTAAATATTTTAAACTGTGTGTATTCTACTTGAAGTGTATTCTACTTGAAATATTTTAAACTGTGAGCTATTTTAGACTTTAAATACTGTGAGCTATTTTAGACTTTAAATACTCCCAATTTAAAGATAAGAAAATTACAATACCAATTATATGTGTAATATAAAAGAAAGAACTTATTTACAAAAGAGACTCATGGACACTGAAAACAAAGGTTACCAAAGGGAAAAGCAGGAGAGGGATAAATTAGGAGTTTGGGGTTAACAGATACACACTGCGCTGAGTGCTGAATCGCTTCAGTTGTGTCCGACTCTTTGAGACCCCATGGACTATAGCCCGCCAGAGTCCTCTGTCCATGGGATTTTCCAGGCAAGAATACTGGAGTGGGTTGCTGTACCCTCCTCCAGGGGATCTTCCCAACCCGGGGATCCAACCTGTGTCTCTTACGTCTCCTGCATTGGCAGGTGGAACCTGGGAAGCACAACAGATTCACACTACCGTATATAAAATAGATAAACAATAAGGACCTGCTAAACTATATTCAAAATCTTGTAATAACCTATAGTGGAAAGAATCTGAAAAAGGGTATGTGATATATATATATATATATATATATATATATATGTATGGTGTGTGTGTGTTTCTATTTACATAACTGAAGCACTTTGCTGTATACCTGAAACTAACACAACATTCAATTTAAAAATTAACAAATATGGCAATGGGAAAAAAGAAGAAATATGAGGCTCAGAGAAGTTAAGTGATTTGCCCAAGCTCACACAGCCAGGAAGTGGTGGAAATAGAATTTGAGTGCAAATGTCAGGCTCTGAGCTCTGAACTGCCTGAGGTGTGCCTTGCCCTCTGTCCTTACGATCCTCACAGAGGGCTACTCCATCCCTCACCCTGCTTTCTCCCAAGCAGAGAGGGCTCTGAGTGGTTTGGAGGTCAGCTTGGCACTTGCTTGGGCAGGCCCAGTCTCAAGCCAGAAGCTTGCCCTCTTGCTGCCTTCTCCTTCATCTTCAGCAGATCCTGAAGGTGTCTAGCTGTGCCTACCCGTTTCCCCCGGCTCTGAGACTATGAGTGAAGATTTTAGGGCCATAGACATGTATGTGGCCAGATGGACCTCTGGCCCCTCACTCTGCCAACATCCAAGCTGCCTTAGCCCACTGTTTTGGGTCCCTTCAAAGGCAATAGGACCTCTGCTTATTATCTTGGAGCTTCACATGGTGAACCTCAGGTAGCTGTGGGTCCAAAGTTTTCCTCTACCACTCACTAGCTATGCAAATTTGAGCAAGTAACTTGGCCTTTCTAAGCCCACTTACAAAGGTATGTTTTTAAACTTAAAATTCCGCTGGGAGGGGAACCCTCTCAGCCAATGGCCTACAGTCCCGGAGTCAGACCCAGAAATTTCAGAACCAACAGTTCCAGAAACTCTTTCTTGTTTATTTTTCAGAGAACAAATTTGGGACCGCAGGCAGCAGTTGCCAGGAGTTCCCAGACCCCTGGGGTTGGACTGAGTGGGGAGATGGCTAGTTCAAGACACAAGAAGTCACAATCTGTCCTGTAGTTTGTAGAGCAGGCCAATCAGTTCAGTTCAGTTCAGTCACTCAGTCGTGTCCGACTCTTTGCGACCCCATGAATCACAGCACCCCAGGCCTCCCTGTCCATCACCAACTCCTGGAGTTTATTCAAACTCCTGTCCATCGAGTCAGTGATGCCATCCAGGCATCTCATCCTCTGTCGTCCCCCTTCTCCTCCTGCCCCCAATCCCTCCCAGAGTCTTTTCCAATGAGTCAGCTCTTTGCATGAGGTGGCCAGAGTACTGGAGTTTCAGCTTCAGCATCAGTCCTTCCAAAGAACACTTCCCTGGTGGCTCAATGGTAAAGCGTCTGTCTACAGTGCGGGAAACCTGGGTTCAATCCCTGGTTCGGGAAGATCCTCTGGAGAAGGAAATGGCAATCCACTCTAGTACTATTGCCTGGAAAATCCCATGGACAGAGGAGCTTGGTAGGCTACAGTCCATGGGGTCGCAAAGAGTTGGACACGACTGAGCGAATTCACTTTTCACTTCCAATGAACACCCAGGACTGACTGGCCTGAAATTCATACCACAAGTAGGTAACAGACAAAAACCTCTGGATTCAGAACAGATCCACAAGGACCTGGGCCTAGAAAAATGTGGTTTAGAAGGTCAGAGGGCTCCTTCTTCATCATCATTCGGACTGCAGTCATCTCCTGGGGCAGACTCTGAGCCTGGTACTCTGAGCCCACGCACCGCATCCCAGCCTCCATCAGAGGCGAGTAGCAGCATCCCCATGGTATTTATTTCCGTGGCTGTTGTAACCAATTACCACCAGTTCGTGGTTTAAGACAACACTAGGTCTTCCCTGGAGATCCAGTGGTTGAGACTCCATACTTCCACTGCAAGGGGTGTGGGTTTGATCAGTGAAGTGAGATCCTGAATGCAATGCTGCTTGGCCAAAAAAAAAAAAAACCACCTAAAATGACACTAACTTGTTCTTCCAAAGAGAGGTCAGAAGCCCAAAATCAGCCTCACCTCGCTAAAGTCAGGGTGTCGGCAGGGCAGGGTTCTTGGGCAGGCTCTCAGGGAGAATCCATTGCCTTGCCTTTTTTTTCAGTTTCTGAGTGGCCACCTGTGTTCCTGGGCTCACGGTCCCCTCCTCCATCTTCGAACTGCGTCACTGCAACCTCTGCTTCCATCATCACACCACCTTTTCCTCTCCTATGTCAAATCTCCCTCCTGCACTGGTGGGCAGCTTCTTTACCCCTGAACCATGTATTGCGATTACATGGGGCCCACCTAGATGATCGAGGATAACCTCTCCATTTAAATGCCGTAAATAAGCACATCTCTCTTTGCCACAGAAAGTAACATTCACACATAACAGGAATCCGGGCATCTCTGGGAGCCGTTACTCAGCCTACCACACCCATAGACTGGGAACTTGGGTTCGGAAAGGTGAAATCACCTGCCCGTGACCACACAGGATGTGGAATTTGATGCCAGGAGATCTGGGGCATGACAAAGCCCTCTTGTAGCCAGGCGAGGGTTATTCCTTGCAGGGGTACCAGGATTGGAGAGGGGCATACAGAGTCCCATGGGAAGGGTTGGGGTTTTGGGGGATACTGGCTGCTTCAGAGGTCAAGTGGAAGTCAGGGCTCTAGCCTCTGGAATCCTTAAGCTGGTGAGGGGACACAAGCAGCTAAGAGCAAGATCCGGTAAAAGTCTGTAGGATCAACAGCCCCCAACCCATTAGAAGATCCCTGGACATGTCTGGACAAAGCAGGACTTTTCAAACTCTTCTTTCTGCAGAGAAAGCCTGGGGATGGAGGAAGTGGGCACTGGCGCTGGTAGTGGGGGCCCCTCTCCTCTCTGTCCCCTTTACGTGTTTTTGCTTCTAATACCCACTGCCCTTGGCTCCTGCACCAGCCTTGTGTGCACAGATAGGAAGCGACTGTGAAGTCACTGCCTCTTCCCTCTCCCCAGACCTTGTCTGAAGAGTGACAGCTTGAAGGCCCTGTCCGCTCGCCCTGAGCGGAGACAACTCTAAGTGGAGCTTACACTCCAGTGTCACCCCTGGGATCAGGCTGCAGCTGTCCTCCTGGGACTCTGCCTGAAATCACATCCTGCTCGCCTTCCTCACCTTCGCTTCTGCTTCACCCGCTGCATTACCAGCCTTCCTGCACACTGCTTCAGTCAATCACCTGCACACACATCCTCGTCTCAGAGCCAGTTTCTGGGATCCGCCCTAAGACAGGCCACCTCTGTGTGCGTACGCGTGTTTATAATTTTATTTACTTATTCAGCTTTGGTCGCACTGGGTCTTCACTGCTGCACAGGCTTTTCTCGAGCTTCGGCCAGCGGTGGCTACTCTTTGGGCCGTGCGCAGGCTCTCGCTGTGGTGGTTTCTCTTATTGTGGAGCACGGGCTATAGGTTGCAAGGGCTCCGTAGCTGTGGTTCCTGGGCCCTGGAGCTCAGGCTTTATAGCTGAGTTGCTCTGAGGCATGTGGAAACTTCCTAGACCAGGGATCAAACCCTTGCTTCCTGCACTGGTGGGCGGATTCTTTACCACTGAACCAGCAGGGAAGCCCCCTCTGTGTGTTTTGAAACATTCATGCACATTGTGCATTCTGTCTCATAACATACCTGTGTATTTTAAATATTGTTATACAAGTTTCAGGGGCACAGCATTATTAAAACCTATATATACCTGTGCATTTTGACCTAAAGATGTTATCTATAACCTTCAGGGAAGGTGTTCCAAGACGTGTGTGTGGCTCCAGTGCCCCTGCAACACGCTTTGTGTGACCCAGGTTGAGCCACGGGAGGTCAGGGAAGATGTGATGTTCTGGGTGCCTCCATCTGTCCCACCAAACCCTCTCTCAAGCCCAGCCACACAGGCAGGCCACAGAGCACGCTGGATCCTAACCTTGTTCAGATCTCTTTATTGAAAAATTAAAGTCATCAGCTCTGTATATAAATACACTGACGTCGCTGGTCACCTGCAAGGCCTCTGGGATAGGCTGGGGGTGCAGTGGGAAGCTGGGGTCTTGCGATCCCCAGGGGTGTGGGATGGAAATAAATAATAAATACCATGGTGGATGAGGAGCTAGGAGGAACAGGGGTGTGAATGGGGGTGCTCGATGCTTATTTGTGGCACTGAAGGTCCCGCAAGAGGCCCCGCGGGTTGGGGGCCATGTCCACGAATTCTTCTGTGACTTCACTCCAGACAAAGACTCTGGCATCGGGGGATAGACCACGTCCTAGCTGGCCAGGGAGCACTCAACCCAGAGTTACAGGCCCTGGGAGGCTTCAGGTGAAGACACAGGCGCTCCGCCCCTTCCCTTTTCTTTCTCCCCCTTCCTGAGGTTTCACGCTTGTATTGAGCACCTACTGTATACCAGGCATTGCATTAGACCCTGACTTGACCTTCTGTTTGCCTGGCCCAGCTCTATTCTCCTGGTTCTGGTCCAAAGGGCCAGTATGGAATTGGGGGAGGGATGTCTTCCTGCTCCCCTGGCCATGCAGTTCCAGGCCCTGAAGGAGCTCAGTAGTGCCAGGAGGGAGGAGGGACCAGGGCCGGGGGCTGGGCAGCAATGGGAGGCCCTCCGGCCTCGGCCTCTAGAGCAGCACGTTGAACTCGGTGACCAGAAAGTCGATGTAGTCACGCTCCTTGGTCTTGAAGGCCTCTGCGATGATGCGTGCAGCCTCCCGATGCTCCTTGCCCCGAAGTGTCACCCCGTTCACTTCCAGGATCACGTGCCCCACCTTGAGCTGCCCGCAGTTGTGGGCTGAGCCGCCTCGCTGCAGGAGTGAGACACAGGGCATGTAACCTGGGACACCCCAGGGCTGGCCTGGACTGCCCCCCACTGCCAACCAGGGAGCCACAGTCTGTGTGTCCACGGCCCTGATGAGGAAAACTGAGGCTCAGCGAGAGCCAAGTGCTATGAGCCTGGGGCTGCCTGTGGGTACTGGGCTGCCTCTGGGCATGGCAAACCCCTGGGGAGGCTGAGAGAGGGACCCTCAGGGTAGGGAGAGATGGTCAAGCAGGTCCCTGGGGACGTACCTGAATCGTGACGATCCTAGGCAGGGGCTGGCGGGTGTTGGCACCACCCTCAATGGCAATGCCCAGGGTGGCCGCACTTTTCTTCACGCGGATGAGGGTGGACGTGGGCTCCAAGAGCCCGGGCTGCAGGTATGAGGAAGGAAAGTAGTGAGAGGCCTTCTTGCAGGTGGGCCTGGCCTGGGGGCTGGCCTGGCCATGACAGGCCCCTGGGTCAGCAGGGCGCAGACTCCAGCCCTTTGCAGGGAGCCTGCTGTGTGCTAGCACTGAGCACAGCGCTTGGTGCGCCCAGCTGTCTAATTCTGAGGCTCAGGAGGGTAAGCAGCTGCCCCAAGGCTGCAAGAGGTGGCCACAGGACTTGAATCTGGCCTGACTGCCTCATCTTCACCCTACGCTGGAAGGGAGCGTAATGATCCACGAGAACAACCATGAGCGCCTGGCCTGTCTGCATCAGTGGCAGACCAGCGGCCTTCAGACTCTAAACACAGAAGTCTCTCCGGACACCCACATCCGCCCAGTGATGGGGGTGCTCAGCACCTCCCTGCAGTCACTTGCCAAGCTGAACCCTGGTCAGGACTTCCTGCTGTTCACCCCCAGCCAGACTTCCCCCCCACCTGCCTTCTGCACACGCCCCCTCTCACTTACAGGTTTGGTGGCCCCCTCGGCGGGCCTCTCGTTCCGAGGCGTCTCCTTGCCACTCCTGCTCCTGGCGGGCGCCGTCTGTCTGCCTCGGCCGGGGGCGCTGGCCTCGGCCTCGCCGGCATCCACGCCACTGTCCTCGCTCAGGGTCTGCCCGCTATCTGAGAGCTGGGAGAGTGTAGAGGCAGCTGGAGTGGGGACAGGAGGAGAGGAGTGTGAAGAGCTGGGGTCAGTAAGGGCTTCCCAGAGGAGATGAGGGGCAAGCCAGAAGGCTGGGTGGGGGATTCCCTGGGCAGAGACTCCCTGCCTCCCTCCACCTATTGAGACCTGCCCTTCCAACGGGGTCTGGCCCCAAGGCTGCCACTTTCAGGATGTCTGCCTTGATAGCCTCTGGCAAAATGGTTAAAAAAAAAAAAAAAAAGTCAGGAGGCAAATCCAGCCCACAGATATGGGTTTTTTTGTTTGTTTTAACTCTTAGTGTTGTCAATATTTAATGATGGACCAACACATTCAAATTAGGAGATTTCACATAAAAATGGAATTCTAAGCTTCTTGGGGAAAAAAACGGAAGGTCTGGAAAAAAAAAGGAAAGTCTTCCATGCCTGGTCTGTGTCCTTGCTGACCCCACCTGGCCTGAGCTAAGGGGTAGGCACATGCCCTCTGCTACAATAGTCAAACCCAATCCATTCCACTAGGTATGTAATGGCTTGGCCCCTGAGTTTGAGATACTCTGGGGTCTGGCAGGTGGGGTCTGAATCCCCTCTGACCAGCTGTGCAATCCTGGGTGAGTTACACAGCCTCTCTCTGAACCCCAATGTTCTGGTTCCAACCCAGGGGCAATGATGCCTATCCCATGGATTATCATAAACACTAACAGACAGGACACATGGGGTGAACAGGCTTATGCTAGCCTGCCTGGCTCCACAATCACTGCGTCTCCATCTCTTTCGTCTGTAAAATGGGGGTGATAACAGTACCAGCCTCACAGAGCTGTTGAGAGAGCTGGGTGAGTGACTAACACAGGCATGTTCCCAAGAGCAGTGCCCTTGGCTTGCGGAGAGTGCTGTACACCTGTCAGCTCTATCGTCATGTGTGCCCGGCTCAGTGCCAGGTCTGGGGCCATCTACCTGACAGCTCGGGTTCCCCCCACCTCCTGCCCTAGCAGCCTTCCCTCAACGAGCTGCTGCATGCAGGGGCCCCACCTTCTGCACCCTAGTCCATCCCTTACTTGCATACCATAGGCGCTCAGCAAATGTCCCCCGACCTGGCTGGCCACCCACCCTCCTTGGCCACGGCGGTCCTACGTGTCAACTTAGCCACGAGATGGCAGCAGAATCCAACAAAACAGACCCAACTCATGACCAGGAGGGAGGGGACGCAGGCCTCGTGGTGGGCTCAGGCTTGCAGGGTGGAAACCAGCTCTCCCTTCCCGCCACCTCCCCAGTTGGACATCCTCTGAAACCCCGGGGCTACAGCCCAGGGCTGGCCTCCCAGGTGTCTGGAAGGTGGACCCTGCACTCTGACCCTGCAGCCCCCAGCCAGGAGACCTCCAGGGGTCCAGAGGTGACAATTTCAATGTCCACCTGTCCCTCAGCACCAGCTCTGGGGGACAGAGATCACAAAGCCACTGCTGCCCTGAACAGGCTCCGTCTTCTTGGGGGCACCTGTAGGTGGGTGCAGGGGGGACCAGGTCTGGGGGTCCTAGAGGAGAAATCCTACCCTCACAGCCAGCTGGCAGAACTGCTGCCGTTACCTCCAGCCCCCATGGGACGGCCCAGCAGCCCGCCCACAGTCAGACAGCCAGTGACAGCAGAGCTGGGACTCACATTCCAGCCTCTGCCTCCAAAGCCCCTCAGGGCGGGCTCAGGGCCCTGTTCCCCGGCTCCCCTGACCCTTAATGGGGGAAGACTGGGTTCGAAGGCCTCCCACTGGGAGAGCACCTGGCCCCACCTGAGCTGTGTCAATGAGCAGATCAATCCCCCAGTGGGGCACCCCTAAGGTGACGCAGCGGCCCCCTGAGCCCAGCCCACCGGGGCCTGCGGTACTCACTGCGAGTCTGGGGCAGCGCCCTCACTTCATTCACGTCCGGCTCGCTGTCCGGGCGGTGCACCTCCACCAGGACAAAATGCTGGTTTGTGCCCGCCTGGTCTGGGTGGCTGGAGGGGGGAGGGTGGGGAAAGGCCACCGCCAGCCAACGTGGCCTCTGCAGGGAGGCTTTTCAGGTGCGGGGGTGACTGGACCCGTGGGAAGGGGCCGATGGGGTGCTGGTTGACCAGGGCCAGGTGGGTGTCCAGCGGCCTCTTGGAGCCGGGGGTTGGCTGGGGAGATGGAGGCGTAGATTGGGGAGGAGGGCGAGTCCTGTGCTGTGGGGCCTCCGGCACAGGAGTGGTACCCGCAGGCGGGCTGCAGTTCCGCGGAGCAGAGAAGACAATGCCGGAGTGGGAAGACGCGGAGGAAGGCGGCTGGAGGTCCTCTCTGCCCGGCTTCCTCGGCTGGATGAGGAGGTGGTCGTGGCCTTGGGTCAGAGAGGGCGGGGGAGGCAGCGGCTTGTAGTTAGGCAGCCCCTTGGAGGTGGACTTGACATCATCCTGCCAAAAGACCCAACAGGAATAGAAGGCGTCAGAGCCCATTGCGGCCGTTAGATGGGAGACCCGAGCGCCCCAGTGTGCCGGACCCCGGCTGGAATTCTGTCCTCACTCTATCAGCTCCTGGCCACGCTGCTCTGAATAATGCAACACCCGAGTGGAAAACTTCTCCTAGCATCTGAGTAGCTGATAAGCATCAGGATCTTGTCTCCGGGGATGGCATCGTTACCTTTGGGAACTGAAGTTCTTGGCATCGGCCAGGGCTTGTCACAGGGAACGGGACTTAATTAGAGGTGGGATACAAAGATGAAAACATAAAAGGCCTCTCTTTGGCTTTTCTCTTTAGGGGGTTATCATGGCTCCTGGAGCCTGGACACGTGACAGGACTGATCGGAGAGGATGGGTAGAAGGTGGACAGAGGTGGGTCAGGCTGCTGTGTGGCCCTGGGCAGGGCACAGCCCTTCTCTGAGTGCACCTCGGGCCATGGAGGAAACGACCTACTCAGCAGAGTCGCGGGGAGGTGAGGAGTAGCGCGCGTGCTGCACTAGCAAGGGGCCTGAGATCCAGCAGGTGCTTGGTGAGTGGCAGACTCTGTCGTCACTGTGCCCCCCTCCCCGTGCCAGCATCCAGCACTGGCATGGCTCTGTTCCCGATGTTTTACTTAGAATAACTGATTTGCCCCTTGTTGCAGGCTTATGCGGTGGTACACTATTATTACACCCCATTTTACAGATGGGAAAGCTGAGGCACAGAGAAGTTGAGAAACTTGCCCAAAGTCACACAGTCAGCGGCACAGGGTGGGATTAGGACCCAGCAGTCTGGCTTCAGAGCCCAGGCCATTCAAAAGCCACGTGAGTCAGATCACAAAGCAGACTGCCCGGACTGATGCTGAGTGCGCATGGGTGTGAGGTCACGTCTCACCCCCTTTCCCAGCGCAGTCACAGGGCCTCCTTGAGGAGAGCTCTCGTCGCACACTTCATGCTTCAGTCCTTGCTATGATAACGTTCAGATAACGTATCAAAAGCAACACCAACTCAGTAAACAGTCAAACAGCCTGACAGCCCTGCCTCAAATCCCTGGAACTCGCTGAGAGCTCTCCGCTGAGGGCCTCGGTCCCCTCCCTGTGGTCTCACTGGGGAGCCAGCCCCCAGGGGCCTCAGGCAGACCCAGGAGGGGGAAAATACAATGAAAGGGTCTTTCCAGAGGGGGGTCTCACCAGGGAAACATCTGAGAGGGTGTTCATATTGCCTTGGACGGCCTCCCCGGTCTCCTCCAGGTCCAGAGTGTTCTAGAACAGAGAAGAAAGCCCCGTGAGCAAACACACACTGAGAGGGGAAAACCACTTTGCTCTCTAGGACACAGAACTCTACAGGCCCTAAGACATCTCCGTGGGGCTTCCGTGTTTCCTGACAAGCCCCACTCCGTGGGAACTTACATGGTAAAACGAATGCTGATTTTCCTGCCTTTCACTTTGAAATCAATTTCAAGGAGTTCAATTTCTTGGAGACTTTCCAAGCCTCCCCAGAACTACGTAGAAACGTTGCGGGGTGGCTTTGGCCTTGACTGGCAATCCCTGAAGCGTGGGGCACACTCAACAGGCTCAACTCCTCCACCTGAGGGTTCTCTCTCCACGATTCCTGACAGACCCCAGGGAGGTGTGAAAATGGCAAGTGAGGGGCGGATGGGGAGGGTCTCCAGCTCTTTTTAATTAACCAGTTACTCGTTTATTTTGGCTGCATTGGGTCTTAGCTGTTGCATGTGGGATCTTTCACTGTTGTGCCCAGGCTTCCTTCTACCTGTGGCTGGCAGGCTTAGTTGCTCCCTGGCAGGCATGTGACATTTTAGTTCCCCGAACAGGGATTGAACCCGTGTCTCCTACACTGGAAGCTGGATTCTTAACTACTGGACCACCAGGGAAGTCCTTCTCTCTCTTTTTTAATTTTAAGGGTTTTAATGGTGTATCCTGGGGGAGGGGGAAGGGTTATGGTTTCAGTAGCGCTTATTTTGCAAAGATGCTCATTTCTTCCTTCTTTTCCTAACTTACCAGATGCCTAATGCTTCCTCAAGTGACACTGAGATGCCATAAGGCATGGCTAGACACCTCACACCAGGAGGTTGAGCAGAGTTCTTCTTTAAAACTCCTGAGGGGGCTCCTGAGGGCTCTGCAGTCACTTCTCTCCACAACACAGGACCCAGGATGGCAACAAACCTCCCTGACCATCACCCAGCTCAAGTCTCAAGTTCAGGGATTAATACTGAGCAGTCTCAGTGCTCCTGACTGAGGGCCTGGGGACTTAGAGGAAGTGAGACACCTCCCCTGCCTTCAGTAGCTTAGGGATGGTGTGCGTGCTCAGCTGCTCAGTCGTGCACAACTGCTTGTGACCCCAGGGACTGTAACTCGCCACGTTCCTCTGTCCATAGGATTTTCCAGGCAAGAATACTGGAGTGGGTTGCTGTGTCCTACTCCAGAGGATCTTCCCAATTCAGGGATCAAACTTGAGTCTCTTGTATCTCCTGCACTGGCAGGCAGATTCTTTACCATTGCCCCACCTGGGAAGCCCTAGATACAGCAGGGTTGACAAAAATAAGCCAGGAGGAGGCTGCACAGGGTGAGGAAACACAGTTATATAATGCAGCTAAGAAAGAGTCATCCAGGAAGTCTTCCTGGAGGAAGGAGCCAGGGTTAAAGCTGGGCAAAGGAAATAATGATGTGTGTTTCAGAGGGTGGGGTGTGCATAAGCTGGGAGGACAGAAGATGCTTGAGAATCTTCAGGGGTTCTACAGCAGCAAGAGCTGCTTAGACCTAAGCCTGAGGACAGTGGGTTGCCATGGAGATGTAGTCAGGTCTGCCTTCTAAGAAGATCCCCTTTAAAGGCTCACTTCCCTTCCAGTCACACTAGAGCTGTGCAGGCATGTCAGGGTTTTTATACTGGCTCTTCCTTCTGTCTGGAACATTCTTCCCCAGAACTATCCACAAAGTGAGCTCTGTCTGTTCACCTCCTTCAAGACCTTACTCAAATATCACCTCCACAAAAAGATCTACTCTGACAACCCCACTTAAAATCACAACCTTCACCTCTGCCCTGCTTTATTTTTCTCCTTTGTACTGATCACACTGTTCCTTACCCAGCAGCCAGGATGTAATCTTAAAACACAAGTCAGATGATGTCTCAAGCCAGCTCATAACCCTCCAGGCTCTTTCCATCTTAAGTGGAGGAAATTCCAAACTGCATTCACTGGGCGCAGTGAATTCTGGGCCCTTTCTTGCTGCTCTTGCAGCAGCAGGATGGGATGGTTCCCGCCTCAGGGCCTTTGCACTCACTGCTCTGCCTGCACAGCACTCCTGGTTCACTCCCTCATTTTAGACCTTGGTGAGGCTTTCTTTGACCAGCCCTGTTTCAAACAGCACCCCCATCCACCCCCACACCTCTGTCTAACCCTTGACCCTGCTTCATTTTTCTGTGTAAGATTTATCACCACCTGATGGGGTACAATTGATTTGCTCATTGTATGTCTTCCTACTAGGATAACTCCTCAAAGGCAGGACTTGTGACCGCCTGGTCCCTCCTGTATCCTCAGTATTCAGGATAGTGCCTGCTTGATAAATATTTACTGAGCAAATTAATTAATCCATGAATGAACTGATGGGTGAATGAATTAATCAATAACTCTGGCTGTTATGGGGAGGAGGCCTGAGTAGACAGAGGACTGAGCCAGGCTGCTACAGTAGGCCATGGAGAGCGGCGATGATGGTTTGAATGAAAGTGAAGGTATAACGAGAGTGAAGGTGTGGGGGATGGGAGGAGCCCCCGACTCCATTCCCCCAGAGCAGAGCTGCCAGGTCACTCCACACTGGTCCTCATCTCAAATAAGCCTCCTGAGGCCCTGAGTATTCTGGGCAGGCACCATGGGAACCCACTGGCCAAGATGTCCTCCCAACCATGAGCCTTCTCACCCAGGACGCCTCATCTGGTCTTGTGGCACCTCTGGGGCAGTGTCAGGCCAGGTCAACTGCCTTTTACCAGCAAAGCTGAGACCTGTGCAAACATCCTGCTATCTCCTGCCCTCCCCACCCTGATCTCTCGTATACCGCTTCTCAGGAAGTTGTTCTTGACGGCCTCGGTGATACAAGGACAGGGGGCACCCTTGAGGAGGGGAGAGCTGCTCCTTCCCACCTTGATCAGAAGCACCAGTTCTGGGAGTTCTGAGATCACTCCCAGCTCTGGCACTCACAGCTGAGTGACGGTGGACAACCCACTGGACTGCTCTGTGCCTCAGTTTCCTGACCTGTAAGGCAGGGAAACAGCAGTCCCTCCCTCATGGAGCTGATGCATTAACACTTGAAAATTGCTCAAACAGAGCCTGGTACAGAATCTGAAGGGAGGTGACTGTCACTCTAGAACCCTGGGATCTTATAAATCTGCCCCAGGAACTGAATGGCTGCCTGTGCCCTGGCCTAGGTGAACACTTCGATGGAAGGAAACAGTGGTCCTCTGATACACCCCCTCCCCCAAACCATAATGTGTCCAGTGCTCCCAGGAGTCAGTCCGCCTGGGCAAACAAGGCATCTAGGGTGAAGGTGAATGGCAAGGCTGGTTACATGCAATGACTTCCCAAGACTGGGCAGTCATTGCCTTGGCCTCAGCAGGAGGCCCCGAGGAGGTCAGAGACCTGGGAGGTGTCTATAGCAAGGATGAGAGGGGCCTCCATCACCTGAAATGTAGCTAGCTACTGCCGCCTGCCCCCAAAACTCAGCCTGCAGACACCCTGGGGGCTTAGATGACAGTCCGTGGTTGGACCAAAGATCCGGGATTCTGTCCTGTTCTGGTATCAGGAGCTTTGAACATTCATTTAGTTGATCAACAAGCATTTAACAGGCAGCCTTGACTTATGAGGAAAGTTCATGGAAATAAAAGATGAGCAGGTCTCCGTGTTCCCAACACCTACCAGAGGGCCATACACACAGGAGCTGCCCACAAACTCTTGTTCACAATCACTGATGGAAGCTGGCGTTGTGATAGGGCCAAAGGGAGGGAGCAAGGAAATGACCCAAAGTCTGATAACACAAGCACGTCTTTGCCCAGCACTGCAGGGCGGGTATGACTGTCTCTTAGAGAGGGCATGGGAGAACTCCAACCTGTGACAGGCCTTGCTGCATGCTAGACCCCTGCTGGGCATTTTATTTACATGGTCTCACTGATTCTCCTTATGACCCTATAAGGCAGGCACTCTGATTGTCCTGGCTCACAATTTTCACACTTAAGCTCAGAGAGAGCAGTGACTTGTCCAAGGCAACAGGACTATTCTACAGCAGATTAGGTTTCTAACCCACATCAGGGTGACCCCAAAGCCCATGCAGCCTTAGCGGGACCCCAGAATTAGATGCTGTAGGAACAAAGGGACTCCAGGAGGAGGACCCTCTCTGAAACAAGAGAGAACTTGGCCATCGCTGGCCCCTGACCTCAGTTGCTCCCTGTTATTAATGGCATCCTGGAGCCAACATAGAAGGCAGGGATGGACGGGCAGGAGAGTGAGGGTGGAGTGTGGACAGGCGTCCAGCCCCTGGGAGGAAGGCCTGAAGTGGAGCAAACGGCAGACGGGTTGGAGCCCAGCCCTGCCAGACTCCATCTGCCGAATCCAGACGCTCAGGAGCCCCGAGTCCCCGAGCCATGTTCCTTGTGCGTCTGAAATAGCTGCAGACAGCAGGCTAAGAACCCAGGGGATGCGTCAGCAGAAACGCTTCCGGGACAGGCTTTGAGAAGAGGATCAAGGTCAGAGCTCACGCAGGAGCTGGCCGGAGCATCTTGGCCTCCTTCCCCATCCCCCTCTCAGCCCCAGCTGCTCAGTGGGGGGGTGGGTGGGGGTGCTCCTCCTGCACCCACGGAGGCCAGAGACGAGCTGAAGGTTTAGATCTGGTAGCTCAGTTAATCCTGCCCGGTGGGACCCTTTTACATCAGTTATACAGCTGAGGTGACTGAGGCCCAGAGACGGAAGGCCACTTGCCCAGGGTCACACAGCAAGGACAGAGCAGAAAGCTGAACCCTATTCAAGGTCTGAGTCTGTCAATCAGAGGACTTCCCATAAGAGCCGGGATGCCCTCAGGACCTGTGGCGGTGGCTCCCTCATCCCCTTCCTCCTCAAATCTGTGGCAGTTCAGGAAATCTCCTCCCTTTCAGGGAGAACTCGTTATTTTTATTTTTTTGTCTGAGTTGGCCCAGTCAGGGTTCTAGATATTCCAGGGTCTGGTTTGGGGGCACTGTGGGGCAAAAATGAAATGAAATCATGAGGGGCCATCACCCGAGCTGGCCTCTGCCAGATGGACTCATGGTTATGGAAATGGAGGCCCAAAAGGTCTTGGGTGGCCCAGGTACCATCCCCAGCAGAAGGAGGCTCTCTGTTCCCCGGCCTCTCCTCCCTTCTCTCTCCCCTCCCCACTCAGCCCCTTTCCTGGGCTACCCCACCGTCTCATTACAAGGGGAGGGCTCTTACATAAAGGTGCTATTTTCAGCTCTTTGTTCTTCTGGCTTCTTTACTCAAGTCTGGACAACAGGCTCCCCAACACCTCTGCCCCCCACCCCTGCCAAATGCACCAGAGGCCCGAGGCTGGGTGTGCTCTCCTCTCTCTGTCTCTGGAAAACTGAGGCAGGGAGTCCCAGAGGCTTCTGGAAGGTCGCAGCAGGGGGCTGCTGAGCAGAAGAGGGCCATGGGAGAGAGACAAACTGCAAAAGGGGGAGTGAGCATCAGAGGGGACAAGAGAAGGGAGGGAGACTGGGGAGAAAAGACCCAGAAGGGGAGGCCAAAGGGAGGAAGAGGAGAAAAAGCCAGAGGCAGTGGCCTAACCGGAGCTGGAGAAGAGGAGCTTGTGGGCCCAGCCACGGTGTGGGCAGTGCAGGCAGGAGTGACTGCAGCCGGGGGAGCCAGAGAGGCCTGGCATTCTTGGGGGGCAGAGGAGGGGGCTGCCCAGAGTGAAGGGGACAGGTCTGGGGATCCAAAAGGATCAAGAGGCGGACGCCGGGGCGCTGGCTGTGCTGCTGCAGACCCATTGATCGAGCAGCCCCCAGCCCCTCTTAGCACCGGCTTTGGTGGAAGTCTGGAGGGAAGGGCAGAAGATAGGACAGGGAGAGGAGCGATCCCTGCACTCACAGAGGGCTGGGAGCCCGCGCTCACCGACCAGGCTGAGGCCGTGGGAACCGCACGGGGTCTTTGAGCAGCTGGCCCACTGCTGCTACCATGTTCGGCCACGGAAGCACAGAAGCAGAAATGACCCAGGGAAGCCAGTGCACAAAGTCCTCCCTGGACGAGGGTGTCCCTCGTCCCAGCACAGCCCAGGCTTCCTTCTACCCCTTTGCATCTCCCTCCCAATGCTCTTAGAAAAGGATGTCATTCAGCGGACAGAGGGCCTGAAGAAGAATCTCCAGGTCAGGCCCAGAAAAGTCCTCAGGACAGGCATTGGAAAGCAGGGCTTCAGGAAGGAGTCTGAACTTGCTTGGAGGAAAACCCTGCATCCTTTATTTTCATTAACCTCTAACTGAAATGTAGCATCTCCTTCCATTATGAGTGGAGGCAACACAGCCTTGTGGAATCAGCAGCGCCTGGGACACTGTCACAGCTCTTTCGTATCACACTGCAGATGCCGCAAAGTCCCATTTATGCTCATCACGGCCTCATAATTGCAGCTGTTACCGACGTGCCATCAGACCTTGTTATGGGGCGTGCTAAGAAAAAACCACACCTTTCAATATTTCTTCCCATCTTTGAAAACAGCATTTTATGATGTTTCCTTTGTCATTCTACATGTTTTCTTTTAAACATTTAAAACTGTTACCCTGAGAAAAGTCCCCAGGGTTTTGCCAGCCTGCTAGAGGGGTCCATGGCACAGAAAAGGTGAACCCCCCTCCACCAGTCCTAAATCAGTGTCTAGTCTAGCTCTCCTAGGTGGTAGCTGGAAAAACGCAGGCTCCGAGGGGAGCAGGGGCTGGCCACGTTCCAGCAGGCTGTGACCTCCATGGACTTGATTTTGTTTTCTGGAAGCAGTTCCCAGCACCCCCAGTCCCCACAGAGAGGGGGAGGATGCGCCTCAATGCACCGGCTTGGAGGAAGGGTCCTTGTTTCACACACCAGCCCAGGCAAAGCTGCACCCACCCAGAGGGTTACTAACATCCTCTGGTGAATCTATGGTTCTAGGGAGGTAAGGGGTATTGCTGAGGCCTCTCAGAAGGAAATGGGATGTTCTACTCAAGGGAAAAGGCTAATTCCAGCTTCACTGTGTCCTTGTCTGTGCACGAGGCAGCTTCCTTGGAGAGGGGATATAGACAGCATGTCTGTGTGAATGAAAGCATTGCTGCCGTAGCCATAAACAAAGGATGCAGAAGCCACCAAGCCACCGCATTAGAGCTGTGGGCCCCGAGGGAATTCAGGGTGAGAAAGTACAGGATACTGGCCCCAGAGAGCTGAGGAGCATAGCCAAGGAATGGTTTCAGTGAGCCCAGACTTGACTCTTCCCATATATAGAAAAGCATCGAATTCTTTGAGATACCTGGTTTTCTTTAATGAACAGTAATCTCTTGAGGGTCTGACTACCTGACTTTTGTCGCAAAAACTCCTATATATCCTGGCTCCTCTGGCCCTTGCCTCTTTGGAGCAGTCTCTTGAGTTTTCTGAGATGTTATGTCCTCGGTTCTCTCCACCAAATAAAACACAACTCTCAACTTCTAGGCTGTGAATATTTTTAGAGTTGGTATTGTATAAATAAGGAGCAACAGAGTGACTGGGCTCTGTAGATGGGCTCCTTCCTGCCCCCACTAGGGAGAGGTCTGCCCAGCAGAGGAGCTAACCCAGCCAGGTTGGAGCAGAGGCCGATTGCAGTAGGTGGGACGTCAACCTCTCATCACTTGCTCCCTCTTTCTGGGAAGGGGTGCTTTAACAGTCAGGGGTCTCTGCAGCAGGAGGCATCCAAAACAGGCTGGAGCTTCTCCATCCTCCTCTGGCCCCGGATGAGCAGGAAGGCATGGAGGCCAAGGGGAAGAGGCTGGCGCTACCAAGTGCTGAGAGCCACACCCGCGCCCCCTTCTGGCCTTATTGCAGGGGAGACGGCAGTGGCCTTTAGAGGCAGTGACCCCAGCCCAAGCATCCTTTGATGAGATGGGGAGCCCCTTTTGAGACACGTGAGGGGCCTGGAGGGCAAATCCAGGAGGAGAAGGGCTCTGGTGAAGGCCCTCAGCAGCGCAAGTCCCACTGCGCCCCGACTGCAATGACATCTACCTGGTGGGCACAAGGCTGGCCTTGGCCTCTCGACCCCTTTTCCCCCTGCAGTCCTCTGCAGTGCCCTTTGCCAGCCCCACTTTCCTTCCTTCCTCCCTTCTTTTCTTTCGCTGAGCTGGGTCTTAGTTGAGGCATGCGGGATCTTGACTTGCAGCATGGAAACTCTTAGTTGCAGCAATGTGGGATCCAGTTCCCTGACCAGGAGTCAAACCCAGGTCTGCTGCATTGGGAGCTTGGCGTCTTAGCTCCTGGACCACCAGGGGAGTCCCTGCTGGCCTTTAGAGTATCAACAGAACCAACTTCTGAGTATTCCACCCCTGTAAGCCCACCCTGGGTGTCACTTGATCTCCACAGCAACACACAGATGGCTGATCTTATCAGCCAATTGTACAGATGCCGGAGCTGAGGCTTTAGAAGCTTGAGTCACCTGCCCAAGGTGACGCGGCTACCAGTTGGGAGAGCCAACCCTGGTGTGTGAGATTCCAGAGCCTGTGCATTTAAGCCCCCTCTGCCTCAGGCCTGCTCGCACCAGATGAGGAATTCAGGAAACGTCAGGCAGCCCTTTCTTCTTTTACAAAGCTCTCCTGGCCGACATCTTTATGGGAGGGTGATGATATTGTCTGGAGGCGGCAGAAAACTCCCAGGGCTGACTATCTATTAGACAAATGGGAACTAAACACAATTTGTTGAAGCGGGAGGCTGCATCTGATTTCCTCTGATCGATTGTGTCTGGTTTGAGGGAAAACGGCTGCAGAATGAGCCGTGTTGAACCTGGGATGGATAACCCGTGCAGCACGACCCAGGGACTCTGGGCTAAATGGGAACTGGCTCCAACTGGGGCATCCGTCTGGGGCATCTGGGTCACAAGAGCCAGCCGCCTGCCACCCTGCCCGTCTGAGCGCCAGAGCAGAGGACAGTTTCCTATGACAGAGGAGGTAACTGTTCAGGAGGCTGGAAAGGGAGACGGTGATCCTGAGTGACCAGGGAATGAGGTTTCATTCTGGTTCCTGCTTCCCATTTCCTTGGCTTCCACCCTGTCCCAGGCCCTGGGCTGGCACTGAGGACACAAACAGGAGAAAGCTGAGGTCCCTGGCGGTGGACCCCACCAGCTTTCCTTGTGTGCCGAAGAAAACACTCAGCAAGAGGTTAAAGCAATGGGGCGGGCATTTTAACAGAGACATGAAAAACACGTGTATTCCCCAGGCGAAAGAATTTTTGTACATGAGCAAGGAATGTTTTGAGTTATGTCCATCTAGATCGTGGGGGTTGTTTGTTACTCAGCATCTCTGCAGCAAAAGCTCACTCATACATGGTGATTTTGTGGGCTAGTGCTGGGCACGTAGCAGGGAATAAGTGAATGTCATTTTGATCCCTTAGGAAGAGGAATGATGCAACCCTTGTTTAAAAACAGGAAAGTAGAGGGAACACAGGGCAGCCATTCCTTACAGTGCCTCCCCTGGAATATTTTCTAGCATCTCTCGACAGAGAGGACTCTCAGGGTTGGAGGAGCTTTGGGAGCCTACCTGGGTTGTACATATGGGAAGACAGGCCGGTGGTGGGCGAGGGGCTTTCCCGAGGGCGCCACTGCATGGTGGGGACAGGGCAGAGGAAGGGTGTGGGCTCCTACCTCCAGGATGGGTCTGGTGCCCTGCATTCCCACACAGAGGGGGCTTCCAGGAGGAGGTGTCTGTCCTGTGGCTCTGCATGCAGGCAGCGTGGGGCATCTAGCCTGAGACCTGCTGTGTGTGTTTGGAGGGAGGAGGTTCCCAAGGGACACTGAGGCCACAGCTGGCCAGGCAGCAGGAAGAGCTGGCTCCCGCAGAGCCTGCTATCACATCTCTTAGCAGCTTGGGCTGCACAAGCTCCCCAGCACCTGCCTGGGAATGAAACTGGTTTTGGTTTAAACCCACACTCGTCCACTCTCAACCAGCAGCGGCATCCAGGTACAATTAAGGCAGACCAGTCAGACCACGTCGGCCCCTGTTCGACTTGCCAACAGCTCCCATCGCACTCAGACACGAACTCCAAGTCCGCAGCACAAATCCGCCACTGCCCTTCCCCTCACATACTGCTCCAGTCTCTGGCTTCCTGGACTTTGCTCAGACACTCTGGGTACCACCTCAAAGCCTTTGCACTTGCTGTTCCCTCTATTAGAAATGCTCTTCCCCCAGCTGTGGGCAGGACCATCTTCCTTACCTCTTTGGCGTCCTACTCAGGTGTCACTTCCTGACCACGCCCCTTTCCTGTTTCGTATTTTCTCCTTAGCACTTTTCACCACTTGGCACACTGAGCATTTCAGTTCTTTATCTGGTTTAGTCTGTCACTCCCGCCCCACTCTAAATCCCATAATGGAAAGGATTTCTTTGTTGCTCACCACTGTATTCCCAGCACTGCAACGGTACAGAGCCTGGAGCAATCACTCAATTGAAATTTGCTAACAGAACAAAAGGGAGATAAGGAGGAAGAGAGTAGAAATAGAGAGATGGATCGATAGACTGATAGGCAGATGATGCTTAACAAGGATCTGGTTGAGCTCCTTCAGGGGAAGAATCCCAACCAGAGTGCAGTGTTAACAGCACCAGCTTGGAGGTTAGCAGGCCTGGGTTGGAATCCACACTCTACTGTTCGCTAGCTGAGCAACCTTGAGCAAGTCACTTCTCCCTGAGCCTCAGTCTTCTTCTCTGTAAAATGGAAATCATGTAGTACTTGCTACATCTAGTTACCGAGAGGATCAAAGAAGATATACTTGGAAAGCATTATCATGGTGCCATGGAGACTCTTGACAAATGCCAGCTACAATTATTATTGAGAAAGGCCCAAATTATTAATGTGGACCAGGCTCTATGCAGAGCACTAGGGAGTCAGTGGTGACTCCAGACACAACTGCGCCCTCAAGCAGCCCATGGTGAGGTGGGTAACTGACCAGGCTGGCAAACATTATTAAAATATAATGACACAGGAGCCATAACAGCAGGAAGCCCGGGGGCTGAAGGATCCAGACTCAAAGCCACTCTCCTTGAGAGGATCAGGGAAGTCTGCTTGGAAGAAGAGGCATGCGAGCTAAGGGCTGAAGCACACAAGAGACAGCCATGCCATATGAAGTGGGAAGAACATTCCAGACAGACAGACTGCGTGGCAGAGGCAAAGGCCGAGAGGTCTCCTGACAGCTCCAGAGCACACAACTGTCATCCTCGTTTTATAAAACTGAGCTCAGGGAGGTGAAATCATTTCCTGAGGTCACACAGCAAGGAACTGGCAGAGCTGGGATCTGAACCACTGCAGAGCCTGAAAACCCCGATGGACGGGCCAACAGGAGAGACAGAGAACACCAAGAAGAACCTGGTCTCCCTGCTGGGCTGGGTGTAGGCACAAAGGAGAGAGGGAAGGGCCACAGCCCCCTGCCTCCACCCCAGCTAAAGGATTCCCAGGGCCCCATTCGGCAAGAAGGACGGTACCTCCATCAGGTCTATAAGCCACAGCAGCCGCTCCTGGGGGAGGAAGGGTGGGCAAAAGGCAAAAAGAAAAATACATCAAATAAACATAAGGGATGGAGCGGGCATGGCAAACCCCCTTCACACAGACACACACACACACAGACACACACACACACAGACACACACACACACACAGACACACACACACAGACACACACACACACACACACAGACACACACACACACACACAGACACACACACACACACACACACACGGCAAAACAAGCAAAAACTCCCCAAACTCCTTTTCTCTTCACGTGGACTGCTTTGGACAGGAATAAAGGAGGGATGAGGAAGACCCCACAGGGACAGTCAGCATGGCTTCATTCTAACTGCTTCCTAGAAGGAAACCAAGAAAGAATATTGTCCTTGAGAAGGGCCATCAGGAGATGGCCATGCCCCTGGAGGCAACCCTGGGAGTCTCCAGCAGGTGAAGCTAGGATCATTATTCCCACTTGGCAGATGGGTAAACTGAGGCTAAGCAAAGGGAAGTGGCTTGTCCAAGGTCACATCTGTGGCTGAAAGGCAGAGCCTGAAGGATTATCTTGTTTGGAAGCCTCCATCAGAGAAGACCCAGATTCCAGGGAAGCGCAGGCCCCATGTTGGCAGAGAACCTCAGCACCTGTGAACAGGAGCCCAGGGCTGTGCGGGATGACATTTCGAGGGGGAATGGCAGAACCTCAGCTCCATGCTTTCCAGAAGGCCTTGAGTGCCTGCAAGGCCCCGGATACAGGGTGGTTACCCCCAGCCAGGCTGGGAAACGGGGGAAAGAACAGATGCTTCCTCTGCCCTCTGGGTGTGGGCAGCATGTCTGGGAGGTTGCTCATCCTCTGCGCCCCCAACAAGCTGGGGAAAGGAGCATTGTTGGCCCAGTGCAAGGAGAGAGAGCCAAGCGCTGCAGAGGGGGTGCCTTTCCACACTGCCTGCACATGGCTCTCTCAGCACCCACCTCCCAGAGCTCATTCTGACCTTGGTCAGTCCTGATCTGACACACCTGTGCTCTCCAGGAGGTCTCAGACTCATCAGTTCAGTTCAGCCGCTCAATTGTGTCCGACTCTTTGTGACCCCATGGACTGCAGCACGCCAGGCCTCCCTGTCCATCACCAACTCCCGGAGTTTACTCAGACTCATAGTTATTCACATTTCAGAAACTGGGAGACTCTTTCCATCTGTCCTACAAACTTCCTGCTCAAAATCATCCTGTAGTTTTCAAGAGCTGTGCCTTTCCCAGGGTGTTCCAATCTGGAGGGAAGGGGTCTTTCACAAGGCAGGGTCAGCTGCCACAGCAGGGCCTCAGATGGTCAGGGACAGTGCCTTCCAGGTACAGGAGAGACCCAGGCACTGAGCTGGGGCTAGAACCTGAGCCCTTCCTGGGGATACACCTCCAAGTCCTGCAGCCTGGCCTGCCCTTGGGGCCTCGGGCTGTTGTGGCCAGAGTCACCAAGGACCTCAGGTCATTCTACCCACAGGGAAACCAAGGCTCAGAGAAGCTGGGCTTAAACCTAAGCCCCTTACCTCCCAGGCTAGAACACACCCCATCCCACCCACTGGATCTCTCATCTTCACTTCTAAAAGGATCATCCCAGAATTATAGTATGCAACTCCCCAAGTTTTAGTGCAGTGATTTGTGGCTCCTGAAGCCCCATGTGGACATACTTAAAGCCAATCTCAGTGAAGCTGGATGCAGAGAGAAATGAACCCTTGGGCCAGGGCTCCGCAGCCTGAAGCCAGCTCGTCACCCGTGTGTGCCTGTGTGCCACATCAGAGGCAAACACGCAGCCCCAGGTGGGGGACAGCCTCCTCCCTGCCCCAGGGAGACCTGGGTGGTCTGCGGCCATGTCCAGAGCCTGGAGGAATGGGTGGCAGCTTCCTAGCCACCCCAGGAAGGGTGAGGACTCGGGGGATGAAGGTGACTACGGATGGTAGGGACAGGAGGTAGAGGAATAGAAGTTTCCCCAGAAGCTCAGATCCCCAGAGCTTTAAGGAAAAAAAAAAAGCTACATTGGGAGCTGAAGCCCACACAGCGGGCATGCTGCGGGGCTGTCTCCGGGTGGCTGTGAGCGCATCTGTGCCTGCTGACCACCTGTATCTGCAGGTGGACATCATCGCATGTCCTCCTCCTCCAACAGGACAACCAACACTGTCTAATAGAGATTCCACCTGTGAGAGCTCCTAGTTCAGTGTCTGGAAGTAGCAATGGTTAAAGAACTAGACTTCCTCCTCCCCTTCCACAGGAGAGAGGTGCTGAATGACCGACTGGCAGGGAAGCAGAGGATGGAGCCGAGCCGGCTCTCCTGACCTCCAGCTCTGACTTTTCCCCCTCCATCGGTCTCGGTAACTGGCTGTGTCCTGTGATGGATAATAAGGCACTTCCCCTGCCCTTTCCTCCCCAAGGCCTCCCAGGGTTCATCTGCCTCTGAGCATCCTGGGGGCACAGCCACACCCTGAGGTGGTCCAGATGCCTTTCTGGGGGCTGGAGAGTCTGGGAGAAAGTCAGGCTGGGTTCCGGGGGCCCAGAGAATCAGGAGTGGGTGTCTCAGGGAAGATCCCGGTCACCACGACTATTACTATGAACTAGACCACCAGCATGATGTCTCATGGGATCCTGCTGCTACTGGTTCTGTTTGTCTCGTTAATAAAAATGTTAGTTGCTCAGTCGTGTCTGACTCGTTTTGACCCCATGGACTACAGCCCAGCAAGCTACTCTGTCCGTGGAACTCTCCAGGCAAGAATACTGGAGTGGGTTGCTATTCCCTTCTCCAGGGGATTGAACCTGGGTTTGACACATTGAAGGGAGATTCTTTACTGTCTAAGATACCAAGGAAGCCCATTTGTCTCATTACCTGCATTTCCCGCCTTTCTTCCCCAGCCCACCCGCCTGTATCCCATCCCACAGCCTGTGAGCCTGAGGCAGGGTCCATCCGTTTTGTTCCGTTGTGTCTGCGAGCCCATGCCTGGCACACGGAGGCACCCAGCAATCAGGAGGTTTTCACAGGTGAAGAAACCGAGGCTCTGAAAGGGAAGGCCCAGAGCTGGGCAGGAGTTGCGTCCCAGCAGAGACTCCCAGGGCTGGATTTGAACCCAGATGGGCCTTAATTTCCTTGCTGGCTGTAAGGTGAGGCATGGGGCAGGGGCTGCTCACCCTGGCCGAGCTGACGGTGGTGGAGGTGCCATGGCTGCCTGTGGACGATCCCGTGTCGCTGTAGGAGACTGTGGAGTAGGTGTCCCCCGCTGCAGGACCCGGGGCTGCCGCGCCTTCATGGACTCAATCTCCCGTCTCAGCACCAGGTGGTCGAAGCGGTCCAGGTCTTGGGGGAGATGGTGCCTCTCACCTCGGAGAGGAGCGAGAACTGGAGGCCGGGACAAGCCGGGCACTCAGCAGGGAGCTCCACCGGCAGGCGCGACAGCCCTCTGCCACCCCAAATGCAGGTGTGCATGCTAAGTCGCTTTAGTCGTGTCCGACTCAATGGACTGTGGCCCACCAGGCTCCTCTGTCCATGGGATTCTCCAGGCATGAACACTGGAGTGGGTTGACATGCCCTCCTCCAGGGGATCTGCTCAACCCAGGGATGGAACCCACATCTCTTGGGTCTCCTGCACTGGCAGGTGGATTCTTTACCACTAGCACCGCAAGGGAAACCCCTGATACCCCAAACAACCTTCGTGCAGACTTGGCCACTGCCCACCCCTCCTTAACCCTCCGTGGCTCACCACTGTCCTGTGGATGCCGGGCCCAGCGTCATCGACCCCTGCTCCTTGCTCACTTCTTCTTCCCTAACATCTCACCCTTCATGTCCAGCTCCAAGTCCCTGAACAGGAAGCCCTTGCCTGTCCCTTCCCCTTCCTTCTTTTCAAACTGACTTCCCTCTGTTAAGTCTTCCCAAAGGTAACCACTCCTGGTGGATTTAATCACTTCTTCCTTGGTGCAGCTTTTGAATCTCAAACAGGCTTTTAAACTAGAGCAGCGTTCTCCAAGAGGGTAGCATGGTTTGGTCACTTGGGGGCTTGTGAAACATGCAGAGTTATCCAGCCTGGGTTATGGCCTGGGCATTGCTTTTTAAGAGCAATCCAGATGATTCTAAATGCACACCCAGCATAAAAGCTGCTACACTGGGACCCCAAACACAAGGCATGTGGACAGTTCCCTTGAGAGTCTGAGGGGTTCAGGGGTGGGGGCTGGGGGTGGGATCTGTCTCGGTCACCAGTCTCTGCCCAGGCTTCAGTCTGGGTCTGACTATTTGTGGGTTCTCAGTAAAGGAGTGGGGTTCAGAGGGAGGCAGGGAAGGATGCAGAACCCCGGGGAGCTGAAGCCAGGCCCCTCCAGCCCCGCCTTGCCCGAGGAGGCGCGGGTCACCTTGGCATGGGTGTTGAGGAGCTCGAACAGGGCCATGACTAAGGCCTCCACCGACACGCTGCCGCCGCGGTACTCCTCCAGGTAGTAGGCCATGGTGGCACGCTCCTGCTCAGTCAGCAGGTGCCGCGCCTGCTCCTCCAGCAGCACCCGCGTCTGGTTCCCCAGGCTGCTCAGGGTCACCTGGGAGCCGGCTGGCCCCTTGTAAAACCCCAGCTGAAAGACAGCGAGGCAGAGGCCCGGGGGTGGGGGTGCGGGTCTGCTCTGGAAGCCGAGCCAGCTACCAACCCTGCAGACAGGTGGGGTGGGGCCCTCTGAGGGCTCCGCCCACGGGTAAAGCCGCAGGTGTTCCCCGGATGTTCTCAGGGCACCGGGTCTCGGTTGCGTGTAGTTGCAAAGTGCTTTTCTGGCTCACGTGGCACTTTTACACGTGTTGTCTCATCAGAGCCCCGTGACCATTCAGGGTCAGGCAGTATTTTACGGTCCCCATTTTACTGTCCAGGTTGCTGTCTCTCTCTGGGTACATTGGGATAATAGTAATGTGACTTCTGAAACATGGCTCAGACCTGCACGCACACCACGCCTCCCAGCATGGCCTCCACCACCGTCAGCCGTGTCTAAGAGGCCACCCGGTCTCCCTGCTTGTCCCCTCCGCCTCTCCCTGTCACCTACACAGAGCTACTGAAGTGACCTCGTGAAAACGTAGATCTCATGTTGCCCCCTGGTGAAGCCTTTCAATGGCACCCCATCATTTCGGCTTAGCAGCCAAACCTCTTCCCCAGCTCACTAAGCCCTATGGGATCTGATGATCCCACCAACAAGCCATGCATGGTGCTGCCCCCGGGCCCTGGCACGTGCTTTGCCCTCTGACTGCATCCTCCCCGCCCACCCACCCCCGCCCCCTCCGGCTCCTGCCCAGACTTTGATCTCACTAACCTCCACTTCATGTTCAGCTTACAGCCCAGACACTGTGTTGCCACTTAGAGAGCCTTCGCCCTCTCCCCCTGCTCTCCCGCACCTAAACATCTTCCCTTCTCTCTCCTAAGGCCCGGCGGCACCTCTCTTGGAAGGCACTGAACACCTTGGATGATGAGATGCACGTGCAGGCTTGCTTTGCTTTGATGTGCGTCTCCTTCACTGGGCGTAACCCCCACCAGGGAGGGGACCTGATTTGTGCTGTTCATGCCACTAACCGTTCCAGGGTGCTGCCTGGAACCTGGTGGCCTGGAATCTTCCCATGAGTCTGGGAAAGAGGCTACCCAGGCAGTCGGCAGGCTGCCCACCCTGCTGGATCAGAGCTCCCCACTCGGGCACCAGTGAAGAAGCCAGAGATTCCCGCAGACAGAGAGCAGCCTACCTGGTTGGTCCCTTCTGCTGTGAGATCCCCAGGAAACCTACAAAGAAAGACAAGCACGTGTCTGAGCAGTTCAAGCAGGCACGGGCCAGGGGATGGCTACTTTGCAGCGAGAGGAATGAAACTTTGGGAGAACCATGGGCTGCGCTCACTGGGGCCTCTCAAGGGAGTATCAGGCCCTGGACAGATGGGCAGTTTCTGAACTCCTGACCAACCATGTGGATGGCACTTCTAAAACCAGGCAAGGTGGTCTGCTGAGTTGTTTCACACCCTATAGGGCCAAGTCAGGTGACAGGCAGAGGAGAGGCTAAATAATAAGTGCCACGTGGTCTCGGGGTCAGGCCAGCCCAGGGAGGGTGAGGACGGGGCACCTGGAGATGTTAAGAAAGAGCTTGCAGGGTGCAGCTCTCTTCCAGTCTGTTTCCACGAAATAAAATGTGGTCTCAAGCTTCCAGAATCCTTGATTTTCAAGCAGCCGGAAATCCAGGTGTCCACCCCCCACCCCCACCCATGGGAAACCTGATGTCTTTTTAAATGTTGGTAACTAATTTTAAAAATTACTGTACTGGGAAGGTGAAAGGAAGAGAGGAAAGAGGGGATGAAGAAAGGGAGAAAGAGATGCCCCGGCTGTGTTCAGCTTGGGGCCCCCAGTCAGTCTGAGATTTCAAATGGAAATCCAAAGGTGACACTTAACATTATTAGCAGCTAAGCAGCCACCTGGCCACTGTCTCTCACGTTATGAGTCCCAAGGCCCTTTCACGCAAGTCACTCATGGGATCTCCATCCACACATCTGGAATGGGGACCGCAGTTAGGATTCCCACTTTTCAGACAAAGCAAGTAAGGGCCAAAAGGAAGTTACGAGATTTGCTAAATGGCAAGTAAAGAGTGAGAGAACTGGATGCTGCGGTTCAGCTTTCCAAGGAAAACCAAGGCCAGAAGAGCAAAGGGGATATGCCCGCAGTCAGGCCCTGCAGATGGGAGGGACCCTGGGGACTTCAGGCTCAGGGAGCCGGGGCAGTCCTCACAGACTGGGCACAGGGCATGGTGCAGGGGTGGAAGGGGCTGTTACTAGCTTTCAGGAGGGGCCTGGGTCCTGGGGCTCAGCACGGCCGCACCCCACGCAGTTGGCAGCAGCGTCCCCGATCCGGGAACTGGCGATCCACTTGGTCTCGTCCACGGTGGTGCGGGCGTGGGGCAGCCTCCCGACGTCCTTCACGGTCAGGATGAGATGCTGGGATGACTTGAGCAGCCTGACCGCCTCGTCGTGCAGGATGTTGAGAAAGCTCCGCCCATTCACCTCCAGAATCTGGTCCCCAACCTGCCAAGCCCACAACATAACACAGTCACCTGGGCTGTCTGCAGGACACTGATTCATGCCAGGGGCTTCAGAGTGCAGATCGCAGTTTTCCTCCTGGGTAGCCTAGGAAGGAGGTCACCAAGGCTCAGACAGGCTATGTGGGTGCTTGAGGGTCACACAGCAAGAGACTCAAAGAGGTTATGTAAATGCCTGAGGGTCATACAGCAAATCAATGGCAGAGCCAACCATCCAATCTGGATCCTCAGCCCATGACCTGTCACTAGAAAGGGCCACCTCCCTCAACCGAACAAGGGTTTTGAGGGGTAGAGTTCCCGAGGGTCTCCTTATCTAGAACACAAAAGCCATTTCAGAGGCCTGGGTGCAGGTGGAATTGGGAGGAGGATGAGATGTGAAGGTACTGTTCCCATAATTTTCCTTTCACACTTCCACACTTCCACATCATTAAGCTGGTTACCTTAAGCATGCATTCTTACATTGCCTTAGTGTAAACATCATTTTAATTTACTTAAGAGAAATCAGTAAATGAGAAAACTAGTCTACTGATTAAGGAATAATATATTGCTTGGATTTTTAGGACAAGAAGGTGATTTTATTTGGTAATGGAAGAACATATTTTTTAATGAAAGGATGAAAAAATAGAAGAAGAAAAAACTAGCCTTCCAATAAGCATAAATATGTGACTAGACCAGAAGGAGTTGTCCAGGAAGCTGTTGCAGGGTCAGCTGGGGTACTTTCAAACTCAGAGGGTTTGGTGCTTTTTTACATTAATTGATGTGTGACTGGAGGGGGGCTACCCAGGGTCACAGCCCACCGTGGTCTTGAAAGGCAGCCCTATAACACCAATTATTTCTGGCCCCTCTTCCTTCTTTCCTGCATCCCAGTCTGCTGATGGCACATGGTCACCCCTAGGGGCGTTTTCCAGCATTTTTAAAAGCAGAACTTGGAAAAGGTGAGCCAAACACTAATTTGGAAAAAAAAAAAAAGAGAGAGAGAGAAGATGTGGTGATGAGCCTAAGAACCAAAACCCTGGTTCCCAATTTCCGGTCTTTTCTTTAACCCCTCACCTGCAACCGGGGAGTTTCCAGAATAGAAAGTGGTTATAAATTCAGTCTTTCTATCTCCCCTCTGCTCCAGTGTTGATGTGTTCAGAGAAGGCCCTTCGTCTCCACGACCCCATCCAACACTTCCCGCATACCTCCTGTGTGCCAGGCTCTGGGCTGGGACACGGAGCCAAGAAAGACAGACCTCTCTTGCTCTCAGGCTGCTCAGCGGGCTTGCGTGATGAGTGGGTTTTCCCGCCAGCTTCTCCACACCTTGTCTCCAAGGCCCAGCACACAGTGGGAATTCAATAAAAATTAATCTAATGAATGAAGAGTCAGATACCAGTCCCCCCCAATCCTAGCTTCAGGACCATTTCTGCTGCAGCTCAGAGGGGGCCAACACTTGACACCAGCCTAAAGCCCCAGATTTCAAGCCACTTCTGACTAGATGCTGACTGCATGCCAAGTACCTTGTTTGTCCTGTTACATAGCTTTCCCTATTTCATATCCTCCGCATTCTGCCAAGTAGGGATCATTTGCTCTGCATCTAACCAGAGAAAAGACAGACTCAGACAGGTTAAGGAAATAGTTTGTGGTTACAGAGGCTAGTGAAGAGGACAGCAGGGTGGAAACCCAATCAGGCTCCAAGGTCCTAACGCTGTCTGCTACTGGGCTGCTGTCAGGCTTCAAATCCAGTGTGCTCAAAGCCCCCATCCTGCTGGTCCTCCCTAGTCCTGCCTGCAGCATACAGCTCTGAAAATCCACCCTCATCATCAGCTCTGCCTTTGTCCCCCAATACGGGAGACCTGGGTTTGACCCCTGGGATGGGAAGATCCCCAGTGGCAACCCACTCCAGTATTCTTGCCTGGAGAATTTCATGGACCGAGAATCCTAGCAAGGTACAGTTCATGAGATTGCAAAGAGATGGACATGACTGAGGAACTCACACACACACACTCTCTCTCCAGGAAGTCTCACCTTCCTCCCCCTCCATCGGTTCCCTAATCTGCGTCCCCACCCGCTCACTCCTGGGGTCCTGGGCTGGCATTCTCCTCCCCGCATTAACTTCTAAACTGGCCCCAGACCTGGTACCGGGTTACTGTTTATTCCTCCTGGCTTAAAAACCTGAATGACCCCTACAACCCAGCAGGCGGCATAGCCCTATGGTCAAAGGTTTCAAAGACCATCAGACTTGGGTAGACACTCTGGCTTTGCTACTTTCATGCCACATGAACTCAAGCAAATCCCCCAATAAACTTCTTTTTCTTTTAATCAATTAAAAGAACACATTCATTTTATTAAGGTATTTTTCTGTTACTTTAGGAGAGGGGAAAAAAAAAAGCTTTCAAATAGTGGCCTGGTTTCAAAATTCATTGTTTTGGGTTTTATTTCACACTATTTCAGCCCTGTTTCTTGGGAATAAATCTATAGCAAAACCTCAGAAGATCTATTACCTCCTATGAAGGCAGAAAAAAAGTAAAACTGTAGGTCAGGTTCGAGAGGAGTTTGGGTTATACTAGCTTATTATTAGAGGCCTATTTAAATTTTTTTTCAGGAAATTACTTTCCAAATTACATGTAGGAGCACATTTTCCACTGTTACTAAGAACAGGGGACAAAAATCCATTAAACTTTTGTCGCTTAGTTTTCTTGCACATAAAGAAGGAATCCTAGCCCAGGATTGCCCTCCAAATTCCTATAGTCATCAGCGTCATCAGTCATTAGCATTGGTTTTCAATGCCAGCAGCAATATCCACAATTTTCTCTCTCTTTCCATATCTTTGAGCTCCCCAGTCAAAAATTCCCTGAGAACTTGTGTGTCCTAAGTCACTTCAGTCATGTCCGACTCTTCGCAACCCCATGGACTGTAGCCTGCCGGGCTCCTCTGTCTATGGAACTCTCCAGGCAAGAATACTGCAGTGGGTTGCCATTTCCTACTTCAGGGGATCTTCCCAACCCAGGGATTGAACCGGTGCCTCTTACACCTTCTGCTGGTGGGTTCTTTACCACTAGCGCCGCCTGGGAAGCCTTAGGCAGCCTCAGCTGGTCTCCTTGTAAAGAGCTTAAGGGAAGACCCAATGTCTGATCTGAGGCTCGGCACACAGTAAGTGCTCAGTAAGTGCGTGTGCTCAGTAAGTGCTTATACACAGGAGGTGTGGGTTTTGCCTCTTTGCTCTGTGCTTCTCTCCCAGCCGGTGTTCCCTGAGGCTGAGAAGCAAAGCTGTGTTACAGAGGACCTTCGCGGGCACGCACTAGGGCCTTACTGAGAGCGGACTGTGATGCCAGCCCCTCCAGCCCACTGTTCTGGGTCCTCATGTTTCCCTGAGTAGCGGCTGCACCTCTCCCCCTCTGCCCCCAGCTCCCCCTTCCCCACAGCTCTGAGCTGGAGCCAGGCTCTACTCTTCCCCTCTGCCCCCAGCTCCTCCTTTCCTCACAGCTCTGAGCTGGAGCCAGGCTGTACTCTTCATCTGCTGAAGTGCTCTGTTTGCTTAAGTATCCCTCTCAATAGCTCTGGCTTTTGTTAAGCTAAGGGAATCAATTTTAATCTTTCCCACACACTTTATTTCATCTCAGCAGTTTAATTAAAGGAAGTAACATCTGAGAGACCAGATAAGTGCGAGCATCCTTTGTGAGCAAACCCCTCCCCTCAGGTCCAGGCCCCGGGAGCAAACAACTCAATTCCACAAACAGATACCTGGCCCCTTGGTTTTAGAAAAGGCAGAGGAACCAGAAATCAAATTGCCAACATCCGTTGGATCATGGAAAAGCAAGAGAGTTCCAGAAAAACATCTATTTCCGGCTTTATTGACTATGCCAAAGCCTTTGACTGTGTGGATCACAAGAAACTCTGGAAAATTCTGAAAGAGATGGGAATACCAGACCACCTGACCTGCCTCTTGAGAAATCTGTATGCAGGCCAGGAAGCAACAGTTAGAACTGGACATGGAACAACAGACTGGTTCCAAATAGGAAAAGGAGTACGTCAAGGCTGTATATTGTCACCCTGTTTATTTAACTTATATGCAGAGTACATCATGAGAAATGTTGGACTGGAAGAAACAGAAGCTGGAATCAATAACCTCAGATATGCAGATGACACCACCCTTATGGCAGAAAGTGAAGAGGAACTAAAAGCCTCTTGATGAAAGTAAAAGAGGAGAGTGAAAAAGTTGGCTTAAAGTTCAACATTCAGAAAACAAAGATCATGGCAACCGTTCCCATCACTTCATGGAAAATAGATGGGGAAACAGTGGAAACAGTGTCAGACTTTATTTTTTGGGATCCAAAATCACTGCAGATGGTGACTGCAGCCATGAAATTAGAAGACGCTCACTCCTTGGAAGAAAAGTTATGACCAACCTAGATAGCATATTCAAAAGCAGAGACATTACTTTGCCAACTAAGGTCCGTGTAGTCAAGGCTCTGGTTTTTCCAGTAGTCATGTATGGATGTGAGAGTTGGACTGTGAAGAAGGCTGAGCGCCAAAGAATTGATGCTTTTGAACTGTGGTGTTGGAGAAGACTCTTGAGAGTCCCTTGGACTGCAAGGAGATCCAACCAGTCCATTCTGAAGGAGATCAGCCCTGGGATTTCTTTGGAAGGAATGATGCTAAAGCTGAAACTCCAGTACTTTGGCCACCTCATGCGAAGAGTTGATTCATTGGAAAAGACTCTGATGCTGGGAGGGATTGGGGGTAGGAGGAGAAGGGGGCAACAGAGGATGAGATGGCTGGATATCATCACTGACTTGATGGACGCGAGTCTGATTGAACTCCGGGAGTTAGTGATGGACAGGGAGGCCTGGCATGCTTCGGTTCATGGGGTCGCAAAGAGTCGGACATGACTGAGAGACTGAACTGAACTGAGCTGAACTTACAGTGAGTAATATCCCAGATATTGCATGGGACTTAAGTACACTAAATCAAGTATTCGTTGTTTAACTGGAACTCAGATTTACATTGTGGCATGTGTTTTTATTAGCTAAAACTGGCAGCGCTGGGTTGGGGGTATCAGTCTCCTCTGGAGGCAATGCTTCTTGGGGGGCGGGGGTGAGCCGATTTAGTGCTGTGGTTTCCAACTTCAGTTACCTTACTTTGCCCTGGGCCGGGCACCTGTCATTTGTTCAGTCCCGTGAATCACCAGTGGACAGGTACTCCAGCTTCCTTGTAAGAATTAATAGCCGGCAAATCGAAGGTCTGCTGTGCTAATCACATGCCTTTTGAATAAATCCCTACCCAGTCTGTGTGTCAGCATGGGGATCATGTGCGATCCACTGGGGAACAGACGTGGAGTCACTCTCTGCTGCTGCTGCTGCTGCGTTGTCGCTTCAGTCGTGTCTGACTGTGCGATCCCATAGACGGCAGCCCACCAGGCTCCGCTGTCCCTGGGATTCTCCAGGCAAGAACACTGGAGTGGGTTGCCATTTCCTTCTCCAATGCATGAAAGTGAAAAAAGTGAAAGTGAAGTCGCTCAGTTGTGTCTGACTCTTTGCGACCCCATGGACTGCAGCCTACCAGGCTCCTCCGTCCATGGGATCTTCCAGGCAAGAGTACTGGAGTGGGGTGCCATTGCCTTCTCCAGTCACTCTGAAAACCCTGAAAACCTGAAGGACATGAGCCTGTCCTTCCCATCTCTTCCTCTCTTCTATCTTTCTTCAGTGAGTGAAAGTTGCTCAGTCGTGTCTTACTCTTTGCAACCCCATAGAATAGTCCATGGAATTCTCCAGGCCAGAATACTGGAGTGGGGTGCCTTGCCCTCATCCAGGGGATCTTCCGAACCCAGGGATCGAACCCAGGTCTCCAACATTGCAGGCGGATTCTTTACCATCTGAGTCACCAAATCAAAAGTCTAGATGGCGCTGTCTCCAGACAGCCCTTCTCGGCATCTGAGTTGGTCTGAGTGACTCCCATTTCTGTGTCCAGCTCTCTCTCATTCCTTCTACTTGTTGGAAAGCTTCCCAAGGCCTGCGAGCCCTGTCAGAAGAGGCATCTGCATGTTAAATGCCATTTAAAGTTCACCAGCCATTTTCAAATAAATCCAGTGTCTCCCTGTTGACCCCAGCAGCCCCAGGCCAGCAGGCTCTGCAGTCTTGTCCCCGCAGTGCAGCCGGAAGATACCCGTCGTCCTGAAGCCAGGCAGCCAGGACACAGTGGCCGTGTGGCCCTGCCCAGCTCAAGGACACCCGAGTCTGTCTCCTGCCCTGTACAAGGCACGACACTGCTTGTAATCCCCAGGTCACTGAGAAGCAAGTGGGACCACTTGGCACAGGGCCTGATACGTGAGAGGCTTTCGAGAGCTTTCCATTAGCTTTCTTTCCAAACGGCAGGGACAGGTCAACGTGTCAGCTGGCTCAAGGTCACCTTCACGTGAACAGTGAGCCAGCATTTGGGCCCAGCCTCTCTTGTATTCTCCTTCAACCCCGAGGCACTTTTATCCCCGCGCAGTGTCTGGCACACAGGAGACGTTTGTGGGGAAGGGATGGCAGAGACCCCTCCTCCCTATTCTCCCAGGCTTACTTTCACTAGCTTCCCCTTTTCCTTTGGTTTGTGCGATGTGAGGCACAGGTGGAGTGTTTAAAGGTCTTCACCTAGCGCTTCCCCTAAAGCCCACCCTTCCAGCCAAGCCCCCCACCTCCCACCGCCCAACCCCACACTGCCGCCCCAGGCAACAAAAATCCCAGCTAAGAGTTCTATATGTTCAGTCATTGGAATGTTCCTCTCCTTCCCACAAGGCCGGGGGTGGAGGGGTGGGATGGTAATCAAGGCAAAAGGTAAAGACAGGCAATGACTGTCAGGCCTTCCAGGGTCCCCCTACAGATGGGGAGACTGCCCAGACAGGCAGCACAGGGACCTGTCTAGGGGATGCAGAGAGAGGCAACAGCTAAGCCCAGACCCTGAGGCTGATTAACCAAGGAAACAGCACCCACCCAGAGCTGTCAGGACACGACCCGCTGGAGAAGGGAGAGTGTGATCGAGTGTCTAATATTGCTCAGCTTGCAGACGGGCGCCGATGGGGAGGACGTGGAAGGATAAACGAATAAAGGAGGCTTTATTTTATTTGTCACCATGGGCGTCCTATTCATCACCAGTGACGGAGGAGCGGAGGGCGGACCGCGGGAGTGCCCTTCATTTTAAGGCAGAGCAAAGACTCCTCCATCATCCACAGCCCATCGAGTGACAGGCTCGGGTTCAGGACGCTCTGTGGAGAGCGGGAAGGGACTTTAACAAGGACAGGACACTGATTTTCCCTGAACTTGGCCAGCCAACCACCAGGAAGCAGGAATTCATTTCCCTGGGTCTGCAGTTCTTGGAGCAGCAGACAGTGCTCAAGTCAGGCTTGGGAGTGAGCCAGCCTTGGTAAACAGTTCCCTGTTACTCCCTGAGAGACCTGGGGAAAATAATGTTACATCTCCAAGCCTTTCTTCCCTCAAAACAAGAATAAGACCACCACTCTCTAGAGTGTTACGTCGTCTAAATGAGATGCCATCTGCTGTGTGGTTGCTGAACACAGATTCAGGAGTCTTGTCCTCCGGGTCTAATTCCAGCTGCCACTTCCTAGCTGTGTGACCTTGGGTGATTTCCCTACCCTCTCAGTGACTCAGTTACCTTCTCTGGAAAACGGGTTAAGCATCAGTGCCTACCTCATTGTCTGAGGATTAAAAATGAGTCCATGCACTCCCCGCTGTAGCCCCAGCACCTAAAATAGCACGTGGCACGTGCAAGGTGCCCAGTGACTATTCGTGGGATGAGCAACTACAGAGCAGGTAGCACCATATCCAGGATGCAGTAAGTGCTCAATAAATGTTAGCTGCTTTCTGGAAAACCATGCTTGCCCTTAAGGGAACCCTTGGTCACTCACCAACCAAATCTTGCGATTCTGCCTCCTCGGAGCCTCTTGAAGCCACACCACCTGCCTTTCCACCTGCCCCCTCCCTGGCCCTGCCCTCCATCTCAGCACTCACACGGACTGACCACACCCATGAGGCACATACTCATATCCCCATCTTACAGGTGAGGAGACTGAGGTCAGGAAGTGAAGTGAGACGAGCTGGCATTTGGCCGACATTCTGCCAGCCTGCCAAGCCTCTGCTCTGAAGAAAAGCCAGCCTAGCCATCCACCTCTGATATGATCCTCAGTCCCAGGGCATCCTGCCATGCATACCTTCTGTGCTCTGTTCATGCTTGGTGAAGGGAACAAATGAGCCCAAAGAACCCAGGGCAGGATGGAAGCAGGGCTACGCTCCTGCATCAGGAGAGACCTGCCAACAACTCGCCCCCTGTGCTTAACTGGTTGGGCGGGAATCTTCCCTCTCCCGGACAGGCACAGCAGGGGAACCCTCACTGGGCCAGGGCCCCGAAAGGAAGCTGACTTCAGGCCCTTCTTCCCCACCTTCCCAAGATTTTATTGAAATGGATTTTGTGGCTTCCAATGAGGACTCTGCTGATTGTACCATCACCGCATTGAAAATTCAAATTCCACTGGAGAGTTTTATTGCAATTATGAATCTTTAATGGTCTTCCATATCAGGTATGAAACTTTAATGGGCTTGTTTTTCTTTTTTTTTTTTTTTTGGTACAAGTGAGCAATGCAGTTTTAATGAGACACCAGTAGTTTTTTCCGACAGTTCAGAAGTCAGTAAACCTTGTCTGTATTTAATAAAAAGATCAAGGTAAATGCTCAGAAGGTTCTTGGAGGGAACCAAGGTGGGGGTAAGAGCTGGCTTTGGGTGAGCTCAGCACACACCCTCTCTGGTTCAGGGTTAGGGTTAGGGCTCTCACACGGATGGAATTGGCAGATGGTGCATCCTCGCCTCCTTGTGGCTCCCTCCTCCTCACCTGGCGCATCCATTGTCAGGCCCTGCTTATTACTTTCAGGACACGAAATGAAATGCAAAACGCGCTGTGCTCAGTCGTGTCCAGCTCTTTGCAGCCCCATGGCCTGCAGCCTGCCAGGGGATTTTCCAAGCCTTGCATATCCTGCACTGGCAGTGGATTCTTTACCACTGCGTCACCTGGGCTTCCCTTTCAGAACACAAGCAGTCCTCACAGAAGGGCTGCTCTAACCCCAGGTCATCAGTGGAAAAACTGAGGCCCAGAGAGGGGGAAAGGACATGCCCAAGGTCACACTCTGAGTCCGTGTCAGAGCAAGGCAGAGAGGTCACTCCTGAGTCCTTCTCACAGGAGTCTGGCTTCCAAATAAACACATCAGAGCAATGACAAAGGTCAAACTCAGGAGAAAGAACAGCTACCAAATCCCCCTGAGCACCTCGCGTAGGCCAGCTACCTCGAACGATTTGACTCTACACTTAGAAAGCACCACTCGAGGCATGCATGGTATAGCCTGTTCTAAACCAGGGCCATGAAACTCAGAGTAATGAAGTCACTTTCCCAGGGACACCCATCAGGATTTGAATCCAGAGCAGGATTTGAACCCAGTCCAACTGCTAGGCTGAGCCCCAGACTTGTATTTGCCCATGCAGCATTTCAATGCCTCAGATGACGCAAAGGCATTGGAAACCAGCACCGCCCAAAAGCACTTTCTTCAATAGCAACTCCACAGTCCTCATCATGGTTTGAGACCATGCTGGGCTGTGAGCATTGAGCTCTGGACCAGAGTACTGCATTCCCCTTGCATGGCACACGGGAGGCACCCTTCCAAGGCCTGACAGCATCAGTGAACTTGTGAATAAACAATCAAATAAATGGACAAGCAAATAAACAAACAGGCAAGCTAGTCCCCTTGCCCCTTCCGGCTTCTGCAGACGGGCAGCAGACATTTTCCACTTATGTAAAGGTCTAGTTTGACAAGGCCAGACTATGTAGGGAGGCTGGGTACCTGCAGCCCAGCTCTGTGCACTGCAGCAGGGAAAGAATGTCCAATTTTTTCAATCACAAGGAAGGCAAATAAGTAAAACAAGCTGCAATTTACTTTTGGCTGGAGTTTCTCTCTGGGAAATAGTGCACGTCTATCTAGCCCTTCATTTTGGAAGAGTGAAAACTGGGATGATGGGAAGAGGAAAGATGTTAGGAGTCGGAGGCTTCCTGGTAAATCAGGGTAAAGCTGGCCTGGGCTGGCTCCCCCATCTGCTCTGGGCTGCTCCACAGACCTGTAAGAATCAGTGAGTTCTCAAGTTCAAGAACACAGTCTTCACACACAGAGTGGCCAATCAGGAGATGAAATCCCATTTAAAATGGTGACAGAAGAGAGAAAATATTTAGGAAGAAACTTAACAGGAAATGTGCAAAACATATGTGAAGAAAACTACATTCAAAATGACTCAACAAATAGGAAAAAAAAAGATGCCCTGCTGTTGGAAAGGATTCAGCATCATCAAGATGTCAGTTCTGTCTCATTTGAAAATTTAACATTATCCCCTTAAAAACACCAACCGGCTTTTGTTATGTAAGCTGACACAAAGGTCTATGTGGAAAAATAAAACCGCACATAGAAGAACCCTCAATGTATACTGCTAAGTGGAGGAAGCCAATCTGAAAAGACTACATATTACATGATTCCAACGGAATGACATTCGGGAGGAGGTGAAACTATGGAGACAGTATAAAGATCAGTGGTTGCCAGGGGTTTGGCGAAGGAGGGAGGGATGAGCAGGAAGAATGCAGAGGATGGAGCTATCCCATATGATACTGTAATGGTGGGTACATTTCATTATACATTTGTCCAAACTCATAGAATGTATAAAACCAATGGTGAAACCTAATATAAACTATGGATTTTAGTTAATAATTATGTGGCTCATCAATGCAATAAATGCAATTTATGAACACTAATGAAAGATGTTAATAATAACAGGAAATTGTGTGTGGAAAGGGTGAAGGGAGAAGGGATATAGGAGAACTCTATATTTTCTGCTTGATTTTTTTATTAAGCTGAAATCACTCTAAAATGAATATATTAACTTTTTAATAATAGTTTTTAATTAAAATCAAGCTGCAAGAATAGTTACAAAAACCCTGAGATCGAACTGCTGCAGGGAGAAGCACTAGATACTAAATCCTGTTCTAAAGCCTTTATATGAACGATGGGGGACCGATCCATCAGAAAACAGATGGACATACAGGGGAACAGACTAGAAATAAGTCCAAGGACACACAGAAATGCAGTATATGATAGAGAAGCCATCGCAGATCCTGTGGTAAAGATGTGCTTTGTAATACATAGTGTTAGGATAACTACGTAGCCATTTGGAAAGACATAAGATTGAATCCATGTCATACTGGGGTCGCACAGAATTGTACACGACTGAAGTGACTTAGCAGCATATCATATACAGCACACAAGAATAAACCAGCTCGACACTCGGTTCAGGGCCAACATATTGATCAGAGATTTTTAAAAAAAATGTATTTACAAGTATTCAAAGAAAAAATGGATAAACTAACTGCTCTATATCTAAAAAGTTTTTCTAAGGAGAACTCAGATTCAACAGAAGGAAGAATTGGTAACCAAACTAAATGATAATCAAAAACTTGGACACAGGGGGAAAAATACTCTGTAAGCAGTGTTGAAATAAAATGACAATCAGGGAGAAAACGTTTGTAATATTTATCACTGATAAAGGGCTAGCAAGTCCTGATATACAAAGAATTCTTAAGTTTAGGGGAAAATCCCAAATCTTGACAACAGAAGGATAAATGGCCCATAAACCTACTAAAAGATGTTCAGTTTCACTCATATGAAGAAAATCGCAGGTTAAGCTACATCAAGATACACTTCCTCGCCTATCAGATTAGAAAGAATAAGCAACTGGACAGCGTCTGTCGGTCATGCTTGGACAGGTCTGCTGGGAACTCAGGAGGGAGCAACGCTTCCGTCCACTTCTATAGTGAACGCGATTTTGCAATATTGAGCAAACTATGTATGTATTTACCTGTTGGCACAGAAATCTCACTTCTATTCTTACATGACAGTATACATGTTTCAATGCCATTCTCCCAAAGCATCCCACCCTCTCCCTTTCCCTCAGAGTCCAAAAGTCCATTCTATACATCTGTGTCTCTTTTGCTGTCTCGCATACAGGGTCATCATTACCATCTTTCTAAATTTATAGATATGTGTCAGTATACCGTATTGGTGTTTTTCTTTCTGGCTTACTTCACTCTGTATAATCGGCTCCAGTTTCATCCATCTCATTAGAACTGATTCAAATTTATTCTTTTTAATGGCTGAGTTAATACTCTGTTGTGTATATATATCAGAGCTTTCTTATCCATTCATCTGCTGATGGACATCTAGGTTGTTTCCATGTCCTGGCTATTATAAACAGTGCTGCAGTGAACATTGGGGTACATGTGTCTCTTTCAATTCTGGTTTCTATCATGTAGGAAACAAAGTGCCAGTCTATGTTCGATACAGGATACAGGATGCTTGGGGCTGGTGCACGGGGATGATCCAGAGAGATGATATGGGGTGGGAGGTGGGAGAGGGATTCAGTATAGGGAGCTCGTATACACCCGTGGCGGATTCATGTCAATGTATGGCAAAACCAATATAGTATTGTAAAGTAAAATAAAGTAAAAATAAAATTAAAAAAAATAAAATAAAAAAGAAATCTCACTTCTAGAAATTTACCCTGAAGATACACTTCCCAAAGTGATAAAATACATGCCATAGGCACTCATTGCATCATTGTTGGCAACTAGAAGATGCTGAAAGCAGCCTGAGAGCTCAGAGGACAGCGGGTGAATCACAGAAACGGAGTCCTACGCGGCTGTATAAGGAAATGACAAAGATTTCTGTGCACTGACATGTAGTGATTCCCAGGATACTAAAATTTTATAAATTAAGTGAAAAAGAATATCTATTGCACACTACCTTCTCTATAAGAAAGGCAAAAGAACGTATACATGTACTTGCTTATTCTTATAAAAAGAAACAGAAATAGGTCAGAAACTAGCTCGTTTAGTTGTCTTGCAAGGAGTGGTGGGGCGGGGGGTGGGCAGAAGGGATATAATGAAGAAGTAATACTCTGAGTATGCTTTTTTGGTAAAGTTTTGATGTTTTTGTTACTCAAAAAGTAAAATTAAATCAATCAAGAGGTCCAAATCCTTCTCATAGAGCCATCTTTATTGTTCTCTCTTATGATTCTCTCCCCCACTTTTAGGGCCTCTTGTGATTCACGACTGCCCCCCCACCCCCCGGATAATTTAGAAATCTCCCCATGTCAAAGTCAACTGGTTAGCAACCTTAATTCCATCTGTAAGTTTAACTCCCCTTTGTTATGCAACCTAACATATTCACAGGTCCTGGGGATTAGGATGTAGACCTCTTTGGAACTCACTATCCTGCCTACCATATGTTGTTCAGTCACTCAGTTGTGTCTGACTCTTTGTGACCTGGTGGACTGTAGCACGCCAGGCTTCCCTGTCCTTCACCATCTCCTGGAGCTTGCTCAAACTCATGTCGGTCAAACCATCCAACCATCTTTTCCTCTGTCACCCGCTTCTCCTCCTGCCTTCCATCTTTCTCAGCATCAGGGTCTTTTCTAATGAGTTGGCTCTTTGCTTTAGGTACCCAAAGTACTGGAGCTTCAACTTCATCATCAGTCCTTCCAATGAATATTCAGAACTGATTTCCTTTAGGATTGGTTGATTTGATCTCCTTGCAGTCCAAGGGACTCTCAAGAGTCTTCTCCAACACTATAGTTCAAAAGCATCAATTCTTTGGTGCTCAGCCTTCTTTATAGTCCAACTCTCACATCCATACATGACCACTGGAGAAACCATAGCCTTGACTAGACGGACCTTTGCCTACCACACGGGTGGCCCCAAACCTGGTGGCAGTCACGGCTGTCCAGAAAGAACCACAGCATGCTACCTGTAAGCATAACACTCGGGAGGACAGACACCACAACTGTCACTTGAGTTTTCCCCTTAGTGTGGCTCTTCCGGCATTTTCTACAGTGGACATGCTTTACTTTCAAATTCAAGTTTTTAAATGATATCTTAAAATTGCCCATCTCACGTGCCTTCCAGTGTGTTAAAGAGACTGGGAAGGAATATGCCAAATGTTCACAGGAGCTGCCTCTGCGTGGTGAATTGCAAGCAATTTTAATTTCAAGCTCTTGAGGAATTTCCTGTGCCTTCTGGATTGCATGTGAAGAACTACATTGTTGAAGCTAAAGAAAAAGTATTCTAAAAAGAAATGTAAAAAATTTGCTGGGAGACATGATATAACGCTAACATCTCCCTCGACATTTGGCGGCTTGGGGAAGAACAGGCCTGGGCCCTTGGCAGATCTGCTGTGCCACCCTGGAGAAGAATCTTTTTATACCAGCCAGTCCAATCCTTGTCTTTTAGTAATTCGGGATAAGTCATTCCTGTCCCTCACTGAGCTCAGCAGCTTGCTGGCACTGATGGGCTGAGAGATGATTTAAGCTCTTCTGGAGGGATCCTCAGAAGTTTTTCTCAGTTGATGCTCCTTTTAAAACATTATTTCAACTGGAAACAACTAAATGCCTGACTTCAAGGGAATGGTTAGGTAAATTATAATTCAGCCAGAAGATAGAGTATTATCATGCAGCTATTACAAACTGCACTTATGAGAAGTTTTTAATTACATAGAAAAACACAAGTGAAAATGTGGGGTGCGAAATAGTATATATTGTATAATGTAAATTGTGTAAAGTGTACAGAGGAAGGGATGAAAGAAGCTACATGCAGGTGCTAACAGATGGAGATGACCTACATGTCTATCAACTCACAAGTGGACAAACAAAATATGGTACAGCCACACAGCAGAATGTTTCACCATAAAAGGAATTTACTGCTACATGCTACAACACTGTGCCAAGTGAAAGGAGCCAGACACCAAGGCCTCATATTCTACAATTCACTGATATGAGGTGCCCCAAACAGGCAAATCTATAGAGACAGAAATGGGGAGTGGCTGTTTAAAGGGTATAGGAATGTGTCCAGTTGGGGGAGTGTGAAGACATGTTTTGAAATTAGATGGTGATGACAGTTGTGCAATCTTATGAATATACTTCACTGATTTGTACACTTTAAAAGGGCAACTTTCATGATACGTGAATTATATGTAAAAAAAAACAAAACGATGTTAACAAAGGTTGTCTTTGGAAGGTAGGAAGTCTGAGTCCTTTTGAGTGTATATTATGGATTGAATCTATTACTTTAATAGCTGGAAAAAATAAAAAGAAACAAAGTCCCCCAAACGGTGTGAGTTAACAGCCCTAGTGCACAGTCCCACCCAGGCCGCTGGACTCCCCAACCTCCTGAAAGCTTTGTCCTCTCTGTCTGCCTTGACAGCAAAGAGCTCCTTGATTCTGGAGTTAATGCAATCAGTACAAGGGCTATGCGTCCCTCTAGGTCTGTCAGCCATCAGTGTGGTCTGGGAAAAGCCAGGGCATCCTTCCCCATCCCAGGCCCCCTCACCCCTGCCTCTCCTCTTGATCAGCCCCCAGGTTCTCCTCTGCAGACCTATGCCCCCAGCCCAAGCCTCGGTGTTCTGGCTTCTGCTCAGCCCACCCTGAAGTTCTGCTCCTTCACTTCTGTGCCTGGTATAACTGCCCACAGCCAACACCCCAGCCAGACTACGCACGGGCCGAAAGCACATGTCTTTTGGCCTCTGCTTCCCCAGTCAGGCACATACATGGGTAGCAAATCTCTAGTGAAGGCCCAGCTTAGGGAGCGACTTCCTCTCTGCAGCCACACTGACCCTCTTCCCCTGGGCTGATGGCTCCCTTCAGAGGTCCCAGCCCAGGCAGGGTGGTACAGTGGTTACTACAAGGATTCTGAACCAGCCCTGTCTGGATTCAAGTCCTGGCTCCACCACTTCCTGGCTGTGTGACCTTGGCCAAGTCATTTAACCTCTCTGAGCCTCAAATCTGGGACCAAGGACAAAAACCCTTATTACAAAGCTTAAATCTGATCACTGGTATCCATAGAAGAGAAGAGAGATGGAGACATGTAGGGAAGAAGACCAAGTGAGGATGGAGGGAGACACTGGAGCAATGCTGCCACAAGCCAGGGAATGCTAGGGGCGCCAGGAGCTGGCACAGGCAGGGAGAGATTTGCCCCCAGAGCCTTCAGAAGAAGCGTGACCCTGTCGACACCTTGATTTGAGTTGTTTTAAGCCACTAAATGGTCAGGGCTTCCCTCATAGTTCAGTTGGTAAAGAATCCGCCTGCAATGCGGGAGACCCCGATTTGGTTCCTGGGTCAGGAAGATCTGCTAGAGAAGGGATAGTCTACCCACTCCAGTATTCTTGGTCTTTCCTGTGGCTCAGCTGGAAAAGAATCCGCCTGCAATGCGGGGAGACCTGGGTTCGAACCCTGGGTTGGGACGATCCCCTGGAGAAGGAAAAAGCTACCCACCCAGTATTCTGGCCTGGAGAATTCCAAGGACTGTATAGTCCATGGGGACACAAAGAGTTGGACACGACTGAGCGACTTTCAGTAATCACTGATGAAGCCACTAAAGCTGACAATCATTCGCTATCACAGCCCTAGGAAATGAAAACAGGAAGTAAGTTATTCGCCCTCCCTTGAACGTGCCTTCTGTTGTTGTTCAATCGCTAAGTCGTGTCTGGCTCTTTGTGACCCCCAGGGACTGCAGCATGCCACACTTCCCTGTCCATCATTATCTCCTGGAGTTTGATCAAACTCATGTCCATTGAGTCAGTGATGCCACCCAACCATCTCATCCTCTGTTGTCCCCCCTTTCCTCCAGAGACTGGGTCATGAAAAGAATACAGCTCTACCTGCCCCTCTCTGGGACCCATGACTTCAGAATCCCCTTCTAAGCTGCCATGCTTAGAAGAAGCCTGAGCTAGCTCTGTGAGAAGATGGCCCCAGCCAGCAGCCAATGTCAGCCTCCAGACACGAGACAAAACGAGCCTCCCAGCGGCTCCAGCTGCAGCCTGAAGGGTCATGGAGCCGAGACAAGCTGCCCTACTTTGCCCGGTCCACTTCTTGACTTAGGGGACCCACAGCAAGGCAGAGCAGAATCCGGGGCTATTACATACATCTCAGTTCGGGAGTTGTTATGCAGCCATAATAATGGTATTAATAGCACTTGTGGCTTCGTTATCTGCACTTGACAAGGCCCCTGACCATTCGTATGCACCATCAAGTGCCGGAAGCACTGCCCAGCCATGTTTACGAACCTCTCTCAAGGTGTGTGCCCCCGTCCTACAGCAGGGAAATGCTGCTGAAACGCTCATTGATCCCTGTTTCCCCTGCGCAAAGGGAGAATAGGCTGACCTTCGATCCAGCCACCCGTGCACATCCTGGATTGTCGTTTAGCTGCTAAGTCGTCATGTCTGACTCTTTGTGACCCCATGGACTGTAGCCTGCCAGGCTCCTCTGTCCATGGGATTTCCCAGGCAAGAACACTGGAGTGGGTTGCCATTGCCTTCTCCAGGGGATCTGCCCGACCCAGGGAGCGAACCTGCACCTCCTGCTTTGGCAGCAGAGTCTTTACCACCGCGTCACCACGGAAGCCCACGCATCCTCAGTATGCAGGCACCGCCCTTGGCAGGGCCGCAGGTGGAGCCAGAGGGCAGCTGCTGGCCCCCTGTGCTGGTTAGTGGCCACCCAGTGTCTCAGGCTCTTCCTTTGGCCACTTGGGGTGAAGGATGAGAAGGAAGGCCAGCCCTTGATGACCGTCTCCCTCCTGTGGACAGCGTGGTTCACAGGGCCGTGGGAGCCTGAATGAATGCTATCCCCTTTCCTGTGACCGGGGTAAATGACAGCTGGGCTCCTGCTCCAAGTGGCCTCCCTCTAGAAACTGTTACTCTTTTTGGCAGTAGCCTGCCTGGCAGCAATTACTACCCCGGCAGGGGCCCTTTTAAAAGTCAGGTGGTAGGACTAAGCAACTTGAACACTTGCAATTTACTGAACCTCCACTCAGAGGCCAGTTCACAAACTCGGCTAAGAGAGCAACTATGGGAGGCCTGAGAATGTGGTCCAGCTAGCAGGGGTTGGGGCAAGTAGGGGTGAGGTGGGGAGACGCTTAAACTGGGCCCAGCCTGTGCCGGGATTCTCAGGAAAGAAACCATCTTCTGGTTCCTCGGAAAGGTGTCCATCATCAGGGCAGGTTCATCGGCTACCGGAGAGTTTCAGATGCCGTCAGGGACCAGTCTCGCCCACCAGCATCCACACTGCTGTGGATACTGACGATCACTCACACAACCAGAGCCATCATTTGGGAGGGCTTTTTCTAGCACTAGCTCATTGTGTCCTGACAAAATAGGGCCCAGGGCACAGGTGGTGGCGGTACAGGTATCATTATTTTTAAAAATTCTTTTTAGAGAACCTGGAATCTGTGGAAAGCACAACTCCTCTCCCACAGTCCTTGGAAGGGAAGCAAGATGCCACTTCGGAAGTTCATGGCTCATGGACTCCTGGGCAGGGAGAGAGGTGGCCACTCCATCCCAAGGCGGGGCAGCCCCCAGGGACACAGAAGGCCCTGCTCCAGCGAGGTGCTCTGGAAAGGAGCCACAGCCAGTCTTCTAAGGCGGAACTCGGCAGTGACGTGACAGTGTGATCCCACCTTTTGCTGAAGGAGCGGGGCACTGTCAAGACCTCCAGCAACCAGGGGCTGCTCTGCCATGACTCCTCGCAAGCAGGCTCCGCGCCAGGCCAGGGCTGGCAGGTCAGGGAGGAACTGAAGGACCTCTCTGAGCTTATTCCATCCTGGAAGGGCAACACCGGACTGAGCCTTCACCCGGGAGACAGGCCCCACAGTGGAAACGCCATGGATGGGCATTAGATCTGAGAGCCAGGCCCGTGACCTTGGCCGGCCTCTTCTGGACATACGACCTTGGGCAAATCACTCCCACTTTCTGATTCTCATTTTCTCATCCATATACAGAATCAATGCTATTTATGTTAAATAGTCTTATACTGAAACCAGACAGTTTCTTAAAAGCCAGCACATTGTGAATACCTTTATCTGTATTGTTTCTACAGAGATTCTCTGGCTACATCCTCACAAGTTCCCAAAGGTACTATTTTCCCAGTTTTACAGATGGGGAAACTGAGTCCAGGGAGATAGAGCTGGTAATTTTGACTCCAAAATGTGTGCATTTAACCTCCATGTGACACGGCCTGTCAATGACTCATAGTGCCTGGCACAGTGGGTATGAGAAGTGGTAGCCATCATTATTAGCTTTCTCCAAATAATACTCTTTTGCTGGAGTACAGCTTTAGCCATAAAATCTTATTTAGATCATCTTAAAAGTTGAGCTGGGCCAGTGCTCTCACATGGAGGTGGCACACGTCCAATCATCCGGGCCCCAGGCCCGCCTTCCCGCCCACAGCAGATGCTACTGTGAGAGCCTTAGCTAAGTCCTCTCTCTGGCACAGCCCAGTTGCTAACACACAAGCACAAGTGCTTTTGCAACCACACTAAAGTAGTGGCGCTGGCACACACGATGGAGATTATCTGCTGCCTCTGGGAGTGGAAAAAGCACTGAACGCGGAGGCACAGAAATATGGACAAAGCCTTTCTCAACATACAATTTTAAAAACCACGTTACCAATCGGAGACATTCATCCAGTTGGCAGCTGAGGTGAACATGTGACCTTGGAGAGCCCTGCATTTGAACTGCCAACTCTCTGCCAGCTAAGAACACACCTTGGGGCAAGCAGTTTAAAGTCCCTGAACCTTAGTCTCTTCATCCATAAAATGGGGATGATGACAATCAGTACTTCTGCATGGAGCTGAGATGAGGCTCGAACGAGATGATTCTTGCTGCCCCCCCTCCCCCACTCCCCCGCCCTGCTCCCAGACAGGGCTGGGCTGGGAGTGGCCAGTGACTACTAGGGCTCTTGTGCTGTGGCAGTTATGTGATTGCAGGAATATCACTGGGGAGTGTGTGGACATGAGCACACACAGCACATATATACAGAGAAATAACCCAAAGTTGCGGGCTTCCCTGGAGGCTCAGCTGGTCAAGAACCCACCTGCAAGGCAGGAGACCTAGGTTCAGTCCTTGGGTTGGGACGATCCCCTGGAGGAGGGCATGGCAACACACTCAAGTATTCTTGCCTGGAAAACCCAATGGACAGAGGAGCCTGGCAGACAGCAGTCCATGGGATCGCAGAGAGTAAGATACAACTGAGCAGCTAAACACACCGATGACTCACCTCCAGGGGGCAGTAAGCCCAAGAGGCCCAGTTGTGAGAAATGCTTTGCAAGGGGATGAACTTCTAAGTCTTGTAAGAGCCCTGGATCCGGCCAGAGGAGGAGTTGTGAGGGGAAGAAGTGAGGAGAACTGGATTTCTGTGACTAAGCTCCAGAGCCACCTGAGTTTTCAACCCCGGCTCCTCCACCTACCCAGCTGTGTGACCTTGGGTGCCCATCTCTAAAATGAGAACGATTCTGCTCCCTCCTCACAGGGTTGCTGGGAGAATGAAATGACTCAGAGCAGGAGCAGCCTTCACTGAGCACCTTGGTTGACACAGAGGGAGCACTCCCTGGATGCTCGTGATTCCTATGAGCATTACTGTCAATCAGAAATAGGAGACGACTCCTCTGCCCTAACTTATTTCCTTCTATTGTTATTTTCCCCTATCATTATCATTACTACCCTCTCACTGCCATACTTCTATTTCCACCACACTTTTACTTTAACGTATTCTGAAACACCAGGAGAATCCTTCAGGCTCCAAATTCAAAAGCAGAGTGTGCAGAAACCCCCAGCAGGTGTCACAACTGTGCTGACGGTAGAGAACTGAGCAGAAGCAGGGAAGACTGAGGGCCCAGCCGCCAAGGATCGTCAGGCTGCTTGTTTTTTTCCATCACAGAAGCTCAGGGGTTTAGAATCTTGTGGCTAATGGGGGAGGCCTTAGAGCCAATCCCCGCCCAGTGTCACCACTTGCTTGCTGTATGATCTTGAGCAAGTGATGACCTCTCTGAGCCTCAGTTTGCTCACCTTCAATTAATGGTACAGCAACTATGTCAAGAATTGTTTAGGGATTCATTAAGGTGAAACCTAAAAGCACGTAGCAGGGTGCCAGCCTGGAATGATCACCCAGTGGACGCACGCTGTCACCTTATCTGTCACCGATGCTCAGCCAGCTCATCACCTGGGGCACCAGAGTCTTCACCCCCTCTGTAGCCCACCCACCCTCCCCATTCAACATGAGTCCCATGCAGAGCACACAGAGGGCACAGATCCAGGCTCTGCATCGCACACGCCTCGTTCTGGCCCCCCCAGATTACCAGTATCTGATGCCCTCCTGAATGCCCACAGCACTCTAACGACAAGAAAGACTCTGAGGGCCCTGGGGTACCTGGGGGAGGGGCACGGCTGCCCACCCCTCCCTGCCACTCAGCCAGCAAGTCTCTTTCCACACTCCGCTCAAGGTGAGAAAATGGACACGCTCAGGAGACATTCTGTCATTTCTCCTTTGTTTTGTCTCTCTCTAGCCGGCAGCAGGCGAACGCTATAGATACTAAATCGCAGTAGTGAAAAATGATCAGAGATGGCTAAGACACTTTTTTTTTTTGCTACATTTTGTGCTTTGACTTTTGAGGAAGGCCTTCTATGACACTCTGAAGTGGCAACAACTTAGTCCAAATCTTATTAATCAGAGATGAAAGGTTTTGAACTGAGAAAGGAAGCACTTTTCTAAAAAGCCAGTGGCTAGATCATCAAAGGAACAGAATGAACAAGGGCCTCCAAGTCACTGTGTGCACAACAGTCAGGGAGAAAGGGGTCTGGAAGGACATGCCAGCTGCTGACAGTTGTCACATCTTGGGCTGGCAGGGGGCAGGAGAGGAAGGACGGTCACTGCAAACCCGGAGTCTGCCTGCGCATGATCAGACTCCGTCACAACCAGCAAGTGTTACATTTACAATTAGAAACAAGTTAAGATTTTTTTCTTAATACTTATTACACTTGGCTAACTTGGTATCTGCCAGGAATCTCCACTGTGAACTTAACAATTTCCCCCCTTTATTATTACAAAATACCTTGATAGAGGTACTTTGAAATCATGAGAAACATCCTATTTCTGCTGTTTAGCATCCTTTGGTGCACCTTGCCTACAGCAATGTAATAGAATGCTCTAACTGTGATTCTCTCTTCCTTTGTTCCTGCTATGCTTTTTCATAGCAATGTTTCTTTAAGCAAGAGTTGTCACTTCTCCCCCATTGCTTCATTTATCCTGTTCTTTATGTAATTACGTCAGTATGGATCCCTGGATATTTACTTCGCCTTTGGCCGTGGGTGCTCTTTCAGGCTGACCCTGTACACATATGGTAGGCTGATTGATTGACTGATTGATTGGGTAGTACATCTTTATTTTCCGGTCCTAAAAGATAACCCCGGGGTCCTCTGCCCCTAGACTTGGAATCAACGATTCCTACAAAGAGCCTTGGTTCCTTTCATTTGGAGAATAGTATTTAGAAACTAAGATCTCAGTACTAGCTGTACCCATTTTTATTGGGTACAACCCCCATCAATGGATCGAGTAAGGAATTATATGTACATGTATTAACTCATGCATACACACACAGCTGTATTGATTTCTGCATCTATTTATCTGTGTATATACATACACAGATTTTTTTCTTTTTGTGAATGAGTCCGTATTGACATCTTCGATGAGTCCAGAACCACGGGGTTTATTCTATTTGCAACCCTTTCCTCCCTTGTGACTTTCTTTGAAAGTAATAACCTGGCTCTCATTATCTAAAATGTACTTATTTTTTTCAACCTGTACAAATGAAGTAGTTTCAGAATTCCTAATCCATTCCCCTTGGAGGCAAAGAAATTTGCCAACTGGAATACAGTGTCTGAGGGCAGTTCTTCTTGTCTTTGCCTTATAGCATCAGTTGAAATGATGTTTCTCAAAATCACTTCGGTCAGCTTCCTGCTTCTCCACCCTCTTTCAGTGTGGCTATAGGAATTGTTTGTAATACAGTTAGATTCCTTTGTCTTCATTTGTCTCAGTCTGCACTCCATCTATCCTCCAACAACCAGGTTGAGTTTTTAAAATTTTATATACAGCAACATCACTCTGTGTACAGTTCTATGGGTTTTGACAAGGGCACAGATTCATGTGTCCCTCACTACATGCATCCAGTTTTCCATGCAAAACCATTTCCCAGGTCTTCTGCCCATTTTGAGAGTTCTTTATACATTCTCAATACAAGTCCTTTGTCAGGAATGTAATCAGAAAATACTGACTTCTCCAAGTCTGTGGTGTGTCTTTTCATTCTCTTAAGAGTGCGTCTTTTGCAGAGCAACGTTTTTAATTTTCATAAAGCCCATTTTGTCAATTTTTTTTCTTTTATGGGCCATGCTTTTGGTGTCTCATCTAAAAACTCTTTGCCTAATGCGAGGCCCCACAGATTTTCTCCTTTGCATCCCTGTAGCAGCAGTGCAGGGTTTATTTTACCTTTAGGGCTATGATGTATTTTGAGTTCATTTTCATAGAAGGTGTGAGGTTGAGGTTGAGGCTCATTTGTTGGCGTGTAAATGTCCAACTGTTCCAGCACCATGTTGGAAGAATTGTCCTTCCTTTCTCCACTGAATCACCTTTTCACTGTTGCCAGTCATCGGTTCAGTATGCAGAGGGAGGTTTACTTCTGAACGCTCTGCTCTGGTCCACCGGTCTACACGGCCGTCTTTTCACGAGCACTGCACCTTCTTGCTTATTGTAGTTTCATAGTACGTCTTGACATCGGGTACTAAGGCCTCTAACTGCTCTTCAGCTTCAGGATTATTTCAGCTCCTCTAGTTTCTTTGCCTTTCCAGTACAAAATTTACAGTCAGTGTGTAAATATCTATAAACATTCCTTCTGGGATTGGAATTGGGGTTGCATTGAGTCAAGATCAAACTAGGGAGACCTGGCATCGTAATAACATTGAGTCTTTGTATCCATGAACACAGTATATACCCATTATTTAGGTCTTTTTTGGAGTTTTCAGCATACAAATAACTGTACATATTTTATTATTTATTTGTACCCTAAACTGTGTTTTTTCAAATTGATGCTGAATTTCAGTTGTTCATTGCTAGCATATTGAAATGCAGATGACTTGTGGAAACAGTGTCAGACTTTATTTTTCGAGGCTCCAAAATCACTGCAGATGGTGATTGCAGCCATGAAATTAAAAGACACTTACTCTTTGGAAGGAAAGTTATGACCAACCTAGACAGCATATTGAAAAGCAGAGACATTACTTTGCCAACAAAGGTCCATCTAGTCAAGACTATGGTTTTTCCAGTGGTCATGTATGGATGTGAGAGTTGGACTGTGAAGAAAGCTGAGCACCGAAGAATTGATGCTTTTGACTTGTGGTGTTGGAGAAGACTCTTGAGAGTTCCTTGGACTGCAAGGAGGTCCAACCAGTCCATCATAAAGGAGATCAGTCCTAGGTGCTCTTTGGAAGGAAAGATGCTGAAGCTGAAACTCTAATACTTTGGCCACCTCATGCAAAGAGTTGACTCACTGGAAAAGACCCTGATGTTGGGAGGGATTGGAGGCAGGAGGGGAAGGGGACGACAGAGGATGAGATGGCTGGATGGCATCACTGACTCGATGAACAGGAGTTTGAGTGAACTCCGGGAGTTGGTGATGGACAGGGAGGCCTGGTGTGCTGTGATTCATGGGATCGCAAAGAGTCAGACATGACTGAGCAACTGAATTGAACCGAATTGTGTATGCTAACTTTGTGTTCCTCCATCTTGCTAAACTCATTATTTCTTGGAGTTTTTTTGTAGATTCTTTGGCATTTTCTATGCAGATGAGCAGTCTCTGTAAATAGAGTTTTAATTCTTCTTTTCAGATATGTATGCCTTTCCTTTCTTTCTATAGACTTATTGCACTGACTACAGCTTCTAGTATGATACTGAATAGGAATGGTGAGGGAAGATATTTTTGCCTTATTTCAATCTTAGAAGGAACTATAGTTTTCACCATTAAATATGTTCTCTGTTGCTTTGAGAAGATGCTCTTCAACAGGTTAAGGAAGTCGCTTTGACTCCTAATTTAATTAGAGTTTTTAAAAATCAGAAATGGATATTGTGCTGTGCTTAGTCACTCAGTTGTGTCCGACTCTTTGTGATCTCATGGACCATAGCCTGCCAGGCTCCTCTGTCCATGGGGATTCTCCAGGCAAGAATACTGGAGTGGGCTGCCATGCCCTCCTCCAGGGGCATGGTGGATACTGAATATTGTTAAATGCCTTTTCTGATTATATGGTTTTTCTCAGTAACACTAATTTTCAAATGTTGAACTAGCCTTGCGTTCCTCGGATAAAACTCATTTGGCCACGGTATATATATTTTTAATAGTTTGTTGGAGTTGTTAAATTTAGCTGGGGGTTTTCACATCTAAGTTCATGAAGAACAGCAATCTGTAATTTTCTTTTCCTGAAATGTGTTTGTTCTTGCTGTTATACTGGTTTCATAAAATGAGTTGGGAAGTATTCCTTCACTTTTTATTTTCAGAGAGAGATTGTGTAATAGTTCTTCCTTAACTATTTGCAAGAGATCATTAGTGAAAGCATCTGGGCTTGAGTTTTCCTTTTGGGATGGTTTTTAACTACAAATTCCATTTCTTTGACACACATATAGAATTTTCAGGTTATCTATTTTTCTTTCTTGAGAGTTAGTGGTTTTATATCTTTCAAGAAATTGGTTCATTCATCTAAGTTGTAAAATTTACAGGCAGACAGTTGCTTGTAACACACCCTTATTATCTAAGGTTTTTTCTTATAACAATATTAAGAGGTAATTTTTGTCATCTTCATTAGGACTGCTATAAAATCAGTCAAATCACAAATAAAAATACTTTTAAAATATCTTTACTAAACAAGTATTATGTAGCAGCCACACCCTTTTTCCCCACTGAGAATACACAGACTGCATCCTTGGAGAGTATGCCAGGCTCATTCTCTCCCAGCAGGACTATTTCAGGGACTTGTGGAGACAGAGTCAGCAGGCAAAGTCACGCTGCCTGATGATGAAGAGGCTCTGTCCAGGGCTCTGTGCTGGGCATTCAGACACCTGAATCTCCTTCTCCATGATCCTCAGCCAGTCCTTCCCCTCCCTCTGGTCTTCAGTCTCCCCAGCTGGGAAATGGGAAGCTTGGAGGCTGAGATCTATGCACATAGATGGGTTCCTGCCACCAGCTACCCTCCATCAGGGAAGAGCTGAAGGTGGGCCTGAATGTCTGTCAGTACCTTTGATGAACAAACCTCACTGTGGGCCATGGTGCTATTCAGCGTTTTCATCATGAAGGCACGTGTCTCCAAAGGAAAGGGTCTGACTGCTCAGGTCCATCCCAGGAAGTTATAAAAACCACTAATGCCTCTTAGCAGGGGTCATTCCTCAACAGAAGTCCAGCTCTGCGCTGTGTTCAGACCAGGACGCGCATGAAGCAGGGGTCAAGATTAGAGCTTTGGAGTCAAAAGACCCGGCTTGGGGCCTGCCTCAGCTGTAGCCACTCTCCCCTTCATTCAAGACCTCCAGCGTGTGCCAGGGACTGTCTGGACAATGTGGAAGAACACGCAGTCTCTGCTCCACACTGCTGGGACCTCAGAGGACAGACAGTCATTACTGTCTATGTGCTCAGTCGCTCAGTCACGTCTGACTCTGTGTGACCTCATGGACTGTAGCCTGCCAGCCTCCTCTGTCTGTGGGATTTTCCAAGTGAGAACACTGGAATGGGTTGCCATTTCTTCCTCCAGGGGATCTTCCAGACCCAGGGATCGAACCCGAGTCTCCTGCGTCTCCTGCATTGGCAGGTGGATTCTTTACCCATGAGCCACCTGGGAAGCCATTAAAATTTAAGCCCCAATTATGATAGGATTCTAAGTTCCTGTCTCAGAGAGCTGCAGTGAGGGTCAGAGCTGACACGTGGAGATTACCAGCTCCTGGGTGAGTGCTGCATGACGGATGCCATCCCAGGCTCAGGCCAGAGAGGACCAGTCAGCAGAACAGACCCTGTAAAAGCCAGTCCACAGAGAGGTCAGCCCAACCCAGCTGACACACAGCACACGCGGCAGATCTGCAAAGAGTGGTCCATCCCATTGCCACTGAGACGCCCAATCAGCAGCAGACGCCCCCTGGCCAGCTCCAAGGCCACAAGCAGCAGAGTGGGGACCCCAAGAGTGCAGCGTTCATGGGAACAGGGTTTCTGCCCCCAAACCCCAGCCAGGATAGAAGCCTGGCCCCTGTTGGCAGAAACCAAATGGGTCTTCCACCCTGGGATGACCTCAAGGGTGAAGGCCACGGAGACTGGCAGCATAAGGGACAAGCACCCTGGGCTTCAGAAGTTCAGCGATTCATAAGAAGACTAAATGGCCTTTGTTTCCTCTTTCTGCATTCTTTTGATATTTGACCAATACAGGGTCCTAGGGAGGTGGTGGAACAAGGTCCATGGCTTTTAGAGGGCCTGAAGGGGTAGGGCTGGATCCCTGTGTGAGCCCAAGCAAGGTACTACGCCTCTCTGAGCCTCCGTGATGTATCTATCAAGGGTCCACTTATTAAATACCATCTATTAATGCCACCAAAGGGCTACTGGGAGGATTAAATAAGCGTGTATCTAAAGTGTTTAGCACAATGCCTGGTTCATAATAAGTGGTTAATAAGTGGCTTTATTATTATTAAATGCCAGTCAACTCTGGCTGTCCTTAAAGGAACAAACAAGGCTTTATGGCCCTTCCTCTGGTGGGGTTTGCTGGGGGCAGGTGTAAAGGCAAGAGAGAGGCCTAAAGGTAAATGCCGAGGCAGGAGTCGCCCCTGCCGGGGGTGGAGCAGTTCCAAGTCCCAGGCGGCCGCCCCCTGGGTGAAGGCTGGCAAGTGCAGGGCCTCCTCCTCCGAGCTCTCCTCCCAGCAGTGTTTGCCGGACTCACAGGGCCCCTTAGGAGCAAAGGGAGCGGCTGGAAGCCAGGCACTATCGCCCCAGGTGTGCTATTGCCCCAGGAAAGCTCTGCACAGCGGCAAGGAGCCCTATTTACAAATAAAGTTTGTTCTCGGCTCCACCACCCACACAGCCAAGCCCCTTTATTCCATTTCAATATGCTTAATTACATGGAAAGTGCACTGGCAATAAAACAGAATTAATCAGTCCTGGATGCCCGAGTGAGTGTAGGCAGGTGTTAGCACATGTGAGGGCCCTGGGAGGGGAAAGTCCAATAGTGGCAGGGAATATACTGATAAAATGTTTTACTACAGTGGGGGTGGAAGATGGAAGGGCCTTTACTGAAGGGAGGCATTTTAGGAGCAAATAAAGCTTCTGATTGCCTGCAACCGAGAAGCAGACTAAAGTAACTGGAAAACTTCAACGGGATATTTTTCTTCTGCCTTGTTTCAAAACGGAAATCATTTTCTGGTTGCTGCTTCCGTGATTATAAAAGTAGCATTTGCTCCATTCAGACACTGTATAAGGATGTAAAGAATAAAATGAAAATCATCCATAATCTTATCACCTCAGGATAACCACTATTGACATCTTGGTGTGTGCTGCTGTAGATGGTTCTCTGGATATGTTTTTGCATACGTATACAATATGCATGAGATCCTATAGACACGTGGTTTGGCGGCCTGTTTTCCATCGAATGATACACCACGGACATCCTTCCATAGTAATAACTGAAGATCTCGAGCATCATCTTTTACGGCTGCAGAGTCTTGCGTGCATTGTATGACCTGTGTGATCTGGCTATCTGCCTCCTCAGCATGGTCTGGCACCTTCTCCCCGCCTGGCTTTCTGCATTCAGCCAACACCAGTCTTCCTTTGCATCCTAGAACACTTCTTTCTGCTTCAGGGACTCAGCGTTAGGTGTCCTTTCTGCCCCAAATTCTCCTTCCTCCTTCACATAATTCATCTTTTTCCTTTCAAACTTCCACTGAAATTTCTTTCTCCAGGAAGTCTTCCTGGATATCTACCCCCAGACACTCAGAGTTCCATGTGCTTTGCCATCTTGGTATTTATTGCAATTAAATACATAGTCGTGAAACTTATTCCCCCTCCCCTTGTCTTCCCACTAGAAAATAAGCTCTCAGAGGGCAGGGACTGTGTCTGTCTTTCTCAGCTCAGAAGCCACAGGACAAGTACAGTGTCTGGCATGCAGGAGTCCTCAGTATATACGCGCTGATCACATGGAAGGAAGAGAAGGAGGGGCAGCCAGGGATCCCCACTTCCTGCATTAATGCCTACTTCCTGCCTGCCTGCCAAAGGATCTGCTAGCAGGTCACCTACTTTGGCATCTCTCTGTGGGTATAGGAGCCTACAGGTGAAGGAGAATAGATCATGGTCCTGTGCCTGGGCACTGGCTGGTACTCCCCAGCCAGAGACAGTCCCAGAGATCTGCCTGCCCAACTGTTCAACTGCTCACGGCCCAAGCTGGGAAACCAAGGCCCAGAGATGGTGACTGCAACCACGAAACTAAAAGATGCTTGCTCCTTGGAAGAAAAGCTATGATAAACCTAGATGGCATATTCAAAAGCAGAGACATCACTTTGCTGACAAAAGTCTGTTTAGTCAAAGCTATGGTAGTCATGTAAAGGATGTGAGAAGTGAACCATAAAGAAGGCTGAGTGCTGAAGAACTGATGCTTTTGAACTGTGGTGCTAGAGAAGACTCTTGAGAGTCCCTTGGACTGCAAGGAGATCAAACCAGTCCATCCTAAAGGAGATCAGTTCTGAATATTCACTGGAAGGACTGATGCTGAAGCTGAAGCTCCAATACTTTGGCCACCTGATGTGAAGAGCTGACTCGTTGGAAAAGACCCTGATGCTGGGAAAGACGGAGGACAGGAGGAAAAGGGGACGACAGAGGATGAGATGGTTGGCGGCATCACTGACTCAATGGACACGAGTTTGAGCAAGCTCCAGGAGATATGAAGGACAGGGAAGTTTGGCGTGCTGCAGTCCATGGGGTCACAAAGAGTCAGACATGACTTAGCAACTGAACAACAGCAACAAATAACTGCTTTGTTAATGTTGGGTTAGTTTTGTTGTACAACAATATGAATCAACTGTATGTACACATATATCCCCCCTCTTGAACCTGCTTCCCACCCCTCTAGGTCATCACAAAGCACCAAGCTGCTTCCTGTGCTATTCAGCGGCTTCCCACTAACCATCTGTTTCACACATCAGTTCAGTTTAGTCTTCTCCAACACCACATCCATACATGACTACTTGAAAAACCATAGCTTTGACGAGATGGACCTTTGTCGGCAAAGTAATGTCTCTGCTTTTAGGTATGGTAACATATATATGGGAGAAGGCAATGGCACCCCCACTCCAGTACTCTTGCCTGGAAAATCCCATAGACGGAGGAGCCTGGTAGGCTGCAGTTCATGGGGGTCGCTAAGAGTTGGACATGACTGAGTGGCTTCACTTTCACTTTTCACTTTCATGCATTGGAGAAGGAAATGGCAACCCACTCCAGTGTTCTAGCCTGGAGAATCCCAGGGACGGGGGGAGCCTGGTGGGCTGCCATCTATGGGGTCGCACAGAGTTGGACACGACTGAAGCGACTTAGCAGCAGCAGCAGCAGCAGCAGCATATATATGTCAACGCTACTCTAAATCCATCCATGGGGCTTTATAACCTAATCACCTTCCAAAGGCCTCACCTTCTAGTATCATCACTTTGGGAGTTAGAGTTTCAAGGTATGATTTTGGGAGGAACACATTCAGCCCGTAACACAGACACCCAATGATTTTAACCTTTATCATTAATGCCATCGAGTGTATTCCTCATTTTTTTCTGAGAAGGAGATGCTGTATATTATCATTATCTGGGAAGGAGAAGGGAAACTGAGGTGGAGGGATTCTCCAAGGTCACAGGCTACAACAGAAGCAGCAACGCTGGGACCCTGACTCCAGACGCGGAGCTGGTCTCATCGTGTTGTTCCCTAAGAGAATCCTCCTGAGCCACATCACGGCGGAGGGGGTGCGGGCAGTCTCCTGACCCCCAACTCTGACCTGCCGTGACCTTTCTTCTCATCCACATGGAGAACCAGCTTCCCCGAGTCAGTGGAGCACTCAGGCCCTTCGTTACGAAGACACAGTGTCATCTCCTGCCTTCTTCCCCAGCCTCACACGTGGCTAGTCGCCCATCGGGTCACACATGATCAAACCACATGGCTCCTTCATCCAGAAAGCCCCGCAGCGCCACCCCTTCACGCACAGCATCTCATCCACCGGACTTGGCTCAAACACCACCCGTACTCAGGGTCACTGCTGCCACAGCGCCCCTGGCCACAGGATTTAGCCACAAAGCATGCTGCTGTTTATCTAAGGGATCTGTGTCTGGGGTCCAGAGTAACACAGTCTCCACTTCACCCCCCACCAAAGCCCTGCGGCAGTTCCTGGCCCTCCCCAGCAGGGGATACAGTATAGCGGTTAAGCCCATGGGCTTTGGAGCTAAGGCTGCTGGGCTCAAACCCTGCTCTGCATGCCATCAGCTGCATGACCTTGGACAAGTCTGTTTAACCTCTACAGCCTCAGTTTCCCCCACTGGACAACGTGGGTAAGAACATCCCACCCCACAGGGCAGGATATGGTTCAGGGAGGTGATATGTGTGACATCAAGGACGAATGCCAAGCATGCAGCTGGCCCCCTTCAAGATGAGAGCTAACTGTTGGTTGCCCTGGACTGAGTGCCAGCCCTGAAGCTGACCGATGCCATCCCATCCCAGCCCACAGCTGCCTCTCCTCTTCCCTCTCCAGGTGCCACAATAAACCATGAAGTCAGAGCCATCACAAAACAGCAGTCTCAAAGAGCTCAGGCTGGCCCGCTGCCCTCAGCGTGTGGGAGGGTGCGCTGTGGGAGGATCACTAGGAGAACTCGGGGCTTGGGAGAAGGGGGTGAGTCGTCGTGAGCTGTGAGCTGTGAAGGAGAGCTGTGGAGCCAGGGAGGGCTCCCGGCTGGGACAGGCCCTTGAGGCGGGGTGCTGACTGCTCTGCCGGATGTCCCATTGCAATCAGCAGCCCGGAGTTCCACAGGTGGGAAACTTCCCTCCCTCTCTCCCAGGACTGCAGCGCGGCGCCCCACCCCCTCTCCCTGGAGTCAGGGGTCTCTCACCTTGAGCCCGCTGCTCTCTGCTTCGGAGCCCGGGTCCACGCCGGTGACGTAAATGCCCAGGCCGTACTCCGCTCCCCCGCGGATGGTGAGGCCCAGGGACCGGCCGTCCCCCAGCACCAGGTTCACCTGCGGGGGGAGAGGAGGCAGCGTTGGAGGGCCTGGAGGGCACCGGGAACTTCGGGGGGCGGGGGCGGCCGCCGGAAGAGCCCCTCCTGTTCTCTGAGGGGCACACCTACTCGGGCTTGCAAGGGGTCCTGGAACGTTCTGGCTTCTGCCCCAGCTCTGCCCCCCGGCTCACTGGAGTGAGGCGGGGAAGCCCCTCTCCCTTCCTGGGTCACAAAGTGAAGTAAAGGGAAGGCCCTGAGGAAATGACCTCTAGGGACCCCCCAGTATTGACACCCCATGTTTTCATGTTTCCCTCACACCACGGGGGGCCACGGCCTCTCTCAGCCCCCACTGGCCGCCCTTGACTTCACTCTTCAGTCAAGGAGAGCCTGTCAGGCCCAAGGCCTCCACCCAGCTCCCCACCTCCTGTCCTCTGATCCGAAGCTCCAGGCTGAGTCCAGGATCAGGGCCCACCACCTGGCAGGCCACCCCCAGGGTCCCCCCGCCTCCCAGGGGCCTGGTCTCCTGCCTCGCTGGGGGTACCCTGCTCTGCCACCCATCTTCCCAGGCCACGGCGGTGTCGCTTCAGCAGCCCTTCATTTCACAAACACGGGGAGTGCCCGCCAAGCACAGACCCAGTGCCAGGCCAGGGGTGTGGAGATGACGCAGACACAGGTCTGCCCCCAAGGGTGCTGAGTCCTGAGGGGCAGAGAGACCAGATGAGAGCCGGATGGGGCGACCTGGGGGCCGTGTGGGTGCAGAGAAGGAGCAGTGGCCTTCCCTGGAGACGGGGGGTTGGATGGCAGGGGAGCCTCCTGGAGAAGTGACATCCTTCACGAACAGCCAGAGAAGGGGGCATGGTGGCTGGAGCAGGAAGCGTTGGGGGCGGCGGGGGAGGCTGAGGGGGGTTTGGCGAGAGGCTGGTGCAGAAGCCGCAGTGTCCAAGAGGGAGGCTGCAGGAGCACACAGGTTAGGTGTGCTTGGCCACTTACAAAAAGAAAAAGCCAAACAGTTGAAAGTGCTAGTCGCTCAGTCATATCTGACTCTTTGCAACCCTGATATCAACCCTCATATCAACCTCTTTGCAACAATCTCTTTGTACCCTGCCAGGCTCCACTGTCCATGGGATGCTCCAGGCAGGAATACTGAAGGGAGTTGCTATTCCCTCCTCTAGGGGATCTTCCTGACCCAGGGATCAAACCCAGGTCTCCCGCATTGCAGGCAGATTCTTTACTGTCTGAGCCACCAGAGAAGCAAAACAGCTGAAAACCTACCCCCAAAAGGACAGAAAACACCCTGAAACAAGTTAAGACCCAGTGGCATGTAAGGGACCCAAAGAGAGCACAGTATGACGGCTCACAGGAGACGGGGAGGCGGAGGTCGCGGCAGGCATCGGGGGAGGGCAAATGTCACGGAGCCAGTTAGGGAAGCCATTCAACTGGCTATCTCTTTCCGAAAAGTCATTCACCTGACAGGTATCAGGGGCTCTGCACCCATCAGGCGCCCCTTACATCTATTACCTCATTTCATTCTTCAGTCCCCTGCTCTGGAGATCAGGGGGAACGAACTTGCCCAGGGTCACATAGCCGGTCCCCTACTGGTCGGGGGGAGGTCCTGGAGTAGACAGACTCAAGTCCAAACTGACCACAAAGATTGTGGGGAGAAAGCAGAAAGGAACCCGGGGGCACACAGATGGCTGTGCTCCTTGAATACTGAAGATGAAAACAAGCCCCACGGCTTGCCAGTCACTTCCCCATAAATCCTTTACATGGGAATAAGACAGAGTCTTCATCACAGGACTGTGATAACAGACCTACCCACAGCAGGGTGTCTACTTCAGTCACCTGCTGGCAACCCCACCCACGCTTGGCAGGAACCAAACTCATCTAAGGGAAGGGGCACTCACTATGTGAGAGGCAGCCGGGCACAGTGAAAAGAAGACCATGCAGGCTAATGAAAAGAATATAAAAATAACAGCGCATTAAGCCAATTGGTTCCTGAATGTACTGCTTCACACGCCTTACCTCCTTTAGTTCTCTTTCCTCTTCTGCGGTTTCTCCTATCTTCCCGTTTCCAGATAAGGAGACTGAGGCTGGAGAGGTGAAATGGCCTGGCCAAGATCAAAGAGCTGGCAGCTGGCAGAGCCCAGCCGTTTAACTAGCTCGCCGCATTGCCTCCCAGAGGACTGAGTTCACACCCTGCTTCTGCCCTTTACTCCTGGGCAACTCTGGGGCAAGGCCCATTGCTTTTCTGATCTTCAGTTTCCCCATCAGTGAAATGCGAGCCACACAGCCTAGCTGGGGCAGGCACTGCCATCCTTCCCGCCACCCCCCTCACCAGAACCCCAAGGAAGCAATGTGAACAGCCCAGGGAGATGACGCCCATAAATATTTGGGGGCAAAAAGATATGAAAGGTATACCTAGCATGTAGGCAGTGATGGACAAACGATGGTTGCTGCTGTCGTGAATTACTGTGTCCCAGGCACCATCCTCTGCACAAGATTTACTGATTCCTGAAACAGCCCCATGTGGCTCCTGTTCCCAGTTCCCAGTTCAGTCACTCAGTCGTGTCTGACTCTTTGAGACTCCATGAATCGCAGCACGCCAGGCCTCCCTGTCCATCACCAACTCGCAGAGTTCACTCAGACTCACATCCATCGAGTCAGTGAAGCCATCCAGCCATCTCATCCTCTGTTGTCCCCTTCTCCTCCTGCCCCCAATCCCTCCCAGCATCAGAGTCTTTTCCAATGAATCAACACTTTGCATGAGTTGGCCAAAGTACTGAAGTTTCAGCTTTAGCATCATTCTTTCCAAAGAAATCACAGGGTTGATCTCCTTCAGAATGGACTGGTTGGATCTCCTTGCAGTCCAAGGGACTCTCAAGAGTCTTCTCCAACACCACAGTTCAAAAGCATCAATTCTTTGGCGCTCAGCCTTCTTCACAGTCCAACTCTCACATCCATACATGACTACTGGAAAAACCAGAGCCTTGACTAGACAGATCTTAGTCGGCAAAGTAATGTCTCTGCTTTTGAATATACTATCTAAGTTGGTCATAACTTTTCTTCCAAGGAGTAAGCGTCTTTTAATTTCATGGCTGCAATCACCATCTGCAGTGATTTTGGAGCCCCCAAAATAAAGTCTGACACTGTTTCCACTGTTTCCCCATCTATTTCCCATGAAGTGATGGGACCGGATGCCATGATCTTTGTTTTCTGAATGTTGAGCTTTAGGCCAACTTTTTCCACTCTCCACTTTCACTTTCATCAAGAGGCTTTTTAGTTCCTCTTCATTTTCTGCCATAAGGGTGGTGTCATCTGCATATCTGAGGTTCTTGATATTTCTCCCTCAAATCTTGATTCCAGCTTGTGTTTCTCCCAGTCCAACATTTCTCATGATGCACTCTGCATAGAAGTTAAATAAGCAGGGTGACAATATACAGCCTTGATGTACTCCTTTTCCTATTTGGAACCAGTCTGTTGTTCCATGTCCAGTTCTAACTGTTGCTTCCTGACCTGCATACAGATTTGTCAAGAGGCAGGTCAGGTGGCCTGGTATTTCCACCTTTTTCAGAATTTTCCACAGTTTATTGTGATCCACACAGTCAAAGGCTTTGGCATAGTCAATAAAGCAGAAATAGATGTTTTTCTGGAACTCTCTTGCTTTTTCCATGATCCAGCAGATGTTGGCAATTTGATCTCTGGTTCCTCTGCCTTTTCTAAATCCAGCTTGAACATCAGGGAGTTCACGGTTCACATATTGCTGAAGCCTGGCTTGGAGAATTTTGAGCATTACTTTACTAGCATGTGAGATGAGTGCAATTGTGCAGTAGTTTGAGCATTCTTTGGAATTGCCTTTTTTGGGATTGGAATGAAAACTGACCTTTTCCAGTCCTGTGGCCACTGCTGAGTTTTCCAAATTTGCTGGCATATTGAGTGCAGCACTTTCACAGCATCATCTTTCAGGATTTGAAATAGCTCCACTGGAATTCCATCACCTGCACTAGCTTTGTTCATGGTGATGCTTTCCAAGGCCCACTTGACTTCACATTCCAGGATGTCTGCCTCTAGATGAGTGATCACACCATCATGATTATCTGGGTCTTGAAGATCTTTTTGTACAGTTCTTCCATGTATTCTTGCCACCTCTTCTTAATATCTTCTGCTTCTGTTAGGTCCAGACCACTTCTGTCCTTTATCAAGCTCATCTTTGCATGAAATGTTCCCTTGATATCTCTAATTTTCTTGAAGAGATCTCTACTCTTTCCCATTCTGTTGTTTTCCTCTATTTCTTTGAATTGATCGCTGAAGAAGACTTTCTTATCTCTTCTCGCTGTTCTCTGGAACTTTGCATTCAGATGCTTATATCTTTCCTTTTTCTCCTTTGCTTTTCTCTTCTCTTCTTTTCACAGCTATTTGTAAGGCCTCCCCAGACAGCCATTTTGCTTTTTTGCATTTCTTTTCCATGGTCTTGATCCCTGTCTCCTGTACAATGTCATGATCCTCATTCCATAGTTCATCAGGCACTGTATCTATCAGATCTAGGCCCTTAAATCTATTTCTCACTTCCACTGTATAATCATAAGGTATTTGATTTAGATCATTTCTGAATGGTCTGGTGGTTTTCCCCTACTTTCTTCAATTTAAGTCTGAATTTGGTAATAAGGAGTTCATGATCTGAGCCACAGTCAGCTCCTGGTCTTGTTTTTGTTGACCGTATAGGGCTTCTCCATCTTTGGCTGCAAAGAATATAATCAGTCTGATTTCGGTGTTGACCATCTGGTGATGTCCATGTGTAGAGCCTTCTCTTGTGTTGTTGGAAGAGGGTGTTTGCTATGACCAGTGCATTTTCTTGGCAAAGCTCTATTAGTCTTTGCCCTGCTTCATTCCGCATTCCAAGGCCAAATTTGCCTGTTACTCCAGGTGTTTCTTGACTTCCTACTTTTGCATTCCAGTCCCCTATAATGAAAGTGAAAGTGAAAGTGAAGTCACTCAGTCATGTCCAACTCTTTGTGACCCCATGGACTGTAGCCTACCAGGCTGCTCTGTCCATGGAATTTTCCAAGCAATAGTACTGGAGTGGATTGCAAGGACATCTTTTTGGTTGTTAGTTCTAAAAGGTCTTGTAGGTCTTCATAAAACCATTCAACTTCAGCTTCTTCAGCGTTACTGGTTGGGGCATAGACTTGGATAACTGTGATATTGAATGGTTTGCCTTGGAGATGAACAGAGATCATTCTGTTGTTTTTGAGATTGCATCCAAGTACTGCATTTCGGACTCTTTTGACCATGATGGCTAATCCATTTCTTCTGAGGGATTCCTGCCCACAGTAGTAGATATAATGGTCATCTGAGTTAAATTCACCCATTCCAGTCCATTTTAGTTCTCTGATTCCTAGAATGTCGACGTTCACTCTTGCCATTTCCTGTTTGACCACTTCCAATTTGCCTTGATTCATGGACCTGACATTCCAGGTTCCTATGCAATATTGCTCTTTACAGCATCGGACCTTGCTTCTATCACCAGTCACATCCACAGCTGGGTACTGTTTTTGCTTTGGCTTCATCCCTTCTTTCTTTCTGAAGTTATTTCTCCACTGATCTCCAATAGCATATTGGGCACCTACTGACCTGGGGAGTTCCTCTTTCAGTATCTTATCATTTTGCCTTTTCATACTGTTCATGGGGTTCTCAAGGCAAGACTACTGAAGTGGTTTGCCATTCCCTTCTCCAGTGGACCACATTCTGTCAAACCTCTCCACCATGACCCGCCCGTCTTGGATTGCCCCATGGCCATGGCTTGGTTTCATTGAGTTAAACAAGGCTGTGGTCCTAGTGTGATTAGATTGACTAGTTTTCTGTGAGTATGGTTTCAGTGTGTCTGCCCTCTGATGCCCTCTTGCAACACCTACCATCTTACTTGGGTTTCTCTTACCTTGGGCATAGGGTATCTCTTCACGCTGCTCCAGCAAAGCACAGCTGCTGCTCCTTACCTTGGACGAGGGGTATCTCCTTACCGCCACCCTTCCTGACCTTCAATGTAGGATAGCTCCTCTAGGCCCTCCTGTACCCGCGCAGCCACTGTTCCTGTGATCACCCCCAAATCATGGCTAGGAAGCTTAAGTGATTCACCCAAGGTCAGGTGACTCACCCAAGCTCACACAGTCAGGGAGTTCTGAAACCAGCGATGATACTGTGATTTATACTAAGAAATATATATTTTTGTCTTTCTCCTCCGTCCTGGCAATAAGCTCCGGAAACTTTGTAGATTCCTAAGTGATAAGACCACTAGGAGCATCTTTGTTCTCATAAGGCAACTCTGACTGGGCGCCTGGAATGCGTCTGGTCACCAGAAAGACCCAGCCATGATCAGAAGCTTGGAATTTTCAACACCACCCCCATCTGCTTCAGTTACCTGCTGGAAACTCTACCTTCCCCACTCTCCAGAGCTGGAAGAAGTGCTGGAAATGGAATTGATAACTGGTCATGCCTATATGATGAAGGCTCCATAAAAATCCCAATTGTATGGGGTTCAGAGAGCTCCTGGCTCAATGAATAGGTGGAGGTATGGGGAGTGTGGTACATCCAGAAGGGGTGTGGAAGCTCTGAAACCCTCCCACATACCCTGCCCTACGCATCCCTTCTGTCTGGATGTTCATCTTTATCATGTCCTTTATGATAAACTGGAAAACAGTAAGTAAACTATCTACCTGAGTTCCATGATTCATTTTAGCAAATTAATCAAAGCTGAGACAGGGTCGTGGAAGCCTCTGAGTTATGTCAATTGGTCAGAAGCACAGGTGACAAACGAAACTTGCCACTGGCATCTGGAGTGGGGCGGGGGCGGGGGGCTGTTCCATCCGACTGAGTCTTTAACCTGTGCGACTGGACACTGTCTTCAGGAAGAGCGTGTCAGAACTGATTTACATTTATAAGACACCCAGCTGGTGTTCCGGAGAATTACTTGGTGGAAAAACCCTGCACACATCTGGTGTCAGAGCACCGTGAGTGTGATGGTAAAGGAGAAACTCGAGAGGAGCACTGTAGGTTTTCCTTACACTGACTTCAGACCCAGTTCCAAACCCTCCTCTCCTTCTGTACCCAGCTGGTTCCCAGCCTGAACCAAAGGGGCGGGTCCCACCTTGTCTCTGCAGTTGCTGAAGGCATGAGCTTGGGGGAGGGAATAGCTGCTGGGGCTTCAGAGGAACTTCCTGCTTAGCCCAGATTGGGGCCATGGCTCAGTGACCCTGGTCAGGGGTGGGCAGTAGGGGACATTTGAGTCCTGCATTTTACAACAGTCATTCATGGAATTAATACTTCTGACTAGTCAAGGCTGTGGTTTTTCCAGTGGTCATGTATGGATGTGAGAGTTGGACTATAAAGAAAGCTGAGCACCAAAAATTGATGCTTTTGAACCGTGGTGTTGGAGAAGACTCTTCCTGGAGAGTCTCTTGGACTGCAAGGAGATCCAACCAGTCCTTCCTAAAGGAGATCAGTCCTGGGTGTTCATTGGAAGGACTGATGTTGAAGCTGAAACTCCAATACTTTGGCCACCTGATGCGAAGAGCTGACTCATTTGAAAAGACCCTGATGCTGGGAAAGATTGAGGGCAGGAGGAGAAGAGGGAAACAGAGGTTGAGGTGATTGGATGGCATCATGGGTTTGGGTGGACTCTGGGAGTTGGTGATGGATAGGGAGGCCTGGAGTGCTCCGATTCATGGGGTCGCAAAGAGTCGAGTACGATCGAACGACTGAACTGAACTGAACTGAACTGAAGCATGTACACTGTGCCAGGCCCTGATTCAGGCACTGTGAGTGCACCAAAGCACAGAACCAGTGGTGGGGAGAGGAGGCCCTACCATTGTTTCCATTTTCCTTAACCTCCTAGAAGAGGAAGTTAAGGCTCAGAGAGGTTATGTAACTTCTCCAAGGTCACACAGCTGGCAAGTGGTGGGGTCAGGATTTGAAGCCAGGTGGTCTGGACCCAGTGTCTTACTCTTCCTATCATGCTGACACGATCCTGTCTTAACCCTCACAACAGATCTGTCCTAGGTTTTTTATATACAGAGACTATAGAGACTAGGGGTCAGCACAAAATGGGAAGCTGGAATGATGAACAACTCTGCCCCTTATTCACCTCTGAGCATGTGACCGTGACTTGAGAGCAGACAGGCCTGACTCTCGCAGGAGTTACCTGTGTTCTTCCCTTCTGTTTTTTCCTGCAACCTCTAGGATGGTTGTCATACTCCAGTGTAGTGACGATCCTTACTAGCAAGGGCTGCAAAATCAGAACTCGCTTCGGTGGACAGTTGAGCGGCTTTCAAGGATAACGTCACTACCAGTGATTTTTACATCACTGTTGTCCTGAGAACTCATTTGCCTAGAAGGCATATCCCCACTTGGGTTGAGGTTAGGCTTTTTGAAGTTTGGCATGGGAAGTCCAGAGTCTGGGGTGGCTATTTGGAATACTGGATGAGACCAGGCCGCTGGAGAGAAGAGAATTGGGCCAAGGAGCCAAAAGTGAGGGCTCCGGAGACATTTCCCTACGCCCATCCTCAGTGGGAAGACGGGCTCCACACTGTACCAGCAGGAGGAGGAACGGGACACCGGAAAAGCTTCTCTGGTGTGAGTCAGGGCATTTTCTGCCTCCCGAACTGTGTTCTCCTGGAGCCTGAATGTCTCAGCTTCTGCCTTCTGCACACACGCGCTCATGCATGCACAGTCACTTCAGTTGTGTTCGACTCTTTGCAACCCTATGGACTATAGTTTGCCAGGCTTCTCCTCTCCCGATAAGAACACTGGAGTAGGTTGCCATTTCCTCCTTCAGGGGATCTTCCTGACACAGGGATGAAATCCACGACGCTTGCATTGGCCTCTAGCGCCACCTGGGAAGCCCTTCTGCCTTCTACATTCCTATATAAGTTACTCCAAGACACCCACAGGGCACCTCACATCCTCCCAACCTTCCCACCCATTCAATTCCACTGCCAGGGTCCTTTTCTCTAAGCCTTGAAGATGCCACATTTATTCCCACCTCGGGGCCTTTGCACATGCTGTCCTAGCCGCCTGGTGTTCTCAGCACTCAGAATGATACACAGCAGCTCCATTTTCCTCTCGGTCTCAGCTCAGAGGTCACCTCCTCAGAGAGACCCTCCCAGCCTACCTCATCTGAAGCAGGGGCTCCCTCTCCATCACCCTTCCTGATTTTATTTCCTTCCATCAAGCCTCACTATCTTAATTATGTTGTTCACATATGCCCATTTCTGGACTATTGTCTCATTCCTCCTATGACCTCCAAACTCACCAGTACCTTCCCCAGAGCAGGGCTTCTTGTCTCCTGTCCATTTCTCCATTCCCACCTCCCATAACAGCACCAGGTATACCACAGGTGCTCATGGGCTGACTCATTCAATGGATCCTAGTTGCCACGGCACCTGAGTCTTGGATTTTGCATTTCCAAAATGTTGCTAACAACACCTGCCCCATAGAGCAACCACAAGGATTCAGGAAGATGCTGTAAGCACAAGCCAGCACATGGCGAGCTGTTCCCTGATCATAATTACTACCCTAAGATCATGCCCTCCAGAGGGAAGGCTTGAGAAAAAGATACAAGTTCTCTGCCCAGCCCTGAAAGGCTGGCCTTGAAAATGACTCAATGCCACAGGCTGTGCTGCTTTCTCGAGATGGCCAGAGAACAACAGCGCCCTGGCGAGGAGACAGGCATGAGCTCCTTTCTGCGACCAACCAGCCCTGGCCCCCTTGAAGAAGCCCAGGCAGGTGCTGGCGGTGCACACTAACTGGCTACCCCGCTGCCTCTCTGCCAGCAGAAACCCCCGCCACCTCTGCTGGATCCAGCATACGGATATTTGAGCAAAGAACACAAAACACATTAAATAAATATTATAGTCTTATCGACAGGAAAGGAGAGCTAAGAAAGAGTCTCCAGAGGGAAGGCACTTGGCTCAGAGCTCCAAGCTGTGCCAAGGGCTTAAAGCATCAGAGAGCTGCTTACAGGAAGAACATCCTTGATCCCAGGCAACGAAAGGGTGCAATGCAAACAGCACCCCGAATTAACCTTAAAAATCAGGGGGCCATCTCTCAGTCCTTTCTCAACTTTATTAAAGAAACAACCATGGTCTTGGGGAAGGAAGCTTGTGTAGGGGGCATTGAGGCCCCTGCCCTCTTCTTCAGGTTACAGCATCCCATGGTGCTTTGCGCTACAACCCATCCCCCACCAGCCACAGTACTGGTGTTTCTGTCAATCAAAGGCACCTCCCTGCCAGCCAATCAGGTGCTCCCTCCTCGATACACGACTCTTGAGCGAAAGGATGCAGAGAACGGAAACCCTGGGGACGTTTTCTTCCTGGGGGCTGCATCCTGAGATCCTCAGCTTCAGTTCTGGGCCTGCCCACACACTGCCAGTCAATTCTGACTTTGCGGAAGGTGACCAGGACCAGTTTCCATTCCTTACATCCTGAGACCCACACTGCAAAAGGTGCTCCGTGAGGCTTGGAGTCCTGGCAGCTGCGTGGGGCCACGCGCCTGGATCTGGGGCACTGAGGAGTTAAACCATCGCTAGTGTAAATCATCTGAGCGTCCTCTCTTCCACTTCCAGCATCCTGTTTTGTCACTCTCAGGGCTACATGAAGACTAGGCTTCAACCATAGGGGGCAATATCGCAAAAGACGGCAGAGGGAGAATGGAGCAGCCCCCAAGCCTAGAGGGTCCCCTCTACTCTGCCATGGAGAACTGGTGCTTTCCAACTGTGGTGCTGGACTCTTGAGAGTCCCTTGGACTGCAAGGAGATCAAACCAGTCAACCCTAAAGGAAATCAACCCTGAATATACATTGGAAGTCCTGATGCTGAAGCTGAAACTCCAATACTTTGGTCACTTGATGTGAAGAGGTGACTCATTAGAAAAGACCCTGATGCTGGGAAAGATTGAAGGCAGGAGGAGGAGGGGACGACAGAGGATGAGATGGTGGGATGGCATCACTAACTCAATGGACATGAATTTGAGCAAACTCCAGGAGATGGTGAAGGACAGGGGAACCTGGCGTGCTGCACTCCATGGGGTTACAAAGAGCTGGACACAACTGAGCAACTGAACAGTAACAACAAGGGAATTGAGGGAGATGAAGACCAGAGGCCCTACAAAACCAAGGCCTTTCTTCCAGGCTCTAAGGAGTTTCCCTTTTCTGGGTTTGGCAAGGAGAATGGCATCTCAGTGGCCAGCTCCTCCACCCCAATTCCCACCAGCCCTCCATCTCCAGGAGGCCCTGCGAGGCCAAGGCCAGGAGGCTCACCTTTTTCTCATCCCCGCCTTGCAGGAGGCGCAGGGTGCTCCTCCGGTCACCCTCATGCTGCCGCACGGCGCTGCCGTGGGGCTGGGGCAGGCCTGAAGGTGGAGAGGTGCTGCGGCCCTGGGGGTCCACCCAGGTGTAGATGTGGTTGGTGACGTAGCCGCCGGGATGCGCCCGCCGAGTACACACCGACAGCACCAGCTTCTTGGAGCCCTTGAGAGCCTAGAGAGAGAGAGAGATACCTGTTAGCAGGAAAGGGGATGGTGAGACTGTCCAGAACTTGCTTCCTCTTAGGACCCTGCACACGGAGGAGGCAGCCCCAGCCCCTACATCCCTTTCCCAGCCCTCAGTTTTGTCCTATGGAAATGAGGACATCTGTTCCACCACACCCTACCTCTCACCTTGAAGTGGTCCAAACACAAGAAATAGGAGCTCTCAGCAAATCTTTGCTGAAGAGTTAATGGAACAGGCCTACAACAGCATCCTTTTATTTGTGCAAACAACATAGTGGTCTGGAATGTGGGTACAGGCAGAGGTGCCTACATGACCAGCCCCCACATCAAAGCCCCCTGGGGTGAGTCTCTAAAGAGCGTCCCTGGAAGACATTTCACACGTGTTGTTGGGACTCAGTGCTGGCAGAATCAAGCCTACTCTGCGTGACTGCACAGGGGAGAGGGCGCGGGAGCGCGTGCCTGGCTCCCTGCCGTTCAGCCCTGTGTGCCTTCTCCACGCTCACTGGGCTGTGTACCCTTTGCTGTAACAAATCTTAGCCACGAGCACAACCATATGCTGAACCCGCGAGCCCTTACGGAAACTGGGGAAGACCGACGACCCCAATAGAGAGTTAAGAGACAAAAGCACTGATAATAATGGAAGGGGGACAAAATGGAAACAGTGGCAGATTTTCTTTTCTTGGGCTCCAAAATCACTGTGGATGGTGACTGCAGCCATAAAATGAAGAGACACTTGCTCCTTGGAAGAAAAGCTATGACAAACCTAGACAGAGTGTTCAAAAGCAGAGACATCACTTTGCTAACAAAGGTGCATATAGTCAGAGTTATGGTTTTTCCGGTGGTCACGTATGGATGTGAGAGTTGAACCATAAAGAAGGCTGAGTGCTGAAGAATTGATGCTTTCAAACCTGGTGTTGAAGAAGACTCTTGAGAATCCCTTGGACAGCAAGGAGATCCAACCAGTCAACCATAAAGGAAATCAACCCTGAATGTTCATTACGACTGATGCTGAAGCTGAAGCTCCAATACTTTGGCCACCTGATGTGAAGAGTTGACTCATTGGAAAAGACCCTAATGCTGGGAAAGATTGAGGGCAAGAGGAGAAGGGGGCAATAGAGGATGAGATGGTTGGATGGCATCATCGACACAATGGACATGAGTTTGAGCAAGCTCCGGGAGATGGTGAAGGACAGGGAAGCCTGGCGTGCTACAGTCCACGGAGTTGCAAAGAGTCACACGTGACTTAGTGACTGACCAACAGCAATAATGGTAGCTTAACAATGATAAAAGGCCTGTATGTATGAGACATTCTGCTGTGTACCTGATGTGCTTTATCTCCTGAAATCCTTATGGAATCCAATCTTGGTGGGAAGGGATTCCATGACTAAGTTGAAGTAAAGGAGGAGAAATGACCTGCCCGCACAGCTAGTAAGGGATTCCTTTCCCACAGCAACTAATGTTGAGTGTACGTACCACCTGGACTCGACACTTTCTAGGCGGGGGATGGAAGGACCACAGGGAGGGGTGAACCCAAACTCTGCCCCCTGGGAGCAGCCATACTGCTTTCCTATGATGCACCCGTACTGACATGAAGCCCTTTATTCTGGGAGGTGGTCATTCAGCACTGGGATTAACAAGCAAACACACCCCAGAACCTGGGATTTTGTATCAGTGATAGAACCTACACATGGGTAAGTTCATCCATTAAAATCACATTTACAATCATTACAAAGCATTTTAATGTGATAGATTTTACAATCATTACAAAGCTTTTTAATGTGATAGATTTTAATGTTAAATGGGGTCAGAGGATATAAATCCTGTCTCACAATGTGATCTTAGTTATGTTAAGAGAAAAATTACACAGGGGAAAAAAATTGAAACTGAGGGGTAATAATGTACCAAGATGCCAGCAGTCTTTCTCTCTGGGGGCAGGATTATGGGTGGTTATTATTTTGTTCTTCCTGTTTTTCAATATTTTCCAAATGTTCCAGAAGGAAGGCGTAGTGCTTTCAATATCAGAAAATAGCAATATGCATAAAAGGGGGGCGGCACTTAACTCTCTGAAACTTCAGATCACTGGGTAGTACTGACCCCCAGTTCTCTCCTCAGACTAAAGGGGTCAAGGGCGGGGCTTTCAGAGACAGTGGAGAGCCCTGCTTGGGTAGAGTTTCCGGACAAGGACACTGGACCACAGGCCTGGACACTCTGACACCTGAACTTCTTCCAGAAGAGGAAGGTCGGGCTGGGAGGGCCCCTCGATCCCACAGTTAAATGCCAGTCCCCGGGCAGAGGGATAACGAGCAGATAGCAGCTCTCCAAAATTTTGCTTGTAAAAAGATTTCTGAGAAGATGAGCAAAGAAAGATTTACAAGTGTTCTTTTCCCATTCCCTGGGGCTCCCCTGACAGAACAATTGGGAAAATAAAATCTCTGTGAAGTTTAAGATGAAGGATGGAGGAAGCCTGAGACCAAGCAAGCTTTGCTGGAATTTAGTGCACAGCATGCACGGAAGCCACTGTGGCTTTGAGGGGTCTTCCTGACCCCTCTGCCCCGCCCCTGGCTCCCTCCTCCATGAAGGTGCTGCTGCAGCTCTGATGCTGCTTCGAAGGGCTTGTCTCTTCTCTGCTTCCTCCCTGGGACAGACGGTGAGTCTGAGCCCTCACTCATTCCACAAGGGCTGGCCAAGAGCCTACTGTGCGCCGGGCCTGGAGAGAGCAATGTGAGCATATCTCCAGGGCACCTGGGCACCTGCAGCTTGAAGAGAAACAAGGCTCTGCTGGGCCCAGAGTGCGTGCCTGCCCATGAAGCCGCTTCAGCCGTGTCTGACTCTTTGACTCTGTGAACTGTAGCCCCCAGGCTCCCTATCCATGGGATTCTCCAGGCAAGAATACTGGAGTGGGTTGCCATGTCCTCCTCCAAGGGATCTTCCTGATCCAGGGATCGGACTCGCATCTCCTGCAACACCCGCATTGCAGGTGGATTCTTTATCCGCGGAGCCACTAGCAAAGCCCAGGCCCAGAGCAGGTCCTCAGAAAAACTTGCTTGCTCTGACTGGGTGAGAAAGCAGATTTTTGGCCTCTGAAGGAACCATGGCATGCACAGGCATCACCGTGCAGCCACCTTCCTCATCGGATCTGGAAGGCTGAGCTGGAATTTGGGACAGGGGAAGGCAAGTGGAAAGAACGCGACCTTGTGGATTTGGGCAGAACTGGATTTAAGTCGCCTCTGTCACTTGTGAGTCCAGGGGCACTGAGGCCAGCTGCTTCTGCTCTCAAAGCAGCACATGTTGGTGGGCCAGGTGGTGTGAGCGGAGGGGGGCGCAGACAATGCCCACCTCTCAGAATCCTGTGGGTAAAGTGGAACACATAGAGGGTGGGCTTCTGCACACAGTGTGGGGGGCCTCAGCATGTAGCAGAGCCCACTCCCCCCTCTCCTAGTAGTGACTCCGCATTAAGAAGGCAAACCAGGTGTAGAAAAGCGTTATCCAAGGAGTTGGAAAAAAAAGAAGGTGTCTGAGAGAATGAAGATCAACGCAGAGTGCACAATTTGTATTCTGTATCACTGGCAATAGTGGCGCTTTCTTGGTCATTTCTATAAATAGGCGAGCAGCAACCTTGAGAATGGAGAGGAGGTTAATGCCTTTGATGAGAGCAAGAGGGAAGGCTGGCGCCGGAGAAGGCCTGGCAGGTCACCGAGTCTCCCATGCACTGCCGGCCCCCAGCGCACTGCAGAAGGGGACCCTGGCAACCCGAGATGGGAAGGCATACAGAAGGTACAGCCAGACACAGGAAACCAGCCCTGGGCAAGAGGCTTCCCCTGTGCACCTCGGTCTCCCCACCACCAGCCTGCGGGACCAGAGAATCTGAAGGCCACTCCAGCCTGGACCACTCCAGAACCTCTGATATTGGCTTTTAGGGGCAGGGGGTAAATGTGGGCTTTCACTGGGTCTCGGAGAGCTTGAATATCATTATCCACTGCTGCCTTATTTTTCTGGCAAAACTGCAGAAAAACAGGATTCCTGAGACAGCACTTTCCATACCTAAATAGGCTCTGGGAACACGGTCCTGGTGTCAGGGCCATTAGAATGCAGTGAGGAGGGCTCCATCCATGGCGCTTTGACTAAACTGTGTGTGTCATGCAGGGAAGGTGGGGAGGAGGGGAAGGTCTAGGAGTACAGTTTCTGCTTTTTCCTGGCTGTCTTACCTTTCTCTCTTAAAAAAAAAAAAAAAAAAAGGCAACCATTTGCTTATTTTTAAAAGGTATCCCTGGCAGAAGGTGAAGGGGACAACAGAGGATGAGATGGTTGGATGGCATCACTGATTTGATGGACATGAGTCTGAGCTGGTGAAGGACAGGGAAGCTTGGCATGCTGCAGTCCATGGGGTCGCAAAGAGTTGGGACACAACTGAGCAAAAGAACTGACTGAATGGAAGGATTAATTCCTAAAGAGAGCTGGCTGGCGCTTTCTCGCCCTGAAAGCCCTTCCACCTGCCTGTCTCACTCACTCACCATCGCCACCTTGATCCCTGAGGCTCAGGCCATCTGGAGGATAATGTGGTTCTCGTTCCCGGTTAGGTGCCCAGGCCATTCATTTCACAGAACTGGTGGCTTCTCTCACAGGCAAGCCTCAGTAGCAAGCAGCCGTATACAGCAAGGCAAACTAGAAAGGACTCTGGTGGTGAAACAGACACTCAGGCATATCTCCATTGTGTTCTGTTGGGTGGTCAAGGGCTATGCCCTCCTCTTGCCGGGCCTCGGTTTTGCCGGCTGGCAATGAGTGGGTTCCTAGGTGGTGCTAGTGGTAAAGAACCCACCTGCCAATGCAGGAGACAGAAGAGACGCGGGTTCTATCCCTGGGTCAGGAAGATCCCCTGGAGGAGGGCATGGCAACCCACTCCAGCATTCTTACCTGGAGAATCCCATGGACAGAGGGGCCGGGCGGGCTACAGTCCACGTGGTCGCAAAGAGTCAGGCACAACCGAAGTGACTTAGCAGCAGCAATGAGCAGAAGGGAATCCCTGATTGCTAAGGCCCCGCCCCAAGTTAAATTTGAATGTCCTCTGGTTCATTGCTATATTTAGGAGAAATGAGGTTGCTACCAGGTCCTTGAACCAGATCTTGAACCTTGGGGTTCTGAGGTTCCATATCAGTTGGGAAGGACCAAAAGGGTTTAAGAAAACACCAGAAGGGCAGATGGAGCCTCTCAGGTGTGGCAGGATATTCACCTCGGCACTATCACAGCAGCAGAGGGACCTTCAAAGGGACCCGATGGCTGGGGAGACAGCCTCCAATGGGACTGCAAACATGTGTTTTGGTTCTTCACAGACAGCTGCCTATGTGTGGTAGAGAACATCCAAAAGCTACCTAAAAGCAGTGTGCATGCCAGTGCCTGCTGGCGACTGGCGACCACACCCCGTGTGCTGCAGCAGCCTGCAGAATGAGCCAGTCTCCTGAAGCAAATGCTTACAAGCTGTGCCACCTCACACAAGTGACCAACCCTCTCTGTTCATCTGCTTCCCTCCTGGAAAATGAAGATCTCCTTTCCCCACTCTCTAGGTAGAAGAAGCCTATTTTAGCACAGTGCCTCGTACCTAAGAATTCAATAAGCTAAGGCTAAACAAATCCCGTGAGATCTGGGGAAAGTCCCCTGAAAGCAAAAGCCGTCATCAGAGCCCCCTGCTCCCATGCTTGCTACCACATGTTTACTGGTGAAACTCCACCAGGGGGTTTGCCAGCATGCCACCAGGTCACATCACAGAGGAATCTCAATCTGCCCAGGCAGATGGTACGGCTGAGATATTACCCATCACCAGATGATGACGCACACAGCGTGCTATGATTGTGGGGATGTAAATTATATGTGGATGTCTTCAAACTTAATAACTGGCTAGTTGGATTAATGCTCTCAGGAGGCAAATCTGCCTCACTTAGCTCTTCAGAGCTGACTCTAACACCCCAAAATCACAGACCAGGAGACAGAATTCTCTGCTCTGCAGAAGACTGAGAAATAGACTGGAGATAGTTACAGTATGAAGGGACTGGGAGGTGGGGAGGGGTTGTGTTAACACAGCAGGTGCACACGTGTTCCCGTGTTTAAAACCATGCACCAAAGTGCAAGCACAAGGTCACAAGACCATTAGGCTACTGTCTGGAGAGGCAGGTAGAAAGAAGCGTTCAGGAAAAGTCTTGAGTGAGGACACACAATGGTGAGTCATCCAGCTTATTTCAGAGCAAGGTCTTCTGGGGAACAGATCACTCAGAGCAGAAACTCAGGAGGGAGGGCTGGTCTAAGACCCAGGTTAGTGACGGGGAAGAGAGGGAAGGATCGTGCTGGCCTGCTCTTCCTGATTCCACCTTGCCTAGCTGGGTTTTGGGTTCATAGTCTCTGGGCTCCCATCCTGGCTCTGCTGTTGACTTACTGTGTGACACAGAGCAAATGACTTAACCTCTCTGTACCTGTGTCTGTATTCAAAATGCCACTGTTTTAAGGATTATCAAGATAATATAAACTACCTATACAGTACATATAGTGGGACGGCAGTAAAGAATCCGCCTGGCAGTTCAGGAGACAAGAGTTCGATCCCTGCGTCGGGAAGATCCCCTGGAAGAGGAAATGGCAACCCACTCCATTATTTTTGCCTGAAAAATCCCCTGGACAGAGGAGCCTGGCAGGCTATAGTCCACTGGGTTGCAAAGAGTGGGACAGTACTGAGCGACTGAGGAACAGCAATATAGTACGTGGCACAGAGTAGGTACTAAAGGCATGTGAATTCTTTTCCTGGGCCTGCCAGCTCCTTCTCTAAACAGAAGCCCTAGAAACCTCTAAAACTCTCATCGGCGTGGACACAAACACCTGAGCAACTCTAGCCTCTCCCTCCCAACTCTCCTCCTCCTCAGAAATGTCCTCTCTTTTGATCGATACTTCCTCATATCAGCCCTGACTTTGACACTCAGCCCCTTTCTCACCACCTCCAGGAAGCCTTCTTAGACAGTGACTGAAATTCCTTTTCCGAGAGCAGCCGGCACACTTGTATGTTTTTGTTGCCATACTATAGCTTCGGTATCACCGTCATACATTCTGTCTCTAAGACTGCAAGAGAAGCTCCTTGAGGCACACTGCCTATTCTGTTTTCTTTATCCCCTCTCCCTGCTCCTTCTCCTCCACTCACTACCCATTCCTTCATTTCATTCATTTGTTCATTCATTCAAGATATCCACTGGGCTTTCAAGATGCTAGGCAGCCCCAGGAATTTGTTAAAAGAGGCCACAGAAAGAGCAGTGCACTGGCCTGGAGCCCAGGTGTCCTGGATCACCATCCCATGCTTGTTCACACTCATGTGAGCATACATGTCTCAGACACACGTGGAATTCAGAGAAGCAGAAGGGGTAGTGGTTTAGAGCCACAGCTCTGAAGCAAGACTTCAAGGATTCCGTTCCTGGCTCTGCTATTCACCAATGGCAACCTCAGGCAAGTTACTTAGCCAGCCTGTGTCCCAGTTTCTCAGGTATGAGACGGGATAATAGTAGTATTATCTCACAGGGCAGTGGTGAGGATTAAATTCGTTAATATGCATAAAGTGTTTAGTGTCTGGAAGATAAGTGAGAGGTGCAGAAGGGTTAGGTGTTGTTATTACTATGGGAGAACCCAGAGGAGAAGTCGCAACCCACCATGCACGGCAACCACGGCTGCATTCTCATGTCTGTCCTCGGTTTGTTCTGTATATTTTACAAAGACATGGATGTTCACATACAAAACTATTGTTGTCTGAGGTCTGAATAGGTTGACTCATGCTTAACATTTCATTGACATCTTTTTTTTTCAGCTAAAAAAATGTATTTTGAGGATCTTTCCTTAAAAAGATCATCTCTTCCCGTAATACACAGCATTCCCTGGCTGAGATGCACCACCACTGAACTCCAGCTCCCCTATTGCTGGAAATTGATGTTGCTCCTCAGTTTTTGCCAGCACGAACAATGCTGCGATAACATATTTATACTTGCATCCAATTTTGTACACCAAAGAAAAGTGGAATCCCAGAGACTGTGTTTTTTCATATGCAAACCTGTCCTTCTCTGTGTAGTTCCTCTAACTACCTGCAGGGGGCAGCACTATGACACCTGAGTCTGTAAAAGGCATGAATTTCCCCCATCTATGGGCACTGCAGATGGGACTGAGTGAGGGCTTTCCAGTGATTTTTCCCCCGAAGCAGAATTCACTCTGGTGCAGGGATACAGCCTCCTACAGGCCTTCTTCCACAGGATCCAGAAATTTCCTAGTGTATGCAAATCTTTGCTCTATCTTCCAATTTTTTCTAGAGATGAAGTATTGTATTGCAAAACACCAAAATTAAAAGGTAGCTTGGAGGAAGACCCCTCAAGAGTTTTAAAGTAATAGATGTGCTCACTAGAGAACTATTCTCAGACAGAGGACCATGTCGTCCTGGCTACGGGCCTCCAGGCAAATTCCTTAAGCCCTCCAGGCTGCACCGTTCTCACCTGTCCTGCTGTGGCTGTTTAGTCACTAAGTCATGTCCAACTCTTTTGTGACCCCATGTACTGTAGCCGGGCTCCTCTGTGCACAGGATTTTCGGGCAAGAATACTAGAGTGGGTTGCCATTTCCTTCTCCAGGGCACCTTCCTGACCCAGGGTTCGAACACACATCTCCTGCCCGCATCTCTGGTATTGCAGGCAAATTCTTTCACTGCTGAGCCACCAGGGAAGCCCTCTCACTTGTTAAGTGGGGTTATTCATGCCTACCATCACGGTGTTGAGTGGACAAAAGGAGGACAGACAAGATAATGGACACAAGGCTTCTTGCACTGGGCATGGTACATAGCAAGTGTCCAGTAAACGATGGTTAACATTACTGATCACAGCAAAATTACAGTGATGACTATGTGTTTTATTCTTCCCACTGCACCTATGAAGAAAGACTGTCTGGGTGGTCAAGTGCCTTATGCAAGGTCAGAAAGAGGAAGAGAGCCAAGGCTTGAACTTGAATCTTGGATTCTTCAAACTCATGTATCTTTTACCAGTAGTTCAAGAGGGTTCAGATAGGGACTTCCCTGGTGGTTTAGGAGGTTAAGACCATGGGCTCCCAGTGCAGGGGACCCATTGAACCCCTCCCAGTTTCGATCCCTGGTCAGGGAAGTAGATCCCACATTCCACAACTAAAAGATTTTGCTTGCTGCAATTAAGACCCAGCACAGCCAGATAAATAAATAAATATATATATATATATATTTTTAAACTAAGTTCAGATAACACAAGGCCAACTGTATGTCAAAGCCACACAAGATGGACAAGGAAAGGGCCTGAAAAGGGGGCTTGGACTTACAGGCTGCAAGTAAATGAGACTCCTTGGCCTCTTGAACCCTGAGCTGGTCCCACGTGCAGCCACAGACACTGGGAAGACCCTCCCCGCTCAGCCCCACTTGGAGGGAGGGCGGAAACTGGCATGTGGACTCTCTCTCTCCGTGGCATATTTTAATGTCACGAGAAAGTAAAGCCCTAATTAACACTCTGTCTTCAGAACTCCTTCCTCTGCACCACGTTTTATCTGTGTTAATTATCACCTCTTACAGGGACCACTAACTGCAACAGCCTTCCAGCCTCCTCTCCCAGCCTGCAAAATTAGTCTCTGCAGGGCAATCTGGACATCCTTTTAAAATGAAGTAGGCCCTGTCCCTGCCCTGCCCCAAACCTTCACAGTGCCTCTCCAGCCTGCACAGTCAACCCTGCTGCCCAGCCAGCCTCCTCCCCTGCCCTGCCACCTGGCCTTTTTATAGTATCAAGAGCTCCAAGCTACTTACATGTGCTGCCCCTGTCCCTGAATATTCATATCTCAACGTGCATGCATGCTCTGTCGCTTCAGTCATGTCTGACTCTTTGGGACCCTATTGACTATAGCCCACCAGACTCTTCTGTCCATGGGATTCTCCAGGCAAGAATACTGAGGTGAGTTGCCACGCCCTCCTCCAGGGGATCTTCCTGACCCAGGGATTGAACCCGAGTCTCCTGCCTCTCCTGCACTGCAGGCAGATTCTTTATGCTGAGCCACTGGGGAAGCCCTACCTCAACATACTCAGCTTACATATAAGTGATTATTCTATCAACATCTTTCACAACAGAGAAGACAGGAGATTCCGGTTTGGTCACAGATGTGACCAAATGTATCAGTGACCAGATGTATCAGTAAATATGTAAATCAGTAAATATGAAAGATAGGAGACTGTGGGTGACCCCACATAAAATGAGAGACACTGAAAAAATGCAACTAAAATTGCTTTCGTCCTGAAATTGACCTCCTTCCTCTTGAAACTGAGAGCCAATGAGGAGTTTTTAACCTCTGCTGAGGTACCAGTGAGTTTTCTATAGAATCTGAAAGAATGTATTAATTTCTCTTTTTGCTTGGGTTACTAGGAAGTTCAGAATTCCATTTGAATACATAATATCAATCCTATAAAGGCAACACCTTGCACATGCCTATGTGTGTTAACATACACACACACACAACACCCTTTCCAATATTGTTTCTGATCTCTCTGCCTCTTTCATGATATGCTTTTTAGGTTAATTCACTCAGCTATTTTTGAAATAGGATGTAATATTAATTACAAATATATTAACAAGTAAGTAAATGGGATACATGGCTTCCCACGTGGCTCAGCAGTAAAGAACCCTCCTGCCAATGTAGGAGATGCAGTTTCCATCCCTGGGTCGGGAAGATCCCCTGGAGACGGGAATGGAACCCACTCCAGCATTCTTGCCTGGAAGATCCCCTGGACAGAGGAGCCTGGCGGGCTACAGTCCATGGAGCCTCAAAGAGTCAGACACGACTGAGTGCACACACGCACATAAATGGGATACAAAGAGTTAAAAGAAAGTGTTAACCATTTCTTTGCTCACTTCTACTTCTTGCATCCCCTATCTCAATCCTGAAAATTCATCTTCTATTATTGTTTCATGAAGATAATAGATTCTCTCGATTTTTAAAAATAAACAAACAGGGAGTTTGGAGGAGAATGGATACATGTATGTGTGGCTGAGTCCCTTTGCTGTCCACTTGAAACTATCACAATGTTGTTAACTGGCTATACCCCAATACAAAATACAAAGTTTAAAATAAATAAAGAGGATGTTCAATCACACCAATCACTTAGGAGGTGCTCAAAAAGACAACTGCCAAGCAGATGAATGAATGCTAAAGGCCATCTCGACGATTAGATCTCCTCCACATGCAGTTGGAAGCAGAGATACTTTTCACAGACACTTAGGCAGTAGCTGGGCTTTCTCATCCTACCTCTCTATCTCTCTCCACGTCTCAGAAATCCTTTGCTGCTGGTGACTTTGGTCTAAGAATGCACATCATTTACAAACATAAGTCCAAACATCGTCAGTCTAAATTCTTGTGGAATGTCGACACCAACCGGGTGGCAGTGTGGTTAAGAATTCACTCTGTCTCCAAGACGGGCAGCTTCACTGTCACGCGCCTGACATCTGCATGCCCACTGGGGGCTAGATCGAGACCAAGACGAGCCCTGGCATGGCCCCTCCGTTCTGGCTCTTTGAGGCCACTTTACCACCTTGAGCTGCTACACCCAGGGAAAACCAACTGAGCTGCAGAACAGCTGTGTGAGCCCAACCAAACTACCTCCCAGAAACGCAGCTCCACAGAAAGGTCAGGAGGCACCATGACAACATACGTAGGAAGCAAACATGAAAGGAGGAAGGTAGTTAAGCCATTGGGAAAATGTGACTGCGTGGAGACACAGGCCAGGGGAGGTGGTAGAGAAGTGATCACTAGTTGACATCTTTCTCCCTTTGCAGTTTTCTTAATGATGTTTAGATCTGCCTTGGAACCTAAGTAGATTTTCCAAAATCAACTGTGCACTCCCTCCTTCTCTTTTCTTTATAAGTTTGACCTTCTCCAAAGCCTCCAGTGTGAAAATACAGAAGCAAATCCTTGCTCCAGTGCTGAGAATGCCAGGATCCCAACGGCTGGAACGGGCACCTGACATTTCAAAGCCCCTGCTCTCCAGCGTCTTTGCTCCTAAATGTCTGAGTGAGCTAAGGCTGGGCAAAAGAGGAAAAACACGGAGGGTCAAAGAGAGGGAAAAAGTGCTGTCCTTGGGGATAATGCCGTGAGAAATTTACAAGAACACAGTGACAGAGTGACCCTCCCTTTGCAAAACATCTCACAAGATGAGGACAGAGCCGATTCCAGAAAGATATTGATTCCTTTTTAATGCAATTCTTCAATTATCCACTAAGCCTGGGTTTTAGTCTCTTATAATTTAAGTAAATTGCTTTACAAATGTTCTCTTAAATTTTGTCTCTTTACTCTTTTCTTTATTTCCTTTAAGGAAGAACTAACAAGATTCTAGGAGTCATAGATATAATCATGAGATGCACCTCGATGGGTTTGCAATGGACCATTTGTTGTCCAGAATCAATGTCCATAGCACATCCATCCATCAGGAAAATCAGTTTCTGTCAATATCATTTTCTCATTGTACAAGTGGATACACAGATAGGGAGTGGTAAAGAATCCTCCTGCCAGTGCAAGAGATGCAGGTTCAATCCCCGGGTCTGGAATATTCCCCTGGAGGAGGAAATGGCAAACTACTCCAATATTCTTGCCTGGGAAATCACACGGACAGAGGAGCTTGGTGGACTACAGTCCATGGGGTCACAAAGAGTTCAACAAGACTTAGCAACTAAACAAACAGCAATTATCTATGTATATATGTATTTAATACGGAAAAGGCAATGGCACCCCACTCCAGTACTCTTGCCTGGAAAATCCGATGGACGGAGGAGCCTGGTGGGCTGCAGCCCATGGGGTCGCTAAGAGTCGGACATGACTGAGCGACTTCACTCTCACTTTTCACTTTCATGCATTGGAGAAGGAAATGGCAACCCACTCCAGTGTTCTTGCCTGGAGAATCCCAGGGACGGCGGAGCCTGGTGGGCTGCCGTCTATGGCGTCGCACAGAGTCGGACGCGACTGAAGCGGCTTAGCACGTATTTAATATATGATACATTCTATACGCCACTTATATGCACATGTGTGCGTATGCAGTGGCTCAGTTGCGCTTGACTCTTTGCGACTCCACAGACTGTCGCCCACCAGGCTTCTCTGTCCACAAAATTTTTCAGGCAAGAATACTAGAGTGGGTTGCTGTTTTCTTCTCAAGGGGATCTTCCCGACCCAAGGATGGAACCCACATCTCCTGCATTGGCAGGCAGATTCTTTACCACTGAACCACTTTGGAAACCCTTATATATGTATATACAGCTATTCAGACACTAAATATGCAAAGGGGTTCAACTTCACTATTTAAATTATATAAATTAGAGTAGGATACATTTATGATATCCATTGTTGGCAAGGCTGGGGGAAAATGAGGCATCCCATACACTGCTAATGTTGGAGCAGGGACTGTAAAAAACAAACTCTTCCCCAAGAGCACTTTGGCAACAGTTACCAAGCCTGAAAAATCTGCCTATTCCTGGAGCCAATGCCACCTCTAGAAAGACAGTCCAAAGAATTATTAGAGATGTGCTTCAATATTAATGTACAAGGATGTTTAAAGCAGAAATAAAGATAATGCTTTTTAAAAAAAACAGTCCAAGAAGAAGAAATTGGTTAAATAAATCATGTATCTCTTTGTTGTGATATATTATGCAAGCATTAAAAATCATTTTGAAGAAATATTTATCAAGGTGGGGGAAAAGACAGTTGTGATACATTGTCTGGTGAAAGAGGCAGGCTTCATGACTATGCTCAGAATGGCAGTTTTCTAGGAGGTTCCCAGGGCAAATTTACAGGCACAGACACACAGGGGTCTGGAGAGACAGGAATCAATTGTCCACAGTGATGGTTTAAGGGGGATTATCAAGATCTGGGGTTTCTTCCTTGGTGTTTTTCTGGGTTTCTAAGTATTCTAAATGGAACCTCTCTCTCTTAGGTCATTAAAACACACACACTTGTGCACACAGATACATGTTGGTATTTTAAAAGCTCAAACAGACTCTTCTGCTCCTCATGTTTCCTATGAGCTAATGAAAATGGCCTTTGATACGCCCAGTCTGCGATGGGGCTGACAGCCAGCAGTCTTCTACGCAAGGCCCGGCAGACTCTGTCCTCATCCTGCCGAGAGGGCAGACAGCAAGACAGAGTCAAGCCTCCACCAGTCAGTGAGATGATTTCATAAGTTACGGGTTTATCCTAATGGGGGGTGGAGCTGAGGTCAGAGTTATCTATTTAAGGAATTTCCACAGACAACGCACAAAAAAATCCTGACAAAGGCCAGGGTATAGTGAGAGGGAAAGAGAGGGGACAAGGAGAAGAAGCAGCGTGGACGTGCCACCTCCGTGCCTGCTGTCTAGAAAATGACACGCATAGAGACTTCCTGGGAAGGGGTGGGGCGGCCACGGCCTGGGTTGTCTGGCTCCTTGTGGCTTTTCTTGCTAAGTGGAGAAAACAGGGGGAAGGACGTACATTTACTGACCCAGCTCTGAGCAGCACCACGGCTCATGCAGCCCATGTCTCAGTTATTAATAGCAGCTGTCGAGGGCAATGGCTGTGAGCAATGCTTTGGAGGTTCAAATCTTAGGCCTGGGTTCAAATCTTAGGCCTGCCAACCCCCATCTGTATGCAGGCGGCCAATCACTTCCTATTCCATTCGCTGTTTCCTCTCCCTGGGGGCTGTGTGAAAAGTCGGTATGCGAAGCCCCGGCAGAGCTCCTGGAGCCACGCAGAAGACCCTCCATGTGGCCATACGTGTTAGTGTGCTCAGTATTGCAAGCCTGTAAGCATCTTGTGTTACATATTTTATACCAAGTAGAACATCATTTGGCAGGAAAACAGACCCCAACACAGTGGGTAATCAATCACTGTTTGAATGAACAGATATGCACAGTGCTTCAATACATTACCTGTAAGGCCATCAATATGGAGGAAATTGAACAGAGAAGGAACACAGAAGCTTAGTAACTTGTCTGCTATTTGACTACTCTTTCCATCACAATTTTATGGAAGAGGAGTTTGAAAATCAGAAAGGTTAAGAAGTTTGTTCAGGACCCTACAGGTCCAAAGTGGCAGAGTTGAGCTTGGAACCCAGAATGTCTGACTCCAGAGCCCAGATTCAAGCACGGTAGGATGCTCACTCTCTCTGGTGCTGGGGTGATGGTCACAGTCCCTCAAGTCGACAAAACCTGGCTTTAAATCCTGGCTCTGCCACTTTCCATCTTGGTGACAACAGGCAAGTGACAAATTCTTAGCAGTTTTGCAAAAGGAAGTGAAAAACGTGGTACCTATTAATAAGGTTGTCATGATGGCCAATGAATTTTATATATACAAAGGTTATTATTGTTCACAGAGCAACACTAGGAAATGCATACTCTGTGTAATGATGAGAGAAAGAAGGCCACCACCCAGAGGAAGCAGAGGGGAGAAGGTTTCCCATAGGTGGAGTAGCTGCCTGTGGGCAGCAGGTCTGCTGGGGGAGGCACAGGGGTCATAGGACCATGGGTGGAGAGAAACGGAGCCTCGCTGCTTGTCTGACCAACTGTGGACTACACTCTGGCACAGCTGGGGAAAAGGACTGTCTGTGGGTAAAAAGGATCGGGTCATGAACAGCCCGAACATCAGGGTCCGGAGCTTGGCCTCTGCCCCACAGGTTCCCAGCTTCACTGTGAGGCGCTAGGCAGAGCACAGTGGCATCAGACCCAAGTTTCTAAAGTTCACTCTGCCTCCAGGATGCGGAATGGACTGGCGAGTAGATGTTCAAGATGGGAGACAGGCAGACAGCAGGGAGGCCTCTGCTGTTTGGCAGTGGTGATGGGGTCGGGGGAGTGGCCTGAGACCTACTGGAGAGAGGTCAAGCCGGGAGAGTCTAACTCGCCATGGGCGGGCGGGCGCAATCCCGACAGGGATCATGGAGAAGCTTTCGAACTGTGGTGTTGGAGAAGACTCCTGAGACTGCAAGGAGATCAGATCAGTCCATCCTAAAGGAAATCAACCGTGACTATTCATTGGAAGGACTGATGCTGAAGCCACCTGATGCGAAGAGCCGACTCATTGGAAAAGACCCTGAGGCTGGGAAAGATTGGGGGCAGGAGGAGAAGGGGACGACAGGATGAGATGGTGGGATGGCATCACCGACTTGGTGGACATGAGTTTGAGCAAGCTCCTGGAGACGGTGAAGGACAGGGAAGTCTGGCGTGCTGCAGTCCACGGGGTCGCGAAGAGTCGGACCTGACTGAGCAACTGAAGAATAGCAGAGAGGTACCATCAGAGGGTCAGAGACAAGCCAGAGCTTCCAGGGCAAATAAAAGTTGCTCTTAATACTACAGAAGAGCTGAAAAATAAGTGAAAATAAATACACTAAAGGGAGGAAGAGATCCTGTTCAGAGACGACACAGGTAGAAGATGGGTGAAGAGACAGACATTTGGAGGGAGAGAGGAAGGAATTTGTGGGTGACCTGAACATTCTGACATGCCCTGTTGACTTAAAAAAATCTCAGGATTTGGAGGCACTCTTAGAAGGGGGAGAGGGTTCAGGAGAGTTGGGGAAAAATCTGGGAGAGGGCTGGGGAACCCAAGAAGAAAGAGGAAGGAGGCAGAAGAGAAAAGAAGAAAAGGATAAAGATGATGCTGGGTCCAGACACACCAAAGAACCCCACACCCTCTATCTGGGGCCGAGAGGACAGAAATGGAAGAAGGAAAACCCATCCCCAGGGACTTCCGAGCAAAGTTTCTGATAGCTGGACTCTCTTATTAATCAGAAACCTCTTAGTGAAGCCTAGAACATCATTTCAGAAGTGGTTCAAATAAACTGCAGAGGGTTTTTTGTTTGTTTGTTTCTTTCTTTTAAGAGTGGATGCCCATGTTGTCAAATTACCACTTTCACCTGTATTAACTGCTTAAATGGGTTCTGCAAACAGCTCTATCTTCTCTACCTCCTCATCAGGGCCCCTGGGGAGCCCATCAGGGAGGATGGGCTCATCAGGAACAAGGCTGGGGACGCAGCTGACCAGGGGGCTGTCACACTCTGGCCTCTGGGCCACGCATCTATCTTGCCTCCCCACATTTTTAAGGGAAGTAGAGACATACAATTCCACTCAACCCCTGGGCCTGATGACTGCTGCAAAATGGAAACGCAGATGCTGACATCCAGATAGGAGCAATTACATTTTTAAAGAAACTCTGTCTACATTGGAACATTGATTACATTTAGTAAATGACCCTGCAATTCAAACAGTTATGATGGAACATGAGAGCCTCAAGTTCCAATATTTTCTGCCAAATATATTTTTGCTTTAAAAAAAAAAAACAGGCACAACAAAAAACTGTCAAAGCCAAGCAAATTCAGTCAATAACATTTTTCATTTCACTTCTTGCAGTGGGACCTCCATAGCCTTATTTCTCAAACTTTTGATGTGCAACAGCATCAGTAACCTGTTCGTGAGGACACTGAGCCGAGCTCACCGGTGGGGGAGTCTGAGTCACAGAGGCAAAGGGAGTTAGCTGCCCAAGGTCACAGCCAAGCACGCTCTCAGATGAACCCAGGTCCATCTCCAAAAGCTGCCTCTTAGGTACAGACCTCCCTTCCCTTGATTTTCCAATTTATCAGCTGACCTTGCGCATCTGGGATTGTGCTCTGAAATAGTTAAAGATGGGGACAGGGTGGATCCGTGTCTTTGATCAAATCTTTATGTGGATAAGTGGGGTTGGGAAGGGGAGGAGGGATGGAATCCAAAAGAAGACAGGCTTTCCAAACTTCAGAGTGGTTAAGAATTGCCTAGAGGGCTTTCTGGGCTTCCCTGCCGGCTCAGTGGTGAAGAATCTGTCCGCCAGTGCAGAAGATGTGGGTTCGATCCCTGGCCTGGGAAGCTCCCCTGGAGAAGGAAATGGCAAGTCAGTCCAATATACTTGCCTGGAGAATTCCACGGACAGAGGAGCCTGGTGGGGCTACAGTCTATAGGGTCACAAAAAAGTCAGATATGAATTAGCAACTAAACAATGAGAAGCTGTTAATCTGTGAACCACCTCTTCTAAGGCCCCAGCTCCTGGGTCTTTGAAAATGCCCTTTGATGTCACTGTAATCTCTTCTCCCCTGTAGCCTGCACCTTTAAAGCCATATAAAGAGGATATCTTGGGACCTGTTTATGGGAGGCTGATGTATTTGCTTTGCATTCAAAGTTGAGAGGATGCTGATATTATGAAAACTCAGGTAGAGAGAAAAAATAACTATGAAACTGGCTGCCAGCTGAAGCAAAGCCACAGCCAATTTAGCAGCAGGAACACAAATTCTCAAAGGGGAAAGGAGGCAAAGGGGGCTGGGACTAGAAAAGAAGAAGGGAAAAAAAAAAAAAGAAATTATGCATTCTCAGATAAAGCAGCTTTGAAACACACATGTGATTAAGAGAAACTTGCCCTTCACCTAAAATGCTGAGGTTTCTTGAAACCTGCCAGAACGGTGTTTCTTTCTTTCTTTTTAATAACAAAAACCCAGAAGATACAGAAGATATATCTCACCTGAAATTGGTTCATTGATTGCTTCAGAATGCATAAATGGTTCTATTTTGGAAGCTCACACCATCAGGCTGGGGAAATAACCCACTTTGGGGAATGTGATTTTAAAATTAAGAGCAAAGTGACACATGAAATAACTGAAGGGGTCTCATAGAGTAGACTTGGTGAGGGGTAGAGGATGGGAAGAGCTATTGCCCACCCAGTCAGACTACACTTTTTTTAAGACTTTTCATTGAAACAGTTTCCTGCTTACCAATGTTTTCACACCTGTTCAGACATTTGATCCTTACAGCCCTGGGAAGGAGGCAGGTGGGAGATTGCTGTTGTTTAGTGGCTAAGGCGTGTCCAACGCTTTGCGGTAGCTATGCCCATTTCACAGTTGCAAAGCTGAGGTTCAGAGAGTCACATGACCTGCCCGCAGCCACACAGCCAACTTCCTGGCACACGACACACTAGAGTCGATGGCTTTCCTTGAGTTTTCTATTCAGCACCCGCTATACTGCAACCCCTAGACTTCCTTAAGCTATTACACTCAAGAACCAAGGTGCCCTGAGCTCTCCAGCATGGCATTAGTAGTAAGAGCATTCTATTCATTCGGTGAATACTTACTTATGTATTAAAACACCTACTGTGCGCCGGTCACCATGGAGCTATTGGGGCATGTGAGTGAGCAATGCAGATCAAATTTCTCACAGAGCTTACTCACAGTGGGGAAGGCAGATGAGAAACAGTCACAACGTCCTTCTGGTAGTGACAAGTGTGCTGAAGGAAATTAAAGCAGGTTACGAGGATGGATGTGGGGGAGTGTGGGAGCGGGAGATGCCTTTGGAGAGGGTGGCAGGGAGGCAGAGGCAGGCCGCTTTCACAGCTCTTAAAACACTTGGTGTCCTGTGTCCATGAGTAGTTCCAAGTCTCTCTCATGACTCCCTGGGGGCACAGGCTGCATACATTCATCTCTGATTTCCAAGTACCAGCCAGCGGCCTGGGTGCAGTAAGCGTTGTTCAGAGCAGCTGTGGACAAATGACTGTGCCTGAAGCCAGGACTAAAACATGCTGCTTTCTCTGGATGTGTGAGCGTCAGGCTCCCCACTTGGCCAAATGAAGCCTTTGAAAGACCCCTGAATGTCAGGCACAAAATGTGCCTTTTGCCTGCCTTCCAGCAGGGGGCTGGCACTGCCTTCTGTGCGGATGGCTGTTTAACCTTAGGGCTGAGTTCCAGGGTAGGGAGGTAAGGTAAAAGGGCCACTGAAGTCCTGATCCCATTGGTGACTCCAGGCCAGTCAATTTTACCTCCTTGAGCACCAGCCTCCTGACTCCCCTGCCCCCTGGGAGGGAGAAAGCGTGAAGCAAACAGTAGAGGCGCACACTAAGCCTCTTCTCTTCCCAACAGTGTTCCGGTGATGCAAGGTTAGAATACAAGTGCACCGGTGCATGGGGGTGCCTCCTGCAGTGATGCCAGGAGCACAGGGGAGCGGGAGCCGAATGCAGAGTCTGTTTTCTGCTCCTTCCCCTTTCCGTCTGCCCTGCTGAAAAGTAAAATGGCAACGTTTGCAGCCCAGGAATCTTCAAAAGGTGACCCCTACCCTGGGGGGGCAATTAGAAGTCCTCAAGAGCTCTACTTTAACATCAAATTCTTGCTTGGGGGTTTTTAAAGAAACAGAAAGAAAAAGAATTAGCTTTGAAAGATCTGTATTGCAGCCTCCAGCTACCTCTAGCCATGAAATGCCTTTCTTCCCAGCAGAGCCTCTGGTCTGGAGTCCCTAAAAGGTGGAGACCAGAAGCTGTCCTTCCAGCTCATCAAAGAACCTTGCAGGAAAGCCAGTTGGAGCCTAATCCCCATGGATGACTGCTTCAGTGCAAAGCCCTCTGAAGGATGGCGCGGGGATTACGACTCGGAGAAGCATGTGTGCGTTGAGCGCGAGCAGACAGGCAGGCAAGGGGCTGCGTGCGCTTGACAGGTGCATACAGGCTGTGTGCTGTGCGGCTGGAGGCAGGCGGAGGTGGGAGGCAACAATACGGACAGAATCCAGTTGGTTGAGGGTTAAAGGATCATACTTATATTTGCAGCTCCATCCACATGATGAATCTGTGGCAGGTAATAAACATTGCCGTTGGTCGGGAGGGGGTGGGGTGACAGAGAAACAAGAAGCTAGCGCTGGAGTGATTCCTATATCTCTTTCCTGTCCAGCTTAAGTCAGGAGGCAGGAATCGTCTACTATAAAAATAACAATTCTGAAAAAAAAAGGTGTTCTCTTCTACCTTGCAAAATGTTTCTTTGATTTGAACAGTAAATAACCAGTTGAAAGGCACCATCATTTTCTAAAACCTTCAGGATCTACTTGAGCCAAATAAATACACAAGGTTAAATTAAAGAAATGGACTCTCTCAAGGTACTGCATCACACTCTGGATCCAGCCAGCAAACATCTATTCAATAAAGGTTTTATTAATAGCGAGCTTTCAACATGTCATGGCTGGTAGGACTCAGAGGACCCAAGAATGAATACAGGGCCAAAGGAAAGTCTGCGTGTCCCCACGAACACATTAGCCAGGGTTTTCCAAACTGAAAGACAGGAATGAGATAGGGAAGGAGGAGCTGCGTTTCAGACACCAAGTTGGAAGCGGTAATAATTTGTCATGGCTTCAGCTAACCGTGTACAACGTGAAAATGACAAATGTGTCGTTTAAAATGTGCTGGACCAAATACAATAACATATTATTATGGGCAGATTCTCCCTGGGTTATTATGCAAAGGAAGGGAGGGTGTGATAACTCTAATTAAATGAAAGGGCCAGCCCCTGCTTTAAACTTCTGGAATATTTCAAATTCTAATATGCTCCTTGGATGTACCCAGTGGTGGTGGGGGTGGAAATTCAGAGACTGTAATGAAGCTGTTTAATTTTTTGTCAAGATGAAACACAGGCATTCATACACACATCCCAGTAACACACAGACAGCCTTCCCTTTCTACTACCCGACGAATCAGGGACTCAGAAAGCAAGCCAAGCGGGTGAGTGGACTTGATTTTGAATACTCCCAGGGCGGTGCTGTGCGTGCCACAATCCTATTGTCGCTTTCTCATATACCCTGGAATATCACAAGGGCTAGTGTTCCTGGGCTGAGGGGAGCGGTCAAGTTCCCATCAGCACAGTGTGTAACCCACCAATTTTTTGATTTCGTAGCAGGCTACTCAAGAGTGCCAAGATTCTTGTCTCCCAATCCTTAGCCAACTTCCTTTACTCTGCCTTAAACAAAAGCAATTCCGAAAGAACACAGAAACCCCCACCAAATTAGACGTATAAATGCCTTCTGGGTTGTACATATGAAGCAAATCACAGATTGTCTGAGCTGGAAGGGACCTTGGACAGTCCCTGGCTCATTCACCTAGGACCCAGAGAGGGTCCGTGACTGGCCCAAGGTCACACAGCAAATGTGCAGCAGAATCCAATACAGCATCCTTGGTCTGGGGACTTCTTGGCCAATTTATCAAGCATTTTTGGCTGAAAATCTTTGAAAGGTCTTTTTGTTAGTATTGGCTCGGCTCCCGTTCATTCAAGACAGACTTTTCAAAAATCCAATGTTTCAACATAATTGCAAATAGTAAGTGGCTTGCCTTATCTGCACCTGTCACTGCTGATTTAGCAAATAGGTTTCAAGAGAGGGCTGGGAGCTTCAGCAGGCAGAGGATAAAGTCCTCCCTAAATTTGCTGTAACGATGGATACTTGATTTGTCAGACAGAAGTGGAAGAAACTTTGTATATTCAATCTCCTCTGTTCACTGAGAGGAGGTGACCCTCTCTGATTCATAAACTATTAAGTAACCTGATTTCTAAAATTTAATTTTCTTTTGGCACATACAGGTATGTGTGCGCTTGCGCACACGCAATCTCTCCTTTGAGAAGCTCAGAGGATCTTTTCCCCCTTTCTACCTGCAGAAAAAAATAAAGATTTTAAGACTGAAGCTATTGAGGCCAAGTGTCTATTGACAGTGAACAGAGAAGGTAAAGGTGGCATATATTTACATACAATGGAATATTATTCAGCCACTTAAAAAGGAAGTCTTGCCATTTGTGACAACACAGATGAGCCTGGAGGACACTGTACTAAGTAAAACAAGCCAGACACAGAAAAATATTGTATGATTTCAATTATAAATGGAATATAAAAACACTGAGCTCACGAAAGCAGAGGACAGTGGTTACCAGGGTCTAGGGTTGGTGGAAAAGGGGAGATATTGGTAGAAACTTCCAGTTATGAGTAGCTTCTGGGGATCTAATGCACAGCAAGGTGACCATATTTATTAATAATAATTCTAAATTATATTCTTAAAATTTTCTAAGTGTTTACATCTTTAGTGTTCTTACCACAGAAATAAAATAACATGTAAAGTGATGGATATGTGAATTAGCTTAATTGTGGTCATCATTTTACAATATAAAGGTAATCAAATATCCCATATTCCATTGTATACCTTAAATAACCCACTCCAATATTCTTGCCTGGAGAAGCCCATGAAGAGAGGAGCCAGGCAGGCTACAGTCCATAGGGTTGCAAAGAGTCTGACATGAGAGAAGCGACTTAGCATGCAGCAACACACCTTAAATATATACAGTTTTTACTTGCTAGTTAGTTACATTTCAATAAAACTGTTGGAGGAAGCACAAAATAAATGAATATATTTGAAGAGGAAAAAGGAAAACATGTCTCCTACTAAAGGCAACGTGGTATCCTGGAACAGGAAAAGGACAGAAGCAGAAACACTGATGCCACTGAATAAAACCCGAAGTTAAAAATCCCTACGCTGTAGTTTTTAAAGAGGAGTGGCAGTGCAGAAATCCTGGTTAAGGGCCGTTTGTACCTAATGGAGAAGTTGGGGCCTCTTTGGACTTTCAGTAAAGGGGACTCAGCACCCTGAATTTTGTAGAAATGTGTCAATAGCTGCACGTGTTCTAAACTGTCCCTGAAACCCCTGCCCATCCTGCATGCCTAAGGCTCCTGAGGCCTCCGAGATAAGGTTCCGCCTCCTCCGTTTTAAATTCCACCCATGGAAAGTCCGTCCCCTTCTTGTCCCTGGAGTTAAGGTGACACAGAGCTGATCATTTGCCTGTTGCTTCTGAAGGGTCCAAAGGGGCGTGTTCCAGGCAGGTTACACGTCTGGCGTTGGCCGGAGGAAGCGGGTCACCCGACAGGATGGTGTTCCCCCAGCCTGGGCAGGAAAAGTGACAGGAACAAGGAACTGCCTGGCTCCCACTGGCTCCCACCTGTCCAAGGGCTGTTGTGCTCTGATCAACCCCTCCCTCCGGCAAGGAGAGTTCTGGAGCTTCAAAAGCTATGCCCAGTGAGTTTAGGGTCTGACTCCGGAGGCAACAAGAATAACCACAGAAGCGAAGGCCTGGTGCCCAGGGGCAGCAGCACCTTGGTGTAGTGGAGGGAGGTTCGGGGACAAGATGCAGGGCGCCATTGGCAGATGGGGAGGGCAGAACGGAAACTCTGGAGCGTCTCCAGCCTCAGAGGCGTGGCTGAGTCTGGGATGGGAACTGAAGGGGCGCTTGGTGTTTTTACTGCCCAGGTTTCCTGAGACCTTTCCCAAGTCTATCACCTCCTGACGATTAAGCTACCCTAGTCCTTTTAAATTGCCACTAAAATTGAATCCATTTGGATCAAATATCTTTCAAATAAAAATTTGTCATCTGGGAACTCCAGACCTTTCAGGATCAAAGGCTAATGGGCTATTTCTTTTTTTAAAATACGTGGAATGTCAGATAATGGGAAGAGATGAACTGTTGAGGGGTGAGGAGGAGACAGGAGGATGTTTGCCTGGAAACCCAAAGGGAGCTTTATCCTCCACACCCCCAAGCAATGTGAACTCGTCAGCCTTTTTTCTGGGAGCAGCAGGGAAGTTTCTAAAATCCTCAGGGGCCTCCCTGAGGGGCAGACAGGTCAGGGAAGCAGAGGGAAGCCAAGGTCAGAGGATGGTTGTGCCCCAGGTGAATAGTCAGGGAATGAGCTCTAGAGGCATCTGCTCACAGGTCACTAACAGACACGGGAAACAGCTCAGGGACCTCTGCTGCCTAAGTGTTTCCCAGCAGCCTGCGGTGCCTCCGCTGGAGTCCAAACACCTGCATGGAGGGGACCAGAGGCTGGGGTGAGGGAGGGGACCAGAGGCTGGAGTGAGGGAGGGGACCAGAGGCTGGGGTGAGGGATGGGTGGTGAGAAGCTGGATCAGAAGCCTGCCCAATCCCCTGGGAAGCATTTTCCTTGCAGAAGCAAACTGTGTCCCTGTTCCTTTTCCCCAAAACTCTTCACTTCTTGACACAGAGGTGGCGTGTGTGTGTGAGTGTGTGTGTGTGTGCATGCGCACGCAGGGCATGCACCTGCAAAGCATCCCTGAATCCACACATAAACCAAACACTGTCCCATCTCTTACTGATTTTCAATAGCCCTGGGCATGAGATTAGCAAACGCATACATTCCTTTAAAGAGTATGTTAAATTCCTAAGAGTTAGTTGTCTTGAGGTTATTTTTCTCAATTAACAGACACAAAAGCACAACTACTTTCAAGGGGGTGGGAGATTTATTCTTGACATTCAGGCAAACACCCCCTTCCCATCAAGGTTAGGGACACTTACGGTCCAAATGGAGAACCAGGGGTTCTGAGGGACCTGTCCCAGGATACATAGCCTGGTCCATAAATAGCAAGGTCAGGGCAGACCTCTGTGGGTCACCAGCACAGCCTCCTTGGACCACTCTGGAGCTAACAAAACTTTCAGAAGCAAAAGCCTCCAGAATAATGAGAATAACAACAGCAGAAGGGGAGCTCGCCCACTGATTACTAACCATATGCCAAGCAGACACAGTCCCTCTTCTAATGCTCCTTTTCCCACTTTGTGGGAATCATACCTTGCAGGAGCGTTTGATAATGCCTGTCTCCCGCACACTAGCCTCTATGCCCCATGCAGGCAGGGTCCATGTCTTTTCGCCCATCACTATGTCCCAAGTGCCTGGTATCTATTTGTTTTAAGGAAATACTTTTAAGAAAAACGGGGCCCAGAAAGGTCAAGAGATTTGGCTAAGGACACACAGCATGGAGTTACTACTAATATGAGGTGCTTCGCCACTCTGCCCCGAAGTCAACCGCAAATCAGAGCCCTACCTTGACGGCTTCAGCGTGGGTCACTCGGGCCAGGGATTTGTCGTTGACACGCAGAATCTGGTCCCCGACTCTCAGCCCCTCCTTCTCGGCCAGAGAGCCCGGCTCCACCAGCGACACATAGATGCCCACGCCGTGCTCCGAGCCCCCGCGGATGCTGAAGCCCAAGCCCTCGTGGGCCTTGGCGCGCCGCAGGCTCACCAGGCGCACCTCCCCGGGCCCGGCGCCGTCGGGGGCCGCCCCAGACGGGTTGCCTGTAGGGGGTGGTGGCGGGCAGGTAGAGGCCCTCCGCCGTATACTGGTCGAAGAGCAGCTGGTCGGAGCGCGGGATGACCAGCCGCAGCATCGGCAGCAGGCGCCGCTTGACCGGGCTGTCCAGCAGCACGCGCAGGGGTGCGCACCAGGTCGAAGACGTTGCGGCGCGCGTGGTAGGCGTTCAGGCAGTGCGTGAACTGCTCCCGCTCCGCCTCGCTCAGCAGCGCGGTCAGCGCCTGGTGAAGCTGGCGCACATTGGCAGACAGCAGTCGCAGCCCCGCGCCCCCGCCGCCGCCCGCCCCGGCCGCCGAGCCCAGCGAGCCGGTGGAGGACGAGCCCACCGACAGGCCGTCCAGCTGCGCGTTCATCTCCCCGCCGAGGCCCGGGCGGAATCGGGGCGCGCGGTGGGACAGCCGCGGCACTCGCCGGCACTGGCGCGACAGCTGGATCCCCGGAGCGCGGAGATCGCGGCTGGAGTCTGGGTCTGGGAGCTGGGGATGGCGGGGTGGGGAGGCGCCGGGGGATGCCGAGACAGGGGCTGGATCCGGGAAGACCTGGAGAAGGCTGGAGTCTAGGTTTGGAGGGCACGGAAACGGTGCCTTAATCCTGGGGCGGGATCGCGGAGACCAATGCTAGGTTCCCGGGCGCGCGAAGACCGAGGGGTCGCGAAACTGGAGTCCAGAGGACGCGGTGACAGCGGCTGGAGTCCCGGCAGGGCGGAGACGGCGGCGGGGTCCCCAGGGACAAGGAGTTGGCGGCTGGAGCCCGGAGGTCGCGGAGCCTGCGGCTGGAGTCCGAGGGGACGAGGAGAGAGCAGCTACATTCTGAGGGGGCACAGAGACCACGAGTGGCCAGAGCCGGGAGGAGGGGCGCAGCAAAGCCGACCGCCCCGTCACACCATACCCGGGGCTCCCCCAGCCGGGCCGCCTGCTCCTCTCGGGCTGGGGGACCCCAAAGTCATAAATTGGGGCGGGGGCGCTCTAGACCCTGAGTCTGCAGGATCGCAGCCGGTGGAGCCGCGCGGACGTCCGGCAGGGGGTGCGAGGCATGTCCAAGGCAGCCCCGGGATGCAAACAGCCCGGGGACCCCTGCGCCCCTGCACCGCCCGCGCGCAGACGGAGCCGCGCGGCCGCGAGCCTGGACTTTGAGAACTGTTGAGCCGCCCGGGGCTGATCTTCCAGTGAGTTCCGAAGCCGTCGCCGTCGCCGTCGCCAGCCCAGTCTAGGCCCCGCCCCTTGCCCCTCCCCCCTCCCTACCTCCCCACCTCGGCGCGGGCTCTTCAGGAAATGACGTCCCGCCTCGCGCCTGGCGGTTGCCTGGAGACGGGGGTGAAACAGTCTAGCCCCAGGGAAGAAAGGGGTGAAAGTGGGGGTAAGGGGGTGGGAGGAGCTCCAGGGTTGATAAGAGTTACCCCCACTTCTCCAGCAGGTGGCCGGGGGGAGGGGTGTACCTCAAAATCTGTTCTCTTCCATGATCGAGGCATGCTCATCTGGATCGCTTTGGAGCAACGGGCCAGTAAGCTAATTCACAACTCTGGGGGAATGGGGGAAAATAACCAACGTCTTGCCCCTAAAATGTTAATGCCTCAGGCTCAGCTTTCTACCTTAAAACCTTGCGGTCCCTTCTTGCACGCACTAACATTCAAGTTCATGTGTTTATAAGGACGATTGTTGAGCACCTACTGTATGCAAGAGATCTGTCTATTCAAGCATAGTCGGTATCTGTGGGGTCCAACTCCAGTGCAAGGCTAGATTAGACTGGACCCCTGCCCTATATTCAGTAGGTAGGAAAAACGTTTTCACAAATATAAAGTGGACACCACACACACACACGGGCATATGAAATATAAATTGTAAAATATAAAATATTAAAGTTTTATACGAAATATTAAAGGTTCCAAATAAGGTTGGTGGATTATATCAATGTCAAGATCATAGCTGTGATCTTGTCAGCATTAGGGGAAACTAGGGGAAGGGCACATGGGACGTCTGTGTATTATTCCTCACAACTGCGTGTGAATCTACAATTATCTCAAACACTTTTAAAAATTTGTTTGAAGAGTGTTGGGGAAAAACTATTCTGTTCCTTTCCATCCCAAGACAAATGGGAAAATTCTCCATGGTACCCCCTCCCTCAAATATAATCTAAGGGCACTCATTCTGTCCTGACTCTTGTGCTGAGTGCTGGGGACTCCAGTTAAAAAGATGAAATCTTTTACCTCAAGGAGGTTATCGTCTAGCAAGGGAGAAAGCCCACATAAATAAATAAAGTTAAAAATCAAAATGATAAGTTGTTGCAGTCGCTGAGAGAGCCCAAGTTTAGGGAAGAGAAAATGGCCAGGACTTTATCAGTCAAAGAGCTGACACCTGAATGAAGGGAATGGATTTTCTTTTCTGGACCACAGGGAACCATGGAGGGATTTTTCAGCCCTGTAGGTTTAGTGCATTTGCGAAACCAAGGCTAGGAACTGAAGCTATATTCAGTTCAGTTCAGTTCAGTCGCTCAGTCATGTCCAACTCTTCGCAGCCCCATGGACTGCAGCACGCCAGGCTTCCCCGTCTATCACCGACTCCCAGGGTTTACTCAAACTCATGTCCATTGAGTTGGTGATGTCACCCAACAATCTCATCCTCTGTTCCCTTCTTCTCTCACCTTCAGTCTTTCCCAGCATCAGCGTCTTTTCCAATGAGTCAGTTCACATCAGGTGTCCAAAGTATTGAAGTTTCAGCATCAGTCCTTCCAGTGAACACCCAGGACTGATCTCCTTTAGGATGGACTGGTTGGATCTCCTTGCAGTCCAAGGGACTCTCAAGAGTCTTCTCCAACACCACAGTTCAAAAGTGTCAATTCTTTGGAGTTCAGCTTTCTTTATACATTATCCCTTTCAAATTGCCAATTCTCTTCTTCATTTCCCTGAAACAGGCCTCGATTAAATTAACGCCCAGAGAACGTATGTGCAAGGGTGTCTGTTGAAAGATTTCTGTGTTTCTTTGCGTCTGGCTGCGCTGGGTCTTTGCTGCTGCGCGAGTCCTCCTTTGGCTCCGGAGGGCAGGAGCTACCCTCCAGTTGCGGCGTGCAGTTTTCTCAGTGCTGCGGTTTCTCTTGCTGCAGATCACAGGCTCTCGGCGTGTGGTCTTCAGTAGTTTCCGCTCATGGGCTCTAGAGTTCTGAATCAGTAGTTGCGGCACACAGGTTTAATTGCTCTGCGGCATGTGGGATCTTCCTACACCAGGGATTGAACCCGTGTCCCCCGAATTGGCAAGCAGATTCTTTACCACCAAGCCACCAGGGAAGCCGGACAGGGTGTCTTAAACAGCCAGTTAAGCTACCTTGGACATCCATCTGACAGCTCTGTTAGAGCAGTTCATGATGTGCATTCTTCTTTCTCATTGAAGGCTTTGATGTAACTAGCCAAAGATATTAAAAAAAAAAAATCAATCTCACTCATCCCTAAAATATATTAATGGCAAACCTGAAAATGCCACCAAGCAGGGCTTAATTGTATGCAGTTCAGGTTCTCTGCAAATGTATTTCATGCTAGGCTTTTACTTAGTTTGTGTTCTAATTATAATTACTGTGATTGGCTTGATAAATGCATCCCAGGAGCTAAGATCCCCATTCCCAACATTTTATTTCTGTGCAAAGGATATTTGCAAGAAGGTATTTTGCTTTAGGCAACAGAAACTACTGTTGCACACACGTTTGAGTAGGAAAAGCAACACCTTCTTCAAACATCAGAAACCCATCTGGGATGCTGGGCTATTGCTTAGTCATAGAGGCTGATTTGGGGAGTGGGCAGACAAGTTCAAGGACATGGAAAAAGAACTCACTGAGTCTTCCATCCATCTTGCAAAACCTCCTTTGTATCAGTTTGCACTGTGTACTCTCGGATACAAGGCAGTGTGTAACTGTGCTCAAACCTCAAGAATCCTATTTCATGTCTGAAGATGTGTTTGTCGTTCAGAAATAAGCTCTTGGAAACCCAAGATGCCTGGGCTCCTGAAGGCTGCCTAGCCTCCAGCCTTGAAGACCTGGTAGGAAATCCTGAGTATTTGAGCAGACCTGGCCTTGGTTGCATACTGCCCTCTTCAGAAGGAAAATAAAATTTTCCGGTATCCGCTGCAGGCGTCCTTTGGCCGTCTTCACCAAAGCACCTTTTGTATAGTCCACTGTCATTCCCCAACTCTGGCAAATCACTGCCCTTCTCCTGTGGATGTTCCTGGAAACTCAGACACACTGGTGTGGTTGAAAAGGCAGACGGAAGAGGAATGAATTGTCTTCAACTGAGAAGTTGTTTGTGTGGAACTGAATTTTTGGTTGTTTATTTCTCATACGTTTATTTTAACCAAGAGACAACATATTCAATTGCACCCTAAATATTGGGCAGAAAACGTGATTTCAACTTCATGATGTCCCTTTACTAGTTGAGTGACCCATGGCAAATGGCTTCCCTGCTCAACTGCAAAATGAAGTTTCTAACCCTTCCCTGTCTCTCCTGAGGGCAGCTGTAAATACCACATCCTGTGCGGTAAGTGAAAACAGGACGCAGTGCATAGGGAGGCCTGACATTGTCAGTTTCTCCTCTCTCCAATAGCAATTTTTAAAATTGTTTTTCTATTTTATAGTCATTTGGCGCTTCCCCCACCCCTTCCCACTTATCTACTGGAATATATCCTTAGAAGTCAGTAGAGATTAATTTCATTTGAGATGCATTTCCCAAGGGACATATAAAAAATAGAGCAAATGTTTATTAAATGCCAGACACTGTTTTAAACACTTGTAAACATTTTAACTCACTGAATCTCCCAATTAATCTGTAAAAAACAAAACATACCGCCATCATCCTTGTAAAACAGACAGAAAACTGAGACATAGGGACATAGCTATCCCCAAGGTTACAGAGGTAGCTAATAAAAGAGTTGGGATTTGAACCCAGGCTATTTGGCTCTAGGGTTCTTACTCAATCACTGTGCCACACAGCCTGTCATCTGTCTGGTTCAAAGATGCTAAAAGGCCCCCAGTGGGAATGGCATAAAGACCCCATCTTCTTGAAAGTAGGGCTGGGAATGTCAGAAGTTAAAAATAAGGCACATACTAATGATTCTTGGTTGGTAAGCTGACATTTTGTGGTGGAGAGAATAAGTGGGGAGTTGATAAAAAAATTTCCTTGAGAGGACTTCCCTGGTGGCGCAGCAGATAAGAATCCACCTACCAGTGCAGGAGACATGGGTTCAATCTCTGGTTCCGGAGGATTCCACGTGCCCCGGAGCAACTAAACCTCTGTGCCACAGCTCCTGAGCCTGCACCCTAGAGCCAGAGCTCTGCAACAGGAGAAGCTATGCAACGAGAATCCTGGGCACTGCGATGCAAAGTAACCCCTGCTTGCCTGATGCATCTAGGAGAAACCCGTGCAAAGCAACGAAGACCCAATACAGCCAAAAATAAAGAAATAAATAAATATATTTTTAAAGTATCATTTAGAAAGATGGAGAGGTTTAGGGGACCTCCGGGGCTCTCAGCCTGGACACAGGAGGAGGATTCAAAGCCATTCAGTTCAGGGTGTCCTAGGGAGCCTCTCCCAGCTCTGGGATCCTTAAAAAAAGGAGAGTAGCAACCCAAGTTATGACTTCTGCTCCAAGACCACAGCCTGTCTCTTCCCTGTAGTGAGTGTGGAATCAGCAGAGAAAGGGACACGTTCACCTCTGTGACTGGTAGATAATACAGACAATGTTGGTGGAAATGCCAGCAGATAAGAGAGAGGTGAGAAAAAGAACATAAGCATCAGGAAAAGAAAAAGAGATATAAATCTTAGCCTGGATATAATCCCAGAGTCTATCTCTTGGTAACAGAGAATCATGTGATGTTTGTGCTGGAAAGGCATTAGAGCACAGAGCTAATCTTCAGGTTCAAAGTCCATCTCTGATATTTGTTACCTGTGTGACCCTGGGCAAGTCATTGTAGGGCTTTTGCACCTGGGTGCCCTTTCCTGTAAAATGGGGTCCGTGACACAGCCGAAGAATTGATGCTTTTGAACTGTGGTGTTGGAGAAGACTCTTGAGAGTCCCTTGGACTGCAAGGAGATCCAACCAATCCATTCTGAAGGAGATCAGCCCTGGGATTTCTGTGGAAGGAATGATGCTAAAGCTGAAACTCTAGTACTTTGGCCACCTCATGTGAAGAGTTGACTCATTGGAAAAGACTCTGACGCTGGGAGGGATTGGGGGCAGGAGGAGAAAGGGATGACAGAGGATGAGATGGCTGGATGGTATCACCGACTCAATGGACGTGAGTTTGGGTGAACTCCCGGAGTTGGTGATGGACAGGGAGGCCTGGCGTGCTGCGATTCACGGGGTCGCAGAGTCAGACACGACCGAGTGACTGAACTGAACTGAACTGACACAGCCATCAGTGTTATAATGAATGTCAATGGACCTCAGGTATGCAAAATACTTTCCACCCTGCTTGGCATGTAATAGGCACTCCCACAAAGCTTGGCATGCATCTTGGTTAAAACTCTTACCGCATAGGAGGCTCTCAAGAATAGGATCAAAGCTCCTTTACCTCTGTGTGCAGTGCTCAGCTAAAGGGCAAGCACATGGGAGGTTCTTAGTAATTACTGCTGAATGCATCCTTAGTTCTCTCCCTTTGCCGCTGTTGGTTACAGATAGGATGACTAAGGTCAGAGAAGGTCATTGTCTTGTCCACAGTTCCAGCGGCAGCTAGAGCCGTCTGTCCCAGGCTTTCTCAACTGTAACTAAAAGGAAAATTTACTGAGTGCTTCCAGAGAGTTAAGCCGTTTACAGGCATTTCTTTCAATCCTCACGACGGATTCTGTGAAATGGATAATATTATTGTCCCCACTTAACAGATGAGGAAAACTGAGTGTCTGAGCTATGAAGTGGTTTCCCCAAGGTCTGTGCAGTTAGCCACCCACCATGCTAGCCCACTACCTACTCTCACTGTGCTTCGTATTAAGACAGATGAAATTGAGACTCACTTTTCTCACACAGTTTTGGGGAAACAGAGAACTGTGATGGCAATAATAAACGGCAGGGAGCTGATCTGTCGGCTGGAAAGAGGCAGAACAGTGGGAGTGACCTTATCAGGAGTGCTGTGTGTAATCCGATTGCTATGAGGTCTGAAAGAGCTTCTTTAATCAGAGGATTATATATTGGTTAACACAGGGACACTCACTCCAAACATCAGCTTGGTTCAGATTGGAGGAGCCCCCAGCAAAAACATCCTTGCTATGCACACATCTCGTGTTAACTGGAGCATACAGTTCATGCCTTCACTCTGTCCATTCATTCATCATTCAAACAACTGTTCTTAGCGCGTCCTGTGTTCTGCCAGGGAACTGTTCTGGGGGATTCAGTAGGAACAAGGTCACCATGGTTCCTGCCCTCTTGGAGCAGAGAGTCGAGAGCTGTTGTGTTTCGTGCATTAAATGTACTGTTAGGTGTCTGGAGGAGAGCGTGATGAGCCCTGGCATGAGGGTCCCACACCAGACTCCCCAGCCGGCAGCCCCTTCTCTGTACCTTCTTTTGGCATTACAGCAAAGGGTCAGTACTGCAGACAGACTTAGTGCAGTTATTCCTGCTTATGCAACCCTGGAGGAATCACGTCACCTCTAGGAGCCTCAGCTTCTTCATCTATTAAAAAATAAAGAAAGAGCTATAAAAACAGCTTAAAAAAAGAAAAAGGAATAGTTGGAAGGCTGGTGGAGATAATACATGTAAAGCAGATAGCTTGGTGCCTGGGACCAGGGCAGTTTGGGGCTGCTATAAAAATTGCTTTGCAAAAGTAACTCCTTAGCTTGGCTTATCTGTATTGATCTCCTAAAGCTTTTTGTTTTTTAAAAGCTAGGTGCTTTGAATTTCTGGTTAACTGCCTCAGTTCCTCCCTGCTCCTCAAGGAAACTTTTTGTTTCCTGTGTTTCCTAACTTCACAGTCTTCTGGGAATTCTGAAACAGAACACTGTTCTTAGGGCCTTCTGTACCTTGTTGATCAAATCCTTTCTCTCTGTGCCTCAGTCTTTCCATCTGTACAATGAGGAGCTTGGAGGCAGGGCTCAGCAGGCTTTTCTAGTTCTAAGAATTGTGTTTTTCTTTCTAGGGCAGAAGCAGAGAAGGGGAGGGGAAGGCAACGACAAGGGGGAGACTTGAAGACTTTTCTGGAGGATCTGAGCAGATTTAGATTTAGAATTCTGTCTCCATGACTGACTGATGACTCTTCCTCTGACTGGTTTGAGGCTCATAATGTCACCTTGCCTCCAGGTTTCAAATAGCAGCTAATGGTCTTAGCTGCCTTTCAGCAAGTTCTGTGATTTTTGCCTTTGACTTTGACCATCTTCAAAGACACTCGACAGACATCGTTATTACATTTACAGGGCCCAGTGCGCCCAACTGCTTGGCAAATTGTGTCAGAGAATCTGTAACTGTTACAGAAGAATGCTTGCTGTCTGCATTCTTCTTTGTTCTTTGGAAATTTGATATTCTTATTGACCTTCTATGAAGGTAACAGTACATGGAATTCCAACATCCCAGAATTATAGTGATGTTTTAAAAATAAAGCAGATCCTTAAAGATCACACTTATTCATTCATTCAACAAACATATATCAGGTACCTACTATGTGCCAAGCACTGTGTGGAGCTGAAAGAGCTGAGCTCTAATCCTTGCTTTCATGGCTGCCATCTACTTGGGAATAATACATAAAGAATAATACTGGCCATGTGTTGTAATAGTGTATTAGCTATTATCTATTGCTCAACTGAAGCGACTTAGCATGCATGCATGCACTGGAGAAGGAAATGGCAGACCACTCCAGTATTCTTGCCTGGAGAATCTCGGGGACAGAGGAGCCTGGTAGGCTGCCGTTTATGGGGTCGCAGAGAGTCAGACATAACTGAAGTGACTTAGCAGCAACAACACGTAACAAATTATAACAAACTTGGGAGTTTAAACAAGACACATTTATTATCTCACAGTTTCCATGGATCAGGAGCCTGGTTTAGCTGGTTCCTCTACTCAGGATCTCAAAAGACTGCAACCAAGGTGTTGTCAGGGTTGTGTTCTCATTCGAAGGCTTGATTAGGGAAAGATCCACTTCCAAACTCACTCAGCTGATGACAGTTTATTCTTTGTGTCTGTGCAACTGAAAAGGCCCCACCTTTTTGCTAACTGTTGGCTGGGGATTGCTCTCTGATTCTAGAAGTCAGTCACAGTTCCTTTGCCATGTGGCCCCCTAGGGCAGCTGACATTTGCAAAGCTAGCAGAGAAATCTCTGTCTCTAGTCCACTAAGACTAGGATAGAGTCTAGACTAAAATCGAGGCTTTTACAGTGTCAGGTAATCTTAGGACTGCCAAACCATTATCTTTGTCGTAAAAGTAACCTAATAAAGGGAATGATTCCCTATCACTTTCGCCATATATTGTTGGTTAGAAGCCAGTCACTGTTTCTGAGCATAGTGATGGGGTGAGAAATATAAAAGGGTGTGACTCACTGTGGGAGTCACCTTAGCAGGTGTCTGTCACAAAGAAAATGGACAAAGTGTAGCAAGTGCCCAGAGGAGGAAGCCCTGATTCTTCCAGGTGAAGTCAAGAAGGCTTCCTGAAAGAGGGGAGATGTGACGGGCGACACTGGGAGAATGAGTAAGGGGTCACCAGGTAGGCATGCTGGGAAGGACACTCTTAGAAGGAACAGCATTAAAAAGACACGGAGGCAGGAAAGAGTGCAGACTGTTCAGGAAACGACAAGGAAGTTCTGCATAGTTGGGCTGCAAGCATGTGGCCAGAGATTTGGCTGGAGACGGGGTGGGCAGAGGCGAATCATGACAAACAGGGAAGGCTAAGTTTGGCGATCTTGACAATATCCTAAAAGCAATAGAGAGCCATCAATTTGCAGGTGCGGATTCTGATTCTTCCTAGAGGAGCATCCCGTATCTTCTCCAACAGCTCTCAAAGATTTATAGCAGCACTTGTATTTCATAAAGAATTCTCAGTGAAGGTGGCACTCTTTCAAGAGTATGATAGACAGTGGAGCTGGCTAAAAATATGTCTGCACACCAAACCATAGGCTGTTTACCTTGAAGGGACTTTTAAAATTCATGCAGTCTAGTGCCTGCCTTGTCTCCTCATCTCAAAATTTGATGCAGCAGTGGGTGGCGGGCAGCAAAGTCGGGCTGGGCTGGATTCAAATCCTGGTTCTGCCACTCACCTGCTGAGAAGATCCTGAACAAGTGACTAACCTCTCTGGTCTGTTTCCTTGTCCATTCAATGCAGATAGTAAAGAATGCAATGAGGATTCAATGTAATCATATTTGTCAGGCACTCATCTGCCATATGACACGTGTATTAGTTTGCTGGGGCTGCCATAACAGAATGCCACAGGCTGAGCAGCTGAAACAGCAGAACTTTCTTTTCTTACAATTCTAGAGGTTAGACATCTGAAATCAAGGTGTCCAGCAGCATTGCTTCTTCTGTGGTCTCTCTCGGTGGCTTGTAGATAGCTATTTCCCCCTGTATCTTCACATTGTTGTCCCTCTGTGTCTATCGGCGTGTCTCTATTCGGATTTCCTCCTCTTGTTGTTCATTTGCATAGCCATGTCAGATTCTTTGTGACTCCATGAACTGCAGCTCCTCCAGGCTTCCCTGTCCTTCACTATCTCCTGGAGTTTGCTCAAATTCTTGTCCATTGAGTTGGTATGCTATCTAACCGTAACCATTTCATCCTCTGCCACCCTCTTCTCCTTTTGCCTTCAATCTTTATCAGCATCGTCTTTTCCAGTGAGTCAGCTCTTCACATCAGATGGCCAAAGTACTGGAGCTTCAGCTTTAGCATCAGTCCTTCCAACGAATATTCAAGGTTGATTTCCTTTTCTTGCAAGGACACAAAGCATATTAGATTCAGGATTACCCTAAAGATCTCCTCAACTTATTCACTTCTTCAATGACCTTGTCTCCAAATATAGTCATGTTCTGAAGTTATGTTAGTTACCTCCTGGAGTTAAGACATCAGTGTATGAATTTGGGGGTACACATTTCGGCACACAAGAGTATATTCTTAAATCATGTTAGCTACTTCTTCCTCTACCTCTGATTGGTGGAAACCCTTATCTTCCAATTTCAGGCATGATTTCTCAGCCTCTCCTAACTATTCCATGAGAATTAGTTTGTCTCATCAATAATCTTTCAGAAGGACGTGTGTTTATGCCTCACTCTGTAAATAACAGTACCAGCCAGACAGTCCGTGACGCTATCCCACCACCACTGAGAGATGCCTAACGAATCAGTTGAATAACCTTTCTTTAATTTAACTTGATGGCAGTCATTTTCTGGAACACACCATTACAAGGGAGCAGTATGATCTCCAGGGCTTTTTGATGCCTAATTAAAAGGCAGTGTAGCAGGAGATTGCAGTTACATCTCAGAATCACTTTGTCCTGATTTGGGAGTTGGAGGGAAGGAGTTTTTTTACTGAATTATAAGGAGGTTGGGCAGGGTGGCCTAGAGAGACTGTGGTGGGGGGTGGCTCTGCTCGTCTCGTGGAAAAGGCTTTGTGCTATTGTTTTTGTTTGTCAGAGTAAGCCAAGGTCATTCCTCATTCCTTACAGGTGATGGGCCTGGAAGACTTTCTCATGGGCTGAGATTGTCATTGACTAAAAATTTCAGGAGAGTTGATCCATTTTAAAACTAACTCATTCAGCAGCACCTCCTTATGGAGCATTTATTAGGTACTCCTTGGAAGGAAAGTTATGACCAACCTAGACAGCATATTAAAAAGCAGAGACACTACTTTGCCAACGAAGGTCCGTCTAGTCAAGGCTATGGCTTTTCCAGTGGTCATGTATGGATGTGAGAGTTGGACTGTGAAGAAGGCTTAGCACCAAAGAATTGAGGTATTTGAACTGTGGTGTTGGAGAAGACTCTTGAGAGTCCCTTGGACTGCAAGGAGATCCAACTAGTCCGTCCTAAAGGAGATCAGTCCTGGGTGTTCATTGGAAGGACTGATGCTAAAGCTGAAACTCCAGTACTTTGGCCACCTCATGTGAAGAGTTGACTCATTGGAAAAGACTCTGATGCTGGGAGGGATTGGGGGCAGGAGGAGAAGGGGACGACAGAGGATGAGATGGTTGGATGGCATCACCGACTCGATGGACATGAGTTTGGCTGGACCCCGGGAGTTGGTGATGGACAGGGAGGCCTGGCATGCTGCAATTCATGGGGTCCCAAGAGTCGGACACGACTGAGGGACTGAACTGAACCGAACCGAACTGATAGTGGACATAATAAAAAGACAACTGATAATTTCTGAAAGTCACTCAGTCGTGTCTGACTCTTTGTGACTCCATGGACTATACAGTCCATGGAATTCTCCAGGTCAGAATACTGGAGTGGGTAGCCTTTCCCTTCTCCAGGGATCTTCCCAACCCAGGGATGGAACTCAAGTCTTCCGCATTGCAGGCAGATTCTTTACAAACTGCGACACCAGGGAAGCCAAATAATTTATAAATACCTCTAAACTATGGGCTGTTAACCTCGGGCTGGTGCTTCAGTGCATCTGTTAAATCCTTGGAACTGTGCACATATTTTTCCGTGTGTGTGTATTAATGTTTTGTTTCTCTAAATTCTGCGGTCCATGACCCCCAAAGATTAAGACCTCCCTATTCCAAATAATGGGCTTTCTGGGTGGCTCAATGGTAAAGAAACTGTCTGCCAATGCAGGAGACAAAGGAGACTCAAGTTCTATCCTTGGGTCAGAAACATCCCCTGGAGGAGGAAATGGCAACTCACTCCAGTATTCTTGCCTGGAGAATTCTATGGACAGAGGAGCCTGGAAGGGCACAGTCCATGGAGTCACAAAGAGTCAGACACAGCTGAGCAACTGAGCACACACACATGCATGCATGCATTCCAGACAATACTTCCTTCTCTTCAGAGCTTCCTCTGTATCAGGTACATTATGTTGCTTTCTTCATTTAAAACTCAAGTCAGCTCTCCCATCTTTCTGCATTATCCCTGTTTAATAGACAAGAAAACTGAGGCCAGGAATCTAAACCTTCAAGAGGCAGAGCCTGGATTTTGTCCATCCATGTAACAAATGCTAAGTACCATGCATTATTCTAAGAAGAGGGGATGTAGTGGAAAATAAAACAGAAAAAGTCTTTGTTCTCCTGAAATTTGCATAGTAGGGAGATTTGAATCATCTACTGAGATTACAACTACTGAGCTGAAACTTGCTGTTATACTGTTTTACTTGTAAAATTTATATGATGTCATGTAACAATTATCAATTGCTGCGATAATATTGCATAACAAACAACCACAGAGTTTCAGCCGCATGCAATAATAAACACTTATGAGGCCTCGGCTGAGTGGTTCTGCTGATCTGAGCCTGCTTGGCTGCTTTTGGCTAGGCTCGCATACGCATCTCTGGCCAGCTGGCACATCAGCTAGGGTCTGGCTGGCTGTACTGACCTCAGCCAAGATGCCTCTCCTCTGTACCATGTAGACTGCTCATCCTCCAGTCAGCTAACTTGTCCTGACTCTTATGTTGGAGACTGCAATCCAAGAGAGAGAGAACAGAACCACATTTCTACCCCATTCTGCGGCAAAGCAAGTCACAAGGCCTGTCTATGTTGCAAGGGGTGTGGATCCAGGGACGGGAACAACTGGGACAATTTTGGCAATTCATCTACACATAACAAGCTGCAGTGGGTTAAATGGTGTCCCTCCATCCACAAATTTATGTGTACCCAGAACTTCAGAATATGACCTTATTTGGAATAAGGGTCTTTGAAGGAAATGGTAACCCACTCCAGCATTCTTGCCTGGAGAATCCCATGGTTGAAAGAGCCTGATAGGTTACAATCCATGGGGTCGCAAAGAGTTGGACACGACTAAGCGACTTCACTTTCACTTTCCAGTGTAAGAATCCACCTGCCAAAGCAGGAGACACAAAAGACACAGGTTTAAGCCCTGGGTCAGGAAGATTCCCTGGAGAAGGAGATGACAACCCACTCCAACACTCTTGCCTGGAAAATCCCACGGACAGAGGTGCCTGGTGGGCTACAGTCCATGGGGCTGCAGAGAGTCAGACACGACTGAGCGACTGACACACAAAAGTAAAGATGCTGCTGCTGCTGCTGCTGCTAAGGCACTTCAGTCGTGTCCGACTCTGTGACCCCATAGACGGCAGCCCACCAGGCTCTGCTGTCACTGGGATTCCCCAGGCAAGAACACTGGAGTGGGTTGCCATTTCCTTCTCCAATGCATGAAAGTGAAAACTGAAAGTGAAGTCGCTCAGTCGTGTCTGACTCTTCACAACCCCATGAACTGTAGCCCACCAGGCTCCTCTATCCATGGGATTTTCCAGGCAAGAGTACTAGAATGGGGTGCCATTGCCTTCTCCAAAGATCCTGAGATGAGATCAACCTGAAGGTGAACCCTAAATCCAATGACTGGTGTCCTAATAAGAGAGGAAAGAGGGAGACTTGACACACAGGGACACGAAAGGAGACCCAATGGGGACTAAAGCGGAGGCTGAATGTAAGCTGCCAGCAGCCAAGAACACCACGGGTTGCCAGCAGCCACCAGAGCTGGGAGAGGGGATGGAATGGATCCCCTCTCAGAGCATCTAGCAGGAGCCCACGCAGTCAGTGGCTTGATCTGGGGCTTCTGGCCTGCAGCCTGGGAAAGAATATATCCATGTCCTCTTAAGCCTCTTGTCTGTCATTGTCACTGTGGGCGCCTGTTACAGCAGGCCTGGGAAACGGATGCCTGTGGTTGATAATTGTTTAAAGTTGCTGTGTTGCAAGTGTTACAGTATTTGACTCTCCCCATTTTAGGGATGGGCCTCCGAAGTTGAAAGAGTATGATGACTTGCTCAGGGTCCTTCCCTCAGATGGGTGGCGGAGGGAGTCAAACTCAGGCAGCCTGGTTGGGCAGGGCTTCTCACACACACGCGCAGGAATCTCCCACTACCTGTTACAATGTAGACCTCAGATGGAGATCTGAGATGGGATCCGGCATTCTAAGCTTCTCACAGGCTCCCGGGTGATTCCAGTGCTGTGGTGCCTGGACCCTCACCTGGGTCTTCACTGGGACCCTTTGCAAAGATGTAGTGGTGGACAGGTCCCAAGCACTGAAGATCCAGATTCAGGATTCCCATCTTGAGTCCTAGCTTCCCCATCACTTCACCGTGCAATCAGGGGCAAGTGACTGAATCACTTCAGTTTTCACAGTGGGAGTAAACTAAGGATGATCAATCCCACCTCCCTCAGCTTGAACGAGATGAGGGGATGATGAAGGGTGAGCAATAGAAACTCATGGAAGGTTGTCAGGGATAACTTATTGTGCATCTTGATCTCAGGTTCATAGATGCAATATGGCTCTAGGACTAAGAGCAAAACACAGATTGTAGAGTCAGACTGACCTTGGATTAAATCCAGATTCAGCGACCTCTGAGAACCTCATTTTCTGGACCTATAAAATGGGATAAACATTGTACCTGTCTTCCTTGTGTGGTCTCTGAGAATTCAGTCATATAATGAGTGTAATATGCTAAGCCCAGTGCCCCTCACATGGCTAGTCTTCATTAAATGCCATAAATATAGTAACAATTAATTTATTTAGCAATATTTCTATTGCTAAGTCAAAGTGAGGTGATGAACTTGCATCCCTTCTATAAACCATCAAGACAACAAACAAAGGTTACGATATGGTCTCAGGGTTTGTGAGGTTCATTCAAATTTGCCTGTTTGAGCCCTCCCCATGGAGAGCTTTTGGGACAGAGCCCACCCAGGGCTCCGCACTGAGCTGAGAGGGCAGGTCCAGGAAAGAACACCGATTCCTTGATTCCCTGACCTCTGCTGAAGGAGGGGAGTTAGTTACACTGCAGTGAGGTGGGTACTCAGAGAGAAGGGCCTGAGCCTGGCACAGAAGGGCCTGATCCAATGAAGGGGCTGGAAGTCAGGAAAGACTTCTTAGAGAGAGTGCCTGAGCTGGATCTTAAGGGAGAAGGGAGTGGAAGAGAGTTGATTGGAGAGGGTACTCCGGAATTGAAGCCTTACTTCGTGTGTCTTAAGGAAGAGTGGGGATCTTTTCCATAGCAGGTGGAAAAATGCAGAAACCCCATCCAACCCATAAATGTCAAGGAAGACATTCCAGCTCATTTGTGAACAGGAAATTGCAGATTAAAACAATAAGACATTATTTCACACCTATCAGATTGGCAAAAATCAAAATATCTGACATTACTGAGTATTAGCAAGAAGATGGTACAAGAGGTATCACCTACAGGGCTGGTGGGATTGTAAATTGGCACAACTACTGGGGAAAACTACTTAGCTATCTCTAATAAGCTTGAAGACATGCCCAAGCTATAACCCAGCAGCTCCACAGCTTGATACATTCTCCGAAGGATCTCGAACATTTGTATGAAAAGTGTGTCAGTTTCTGCTGCATAACGAACTACCCTTAGACAGCAGTCATTTATTTAGCTCATACTTCTTCTGGTCTGGTTCAGCATAACTGATCTCTGCTGGGCTCTGTCATTAGCAGGATTGGCTGCTGGAAGAGCTAGGCTGGCTTCGCTCACATACCTGCTGACTGTTGGCTGGGGCACAAGGAGTGACTGGACAACATGTCTCTTGTCCTCCAGCTCCATGCGTGATTAACACCCTTGCCTGGTATAGGGGTGTCCTTAAGAAATGGGAGCTGTCATCACACTTGCCTAAAGGATAAACTGCTAAACTAGTTTGGGGAAGACTCATGAGAGTCCCTTGGTTGGACTGCAAGGAGATCCAACCAGTCCATCCTAAAGGAGATCAGTCCTGGGTGTTCACTGGAAGGTCTGCTATTGAAGCCGAAACTCCAGTACTTTGGCCACCTGATGCAAAGAACTGACTCATTTGAAAAGATCCTCATGCTGGAAAAGATTGAGGGCAGGAGGAGAAGGGGATGACTGTGGATGAGATGGTTGAATGGCATCACCGACTCAGTGGACATGAGTTTGGGTGGGCTCTGGGAGTTGGTGTCGGACAGGGAGGCCTGGCGTGCTGCAGTTCATGGGGTCACAAAGAATCGGACATGACTGAGCAACTGAACTGAACTGAACTAATTTGGGGAAAGGCAGCCTTAGAGGTTTTATTCTTTTTCTTACTTTGGCAACAGCTTTATTAAAGTATTATTCATGTACCATACAATATACCTGTTTAAACAATTCAATAGTTTAAAATATATTCCCAGAATTGTGAAAACATCACCATAATCAATTTTAGAACATATCCAACCACCCTAAAAAGAAACTCCATACCCTTTGGTCCCCAGACCTTCCAGTCCCCTATACCCCTGATCCCTAGGCAACCACCAATCTACTTTCTCTAGAGATTTGCTTATTCTAGACATTTCATATAAACACCACCGAACAATATGTGGCAATGTGTGACTGGCTTCTTTCACTCAGCACAAAGTTTTCAGGGCTCCTGCATGTGATAGCATATAGTAGTGTTACGTAGATAGGACAGGGAAAAGGAGTCCAAAACGGCGGTGGCTACAGACAAGAAAGGAAAAAGCCCGCGAAAGTGAAACAAAAAGGTCCCAGGACCGGAGTGAGGACCTCAGGTAAAACAAACAACACTCCTGGCTGGCCCAATTTACATAGGACAGGCCCAGGGAGAGAGAAACATATAAATAGAGGAGCCAGAGCCTGCTCTCTCTCTCTCTCTCTCTCTCTCTCTCTCTCTCTGTCTGTCTGTCTGGCGCGCGCTGGGGTGCTCTTCTTCTCGTGTCTTTAGATCGACGTGCCCTCACGCCTCAAAGATGGATTTTCCTGCTATCTTCTAAATAAAATAGAGCTGTAACACTGAGCTGTAACACTTATTTGTCCAAGAGCTATAACACGGTCCGTTGGAGAACTGAGAGCTATAACGTGGTCTATCCAAGACCTGAGAGCCGTGACTCACCGAGGCGGCTTTAACGTCCGTCACTCCAAATCTTTGTTGTGGCGAGACAAAGAATCGAGGAACATACACTCGCGTGACAGTAGTGAGAGGAAGGGTGGATAAAAATAAAGGTTAAAGTTTCACTAGAGCCTTAGGAAAACAGGCCCCTTGTTAATCTTAAGACAGACCTTTATCTCAAGAATGTGTAAGGGGCTCATATCTCAGGAATGCAGCCTCCGGAAGGCTTTCCGGGGGATGTTTACCCCCCAGAAAAAAAAAGAAAACCATCCCAGGAAATTAGTTTCCAGAAAAACAAGTTAGCAGTAAAATTGCAGCTCAGACAGACGTGTCGACCTGATAACAAATGAACCTATCCCTAAAAAATGCCGAGACTTGAGCACCAATCAGATCATTCCACCCTAGCTGTACCTGTTTGTGGTTTTGTGCTTAAAAACTGCTTTGTAACGAATGTTCGGGGTTCGTTCTTCCCTGGTGGTGATCGAACCCCAGTGCGCCTGCCTAATAAATCCTCTTGCTGTTTGCATTGATTCCAAGTCTTGGAGATTCTTTGGGCGACGGACCCCTGCAAGGAGGCCGTGAGGCCTAACAGTAGTAGTGCATTCCTTTTTAAAATTTTGTTTGAAACTTTTAATTTTGTAGTGGGGTATAGTCAGTTAACAATATTGTGGTAATTTCAGGAGGGCAGCAAAGTGACTCAGCCATATATATGCTAGTATCCATTCTCCCCCAAACACCCTTGCTATCCAGGCTGCCAAATAACATTGAGAGTTCCCTGTGCTCTGTTACACAGTAGGTCCTTGTTGGTTATTCATTTTATATATTTACTTTATTTTTTAATTAGAGGATAATTGCTGTACAAAGTTGTGTTGGTTTCTGCCCTAAGTATACATCTATCTTATGTCCCTCTCTTGAATCTCCCTCCCACCCCACCCCACCCCACCCCACTGCTCTAAGTATTCACAGAGCAAGTTTCCACTGTATGGACAGACCATGTTTTGTTTATCCATGCACCCACTGAGGTACCGGTGGATTGTTTCTACCTTTTGGCTAGTGTGAATGGTGCTGTTTGGAACATTCAGGTACAGGTTTTTGTATGAATATGCATTTTCATTTCTCTTAGGAGTAGAGCTCCTGGGTGTTATAGAAGCTCCATGTTTAACCATTTGAAGAACTACTAGTTGTTTTTTTTTTCCCAGAGTGGCTGCAGTAAGCCTTAGAGAGATTTATAGCTCTTGAGAGTCAGTCTTTGGGTTCTTCTAAGCTAACCTCTGTTGGTTTAACTTTTAGCTCCTTTTTGCTATTCTTGTTTGTTTGGTTTCTCTGCTGGCTTTTTACAAAGCAGGATTCGGGTGTGATGTGACTTCAGGCCCAGTTAAGCTGACAGTGTTTGGGCAGCTCTGACGTGCCTCGTACTGGTCTCTGAGGCCCCAGCAGGATTTACAGTCAGAGGTTCCCTCACCCACGTGCTTTCACTGAGCTCCTGAGGGATCTTTCTGTTCCCAGTTCTGTTTCATTCCTGTTCCCTCTTCTACAGAGCCTTCCACACTCAATTCCTCCACCAGACCACCGGAAGGGCGTGGAGGTCATTGAACCAACCCCTCACTTCTTGCCGGGGAAAGAGGCAGGGTGAGGGGAAGAGGAAGTTGTGATTTAAAAAAATAAATTGATAGCAGAGTGGAAATAGACACCCAAGGGTTTTTTTTCTTTTCTTTCTTTTTCTCTTAGTATAGACGTAACACATGCTTATTATGTAAAAATGAGAAAACAGATATAATTTAAAAACAATAAAAGCACATTTAAGAGAAAGATCACCCATAGTTTCACCACCTACAGAAAACTAGTGTCAACATTTTAGTTTATAGCTCTTTTTTTTTTTTTAGTTTATAACTCTTATTCATGATTCATTAATTTATTCATTAAATGGTTATTGGGTATTTATTAATTGCCAAGGGCTTCCCAGGTGGCACTAGTGATAAAGAACCCGCCTGCCAATCCAGGGCATGTAAGAGATGTGGGTTCACTCCCTGGGTTGGGAAGATCCCCCTGGAGAAGGAAGGGGTAAGCCAGTCCAGTATTCTCACCTGGAGAATCCTGTGGCCAGAAGAACCTCGCAGGCTGTAGTCCATAGGGTCGCACCGACTTGGACAAGACTGAAGTGACTTAGCACGCACACTAACTGCCAAGTACTTTACTGAACCCTGGAGGCATTTTTTTTTTTTTGCACATATATATGTGTAAATATATATGTCTTTCCCTACAAAAAAACAGTATCATCCTATATATGTACTTCATCATTTAAATTTCTCTAGCATCCCTACAACATGTTATAAATCCTTTTCTGGGGCAATATATTATATTATTTTATATCAATGAATGCATAGAATATACTATGAGTTATTTAAGTAATCGCTTATTTTGTACATTCAATTATTTTACAACTTCCCCTATTATCAGGGTAGCTGTAATCATCTTTTTATTTTCTTAGTTCTCCAGATAAATTTGTAGAAATATACCTGCTGGATCAAAAGGTATATGTGTATTTTAAGGCTGTTAAATTGATACACTTTACCAATTCATTCATCAAAAGACCTGTCCAAGCATAGTCTCCCATCAGCAGTGCCTAAGAGTGCCAATTCCTCGCCCCTCGGCAACAGTCTGCTAAACCCTGGGGAACTTACTCTCCTCCAGTGTGAAAAGTGAAAAGTGGTTTTCTTAGTTTTCTAGGGTTGTTCTTACCACAAACCACGTGACTGAAAATATCAGAAGCTTATTGTCTTACGGTTCCGGAGGCTAATGCCCAAAATCAAGGTGTTGGCAGGACCACGCAGCTTCTGAAAACTGCAGGGGAAGCCTTCCTGCTTTTCCTGGCTTCTGCTGGTTTGCTGGTAATCTTTGCTGTTCCATGACTTTACTGCCTAACTCCAGTCTGTGCCCTCATCATCAAGGGGCTTTCTCCTTCTGTCTGTCTTCACACGGCCGTCTTATTGTAAGGACACCCATCATATTGGATTAGGAACCTCCCTGCTCCATTGTGACCTTAACTGCCTACAACTGCAAAGACCTTATTTCCAAATAAGATCACATTCTGAATACTAGAGGTTAAGACTTCCTGGTTTTTCATTTTACATGGTTTCTTGTTTTTAATTGAAGTATAGTTAATTTACAATGTTGCATTAGTTTCAAGTGTACAGCAAATGGATTCGATTAAACAGACACACACATACATGTACACATGTATAAATGAATCTCTCAGATTCTTTTCTAAGATATTCAGTATAGTTCCCTGTACCAGGCAATAAGTCCTTGTTGGTTACGTATTTTATATATAGTAGTGTGTGTATATTAATCCTAATTTATCTAATTTGTCTCTCCTTCATATACAAAATTATGTGTTGGGTTGCTGTTTTTTAATTACTGGTAGCATTGAGCATTTTTTTCATGTATACCTTAGGTCATTTTTCTACAAAGATGTTTGTCTTTTTCTTATCTATAAAACTGTTTTTATAGAACTATGAAAATATTTTATTTATATAATTAAAATATTAATACGTAAATCACAGATTTTAATTTTTACCAAATTTGAAATACAGAAAGATCTATCCAGACTCTGGAGTATTTGTAAAGCAGCTAAAGGATGTGTCTTGCTCTGGGTGCAGCTCTCTGCCCACCAGCACGGTGCAACAATCCTCTGGATATAGTTCCAGCTGGAAGACAATGAGACTTTATAGCTTCTGTATTAATCAAGATAAGTTAGATGGTGCCCCATCCAAAACACTAACCTCATGAAACTTGTTGAATCACAGCACAAAAGTGTGTGTATTTCTTGCTCAGACCACATGTCCACTACTGAAGCCTGCGTGCCTGGAGCCCCTGCTCCATGAGAGAAGCCACTGCAAAGAAGAGCTTGCACACTGCAACGAAGAGCAGCCACCGCTCACTGCAATTCAAGAAAGCCCGCACAAAGCAATGAAGACCCAGCGCAGCCATGAATAGATAATTTTTTAAAGGAACTATTTCCATGTAAAGTCACCTTCTGAGGTTCCAGGTAGACATGGATTTAGGGGAAATCTGTTTAACACATGTGTGTACTGCGGGAGCAGGCCTCTGGGACATACTCCAAGTGCAAAATCCCTTTATAGGCTCCATGATTTCTTTCGGAATGCTTCAGAGTGCCCTGGCCTCATACCTCACCTACAGCAAGGCCCCGTGGTGACAAGGGACAAATGTCTTTCCTGCAGGTGGGATTGTACTAAACCTCAAATGCAAATACTGTAAGGTAATTAAGAACAAATCCCTTTGTCTTTACAGCATGCAAATCCATGGATGTCTTCTGCAATTGGCTTCAGTTCTGTTGTTCAGTCAAGTCCATCTCTGCATGACCCTATGAACTGCAGCACCCTGGGCCTTCCTGTCCATCACTAACTCCCGGAGCTTGCTCAAACTCATGTTCATCAAGTTGGTAATGCCATCACACCAGCTCATCCTCTGTCACCCCCTTCTCCTCCTGTCTTCAAACTTTTCCAGCATCACGGTCTTTTCCAATGAGTCAGTTATTCACATCAGGTGCCAAAGTATAGGAGTTTCAGCTTCAGCATCAGTCCTTCCAATGAATATTCAGGACTGATCTCCTTTAGGATGGACTGGTTGGATCTCTTTGCAGTTCAAGGGACTCTCAAGAGTCTCCTCCAAACCACAGTTCAAAAGTGTCAATGCTTCAGTGCTCAGCTTTCTTTATAGTCCAACTCTTGCATGCATACATGACTACTGGGAAAATCATAGCTTTGACTAGACAGACCTTTGTCAGCAAAGTAATGTCTGCAAAGCCAATTATTTTTAAAACTCCTCTTAGTTTTCCATGTGTTGTGGATTCTCCTCAAAGTGGCAGTCTGGGGCAGCTTTGAGGAACAAGGCAGTTGGGGCGGGTCAGTCAAGCACTTGAGTAGCTGCTCTGTTGCCCAAGCTACACTCAGAGGGAGTGTGGTTACTTGCAGACAGAGGGCCCAGACCTATGTAGTCCCACCAGATTGTAAGCTCTTAAAGGTAGAGGATATGTCTTAATCCTTTCTGTGTTCACAAGACAGTTTCCAACACGAGGCACTTACTCAGTTGACGTCGATCAGTTCTCCCATAAACAGACCTTGAGATGAAGATTTGTGGGCACGTAGGTAGTTCTGGAAGAACTGCCAAGAGAACCCCGTAAAGAGTAGGGGAAGGAGATAGGAAAGAGGAGGAAGGCCAGCAAGCAGGCTGAAGGGCTGGGGGAGCCGAGTGAGGCCCCCAGGGTGCAAAACACATGGAGGTTTGTGCATGAACCTGGAATAAATGTCCTCGTAAATTTTGCACCCTATTGCCTCACTTGCTTCACCCTAGTCCCAGCCCTCTGGGCCCAAATGCAATTTCAGACAAAATCCCTCAGAGGGTAGCTTCAGCCTGATCCTTTGGGGGACCCTAGAGTGTAAATTGGACCTGTTTTCCTGATTAGAGGTTTCCCTTGTGGCTCAGCTGGTAAAGAATCCACCTGCCCTGTGGGAGATCTGGATTCGATCCCTGGGTTGGGAAGATCCCCTGGAGAAGGGAAGGCTACCCACTCCAGTACTCTGACCTGGAGAATTCCATGGACTGTATAGTGGACATGACTATCCATATAGTCACGATTGAGTCACTTTCACTTTTCCTGATTAGAGGCCAGCAGTCTGGGACTTTCTGAATCCTGCACTCCACAGTCATTGGTAAAGTCACCCTGGGGGTTTCTAGGATGTAAATTCCCCGAAAGAGCCACAGACAGCTAAGGTGAAGGAATGGGCACAGAAACAGTAAGAAGGGATCTGGGCAGGTAATTAACCATATGGCTTGCCTATGTTTGTTGAATGAATGAATGAATGAAAGAAGGAAATCATTTATGAGTGAATTAACACTTGAGCAAACGAATGAATACCTTATAAGTTGATAATACTCATAAAAATCCTGTCCTTCAACCACCTCTGAGCTCCTACCTGACTCAGTCTGTGGACTGCATGCAGCTAGTGTCTATTTAAAGCTGAGTGGCAAGCATGGGGGTGGAGGGGTGGACATTTTTACAGCAAAGATCAGGTCATTTCCCATCACTGGTGGAAACACAGAGGGCCCAGTGACATGATCCAAATGCTGTGGACATAACAGCCCCAAAGAGAGTGGGTTAGGGTGTCCTTCCTTTCCCTGGGAGATTCCCCTGAGGGAGAAGAAGGGAACAAGGAACGTGGTCACTGGCTGATTAGTGTCCTGGATGCTGGCCTCTTTTCTCCCAATTTCTCCATCCTACTCATTACTAGGACCCCCAGAGCAGCCCAGCATCACTGTTTAAATCCCATCACATCTCCCTGATGACTCTCATTCCTAAATATTTATTCATCTGATGGCTCGGAATAATTGCCTGATTCCCCAGCCTGTGAGAATGGCAGTGCAAAGTGGCAGATAATTCCCATCTTTACCTGGCTATCTTGCTGCCAAGGGACCAGTGGTGGCACCAACAGCTCTGGGGCAACATGAGACACTCAAGACATCTGCCCAGCACAGCCCCTTCACTCTAGAACCCCTTTTCCTATCCATACTCTCACTTTTTGTCAGGGACATCCTCACTGTTCTATTGACCCAAACTTAAGACTGGGGGTCATCTATTAATTCACTCAAACACATACTCAGTACCTAGTTTGGATCAAGCCCTGATCCTGCCTTTTAGCTATATGATAGGTGATCTATGCATGAGTGACTGTACAGTGCCAAGCATAGAAAAAGCTTTAACTAAATGCTTGTTAGATACAAAAGTGGATAGATGATGAATAGCTGGATGGAAGGGTAGATGGATGGATGGATGCATGGAAGGGTTAAATGGTAGGATCTGTTTGCTATGTCTCTTCGATATACTGTACACATTCTTTGAGATTAGATGGGGCTGAACTTGCCACTCATACTCTCCAACATGGCCCTGTGTCCCAGGCCAAACTAATCAGGCTATTCCAAACTTCCAGCTACATAAATTGGTTTTAGTCAAGCACATGTAACAGGAGCCACATCTGAGTTTTCCTTGGGATTTTTCAGCTGGGGTGAGCAATAGACAATCTCTTCCCTGGATTGCTAAGCTGCTAAGATGTTTACTTAGGACTCCTGGAGGCTCTTTTACTTGCCGTGAGGAGAGGACCTGGCTAAGGGAGGGGAAGATGAGAGGTGGGAGAATGTGGAAAGGAAAGGAGAGGAAGAGGAGGGAAGAAGACACGTGGGGACATAATTTAAGTCCCCATTGTGGGAAGCCAGTTGGACTCTTGGAATTTCCAGGTACGTGAGCCAGTGAATTCCTTTTCTCTGGCTGAAGACAGCTTGAGTTGTGTTTCTTTTACTTGTAACCAAGAGAATCTTGCCAGTGCAGAGCAAAGAAGTGAATAAATGAATAAATGCTTGGTTGAATGACTGAATGAACTCCATAAATATCCAACTACACAAGGGTTATTTTCGTCCCTTGAGAGCGAGACCTGAAAATGTAGAGATTTAATTAGATGTTCCTGGTTTCCATGGGGCCTGTTTGACTGTTTCTATTACGCCTGGTGTTGGTGCTAACTCTTGAAATGTAAATGAAAAGGGAAAACAGCCCACTAAAATTAGTGAAGTTCTGTGGTGGACTTTCAGCTCTGGCCTCAGATCCTAAACTCTAGAAATTGTTAAAAAGGAGGGAAAGTAAAAGGGTTAGTTGTTCAATCATGTCTGACTCTTTGCGACTCTATGGACTATAGCCTGCCAGGCTCCTCTGTGCATGGAATTCTCCAGGCAAGAGTACTGGAGTGGGTAGCCATTCTCTTCTCCAGGAGATCTTCCCAACCCAGGGATTGAACCCGGGTCTCCTGCATTGCAGGCAGGTTCTTTCCCCATTTGAGCCACCAGGGAAGCCCATAGAAAGAGAACTGAAACTAAAACCAAAAAACTTAAAAATTCCTCCCAAATCTTCTTCCCCATCCTCCCACCTCTGTTCAAACCAAAGAAGTGGGAACAGGTGGGCAGGCAGATCTGCCCATACGTACATTTTGTTCCTCCTTCCCTGCCCCCATCTTCCAGAACTTTATCTCCATCCAGAACTTTTCAAGGGCTCCTCAATGACTGACCATAAGCACAGCCTGAGGGTTCATGGAAGTGTTTCAGGGTGAGAGCACGACTGAGCTGCATCTTGGGGGCTGGGAAGGATCCAGGTCCAGAAAGGTGGGAAGAACTTCATAGACATGGAAACAGCACAAGTCAAGTCACCCAGTGGTAAGCAATGGTAGTGAGAGTGGCCAGAGATGACACTGGGGAAGCGGCAGAGGCCAGCTCACAAAATCCCTCATAAATTCAGAATTTGCATGTTTCCGTAACCAATCGTAATTTTTAGAATTTGGTATTTCTCTAATTCTCTTACACGGAATATCTATAATAGGAGCTCCTGGGAGCTTCTGGGGTTCTGTTATATAATACTGGTTCCAGGGCCCCACTGCAGATCTACTTAGGAGAGAGTCCATTGGGGCGAAGTCCCCACTGTGAATTTGTGTCAAGCACCCACTGGTTTGGACACTTACTGAAGTTTACAAACTGCTTCTGTAGTTGATGGGAGAGTCTATCAGTTAAGACTGAGTCTAACTTCAGTAACAGAAACCAGGATTCAATTACTTAACCTAATAGAGATTTATCTTCCTTGTGTAGGAATGGAAGTCTGGAGTTTGATGGTCCTAGGTTACCACTCCTGCTCCAGGAAGTCATCAAGAAAAACAGGCTTTTTGTAGCTTCCTGCTTCACCAAATTGATTTATAACATTCATCCCCCTGGTATCAAGATGATTCCTCCTTCTCCAGTCATCAATCTGTGTGTCAGACAAAAACAGGGAAGAGAAAAAGGTGATGTGTATCACTTGAAGACATCCCTTTTTAATCAAGAAAATCACGGCTTCCCTAGAAACGCCACTCCATAGACTTCTGCTTACATCTCTTGGACGAGAATATGCCAGAACCTGCTTGTAGCTGGATGTCAATCATCCCTCTGCAGAGTAGAGACTGAGTTGACAAAGGACAAGGCAGAAGCAGGGGGCTCAGGATGGAGGTGGAGCAGGGGGCAGGGGGCGATGTGGAGTGGCACTGCTGCAGCCCATCAGGTGAACGCTGACAGTGGTCTCATGGGGCCATGGCTGTGGCTGAATTCAGGAAACAGCAGATAAGACTTGATTGTGCAAGATCGGAATGAGGGGATGGGCAGAATGGCAGATGGTACAAGATATAGGAAAGGAGGATAAGGAAATATCAAGGATGTCAGCAAGGTTTTGGCTTCAATCTCTGAGAGGATGATGCCACTTATAAGCAAGTTTGCAACCACAGAGAGAGGAATATTTTGTCTGAGACAAACTGCATTGTCCAGAGATGCAAAATCTTAGCATCTTGGGTGGGAATTCAAACTCCTGGGGTTTATGTGACTGTCAAGGAACACAAGCTAAAGAAAAGCAGTGGAGGAAGACTTCCCTGGTGACTCAGTGGATGAGAATCTGCCTGCCAATGCAGGGGACACAGGTTCGACCCCTGGCCTGGGAAGATTCCACATGCCACAGGGCAACTAGGTCCGAGAGCCTAGAGCCTGCGTTCCACAACCAGGAGAAGCCACCACGATGAGAAGTCTGAAAATTGGAGCAAAGAGTAGCCCCCGCTCGCTGCAATGAAAGCCCATGTGTAGCAACGAAGACCCAGTGCAGCAACAAAGACTGGTGCAGCCAAAAACAAAGGAAATAAAATTAGTTTTAAAATATTTTAAAATAATTTGAAGTTTTTTTGAACACTTGGGCCAATGATGAGCAGAAATATTTGAGGTTTTTGAAAGCTTGGGCCAACAGGGAGCAGAGGTAGAATGCTACAGCTTCCACTCTCTCCCAGGTCCACCCAGGTCCAGGGAGCCACCAAATAGCTGCTACTGCTTATGGGGAACCATCTAAGATCCTTTCTTCTGGATTGAAAAAAAAAAAAGAATAGTAATAGCTGACTTGGAGTGATGTACTAACTATGTTACTTATCTTGTTTAAGTCACACAACTGCTCTCTCTCCATTTTAAAAAACAGGAAGCAAATGAGGAAGAAAATGGCTCAGGTAATCAAATGACTTGCCGAAAGACACACAGTCAGTCAAGGTCAAAACAAGTCTGACTCTAAAGTTCAAAATCTTAACCACTATGCCATCCAACTTTTTAACATGAAGTATTTTCTACAATGAGTTTCAATAATTTTTGTCCTTGTTTTATATTCCTATTGAACTTCAGCCATCTGAGACTATGAGGTTATCTTAGACCTTTTCTTTCTAACTGTTGAGTAAAGGAATCAATACAGATTCCCAGTGATGGCCCAAGTTTAAGTGCAGACACGCTCCCTGAACATCATGGATTATTTTGTACCCCATCAACCCTAAAACAGCCCTCAGAAACAAACTTAACCCTTTTTTTTACAATAATTGTGAAAATTCTGTTTGGGATTATCTTGCTTTCAGAGATGAAAATAGGGAAATGACTTTTTATTAATGAACCGCAGGTACCGTTACACAAAACCATTGCACTAGTGGCCACTGCTGATTTGAGCATAAGAATTTCAGTTCTTAATGACAAAATGACTTTTCTTAAACAATATAAAGCAGGACAAGGGCTCCTGCTTCTTAAGAAATTGTGTGGGGCATTATAAGCCCTTGAAGCATGAGTCTCTGTACCACTAGGGCAGGATGAGACAGTAGGGAACAGACCCTACTCAGATGACTGAACCAGGTGGGAAGAGTCTTACAGGAAGACTGAAATGAGGGCTGTCTGAGGCTGTCATAGAATACATCTTACTTGTTCAGGTGACACATGTCTGTCTTGCCTCAAAACTGGCTTTCCTCAGGCCTCCTGAAAGATGCAGGCAGATGTCTGGTCCATAAAGAGTTATAAATATTGCATTTGACAGCATCCGCATCAAAACTGATGGAAGATGTCTGAAGGTTAGGAGCTGGAAATTAAGGAGATTGAGGAGCTGAGCCACTATTTCCTTCATTTCCACTGCATATCCCAAATAGATTTCTCTCTTCTTTTCCTTTGTTTTAAATATTTATTTAGCTGCGCTGGGTCTTAGATGTGGCATGTGGGATCTTCTATCTTCATTGTAGAATGTGGGCTATAATTCCCTGATTAGGGATTGAACCCAGGCCCCCTGCATTAGGAGCACAGAGTCATATCTCCTTTTTTAAAGAGCTGAGTTCTCTATCTTATTTGCCCATACGACTAGCCTGGGAAGGATCAGAATAAGCTTTTTCTTTCCTGCCCTGAATTCCTCTCGCTAACTCAGAGACTGACCTCCAGACTCATATGAATTAAACCCTGGTTTGCTCTTCTGAATACCCTTGTTACATTAACTTAGGGGCATAATAAATCTGGAGTGAAATATGTTTGCTGCAAATGCTAATTTGCTCCATGAGAATATCAATTAGATCTCTGAGGCATAGAAATGATGGCTGTTAAAGATCTCAAAGGTCATTCTTAGCCTGCTCCAAAGTGGGAGACTCAGTAGCTATCACTGCGGAGGTCTGGGATAGAGCAGGAAAGGTACAAACATTTAATGCCTCGGAAGAGTCAGGGACTGTGTTTGGAATTGAAAATTCAGGAGGTTTACAGATCCCAGAAACGCATCCATAGATAATAACAACAATAATAGTACTACAGCAAAACAATTAAAACAAAAACGATAACTTCCACTTATTGAGCAATTACCAGGTGTTAGATTCAAGTATTAAAGCATTTAATTGTTGCAACAATTAAATGTTGCAAAGCTCTGTGACATTGCCACTATTTTTATTTGCATTTTATAGGTAAGGAAATGGAGTGTCAGAGAGTTTTAAAGTTTTTCCTGGCTTCTGCTTCTGGCCAAACTAGAGAAACAGGTATCAGATGTACTTTCCTCCTTGAATAACTGAGAAACCAAACAACACTCTCAATAAAGGGGCTTCCCTGGTGGCTCAGATGGTAAAAATCCACCTGCAGTGCAGGAGACTCTGGATTGATTCCTGAATCAGAAAGATCCCCTGGAGAAGGGAATGGCTTTCCACTCCAATGTTCTTGCCTGGAGAATTCCATGGACAGAGGAGTCTGGCAGGCTACAGTCCATGGGCTCGCAGAGTTAGACACAACTGAGCAACTGATACTTTCACTTTCAACAAAGAACAGTGATCCCTGAGAGATGGGAAATGAATGAAGTGTCTCACTCACCCTCCAGCTTTCTACCTGGAGAGAGTTTCCAGTCTACAGTGCTGATGGGAGAATCGGGTCAAGCCCAGTAGGCTCCCTGAGTTGAGGATGCAGACCTGGGAGTTTGAGAAAGTCGAGGTGGCTTGCGCTTGTAGGGCAGAGCACTGGGGAGTAGAGAGCTGAGCAAACAGAGAGCTCTGGCTGTCAGCCCAGGGTCACTCACAAGCGTCCCATTGACTGACACATGCCTGTGTGTGTGGAAATCACCAAGATCGAGGAAAGAGTAACCTGAAAGAACTAACGGGAATGTTGCTGAGCGTTCACACAGCACTGGGAGCAGCCAGAGCAGAAACCTCTCATAATATGTGAAGCATCAGCAAGAGGACTAAAAAGGGGATTGCCTCATTAGTCAAGAAAATTAACACGACTAAATATTTCTCTGGTCACGCTTAATAAAATATAGAGGAAAGCCACGAAAGAATGAAACTGCTGCCAAGTAACTGAACCACATCTCAGAAAAACAGCTCAAAATAGTTTTTAGAAATAAGTAACTGTGACCTGGCCAGATAAAATGCTAAGTGGATGGGCTAAACGTGTACAAAGTTTAAAAGTTATGCATTTTTTTTTCATTTCTGATTTCAAGTGTACTGAATTAAAATGGTCACAATTCAAGTTTGCTTGTTTAATAAAACAATGTCCAGTACACTACTACTACTACTGCTAAGTCGCTTCAGTCGTGTCCGATTCTGTGACCCCATAGACGGCAGCCCACCAGGCTCCCCCGTCCCTGGGATTCTCCAGGCAAGAACACTGGAGTGGGTTGCCATTTCCTTCTCCAGTACACAGCATGGTAAAATTTACAATGTCTGGCATTCAATAAAAAGTGACTAGGTGGGCTACCCAGGTGGAGGTAGTGGCAAATAACCTATTTGCAAATGCAGGAGACGTAAGAAACGGGAGTTTGATCCCTGGGTCGGGAGGATCCTCTGGAGGAGAGCAGGGCAACCCACTCCAGCATTCTTGCCTGGAGAATCCCATGGACAGCGGAGCCTGGTGGGCTACAGTCTCAAGAGTCGGGTCTCTTGATAGGATCTCAAAGAGTTGGACACGACTGAAGTGACTTAGCATGCACACATGCAAAAGCAGTAAAGTAGGGAGAAAAATCTATTAAACCTTACCCCAAATGAGTGAACTTAAAGATTAGCAGTAGAAACTATCCAAAAGGAAACAGAGAAAATGCAAGTCAATCTATTGTGACAGAAATCAGGTCAGTGGTTTTCTGGAAATGAGGACAACTGGGAGGGTGGGTAGGGCAGGAGGGAAAGTCCAGAGGTGGAGGATATGTTCACTATCTTGGTGGTGGTGATGGTCTCACACGAGTTCACATGTGTTGAAACTTGTGAAATTGCATGCTTTGAACATATGCAGCTTATTTTCTGACAATCATGCCTTCATAAATCTATTTTACAAAACAGGTTTACAAAGGCCATACAGCTAGTGAATTGCAGTCTGGCTCCAGATGCTAAACACTTAAACACTACTTTATACCTCAAGGTAGATAATATTATTCCCATTTTATAGATGAAAGAGGAAGACTCAGAAATGATATGACTTCTCCAGGGTCACACAGCTGGTAACTGACGGATCTAGAAGTTAGCTCCCTGTCTGTTTTAGTCCAAATCAAGTGCTCTCTGGTGTCCCATCCTCTGTTTCTGGTGTTTGACGTCTGTAGACACCATATGCACAGCCTCTGCACTCCCCTGAGACTCTGCGTTGCTGCCTCCTCCTCACTCTATGCCTCTTCCTGCAGATACAAAGACCCCCATGGACTCCTAGTCCTCACCGTGGATCATTACTCAGCTGCTTCCTTTCTCCACCTGAAAACATGGGAACAAATCAATTTGTAAATGCCTAGAAGAGAACAGACTGAGTAATTGCCAATGCATCTTTGTGAAAGCAAGAGCTTGCTGGGCACTTGGAAAGCAGCCCCTGCCTGTTTTAAAGAAACAGGCACTCTGAATTGAGACAAATAGACCAGCATGTATGCAGCACTTAGCATCAAGAGAATCTCTTCTCCTCTCTCGTGTCTTTACAATAGCTCAGTAAGCTCTGTTTTCTCACTCCCCTTTTCTTTTTCTAAAATGAGGCAATGGATGGTAAAACTGGTTACAAGGCATAGAAAAACATAACTAGTTAAGCTTGCCCTGAAAGTCATCCTTGTTATGGGAGGGAGTTAGCTTTAAATCCTAGATCTTATTTAGGTCAGGGCAGAGTGAACATCCGGCCACTTTTTCCAAGGTAAGCATGCAACTTATATAGTCAGTGTTAAAAACCAAACGAAACAAAACAGAAAAAGGAAGACCTCTAATCACCTGGTTCCTGCAGTGCGTGTGTGCATGCGCTCAGTCGTGTCCGACTCTTTGTGGCCCCATGGACTGCCCGCCAGGCTCCTCTGTCCATGGGAATTTTCCAGGCAAGACTACTGGAGTCGGTTGCTATTTCCTTCTCAAGAGGATCTTCTCAATCCAAGGACCAAACCCGTGTCTCTTGTGTCTCCTGCATTGAAAGGCAGACTCTTTACCTGCCAAGTCACCGGAGAAGCTCTTGGAGTGGGAGAGAGCTTTCTGTTCCAAGTGGGGATTTCAGGATACGGCTCCTCAGAATTACACTAAAGAGACCCCTGCACAGAGCGGGTCCAGTCCTGAAAACTTCTGAGGTCCCCTCCTTAGCTGGTGGTCTCTGAATAACAAAGGTGCTAAGCTCATACTTAAAACACCGGTACTGTTTATATATGAGCTTAGGGGTTAAAAAAAGTGTCTGCCTGTCTTCTCTCCTCTTCCCTGTTCCTCACTAATTCAGCATTTCTCAACACCAGACTGTCTCTGCATGTGTAATGCAAAGCTTTAATCATTACATTAAAAATATTTGTAATAACTAAGAAAAGATACCATTGCGTATTGTCTGTTGGATGTAATATTGAGTGGTTACGAGAGGCAAGGCAGAGCAGGGCAAACCTCATCCTTCCAAGGACACATCTTATGTACATCTGAATTTTATGAACTACAAATGTCATAATGTAAAATGTGTAATTAAGCTTTCATTCTGTGGGCAAAATTGGAAAAATGCAAATTCCCCTAAATCGAGGCCGGAGGGGTGGGCGGTGGAGTTTATCAAGTAAAGAATGGTTTTCAAACTGGAAGGAGGTTGAGATGCTATATCTTGGGTCTATGCTATTGATTCATGGCTGTACCTCTTTGGCAGGTAAAGATTCTGAACACTTCCCTTGACCGGGATCTGTCTTGAATCAGATATCACTTTCAGGAACTATGTTCCTTGCCCTGTCCTGTTAAAAAGTAACAGCAACATCAAGCCAGCTCTGACTTGGTGGTGTATAGTTTCTGGAACGTGAGGGAACTTGGTCTCCAGAGTAGCTTGGTCCAGTGGAAAGATAATGCTAACTGCATACATAATTTTATCTTTTCTAGTGGCCACATTAAAAGACGTTAAGACAAACAGATGAAATTAATTTTAATGATACATTTAACCCAATGTATATACCCAGATTGTTATCTTAACATGGAGTCAATAGAAAAAATTAATTTTGACATGTTTTACATTCTCTCTTTCGTACTAAGTTTTCAAATCGTATGTGTATTTTACAATGACAATGCATCTCAGTTCAGAACGACCACATTTCAGATGCGCAGTAGTCACGTGTAAACAATGACTACTGTATTGGACTAGAATATGAGAGGGGGTGGGGTCAGAGCGCTAAAGAAGTTTACTTGGTGCGGGGACTAGCTGTGGGTGTGATTCCTCTCAGAATACAGTATGGTACCTGCCTCCCTTAATGAGGCTTTAAAACGTCCTCTGGCTCTGGCTGCCATCGTACTGTGATTACTGCTCCCTCTGTCTTGCGTGTGTGTGTGCTAAGTCTCTGCAGTCGTGTCCTACTCCGTGCGATGATGAGTGCCATGGGCTGCAGCACACCAGGCTTCTCTCTCCATGGGCATTCGCCAGGCAAGAATACTGGAGTGGGTTGCCATGCCCTCCTCCAGGGGATCTTCCCAATGCAGGGATCAAACCCGAGTCTCTTATGTCTCCTGCATTGGCAGGGGTATTCTTTAAAACTAGTACCACCTGGGAAGACCACGTCCTCCCCACCCCTTTATCTTAGTATGTCTTAAAGTCCTGCCAAGTGACCTGTTCCAAACTCTGTATTCAAAGGAATCTTCTCATTCAAGAAAACTGAGAACCACTGGATATGATACTGGACAAACCACAAGTCAATTAACTACTTTTTATGATAAACTCTCCATCTGTAGAATGATGATAGACAAGAATACAAGAGGATAAAATGAGGCAGCTGATATGAGTGTATAATTTAATTTTTATTATGGATGGTTAAAGTTATACTTGGAGAAGGAAATGGCAACCCACTCCAGTGTTCTTGCCAGGAGAATCCCAGGGATGGAGGAGCCTGGTGGGCTGCCGTCTATGGGGTCGCACGGAGTTGGACACGACTGAAGCAACTTAGTAGCAGCAAAGTTATACTCCTTGGCCATATTGCTGTGTTCATATCCCTGTATAATTTTATATTTCACCCTACTTTCAAAGCAGGTATTTGAATTTAAAGCAAGCAAAAACAAATCTAAACAAATAAGAACCAAATGAATTGCATGTGTTTGTTGAACCTCTAACAAACCAAATCCAATTTCTAAAAAAACTGGAGGACTTCCCTGGTGGTACAGTGGATAAGAATCTGCCTGCCAATGCAAGGGACATGGGTTCAGTCCCTGATTTGCAGAGATCCCACATGCTACCAAGCAACTAAGCCATGTGCCACAACTGCCGAGCTAGTGCTCCAGAGCCGGCGAGCTGCAGCTACTGAGCCCATGAGCCACAACTACTGAAGCCTTTGCCCTACAGCCTGTGCTCCACAGCAAGGGAAGCCACTGCAATGAGAAGCCGCAACCAGGAAAAAGTCCATGTGCAGCAACAAAGACTCAGTGCATATTTTTTAAAGTTTGAGAACTGAACCAATCTCCCTCAAACAATAGCAACAATAAAACAATAGCAAATGAAGCAACTGACAAACAACTAATCTCAAAGATATACAAGCAACTTATGCAGCTCAACTCCAGAAAAATAAATGATCCAATCAAAAAATGGGCCAAAGAACTAAATAGGCATTTCTCCAAAGAAGACATACGGATGGCTAACAAACACATGAAAAGATGCTCAACATCACTCATTATCAGAGAAATGCAAATCAAGACCACAATGAGGTACCATTTCACACCAGTCAGAATGGCTGCGATCCAAAAGTCTACAAGCAATAAATGTTGGAGAGGATGTGGAGAAAAGGGAACCCTCTTACACTGCTGGTGGGAATGCAAACTAGTACAGCCATTATGGAAAACAGTGTGGAGATTCCTTAAAAATTGCAAATAGAACTGCCTTATGACCCAGCAATCCCACTGCTGGGCATACACACCGAGGAAACCAGAATTGAAAGAGACACATGTACCCCAATGTTCATTGCAGCATTGTTTATAATAGCCAGGACATGGAAACAACCTAGATGTCCATCAGCAGATGAATGGATAAGAAAGCTGTGGTACATATACACAATGGAGTATTACTCAGCCCTTAATAAGAATAAATTTGACTCAGTTCTAATGAGATGGATGAAACTGGAGCCAATTATACAGAGTGAAGTAAGCCAGAAAGAAAAACACCAATACAGTATACTGACACATATATATGGAATTTAGAAAAATAGTAACGAGGAACCCGTATGTGAGACAACAAAAGAGACAGAGAGGTATAGGACGGACTTTTGGCCTCTGAGGGAGAGGGAGAGGGTGGGATGATTTGGGAGAATGACACTGAAACATGTATACTATCATATAAGAAACGAAGCGCCAGTCTATGTTCAGTACAGGATACAGGATGCTTGGGGCTGATGTACGGGATGATCCAGGGAGACTGTGTGGGGTGGGAGGTGGGAGGGGGCTTCGGCATTGGGAGATCGTGGACACATGTGGCTGATTCATGTCAATGTATGGAAAAACCAATACAGTATTGTAAAGTAGAATAAAGTATTTAAAAAAAAAAACAAGACCTATTGAGTCACTTCTAAGTGGTCTGATGTGCTTTTGGTCTTTCCTGTTGCTGCCCAGCCTGTGTCATAGAGCCCAGTGCAGGCCTGAGACACCAATACATGTGGCTCTGTGGAAGGCACAGAGGCATTATCAAGATAATTGTTCTTTTCTTGTGATGTGATGCAAATACATCAGCCTTTGTCTGCTGATTTTATAGCATGTGTGAAAAAAAAAAGGGGATCATTTCAGAGGAACTTCCATGCTGCCAGGACAGGGCACTCTGTTCCAGGTCAATTATTCCAACATGTCTGGGTACCCTGATGGAGTACTCACTGAAAGGAAATTGCCCTGAGTGAGAATCCATTCAGGAGCCCGTTCCACTCTGCCCTGCTCAGAATCAGATTATTTTCATTCCATTTGAATGATAGGCTGTTATTATGTACCCAAGAAAAGATCTGAGGCTACTGAATGTGGGTGTTGTACAATATTTCACTCAATGCAGTTTAATGAAGAACAACCAGAATGAATGTGTTTAGTCTTCTTTGCTTAAACAACCAGTGGACGTCCGAGTGCTAAGTCATAAAGAACTTATCTACCATGCTCCAGTGGAAAATCAATGGGTTTTAGAGTGGGGCATACCTGGTATGTTTCGTTATTTCCCTCCTTACACTGTATTTTAATATTTTCCATGAGTAAACTAGAGATAATGCTGGCTACTCATCAAGAGATAAAATGAGGTCATAGAAGTAACTTCTTGGCACACGGAAGGTGCTCAATAAATACTTTCCTTTCCAGTTGCCAAGCCCAGAATTCCTCTCCCAAACTGATCTTTCAACAAGAACAGCAGGTGATGAATTTGTGGACCCTGCATAAATCCTAATCAGTTTTATTACAGCAACTTACTAAAGGCTTCCCACTGGCTAGTAACCAATAATCAAACCACTACGCAACTAGAGGATTTTTCTGCTCTTGACCCTAAATTAGTGGTGAGACACTGCCAGCTCCATGACTGTAGTATTGTTCTGTTCTTAGAGGTAGAGTGATCAATCAAAAGTCGTGAGAAACTAACGGGAGCTCTGTGTGAAGCTGTGTGTGTATTACTGTTTAATTCCTTGGAATAAAAATTCTAGAAGTGGAATAGTTGGTTAACAGAGGCTGCACATTTAGAAAAGTTTTAGAACATATTGTCAAAATACAAGCTCAGGAGGGACTTTGCTGGTTGTCCAGTGATGAAGACGTCTCCTCCCAATGCAGGGGATATGGGTTTGACCCCTGGGCAAGAAGCTAAGACCCCACATGCCTCCAAGGCCAAAAAACTACAACGTAAAACAGAAGCAATATTGTAACAATTTAATAAAGACTTTATTAACCCACTCTAATATTCTTGCCTGGAAAGTTCCATGGACAGAAGAACCTGGCAGGCTACAGTCCATGGGGTTGCAAAGAGTCAGACATGACTGAGCATATGGCACATAAGAAAAAAAAAGAGCTTGGGAACATCCTGCCAGCAGTGGAAGAGAGTCTTCCTTTTCTTTAAACCTCATTGAAACCAAGTATTGCCATTTTTCACACTTACCAATATGAAACATGAAACGGTAGAGGGCTTAATGTGTAAGGCTTTATTGGACTTTTTTTTCCCCCAAATGTTTATTGGACATTTGTGTTTATTTTATGCTCATGTTTTTAGCCTCATGCTCTTTGGAGGTTAAGTTTTCCTTATTGGTTCATAAAAGATCTTTGTAATAAAGACATATTAACTATTTATCATATATAAAACAACTGTTTTTCCCCAGTGTGTTATCTGACTTTTAAGATTTATTATTCACAAAGTAATGAGCAAGCCATTTATCCATCCAATAAACATTTTCTGTGCCAGGCATTGTTATTATAAGGGAAAAAAGCTCAAATCTCTGCCCTCTAAAAGATCATAGTCTAGAGGGGGACAGACATTTTTGTTTAAGTGCCATCAGCCCAGTGTAGTGGTTGCTGTGACCAAGAGAAGCACTAAGGTCCACAGGAGCAGTGTAAGGGCATTCGAACCCAGTTGGGAGAGGAGGAAGGGAATGAGCGAAGGCTTCATAGAGGTCGTGACATTAGAGCTGAGACTCAATTAGACACAGCAAAGAGGACATTCCGGGAAGAGGAAAGAGCACAGACAAAGGGCCCAAGGCATTGAAGAGGTCTGATCTTTTCAGAGATTTCAAGAGCTTCAGAGTGACATGATACAATGGGATAAGGGAATGCTCATTTACAGAGACAGATTTGACAGCAATGGAGCTGGCCAGGTATGCAAGAGCCAGATTATGAAGTTCCCTGGACATCAGGACGAGAAGCTTAAATGTGATTCCAAGGAACACGGGCTGCCACTGAAGTGTTCTGGGCTGGGAAGGGACCAGGTCAGAGTTATGTTTAAATGTTAAGGACACAGCTTCACACAGAACTCCCGTTAGTTTCTCACGACTTTTTGATTGATCACTCTACCTCTAAGAACAGAACAATACTACAGACTAGAAGCAAAAATCCAGTTAGCTGGGGAAACAAACCAAGTCAAGAAGGAAACTTGATTTCTAATGGGGCGGGCAATTCCTCAGTTTCCTCTGGGATAAGCTGAAGTTGGACCCTGTTTACATGCATAAGCCTTTCCTGGAAAGATGAGCTGTTTTTGCTAATAGCCTGGAATCAGAATCACGAGACACAAGAGGAAGACTCCTAAGCCAGGGAAGTTGCAGCCCTAGGTCCTGGGATTGCTCATACTGTGGAAGCAAGACAGAGGGGGTGAAGAGGAGGTGGAAGTTCATATTTCTGTTGGTTTCCATTCACCAGGCTCTTTCCAAGCACTCTCTTGGAAGCCAAGAGACCAAGCCATGGAGGGACCATAAGTTATGGTCCCTGAAGGCAGGAATAGAGATGTGGACATAGAGAAGGGACATGTGGACACAGGGTGGGAAAGGGCAGGTGGGATGAACTGGGAGAGTGGCACTGCCATATACTGTGTAAAGTCAGTAGCTAGTGGGAAGCTGCTGTATAGCAGAGGGAGCTCAGCTTCGTGCTCTGCACTGACCTAGAGGGGGTGGGATGTGGGGGCAGGAAGGGAGGTCAAGAGGGAAGGGATATATGTATACATAGAGCTGATTCACTTTGTTTACAGCAGAAACTAATACAACATCGTAAAAGCAATGATACTCCAATAATAAAATAAGAAATAAAATTATGGTCCCTGTATATAGTCCAGAGATAAGAAAAGCACATAGGAGAAGATCTAAGTTGGCCTGAGCTTCCCACCAGGTAATAAAAGCCATACAATTAGAGTCTAAGCCACCTGATGCTAAGAACTGACTCATTTGAAAAGACCTTGATGCTGGGAAAGATTGAAGACGGGAAGAGAAGGAGACGACAGAGGATGAGCTGGTTGGATGGCATCGCCGACTCAATGGGCGTGAGTTTGAGTAAACTCTGGGAGTTGATGGATAGGGAAGCCTGGCATGCAGTCCATGGGGTCACAAAGAGTGGGACACGACTGAGCGACTGAACGGAACTGAACTGAGAGTCTAAGAATTCGGAAAAGCATCATGGGGCTTTTGGAGGCTGGCCCTAAATGCCTTGGTTACATTTCACTGTAAGAGAGATAGGAGAGATAATTAAACATTTCAGACAGACGATGTTCCTTTTCAGCCTGAAAGAAGTATTCCAAAGTCAGAAAGAAAAAGAAAACAAAAACAAAGTCAGAAAGAAAGTGGAGCCAACCTGGCAGCAGGAAGTCATTGATGGTTTTGCCTAGGGAACATCAGAAAGGTGTTTAGGAGGATGACTTTGGAAGCATATGTGGGTAGAATGGGAGCCAAGAGACTGGGTAAGAGGCCACGGTGACATTCAGGCTGCTCTACGCGGTGGTGGTGGGCACGGAGAATGGAAGAAATTGTAGGACACTATAAAGGTCGAGGGATCTGAGAGACTCAGGTACAGGTTACCTGAGGCTCTCTTACAGGGTGAGTTTAAGGGATTAGACAATCGCTCCTAGAGTCCAAGGCCAGACTTTTGAGTCTTTGAATCAGGAGACATCTGAACTGGCAGAGCCCTTGGAGGTCACTGTGATAGACTGATGAGGCTGCAAATTCTTTGACATTCCTTCTGTTGCGAGGTGGAAACTTTGTCTCCTCTGCTTGGGTCTGAGCGGGCGCTGTGACTGCTTGACTTGACTGATAATAGCGGAGGGTGGAAGTTGCCTTGCCTCAGTTTTTAGACTCAGACCTTGAGAGCTGGCAGTCTCCACTTCTCATCTGTTGGAATATATGCTCTTAGAACACAACTACCTACCATACTGCGGGCAAGCACAAGCAGCCCTGTGCAAAAGTCCACATGAAGACGTATCATTTTTTTTTCCCTCTTCTTTTCTTTTTAAAAAAGATATCTGTATGAGATGACAGATGCTATAATAGTTAATCTTATTGCAGTAATCATTTCATGATATCTATGTTGGTTTTTTGTTAAGTCTCTATGTCTGACTCTTTGAGACCCCATGCACTGTAGCCCCCAGGCTCCTCTGTCCGTGGTATTTCCCAGGCAAGAATACTGGAGTGGGTTGCCATTTCCTTCTCTACAGGACATCTAAGTCAACCATTATGCTCTACACCTTAAATTTATGCAAGGCTATATGTCAATTATATGTCAATAAAACTGGGGAAAAAAGGATCAAGCCTCTTGCTGGCAGCCCCAGATGAGTTCCCAGCTGATGGTGAGCACCAGCTTGCCTGGATGGAGCAGAGATAAGCCAAATTTGACAAGTCTATTAAGTTGCATATTCAAAAGCAAAATAACTGCTTCCTGTGGTTTTAGGCGGCTGCAGTTCTGACAGTGACCTGTCACACAGCAATAGATAAAGGGAATGATCATCTACTAGAGTGGCAAACATTGGCTACACTGCCAAATTTGGGCCATCATACATTAAAAAACATTTTTTTTATTATGGTAAAAGTCAGGAGAAAGCAATGGCATCCCATGGACGGAGGAGCCTGGTAGGCTGCAGTCCATGGGGTCGCTAAGAGTCGGACACGACTGAACGACTTCACTTTCACTTTCCACTCTCATGCATTGGAGGAGGAAATGGCAACCCACTCCAGTGTTCTTGCCTGGAGAATCCCAGGGACGGGCGAGCCTGGTGGGCTGCCGTCTATGGGGTCGCACACGACTGAAGCGACTTAGCAGCAGTAGCAGCAGCATGGTAAAAGTCACATAATATAAAACAGACTGTTTTAACCGTAGTTAACTGTGCAGTTCACTGGTATAAAGTACATTCACATTGTCCTGCAACTCTCACCATCATCCATCTCCTGAATTCTTCACCTTCCTAAACTGAAACTCGGTCCCCATTAAATACTAATTCCTCATCCCCCACACTCCTCCCCGCAACCCCAGCCCCTGGCATCTGTCAGTGTAGTTTCTGACTCTATGAATTTGACTGTTCTAGATACCTTGTAGCATCACTTGTTTTTGTATAAAATGTTACTGAAACACAGCAGTGCCCCCTTGGTTCGTAGAATATCTGTCTCCTTTCATGCTGCCGCTGCAGAGCTGAGTCTTTGTGACAGAGACCCATGGCTCTAGAAGCCTAAAGTATTTCTGTCTGCTCCTCAATGGACAAAGTTTGCAGACCCCTCATCTAGTATATTAGAAAGAGGCCCAAAGGGAAGAAGGCATTGCTCAAAGTTCACATACAAGTTAGGGACAGAAATCAAGACCCAAACTCAGGATTCTCTAATCCCACTTCTGTGCTAGTTACATCATTCCACTCAGATTTATTAAGTACCTACTATATAGTAGGCTTTAAGATGCTAGTGTCCAGATGATAAGGATCATACCTTATCATCTTCATGCCTTATACCTTTTAAGTATATGAGCAGGTAAAGAAATAACCACCTAGAAAAACCTATGGTAGAAGTGAGTACAACATAGTCAGGGCAGGCACTTTTCATTCCTACTGTGAGGACAGGACTGAATGGATTTAGCGTACACGTGGCGACTAGAAAGAGCTCCTGGGTTCCTCCCCAGCATCTGGTCCCCCTTCTTCCAACAGCAGCACCCTAATTTCCCCTTAAATGCCATTGTCATCCTGTCAGTTCACATGGTTTGGGGGTGGGGGTTGCTGACTTTGCCTTTGCCTCCAGGCCTGGCTACTGTACTTTGCTCTGCTCTGGGAATCCAGATGACACCCCTGCCAATGAAATCCTACCCTCAGACTTTGGCTGCAGCTTTCAGACAAAGAGGAATTCTTTCCCTGCTGTGGCTAAGCTGGTGGCCTGGCGCCACTGGGGACCATCTCTGCAACCACAATGGGAAGATCTGGCCAGGACTGAAGCCCCCACAAGACGAAAGCAGAACCACAAGCTAAAGAAAGGTTCCTTACGACACTGAATCCGACATAACTCTGGGCTCTTCCATAGATGGTGATAAGTTTCCTTTTTCTTAAACCACATCGAATCTGTCATTGTAACTAAACAATTCCAGCCACTATCAGTTTTTTTCCTTAGGCAACCAGCACCCGGCACACGTCTGAATGCTTCCCTTCCCCACCCCATCTCAGCCAGCGGCTATCTACATCCCCATCTTCCATCTAGGAATGCAAATTTCAGAAACCAGTGGTGCCAAGGGCACATCAGAGAGGAGCGGGGCCAAGTCTGATAATGAATTCCCATGCACTCTGTGAGCCATTTGGTGGTTATTCAAAAACCCATTCAATGTTTTTCTCCAACGATGATAAGTACACTGTTCTTGGTACTGTGTCTGTCACCAGCTGAATGATACTGATATTTCCACTTAGGATCTTAGTGGACTCGTGGCTCTGAAAATGATGTTTCTCAGATATGTGTGAACAGAATGCCCCCAGCCCCACCCAGCTGAGCAGCTGGCTGCCTGAGATTCGCTGCCCTCAGATTCGCTGAGGTCTGGACCCTATTATTTTCAGAGATTTCTGGCTTCAGAAGGCTTTTTCTTTCCCTTTGATATGGGGGCTGCCTCCTGAAATTGGTGTCTCCCTCGTGGGCAGTACAGCAGCTGGGAAGGAAGTTAGCAGTGCAATGCGGGACTTCCCTGGTAGCCCGGTGGCTAAGACTCCACGGTCCCAATGCAGAGGCGCCAGGTTTGATTCCTGATCAGGGAACCAGGATCCCACGTGCCACAACTAAGAATTTGCGTGCCTGAACAAAGATGGGAGATCCCACATGCTGGAACTGAAACCTGGTGTAGCCAAGAAATAAATCCAATATTCTTGCCTGAAAAACACCATGGACTGAAGAGCCTGATGGGCTACAGTCCAAACGGAAACAAAGAGTCCAACACAACTGAGCGACTAAGCACACACACACACACACACACACACACACACAAATATTAAGCAACATGATGGGTTGGCTCAGATCTTGGATCTCCAACACCTGCTGCTTCAGAATTTCCTGGGGAGCTTTAAAACTGCCTGTTCCAGTCCCCATTCCCTGCAAGATTCTGAGCTAGTAGGTATGGGAGCTATCCTGATATTTACCAGGGTGTCTGATTCTAAAGGGCAGCCTTGATGCAGAATCGTAGGTATGAGATGTCCAGAGGCCAGTGTCCATCTGTTTCCTCTCTGGAGGGCCTCTTCTTCCAGCCTTTAAGGTCCCTCATGGGAACCCTCCCAGAGTAACTTTTGTGAGATCAGATGCTGTTGGGAGAAATAGTAGAGACCACTGATGTAGCAACCCTGTAACTTCCAAATAAAAACCAGAAAGGCCAATTGAATTTCCCAAGATCACACAGCAAGTCTACGGATTGACCAGGGTACAAACCAGGGAGGCTGAACATAGAAAGCTCTCCTGGACCTGGTTTCCCACACTGAATTATGGATGGGGTGATATCCCCTGATTGGTCTTCCCAGGTGTTTCAGAGGTTAGAGAATCCTCCTGCTAATGCAGGAGATGTGGGTTCGATCCCTGGGTCTGGAAGATCCCCTGGAGGAAGAAATGGCAACCCACTCCAGTATTCTTGCCAGGATAATCCCATGGACAGAGGCACCTGGCAACTTACAGTCCATGGAGTTGCAAAGAGTTGGACACCACTGAGCAACTGAGCACACAGACATGCTATCCTCTGATTAACACACTCAGCCTCCAATGCAAACTCAGCAGTCTTTTTCTCCATCCTCATAAGTGAGAGGAAGCTGCCCACTGAGGCAGGGGAGAAGAGGGGCTTCTCTCAGTCCCTCACTCCCAAGCACAAGCTCTGGGCTCTGCAGAAGCTGCTTGGAGTTTAACATGCATCTCACCAGCATCTATAAGTAAACTTTCCTTTCCTCTGCCAGCCTGGGGTGGCTCTGTATGGTGGATATGCCCCTCTACCTCCATCCTTCTCCTTTCTTAAGCTGCTACCCCTAGTACTCCATAAAGCCACACAACCACTTAAAATCGGCTCTTTCCAGGCCAGTATGTCAGCAAGCATGAGTGATGGAGCCCACAGACCATTGTTCAGAGGAGGATGTTAGTGAGTCAGCAGGGGAGACATTCCAGGCTGGCTGGGAGGTAGAATAATGACACCTTTGCTCTGGCTTCCTAAAAATAGAACAGATGGAGAAGGTGATCATCCAGGGATAAGTCCTAAGAATCCACTGCCCTGGGCACTTGATCAGTTAGGTTATAATTCACCATAGGACTCTAGCTTCTGGTTTGCCCTCTGGTAATTGAAGAGTTGTTTCAGGCCATTCGCGGTGGAGCTTCTAAGCCTTTGGGGGTTTCAGGAACTTTCAGGATGCAATGTAAACCAAAGAACACTCTGTACCCAAGATTCATATACACATTTATTCAAACATTCCCTAGAGTTTCAGGGATTCATGGAATCCTGGACACTCAGTCATGGGCTCTGGCGAAGAATTCCTTATCTACAGACTCTAATGTTCAGTAAGTCTATGGAACACATTTCTTCCAAATTCTCCCTTCCTTCTGCTTCATAAAAACAAAACTTTTCTTCTTTTTTGTTGTCATTTACTCATAAAACACTTATCAAGTGCTCTCCAGCTCCTTGGGGGACTTTGAGCATTCCTGGGACTGGGGGAGAGGAGGGCTGTCCCTTGCGGTGTTTGCAAGAAGGGCCCAGGTATTGGAGATGCAGAGGCACTGAGGAAGTGATGGCCAAGGGGAACAGATGGTCAGAGTCGGCTAGCTCCAAAGCCCGGAAGCCACTCTCCATTCTCCACCCTCCATCCCTTCCCCTGGGAGGTTGTAAGGGCAGAGATCCCTCTTCCAGCCCTAGGAAGAGTCATGCTTGTCTTAGGCAGCCCTGGCAACCCCATCCCTCTATGTGAGTATTCCTGGCCCCAGTACTGGTCAAAGAGACGTGTGTGTGTGTGTGTGTGTGTGTGTGTGTGTGTGTGTTTGTGTGTAAAACTGATCCACATTTCTGTACATTGTAAATCAACTAATTTTCATTAAAAGAATACACATCAAATTTTTTAAAATTGCATTGGGAGGTTGGTATGATGATTTCTGCCTAATTGCTATGACCATCTTGTGACTCCAAGATGACAAGAGTGAAAATGAAAAAAACTAACAGTTTATGAAGGAGGAACGAAAAGGTAAGAAGAGACTGGGCTCCTGAAGGATCTCATTGCACCTCTGACTGGCCCTGAATCTTCAGACTCTGAGTCTTCTTATGAAGTGAGATAATAAGTGTGTATTTAATTTAAGGTACTGCTGCTGCTGCTGCTGCTAAGTCGCTTCAGTTGTGTATGACTTTGTGCAACCCCATAGATGGCAGCCCATTGGGCTCCTCCATCTCTGGGATTCTCCAGGCAAGAACAGTGGAGTGGGTTGCCATTTCTACTACTGGATGAGTTTTAACAGAAAACATTCCTGATGCACGTGAACAGTCGGGGTCTTCAGTAGGAGTATGAACCTGGTCAACCACCAGGGCTCAGAGAAGGAAGTGATCTACCCTAGTTGGAGGTGAAGGAGGGGATTAAGGAAGACTCGAAGCAGGTGGAAGCTTTGTGTCAAGTCAAAAAGGATTGCTTCTTCTTTCCTCTTTTTTTTGGATGAGGTTGAAATGACTAGTGCCAGATGAAAAGGTGGATAAGAGAGAAGAAGAGTCCAAAGTGCAGTTGCCTCTCTCCCCATGGAGATGGGATGAGCCACTCTCTTAGCACATAGATATGTTCACCAACTGAGACGATCCCCCAAACTCCCTCTTTCGGGTTTTAATGGATGTTTCATTGTGTAGGCATGACTGATAAGTCATTGTCCAGTTCAGTTCAGTTCAGTCGCTCAGTCGTGTCCGGCTCTTTGCGACCCCATGAATCGCAGCATGCCAGCCCTCCCTGTTCATTACTATCTCTCGGAGTTCACTCAGACTCACGTCCATTGAGTCTGTGACGCCATCCAGCCATCTTATCCTCTGTTGTCCCCTTCTCCTCCTGCTCCCAACCCCTCCCAGTATCAGAGTTTTTCCAGTGAGTCAACTCTTCACATGAGGTGGCCAAAGTACTGGAGTTTCAGCTTCAGCATCATTCCTTCCAAAGAAATCCCAGGGCTGATCTCCTTTAGAATGGACTGGTTGGATCTCCTTGCAGTCCAAGGGACTCTCAAGAGTCTTCTCCAACACCACAGTTCAAAAGCATCAATTCTTCAGCACTCAGCCTTCTTCACAGTCCAACTCTCACATCCATACATGACTACTGGAGAAACCATAGCCTTGACTAGATGGCCTTTGTTGGCAAAGTAACGTCTCTGCTTTTCAATATGCTATCTGGGTTGGTCATAACTTTCCTTCCAAGGAGTAAGCATCTTTTAATTTCATGACTGTAGTAACCATCTGCAGTGATTTTAGAGCCCTGAAAAATAAAGTCTGACACTGTTTCCACTGTTTCCCCATCTATTTCCCATGAAGTGATGGGACCAGATGCCATGATCTTCATTTTCTGAATGTTGAGCTTTAAGCCAGCTTTTTCACTTTCCTCTTTCACTTTCATCAAGAGGCTTTTAGTTCCTCTTCATTTTCTGCCATAAGGGTGGTGTCATCTGCATATGGAGAAGGCAATGGCAACCCACTCCAGTACTCTTGCCTGGGAAATCCCATGGACAGAGGAGCCTGGTAGGCTGCAGTCCATGGGGTCGCTAAGAGTTGGGCATGACTAAGCGACTTCACTTTCACTTTTCACCTTCATGCATTGGAGAAGGAAATGGCAACCCACTCCAGTATTCTTGCCTAGAGATCCCCAGGGACAGAGGAGCCTAGTGGGCTGCTGTCTATGGGGTCTCACGACTGAAGCAGACTTAGCAGCAGCAGCACCAGCATCTGCATATCTGAGGTTATTGATATTTCTCCCACCAATCTTGATTCCAGCTTGTGCTTCTTCCAGCCCAGCGTTTCTCATGATGTACTCTACATAGAAGTTAAATAAGCAGGGTGACAATATACAGCCTTGACATATTCCTTTTCCTATTTAGAAACAGTCTGTTGTTCCATGTCCAGTTCGAACTGTTTCTTCCTGACCGGCATATAGATTTCTCAAGAGGCAGGTCAGGTGGTCTGGTATTCCCATCTCTTTCAGAATTTTCCACAGTTTATTGTGGTCCACACAGTCAAAGGCTTTGGCATAGTCAATAAAGCAGAAACAGATATTTTTCTGGAACTCTCTTACTTTTTCAGTGATCCAGCAGATGTTAGCAATTTGATCTCTGGTTCCTCTGCCTTTTCTAAAACCAGCTTGAACATCTGGAAGTTCACGGTTCACATATTGCTGAAGCCTGGCTTAGAGAATTTTGAGCATTACTTTACTAGCGTGTGAGATGAGTTCAACTGTGCGGTAGTTTGAGCATTCTTTGGCATTGCCTTTCTTTGGGATTGGAATGAAAACTGACCTTTTCCAGTCCTCTGACCACTGCTGAGTTTTCCAAATTTGCTGGCATATTGAGTGCAGCATTTTCACAGCATCATCTTTCAGGATTTGAAATAGCTCAACTGGAATTCCATCACCTCCACTAGCTTTGTTCGTAGTGATGCTTTCTAAGGCCCACTTGACTTCACATTCTGGATGTCTGGCTCTAGGTGAATGATCACATCATCGTGATTATCTGGGTCATGAAGATCTTTTTTGTACAGTTCTTCTGTGTATTTTGCCACCTCTTCTTAATATCTTCTGCTTCTGTTAAGCCCATACCATTTCTGTCCTTTATCGAGCCCATCTTTGCATGAAATGTTTCCTTGATAACTCCAATTTTCTTCAAGAAATCTCTAGTCTTTCCCATTCTGTTGTTTTCCTCTATTTCTTTGCATTGATTGCTGAAGAAGACTTTCTTATCTCTTCTTGCTATTCTTTGGAACTCTTTATTTTATCAGGTTGGCCAAAAAGCTCATTCAGGCTTTTCTGTAACAGTCTATGGAAAAAAACTAAATGAACATTTTAGCCAACCCAGTATCCTCACTTTGAGTCAAAGCTCTGCTTGGCACGCCAGACTCTGGAAGTGCAGGTATGTTGGATCCTTTGAGCCCTCATCCTGGCCAAGGGCCTTGGGCCATGAGTATTCAATACACAGTGTCTTTTTCTAGGAGACTTCGGAAGGACTTTTCAGGTTCTTAGTAGAATCTCATTTTGGGGGTGTAAGACACAATATTGTTCATTTAATTAGCTCACTGCAGTTGCGAATGCAATTAAAATTTCTCTCCCTCCTCTTTCCTGTGCAAGTACAGAGCTCCCTCTGCGCAGACGGAGCCATGAGTGTTTGGCAAGCAGAGCAAGCTCTGGATCCAAGCCCTGCTTCCTGCCTCTGCTGTGTAGCCCTGTGCTGGACGCGCCACCTTGTGCTAGACACGGAGCACAGACATGCAGAATACACTCCACAGAGACCAGTGATCCTGGGTGGGTGCAGGGCTGTTGCTCACGTACTTTCTCTCCAAAGAGGCTCCTTATTGCCGGTACAGTCAGCTCTGCTATCACATGATTATATTATGAGCTCCCGAGAATCACTGTGCTATGTCAACCATGCAATTACAAACCACAGGGCTTGTAATGGGGGCAATGGCTAAGGGCACAACCCTGGAAAATATTTTCAGGGATGCGTTTTTTTTTTTTTAAGGTAGCAACCTAATAAAGATAGTGCCATATTCTTGCACATATTAAATGGTTAAGAAACACCGACATGTATGTTCAGCACTAGGTCATGTCTGACCCTTTTCAACCCATGGACTATAGCCCACCAGGCTCCTCCATCCGTGGGACTTCCCAGGCAAGAGTATTGGAGTGGGGTGCCACTTCCTCCTTCAGGGATCTCCCCAGCCCAGAGACTGAACCTGCGTTTCCTGCATTTGGCGGCGGATTCCTTACCACTGAGCCACCTGGGAAGCTAAGAAGCACATAACTACCACGATAAATATAGCATCTTTCCTTGAGAGAGAACTGAGGTTTGCCTGTGGAAGTCAGGGCGGGTGGTGTGGTGTGGTGGGAGAGGGCCATCTGAAATCTGTGAGATAGCTGTGACACCAGATGGGGGTAGGTGCACCTCGTAACAGGTAGAGAAGCGAGGAAGCCGTGGCTGTCTGAAACACCTGCGCGTGCACGCGTGCGTGCGCGTGTTTGCATATGTCTAGTGACAATGCTGAGTTTAACTGGAGTCTTCTCATCCTGGAAAACAGCGATGGCTAAAGAAACCCCCTCACCTTTCTGCGTTCCGGAAACACGCCTAAAGCCATTCTTCTTGCGTAAATGAGATGAGGTACTGGATGACCATCCTTATTAACAAGGCTGTACACAGACCCTCCAAATTCCCATTCCTGGCCTTGTAAAAGAGCAGCTGAATTATTTTGTCCCGATCAGAACAAAGGGCTTCCCAGGAGGTGCTAGTGGTAAAGAACCCGCCTGCCAGTGCAGGAGACAGAAGAGAAGTAAGTTAGATTTCTGGGTCGGGAAGATCCCCTGAGGAGGAAATGGCAACCGACTCCAGTATTCTTGCCTGGAGAATTCCAGTGACAGAGGAGCCTCGCGGGCTACATTCCATAGGGTTGCAAAGAGTTGAACATGATTCAAGCAACTTAACAATCAGAACAGAATTCTTGTCTGCCAAACTTTGGTTTAAGGCTCTCTCCTTCCCTGAGGCCCCTGAGCTTGGCCCACCGTGGACCTGAACCAGCATCCAGCCCTCCTTAGCAACCTCCTGAGAGTCTGCTGACATTCTCCAAGTTACTCTGTCTGTTTCATCCTTCTCTCCACAGCCAGTTCCTTCTGGTCTTGATTACTTTGCTCCATAGAGGGGCTTCCCTGATGGCTCAGATGGTAAAGAATCTGCCTGCAATGCAGGAGACCTGGGTTCGATCCCTGGAAAAGGAAATGGCAACCCATTCTAGTATTCTTGCCTGGAGAATCCCATGGACAGAGGCGCCTGGCTGGAGTCCAGGGGTCACAGTGAGTTGGACACAACTGAGCGACTAATACATACTGAAGAAAACTTCTTGCCTAAACCGCAGACCTCATGCTGGATGTTTCTCCATACTACAGCTGTGCCTTGCCCCCTTCCTCTCCTTGCAATAAACTGTTCAAATGAAGTCTCTCCTTGCTTTAGTCCAGATTTGTTTTTATTTCTCACTACGAAATTGGGTCAGAAGGTGGCAGTTTTCTGCTTTCACCTAAAGCTTCTTGTGGATGAAATAAAAATTTGCATTATGCTCAAGTGGTTCTTTGACATATCAATTGTGCTGGAACAAATTCCATCTTCAAAACAAGTGTTAAAGCAGAAGTGACTGTAGATGTCTGGCCCAGACAGCCTGAATCTCAACCATGGACACAGCTTATCCACATGGCAGGTTCCCAGTTACATCATAGTCCTTTTAGATCCATGGAATGAAAGATGCTGGATTTGTGTTTTGGTAACACTGTGAAGTGTTTGCAAAAATCCATGACATTTCAATCATCTTCCACCCTTATCTTTATCTCCAAGCAAAACCTTTCTTCTCAGGGTTTGCTCCTAGAGTTGACCTCACATTCTGAAAAAGCATACCATTTCGACGTAGAAGGGATTTTAAAAATCACTTCCTCCATTGCCTTCATTTCACAAAGAAGGAAAAGGAGGTTGCTGACGGTTAAGTTCCTCAGGGCAGATCCTGGGCCAGATTGTTATCTGAGACTCTTATGCTTAGCTTAGGACCTGGTAAGATCAGGTCCTCAGGAGGAATCAAAATGAATTACAAACCTGAAGTGAAGGTGGAGAGTCAGTGAAGCAGGAGGTCTTACTTGGTAAGACCTCAAATTACTTACTTGTAATTTGAGAAATTACACCAACTGACTGGAGGCTACTCTTGACCTCCCAAAGTCAACCAACAGCTGTTTTCAGTCTTCCCTCTCAGCTCCCTAAGCTGCCCAATATAGAGAAGCACCTTAGGGCTCAGGGAAAAGTGAATTGAACCCTTTTTATTTTTCCTGTTTATTTTTGCCCATATCAGAGTAGATGATGTGGATTACAAATGGTCAGACCACATACTCTAAAATGTGACTCCTCTGGGAGTTTCTAGTCTATGCAAGACACAGACAAGCACAGCAGGGAAAAAATGAAAATATCTCAGCTTCATTAGAGGAAATTTATGAGCTTGTCTAGGGTCGCCATGGTGACCAAAAGACAGGATCTATTTGTAGATGCCAGTTCCTGTAGATGATCTCAGGTATGGGATGGAGCTACGTTTACTGATTTGCTCCAACTACGTCCCAGGTTGCCTAACATATATTCCTTTATTTCATCCTTAAAATTCCTATGAGGTGGCTTGTCTTTTCCCATTTAGAATGGAGGAAATGGAGACTCAGAGGCGCCAACCTATATTTGCTAAAGACCACACAGACCTCAGATGGTTGGATGACATCACCGATTCACTGGACATGAACTTGGGCAAACTCTGGGAGATGGTGAGGGACAGAGAAGCCTGGTCTGCTGCAGTTCACAGGGTCACTAAGCGTTGGACACGACTTGGCAACTAAACAACACACAGACCTGATCTGAACTCAAGTCTGTCTGGCCCTGAAGCCTCTGCGAATTGAACTTTTTAAAACTGTGCCTAGATTCACTCACTGGTGGAAGAAGGAGTTTCCTGGTGGCCTTGTGGTTAGGATTCTGGGCTTTTACTGCCGTGGACTACAGTTCAATATCTGGTCGGAGAACTGAGATCCTGCAAGCCACATGGTGCAAAATAATAATAATAATAAAAAAATAAACAAACAAAACCTCACAGACACACACACATGCCCAAGGAAGCATGTCAGTGAGGGAGCCAGCATTCAGCCCATCTTCTGCTGTTCTCCTTTTTCCTGCTTTAGTTTCTTTCTTCTCTGCTCCATGAGAGAAAGAATCAGCTTGCTTCGCTTAATCATAATTACTCACAGAGTGGAGTTCTGGCCCTCCAAGGGTGACTGTCTTAGATCAAGATTCAATCCTTGTCTAACCAGTTGAGCCTGGTGGTGAGTGCAGGTTCTTTGGGACGCAGACCCTGAAGCATGCACTTAAGCACAAGAGTTTATGTGGAAGGTGCAGGGCAGAGTGGTAGGAGAGCACAGAAGTGACCCAAGAAAGGGGTGGTGTGTTAGTAAACCAGGAAAGAGTAGAGTTAATTCCCTGAGAAAAACCCAGCACAAACTATACGCCTCAGGTTTTCCTCGAAGTCGGGGGAACAGACATATTTATACACGAGCTCTCTGAGTCACTTGTTGAGGGCTGCTCCTTGGGGGAGTGCCGCTGGTCATTTTCAGCTAGATCTGTACCTGGAAAGAACAACCTTCCTCAATTCTGGAGGGTGGGGGAAGCCTTTAGGCTGAGAAAAGCAGATACTGGTAGCTGGAAATGTGCTGGCGTCCATTAAGAGGCTACAGGGGCACTTCCCTGGTAGTCCAGCGGTTAAGTTTTCACCTTCCAACGCAGGGGCGTGACTTTGATATTTGGTAGAGGAACTAAGGTCCCACAAGCCATAGGGTATGGCCAAAAATTAAAGAAAAAAAAAAAAAGACCCCAGGGAATTGGGAAGGACGAGAAGAGCTTCTGCCACACCAGAGTGGCAGGGACACAGAAGCAAAAGCACAGTGACCTTTTTGCAAGGCTCTGCCCCTGGACACCTGGTTTAGAAGAGAACAAAGAGGGTGGCAGACACTGAGTGTGATTTAGATGCTTCTAAATCACAATGCCCCCTGACTCCTTTGAGAAGACCAAACTGTTTTTCCAACATAATCTGTAATAATATCAGGCTAACACTTCATGCAGGAGCCCATTCCTCTCGAATTACTGCAGGGTAGCACTGTTATTTTCATTTTACAGAAGAGAAAACTGAGGCTAAGATAACAGAGACAATAATATATTTTTACTGTAATTGACACTATCGTGCCACTCTCTGCTGTTACAGCAAGTGACTCAGTTATATACTATATGCATACTATTTGTATATTCTTTCCATTGTGGTTTAACCACAGGATATTGAATCTAGTTCTCTGCGCTCTCCAGTGTGTTAGTTGCTCATTCATGTCTGGCTCTTTGCGACCGCATGGACTGTAGCACACAAAGTCTTTATCTTTGTATGTGTGTGTTAGTCCCTCAGTCATGTCTGACTCTTTGCAACCCCATGGTCTGTAGACTGCCAGTATCCTCTGTCCATGGGGTTCTCCAGGCAAGAACACTGGAGTGGGGGTGCCATTTCCTTCTCCAGGGGATCTTCCTGACCCAGGGATTGAACCCAAGTCTCCTGCATTGCAGTTGGACTCTTTACTGTCTGAGCTGCTACAGAAGCCCGTGCTATACAGCAGGACCTTGTTGCTCATTCATTCTGTATATAGGAGTTTGCATCCACCTGGCAATACAGGAGACACAGGTTCGATCTCTGGGTCAGGAAGATCACCTTGGCAGAGTGGCTTTACCTTAGACTTTTATAGGAAGAAGTAGGTAAGTCATAGGTGGCATGATGTAGAGTTGGAATTGTTCTGCAATCAGAAGTCTCAACCAGCTGATTAGGAAGTGTTTATCCAAATCACTGCAGATGGTGTCTGCAGCCATGAAATTAAAAGACTCTTGCTCCTTGGAAGAAAAGCTTTTAAGATGAAGGTCAAGTCCTAAGTAAGGCCTCCAGGCCCCAACGATCTGGCCTCACCATAGATCCCCTATCAGCCACCCCCCACCCTGTACACTCCAGCCTCGCTGCTCTTTCTGGAATATTCCATGCTCTGTCTTGCTGTAGAGTTCTTCTGGCTCCAGTTGTGCTCTTTTCCTCCAAAGCTCTTCACACCCTCTGTCTTCAACCACAAGCTAGCGCTGATTCCTCAAGCTTGGCTATTTACCTCCTCCTTGACAGTCAGATCAGGTTTCTTTGTTAAAAATCCTCAACTACAAGAAGTTTAACAATCAATTTGAAACTACTTACCTTCACTTGAATGTCTTCTAAATATGTTGCTGTTGTTCAGTCACTAAGTCGTGTCTGACTCTTTGTGAACCCATGGACTGCAGAACACCAGGCTTCCCTGCTCTTTATCATCTCCCTGAGTTTGCTCAAACTCATGTCCATCAAGTCAATGATGCCATCCAACCATCTCATCCTCTGTCATCCCCTTCTCCTCCTGTCTTCAGTCTTTCCTAGCATCAGGGTCTTTTCCAGTGAGTCAGTTCTTTGCATCAGGTGGCCAAAGTATTGGAGTTTCAGCTTCAGCATCAGTCCTTCCAATTAATATTCAGGACTGATTTCCTTTAGGATGAACTGGTTAGATCTCCTTGCAGTCCAAGGGACTCTCAAGAGTCTTCTCCAACACCACAGTTCAAAAGCACCAATTCTTTGGCACTCAGCCTTCTTTATGGTTCAAGTTTCACATCTGTACATGATTACTGGAAAAACCATAGCTTTGACTATATGGACCTTTCTTGGCAAAGTGATGTCACTGCTTTTTAATATGCTGTCTAGGTTTGTCATAACTTCTTTTCCAAGGAGTAAGCTTATTTTAATTTTGTGACTGCAGTTATCATTTACAGTAATTTTGGAACCCAAGAAAATAAAATCTGTCACTGTTTTCACTTTTCCCCTTCTATTTGCCATGAAGTGATGGCACTGGATGCCCTGATCTTAGTTTTTTGGAATGTTGAATTTTAAGCCAGCTGTTTCTAGAATATGTAAAAAGTATTAAACAACTGTATCTTCCATGCTTCCATGTATAATCAGATCAGAGAGCTACATTCTTATGAGTAGTGAGTACCTTCTAAACTAATTATATGTATTAACTAATTGAATCCTCATTATAACCCTATTATGCTATTATTAATGTCATATGAACAAACTGAGGCTCACAGAAGTTCAATAATTTTACTGATGGTCACCCAGCAAGTAAATGACAGGGCTGGAGTTTGAACCTTGGTCAGTTTCCTTAGCCCAACCACTGAAGGACCCTATTTCTCTTAGTTATTGTTGACCCAGGGCCTGGAAAGTTTGGTGTGATTCCTCCACCTTGCTTCAGGCTTGTGTCTGAACAGCCCCATCTCAGAACAGACACATTCTTTTTTCTTTTTAAAATTTCATTTTTATTTTTAAGTTGTGAAAGTATGACAACACATTTACAGGAGACTTGGAAAATATAGAACAAAAGTACGTATAGTTCCACTATATTTTACAATTATTTGTTTTATGTAGTTAAATTAAAATTTTTAGTTGGAGTTTCAATATCAGACTCTCAGAAATTAATAGGATGAATGTACAGAGCAGTAGAAGAATACAGTAGACCTGAAAAGCATTGTAACCAATTCGACATAATTAAGATTTACACAATTTTCACACAGTAGCAGGATGTGAATTCTCCTCAAGTTCAGAACAGGGCACATTTTTTTTCCTCGACTGGCTATCACATTCCCTCATCAGGGAAACAAGGCCAGGGACCCATGCTCACCCTTCAGACGACTTTGTTAATCTTTGCTCTGGCCTGCTGGCTCAAGACTGGAAGCCTCCCTTGGGGGAACTTGTTCATTTCCTCCTTGCTGAGGGACATCTCAGGGTAACCAAGTTCTGACAACAAACACCCACTCAGATAACCAGAAAAATCTAAACCCGGCTGAATACTTCAGAAGACAGATTGTCTGCTGTTTCTCTTTTACACAATAAACTTTTGAAATGCTGTGAGGGAAAAAAAAATTCTGGAATTTGTAGATATTTAGATGCTTTGAGGAAGCTGGCTGTTTGAGAAACCCCCGATGTGAAGGCTTTTGTTAAGTGGAGAACCAGATTTGTAATTCAAACAATTACTCCTAGCCAGCTAAAAACAACAGCTTCTGTTTTTTCTGGCACTTTTCTATAGACTAGAAACTGTACAAATTTTCATATCTACCATCTCTTTTCATAACAACTTTATTGTGACATAATTCACATACTGTACCATTCGCCCTTTTAAAATATACACTTTGGTGTTTTAAGTATATTCATAAGAGTGTGTAACCACCACCCCACCTAATTCCAGAACACTTCCATCACCCCCAAAAGAAAACCCACACCAGTCAGCACTCTTAATTACGTCTTCTCCCAGCCCTGTTAGTCACTGTAGAGGAGCAAAACTTGCACCCCACAACGTCTCTTTAGCAGGCAGATTTTTTTTTTTTTTTTTTAATTAAATTTATTTATTTTTTTAATTACAATACTGTATTTAATCAAGACCTAAAAGACTCAGGAAGAAATTTGACCTTCCTCCTAACTGCTTGAAGAATCTAAAGAGAGGGCCTACAAAGAATATGGGATAGGTATCGGGAGAAATTCTTAAAAGACCAGAGTCCACTCTGTGTCCCACTGACCCTTCGTGGCCCAGCAAACACTTTTTGTTTTTTTAACCAAACGTTTGATTTTCTATCTCTGTGTCAATTGCCTTCCTCTTCTTTTGAAGTCCCAAACCTCTACCCACAACATTGTCTTTTGCTTCAGCTGAAGATGGTATTTAAGGTGAAAGTTTCAGCTTTTTTGGTGAGTTAGTGGTCCTAGGTCTCTTCATGCACACATGTTATTAAGTTTTGCTTGATTTTCTCCTGCTAATTTATCTCATGTTAATTGCATTCTTAGACCAGCCATAAGAATCTAGAAGGGGAGAGGAAATTTTCTTCCTCCTTAACAGTTGGCAGTGAGGATGGGATGCAGCTTTAGCGACTGGACACGATTCGCCCCAAAGCTGCTGCAGTGAAGAGATCCTGGGAAAGCTAACAAAACCTGGCAGAAGGTGAGAATCCTTACAGAGTCTGTCAGTCTCCTGGATCTCTGCCATTAGGATCTGTTGGAAACAAGAATGGCAAGAGTTTTTCTCTTTTCTAAAATTAGGTTATCAGGCGGAAATATTTGTAGGGTTCCTTGGACTCAGCAACTCTTGAAATTCGATGGAATACTCTTGGTTTGTTTCTTCTTTTCTTCCCAGAGATGATTCCTGTTTCTCTTTGTGTCTGTCTTTTGTGTTCTTTGTTATGAAAGGAGGAAACTCGGTCTGATTAGGTTTTCCTTTGCCTTGCTCTGTGTTTTGAGAGCTTGGCTTGCAAACCCGTTGGAAGATTCTCTCTGGTCTCTGCCATCTGGAAGGCACACACACTGGTGTGCGTTTGGCAGCCAGTCAAATAGACTGGGATTTCTAGCAGTCCTTTTGTCAAGCCGTGCCATCTCTCAGGGAAGTTTGTCGTAAGGGGTCCCAGTCCCTAAGGGGCCTCTGTCATCTGAACCTTTGTTGCTTTATTAGTGATGCAATACAGGCCTTCACTTTTAAAGACTGTTTTTGCACCTTTTTGGACCTTGTGAGGATAGCATCCTTTGCCTTCTCTTGTGCAGATGTCTCTTGTAACTTAATTGTGTTGCTCTTAAGATACTACTTGTCAATGGTCAGAAGATGGATCCTTTAAATTGAAAAACTGGCAAGGTTTTTAGACAGCTCTCACCATAAAAAGCTGTCTCATTGGAACCTGTAAAAAAATCAAATTTAAAGGTTATACAATATAACAGCTAACCTTAAGCATAACAACAATAGCAGTTTGGGAAGTCTTATGGAGTCTGATTGATATCTTTGCTTCCTCTCATGGGTCTTACAGATGCTAGTAAAAAAAATTAAATTTATTAACAAGACAATTAAAAGCTGAGAGGAACATTAAGGGATACTTTCCATTAAGCTGTCTGATCATATATGACTCTATACATGTTTATCTGAAATATGACATTCCAGGTAAAGCCCTGGTAATATAACCAATGTTTGTAATTCTATTCTAAGGACAGATTCTTAGTGAATTTATGCAAATAACAATATCACCTGAAAATAAGAATATTTCCTCAGTTCAGTTCAGTCCCTCAGTTGTATCTGATTCTTTGTGATCCCATGGACTGCAGCATGCCAGGCTTTCCTGTCCATCAGCAACTCCCAGAGTTTACTGAAACTCATGTCCATTGAGTCGATGATGTTATCAAAGCATCTCATCCCCTGTCGTCCCCCTGTCCTCCCGCCTTCAACCTTTCCCAGCATCAGGGTCTTTTCCAAAGAGTCAGTTCTTCGCATCAGGTGGCCAAAGTATTGGAGTTTCAGCTTCAGCACCAGTCCTTCCAATGAATATTCAGGACTGATCTCCTTTAGGATGGGCTGGTTGGATCTCCTTGCAGTCCAAGGGACTCTCAAGAGTCTTCTCCAACACCACAGTTCAAAAGCATCAATTCTTCAGCGCTCAACTTTCTTTACAGTCTGACTCTCACATCCATACCTGACTACTGGAAAAAACATAGCTTTGACTAGACAGACCTTTGTTGGCAAAGTAATGTCTCTGCTTTTTAGTAAGTTGTCTAGGTTTTCTTCCAAGAAACAAGCAAGAGTTTCCAAATTCTAGGAGATTAGGTAGGGAGAAAAATATTTCAAACAAAAAATGATAAAATTATAATCATATCCATCAGGTCATATTTAGATGATCTTCGTGCCTGTTGCTGCATGAGACACTCAGTTTACCAGAACAGCTGATGATATCATAAGAGAGATTTCAAACTGCAAAAGATGCTTAGACCCTGACATCTATAAGTCTTCTTGACTGGCATTTCTCAGGACTAAGACAATAGGTTTATAATTTGCTCCAATCATTTATCTTTATTTTTCTTTTGTCTCCATAGAAATGTATTTGTAAACCTTTATAAATACTAAACTTTACACTTTATAAACCTAACTTTGATAACCTACCTGCATCACTGCCTCATGAAATGAACTTAACTGCACTGACCTAGTGTCAATACTAAAGGAACTGGCTTAATGAGATAGAACAATCTCTACCAACTCAGCTTCTGGACTGCGAAACTTTTCTTTTTTGCCACATCACTCAGCATGTGGGGTCTTAGTTCCCAGACCTGGGACTGAACCTGAGCTCCCTGCAGTGGAAGTGCAGATCCTTAACCACTGGACTGCTAAGGAAGTCCTGAATTGTGAAACTTCTTAAAAGAGGCTTCAAGGGTGGTAATGTAGGGAGGCAAAACTTGCCACCCCAAAATGTCTCTTTAGCATGCAGACTATTTTGAACTGAAAATAGTCAAGGCCCAAAAAGACACAGGAGGAAACTCTGACCTTTCCCTTAACTGCCTGAAGAATTTAGACAGAAGGCCCGTTATAGCAGTAGAGCTATCCCCAGAGATGTCTGCAAAGAATATGGGCTAAGTGTGATGGGAAGATTCTTAGAGACTGGTGGTGGTGGTGAAGTCGCTCAGCCGTGTCCGACTCTTTGCGACCCCGTGGACTGTAACCTATTAGGCTACTAACCTACCATGGGATTCTCCAGGCAAGAATACTGGAGTGGATTGCCATTTCCTTCTCCAGGGGACCTTCCTGACCCAAGGATTGAACCCTGGTCTCCCACATTGGAGGCAGATGCTTTAACCTCTGAGCCACCAGGGTCCACTGTAAGTCCCATTAACCGTGCGTGGCCCAGCAAACATTTATTCACCAAACATTTGCTCTTCCACCTTATGTTAATTGCCTTCCTCCTTGAAAGCCCCAAACCCCTACCAGTAATATCTTTTATTGTTTTCAGCTGAAGATAGATAGTGTTTAAGGTGAGATTTCAAACACTGGTGAATTACTGTCTCTTTGTATCTCTCTATTTTACGTGTATTAAGCTTTGTTTGATTTTTCTCCTGTTAATTTCTCTCATGTAAATTTAATTCTCAGAAGAACCTGAAAGGGTAGAGGAAATTTTCTGCGTCTGCAACACCACAAACTACTTACTATCTCTACAGATTTGTCTAATCTGAACTTTTCATATAAATGGAACTGTATAATATGCAGTATTTTGTGTCTAGTTTCTATCACTTAGCATGATGTTACCAAGGTCCACTTATTCTAGACCATGTACAATTACCACATTCCTCTTAATGACCAAATAATACTCATTGCAAAGAAATGACATATTCTGTTATCCACTCATCAGATGATGGGAATTGGAGTCGTTTCCACTTTGGGGCTACTATTATCTCTTATTTATATTTATTTTAATTTTTAATTGAGATACAGTTCATATACAATATTATATGTTTCAGTTACACAATAGAGTGATTCAACAATTTTTAAAGGTTATACTAGATTTATAGTTATTATAAAGTGTTAGCTATATTCCCTATGTTGTATAATATATCCTTATAATTATTTATTTTATACATTGCAGTTTGTGCCTCTTCATTCCCTACCCCTACCTTGCCCCTCCTTATTCCCTTCCCCCTAATGGTAACTACTAGTCTGTTCTCTATATCTGAGAGGCTTTTTCTTTCTTTTTGTTATTTTTACTAGTTTGTTGTATATTCAAGATTCCACATACAATACCACACAGGATTTGTCTTTTCCCCTTTGATTTATTTCACTAAAGCACAATGCTTTCCAAGTCCACCCAAGTTACTGCCAACAGCAAGATTTCATTCTTTCTTATGGCTGAGTAGTATTCCATTGCATACATAAAAGACATCTTCTTTATCCATTCATCTGTTGGTGGGCATTTAGGTTGTTTCCCCATGTGGCAATGGTAAATAATGCTGCTATAAACATTAGAGCGCATGAACCTTTCTGTATTATTGTTTGGGAGATATAGATTATATATATATATACACGACTGAGTGACTGAACTGACTGATAGGTATCTCCAGCTCTTTAATTCTACCCTTCTAAACTTATCTCTGCTCCAAAATCACTGCAGATGGTGATTGCAGTCATGAAATTAAAAGATGCTTGCTCCTTGGAAGAAAAGCTATGACGAACCTAGACAGCATATTAAAAGCAGAGAGATTACTTTGCCAACAAAGGTCCGTCTAGTCAAAACTATGTTTTTTCCAGCAGTCATGTATGGATGTGAGAGTTGGACCATAAAGAAAGCTGAGCACCGAAGAATTGATGCTTTTGAACTGTGGTGTTGGAGAAGACTCTTGAGAGTCCCTTGGACTGCAAGGAGATCAAACCAGTCCACCTTTGACTGTGTGGACCACAATAAACTGTGGAAAATTCTGAAAGAGATGGGAATAACAGACCACCTCTCCTGCCTCTTGAGAAACCTATATTCAGGTCGGGAAGCAACAGTTAGAACTGGACATGGAAAAACAGACTGGTTCCATATAGGAAAAGGAGTACGTCAAGGCTGTATATTGTCACCCTGCTTATTTAACTTATATGCAGTGTACATCATGAGAAACATTAGGCTGGAGAAGCACAAGCTGGAATCAAGATCGCCGGGAGAAATATCAATAACCTCAGATATGGAGATTACACCACCTTTATGGCAGAAAGTGAAGAGGAACTAAAAAGCCTCTCGATGAAAGTGAAAGTGGAGAATGAAAAAGTTGGCTTAAAGCTCAACATTCAGCAAACGAAGATCATGGCATCCGGTCCCATCACTTCATGGGAAATAGATGGGAAAACAGTGGAAACAGTGTCAGATTTTATTTTTTGGGGCTCCAAAATCACTGCAGATGGTGATTGCAGCCATGAAATTAAAAGACGCTTACTCCTTGGAAGAAAAGTTATGACCAACCTAGACAGCATATTGAAAAGCAGAGATGTTACTTTGCCAACAAAGGTCTGTCTAGTCAAGGCTATGATTTTTCCTGTGGTCATGTATGGATGTGACAGTTGGACTGTGAACAAAGCTGAGCACCGAAGAATTGATGCTTTTGAAGTGTGGTGTTGGAGAAGACTCTTGAGAGTCCTTTGGACTGCAAGGAGATCCAACCAGTCCATTTTGAAGGAGATCAGCCCTGGGATTTCTTTGGAAGGAATGATGCTAAAGCTGAAACTCCAGTACTTTGGCCACCTCATGCGAAGAGTTGACTCACTGGAAAAGACTCTGATGCTGGGAGGGATTGGGAGCAGGAGGAGAAGGGGACGACCGAGGATGAGATGGCGGGATGGCATCACTGACTCGATGGACTGATTGAACTCCGGATGTTGGTGATGGACAGGGAGGCCTGGTGTGCTGCGATTCGCGGGGTTGCAAAGAGTCGGACACAACTGAGTGTCTCAACTGAAAGGAGATCAGTCCTGAATATTCATTGGAAGGACTGATGCTGAAGCTGAAGCTCCAATACTTTGGCCACCTGATGCAAAGAACTGACTAATTGGAAAAGACCCTGATGCTGGGAAAGATTGAAGGTGGGAGGAGAAGGGGATGACAGAGGATGAGATGGTTTGATGGCATCATCGACTTGATGGACATGAGTTTGTGTAGGCTCTGGGAGTCGGTGATGGACAGGGAAGCCTGGTGTTCTGCAGTCCATGGGGTCTCAAAGAGTCAGACACAACTGAGTGACTGAACTGGAACTTATCACATCAAACTGTTATGAAGCAGGAATTCAGCTCCTTCTGAAGTAGAGAGATACTTTTATCTAAAAGTTTTGACCTAAGTCCTATGTTCTTGGTGCATCACCTGGTCTTTCCTACAGCCCATAAGATTCTCATAGAAGGGCACAATGGGTCAGATGTTCCCCTTGGTAGACCTGGTAGATTCAAACACCCTTGTCCTCAGTCATGTCTTTGAGACCCCATAGACTGTAGCCCACCAGATTCCTTTTTCCACAGGATTTTATCAGCAAGAATACTGCAATGGGTTACCATTTCCTTCTCCACCCAAGAATCGATCCCACATCTCTTACATCTCCTGGAATGGCAGGCAGATTCTTTACCATTAGTGGCATCTGGGATAACCCTCAAACACCATACCTGACAGTTAACAGGGGTTTGCTGAACTGCAGGTTGGTCAATAACAAAATGGGGTTAATAACACTACTTCTAATTTACCATAAGGAGTTGTCAAGCGTTTAGGACACTGTCATATCATAAACTCAACCCCTGGCTTCCTATCTCCCTATTTGTGGTGGGAGATGTCTTTGTTGTTCCCTGCAAATCCACATATGTGGGTCTTTTTCTTTAATCACCCTCCACCCGCACCATCCTCACTTTTCTTTCCTGGCTAGCTTCTCATTCTTCGGATCTCATTTTAAATGTCACTTCTTTGGAAGCATCTTCAGACACCTCATTAACTCGCTCTCCTTACTCGTTTTCAGAACAACCTATGTTGTTCCTTAATTACTTTACCACAGTTTGTAATTTTCTATTTAGTTGACCTACTCTGTTTTTGTCCATCATCTGGACACTCGACCAGGGACCTTGTGTCTCGTTCTCCTCAGTAGCCTCAGTACAAACGCGGTCTAGGTTTGCAGCACGCCTTCAAATATTTACAGAAAACACTCCAATCCTTTCCTGAACTGAGCTTCACAGAGGGAACGCATTTCTCAAACCACACGGATTACTGTCACACTTGACCCTCAAGTCTCCCTATCCCAATTCAGATTCCAACCCAAGATCCCGAGTAAGAAGTTTAACCTGCCTCCTAATATATTCTGAGTGCCAAGGAAAGTTTCAGAAACGGGAAGTAGAGCACTGTGCAGAATAGGAGAAAGTGATTTGACCTGGCCCTTCTTCTCTGGATCTCAATGTAAGTTTATTGTAAAGGGAAGGGGGAGATTACTGTAATAACGACGTGACAGAACCACCACAAAGATAGAACCAGACACATGCCAGGCCAAAGCTTGCTCTTGAGACAGGAAGACGACGAAGACAGATGCTGCGCAGGCCCAGTCACGCCGCTCCACTCTTCCACCTCCTCCCCGCCTCTTGCCCCGCCCCGAGTCGCAGGGCCCCCAGCTCAGTCAGCTGACGCGGCGTCACGGAGATCACGTGACGGTGGGCGGGGCTAGGGCGCAAGCGCAGATCGTGCGCGTCTGGATCAGCTGACCACAGGGGGCGATTTGGCTGTGGTAGGCCGCTGTGTGCCGCCTCGGAGTTGCCGCCGCCGGCGCCGTCGCCATAGCCATGGCTAGTCAGTCGCAGGGCATCCAGCAGCTGCTCCAGGCGGAGAAACGGGCCGCCGAGAAGGTGTCCGAGGCCCGCAAGCGTGAGTTTGGGGTTGAGGCAGCCCGGCGTGGCGCGAGTTCAGGGATTGCGGCTAGGCCGCGGGGAGTGGTAGGTGGATTAGGACCGAAAAACTGTGGACCAGGCTGCGGAGGGGGATGGTTACAGTCGGGGATGCTTGTGTGACTCGCAGCTCTCCAGATCCGAGCCTCTGGAAGTCTTGTAGGTCGCCTGAGAGCCGCGATGTGGGCTAGTAGATAGGGTGTGGAATCGATAATAGGTGGACAACCTTCTTAGGGCCTGGGAGGCGAATAAAATGGACTGTCCAAACGGAAGTTATTGTCTCCATCGTTTACCGTGTTACCCAGCCTGGAAACGGTCCTCTTCGCCACGTCTCAGACCCTTCCTCATTCGCCATGTTTAGTCACTCGGCAAGGCATTATTTGTTCACTTTTCTCCATCCCTGCAGACAGCATCTTAGTCCAGGACGCCAGGTTTTCTGAGATGCCCGTAGCAGCCTAGTTCGTTAATTCCTTAATACGTGCCAAACGCAGTACGCCGTTCATTTGTGGTCTCTTACTGCAGTTTTCAAAGCCCCAGTGAAAGAAGCAGCTATTGGGTAGATTAACTGAGGGTGAGAGGAGGGCTAGAGTTGAGAAATGAGAGGTTACTAAAGAACTTAATAGGAGGATCGAATCTAATTGTTGAGTGGGAGACTTCCTCCTCTGCAACTCATTCTTCTCACTGTAGTCAGAGTCATATATCTCAGTTGCCACTCTGATTTCCTCCTATAGTCACCAGACCTTTACTGTCTGCAGAATAAAACCTAAATTCCTTAAGAGGGTGTAGGAGGTGCTTTTGAATCAGGCTCTGTCTTTCTTCTCTAATCTCTTAGGTATTGCTCAAAGACACGTTGGTTTATATCGCCTTTGCACAGTTGGTCCTGATTGGAAAAGCCTTTTCCTACTTTACTTTCCTTATTCTCAAATACATAGTCTTCCTTCAGATCTTAAAATTTAGGCAGTAGTTCTTCCAGGAAACTTGCCCCAACTTGGTCTTTACCCTTCAGACTAGGTTAGACCTCCTCCTTAAGTGCCTATTTCTGTCCTCACAGTGCGATAACCTGTTTCTTTATATGGCTCACTTACTAGGATAAGCTCCTGGAGAACAGGAACTGTGTCTAATTAAACTTTATTTATTCAGTTTCTCATCTGGCGAGATAGATGTTTCTATTCCTATTTTACCCCTGAGAAAGTTGGGACCCAGAGAAAAATGATATGACCATACCCTGGGACACAACTTAGCTGGGGTAAAGATACCAAAACTGGTAATCTCAGTATTCTCTTGATTTTTTTTTTTTTTTCACTCATAAGATTTATACTCTTCACCCATACTCAAGCCTGACTCTGGTACTTTCTCAGTTAGGGGTCATTTGATAGTTTGTATTTCATTGAAAGAGCTTTTTTTGAGGGGGGGCTGGAGATAGGAAGAAATTTTCTGTTCTTGCTCTGGCGACTGGAAAATTCTGTGTTCCTCATGGAGTATTCTCATCATACACTTGATGAGTATTTCCAGAATGACTTCTGGAAATACTGGAGTATTTCAGAATGACTTCTCAGAGTGTGTCTTATGATGGATCATCAGCAACAGAAGTTGTATTTGTTGGGAAATGTGTGAGAATATTTGGGGAAAGTGCAGGAACAATTACTTGACATATGGTTAAAAATGATTGAGTGCCTTGGAGGTAGCGGTTGTGACTTACACCTTCCTTTTTCCTGTCACACCTGGTGCAGGGACTTTTATATCTCCTGTAGCTGTTACATAATGATGGAAAGAATTTGTTTTAAAGGATTTAAATTTATGTCTAATATATATCTCAGGATTTGCAGTAGTTAGGAATAAAATTATTAAGACCTACAATTTGAAAAAGTTATTGCCTTTCTTGATCTGTAATCATGGTTGACACGCCCAGTTAGGAATTGGAAAGAGACAGTACATGATGCAGTAAAATGGTCCAGCCCAATTTTTCATGAAATCATTGTGTCTTTGGAGTGAAACAGCAATGCTGGCCTGTACATGTAAGGCCCTCAAAAACAAACAAACAAACAGACTTAATTTATTTCCTGCTCAAATACTTTTTGGTTTTCTGAGAAGCAAATCAGAATTGAATTTTGAAGATGTTTGTTGACAGGCAGAGAATGGTTTTCTGTGATTGTAGTTTCCATTCTGTCTGCCCTCTAATGGATGAGGATAAGAGGCTTGTGCAGGCTTCCTGATGGGAGGGATTGGCTGTGGGGAAAACTGGATCTTCAACAGTTAAACTGGACATGGGACAACAGACTGGTTCAAAATTGGGAAAGGGATACATTTAAGCTGTATATTGTCACCGTGCTTATTTAAATTACATGTGAGTACATCATGCGAAATGCTGGGCTGGATGAATCACAAGCTGGAATCAAGATTGCTGGGAGAAATATCAATAACCTCAGATAGGCAGATGACACCACCCTTATGGCAGAAAGTGAACGGGAATTAAAGAGCCTCTTTATGAAGGTCAAAGAGGAGAGTGCAAAAGCTCACTTAAAACTCAGCATTTGAAAAACTAAGATCATGGATTCCAGATCCATCACTTCATGGCAAATAGATGGGAAAATGATGGAAACAATGACAGACTTTTATTTTCTTGGCTCCAAAATCACTGTGGTCAGTGACTGCTTTCATGAAATTAAACGTCACTTGCTCCTTGGAAGAAAAGCAATGACAAACCTAGACAGTGTATTAAAAAGCAGAGATTACTTTGTCTAGTCAAAGCTGTGGTTTTTCCAGGAGTCCTGTATGGATGTGAGAGTTGGACCATAAAGAGGGCCGAATGCCAAAAAATTGATGCCTGTGAACTGTGGTGCTGGAGAAGACTCTTGAGAGTCACTTGGACAGCACGAAGATAAACCAGTCCATCCTAGAGGAAATTAACCCTGTTACTCATTGGAAAGACTGATGCTGAAGCTCCAATACTTGGGCCACCTGATGTGAAGAACTGACTCATTGGAAAAGACCCTGATGCCAGGAAAGCCTGAAGGCAGGAGGAGAAGGAGAGGACAGAGGATGAGATGGCGGATGGCATCATTGATCCAATGAACACAAATTTGAGCGAACTCCAGGAGATAGTGAAGGACAGGGAAGCCTGGTGTGCTGCAGTCCATGGAGTTGCAAAGAGTCAGATACGACTGAGTGCCTGAACAACAGTAGCAAGAGAATGGTTTACCTTAAGTAATTAATTCGGGGAGCCATGGGAGTTGGGAGTGATTGCAGGTGGTATTGTGAAACTGTGGGGCTACTTTGTAATACTCAGGCCAAGTTAAAATTTGTTGGTTTGGGAAATAATCTTGCTTTGTTGGCCTTGAATGTATAGCTGATGAGGAGGATGTCATGTGGAGTATTGGGGTAGAGGTCAGCTGGAGCAGACCCTAAGTGGTGGGCCGTAAATAGTACTGGAGAAAATACATACCTAGAGAAATACTCCTTTTGGTTGTTTTAGACTAGCCTCCTTTAGTATTAATGTCCTGGGGTTATCACCAGTCCAAAATTCTGTTGTTAATCAGGAGTTGTTGCTGCTGCTGTTTAGTCTCCAAGTGATGTTTGACTCTTTGCAACCCCACAGACTGCAGCCTGCTAGGCCCTTCTGTCCATGGGATTTCCCAGGCAAGATCAGGAGGTGGAAGGTTAAGTTCAGTTTCATTCATCTACATGGACTGTGTGGGATTTCGACAGTTGATATGCAATGAATTATAAGTTTTCTTTTATTTTTTAATTCTTAAAAAAATTTTTTTTAAGAAATATACTTTATTTTTTTAATACTTTATTCTACGTTACAATACTGTATTTGTTTTGCCATACATTGACATGAATCAGCCACAGGTGTACACGATCTCCCAATGTCAAAGCCCCCTCCCACCTCCCACCCCACATCATCTCCCTGGATCATCCCGTGCACCAGCCCCAAGCATCCTGCATCGAACATAGACTGGCACTTCGTTTCTTATATGATAGTATACCTATTTCTATGCCATTCTCCCAAATCATCCCACCCTCTCCCTCTCCCTCAGAGTCCAAAAGTCCATTCTATACCTCTGTGTCTCTTTTGTTGTCTCACATACAGGGTCATCCTTACTATCTTTCTAAATTCCATATATATGTGTCAGTATACTGTATTGGTGTTTTTCTTTCTGCTTTTTAAAATTTTAATTGGAGGATAATTGTTTTACAATGTTGTGTTGGTTTCTGCTGTACAACAGCATGAGTCAGCTAGAATACATATATTCCCTCCCTCTTAGGCTGCCCTCCCAACAGCTTGCTTTTAAGATGCAGAATGTCTTTCACTCTGAATTAAATAAGTGTTCAGATTGATTGCCTAGGACCTCCCACCCCATCCCCCAATTTGTGTATCTGAGAAGTTTGGACAGAGAAACTTACTGATCTTGAAGTCGATTTTCATAAAGATTCTGACAGAACCTAGAGAGTTTTTCCAGCTGTTAAACTATGCTCTTCCAGAAACCAGAGCCTCTGTGTTTCCTCACTTAGATGCTTGTACAGTCTTAGGTCCAGTGCTCCACATCTGAGAAGAATTCCTTCTCAGAACCAGTTTCCTTATTTCCTTGTGCACAGGCATGGATATTAATTTCCAATAAAACATCATCTGTTTCATTAGTTACAGTTTAGGTTGACGTCCTTTGGGAGCATATTAGCTGCCTTGGTAAGCTAGCTGAGCTCCGATTATAATCAGCAGCATACTTAAATGTTTTACTTCTCAGGGAGAGAATTCCCCAGATGGCTTATGTCGCCCATTTCATGTTGATTCTTAGTAGGTGAGGTTGAGAAAATATTCTGACACATTCCAAAGTGTTTTGCATAATTTTTACAGTCTGTTAGTATGGAAGGTGGTCCTTTTTATCTAGTCACTTCCCAGTGAAGTACAGTCTGGTCAAGTACAGGAGGTAGGAACCTGTACTATTGGTTAGCTCTCAATTCCCTTTCTCCCTCTTCCCTACCTGTGTCTCTTGAGATTGTATTTTCAAACTTTTGTCACTGTTTATGGTTAGAATTTACCATCTCAGTCTCTGCTTCCTCTTCTTCTTGTCTCTTAACCACTTCCTTTGAAAACAGGAAAGAACCGGAGGCTGAAGCAGGCCAAAGAAGAAGCCCAGGCTGAAATTGAACAGTACCGCCTGCAGAGGGAGAAGGAGTTCAAGGCCAAGGAAGCCGCGGTGGGTCCAGTGAATTTTCACTATTGCCTTAGTTTTCTGAGGCTTCCTTCCTCTCCCTTTCCCCTTAGGCTCCCAAAATAGTCAGCATAGCTCAGTGATTCTGATTCTGGTAAAAATTTGAAAACTGGGTTATTGGATGCTTAGGCTGAATCCCTCAGGATGATTAGTTTAACATTTGAGTTCTAGTCTTCACTTAGATAAATAATGAAATTATTAATAGATGTAATTAGATATTAAATACAGATGACTTTATGGAGATATATGTGATTTAATATATAGGAAATGTAGATAATATTAAATATCTTTAAACGGTGAAGATGGGCCAGATGCAGAGGGTCAGCTGTGAACAGAAATAGACATGGTCCTTAGCTTACAGTCTGGTGGTCAGGGACACTCAGTAATAAAACACAAGTCACGCAAATGGACAACTGAAGAGGACTGCGATGGTCATAAACATGAGTTCCATGGAGCCCCGCTTTAGTTTAGTGTAGATAGTAACTTACCTGTAGAGGCTAGACCTCGATGCGCGTGATGCGTGTAATAATGGTACAAAAACAGATCACAGAAAGTACAGAGGAAGCAGAGGAAATGCGGGAAAAGGTAAAGGATGGAGGAGGCTTTACAGAGGGAAAAAACCTCCATCTGGACTTCTGGATAGAGGTCATAGAAAGCAGCTCAAGCTGGTTTAAGCAAAGTGGGATTTGTCAGCCTACATGATTGGAAACTCAGGTAAAAGACTGAGTTCACTTTGATCTGTGAGCTTAAATAATGCCTTCAGGGTTACTTCCATCTCTCCTGTCTGCCTTTATGGGCTTCATTCTCAAGTTCTACATTGTGGCCTACTAGATCCAGGTCCACACCCTCCCAGGTCCAAGTCCAGCGATTAAAGGGTCATGCCTCTCAGTAAGTAGCCAAAGTTTCGTTCATCTTTGCACTGGGCATGGACTGCTATTTAAACTTAAAATGGGTCTGGGTCTCTTACTCATGAATTGGTGATGTAAATTGTCAGACTGCCCACAAGACAGTGTAGAAATAGGGGTGGCCATCTTGTCCTATTTTTTTCATTGATGCTGCCATTGCTTATAGAGATGGTCTCATGCATGAGATCTGAGTTTTTCTAGCAGTATTCCATTGTAACTGCTTCACTTTTGTGACTTCTGGGGCTGGCCGTATAGTTGACATATTCATAGAATAGAATAGAGGTAGTGGATTTTTCTGGCTTCCCCTGGCCCAGGTAAGGATTATGGACTTTTAAAATATGGGTAAGCAGCTGAGCCAACCATTACGAAATGCTCCAAGATATTCCTACAATATGAACAGTGATAGTATGAAGAGCCCTAGGTTTGAATCTGCCTGTTCACTTGAACCTTTTTGAGTGCAGGAATATAATTATTAACATATGTATTGAGGTGACAGCAGCTTAGTTGTTGGAAAGGGTCAGGCACAAAAAAGTGATGCCTTAAGAACCTGATGAGTCACATTCTGATAAAGTAGCTGCAACAGTTAACAATGAGAAGACAATAAATGAAAGTTTATCTATCACTCTGTGTGAAATTGTAAATAGAAACTGAAGAGGTAAGACATCTGTGCACCAAAATTTCAAGCAATAAAACAGCAACAGTGAGAGGATAGTTCCCCTCTCACCCAGACCTGCAGTCCTCAGAAGTAACCAGTTTTTTGTGTATTCTTCTAGAATGTTTATATTTAAATGAACAGATGTCATGTGTTGGTAATACTGGTAAATCCACTGCTGAAGTGCTAAAACATTAACTAGTCATAGTAAAGCTGTATATTCCTCCTAAATTGCATCTCCTTGGTGTTAAAAAGCAGAGAGATTACTTTGTTAACAAAGGTTCATCCAGTCAAGGCTATGGTTTTTCCAGTAGTCATGTACGGATGTGAGAGTTGGACTGTAAAGAAAGCTGAGCACCAAAGAATTGATGCTTTTGAACTGTGGTGTTGCAGAAGACTCTTGAGAGTCCCTTGGACTGCAGGGAGGTCCAATCAGTATATCCTAAAGGAGATCAGTCCTAGGTGTTCATTGGAAGGACTGACGTTGAAGCTGAAACTCCCAATACTTTGGCCACCTGATGCGAAGAGCTGACTCACTGGAAAAGACCCCGATGCTGGGAAAGATTGAGGGCAGGAGGAGAAGGGGACAACAGAGGATGAGATGGTTGTATGGCATCACCGACTCAGTGGACATGAATTTAGGTGGACTCCGGGAGTTGGTGATGGACAGGGAGGCCTGGCATGGGGTCGCAAAGAATTGGACACAACTGAGTGACTGAACTGAACTGAGTGTTACTTTTTAAGAGTTTTTTTTTTTTTTTTAAATACCACATATCTTTCCCTTTTAAAACTGCACTAGGAGATACTACTAACCACCAGGCCTCAGTTGTTGGGTCTTTAGGTTCATTCCAGTCTCTGGTTAAGGCTGCACATTAGACTCTAGAGAGATGTGACTGTGTTCTCCGGGATAATTTCCCAGGAGTGGAAACGCTGTGCAGTTTGTTTACCTTTTGTTCAGTGTTGAAAAGTCAGCCACCCAAGTCCCTGTATCAGCTTCTGCTCCCACAAATCGTGGGAATGCTGACTTCTCGCCTGCTCTTTGGTCACAATGTTACATTTCCTGCTGCTGATTATTTATATTCATGATGAAACTGGGTTTCTTCAAAAGTCTGAAGTCAGTTCAGTCGCTCAGTTGTGTCTGATTCTTTGCTTCCCCATGAACTGCAGCACGCCAGGCTTCCCTGTTCATCAACAACTCCCAGAGCTTGCTCAAACTCATCCATTGAGTCAGTGATGCCATGCAACCATCTCATCCTCTGTTGTCCCCTTCTCCTCTCGCCTTCAATCTTTGCCAGCATCAGGGTCTTTTCCAATGAGTCAGTTCTTCACATTGTGGCCAAAGTATTGGAGTTTCAGCTTCAGCATCAGTCCTTCCAATGAATATTCAGGACTATTTTCCATTAGGATGGACTGGTTGGATCTCCTTGCAGTCCAAGGGACTCTCAAGAGTCTTCTGCAACACCACAATTCAAAAGCATCAATTCTTTGCCGCTCAGCTTTATAGTCCAACTCTCACATCTATACGTGACTATTGGAAAAACCATAGGTTTGACCAGATGGACCTTTGTTGGCAAAGTAGTATCTCTGTTTTTAGTATGCTGTGTGGGTTGGTCAGAAAGCTGCTTATTAAAAGTCAGAAAGCTGCTTATTAAATGTTCATCCTGATGTTCCCTCTGTTGTCATTCCCTGAATCCAGGCTCTGGGATCCCATGGTAGTTGCAGCACTGAAGTAGAGAAGGACACCCAGGAGAAGATGACCATCCTTCAGACCTACTTCCGGCAGAACAGGGATGAAGTCTTGGATAACCTGTTGGCCTTTGTCTGCGACATCCGTCCAGAAATCCATGAGAACTACCGTATAAATGGATAAAGGCAGAAGAAAAGTGCCTATTCCGTGGATTGGCGTTTTGAATGCCTTCATGGAACATGAGGCTTCATTTAGCAAGGCTTGAGTTATATCTTATGAAAAGGCATTAAATTATTTCTGTATATTATATAGTAGGTACCTTCACTTTTTGCAGAATCGCCAACGTAGATTCTTTGTACAGGCTTGGAGCTTATCCAAAGATTGTATCTTTTTACCTCATATTTCTTAGAAATTTAATGGATGTATGTTGTCTGTTTTCTATGCCTTTTCACTCAAGCAGCATATTATCAACACTGACTTTTTCTTTCTTAGATAGTTTTTTAAAACCCAATTTTCTTAAGAAAGAAAGGGATTAAAACATTTTTTTCCCTAAGTCTTTCTTGAAGGTCAGGGGCTTTATCTATGAAAAAGTAGTAAATAGTTATTTGTAACCCATGTGAAACAGCAGCCAGCCTTAAAATAGTCCTTTCCAACTAAGGGTTAGAACAGTGGGTCCTAGTGTTGGCCTGCTCTTAGTTTCTTATTCACACTTACTAGATGGTAGAATTCACCAACTTGTTACACGTTACTACTTGTGTATTGATACTGTACTGCTAATCATTTAAAAGTAAAGACTTGTGCATTTTCCTCCTCTCAGCTGCATCTTCTTTGATAATGCAAAATGTGCTTTGACCCAGATGTTCTGCAGAATTTCACTCAGGAAGTTAGATTTGTACCTGTATCACACAGACATTTGCGTGTATACTGAGAAAATATTCATGGTATGCACCTTAGCAGGAAGGAGATCACTGGTGATTTCATCCAGCAGCTGTTTTGAAAAATAGCAATCAACTGGTAAGTCTGAAGTTTGCCTTTTCTCAAGAGCCCCCTGTCCTGGGACAGCCTTATATTTCTTTACAGGTGGGCTAAATGCTTGGTGTGGAACCTAAGGTAACTTCACACTAGCACTTAAGAATTAAATGCCTCCAACCCACTGTAATGGAGATGGTAATGGCAACCCAGTCCCGTATTCTTGCCTGGAGAACCCCCTGGACAGAGGAGCCTTGTGGGCTACAGTCCATGGGGTCACAAGAGTCGGACACAACTTAGTGACTACACCACTACCACCAACCCACTATAAGCTGATAGTCTTTGATGGGCAAGATAATTTTAGGTGAGGTGAGGTGAGGTGAAGTCGCTCAGTTGTGTCCGACTCTTGCAACCCCGTGGACTGTAACCTACTAGGCTTCTCTGTCCACGGGATTCTCCAGGCAAGAATACTGGAGTGGATTGCCATTTCCTTCTCCAGGGGATCTTCCCGACCCAGGGATCGAACCCGGTCTCCCACATTGGAGGCAGACACTTTAACCTCTGAGCCACCAGGGAATTTCTGGTAGGTGGAAACAATTGAAAGAATATCATTCTGAAACTACAGGAGAACTAGATGACCTTTTAAAAATGTGTTATTTTTGTTTACTCTGGATGGTTTGTTCTCTGGGCACCTCCGTCTCCAGTCGTTGGCCCCTTTTTATAGAGTTCCTCATAAGAACTTTCTATATGAGCTTTCCTAGTTTTTAGTGTTCAAGCATTCCAGTAACTGCCTGTCATGTGAGCAGTGCTGCCCAGATTGGGGGCCCCTCCTCTGCCTGCCTGACCTTGGTGGTCACGGGACATGGTCCTTCTCGAGCCGTTTTCTCTGCCTCCGTTTTGCAGCAGTGTGCTGCCTTCTTTCCAGTCTCTTGCTGGTTCCTCCCTTTTTCCTGAAGTCTTGTTCTTGGATGTCTCTACATCCATTTTCTTGTTGAGACCATCTACATTTCATGGCTTTAATATCATCTGTATTGAAGACCCAAATTTATATCTCCAACTTAACCTCCTCTGAACTCAGAATGCTCAGATTGCTTATTTGATGCTTTGCTTTGACATCTGATAAGCATCTCCACCCTAACTAATATGTCCCAAACGGTACCTGGATTTGTTAGGGCTGTAGTCCTGGTATGGTTAAGGAGAGCAACTCCAAGCCTCTACCTAACTGCAGATAACAGATTTCCCAAACTGGAGGGCCACCAAGGAGGAACGTCGTGTGTTCACTAGTTAAGACCTAGTATCTTCAACTTGGTGTCCACCAGTATCTTCACTCTGAATCTGTAGGGTTGTACTTAGCTGACTGCTTGACTGTTAACCTTCCAGTTAACCAGCTGAAGGTCACTAACATAGCGAGCAAAAGGGTTGTATTTCAGGCTCACAAGATCAGACATGATCAGAGCTTGGTGAGTGAACTGAGGGACAGGAACCTAAAGAGCCTGAAGAACTGAATGTAAAGTGAGCAGAAAAATACTTGGCTGTGAGGGAAGAGAGGAAAGGGGTGCCCAGTGGCTGATGGGGAAGGTGGTTTGAGGAAGGTGATGGCAGGTTTAAATGCTTGTGGGTGAGGGAACAGAAAGAGGAAGACTGGAGATGTTCCGGGTGGAGAGAGAGCCCCAAGGGGTCTGGAGGCCAGGAGACTGGCAGTCTTGGTTGTCAGCCTTGACTGTACCCAGCAAAAACGGTGCCTGCCCCTCCCAGGCAGTGGAACTGGTCTCTGGGAGCGGGGCCAGGGTCACATTTTTAAAGTTTCCCTTTGGAACTTCTTGGTGGTCCAGTGGTTAAGACCCCGCACTTCTGATGCAGGTGGTGTGGCTTTGATTCCTGGTCAGGGGACTAAGGTCCCACGTGCCAGCTGTGAGGTGTGACCAAAAATAAATTTCCCTTTGGAGGTGTGACTTGAGAAACTAGCATCTAGTAGGTTCTTCAATCTCAAAAACAGGCAGATGTGTTGGTTCTGATGTAGAATGAACCTCAAGACACATGCAGAACTATGTGTGGTTTGTTCTCATCGAGCATGAAAAGCTAAACACGCCTACATTTCCATATGCAGAACGTATGACTGGTGGTTAATAGCGACTATCAGAAGGTCTCAGCTGTGGGAGAGTTACTTTTAGTACACTTACCTATTGTGTTCAGCAGTGTCCTTGACCTGTAGTACCCCTTCAGTATAATGACCAAACATACCTCCAGACATTGTCAGATGTCCCCTGGGGGCAAAACCTCCCAGCTGACAACCACTTAACGACAGCAGAGATACTGAACGACAGCAGAGATACTGAACGTACCACATGATTCCTGGGACGTTGGAGGCACTCAACAAGTATTTTCTAAAATTTGCTTTTCATCCTTGATTATGTGTTTAATAATAGCTCTTAATGGTATGGATTGGATGTTCTCTGAAGTCTCGATGGCTTAATACAACAAAGATTTAGTTTTTATAACTGATACAGGTTGGGGGACCAGGCAGCTGTCCTCCATATGGTGACACAGTGATTCAGATTACTTCCACTACATGTATCATTTTAGCACATGGTTTCCATAATCTCTGAGACAAGGGAAGAAAAAGTTATCAAACAAGCAGCTCTATGCTTTGGTCCTGAAATAATATGTAACAGTTGTTTTCAGCTCATTTATACATGTCAGTCCCAGGAGCCAACCTGCTAGGGAGGCTAAGAAATAACCAACCTGTAGTTATTTGGTGAACTCTCTGCTACAGATACTAACAGTAGCTTTCTCCATGCCAGCTAGTGACCATGTGAATTATCAGTGAGCAGTAATATTTTGAAAGACATCTTTTTCCTCTTGAGTAGGCCTGAACAGTGGGTTTAAAATATTCAGTAAACCATGTTGTAAACAAATGCGCTGTTGCGCAGACTGCGTTCCACTTGTGGCACACAGGCTGAGTAGATATAGCACAATTCTTAAGGGTCCTAGGATTTCTAGAATGGTCAATGAACACTGGCTTCAACTTCAAGTCACCAGCTGCATGAGTTGCTAATGAGAGAGAAGCCGTCCTTCGGAGGATCTGAAGCCAGGCACTGGCCTCTCTCTGGCTATGAAAGTCTGAGGCGGCATCTTCCTCCAGCAAAAGGCTGTTCTGTCCACGCTGAGTGTCTGGTTAGTGTAGACACCGTTACCTTAGCCATATCTTCTACATAATTGGCTACAGCTTCTACATCAATTCATATATCATGGAGATGGCTTCCTTCCTTAAGCCGCGTGAACAAATCTCCACTAGCTTCAAAGTTTTCTTCTGCAGCTTCCTCACCTCTGTCATAACTTCACAGAATTATAGAGTGAAGGCCTTGCTCTGGATTAGGTTTTGGTTTAAGGGGATGTGGCTGATCTATCCAGACCACTCCCAGCTTTCTCCAGGGAATTCCCTGGTGGTTTAGTGGTTTGGACTCCACTTCCACTGCAGGGGTACCCGGGTTTGATCCCTGGTTGGGGAACTAAGATCCCGAAAGCCACGTAGTCAATTAAAAAAAGAAGCAACATTCTCCAATTAGCAGTAAGGCTGCTTTGTTTTCTTGTCAATTCGTGTGTTCATTGGAATAGCACTTCTCATTTTTTAAAGAACTTTCTCTTTGCATTCACAACTTGAAAACTGGCACAAGAGGCCCACCTTTGGGCTGTCTTGGCTTTTGACACGTCTTCCTTACTAATCTTAATCATTCCTGGGTTTTGACTTAAAATGATAGACATGCAACTCCCCCTTTCATGTGAATACTTAAGAGGCCACTGTAGGGTTATTTACCTGCCTAATTTCAATATTGTGTCTTGGGGAATAGAAAAGTCCAAAGAAAGGGACAGAAATGGGGAACACCTGTTCAGTGGAACCATCAAGACACACATTTATTAGTTTGGCCATCTTATATGGGCCTGGTTCTTAAACCTCCCCCCCAAAACAACAGTAACATCAGAGATGATCACCGTAACAAATATCATAATAACAAGTTTGAAATACTATGAGAATTAGCAAAGTGTGACACAGACATGAAGTGAGAAAATGCTATTAGAACAATGGTGTCAATGGACTTGCCCGACACAGAGTTGCCACAAGCCTTCAATTGGGGAATAAAAGGCAATATCTGAAGCTCAGAAAGATGAAGCCCAATAAAAAGAGAGGTATCTTGTGGGCAGATCTTTAGGAGCGGGAGAAGCACATTGTTGACTGAAAGATTTGGTCAGTTATTCAGGGAGAGAATGCTGCCGAATCATGTCAACATCTATCTTTGGCTTTTAAGAAATTTCAAATTACACTCACTGGCTCCTGGGTCAAGTGTGAATTGAAGGCCATGTCTGTGGAGATGGGGATGAATGGGCTTGGAGAATCGGGGCAGACAATTTTTTTTTTTTTTTTTTGAAAATAACAGATGACAGCTGTTGAAGACAAGAATAGAAGAGAAACTAGGCTGGTGGTTCTGAGATCATGATTGGGTTGTCTACCATGTCTTACAGGGTTTTTAAAATTATGAAGCCGGGACAGTTGAAATTTCTAGTTAAAAGCGAGGTCACCTTCAATTGCCTTTCCCTCCTCTCTTTCCCAACCAGATGCCAGTCCTCCCTTTTCAGGCCCTGGCCCACCTTGTTCCCTTTGTACCTGTCCGTGCACTTGCCTTTTTACCCACAGTGTTGAGACAGATACCTGACCCTGTGGGTGACTGGCAGCCTTATGACGAAAATTCAAAGTATCTCTTCTGGTTTTGACCCAGTTTCCTGACAGATAGCATATGACTTGTCTAACTATCTGCACACTGCTGACAGGGCTGGTGGTGTGTTTAGTCCCAAGCTCTCACATGCATATCTTGTAGCGGAGAACTCACTGAGAGATGTGACTCCAGGATCTAGAATCAGTGTAGTGGAGCCAGGAGCAATAGAACTTTCTGTGGGACTTGGCTTGTGGAAATACTTTTTTCAGAGAGCTCTAATGAGTGGCTAAGCCTAAGACTTGAACCTAAGTCTGTCTGACGTCCAGCCTGAATTGCTGTATGATTTAGATCAGTGTGTTTAGGCCACAGCCGTGTTTCAAGCAGTGCATTTCTAAAAGAGAAAGTCAGTGACTACAACTGGTAGACCAGTCCCAAAACCAAGATCTAACTTTTGATCTTTGCCTTTTTACTTCTCTCACGGCTCTGAGGTGCTCTCCTGTGCTGTCTGCTGCCACACATGAAAATTCTGCCAGGCTGAGAAGTTCCTTCTTGCTTCACCAAAGTTGCCAGATAGTTGGCAGCAGGCCTTCAGACATGGGCCTGTAACTCTCACCCACATTACGGAACGAATGGGGCAAGTGCTGAGTAAGGGTGGCTTTGGCTGGGGTTTGTGGTTATTTGGATTTATCTGTAGTTGAAGCCCTGATGATTTCATTCATAGCCATTCATTCACCAGTTCAGATACGTGTAACCCTACTGGGGACCCGCTGTTAAGCACAGGCAGAAACAGCCCTGTGCTCCAAAGGTTGATTCTCTTTTGGGAAAGGGCATCTTGAACAATGACCATAGTGTGTGCTAGGTGTGGCCACAGATTGAGTAGGAATGACTATGAGAACAGGGGACTGGCCTTGGCTCAGGACAGGAAAGGGCTCCTAGAAGAAGGGCCCTTTCGGCTGAGGTCTGAGAACACATCAGTTAACCAGGCCAGGAAGTGGGGATGAGGTTTGAGGCATCTCTCCCAGAAGGAGAAAGATGGCAACCATTGAGAACCGAAACAGCACGGGTGTAGGAGGAACTGAGAGATGGGTCAGTGTTCTTGGGGCTTAGGGTTTTCAGAGGTTATTAGTCAACTTTCACTGGATTTCACTGGATTTTGGACTTCCCAGGTGGCTCAGTGGTAAAGAATCCGCCTGCCAATGCAGGAGACAAGGGTCATGGGTTTGATCCCTGGGTTAGGAAGATTCCCTGGAGGAGGAAATGGCAGCCCACTCAGTATTCTTGCCTGGAAAATCCTGTGGACAAAGGAGCCTGGCAAGCTACAGTCCATGGGGTTGCAAAGAGTTGGACGTGATTAAGCATTCATGCACTGGATTTCATTCATCTTTCTCCATTCTCCATGGAGCCCCGTTCCGTCATACCGGAGTGCCAGGACTTGCCATGTGCCATGGTTTTGCAGATGCAAAAGAACTGCCCAGAAATTCAGTTCACTTTTACTGAGCACTTCCTGCTAAGCACCTCACCATTTAATTCTTAAAACCTCTCTATTTAGCAGATATTCGGAGCTCAGAGAGGGGAACTGGCCCGTGCAAGTTCACACGCCAGTGACTGGTGGAGCCTAGTCAGACAGTTCCAAAGGGTCATGTCTTTTGTGCCTCCCTAGCAAAGGAGATGATGTGTCAACATAGAAGTTCAAGCTGGAACAACAAGCAGTGAGAATGTGCAGAGTGAAGGTCGCCGGGCAGAAAGTGCAGGAGGACGGTATCTGGCTTCGTGGAGAAGACAGGCCTCGCTGGAGTGGCAGGAGTGAGCTAGACGGTGACCAGGCAGTCCAAGGTTCCCTTTCAATATCTTATCAGCAGCAGGTAGGGAAGCTCCAGCATTCCATAACTCTTGCTCTCATGTCCCTACATTGTGCTTAAAGAAATTACGCAAAATAAACATCTTGGATCTCGTATGTCTTGCTCAGTGGTGCCCAGAACAATGCGTGCCACTCAGCACACACCTGATGTCTATCCATTGATGAATAAACCAACGAACTTCATTTTTAGTAGCCTGCTTCCTGGATCCTTACCTGCCTGGTGAATGAGGGCAGCATGGCTGCTTCATCCCTCAGTCACTGCTCATGTCTCCAGGCACTCCTTTGCCTCTGGCAGAGCCCAAAGCCAACTAGGTCCTGAGATCTGAGAAAGTGAAGTCACTCAGTCTTGTCCCACTCTTTGCTATCCCATGGAGTATAGCCTACCAGGCTCCTCTGTCCATGGGATTTTCTAGGCAAGAATACTGGAGTGGGGTGCCATTGCCTTCTCCAGGGGATCTGAGAGGTGATCTGAGAGGCCCTTAGCAATCTGGCAGTATCTGTTGAAATTAAAATTGCAGCTGACTCAGCAAGTCCACTTGTAGATATGCAGGCTGTGGCATGCACACAGCACGGTGGCTACAACCGTGTGCGGAAGGCAGTGAGGAAGAGTGGGGACCCCCTACATGCCCCCGCTGGTGAGAGGCAAGGGAAAAACAGCTCTGCTCCTACAAAAGAGAGCTTCCCTGGTGGCTCAGCTGGTAGAAAATCTGTCTGCAACGCAGGAGACCACTTGTAGCACAGGAGACGCTGGCTCAATCCCTGGGTCTGGAAGATTCTCTGGAGAAAGAAATGGCAATCAACTCCAGTATTCTTATCTGGAGAATTTCAGAGACAGAGGACCTGGTGGGCTACAGTACATGGGGTCACAAAGAGTCTGACTGAGTGATTAACACACACCTACAAAATACGGAAGTGTCTTATGTACCCCCTTAAAAACAAACCAGACAGAACGGAGTGTTCTGGAATGAGGTGAATGCCAAGGAACTCAGCTGAAAGAAAAAGCAAAAAAATAGAACAGATTCCCTTTTGTGTAAATGCAGTGTATCCCATCCGTCCATAAGCTGTCTACAGAAACCTCAGGGAAAGAAGAGTTTTCACTGTTCAGTCACTCAGTCACGTCTGACTCTTTGCGACCCCATGAACTGTAGCATGCCAGGCCTCCCTGTCCATCACCAACTCCCAGAGTTCACTCAAACTCACTCACGTCCATAGAGTCGGTGATGCCATCCAGCCATCTCATCTTCTGTTGTCCCCTTCTCCTCCTGACACCAATCCCTCCCAGCATCAGAGTCTTTTCCAATGAGTCAACTCTTTGCATGAGGTGGCCAAAATACTGGAGTTTCAGCTTTCGCATCATTCCTTCCAAAGAACACCCAGGACTGATCTCCTTTAGGATGGACTGGTTGGATCTCCTTGCAGTCCAAGGGACTCTCAAGAGTCTTCTCCAACACCACAGTTCAAAAGCATTGATTCTTCGGCTTTTCACTGTGCTGCTGCTGCTGCTAAGTCGCTTCAGTCATGTCCGACTCTGTGCGACCCCATAGACACCAGGCTCCCCCGGCTCTGGGATTCTCCAGGCAAGAACACTGGAGTGGGCTGCCATTTCCTTCTCCAATGCATGAAAGTGAACAGTGAAAGTGAAGTCGATCAGTCGTGTCCGACTCTTAGCGACCCCATGGACTACAGCCTACCAGGCTCCTCCATCCGTGGGATTTTCCAGGCAAGAGTACTGGAGTGGGGTGCCATGGCTTCTCCGGCTTTTCACTGTAGACCCCTTGAAATCCCGAGTGATGGAGGTGGGGTGCTGGCCACTGTCATGGGTCCTGCAGTTATGTACTTTTCACACAGATTATCTCGTTAAAGCTTCACACAATCCCATGAAACAGTAGAATTTGCTTTTGTTTTTAACAGAAAACTAAGGTTCAGAGAGGGAAAACTACACTCAAGATGATCTAAAAATCGGAGACACTTGGCTGAGCGCTCAGGGAGCCTGATCCCCAAAAAGATGCTCTGAATACAACGCAAATGTAATTTTTCCTTAAAAAACAAGTCCCTGAGGAATTTCTGGTTCCCAGTATTGCTTCATCCACTGGGTCCCATGATTGTCAGACGCGGGCTGGACCTCAAAGGCAAGCCGCTGCTCTCAGGATTCGGGGACCTAGCGAGGCTCAGAGCTGGGCAGAAACTCATCCCGGCCGGGATCTGGTCTCCGCACCCCACCTCCCCGAAAGCCCCAGAAGCAACGCACATGCGAGCGCGGAGGCGCTTCCCCGCGTCCTGGGAGGGAGCCCGGCTGATGAAAGGTAGCTCCCAGCTCGGCTCCGACGCGAACCGGCTTCCCTCTAGGCCCAGAGGCGAGCCCGGCGGGCGGCTCCTCCCGGTGGGGTGACCGCGCGGGGCCGGCCCGGCCCGGGGGCGGGACTCGGGAGGGCGACGCGGGCGGCAGGCGGGGCGCGGGCGGCCGTGCCCGAAGGCTGCGGCGCGGTGGGGCGGCGGTGCCCACGACCTTCCGCGTCCCCGGGGGCCGGTGGTGCGGCCGGCGGCGGTGGTGGCGCGGACGGGTGAGTGTGCGCGGGCCCGGGGCGCGCGCCCCTGTGTCGGCGCGGGCGCGGGCGCGGGCGCGGGCGCGGGCGGCCGCGAGTCCAGGTTTCAGCCGCGCGCCGCCTGGGTGCCCCGGTCCTGGCCTGGTGTAGGAGCCGAGGGCTGAGTTTGGGCCCCATTTCCCCTCGTTGTGCGTGGGAGCTGCTCATCGGGTGCCCTTGTGAGGGGGCAGGGGAGGGCGAGAGGGGCGTGGGGCTGATTTCGGGGGTGGAGGGAGGCCCAGGGCAGCAGTCCCTGGATCAAGACTCTGCTGCCCCAGGCCGCGGCCAAAGGTGGCCGAACATCCCCTGCCCGAACGAGCTCGGTTTCTTTGTGGTTCCATCCCCCAATCTGGCTCCTTGACCTTGGATGGTTCACTTTCGTTTCTGGTTCTTAATTTTCTCACGTGTAAAATGGAGAGCTTGGAGCCATTGTCTCTGAAGGCTTTTCCACCCCAAAACTTCTGACAGAGCCTCCGTCATGGCCCCTTGTTGGGACTTTCCAGTTTAATAAAACAAATCTTGACTTGTAAAAGCTACACACACACACACACACACACACACAACTTAGGGAGGCGCATGGGGCTCTTCTGGGGATGCTAGGCACTCAGTGTCTGCAGAAATGGAGATTTTTGCAGAGGTTTGCTACCCAACTCAGAAAGATGGATAATTGGAAGGTCTGGTTAAATGGAATCAGCAAGGGGAGTTAGGAAGCTGGGAGTGGATGGCCAGTTAAGTTTGAGGAACTTCAGGGGCTGGGCTCACTCCCTGCCTGCCTCTGTCCTGGTGTCTGACCTTCCCCCACCCCCCCAACCCCGCTTGTCCCGTTAGGGCTAGTGCAGGGCTGGGGCGGGGGGGTGGCAGCTCAGAATACGCTAATGGGTGATGGGTCGGCACCTGCCCTTGGCCAGTCTTGCCAACACCCCTCCTGCCCTCTGCAGCCTCCAGTTTGGATGAGAGGCTACAGGGTGAGAGCAGAGGCCGCCTTGATTGGCCCCCATCCTACCGTCTGGTTTGTACCTCTCCCTACTTGGCAGTTCCTTCTCTCCCTCCACCTTTGCCAAGCCAGGGGCCTCCTTCCGAGCTCTGAAAAGCCTCCAGAAGTCTTCCCTCAATCCAAGGTACTGCCCGCTCCCTCTGCCTGCCTTCTCTGATCATTGTCTGTTTCTTGTTTCTCTGAGTTTGTCTTTTCTACCAGATGGTGGTACCCATCAGAGAGTGCCGAACAAGGACTCGAGATTTTATTGCTGGCTTTATAGTCTAGAAAGCACAGGGCCTGGCACTAGAAAATTCTTAGGGAGTGTCTATGGAGTAAAAGTAATCATTGGTATGTTCTGTTTTGCCCTGTCCTGCTCTCAAGTGATTTAAGTTTGAATTCTTTAAGCCTCACAACAACCTGGTTGAATTATTCCCATGTACATGTGAAGAAACTGAGGCAGGGCCAGTCACTTGCTCCAGGTCATTCACGTGGGAAGTGGCAGGACTGTGCAGGTTGCTTTTCTCCATTACACTAAATAGCCTACAGGTGTGTGACTTCTCCTGGTTGGGACTTTGTGGGAGGCTAATTGGGCCAACTAGGGTAATGGGGATTTCTTCCCAAAGACACTGTCTGATTGTGGGATTCTGCAGCTAATGAACCTTCCGCACTGTCTGGAAGGCTGTCTGGGCAGCTCCAGCTTGTGGCTGGTCCCTTCTGCCTGGAGGAGGGACAGGGGGCTCCTGGGCCCCACAAATGTTTCTGAGATTCCAGTATAGCCTTTCTGGGAAACAGGTTCCTAGCTAGGATGTCCCTGGGTTCCTGGTCTGGATCATAGATCCAAGGATTCTCTTTGTTTCATAGGCCTTGGACCCAATCAGATGGAGCAGAACCTCGTTTATCGCCAAGTGCAGGGTAGACATCCTTGGGCTGTTTTCATGCCTCTTGGGGGTACCAGGGAAGAGGAAGGAAGTAAGGGGCAGTATGTTTGACTGATATTCAGCAGTGTTTGGGAGTGCCTACTGTGCGCCAGGCTTGGGGAGATGGTGCCTGCCCTCCCACAGCTTGGCAGCTCAGATGCCAACTCGAATGTGTTGCTAGGTCACACTTGGGAGGTGCAGTCTCCTTTCACCCACTCTTTTTAAGTCAGTTTAAGGAAGAGGCTCAGCCATAGCCAAACCTGGGTTCTGAGGTTCAGAGATGTGGGAACGACGGGCTTGGATTCTGGAGCTGGATGCCCTGGTTCATCTCCAGTCCCCACAGCTCCCAGCCACCCCGCTTTGGGTGGGTCACATCACATCTTTGACTCGCAGTTCTATCTCCGGGGAAATGGGAAAAACTTGTGAGGAAATGGGCCTGATGGTGAGCAGGATACTGGATGCCACACTTGTATTTCTTTGTGTTGCCCCACAGCAGCTATGCCAGGCTAGCCTCCCTGCACCCATTTTGCAGGTCAGGTCAGCAAGGCTCGGGGAGCTAAGAACCTTGAGAGTGGATGTCCCAGAGCACGTGCGGGTTGAGTGAAGGTTCACCTCTAGGTCCTTTGGTGCTGAAGTCCTTGCTCTTTTCTTTTCATAACATTTTGTTGCTTTGTATAAACAAGGCTGCCTGTGATAAACAGACCTATCCTCTACTTATCCAGGAAGGGAAATCCTAGATGCCTGAGAGTGGGGTCTGGTCAGCTCAAGAGTTCCCTGCGGCTCCTGGATGTGTCTGTGCTGGAGAAAATCCAAGACCAGAGGGAAGTTCTCAGCCCAGGCCTTGGAGGCTTCTGGCTCCTCCTATTCATTCCCTCTGAGAACGTTCCTTAGCCTGATCAACGAGACCACAGTCCGAGGAAAGACTATGGGTGGCTCTCCTTGGCCTGGTGATGGCTTTGGCCTTGGGAGTCTGAGGAAGCTGGCCAGCCCAGGACTAGGCCTGAAGTTATTTCTCGTGATGTTGTTGTTTTCTGAAGGCAGGCGAAGCTGAGCTGGCTGCTCCAGGATGAACCGCGGCTCCGCGAAGGGGAAGTAGGAGTCCTGCTGGTGCTGCTATGGCGTGTGAACCGCAGATGGACCCCGGCGGGGCGGCCGGCCCCTTGCCCACCTCCTCCCCTGGCTGGAGTCCCTTGCCTGGTGGAAGCCCTGCTGGCTGGGGGCAAGGTAGGGTCATGACTCTTAATTCCTTCCTCCTCTACCCCCTGCCCCCTAGGATGCTGAGCTGGACTCATGCTTGAGGAGAGGTGAGTGGAAGGGCCCCGAAGTGGCTGAGATAAGGGTGGGCATCCCGGGGATGTGTTTCCAGGCATTTCTGTCATTGCTACTTACTCTCTCTGTCACCGAATTCCTTAGCTTGCCCTCTGCTAGGATGCTATAGCTCCCTAGCACTTCTCCTTGCCTCTTCCATTGTCTCTTCGTGGCGTCTCAGAGAGGTTTTTAAAAATGCACAGCCTTTCTGTTTCCATTTCTGTTTCAGCATTTCCCATTGGGCTAAGCATGAAGATCTATCACTCACCAGCTTGCAAGGCCTGCCTTAAAGGCGCCTGCTGCCCCGGCCATGCTGCCCTGCCCTGGGACCTTTGCACATGCTGTCCATTTTGCATGTTATGCCCTTTCCCTGTCTCCTTTCCCCTGCATTATTTCCTTTCATCCTTCAGAGCTCAGTTTAGATATCCCTTCCATGCGGAATCCTCCCTTGATGGCCCAGCCTAAGCCAGACCCTCTGATATATCCCTGCTTCTCCCTATGGCACTTAGCAGTTTGTAATTAAATTAACTCCCTGTGTAATAACATGTTGAATGTCCAGCTTCCTAAGTAAAATGTAAGCTGCTTGAGGGTAGAGGCTCTATATTGCTTTGTTCATCTCTGTGTCTATAGTACCTAGCACACAGCTTGGCACATAGTCAGTTCAGTTCAGTCGCTCAGTCATGTCCAACTCTTTGTGACGCCATGACCGCAGCACACCATCACCAATTCCCGGAGTCCACCCAAACCCATATCCATCGAGTCAGTGATGCCATCCAGCCATCTCATCCTCTGTCGTCCCCTTCTCCTCCTGCCTTCAATCTTTCCCAGCATCAGGGTCTGTTCCAATGAGTCAGGTGGCCAAAGTATTGGAGTTTCAGCTGCAACAGCAGTCCCTCCAATGAATACCCAGGACTAATCTCCTTTAGGATGGACTGATTGGATCTCCTTGCAGTCCAAGGGACTCTCAAGAGTCGACTTCTCCAACAGAGTTCAAAAGCATCAATTCTTCAGTGCTCAGCTTTCTTTATAGTCTAACTCTCACATCCATACATGACTACTGTAAAAACCATAGCCTTGACTAGATGGACCTTTGTTGGCAAAGTAATGTCTCTGCTTTTTAATATGATGTCTAGGTTGGTCATAACTCAATAAGTATTTTGAATGAATGAATTAATGAATGAATGAGTGGCTGGGCATAGGCAAGTGGAGATGGCACTTTGTATTGTGGCTGGTTTCTTAGATGATTTCAAACTTAAAAACAAGGGTTCCTTTTATGTCTCCTGTTATTAGGAAAGCAATTCACACATACACGCATACCAGTAGAATGAAATAGAATGGAATAATTTGCCTTCAGCTCTTTGAAGACATTGCTCCACTGGTTTTTGGCAAGCCAGTTCTTGCCCCTTTATAGGAAATAGCTTTCTGTATGTGCACACACACACACACACACACACACACACGCACACACACACACTTGTACACACACATGTTTCTTGGTAGCTTTTCAGATCCGTTTTTTTAGCTTAAGTGGGAAAGGATTTTTAAGTGGAGGACTTACAGTTCTCACTTTAAGAAAGAGATGAGAGAGGTTATTGCCAAGAATCCAGGAATTCATGGCTTGAAAGGGAAACAGAGATACCATCACTGTGAAAAGTCTTTGCATTGCTCAGGCAAACACTGTCCACAGAGTGCAAAGAGCCAGGCTAGGGGAGCAGGTCACAGTCTCCAAGCCTGAGATCCAGATCAGTGTGGGTTTTCCACCCTGCGCTGTGCGGTGAAGGGCTAGTCTGAGACTCCTGCAGCACAGCTGCCTGCCTTTCTGTGCTCCTCTTTCTTTTCACTTCTTCTCTTTCTTACTTTCATTTCCCCTGGTAGCACCAGCCAAGCTGGTTCTCCTTTCAGAGGCCCTGTTTCCTTTCCCATAGTAATCGTTTTCCACTTTCTAGGGCTCTTGTGGGAGACCCCGGTTCGATTCCTGGATTGGGAAGATCCCCTGGAGAAGGGATCGGCTACCCACTCCAGTATTCTTGGGCTTCCCTGGTGGCTCAGATGGTAAAGAATCTGCCTGCAATATGAGAGACCTGGGTTTGATCCCTGGGTTGGGAAGAACCCCTGGAGGAGGGCATGGCAAGTATTCTTGCCTGAAGAACCGCCCTGGACAGAGGAGCCTGGTGGGCTACAGTCTATGGCTATGACTGAGTGACTAAGCGCAGGGCTCTTAGAGGATTAAATGGAATCAGAACTGTGACCCTGAGACTGTGGCTACTGCATAGGAAGGGCTCAGTCCCGGAAACTATTCATATTTTATTTTATTCTATTTTTACTTCAGCCCTTATCTCTTTTTTATCTGTTTTCTCTCATTTACTTATTTTAAAATCTAATTTTATAATTTTGCCTTTTCATATTTTATTTTTATGAAATCCTTTCTGGAACAAGGTGTGGGAAGATAAAACCGATACAACTAAACCAGTGTGGCTTTATGGTAACTTAGGCGCTCTGACAAGCTTTTAAATGATGACAACCATAGCAGCCAGTTATTCAGCACTCATTTTACACTAAGGATATCATCATCCTCTAAGGGGATGGCCAGGAAGTAAATTGCTTCTTCAAGGTTTCTCTGTTAGTGAGAGGCTCACTTATAATTTGAACCCCAAACCATCTAGCGTGTGCTTCCCCCACTTCATTCATACGTGAAACATTTATCTAGTACCTGTTCTATACTTGGCACTGAACCCAGTTCAAGGGGATTCAGTGTTGTGTAAAACCCACGTGGGAGTAATATTGTTTGGATGGAGACAGTGGACTGATTGAGTAACTGGGTGCACATGTACTCATCTTCAGTGAGCATAAAGGAGAAGGGCAGTGATGGGCAGGTTTATCAGACAGATTTGACCTAGCAAGAGTTTAGAGCATCAAGGAAGACTCCCTGGGAAAGGGCTTAATGAACTGGAACACAAATGATGACTGGGATCTAAGGGAGTGATGCCAGGGGGATGTGCTCTAGGGAGAGAGCGGGAAGAGCATATGCAAAGGCCCTGGGGTGGGAGAGAACACTGCATGTCCAAGGAACAAAGGAGGCTGGAGCGGAAAGACGCAGAATGAGGCTGAGCCTTCAAGTTGAGTTTGGCAGGAGGCTAGTTCTTCTAAGGACTGGGGGAGTATGGTAACGAGGTTGGTTTTCTTCAGAGCACTGGGAAGCTATTGAAAGTTACTATTTTTTTAAAGATTTATTCGTTTATTTTTGGTTGAGCTTGGGTGTTCATTCCGCGTGCGGGCTTTCTCGAGTTGAGGGGTTGGGGGCTACTCTCTAGTTGCGGTGCGCGGCCTTCTCACTGCAGTCTTCTCTTGCTGCAGAGCATGGGCCCTAGGGCACGGTAGGCTTCAGTAGTTGTGGCACACGGGCTTGGTTGCCCCACGGCATGTGGGATCTTCCAAGACTAGGGATCCAGCCCGAGACCCCTGCATGGGCAGGCAGATGCTTCCTCCCTGGACCACCAGGGAAGGCCCTTGTTGTACTCAGAGGATCCATATCATTTGATTTGCGCCTGGTTGCTGTGTGAATGCACTGTGAGAGGAAGAGCAGTTGGAGAAGCCAGTTAGGAGACAGGGGTACCGGGAGAGGTGACGGGAGCCTGGGCGAGGGTTGTGGGGAGGATGCCGAGGGGTGCATGGAGCTGGGAGAGATTTTGTTGGGCCCAATTGGCAGGGCCCAGGGATGGACTGGGTGAGGGGGTGGAGTAGCGATTGAGAGGGTGGGCAGGAATCCCCAGGAAGGTGGAGATTTAAGACTCCAGTATTGCCCAGAGCTGGGCTCTGTGCCAGTAGATAACATGTTTGTGGTTTAACCCCTTCAGTCCTGCTCCTCTTCTGAGCAACAGCTACAGAAAATGTGCTGAAATATTCAGCTTCCATCCTCGAGCGGCTTAACTCTGGGATCCTAGCATCTCAGGGCTCGGCCAGCCCCAGCTTTGCCCTGGCTGCTCACCGGTGGCTCCTGGGGCCTCATAGGTGAGAGAAGAGCTCAGTCCTTTCCTTCAGTTTCTCTGCTCAGAAGGGAAGTAGGTGTGGCTTCTTTCTGCTGCCATTCCTCCCTGGGCCTGAGGGGATTGCCTCACTCTGGCTCCTGGGCTGGCTTCCCTGCAGAGTTGCAGGGCAAGAGTGAGAAGTTGTGATAAGCCTGAGTTGATGTGCTTTTGAGGTACTACTTTCACAAAATTCATGCTTTTGAAATGTCAAATGAGTGCTGATATACTGGGGAGGGCTTGCCAATAAGTTAGTGGATTAGTTTTCTGTGGTTATTGTAACAGTGACTACTAACAGGGGCTTAGAAAATGCAGTTATCCTCTTACAGTTGTGTAGGTTAGGAGTCTGACACTGGCCTCACTGAGCTCAGATCATGAGATCAGCACGACTGTGTTAGGAAGCTCCAGGAGAGACTGTTTCCTTTTTCTTTCCCAGCGTCTAAAGGCTGCCCGTATGCCTTGGCTCCTGAAGCCTTTTGCCACTTTAAAGCCAGAGGTGTTCCATCTCTTTGTACTTTTCTTCCGTAGTCACAGCCCTCCTGGCTCTTCTGCCGCCTCCCTCTTCCACTTTTAAGGATCCTTGTGATTGCAGTGGGCCCCTCCCCAGATTATCTGGGCTTCCCTGGTGCCTCAGAAGGTAAAGAATCTGCCTGCAATGCAGGAGCCTGGGGTTTGATCCCTGGGTCAGGACGATTCCTCTCGAGAAGGGAATGGCTGCCCACTCCAGTGTTCTTACCTGGAGAATCTCATGGACAGAGCCTGGTGGGCTACAGCCCATGGCGTCACAAAAAGTTGGACATGAATGAGCAACTAACACTTTCCACTTCACCCAGATAACTTAGGAATCTCCCTATTTCGGGCCCTATTAGACACTTACTTTTACCTGCAGCCTTCATTGGAAGGTTTGAGGATGGCGAGTCCTTCCTTGCCATGCGAATGTTCTCAAGGCCGGAGGAGGTGATGCCATCAAGGTCTGGGTTCACCCTCAGTCCTTGTCGCTTAGCCACATGAAGCGTCTGTGTGCTTTCAGAGCTCCGCAGCGGCCAGGTCCTTACGGTGCTCCGGATCGACAATACCTGTGCGCCCATCTCGTTTGACCTGGGAGCTGCCGAAGAGCAGCTGCAGACCTGGGGTATTCAGGTGAGTGCTGACTGTATTGAATCCTTATTACTTTTTCTCCCATCCACCCATCAATCCACCTATCTGTCATCTTATCTATTCTAGCATTCTCATTATTTACCACATTTTTTTTTTTTACTGGTTCATTCATTGTCTTTTTAAAATCCTATTTTTACTTTTCTATCTTATATTGGGGTATAGTTAATTAACAATGTTGTGATAGTCTCAGGTGAACAGTGAAGGGACTCAGCCAGACACAAGCATGTATCTCTCCCACCACCCCCGCACCAGACTCCGCTCCCATCAATGCTGCTGCATGTTATTGAGCAGAGTTCCGTGTATGATACAATAGGTCCTTGTTGGTCATCCATTTTAATCACATAGCAGTGATTCACAACATCTTTTTTAAGCACCTACCCTGTGCTTGATATGCCAATTAATTCACTTAATAGGTGTGTGTTTGGGGGTGTCTGCCCTGTGCTGGGCACTTAATCACAGCTGCTCCGTGATTACTACAGAGGTGACTAGGTCCCCGTGCCTGGGTCACACACTGGGGTTTTTGTGCAAATGAGAAGACCTAATGCTCGAGGAACACTTGCAATGGCTCTGGCACATAGTAAATGTTCAATAAATTGTGGCTCTTAAGTTCCCACAGGTGTGATTCTCACTCTTCTCATATCCTTTAGAGTGATGAGGTCTTGATCATCACTGCCCGGGATGGATTATTTATGGATAAGGAAGCTACAATGCTAATTTTACCCTGAAGACTTGAGAATTTACTCCTTTAACACTGAATTGTATTATGGTTTAAAACATTTTAGCACCATTAAAGGGAAACGTTCCAAGTTGACAGTACTCACCCCACATCAGCATGACAGCTGGTTTTCCTTCCCATGCTTCCTTTCAGCCTTTGTACAAAAGGACATTTTCCTTAAACAGTTGTCTTCAGATGGGGTTTTCTTCACTGGTGAACAGTTTGCATATTGTTCTACCATGCTCCTATCATCTCTAATGATTAAATTCTGTGTTCTTAAGCAGTCCATTCTCGTAAGACCTTTATGCTCTAGGGTGTTTTGCTCGGGCAGAAAGATGTGAGTTTTCAGTATCTTGGACTGTATTAATAGTTGTTGATGTAGTTTGATACTAATACTTGTGTATCAAGTGTTCACTTTGGAAGTGGCCCTGGGCTTGTATAAGCAGATAGTTACAGATACCTATCTAATTGTATAAGCAGATAGTTACAGATATCCATCTAAGTAAGAGAACGACTCTGTGTGTAGTCTGTGCTGTGCTTAGGCTCTCAGTCGTGTCTGAGTCTTTGCAACCCCATCGACTGTAGCCTACCTGGTTATTCTGTCCATGGGGATTTTCCAGGCAAGATACTGGGGTGGGTTGCCATGCACTCCTCCAGGGGATCTTCCCAACCCAGAGATCGAACCCAGGTCTTCGGCATTGCAGGCAGATTCTTTACCATCTGAGCCACCAGGGAAGCCCCAAGTAAATGAATAGAAACTCCCAAGGATGTCCAGATAATATGTGTGTGTGTATATATATATATTATACATGTATTTACTGTATAATATATGGGCTTCTCTTGTGGCTCAGCTGGTAAAGAATCTGCCTGCAATGTGGGCCACCTGGGTTTGATCCCTGGGTTGGGAAGATCCCTTGGAGAAGGGAAAGGCTACCCATTGCAGTATTTTGGCCTGGAGAGTTCCATGAACTAAATCCATGGGGTCGCAGAGTTGGACATGACTGAGCGACTTTCACTCACTGTGTGATACATATATATGTGTTATATGTATTATCTTAATATGCACACCACCTCTATAAAGTGTACATTTATTATCCTCATTTTCCAGAGGAGGAAAGTGAGGCTCAGAGAAGTGGGTTTACTTGCTCTGGGTCACGCAGCACATGAGGGACAGGGCCAAGGTTTGGACCCAGGGCTGGTCAACTCCAGGGCCTGCCCCTTAACCATTAGGCTCTCCTGGGGCTGTTGTGAGGTGCTGAGCCTGGGGTTCTGGGGATCCCTCTCCTGGATGTCCCCCTGGGTCTTGAGCTGACCCGTCTCCCCAGAAGGGCCCGTCCTTCTCTGACTCTGTGAGGCCACTCGGGGCTCCGTGTGCCTTGTTCTGCCTTCTCGGGCAGCCCAGGATGCACTCACCCCGCTTCCGCATGATAGCCACGTGAACTGGACCCAGCATGCTTGCTGGTGGGAAGAAGTGGGGTGTGGTGCTCTGAGGGTGATGGGTCTCTTTCCCTTGGGTGGGCAAACAGGTGCCAGCTGACCAGTACCGGAGCCTGGCTGAGAGCGCCCTCCTAGAGCCCCAAGTGAGGAGATACATCATCTACAACTCGAGGCCCATGCGGCTGGCCTTCGCTGTGGTAAGGAGGGTGGGGTCCCCGAGACACTGCTGAACTCAGTGCTGTGCCCTGCAGCCTGTGGGTGCTGGGAATGGCTTTAGGGGCTGGAGGGCAGGCCGCCTGGGAGAGAGCAGTACCCACGGCCCTGGGTTCGGTGTAGCAGGGGGATTATGGGGGAGAGTTGTTACCAGCTCCTCATGTAAGGGGGTGGACGGCAGGTTTACTAAGGGCAGAGGCTGGGGAACGGGTAATCTGCAGACCCACCCCCGAGGCCCCAGTCTTAGCATCTGGTCTTGTGAAGACCTTTCTGCTCGCTCGGACTTGGTTATTTTATTGACCTTTATAACAGCTACATGAGGGAGGTATTATTATCTCCCACTTTATGGATAAAGAAACTGAGGCTCAGAGAGGTGCTCTAACATGTCAAGTCCACTTAGCATTTAAAGGATCAACATGGGCTTCTGACTCAGATTCATCTCACTCCCAAGCCCTTCCCTTTTCTGTTTTATTTAAAATCAGAGTAAGGAGGAATTGGAATACCTGTTCTAGCCCCTTGCCTCTCCGTCTACTTATGAACAAGGAACAAGGGCTCGTTCTCACAGGACCCCACACCCCCATTGGTCTCTGCCTGGCACTGTGAGCTCTGTAAATCCTAGGAGAGTGTCTGCAGTGGCCAGAGGGTGGCCTGGGAGTGGCGCTGCTGTGCCCAAGGACAGCTGCCCCTGACCATGCCCTTTCTCTGGCTTCTCACAGGTGTTCTACGTGGTGGTGTGGGCCAACATCTACTCCACCAGCCAGATGTTCGCCCTGGGGAACCACTGGGCAGGCGTGCTGCTCGTGACCCTGGCTGCCACGAGCCTCACCCTGACTCTCGTGCTCATCTTTGAGAGACACCAGAGGAAGGTGAGCCCTCCGGGGGACCCCAGCCACGCTCCCTCCAGAGAGGCTGTACCAGCAGGAGAACCCCAAGTCAGACTTTTCTTCCACCTGCTTCAAAGAATTTCCGCAGCTGTGAAACTTTGCCCTGGCCCGTGTGCCCAGTGACTCAAAAGTCCAGTCACACATATGATTAGGTCCTTTCTGTTTTTCCCTCCGATCCCTGCGTGTTGTTTTTTGGAAGTGGGCTGTGTTTTGAGAGAGTCTGGGAGTGGCAAGGACAGCCCTTTGAGGCAACTGAGCTCTGCCATGCACCTCCCCTGCTGTGTGCGTGGGTGGACTCCAGCCTGGCCCTCAGTTGACAGTTGCATCTCATTGAATCTCAGAAGCGACCTCTGAGGCCAAGAGTGGGTGATCAGGGAGTTTAGGTAACTTGTGCCAATCCCAGTCTGACTGGCAAGTTGGGAGTTCAAAGCCTGAACCCTCTGATTCCTGTGACTTCATTCACAAAGGAGATTGATACTTCTGGCTTAATGTATGGTTTGCCAACTGTCTTCTGCTTCTTCAGCATCAGTCTTTTGTTACTGTTGAGTGCTTCATATGTGGTAGATCATCTATTAAATGCTTTACAGACCTTAACTCATAGAACCCCCAGTAAATCTCTGGGTAGAGTCTTTTACAATCATGTTACAGATGAGGTACTTGAGACTCCAAAAGGCCCAAGGAGTAGTCCAAGGTCATGCTGCTAATAAATGGCAGAGCTGGAAGTCAAAGCCAGGAGCTCAGAGTCTCAGCCATGTTCTGGACCAATACCCAATTGCACTGGTGCTCTGTGGCTGTGACAGACAACCATAAAGGCAGTGGCTTAAAACAATGGTTTGTTTTACAGTTCTGTAGTTGAAAAGTTCTGACAGGGCAGGGCTGTCTCTTCTCTAGAACCTCTAGTGGGGAACCTGTTTCCTTGTCTTTTCCAGCTCTGGAGGCCTCCCGCGTTTCTTGGCTCATGGCCCCTTCCTCCATCTTCAGAGCCAGCAGTGGTGGATTGAGTCCTTCTCACACTCTTGACTCTGAGTCTTCTCCCTCCCTCTTCCACTTTTAAGGCCCCTTGTGATGACGTTAAGGCTTTCCTGGTGGCTCAGATGGTAAAGAATTTGCCTGCAATGCAGGAGACTTAGGTTTGATCCCTTGGTCTTTGGGCTGTCTAGGTAATCTGGGCCAGTCTTCCTATTTTAAGGCTAACTCATTAGCATCATTAATTCCATCTACCACCTTAATCCATCTGTGTTATATAACTTAAATTCACAGATTCTGTGCTGTAGGATTGAAGCAGCCTTGAGAGGTCATTATTCTGCCTACCACACTTCCACCATCATTCTTTCTTCTTTTTCCTTTTTAAAAATATTTCTTTGTTTATTTTTGGCTGTGCTGGGTCGTCATGGCTCCACGTGGCTTTCTCTAGCTGCAGCGAGCAGGGGCTGCTCTCTAGCTGCAGTGCATAGGTCCTCACTGTGGCAGCTGCTCTTGTTGCAGAGCGCAGGCTCTGTAGCTGTGATCCTAGGTTTAGTTGCCTTGCAGCATGTGGGATCTTCCCGGAGCAGAGATCGAACCCATGCTCCCTGCATTGGTGGGTTCTGAACCCCTGGATCACTAGGGAAGCCCCTCCACTGTTCTCCTAGCTACTTTAGGAAGCTCCCCAGCACCAGGCACAAAGGTGGACTTCAAGACCTTTAGTAAACACTCTACCCTTGCCTGACTCAGGAGGAGAGAGGCGGGATGTGAGGAAATGTGGTCAGGGTTTGGGGTATGAATTCCATTTAGCGCCTGTGCTCACAGGGACGAATAGGAACTTTATGGCTCAATCATTCTGAAAGGATCTTTGTTGAGCTTCGAGATGAGGCTGACAAAATAATGCTGCCCTTGGGCTCCGTTAATGCTTTCATGGTCTTGTGTTTGGCCTATAAAAAATAAATCGAACTGGCTGCTTTTGCAACAAGAACCTTCTCTTGGGGCGGGGGAAAATGCTAAGTGTTCTGCTTTATCAGGAGCAAGAAAAATATCTGGTGCCTGGCAGGTGCTTCAGGGAGGCAGTTCGGGAGGCCTGCTGTGGGTTTCTGCTTCCTCCCTCCATTTCTTCCCTATTCAGCTGGTATTTATGAAGGCTCAGCAAGTGCCAGAGGATGTGCTGGGCAGAGGGTAGAGAGATGAGCAAAACTGTCTTTACTTGTAGGTGCAGCATGGAGGCCCCAGGTGCATAATGACCCTTCTGTCGTCACTATTTCTTGATCCTCCAGGATCCTTTACTTTCTAATATGACCATCATTTAATGAGCACTTTTTATGTGTTCTGTATTTGGGGCCTGATATCTATGCCTGACAAGAAGGCAGGATACCTCTACCATTTGCTAGCCCTACAACCTGGGGTGACTTATTGCTTAACCTCTCGGGACTTTAGTTTTCTCGTCTGTAAAATGGGATAAAAATTGTAGCTCCTCATAGGATTGCCGGGAGAACTAAATGATGTGATAACATGCAGCGTGCTTGTAATCCTGCTTATGTGTGTTAGTTGATCAGTTGTGTCCAACTCTTTGTGAGACAATAGACTGTAGCCCGCCAGGCTCCTCTGCCCATGGAATTCTCCAGGCAAGAATACTGGAATGAGTTGCCATTCCCTTCTCCAGGGTATCTTCCCAACCCAGGGATTGAACCTGGGTCTCCGCGTTAGAGGCAGATTCTTTACCATCTGAGCCACCGGGGGAGCGCATAATCCTACCTGGTATTACATAACTCTTCACTAGTGGGGAAACCAAAACTCAGAGAGGTTAAGTAACTGGTCTGTGGTCACTCAGCCTTCCTTAAGTCTTCCTTTGAGCCTCAGCTCAAGGACTTCTTTCTTCCCAAATCCCTTGTCACTCAGGACCGTGCAGACCCCCTCCCTGACCGTTGTCACTCTTACTGTTTGTGTTCAGCCTGCATCACACAACATCCTTGAGAGCCGCGGCATTTGTACACACTGCTTTGGCTTGCCCCTGTTTGGGAGAGGAGGAGCCCCTTCAGTCCCCTCCTCCTGAAGATCCCTGGGGCATATGACTGTGTCCTGGGCACTGGGTGAAGTGCTTCACACACACAGTCTCAATTCAATCTCACCACCTTCCTAAGGGCTGGGGACACTTTTTATCCTTATTCAGAACTGGAGAAAGCGAGACTCAGAGAAGGGACACAGTTGACCAGGACCACACTGCCCAGAAGTAGTGGAGCTGGGCTTCACCCCAGGCTTGCTGACACTGTTGAGTTTATTGTCCCAACAACCCCACAGTCTGTTGTATAGGGAGACAGTGGCTGTGTCTTAAAGACCAAGATTGTCCTGTGGTGTCTCGGGCTGGGACCGTGCGTGGTTATTACCTGGGCCCAGGAGCGCCCCGACAACCTGAAGTTCAGGCCGTGAGGCTGGCGTTTGTCTTCTAGGCCAACACCAACACAGACCTCAGGCTGACAGCTGTCAACGGAGCCCTCCTGAGACACCGGGTGCTGCTGGGGGTGACGGACACGGTGGAAGGTTGCCAGAGCGTGATTCAGGTACCGCATCATCGAGTGGCCCCTCCCGGGGAGCTCTGAGGCCGGGCTCCCCGGGTCTGCTAACAGAGACGGCATCCGCAGCCCTTCCTTCCTCCTGGCTCCTGTGTCCACTTCTGGAGACTCCTCTCTGGGCGGTCAGCAGCAGCCTAGAACCTCCACGAGGCAGGGCTGGAAGGACAGTTTGAGGGAGCCAAACTACATTCCGCCTTCACCATTTATTCAGCAGAGAGATGGGGCCTCGCGTGTTTCAAGCCCTCAGTGTCCAGATGAGGTTCCTGGAGAGGCAGGTCAGACCCTGAAGGCCGAGAGCCCCTGGCTTGGCTGCTTCCTGGGCTCCAGGGAAATGTGAGATCTCAAGCGGCCAGAAGGTCACGCAGTGCGTCTGGGACACAGCCAGGCTGGATGAGGCACAGGGCTCCTGATTCTGGCTGGGCTCTGCCGGTGGGATTGGTGCATCTCCTCAGTCAGTGTCACGACTGCATCTCACCCAGTGGGAGCCCGGGGTAGGGGTACAGGTGGTCTTTGGTAGGGACAGGACCTGTACATCCCCAGAATATTTACCGAGAGCCCACCATGTGCCAGGCACTGTTCTAAGTACTGAGGCTATGGCAGAGAACAGACAGAGGCAGATCTTGAGTTCTACGAAGCACGCCCGAATTGGTGTAGGATGTAAAGGGATCTTGCTTGACACCAAGGGTGAACTTGATCACTAGACTACTGGTAGGTCAAGTGTGATAGTGTAGATCAGGAGCTTCTTGAATCTGGGGGTCTTTTCAGCCTCATTTATCTCTAAATCCTTTTATCATTTGGTACAGAGGAGCGACTTGGCAAGTGTTAGTTGAATATATGGCTGGCTGGCTGTACTGACTAAGGAGTGGACACATTTTTAAAAAACCAGGTTCTTTCAGTTGCAAAGTAGCATCTTGAGATGGGGTGATATGATATCTTGGATTTTTTTTTGGGGGGATGTGGGGCATGAAGGGGTCCAGAGTGAGTAGCGGGTGGGGAGTAGAGATGAAGTAAGAGTAGCATGAAGAGATGATCACTGAGCCAAGAGGATGGGTGACTGGAAGTTCAGGGCTTCCTGCGCTCTTCTTCTGTGTTCATGATAAAAGGTAAAAAGGAATCCAAATGTTCCCTTGGGGTGAGGTAGTGGGAGAGATGTGACCTTGGGTCTCACCGGGAAGAAGGAGGCCTGGGATCCAGAGGAGCGGATCTGTGCCCAGGGGCGTGGGCCAGGTGCCAGTGGTTTCTTGCAGAACTTGGGTTGTGATGTGTGAACATGGAGGATTTCCACCTGGCTGAGTTTACCCTGGCCTCTGGGGGACTATGGAGGTGGAGGTGGAAGGGCAGGTGATGGCGAGGGGCAGGCAGACTTCTTAGGCCACTCCTGCCCCCACAGCCCCCAGGTTGATGACCTCTGACCTGGCCATGGACAGTGGAGGTGAGAACTCTAAAGGGTTTCACTCATTTGATTGTTAGATTCCAGACAGAAGGGCATCCCAACCACTGGGGATAGAGGGGGTACATGCATGTGTTTATCCCAGGTGGATATGTGATGTCCAGGATGGTCCAGAGTTTATCTGGGATGTTCAGTGACTTGAGAGAGATGGGACTTCAGCCATTCGGGATAGGGTTTGACAGTTTCCGAATTTTGCACACAAAGCCACTTGTCTGCGGGTCATCCAAAGGGGGTCAGCCATGTAGGGAACTCTGAGAGAAAGCAAATGGTTCCCATCTGAGACCAGGGTGAATCTGGCCATCTCCAGAAGGGCGGGCCTGCGGGGAGAAGGCAGGGGGTGAGGCCTGTCTTGGGGATGGAGAGTTCAAGGTCCGGCAGGCTTTGTCCTCTGGTCATGACTGCTTCTCTCCCTAGCTCTGGTTTGTCTATTTCGACCTGGAGACCTGTGTGCAGTTTTTGTCCGATCACATTCGAGAGATGAAGATGAGCCAAGAGGTAAGTAAGATACTTTAAGTGAAAGACAAAGAAGAAAATAAGCCAGGAGGCTTAACTTTATAGACTGCACTATCTCGGTGTTTGAAGAATGTTTAAGGAAAAAGTTACTTGGAAGGGAGAATACCTCCGTGGAATCATGGCTGTTTTTGCCTAGGATATTATGGCTGTTTTTCTCTTCCTTTTTAACTAGCTGCATTTGCCACATTTCTTATAGTAAACATTTATTTTAATTATAATAATAGTAATAAATAACAATAGATTTCACTTACCACAACAACAATGATAAAGATTCTGGCAGAGGAAAATACCGTATATATAGGTGACTTTCCCTTGTTCAGAATCTTCATTGTTTTGAGGAAGAACAGGGAGATTTTGCTTCACATACACAGAATCAGAAACGGAGGCTCTGAGAAGGCCCAGAGCCGGCTAGAAATGCTGGATTTGGAGCCCAGCCCTCCCATCCTCGAGCCCTGTGCTTCTTTCGTGGGACCCATTTCCTTGGCCCCAAAAGTGCTACAGTTGGTCTTGAAGTCAGGATTGTGGCTTAGCCCCCATCCAGCTAAGTTAGTCCCTGTGTGGTTTAAGAGAAGGCCTTTGAGCTCAAGTTTGCTCATCTGCAAATATGGGTAAAGATTCCCATGTCCCAGGCTACTCTGAGGAACAGATGAGAGTGTGGAAGGAAAAGTGCTTCTGACTGTATTTTTGCAGGAATTATCTGATCTCTCCAATGTGGCTCAGCTCCAGGGTCTCCTGAGGTCGGCATCTGAATCTGTAGACGGTCCACCCATCCTCTGTGGGGCTGATGCTTAGCCACCCGGCCTCCTACATCCACCCCGCTGAGGACACCACCAAGCCTCTCTCTGTTTCCTTTGCAGTCCTTGCTGAGAAGCAGATTGAGCCAGCTGTGTGTTGTCATGGAGACTGGGGTGAGCCCCACAGCCGACGAGGGGCCGGGAGAACCTGCTGGAGGAAACTCCTCTCCTGCCTGACCGTCCGGGTTCCACGGAGAAGCCGCTCCTGCAGACTGAGCTTCGCCAGCTTGTTCCTGAGGCTGAGCCGGAGGTAACAGGCACCTGGGCCAGTCAGGGCCGCCCTCCTTCACGGGGTGTTTGCGTACAGTCTGTACGTGGCTCTCAAGTTCTACTGTAGATTCCTGGGAACGTGCCTTTACTGAGTTGGTTAGGACCAGACACCTCTTCCAGCCTACTAGTTTTTAATATTTTTTTTTCCTCACTGCAGCAGTTTAAAAGATAGCTTAGAGAATATAAATATAAATTTTTAAATATAAAATACTTACTGGGTACCCCCCATTTAAAAAATATCTTGGTATTTTTTTTGTACAGTTTATGGGTTGTGTAGTTGTGTGTTGATGGATGGTAAGCCTACCTCAACATGAGCATGTTGATAAATATTTGGGTCATTTAAAAATCTGTTTATCAACCAGTCTCTCATCAATTAATCTATCTCCTTAAATTGCAGTTGGATATTGAAATCTTATGTGCATTTCTATTGAATTCCATTTCCTCCTGCTCTAAAGTTCTTTTGGGTCCTGCTAGCTAAGCTGTTTGGCATGGGTGAGAGCTGGTAGATCAGAAGTCTGGTAGTATGGTTTGCAGCTTGTGGAACCCCCTTCTCACCATGAGGACAGACAGTTTGGATGACATGCAGCGAGGGGTGATCTCTGGCAGGGTGTAATACAGGAGAACACTTACCTTTGTTTTTTTGCCAATAGATTTGGAGATAAAAGTCTAGCCCAGTCCAGACTTTCCCTTTTGCATGGATGGGGAGTGGGGAGCCTGCAAATAGGACCATTACGAGAGAAAATGATAAATACATTAATCTCTTCAAAGAGCTGAAAATATAAGGTCACATCCTTCTTGTGCATGCATGTCTGGGTTTATGTGAAATAGCCTATTAACTATGATGGGTCTTTTAAATGATTTTTTTCAAATTCATTCAAACCAATAGTAATACGATTTCCTGTCATGAATATCAAATCTCAGTGTGTGTGCACATGTTTTTAAAGTAGCTGCCCTTACAATGTAGTGAGGGAAAATACAATCGATGCCCAAGTCTCAGCCTGGGCCAGACTTCATATTTCAGGAGGAACCCAGTGTGTGTGAAAGGCAGATAAATAGTTATAATGACCTCCTACATTTTTATAGATTTTTGTCATGCATAAAATTCTTTAGCATTTCCTCTAAAATATGGATTATTTTCCCTTTTTTTCTGTTGGGTGAAATAAAACTTCCAGGGGGTTAGCTGACTTACCCAAGGTCACATAACAAGGGAGAATATGGCAGAATCCAGGGCAGAAACCAGCCTGTGATTTTCAGGAGGCAAATTTTCTTGTTGAGTTTCTTTGCTTATGTTAATCAATTTTAAAGTAAATGGGTGCAAAGCTCAATCTGAATGAGTAATTGGTAGGCTATTTGATGTTTTCAGCATTTTTCTAGCACAAAGGATAACTCTGAGGAAACACTGATCCAACAGAGCAGGTTTCTGCGTTTTGAATAATGATACTGATAGTGAGATTGATGGCATTTATTGAGTACTGCACACTGGGCTTTCTTTCCATAAGTTCCTCTAATAGATCCTCACTCCAGCACAACCAGAAAGATGTTTCGATTTTCTGGCTTTTGCTGCTGAGGAAATGGCTCAGCAAAGTGAAGTGACTTGTTCCCGGTCTGTCCCAGGGTGGCTGAGCTGATACTCCCACTTGGCCCTTTTAATTCAAAAGCCTATTCTTGATCCCTAACTGTACTGACATAAACAGCCTGGGTGTAGCCCACACCTTACTGCATTACCTTCAGACTGGTTGCAAGTGAAAGATCTCTGAAAGAGGAAAATAAATATAAAATTTTAAATAAAAAATACTTATTAGGTACCTCCCCCATTTAAAAAATATCTAGGTATTTTTTTTTGTGTGTAGTTTCATGGGATGTGTAGTTGTGTGTTGATAGATGGTAAGTCTACCTCAACATGAACATGTTGATAAGTATTTGGGTCATTTTAAAATCTGTTTATCAGCCAGTCTGTCATCAGTCTATCTCCTTAAATTGCAGTTGGATATTGAAATCTTATGTGCATCTCTGTTGAATTCCATTTCCTCCTGCTCCAAAGTTCTGTTGGGTCCTACCACCTAAGCTGTGCTGCACGTAAGGAGCTAGAGCATCTTCCTGGAATCCCAGACAGGTGGATGGAACTTTGGAGACCAAAGGTGTTAATAAGAGCATGCAGTAAACACAGTTTTTCCAATTCTTTTTTTTAACTTAAATTTTTTTCCACTGCAATAAAATATATGCAATATTAAATTTCCCACCATAATTCTTTGTAAGTGTATGATTCAAGGGCATTTAAGTACATTCACTCTGTTGTGCAACTATCACAACATCCTCCTCCAAAACATTTTTATCTTCATTGTTCATCATTGAAACCACATACCCATTAAAATACAAACTCTCTTACCTTCCCCAGCCCCTGGGAACCACCATTCTGCTTTCCGTCTCTATGAATTTATTGCTCTGTGTGCATGCTCAGGGGTAAAAATCTGTCTGCAACGCAGGAGACCTGAGTCGGGAAGATCCCCTGGAGAAGGACATGGCAACCCACTCCAGTATTCTTGCCTGGAGAATCCCATGGACGGAGGAGCCTGACGGGCTATAGTCCATGGGGTCGGACATGCCTGAACAATTGACACACACACACACACACACACACACACGTGCTCAGTCACTCAGTCTTATCTGACGCTTTGCAACCCCCATGGACTGTAGCCCACCAGGCTCCTCTGTCTATGGAATTTTCTAGTCAAGAATACTGGAGTGGATTGTCATTTCCTTCTCCAAGGGATCTTCCTGACTCAGGGACTGAGCCTGGGTCTCCTGCATCAGCAGGTGGACTCTTTACCACGGGGCCACCTGGGCTTCCTGAATTTATTGCTGTATGTGCCTCTTTTAAATGGAATCATACTGTGTTTGTCTTGTGTCAGATCATTTGTACACACACCTCTGCTTGAAGAGGTCTTTGGCCTCAGCCAGCAAACAAGCACAAACACGTGACCAGGGTGAAACGATGCATTGTAGTTTCTTGGAGAGAAACCTGCTCCTTGCACATGCATGAGGGCAGGAAGTGAAGGCAGGTTCTCAGTGGGATGGAGACGGTCCCCTCGCTCTCTTAGGCTCAGCTTTTTTTGCCCCTAAATATCCAACTGAGTCAGGCCCTAAACCCCACTTTCCCTGGATCAGAGCATCCTTTACTTTCTCTAGGGGGCATAGAGGAGAGAGGCGTGATCTGGTAGCCTTGATAAGCACTTTTTACATGGGAATACTAGTTTGAAATAATACAGCAGGTACTACCCTGTGTAAATTGAAGAATCTGCCGTCATAGGGATATTCTCCCAACCCTGCCTCCGTGTACTGGTACTTCTCTTCAGGTGCATTACCTTGACCTCGTGTACTTTACAAAATCGCTTGAAACTGGAAGAAGACAGAGAAAAGACAGCGTTCTCTGTGTGTGTGCAATTGGCTGTTAGAAGCTAATGGTAATTTCTGTAGTGCTCCCTAGCTTTTTTGTGCGTGAAAGTGAAGCTGCTCAGTCGTGTCCAACTCCTTGCAACCCCATGGACTATATAGCCTACCAAGCTCCTCCATCCATGGGATTTTCTAGGCAAGAGTACCGGAGTGGGTTGCCATTTCCTTCTCCAGGGGATCTTCCCAACCCAGGGATCGAACCCAGGTCTCCCACACTGCAGCAGATGCTTTACCGTCTGAGCCACTAGGGAAGCTTTTTTGTGCATATTATCGCCTTAGGTTACCCACCTTGGAGATGAGGAAGTTGAAACTGCAGTAGCCCCACAGAGCTTGAGAGCTGGAGTTCTAGACCCATCCAGGCATCTTGCAAGAATCCCAGCTGAGGGCCTGGCCGGGTTCTTCTTAGTGAGTGTCACTGCTGGGCCAGTGTCAAAGCCAAGGACCACTTGGCTTTCTTCTCTCTTTAGCTACTTCTCTCTGGCGCTCACTCTGCTTCCCTGCCTCTTCCAGGAAATGGCTCAGCAGCTGCTGGCAGTGTTTGGTGGCTACTACATCCGGCTCCTCGTGACCTCTCAGCTTCCCCAGGCACTGGGAACACGACACATGGACTCTCCAAGGATTCCATGCCCCTGCCAGCTCATAGAAGCCTACATCCTGGGCACGGGGTGCTGCCCATTCCTGACCAGGTGACCTTGGAACGAAGGTACTCCCTCTTCCTCCAGGACTGAAGGTGAGAGGACAGGGAGCCCTGGGGTGGCTGACGGTGAGGCTCTGGGGTTCCCTGAGGCTGTCAGCCATGTCAGCACTGGGGATCCGGTGTTCACTCCAGGATCCTGCACCAAAATGGCTTGTCGACAGTCCACACTGACTCCTGGCCTCTGCAGAAGCTGATGGTCCCATTCTGAGCTACTTTCTGTGCTGCTTAGAACCATTGGCATGAGTGGAAGGGGACCCTCACCCATCCCTTTCATTGTCTGGTGAGCCCCGAAAATGTGAAGATGACTAGATGGGACTGAAAGTGGGCCCGAAGCTTGCTCTCAGGCGATGCTCCAGTCCTCACCCGCTTCGTGTCAGATGGAGACTCAGGGAGGACTCTACTCTGTGTGGTGTTGCCTTGAGCCCGTTAAATTATAAGATGCCCCCTTCCCAATCTGGAAGCAAAGAAGTAACTTCTCAGAATGTTCTCCACTTTTCAGTTGTTCTTGCCCTACATTTTCTGAAAAACGATCTCACTTGGGCCTGTCTGCTAGCACGCAGGCCTTCAGGAGACAGAAGGAAGGAAGGAACAGCATGTAACTACTAATGAGAAGATTTGGAAGAGACTGATCCTGTCTGATCAGAGGACTTACTTTGTTCCAAGGCACACGTGTCTGTGGGTGTGGTCTCACCACAGATGGAGAACGGCAGTACTGTTCCCTCACACTAACGCTGTCCTGCAGTGAAGCGAAACCTCTCCCTCGTGGAATTCCATGAAGAGCTCAGAGGCTTCCAGGTGCTCTGCTTCTGAAAAAATACGAAGACCCATTGTTCCCTGGGCCCAAATCTAAAGACCCCAGCCTGGCATTTAAAGGCTCCCCAGTGCCGAAGATCTGGCCATCATCTGCAATTTTGGCTTCATCGCCCATAAAAATCCTTCATAGGTTGAAAATGTTTCCTGAACTGATGTAGCTATTCTTTTGCATCTGTTGGATTCCTATGCATGCTTTTTTAAAAAAGATGTTTAAAATTGAGGTATAGTTGCTGTAAGATGTACTATGTAAGTTTCAGGTATACAACGTAGTGATTCCTCATTTTTAAGGGTTATGCTCCATTTATAGTTATTATAAAATATTGGCTGTATTCTCTGTGTTGTACAGTATATCTTTATAGCTTATTTATTTTATACATGGGAGTCTGTACCTCTTAGTCCCCTCCCGATATTGCCCCTCCTCCTTGCATGTTTTAAAGCCTAGCTTTCCTTACCCCTCCGTCAGGAAGCCTTCCAACATCTCTGCCACTTCTATTCTTTTATTTTTTAAAATTACCTCTTTAATCTATTAATCCAAATCATCTCACCTTGGTTTTTTGGCCACACCACAGGACTTGCATATCTCAATTCCCTGGCCAGGGCTTGAAGCCAGGCCCTTGGCAGTAAAAGCACTGAGTCCTAACCACTGGGTCTCCAGGGAATTCCTGACTCTGCCTCCCTTAAATTCTCTCTCTCTCTTTTTTAAAAATTAATATTATTATTTTGCCTTTGGGCTGTATCTCATGGCATGCGGGATGGCTCCCTGCCCAGGGACTAAACCTGGGCCTCTACAGTGAAAGTTCCAGATTTAACCACTGGGCCCCTGGGAATTTCCTTTGAGTTCTTGATGTAGCTGCTGCCTTTACTGCCGTTTTGTTATTGATTCTGATTTCCTATCCACAGGCCTGTTTTTCTAGCTAGACCATAAACCCCTCAAGGACAAAGACTTATACTTTTTGTGTATGACCTAGACCTGTTAAGGAAAAGAAATTCTTGTGGATCGAGTGCTTGTCATCTCGATAGTAGCTTTTGCAAAACACTGTCTGTACTCAGTTGAATGATGAGTAGAGTTGGCACAGACTGGGATTCTGGTCTTGAACTGCCACTTTTAGCTATGTAATTTTTGGCTGGTCCTCAGTTTATGCATCTGTATAATGGGTAGCTTGGATTTTTTTTTTTTTTTAAATTGGCTCTTTCAAAGTCAAATATGTGGAAAGTTCCAGCATTTTCTGTTCCATTCTTGCCCTTGGCCTTTCTGTCTGTTATGCCTTTGTTTACATGTAGAAAGGTTCTATAGCTTCACACAGATAAGGTGCCCCAGACTTGAAAATCATTTGGATGGGGTTGCAGGAGACCTGGATTCTCATTCTAGATCTGCTTCTGCTTAGCAGTGTGACTTTGGCTAGGTTAACCTCTCTGAATGTCAGTTCACTCTATAAATGACTCTAGTGAACATGAAATGTAATTATGTGGCTGACTTACCGTGTAAGAGATGAATCTGACTGTTCATTTTCTCTGGGCCAGAGAAGAGAAAGCATGAGCAGAGACCAGCTCTCAGAAATGGCTGTTTTAAGCATTTCTCTTTGGCCAGTGCTGTGGCCTGCTTTGCTTAATGAGATTTATTCATAAAAGTGATCACTGCCTGATCAGCAGAAGCCCACGTTTATCATCCAGCCACGAAGCCCTGGTAAGTCTAATAACAGAGAATAAAAATGTGTGTGTTTTGAGAAAACAGCAGTTTCTCCTTAAAGGGCCCTTGCTGTGTTCTTTCCTGCCTTTCCCTCTCTGTAGTTTCTGGTGGTCTCATCGGGCAGATGGGCCATTCAGGTATGCCCACAAGATACGTTTCTTTGCATTCAAGTCTCATTTCTTCTTTTAGAAAGTTCTGTGATCTCTGTCTTGCCTAGACCTTACAAGGTTGCTGTGAAGATGAGATTCCATAAAAGAATGTGTGGGCTGTTTTGAGGTTCTGTGTTAATGTGAAGTATGGTGCCGGTAAAGATGGTGTTGTGTTGTAAAGTGGGAGTGGAGGGCTTGAATTCCAGAGCCACATGTATTCAAATCCAAGGACTGTCACTTTAGGGAGGTGCCTCCCTCCTTGGGTCTCAGTCCTCAAGGGTGGAGTGGGGATAAGTGTGCCTACCTGGCAACTGATTGTGAAGATTAAATGATAGGAAAAATACTGTAAAGTGCTTACAACTGTGAGTTGCAAACTTGAGTAAAATCTCAATAAATTGTGGCTGTCATGATTATTTTTGATCTCTCACTATGTCTTGTTGCCGTAGGTGCCCCGGGTATGTTCGTGTGGATGATGTGGTTCATTAACAGCTCATGTTTATTCATTCTGCATCAGAGCTCAGTTACTCCAGCACCATGAGGTGTTCTTATGTAAATAAAGATTCCAGTCTGATCTCTCTGAAATTCAGTACCGGAAGAAGCTTGGCAGGGTTTTAAGAACAAGCTGGTGGGAGATTTTGGACCAGATGCTCACCCTCTGTTCCTTCTTATCTGTTAAGGGAGTGTGTGATGACAGGGAGATGAGTTGAGGTGATGCACGGAAAGCACAAGGTCTGGTTCATAATGTGGTCCGTAGTGAGGGCTCCATCATCCGACGCTGTCTTTTCTTTAGCTGTTTTCTACCTGTGTCTATTTGGTAAGATTTTACTTACATTATTCAAATCTATATCATTACTGAATTTAGTTGGTTGGTTCTATCAAGAGAGGAAAATTTCCATCTAGGATTATAGATTTTATGTTTTCTCCTTTTACTTTTGACAAGTTTTCTTGTTTTAATTGCAGAGTTTAAAATATTGAGATGTAATTAATATGCTATAAAATTCACCATTTAAAAGAATAAAATTCAGTTGTATTTCATATATTCATGAAGTTACACAAACATTACCACTAATTAATTCTAGAAAATTATCATCACCTCTTCTCTCCCCACCAAAAAAGCCCCCTACCCATTCAGTCACCCCCTATGCCTTCTCCCCAGAACTTGACAATGACTGATCTACTTTTTCTTTCTATGGTTTTTCCAGTTCTAGATGTTTCGTATAAAGGGAATCATGCAGTTTGTGGCTTTTTAGGTCTGACTGTTTTTTCATGAAACAATATTTTCAAGATTCATCCACATTGTAGCATGTACCAGTGCTTACTCCTTTTTAACGACTCAGTAATATTCCATTTGTTTTATACACCACATTTTGTCTATCCATTCACATTTGGGGTAATGAACCTACTTTTTGCCTATTACGAATAATGCTGCTATGAGCAATTGTGTACAGGTTTTGTGTGAACATGTATTTTAATTCACTTCTGACAAATTTTGTTCTTAGTCCATGCATACACATTTAGAATCATTAAAACTGCCTGATTTGACCCTTTTATCTTTATGAAATGTCCCTCCTTATCTCTACTAGATTTTTGCCTTGAAAATCTACTTTGTCTGATACATTAGCTTTCTTTTGGTTACTGATTATATAGTATATCTCTTTGTAATTTTACTCTCAATTTATCTCTATCCCTATATTTAAGATACCCCTCTTATAACCATGGGCTTCCCTGATGGCTCAGAGGTTAAAGCATCTGCCTGCAATGCGTGAGACCTGGGTTTGATCCCTGGGTCGGGAAGATCCCCTGGAGAAGGAAATGGTAACCCATTCCAGTATTCTTGCCTGGAGAATCCCATGGACAGAGGAGCCTGGCAGGCTAGGAGTCCCCGGGTCGCAAAGAAGTGGACACAACTGAGTGACTTCTTCACTTCTTATAAACATGGGATTAAAAATATTCAGTCTTTGATTTTTGACTAAAATATTTACTATGCTATGCCTAGTGTGTTTCCTGATATGTTAAATGGATTAAATAGTTCATCTTACTATTTACTTTCCACTGGTTCTCCCTTTCTGTGTCCTTTTTTCTGTACTCTTTTGCCTTCATTTGCATTAAGGTTTTGTGATTTGTGAATTATTAGCTTGTGAGGTTTGCATTCTTTTCCCTTAGTGGTTACCCTAAATTACAACATACATTCTTGACTCACTCAAGTCTGTTACAAGAGAATCCTTCTACCAGTTTCTGGACAATCCAAAGAGTTTAGAACTCTCTCACTTTTTCTGCCTGTGATGCTCTGGTTATAATGAGTTTCAATTCTTGCTGTATGGTAAACCACAACAGACATCACTGTTAATGATGTATATAGTCGGTGTTCATTATCCACATCTTTACTTTTTGTTATTCTTCATTTGTTACTTTGTTGTTACCCTTTGTCCCTTCATGCATTTCTGCACATTAATCTAGGGTTCATTCACCTTCTCCAGAAACTACCTTTGGAATTGTTCTGCAGAATAGTGTAAACTATATTTAAAAGTACCTTTAGTATTTTCTTCCAGTACAGATCTTCTGGTGACAGAATGAGTTTTGGTTTGCTGAGAGGTCTCTATTGTGTTTTTTAAATTTATTTATTTATTATTATTAAAAAAATTTATTTTTACTTTATTTTACAATACTGTATTGGTTTTTCCATACATTGACATGAATCCACCACAGGTGTACATGGGTCCCCAATCCTGAACCTCCCTCCCACCTCCCATCCCATATCATCTCTCTGGATCGTCCCTGTGCACCAACCCCAAGTGCCGGGGTCCAGCCCCGGTGGATCCAGGGTGATTCTAAGCTGGGGACAGAGTCGATGTCCTTGGAAAAATACATAATTAATTACAGATAGAGAGATTAGAAGCAGATAGTGTAGTAGGAAAATTAGTGGAGAAAAAGAGGCTGAATAACTTGGTTTGCATGGAATAGCATCCATGCTCCAGATGGGAATTCAGCCAGAAAAACGAGGAGCAAGAATGAACGACATGGGGAGTCAGTCTTTCCAGGAACTGACCCCATTTCTTTATTTTTCAGGTTTTCTTGTATACCTTTTGTTACATATAGGGATGAATACAGAGTCACGTGGGGGTCAGCAGTCCTGACCTTATCAAAATCAGGTGCTTTACATAAAAAAAGGTCTTAGGGGTTTTTACATTATCTTCAAGCCATTTCTGCCTGCTGACAATTACAACCCTTTCTTTCTGATAACCAAAAACTTATTTTTTCCAAGGGTGTTTTTCTTAAACCAGGCACCACCCTCCGAATAAAGTTGCATTCCTATAGGGTGAGGGTGTAGTGAGTTACAATCAAGAAAGGAATTTATTTAACCCAAGGTTAACATGATCAATCTTAAAGGTTAATACTTATTTCTCCTATATGCTAGTTATATTTATTGTAAAGGCAGGGAATATGGAGATTTAGCAGCAAACATCAGCCCAACAAATGAAAATTCTTTCCCCAGTATTTCTCTTAAGATCTACTTAGTCTTAAGATAGTGATAAAGTTACATTTTCACATAGGAAGGACACAGTGATTTATAACAAAGTACAGTGATCTATAACAAAAGAGAAAATTCATTAACTCAAAAAGTCTAGTATTGCTAACATAAAAACTACTATATTTCCTTTTCTATATTCCAAATACATTGCTTAATATATTCTCAGGTGCCTAAGGATATGGAGGCCAGGCAGCAATCATTGACTCAAGAAGAAAAAGCCCTATGTTAATTAAGACTCTCAAAATACTCCAAAACTCTCTGTGCTATTTATGGTTGAGAAGTAGTAAACAATCATGTGTCAGCAGAGAGGTTTGACCTGAGACACCCTTGTCCCACCTAGGGCAGGGAATTAGCAGCAATTATTGACACAGCAAATGAAAAACCCTTCACCCATATAATTCCTAACCAACCCACTATACTAATAATTTCTAACTTCCCCAAAGAATTTGCCTTTAGTAAGTCAAAAACATCTCGTGCCTCTCATGGTTGGAGGGCTGTTGTGGCCGGAGGAACCTATACAGGCAGGCTAGATAACCTTCAGAATTTGTAAGCTGAAACACTCTTGTCATGCCCAGGAATTTTTATTGCCTTGGGGCTGCACATTTACTCCTCCTCCGAGAGAAATAGTTATGGGGGAGAGCTCCCCGTAAAGTACTCTGGTTTGGGGGTAGATGCTCGGGAACAGGGGGTTTCCTGAGGCTTGATCACGCCTTTGAGTATGCCAAGCTTCCTTCCTCATGACCTTGGCCATGGGCAGAGTTCCTCACCCTGGCCCCCAGCACCCAAGCATCCTGTATCCTGTATTGAACATAGACTGGCGATTCGTTTCTTACATGATAGTATACGTGTTTCAATGCCATTCTCCCACATCATCCCACCCTCTTCCTCTCTCTCAGAGTCCAAAAGTCCACTCTATACCTCTGTGTCTCTTTTGCTGTTTCGCATACAGGGTTATCATTACCATCTTTCTAAATTCCACATATATATGTGTTAGTATACTGTATTGGGTTTTTCTTTCTGGCTTACTACACTCTGTATAATTGGCTCCAGTTTCATCCACTTCATTAGAACTGATTTAAATGTATTCTTTTTAATGGCTGAGTAATACTCCATTGTGTATATGTACCACAGCTTTCTTATCCGTTCATCTGCTGATGGACATCTAGGTTGCTTCCATGTCCTGGCTATTGTAAACAGTGCTGTGATGAACACTGGGGTACACGTGTCTCTTTCAATTCTGGTTTCCTCGGTGTGTATGCCCAGCAGTGGGATTGCTGGGTCATAAGGCAGTTCTATTTGCAACTTTTAAAGGAATCTCCACACTGTTTTCCATAGTGGCTGTACTAGTTTGCATTCCCACCAACAGTGTAAGAGTGTTCCCTTTTCTCCACATCCTCTCCAGCATTTATTGCTTGTAGACTTTTGGATCGCAGCCATTCTGACTGGTGTGAAATGGTACCTCATTGTGGTCTTGATTTGCATTTCTCTGATAATGAGTGATGTTGAGCATCTTTTCATGTGTTTGTTAGCCATCCATTGGAGAAATGTCTATTTAGTTCTTTGGCCCATTTTTTGACTGGGTCGTTTATTTTTCTGGAATTGAGCTGTATAAGTTGCTTGTATATTTTTGAGATTAGTTGTTTGTCAGTTGCTTCATTTGCTATTATTTTCTCCCATTCAGAAGGCTGTCTTTTCACCTTGCTTATAGTTTCCTTTGTTGTGCAGAAGCTTTTAATTTTAATTAGATCCATCCGTTTATTTTTGCTTTTATTGTGTGTTTTTATTTTTGAAAGAAATTTTTGGGAAGTCAGGAATTCCAGAGTACTACAGCTTTTCCCGCTTCCTCTGCCTCCAACCTTTGGAAGATGTCATTGGCTTTCACTACTTGTCAGCTCTGTGCTGTTCTTAAAGTTTTCTCCCTGCTTTGGGTTTCAGCAATTGTATTTTGATCTGCCTAGATGTAAATTTCTTTATATTTATCCTATTTGGGGTTCAGAACACAACTTGAAATCTGCGACATAGTATTTTTCATCATAGCTTCTACCTTTTTTTTCTTATCTCCTTCTGGGACTCTAAGGATATGTGTGTTAAAGTCTTATCATTGTATCTCTAAGACTTTGTGTTTTCTGTTCTTTTGGTTCTTCGAGATTTAGTATGAGCTTTTTTTTTTTTACTGACCTATCTTTGCTCCATTACTTTTACTCTCTTTTGTTTTTTGTTTGTTTGATTTTATTGTTGTTTTCTCGGCCACATCATGCAGCATGTGGGGCTGTTAGTTCCCAGACCTGGGACTGAACCTGCAGCCCCCTGCACAGGAAATGAAGAGTCTTAACCACTGTACCACCAGGGAAGTCCTTTCAATTTAGTTCTTAATTTCAGCTATTGTAATGTTCAGTCCTATAGGGTTTAACTGATTTTTAAAATAGTTTACAGTTCTCAGATATAGTTTTCCATCCTATCATCTATTTTCTTCAATTTTTTTCAATATTAAAATTTTGTTTTCTTCAGTAGTCCATATCTGCTAATTCCAATATCTGGTTCTTCTGTAAATATGTTTCTTTTGTTTTTGGTCAGTTGATCTGATCTTCTAGTATGCCTGGTAATTTTTGATTGAATGCTAGACTCTTAAAAAAAAATGAAGGATTGAAGAAATGTACAAGACTCTGGATATTCCTTCAGAAAGGATTCATTTTGCTTCTGAGAAAGGTAAAGTTGAAATAGTTTGACTCTGGGTTTTAGTCCTAGTGAGATTTAGTCTGTTTCTGGTTAGCATTGATTTTCAGGTTCTTGCTCTTCAGGAACTTTAAGTAAAACCTATTTTATAAAAGCTCTTAACAGCCAATCCTTTTCCTCCAGGGTGAGCCCCCAGCCTCTAAGCTGTGATTCTGCGGGAAGCTCCGCCCACTTTTTCAGCCTTCTAGACTCTTTTTGCTGCTGCTACTGCTAAGTCACTTCAGTTGTGTCCGACTCTGTGTGACACCATAGATGGCAGCCCACCAGGCTCCCCCATCCCTGGGATTCTCCAGGCAAGAACACTGGAGTGGGTTGCCATTTCCTTCTCCAGTGCATGAAAGTGAAAAGTGAAAGAGAAGTCACTCAGTCATGTCCGACTCTTCGCGACCCCATGGACCGCAGCCCACCAGGCTCTTTTTAGGAATTGGCAAGTACCTGGAATAGGTGAGAAGATCTTGATGTCCATTTCATCTCTCTGGACTTCATTTCTTTCCAGGATCTTGGCCCCTCAAGTCCTCACTGCCTTCGTAGCTCTCTGATACATTCAGACAGATTTAAAGAAAAAGAAACCACAGGCTTTTAAGCTACTCTTAGCAGGAGGGTTAGCCTGATACCAGTGAGTCTGCCATATTTAGAGGTGAGGTCCAACTGTGGCTTCCTTATAATTTTTATTATTTGAAAATCCTCTAAAGAAAGATATCATCCTGAGGCCAAGAGCCATTTGACAGGTTCTGTGAAGTGGCTTCTCAAGGCAGGCGATGGCATTTACAGAGCATCTTTTATGTGCAGATCGCGCGCTGTATCTGTTGCAGGAAACAGTTCCAAGACACAAGGAACCTAGGGCTTTCTGGAGGGTTCTTCCCTGCCATTGTTCTTTTACCTTTTCCTGCTACACATTTCTAAAGCTCTTCTGGATGTGGCTACCTAGATGTCCCATAGGCCCTTCTAGCTTGAGATAGCCCAAGATGACATGATCACCTGTACACGGTCAACTTGGCCTCACTGCTGCCCTTTTCTCAGTTCTGTGCTTTGCAAAAGAAGTCAAGAACTTCATTGTACAGAATCTTCTTCCCTATATGGTTCTGGGTTAGTGTGTGGCTTTACCTGAGATATATATTGTAACTTGGGATTCTCTTCTCCATCCTAGAGCTGCTGACCTAGTGCATACCTATGTCACTGTCTGTCCTGATTGCTTAGGCAGCCTCTTTTTGGATGTATCAGTCAGGGGCCAATCAGAAGACAGAAAGCACACAGTCATTTGAATATAAGGCATTTAATATGGAGAATTACTAACTTTAATGGGGGGGTCGAAATAATGGATTAGTTAATAAGAAGTAATCTCCTATAAAGAATATAGAAATAGCAGATCTAAGGCATGCTGCTGCTGCTACTGCTGAGTCGCTTCAGTCGTGTCCGACTCTGTGCGACCCCAGAGACGGGGAGCCCACCAGGCTCCCCTGTCCCTGGAATTCTCTAGGCAAGAACACTGCAGTGGGTTGCCATTTCCTTCTCCAGTGCGTGAAAAGTCAAAGTGAAGTCACTAGGTCGTGTCTGACTCTTAGCAACCCCATGGACTGCTGCCCACCAGGCTCTTCTGCCCATGGGATTTTCCAGGCAAGAGTACTGGAGTGGGGGCCATTGCCTTCTCCATAGCCACCACCAAAGGGCTGAGATAGAGCCCCCAAGGAAGAGACCTCCTCCCACTCCAGCTCCATCCCCAGCTGAAGTATGGATCTTGGAAATGACATGACTGTGGCCCCCTGGATGCAGAGAAGTCTCTGAGATGCCACGTTGACAGAATGTTCTAGAAATATGCCCTCTAGGGTGCTAGATAGATAGCTAGATATCTCTAGCTGTCACAGAGAGATGGAGGCACTGCTCTGTTTGCTGGGGGAAGGCATGAGAGAAGCTGCTGGCTGCTAAGTGCTACTGATCACCACCACCACCGGACCTGGGTGTGAGAGAAACCATGTGAACTGCCAGAGCCAGATACCCAAGAAGCTGCTACAGGAGCCTTCTTAAGAGGAGCTCCCAGAGCAGAAGGAGAGCCCCGTGTCTACCACCATCTGTAGCACCCCGTAGCGACAAAGCATGGCATTGTACTAGCTGCTGAGGGGAAAAAGATTTCAAAGGGCCCAGCACTAGGTTTGAAGAGCAGGCAACAAATAGTCAGCTGGGAGCCAAAAGCAGTCACTGACTGTCATTCTACCATCATTGTGAAGAGCAGCATGACCGGTTGGTTAAGAGTATTGAATCCGGAACCAGGAGTCCTGGGTTCAAATCTCAGCTCTGATACTTAGTGTAATTTTCAGAGACTTACACACTGTATCTCAGTTTCCTGACTTATAAAAACAGTAGTAACAGTACTGTCCTTGTTGGGTTGTTATGCTAAGTGAGTTGATACTTATAAAATACTTAGAAAAGTAAGCAATGTACCAGATTTATGCATTACCAGGATTGTTTACACTCCTTTTCAAATAGCACATCCTTCAGATTGCAGGCAGGATGACCTTTTGATACCTACCTGTTGTAGGTATGAATTGTAATCTATGATATCCTGGTGTAAGACACCCTCTTCCTTTATTCTTCTGTGCTGGGGGCAGACACAAGGAGTAAATGTTGCCTTAACAACTCAACATGTTCACACTGCAAAAACTAGAAATATGGCTATGTAACTATTGCCTAAATGTTACCTTTCTTGACTCCCCATTACCTTCCAGACAGAGTCTAACTTTCTTTTCCTGGATTTAAGATTCTTAATCCTCTGTTCCCCTCTCTTCTCCCCATGCCTTGGCTCAGGTCTTCACTTTCTTCTTTCTAAACATTGAAGTTCACTACCTTATACTCCTATCAGCTTGTGTCTCTATTTCCCAAATTTGCCTATTTTGCTCCCCTCTTCTGGAATACCATTCCCCGCTCCTCTTTCCTTTTTGACTTTCAGGAAGCTCAAGCAGCAGGAAGCCTTCCACCACACCCCACAAGGTGGTTGCCAGATTTTCCAGTGTCATTGTTCCCAGTCGTCGTCTGCTATGTGAAGCGATGTGCTTCTGTGCCTGGCTCCCTGCCTACAGTTGGAGCTGCTTGGGGCCTCTTGCGTGTGACTCCTGTTGGCATGTCCTGTGCCTCACACAGCTCCCCCACATCTGCGTGGGCTGTGCACTGCATCGCTCTAGCGCTGCTGCCTGCAGAGCTTTGCGCTTCGTGCCCCGCTGTTCACCAGGGCCCTGAGCACCTTATCGAGTCCCGCGTAGGTGAGCAGGGTTGCGCCTTCCAGTTCTAGATAGCTATTGCCACGTCTATTTAGAGCTGCCCGTTACACTGACCAGCCTCTCCCAAGCCCTTCGTCAGGTGGGTGAGAGTGACTGACAGTGCTTTAGAATCAAGCCTCATTTCTTTGGTGTTGTTTTCTTTTACTTAGTTTTTTTTTTAAAAAAATAATATACAGTAGGTCTTTGATGGTTATCCAGTTAAAATACAGCAACGTGTACATGTCCATCACAAACTCCCTAACTATCCCTTCGCCTCATCCTTCCTCTACCCCAGCAACCATAAGTTCGTTCTCTGAGACTGTGAGTCTCTGTTTTGTAAGTAAGTTCATTTGTATAATTTCTCTTCAGATTCCACATTTAAGGGATGGCATACAGCTTTTCCTTCTCTGTCTGACTTCTCTCGGAGTGACAGTCTCTGGGTCCATCCATGTTGCTGCAAATGGCATCGTTTCCTTCTTTTTTAATGGCTGAGGCCTATTCCCTTGCATCTATATGTCCCACGTCTTCTTTATCCATTCCTCTGTTGATGGACATTTATCAAACCTCATTTTGTAATCAGGGATGCCAGATTCTAATTGTCCCCTACTCAAGGGGATCTCAGAAGCAGGGTTGGGAGAGGGGGAAGAAAAGAGGAAGAACACAGGCCTACGATGCAACTACAGACTTTAATTGGAGGGGGCTCCTAGTGGTTTTTCCAGGAGCTGAGGCGATTCTTGCTGGTGGCACAGGGATGGCTCAGACATCGCCTCCTCCTTTGGGAGTTTCTGAATCAGTCTTCATGGTCCCTGTTTGCCACCCTCTTCCTCCTGGAGACACTCTAGTGACTGTGCAGCCTCACACGCACGTGAGGGGCTGCCATCTATACAAATCAGGGTCTCCCAGGAACATACTTCTTCAGCACAAAATTGTTGAAGTGATGGTGATGACGACGTTGGTGTCTCGTTGACGTATTATTTCTTTGCGGGTCTGCATTCAGATCTGAAAGAGTGAAGGAAAATATTTATCCCAGGTAAAGGCTTTGAATTACATGTGACTAAATGGTCTTGGTCATATCCTCCTTGGGATATCTGCATATTATTAGTGACTTTAAAAAAATACTCTGCTTTCTCGAGCTACAGATAACCTCAAACTGGGTTAAGGAATTGAGATCTTAGAATTTCTTTGTCACTTCAGCACAGTCTGTCTGGCCCTGACTCTGACATATACAAAATTACCATCTATTGAGTGCCTGGGTGGGGCTGTAGTCTAGACATTTATATATGTTGCTTCATTTCATCTTCCTAACAGCCTGAAAAGCAGGTGGTGTATTGTCATGATCATTTTTCAGAGAAGATGCTGAAGCTCAGAGAGAGATTCAGAGACATGCACAGTAAGTAGCTGAGACTGAGCTCGGACTGGTGTGTAGGACTTAAACGGTCATCAGTTCAGTTCAGTTCAGTTCAGTTGCTCAGTCGTGTCCAACCCCTTGCAACCCCATGAACTGCAGCACACCAGGCCTCCCTGTCCATCACCAACTCCCGGAGTCCACCAAAACCCATGCCCATTGAGTCGATGATACCATCCAACCATCTCATCCTCTGTTGTCTCCTTTTCCTCCTGCCCCCATTCCCTCCCAGCATCAGGGTCTTTTCCAATGAGTCAGCTCTTCTCATCAGGTGGGCAAAGTATTGGAGTTTCAGCCTTAACATTAGTCCTTCCAATGAACACCCAGGACTGATCTCCTTTAGGATGGACTGGTTGGATCTCCTTGCAGTCCAAGGGACTCTCAAGAGTCTTCTCCAACACCACAGTTCAAAAGCATCAATTCTTCAGTGCTCAGCTTCCTTTATAGTCCAACTCTCACATCCATATATGACTACAGGAAAAACCATAACCTTGATTAGGCTGACCTTTGTTGGCAAAGTAATGTCTCTGCTTTTTAATATGCTATCTAGGTTGATCATAACTTTCCTTCCAAGGAGTATTTATTTAATAACTGACATAGTTTTTAGCTGTGCTGTTACAGGTTTGAGTAAAAAAATCCCCTACCATATCCCCAAAAGGCTTGAAAAAAATCTGAAATGACCCAGAGCAGAAGCTGGGTGGGGAGTCAGAAGTCTAGAGAAATCATTCCGTGTTTTTGCCAAAGCCCACAGCACCCATGCATAGAACCTACCGAAGGTCCGCGGGTGATGCTGTTGACAGGCATTTTGACTGTGGAAGCTACCCGTGATGGAAGCCCCCTCGTCAGGGCAGCAGCAACAGAAGATCCTTGACACCATGCTTTGGTGGGCAGTGGGAAGAGGAAAGGGCACTGTGGTGTCTGGCTCTGGGCCTCGATCCCAAAAGCCCATTGTTATTTAAGCAGTGGGTCATACTGGACTAGCTTCCCCCAAGATATCACGCCCCTCTTCTCTCCCAAACCTCCTGTGGCTCCAGCAGATCCAGGCCCTCTTCTGCCCCAAATTCACTTAACCGTGGGAAGTACTGCTTCTGCGCTGCCAGTCTTTACCACGTGTGTGCGTACTCAGTGGCTTCCGTCGAGTCTGACTCTTTGAGACCCCATGGCCTGTAGCCCGCCAGGCTCCTCTGTCCATGGGGATTCTCCAGGCGAGAATACTAGAGTGGGTTGCTATGCCCCTCCTCCAGGGGATTTTCCTGACCCAGGGAGGGAACCCTCGTGCTCCTGCATCCCCTGTATTGGCAGGTGAGTTCTTTACCACTAGCGCCACCTGGGAAGCCCAGTCTTTAACCCAGGGTTGCCTTATTGAAATCAGCAGATCTTAGAGTCTGGCCCAGTTCTCTGGACAAGGCTGTTTCCTAAATTAATAGAAGACTACAGCCAGAGAAAGCCAGTCCCTTCTCTGCCAGGACTTGTGGCAGCGTCCACAGGCCAGCCCATGCTTAGGGGTCAGATCTGTCTTCTGCTTTCTAGGTCTGTGCTCTTGGGTGGATTCTGTAATCTCTTTGAGCCTCACTTTCCTGCCTGGAAAATACCAGTGTTGAGTGGTACCCACCTCAAAGGAGTAAGTGATTAACTCTGCACAGTGACCACTGGGGTGTCAGGTGCGTATAGCTGCTGGCTCAGTGCACATTCTTTCTGGAATAGGTAACACAACTCAGCCTTGCTCCTTCAGCTCTTGCTTCCCTCACTCACCTGCTCAGTAGCTCTGAGTCCAGGCTCCCGTCTCTAACAAGAGGCACTTGGGCTGCACCTTCTCTCCAAGGATCCCTCCGGCTCCGATGACACAGGCTGCAAGTCCTTTTCTCAGTCCCAGTTTCTCCTTTCTTTCTCCCAGATGCCTGGTCATCTCCTGCCCTTGCTCCCTCTGGGAGTTTCCCTCTGGCCAAAGCCCCACTCTGGGAATTTCCATCTTGGTGGCTGTCTTTACTAACGTCACACTGGCTTCATTTCCTGGCCTCACCCGTGAGCACTGGCTCCCCACCCCCTCCCAGCCAGCACCATCTCTCACCTGGATTATTGCAATGGCCTCCTGGCCTCTCCCAGCCCAGTCTCCATTAGTGTCAACACAGCTGAGAGTGTAAGTCTGATCGTACCACCCCCTCTGCTCCTTGGCTTCTCATGTCAGGCAGAGGGAATGCTGAAGTCCTTCTTTGAGACTTCCCTCAAAAATTAGTCTCACTGCTACCCCTGCGGTCTCTGCCCATCCTTCCTTTATCCAGCTGCACCCAGCACCCCACCATGACTGCGTTTGCACATGCTCCGTGCTCCACCTTTGGCCTGCAACGCCCTTAGAGATCCGAAAGCTCACCCCTCCCTCCTTCAAGGCTGTGCTTAAAGGTCATCTTTCTAGTGTGGTCTTCTGGCCAAGTCACCTAAATTATTTACCCTTTTAAATGGCCCTCCCCCTCCCCTGGCATTCCCTGTTCATTCTTCTGCAGAGCCCTTGGTCATTCCAATACATCCTAGAGTTCATCTGCATGGGCTTCTTCCCAGAGGAAATGCTGGCTGGGGTGGGGCGGGTGTGGTGTTCCTTTCACTACCAATGACAGCCTCTAGATGGAAGCAGGAGCTAAAGAAAAGGGCCCTTGGTTTGCCCTCAGTGGGCTGTGAACTTCAGGTCTCCCATGACCCCACAGCACTTCAACCAGAACGAGAAAGATCAGTGAGGTCAGAGAGGAAGACTCCTAGAGCTGGAGGAGCCCTTAGGGGTCATTCAACAAAGGTGGGGAGATCAGGACCCAGCGAGAGAAACAGTGGGGTCATGGGAAGAGTAATGGCGTCTGCTTCCGGAGCAAAGTGGATAGGTGCCTAGGAGTGGCGGGGAGATGTTGTCCCTTTAAATACAGAAAAGTACTCTTCCAGCTCTCAGGTCCAACCTTTGAGCCCCTCTCACCTGCAGCTGGCAGAGCAGAGATGAGACTGTCTGTGATGTCACAGAGCCTGAGAACCAGGGAATGTGGGGGACAGAAGGGTTTGGACCACAAAGTTAACGAAGGGGGAGGAGGCTTACTGACCCTCTCTCCCGTTGTCCTTCCCTCAGTTCACAATGCGATGTCGTCTGCCATGTTCATCAGGCTGGCTGGGGCGGTTCTGCCTCATGTAGCTCCTTCCTTGGAATAGGTTGCTGGGGCATGTTCTTCTCAGGGGATTCTAGAGGCACGAGACAGCAAGCCCCGCTGTGAAAACACGTTTCTAAGCTTCTATTGGTATCCCATCTACTAGGTTTCCATTGGTTAAAGCAGGTCATATGTTGAAGTTCGAAGTCAAGGGGGAGGAAAGGACACTTCATCCAAGAAGACTTGGCTAAGAAAGGTGAAGAACTGGCTAATAGTTTGCTGTGCCACAGGTAGCTGCCATTGCTGTAACCCATTTTACAGATAAAGAAACTGAGGAACAAAATTTATTAGGTATCTTGGCTAAAGTGACACTGCTAGTAACTGGCAAATGAAGTGACCAGAGGTGGAATTTTTAAAGGTTCAAATTGCTTTACAAATGGGTTGTACCATTTTAGTTCCTTCTCTGCTGGGGTGGCAATGCTGCTGCTGCTTCCCCTCCTGTCTTGGCCTCTGTGCTATCATGGCAGTAACCAATTTAACAAGAAAACTGCAAAATTTATATGAAGAACATTGAAAAATAGCCCTGAGAGACAAAAAGTAGGTTTGAGCAAATGAAAAGCCATTTGTATGTGGATGGGAGGCGTCAACATTACAGAGGTGTCAGTTCTATGTTAATTTATATTTTTTCCTAGGTTAATTTTTAAAATTTAGTATAGTCAAAAAAAAATACCAATTTTTTTCTTTCTTTTGGCTGCACTGCACAGCATGTGGGGGTCTTAGTTCCCCAACCAGAGATCAAACTTGTGTCCCCTGCTTGGGAAGCACAGTCCTAACCACTGGACTGCCAGACAATCCCCCAAAATATCAATATTTTTAAAATAGATCTAGACAAATAGATACTAATGTTTATATTTTTTTAAAATGGAGGAATGTGGGGAGGGAGATGGGAGGGAGGTTCAAAGGGAGGGGATAGGTGTATACCTATGGCTGATTCATGTTGAGGTTTGACAGAAAAAAATTCTGTAAAGCAATTATCCTTCAACTAAAAATAAATTTTACAAAATGGGGGAATAAGAGAAGGTGGTACCAGACCGACTTACAGTGGACTAATATAGAAATTTCAGAAAGAAACCAAAATACATATGGAATTTTTGTACACGAGGATAAAGGAGTCATCGCAAATGATTGGGCCAAAGATGGTCTTTCAAATAAATGTCCAAAAGATATGGATCCATACCTAATATATATAATGATAAATGTGAAACGGAACAAGGATCTAGATGTAAGAAATAAAGGCACACAGCATGTAACAAACATGGATGAACTCCTCTATAAACTGAATGTACCGGTAAGGGGGGAGGGAAAGAGGAGGCACACAGTCCTGTGACATCACCAAAGACTTTAATTGGAGGCAGCTCCTCCCAAGAGGCTTACTGGGGTCTGAAGTGACTCTTGCTGGCTGCACAGCGTTGGCTCAGACGTCTTCTCCTCCTGGAAGGGAGTTTCCGAATCAGTCTTCATGGCCCCGGATGCGCCGCCCTCTTACTCCTGGAAACTCTCTGTAGCTGCGCAGGCTCCAAGACCTGCGAATGGGCTGCCATCTAGAATGATCAGGGCCTCCTGATGAGGCATGGTTGGTACGGCCAGTGATCCTGGGAGTAGCGGCTGAGCCTTCTTTTGTGAAACCCTCTTTTGAAATTTACATCTGAAAGGAGGAAGGGAAGAAGAACCCTGAATGAAGCCTCTGCTTTGGGCCTGGATGGACTGTTCCGGTCACGGTCACCTCCATCCCTGGTCAGTATCAGATGCTGGAATAGTCTGTGGGTCATGTGCCGCCCCCACCCCCTCCCCACCCCCGGTCTGGGACGAGTTGGTACTCTTAGCGGAGCATTCAGTGACAGCGGTTTGTCTTGTGAAATGTAGTGGCCTAGAAAATAGAACTGGGCCCATCCTGGTTCTGACATTACCACCACTCTCTGCTGAGCTTACCCACTCCAGTGTTCTTACTTGGAGAATCCCAGGGATGGCGGAACCTGGTGGGCTGCCTTTTATGGGGTCCCACAGAGTCGGACATGACTGAAGTGACTTAGCAGCAGCGGCAGCTGCTGAGCTTTGGGAAAGCCCCTTCCCACTCGGGACTGAAGCCTCCTCTATACAATCAGAGATGGGTTTTTAAGCTATGCACCATGGAGCCCTGTTGGGGGGGGGAGCTAGTGGGGGGCACCCAGACACTCATGCCCAAATCGAGTACAGGAGGGCCTCTCTGATTTTTTATAGAAATTGGACTTTGAGATTTTGGTAGCAAGGAGGGTTTAGCTGTTATGAGAATTTTGTTTGTTTGTTTCAAATGTGGAATCTTGATATGTAATTGATGTCCTTTATAATTCTATGTATTTTATTAAATGCATATAAATATATTACTCTGAGAAGGGGTTGGTAGCCTTTTCATTGTTGGTTTGACTGTGCCCTGTGGCATGTGCGTGGCATGTGGGATCTTAGTTTCCTGACCAGGGATCAAACCTGTGCCCCTTGCATTGGAAGTGTGGAGTCTTAACCACTAGACCGCCAGGGAAGTCCCTGTTGCGAATCCCTCTGAAGTGACTGGGCTGCAGGACCTTTACCTCTCAGTAGCCAGCTGGATGGGGTGGTTGTGAGCTATGTGAGGTCACCTGGGCACAGCGTCTGTGTGCATCCAGGGAGCCACATTTCTTCTTCCTGGATATGGCTACAGTCCAGGACTCAGAGGCATCCTCCTCTTCCTGGAGACTCTCAATGCACAAGCATTTTTGGTGTGTTTATCTGCCATTTATCTGGTTGAGTTTGGAGGAATGACACTCATGTAGGCCCTGCCCTCTTGGAACTTACCATCTGGAGGCTGAAGCAGACATTAAGCGAACACTCACACACTGTACACATATAAGACAATGCCTCGGGGACTTAGAAGGAAAGTATGGACGTGTATTCTTTCCTCTCGGGGCTCCTGCTCATGTAATTTCCAGCTCAGAGGATCATACAGGCAGGTCTTTTCCTGAGCTCTGTCCGGTGTGTTCTAGAATGTGACTGCAGCAAGCTAAAGGGAGGAGTCCCGCCACTTGTCATCCCACTGAGCTCAGTATCAGACTAGGGTTTGGACATGAGGACAAGGCTCCCTACCCCAGAGAATCCTGGTCAGTGTTAGGGCCCCAGTTTCGAACTCACCATACTCATTGCTGCTGAAACAAGAAGTTGTCTTTTCTGAGGGGAGCGTGGCTTTCCCCAGAGTCATGCAGGGTGCTGCATCACTGTGCTTGAGGCTTGGTCTATTGAGCTCATCTTTCTGCACACCTGGCAATGGTAATTCCACATGGTCATGTGGGGTGCTCAGAGGAGGTCACGGAGGCCAAAGTGTTTTGCCAACTTGAGCGCACACATGGACCAGTGATGATGGTTGTGGAATTAGGTGTACCTGAATCAGCATCTCTAGTCTTCTAAGTTCTTCCTCCTCATATGCAGGTACTGGATTCAAAATATGTATTTCTTTACAAGCATAAAGTTAGTACTTTTCCCCATTTATAAGTATAATTCATATACATTATACAAAAGCTTAGGAAATATTGAAGAATATGAAGTAGGAAAAAAATGCCCCAAACACGACTCCCTTCAGATATGATCACAGTTCCAGGGTTTGCCTATGGGTGTTTTTACAGAGTTGGACCATAAAGAAGGCTGAGCACTGAAAAATTGATGCTTTTGAACTGTGGTCCTGGAGAAGACTCTTGAGATCAAACCAGTCAATTCTAAAGCAAATAAGCCCTCAATATTCATTGGAAGGACTGATGCTGAAGGTGAAGCTCCAATATTTTGGCCACCTGATGCAAAGAGCTGACTCATTGGAGAAGACCCTGATGCTAGGAAAGCTTGAGGGCAAGAGGAGAGGTGGGCAACAGGGGATGAGATGGTTGGATGGCATCTCCAACTGCATGGACATGAGTTTGAGAAAACTCTGGGAGATGGTGAAGGACAGGAAGCCTGGTGTGCTGCAGTTCATGGGGTGGCAGAGTCGGACACGTCTTAATAACTGAGCAACAACAATTTTTACATACTCCATCTCACCCTATATGTTATGCATGCTTTTACTTTCTACGTATCATAAGCTGTTTTCTTATGTCACTAAGCTTTAAAAAAAGGTTGCATAATCTATGGATAATTCAGGATTTATTTAACCAATATTCTATTTTGGGGTGTTTAGACTATTTTCAAATGTCTCTACCATAAACACCACTGTGATGAACGTTGTATATAAGACTTTGTTTTTATATACTCCTAGATTCTTAGAAGTATAACACAGTCTTGTCAACAGACTAAGCAGTGTTCTGTAATAAACAGCTCTGTTCTTTTCTAGCGTCTACCTTGAACAAATTGCTTCACCTCTCTCTGCCTCTGTTTTCAGAACTGCAAAATAATAACATTAATTCTGGATAATCAGATCCACTTCTTAGAGTTATTATGGGAGTTACATAAGATGACTAGTGTTTCAGGTTCTGAAACAGTAAGGGACTTACCTGAGCACAGCTGGGTTCCTGTGCCTAGACAGTGCCTTGCATCTAATAGGGGCTCAGAACTTATTATCATCTTGGAAAAAGGAGCTGACACTTTTAAGATTCTTGTTTTTTATCATGAAATTATTTGGTTGGTCAAAATCCAGTGGAATAAAATCCATGGAAAATCCAATAAATCCCTGAACGAACTTTTGGCCAATCCAGTATTCCCACGGGAAATGTTTTAAAGGCTCCAAGGTATGGATTTCTGGCAAAATATGCCATGAGAATTTTTTTCCTGCCATTGACCTGCCACGTCTCCCAGTAGGACCATGCCACCACTCACCACTCAACTGTGTGTTAGTCCTAGCTTTGCCTGATCTTGACAATAATGCATATTTTGGGGGGGTGGTGGTGGTCTGAAATTGCTGATTTTGACCCCCAGTGTTCTCCACTAAGATCTTTTGTCCTGGATCATTAAGAAGGATATAGTTACAAACTGAAGGGCAGGATGCCTTCTCTCTCTCTTCCTCTTATACCTGATAGTCTTGGAAACCATATGTTCCATATCCCTTGGCTAAAGGTGAAAAATAATATGAAACAGACTTTGCATGAGCAAGAAATACACTTTTGTTTGTAAACTATTGAGATTTAAAGGCATGTTTGTTGTAGCAGCAGAGCCTATCTTCTCCTGACAAATACCTTATGCTATAGTCTCTGTTTGTTGACTTTTGCTGAATTCCTACTCTGTGCAAGCCCTGTGCTTTTGCTTCTATACATTCCCTCTTTTAACCCTCCCAGTGATTCTGAAAAGCAATAATATAGTATAAGTATCCTTGTTTTACAGGTAAGGACACAAGCTCAGAGTGAGAGGGTAATTGACTTGTCCATTTCTGTAGCAGAGCTGATTGAATTTAGCCTCAGCCCCAAAGGCAGGGCTCTTTTTGTTGATTTGTTTATAAAAACAAACAAACAGTTATTAAAAATTATTAAAAAAACCTGTTTATAAAAAATTAAATTTATTTATTTTTAATTAAAGGATAATTGCTTTATAATATTCTGTTGGTTTCTGCCAAACATCAACATGAATCAGTCATAGTTATACCTAAGGCAGTGTTCTTAAGCACTATCTTTATAGTCTTTAGACAAGTGATTCTCAAACTATGATATACATTCAGGTTTCCCTGGGGGTCAGATTAAAATAATGGTTCTGACTTGGCAGGTCTGGAGTAGGGTCTGAAAGTTCAGTTCTAACAAACTCCCTGGTATGCTGATGTTGCTAGTCCAAGCATCCCACTCTAAGTATCAAGATTTTAAGCGCCATTGGTTCCTTAGCTGGTCAGTCTTCACCTCATTTTAGGTTGGCATTATTCACTCAAAAGCTGAAGGAAATCTGAGGGCATCTCAGCAGGAGGGGGATGAGCAATATGAGGTCTCCCGAGGCTGGGCAGGGCATTCTTGCCTGGTACCTACCATGCTTTGACAGCTGAACCTCTTGGGTTTGACTGGGGATCTTGGAATCATCTGCAGCATCGGGTTTCTCACAGCATTTGCAGCATAAAGAGAAGATCTTCGAGGCCAGGTTTTGGTGAGCTGCTAATATGAAGAAAAGGAATGGGGACCCTTGGGTTCCAGGGCCTGAATTCCAGATGCCCCATTGGAAATTCACTCTGATGAGGGGGTGGTCATATAGGCCTAGCCTCCCGCAAGGTATGATAGCCTTTTCCTTTCCCAAATCTTTTGTGGCTCCCCCATGGAGCTACAGTGGGGAGCTTAGTGGTTCTCTTGAAGTCATTTTCCCTATTTTATACAAAAATTTTCTTACCCATGGAAAGGAGTTGAAGCCTCTATTCTTTCAGCTTTGCTTACAGGGCTGCTTTATTGAATTAGCTGATCTTGAATTTGAGCCGTTCCTTGGGCAGGGCTGTTTCCTAAATAAACATAAGACTGTGAGTGAAAAGTGCTCATGCTCCAGGTTGGACCTCACTGCAGCAAAACGCTGGGTCATGCAGAGACGCACAGAAACATGTTTGCAGACCTGTCTTCGATTCTGTTACTAGGTGTGGGTTCCTTACCTTTCTAGAGCCTCACTTTTATCCTGTGGGAAATGGGAATCGCAGTGCCTGCTTTGCAAATGGAAAGGTTTAAACATACACAAAGTGACCTCTGTGGCGCTGGGTACTCAAAGTGCCTGGCCAATGGCCATCCCCTTCATGGAGCTCGTTGGCTACAAAACTCTTCTGCCGGTCCGGGTTGCAGGAGAATGTGGTGATGAAGCACACTCTTACCAACTTGCTGTGTCGCTTTGAGTAAGTCCCTGCTTCTCTCTTTGCCTCAGGCTCCTCACCAGTAATTAGAGGAAGTTAGGTTGCATGATCACTTCGAGCATCTTCCTAGTTTGGACAGTCCAGAAAAAGGCCTTGTTTTAAAGTTCTTTCATTATGAACCAGCTTTTCCAGGTTTCTGAATGCTTCCTGTTCTCCTTTCCCTTTCAGTGGTAAAACCCTCCTTCTCATGGTATTGGTTAGATGTCCCTCACAATACTCAATTCAGTAGATGAGTTGTCTCATTCGTAGGCATTTCTGTCTCACTTTCTCCACTGTGATACCAAACAAGCCACCCTGAATTATGGCAATAGCTTTCTATTAGTAAAGTGAAAGTGAAAGTTGCTCAGTTGTATCTGACTCTTTGCAACCCCATGGACTATACAGTCCAAGGAATTCTCCAGGCCAGAATACTGGAGTGGGTAGCCTTTCCCTTCTCCGGGGGATCTTCCTAATCCAGGGATCAAACCCAGGTCTCCTGCAGTGCAAGGCGGATTCTCTACCAGCTGAGTCACAACTGATTTCTTAATAATGAATACAAAAATCTTTAACTTCCTGCACATAAGCTATTCAATATGTTGATAGCATCTTTTATATATTGTGGCTAGATACTCTCAGCTGACTAAACACATACAGATGTCTCCACTATGTGGGATCCTTGGACCAAGAAGGGTACTTTCTGGGCCCATGTGGACTCCAGTGTTCTTGCCTGGAGAATCCCAGGGACAGCAGAGCCTGGTGGGCTGCCATCTATGGGGTGGCACAGAGTCGGACACGACTGAAGCAACTTAGCAGCAGCAGCAGCAGTCTCAATCTCTGATAGCCCTTTGGATCTGTTGCCAAGCTGAGTTTTCTCTCATAATTTGAGCTGTGACATATTTCACTGACTCTTTAATGAATTTATTTTCTTAGGATTTATAAACAAATGGAAGTTATTATGAGGCAATCAGATCTTTTGTTTTGGAGTGCATCATTTAGCAAATGCGCTTGTCTTTAACACAGATTGTTGTTCTGCTGCTTGCTGTAGTTTCAGTTCTCTTCATCTGCTTATATAAACTCTTGCTTCATGAGGTTTTTCTCTGTTCTAGATTACCTCATGTTTGTGAGTGTAGAAGGCAGTGCTTCAGAGGATGGAATGAAGGCTTTAAGTCTACCAGCCACCCCCTCCCCCACCTCCCCGCCCCCCGCCGCCCCACCAGGCAGCCCTGGGATCTAATGGTTTGGAGGTCTGTAAGACTGGTGGTCAGTTTGTAGGAAGGGAATTGCTAAAGTTTTGCCTTGAGTGTCTACAAACCTTCATAAGCACAAGTCTGTCTTGTAAAAGGGGCTTCCTGGTGGCTCAGAAGTTAAAGAGTCTATGAAAGGTCATTTTCTCAGGCTGTATTCTGGAGTTAGTGATTTCCAGGGCATAGATCATATGAACTCTTTAAGGTTCTCCTTGGCCAAGAAATTCAAGACGCCATACAAAGTATAAACTTTTGACTAACTGGCAATGGCACCCCACTTCAGTACTCTTGCCTGGAAAATCCCATGGGTGGAGGGAGCCTGGTAGGCTGCAGTCCATGGGGTTGCTAAGAGTCGGACAGGACTAACCGACTTTACTTTCATGCATTGGAGAAGGAAATGGCAACCCACTCCAGTGTTCTTGCCTGGAGAATCCCAGGGACATGGGAGCCTGATGGGCTGCCGGCTATGGGGGGATCGCACAGAGTCGGACATGACTGAAGCGACTTAGCAGCAGCAGTGTATTCTTTGGGCTTCCCTGGTAGCTCAGCTGATAAAAGAATCTGCCTGTAGTGCGGGAGACCCTGCTTTGATTCCTCGGTTGGGAAGATCCCCTGGAGAAGGGATGGGCTACCCACTTCAGTATTCTTGGGCTTCCCTGATGGCTTAGATGGTAAAGAATTTGCTTGCAATTGGAGAGACCTGGGTTCGATCCCTGATTTGGGAAGATCCCCTGGAGGAGGGCATGGCAACAGACTCTAGTATTCTGGCCTTGAAAATCCCCATGGACAGAGGAGCCTGGCAGGCCACAGTCTATGGGGTTGCAGAGAGTCAGGCACGACTGAGCGACTAAGCAGAGCACAGTATATTCCTTCCTGTTTCTCATGGTCTCATCTGTATGAAATTGCTGCCTCTTTCCAGAAAAACTCTTGCTTTGTATATATACTCTCATTCAATGTACTCTGATGTTTTTATCTTAATGACAAAAATTTTGCTAGATGACTTAAAATGACAGTGTCCATTATAGCAAACTTTCAGTGTCAAAAATAATAGATTCAAGAGGCACAGTAGAAAAGAGAGAAGACAAAAACTCAAACACTCAATAGAAGGCTTCTTTGATTGATATACTCTGACCCCAGAAAAAGAAAAAAAAAAAAGATCTTATTCCTTCTCAAACCTGAAACTTACTTCATTTCATCTCTCACTCTTCCTCCACAAAGCATTATCTTTGAGCACGTGTTAATCATTCAGTAGTGTCCGACTCTTTGCAACCCCATGGACTGTTGCTTGCCAGGCTCCTCTGTCCATGGAATTCTCCAGGCAAGAAGATGAGTGGGTTGCCATACCTTCCTCCAGGGGATCTTCCTGACCCAGGGATCGAACCCAGGTCTTCTGCAGTTTGGGCAGATTCTTTACTGTCTGAGCCACCAGGGGAGCCCAGGTTTATCTTTATCACCCACTTAAACTTCTCTTGTTCCTTTCCGTAACTGCCTACATAAATTTTCTTTACTGGGCATTTCTATAGAAATGAACAGTCAACATTGCACAATATTCCTCTAAAACTCCTGTACAAGAAGGTGGGTCCATAGAGGTTGAATTTAAAATCTGATGAGAGCTGAGTTGAGGAGAAATATTTAGAATCATGCCAAATTTCAGAACAGAAAGTTGCAGTCCAATTCAGGGTTCTGTTATTCAGTTACTATTGCCCTGAATTATCACACTTGTATCAATTAGTTCACTTAATTGTTAACCTTCAACATGGGGGAGGGAGAAGGCACTGGCACCCCACTCCAGTACTCTTGCCTGGAAAATCCCATGGACAGAGGAGCCTGGTGGGCTGCAGTCCATGGGGTCGCTAAGAGTCAGACATAACTGAGCAACTTAGCAGCAGCAGCAACAACATGGGGGAAAATGTTAAAAAGCTGCAGGATGGAAAAGATCAGAAGATTTAAACAACCCATCTATGCATAATTCCTGGGGCTTCCCAGGTGCCGCTAGTGGTAGAAAACTCGCCTGCCAATGCAGGAGACATAAGAAATGCAGGTTCGATTGCTGGGTTGGGAAAATCCCTGAGGAAGGAAATGGCTACCCACTTCAGTATTCTTGCCTAGAGATTCCCATGGACAGAGGAGCCTGGTGGGCTACAGTTCATGAGGTCACAAAGAGTTGGACACAACTGAAGCAGCTTAGCACACATGCAGAATTCCAAAAAGAATCAAGGGCTTGAGAAGTGCAGAAACAGAAAATATACCACATAAAATTATTTCAGAAGCTATTAAAAAAATAAAAACTTTTCTCTTAAGGGAAAGGTAGATTGGACAAAGATTCAGAATTGCAAACAAAACCAAGATGAATCAACGGGAGACTGAATAAACTTCAGGACATTCTGGGGTAAACCAACAGCTTAAGGAAACTTTTCTTCTCTTCTTGCAAAGGACTTAGACCTGAAATGTGGACTTAGAGTCAATAAATTGGAATGAGAAATCTCAATTTTGATCTCCAAGTTCTTTTCAAATAGTCCTAAAATATTCACTAGAAATCAAAATGACTTAAGACCTCCTAGGTAAAACAGTTGGTTTCTGAAATAAGAACAGGACCAGAATGTCCTCTGTTCTTAGAGACTATGGATCCTATGGATGAAGATACTTGCATATACTTTGAGCAGAAAGACTATTAGAAGAACTCATGTTCTATTGTGGCCAAAGGTCAAATGTCCAGACTTGTCTAGTGATGCCATTCTAAGGAGCTTTAGCACTCAACATCTGCTTGTTCTTCCTCTAAACTTTCAAAGAAAGTTGATGAAGGTGGACGATGATACTGCTTGACTGGTGACATGGTTTATTTCTTGTAGGAACATCAGAGTCTTCAATACTAACTGCGACTGTTTTTTTTTTTTTTTTTTTTATGACTACATGGACCTTTCCAAGTGTCCAGTTCCCTGGTAACCTCTGTGGACTTACACAGTATTGGAAAGGAAAAAACGTCTTTATGGGGTTATCTATACCCTAGACTTTTGAGGACAGTGAGCCCTCCAAAGGATGTGGACAACACAAAGTGCTCATTTTCCTTCACGTTTACTGACATAGTACAAAACAGCTCACACCCTAGGGCACAACCAACCAGTTGAAAATCCACAGCTCACAGGTTGGGACTGTCTTAGTCATCCATTGCCTCTTGTCCAGAGAGTTGAATACTTCTGTGCAGCAACTGGCTTGACATATGGTTCTGCAGATAATTTAAGGATAGAAACAAGAAGATATCAGGCTGGTTGGTGCTCAAACTGAACACCAGATCCCTGTAAGTGGAAAATTGGAACCGTGTCTTCAAGGAAAGTCAGCAACAGTGGTGAAGATCTGTACAATCCTCGAGTATCTCCTGCAATTTTGGTTTCAGTTCAGTCGCTCAGTGGTGTCCGACTCTTTGCAACCCCATGAATCGCAGCACACCAGGCCTCCCTGTTCATCACCATCTCCCGGAGTTCACTCAGACTCACGTCCATCAAGTCCATGATGCCATTCAGCCATCTCATCCTCTGTCGTCCCCTTCTCCTCCTGCCCCCAATCCCTCCCAGCATCAGAGTCTTTTCCAATGAGTCAACTCTTTGCATGAGGTGGCCAAAGTACTGGAGTTTCAGCTTTAGCATCATTCCTTCCAAAGAAATCCCAGGGCTGATCTTCAGAATGGACTGGTTGGATCTCCTTGCAGTCCAAGGGACTCTCAAGAGTCTTCTCCAACACCACAGTTCAAAAGCATCAATTCTTTGGCGCTCAGCCTTCTTAACAGTCCAACTCTCACATCCATACATGACCATAGGAAAAACCATAGCCTTGACTAGACGGACCTTAGTCGGCAAAGTAATGTCTCTGCTTTTGAATGTACTATCTAGGTTGGTCATAACTTTTTTTCCAAGGAGTAAGCATCTTTTAATTTCATGGCTGCAGTCACCATCTGCAGTGATTCTGGAGCCCCTGTTTCCCCATCTATTGCCCATGAAGTGATGGGACCGGATGCCATGATCTTCATTTTCTGAATGTTGAGCTTTAAGTCAACATTTTCACTCTCCTCTTTCACTTTCATCAAGAGGCTTTTTAGTTCCTCTTCATTTTCTGCCATAAGGATGGTGTCATCTGCATATCTGAGGTGATTGATATTTCTCCCAGCAATCTTGATTCCAGCTTGTGTTTTCTTGCAGCCCAGCGTTTCTCATGATGTACTCTGCATATAAGTTAAATAAGCAGGGTGACAGTATACAGCCTTGACGTACTCCTTTTCCTTTTTGGAATCAGTTTGTTGTTCCATGTCCAGTTCTAACTGTTGCTTCCTGACCTGCATACAGATTTCTCAAGAGGCAGGTCAGATGGTCTGGTATTCCCATCTCTTTCAGAATTTTCCACAGTTTATTGTGATCCACACAGTCAAAGGCTTTGGCATAGTCAATAAAGCAGAAATAGATGTTTTGGTTTAGGGAGGGGCCAAAGGGGGCGTTCCTACACTTCTGAGTGAAGACCAATTGCTCTGTAACCTTGGTAACAGATAATCACCAGGACCTGTTTAAACCCTTCTATCTGTTAATGAACTTTTACCTCAATGACCGTTCTCCTGAAAGTAACAGACAGTAGTTAACACCTTCATGGCTGATGGTCTGCCATCCCCAGGGACTGCTGCCTCTGAAATACCATCTGACCATAAACTTAACGCCTTCACAATCCCTTAAAACATCAGCCATTAGCTTTGCTCAGAGATGTCATCAAAGCGTAGATCTCCCTTGTGTAACTAAATTCAGATTTTGTTCCACACATTGAATGGAACAAAATGGAAATCTCTTCTGCTAAAGCAGCTTATGGAGACGGCAGTGGCACCCCACTCCAGTACTCTTGCCTGGAAAATCCCATGGATGGAGGAGCCTGGTGGGCTGCAGTCCATGGGGTCGCAAGAGTTGGAGACGACTGAGCGACTTCACTTTGACTTTTCACTTTCATGCATTGGAGAAGGAAATGGCAACCCACTCCAGTATTCTTGGCTGGAGAATCCCAGGGACGGAGGAGCCTGGCGGGCTGCCGGCTATGGGGTCACACAGAGTCGGACACGACTGAAGCGACTTAGCAAAGCAGCTTATACACAGCCAGTGTCTTGAGCATCTGTCTGTAGTAGCAGCTCAGCAGAAATTTTCAAATATAAATTTATCTGAATCTAGCACTGAGGATTTTCATATTTGTACTCCCCAGCAGTTCACTGAAGAGACAGGTAGAACCACTTTCTCCTCTAAGTGTTTGTAACTAAGAGTTTTGAATTTTGAACCCTCTTCAGAAATGGAGAGGCTCTTAGGGGAGGGCAGTGTAGCAATTACAAGCACATATTTGGGGGTATAATTCCTAAGGACTTACTACTTATTAGCTATGAAATTTAAAAGAATTTAACCCTCCCGAACCTCTGTTTTCATATCTGTAAGCTGGGAATGATAATAGTGTCTACCCTTGAATGTGGTCTTGAGGATTAAATAGTGATGGGAAGTGCTTAGCACAGCTATCTGGCACACTGGAAAGGCTCAGTAAGTGTAAAGGCTGATGAAAATGTGGGCTTGACTTGGCTGGTGGGCTGGGTGTGGTGTTTCTTGCGCTGCCAATGCCCTCCTCTAGGTGGAAGCAGGAGCTAAAGAAAAGGGCCCTCAGGTTACCCACCCTGCCACCTCCGCCCCTTCCCTGCTGTGAACTTCAGGTCTCCAGTGACCCTGGAGCACTTTGACCAGAACAGGAAAGACTGATGAGGTCACACTTCTGTGTGATGAGGAAGACTTCTGGAGCTGGAGGAGCCTGGGAAGGGGGTGGGTGGGGGTGGTCATTCAACACAGGTGGGGAGACTGCGACCCAGAGAGAGAAGCAGCGGGATCATGGTAAGAGAGACGGCCTCTGCTTCCTGGAGCAAAGTGAAAAGGTGTGATGGAAATGATGTCCCTTTAGATAGAGAAAAAATACCCATCCTGCTCTCAGATCTAACTCTTGAGCCTCACTTCACCTGCAGCTGGCACAGCAGAGATGGGGCTGTCTGTGATGTCACAGAGCCTGGGAACCAGGGAATGTTGGGCACAGAGGGGTCTGGGCTAATGGTCAGTGCAGGGAGGGTGAAGGGTGTCTGCTGATCCTTTCTCTAGTGGTCCTTCCCTCCGTCCACAATGCCATGCTGTCCTTTGGGGCACTTGGGATGGAAGTCTTGGTGCCTCTTGTGAAAGCTTCTTGAGGATGGCTGGGCAGAAGGGGGCAGTAGAGCACTGGATGCTGAAGGCCTGGGTCCAGGTTCTGTCTCATACCCAGCTGGGTGGTAACCTTAGGTGAATGCACTGTGCATCTTCCAATAGTTATTATTTAATTGGAAATTATAGTTTTAGGATTAAATGGGATCAGGTAAGCATTTAACACAGTGCCTAGGTATAGTAAACATTCAAGAAATGGTTAATGATAGGTGCAAAAATAAAGTGGCATTCTCTTCCCAATCTATCTTCTAGGAAAAGGCATATTTTATATTTGAGTCCCGAGAAAAATCTCTCACCTTTGGGGGCACTCTCAATTCCTTTATTTGGGACAACCAAGCTCTATTTGGGGGAGCCAAATTAGGTTAAAATGTTCTCAATCAGTGCTATCTTGTGATGCTTCTGGAAGCCACCTGAAACAAAAGGAACAGAAAGGAGCAAAGATTCTGCCCAGTTTTTGATGGATGTCCTGGTGGAGGGGTGGCTAGAGGTTGTTGTGGGAGTGGGAGGGGCCCTAACCCACAGTATGTGATGGTGGGAAAGGGACTTTTAAACCTCATTTGTAAATAAGTGGTCATGTTGAGGGTTCTCAACTCTGGCTGTAAGTGAGATTCATCTGAGATATTTTTAAAATGTAGAAATAACCTGGGGCTTAATTACAGATAAATTAGAATCCTGGTTGGGTGGGGAATTGAGCAGCTGGTGGACCTTGGGATAAGTATTTTTAAAAACTTTCCAGGTGATTCTCATATGTAATCAAGACTGAGAAATACTAAATTACATTATACATTGATTGTACATTATACATATAAGTGGAGATTCTTGCAAAGGCTGCAGAAGTTTTAAAAATGTCAAGCTTGGGAATTCACTGGAGATCAGGTAGTTAAAACACTGAGCTTTCATTGCAGGGGGTGTGGGTTCAGTCTCTATCGGGGAACTAAGATATCACCCACTGTGCAGAGTGGCCAAAAGAACAATGCCACGCCCAGTGCCCACTTTACAGGCCGATAAAATCACTATTTCTGGGCAATGGGAATTTTGGAAACTCCCCAGATAATTTCTCCCCACCACCCTTAAAATAACTGAGATATAATTGACATATAAGGTTGTATAAGTTTGAGATGTACAACAGTGTTGGTTTGTTATATTTATATACCACAGTATGATTACTAGGATAGTGTTAGCTAACACATTTATCACTTCACATAATTATTTCCTTTTCCTGTTGAGAACAGTTAAGATGTAGCCTCTTACCAACCTTGAGATTTATAATATAGTATGACTTTTAAGTTGCAGCCAGCATTGAAACTACTGACTTACAGAACAAATTTTGGGATGATTTGGGAGAATGGCATTGAACCACATATAATATCGTATAAGAAATGAATCGCCAGTCTAGGTTCGATGCAGGATACAGGATGCTTGGGGCTGGTGCAGTGGGATGACCCAGAGAGATGGTATGGGGAGGGAGGTGTGAGGGGGTTAAGGATTGGGAACACGTGTACACCCTTGGTGGATTCATGTTGATGTATGGCAAAACCAATACAATATTGTAAAGTAAAAAAAAATAAAATCTGAAGAAAACCCCAACTTTTGTTGATGCTTGTATAAATGTATCTTTTAGTTTTTCAAGGACAGTATTATTGATGGAGTTAAAGCATTGTTTTTAAAATAGATTTCTCAAGAGGCAGGTCAGGTGGTCTGGTATTCTCATCTCTTTCAGAATTTTCCAGAGTTTATTGTGATCCACACAGTCAAAGGCTTTGGCACAGTCAGTAAAGCAGAAATAGGGTGGTGGCCAAAAAATAAGCAACAGCAGCAATAACAACAGCAGAGGTGCCAGCTTCCGCTCGGGGAGTCCATGCTCTCTGGGTGCCCCCCACTGCCCCTCTGGGTGCCCCCACTGCCCCTCTGGGTGCCCTCCCTCCTCCTCCCCGCCTCCTCCCCTCCTCCCCCACTCTCCCTCCCCTCCCCCCACCCCCCCCGCGCTCCCGCGGCCATCAGGACGCCCTGCTTTGTAGGGAATCGCTCATCTGTGGGGGAGGGTCCAGCACAGCTCTGCTGCTCAAGCTCCAGAGCGCGGAGCCAGGCACAGCTCTCTGCGCACACCCTCTGTGCGCACGGCCCGCTGCCGCCATCTTGAACTGCAGTGCCCTGTGCAGTGTTTCTGCACGCGGCCCCGAGCCGCAGTGCTGCGTACCGCGATGATTTCTCACAGGAACTCTGCTGTGAAGTGCCACGTGGAGGCCTCTGTCAGGGGAAGCTTGTGAGAAAGTAAAGCTCCATGAAGCACAAAGGAAAAGGAAAAAGGTTAGATTTTATTTCGTTGCTGCTGCTAAGTCGCTTCAGTCGTGTCCGACTCTGTGCGACCCCATAGCCGGCAGCCCACCAGGCTCCCCGTCCCTGGGATTCTCCAGGCAAGAACACTAGAGTGGGTTGCCATTTCCTTCTCCAGTGCATGAAAGTGAAAAGTGAAAAGGAAGTCGCTACCCAGAATCTATTTTTATTTCTTGGGAATTGTGAATGGGCTTTGCTGGTGACCAAATAATTTCCCAGAGAGACTATGTGTTACAGTTTATATTTCTCGCCTCTTCTCCAGGGTTTTTTTCCCCCACTGTTTTTAAATTTTAGTCATTCTAATAGGTGTGACCCGGTATCGCATTGTGATTTTAATGTTCATTTTCTTAATAGCTACTAATGTTGAACATCTTGTCACATGCTTGTTAGTCACCCACATATCCTCTTTGGTGAAATGTCTTTTCATGTTCTTTACCCACTTTCTGATTGGATTATTTTAAAATTCAGTTTTCAAAGTGATAGTTTATTGAGATATAATTCATATGCTACAAAATGTGTACTTCTATGATGTACAAGTCAGTAGTTTCAGTATGTTCACAGAACTGTGCAACATTGTCTAATTTTCAATATTTGCATCACCCCAAAAGGAAACTCCATACCCATGAGCAGTCACTCTCCATCCCTCCTAATTTGCAGCCCCTGGCAACCACTAATCTGCTTTCTGTCTCTATGGATTTACCTATTCTGGAGATTTCATATAATGAAATCTTTAATTATATGAAATTAAATCATATAATGTGATTTATCTTTTTAAGGTTCATCCAGGTTGTGACATGTATCAGTTCCTCATTCTTTTGTGTTGTCAAATAATATTCCATTGTAAGGATATACCACATTTGTTTATCTACTCGTCTATCTATGACATTTTGGTTGTCTCCAATTTTTGGCTCTATGGAAAATATTGCCATGAATATATGCAGGTTATTTTTTGTGTGGACATGTGTTTTCTTTTCTCTTGGGTATATATACCTGGAAGTGAATTTGCTGAGTCATATAGTAAATTAGTTTTAACCTTTCAGAAATAGCCAAACTGTTTCCAAAGTGGTGCTACTCTCAGCAGTGTATGAAGATTTCATTTACTTTACATTCTCAACACACTTGTTATAGTCTTTTTTTTTTAACCATCGTTGTGAGTATAAATAGTATCTCATTGTGGTTTTGATTTTTGTCCTAAGGACTAACGATATTGAGCATCTTTTCATGTATGTATTGGCCATTTGTATATGTTGTTTGTAGATATGTCTATTAAGCTCCTTTACCCATTTAAAAATCAGATTGCCTTTTTATGGTTGAATTTTAAGAACTTTTACATATCCTGAATATTAGACCATTCTCAGATATATGGTTTACAAATATTTCTTGCATTCTGTTGATTGTCTTTTCATGTTCTCAGTGGTGTCCTTTGAAGCACAAAAGTTTTAAATTTTGATAACGTTCATTTAACCAGTTTTTCTTTTGTTGCTTATGTTTTTTTAATATAAATTTATTTATTTTAATTGGAGATTAATTACTTTACCATATTGTATTGGTTTTGCCATACATCAACATGAATCCTCCATGGGTATACATGTGTTCCCCATCCTGAACCCCCTCCCACATCCCTCCCTGTACCATCCCTCTGGGTCATCCCAGTGCACCAGCCCTGAGCATCCTGTATCCTGCATTGAACCTGGACTGGCGATTCATTTCATATATGATATTATACATGTTTCAATGCCATTCTCCCCAAATCATCCCCCCCTCTCCCTCTCCCACAGAGTCCAAAAGACTGTTCTGTACATCTGTGTCTCTTTTGCTCTCTCTCTTACAGGGTTATCGTTACTATCTTTCTAAATTCCATATATATGTGTTAGTATACTGTATTGGTGTTTTTCTTTGTGGTTTACTTCACTCAATATAATAGCTCCAGTTTCATCTACCTCATTAGAACTGATTCAAATGTATTCGTTGTAATGGCTGAGTAATAGGTTATGACCAACCTAGACAGCATATTAAAAAGCAGAGATATTACTTTACCAACAAAGGTCCATCTAGTCAAGACTATGATTTTTCCAATAGTCATGTATGGATGTGAGTGTTGGACTTTGAAGAAAGCTGAGCGCTGAAGAACTGATGCTTTTGAACTGTGGTGTTGGAGAAGACTCTTGAGAGTCCCTTGGGCTGCAAGGAGATCCAACCAGTCCATTCTGAAGGAGATCAACCCTGGGATTTCTTTGGAAGGAATAATGCTAAAGCTGAAACTCCAGTACTTTGGCCACCTCATGAGAAGAGTTGACTTATTGGAAAAGACTCTGATGCTGGGAGGGATTGGGAGCAGGAGGAGAAGAGACGACAGAGGATGAGATGGCTGGATGGCATCACGGACTCGATGGACGTGAGTCTGAGTGAACTCTGAGAGTTGGTGATGGACAGGGAGGCCTGGTGTGCTGCGATTCATGGGCTTGCAAAGAGTCAGATACGACTGAGTGACTGAACTGAACTGAACTGAACTGAACACTCCATTGTGTATATGTACTTTCTTATCCATTCATCTGCTGATGGACATCTAGGTTGCTTCCATGTCCTGGCTATTATAAACAGTGCTGCGATGAACATTAGGGTACACGTGTCTCTTTCAATTCTGGTTTCCTCAGTGTGTATGCCCAGCAGTGGGATTGGTGGTTCTATTTCCAGTTTTTTAAGGAATCTCCACACTGTTCTCCATAGTGACTGTACTGATTTTCATTCCCACCAACAATGTAAGAGAGTTCCCTTTTCTCCACACCCTCTCCAGCATTTATTGCTTGTAGACTTTGGATAGCAGCCATTCTGACTGTTGTGAAATGGTACCTCATTGTGGTTTTGATTTGCATTTCTCTGATAATGAGTGATGTTGAGCATCTTTTCATGTGTTTGTTAGCCATCTCTATGTATTCTTTTTATGTTTTTGATGTCATCAAAACAATTACCTAACGTAAGGTCATCAAAACAATCAATTACCTAATGTAAGGTCATAAGGATTTACTCTCATATTTTCTTCTAAGAATGGTATAGTTTTAACTCTTACGTGTAGATCTTTGATCCATTTTGAGTCTCAGCTAGATGTTACCCACTCTGTAATGCCTATGGAAAGTTGACAATCTCCCTTTAATAACAAAAGAAAATGGCACCCTCAGAGTTTTTGCAGGTGACAGCATCATACCAGAATCTCAGCCCATTATTTTGTTTTTATTCAACTTTTTATGCTGACTTATCCTCTTATGGTACATTTATTTTAGTGTAAAATAATGAGATGGCTTAAAGAAAAATATATATAAATATATTTATATTCACAATGATATGTGAATAAATGGAGTCCAGGAAATACTGATTTGATATACATCATGATGTCTGTGGCCTATATAATAAATATTAAGAAATGGATTTATGTTTATTTTCTAAGCAGCTTGTAGAAGGGCATCATTTTAGATGTAAACTCATCTCTTGCCCGTTCTATTTGAGCCCCAAATTGGGCTTATTCTTTCTAAATATTTGGGCTTCTCAATTTCCAGGAATCTCAATCCCTAGACTTCCTTCAAAGCCCCAAGGTCATGGTCACAAATAAAATCCTTCTGTGGCTCTTACATAATTGTTACTTGGAACCTTTTGGAAAAATCCTCCTCTGTAATCTCATTCTAAAAATAGGCTTGACTTTTGTGTTGTTTCTAAATAAAAACATATTTTTCGATTACACTGGGGACAAAGAAAAAAATTTCCAGTATCGCTTTGAGACTTGTGGGAAAACGGAGAGACTCAAAGTTTCACTGTTCTCGGTGAAGTTTTTGGCACTGAAATTTTGTCATGTTGGCTGACTTCTGAGTGCAGTGGGGGTGGGGGAGGGAGGAAGGGTAAACATTGTCACCAGTCATTTAACATGTCACTTATTACTCAGATCTGACACTAAATGCAAAGGCTGTGGCAGGAAGACGAAGCTCGCATCACTGTACATGCTGTGGTCCAGGAGAACATCTTTGAAATGCTATGGTTTCTCTGAGTAATGCCTGAATCATCTCTTTATTACACTGAAACTTCACAGTGACACTATTTGCTGTGGAGCAGAACCCGAGGGCTTCCTTCTGGGACTTCTTGGGCAGCGACTGAAAAGGACTGGCTTCCAAAGAGGCGATGCATACTCCTACACATGTCCCTCCTACCTGAGCGCAGTCCACGGGACAGTGCTACAGTGTAGGCCCGTTCTCAAGAACTCCCTCTTAGTGTTGAATTTTGTTCTTCCTCCTCTTTTGAAACAGTGGCTAGAAAAGAAAGAGCCATAGGCAGCATAGGGTGGCGTCTAATCCAGGGTTAAAATGTGGGCTTTCCCTAGTCATTCAAGGGTGTTTTCCTGTTGTGCCAAGTCATTTGCTAGGTCCATGGTCTGAAAGATTACTTACCCTTATGTGGATTCAACTTTCTGCCTTTCCACTCATGGCAAGTCATTCACCTTTGAGTCTCATTTGCTCATCTCTGAAATGGGACCCACAGTTCCCACCTTACCCAAGGCAAAAAGAATGAGCTTTGATAAAATTGCTTGTTGAACTGCGCTGTTTGGTGCATTTTGGAAGGACACTGTACATTACCAGGCTGCCTTTATGTGGCCACCCACCTCTCTGTGCTCTCTTCTTGAGCTTTTGTGCTCACAAAGCACCTGATCCAGATGGTGATGGAGTAACTTAACTGGATGATAAAGGCAAGCTTGAGACCTCACCTTTTCCCCAACCCCCCGCCGACTTCTGAATATCAGTGTTGTTTATTGTGTCTCTTTATAGTACAGATCTCAGCAGATTGCCATTTATACATGGAGGATGGTGTATAAATACACTTTAATTGCATTTGAGTAAGAAACTATATGGGGCTTCACAGGTGGCTCAGTGGTGAAGAATCTGTCTGCCAATGCAGGAGCTGCAGGAGACATAGGTTGGATCCCTAGGTCAGGAAGATCCCCTGAAGGAGGAATTGGCAACCCGCTCCAGTATTCTTGCCTGGGAAATCCAATGGACAGAGGAGCTGTAAGGCCACAGTTCATAGAGTCGCAAAGAGTTGGACACGACTGAGCATGCATGCACGCAAGAAACTATACTTATTGTTGCCTTGATGCTTGAAAGAAACAGAGGAGACATCAAAAAATGTGTAGTGTCAAGCAGTAGGGGGATAGAAAAGAAGCATGTTACAAGACAAAGAACAAAGTCTTATGGAGAAAAACATTAAAAGAATTGAGAAAGAGAGATTCAAGGTTTCTAAATCAGCGGATTTGGACAGTCTACTGGTGTATCCACATACTTTCTTCCAGTATTTTCTCTGGTCTACTGATGGGCAAAGTTGCACCATTGGAAGTGACAATACATCCATGTGCAACATACAGCAACTCTTCCATTTCTGACACCTGACCACCTGAACTCCATCAAGTGTCTCTTCAACTGGATAAATTAGAGGTTGCTCCTTATAAAGAAAGATTGGAAGGTATCAACTTAAGACTCTGTCCTTTTCATGGTGATTTTTCGCTTAGCCTTAATGCGATTTCAAGACACTTTGCCAACTCCCTAGGCATATAGAGATTAGTAGGCTTATTTTGGAAGAAGAGGTTATTATACCTGATTGACGAGGCTTTTATTGTAAGATTTGAAAGCTTTATGATATTGTCCTAACCCAGAGGGAAGTGGAGAGTTTCTTTCATCACAGAATTCTAAGGCTTTAAAAGATGAGAAGAAATTAGACTCTGAGCAAAGGTTTACTGTCTCTTTATAAAGTGCATATCAGTTCAGTTCAGTCACTCAGTCATGTCCGACTCTTTGCGACCCCATGAGTTGCAGCACGCCAGGCCTCCCTGTCCATCACCATTAGATGGTGGTAAATTAAAATATGTTTGTTCTCTCTTCCTCTCTAAACAGAGTCACATAAATGTTGCCTGGCTGGGTTTTGAATATCTGACTGCTCCTGTCTCAAATCCTTTTGGATCGTATAGCTTCCTTGTCCTGGATATGGGGCAGGAGTTGAGTGGTATAAATTGACCTTTGCTCTCTGGCCACTACTAGGTGTCTGAGGGTTATAGCTAAGGTCAGACTTAGAAGCTTCTAGGCTCTCAAGAAAGCCACTTCTATGCAGCTTGGAAAGCAGTAATGAGAGCGCTCAGGTAGATCTCCCTTTTATTCAACACAGGTTTATATTTGGCATTTGTCCTTTTGCTCAATAAATGCTTTCAGACTTAAGAGGAAATGTCATCCAAGTTTATAAATAGGTATATGTTTATATATATAATATATATAATTATATATATTTAAATATATTTATATACCTATTTATAAATGGATGGCTAACATGAGGATGGAAGGCCAAACTGTTCAGAATCTTCAGTCTATGATTCAGGAAAGGGAAGAGGCAGAAGGAGGTTAAGAAGCCATGTAGACCAACTCTCTCCCTTGCCCTCATTCTATAGACAGGAACACTGAGGCCTGAGGAAGGAAAGAATTTTCCCAAGTTTATAAGTTGAGCTCTTCCTGGCTGAACTATGGATCAAACTAGGTCTGTTTCATCCAAAACCTGTTTGGATTTGCAGCAGAAACTACCAATTGTTTTCCAGTTTCCATCTGCTACTTTCCCCTTGTAACGGAACCTCCAGTTTGTGGCTGAGCATATAACTTTCTGGAATAAAAGTTATTTTTCAGTCTTCTTTGCAGTAGACTAGTCAAGTAATCAAGAAACTAAGTTCTGGCCAATAACAAATCCTGTACATCTTCTGGAAGCATTACTTTGTTCTTCCTCCACCTTACTGGTTGTACTGTGGAAGTGACGCTGGAGCTTGAGCAGCTTATCTTGGATGATGAGGTGAAAGCCATGTGTTGAGCATGGGGAACATCCAGATAGCAGAACACTGGATGCCTAACTTTACTGAATACTATACCAGCTCTGAAATGCCCATCCTTGGCCTTTTTATATGACTGAATTGTTTTTTTAATATTTCATTTGCATCTGGAGCTAATCTTTACTGATACTCTTCTATCTCATTCTGCCTCCAGATAAATTTTCTTGTTGTTAGAGGATAGAAGTTAGGTCTTGGGAGTTCTGCAGGGGGATGGTGAGGCACGATTGTCCTACACAAAGAAAGAGATATTCTGTGTATCTATTTCAGAAGATGGGGTCCCTATGAGGGAGGACCATGACTGAATTTTCTTTGTGATTCAGGATTCAGTGTAGGACATAGAAGACACTGGTAAATGTTGTTGGATCTTACATCAGTTATTTGTTGCCAAAATAATGGTAAGTAACAAATAACCATAACACCTCGGCATCTTATGACAATGTCTATTTATTGTGCGTGTGTCTGGCGTGGTCAGCTAGGCACCTCTACTGAACTTGGCTGGAGCTGATCACACATCTGGGGGAACCGGCTGGCTACTGGATGATCTGGAGTGGCCGTGGCTGGGATGAGTGGGGGTGACTCGGCTCTGCTTCACATGCCTGTTATATCCTACCTAGCTAGCCTGTGCCAGTCGAAGAGGCCACAAATGAAGAGTAGAACATTCAGATAATTTTCCTCGCCTCTGCTTGTGTCACATCTACTAACATCCCAGGGGCCAAAGCAAATCCTGTGGCTGGACCCAGAGAGAAAGTGAGAAGACGCTTGACTGTTCCATGGCAAAAGCACTGGTACAGAGTGAAACGAGAACTAGGGCCTTAGTGGATCCAGTCTGCTACAGGTGGATAACTGGATGGAGAGAGGGAGAAAAAAAGGCCGATGGGCTAGGACGTTCTGTTCACTGAGTCCAAAATACAAGGGCAAAGGGAGGCACTGGGGGCCAGTTTTTCAAGTCTCTGGGGTTAGCCGCTCTGGGTTTGGGGACTGCCCATGGCATATGGGGTCTGGACCTTTGGCACAGACCCACACTGAGGGGTGTTTATATTATGACTTACATCTGTGCTGGGGAATCTTTGCTTCTGAGTAATTATGAAAGGCTTCAGAAGCTTCACCCGGTGCTTGGGAAGAGTCTATTTTGGAGACAAGACGCTTTCAGAGAGAACTAATTCATAACACGAAGACTGTTGTGTTGTGGCCTGAGAACTGAACTGGGAAGCAAGGGGCCTTAGTTTCAGTCCTGCCTCTGCCAAGTCAGGGAGAAAAACACCATAAATAAGAGCTTCTCTTGGGCAACTTCTAAGTACTATAGTACTTGTTAGAAAGATAAAAGGCTAAAAAAAAGTTTCAAAGAATAAATTTTCCCCAGTCTTCGTGGTTGTTTGAGTTTCTATAAATAATATTATTTAGGAAGAAGAATATTCTCTAGTGCTAATAAATTTGATAATTTAGTTTTCTGTTATATATTGAGTTGGCCATAAGGTTCGTTCGGGTTTTCCTGTAACATTTTTGGAAAAACCTGAACATCCTTTGTGGCCAACCTATATACTGAAGATCCTTTTTCATTTGTTGTTTCAAATGCATTCAAAATATTAGATATTTAAATGCTTAAATATTTATATGCCATAAAATGATGACTAGGGTAAACATTAAATCATAAAGTGTTGGATGGTATGAAAATTAAACATTACTAATGTGGACTCAATAATGATTCTAAATTTCATAACAGTTGATGTGAGAGATTTAGTAGCAGATGTAACCAAGTGTTCCTCAAAGATGGGGAAAAAAAATTCAGTCAGTTTTGACAGTGGTTGAGCAATTCACTTGGTCATTTTCCTTCTGTTTTAGAAATGAAAGTGGTTCTGGCAATTTTCCTGAATCTTCAACACAAAATAAATGCTTTGTTTGCTTACTCAGCTTAAATGAAAGGAAAATTAGCTCCAATTCTTTGGCAACTGCAGATCCTGCTGGCTTTTCAGGGTCAGTGTCAAGAGCAGCAAAGAAGGTAACTTTGTAAGGGGGCTGAATTCTGGAGGCCTGAGTCAGGTCTTCCTGATCCTCTTTTGATCCTTCCCTTACCTTGAAATTCCAGGGCATCATGAGGCCTGGAAGGGGAAAGAGATTTGGCTATGTGAGTTTCAGAGGGCCACTAGGATACTGGGTCTTCATGTTGGTTCTCGTCATGTTCCCTAAGATCATGTCCTTCCATCCTGCACCGCTTGTGTCCCTTTAAATGCTGACTTGCCGGTTCCCAGATGCACAAATTCAAAATGTGTTTCTCTGCTTTCAGAAGAGACCAAACGATGTTCTATAATGTTGCCCTAGAAGAACAAGAAGCAATAGCTATTTCACTTCCTCATTACTTGAGCATACTCAGCCTAAACCCCACAAGTTGTTAAGTAGATCCAGGGCTCGTCTCAATCCTTTTATTCCTTTCCTCCTTGGCTTGCACTGAAATATAGAAGAAATGCCTTCTTTTTCCTGGTGCGTGTGATTTTACTTCGTTAGGAATTCAGGATAGGCAGGAGGTTGAAGGCACCAGCACCAGGCACTGACAGCTGTGAGATGCAAGGGCTCCCGGGGGCGTCTCACCTTTCCCTCAGTCAAAAGCCATATAGATCTTAGGAGGGCTTCTGCTCCTGCCACTGTGATTCGTGTGGCATGACGATGCCTGTGTGCAGAATGATGGCTGCAATACAGGAGATGGTCTTGAGATTTATTTGCTGATCCCTTGAGTCAAAACCTTGCAGCTGGAGTCTTACTTCTTTAGAGAGCAGCAACAGTCACCGCCTCCCTTGCTGACAGTGGCCAGAATTCAGCATGCCTCTGGTATCAAGATTCATAGCTACTTGTTTATATTTTGTGTTGTTCCAAATAGGATGAAAATGACCACCTCCAGACTATTGGCTTGGAAGGCACCCGGGTCCTAGAGTTTTGAGTGAGTCTTTAGAGACCCGAAAATCCCATGGCTTTCTCACTGGAGTCTGTAGAGTCATTTTCCCTTCTCTGACCTAAGTTTCCCTGCCATCAAAATTGATATCTGTGTAGAGATCACCCCAGGGAATTGAGGGAAATCTGAGCAGAAGGGACCCTGACTGCTTACATAGAGTTCAGACAGAGCACTTTCATTCTTAACTATTTCATAAATTGAGGCTACATGTGAGTTGGTGTTTAAACAAAGGGCTCTGCTATTGCAAAAGAGGTTTGAGCACTTCCTCACCTCTTTTACAAATCCCTGCTTGACATCTGAGAACGTCTGTTTTAAATGCTCCCAGGGACAAATTGGGTGGCAGTAAGGAAACATACTTCCACAAACTCTCCATTGTCTTTAACACCTCAGCAATGAGCAGACTTTTGCAGTATTTTTTGTTGTTGTTGTTCTCTTTCGTGTGAATACTTTCTTCATATCTCTGATTGTTAGCCCTGAATTGAACCCCTGAATCCTCCTGACTAGTGATTCACTTTGAGAGTGAGTTCATCTGGTCCAAGACACTGATGTATAAACTGGATGTCACACGAATTTACAGCATGTATAAAAAAAAAAACCTGTCCATTTGCCTGTTGTTATATGATATGAAAATACTGATTGAACTTAGAGGTTTTGCTTTGGATGGAATAACCTAAGTTTCTGTGTCTGTATTAATTTTTTTTTTGCTTGATAATGCTGCATAACAACTAATCCCACCTACTTACCCTCATGTCAGTGATTTATGATAACGTGTATCTTTCTTACTCAGATTTTCTGGTCAGGAAAATATGTTTCTACTGTGCTTAGCTTGGATCAGCAGAGCTTGGCTCTAGGATGAGGGTCAGGTCAGACTTAACCTCACATATCTGGACTTTAAGACCTGAACTGAAGGGAGAGGAACTACTTGGGGGAAATGTTTATTATGGCAAATAGCAGGAGTACAGGAGAGGTGAGCAGAAGCATGTGATGCCTCTTAAAGTCATTGTCAGAACTGGCACTTTGTCACTTCCACCCATGTCACACTGGCTAAAACAAGTCTTATGGCTGAGTCCAGTGCTGATGGCCTTGGATAGACACTTGATCATTTCTATTTAAAGAGAATTCAGTAGATTGCCAACTCACAAGGCAGAAAGGAGATATAGTCCGAATAATAATTACAGGGCAGGAAAGAACTGGGAATAGTAATTCAGTCTACTATAGTATTCTTGCCTGGAAAATTCCATGGACAGAAGAGCCTGGCATGCTGTACAGTCCATGGGGTTCAGAAGAGTCAGATACACCTGAGCGACTGCGCATAGACAGACTTTTGCAGAGGTTTGTGTTAAATTGACTTAGTGGGGGCCACTGGGGAGCAGTTGAAAGATACAGTCATTCACCTCCCAGAGGAGTTAAAATGGAATTACAGTGAGATCCCATATTATGCTAACCTTTACAGTCTCTCCCATAAGACAGCAAGCAGGGGTTTCAAACATGAGCTCCACGTTGAAAACCACAGTGATAAGCAGGTAGATAAGTATAGGTACTGATTTTCAGGTGAGCTGCTTCCCACCACATGGCATCTCTACGCATTGTACTCCTGGGTTGGTAGCACCAAGTTCCAACTGAATCCACACTCGATCTATGAACTTTGGCTTTTCCAAAAAAAAAAAAAAAAAGAATCTGAATTCTTGTAAAGATGGCAGCTCTCATGAGTTTTATGTCCATTTGTCTTATTTTCATTCTCAGGGTTCTAGATTTGACTGTTTCTGTCACTTTCATATTCTGCCTACAGTAATGCTACTCAACGTAGGAGAAAAGGCAGTGAAAATAGAATTCAGACAAAGATAGGAAATCGAAAGTGACCAGTCTACCTACAGCACTCATGCAGACATGATAAACCAAGGTCCTGTCTCCTGCTGAGCTCATGGGCACCCTCAGTCTTGTAACGGAGAGCTCCACGAACTCACTGCCTATACGTCTGCCTGGCAGGAAAAGGATTTGGCATCTTTCCCTAAAAAGAAAGGCCCATGATGTCCCAGACAGCATTTGTCCTGAGAGATTGCCATGGAGAGAGGCAGAGAGGTGGAATGAAAAGAGCTTGGATTTATGAGGGACTCAGGTCTAGCCCCAGCCCTGCAGGTGACCTTCTGTGTGACCTTAGGCAAATGGTTTCCCCTGCTCTCACCTCAGTTTCCCCATTGCTCATTGATACCTGTGATGAAAGTCGTGGGTTTTAGTCCTGACTCAGCTTCATGGCCCCAGTCAACTCATCTGGGCTTTCACAATCCTATTTTTCTCAATTGGTAAAGTAGGGTCAAATGTTCTTCAATAGCTGGGACAAGAAAGTGACCTGTCAATTCTGAAGTGTCAGAGGAATTTGAAGGGCTTTCATCCAAGGGGCTACTTGACCAGTCCTGGAAGAGCCAGGATTCTCCTTGCAGTGGCTTTTTCAGTTGACCTGGTAAAAGGCAGAGGACGGGGTCCCAGAAGCTTTGAGGGTCCCTTCCTGCCTGACCTGGATGCTTTTGCAAACTTTCCTTTCAGAGAAGGGGAAAGGCCTTGTTCCATGCTAGTGAGTGTGCATGTTGGAAAAAAACAAAACAAAACCCCACCGCTTTCTAGCCTGGGCCTCTTCTGAATCTCTCTGCAGAGAGAAATCAGGGATGCCCCGAAATTGAGAATGTGGCAGAGAACTGAGACCAAATTGCTCACAGCAGGGTTATGTGACGGATGCTCAGTCATATCAGGACCCAGGAGATGCGCAGAGCCCTGCCCTGCGGGCTGTTTGAAGGTCACACTGACTCGTCCCTGCTGGGAAACGAACTCAATGTGTCTGTTTGCGGCTTCTCTACGCTGAGGCACGGTTCGCTGCGGCTCTGCCTCCCCGTTCCTACTCCTGCCCGACCGTCTCTCCCCCAGCCTCTGGCCTCTGCCCCAGAGCCCCTACTGGTGAATTTTCAACTGAATTATTTTTGAACTGTCCTCCTCTTTGCTGTATTTTCCTCAAAATTTGTTATAAAGAGGCCAACAAGGCACCGGAAATGCGGCTGTGGCCTGATACCGTTCCAGTCCAATTGAATCTGGGCCAGAAAGAAGCTCCTGACTCGTTTCAGGGAGAAGCATGGTCTTTGCTTCGTTGCCACCCTCTAGGGGAGTGAAAGCAGAGTGACCTCTGTGACTGTCCCGGAGTCACAGGACCACTCAGGACAGTGAGGAGAACGGTTTCTGTGGAGCACTGGCTGTGAGGCATTATTTCCTATGTAAACCTCACAGCCCACAGCACAGGGAGGGAGGTATTATTACTCCTGTTTTGCAGATGTGACTCAGGGAGGAAAAGAACATATCTATGGGGAAATAAGTAGTCCCTTGGCACCTCCTTTTTCAGCCTCTCTGCCTTAAAAAGTGTGTGCTGTGGAGAAGAATAAGGTGTTATTCCATTCTGTTCTGTGTCTTTAGAAAAAGCCCTTTTCTCTCCTGGCTTCTGTTCATGCTTCTGTAAAATACAGTCCTTGACATTAGACCTCTTTGAGCTCAAGAATGCTATATTCCATGCCCTCTCAGCACTTTCAGTTCTCCTTAGCTCCAGAGCAGACTGGATAACTTCCTGGGATGTTGGCATCCATTTCAAGGAGTGGTCCCACAGACAGATGTGGATCTCACGTTTAAGTAGGGAAGACGGTGAACGGCTATGAAGTGGACTGAAAAGATTCCTGGATGTCGTCAGTGGAAAACTAGGTGTTTCTATGGGGCTGTTGTGATTTTCATTGCCTCTGAGCTACTTCAGAACTCTGTAAGTTGTAGATAACTGAGAGCAATGCAAATGGTTCACGTTCACAGATACCCAAATGATTTTTTTTTCCAGTACAACTGCTTTAGCACACCCCTGTGGAATAAGCCACTTGAGCATCTATTTGTAGTTTCATTTCAAAACTTCTTACTGTTTGTGTATATGTGATTCTTTAAACATCTTACTGGTCCCCTTGCTAATTAATGACCTAAATAAAATCTCTGATACACATTTATTTTATATTTCTATGAGGGTCATGATTATACCCAATTTTAAATAAACTATCCTTTAACAATATATGGCAGCTGCAACACAAATCTGTTTAGCATTGTTGATGGGTAAAGGGTTGAAGGTGTAGGTATATAAACCTTTGTACTTCGAGGCTAGAGGCTGTTTTTCTGGTCCATACTATTTCCTATAAAACTCTGGCCCCCTGAGTTTTTCTCTTTGCATTTCCTGCAAAGGGACCCATTCTTCCTGACTCCCTACTTCTGTGTTTGGATTTGACCCGTCATGACTAGGGGGTGATAGAAATACTTCCCCTGGAACAGAGATGAGGACTAGGTTAGGCTGTGTATGTCTGAGGGTACTGATCTGCAGTCATTTCAGGTACCAATTGAGCTGGCTGCTCAAGGGATCCATGTCTTGTGCCTGCCCCAAGTTTATTCATGAGAATTGGGCTTCCTAAGCTCCAGGCCACCCCTCTTCCCACATCAGGCCCTTAGCAAGGTTGGTGGAACTCTCTGCCATTAGAGGTGAAATCGGGGCCTGAAGAGCTGACCAGACCTGAATGCGAGGTGCTTCTCAGATCAGGTGACAGGACCTTCTAAAGCCTCCAGTCTTTCTAGGAATGACTTTCTCCAAGATTTCCTTACCAGCACTTTCCTATTGGCTATATGTTATTTCTATCCGTTTTGAGCTGAGCCCTGGAATAGCTCCTTGAGCTAGGCTGGAAGAGTTTGATTGTTCCCCACTTTATATATGTAAGACATGAACTTCAGAGAGAGGAAGTGACTTGCTGAAGCTGAGCGTGGTAGGGAAAAACCCAAGCCAGGACATGGCAGGCCCTAGACCACTGTCTTGACACTTCATTCTGCCGGCATTCCTGAGCCGTAGCTGTCTTAGACTTTTGTGTCTTTGACCAAAGAGAAGGTCTGAGTGAGGGAGGGGAGGACTCTCTTCCACCCTTCCCTTCCGCTTGGGCTATTCCTCTACCCTGTTGTTAGCTACTTAACTGTTCTTTGAGATGCAAATAAGATAGGGTTGATGGCTTGAATATCATCCCCTAGGCAGTGGAGGCTCTGGGGCTGTCCTAGTCTCTCTCGCTGGGAGTATCAGTTAGAATGCTTGTGGCCCCAGTCAGGTGGTTAGTGGTAAAGAACCCGCCTGCCTATGCAGGAGATGTAAGAGATGCAGGTTCAGTCCTAGTGTTGGGAAGATCCCCTGAAGGAGGGCATGGCAAACCACTCCAGTTCTTACCTAGAGAATCCCAGGGACAGAGGAGCTTGGTGGGCTACAGTCCATAGGGTCACAAAGAGTTGGACATGACTGAAGCATCTTAGCACGCATGCATGCACCAGAAAACTCAATTTACAGTAACTTAAAAACTAGAAGTTTCTCTAGAATAATGGGCAGCTTGGACATAGATGGCTCAGCATCCGAGTCAGAGCTCCTATGATTCTCTAGTCTTAACTGTCCAATAAGGTAGCCTCCAGCCACGTGTGGCTATTTAAGTTTAGATTAATTAAAATTTAATAAAAGTTAGAAGAATGCAGTTCCTCAGTCATGCTAGCAACATCCCAAGTGGTCGGTGCCTACTTCATTGGGCTAATACAGGTGCAGCACATTTCCATCAATGCAGAAAGTGCTACTGGATGGCAGTGGGATGTTCCCTGCAGTCTAGGAGGGCATGGACAGAGAGAGGAGAGAGGTAGAACATGATGGTGCTACCACGTTCTTAGTTTTTGTCAAGAATAAAACTTCTCCAGAATTCCCACATGACTTCTGTCAGTGTCTTCCTGACAATGTCCAGGACCCTTCCCAGCTGCCAGGGGAGTTTCTGATAGCAAGAAAAAGGGGGAAGGATGTTGGGCAGGCTTATCTTTTCCTGGTTACATTTCCTCTGAGATCCTGTCTCTGCCTAATTGTGTTCTAAGTCCTTGGGTTGCTTCTGTGTATGTTGACACATACACAAAGTCTACCCCACTTTCCCCTAGCACCTCTTCTTCAATTTGCACAAAAAACAGCAATAGAGATGCTCATAGAAGTCAACTCTAGCAGAGTCCAGAGACTTGAAGGGACCTTAGATCCTATTTATGCAAATCAAGCACTAACATTGGGCATTCTTGGTTTTACCAATTGGTTTGTGTATCACACTGTCATGCTATTCTGTTTTTCCCCTCTATGTACCCATCATTAGGAGCACCATCCCTTAGGCCATCTGATTCACCTCCTTTTATTAAGTAGAGCAGTTTAGGCTGATAATACTTGCCAGGTGGCCTGGTGGTGGGTTGCTGGTGGTCTCCCTTTGCACAATAAAAAATGCTGCAAAGCAATGGCAGTCTTCTTTATCCTCCCTCCCCCAGCCTCTTGCCTTTCCACTAGTGCGAGAGAACCAGGAAAAGGTTTTGAAGTTGTCCATCTATTCCTTTCTCTCTCCCTACCAGCTCTGCCAGACTAAAGATGTATCTTTACGCCAATGGATCTTCACGCCGATGGAAATAATTTCTTCTGTCTTTGCAAGGCAGAAACAACCACAGGTAGTTTTGATTTTAAATAACATTTGTTTTTCTATTGCTCTCATCCACAGCATCTTCATTATTGAATGTTGAAAATATAATTAGCCAAGCATTTTGGTTAAGAAGTAGAGATTGAGATTTTTTAAGAACCTGAATAAAATAATCTTAATTCTGAAGGCAGAGTGGCCCATAAATCAGATCTGAGTATCAATGACAGTCCTGATAGTTGAGTAACTTTGGACAAATATACTTAAACTAGATGGTTGGATGTATCAGCAATCCATGGACCATGGTCTTCAAGCCAAATTCTGGCATTTCAGAATGGAAACACTGTTTTTAGCTCAGGAGCTTGTTATAAAATAAACATTGGATGTGACCTACTAAGCCTAACATATATGCTGTTTGACGCTTTACAGGAAAAGTTCACCCTATCCTGGATTAGATGGCCTCTGAAAATTTTTCCAGCTCTCAAGGTCTAAATGTCTGGGATCTTAGTAGCCTAAGAGATTCAACATGTGTTAAGTCCAAGATTTCGTGGGGCTCAGTTAAGGACAGTGGTTTCCGTCATCTCTGGGGTCTTTCCATTCCGTATCAAAAAGGAAAATGGGAGGGGCATGACTAATCAGGGGCTGGGGCTGGAAGCCCCAGAGGATGACTTTACGGTAAACCTGCTGACGTGGCGCAGGAAGAGAGATTCCCCTCAGCAGGTGAGCAGCAGGCGTGCGCGTCAGATACTGGAAACTGTCGGGCAGAGCGTTCTGGCTCTCTAGCCGCAGCCAGGCCTGCCCATCAGTAACAGGTGTCAGCAGCTCCGGCTGCGGTCGGCTGGACAGCTCTGGCACCACGCTGTGTGGATGTGGGGGCAAGGCCAGAGGTGGAGGAGCCAGGGTGGGAGAACTGAGTCACACTGACTGCTTCACAAGGCCCTGAAGTCGAATTCCACTCTGGTACGGACTTTGTAATGGGGACTGCTGCCCTCAGCCTTTTTCTCTCTGAGGTCTGGGAAACCCACCCCCTTAGTGCAGGGTTTTGAAGGAACCCCAGTCTTCACTGCTGTTCATCCCCAGGGAGATCGCGTGCACGTCACTTAACTTCCCTGAGACTCAGTTTCTCAATAGTAAGATGGCACTAATGAATCCCAATCTGCAGAGCTTCTTGTGCTGTTGAGAGGGCAAAAGGAGACGCTACCTGGAAAAACGGTTACAAGTGGGAAAGTACAAGGCCCCAAAGGTTCAAGGGGAGCTTTCTCTTAAAGCTATGGTTGTTGAACACTTACTGTGTGCCAGGCACTTGGGTAAGCTCTTTCCATGGTTTATCCATTTAACCCTCAAAACGACCCTCTGGGACATGTAGTGCTAGTGCCATGGGATACTATACTATCCCTGCTAATGGAAAAGGTGACTCTGGGTCGCGTGCCTTTGAAGCTGCAGCACTGGGATTCAGTCCCAGGTGTGAGTGAGCAATTTCCTTGTTCTTAACCACTTTTCAAAATCTGGAAAGACCAGGAACTTCTAGAACTGACACTTTTAAGTAGCTCTGAGGATTCCTCATTCCATTCGTGGGAATGGCCAAAATTGCTTTAGACTGGCCCATTTTTTGTCTCATAGAATTTTATTTTGGCTTCTGACAAATCACATGGATGATTGCCCTTATTAAAGCTCTCAGTTGGAGTATTTATACTCTTTAGTAACTTTAGAGAAAAGAAGAAAGATAATGTTCTCTGGAAACAAACACCCAAAAATCTCATTCCCAAATACAATAATAATAGGAATGAAAAACCAGTTAAGATGAAATTTCAATGTTTGAATGAATTTTGTGCCATTAGAAGTTTCAAAATTCTTTGATTTTTATCTTACCTCTCCCACCACTAATTTTTTTCTTTTCTGCTTGCATTCTGGATAATTTTGAGATGGAAACATTTTAGAATTACAGATATCCAGTCATATCTGAATAATTATTATCCTTTTATGGAGTCATGCTACAGAGTTTTCTAACTGCTTTCATTTCCAATAAATCAGTTGAATTTTACAGACACCTTCTGAGTTCTGGAAAGCATGATGTCTATTGTCCATGAGAGGAAGCAGAGGCACAGGGAGCTTAGGTGACTTACCTAGAATCACACACCTACTCCACAGCAGAGGCAGAATTTCTAAGACTTAGCATATCTGCCCACCTCCTCTGGGCAAGGCATCCTACCCTGATTTCATTGTGTGTTCAACCTCTGCCAATATTGGCTGTGCACGTATGCTTAGTTGCTCAGTTGTGTCCGACTCTATGCAACCCCATGGACTGTAGCCCACCAGGCTCCTCTGTCCATGGGGATTCTCCAGACAAGAACACTGGAGTGGGTTGCCATGCCCTCCTCCAGGGGATCTTCCCAGCCCAGGGATCGAACCCAGGGCTCCCACATTGCAGGCGGATTCTTTACTGTCTGAGCCACCAGGGAAGCCCAACGATACTGGGTTGGGTAGCTATCCCTTCTCTAGGGGATCTTCCCCACCTAGGAATTGATCTGGGGTCTGCATTGTAGGTGGATTCTTTACCATCTGAGCTATCCAAATATTGGCTGATTGTGTTTTAATTACATTTCCTCATTAAATTCATCACATTAATTTATTAAATTTATTTCTTATTATACTATAATATTATAGTATATTATTATACTATATAGATTATGATATGCCATAATATGCATATTATAGTACATTATTATGCTATATATAACAGTATTATAATATATTATCATGATACATGATGATTATAATATGATTGTGATATTATAATAAATATTTATTAAATTCATCACAATTATAGTGTATTCTGCTTATATGTCATAGTATTATAGTATATTTTTACATTATATATATTTTAAAATTTATTACATTAATTTATTAATTGCATTATTTTATTAATTTCATCATTAACTAATTAACTACCTCATTAAATTCAATACATTGATTCATGACAATCCTACAGAATAGATATTTATTATCATTGGAGTTTTTCAAATGAGGAAACCAAGACTTAGAGGTGAGTATTTGTTCAAGTTTACTCAGCCAAATAAAAGAAGAGGCAGGATTTGAATCCAGCTCCGCCTGACTCCAGAACTACTCTCTTGCCACTTGTCTTCTCTGCCATCATTGGCACAGCTAGAGAAGGTTTAAAAGAGGCAGAAGAGAGATTATAGGATATCTCCAAAACTCACTGGGATTTTATCGGGCCCTTTGGAGAGCCCGTGAGTGCATCTGGTGAGTGACCTTAACATAAGTCTGGTGGTGAGCCAGCAAGGTGTGTCCTGGCCTCCCTGGAAGGAAACGGGTCTGTACAAAGGCAGCTGAGAGACTGGTCTAAAAGCAGCAAGTCTTGTCAGCTTGGGCAGGTGAACTTTGTACCTGTCTGGATGTCTCCTCTCTTTCTCTTGTCTAGCTAAGGCTTCAGGAGTTTATAACATTGATTGAGGCTCTCTTAGATATCTTGAGTTTACTGCAAGCATGTATGATGCCCATTTTACAGAGGAGGAAACAGGCTGAGAGGTGTTCTGTGACTCATTTGAGATCACAGGGCTGGAAGGGCTGAGCTGGGATTTCCACCTAGGTCTCTCTGGCATTAAGACTGTCCACCTGCTGCCTTTGTCTGTCTTTCATTCAGTCCTGGACCCCTTTTTTTTCAAGAAGCACTGTCTACTATATCTCTAATCTCATTTGTCCTCAGGCCCAGCTTCTGGAGAAGTCCATGCTGGGCCTAAGCAAGAGAAAGCAATTCCCAGAGACTCAGAGGCTGCCCCTGTGTATGCGCTCTGCTGGGTCAGCGAGCTCCTGTCTTCCAGTCCTTGTTCCCTTACTAACAATTTGAGTGACTGGGAGGCTGTCCCCAGGAGGATTAATGGCACTAGTAGCTCACAGATGCCCAGCTATTCACGCTCAAGTTTGTTCCTCATCTGAACTGGGAAGGCTCAAATATTTCATGAATGTCGCCCACTTCCTGGGTTCCTGGGTCCTGCTCTAACCTTGGCCAACAATCTTTTTGTGACCCTGGCTCCATGCCTTCCCTTTTCTGGACCTCAGCTTTTCCATCTGCAAGTGAAAGAGATCCTTGGAAAGCTGTGTGTGTGCTTAGCCGCTCAGTCATGTCTCTTTGTGACCCCATGGACTGTAGCCCTCCAGGCTCTTCTGTCCATAGGCTTCTCCAGGCAAGAATACTGGAGTGGGTTGCCATGCTCTCCTCCAGGGTATCTTCCCAACCCAGGACAGAACCCAGGGCTCCGGCATTGCAGATGGACTCTACCATCTGAGCCACCAGGGAAGCCCCCTTAGAAAGCTGCCAAGGGACAAATCTGAGGCCTTTTGCTTCTATGTAAAATGTGTCTCCTTTGTTTTTAAAATTCTGATCTATGCTAAACAACTTTTATTATTTAATCTTATAACCAAACAACAACTCTCTCAAAACTTTTTTACATTTGCTGTTGTTTTTGTGGGGACGTCATGTTTTTCTTCTTGTAATGTGAACTTTGCCCAAATCTAATTGATCATTTTTTTCTACTCCACCTCCAAGAAATGGAATTTAGCTTTGAGATGACTACTTCCAACCCAGCACAAAGTCTTCCTGCCATAATAAAAGTCACAAGCCGAGCCCCTAACAGCACATCAGGATGATGACACATTTTCCGCCCAGGGGACCATATCTATTTCTGTCAGCAACCTCATCCCTCTCCCTTTCACTGAGAGCTCAATTCTTAGGAAATTGCAAGGGCTTGTTTTAAGGAGACGCCCTGACTGCAGAGTTTACTTTTGAATCAGCTTTGGGAACTGCAGCCTAGAGAGAAAGATTGTTCCCTTTGCTTAGCTAAATGTTTTTGCTTTTCCCTTTACAGTTATTTCATGAGCTTCCTTTTGCCCATCACTATCCTACCCTCACCTCTGTGCTCACTGGAAGCATGGATCTAGGATGGCGGACAGGATATGAAACCTGGAATAGTGTCTTACCAGGCTGCAAGGAGAGCTGCAAGGGCAGGAGTCTCTGGTTCCGTTCTCGGCACTCTGTCCCTTAGGGCTGCGTGGCATCTCCCGGCCAGGTTGGGGATATTTTTCCTCATCACCTGTGAAGCATCATAAACCAGCTGCCCCTGCTCTATGTTTAGCTGAGTTCTGGAGGTTTGCAGAGAAGTCTGAAGGTCTACTTTTTGTCCTCAGGGGGTGAACTGTTGAGGCAAGTAGATTTGATTGGAAAAAGTTCAGAGTTGATTAACATTGGTCTGAGGCCGTACTGAAAGTACCAACATGATGCCTACCCCGCCCACGAGTTCTGGGCTGCAGGCTCTTCCGGGTTTGTGCTAACCACCTGGGGCTTTGCAAAAGAGCAAATTTAGCTGTTTGGTCTTTGGAGGCTACACGATAGCCTGGTAAATACCACTTTCATAGTGTCACTGCTTTGCTAAAGAATACTTGGTGATTCCTCATAATAGTTTTCTACTTGTGTATAACAAAATTACCCCCAAACCTAGTGGGTCAAAACTTTGGGAGCAGCTTAGCTGAGTGATTCTGGCTTCAAGAGGGTGTGACCTCATGTCTCAGCAGAGGAGACAGATTCATTAACACATATGAATGTTATGATTTGCGTTACCAGCTTTGAGTATAAACACAGTCACAAGAAATTGTTAGGAAATGTATTTTAAAAGTAAAAAGCCCTTAAAGAATCTTGTAAGATGAGTGTACTCGACCTATCCTAAGAAACAAACATTTCCAATCTTGTAGAAACTCCTGGGTATACCTTGAAGGTCCTTGCTAAGTTGCTTTGGTCATGTCCGACTCTTCGTGACCCCATGGACTGTAAGCCCACCAGGCTCCTCTGTCCATGGGATTCTCCAGGCAAGCATACTGGAGCAGGTTGCCATTTCCTCCTCCAGGGGATCTTCCCAACCCACCTCTCTTGTGTCTCCTGCACTGGCGGGTGGATTCTTTACCACTAGCGCCACCTGGGAATACCTTTCCTGTTGCATATTCCCACCATCTCTTCATCCAAATGGTTACTGAATGAAGTCTTTCTCAGTCCCCATCAGTTCTCCTATACTTTTACTATGCCAGTGTGCGTATCTAAGTGATGGGTAGCATTGCTTTGCAGACTTTTAAATAACACTGAATTTTGTCATAGTGCATGTGCTTTTTTCTGCAAGATATTTTCTTCATCCAGCATCCTACAGGTGAATACCCTTGTTCATCCAGTTTTTGTTGCTGTATAGTGTTACACTGTCGGAGAAGGCAATGGCACCCCCACTCCAGTACTCTTGCCTGGAAAATCCTATGGACGGAGGAGCCTGGTAGGCTGCAGTCCATGGGGTTGCTAAGAGTCGGATATGACTGAGAGACTTCACTTTCACTTTTCATTTTCATGCACTGGAGAAGGAAGTGGCAACCCACTCCAGTGTTCTTGCCTGCAGAATCCCAGGGACGGGGGAGCCTGGTAGGCTGCTGTCTATGGGGTCGCACAGAATCGGACACGACTGAAGTGGCTTAGCAGCAGCAGCAGTGTTACACTGTGTGGCCATACTGTAACTTTTTTATTCATGCTGTTGTTGATGGATACCTGGGTTTTTATAATTTCTTTCAAATTAATTGCCAGAGCTCTCCTTGCCACAATTAACAGAATGTTCCCTATCACCCCCTTGAGATCCTATGATACCCGCCAAAATGGATAGGAATCTTAGTGGCTTTCTTAAGCTTAAGGGATAAGCTCTTGGCTGCCTTTGCCTCGGTTCAGTTCAGTTGCTCAGTTGTGTCCAACTCTCTGTGACCCCATGGACTGCAGCATGCCAGGCTTCCCTGTCTCAGCACCAACTCCCAGAGCTTGCTCAAACTCATGTCCATTCATCATGAACTCAGTGAAAGTATGAGCCATGCTGTCTAGGGCCACCAAGACGGATGAGTCATGGTGGAGAGTTCTGACAAAACGTGGTCCACTGGAGAAGGGAATGGCAAACCACTTCAGTATTCTTGCCTTGAGAACCCCATGAACAGTATGAAAAGGCAAAAAGATATGACATTGAAAGATGAACTCCACAGGTTGGTAGGTGCCCAATATGCAGAAGAGTGGAGAAACAACTTCAGAAAGAATGAAGAGACAGAGCCAAAGCCAGCCCAGCTTGTGGATGTGATTGGTGATGGAAGTAAAGTCTGCTGCTGTAAAGAGCAATATCGCATAGGAACCTGGAATGTTAGGTCCATGAATCAAGGTAAATTAGAAGTGGTCAAACAGGAGATGGCAAGAGTGAACATCAGCATTTTAGGAATCAGTGAACTAAAATGGACTGGAACGGGTGAATTTAATTCAAATGACCATTATATCTGCCGTTGCTTTTTGGTAGTTAGATGGTGTCAATGCTCAAAACTTGTTCCTCGTAGTCCTTGATGTCCTTAATGCTCACTGTGGTAGCATCTGCAGGAGAAGAGCTGAGCAGATGAGTATGAACCAAAGAGCCCAGACTTGGAGTGTGAGCCTGGGCCACTGCTAGTTCTGTGCACAAGGCTGTTTCTTCAGCAAGCCATGGGGACAAAGACCCTCACCAGCCCTGAGAGCACTGATCTAGATAAACTGATCAGTAACCATGGCTATAGTCACCTTTTGAGGTTGGACTTTTCCTGCTGAGGCCTCTAGAAGCACAGCCTTTTGTACATATGTATGTGTGTGTGCTCAGTTGTGTCTGACTCTTTGCGATCCCATGGATTGTAGCCCACCAGGCTTCTCTATGGGATTTCTCAGGCAAGAATACTAGAGTGGGTTGCCATTTCTCCCTCCACGGGACCTTCCTGACCCAAGGATGGAACCCCATCTCATGCACCTCCTGCCTTGGCAGGCAGGTAGATTCTTTACCACTGTGCCCCATGGGGAGCCCACAGCGTTTCGTTGGTCTGGATTAACAGGAGACACATCTTCAGTTTTAAACATCAGTCTCTTAGCCTCTGTGTTTTAGTTTCTCATCTATCACATCTATCTCATCTATCCCATCCAATGCAGAGAATCAGTCACTGATTGCTCAGCTAGAAACATACTCATCTAGTAGGGGCCCCAGCCCTGACATGTCCTCCTCCTTCCAAAGGGCACTGACTCTTCCCTGGGCTTCCCTGTTGAGAGGCCTCTTAACTCCGGCATGACCAGAATGCTGCTCTTGGAATGAGAGGACCCGGTGTAGGTCCCACTCCATCCACATTCTAGCTGTGTGATCTTTTTAATATCACTTAACCCCTCTGTAGAACTGGACATGGAACAAAAGACTGATTCCAAGTAGGAAAAGGAGTACATGAAGGCTGTATATTGTCACCCTGCTTATTTAACTTATATGCAGAGTACATCATGAGAAACGCTGGGCTGGAAGAAGCACAAGCTAGAATCAAGATTGCAGGGAGAAATATCAATAACCTCAGATACGCAGTTGACACCACCCTTATGGCAGAAAGTGAAGAAGAACTAAAAAGCCTCTTGATAAAAGTGAAAGAGGAGAGTTGGCTTAAAGCTCAACATTCAGAAAATGAAGATCATGGCATCTGGTCCCATCACTTCATGGGAAATAGATGGAGAAACAGTGGAAACAGTGTTGGACTTTATTTTTTTGGGCTCCAGAATCACTGCAGATGGTGATTGCAGCCATGAAATTAAAAGACGCTTACTCCTTGGAAGGAAAGTTATGGCCAACCTAGACAGCACATTGAAAAGCAGAGACATTACTTTGCCAACAAAGGTCCGTCTAGTCAAGGCTATGGTTTTTCCTATGGTTTTTCCAGTAGTCATGTATGGATGTGAGAGTTGGACTGTGAAGAAAGCTGAGCGCCGAAGAATTGATGCTTTTGAGCTGTGGTGTTGGAGAAGATTCTTGAGAGTCCCTTGAACTGCAAGGAGATCCAACCAGTCCATTCTAAAAGACATCAGTCCTGGGATTTCTTTGGAAGGAATGATGCTAAAGCTGAAACTCCAATACTTTGGCTACCTCATGCAAAGAGTTGGCTCATTGGAAAAGACCCTGATGCTGGGAGGGGTTGGGGCCAGGACGAGAAGGGGACGACAGAGGATGAGATGGCTGGATGGCATCACTGACTCGATGGATGTGAGTCTGAGTGAACTCCAGGAGTTGGTGATGGGCAGGGAGGCCTGGCATGCTGCGATTCATGGGGTCACAAAGAGTCGGATACGACTGAGTGAACTGAACTGAACTGAACGTCTTTGAAACTCAGCCTCCCTATGTATAAGCACAGGGAAACTCACTTCTCTTGGCAGAGAACTGCTGTGAGGGCAAAATAAGACCGCAAACTTGAGAGGGCTTGAGAGGCTGGAGTGGGTGGGGTGAGGGTGGGAGTAGGGGTCTCTCCAGCTTGGGAGCAGCACATTCTGTTGTTGAACAGCTCTGGCTTTGCAAATGTGTGAATCGGTCCTGGCTTCCCCACAGCAGGCTCTTGACAGTCTTTTGTGAATTCTAAGACTTCTCGTGGTCCAAACATCCTTCCCTATCCCTAGTCTTTTCTTCTCTAGAAAATCTTACCCAGTTCCTTCAAAAATTATATTATGGGACACAGTTTTCCTAAAACAAAAGGAAGATGTTGAATATAAACTGCTTGTAGAAGTATAAAAAGGCCATATAGTTCTAGAGTGATATCATTGTTAATAAGATCCTTTATTGTTATCACTATGATGAGAATGACAACCTCCTCTATCGGGGGCAGAGGTCACTGATGACTTTCATGCCCCTAAGTACCTTTCAGCCTCATCTGACCTGATTTCTCATCTAGCCACATTTCTTAACACGTGCTCTTTCCTTGACTGCCAAGGGGGACAAAAGCATATATTTCTCTGGCAACTTTTTCTCAGCCTCTTGCTATTTCTTCTTCAGACCTGCCCTTACTTGTATGTAATACTCAAGGATAGGTCCTTGAGCCTCTATTCTCTTCCCTCCTCACACCGTCCCTGGAAGTTCACCCCTGCTCATCTAGTCCAGTGGCTTCAATTCCCGCTCATGGGCTAATGACATCCAAGGCCATCCAGTCTATATTTCTCTCCTGACAACGAGCCCTATATCCCCAACTCTCTGTTAAACATCTAAATTTGAATGTCTTGTGGGCATGTCAATCTCCTTGAGTCCTCCTTGAGTCCTTTCTCTGACCTCAGACTGTCTTGTGATACACAGTGTAAGTTACCACCATCCACTCAGTTGCCCAAGCCAGAAACCTAGGAATCATTCATGACTTCTTTCTTGCCTTTTATCCTACACGTAAAGAATTACCAAGTCCTATCAACACCATCTCCATTCCCAGCACCCTACCTTTGTCTAGGAGTTGACAGCTCATTTATTGTAATAGCCCTTTATCTAGTTTCTCAGTCTCCGGGATTCCCCATTTCTAATTCAGTTTCTACACTAGCCAAAGAGATCTTTCTAAAGCCGGATCAGATCACAGGGATTTCTGGTTGGATGGTTCACACCACTCCCACTGGCCCTTGTATCCTAACCGCTGCCACCACAACCTGAACTCTGGGTATACTATGGAAGGAGAGGGAAGCATGGAGGCCCTTAAGAACTAGTCTAAATCTGTGAGAAGCTCCAGGGAGGACATCCTGACTTGGCATGTGGAGGGAATATGAGCCAGAGGCAGACGGGGATGCGAAGCCTCACCACATAGATGTGACTTCTGCTCTTCCCTCTCCCCCAGGCACCAGTGCCTGCCTAGTACAACTCGGCTGTGATGCAGAGAACTATGGGCACCTTGATTTTTTCCCTGCAGCTGATGCCAAGAATAAGAAAGGAGAAGTTGTGTTCCCCCAAATTTATATGTTAAGGTGCTAACCCCCAGGCCTTGGATTGTGACTGTATTTGGAGACACAGTCTTTAAACATATAATGAAGTTAAAATGGGGCCATTAGAGCAGGCCCTAATCCGGTAGGATAGGTGTCCTTATAAGAAGAGGAAACTGGGACACAGGTACAGAGATAAGACCATGTGACGACAGGGAGCAGACGGCTGTCCACAAGCTGAGAAGCCAGCCCGAGTGACGCCTGATTTTGGACTGCTAGCCTCTAGAGTTGTGAGAAAATAAATTTCTGCTGTTTAAGCTATTCAGCCTATGGCACTTCATTATAGATTCCCCAGCAAACTAATACAGAGGTGTGAAGATTGAAGGGAAAAGATAAAGCACTCATTGTTCACAAGTGCTGTGATCATTGACAAAGAAAGCCAACTGAATAAAACTAACGAGTATTCAGCAAGACTGTCAGACACAAGACCAGCTACTAAAAGCCGACAGCTTATTTCCACTCTAGCAGACACCAGCCATAAAACACATAAAAGAAAATACGCTGCCACTCATAGTAGCTACAAAAACGATTCCTAGGAATTAGTTTATCAAGGATTAAATGAGTTCTCTATGGAAAAAAATTAAGTTCAATTAAAGGACATAAAAGAAAGTTTTAAATAAATGGAGAGATACTCCAGGTTCGTGATAAAATAACACTGTATACGTGTCAGCTACTTCAAATTAATTTAAAAATTAAAAAATGCAATTGCAATTAGAATTCCATATATGTTGAGAAACTTAAACTTTTTCTCAAATTAATAAATATAAAGGTCTGCAAATAGCTGAGGCAACTTTTAAAAAGAGGAGGGGTGTGTCTTCCAGATATTAAAATATTTTAAAAAGTTGTAGTAGGACTTCCCTGATGGTACAGCAGATAAGAATCTGCCTGCCAGGGCGAGGGACATGGGTTCCATCCCTGGTCCAGGAAGATTATGGACCACATGCTGTGGAGCAGTGAGGCCCGTGTGCCACAACTACTGGATCCCTGTGCCACAACTACTGAAATCTGTGCGCCTGGAGCAGGTGCTCCATGACAAGAGAAACCACCACCGCGGGAAGCCCATGCCCAGCTAGAGAGTGGCGGGGACCCCCTTCTCCCCCACAGCTAGAGAAAGCCTGCGTGCAGCAAGGAGAGACCCAGCTCAGCCAGAAATACATGCATACGTAAATATAGCAGTTGCTGCTAAGCGAAGTCACTTCAGTCGTGTCCGACTGTGCGACCCCATAGACGGCAGCCCACCAGGCTCCCCTGTCCTCCAGGCAAGAACACTGGAGTGGAAATATAGCAGTGGTACATGTCAAAAAATTTAAAAAAATGCAGTATCTCTGGGAATGTATTTTAAAAAGAGTAATAGAGAGCTATACAGTTTCCACAGAAGGAAAGTCAGATCCATGGAAGAGGATGGGGAGCTCAGGAACAAGGCACACATATACGGGAACTTGATACATGATAAATACGGTGCCACAAAGCAACGGGGGAAGATCTCATGGACTTGCAGATGCCTTTGAAAACTGGATGATTATATATATCACGGTAGAACTGGATTCCTACCCAGAACACACAAGTAGACTCCAGATAAACTGAAGATTCAAATGTCAATAAAACAGATTGAAGAAAATGTAAGGGAATATTTCTTTAAACCTAGGCATAAGGAAGTCTCTCAAACAAGATCCTCAAATGTCTAATGTGAAAAATTAATTTATTTTTCATCAAAATTTTGGATTTTTAATCAATGGGATAAGATAGTCATAACCCAGTGGGAATATGACCTATAGATCAGTGATTCTCAGCTAGGGTTGATTTTGCCCACCATCCCAGGACACTGACATTGTTTGGAGACAGTTTTGATATCACAACAGGGCTGGAGGCACTACTGGCATCTAGTGCACAGAGGCCAGGGATGCTACTAAGCGTGCTCCAGTGCCTCAGTGAAGGACTCTCAGGACAAAACGTGAGCAGCGCTGGGACTGAGACACTCCTATAGGCGGATGTCACACACAGATGCCGCATCTAAAACCTGGAGTATATAAGACATTATATAAAATTTTAAGAAGAAATGAGGAGCACAATGGAAAGTTGGGCAAAATGTTGCTGCTGTTGTTCAGTCATGAAGATGTGTCCAGCTCACTGTGACCCCATGGACTGCAGTATGCCAGGCTTCTCTGTCCTTCACCATCTCCCTGAGTTTGCTCAAACTCATGTCCATTGAGTCAATGATGCCACCTAACCATCTTATCCTCTGTCATCCCTTATCCTCTTGCTCTCAAACTTCCCAGCATCAGGGTCTTTTCCAGTGAATCTTTTCTTCATATCAAGTGGTCAAAATATTGGAGCTTCAGCTTCAGCACTAATCTTTCCAATGAATATTCAGCGTCGATACCCTTTAGGGTTGACTGGTTTGATCTTCTTACTGTCCAAGGGACTCCTAGGAATCTTCTCCAGCACCACAATTCAAAAGCATCAGTTCTTCAGCACTCAGCTGTCTTTATGGTTCATCCATATGTGACTACTAGAAAAACCATAGCTTTGACTATATGGACCTTTGTTGGTAAAGTGTTATCTCTGCTTTTGAATATGCTGTCTAGGTTTGTCATAGCTTTTCTTTTCTTTTTACTTTATTTTGCTTTACAATACTGTATTGGTTTTGCCATACATTGACATGAATCAGTCATGGGTGTACATGAGTTCCCAATCCTGAACCCCTCTCCCACCTCCCAACCCATATCATCTCTCTGGATCATCCTTGTGCACCAGCCCCAAGCATCCTGTATCATGTATCGAACATAGACTGGCGATTCATTTCTTACATGATAGTATATCTGTTTCAATGCCATTCTCCCACATCATCCCACCCTCTCCTTCTCCCACAGAGTCCAAAAGTCCATTCTAAACATCTGTGTCTCTTTTGCTGTCTTGCATACAGGGTTATCATTACCATCTTTCTAAATTCCATATATATGTGTTAGTACACTGTATTGGTGTTTTTCTTTCTGGCTTACTTCACTCTGTATAATCGGCTCCAGTTTCATCCACCTCATTAGAACTGATTCAAGTGTATTCTTTTTAATGGCTGCGTAATACTCCATTATGTATATGTATCACAGCTTTCTTATCCATTCATCTGCTGATGGACATCTAGGTTGTTTCCATGTCCTGGCTATTATAAACAGTGCTGCAGTGAACATTGGGGTACATGTGTCTCTTTCAATTTTGGTTTCCTCAGTGTATATGCCCAGCAGTGGGATTGCTGGGTCATAAGGCAGTTCTATTTGCAATTTTTAAAGGAATCTCCACACTGTTCTCCATAGTGGCTGTACTAGTTTGCATTCCCACCAACAGTGTAAGAGGGTTCCCTTTTCTTCACACCCTCTCCAGCATTTATTGCTTGTAGACTTTTGGATCGCAGTCATTCTGACTGGTGTGAAATGGTACCTCATTGTGGTTTTGATTTGCATTTCTCTGATAATGAGTGATGTTGAGCATCTTTTCATGTGTTTGTTAGCCATCCGTATGTCTTCTTTGGAGAAATGCCTATTTAGTTCTTTGGCCCATTTTTTGATTGGGTCATTTATTTTTCTGGAATTGAGCTGCATAAGTTGCTTGTATATTTTTGAGATTAGTTGTTTGTCAGTTGCTTCATTTGCTATTATTTTCTCCCATTCAGAAGGCTGTCTTTTCACCTTGCTTATAGTTTCCTTTGTTGTGCAGAAGCTTTTAATTTTAATTAGATCCCATTTGTTTATTTTTGCTTTTATTTTCAGTATTCTGGGAGGTGGGTCATAGAGGATCCTGCTGTGATTTATGTCAGAGAGTGTTTTGCCTATATTCTCCTCTAGAAGTTCTATAGTTTCTGGTCTTATGTTTAGATCTTTAATCCATTTTGAGTTTATTTTTGTGTGTGGTGTTAGAAAGTGATCTAGTTTCATTCTTTTACAGGTGGTTGACCAGTTTTCCCAGCACCACTTGTTAAAGAGATTGTCTTTAATCCATTGTATATTCTTGCCTCTTTTGTCGAAGATAAGGTGTCCATAGGTGTGTGGATTTATCTCTGGGCTTTCTATTTTGTTCCATTGATCTATACTTCTGTCTTTGTGCCAGCACCATACTGTCTTGATGACTGTGGCTTTGTAGTAGAGCCTCAAGTCAGGCAGGTTGATTCCTCCAGTTCCATTCTTCTTTCTCAAGATTTCTTTGGCTATTTGAGGTTTTTTGTATTTCCATACAAATTGTGAAATTATTTGTTCTAGCTCTGTGAAAAATACCACTGGTAGTTTGATAGGGATTGCATTGAATCTGTAGATTGCTTTGGGTAGTATACTCATTTTCACTATATTGATTCTTCCAATCCATGAACATGGTATTTTCTTCCAAGGAGCAAGTGTCTTTTAATTTCATGGCTGCAGCCACTATCTGCAGTGATTTTGGAGCCCAAGAAAATAAAACCTGTCACATTTTCTATTGTTTCTCCATCTATTTGCTATGAAGTGATGGGACCGGATGCCATGATGTTAGTTTTTTGAATGTTGAGTTTTAAGACAACCTTTTCACTCTGTTTCACCTTCATCCAGAGGTTCTTTAGTTCCTCTTAGCTTTCTGCCATTAAAGTAGTATCATCTGCATATCTGAAGTTATTGCTGTTTCTCCTGGCAGTCTTGATTCCAGCTTGTGATTCATCCAGCCCAGCATTTCACATGATGTGCTCTGCATATATGTTAAATAAGCAGTGGCATATAAGTAACAATATACAGCCTTGATGTACTCTTTTACCAATTTTGAACCAGTTCATTGTTTCATGTTCAGTATAACTATTGCTTCTTGTCCTGCATACAGGTTTCTCAGTAAGCAGATAAAGTGGTCTGGTACTCCCATCTCTTTAAGAATTTTCCACAGTTTATTATAATCCACACAGTTAGAGCATTTAGTGTAGTCAATGAAACAGAAGTAGGTAGTTTTTTTGGAATTCCCTTGCTTTTTCTTTAATCTAGTGGACATTGCCAATTTGATCACTGGTTCCTTTGCCTTTTCTAAATCCAGCTTTCACATCTGGGAGTTCTTGGTTCACATACTGCTTCAGCCTGGCTTGAAGGGTTTTGAACATCATCTTGCTAGCTTGTGAAATGAGTGTGATCATACAGTAATTTGAACATTGTTTGGCATTTCTTTGAGATTAGAATGAAAACTTACCTTTTCTAGCCCTGTGGCCACTGCTGAGTTTTACTGATTTGCTGGCATATTGGGCAATATGTACAAATAAGCAATCCATAGCAAGAGAAGCGAAAATGACTTGTGAGTATATTCATTAATAATCGGAGATGAGAGTTAACACAACGGTAAACTTTTACACTCACTGGCAATGAAACAATTGGATAATGTCAAGCATTTACAGGGATATGAGAATCTAGGGACTCTTCCACACCACTAGTGTGGGTGTAGACCGAGGCAGTGATTTTGGAGAGCCATCAGACAGAATTTAGCCAAGATAATGTATCAACTCTGATGGACTCGGCGTTGTTACTGGTGAGCATCCCAGGTTTTCTACACAGGTCCCTCAGAGAACATATTGAAACGTGTGCATCGCAGCATTGCTTTTGGTAACAAGGTGATCAGGAGATCTTTGGAGTGCTCTGGGGGAACAGGAAAGTAAAACATAGTGTTGGCACACTATAAAGCCCTAGGCATTAATCAGAGTCCACAGATGGCATATATACATATGGCAATAAGGGTAGATTTTAAACAGTTGTAAGAATTAAATGAAATAAAGTAGAACCATGCCTGACACACAGCTTTGAATAATGTTTTTGCATGTGCCACTTTGATGAAATTAAAACACATGCGCATATAGATTTGATCAGAACTCGGGCACCTGTGTTGTACATTTAGTTAAATTCATTCTGTCTCTTGTTTTTCTCAGTATTATGTGCTTTGTGCCAGACACTTTTTGTTACTTTCCTCCTCATGCCCTGGTAGGTAATTATTTTAAGGACTTTGATATATACCGAGTGTAGGTAATAAAAAGTAATAAAACTAGGAGAGAAGTTTGTATTAATCTTCTTCGGCTGCCATAATAAAACACCACAGACAGGGTGGACTAAGCAGAAGTTTATTTTCCTACAGGTCTGGAGGCTGGAAGTCCAAGATCAAGGCATTGGCAAATTTGTTTCTGCTGAGGCCTTTCTCCTTGGCTTGCAGGTGTCTGCCTCTTGCTGTATCCTTACATGTCTTTTTCTCATTTTCATGCCTCCCTGGTGTCTCTGGCTCTTCTTCTTTATTTGGCTGAACCTCACAACATGCAGGATTTTATTTCCCTGACTAAGGATCAAACCTGTGCCCCCTGCACTGGAAGCTCGAAGTCTTAACAACTGGATCACCAGGCAAGTCACCTCTGCCTCTTCTTACAGAGACCCCGGTCCTATTTGACTAGGGCCCTACTTTTTGACCCCATTTAACATTAATTACCTTCTTAAAGGTCCTATTCCCTGCAGTAATGTTGGACATTAAGGCTTCAACATATGAATTTGCAAAATGAAAATGTTAGACGCTCAGTTGTGTCTGACTCTTTGTGATCCCATGGGCTGTAGCCTGCCAGGCTCCTCTGTTGATAAAATTTTTCAGATAAGAATACTGGAGTGGGTAGCCATCTTCCCAACCCAGGTATTAAACCCAGGTCTCCCACATTGCAGGCAGATTCTTTACCATCTGAGCCACCTTTGCGGGGACGGGTACGGGGGCAATGCAATTCGACCATAACAAGACTATTGATTTTAAAGGGGTCATGAGACCTCTGGGATGGTGCTGCTTACACAGATATGTTTATTTGGTGAAAATTCTTTGAATGACACTTATGATTTGTACATTTTTTAAAAAGGTATAATTCAGTTCAGTTCAGTCGGTCAGTCATGTCTGACTGTTTGTGACCCCATGGACTGCAGCATGCCAGGCTTCCCTGTCCATCACCAACTCCTGGAGCTTGCTCAAATTCGTGTCCGCGAGTCCATGATGCCATCCAATCATCTCATCCTCTGTTGTCCCCTTCTCCTCCTGCCTTCAATTTTTCCCAGCATCAGGGTCTTTTCCAGTGAGTCAATTCTTCACATCAGGTAGCCCAAGTATTGGAGTTTTCAGCTTCAGGATCAGTCCCTCCAATGGATATTCAGGACTGATTTCCTTAAGGATTGACTGGTTTGATATCCTTTCAGTCCAAGAGACTCTCAAGAGCCTTCTCCAACACCGCAGTTCAGAAGCATCAATTCTTCAGCGCTCAGCTTTCTTTATGGTCTAACCCTCACGTCCATACACGACTATTGGAAAAACCATAGCTTTGACTTGAGGGACCTTTGTTGGCAAAGTAATGTCTCTGCTTTTTAATATGCTGTCTAGGTTTGTCATAGCTTTTCTTCCAAGGAGCAAGTATCTTTTAACTTCATGGCTGCAGTCACCATCTGCAGTGATTTTGGAGTCCAAGAAAATAAACTCTGTCACTGTTTCCATTGTGTCTCTATCTATTTGCCATGAAGTGATGGGACTGAATGCCATGATCTTGTTTTTTGAATGTTAAGTTTCAAGCCTACATTTTCACTCTCCTCTTTCACTTTCATCAAGAGGCTCTTTAGTTCTTCACTTTCTGCCATAAGGGTGGTGTCATCTACATACCTGAGGTTATTGATATTTCTGCCGGAAATCTTGATTCCAGCTTGTGCTTCATCCAGCCCAGCATTTCGCATGATGTACTCTGCGTATAAGTTACATATGCGGGGTGACAATATTTAACCTTGACGTACTCCTTTCCAAATTTGGAACCAGTCTGTTGTTCCATGTCCAGTTCTAACTGTTGCCTCCTGACTTGCATACAGATTTCTCAAGAGGCAGGACAGGTGGTCTGGTATTCCCATCTCTTTCAGACTTTTCCACAGTTTATTGTGATCCACACAGTCGAAGGCTTTGGTGTAGTCAGTAAAGCAGGAGTAGATTTTTTTGGAACTCCATTGCTTTTTCCATGATCCAGAAGATGTTGGCAATTTGATCTCTGGTTCCCCCTGCCTTGTCTAAATCCAGCTTGAACATCTGGAAGTTGATGGTTCACATACTGTTGAAGCCTGGCTTATAGAATTTTGAGCATTACTTTGCTGGTGTGTGAGATGCGTGCAGTTTTTCAGTAGTTTGAACATTCTTTGGCATGGCCTTTCTTTGGGATCAGAATGGAAACTGACCTTTTCCAGTCCTGTGGCCACTGCTGAGTTTTCCAAATCTGCTGGCATATTGAGTGAAGGACTTTCATATCATCATATTTCAGGATTTGAAATAGCTCAGCTGTAATTTTGTCACCTCCACTAGCTTTATTCATAGTGATGCTTCCTAAGACCCACTTGACTTTGCATTCCAGGATATCTAACTCTAGGTTGGTTATCACACCATCACGGTTGTTTGTGTCATGATCTTTTTTGCATAGTTCTTCTGTGTATTCTTAACTTCTCTTCTTAATACTTCCTGCTTCTGTTAGGTCCATACCATTTCTGACCTTTATTGAGCCCATCTTTGCATGAAATGTTCCCTCGGTATCTCTAATTTTCTTGAAGAGACCTCTGTTCTTTCCCATTCTGTTGTTTCCCTCTGTTTCTTTGCATTGATCACTGAGGAAGGCTTTCTTATATCTCCTTGCTATTCTTTGGAACTCTGCATTCAAATGGTTATATCTTTCCTTTTCTCTTTTGCCTTTAACTTCTCTTCTTTTCACAGCTATTTGTAAGGCTTCCTCAGACAACCATTTTGACTTTTTGCATTTCTTTTTCTTGGGGATGATTTTGATCGCTGCCTCATGTACAATGTCACGAACTTCTGTCCATAGTTCTTCAGGTACTCTATCAGATCTAATCCATTGAATCTATTTGTCGCTTCCACTGTATAATCATAAGGGATTTGATTTAGGTCATACCTGAATGGTCTAGCGGTTTTCCCTGCTTTCTTCAGTTTAAGGGTTGGTTTCTTCTGAGGCCTCTCTTTTGGCCTTATCCCCGTGTCTTCATAGCCTCTTCCTTCTGTGTCTGTGTCCAGATCTCCAGATTGTATAAAGACACCAGTCCTATTGGATTGTGAAAATGTTGGTCATTCAGTCATGTCCAACTTTTTGTGACTCCATAGACTATAGCCCACTAGGCTCCTCTGTCCATGGGATTCTCCAGGTAAGAATTGATGAGTGCGTTGCCACTTCCTCCTCCAGGGGATCTTCCTGACCCAGAGTTCAAATGCAGGTCTCCCGCATTGGAGGCAGATTCTTTCCTGTTCAAACTACCCCGGAAGCCTATTAGATTAGGGCCCACCCTAATGACCTCATTTTAACTGAATTATCTTTGAAGACTCTGTATTTAAATATAGTCATATTATGAAATGCTGCGAGTCAGGACTTCACTATATGAGGCATTTTAGGGGAACACGTTTCAGTCCATTCCCGGTATAGCACATTAACAGGTTGTCTGAAAGGATATTCTTGTAATACTTGAATATGATATATTTTACACATTGCTTGCTGACTTAAAATTGACACCATTTTGTATAACAGTTAAAAATTCTGTGGCCATACTGAAGTTTGTCTTAACACTTTATTTTATGACACCATCCCTGTCAGGTTTCAGTATCAGGGTTATAGTAGCTTTATAAAGTGAGATAGGTGATTTTTGCTCTTCATTCTGTTCTATAAAACAACTGCTGTAACCTCATTTTATGTGCGCCTTGCAGATTTGCGGAAACTGAACTGTGAAATTCCACTGTCTCAACAAAAAGCAAATCAAAGGTGGAAACAGAAGAGGGAAACTCATCAAAGTGGATGATGAATACCACGAGCATATTTTTTGCATCCAAGGTGCGATTCCACTTCCTCAGAAAACATAGAGAGAGAATGAATCAAGTCAGAGTGTCACCCTCCTGCTTAGATTCCTTGCCGACTCTCCATTGCCCTCAGGGAGGAGTGCACTCTTCAGCACAGCCTTCTAGGTTCTTCGTGTTCTGGCTCTGTTGGCCTGTCCTTTTTCCTTCCTGAACTTGCAACAGGTTCAAAGGCATCTTCTTTGATCTTACTCCTAGGCTTTTTCCCTAGAAAGTTGCCCTCCCTCTGCCCGTTTCATCTGTAGAACTCTTCCAGTTCCCGGCTCAGAAATCATCTCCTCCATGAGGCCTCCCAGACCTCTTCCCTGCCAACATCCAGGCTTAATTATATAACCCTCTTCTGTGCTCCTCCTGCCCTTTATGCTTCTCCCAACTTCAGCTCTTCCTACCCTGTCTCTCCTATTGCAGGGAACCCTTTCCATGACCTGAGTCTATAGTTATGAGCGCCAAGACAGACTCTGCTGGATGGATGACAATCTGAGACCCACAGAGTCCCATCATGAAACAGCCAATCTCTTAGCTAAACATGCATATAAATAGGAATCAGCTTTTTAAAAATGATGGCTCTCAAATTTAATCTGAAGTTAAACACTACTCAGCTTCTTGTTTCAGAGTGAGATAGAGTTGGGTGGGTGGGAGAAACGCAGCCCCTTCTTTTCTTTCTTTTTCAAGCACGAAGTCTGCTGGAGGCAACTACTTCTAATGTTGCTTCTAGGTAGGCTGAGTCAAGAGTCCCTTGCTCTTAGGGGAGGGTCTTAAGCCGCTGAGTTTATTATCCCCCAACCCTTATTTTTACCTTGAATGCGCCTGTTTAAAGAATATCTGACTCTCCTTTGAGCCCTAGGGGCATTGACCATTGCACTGAGAGCCTGCTAGGAGACTAGCATCCCCTCTAGTACTGTAAACACAGGGAAACTGGGACCATACAGGGAAAGGGGCTTGTCCAGTCCACCTCCAGTATGGCCCAGGCAGGTCTGCACACAGGATTCTTGCTACCAGGTGAAGACTCTAAGTAGTGTGGTTTCTAGGCCCAGTATGAAGCCAGGACCCCCCTGGCTGGGCTGCTCTCTTCCCTATTCCATGTCCCCGCTGCCCTCTTACAATAGACTGAATGGTACATGCTAAGTTGCTTCAGTCATCCCTGACTCTTTGTGACTCTATGGACTGTAGCCCACCAGACTCCTCTGTCCCTGGGATTCTCCAGGCAAGAATACTGGATCAGGTTGTCATTTCCCCCTCCAGGGAATCTTCCCAACCTAGGGATCAAAATTGCATCTCTTACATCTCCTGCATTGGCAGGCGGTTCTTTACTAGTGCTACCTGGGAAGCCCAGACTGAGTGGTGTTCCCTCCTAAATTCATAAGCTGAAGCCCTAGCCCCAGTGTGACTGTGTCTGGAGATAGAACCTTCAAGGACGTACTTAAAGTTAAATGAAGTCATGGGTGGGGCCCTGTTCTAGTATGTTTAGTGCGTTTATAAGAAGAGATACTAGAGAACTAGCTCTCTTTCTCTATTCTGTGGGGACACAACTAGAAGGTGTCTGTCTTCAAGCCTGAGAGAAAGTCCTTAGCAGAACCCCACCATGCCGGCACCCTGATCTCAGACTTGCAGGTTCTAGAATTGTGAGAAAATAAACTATCATTTAAGCCTCCCAGGCGATGGTCTTTGTTCTGGCAACCTGTGCTGACTAAGACATCTCCCAGCCCTGGCATGGATCTCTTTCTCTCTGACTGCTTTATTTGTCTAATCCTTTAGCTCCTATTTTCCCTAAGATCCTAAATATTGGCATTCTCTGAGCCTTTGCCCTTTACTCCCTCTCCGTCCCCTCCTTTCCTCCTGTTTCCTTTCTTCTTCTCCCCCCCCCCCCCCCATCTGCAATTCTAGCCTTACTGTAGGTAACATCTGTCTTTATTATTTATCTCCTGACCCCAACCTAGTATCTCCTGCCATCTCCTAGATTTTTCTACTTGGATTTCCTGCTGTCAAGGATGGACATCCTCTCCTCTTTTCAGTTCAGTTCAGTCATTCAGTCGTGTCTTACTCTCTGTGACCCCATGGACTGTAGTATGCCAGGCTTCCCTCTCCATTACTAACTCCCAGAGCTTGCTCAAACTTATGCCCATCGAGTTGGTGATGCCGTCCAACTGTCTCATCCTCTGTCATCCCCTTCTCCTCCTGCCTTTAATCTTTCCTAGCATCAGGGTCTTTTCCAGTGAGTCAGCTCTTTTCATCAGGTGGCCAGAGTATTGGAGCTTCAGCTTCAGCATCAGTCTCCTCCTTTGCTGACCAGAAAATTCATGCCCCCTGCTGACTTCCTTATTTACATCCAACACCTGCCTCCCCAAAGAATCTCACAGCCTTGGGATAAATTTCCAAGTCACACTGGCCTTCCACTCCCTCCCTCTGGACAAGAGAGGAGTGGGTGTGGGTGAATAGTCAAAAAGCACAGCTCCTCTAGCCACAGAATTTGAATACCCAGCAGGAGTGGCCTCTGTGAGTCATGAAGGATGAAACCACACGGCCCCCACCTCTTGTGTTTTTCTTGGAATCGGGTGTGTGGGTGTGAGCACCCTCTTACAAAGACCTTTGAAGACTTGTGTCTCAAAAGGGGGCTGACATCTCACCTGTACAGGATGCTCTGCAGGTAGCAAAGCACTTTCATTTACTTTGATTCATTCCCGCCTTATGACAACTCTTGGGATTGGGATGGTCATTCCCAGGCAAGAGCTGAAGCATCTGAGCACCTGGGTGTGGCTTGCCCAAAGTCATCACTGGTAGACAGCTTAAATGCCACTCAAAACTGGTCTTCCTGCTCACAGATGGAGGAAAGAGCATGCATTGGGGATCTCTCACTGCCAGACCCTTGGCAGTTGTTACCTTGTTGCGTGAGAGAGGTTGCGGCTCAACTAAGTGGGTTTGCTCAGAGTCTCCAGCTAGTGAATGTTATGAGGGTGTGAAGCCACATGACTCTGAATACAAAGTCAGTGGATGTGCAAATTCATTCGGTGCATGGCTTCCCAAATCCAGGTCTTCCAGATCCTGATCCCAAAGGATCAGTCCTAGTCAAACCCAGAGGGGCTTCCTAATGGGCACTGATGGCTTGTCATCCTGTTGGAGTAGTTCCCAGTCAGGAGAGTGTCATCATCTCCATCATCACCCTCACCTTTGGCACCACTTACTGAGTGCTTCCTGTATGCTAAGCACTGTACCAGATGCACGTATGTAACTCATGTGTTAATGTTCTAAGCCTTGGTACATCAGATTATGACTGCATTTAAAGATAGTGTCTTTAAGAGATAATTTAAATGAGGTCATCAGGGTGGGCTGTAATTAAGAAGAAGACATTATGACATTTACATAATATTTGCACATATTTACATAATAATGCATGCAGAGGGAAGAGAATACGAAGACATGGAGAAGAAGACCCTCTGCAAGTCAAGTAGAGAGACCTCAGAAAAACCAGCTTACCACATCTTCACCTTGGACTTAGGGCTACTGGAACTGTAAGGAAATACATTTCTGCTGTTTTACCTAGTACCAGTCTCTGGTACTTTGTTATGGCAGTCCTGATGAACACCCAACCTTACTGTGTTCTAACAGGCATTATTTGAAATAAGGAGCCTGAATAAGGCAGGAATGAAGATGGGAACAGGTCTCATGGGATTGTTTGCGAGACCAGTTGACAACCAGACTGGTGCCCACCAAGTGGTGGTTATCCTGGTGACGTCTGCATAGTGGGGACTGGCAGCCTTCAGCTCGGTGAGTCCAGGCACCCCTGGGTCAGTCCACCCCTGAGGATGAAAGCCTCCCGCGTGTTCTTGCCTGGGCTCTGCTTCTGTGCTGGGCACATGCTCGGTGCACATAAGCCTGCTTGCTTCCTCCCAGCAGTAGGCCCTTGAGGTGAGCATGGTATCTCTTCAAAGGTGGGACATGGAGGTTTATGAAGAGGAGAGCATGCAGCTTGTAGGGACTGGAAGTAGAATGTGAACCTGGTTTTGTCCCATACCAGAACTCAGAGTGACACCAGCCACCTCAGGAAGAATGATGCACTTATGTTTACCTGATGCCAAGGGATCGGTCCCGATGCAGACGCAGCCCCATGTGGTCTGGATGTCTCTGGGGCCCTGGGGCGGTGTTCTGTTCCCTGTGGCCTTGCTTGTCAGAGCGTTCTTGGTGATGGTGGAACTGAACTGAAGAGAAGGAGAAAACGTGCCTGTGCTTTTTATTCTCTTGAGCCAGTAAGGCATAGAGGTTAAGTGAAAACAACTTGGGCCAGCCTGTGTATAGATTCAAACCTCAGCTCCTCACTTGCCTGGGTGTGACCCAGGACAAGTTGTGTGACCTTCTGGAGCCGTGGTCTCCTCCTCCAGGAAGCATAGAAAGTTGTGCTCACAAAGGCCCTCCTGGGGCTGCAGGGAGGACCAGTCTATCTGTGTGTCTAAAGCCTCCCCAGGCTTCCCTTCCTGGTGGGGTGAGGAGGGGGCACCCATTCATTGACAGTGGTCCATATCGATGGATACTGTTTCTTGTATCGTTGTTTAGTTGCTAAGTAACGTCAACTCTTTGCAACTGCCAGGCTCCCCTCTTCAAGGGATTCTCCAGGCAAAAATACTGGAGTGGTTTGCCTTTTCCAGGGGATCTTCCCAACCCAGGGATTGAACCAGAATCTCCTGCATTAGCAGGCAGATTCTTTACCACTGAGCCACCAAGGAAGCTTGTTTTGTGTATTACTGTCTTCCAAACAGAACTCAGTTGACAGATGTCAGCATAAGGCAGGTCATCTTCCCTTGTGCTTTGGAGAGCCAGTTGTTTACACACACATTCTTCTCATCCACACAGGCAGCTCATCTCTTCCTTCATGGATGAATTTGGTGACATGAATATTCTGTCTCTTTCTCTTGCTTCTGGGCCTTTGTACATGCATCTCTCTTTGCTTGGAAACTTCTCCTCCCGCCTCTTTGATCAACTCCTATTTATCCTTCGGGTCAGCTTAAATGTCACCTCCCCTGAGAAGCCCACCCTGCTTTGATTCTGGCTTCTGGGCTCCCACATTGCTCCTTCCTCGTAGTGGTCTCTCCTTGCGCCTTCCCCAGCCGCACTGTACTGTGAATTCATCAAGGACAGAAGTAGGCCCTCCCGTCCACTGTTGGATCCACAGTGAGTGTCTGACACAATATGTGCACCACACATTTTAACTGACTTAGCGGTGGTAGTATATGTGAGGGCAAAAGCAATAAAAACTACACGGCTGGCCCTGCTTGCCCCTTGTCTGTTACAAGGAGCGCCCTTGGCTGATGCCGCTTGTGCGGCATGGAGAGGAGCAAGGCAGAAGTCCCCTGGGCCAGGCTGCACTACTTGAGGGGCTGGCGAAGGGACAGGAGTGTGACTCTCCACTTCTAGGATCTGAGCAAAATGAGAATGAGTAGGAAAGAGGGCAGAGATCTGAGCAGGTTCACAAAGGACAGAGCTCTGCAGAGAGAGGAATGCTGAAGGAAGAGTTGGAGGAAGTTTTGTGTGTGAGAGGCGCTGACTGATTCCCTCCTCGACACCCTCAAAAGGCCTTCGGAACAGAACCAGCAGTCCCATCACCCAGCAGTTGTCAAAAATGCAGATTCTCTGGCTCCGCCCTGGACCTGTTGAATCAGAAACCCTGTGGGTGGACTCGGCAATCTACGCTTTAACAAGCCCTCTGGGGGATTCTGACTCACAGTAAAGTTTGGGAACCAACTGCAGGACAACCCAGTACCACCGTCCACCTCTTTCTGTTGCTCTGTAGAGCTGCTCTTGGGCTCCGTCGGGGGAGAGGCCCCGTGTGAAGAGCTAGGCTTCGGGTCGAGCAGCAGGGCCAAGTGCTGGTCCCACTTAATTACAGGCTCTTGATGTCATTTGCTTCCTTCTAACCTCGAGATGCTGCCAACAGCCTCTGTTTGACAGAGAAACTGAGTCTCAGAGAGGTAAGGAACTTGCTCAGGAGACATCAGTGGACTGAACAACTCAGGTTTGGGGGTTGAGACCTGATTTCCAGCATGGCTAGTGCTTTTCTAAAGCATTTGTCACTCTTGAATCCAGGTATTTTGGTCTGGAAAATGGAAACATGGGTGCCTTGAGCCAGCAATGGGGTACAGTTGTGGAAGGCAAGTGTAAAGAGCCTCATGTAGAAGATGCAACAGTGAAATGCATGCTCTTGTTGCATATAACAACGTGGTGCCACTAATTTCTTGTAATAATTTGGGAATTGCTGACTCTAAGAGGTACTGTGCAAGACTTGGGGGAGAGAGAGAGAGAGAATGCCACAAAGCCTTTTTGTTCATTAATGTATTTTGGAGGAAGCCCTTGTCTGTGTCTGATTTCTGAGAATTCAGGATTGGAATGAAAGTCAGCCATCTGTGTCTTGGATGATACTGCTGCAGACCTAGGGTTTGCAAACTTGGCTGCCAGTTAGAATCCCTGAGCAGTTTTAAAAACGTCAGTGTTGTGGTTGTACTCCAGACCAATGACTTTAGAATCTCTGTAGCCTGGGCTGCTGGTGAGGCTTCCAAGAAATGACTGCCAATGGAGATGACAAAGCATTGAAAAGAAAACTCTAAAGATTATAAAGGGGGAGGGGAGATTCCATTTATTGAGAACCTTTCCTTCCATGGTCACATCTCTTTCTGACCTCATCTGGGAAAGATTCTTGGCCTTCAAGAGCCCGTGTGGTTAGACCGATTATACAGTTTAGACCCAGACTGTCCAGGATAATCTTCCCATATCAAGGTCCTTAACTTAAGCACGTCAGCAAAGTCCCTTTTGCCAGGTAAGATGATATATATACATAGGTTCTAGGGATTAAGGTAGGATGTCTCTGAGGGACTATTAATCTGCATATCACAAGTGCTGAGCCCAATAGGGGCTCAGTAAAGGTTGATTAAGTGAAGTGAAGTCTGACTCTTTGCAACCCCATGGACTGTAGCCTGCCAAGCTCCTCCAACCATGGGATTTTTCCAGGCAAGAATACTGGAGTGGATTGCCATTTCCTTCTCCAGGGAATCTTTATAAGCTGGGACTGAACCCAGGTCTCCCACATTGCAGGTGGACTCTTTACTGTCTGAGCCACCGGGTTAAGCTGGTCGGTAAAGGTTAGCCTTGTTAATCTCATTAATGACTTGGAGAGACAGACACTGGTATCCCATCCTGCCTACTTTCTGTCACATCCATGGTGTGTGATCTTGGGCTGGTCACTTAACATCTTTGATCCTCAGTCCCCTACTCTGTATAGTAAGGGATAATAGCATCTATCTTATAGTATTGTTTTTGATGATTAAGTGAATTATTTCTAATCAAGTGCTTAAATTAAGGGCTTCCCTGATAGCTCAGTTGGTAAAGAATCTGCCTGCAATGCCGGAGACCACAGTGTGATACCTGGATGGGGAAGGTCTGCTGGAAAAGGGACAGGCCACCCAATCCAGTATTTTCCCTTGTGGCTCAGCTGGTAAAGAATCCTCCTGCAATGCGAGAGACCTGGGTTCGATCCCTAGGTTGGGAAGATCCCCTGGAGAAGTGAAAGGCTACTCACTCCAGTATTCTGGCCTGGAGAATTTCATGGACTATATGTATATAGCCCATGGGGTCACAAAGAGTCTGACACAACTGAGCAAGTTTCACTTTACTTTAAGGTGCTTAAAATGTTGTCTGGTATACAGTAAACTTCCAGTAGTCATGGTCTGAAATAATAAAATAGCGACAACAGCAGCAGCATCTTCGTGTTGCATGGCATGGAGAATTAGGTCATTCAAGGTTTTGAGCTCTGTCGCAAATACAAGTTTGTGACCCCAAGTTCTGTGCTTTCTTCCAGAGAAGTGAAGGGTTCTCTGGGGAAGAGTAAAGGTCAAGGGTGGATTTTCCAAGAAGCAGATTTCAACTCAGTGAAAGAAATTTCTGTCAGGCAAGGGGACTGGTAAAGCATGCCTCCTGTGGAGGCTTCAGGGAACCCCTGCTACAGTCTCCTCAGAAGTCTGTGAGTCTGGCAGAGGAGTGGGGTTGTGGGCCCAGGGAAGGACAGAGAGTCCTCAGAATGCACCTTGCTGGCTTCCTGAACTATAACAGAAATGAGACTGATGGGGTTTGGGAAGCTCCCTGCATAGCAGGTGTGTGAGGGCTTCTGTTTCTCCTCTTTGCTTCTGTTTTCCCTTTTCCGGGAAACAATTGCCCATGGAAGGGTGATCGGCAGAGGCCATGTGAGTGCGTCAACAGAGAAGCAGAATCATAGAGGTGGCTGCCTCTGCTAGATCGTGGGGCCCTTACCCCCATTATGCAGATGAAGAAAGTGAGTTTCCTCATCTGTGATATGCTGTTGTTGTGGTCGGGGGAAGAGGCAGGGGATGGCTCCCAAAGCTCCTGCTCTTATGTCACTTACATCATTACTGCTCACACCTCCAGGTCACACCAATCACATGGCCAAGCTTGATTTCTAGAGTGGGGAGGGGACAGGAACTGTACCAGCCTCCTCCAAGGATGCACTGCAGGCCACAGGGCAATGAGTGGGAAGGGTAATCTGCCTCCAGGGAAGGCGGCCAATAACTGCGACTGATAATACGCTGACCACCCTCTGATCTGAGAGCTTTAGTCATTTGGGGGCATGTTGTGATGCATCCCTTCAGTTTACTCACCATGAGTCTCTGCTCACAACACAGAAACATGGCTCTGGAAGACTTGGGGGCTGTCAACTAAGAACAGATACAATGAGTCATCTGTGAGAGTCTTTTGCTCTGCAGGTGGGTCTACAGCCTGAAACCTTTGAAACTTCCTTATGGCAGTGTTGTGTATGGTAACTGGGAGCAGCCTAAATGTCCAGCAAGAGGGTACTAGCAAAGGAACCATAGCTAAATATTAAATTGGAAGACTCTCCAAAATGTAACATTGAATGAAAAAAGTAGATGTGGGATGATACCAACAAAACCAGAGTTTTGGAAACAGATGATTCCTCAAAATGTTAAACATAGGCTTGCCATAGGCAATTTCACTCCTAGGTGTCTACCAAGAGAACTGAGAACAGTTGTTCACACAATAACTAGCATATGAATATTCAGAGCAGCATTATTCCTAATAGCCAAAAAGCAGAAGCAATCTAAATGCCCATCAGTAGATGAGTGGATAAACAATTACAGCATCCACAAATGGAATATTATTTGGCCATAAAAAGAATGAAGTACTGATACATGGAAAACATCACGCTAAGTGGGAGAAGCCAGACTCAAAGACCAAAGATCCTACATTGTATGACTCCATTTGTAGGAAATGTCCAGAATAGGCAAATCTGTAGAGGTAAGAGTGAGATTCGTGTTTGCTAGGGGCTGGAAGAGGAGGGAGTGATTGCTTAAAAGCCACTATGTGCCTTATGGACTGATGAAAATGTCCTGAAATTAGATAATGTGATGGTTGTATAACACTGGGTCACACTAAGTGGCACTGGGGATTACTCTTTGAAAATGATTAAAATGGTAAATTTTACTATGAGTGTTTTATCACAATAAGACAAAACATACAGAACAGCACACATGTAGTGTATACAAAAAATATGCATGGAACCGTCTATACCAGTATTGGGACAGTGATTAACTTGGGGATGGTTGAAGGGGGATAGGAGGGAAGGGTCTCAATTGTGTCTGTAACATTTTATTGCCTTAAAATGCCCTGGAAGTGTATATGGCAAAATGTCAAATTTTATGAAAGTTGGGTTAGTATTTGAGTATCATTTTGTAGTTCTCTGCATTTTTCTGAATGTTTGAAATATATCTTGGTCAAAAGAGAAAAAGCCCAGAGGCTTTGAAAACAGTTTCTGGGCGGCTGTAAATGCGAGTGCGTCTTCTGCCTCACTGCACTCTGAGAGCAGGTGACTTAGGGAACAGGGAACATTAGATTTCACTGTATTTCTGCCTGGCTGCATTCCATTATTTTAGATTCTATTGAAATTAATGATGCAGGGACATTATTTTTTTCCATCTAGACCTGGAACTTTGATCTATGAATTCCATCTTCCAGATGCATACTGATGGGCTGAGGGTTTTCATCTCAGATAATTGCTTTTTTTCCCCTCTTTGGTGGAAGACACAATTTTCCTTTCACACCCAAACCATTCAAAGATAAGGCAGTAAACTTGTTTTCTCAGTTTGTGATGTTTTAAATGAGTTATTCCATCATAATTACAAGCAATTCTCCAATCTGTGGGACCTCTCAGAGATGATGAAGAGGGAGAGGGAAGAAGTGAAGGTGCTAATTTTAGATTTTACTGATTGTGTCGCTGAACAAACAAATTTAGAGTATCTCTGGGGATAAGGCAAGAGATGGTTGGAGTTTGTTTTTCCTCCAAAAGATTTAATACCTCTCTGGATCCTCTTCTTTTTCTCTGTAAAATAAAGTAATCATCCTTGTTGTTTCAGAAGCACCTATGCGATAAAGTTAACTATAATTTCAACAAAACCTAGATAAACTCATATATCCAGCAGCAAACGTAATACCACTGGGGTTTCCATTACTCAGACTTTTCTTGAAGTTCCCTTCAAGGTCATGTTATCCAACAAGCTCACTTTATAGATGAGGAAACTGAGGCCTAGTTTGGCAACAAGTCTTGTCGAAGATCCCAAAATCTGTTTAGCTATTTCAAGGTCAGATTTCTACCTCACTTGTCAGTCTTGACCTCAACTATCTATTGTATGTTTCTAAAATAACTTTTCCTACCAATGGCAGTTGCTTTGTCTATTCAGAGTCTTTTTTTTTTTTTTTTGGGTACCATATGAATTTTAGGATTGTTTTTTCTTTTTCTGTGAAATGTGCCATTGAGATTTTCTTGGCAAGAATACTGAACTTAAATACATTGCTTTGGGTAGAATGGACGCTAACAGTGTTGTCTTCTGATCCATGAGCTCAGTATGTCAGTGCTTTGTGTAAAGACAGACAAATAGATCAATGACAAGAGTGCTAAGAATACATAATGGAGAAAGGATAAGCTCTTCAACAAATGTTGTTGGGAAAACTGGATATCTGCATGCAAAAGGAGGAAATTAGACCTTTATTTTACACTCTGCACAAAAATCAGCTCAAAATGAATTAAAGTCTTAGATCTGAAACTGTGACACTCCTAAAAGCAGAAAATAAGGAAAAGGTTTCTTGATTTCTTGGCAATTTCTGGTCTCGGCAATGATTTCCTTAATGTGACAGTGAAAGCACAGGCCACAGAAGCAAAAATAAACAGAGGGATTATATCAAGCAAAACAGGCTCTGCAGAGGAAGCAATGAATAGGCCTCACATCTCCTGCACTGGCAGGTGGACTCTTTCCCAGCTGCACCACCTGGGAGGCCCAAGAGCTCCCCTGACTCAATAGCAAGAAGACCAGAAATACTCATAATTTAAAAATGGACAAAGGACTTGAATTTATCCAAAGAAGACATACAAATGAACAAATGGTGTATTGGAACATGTTCAAAATCACTAGTTATCAGGGAAATGCAAATCATTACCATGATGAGATATCGTTTCACACCAGTGAGGAAGGCGCTTATCAAAAGAAAGCCCAAAACAAAGGATAAGTGTTGGCAAGAATATGGAAATGGTGGAATTCTTCTCCCGTGTTGGTGGGAATGTATACTAGTGCAATCATTATGGAAAACAGTATGAAAGTTCCTTAAAATTTTAAAAATAGAACTAGCATATGATTTACCAATACACTTCTCATTATATATCCAAAGGAATTGAAATCAGGACCTCAAAGAAATATCTGTACTCTGATGTTCACTGCAGCTTTGTTTACTATGACCAAGCTATGGGAAAAAAAAATCAGTGTTTATCTATGAATGAAGAAAGAAAGAAATGAGGGATATATACACAGAGTGGACTGTAACTCATCCTTGAAAAAGAAAGAAATCCTGACATATGTAATAATGAGGGTGGAGGATTCTTTACTAAATGAAATTAGTCAGTCAAAGATTACATTTTGCATGATTCCACTTACATGAAGTATCTAAAACAGTCAATCACTAAAGCACAGAGTAGAAAACAGATTGCCAGGGGCCGGGGAAAGGAATAAACATGGCATTCACAATGGTATGCACGTCAGTTATACAAGATGAATAAATTCTGGAGATCTGCTATACAGACCTGTTGTACACTTAAAATTTTGTTAAACAGGAAAGCTACAGCAACAGGGAAAATACGCTTGTGGAACTTCACTTTCTTGAGAAAAGAGGAGGCTAAGAGAAATACATGGAAGCCCATGCATTTTGAAAGGATGGTTTGAAAAATCTAACCAGGATAAATGTTCCTGTTTTCCAAATTCCAGATCAGAACAACTTTCTCAGCATCATTTGCTTCTGGCCGCTCCATCTGCACCAGAAAAAAAAATCACAGGTCAGTGATTTGTCCAACAGGGCTTCTGACCTCATGAATGGAGGCCCTGGAGTTCTTACTTCAGGAGAGATAAAGCCTCTGAGAAAGAATATGGGCCCTGTCGAGAACATTCTTTTGATGTTCAGCAGGGGTCCCGCTAACACTCTTCGCACGTGGACTGTAGTGCGTGTCCTCTGCTGCTCTCTGGACTCTTCATCTACTGCTGTTCAGTTCAGTTCAGTCGCTCAGTCGTGTTGGACTCTTTGCGGCCCCATGGACTGCAGCACACCAGGCCTCCCTGTCCATCACCAACTCCCAGAGTTTCCTCAAACTTATTTCCATTGAGTCAGTGACACCATCCTACCATCTCATCCTCTTGTCATCCCTTCTCTTCCTGCCTCCAATCCCTCCCAGCCTCAGGGTCTTTTCCAGTGAGTCAGCTCTTCTCATCAGGTGGCCAAAGTATTGGAGTTTCAGCTTCAACATCAGTCCTTCCAATGAATATTCAGGGCTGATTTCCTTTAGGATGGACTGGTTGGATCTCCTTGCAGCCCAAGGAAGGGACTCTCAAGAGTCTTCTCCAACACCAAAGTTCAAAAGCATCAATTCTTTGGCGCTGAGCTTTCTTTATAGTCCAACTCTCACTTCCATACATGACTACTGGAAAATCATAGCTTTGACTAGATGGACCTTTGTTGGCAAAGTAATGTCTCTGCTTTTTAATATGCTGTCTAGGTTGACCAAAGCTTTTCTTGCAAGGAGTAAGTGTCTTTTAATTTCATGGCTGTAGTTACCACCTGCAGTGATTTTGTATCCCGCCAAAATAAAGTCTCTCACTGTTTCCACTGTTTCCCCATCTATTTGCCATGAAGTGATGGGACTAGATGCCATGATCTTAGTTTTCTGAATGTTGAGTTTTAAGCTAACTTTTTCACCTTTTTCACTTTCATCAAGAGGCTCTTTAGTTCTTCTTCACTTCTGCCATAAGGGTGGTGTCATCTGCATATCTGAGGTTATTGATATTTCTCCCTGCAATCTTGATTCCAGCTGTGCTTCATCCAGTCCAGCATTTCTCATGATGTACTCTGCATAAAAGTTAAATAAGCAGGGTGATAATATACAGCTTTGACATACTCCTTTCCCGATTTGGAACCAATCTGTTATTCCACATCCAGCTCTAACTGTTGCTTCCTGACCTGCATACAGAGTTCTCAAGAGGCAGGTCAGGTGGTCTGTTATTCCCATCTCTCAGAATTTTCCACAGTTTGCTGTGATCCAAACAAAGGCTTTGGCATAATCAATAATGCAGAAATAGATGTTTTTGTGGAACTCTCTTACTTTTTCCATGATCCGGCGGATGTTGGCAATTTGATCTCTGCTTCCTTTGCCTTTTCTAAATCCAGCCTGAATATCTGGAAGTCCATGGTCCACATACTGTAGAAGCCTGGCTTGGAAAATTTTGAGCATTACTTTGCTAGTGTGTGAGATGAGTGCAATTGTGTGGTAGTTTGAATATTCTTTGGCAGTGCCTTTCTTTGGGATCGGAATGAAAACTGACCTTTTCCAGTCCCGTGGCCACTGCTCAGTTTTCCAAGTCTGCAGACATAGAGTGCATTACTTTCACAGCATCATCTTTCAGGATTTGAAATAGCTCAACTGGAATTCCATCACCTCCACTAGCTTTGTTTGTAGTGATGCTTCCTAAGGCCCACTTGACTTCACATTCCTGGATGTCTGGCTCTAGTGATTATCTGGGTCATGAAGATCGTTTTTGTATAGTTCTGTGTATTCTCAGAAATCTATGATACTCCATAAACCAGAAATTCTTCTGCTGGGAAAATTCTTTTTCCTAACTCCACCTTAATTGGTCTGAGGCTCTCTATATTCATTTATTCCACTCAGGTGACTACGCATCTGTTTTGCTACAGTGTTAGTGTGTTTGAGTGTGGGCTGCCCCGTAATTGGCTGGGTGGGCTATGCAATAGAGTAGAAGCAATGTATAGCTTTTCTAAAATTGGAACCACTTTATCTCCAAAATATATCAGGCTGTAGGGGCTTTGGGTAAGGGATTGTGCACCTGTACGATGTGCCACAGGGCCTGCATGGCTGTTTCCTTGCTGCTGAGTGTTTGAGATGTTTTTAACTCTGTGTACTGTCATGTATAGTGTCTCTCTTCACCAAGCCCTGCTCACTTTGGGATTATTTCCTTGGGAACACTCTCAGGGTGGAAATATTTTATCAGTATGAAAGAGCAGTTTTATAGTTCTTGGGCCTGGCACCAAGCTGTGCCCCCTACACTGTTAGGTTCTGAACCATTCATGGTCACCCCCTCTGTGCTCCAGAGAGGAGGAGCTTTCATGAAGATGCTGTCAGTTGGAATGAGTCTGTACAGGTGAGAAAAGAGCAGGGCTCTGTACAAATAATCAGTTACCCTGTGAATGGATTATTGGATGTTCTGGGTGCAACATGGTCTCCTCAATCCTGTTGGCTGGATTTCTAGGGGGCAGAGGATGACAGCATAGTTATGGAGATCTTTATTGCTTCATAGGACTTAAAGTATGGCAGGGGCCTTCTCTTAGGAGGACAAAGATCCATCTGTTCATCCATTGTCCATCCTTCATGGGATATTTATTGAGAATCTATCCCTTGTCTAAGAACTGGGGTAAAAGGAGCGAGCAAGACAGACAGGGTTCTTAATCTTATGAAGCCAAGAGTACGGTGGGAGTGGGGAGCAAGAAATGGCAATAAACAAAAAACATCAATAAACAAGATGATACAATATGGAGTAAAGTATCATGATAGAAATAAAACTTTGCAATAGGATTGAGGGGGCTGCTAATCTGGACAGGGTGTTCAAGGAAGGTGACATTTGGTTTGAGGCCTGGTTGGCAAGAAGGAGGTCATTGCACAAAGATTCTGGGGGTGGGGGGTTAAGCCTCAAGTAGAAGCCATAGCAAGTGTACAGATCTTCAGATGAGAAGGAGCTGGTGTTTTGCAGGATGCCGAGGGCTGCTAGATATTGGTAAGGGGACAAACAACAAGCGTCTGGAACTAATGCTCTGAGGATGTCAAAGAAGAATTTGAATGAAGAGAAGAGAGAACACCAGATACATCTGCCACAAGGATTCTCATGCTTCTCTAGGACCCTGGCCAAATGTTGTTTCTTTCTGGGGTACAGGTCTCTGGGCAGTTGGTGGGTTGCCTAAACGGTCTCTAAAAAGCCCCTATGATCTGATATTTTGATCTTTTCTAGCCTGTCGGATGTATGCCTCCCCTGCACTCATGCTTGGTCTAATTCTGAAAAGGTGCAAAATAGTAGCTCTAGCCACACATGACAAGTAAAATTAAAATTAATGTTGATTAAAGTTAACACTGCAGACGGTGATTGCAGCCACGAAATTAAAAGCCGCTTACTCCTTGGAAGGAAAGTTATGACCAACCTAGATAGCATATTGAGAAGCAGAGACTAAATTACCTTGCCAACAAAGGTCCATCTAGTCAAGGCTACAGTTTTTCCTGTGGTCATGTATGGATGTGAGAGTTGGACTGTGAAGAAAGCTGAGCACCGAAGAATTGATGCTTTTGAGCTGTGGTGTTGGAGGAGACTGTTGAGAGTCCCTTGGACTGCAAGGAGATCCAACCCGTCCATCCTAAAGGAGATCAGTCCTGGGTGTACATTGGAAGGACTGATGATGAAGGTGAAACTCCAATACTTTGGCCACCTCATGTGAAGAGTTGCCTCATTGGAAAAGACCCTGATGCTGGGAGGGATTGGGGGCAGGAGGAGAAGGGGACGACAGAGGATGAGATGGCTGGTTGGCATCACCGACTCAGTGGACATGGGTTTGGGTGGACTCCAGGAGTTGGTGATGGACAGGGAGGCCTGGTGTGCTGCGATTCATGGGGTCGCAAAGAGTCGGACACGACTGAGCAATTGAACTGAACTGAAAGTTAACAAGATAGAATATTTAGTTCCTCTGTAACACTCACCACATTTCAAGTGTTCAGGAGCAAACTCCACAAATCCTCCTTTCTGGACAGCCCAGAGAAAAAGCATCTTCATCACTATGCAAAGTACTCCTGGACAACACTGGCCTAATCTGAAATATAATGAAGCCCATCATCAGGAGGAGAAGGGGTGACAGAGGTTGAAATGGTTGGATTGCATCATCAGCATGAGTTTTAACAAACTGCAGGAGATAGTGAAAGACAGGGAAGTCTGGCGGGCTGCAGTGTAGGGGTTGTAAAGAGTCGAACACGGCTTAGTGACTGAACAACAGCAACAGTTTTCCAAAGAGCCCCTGGTGACTATTACGGGCTGGATTGTGTCCTCCGCAGCTTCGTATATTGAAGTCCTAATTCTCACTACTTCAGAATGTGATTGTTATTTGCATATAGGATGTTTAAAGAGGTAATTAAAGTTAATTTAGGTCATTGAAGTGGGCCCTAATCCCATTAGGACTGGTTCCCTTATAGAAAGAGATTAGAACATGTACCTACAGAGGAAAGCTATGGAAATAGGGTAAAGATACCAACCTTCAAGCCATGCAGTGAGGCCTCAGAAGAAACACCTCTGCCAGCACCTTCCTTGTGGACTCCTAGTCTCTAGGATTGTGAGAGAATAAACTTATGTTGTTTAAGCTACCCAGTCTATGATGCATTTGTTGTAGTTTCTTTCTTTCAGTGAAAGCCTTGGCAAATGAATTCAACAACTTTTCTTTGATCTGCATATAGCACAGGAGAGTGCATTAAACTCTTTGAGAATGCAATTCTGTCCAGTCGTAGCCAGTGGAGATAAACTAGTTTTGATAGCCCTGGCGTAGGTGTTAACTCAGATTCTCCTTCTGGGTACTGATTTGTCATCCCTGGTCTCCACTGCCATTCGGTTCTCCACCCTCTATCACTTGACCTTTGAGGGATGGATAGAGTCACCTTTGTGGATTGCTTTCTTCCTGTAATTTAGTTTATGGCCTTCCTCTTAGCCAGTGGACATCTTTTAAAGATGTAACTGAGTTTTACAACCTACTCATGGAATAGACATAAGAAAAAAAAAAAATTCCTAAAGTGTCAACAATACAGGATCAGGGGCACAGGAATCAGATTCCTAGTCCAACATTGAATAGCATGGGTTTAAAAGTGTTATCATATAACATTATTATATCTAATATTATATATACAGGCATATATCTATAGATATAAACATAGTTATACATGAAGTGAAGTGAAATTGCTCAGTCGTGTCCGACTCTTTGCGACCCCATGGAATATAGCTTACCAGGCTCCTCCACCCATGGGATTTTCCAGGCAAGAGTACTGGAGTGGGTTGCCATTTCCTTCTCCAGGGTTTTCTTCCTGACCCAGGGATTGAACTCGGGTCTCCAGCATCGTAGGCAGACGCCTTACTATCTGAGCCACCGGAAAGTCCTAGTTATATATAATTATGAATTATAATTTATAATTATAAATTAATAAGTGTCATATTCAAATGTGTGACCCCCACCCAACTTAAAACTATTGAATTAACCCATACATTTCTTCCTAATTCTATTCCTTCAACCTTTCTCAGCAGTAATCACTACTAGAAAATAAAAAAAATTTTTTTTTAAATATGTTTCACTACTTCTGTATATATCCCTAAACATTAGGGTTGCTTGCTTTGAGTTTTATAAGGGTGGCATTATGCTTACATGTATTGTTCCATGAGTTGGCTCTTTTTTATTCCATATTATGCTTTGAGGATTCATCCATGTTGCTAATAGCTATAATTTCATTTTTTGTTCTATGTAGTATTTTTATTGTATAAAACCTGTTAAATTTAATCCTTCTTGTTTGGTAGGTACTTGAATCCTTTACAGTTTCTGTTACAAACAATGTTACGTGGAACATTCTTGTGCATGTCTCTCCTTGTTTGTTGCAAAGGTATGTACATAGATTGCTTTTACAATATAAAAACTTAAAGCATGTGTAGTGAAGTAAAATATGCTTGAAAATAATTCTACATTATTTGATTAAAATTAAAGTGGATTATTTTGGTTTGAAGTAATCTAGATATCTTAACCAACACCCCAATTTTAAGACATCCAGAGGGCTGATATTTTACTGTATTATTAGTGTTTTTGATAAATATCTCATTGCTTAAAATAAATAAAAGCAGTTTAGAATATTTAGCTCAGTAACTTTGTGTCATTGAAGCGCCTTTAAAATTTTTATTCGAGATGCTTCAATCTTCCTTTTGTTTTTATATTTGTTTCCTGGTTTCCTGACTGGATGGTAAGTATCCCGGGGACACATTATGTATAATGGGGATTTATTGCCTCTGTTTATAGCGAAGGAAATGAGACTGAGCAAAATCAAGGCTAAAATGGCAGAACTGGGAATCAGTCTAAAGCCCATGCACATCTCATTGTGCAATGCCTCTTGCCCCTGGGGTGTGTCCCCTCCATCCTGAGGTCCATCACCACCTCTATGGCTGCTGGGGTTGGCAAAGGAAGAAAATAAGTGTCTGCATTGGGCAGGCCAAGAAATTAAAAGACGCTTGCTCCTTGGAAGAAAAGCTATAACCAACCTAGACAGCATATTAAAAGCAGAGACATCACTTTGCCTACAAAGGTCCATATAGTCAAAGCTGCTGTTTTTCCAGTAGCCATGTATGGATGTGAGAGTTGGAACATAAAGAAAGCTGAGTGCTGAAGAATTGATGCTTTTGAACTGTGGTGTTGTAGAAGACTCTTGAGAGTCCCTTGGACTGCAAGGAGATCCAACCAGTCCATCCTAAAGAAAATTAACCCTGGGTGTTCATTGGAAGGACTGATGCTGAAGCTCCAATATTTTGCCTACCTGATGTGAAGAGCTAGTTCATTGGAAAAGACCCTGATGCTGGAAAAGATTGAGGGCAGGAAGAGAAAGTGGGGACAAAAGACGAAATGGTTGGATGGCATGATCGAATCAATAGACATGAGTTTGAATAAATTCAGGGAGCTAGTGAAGGACAGGGAAGCCTGGCGTGCTGCAGTCTGTGGGGTTGCAGAAAGTTGGACACCACTGAGCAACTGAACAACAGCCGGGTGGGCTGATTGCCTGCTAATTGCTATTGTGTCTTCTATGCCTACTATATACCTGCCAGATACTCCTAGGTATTATAGATAGGTTTGAACAAATTCTCATATCAGCAGCATAATGTTGATATTATTTACGTTTTCCAAGATGAGAAGGATGAGACCCAGAGGGAATACAGTAGTCCCCACTTTATCTGTAGTTTTGCTTTCAGATGTTTCAATTACCCATGGGTCAACCATGATCCAAAAATAAGGGGAAAATTCCAGAAGTAAACAGTTCACAAGTTTTAAACTGTAATGTGATAAAAACTTGAGCTGTCAGCCTTGACCTACCCAGGAGGTAAATTCACCCAGAAAGTGATTCATCGTTTTGTCCAACCTTTTCTGTTCCCACCCATTAGTCACTTAGTAGCCCTCTTGGTTATCAGATTGACTGTCAACAATGTCACAATGCTTATTTCAAGGAATCCTTATTTTACTTAATAATGGCCCCAAAGTGTAAGAGGAGTGATGCCAACCATTTGGATCTGCCAAAGAGAAGCGATAAAGTACTTTCTACAGGTGAAAGGAGAAAGTTCCTTGCTTAGTAAGGAAAAAAAGAAATCATATGGTGACATTGCTAAGATCTATGGAAGGAAGGAACCTCCCATCTCTGAAACTGTGAAGAAGGAAAAAGAAATTTGTACTAGTTTTGTTGTTGCACCTCAAACTGCAAAGGGTTACAGCCAGAGTGTGTGGTAAGTGCTTAGTTAAGACTGAAAAAGCATTGAATTTGTGGGTGGAAGACCTGAGCAGAAAACAGGTTTCTGTCTGTGGTGTTAGGCATCTCCCCATGGATATGGGGGGATTCCTGTAAATATCCAAGGACAAGCAGGTAGTAGAGATGGCAGAGTTGGGTCTCAAATCCTAGTCTGTCTGGCTGCAGAATCTCCATTTTTCCTAAAAATATCATACTGCCTTCAGAAGGAGATACTAAGTGTGCTCGCAACATGGTATCACTTTCTATCTGACTGTGATCACAGATACACACCTGTGCTGCTGGAAGGAAGCAGAGTGAGGATGAAAATGCTGGAAATGAGCTGGAAAATTCAGTTTAGAGGCGCCTTTGGGAGGACTGGGCTCAAACTCACACAGAGCTTTTGTGATTCTCGCCTTCAATCTTGGATTGAGGTCCACTCCCTGCTATGAGTTACCTAAGAGATGGTGAAGATTATCTTCCAAGTGGGGCTGGATTTTAAAAGAATGGGCTACGAAATCAAGTGAATTTGAATTTGGCTTCAAATTCTGACTCTCACTTATCAGCTGTTTGATCTCAGATGAGTTAACTTCTGTGAGTGGCAATTTTTCTATCTCTAAAATGGGGATAATCAATAGCACCTTCTGTATACAGTTTTGGTGGGAGCTGGGTTAAGCCATGTAAACCTCTTAGAACAGCATCACTGTATACACTCAATACCAGATATTGCTGTTGCTGAATAAAAACAGAGGATTGAATCAGGTTAAACTTCAGGACACTGTCTAGGCATGGTAGGAATACTCAGGCTGTTGCATTGTGGGGGATTAAAATGTGTGATCTGGGATGAAGTCCACTAGCTTCTCTCCCTAACCCTGAAAGACCGGCAGGACTTGCTGGCCAAGCTCCCTTGCTACCCATGAGACTGCTGGGGGTAGGGGTGGGTGAGTCATTCAAGGACCCACCTGCTCTCTCTGGGAACAGAACTCTGGGGGCTTATTTGAGCCCTGTCTTCAACAAAGTCTTCAGATCCCAAAGGGATTTAGAGGTTAAAAACAGAGAGATAGACTTCTAGGAATTGCCTTCAATGGAATGCTTCTCCATGGCAAAGATCCAACACGACCTGCACCTTTTTGGCATTTATTAAGATGGCTAATTGGACACCATTAGAATGCTGGAAGAAATATAATAGCCTCAGATATGCAGATGACACCACTGTTAAGGCAGAAAGTGAAGAAGAGCTAAAGGGTCTCTTGATGAAAGTGAAAGAGGAATGTGAAAAAGTTGGCTTAGAACTCAACATTCAGAAAACTAAGATCATGGCATCCAGTCCCATCATTACATGGCAAATGGATGGGGAAACAGTGGAAAACAGTGGCTGACTTTATTTTTCTGGGATCCAAAATCATGCAGATGGTGACTGCAGCCATGAAATTAAAAGACGCTTACTCCTTGGAAGGAAAGTTATGACCAATCTAGAGAGCATATTAAAAAGCAGAGACATTACTTTGTCAACAAAAGTCCGTCTAGTCAAGGCTTGACTGTGGTTTTTCCACTGGTCATGTATGGATGTGAGAGTTGGACTATAAAGAAAGCTGAGCACTGAAGAATTGATACTTTTGAACTGTGGTGTTGGAGAAGACTCTTGAGAGTCCCTTGAACTGCAAGGAGATCCAACCAGTCCATCCTAAAGGAGATTAGTCCTGGGTGTTCATTGGAAGGACTGATGCTGAAGCTGAAACTCCAATACTTTGGCCACCTGATGCAAAGAGCTGACTGATTGGAAAAGATCCTGATGGAAAGACTGAGGGCAGGAGGAGAAGGGACGACAGAAAATGAGATGGTTGGATGGTATCATTGACTTGATGGACATGGGTTTGAGTGAACTCTGGTAACTGGTGACACACAGGGAGGCCTGGTGTGCTTCGGTTTATGGGGTCCCAAAGAGTCAGACATGACTGAGTGACTGAACTGAACTGAAGAATGCGGGGTCTTATATGAGTCAGACTTAGGCTGGCAGTTGTGTTAAGGTGATGGTAATTTGTGTTTAATTTCTTTGGATTTTTCTATCTTCATAGATAACCACCTGTGGGAGAGATTGGTCTGAAAAAAAAAAAAGGTTTCTGTAGTTCCTGGAGAAGTTAGACATTCTGTTGTTCTTTTCTCTTAGAATTACCCAGTCATGCTTGAGAATATTTTCTAAGTTTCTAAGAAGTTGCCATAGCTATAGCTTGGTCTGTTTGTGTTGAAATCAAAACATTGACATGGTAGGTTTTAAAAAGAAGTGACAACTTTTGGACAATAAAACTGGGTGGGGAAATTACCCAATCTTGGGCAGAGTTCAGCTAAAGTGCTCCTTGCTGACAACATCATTGAACTGTGCTGAGAGTTCAAGGTCATGCGGACCCTGACCACTGAGGGTTTCTGTGTTTCTGTCAGAATGTTCTTGCTCTGAATGTGCATTAGGGGCTGGGGTCTGGCCCTGACTCTGAGCTTTGTTCTTGGTAAGACCACAGGAAAGTAATTTTTCCTCTCGGAATTTTATTATTGTTCCATATTTTAAAAGGCATGTTAGATTCAATGGTCTCAAAGATCCCTTTCACTTCTGGTATTTTAGGATTCGGTGAGTTCCGTTTTTGTAGCGTTGTCGCCCATTTGAAAGCCATACCCGTTCCATTTAAATCCACCAGAGGGCGATATGACCCATGTTTTGGCCCTGCAGCCCCTCCCACCCCCGCTTCCCCCCCCCCAGACTGAGAGACCTGATCGCGAAGATCCAGTGCCTGCCTTTTGTGGGAGATGGAGGGAAAAAGACACTGTTTAAGTTGTTCCTTAGAGCTACAGTTGACAAGGGATCTTCATATCTACTGCTCTTTTGATCTCCCATCAGTTCCCTGTGCCAGATGCTCTCCTCCCTTTTCACAGGCTGGGGAACCCAGGCTCACAGTATTGAAACGATGTGTTTCAGGCTACGTGAATTTCCAGTGGTGGCCTCGGGACCTCATCTCCTCATCCCCACTCATTCCTTTGGTCATCTTCCACTGGGCTTCAACAGAAGCCTCTGTTTCTAAGGGGTTTCTGAGAAGACAATATTCACAGATATTGACTAGGGCAGAGTTTGAATCTGTATTTGATAGAATTGGGATGGGAGCTGAACAGCATGTAGACCAGAGCTTCTTTTCAGTAAAGCTCTCCTCTGGAGATTTTGGGCTTCCCTGGTGGCTCAGCTGGTAAAGGATCCACCTGCAATGAGGGAGACCTGGGTTTGATCCCTGGGTTGGGAAGATCCCCTGGAGAAGGGAAAGGCTACCTACTCCAGTGTTCTGACCTAGAAAATTTCATGGACTGTATAGTCCATGGGGTCACAAAGGGTCGGACACGACTGAGAAACTTTCTCTTTTCACTTTGGAGATTTAGACTAAAACTAGCGGCCAACAGAAGCTCTAGTGGTCCTGGTTCTAAGTTGTAGATGGCAGAATCTACTCGGGCTCATTTAAGGAGCAAAGGAATTTTTGAAAGGGTTTTAGGAAACTCTCAGACTCTCCAGGAGCACCGAGAACAGGAATCTGAAATGTCTGAAGCCAGAATCATGACCAATCCCACTGTGGGGGCTTTTCGAGGAAAAACCAACTGCCACCACTGCTTGGCACTTATGGTGTTTGGGACTGGGTACCACCACGGGAATTACCATTGACTGAAGTGTTTCTCTGTGCAGGGCATATACCTTATCTCAACTGGTCCTGCGGGACTTGTATCATTACCTCTCATGTACTCATACTTGCCCAATTAAATCCAGGCTTCTCAAAGCCTGGACTCCAGCAGAATGAGATTAGGCTGGAGTTTGGGTCTACTCCCAGTCCCGAGAGGATTTCAGGAGAAGAGGGCTATTCCTGATGTTTCTTACTTCCTTTGTAATGCTTTTGTTTCCTACCACCATGGAAGAGTTAGACAAGGCTGTGGTCTGTATGATTAGATTGACTAGTTTTCTGTGAGTATGCTTTCAGTGTGTCTGCCCTCTGATGCCCTCTCGCAACACCTACCATCTTACTTGAGTTTCTCTTACGTTGGACATGGAGTATCTCTTCACGGCTGCTCCAGCAAAGTGCAGCCGCTGCTCCTTACCTTGGATGAGGGGTATCTCCTCACCGCCACCCCTCCTGACCTTGATCGTGGAGTAGCTCCTCTTGGCCCTCCTGCGCCTGCAGATCCACCACTCCTTGGCTGTGGGGTTGCTCCTAATAAATATTTCTTTGAGCACCGTTTTTTTTTTTTTTGGCAGGGGGAGGCAAGAATACTGGAGTGGGTTACCATTCCCTTCTCCAGATCTTCCTGACCCAGGGATTGAACCCGGATATCCTGCACTGTAGGCAGACACTTTACCATCTTGGGCCACCAGGGAATTTATTTTGGGGGCTCCAAAATCACTGCAGATGGTGATTGCAGCCATGAAATTAAAAGACACTTACTCCTTAGAAGGAAAGTTATGACCAACCTAGATAGCATATTCAAAAGCAGAGACATTCCTTTGCCAACAAAAGTCTGTCTAGCCAAGGCTATGGTTTTTCCAGTGGTCATGTATGGATGTGCAAGTTGGACTGTGAAGAAGGCTGAGCGCTGAAGAATCGATGCTTTTGAATTGTGGTGTTGGAGAAGACTCTTGAGAGTCCCTTGGACTGCAAGGAGATCCAACCAGTCCATTCTAAAGAAGATCAGCCCTGGGTGTCCTTTGGAAGGACTGATGCTAAAGCTGAAACTCCAATACTTTGGCCACCTCATGTGAAGAGTTGACTCATTGGAAAAGACTCTGATGCTGTGATGGATTCAGGGCAGGAGGAGAAGGGGACGACAGAGGATGAGATAGCTGGATGACATCACTGACTCAATGGACGTGAGTCTGAGTGAACTCCGGGAGTTGGTGATGGATAGGGAGGACTGGCGTGCTGGGATTCATGGGGTTGCAAAGAGTCGGACACCACTGAGCGACTGAACTGAACTGAACTGAACTGTGGAAGAGGAACAAAAAGAATGCAAATTCTTAGTTTCTATTTATTTTATCCCCTTGTGCCTCTGGGTCTTTCCAACAAATATAAATAGCCCTGAAGGAAGGGAGTATTTTCCACTTGACATTCTGTAGGCATTACTTGGATGTGACTTTCTTCGAATAAAAAATTGTTGGAAAAGACCATGATGCAGACTCACCTAATCCCATTAGTTTATTAAACAGAAAACTGAAGCCTAGAGCAGAAAATTAACTGCTCAGAGTCACAGAGTAACTGGGCAGCTTTCATGTTTCCAGCGATTATTTAGTGAGTGCCTACTATGTGTCAGGCACAGAACACAGTACAAGACAGGCAACTACTCCATTGCCGTGGAGCTTTGTATAAATGGATATCTCAAAGGCAGCTTTACCTCTAGTTACCCAATGTTAACTTAATTTGGAGCAAAATAGTTTAAACTCTTTTTCTAAATTAAAAAAAGTAAAAGAGAATGTCATTAAGAAATGCCACTGGAAAAGAGCTTAACTTTATTAACAGACAGGACACATAAACTTTTTCTTCTCTGTCACATTGCACTGTTTAAGAGAAAAGACTATCCAATGATAATGAAGTTATGCAGAGTTCTTGATGCTTTTGAACTGTGGTGTTGGAGAAGACTCCTGAGAGTCCCTTGGACTGCAAGGAGATCCAACCAGTCCATTCTGAAGGAGATGGACAGGAAGGCGTGGTGTGCTGCGATTCATGGGGTTGCAAAGAGTTGGACACGACTGAGTGACTGAACTGAACTGAACTGAACAGTCATCTCATACACCATTGATGTGGGTGTAAATTAACCTTTGTGAAGAAAAAACTGCAGTATGTATCAAGACATTTTTGACCCAGAATTTACTTTTTGAGGCTGTCTCCTAGAAAAATAACTATGTATGTGTCTGAAGATATATCTAAGAAGTATCATAGTATGGTTTATAATAAATAGAAAAATCTGAAAAACCTGAATATTTAATAATTGATTGATTATATGAAACATGCTGTAGCCCCTCTACCAGGCAGGACCATATTTGGCTGTGTATAACAGGAATCCCCAAATAATAGTGACTTAGACATGTATGGATTTTTCTCCCCTCAAAGAAATTTGGATGTAGGGTGTTTGGTGTTGGTAAAGAGGAGTGACAGTCATCTGGAACACAGGTTCCTTCTGTCTTTCAATACTGCAGTTCTTAGTGCAAGGTCAAAAGTGGCTGCTGGAGCTCCAGCCATTGTTTTCACACCTCATGTGGAAAGTGGGAATGGCAAACTTTAGTGTGTCATTAGCTGGCATTTAGTCACTTGTCCATACATATTTGCCAGGAGACTTGGAATGGCGGATTTTCAGCTGGACATATTGCCAGCAATTCTGGTATAAGGAATAAAAGGAAGAATGAATGAATATGTTCTGGGCAGGCATAAGGTCTTCAAACATTTTTGCTCACATATCCTTTAAAAGAATTTTGAAAAATTATAGACTACTTTGTACAGTTTTAGATTGTCCCTGAAATTTTTAGCTTTTATTTTTTATCACAGTTATGTAGGAATGTTAAGAATAAAATTTCTGGCTTGTTGTAGATGTTGGTGTAAAAATAAAACTCTTGTGTTACCTATTAAGATATGCCCAATGGAATGTAAATACCATTGCAAAATGATAGCCACCATCCTCCATCTAAAAAATAAACAAGTTTTTAAATAGCTGGAAATTTTCTATCATTCCTTTTCTCATTCTACTTCTGCTAAAGATTTTTACTTTATTATGTCTCTATAAATAACATTTATAGAAATAGAAATTTTACTTTAAGTTTTAAAATGTTTCTTTGAATTATCGTTGTAGCTATTGGTGCTATACAATTAATTAAAATAGTAAAAGCATAGCATTAAAAGATACAAAAATTTATCTTTTAACAAGAGGGATGAGGCTTTAAAAATTAACTTCTGTATCTGTGTATTACTATTAGTGATAGGACGTATAAGCATAACATCAATTGTATTTCTGATTTTATTTTCATAGATTCAGGCACTGAAAATCTTGTTCCATAAATAAATGAAAATGGAGGGAATTATTTTAGAGCAGTGTTACTCAATTCTCTGGATTCTTTTGAGGGAATGTGAAAAATTACAGTCTACCATCAAACCTTATTTTTAATCATCTCTGAGTTGACAACTCACTCTCAGTTTTGTTGAAAACAAGAATTAGAAACCACCTGACTTGTAAAGGGGTTTGTTATGCACTTATTGGGCTTCCCTGATGGCTTAGAGGTTAAAACATCTGGCTGGAATGAGAGAGACCCAGGTTCGATCCCTGGGTCCGGAAGATCCCCTGGAGAAGGAAAATGGCAACTCACTCCAGCACTCTTGCCTGGAGAATCCCATGGAGGGAGGAGCCTGGTAGGCTACAGTCCATGGAGTCGCAAAGAGTCGGACATGACTGAGCGACCTCACTTCACTTCACTATGCACTTATTAGCTCCACTGATTATTGCAAAGTTGACTCCAACATTTAGAATTTTCCCTTTTGACAACCTGCATCATCGGCACCACCACGATTATCATCATCACCACACTCAGGATGGATGAAAAGTGTGTCTTTCTATTGACAGAGAGAAAAGAGTGACTTTGAAAGGGAAAGTGGGGACCCAAAAGATAAGCCCAAAGCCTTCCCTTGACTGAAGATGCATTCTCAAGCAAGTCCATTTTAGAAAAGTATCCAAGTGGACATGGATTGTCTAGTCATTGATTTCTTTAATACTATTCCTGCCCAAGGGCCCCTTGAAATATCACTATGAGAGAGCCAGCAGGTTTTGCCACATATCTCTACAAGGTTATGTGATAAAATTGTATTGTACAATGTTTGTATTCCAGTAGGTGCTGTGTTACTGAAGGAAAATTAGAAACTATATGGTTAATTTAGAAAATGACTACAAACTAATATGAGCAATGTGATCCCATTTTTGTTATGTTTGTGTCTGGAAGGTTAAAAACAAGTATTTTTGTCTAAATGAATGAATTAAACACAATTTTCACACAATTTTAATTTTTATTATAATGCAAATGTCCTAGGCTTCAAAAATCTTTTCACTCTCTCCTTTTTTTCCCTATTTCCCTCTCTCACTTTCTTTTTTCTTTCCTTCCACAATTTAATAGTTAAAGTTGGTTTTATACACTTTAAATTATGTTTATATATTTTAAATTATAATGTATTTTAAAATATATTTGTATACTTTAAATTTTAAAACATTTTATATATTTAATTATTTATAATTTATAATATTTTTATTAATTAAAATATATTATGTATCTATATTATAGATAGATATATAAAATCTATGTTATAGAATATGTATTATATAAATAATGTATAATATATATTTTAAACTTATTTATAATATATATTTAATATATATTTTAAATTCAGATCTTAAGTATCTTATTCAAGAAATTTTGATAAATATACATCAAGACACCAAACATTTCCATCAACCCAGAAAATTTCCTCATGTCTCTTCCTAGTCAGTTCTTGCCTACATGGTATTCCCCAAGTAACTACTGATTTTATATCTACTGCCATAGGGTATTTTTGCCTATACTAGAATGCCTTGTAAATGGAATCATATAGTATGTGATTTTGGTGTGTTTTGCTTGTTTTACTTAGTACAATATCCTTAAGATACAGCTATGTTATAAGTTATTATTAATCTGTTTCTTTTAATTGTTGAATAGTATTTAATTGCATGAATATATCACAGTTTCTCTCTTTTCCTGTTCAATTTGAGAAATAACTTCTTTTGTTAAGATTAACAGAGAAGTTGCAAAAATAGTGCCCTTTCCCTGATTTAGCATGGTACATTTATTGCAACTATGAAACAATATTGAGACAATACTAAGTAAAGTCCTTTATAATTTGAATTCCTCTGTTTTCCCCTAAGGACTTTTTGTTGTTGTTCAAGTACCCCATTCAAGATACCACATTACATTTAGTGGTTTTTTTTTTTGTTGTTGTTATCTTAAGGCTCCTCTCTCCTGTGATAAGTTTCTGACTTTTCTCGGTTTCCATTACCAACTCCTGGGCATGCTCAAACTCATGTCCATTGAGTCAGTGATGGGATCCAACCATCTCATCCTCTGTCGCCCCCTTCTCCTCCCACCTTCAATCTTTCCCAGAATCAGGGTCTTTTCCAATGAGTCAGGTCTTCGTATCAGCTGGCCAAACTACTGGAGTTTCAGCTTCAGCATCAGTCCTTCCAATGAATATTCAGGACTGATTTCCTTTAGGATCAACTGGTTGGATCTCCTTGCAGTCCAAGGGACTCTCAAGAGTCTTCTCCAACACCACAGTTCAAAAGCATCAGTTCTTCAGTGTTCAGCCTTCTTTATAGTCCAACTCTCATATCCATACATAACTACTGGAAAACCATAGCTTTGACTAGATGGGCCTTTGTCGGCAAAGTAATGTCTCTGCTTTTTAATATGCTGTCTAGGTTGGTCATAGCTTTCCTTTCAAGGAGCAAGGCTCTTAATTTCATAACTGCAGTCACCATCTGCAGTGAGTCCAAGAAAATAAAGTCTGTCACTGTTTCCATTGTTTCCCCGTCTATTTGCCATGAAGTGATTGGACCAGATGCCACGATCCTAGTTTTCTGAATGTTGAGTTTTAAGCCTTTTTTTTCACTCTTCTCTTTCACTTTCATCCAGAAAGTCTTTAGTTCCTCTTCACTTTCTGCCATAAGAGTGGTATCATCTACAAATCTGAGGTTATTGATATTTCTCCCAACAATCTTGATTCCAGCTTGTGCTTCTTCCAGCCCAGCATTTGGCATGATGTAATGGCACCCCACGCCAGTACTCTTGCCTGGAAAATCCCATGGACGGAGGGAGCCTGGTGGGCTGCAGTCTATGGGGTCGCTGAGGGTTGGAGATGACTGAGCGACTTCACTTTCACTTTTCACTTTCCTGCATTGGAGAAGGAAATGGCAACCCACTCCAGTGTTCTTGCCTGGAGAATCCCAGGGACAGGAGAGCCTGGTGGGCTGCTGTCTATGGGGTCGCACAGAGTCGGACACGACTGAAGTGACTTAGCAGTTAGCAGCAGTAGCACTTTGCATACAAGTTAAATAAGCAGGGTGACAATATTCAGCCTTGACTTACTCCTTTTCCAACTTGGAACCAGTCCATTGTTCCATGTCCAGTTCTAACTGTTGGTTCCTGACCTGCATACAGATTTCTCAGGAGGCAGGTAGGTTGATCTGGCATTCCCATCTCCTAAAGAATTTTCCACAGCTTGTTGTGTTCTACACAGAGGCTTTAGTGTAATCAATAAAGCAGAGGTAGATTTTTTTTTACAATTCTCTTGCTTTTTCCATGATCCAGCGGATGTTGGCAATTTGATTTCTGGTTCCTCTGCCTCTTCTAAATCCAGCTTGAACATCTGGAAGTTCACGGTTCACGTATTGCTGAAGCCTGGCTTGGAGAATTTTGAGCGTTATTTTGCTAGTGTGTGAGCTGAGTGCAATTGTGCAGTAGTTTGTGCATTCTTTGCCATTGCCCTTCTTTGGGATTGGAATGAAAACTGACCTTTTCCAGTCCTGTGGCCACTGCTGAGTTTTCCAAATTTGCTGGCATATTGAGTGCAGCACTTTCACAGCATCATCTTTCAGGATTTGAAATAGCTCCACTGGAATTCCATCACCTCCACTAGCTTTGTTCGTAGTGATGTTTCCTAAGGCCCACTTGACTTCACATTCCAGGATGTCTGGCTCTAGGTGAGTGATCACACCATCATGATTATCTGGGTCTTGAAGCTCTTTTTGCACAGTTCTTCTGCGTATTCTTGCCACCTCTTCTTCCTACCTTCTGCTTCATACCATTTCTGTCCTTTATTGTGCCCATCTTTGCATGAAATGTTCCCTTGGTATCTCTAATTTTCTTGAAGAGATCGTTCCCATTCTGTTGTTTTCCTTTATTTCTTTGCATTGATCATTGAGAAAGGCTTTCTTAGCTCTCCTTGATATTCTTTGGAACTCTGCATCTTGTGCTAGAATCATATTTAACCTCAAACATTTATAAGATACCTGTTACTCTCATTTTCCTCTTACAGATGAGAAAGGCTAACATAGGGCCAGATGACTTCTTCAATATGACATACTTCATGGAGACAGATTCTGAAGTTTTGGAGTCCAGAACCAAAGACTTAAATATTATATAATTCTTGTTAAAAAAAAATTAACATGCTGTGTTAATTAATGTTAATTAAAAATTAACGTGCTGTGCTTCATCTCTGTCGTGTCCAGCTCTGCAACCCTATGGACTGTAGCCCACCAGGCTCCTCTGTCCAAGGGATTCTCCAGGCAAGAGTATTGGGGTGGGTTGCCATGCCCTCCTCCAGGGGATCTTCCCAACCCAGGGATCAAACCCAGATCTCCCACATTGCAGGCAGATTCTTTACAATCTGGGACACCACATTCCTAAAATTCCCAAAACATATCCATATACAAACTACCTTTTCAAAAGCTCTCATCACGGTTTTGGTCTATATTTCTGCCCCATATCTGGTAAAAATAAAAACTGCTTCTTAAATGACTCAGATGTTTAATCCTCTAGTAAAAATATTTCCCAAATGAACATATATTTTTCTCTGCTTTGATATCCAAGACCTTCTTATTTTCAAGTAGCTGTGAGCACTGTTTATCAGATGTTTCCAGATCTTTGCTTTCTGGATATATGGTAGAATTACATTTCCTCTAACTTTGAGTTTAAATGTAGTGATATTACTTTCTTTGACTAAAGAAATATGACCAGAAGTGATATATGTCAAACTCCTGGGGATCCACACTGGACATGTAGTGTGAACCAGAAATAAACTCTGATGGTGTTAAGCCATCAACAAAGTTTAGCTGCAATAATGGGTAAACTTTAAACTTTTGTGGCTTCTGATGGTAGAATTTTACTTCTCAAAGTGCCACGAGACAGTACTCTATGCAGTGATTCTAGAAATCATTTATTAACATGTCGTCTTCAACCTGTGCCTTCCAGGATTCCTTTGGCCAAGGCATACACATGAGGTAAAATGAAGACTCACACGGGGTTTTTGTGGGCCAGGGCCTCTGCTAGTTAGGATTCGTACTTAGAACCATACCTGCAAGCGAGTCCAGGAAAGGGAGTCTACATGCATGAACAGGAAGCAGAGAAATGAATTTCTTTAAGGGCTGTGTCTTTGCCACTCTGAGTCTCTCTTCCCACTGTATGTACAACATGGAAAATAAGTTCTATTTTATGGCTTACTGTGAGGATTGCTGAGATGCTGTGTGAAAAGCACTCACACAGTATCTGGCATATAGTGGGTGCTCAAAAATGTTTGGATTCCCCTTCTTTTGAATTTATGACTTTAATTTGGATTCTGTACACAAAACTGCCCTGGCTGTTAATGAGTCTTCTTTATCTCTGAGCTTTCCATCGCTCCAGGCGTGGTGGCCAGCATATGCTAGGTGTTTGATACAGATCTGGCAGTTGACTGCATTTGCTGAGAAAGGAAGAATGTTGAGGCCTGCATACTCCAAAAATTCTGGAAGTTAGAGATGTCAGAGAGCATGAGTTGACCTAAGCCCAGCTCTGAGCTGAGAGCAGTGGTTTAACAGTTGTGATGGCATGTTACTTCTTTTTGGCATGATTGCTAGAAGAAGCAAGGGGAGTGGATGTTGCTATGACACTAAGACTTCAGCAGTGGCCAAGAAGCCATGGGTGTGCAAGGTGGGTCTAGGGAGTAGGTGGGGACAATTCTCCCATAAGAGGAAGTGCTACCTTTTGCCTGGTTTTCCTCCCTATGTATAGGGACTGTTTTAACTGTGGGTAAAAGGCTGGCAAATGGTGTGGTGGAGCTAAAGAAAGTCCAGGCCCCAACCCAGTCTGGTGGGGAATTTGAGATAGACAGAAATGACTCCGGGTGATCTCTCTTGGATTTTCTTCCTTTGTTCCCCTAAACAAGAAGTGCGAGCTTCCAGGGTGATATGAATGATAATCAACCTCCAGCTGGTCTTGGCAATTTGGGCTGTTGAGGATTCCTTGTTCCTGGGGGCTCTTGCCCCAGGAACTCCCAAGAGGAGTTCTTCCTGATTTTATGGCTTTTTGTTAATGTCTCCGTTTATGAGATGGGGAGAGTGTTATCTATCTTACAGGGTTGTTGTGAGTGGTATACACATAACGTACAATATTAAATATACCACCTTGCTATTCCCTGAGCCATGCCTGTTTTACCCCTGGGGTCATCTAGCTTTGAGAGTAACACTCGATTCAGTTCAGTCGTTCAGTCGTGTCCGACTCTTTGTGACCCCATGAATCACAGCCCACCAGGCCTCCCTGTCCGTCATCAACTCCTGGAGTTCACTCAAACTCATGTCCATTGAGTTGGTGATGCCATCCAGCCATCTCATCCTCTGTCGTCCCCTTCTCCTCCTGCCCCCAAATCCCTCCCAGCATCAGGGTCTTTTCCAATGAGTCAACTCTTTGCATCAAGTGGCCAAAGTATTGGAGTTTCAGCTTCAGCATCAGTCCTTCCAGTGAATATTCAAGACTGATCTCCTTTAGGATGGACTGGTTGAATCTTGCATTCCAAGGGACTCTCAAGAGTCTTCTCCAGCACCACAGTTCAAAAGCATCAATTCTTCGGTGCTCAACTTTCTTCACAGTCCAACTCTCACATCCATACATGACTACTGGAAAAACCATAGCCTTGACTAGATGGACCTTTGATGGCAAAGTAATATCTCTGCTTTTCAATATGCTATCTAGGTTGGTCATAACTTTTCTTCCAAGGAGTAAGTGGCTTTTAATTTCATGGCTGCAATCACTATCTGCAGTGATTTTGGAGCCCCCAAAATAAAGTCTGACACTATTTCCACTGTTTCCTCATCTATTTCCCATGAAGTGATGGGACCAGATGCCATGATCTTAGTTTTCTGAATGTTGAGCCAACTTTTTCATGCTCCTCTTTCACTTTCATCAAGAGGCTTTTAGTTCCTCTTCATTTTCTGCCATAAGGGTGGTGTCATCTGCATATCTGAGGTTATTGATATTTCTCCCAGCAGTCTTGATTCCAGCTTGTGCTTCTTCCAGCCCAGCGTTTCCTGTGATGTACTCTGCATATAAGTTAAATAAACAGGGTGACAGTATACTGCCTTGACATACTCCTTTTCCTATTTGGAACCAGTCTGTTGTTCCATGTCCTGTTCTAACTGTTGCTTCCTGACCTGCATATAGGTTTCTCAAGAGGCAGGTCAGGTGGTCTGGTATTCCCATCTCCTTCAGACTTTTCCACAGTTTATTGTGATCCACACAGTCAAAGGCTTTGGTGTAGTCAATAAAGCAGCACTACTCTGCATCAGTTGCTTCAACCAGAACCTGGACATCATGCTTGCATGTTCTTCTCCAATCACTACATTCTCTCAACTGTCAAAGCCTGCTTCATATTGCTGGTCTTCATGTTCCTCTCTGTCTCTGATAAAACTTTAGCCCAGGCCACTAGCCTCCCAATAGATCTTCCTGACTCCACTCTTACTCCTAACCATTTCTTGAGTGCAGGCAGCATAATCTTCCCAAGCTTGAAATCATATTAAGTTTTTCCGCTGTTTCAAGCCCATTCATGGCTCCTCAGGACTCCTAGAGAAAGTCCACAGTCATTGACATGACCCGAAATACTTCTCATCCCTGGCTCCATCTGCGTTTTCAGGCTCAGCTTTCTTTGCACCCCTCAGTCTCTGCCTATCACCCCCAATGCTCTTTGTCAGACTGAACCCCTGTCAGTTTCCCCAATGCATTAGTCTGCTTGGTAGCTCAGGCCTTTGGCTGTGCTCCCTCCTCTGCTTGAAACTCTCTTTGCTAGGCTGACTCTTATTCAGCCTGGGAGGACCAGTTAAGTGGTCCCTTCTTCTGCAAAACTCACTTGTGATGCTCCCTTCATCCTTTCCTGAATCATCTGGTTCCTTATTCTCTCCCACACTACAGCATGAGCTCCTTGAGGTCATGGCTAACTGTATTTAGGGCACATAAAGTTTTTAGCTGATAATTGTTAGAGTGAATTGAAATGCATTTAACAACATGTAGTCTCTTTTCTCAAAGAGTCCCCAGTCAAAACAAGGACAATAAGTACAGTGTTAACTACCATATATTGACATTGCCGGGTACATGTTTTCTTTTTCTGAATGAGGCAGGTTGGTCTGAAACAGCATATTTTCATGTCATTGGAAGTTACCAGGCAAACCTTGTTTGAGAAAGTTTAGTCCTCGGTGAAGGAGTTCCTCTGTGTCTCCAGGTGCAGGTGGAGTCTGACGGCCTTCATCAGTGAGAAATGAACGGATGGGGCGTGAGACTCAGGGGAGATAATGGGAGGGAAGTACTGCTTCTGTGTACTCTCAGCTCTTGCTCTTCTAACCCCTCCTCATGGGAGGTCATTTGAGTAGTTCCTCTCCTTCCTAAAACACCGGGAAAGCCCAACATCTGTTCCTTTGCCCTCATCTCAAAGTTGGGAGGGCAGCTCATTTCACTTCTGTAATCTTGGAACACCTGTACCTGTATGGAAATTAGTGCTCTAAGGCCAATCGGGCTGGTGTAGAGAAAGGAGTAAGTGAGAGTTGGTGGATCTGAGAGAGGAAGTGTGGGTGAGCTGTGTTCCCATTGTGATATAGGGATTCTCCCTTGGGTGGAGTGAACCTTCTGAAGATGCCTTTGGCTTAAACCTTCCTGCTGATTCTTCTAAGGGGACCTCTGAGGGGAGAGGGGCCTCCGAGGGAAGAGGAAGATGTCCAGCCTCAACGGGGCCTCCCAGCCAGGGAGCTGGGGAGAGGGCAGTCCCCAGAGCACCAGCCTGCCCCCACCAAGAGCTACAAACAACCTGTACAAGAGAGCCTGCATTTGAAAACTGGCCCTGAGAGAGAAAAGTCCAAAACTTCCAGAGGCAGATGGCGAAACAAGCAACCAAAAGCAAGGGTCGCCTGCACCTTTCAAGATCCCCGTGGATTCGCTCATGAAAGGGAAAAGAGGCATGAGTGATGACGATGAGAACAGCCGCTTTCTCCATCAGTAGCTGGCTGAAAACAGCATCCATTCCTTTCTCCCTCCTTCGTACCTCGACAGAGGAAGACAACCAGGAAAGGAGAAAGGATGGAGTGTGTACCATATCCAATTCCTTCTGTCCCACACTGCTGAAACCACAGGCACAACCTGAGCTGGGCAGAAGGAAGAGAGCTTTAATGAGACGGAGTCAAAAATACTGGCTTGGCCAAAATATTTGTTCGGTTTTTCCATATGATGGCTCCAGTGGTGCTCAGTTGTCTTTAACTTCATTGGAAACAGTTTGATTCGATTGTATTGTGACAGCTGTCATTATCAGTGTGAATTTAAAAAAACTTACCAAAACTGATGAATTTTTGTGTAGCCATTTTAATATGGAATGTGGAAGAAAAAGAGCAACATTTTCATCTTATGCTTTATCGTTCCCAGAAAGGTAAGAACGCAACTGAAATGTGAAAAAAAAATTTGTATAGTGTATGGAAAAGTTCTGTGACTGATTGAATGTGTCAAAAGTGGTTTGCAAAGTTTCATGTTGGAGATTTCTCCCTGAATGATGCTCCACAGTTGGGTAGACCAGTTGAAGCTGATAAAACCGAGACATTAATTGAGAACAATCAACATTATACTACATAGGAGATAGCCAACATACTCAGGGTATCCAAATCAAGCACTGAAAACCATCTGCACCTATTTGGTTATGTTCGTTGCTTTGATGTTTGGGCTCCACTTAAGTGAAAAATAAAACACAAAAACTCCTTGGCCGTAGTGCTGCATATAATTCTCTACTTAGACATAATGAAAACATTCTGTTTTTAAAACAAATTGTCAGGAGTGGTGAAAAGTGGATACTGTGCGATAATGTGGATCATGGGGCAAGTGAAATGATCTGCCAGCAACCACACCAAAGCCTGCAGCATTTTCCTGCAATGAGTGCTGGAGTAAGGAAACCAAGAGAGACAGAAGAAGTTTAGCAAAGTTCTGACGATAAGGAAGAACAGTCTGTGTGTGTAGAGCAATGGTGCATCTCATGCAGCTGGATTTGTGATAAGTATTGCTAAATTTTCCTCCATACTTTCTCTGGCAATGTATAGAAGTGGAATTTCCCCCTGAACTGTGCCTATTTGGCATTCATGTAAAGCATACCACCTGACCCGTCTTCTGAGAAATCTGTATGCAGGTCAGGAAGCAACAGTTAGAACTGGACGTGGAACAACAGACTGGTTCCAACTCAGGAAAGGAATACATCAAAGCTGTATATTGTCACCTTAATTATTTAACTTATATGCAGAGTACATCATGCCAAATGCCAGGCTGGATGAAGCACAAGCTGGAATCAAGATTGCCAGGAGAAATATCGATAACCTCAGATACACAGATGATACCACCCTTATGGCAGAAAATGAAGAAGAGCAAAAGAGCCTCTTGATGAAAGTGAAAGAGGAGAGTGAAAAAGTTAGCTTAAAACTCAACATTCAGAGAACTAAGATCATGGCATCCTGTCCCATCACTTCATAGCAAGTAGATGGGGAAACAATGGAAACGGTGACAGACTTTTATTTTTTGGATACAAAATCAGATGGTGACTGCAGCCATGAAATTAAAAGATGCTTGCTCCTTGGAAGAAAAACTATGACCAACCTAGCATATTACAACCAGCATGTTAAAAAGCAGAGACATTACTTTACCAACAAAGGTCCATCTAGTCAAAGCTATGGTTTTCCAGTAGTCCTGTCTGGATGTGAGATTTGGACTATAAAGAAAGCTGAGCACTGAAGAATTGATGCTTTTGAACTATGGAGTTGGACTCTTGGACTGGAAGGAGATCCAACCAGTCAATCCTAAAGGAAATCAGTCCTGAATATTCATTGGAAGGACTGATGCTGAAGCTGAAACTCCAATACTTTGATCACCTGATAGGGAAAAGCCACTCATTAAAAAGACCCTGATGCTGGGAAAGATTGAAAGCAGAGGAGAATGGGACAATAGAGGATGAGATGGTTGAATGGCATCACTAATGCAATGGACATAAGTTTGAGTGGGCTCTGAGAGCTGGTGATGGACAGGGAAGCTTGGCGTGCTGCAGTCTATGGGGCTGCAAAGAGCCGGACATGACTGAACAACTGAGCTGAACTGATTGATGATATTTTCAGAAAATACCATTCCAGCATTTTATTTTGCATTATTTGATTACCAGTGAAATGGTTTATTAATCTGTTTATTGACTGTTTTATTTTCTTCTTTTGGTGTGTGTGTGTGTGTGTGTGTGTGTGTGTGTGTGTATATACATGCCATGTATATATACACATATATACACACATTATATATATCCTATGTAAATCTTTTGCCTATATCTATTGGGCATTTGGTTTCTTCTTGATCTGTGAGAATTAAATAGTGATTTTACCAATAAGTTTTTAGTTTTTGGTCAATTTCTTAAATCCTAATAGAAATATTCATCTAATCAAAATGTCTTTCACTTTGTGACTTCTGTTATCAGAGTTTCTAGGAAGGTCCCCATCTTTATATTCATGATGACTTTATCACTATTTTCTTCTAGTACTTTTGCTGTTTTATCCCTGCATGCATGTGTGTTATGTTGCTTCAGTCGTGTCCAACTCTTTGCGACCCTATGGACTGTAGCCTTATAGAGTCCTCTGTCCATGGGATTCCTCAGGCAAAGAATACTAGAGTGGGTTGCCATGCCCTCCTCCAGGAGATCTTCCCAACCCAGTGATCAAACCTATGTCTCTTACCTCTCCTGCACTGGCAAGCAGGTTCTTTACCACTAGCACCATCTGGCAAGCCCCTGTTCCCTAGATTTTATTTCTTAGTTTGATAGGTTTGTAAAATTGGAAGTTAAACTTAGCAGAATTACTAGTAGCGTCATAATGAAGGCCTTGCCTTTTTTTTTTTCTTTCCTCTTTTTTTGGCCAATTTTGTCAACTTGAGTGCATGCGATTTTGAGTTGTTTGTGGGTTTCTCTCACCCCTTCCTTACCTCAAATTCTCCTCTCAACTCACTTCCATCAGGTCATGGTCCTGTGGAAGATTAACGATGGCCACAAATTCCTTGCTAACCTCTCACTGAAAGCTGAAGCCTGCTTCCCCTCCCCCTTGATTCTGGGCTTACTTTGATCAGTAGGACGTGATAGAAGCAGTGCTTCATGACTTCTGAAGCTAGCTCATCAGAATCCCTTCAGTTTCTGCCTGGGTGGGTCTCACAGTCTGACGCCTCTTGCGACACTCCTTCCCAGAACTGAGATGCCGTGAGAAGCCTAGGACATGGAAATGCCACACGTCATCACTCTGGTCCATAGCCCAAGTGGGGCTTCCAGCTGCCTGTTAGCATTAAATTCCATTCATGCTGGATGTTCCAGCTTGACTGATTCCAGATGACTGTAATCACCCGATACTCTGTGGAACAGAGGAACTGCCTGTCAAACCACAGAATCATGAGGAGTAATAGCCACATTCTAGGGACTTGATGGTTTGTTACATAGTGACATGCAACTGAAACAGAGTCCCGTCACCACAAGGAGTCATTACTTTTCAAGTGTGTTGATGATCTTCATGCTGCGTGATCCATGGTCCTTTCTTGGGTCTTCCCTTGTGTGACCTGTATCCCTTCTTGGCTTCTGTGACCTCCCACTCTCCTGGATTTTCCCTTACCTGACTGGCTGACACCTCTGAGTTCCCTTTACCTTCTCTTGCACTCATCCTCTAACTCTTAGTGTGTCTCAGAGTGGTCTTGGGTTTCCTTCTCCATCTATAGCTATACACGTCTCTCCAGGTGACCTCATTAAGCCTTATGGCTTAAAAAGATCTCTGTGCTGATGGTTCTCAGACACACAAACAGGTTGATTTCTCTCTGGGACAGTGGATTCATATTGCCCATTGCTTGTCTGCCGACTCCACTTGGCTGGTCAGTAAACTTCCTCAAACTTACACAGTAAAAGTATAACCCTGGACTCTCCCCATAGCCAAGACCATCCCTCCATCTGTTGACTTTAGTAAAGGTAGTAACAGCCAGCCGGATATTAAAGCCCAGAAAGCTAGGTGCTAAACCTTGACTTCTCTCTTCCTCAGCCCCTACATCCAGTCTAGTGTTCAGTCATATGAAACCTGTTTGAAAAATGTGATCCAAAAGAATCCACCACTCCTCTTGAATCTACATGTATAGACTGTGGTCCCATTTTCTCTTGTCTTGCATCATTCAGACAATTTCCTAACTGATTGTCTTTTTTTCTACTCTTGCATCTCGATGACCTAGTCTCTAAATTTCAGATAGATTGCTCTTTGAAAATATAACTCAGATTGTATCACTACTTTGCTTACTTATAATGGATTCCAATTGCTTATAGATCAAAGCCCAACCTTTCTCCTTATACTGAGCACTACGTGATTTGGTCCCTATCTTCCTCTTTGACCTTTTCTCCCACTGTATTGCCCCCTGCCCATGCCCCACCCATTACTTGTCTTTCTGTTGGTTCCTTGAAACACTTCAGGCTCATCACAGTTAAAGCCTTTGCACTAGTTATTCTCTGTGCCTGGAGTTGTCTCTTCTTTGATCAATGCTAGTGGGTTCCTTTCTGCCCACCCAGTTGCTCCTGATTCCATCACCATATTTTAGTTTTCCTTGTAGAGGTTACTTTGTTACCAGTTCCCCCAACTAGAATATTATCTCCATGAGACCACCTGCTCACTATGGTGTCTCTAGTACTTCCATTAATATCCAGCATATAGCAGATACTCAATAAATATTCACTAAAATAACTGTTCTTTTTCATGTCCTCATTCGTCTCTGCTCCAGAGATAAATAAAATGCTGTTAAAAGGGAAAACATCAGTAAGTTGCCAGGGCAAGGAGCACTCTAGAAGAAGAGGATCTCCCAGAAGCATCATCTTGCCTGACACCATCCATGACTCTTCATAACTCGCAACAAAGCCTGAAATCAAGGGGAACCATGCTCAGTGCCACCTGTCACTCCGATCTTATCCACCATTGCTGCTCTGTGCCACTCTTTCTCCCTGGTACATTCATCTTCTCTGTCTTGTATATCCGATTCTTCTCCCTGTTTCTGTACTTTTCCATTAGTCCTACAACGGAAATGCCTGTTCTTTTATTTTATTTATTTTTAATTTTTTATTGGAGTGTAATTGCTTTACAATGTTGTGTTAGTTTCAGCTGTACAACAAAGTGAATCAGCTATATGTGTACCTATTGAAAATGCCTGTTCTTTTTATCTCAACATATCTTGCAAAATCCACCCTCAACCCCGCCTCAACAGGTTGGCACACCTTTATTGAGCTCTCACCACAGGTCAGGCCTGTTGAGTCATCAGTGTTGGGCAGCCTCATGGGCCAGGCAGCATTCCTTACATGCCTTTCAGAGATGACCTTGGGCTTGGTCTCTAGAGGGTAAAGAAAGTCAGGGGGAGCTACTTGAGGGAAGGGAGGGGGCTCTTGGAATTTCTCCTAGGTCACTTAATGAGAGCAACTCTGCTTTATCTGTTGTATGGTAGAATCCCATTGTAATGAGGGTGAGATTTTTAAAGTCACCCTGTGCAAACCCCTTCAGAAGGCACAGCTCTGGAAAGGGACTCTCATTAGGTCCTGCACAGCCAGTTTTATCCCGAGAGGGGGATAAAACAACACTGTTGTCCACTTACTGAACATGTTCTGTGGACAGTGCGTATCTGTACCTTTAAATGAAGGAGCTACATTCAGCTCATGTTCTTAAAGGAAGTGTGGGCTGAGACCCATACATCAAGGGTCCAGCAGCATCACACCTGCTCACTTGGTGTGGAATGACTGGCAGAGTCCCACACAATCAAACTTGCTGATTTTGTGTTTGCGGGCAGTAACCAAGGTACCTTGGGATTTTGCCCACTGACTGCTTTGTTTACAGAGCATCTTACATTTCATTTAAATACAGGGCTCTGCTATTAACATGTTGAAACCGCAGCTTCACATATTGCTGTGCTTCAGCAATTTGCTGAATTTGCATTATGCAATATGCATATGTAATATGTCTTGGAGATGATCGGAGGCCCACAGCATATAATTATTACTTTCAAGCTCTAGGAGCAGGGAATTCATCACCTTGTGCTATAAATACAACCATGAGAAATGTGGATACATAAGATTAAGTCAAGCTGTTTTGGCTAAAAGAGTTATCAGAGTGCTTTCCCCCCTTTATATTCTAAATTCTCAGAAAGCAAGGTTATTAAATCAGCAGAGTGAAGAGAAAAAAAGGTTCCCAATCGGATAAGTTGAAAGCAGAGTCACTAAGCATTGCGTGAACTGAGTAATTAGGATTTCCAGTCCCTTATTAAAATACCCCAGTGGATTTCAGGAGGGAAGTTTTCCTGGAATTTGCAGTATATCAACAGGAAGAACTTGATGATTAACTTGACTGTGCGTTTTAGGAGGCCAGTGCATTCAGTTTATGGTGTGTGCTCAGGCGCTTCAGTCATGTCCGACTCTGCTAACCTATGGACTGTAGCCCACCAGGCTCCTCAAGCCATTGGATTCTCCAAGCAAGAATACTGGAGTCGGTTGCCATGCCCTCCTCCAGGGGATCTTACCAACCCAGGAACTGAACCTGTGTCTTCCACATTGTAGGCAGATTCTTTATCACTGAGCCACTGGGAAAGCCCACATTCAGTTCATTCACCCAATGTTTGTTGAGTACTTACCTTTGCCAGGCAGTGTTCTATATGCATTAGGCTGTAACCATTTACAGTATAGGCAGAGCCTCAACTCTCAAGGAACTTACATTCTACTGTGGATGAAGAGACACAGCTGATAAAAAAATATGATTTTTTAAAATTCAAACAGTTCATTCAATACATAGTTGATGTATAATATTATATAAGTTACAGGTCAGCAATATAGTGATTCTCTATATATTCCATTTATACTCCACTTATAGTTATTATAAAATTGTGACTATATTTCCTGTGTTGTACAATATATCTTTGTAACTTATTTTATACCTAATAGTTTGTACCTCTTAATCACCTACCCCTATGTTTCCCTTCCCCCTTCCTTCTCCCCACAGATAGCCACTAGTTTGTCAGCTGTATCTGTGAGTATAGTCATTGGAAGATTTTAAGCATGAGAATGGGATGGTTCATTATTTGCTTTTTGCATCAACTTATTCTGCTGCAGAAGAATTAGTCAGAGATTCGGAATCTCATCACATAGAAAGATTTGAAATAATACTGGTCCAGGCACAATCTTAGGGGTTCTGATTTATCAGACTGTTGAAGACTGGAGTATTGAGTATTTCCTTGTGTTTCTGCTATGCAGCTCCTCTGCTGGGTTCCCCTTTTGCTGAAAGTGCCTACAATAGAGAAATTAAGATAATTGTTTTTAAGGATATGTCTTCCTGCTTGGGTGGGAATGATGCTTACAATTAATGCAGCAGGATGGATAAATTCAGAAATGAGAGCAGAAGCTTAAAACCACTACCACCATTTGTTTGAGTACCTTCTATATCTCAGGTACTGGGATAGTACTTTATGCACCTTATCACATTTATACCTTGTAAGAGGCATGCAAGAAAGCAGATAAAATCCCAGGTCTTGTGGCCAGAACATTTGGCTGAGCTTTGAGGTGAGGAGAGAACTGTTGCAAAGATGGGCCACCAGACAGGACTGGAGTTCCTTACTCTTGTCCACGTGTGCGTACTGAGTCACTTCAGTCGTGTCCAACTCTCTGTGACCCTATGGACTGTAGCCCATCAGACTCCTCTGTCCAAGGGATTCTCCAGGCAAGGGTACTGGAGTGGGTTACTATTTCCTCTTCTAGGGGATCTTTCTGACCCAGGGATTGAGCCCAAGTCTTGTGTGGCTCCTGCATTGCAGATGATTTCTTTACCACTGAGCTACTGGGGAAGCCCTACTGTTGTCCATAGAAGGACCCAAGATTTCCCCATTGGATTCAATATCTATCTCATATATTCCTTAGCAATAATCAAATAGAAAACAGCCTCTTTCTCTATTTTTAGTTGATCTGAATGGATCTTTAATTGGTGTATGGTTTTAGAATTTCCATGTCCTAAACTTTGTAGACTCCATTTCCAAGGCTGAGCTGTCTTCATTAGTGCTAAGGGGAATTAGTGTATTCACCCCAAAATCCTATAAAATGTTCAGCTTTTTGTAACACTCTTGGCCACTTTCTTAACCTTTTCAGTGGGAAGAGTATTGAGCCCTGCTAGGTAGCAAAGAGGAGGGAATGACCCAACTGTCACGTGTGAAATCAGCAAAGGCTTCCTAGAAGATGAGATGTTTCTTCTGGGCCCCACACAATGAGTTAGGAGTGAGCCAGAGGAGACTGAGGGAGGAGACAGGTTTGAAGATGGGAAAAGTCTTCCCAGAACTTTGCAACACCCAGTGCAAAGGCATGAAGTTATCGAGGAGCTTTTGAGGGAGCTTGAAGTGGCTCAGTGGGACCGGATGTTCTGGGGACAGAGTACAAAGGGCACTTTGGGAAGAGAGACTGTGCACTTTCGTTCTAACCTTCAGTGCTATTATATCAGAATTGATATGACCAAGGACAGTGATCCTGAGATCCAACTTTCAGATCAGTTCTACTCCTTCCCTTGATTGGCACCTCCCAATAGGATCCTTTGAACCCCCAACAAGATTTATAAGGTGGAGCTTTTCTGCTCCCTCTCCAAATGTAGAGACTGGTGAGGCCACTGGTGAGGGGAACAGTTTCTCTATGAGGAAGAGCAAAGTCTGTGTGTGTGTGTATACACATGTGCTAGAATGGGTGAATTTAACTCAGATGACCATTATACCTACTACTGTGGGCAGGAATCCCTCAGAAGAAATGGAGTAGCCATCATGGTCAACAAAAGAGTCTGAAATGCAGTACTTTGATGTAATCTCAAAAACGACAGAATGATCTCTGTTCGTTTCCAAGGCAAACCATTCAATATCACGGTAATCCAAGCCTATGCCCTAACCATAGGCTTGGATTATGCTGAAGAAGCTGAAGCATTATGCTGAAGAAGCTGAAATTGAACGGTTCTATGAAGACCTACAAGATCTTTTAGAACTAACACCCCCAAAAGATGTCCTTTTCATTATAGGGGACTGGAAAGCAAAAGTAGGAAGTCAAGAAACACCTGGAGTAACAGGCAAATTTTGCCTTGGAGTACAGACTAAAGCAGGGCAAAGGCTAATAGAGTTTTGCCAAGAGAATGCACTGGTCATAGCAAACACCCTCTTCCAACAACACAAAACTCTACACATGGACATCACCAGATGGTCAACACCAAAATCAGATTGATTATATTTTATGCAGCCAAAGATGGAGAAGCTCTATACAGTCAGCAAAAACAAGACTGGGAGCTGACTATGGCTCAGATCATGAACCTCCTTATTGCCAAATTCAGAGTTAAATTGAAGAAAGCAGGGAAAACTGCTAGACCATTCAGGTATGACCTAAATAAAATTCCTTATGATTATACAGTGAAAGTGAGAAATAGATTTAAGGGCCTAGATCTGATATATGTGCCTGATGAACTATGGATGGAGGTTCATGACATTGTACAGGAGACAGGGATCAAGACCATCCCCATGGAAAAGAAATGCAAAAAAGCAAAATGGCTGTCTGGAGAGGCCTTATGAACAGCTGTGAAAAAGAAGAGAAGTGAAAAGCAAAGGAGAAAAGGAAAGATATGAGCATCTGAATGCAGAGTTCCAAAGAATAGCAAGGAGACTTAAGAAAGCCTTCCTCAGTGATCAATGCAAAGAAATAGAGGAAAACAACAGAATGGGAAAGACTAGAGATCTTTTCAAGAAAATTAGAGATACCAAGGGAACATTTCATGCAAAGATGGGCTCGATAAAGGACAGAAATGGTGTGGACCTAACAGAAGCAGAAGATATTAAGACGAGATAACAAGAATACACAGAAGAACTGTACAAAAAAGAGCTTCATGACCCAGATAATCACGATGGTGTGATCACTCACCTAGAGCCAGACATCCTGGAATGTGAAGTCAAGTGGGCCTTAGAAAACATCACTATGAACAAAGCTAGTGGAGGTGATGGAATTCCAGTGGAGCTGTTTCAAATCCTGAAAGATGATGCTGTGAAAGTGCTGCACTCAATAAGCCAGCAAATTTGGAAAACTCAGCAGTGGCCACAGGACTGGAAAAGGTCAGTTTTCATTCCAATCCCAAAAAGACAATGCCAAAGAATGCTCAAAAAAGAAAAGTGAAGTCGCTCAGTTGTGTCTGACTCTTTGCGACCCCATGGACTGTAGCCTACCAAGCTCCTCTGTCCATGGGATTCTCCAGGCAATAGTACTGGAGTGGATTGTCATTCCCTTCTCCAGGGCATCTTCCCGACCCGGGGATCGAACCCAGATCTCCCGCATTGTAGACAGACACTTTACCGTCTGAGCCACCAGGGAAGACTAAGAATGCTCAAACTACCGCACAATTGCACTCATCTCACATGCTAGTAAAGTAATGCTCAAAATTCTCCAAGCCAGGCTTCAGCAATACGTGAACTGTGAACTGCCAGATGTTCAAGCTTGTTTTAGAAAAGGCAGAGGAACCAGAGATCAAATTGTCAACATCTTCTGGATCATAGAAAAAGCAAGAAAGTTCCAGAAAAATATCTATTTCTGCTTTATTGACTATGCCAAAGCCTTTGTGTGTATCACGATAAACTGTGGATAATTCTGAAAAGATGGGAATACCAGACCACCAGACTTGCCTCTTAAGAAACCTATATGCAGGTCAGGAAGCAACAATTAGAACTGGACATGGAACAACAGACTGGTTCCAAATAGGAAAAGGAGTCCATCAAGCTGTATATTGTCACCCTGATTATTTAACTTCTATGGAGAGTACATCATGAGAAACGCTGGACTGGAAGAAGAAGCACAAGCTGGAATCAAGATTGCTGGGAGAAATATCAGTAACCTCAGATATGCAGATGACACCACCCTCATGGCAGAAAGTAAAGAGGAACTAAAAAGCCTCTTGATGAAAGTGAAAATGGAGAGTCAGAAAAAGCCTTTGACAAAATTCAGCATCCATTTATGATAAAAACTCTCCAGAAAGCACGAATAGAAGGAACATACCTCAACATAATAAAAGCTATATATGACAAACCCACAGCTAACATTATCCTCAATGGCGAAAAATTGAAACCATTTCCCCTAAAGTCAGGAACAAGACAAGGGTGTCCACTTTCACCACTACTCTTCAACATCGTACTGGAAGTTTTGGCCACAGCAATCAGAGCAGAAAAAAGAAATACAAGGAATCCAAATTGGAAAAGAAGAAGTAAAACTCTCACTGTTTGCAGATGACATGATCCTCTACATAGAAAATCCTAAAGACTCGACCAGAAAACTACTAGAGCTAATCAGTGAATATAGTAAAGTTGCAGGATATAAAATCAACACTCAGAAATCCCTTGCATTCCTATACACTAATAATGAGAAAGTAGAAAAAGAAGTTAAGGAAACAATTCCATTCACCATTGCAACGAAAAGAATAAAATACTTAGGAATATTCCTACCTAAAGAAACTAAAGACCTATATATTGAAAACTATAAAACACTGATGAAAGAAATCAAAGAAGACACTAATAGATGGAGGAATATACCATGCTCATGGGTTGGAAGAATCAATATAGTGAAAATGAGTATACTACCCAAAGCAATCTACAGATTCAATGCAATTCCCATCAAGCTACCAGCAGTATTTTTCTCAGAACTAGATCAAATAATCTCAAGATTTATATGGAAATACAAAAACCTCGAATAGCCAAAGCAATCTTGAGAAAGAAAAATGGAACTGGAGGAATCAACCTGCCTGACTTCAGGCTCTACTACAAAGCCACAGTCATTAAGACAGTATGGTACTGGCACAAAGACAGAAATATAGATCAATGGAACAAAATCGAAAGCCCTGAGATTAACCCACATACCTATGGACACCTTATCTTCGACAAAGGAGGCAAGAATATACAATGGAGTAAAGACAGTCTCTTTAACAGGTGGTGCTGGGAAAACTGGTCAACCACTTGTAAAAGAATGAAATTAGACCCCTCTCTAACACCATACACAAAAATAAACTCAAAATGGATTAAAGATCTAAATGTAAGACCAGAAACTATAAAACTCCTAGAGGAGAACATAGGCAAAACACTCTCCGACATAAATCACAGCAGGATCCTCTATGATCCATCTCCCAGTATACTGGAAATAAAAGCAAAGATAAACAAATGGGATCTAATTAAAATTAAAAGCTTCTGCACAACAAAGGAAACTATAAGCAAGGTGAAAAGACAGCCTTCTGAATGGGAGAAAACAATAGCAAATGAAACAACAGACAAACAACTAATCTCAAAGATATATAAGCAACTTATGCAGCTCAACTCCAGAAAAATAAATGATCCAATAAAAAAATGGGCCAAAGAACTAAATAGGTATTTCTCCAAAGAAGACATACGGATGGCTAACAAACACATGAAAAGATGCTCAACATCACTCATTATCAGAGAAATGCAAATCAAGATCACAATGAGGTATCATTTCACACCAGTCAGAATGGCTGCGATCCAAAAGTCTACAAGCAATAAATGCTGGAGAGGGTGTGGAGAAAAGGGAACCCTCTTACACTGCTGGTGGGAATGCAAACTAGTACAGCTATTATGGAAAACAGTGTGGAGATTCCTTAAAAAATTGCAAATAGAACTGCCTTATGACCCAGCAATCCCACTGCTGGGCATACACACTGAGGAAACCAGAATTGAAAGAGACACATGTACCCCAATGTTCATTGCAGCGCTGTTTATAATAGCCAGGACATGGAAGCAACCTAGATGTCCATCAGCAGATGAATGGATAAGAAAGCTGTGGTTCATATACACTATGGAATACTACTCAGCCCTTAAAAAGAATAAATTTGACTCAGTTCTAATGAGATGGATGAAATTGGAACCGATTATACAGAGTGAAGTAAGCCAGAAAGAAAAACACCAATACAGTATACTGACACATATATATGGAATTTAGAAGACAGTAATGATGACCCTATATGTGAGACAACAAGAGACACAGAGGTATAGAGTGGACTTTTGGACTCTGAGGGAGAGGGAAAGGGTGGGATGGTTTGGGAGAATGGCAGTGAAGCATGTGTATTTTCCTGTAAGAAACGAAGCGCTAATCTATGTTTGGTGTAGGATGCAGGATGCATGGGGCTGATACACAGGATGATTCAGGTAGAGGATGTGGGGTGGGAGGTGGGAGGGGGCTTCGGCATTGGGCGATTGTGTTCACCTATGGCTGATTCGTGTCAATGTATGGCAAAACAAATACAGTATTGTAATTAAAAAATAAATAAATTAAAATTAAAAAAATAAATTTAATTATAAAAAAAAAAGAAAAAGTTGGCTTAAAGCTCAACATTCAGAACCATCTGGTGCCATCACTTAATGGGAAATAAATGGGGAAACAGCAGAAACAGTGTCAGACTTTATTTTGGGGGCTCTAAAATCACTGCAGATGGTGATTGCAGCCATGAAATTAAAAGACACTCCTTAGAAGGAAAGCTATGACCAACCTAGATAACATATTCAAAAGCAGAGACCTTTGCCAACAAAGATCTGTCTAGTCAAGGCTATGGTTTTTCCAGTGGTCATGTATGGATGTGAGAGTTGAACTGTGAAGAAAGCTGAGAACTGAAGAACTGATGCTTTTGAACTGTGATGTTGGAAAAGACTCTTGAGAGTCCCTTGGACTGCAAGGAGATCCAATCAGTCCATCCTAAAGGAGATCAGTCGTGGGTGTTCATTGGAAGGACTGATGCTAAAGCTGAAACTCCAGTACTTGCCCACCTCATGTGAAGAGTTGGCCCACTGGAAAAGACCCTGATGCTGGGAGGGATTTAGGGGCAGGAGGAGAAGGGGACAACAGAGGATGAGATGGCTGGATGGCATCATGGACTCGATGGAGATGAGTTTGGGTGAACTCTGGGAGTTGGTGATGGACAGGGAGGCCTGGTCTGCTGCGATTCATGGGGTTGCAAAGAGTCGGACACAACTGAGCGACTGAACTGAACTGACTGACACATGTGCAAGTGTAATTGTATGTGTGAACATGTGTGTATGTGTGTGCAAGCATGAGGAACTAACGTGTGTGTGTGTGTGTTATGTGTCTGCAATTGGAATGAGACTGAGGGAGACCTGGGAGCCAACACAGTGAAACAATAATGAATATACTTCCTGAGGTGTCACTTTGTTTCAGAAGCTGAGGGGTTAATACTGACTTCACAGAATAGTACCTTTGTCTAGAGAAACACCTGTCATCTTATCTCAGTCTCTCCAGGATTCTTGCTTCACTCTTGTAGGAAACATTGAAATTAACTTGCTTTGATAGTCTTGAGTCCACATGGCAGATGACACAAGATAGAAAGGAGCTCATGGTACCACAAGAGGAGAAAACAGAACTGCTGGCTTGCCCGTAACTCCTGCCTCAAGCCGTCTGTGAGCTGATACCCCACAAGAGATTTTTGACTTTCCTTGTTGCATATTTTGCACAAATGCGAGAAGGGCGTGAAAATGTTAGATAGTGTTCAGCCCAAGGGAATAGAATTCTGATAGAAAGATAATAGTAATATATAAGATTCTCTGAGAACTTAGAGGATGCTGAGCAGTTTAGGACAATGTTAAGGTCTTTAAAAAAAAAAAAAATTGAAGTCTAATTTACATACAGTGAAATGCACAGAACTTGTGTGCAGTTTCATGAGTTATAACACATACAGCTATGTAACCCACATCCATACTAAGATATATGAGTACCACTCCAGAAAGGTCCCTAAAATACTTGGTACTATCACTGATTTTTTTTTCTTTAATTTCATTTTGTATTGGGGGATAGCTGATTAACAATGCTGTGATAGTTTCAGGTGAACAGTGAAGGTACTCAGCCATACATTTACATGCATCCATTTTTCCCCAAACTTCCCTCCTATCCAGGCTGGCACGCAACACTGAGCAGAGTTCCATGTGCTGTACAATAGGTTTTTTTGGTTATCCATTTTAATTCTAGCAATGTGTACGTGACCTTCTCAAAGTCCTTAACTAACTATCCCTCCCCCTACCTCCCCGCCCACCCTGGCAACCATGAGTTGGTTTTCTAAGTCTGTGAGTCTTTTTCTGTTTTGTAAGTAAGATCATTTGTACCATTTCTTTTTAGATTCCACATATAAGGGACGTCATATGCTATTTCTCCTTCTCTGTCTGACTTAACTTCACTCAGTATGCCACTCTCTGGGTCCATCCATGTTGCTGCAAATGGTCTTATTTCATTTTATTTTAGTGTCTGAGTAGTATTTCATTGATTCTCCAGGCAAGAACACTGGAGTGGGTTGCCATTTCCTTCTCCAATGCACGAAAGTGAAAAGTGAAAGTGAAGTCATGTCTGACTTAGTGACCCCATGGATTGCAGCCCGCCAGGCTCCTCCGTCCCAGGGATTCTCCAGACAAGAGCGCTGGAGTGGGTGCCTTCGCCTTCTCTGGTACAGACACCACGTCTTCTTTATCCAGTCCTCAGTCAGTGGACATTTAAGTTGTTTTCAGGTCTTGGCTCTTGAACAGTGCTGCAGTGAACACTGGGGTGCATGGATCCTTTCAGGCCACAATTTTCCTCTGGATATGTGCCCAGGGTCATATGGTAGCCCTATTTGTAATTTTTAAAGGAACCTCCCTCCTGTTCTCCATAGTGGCTGTACCAATTACATTCCCACTAACTGTGAAGAAAGGTTCCCTTCTCTCCACACTCTCTCCAGCATTTGTTGTTTGTGGGTTTTTTGATGATAGCCGTTCTGACCAGTGTGAGATGATATCTCATTGTAATTCTGATTGGCATTTCTCTGATAGCTGGGGCTTCCCTGGTAGCTAAGCTGGAAAAGAATCTGCCTGCCATGCAGGAGACCCCGGTTTGATTCCTGGGTTGGGAAGATCCCCTGGAGAAGGGGTAGGCCACCCACTCCAGTATTCTTGGGCTTCGCTGGTGGTTCAACTGGTAAAGAATCTGCCTGCAATGTGGTAGACCTGGGTTCGATCCCTGGGTTGGGAAGATCCCCTCGAGAAGGGAACACGTTACTCATTCCAGTATTCTGGCCTGGAGAGTTCCATGGATTGTGTAGTCCATAGGGTGGCAAAGAGTTGGACTTTTCTCTAATAGCTGGCGATTTTGAGTATCTTTTCACGCACCTATTGGCCATATGTATGTCCTCTTTAGAGAGATGTCTATTCAGGTCTTCTACCCATTTTTTTAAAAGTGAGTCATTTGTTTTGATGCTATTAAGTGTTATAAACTGTTTGGTACTATCGCTGTTTTTAATTTTAATCATTCTAGTGGGTGTACTCTGATTTCTCATTGTGGTTTTATTTGTTTTATACTAATGATAGTGATCTCAAGCTTTTTTTCATGTGCTTATTGGTCACTTAAATAACACCCTTGGTGATATATATGGTTCACGGTTTAGCCTATTTTCATATTGTTTTTTTTTATTGAGTTGTAGATATTTTTCATATATTCTGAAGTCTAACTTATTATTTTTTCTTTATGGCTAGTGTTTCCTGTATCCTGTCTAATAGATCTTGCCTGCCCCAAGGTTGGAAGGATGTTTCTTTACTTTCAGTTTTTATATTTGGGTCTGTGACTCATTTCAGATCCTTCTTTGGCGGCTGGCATGTATTATTGTCTTTCATATACACATCTGCATCATTTGCAGAAACACTTTCCTTTCCCCATTGAATTATTTGGCCCTTTATAAAAGTCAATAGAAGGTATAAATGTAGGAATATTTTGGACCCTATTCCACTGATCTATCTTTGTGTCATTGTCTTGATTACCTTAACTTTATCATAAGTCTTGAAATCAGGCTAGATTCTCCAACTATTTTCTTTCACAGGATTGCACTGAATTTTCTAAGTCATTTGTAATTCCTTATGCATTAGAATCAATCTATCACTTTCTATAAAAAAGCCCATGGGCTTTTAATTGGGATTATATTAGATTTATCCATCAATCCAGAGAGAAATGACATGTTAGCAATATTGAGTTTTATGATCCAAGAAGTGGTAAATTTCTTTGTTTTTTATGGTATTCAAGTTTTCTAAACAGTGTTTACTAGTTTTCAGTGTAGAGCAGAAATTGGCAAGCTCTTTTTGGTAAAGGACTAGATACTAAATATTTTAGACTCTGTGGGCCAACATGAAAAATAAGATATTATTTATGTTCTCATGTAAGAGGAAAGAAAACAAATTTCAACAATTTTTTATTGACAAAATTATAAACATTGATTACAGTGTTTTTTGTAATCAGTTCCGTTCAGTTGCTCAGTCGTGTCCAACTCTTTGCGACCCCATGAACCTCAGCACGCCAGGCCTCCCTGTCCATCACCATCTCCCGGAGTTCACTTAGACTCACATTCATGGAGTCGGTGATGCCATCCAGCCATCTCATCCTTGGTCGTCCCCTTCTCCTCCTGCCCCTAATCCCTCCCAGCATCAGAGTCTTTTCCAATGAATCAGCTCTTCGCATGAGGTGGCCAAAGTACTGGAGTTTCAGCTTTAGCATCATTCCTTCCAAAGAAATCCCAGGGCTGATCTCCTTCAGAATGAACTGGTTGTATCTCCTTGCAGTCCAAGGGACTCTCAAGAGTCTTCTCCAACACCACAGTTCAAAAGCATCAGTTCTTCGGCAGTCAGCCTCCTTCACAGTCCAACTCTCACAGCCATACATGACCACAGGAAAAACCATAGCCTTGACTAGACAGACCTTAGTTGGCAAAGTAATGTCTCTGCTTTTGAATATGCTATCAAGGTTTGTCATAACTTTTCTTCCAAGGAGTAAGCATCTTCTGATTTCATGGCTGCAGTCAGCAACTGCAGTGATTTTGGAGCCTCCCAAAATAAAGTCTGACACTGTTTCCACTGTTTCTCCATCTATTTCCCATGAAGTGATGGGACCGGATGCCATGATCTTCATTTTCTGAATGTTGAGCTTTAAGCCAACTTTTTCACTCTACTCTTTCGCTTTTATCAAGAGGCTTTTAGCTCCTCTTCACTTTCTGCCATAAGGGTGGTGTCATCTGCATATCTGAGGTTATTGATGTTTCTCCCAGCAATCTTGATTCCAGCTTGTGTTTCTTCCAGCCCAGCGTTTCTCATGATGTACTGTGCATGTAAGTTAAATAAGCAGGGTGACAATATACAGCCTTGACGGACTCCTTTTCCTATTTGGAACCAGTCTGTGGTTCCATGTCCAGTTCTAACTGTTGCTTCCTGACCTGCATACAGATTTCTCAAGAGGCAGGTCAGGTGGTCTGGTATTCCCATCTCTTTCAGAATTTTCCACAGTTTATTGTGATCCACACAGTCAAAGGCTTTGGCATAGTCAATAAAGCAGAAATAGATGTTTTTCTGAAACTCTCTTGGTTTTTCCATGATTCAGCAGATGTTGGCAATTTGATCTCTGGTTCCTCTGCCTTTTCGAAAACCAGCTTGAACATCAAGGAGTTCACGGTTCAGTATTGCTGAAGCCTGGCTTGGAGAATTTTGAGCATTAGTTTACTAGCATGTGAGATGAGTGAAATTGTGTGAGTTTGAGCATTCTTTGGCATTGCCTTTCTTTGGTATTGGAATGAAAACTGACCTTTTCCAGTCCTGTGGCCACTGCTGAGTTTTCCATATTTGCTTGCATATTGAGTGCAGCACTTTCACAGCATCATCTTTCAGGATTTGAAACAGCTCCACTGGAATTCCATCACCTCCACTAGCTTTGTTTGTAGTGATGTTTTCTAAGGCCCACTTGACTTCACATTCCAAGATGTCTGGCTCTAGATTAGTGAAATGAGAAGAATAGAATTCTTTTTCTTTGAGGGATAACATTTTGCTTAACTGGAGTTCAGAGTCAGTATTCTCTGCCAGCAAACGTTCATCTGTGAGTGCTGATCGGTAATGAGATTTTATCTATTTTAATTCTGAAAAATGTTTTATCTCATAGGTGGTACAGGGAGTACTAACACCAGGTTGCTGGCATGTGATTATAAGTAAACATATTCACCACTTGGAAGGTATTTAAAATTTTCATTAGATTCTTCTCTTGATATTTCCCTTTTAGCATGTCATTACAATGCAGATTTAGTTCAGTTCAGTTCAGTTCATTTACTCAGTCATGTCCGACTCTGCGACATCATGGACTGCAGCACGCCAGGCTTCCCTGTCCATCAGCAACTCCTCGAGCATACTCAAAGTCATATCCATCAAGCTGGTGATGCCATTCAGCCATTTCATCTTTTGTCATCCCCTTCTCCTCCTGCCTTCAGTCTTCCCTAACATCAGGGTCTTTTCCAGTGAGTCAGTTCTTCACATTAGATGGCCAAAATATTGGAGTTTCAGCTTCAGCATCAGCCCTTCCAATAAATATTCAGGACTGATTCTCCTTAGGATGGACTGATTGGGTCTGCTTGCAGTCCAAGGGACTCCCAAGAGTCTTCTCCAACTGCACAGTTCAAAAGCATCAATTCTTCGGCACTCATCTTTCTTTATAGTCCAACTCTCACATCCATATGTGACTACTAGAAAAACCATAGCTTTGACTAGATGGGCCTTTGTTGACAAAGTAATGTCTCTGCTTTTTAATATGCTGTCTCGGTTGGTCAAAGTTTTTCTTTCAAGGATAAAGCATCTTTTACTTTCATGGCTGCAGTCACCAGTTGCAGTGATTTTGGATCCCCCCAAATAAAGTCTGTCACTGTTTCCCCCATCTATTTGCCATGAAGTGATGGGACCAGATGCCATAACCTTAGTTTTCTGAATGTTGAGCTTAAGCCAACTTTTTCACTCTCCTCTTTCACTTTCATCATTAGGCTCTTTAGTTCTTCGCTTTCTGCCATAAGGGTGGTGTCATCTGCACATCTGAGGTTATTGATATTTCTCATGGCAGTCTTGATTCCAGCTTGTGCTTCATCCAGCCAGGAACTTCACATGATGTACTTTGAATATAAGTTAAATAAGCAGAGTGATAATATACAGCCTTGATATACTCCTTTGCCAATTTGGAACCAGTTTGTTGTTCCATGTCCAGTTTTAGCTGTTGCTTCTTGACCTGCATACAGATTTCTCAGGAGGCAGGGAAGAAGGTCTGGTATTCCCATTTCTTGAAGAATTTTCCACAGTTTCTTATGATCCACACAGTCAAGGGCTTTGGCATAGTCAATAAAGCAGAAGTAGATGTTTTCCTGAAACTATCTTGCTTTTTTGATGATCCAATGGCTGTTGGCAATTTGATCTGATTCCTCTGCTTTTTCTAAATCCAGCTTGAACATCTGGGAATTCACAGTTCACATACTATTGAAGCCTGGCTTGGAGAATTTTGAACATTACTTTGCTAGCGTGTGAGATGAGTGCAATTGTAGGGTAGTTTGAACGTTCTATGGCATTGTCTTTCTTATTAACCACTTTCAGTTGACATTTAGGGGGAATCTCCTCAACTGTCCACTTTAATCGATTTTGAAAATAGACATTTTGTTTGCCCTTGTGTTGGGGTTTGTGAAACACAGCTGGAACTGTACTTTGAGCTCAGAAAATATGTAAGCTGCAAATCTGCGTGAAATAGAGGTTTTCCTTCTTAAGTTTTGAAAGCATGGGTAGTACACCAAGCAGCTTGACATTATTTGTGACTCAGATTTTGTTGCTTGTTGTCAGATGGCTTTGTTGCAGTACACGATCCACAAATACAAGCTATGCTCTCTTGTAATTTTAAATTGATTTCACTAAAAACATGATTGAATCTTCAGCAAAAGCTAATTTCCAGTCATTGAAATGTTGGATAACAGTGGTTTTATTTGTTATTGTTTAGTCATTAAGTCATGTCTGACTCTCTTGGGATCCCGTGAACTGGTGGCTCAGATCCTAAAGACTTCCTGCAATTCGGGAGACCTTGGTTCAGTCGCTGGGTTGAGAAGATTCCCTGGAGGAGGACATGGCAACCCATTCCAGTATTCTTGCCTGGAGAATCCCCATGGACAGAGGAGCCTGGAGATCTGCAGCCCATGGGGTCGAAAAGAGTCAGACATGAAACTGCAATAAATGTTTATCATTGTTAAGCCGTCAAACTACTATGTAGTAGGACAAGTGAAAATATTCCCTTTTATTTTCACCAAAAATTCGTGAAACTGACATGGAACTTCATTCATGTGGAAGTGAATGAAGTCTACCAGTAACACTAGTGGTTTAATAATACTTGGATGATTTAAGTAACTACTGATAAATAGCCAAGTAACTACTGATAAATAAACCATTGACCTCAAACATCTCACATTTTCATTAGCTTTTCTAAGTTTGTATGAGTAAGAGATTTTCTTTTCTGCACACATTTTTACCACCATCAGTTGTAACCCATCTTACCAGATTCTACTTCAAATTATCCCAACTAGTATTTTCTCAACCTCTTTGAAAATATTCTTACCTGTAGTTGTTGCACAAAAAATAGTCAGAGAGGCCAGTTCTTTAGTCATTTCAAATTTGGCAGTGACTTCTCGAATAGACAACAATGGAGCAGTATTTGTAACATCTGTCAACTCATAGACAACCAAGGGAAATAGCTGAAATCATTTGTCTTGTTTTTTAATTGACTATTGATGTTGCTTCTAGTGTCCTCAACAATTCAATCAACTCTTCTTGCCAAAGGTTAATAGTCTTAAGCAAGTTTATTTCCTCCGGACACATTTCTTTAGCTCCTGCAAACATAATTTAATTAACTCATCACTGGTGAATGATCTTCCCTGCTTGTGTAACAAATGAGCCACTTGGAACTTAGACTGTGGCTTCATTTCCATTTATCATTTTTGTGAAGAGGTTGTTCTATGAAGAGATTTGTTATTTTAAATTTTCTAATCCTTCTATTGCTAGGTTGTAAATAAGGAATATTGTGACAAATGGTAGTCTAGTAATGTTGAGATATATTGTCTTCTTTCTATACAGTTATGGTGCCATTGTATAATAAACACATTGTATTGCCATCTATTTGACAAAAAATAATCCACACTCCACTGTTCCTTAAAGTGAGACATTGGAAGTCCACTTTTCTTTCTTTTTTTTTTAACATTACAGATTTGCATTGTTAATATTTAAAAATTGCATTGCAGATAGACTGGAAGTGCTGTTAGGCTATAACTGCATCACAGGTTTGCGGTTTACCACATGAATGTGAGAGGCGATGCGAGTGATACACACTGTTCTCTTGGTCCACTCTGCCATTATTGTGCAGAGCAGAGCCATAGATGCTCCCTGAGCAAATGAGCAGAGCTGTTTTCCATGTAGTGTTTTTATGGATGCTGAAATTTGAATTTCAGATAATTTGCCACATGTTGTGAAATGTTTTTATTCTGTTGATATATTTTCAACCATGCAACATTTAAAAATATAAAAGCCATTCTATTTTGTGGGCTTTACTAGATTTGGCCTGCTGGTCTTCACTTGATGACCTCTATGTTAAATGACCAGTTGTCTTTAAAAGAAGAACAAATATGGGAAAATTTATTTTATAATCCCTCTTATATTTTACTTTTCTGGTGTTTTCATTCCTTTACATAGATCTTTGTTTTCTCTGGTTCCATTTCCCTTGAACCTTAAGAAATTCTGTTAGTGTTTCTTTCAGTCCAGATCTACTACTGATAAATTCTCTGAATTTTTGTATATTTTAGATGGTTTATTTTGCCTTCATAAGTATTTTTATTTTCATCAGGATGAAATAAAAGAGTGGTATACCAAATAATGACAATATTAATAATGTTTTAAGGAAATTAGAAGCAATTTATAGTTCTATTATGTAATTACTCATTTGATATTCAGTCTTGGCTGTCAAAATATCCAACACTATTAATTTGCAATTAGCATTCACATTGCTTATTACTTTTCTTCTTCTTTAGTTCTGACTTGATGCTGGTACATTTGTTTGTGTGCACGTCTCAAGAGGTGTGTGTGAAAGTGAAACTGTTAGTCGCTCAGTTGTGTTTGACTCTTTGTGACCCTGTGGACTGTAGCCAGCCAGGATCCTCCGTCCATGCGATTCTTCAGGCAAGAGTACTGGAGTGTGTAGACATTCACTTCTTCAGGGAATCCTCCCAATCTGGGGATCAAACCCTGGTTTCCTGCATTGCAAATGGATTCTTTACTGACTGAACCATGAGGGAGAAGAAGAGGTGTGTGTAAATAAGTGTATGTGTGTAAATGTGTGTGTGTAAATAAGTGTATGTGTGTATAAGTTAGTGTATGTGTGTGTAAATTAGTGTATGTGTTTAGTGTGTGTGTGTGTTCATGTTTTGGTCCTCTACCCAAAAGTTTACAAATGTCAAGAAAATTTGGAGTTCCTCTTTTCTGGATCTTCTCATTTGTCTCCATCTTCATCAAAGCTTTGTTAAAGCTAAAGTTTTCTTTAATTCCAAAACATTATATCCCTCTGATTTTGATGTAACTCTTTTTATAATAACTATCAACCAATTGGAGTTAATTGGTTAGATAAAACTTCAAATTCTTAAGGTTACCAAAATAGAACTCACATGTGCTTAAAAATCAGTATATGCAACTCTCCATTAAAGAGGGAAAAGTGCAGATATATTGTGGCTTAAAATCAAGTTTAACCTGCAGTATTTTCACATGTTTTGAAGCTTTCCTGTATCTGAGGAATAGAACTAACACTCTTTGTGGAATATTTGTGTGCCGTGGTGTGCTTAGTTGCTTCAGTCATGTCCAAATCTTTGTGACCCCGAGGGCTATAGCCCACCAGGCTCTTCTGTCCATAGGTCTTCTCCAGGCAAGAATACTAGAGTGGGTTGCCATGGCCTTCTCCAGGGGATCTTCTCAACCCAGGGATCAAAGCCAGGTCTCCCACACTGTGGGCAGATTCTTTACAAACTGAGCCACCAGGGAAGCCCAGAAAGTTTACAGCTTTACGTTTAAATTTCAACTTAAAATTTTGCCTGATAGAATTGCCATAATTAATAACTATAAAACTACTCAGGGTAAATATTGAAAGATATATAACATCTGCATTTCTTCCTTTCAGTAAGCTCTTTTCCAGTTGAATATTTCTTCATTAACATATTTTTTGTTGCATACTCACTATAGTTAGGCCGGGCTTCCCAGGTAGTAAAAACTCACCTGTCAATGCAAGAGACATAAGAGATGTGGGTTCAGTCCCTGGGTTGGGAAGATTCCCTGGAGGAGGGCATGGCTACCCACTCCAGTATTCTTGCCTGGAGAATCCCATGGACAGAGGAGCCCAGTGGGCTATAGTCCGTGGGGTTGCAGAGTCAGACATGACTGAAGTGACTCAGCACACACACATAGTTAGGACACTGTGCTAGACGCTGGGACTCTGCAGTGAGAAGGCAGATGCTCCTGCCTTGTAAACACTTAAAAATAGAGTGTAGACCTATGGACAACAGGGGGCGGAGAGGAGGGAGAGGCTGAGATTCGTGGAGAGAGCAACATGGCAATTTGCAACACCATATGTAAAAGAGATAGCCAATGGGAATTTGCTGTATGACTCAGGGAACTCAAATGGGCTCTGTGACAGTCTAGAAGTGTGGGAGATGGGTGTACCTATGGCTGATTCTTATTGATATATATCAGAAAACCACAAAATTCTGTAAAGCAATTATCCTTCAATGAAAAATAAACTATGTGAGGTATTATGAAGGAAACAACAGAGATGCAGAGCTGTACATCTCTACATCTTTCCCCTGATGTGGAATGAGCAGGGAAATCTTCACAAAGAAGCTAATCAGTGAATTGAACAACTTTGAATAATGACTGATAAAAACATGGATGAAGTGGATGGTTTCAACAGACTGTCCAAGACAAGAGTAGATTCATTTCAGGTTGTTTGTGGCCACATGGGATCTGGTTTCCTTTCGTTCCGTCTTAGAAGAGTTCCTATGTGTGGCTGCGGAAGGGAAGCGACTGCTTCTCGCTGCGGCTGAGCTGCATTACCTGCTGGAGCGCTGGTGCGTCTGCCCTCCGAGAGAGCTGCCCCTGGGGACTGGGGGTCCAAAAGGGCCAGGGCGACTTCTGAGGAGCCACCTGGTCCCTGAATACCAGGATTGTCAACTGGGACAAGCCCAGACCAGCTTGTTCCAGGTATTTGGATTCTGCATTTCAGCATTTGAAAATTCTTCTTCAACTTGGGGTTTATTACCTGTTGAATTAGGAAGAGGCCACAATTCAATGGGGGATTCATACAGGGCCCCCATACTATACTACTTCAGCTGAGAGACTTGACGATTCTAGGAGTACACTTAAAGCTTTGTAATCAACATCCATTTCACTTGAAAAAAATTTTTAAATGTATTTCAGAATCATGATCATCTCCTTGTTTAAAATCTTGGCCCCAGCCCCATCACTGTTGACATGGAAAATAATTTGAGAAGCTTTTCCGCTTTGACCCTACGAGAATATTAGCTTGTTGAGAGCAGAGACCCTGCTTATGTTGTTAAAGGTTAAATAGTCAGTGCGTATAGAACACTAAGACTCAACAAACATTACGTTAAGGAATGAACTCAGTGCGTTGGCCTCCTACAGTGGTACCAAGCCCACAGGTCCTTTCTGTTGATAATGTTGTCAGTCACAGGAAAATTCCCCGAGTGAGAGTCTCTGGAGTGTTTTACAAAGGGAATCCTAGATACTTCACAGAATGCTTTCTGATCGTGTTTACTGTATGGTTTCCCTGAAAACTGTGTCCAGATTTTCTCTGAACTATAAGCTGGAGGTCTCTCTTCATTCACTGTCCCCCAAGAAATGTGCCTTTTGTCTCTTTTGTTGAGGTTCCGAGAGAAACTTTTTCCATAGAAAAGTTTTCAAAAATTTTTGGTAGTCAAAAGCTATTTCTGGCTGAACAACTAGAAGAAATTGCCCTTCTGATGGTGAGTCAATAAAGTTATCATCATCTCTTTTATTCCCTGAGATTTTAATGTAAGGGCTTGAGAGCCGTAATTCATGTCATTCGTAGACAGCCCTAGACTACTGCGATTCTCTCTTGTTTTGCCTGCTGCAATCTAACCTCTATTTTGCCTTCATTTTTGAAGGAGAGTTTCACTGAATACAGAATTGTGTGTTGATACGTACTTTTTTTTTCCTTTGGCAATTTAAAGATGTTATTCCATTGTCTTGTTTCTGTCGAGAAATTAGATGTCATCCCTCTCATGGTTTCCCTGAATGTAATGTGTATTTTTCTCTGATTACTTTATGACTTTTCTACGTTCATTTGAATGTGATAAACCTTTGTTTGGTGTTCTTTCTTTTTAAAAAATGTATCCTGTTGATGGTTTTGAGTTTCTTGGGTTCATGAGTTGTTCTTTTTCATCAAATTTGGAAAATTTTTGCTATTATTTCTTTATGTACATTTTTTGCTTCAACTAGTTTTCTTCCCTCTTTTGGGACTCTCATTAAACATAAATTGGACCTGATTTTGTCCCTCAAGTTAATATTTATAATATTTTTTTCTCTTTATGTCTTAATTTGATTAATTTCTATCGACCTATCTTGGAGTTAACAATATTTTTCCTGAAATGTCCATAAACTGTTAAACCCACCCCTCAAATTTTAAAATTTACGATGTGGTGTTTTACATTGCTAGAATTTTCTTTTGATTGTTTTTATAGCTTTCATTTACTGAGAGTTCCTAGATGTTCACTTGTTATATTCATTTTTTCATTTAAAATTATGACCAGGTATATATGATATCTGTTTAAAAGTTCTTGTCCCCTAATTCCAATGGCTCTTCCATTTCTGGCATGTTTCAGTGATCTTTTTCTTACTGGCTGTGTGTCACATTTTTCCTGACTTTTCCCCATATATGGTAATTTTTATTGTGTGCTGGATATTGTGGATGCCAAATTGTTGAAATCCAGGGTTTTTGTTGTCTTCTTTTGGAAAATGTTGAGTTTTTTGTTGTTGTTCGCATGTGTGTTTTTTTTCTCGGAAGTTTTGATCCTGTCAAGGCATGTTCAAAGGGCTTGGTAGGATGAGACAAATGTCTACCTAAATGTGATCTTTCTAGGATCTCAATGGAATACCTGGGCTTACAGTCATCTGTCTCCACTCCAGTTGGTCAGAATTCCATGCTGTCCCAATAGTGTGTGACTTTTGTAATCTCCATTCAGCTTGTCAGTTCCTGGAGCTGTTTCCTGATGCTTCTGCATTTGCAGTTTAATATTTAACCAAAGGAACCTACACAAAAATTTCTGCTGCTTCTCTGCACAGCTTCCTTCTTTCTTGTATCGTTCCTTACCAATTCTAGCTGCCTCAGCAGCCCCCAAAGCTGATGTCTGTTTCCTTTCCTTGTAAGACTGCTGCTTTCTCTTTGGGCACCACTTTCCTGTCTCGATTTGAAAATTGCACAGGCAGGAAGCTGAGATGAACGGGGGAGCTCATGTCGCATATTTCCTTTCTCTCAAGATCACAGAACTATGTTATCTATTGCCCAATCCCCAAAAGTAGTTGCTTCATAAACTTGGTCTGGTTTTACAGCTGTTATGACAGGAGGTTAAGTCTTTTAGTCATTATTCTGCATGGCCAGAGCTGGAGGGCCTACTGGCTTCCTAATCTTGGTTTTCTCAGAGCTTAGAGCAGTGTTTTGAGCCAGGCGCTGGTGTTGGCTGAAGGAGTGCACAGTAATTTTGTTAAGTGACCTGGATAAGGGATTGTGGTGGACTACTGTACGGACCCCATGTCCCTGGCCTCCTGCTCTTGCTTTTCTATGCTGTATTGTATGGGGCTTCATTTTCTTCTCCTTCTGGTTATGAATTGGGGGTCCAGGGTTCATTTTTGTAAAAAAAAGACTTAAGTTCCCCATGAATGACTTTTTCTTCCCTGCTTTATGAAACTGACAACCACATTTGTGATGAAACCACTTTTAACCTTTCAGGATTCGCTTTGGGGGACTATGGGGGAAGCACAGGGAAAGGTCCAGTGTTTTTCAGTACTATCTTTGTAGCTTCCTTCTTCGTTTACCAACGCCACGGAACACTGCTTAGAGCATCTTTCTGATGCAATCAGAGGCTACTTCTCTGTCTTCCTGAGTAATCTGAATGGTTATCCTGGTCCTTCTAGAGCGACTGTTGATTGCTTTACAGTCTTTCAAGTTGATGCTGAACTGTCAAATTCCTATTTAAGCCATTTCCTGGGAGTGACTGTGCAGGAAGTTAGAAGATTGCATCAGGTCAGACATGTAAACCTTGGAAGAAAGAAGGGCTCTGAAAGCTGAGTTCTAGTGCTTATGAGATGTGCAGCAATTGTCAGTTTTCTTAAGCTCTCTAAGCCTCAGTTTCTTCGGGTGTAAAATGGGAATATGAATACCTATCTTCTAGGTAGTGTTAAATGAATTAACAAGAGTAAATCACCTCTGTCATGCTTGCCTCAGGGGAGGTTCTTACTGATGGTAGATACCCTTTCCCTCCCCTGCTCTTTCCTTCCTTCTTTCTTCTTTTGGACGCTTGGTAGAAGATGGTGGTGCCTCTGAAGTGCTAGTGCTCATGAATATATGGACAGGGAACCTATCTTTGGGGATTATGGGTATTTTTGCTGGGAGGTTCTTTGCTGTACACATATTTGCCACAGCATTTTTGCTAAAAATATTTTTGCTACATAACTAATTGATTGGAAGACAGCTTTGCCCTGAAAGATAAAATACCTGACTAACAGTGTGGTTTGACAGGTTGGTTTCAAATGGTTGGAATGAATAGTGTTTTTCTAAGTTAGCCTCGTTAATGATGGCTTTATCAAGCTGACAGAGCATGGAGGTTTGCCTCAAGAATTGGTTTCTTGTTTTGAAACACACTACATTGGAGTGAAACAGGTCAAGGGGTTTGAAGGCTCAGAGTTGAGCCCACCTTTCCCATGGAATGTCTATCAACAGACATAAGACAATACTCCAGGAATAAGCAATAGGCATTCACCAGGCAATACAGAGCTCAGTTACAAATATGCATCCCAGTATTTGGAAATCTCTCTTAATGAAGGAAGAAATTTTAGCCAAAAAGAAAAAATGTGACGCTGAACGAGATGAGTCAATAAGCCAAAAAAGGTATAATACGTGAACAAAGACTTGGAGGACAACTGTTTAGGACAAAATAAAATTGGTTCCTTGCACAGTATTGCCATGAGTCTGCAGAAATTTTAAATATATTTGAATATTTTATAGTTTGCAATAAAGTCTTTAATTTTTTATTCATTTTTCATGTTTTCATGTTTTATTATGTCATTTAAAATTTTATTCATTCATTTTCACATTCTGACATTTTAATGTTTAAATTTTTTTAAATTAATTTTTTATTGGAATATAGTTGTTTTACAATGTTGGGTTAGTTTCTACTATCAGTTCAGTTCAGTTCAGTTCAGTCTCTCAGTCGTGTCCAACTCTTTGCAACCCCATGAATCACCAGGCCTCCTTGTCCATCACTAACTCCCGGAGTTCACCCAAACTCATGTCCATCGAGTTGGCGATGCCATCCAGCCATTTCATCCTCTGTCATCCCCTTCTCCTCCTGCCCCCAATCCCTCCCAGCATCAGGGTCTTTTCCAATGAGTCAACTCTTCACATGAGGTGGCCAAAGTACTGGAGTTTCAGCTTTAGCATCAGTCCCTCCAATGATCACCCAGGACTGATCTCCTTTAGGATGGACTGGTTGGACCTCCTTGCAGTCCAAGGGACTCTCAAGAGTCTTCTCTAACACCACAGTTCAAAACCATCAATTCTTCGGCACTCAGCTTTCTTCACAGTCCAACTCTCACATCCTTAATGACCACTGGAAAAACCATAGCCTTGACTAGACGGATCTTTGTTGGCAAAGTACTGTACAACAAAATAAATCAGCTATATATATATCCTCTCCGTTTTGGACTTCCTTGCTATTCAGGTCACCACAGTGCACTAAGTAAGAGTTCCCCATGCTGTATAGTAGATTCTCATTGGTTATCTGTTTTATATATAGTATCAATAGAGACTATGTGGGTCTCCCCTGGTGATCCAGTGGCTGAGAGTCCTTGCTCCCAATGCAGGGGACCTGTCAGGGGAGTCACATGCTCCCATAATGTGTATGTGTCAATCTCTTCAATCTCCTAATTCTTTGCAACCCCCCCAACAAAGTCCTTTTGTAGATTTGAATTTTTTGAATTTTATATTGGAGCATAGTTGATTAACAGTGTTGTCCAAGTTTTAGGTGTACAGCAGAGTGATTCAGTTACACATACACATGTGTCTGCTCTTTTTCAAGTTCTTTTCCCATTTAGGTTATTACAGAGTACTGAGCAGCATTTCCTGTGCTATATAGTAAGTCCTTGTTGGTTATCTATTTTTAAATACAGCAGTGTGTTCATGTCAATTCCTAACTCTCAATCTACCTCTGACCCTTCCCCTTGTTAACCGTAAGTTCTTTAAGTATGTGAGTTTGTTTCTGTTTTGTAAATAAGTCATTATATCCTTTTAAAGTTCCTCTTTTTGTTACTTTATCTTTTATGGCAAATTGCCTTACAACCTGTTAGTAGTCATACGGTAAAAATGCTTGCAGCAAAGATGGCAATGGTAAAGATGCTCACGGTGAAAAGACCAGACAAGGTCTTGGAGACGTGAGAAGGTCCCAGTGCATTGGTCCTTACTCCTGTATTCCTGTCTGTATCACACCCACAAGCACTTACAGGGGTTTAATTTGGCCCCATAGACTTCCAGAGTGGGACATCTCTGGCCCTTTGCCCAGGGGCCATACCCTCTAGGGAGGCACTACAGGAGCTGGGAGCAGTGTACTGAGGTTGATCAGGCTCCATTGGGCCTGACAGTTTCCTCTCTAGGCCTGTTTGCTGCTCTATAAAATTGTTATTGTCCTCTGGACCCGAATCTCCTCCCCATGGCACTCTTGAGAGAAGAGATACATGCCAGTACCTTTTCTTATGGTTTCAAATTGTGTTTCCTAGTGCCAGGACACTAGAGAAAGGTCCCTGGTGCAGGAAGCAAACTCCAGTTGGTATCATTCCTAAAAAAAAATTGGGAATTTCCCAGGTGATTCAGTGGTGAAGGTTCTGCACTCTCAGTACTAGGGGCCTGGATCCATCCCTGCTCAGGGAACTAGATCCCACGTGCCATAACGAAGACCCAGCACAGCCAAATATGTAAAGATTTGTTTTTTTTTTTTTAATGGCAAGAAGGGCCAAGAAGTGTTCTGGATCCATGCCATGGTGCAAGAGAAATGTTTCCTGTCTGAAAGCATGGAATGGAGTGCTAGGGATTGGTGGGGTGGTTGTGACCAGCCATGCCAGAAGAGTCCAAGGTGCAGCCCATTTGCTTTTGGCTCAGGGACAGCTGGCAGCTGGCCAGTGCTCAGTTATCTTATTCTTTGCCCCTGCAGGTCCTAGTAATTGGCAGTACTTGCTGGATGAGTCATGCTTGCTATCAATCAGTAATTGTGTTGTGTAGTCATCAGTCCAAATGTTAACTAAATCAAACACACTGAATCAGCCTCTGTGGTTGGATCCCTCTTCTTGGTTCTCTGTCTTCACACCCTGTTTGTTTCCTTTCTGTGATGACTTATCAGGATGTATTGTCATTATTTTATTTCTTTATGGTTCCCCCCTTCATAATTTCAATTCAGTAGCTTGGAAGGTTGGTGAGCTCAATAGCCATGTCAATTTCACTCACAGCTCCCAACAGGAGCCTGATACATTGAGGGTGCTTATTAAACATCAGTTGAAAGAATGAATAACCTAATCTGTAGCTCATCATTTACTCTACCCCATTTCATTATAATTTCTATAACTTGGTTTTGCTTCCTTAAAGGCAGAAGAGAAGAAATAGAGCATAATCTCTAGGTTATGACAGAAGGGCGACTGTCGTTTACTGAGCTCTGACCAGAGGCCATGCACTTTGATGGGCAAAGTCTCATATTATCTTCATGAGGGCACCTAAGGCAGGCACTGCCCTCCTCCTCATTTTGCAAATGAGGAAAGCCAGGCTCAGCTAGACTAACTCAGCTGTCTGAGGTCTCATAGCTGGAGCATGGTGGAACTGAGAATGCAACACAGGTCCGTCCAGCTTCAGGGTCCTGCTCTTTGCTTCCTATGTCAGTGTTTCAAAAATTTTGGTTCACTATTGCAAAGTAGAAATAGAGACACAGATGTAAAGAACAGGCATATAGACACCAGCTGGGGGAAAAAGGGAGTGGGATGAGTTAGGAGATTGGGATGGACATATATACACTACTAAGTATAAAACAGGTGACTAATGAGAACCAACTGTGCGGCACAGGGGACTCTACTCTGTGCGGCACAGGGGACGCCCAGTGCTCTGTGGCGTCCTGAGTGGGAAGGGAGTCCAAAAAGAGAGGGTTTTGTATATGTATAACTGATTCACTTTTCTGTATAGCAAAAACTAACACAACATTGTAAAGCAACTATACTCCAATAAAAAGAAATTTCTGCTTCAACTCTGGCTGCACGTTGGAATTACCTTGGAGTAAACAATACGTTTGATTGTCTTCCATTGTGTGTGTGCATGTGCTCAGTTATGTCCGACTCTTTGCAACTGTATGGACTGTAGCCCTCCAGGCTCCTCTGTTCATGGGATTATCCCAGCAACATGCTGGAGTGGGTTACCATTTCCTCCTCCAGGGGATCTTCTAGACCCAGGAATCGAACCCATGTCTCCTGTGGCTCCTGAACTGGCAGGTGGGTTCTTTACTGCTAGCACCACCTGGGAAACCTCACCTTCTATTATTCTGATTTAATTAGTCTGTGATATTGCCTGGACATCAGGTTTTTTTTTAAAAATCTAGCCCCATCTCCCACTTCTGCCAATGCATAGTCAAAATTGAGATCTATTGTCCTGAAAAGCAAGAGATAAACATAGAGCCAGTCAAGCAGTTTTGCTTGGGGACAGAACTTCCTGGGAAAGGCTTTAATGATAGTGCATCATGGTCCCCTGGGATAAATGCACAACCTGGAGAGGAGAGGGCTCTGGGTAGGATTTCCCTTCAAAAGCAAGACCTGACTATACTCATCTGTATTATGATGATGATGACAATTCTGGCTTGTTTAGCTGTGAACCTAGAATCTTAGGCTGGAAGTGAACTTAGAAACCCAAGCTGGTGAAAGGGCTGCCAGACCCAATGGAAAGTCCAGGGGTGGGTGGTAGTGGTGGCACGGGGAGCAGAGGGGCAAGAAGAGGGCTGTCAAGATGGCACACCACTCACTGACCCTGGAGTGTATGTCTCAGTTCCAGCCACCTTTCCATTTCCTGCCCTGGACGAGTGAAAAGTCCCCATTTGCCAAGTGTAACGTACTCAAAATATATGGTACATGGGGAATTTTGCTTTCTTTTGGAGAAACCCTCTTCTCTCCCCCAATACACTGAAAAGGGAAGCTCACTTGAAAGTCAAGCATTATGAGCATAGAATTATTGAGACTTGTTTCTAAATTACAAATGGAAGGGGCTTTAGCTCACTTGATCCTTCTCTGTTCACGATTCTTGGGCCTCCCTAGTGGCGTAGACAGTAAAGAATCCCCCTGCATTGCACGGTTTGATCCCTGGGTTGGGAAGATCCCCTGGAGGAGGGCATGGCAACCCACACCAGTACTCTTGTCTGGACAGAGGAGCCTGGTGGGTTACAGTACATGGGATCACAAAGAGTCAGACACGACTGAAGCGACAAAGCAGGCACTCACTCATGATTCTCACAGGAGGACACTGAGATCCATAGAAATAACGTGGTCTGCCCAAGATGGCAGAATTTGCCGGCTGGCAAACCGGGCCTGGAACAAAGTTCCTTGACTCTAATCCACTGCGTTTTCTACAATTCCACCCTGAAGCATTGTTACTATTGTCACTATCATTGTTATTATTTGACAGTTCCACCCTGAAGCATTATTATTATTGTCACTATCTGGAGCAGCCGTAAAGAGAGACTCCACACCCAAGGTAAGAGAAACCCAAGTAAGATGGTAGGTGTTGCAAGAGGGCATCAGAGGGCAGACACACTGAAACCATATCACACTAGGACCACTAGGACCACAGCCTTGTCTAACTCAGTGAAACCAAGCCATGCTTGCGGGGCAACCCAAGACAGGGAGGTCATGGTGGAGAGGGCTGACAGATGTGATCCACTGGAGAAGGGAATCCACTTCAGTATTCTTGCCTTGAGAACCTCATGAACAGTATGAAAAGGCAAAATGATAGGATACCAAGAGAGAAACTCCTCAGGTTATTAGGTGCCCAATATGCTACTAGAGATCAGTGGAGAAATAACTCCAAAAAGAATGAAGGGATGGAGCCAAAGCAAAACAATACCCAGTTGTGCATGTGACTGGTGACAGAAGCACGATCCAATGCTACAAAGAGCAATATTGCATAGGAACCTGGAATGTCAGGTCCATGAATCAAGGCAAATTGGAAGTGGTCAAACAAAAGATGGCAAGGGTGAACATTGACAGTATAGGAATTAGCAAACTAAAATGGACTGGAATGGGTGAATTTAACTCAGATGACCATTATATCTACTACTGCGGGCAGGAATCCCTCAGAAGAAATGGAGTAGCCATCATGGTCTACAAGAGTCCGAAATGCAGTACTTGGATGCAATTTCAAAAACGACAGAATGATCTCTGTTCGTTTCCAAGGCAAACCATCCAATATCACAGTTATCCAAGTCTATGCCCCAACCAGTAATGCTGAAGAAGCTGAAGTTGAACGGTTTTATGAAGACCTACAAGACCTTTTAGAACTAACACCCAAAAAGATGTCCTTTTCATTATAGGGGACTGGAATGCTAAAGTAGGAAGTCAAGAAACACCTGGAGTAACAGGCAAATTTGGCCTTGGAATGTGGAATGAAGCAGGGCAAAGGCTAATAGAGTTTTGCCAAGAAAATGCACTGGTCATAGCAATCACTCTCTTCCAGCAACACAAGAGAAGACTCTACACATGGATATCACCAGATGGTCAACACCAAAATCAAATTGATTATATTCTATGCAGCCAAAGATGGAGAAGCTCTATACAGTTAGCAGAAACAAGACCAGGAGCTGACTGTGGCTCAGATCATGAACTCCTTATTACCAAATTCAGACTTAAATTGAAGAAAGTGGGGAAAACCGCTAGACCATTCAGGTATGACCTAACTCAAATCCCTTATGATTATACAGTGGAAATGAGAAATAGATTTAAGGGCCTAGATCTGATAGATAGAGTGCCTGATGAACTATGGAATGAGGTTCGTGACATTGTACGAGAGACAGGGATCAAGACCATCCCCATGGAAAAGAAATGCAAAAAAGCAAAATGGCTGTCTGGGGAGGCCTTACAAATAGCTGCGAAAAGAAGAGAGGCAAAAAGCAAAGGAGAAAAGGAAAGATATAAGCATCTGAATGCAGAGTTCCAGAGAATAGCAAGAGATAAGAAAGCCTTCTTCAGCGATCAATGCAAAAAAATAGAGGAAAAGAACAGAATGGGAAAGACTAGAGATCTCTTCAAGAAAATTAGAGATACCAAGGGAACATTTCATGCAAAGATGGGCTCGGTAAAGGACAGAAATGGTGTGGACGTAACAGAAACAGAAGATATTAAGAAGAGGTGGCAAGAATACATGGAAGAACGGTACAAAAAAGATCTTCATGACCCAGATAATCATGATGATGTGATCACTTCTCTAGAGCCAGACATCTTGGAATGTGAAATCAAGTGGGCCTTAGAAAGCATCACTACGAACAAAGCTAGTGGAGGTGATGGAATTCCAGTGGAGCTGTTTCAAATCCTGAAAGATGATGCTGTGAAAGTGCTGCACTCAATATGCCAGCAAATTTGGAAAACTCATCAGTGGCCATGGGACTGGAAAATGTCAATTTTCATTCCAATCCCAAAGAAAGGCAATGCCAAAGAATGCTCACACTACTGCACAGTTGGACTAATCTCATATGCTAGTAAAGTGATGCTCAAAATTCTCCAAGCCAGGCTTCAGCAATACGTGAACCGTGAACTCCCTGATGTTCAGGCTGGTTTTAGAAAAGGCAGAGGAACCAGAGATCAAATTGCCAACATCTGCTGGATCATGGAAAAAGCAAGAGAGTTTCAGAAAAACATCTATTTCTGCCTTATTGACTATGCCAAAGCCTTTGACTGTGTGGATCACAATAAACTGTGGAAAATTCTGAAAGAGATGGGAATACCAGACCACCTAACTTGCCTCTTGAGAAACCTGTATGCAGGTCAGGAAGCAACAGTTAGAACTGGACATGGAACCACAGACTGGTTCCAAATAGGAAAAAGAGTCCGTCAAGGCTGTATATTGTCATCCTGCTTATTTAACTTATATGCAGAGTACATCATGGGAAACGCTGGGCTGGAAGAAACACAAGCTGGAATCAAGATTGCTGGGAGAAACATCAATAACCTCAGATATGCAGATGACACCACCCTTATGGCAGAAAGTGAAGAGGAGCTAAAAAGCCTCTTGATAAAAGTGAAAGAGTAGAGTGAAAAAGTTGGCTTAAAGCTCAACATTCAGAAAATGAAGATCATGGCATCCGGTCCCATCACTTCATGGGAAATAGATGGAGAAACAGTGGAAACAGTGTCAGACTTTATATTTTTGGCTCCAAAATCACTGTAGATGGTGACTGCAGCCATGGAATTAGAAGACGGTTACTCCTTGGAAGAAAAGTTATGACTAACCTAGACAGTATTTTCAAAAGCAGAGACATTACTTTGCCAACTAAGGTCTGTCTAGTCAAGGCTATGGTTTTTCCTTTGGTCATGTATGGATGTGAGAGTGTGAAGAAGGCTGAGCGCTGAATGTGGTGTTGGAGAAGACTCTTGAGAGTCCCTTGGACTGCAAGGAGATCCAACCAGTCCATTCTGAAGGAGATCAGCCCCGGGATTTCTTTGGAAGGAATGATGCTAAAGCTGAAACTCCAGTACTTTGGCCACCTCATGTGAAGAGTTGACTCATTGGAAAGACTCTGATGCTGGGAGGTATTGGGGGCAGGCAGAGAAGGGGGACGACCGAGGATGAGATGGCTGGATGGCATCATGGACTCGATGGATGTGAGTCTGAGAGAACTCCAAGAGATGGTGATGAACAGGGAGGCCTGGTGTGCTGCGATTCATGGGGTCGCAAAGAGTCGGACACGACTGAGTGACTTCACTGAACTGATCATTGTTATTTTTATTTTGGTGTGTATGGGGGAATGGGTAGAAGCAATATAAACAGGGAAGGCAGTCAAAGTATATAATGCTTGCTTAGTTTTGCTCTTTGTTCTGAAGTTCCTAGGGATTAGAGTCTTTTGAGAACAAAAATTGTGTTTGGGGAGCAGGATTTGGTTCTCCAGTATTTTTCATCTGGAGACCTTGGTATTATGACTTTTGTGGACATTTGAATTTTAATACATTTAAGGCAAATATTTCATTTTTTTCCATAAGTATAAAAATGGTTTATCATTATCACTCCCAGCAGTTGAAAGTGAAATTTGCTCAGTTGTGTCCAACTCTGTGACCACATGGACTCATGAGTCCATCGGATTCTCCAGGCAAGATACTGGAGTGGGTTGCCATGCCCTCCTCCAATGGATCTTCCTAACCCAGGGATCGAACCCAGGTCTTCCACAGAGCAGGCAAATTCTTTTACCATCTGAACCACCAAGGAGAGGGAAATTTTTAGACTGAGTTTTTGGAGGAGATTTTATCGTCTTCTCCCTCAATCCATGTTTCATTTTACCTACAACCACTAGCTGGAAACAAATGAAATTTCAATGTGACCATTTTTTGACCCACAGAAATGGCAGTTTAATATGGTCCAACCTAATATTGGCTGAGCATCAGTGGTGACTCCAGATACTGCTCTGGAAATGGGAAGAGATGAATGAGTTTAACCCCTTCAATTCTGGCTCATTGCTGTTGTCATGAGTGACAGAATGTGTGGTTTCAAAGATCTGGGTCCAAATTCTGGCTCTGTCAAATACTAATATGACTTTCTCTGGCCTTGCTTTCTCCTTTTTTTAGGGATGTTTAGTGTGAACTTAAGCCACTTAACTACAGAATCCCCTAATTCATGAAAGGAACTCATCATATTCTGTGCTCCTCTTCCTTTCCTCCGTCTGACCAGAGTGGTACAATCTGTTGGGCTTCACAATCAATTTGTCATAAGGTTTATTATAACCTGTTAAAAATCAGTTGCCATTTTGGATTCAAATACATGGAAAACTAGATGCATTTTAAAACGTCAAAAGATTATGTTTAGACCTTAATCTAGAAAGAAAAATAAATGCACAGATGGACAAAAGAATTGGTCTAATTATTAAAATTCTGTGGCTTTCAATGCCAGTTTATTAAGTTACATCTATTAAATATTTTAACATGTACAACATATCATTCACAGTGATTGAATACATACAGTAGTGCTAGAAGACATGGGATTAGTTAAGAACATATCCAACAGCATACAATATGCAGTTTACCTTGGGTTTGTGATGTTTTAACATAAAACATAAAATCAATAAAAGCACATGGGGCTTATCATTAAAACCAAATAAACACCTACATTTGTTTAATCTTTTCACCCCTGAAACAAAAGGGGGAGATTACATATTTCCTGACTTTACAAATAAAGTCATCTGATGAAGTTCAGCTTCTTTAATTACTCAACATCGTTGGTCTCCCTCCACCTGAACTCATATGACACAAGAGTGGGACTCGCCTGTCTTTGTTGTCTCGATTCTTCAGCATCTAGGTAAGCACTGTCATGTAATAGATGTGCAAGAAAGTAAGTGAGCCATGGATGACATGGAAAGATTACTAGTCTGGGTGTCAGGAAATATGCCTTCTAGCCTCACACTGCCTGGCATTGGGCCATTCACACCACCTTTCTGAGTCTGGGTTCCTTCACCCTTAAAATGATATAACTTGGAGCAAGTAAACTCTACATTTCTCTAAAATTCCATGACATGCTCTATTGGTCACAATCTCAGTCACTTGTGTTGGACAGTCTCTGAGAAAGTAGGAAATGGCAACCACTTCTAGGCTGCTGCTGATGCTAAGTCGCTTCAGTTGCATCCGACTCTGTGTGACCCCATAGATGGCAGCCCATCAGGCTCTCCTGTCCCTGGGATTCTCCAGGCAAGAACACTGGAGTTGGTTGCCATTTCCTTCTCCAATGCATGAAAGTAAAAGTCAAAGTGAAGTCGTTCAGTCGTGTCCGACTCTTCATTACCCCATGGACTGCAGCCTACCAGGCTCCTCCGTCCATGGGATTTTCCAGGCAAGAGTAGTGGAGTGGGGTGCCATCACTTTACTTCTAGACTAGAAGCCCTGAAACATTGACAAGGCCTTCCAGGTTCTTAATAATCAAATAGAACATACATAAATCAATTTAGAAATGGCCACAAAGATTTGGAAAAGACCTCAGAAATCCTTTGACTCAATTCTTCTCAACTCAATGAAGGAATGGTTTCTACAAAAGCCTTAAGATGAGTCCTTCACTTGAATATCTTCTGGGACTAAACAATCACTCTCTGGGAACATTCGTTTCAGGGATAGAAAGTTCATTTGGATATCAAGGCAGAAATGGTGACCTTGTAACTTCAACTTCTTAGCCTTAGTTCTTTCTTATAGGGAAATAAGAAAGAAATCTCTTCCCCTTTCTACATCACCCCATTGATACTTGATATTTCTCACATCTTCCTCTAATTTCTCCTCCAGTTATTAAGAGGAATACTATTTAATAAGAGCAGAGGGTAATTGGCGAGCCTAGGATTATGATTCAGGAAGCTAGTATTCCAGCTCTAGATCTGCCATTAGCTCATTGTGTGGTCCTGAATAAGTTCTGAATGAGCTGGTAACGTACTTTTTCTTAAAATGGGATCATGGAAGAAGGGATGGCAGGGGGCAAATGTGTATCAGAGCTTGGAAAGTTGTAAATATGGTTGTCAGAGTGGGGCAGGGCATAAATGTGACTATTCTGACCCTCACTCTCTCACTGTTGGAGCAAAAACATTCAGGGGTTAACAGTCGACTGAATTCTTCCCAGGCCCAGCTGCCAACAGGATGCAGTAGCTCTTAATATCCAGGATAGTGGTGCATCCTTTAAAAAATTTCTTCTATAAACGGCAGAATCCTTCCAGGGCTCTGGTCCTGGGAGAGTGAGAAATCCTGAGGAAAGTGACTTCCGCACGTGTTTGCAAGGTGCAGTGTATAAACAGTCCTGACCTAAAGAATGAATCCCCAGTGTTACAATCATAAAAATACGACCAGGAAAGGACTTGGGAAGATCCCTTGCAAGAGAAACTTGGCAACAGACATGCCCTGTACAGTGAGTTAGTTGAACTTTTACAGTCCGGAGGGGTTACCAACAACCGTGGGGGTGGCATTTCCCCTGGGGTGGCGTAGCTTTGATTGAAATGGGGCCCCAGGCTCTGGCACGCCCTGTTACTGAACTGAACCAGACACTTGCCAGGATGTGACAGTGCGCCACTTCATGTCCTACTGTACCTTAGCCAAACAGTTCAGGAGGCTTAGTAGCTTAAGCAAGTTTGTTCTGCCAAATAGATCTAAACCAGGGTCAAAATGCTAGTGACCTCATGCATTTTGATCGTGGTTCCTGTACTGGCTGAGAAACACAGGCTTTTCAAAACATCTGAGTTATCCTTAAAGTTCTAATAGTGTCATTGGTGTTGATGGATTATCTTCTCTAGTCCAGGAGATAATAAAAACCTTTTTCTATATGTGGCTTAGCTAGTGGATTTTACCATAGAAAGTATCTTTGTTTTCTCCCTTTTTATTTATGGAGAACTGTCCTTGAATAGCTATTTAAAAAACCACTTAGGGTAAGCACAAGTCATTTTGTTAATGATTATCCTTCATCAAACCGTACCCATTTTCATAATGAGAAAATACCCACATGCCTAAAGCTAGCAAATTAATTAGCTAATACAACCAAAATAAATTAAAAGATCTACAGACAATGGGGGCGCTAAGCAGTTAGAATGAACACATCTGAAGAGAAAATACTTTATCTTTGTATCCCCAGGACAAGTAGGTACTCAGTAAATGTTTGTGAAATTGATTTGAGTTCAGCCTTCTCATAGACTTAGAACCAGTAAAACATTTTCTCCCTAAATTAACTATTTTCCAAAGCATGTAAGCATGTTCCTTTTCCCCTTCTAAATCTTTGAATGCACCCCATTTACTCCTTTTAGGGGACCATCACGAACTTAAGAAACATTCCCTCACCTCATTTTCACAACGAGTGTACTAATTTTTGTCATGGAAATGATGCCAAGGAAACAGAAGTTCTGACTTGAGTCCCACTAGCAATGTTTGGCCTACTTAAACAATAAAAAGAATATCAAAGAGGATTTAACAAATTCAGCATTAACACAGAAGTTAACATTTCATTTCAGCAATGAAAACTTGAGCAAAATACAATCTTCAATAATCAAGAGCCAAACAAATAAGTGGTGGGGATTTTTCCAAAGCCTCAAGTCTTTTAGGAGAGTAGGAAATTCCTATTTTTCAGATAAACTTCCAAATTCACCAGATTCCCTATGGAACAGAGGGAAGATTTGAAAGCCCTTGGTAAGGGGTTCTTTTCAGAGGAGGGGAAGGTAAGCAGGCCGCCCTGGGCACCCCTATGAAAATCCTTCTCCACATCCCAGGTTGCTCGGTGCTCACATGCAGGTGCAGACAGAGCATTTTATTTCCTTAACAGGATGTTAGTTCTGATCTAGAGCCAGGCTGGAGTCAATGATAAAAACATTCCTGAATTGCAAATAACTATTGTTCTAGGAGCTGGTGGAGAGAACATTCTCTTATCAAGCTGGTTTTGTAGTTACTGAGAAACCTTTCCTTTCTGCTTTAAGTAAAGGGTAATTCCTCTGACTGAAATGCCCTTTCCCTAGGCCATCTGCTGCCCGCCCACCTCCTTTGAGGGCTCAAGCTTCACTTCCCTTGTAAAGAAACTTTTGAACCAGGTGGAAGGGACCACGCCCTGCTCTTTGCTCATGCTGAGCCCTTTGCTGACTGGAGAAACTGAGGCCTTCAGAGCCTTAACCTCCCAACTAAGAAATTAGAAATTAATTTTTATTTACTTCTAGCTCAACAAGCGTTGGTCAAGTACTGCTCCACTAGCCATCGTGTTCAGGAAGCCCATCATACACGTCTCTGCCTCTGCGGTAACGAGGAAGAGTGGAGTGAAGTGAAAGCTGCTCAGTCGTGTCCGACTCTTTGTGACCCCGTGGAATAGTCCATGGAATTCTCCAGGCTAGAACACTGGAGTGAGTAGCCGTTCCGTTCTCCAAGGGATCTTACCAACCCAGGGATCGAACCCAGGTCTCCTGCATTGCAGGTGGATTCTTTATCAGCTTAGCCACCAGGGAAGCCCAAGTAAGAGTGATGTCATTGCCAGGTTTGCCTGCAGACCCATCTGTGAGGTCTCTCACAATAGGGGATCTCTATAACAAAGGCCAAGGTGCTGGAGACCACTCCCCAAGTCACACTGACACACTCGCGGGCTTCACAGAATGCTCAAAGCTAACATGTTTCATCCCCATGAGCTCATTTGATCCTGGGAAACAAACTGACAGATTCCTCCTTTACAGACAAATCAAGAGAGGTTAAGAGAACAAGAATGTCCTCCAACCTTCGACATATGGGTACAGGAAAATCATACAGATTTGAGGATCATGGAGGATATGAATTCATAGAAGCATAGGAAGGACCTTCTCAGTGCTCTGCCTCTTCTTCAGGAAAGACGCCTTGGCTGGGCTGATGAGCCAATTCCACATTTAAATCCCTTTGAATATTTTCAAAGTACCCATATAACACTCTGCATATAAAGTGAGTCAAACCTCAAAGCAGATCTCGGTTAACATCTCCAGATTTGGTGACTGGCATTTTCCCTCCAGGGAATAAGTCCATCATCTCTTGGGATCAATCAACTTTGTTATATGGTTGGTCTGTTTGCTAGAACTCTTTCTTGAGTGGCCTAATCAGCTGGTTGTCTTACATAGTGAGGAGAGCTCCAGAAATCTTAACTTTAACACTATCCGGTGATATTTGTTAGGAGTTGGAATTAGACCTTGAAATACGTTGAGTGCTATTTGACCAGGGGCCAGGTATTCATATACATTTTTGGGTGGACTCTGTCTCGTTCTTCATAGCGTGTTTTGTTTTAGCACACACGTAAAAGGTACTCAAGAACACTGTGCTGAATGGGTGCCGCTGTATTTTTAATATGCATGTGGAGCTCACAGTTGCTTGTTTTGACGCATGTGTACATAATAAAGAGAAAGGTAGTTTTTCTCATTTGGCATACATGGCAGGAAAATGAATTCCTTTTCTTGAAGAACATTTATAAGAAATATCAGTTCTTCTTTTTTTTTCGGTAAGGCATTAAAGTATGTGTTTGGGGGAACTGATGAAGGATTTTGCCTCTGAAGTGTTTGGACTATTTCTGGGGCTTTGAATTTTGTTTAAGTTTCCTGAACTGAAGCAAATGCTGCATAATAAAACTGAACAGTACCTAGGCCCTCTTCTTGACAAATGCACAGGAGCCAGGCATGGGAATGTTCCGTTCATTTGGTGATCAGTGTTTCAATGTTTAGAAGCTCACCGTTCTTCCAGGCAGCTCTGATCATAGGTCTGCTCTCTTCTGCCTTTTTCTGATTAGTATTCTCATCACTCAGGTACATAAAGTATGAATTTTTGGCCCCTAAATTTCTTAACCGCTGTCTTTATCAATGCTGTGACAAAGCCTCCTGGTTATAATTACGAGTGAGGAAAATTAGGACCTAAGAAGCAGAGGACCTCCATACAATGATGTCTGTCTTACCACTATAGCAAGAAGGCTCCGAAGAAGGTTTTATCTTCTTTTGTGTAATCCACCAAAGAGATATCGCTGACATTCACCATCAGCTTGTCCCCTTCATTCAAAGAGAACATGGCCCCTAGGTAGATGGGCTGGAACCAATTGCTGCCTATTTCGCACACTGACTTGGTCCCCATTAGGAGCTGGGTTGGTTCGGGGTAGCTGTCTGTTACTTTGGTGATGACCACGATGATGGAGTCTGGCTTGTTTGGTTGCCTCCCTTGGCTGATTTCACCACACTCAGATGTGGTCCCTCGGAAGGTCACCTGGGAGTAAACAAAGTAGTCTCCCGACTCTGGGATCACCAGGAATTTGTTGGTGTAATTCATCCGGTTCTTGGTGAAGGCCAAGCCAAGTTCATGTTCCCAGTGTAGAGCTGGGAACTGATTTTTCAAGGGCTGCATGGGAGTCTGTCTCACAACTGCAAAGACAAGAGGGTGGTTTCATTGCTTGTGTCAGAACTTAAGGAATTTGCTAAGAAGAATCTTATATCATTTTCAAAGAGTAAAGAAATTGGATAAAACCAGCGCTAACAGTCTCCTTGAGAGGGAATGAGTAGAGGATGTGTGAATGGACGTACACTTCTGTTCAGAGAGTAGCATCTTAGGCAGGTGACCTCAAGAAAATCATTTTGCCTCTCTGGACTTGAATTTTCCTGTTTGATAAATTTGAATTTTTTCTGAGCCCTCTGGTCTTGGAAACCAAAGACAGTTAAAAAAATCTCCTACTCTCCTTTCTCCAGGCACCTGAAATTTTGTCCACCTTCAACTTGATCCTCAACCTGAGCCAGCCTCCTGAAAATACACTGGCCTCAGGATAAAGCGTTCACAGAGTTGATCAAGCCAAACTTCCATCCCACTTCCCCATACGTGGTTCTTTTTAGCTGTATGTACTCCCTTCTATAAAAGGAAAACCCTTCAGCCTATCTCTTGAGAAACTTGCAGAGTTTATGGTCCAAGGTCCTTCAGATTGCAAGTCTCTTCCCTCTCCGACCTCCCCACTTTGCAATAATCCTTTTGCATAAAGTATTTATTAAAGAGGATTTTTTTAATGTACTTTTCCTTAAAAACAACAAAAAAGAACATTAAAAAAATGAAAAGGAGATAATACCAGTGGAAATGATTAAGAGATAATGCATGATAGGAACATCCTCTAAACTACATTCACTTTTACTAGCCTTTTGGCTTCAGAAATGCTCTGCTACTGAGAGAGATGTCAGAGAGAGTCATGTTCCCTATCACTCCCTTCCAATGTCTATTCCAAAGCCACGTGAAACACAGGCAATAATTAATAAAAAATTAGCATGCAGAACACCAAAGATCCAGAAGATTTTGCAGTGCTTCTCCCACATCAGAAGGGCCAAAATGTAAGCCAAAATACCACAGACTTGAGGAGTGAAAGAGACCGGGACTCTGGGCCACCGAGGCCCTGTTCTAATCCTGACTAATCCATGGAGGCTCTTCTGTCTGAAACTCAGTCTCCTGTCTGTGAACTGGAGACAAAGCTCTCCCATAGTCTTGTTCTAAAGAGCAGATGAATGGAAGAGACGTGGACATTTTTATCGTGATGGCTGGATACAGTGTTACTTCTATATATATTTATTCTCTTTCCCCAAATATGCTAACATCTTTCATTTTTGACATTAAAAATAAACCCTTTTCATTTTATATATACTTTATATGTTTTTATGTTTGCATTATTTAAAATGGTGGCTCAGACAGTAAAGTATCTGCCTGCAATTTAGAAGACCTGGGTTTGATCCCTGGGTCAGGAGGATGCCCTGGAGAAGGGAATGGCTACCCACTACAGCTTTCTTGCCTGGAGAATCCTATGGACAGAGGAGCCTAGAGGGCTACAGTCCATGGGCTTGCAAGTTGGACACAGCTAAGCGACTACAATTTTCATTTTCACATACATTATGTAGAACATATGAATGAATGCTTTTTATGAGGCTTTGTCGATAGAGAAAATGAATAGAATCAAACCATTGATTGCAAATAAGATAACCTGCAATAAAACTGGTACTTTTCAGAAAAAATAAAAACATTTTAATTTCCTACAACTGCTTTTGAAATTCACAGCAATAACCATTATGTACTGTTGGCCACAGTTTGGGGATAGGTTATGATTAAAGAAGTGTTCAGCAAACTTCTCACTTGTTAAGTGACCAAAACCTGGTTCCCGGATTTTCTAAAGTGTCTTTCCCATTGCTGACTACATTGTGACTTCTTTTGCGATTATGACACATGTTTAGAATGTGTGTGGTCTTTCCTGATCCTTGCACTGAGCGGGCCCTGGCAACTCTGTTGCTTCTCTGCAAAATCTGTAAAAGCCACCATTTTTACCAGTCACCTCTGATAGTCTTTACTCCTTCTTTGTGGGTGATGCAACAGATTTTAAAAAGTCATCTCCAGGAACATCCCTGGCAGTCCAGTGGTTAAGACACCACGTTTCCACTTCAGGGGACACGGGTTCCATTCCTGGTCAGTGAATTAAGATCCCGTATGCCAAGTGCAGTCAAAAATTAGAAAAAAATAACAACAACAACTTAATTTCAGATGATTAGAAGCAAAAGCTTCTAATATATTTTCTAGACAAAGTCAGTTCTGTTAAATTGGTATGCGATTAGCTAGGTCAACACAGCAGCAAACAGGACTTTGAGTAGCGAGTATGTTGCAGTGGAAATAGTTGGAGTCAGTCTCAAATCTCAACTCTTCCTCATCCTGTGACTTGGGAAGGTGAATTTAGTTGTCTGAGCCTCCATTTCCCCATCTTATTGGGCTGATATGCAGCTTGAAAGAGATTGTGAATGTAAAATGTCTACCATAGTGTTTAGTTTTTGAAAGTGTTAGTTGCTCAGTTGTGTCTGACTCTCTGAGACCCCATGGACTGTAGCTCACCCGGCTCCTCTGTTCATGGAATTCTGCACACAAGAATACTAGAGTGGGTTGCCATTCACTTCTCCAGGGAGTCTTCCTGACCCAGGGATCGAACCCGGGTCTCCTGCATTGCAGGCAGATTTGTTACCACCTGAACCACTAGGGAAAATAGCAGTGCTTGAGACATATTAAAAGCTCAGTAAACGTGGGATAGATTCCTGTTCCAATTTCCATTCCCCACATTCAGTAGGAAAAGGAGTGGCATCTCCATACTTGGTTTCTAGGATTTTCCTGCCAAGCCTGTTCAGTATCTCCCATTTTCATAGGTAAGTGGTGAGTGATAGCAACTGACATCTCCCTGGCCCTCATCCTCACTTAGGACCACAGTTCCCACTTGGTCAAACATTAAGGCAAATGTGGGCCACAGGGATATCCCTGTGTGGGTTGCAGACTTTTTTATAGGTCAGAAGAATATGCTTCTTTTAACGCTCTAGTATTTCAGTAGGTTTTTAATACATCCTTCTTCACTGTCTTGCTTTCGTCTCTGGAGTCTTAGAAGTATGTGTGACTCCAGACACAAGGTGTCAGGAATGTCAACACTAAACTTGGGAATCTGACTAACTGGTGATGCTAAGAGATTGCTCTTAATCTTTTCACAAATGAAAATTCTTTAGCAATACTTAGCTGAATGTAAATGTCCAATAACTTCATCTTGAATAGAGCACAGATGAACTCAATAAATTGGCAACTCAGGGAAGCATTCATCTTTGACTAGATTTATAATTATATGACTCTCTGAATCTGGAGGAAAGTCATTTCTGAATGACCAATTGTGAGAGTGAAGGGGGAAATGATAGAGAAGGAGGAGAGCTGATAGAATCTGAAAGAAAATGCCCAAGAAACAAAGGGGCTTTGGACCCTTCAAGGGAGGGAGAAATCTGAAAACCTTTGACTGAGTCTTGTTACCAAGGGGTGTGGTTTCTGTTTTAAAACTACACACTTGAGTTTTGGCAAACACAGAAAGAAACCTTAGGTCCATGGCCCATAGCCTCTTCGAAAACACACTCAGAAGATATTACCTGTCAGGTGTGCCCTTGGTTTCTCCCTCTCAGCTCCAGGAGGTACGTCTGTAAGGAAAGGAGAAAAATGCTTGTATGAGTGGGAGAGTGACGACAGCATTTGGGGAGTTGCATGGTGCCTGCAACCGGAGAGAAGCATTCTTCTCCTCCAGCTTGGTTCAGGGATCCCCCCACCCAGGGGCAGGGCAGCCTCAGAAGAAATAATCTTGAACACAGATGAATCTTGACCCCGTGACTTTGGCCAAGTTATCCAGCCTGAGACTCTGTTTTCTCATACCCAAGATGGGCACATCAGTTGCTGCCATGGATGATGAGTGCTCAGCATGACTCCTGGCACGTGGTTGGTGTTCTGCAAAGCTCATCTTGCCTTTCCTTTGCTTCTGCCTGTTCTGTGGGAGCTGATTGGCCTTCTTCATTGTCCCTTCAACTGTATTCTCTGAGCCATCTGAATGTGCTAACAGAACTAGCTGTGGACTGCCCTGTAGCTACGTGACCTTGGCAAATCCCCTTCCCTCTTTGGACCTCTGTTCAGTTCTCAGAGATGATTATATTGGATAACTGTGTTCTAACTTTAGTAATAAAGATGACGTTATTGATGATAAAAAGAAAAATTACTGCATACATTTGATGTGCGAGGTACTGCAAAAATACCTTTCTAGGAGTTAACTTAATCCACACTATCCTTGGGAAGTTGGTGTGATTATCACCATTTTTATAGGTGAGTAAAATGAGACCACGGAAGGTGAAATTATTTGTTTAAAGACTGTCAAGTCCACAGGCCGTACACTTGGCCATAGCACCATTCTGCCTTCCTAGTGACTGAGGAGAAGCCTCACTTTTCCTCTGAGTCTGCATCTGAACTTCTCACACACCAGAACTGCAAGAAACATTCTTGCACCCCACAAGAAATGGCATAAAATATGAACACACTTACAAGCTCGCTGATGCGAAGGTCCAATCTCCTGTTCTTTTGGAGTCTGTTGGGAAAGAAAGACATGGTTTAGGTCATCTGTGGTCCTTTGACCCACTGCCCATATCATGAGCACAGTTAAGATGCTGCTGCTACCCAGCCTTGGTCCGCAGAGATAAGGGAGATGGGCATGGGAATGTTGGGTTGATGGAAGTCTTGCACCCAAGCACTCTCCTTTCCTCTTCCAGCACCCCAATGACCTTTCTCTCTCCTAGGCTTGTCTCTGAGGCTCAGCTTTAAAATTTTGTCCTGAGAGCTTTTCCTGCTCCATTCTAGGGCACTCTGACATCTTATCGTTGCTTCAGTTATTTGAACAAATAGCCACAGTTGCTTTATTTTCTTTTCTTCAGCACAATTTAAAAATTGGAACTGTTGCAAAAAATGAGACTGAAAAAGAAATGACTATACTCTCTCATCATCACCCTCCATAATTCTGCCTTATTGCTTTGTAATATATGAAGACTTTTCCATTCTTGCAACCCTAGTTTGTGAGCCATTTCAGATATCAAAAGGATAGTTAAAGAGTAACTGCTTTGGGGAGTAGACAGACTGGATTTGAATCCTGGTTCTACCATTTATTAACAGTATAATCTTGAGCAAGATACTTCCACTCAGAGCTTTGGCATTTTCATTTGAAAAATGGGAATAATAACATCCCCAGCAATAGATAACCCCTGGGTCAGAGATGAAGAGAATGTACGAGTCAGTGTGGAGAAGGCCTAGGAAATGAAGAACCACCACTCATAAGACCTGCATACGAACTCAGGAGCAAAACTAAGTTCTTAGTTTAGGAATAAAATCACTGTCTTATATTATCCAATGTTCAATTCCCTGCTACAATTTTGACTCAACTCAGGGTCTTCTGATTTGGTTCTTGTAACTACATAGTCCACGTGACCGCTGATCATAGTGTCACCATGAACACTTGGTTAATTTTACATTTTAAAATTCATGTGTGTTTGTGTGTGTGTGCTTATGAATGAGAAAGTGTGTGAGTAAGAGAGAAGACAGTTTTATCAATGGGAGAGGGTGTAAGTCAATGTGTTTTTGCATCTGTGTGTCTACACACGTTGTGTGTGTGAATTCTCTGCATATGCACATGTGGCCTTCTGGATGTAACTGGGTTGTTGGTGGGTCTAGGTCGGAGCAGTTCTGTGATAACAGTGATCTTGTTAGAGCCCAGGCCACCAGGCTTCTGTTACTCCCAAGACACGTTGCCTAACGTCTACTAGCAGCCCCCCACCCGAATTGCCTAGTGACTTTCTCCCCTTCCCAGCGCGTTTTTCTCCACTTCGTAGTTGTGTTGATGGCGCCACTACTGCTTCTCTTCAGTTACCAAGCCTGAAATGTGCTGGCTTTTTTTCTTACACAAACCCAAGTATTATTTTTATTTTGAAAATTTTGTCACTCATGCCTCTACTCCAGGTTTCAGCACACTGCTCTCCTGGATCCTTCCCACAGCCTCCTAACAGGTCTTCCTCCACCTGGTTCCTTCTCTTCTTGAACCCATCTCTTAAGCTGCCTTCAAATGGCTTTTTCTAAAGCATCACTCTGAGACCCAGTTCTGTTCCTAAACCTTCAGTGCCCCCATAACCTTTCAGACACAGTGCTAAATGCTTATGTTGGAATTAAAGTCCCAGCTCCCACCCCAGCCTTTTACCCACTATTCATCCCTTTCCATGTTCTCTTTGGCTTGCCTGGTGGCTCAGTGGTAAAGAATCCGCTGGCAGTGCAGGATTCACTTGAGACACAGGTTTGATCCCTGCATCAGGAAGGTCCTCTGGAGGAGGGCATGGAAACCCACTCCACTGTTCTTGCCTGGAGAATCTCATGGACAGAGGAGCCTGGTGGGCTACAGTCCCCAGGGTCACAAAGAGTCAGACATGACTGAAGCGACGGAGCAAGAGAAGCAGCAGGTTCTCTCTACTCCAGTCCCGAGAGGCGACTAAGTGAATGATTCAAGAGACCTGGAAAAGGCAGCGCATGCAGCCTTATTTGTTCCCTGAGCAGCGGCACTGTGCTGTGCTCAGTCCTTCAGGTGCGTTACCGCCTTCATCCTGGCAGTGAGTCTCTGCAGTGGATGCTCTTTATATCCTCATACTGAAAATTAGGCCTAGGGACACTAAGAAGCTTGTCCAGTGTCTTACACCTGAAAAGTGGAGGAGCAGGGCTTTAACCCAGGCCAGCTGACTCCAGAATCCTAAGTTCTCAGCCATTATTCCTTCTAACTTCTGGGCAAGTTCCTCATCTGCTGAAGTGGATGGATAAGTGCTAGAGATTCCATGCACTGTGGCAGTGGGGGAAACACAGAGTCCGGAAAACAGAAACTTGGCCCAGAAGTGGGGGAATCAGAGGGAATTACCCTTGAACTGAGTCTTACAGGTATTAGCCATGTAATAAAGATAATGACCATTTTAGACAAGGCTGGAAGCTTGTGCAAGAGTGAAGAGGCTCAACAGAGCACGGGAGCAGTTGGGAAACTGGGGTTTCTGCTGCCAGATGAACACATTATATGCTTTTTGCATAGCGCCACGAGCACAATCGTCTTGAACACTTAAACCCAATCAACATGATGAACTTATCCATCAAGAAGAACTTGAATGAGCTTGGTAGGCAGGGAAGCAGCCTAGAAATGAGCTTATTCTGCAGCCTGTTTCCTTACTTGTTATTGATACAGCTGATAAAGGACTTGATCCTTTGACAAGGTAGGAAACTGAAGGTGAGTTTTCAGAGATAACTGGGTAGCCTGGTTGCATCCCCTGGTGTAGGAAACGGTACCTTCCCCGGTTGGCCTTCTACTTCATTTAGTTCTTCACTGAGAGAGCTCTGTGAACATCTTGCTTATTTTCGTCTAAGAAGACTTTCAACTAAGAGTCCAGAGTGTTTCTCATGGCTCAGAGTCCTACTGTCTTTAGCAGGAATTTGGGAGTGAACACATTTCCCTGTTTGCGCTGCTGGATTTCTGTGGCTTGGGCACACATTTTATTTTCATATATGTATGTACTGATGGATGTGTGTGGGTTTGAAGTGGCCCACCCAGCATGCTACCAAATATCTGGAGGCTGTGACAGTGCCTGCCAGTTGGCAGGTTTGAAGAACAAAACATTCCAAGAATCTCCAAGAAGAGAGTCAGCTGGGACTCTCTTTCCAAGAACAACATCTAAAGCCTTCCATTGCTATTTCTCTCTCTCTCTTTAAAAAATGATTGATCTATTTTTATTTTTGGTTGTACTGAGTCTTCGTTGCTGCACGCAGGCTTTCTCTGGTTGTGGCAGCGGGGGCTTCTCTGTGTTGTGGTGTGTGGGCTTCTCACTGCGGGGCTTCTCTCGCTGAGGAGCACAGGCTCTCGGGCACGCCGGCTCAGTCGTTGCAACTCAGGGACTCCAGACCGCGTGCTCAGTGGTTGTGGCCCATGGACCTAGTTGCTCCACGACACGCGGAGTCTTCCTGCTTCAGGGATCGAACTCCTGTCCCTGGCATTGGCAGGAGGATTCTTATGCACAGCAACACCAGGAAAGTCCACTTTTTATCTTAATCACTCTATCATGGGAGGAAGATGACTGTGATGAGAAGCAGGAATGAATAAACAGGAGATTTGAGAGGATGAAACAGAAAGTTTTGGAGGCAAGGTTTACGCAGTGTCCTGGCTCAATGCCTGTTGCTCTCAAGGTGGTTGCTTAGAAAAAATGTCAGTAAGTGGCTTACTGTCTTCCAACCCTGACTCTTGTTTATCACTTTTAGTTATTCTGGGGTACCAAGGAGATGATGGCTCCTGAGAAATGCTGGTTACTGCAACATTAGCTCACAAATCTGAATAGATACAGAATCCAAGAGCACCCCTGAGAAATATAATTCTCTTTCCCATATCTATTTCCCATTAAATGCCTTCTCAAATCACTGGCTGAGAACAAGGATGCAAGTTTTATTTCCCCTTAAGAGCATTTATCACTCCCTGAAGTGTTGTTGCTTCTTTATGGGCTTATTGCTTCATCTCTCTAGCAAGACTTGGTCTGGCTTGCTCACCCCCAGATGTCTAGGAAGCACCTCAGACAGTGCCTGGCTCTCCCACTGGATTGTCCAATTGATGGCCAGGCACCAGAATGACGTACAGAAGAGAGAGCAGAAGATGGAGTAAGATTCAGTTTCAGTGACTTTAGCCAGAATTTTACCAAAAAAAGGAAATCCAAAATATTCTAAATGAAAAGTTTTGAGATTTTTTTTAAGTGAAGTCGCTCAGTCGTGTCTGACTCTTTGCGATCCCATGGAATGTAGCCTACCAGGCTCCTCCATCCATGGAATTTTCCAGGCAAGAGTACTGGAGTGGGTTGCCATTTCCTTCTCCAGGGGATCTTCCTGACCCAGAGATCGAACCGGGGTCTCCTGCATTGTGGCTTTACCATCTGAGCCACCAGGGAAGATTTTCTTTAAATCTAAAAATCTAAAATCTATTTAAAAAATGATTAAGTGGAAGTGGATTGTCACAGTCGTTTAGTACAGAGGCCTCCAGAGGTTGTTTTCATCAGGCTCTGCTCTCCGCTTAGTCACAACCCTAGAAGTATTTGTTGAAAGTTGTGGAAGCTGGCCAGGATCAGAATCAGAGGATGCAAATGTGTCTGCACACCAGTATATATATGTTCATGGGAAAGTAGGATGCTTGCTACTTTGGTATTTATTAGCCCGAGCAAAGCAAACTCATGCTTTTTTGCCTTTAGTTCTTATAAAGTTAGTTAATAAAGGTAAAATTGAAAGTATTAGTTGCTCAGTCACTTGCGATTCTCTGGGAACCCATGGACCATAGCCTGCCAGGCTCCTCTGTCTATGGAATTTTCCAGGAAAGAATACTAGAGTGGGTTGCCATTTCTTCCTCCAGGGGATCTTCCCAACCAGGAGATCTTCCCAACCCAGGGATCGATCCTGGGTCTCCTGCATTACATGAAGATTCTTTACCATCTGAGTCACCAGGGAAGATATTTCTTATAGATCAGGGAATTTTCACTTGAATTTGATTTTTTTTCCCTTCTTGCTTTTTTTTTTTTTTTGAGGGGGCGGTGCATATAGATTCCATAGTGTGTCCATAGCGTGTGCATAGCGTGTGCATGCTCAGTCAGGATCCACTCTTCGCGATTCTGCGGACCGTGGCCTGCAAGACTCCTCTGTCCATGAGTTTTCCAGCCAAGAATACTGGAGTGGGTTGCCTTGCCCTCCTCCAGGGGATCTTCCCAACCCGCAGATTGAACCAGCGTCTCCTGTGTCTTAGCTGCATTAGCAGGCAGACTGTTTACCACTGCGCCGCCTGGGAAACTGAGTGGTAAAGAACCTGCCTGCCAGTGCAGCTAAGACATGAGAGGCTCAGTTTGATCCCTGGGTTGGGAGGATCCCCTGGAGAAAGAAATGGTACCCCACTCCCATGTTCTTGCCTGGAAAACCCCATGGACAGAGGAACCTGGCAGGCTGCCGTTTATAGGTTCGCACAAAGTCGGACACGACTGAAGTGACTTAGCAGCAGCAGCAACTCAAACTAACCATGACCTATTTCTTCAGACATTTTGGAAATTCTGTGATACCTCCAACAAGGAAAACGCAAGGATGGAGGGAAGGAGGAGAATGCAGTCTAGTTGAGGGCTCGTTGGTGCCAGGTACTATTAGTGCTTTTGTGCTTGCCTCATCTAGTACTCCAGTTGCTCTCTGGAGAGGTTATCACCTGTTTATCGTCTTTGTAAGTCAAAGGCAAAGAGGGTGAGGGATCTGAACCTTTAGACTAAGTACAGACTGGCACATGTCAGGAGCCCCATAAACATTAGCTGACCACACGATGGATGAGCCTGAAGTGATCTGGTCTTTGAGATTATCTTATTGGCATTTCCCCAGAAAAATCCCTTGAGCATATTTTAACTAATGACCCACTTATCCTTTCTCCCATAGTCTGTACTCACTCCATAGTAAATTCATAAACAGGAAGAGACATCTATTTCTTACCATCATAAATACCACAGTTACAAAGACATAAATGCTTTATGACCCATAACATTCTCCCAGAACTTCTAGGAGAAATACACAGATGCTTGTTGCCTTGCCTTTTCCTTTTGCAATTTCCTGTTGGTACTTACACGAGGATATACCCAACCCAGAAACGTTTGAGGCCAAAGCCATTTCATTTCATCCTCCTCCAAGGTACACTGGATGGAGCTTTACATGGAACACTCCAAGTGGTGAAGGCAAAGAATGTGGTGTTTGCAGCCCAACAAAAGGTGGAAATCTCAGCTGTATTATTTCCTAGTGTCCATAGCGGTAAAGAATCCTCCTGCAATGCAGGAAACGCAGGAGACGCAGGTTCAGTCCCTGAATCAAGAAGATTCCCCTGGAGGAGGAACTGGCAACCCATCCCAGTATTCTTGCCTGGAGAAGCCTGATGGGCTACAGTCCATAGGGTCGCAGAGAGTTGGACGTAACTGAGCACATACACGTGATAACCTCAATGAGACAGTCTCATCAATAAAAGCAAACGGATTCTTTCCTCCCAAGACTGTTGTGATGGCTAAGAAAGACCATGTACATAGTGTAGAAAGCCGATTCGTTTTCCTTCTTTGTTTGGGCTCAGTCACCCCTTATGGTATGTGTGGCTGGTTCTGAAGGAGGAAACAGCACAGGCTCTATCTTGAAAGTAAGACTCCATCTTGGGCCGGACTAATGGACTCTGAGCTCTATGCCCAGTATCTATGGAAATGACACACCAACGGGAAAACCAGGCCCTCGGAAGGAAGAGTCCCAGGGCTTTCCATAGCCTAAAAGAGTACCCTAATTACCTGTGCAACTGAATAGAATCATACATCCTATTATGCTTATTGGGATATGACCACAAGCCTATTGATAATTGTCCACTGTTAACTATCTGGAGAAGGCAACGGCAACCCACTCCAGTACTCAGGCTTCAGGCATATGAATCACGGGTTAACTTTGATTTTATCTTTCTTTTTCCTTTGTTCAGACTAGTTTCAGGGAATTTGGGGAGGTGGGTTTGGGCATGTACACTTAGGGTATATAAGGTTTTCACAATAACTGGTCGGGGTCCTTGGGTAAGAGGAGACTCTGCCTTGGGCCCGCTGGTGTAATAAACTGCACTCAGTATCTGCATTGTCCTTCTGAGTGAATTTGTTTCCCAGCACGTGTGGCTACAACAGTTCCACATACCTTCCCTTCATCCCCACCACTGCAGTGGTAAACAGAAGTCACCCTTGGGTCTCTTCATGGCTAGTGGCACATTTGGATCCTATTGAGGCTCTGGACGGCTCTCTCCTCCCAACAGGAGAGGCCTCCTTAGTCCACAGTTTGCTTCTAGACTCCTGCCCTTGCAGAGTCTACAGGAGTTAAAGGATTGGGATATAGCCTCACCCATTCAAAGCCCATGCTTGTTGCTGCTTTCAGCTGCGGGGTCTCATTAAGGACACCAGGCTGGGGGTGACCTCTGAGAGCCACGGTGCTGCTGCCGCAGGGCTGCCTGTGCTCTCTTAGAAGAGGACGCTGGCCTTGAGTGATGTGTGTTTATTTTAAAGAGGGAATGGGTGGATCATGGAGTCAGTAGCCAGGAGCTCCAGTGAAAGTGTGCAATTTACATACCTGCTCAGTTGCCCTCCCTTCCTTTCATTTCTGCAGCTCACCCTCACCTCCTCTGGATTCTCTGCACTTTGCCTCTGGTTTGACCTTGGGAATGGGCTGGACTTCTCCTCCAGTTGTGCCCAGACTCCCTGAGGCTACAGCAGAGGTAGCCACTGAGTGCTCAGGGTTCTGCAGTTTACAAAAAGCACATCTCTCAACTATGTTTCCTCTAGACAAGCAAAGGGGCTTAATCCTTACATCCAACAGAGGGAACAGCTTCAGTGAAATAAAACACTTAAAGGTGGCCTCAGCAGAGAAGTGATGTCTGTGGAGCATCTACCATATGGCATTAGCTTTCTGGACATCGTGCAGAATTCTCAACGCAATGCTAGGAAGAAAATGTGTTACTCTCTGTTTTATAGATGGGGAGTTTAAGGCTTAGGGATGTCAGGTACCTTGTGCATTTTTCCATTCTTCTCTCCATCCAGGAAACACTTATGAGTACCTTCTGTATGCTAGGGACTGCTAGGTGTCCCCAGAGGAGAAAGGGAAGTCGCATTTTTGAGCACTTATTATGTGAAAGGTATTTTCTAGGGTATCGTTGTTAAATCCTCTCTGACTACCCCCAGAAGGTGAATAATTTGCTGGCTTTATACTCAAAGGCAGACTAGCATCTCACGGTTAAAAGGAACGAACATGCACAGGGCTTCTGATCCCAATATTGCTCTGTGTGTGGTTTAGATTTTCTAAGCCTCAGATTCATCTTCTTTAAAACAGAGATAATAGCAGTACTTTCTTCACGTGTGATTTTAAGGATTAACTGAGATGATGCACTAAACATCAACAGTAAACATTCATTGCATGTGTTACATGCTGGATCCCACATTAAGAACTTTATAGACGTGACCTCATGTGCTTGTCTCAAAACTCTGAATATGAGAAAGCTTAGAATCGAGTCTGGTATATAGTAAATTATGTGCTTAGTCGCTCAGTCATGTCCGACTGTTTGTCACCCCAAGTACTGTAGCCCACCAGGTACCTCTGTCCATAGGGATTCTCCAGACAAGAATACTGGAGTGGGTTGCCATGCTCTCCTCCATGGGATCTTCCCAGCCCAGGGATTGAACCCAGGTCTCCCACATTGCAGGCGGTGGGTTCTTTACTGTTGAGTCTCCAGGGAAGCCCATAAATTATGATAAGGTCACAGTTGTGGCCTGGAAGGGCCATGGCTTTCCCTGTAGTATGTACCATGCTGAAGCCTGTGCTGGCATCACTGTTGGGTCCCGCTGATCTGGAGAAAACCAGGACGTCTCAGGGGCCATGTGTAGGAGAAAGAGGGGTGCAGGGAACAAGAACCAGGAGCCTTGCAGGGATTTTCAGGAAGTGCTGGAACTGAGATTGGAGGGGACCGAGGAGAGGTGAGGAGAGTGCATGTAGATGATTCTAGAAGCAGGACCTGGAGGAAAGGACCGAAACTGGCACTGGTGCAGCCCTGGGAAGCCGTGCCTCCCGTGGCATTCCTGACTCTTCATCACACAGTGCTGAGGGCCCGACCTGCGGATCTGTGCTGGGTTCGGGCTGAGCCAGTGCGGTGCATTCAGCTCTGCCACTAAAGGCCAAAAGAACGCCCAGGCCATGTTCAACAGCAGCGGGAGAAGATGGATTGGAGTGTGGGTGAAGGGGGCAAGACCAGAGGGGAGAAGGAGGTACGGAGACAGCTCACAAATAATCAGAGATCAAGAAAAGGCTTCCAGTGCCAGAACCTGCTCTCTGGACTGCTGATGGCAGATTCCAGGAAGGCTGCTGAAATCGTCCTATGGTGACGTAATTTCCATGAGCAGGGAAATTCCTGGGGCCTAGCTGCCACAACTGCTAATACTCCACACCCTGCCAGATACTTTAAGTGTTTTATTTCTAATTATCCCTATTTCATACATTAAAAAGCTGAGGCCCAGGAAGATTAGGTAACATGGCTAAGAAGTGGCTAAGCCAGAATTCAAATTGGGTTTGAATTTTTGACTCACGGGTTTTCCACAATGCAAATGCTTCACTGTGTCTTTTTTTTTTTTTTTTTCTGTATAGGTAACAAATATATTTTGTCCAAAATGTTATGGGTTCAAAAATATCTCCCTGTTTCCTTTGTTACCCAGCCACCCAGTTTCCCCACTTGGATACTAACAGAGTTATCAGTCTATTTGATCATCTTCCTTGAGATAGTCTAAACATTTATAGACATGTTCATATATATTAACATACATTGTTTTTTCAGAAAATGAAGTATTTCACATTCTATATGCTGTTATGTACTTCGGTTTTTTTCACCTAACATACATCAAGAAATTACCACCCTTTCATACAGAGATGCTTCATTTTAGTTTCCCATTGCATGAAAGGACCATGATACATTTAACTGATGCTATATTTATGATCACTTCATCTAAAGGCAACTAGCCCAACCTTCTCAAATCTCATTTTTATTTCTTCTCTTCAACTTACTGGATAATATGTCACATTGAATGTTTCCTAACACATGTCCTGAAGGAAGAGTCCCGTTTAAAGTCTTTTTTTTTTTTAACAGTGTTGGTGACCATTTTTGTTGCTGCTAAGAAAAACCTGGAAGACTACTCACAAGTTGCTGTTGCTTTCCAAAGTCTAGTCTAGAGACCCAGCAAGAAAGGAATTGGTCCTGTTTTCTGGTAGAGTGAGGCCAAGCAAACACAGACATAGGATCTAATTCTAGGCCTGCCCCTGACCTGCTCTGTGACCCTGGACTTTTCCTTCCCTTCTCTGATTCTTGGTTTCCTGAACTGTAAAACGAGAACACTCGACTAGATCAAGGGTCAGCAAACACTTCCTGGAAAGGGCCACATAGTAAATATTAACTCTGCAGACCACAGGGCCTGTCACAAATACTTAACTCTGCTCTTCGTATGAAAATGTCCAGTGTGTAATGTGTCCAGTGGGAACGTGTTCCTTGTGTAAACACATGGGTGTGGCTGTGTTTCCACCAAACACAGTGGGTGAGATCTGGCCCGTGGGTCATGGCTGTTGATCCTTGGACTAAGGGCTCTTCCATCTTTTAATTTCTATAAATCTCTCTTCTACTAAGGGAAAGGAAGGGACAAACACCCAGCAGTGCCTAGATTGCCAAGTACTTTCGAGGGGCTTTATGGAGTTTCCTTAGAATCCTCAGGGCTCTTCTGTGGGGTGGGTAATGATGGGAAAACGGAAACTTGGGGAGCTTCTGCGCGTTGCTCACTCTCTTCCTTTCAAGCCCCTTTGAGCCCCCTCTTCTCAAGCCTCAGCTCTCTTCTGAGGTAGATTAGAAAAGATCCTTAGGGATGCTGGCCTCCTACGGTTGTTCCACGGGTTGAATGAGGAGGTCTCTCAGTGCAACCCTCACAGGGGGAAGAGGCCAGGTGAGGACCTGGAGTGCAAGAGGACCTGGAGCGCAAGAGCACTGGAGCCCTGAGGGGACCTCAGGGAGCCAGAAGGGCTGAGGAGCCAGAGGCAGGAAAGAAGGGTGAGGGGTGAAAGATGAAGCCACCGCGGTGGGGCCAGGACGCAGTGCAGTGAAGAGGTTCCCAAGAATCACTGCGGCTCCCATGGGGAGAGTCAGGGTCAGGCCCCTCTTTACAGGATCTCTCATTTTGTAGAGTTCTCCTATTCCCTATGCTCCTCAACTCCCCAGTACATGAGGGTGATCCCCTCTTTCATCCAGGCAAAGGGGAAAATGGAAAGTGCTTTTGTTGGCTGAAAGCTTGGTTGTGGATGAGGTGGTGGAGGAGGGGAGGTAACAAAGAAACCAAGGCACCCTGGACTTGTCAACTCTGAGGCTTTGCTCCATCCCCCTAGTGTGCGATCTTGGGTGTTTCACTGATGCTCTCGCTCCAAGTTCCCCATCTGCCAAATGCCTCTGTTCCCCCTCTCACTGTCTCTCTAGGATGGGATGAACATCCAGTGGGATCATGTTTGTGAACTCTTGCTACACGTGTGAGATGGGAGCTCATAGCATATCATCGTTATTGTCTTTAACGTGTTATCATCAGTTTATCCTCTGCTGCTCAGCCAGCTCTTCAGGCCTGTGAATGTATTTGAAGGTCTGGGTGACCCTCCTCTCTTAATTTTTTTGTGTTAGCATTGATTTGCCTGGGCCTGAAAAATCATTCCTTAAACAAGCTCAGATTCTGTGGATCTCATTGAAGGCTGTTGGCAGAAGATGGTGGTTGTGGGGGTGGTAAAGAGGAGGAGGAGCGGACAGGGACACAGAAGGGAAGCCTGTAGAGGGGAGGGTGGGGAAGGTGGTGGTTTGCCCCTGGGTGCATCTGGGGCAGTCCCCTCAGGCAAATCACAGTGGGGCTTTGTATCTGCAGGGCTTGTAGAATGATTCAGGCTCTGAGGGAGACAGATCTGGGTTTGAGATGTGGATCTAGGTCTTACTAACTGTGGCATCTAGGTCATAAGGACAAGTGCAAATGAAAAATAAGAAGCTTTGTTCCCCTATTCAAAATAAGGGAAATTTCTTTCCCTTTCTCTTTCCTTGAGCATTTATGTTAGAAAACTCATAAGTGCTTTCTCTCTGCTTTGAAATGTATAGAAACTCTTTCAAAGACCACATAGGTCTCTTCTCGCCACCCCCTCCCTGAACCTGGGAGCATCTCTCTGAAATGTGAACATCAGGAAAGATAATGCCCCCACCTCCCAGTTACAGTGCAAAGGTAGGTACCTAATTTAGGTGGGCACCTTGCTCCGAGCTGCAAAACTATCTTCTATCATAGAGAAATTAGAAGAAGTTGGCTTTTCCTCTGGAGAAAACCAATCAGCGACCACAACTGTCACTCCAGTTACAGGAAGTTTGGATGGACTCTGCGTGACAGCCGGTGCTGGCAAGTCCTCTGAGTGTGTTCCTGTGGTCTCCCCATGTTTTCAGCATGTAAACTGCACCTGCACGAGCTTTATTAGTGCCGTCAGAGCACAGGTATTAGAATCCTTTCTGGCAGAAAGAGAAACAGGCAAACACACACACACAGAAGCCTCATGCTTATGCACGCAACTGGAAGCTACTGAGCTGGGCTTCAGTGTTGGGCGGCTAAGAACCCTGACATTTCGTTGCGATGTCTACCCAAGCTGTCCCGTTAAACTGATTTTCCTTCTTGAATCCCACTGTCTTCCATCCCCTCTGAGCTAGTTATTTATTGTCTGCTAGCCTCTCTGGGTCCACTTTCTGTCCTGTGCCTGGCGAGTCTGCCCTCCTGGCAGGCTGCCTGCCTGGCTCTTTTGAACCCAGCTTCCAGCTGAGTTCTGCCCAATGGGATGAGAGGCTGGGACCAGACACTTCAGAGTTTCCCTTGCCCTCTTTCTGCTGCCTCCCTGCTGCCCCTCTAGGCAGGCCCTCTCCTACAAGTTAGGTCTTCTTGGGTTCTTTTAAAGCGCCTCCCTCTGTTTGCCTCTCCAGGTCAAGAGGTGGTGACCAGCTCTATACCATTGGTAGCACCAGGATGCTGCCAGCCCTGAGGTTCCCGTTAATCGGTCTTAGCAAATTGACCTTTCTTTGAACCCCTTTTAAATTCTTTAAACATTCTTGTTTAAGCCTCTTCTTTGAACAGGGCTGGTGTTTCTTTTCAGGACTCTAGTTCCTGCAAGCTCCCCAGCCTTAACCTCATTTCCCTTTCTCTTTCTTCTGACCAAGAAGTTGTATAGCTGACCAAACCACAGCTCCAAAATCCCCCATGCCTGCTCTCCGGGGAGACTGATTTAGCAATGACAGCTCGGAGTAGGAGCTTCTGCGCCTCTTGAGTGCCTACAAGGCAGGCACGTGGCTCCCCCACTCTCAGGGCTTCCTGTCCAGTGCCAGCTGGTGGCTCGACTCTTCCCGACTGGGCACATCACTGCCCCCATGGGGCCACAGCATCCCGCCTGATGGACTTTTACATCAACACCCCCTGGGCAGTCATTTGGGGCAGAGACAGGGTTTTGCATCAGAACCAAGGAGAGCTCAGGGTGGAAAGCACTTAGCGCCTCATTCAAGAGCACCCAACTCTTTCTGGCTAAAGAGGGGCAGAGTCCAGAATGTTGACTGGACTCTACAGTTTGACTTTGTAGGACCACCCACGGTGGTCTAGGGGTCACAGCCAGACCTCCATGCCCTCCTGTTCTCCTGTAATTATGAGCAGCAGTTCTGGCTGACTGCCTGTTCTACACTTCCTGAATGGTGGCATGTGGCCATGGATGCTGGAGTCTGACTCTCAGCCGCTGTCAGTCTCAGGGTCCCAATCTCTGCTGACCCTGATGGGTGGTGAGAGTTACACTCACCACGACTGGTTCAGCGTGTCTCTGCTTTCAAGTCACCAGCAGTGCTTAGAGAACAGTTTTCCAGTTAAACCAACTGAAGAGCCTGTTTTCCCCTCTGGAATTTAATACTTTGGACTGAACTTAAATAACTTGTCACAGATTGTGCAGGAGGGTTTTGTTTTGTTTTGTTTTGTTTTGTTTTGTTTTTTTTTGAGGGTATTGCTTAAATGACACATTCTTCAGGCTTTGCGGTTTTTGGAGTTCCTAGTCTGGAACTGTCTTCCCCCATCACCTGTCAGCACTCTCGAACCATTGCATCATTGCTTTCCTAGACCCAGTGTTCTCTGACTAAGCTCCCTGACACCCCACCCCGACCAAGACCAGAGAGATAAATAATCAAGTAGGAAGTTCTCTTTGGAGCTTTGATAAAGAATATTTCCAAACCCAAGAAAGGGAGTTGATTAAATATATTATAACACATACATATACAGCAATATAATACAATCATCTATGTCACCATGCTGCTGAGAACTTAGTAACAATAAATAAAATCACAGTATATTAGGAGACTCAAAAATAAACCCATCTTATTGAAAAATATGAAGTTATATACCCCAAAATGTTAATTGTAGTCACCTCCATGCATTATGGGTAATGATAATTATCTTTTTCCCTTTATCTGTATTTTCAATCTTTTTTCGACAACTATGTATTAGATTTGCACTCCCCACTCCATAATTTAGCTTTTTTTAAAGAAAAGGAATATCCCCAATTTATCAGTATATTATAAGTATCTAAATATGTGGCTTGAAGTTCTTTCCAAAATAAACATCCAAAGGCACAGTTCATACCCTGGAAATGTTAAGAGTATAAAGCAGTTTGGACTTGGCCACCCCTCACATCCTGCCTCTCCTCTACATGTGGAAGCAAGCACTGTGATGGATGCTAGAGCTCTGTCCAGACCTGCAGTAGTAGCCAGGTGGCCTCCGGAGGTTTGTGGACCCCCAGGTCACAGAGAAGTCTCACTTACCTGGAGCTCACAGGCCTCCTTGGGCCCGGAGCTGGCTGACGAGCAGGTAGGTGGTGAGTGCAGCCAGGATGGGGATCGATAGCAGGCAGCAGGTCAGGAGGCCAGTGTGCACTGCTCCTCCTGGACACCAGCCCAGCCCTGGCCTTGGGCCTGCAGCCGCCATCCTCCGGCAGCATTTCCACGCTGGCCGTTTCCCCGAAGCCCAGTGTTAGGCCCTCTGCCATGCTCCTGCCTCTCCTAGAGTTGCCTCCAACTCCTTCTGGGCAGAGAGACCCCCATTAAATAGAAGCCCAGCTCTCACAGTGGATGAATTAATCACTGCCTACTCCTCCCCTTGCCCGCCCCACCGCCTCCCCTTTCCACAACACACTTGGCCCCACCCCCACCCCGCTAGGGAATGCACCGCCTACAACAGAAACCAAGTTTGGTTTAAGGAAAAAAAAAAAAAAAGAGAAGGAGAAGAAGAAGAAAGCTTTCCCAAGCATATTTATATACAGTGTGCTCATGTGCTCCTTCCTTCATCTATAGAAGGAAGTCAGGAAAGTCCCTGGAGGAGGAGAAAAAGAATTCAAGTCAGTGGGTGGAGCCAATGAAAACATACCTGCTCCCTGGGCTGCTGGAGGCCTGCCCACGTGCCAGTCTGGGAGTGTGTGTCTTCCGGAAGTGAAAGTGAGGATGGGGAGGTGTGCCCTGTGGCTTGCGGACTGGCAGATGGAAATCATGTTTTCATCACCACTTTGCAAAGTGCTGCCAAGCCCTCTGCTTTTTAAGGTCTCCTAGGAGCTTATTCCCATCGCACAGATGGGATGACTGATGTCCTAAAATGAAAAGGCACCTGCCCTAGGTCAGCCAGGGATTAAGACACAGGAGCTAGGAAGACGATCTAGTTCTTCCACATCATGTTTTAAGCTTCTTTCACACAGTTGCTTATGAAAAGAAAGTGTATTTTTAGTTTGTGTTGACCAACCTGTGTTTGTCTGAGGCAAGAGGATGAGGTAATAAGAGGTGACTGTCTATACGGGGAGGACACCCTCTGATGAGTCCAAAGTCGACTGAGCCCAAGCTGGGCGTGCCTGGGGGCCATCACATGTAACAAAGGCTAGCACTGATTAAATGCTGGCTTTGTGCCGGTCACTCTTCTGAGTGAGTGAAATGTATCAATGAAATTATTCCGTCCTGAGATGACCTTTGGTGTAGAAATGCTGCTCTTCCCACCTGACAGATAAGGAAATGAAAGAGTAGAGAATAAGGGATAGAAGCAGGCTTGGCACCGGGGCAGGCTGGTTCCAGAGACTCCTAACCATCACATTACAAAGCACGTCCACGGACACCCATACCCATTCTACCCAGACCGTCATCCCTTCCAGGTACAGACTGCAGAGGCTTCCTGGAGAAAGAGGTGGTGTTGGAACAAGACCCTGAAACTTAGGGAGCGTGATACTGGAGAAGAAGCGAGGGCCCTACAAAAGACGGGTTGCAGAAAGAATAAAACGTAAGGGTGTCCTGTGGCATATGGTGGAGACCAGTCTGACTCGTGCCTCCATTCAGCGGCTACTTCTGCTTCGGTCACAGTTGGAACCCTTCAGGCTACTTGGGAAAACCTTGCATGACCTGCCCACTGTCACATCTCCTCAATGTCCAGCTTTTCTCTTGCTATTTCCCAAGCTGTGCTTCCCTCAGATGCACTGTGGCCTAGCAGCCTGTTGTACTTGCTGTTCCTCTGCTGGGAAAGCTTCCACTTCTTTCCTTTCATATCACCACACCTCTATTTTTTTTTTTAACTTCATGTAGAAACCTTCCCTGCACCTCACTGCCTCTAAGATGGGGTGAGATGCTCCTCTATATTCTTACAGCTTCCCATTCTTCCCCTGGCATTGACTATTTCATACTAGACTGTGACTGTTTCATCATGCTCAGTAAAGTATCAAATCTAGGACAGCAGACAGGTCCCTTCCTGTTGCTTCTAACGTAGTAACTGTCACACAATAGAATCTTAACCAACACCTGTTGAAATAAGCATCTAACATATTCTCAAAGAATCCCAGCCAAGGGTGTGTTCCTTGGTTACCTATTCTTGGTTTAACAAATCTAATAAGAAACTTTTCCTTGAGATTAACCTAAATCTTTGCTATTGTAATTTTTAAACATGTAATCACACTTAGTATCAAATCATCTTGAAGGAGTTTATAAACGAGTACTTACCCTTGTAGTTCTTTTTAGACAGTTGGTGTACTTGATCAAGCCACGGTCTTAAACGTGGTAAGTGTATGGGTTCAAATGAAGAGGTATGTATTATCGTCTTCAATATAAGAAGGTCTTGAAAAATGGTGACTAATGAAAACACCAGACAAGGTATCTGGAGACCTCAGTTTTAGTCTCGTGGTTGTGCGACCTTCAGAACTCCAGGACACTCTCCTCGTTCTGATGTATCTGATTATCTGCAAAATGTGGTAGATAAGCTTGTTATGGGCTTCCCAGGTGGCACTGGTGGTAAAGAACCCGCTTGCCAATGCAGGGGACGTAAGAGACACAGGTTCAATCCCTGGGTCAGGAAGATCCCTTGCAGGAGGAAATGGCAACTTCGTTCCAGTACTCTTGCCTGGAGAACTCCATGGACAAAGGAGCTTGGTGGGCTATGTCCATGGGATCGCAGAGTTGGACAACGCCTGAAGCGACTTAGAACGCAGCACACAGCCTTGTTATAATTCTGTTTAAAGTAAGGGTCAGTGGATTCTGAATTTGTGCCTGGGGAACTTCCTGTGGGAATAGGTAAGAGTGTTAGGGCATAGACCTGTTAGACAACTATTGGAGATAATTGTAGAGGTGCATTTACATAGAGCTGCAAGGAAAAATGCACTTCCCTGGTGGCTCAGTCTGTGAAGAATCTGCCTGCAGTGCAGGAGACCTGGGTTGGGAAGATCCCCTGGAGGAGGGCATGCCAACCTACTCCAGTATTCTTGCCTGGAGGGTCCTCGGGAACAGAGGAAAAATACAGAGATTCTTTATACCCTTTAGTCAGCTTTCCCCAAAGACAGCATCTTGCATAAGTATAATACCATGATCAGGAAGTTGACATTGATATTCTGATTCTACCAGCTTTACATGCACTGTTTGTGTATGTGTATAGTCCTGTGATATTTATCACATGTATAGATTCCTGGGACCATCACTACAGTCAAGATACAGAAAAATATCTACCACAAAGATCCAGCACACTGCACTGTGTGGTCACAGCTGCCATCCTCCCCTCCTTCTCCCTTCAGTTCAGTTTGGTTCAGTTCAGTCGCTCAGTCGTGTCCGACTCTTTGCGACCCCATGAATCGCAGCACGCCAGGCCTCCCTGTCCATCACCATCTCCCGGAGTTCACTCAGACTCACGTCCATCGAGTCCGTGATGCCATCCAGCCATCTCATCCTCTGTCCGTCCCCTTCTCCTCCTGCCCCCAGTCCTTCCCAGCATCAGCGTCTTTTCCAATGAGTCAACTCTTCGCATGTGGTGGTCAAAGTACTGGAGTTTCAGCTTTAGCATCGTTCCTTCCAAAGAACACCCAGGATTGATCTCCTTTAGAATGGACTAACTGGATCTTCTTGTAGTCCAAGGGACTCTCAAGAGTCTTTCTCCCTTAACCCCTGACAATCCACACATTTTCTCTCCAACTTGGTAATTATGCTATTTGCCAAACATCATATAAATGAATCATGCGGTCTGTATCCTTTAAGGGTTGGCTTTTTTTTTTTTTCCCTCAGCATCATTTCCTTGAGCTCTGTCCAAATTATTACATAAATAACACTTCATTTATTTTAATTGCTGAATGGAGTTCCATGGTATGGATGGACCACAGTTTGTTTAAACAGTTAAACAGTTGGGTTATTTCCTGTTTAGAGTTTTGAGAGCAGAATAAAGATGCTATGAATGTAGGGGTGTACAGGTTCTTGTGTGAACATGTTTTCATTTCTCTAGAGCGAATGCCCAGGAGTGAAACTGCTGAGTCATGCAGTTGGCACAGTTGCCTGCAGTTCATAGGCAACTGCCAGACTCTGTTCCAGAGTGGTTGTTTCATTGTACTTCCCACAGCAATGTGTGAAAGAGCCAGCACCCTTTCTGCATCCTCTTTCCAGAACTCAGAGTTACTACAGTTTTTAATTTTAGCTCTTATGTTAAGTGTATAGGGTTGTCTCATTGTGGTTTTAATGTTCATTTCCCTAATGGCTAACAACAATGAACATCTTTTCATGCACTTTAGTGCTATCTGTATAAGCTCTTTGGTGAGACAAACATCTGTTTTGGCTATTTCAATGTACTTCTCCCTTCCTCCTTGATTCTCAGTGCAGAAGGAGAGTCTCAATTCCAAGGCAGAGGTAAGTAGCTTACACAGAAATAATGAGTTACTGTACTTGAGTGCAAGATAGTGTTCTAAGTGATGGGCTAAAGCAGTGATGAAAACACATAAAAATCCCTGGTTTCATGAAGCTTATACTCTAGTGTGGGGAGATGGCCAGTAGGCCACAAAAAATAAGTTGAATTTATGGTATAGTAGATGGCCTTAGTGCTTTAGAAAACAAATTAAAAAAAAAAACAGAAAAGAGCTAGGGAGTTACCCTAGTTGTAATTTAAAATAAGGTGTTCAGAAAAAGCAACTTTTCCTGAGAGTGGACATTTGATTGAAGACCTGGAATGAGGAGAAGCCCTGTAGGTGTCTGGTATCATAGAAGATTGCTCCTGACCTTGAAGCAGGTGTGTTTAAGGAGCATCAGGGTGGTTGTGAAGACTGAAATGGTGTCACAGGAGCTTGACCACACAGGGCCTCTGGGGTGGGACTTGGGTAAGACTTGGCTTCTCCTTCTGGGAGATGGGAAGTCTTAGAAGATGTGTTGCACAAAGTTGGCAGGTTCTGATTTCAACTTCAAAAGGATCATCCTGGTTGCTATGTGGAGAATAGCCTGAAAGGAGAAGGATGGAATCAGAGAGATTAGGTTGGAAACTATTGAAGTAAACTAGGTGAGGAGTAATGGTGAATTCGATAGGGTGGTGGCAGGGAGGGTCACAAGAAATGGCAGATTCCAGATATATTTTGAAATAGAGCAGACATATTTTCTTACTGAGCTGAATGTGAATGAGAGAGAAGAGAAATATCTGGGTCCAGGTTCTTTCCTGGAGCATCAGAAGAATGGAGATGCTCTTCATGGACACAAGGAAGACTGTGGGAGGTCCACATCTCAGATCAAGATGTGCACCCTTTAAGGTGATTTTAGACCTCAAGCAGAGAGGACATTACAAGGAGGCAGTTGGATGACAAGTCTGGAGTCCCGGGGAAAGACTTGGGAGGAGACATTTATTTTTGAGTCACTCTTGGGGTAGAATCCGTCACATAACTGGTGCCAAAAAGTGGGGGCTCCTCTTTTGATTACAGATTGTCAGTGAAAAGTCCTTGCTAAGCCACTTCAGTCGTGTCTGACTCTGTGCGACCCCATGGACTGCAGCCTACCAGGCTCCTCCATCCATGGGATTTTTCCAGGCAAGAGTACTGGAGTGGGTTGTCATTGCCTTCTCGTAACTGCATAGTGATACACCAATTCAACTTACTGCTATGGGGGAAAAACACCATTTAATGAGACATGAAGACAAAGAACAAACCCGACTAAGGGGACACATGTTGTGGACCACAGCACAGCTATGACCAGAGCAAGTGGAGGGACGGGGGAAGGGAGATGGATGGGTAAACTACAGCCTCGGGGGCGGGGGGGTGGGGTCTGGATTGACGACAACTAAGCAGACAACAGGATGAGACAGGAAATCAAAACCAATGATGAAAGCAGACACACCGTCAGAGAACTCCAACAAGGAGTTTCCAGCAAGGAAAACATACAGAATTGTTCTTTTACAAATATTCGGAAAGAAATCAAGCATGAAACCACAGAGAAATCATCAAAGAATTTTAAATATCAACTAATTAGCCAATAATGCAAATTATAAAAACTGTGGCAAAAGACCACAAAATGGACTAGTTACTTCACAGCCTGCTCCACAGGCCGCTAAAATAATTCACAGTTAATTTAATTATAAGCTGACTAACCGTGCAGCTAATATGCAATGGGTGGTAACAGAAAAAAAGAGATAATACAAGTCCAGTTACAAAGCAGAGTGTTGTACACGGGATTTCATGGGGTAAATAGCAATGCACTCACAAATCCTAAGCTAAACACGCAAGAAAGCTGGAACATGTGCTTTAGAGCTGCACACTCTGTCACCAAAAGCCCTAGGTCGTCATTAGGACCAGATTTTAGAAAAACTTTAAACTGAAACATAAGAAATTGCCAACATCAGACCATTCTTGATCCATATTAATAATATATATGCTTCATCATAACTATCCATTCCAGATGTCTTATATTATGTAACACTTTTCTGGTGGTTCTGAAACAGTTCTCTAATCAAACACAGAGATGTTTCTGTAAGCCAACTCATATTGAGTGAGATTTATCTACACACCCACACACTTAATGTTTTCAAGTTAGGTTTGGTGCCAAATGCATCATATCAGCGTCTTACATTTGCGTCTCACATTTTTAGGGTTGTTTTTTTTTTCCTCACATTTTTGGATTGTGGACTTGTATTATTATCATTCAGTTTAGTTCAGTTCAGTCGCTTAGTCATGTCCAACTCTTTGCGACCCCATGAATCGCAGCACGCCAGGCCTCCTTGTCCATCACCAACTCGCGGAGTTCACTCAGACTTACGTCCATCCAGTCAGTGATGCCATCCAGCCATCTCATCCTCTGTCGTCCCCTTCTCCTCCTGCCCCCAATCCCTCCCAGCATCAGGATCTTTCCAGTGAGTCAACTCTTTGCATGAAGTGGCCAAAGTACTGGAGTTTCAGCTTCAGCATCATTCCCTCCAAAGAAATCCCAGGGCTGATCTTCTTCAGAATGGACTGGTTGGATCTCCTTGCAGTCCAAGGGGCTCTCAAGAGTCTTCTCCAACACCACAGTTCAAAAGCATCAATTCTTCGGCACTCAGCTTTCTTTAATAGTCCAACTCTCACATCCATACATGACCACTGGAAAAACCATAGCCTTGACTAGATGGACCTTGGTTGGCAAAGTAATGTCTCTGCTTTTCAATATGCTATCTAGATTGGTCATAACTTTCCTTCCAAGGAGTAAGCATCTTTTAATTTCATGGCTGCAATTACCATCTGCAGTGATTTTGGAGCCCCCCCAAATAAAGTCTGACACTGTTTCTACTGTTTCCCCATCTATTTCCCATGAAGTGATGGGACCAGATACCATGATCTTCGTTTCCTGAATGTTGAACTTTAAGCCAACTTTTTCACTCTCCTCTTTCACCTTCATCAAGAGGCTTTTTAGTTCCTCTTCACTTTCTGCCATAAGAGTGGTGTCATCTGCATATCTGAGGTTATTGATTATTACCATTAGGCCTTCCCAGATGGTGCAGTGGTAAAGAATCCACTTGCCAATGCTGGAGACACAAGAGATGTGGGTTTGATCCCTGGGTTGGGAAGATCCAGTTCCATGGACAGAAAAGCCTGGTGGCCTAGTCCATGGGTTCCCACAGAGCCAGACACAGCTAGGTAACTGAGCATCTGCACACACATTATTATCATTGTGCTGTTATTATTTTGCCAGTCTGTGTAGCAACCATAGCGTTGAAGGAGCGGAACTTATTGAGAGGCATATTTCAGCTCAATTTTAAGCCTATATCAATACTCTTCAAAGATAAACCATGCTGCTTCCAAAGGCAGCAGCTCTCTTCCCAATGACTAAATAAGACCTGAATACCACTTGCTGGGGGATATTTTAGGAGAAATTAAGTTATTAGAGAGATGATTGAAGTTGATGTCTGTTACAGTTCTTGGTCTCACTGAGACAGGATGAGTCTAGATCATTTCTCCTCTTCAGACCTTGGTCTCTGCATCTGTAAAACGGGGACAAGGAGTTGAGCTTTGTGATTATTGCTAAGGGTGCTTTCGGCATCAGTGTTTTCAGGGTCTCTCTGTGTCTTTTCACTGGTTGTTCCCCCTACTCGTCTCTACAAATTCTTGTTTGCTGAGTAGCCATTTCCCACACTGTACCATGCAACTTCCCGCAATGTGCAATGACGAATTAGCATGGGGAGCTGGGATAGGGAGGAGGAGTTTTCCTTGCTGCTTCCCAAATTGGGAAAACCCGTCATTTTTCACTAATTACTTCTTGACTCTTAGTATGTCTTGACTTGTGTAATACCCACAGTCTTCCCAGGAGATTGCTAATCCAGGGCACATCTCCACCTTCCTGGAATGGTGTTCTTGGCTGCAGAGCTTCCCCTTTCTGGTTCTGTTGGGAAATAAGCTATTTAATGAAAGAACTTTTCTTCCTTTAAAAAATTTGTTTATTTATTTATATCAAAGTGGCTCAGCAGTAAAGAATCCTCCTGCCATGCAGGAGACTTGGGTTTAATCCTTGGGTTGGAAAGATCTCCTGGAGAAGGAAATGGCAACCCACTCTGGTATTTTTGCCTGGGAAATCCATGGATGGAGCAGCAGGGCGGGCTACAGTCCATGGGATCACAAGAGTCCAACACAATTTACAGCTAAACCACTACCACCACAGAGTTGTGTATAATATTATACAAGTCTACAATGTAGTGATTCACAATTTTCAAAGGTTTATAGTCATTACAAAATATTGGCTACCTTCCCTGAGTTGGACAATACATCCTTGTAGTTTATGCTTAATAGTTTGTACCTCTTAATTTCTTATCACCTCTCCCTTCTTTCCTCTCCCCCTTGGTAACCACTTAGTTTGTTCTCTGCATCTGAGTCTGCTTATTTTTTGTTATATTCACTAGTTGGTTATATTTTTAAGGTTCTACATATAAATGATATCATGCAGTATTTGTCTTTCTCTGACTGACTTATCTCACTTAGCCACCCTGCAAGCGCATCTATGTTGTTACAAGTGGTAAAACTCCATTCTCTTTTTTTTTGACTGAGTAGTATTCCATTGTAATAAAATACTGTATCTACTTTACATGTGGTATGTTTATACCACATCTTCTTCTGTTGATGGATACTTAGGTTGATTTCATATCTTGGCAATTGTAAATAATGCTGCTATGAATGGGGTGCATGGATCTTTTCAAATTAGTGTTTTTATTTTTTTCAGATATATACCCAGAAGTATGTATCATACATGTCATATGGTAGTTCTATTTTTAGGTTTTTAAGACCTCTCCAACGGTTTTCCACAGTGGCTGTAGCAATTTACATTCTGCCAACAGTGAACAATGTATGAGGGTTCCCTTTTCTTTACATTTTTTTTGCAGTATAGTTGTTTTCTGCTCAGTGGTAAAGAATTTGCCTACCAATGCAGGAGACCTGGGTTTGATTTATGGGTCAGGAAGATCCCTGGAGAATGAAATGGAAATCTACTGCAATATTCTTGCCTGAGAAATTCCATAGACAGAGGAGCCTGGCCGGTTACAGTCCATGGGGCTGCAAAGAGTTCTACATGACTTAGCAGCTGAGCACACATGCATGGTTGTTTCACAAGGTTGTGTTAGTGTCTGCTGTATGGCAAAGTGAATCAGCTACATAAATACATATTTACCCTCTTTCCTGAATTTCCTTCTCATCTAGGTCACCATAGAGAAGTGAGTAGAGTTCCCTGTGCTGTGCAGTAGATTCTCATTAGTTACCTATTCTATTTTATACGTAGTAGTGTATATGTCTCAGTCCCAATCTCCCAGGTCATCCCATCTCTCCTTTCCCCACTTGGTATCCACACATTTATCCTCTGTGTCTGCTCCTCTATTTCACTCTGCAAATAAGTTCATCCATACCATTTTTCTAGATTCCATATATATGTATTAATATATGGTATTTGTTTTTCTAACTTACTTCATTCTGTATGACAGTCACTAGGTCCATCCACATCTTGATAAATGTCCCACTTTTGTTCCTTTATGTGGCTGAATAGTATTCCATTGTATATGTGTGCCACATCTACTCTATCTGTTCCTCTGCTGATGAACATTTCGGTTGCTTCCATGTTCTGCCTATTATAAATAGTGCTGCAATAAACACTGGGGCATATGCCCAGGAGTGGGATTGCTGGATAGTAGTAGTTGTATTTTTAGTTTTTTAGGAAATCTCCATACTGTTCTCCATAGTGGCTGTGCCAATTTCCATTCCTACCAACAGTAAAGAGGGGTCCCTTCCTCCATACCCTCTAGAGCATTTATTGTTTGTAGATTTTTTTGATGATGGCCATTCTGACCAGTGTGAGATGATACCTCATTATTGTTTTGATTTGCATTTCTCTAATAATTAATGACGTGACTGAGTGACTAAGCACACATACAGTAATTAATGATAGTGAGCATCCTGTTGGCCATCTGTATGTCTTCTTTGGAGAAATGTATATTTAGGTCTGCAGAAGGAAATTGCACCCCACTCCAGTATTCTTGCCTGGAGAATCCCATGAACAGAGGAGCCTGGCAGGCTATAGTCCATGGGGTTGCAAGAGTCGGACATGACTTAGCATCTAAACCAGCACCAACCGGCATATTTAGGTCTTCCACCTATTTTTTGATTGGATTGATTGTCTGTTTGTTTAATATTGAGCTGCATGTGATTTTGGATCTTTTGGAGATTAATCCCTTGTCAGTTGCTTCATTTGCAAATATTTTCTCCCATTCTGAAAGTTGCATTTTCATCTTGTTGATGGTTTCTTTTGCTCTGCAAAAGCTTTTACATTTAATTAGTCCCATTTGTTTATCTTTATGGTTATTTTTCATTACTCTAGGAGGTGAATGGAAAACTTGCTGCAATTCATGTCAAAGAGTGCTTTGCCTATGTTTTCCCCTAAGAATTTTATAGTGTCCAGTCTTATATTTAGGTCTTTAGTCCATTCTGAGTTTATTTTTGTGCATGGTATTAGGAAGTATTCCAGTTTTATTGTTTTGCATGTCGTTGTCAGGTTTCCCTAGCACCATTTATTGAAGACGTTGTCTCTTCTCCATTGTGTCTTCCAATCTCCTTTGTCATAGCTTAGATGCCCATAGGTGCTTGGGTTTATCTGTGAACTTTCTATCCTTTCCCACTGATTTCCACTGCTTCCTGTTTTCATGCCAATGCTATATTTATTGGTTAGTGTAGCTTGTAATACAGTCTGAAGTCAGGCAGCCTGATTTCTCCAGCTCCATTTTTCTTCCTCAAGATCGTTTCGGCTGTTTGCAGTCTTTTCCCTACACCCTCCCCGATGTTTGTTACTTGTGTTCTTTTTGATGACACTCATTGTGGCAGGTAAGCAGCGCTCTCTTACTGTGGTTTTGAATTGCATTTCCCTGATGATTTGAACTGTGGTGTTGGAGAAGGCTCTTGAGAGTCCCTTGGACTGCAAGGAGATCCAACCAGTCCATTCCAAAGGAGATCAGCCCTGGGTGTTCTTTGGAAGGAATGATGCTAAACCTGAAACTCCAGTACTTTGGCCACCTCATGCAAAGAGCTGACTCATTGGAAAAGACCCTGATGCTGGGAGGGATTGGGGGCAGGAGGACTAGGGGACGACTGAGGATTAGATGGCTGAATGGCATCACCGACTCGATGGACGTGAGTCTGAGTGAACTCCGGGAGTTGATGATGGACAGGGAGCCCAGGTGTGCTGCAATTCATGGGGTCACAAAGAGTCAGACACGACTGAGCGACTGAACTGAACTAAACTGAACTGAGAATTATTGATGTGGAACATCTTTTCACGTGCCTGTTGGCCATCTGCTTGTCTTCTCTGGAGAAGAGGTCTTAAATGCATCCAGGTCTTCTGCCCATTTTTAAATTGAGTTGTTTCTGTTTATGATGTGGAGTCATATGAACTATTTATTTATTTTGGATATTAACCCTTTATCAATCATACCATTTGCAAATATTTTCTCCCATTTAGTAGACTTTTTCTCATTCATCGATGGTCTTCTGCTGTGCAAAAGATTTAAGTCTAATTAGGTCCTATAATTTGTTTTTCCTTCCTTTGCTATAAGTGGTGGTGGTGGTGGTGGTGGTTGTTTAGTCACTAAGTCGTGTCCTACTCTTGTGACTGTGTGGACTGTAGTCTGCCAGGCTCCTCTGTTCATGGGATTCTCCAGGCAAGAATACTGGTGTGGGTGGTCATTTCCTTCTCCAAGGGATCTTTCTGACCCATGAATTGAACCCAGGTCTCCTGCACTGCAGGCAGATTCTTTACCAACTGAGTTACTAGGAAAGCCCCTTTAGGAGACAGATTTGCTTTAGGAGGCAGATTCAAAAAAAAATATTCCTATGGTTTTATGTCAAAGAGTGTTCTGTCAGTTTTTCCTCTAGGAGTTTTCTGGTTCACAGTCTTGCATTTAGGTCTTTATGCCCTTTAGATTTATCATATTTCTCAAACAGGTTAGAGCCAACTAGTTTACTCCTAATGTTCAACGGGAGATGCATGTGAGAACCTCTGCCGTAGCAGTCACCATGGAGGCAAAAACCTGGATGTGATGAGGCAAGGTGGTGAACAGAGTGTGTTGAAGGCACCAAATAAGGCATTACACAGCCGTTCAAAAGAAGGAACAGCACAGCATGCCTCGATATGGAGGAATCTTAGCAGAATGTTTTAAGTGGAAAGGTAAATTCCCAGAGGTTATATATAGCAAGGTTATATGGAGTTAAAAACAATGCGTGTGTGTGCGCACACACACACACACATACATATGATACACTAATTATAAAGGAGAATAAAACAATGACGAACACAGGCTTTAGGATGAGGAATACCCTGAGCTGGGACAGTAAATGGGTGGTGGCAAGAGGCTTCATATGATACCCCTCAAGGTCCTGGCTTTCCTTTTATGTCGTGGGTTAATTGGTAATGTTATTACTAATTAATTAACTGACTAATTAAAAGGCAGTCCAAACACAGACTATGACGTGTGTAACATGATCCAGGGATTATGCCAGTTCCAATTCTGTCTTTATGAGATCCAAAAACAGACAAAAAAACAAGAGTCAGTGGATGCTGTGTGTGTTCCTGAAAGACTTTCCAACAAATCATGTGGATAGCCTCAACACACAGATTTCGGAGTGACTGGTTTGGTCTTACAAAGGAATGTTTTGATTTCTTCTTAGTTCTTAGTTCTGGTCCAGTAACTGATGTTGTTAGAAAATGAAGGCTGGTTGAGCCTAGTCCCATTGTTAAGCCTTCCCTTAAATCAGCATTCCCTTAAATGGCCTGATTGTGTATTTGTTGACAATTCGATTACAGAAAAAAAAAAAAAAAAAAAAGGAGACCTCTTTGGATACATGAAATGTTCTGGTTGGGAGGAGACTGCTTGAGTGAAGAAAGTGTTGGAACAAATTTGGAGCAGGAAAGATGGAATCTGAGTTGTCCTGGCCAAACAACCAGACTATTTCTTTGAAGTTTTTCTTTTTCTTCTCTGACCTTTCTGGTATTACTCAGTTTCAACCAAGAATGTGGCTATGTTGTGAAGCCTGGCTGTGGGTGTGGGCATTCCCCGATTCCTCGGATACCTACGCTCATGGCCCAGACTCAGCCAGAAGCTGGATACGCATATTTGACCCAGATCTGAGGTTGAAGACTGATATTATTTTGTCCTTGGCATATTTTCTCTCAACATGGGCAATACTGGCTCCTTGTGCAGCATTGCATCAAGTGGATCTGGCAGTAGAGGAGCAGAGGACTCAGCTGTACAGGCGCACCCACAGTGGCGGCCCCAGCCAGAGCTAGGGCTCCCTCCTCTCAGAATGTCCACCTCAGTCACTGAAGTCGTATCACACTGTATTGTCCTGGTTTATTTACAGAGCTCTCCCGCCCACCAGCCTGTGAACATATCAAGGGCAGAGACTCTGTCTTTTTCATTGTCAAGTCTCCCAAGTTCAGGGAAGACTGGAGATGCTACTTGAAAGTTGGGGGAACATCATGCATTTCACCTTGTTGTCAGCGCCCAGTGACTGGAAACTCAAAGTAATGACAGATTATCACTGCCTGGATGGGGTTCAGGGAAGATCAGAGATAAGGGAGGGTGGTTTAGTTTGGTCCTTGAAGTGGGTTCCCTGCATAGAGAGGGAAGGGGAGAGTGGGGAGGAGTGGGGGTAATGATGGGGTGGGGATAGTCAAGGTAAGTAACAACTGGAACTGCATGCCTGCTCACCCATCAGAGCAGACTCTGGAAAGCAGATTGTCGATATTGCTGTCTTGGTGTCTACCAGCTGTAGGTCAGACAGGGGAGATGACGTGGGGCCTGGGGTTTGGGTGGTGAAGAAGTAGAACAGGAATAAATGTTTCACCATCAGCTCTGCCTCAGGAACTTCCTATGCATGATCTTACTTGATTATCACACAACATTGGCAGATAGGCACCATGACTCCAATTTTTAAGAGTAAGAAAGAGACAATGGAGGGGTGAGCAACTTGCTCAGAATTACCCCAAAAGTGAGTTGTAGAGCTGGAGCTGAAGTTTAAATTAAGAGTAAGAAAGAGGCAATGGAGGGGTGAGCAATTGCTCAGAATTACCCAAAAAGTGAGCTGTAGAGCTGGAGCTAAAGTTTAAATTGGACCCCACCCCAAGTTCCTAGGCCTGTGCTCTGCTCCTGACACCCCGGCACACTGCCATGCACAGAGGGTGTGGCCACTGGAGGTCAGGCTCAGAGCCAAGGCATGGGGCAGGAGCCATTAGGCACACAAAGAGGCCTATGTGGAGGAGGAGCAGGAACGAGGCTGCAGTGGAAGGCTGGGCAGCTGCTGAGGTCAGGGTGGGTGTCCGTGGTCAGGGACATTCTGTTTAGAGCCTGTAAACCTCCACCCTTCACGCCCAAGAAAGTCCGCGGTGGCCACACCCTTGTCATGGGCTTTCTGGGGAATATTTCTGGACAGAGAGCTCAGCCAGCAAAGGAGGGCAAGGCACTGCCCTGGAACCAGGGCCAGAGATGATTTTGGAATTTAGAAGGGAGAGATTGAGCACAGGGTTTCCAGCTTTTGGGGCTAAAGGTGAGTAATGTCAGGTTGTGGGAGGAGCTCTACTCTAGGGATGAAAAAAAAGTGATAAAAAAGAATCAAGAGATGGAAGTTGTGGCTGAACAGGCAGATAGTTTTAGTCCCAGTTCTGGTGAGAGAGAAGCCCAAGGACTGGTTTCTTGGGGATCATCAAAAAACGTCTGAGTGGTATAAACATCACAGTGTATGTGAGGGAGAGGCAGGTTGAAGACTGAGAAGGAGGAGAAGATACACTGAAGCAGAGAGACAGACTGAGATGGCGACCGAAATACACAAAATAAAAGAAAAACCCAAAGACACAGCCACACAGAGATAATGCCGTGGAGATCCAAAGGTGCACAGAAACCAGGGCAATGAGAGAGGAAATCAGAGAGGCCGAGAGATGGGGACAGAGAATAAGAAAGGACAGTGATGTAAACTCTGGTAGCTGTGTTTCATGGAGAAAAAAACATATAAACTTCCTGAGAAAGACTGTGTTCTGGCCCTGTGGGCCTCCTGGAAAGAGGGATTCTTTGGCTTACCTGAGGTGCTGGGGAGTCCTAAGTCTCTGGGCTTTCCTCACTGACAGGTGGAAAGCCCAGGGTAAAAGGTCGCCTATGACATAGACTTTCCCTGTAACCACAGCCCCAGAAGAGGCCTGCATGCCACCTCCCGTCCTCCCAGCTCATGCCTCTGTTTACGGCCCTCCAGGGAACTCCAAAGACCAGCCACTTAGTACTAACTCCCAGAATATTATTCTGGGAGGCTCAGGCTGAGCCACCTCTGCACCTTTCAGTTTGGGAATATCACGCAAGCAAATTCGGTGCTGCCTTTCCACTTGACTCTTCAGGCTGTTGATGATAATGGCCATGTCCCCATGGAGTCTCTCTTCTTCAGGACCACCATCTGCGGTTCCTCCCCTGGTGTAACCAGTCAGGACAGGCTAAGTTACCCTATGGTAACAATCTCAACATCTCAGGGGCTCTCAGGAACAAACATTTATTCCTTGTAGTAAAGAAAAAAAAATCATTCACGACACTTGTTAAAGAATGGCAAGGAGACTTCATTCAAGGGGACAAATGGTATTTCAGTGGGTATAGGGCCACCACAAGGCCCTTCAGAGACTGGATTCAGCTCTCAGTATAGCATAGGCAAGTGGTAATGGGGATCAGTGGATGGAAAATAGCTAAGAAGAAATATCAGAAGTAAGGCAATTCTGGCTAATAAGATCTAACAGGATTCTCACTGAAGGCACCTGGGAAGTGGTGGAGGATGAAGACCTGTTGAGAGCTATCAGACATGGGGGATGCAGGAGTCTAGCTAAACTGACTTGGTGGTATTCTTGTTAAAACAGGGCAATGCAAAGATGAACACTGAAGCTCAAAAATCAAAGCCTGTCTGAGAAGACAGTTCATAGGAGCCTGAACAGAGGTGGCTTAGGAGAGAATCTTTGTCGTTTGCTCACGATGTACGTTCACTTTGTGAGCCAGACCCACTGCTCGAGTTCATCTTCATTCTGGGATCCCATCTGGCCAAGCCTCTCCTCTCTCTGAGTGCCAGCTAGTCCACCAAGGTGGGGGCGCTAGGGGAGGACCGCAGAGCGTGTGCTTTGCTGCGATGTGACGCAGCACGCGGACAGCCTCTGATGGGCCCCCGCCCCCCAGGCGCTGCGTCTACACCATGTGCTGACGGCCAGCCCGGCTCCTGGAGCCCATCCACCGTGGGAAGGTCCACTGTCCACGAACAAGACGGACCATGTCCTGGGGGTCTCCCAAGTGGTCTCCACCCCCGTGTTGGTCATGAAAGCTTTGCTGGCCGTCATGAGTCCTTTGGCTTCTCCACTGACCTGAGGTCCATATGGATGGCCAGGCCTTACCCGCAGTCCACCCGACACTGTCACACCCTGGCCGCAGACCCCTCGGACAGCGCCAGGCGCCCCAGCCAGCTCCCAGTGGAAACACACAAATGCAAAGCCTGAAGGAGGGCGTCCCGGCGTCCCAGCTCCCGAGGGGTTCCTGGACAGATTGCAGGCGGCCTTCCATCCGCGCTGAACTCCGTGCAGCACTTGCGTCCTGCCGGCGGCCGAGCGCAGCCAGAACCCCTGTGCCCTTTTCACGACCCCTGACGGAACTGTCCAGACCCGGTGATGGCCCGTCTGCCAGGTGTCCAGGGCCCACTCTGTGCCATGCACACAACCTGAACACTTGATATCTAGTTCAGGGTTTCAGAGGCAGCGCAAGTGACCTGCTGGGGCTGCTGCTGCTAAGTCGCTTCAGTCGTGTCCGACTCTGTGCGACCCCAGAGATGGCAGCCCACCAGGCTCTTATAACCCTGGGATTCTCCTAGCAGGTACTTATTTGGCCAGTGGAGGTGAGGGAGGGATGGGACACCCAACATGTTTTTGTCATTTCTGCAGAGGGAAGTTCAAGTTAACTGCCCTCTCCTCCCCGACCCCGGATTTAAAATGAATGCATTAAAAGGTTTACAAAGCAAAGCCAACAACAGCAACAAAAATAAAGCATTGCCAACTATATTCGTCGAAGAAAATGAGAACACAGGCCTCTGGACCCTGGTCCTGAGAGCTTCGCGCGGAACTGACGCCTCTCACCCTCAGTCCTGCCACATTACTCAGAGCCTCCCAGGTGAGGGGAGGGGCTGGGATATTTGCGAATGAAGAGACGGTTTGCCACAGTCGCTTCTCCCACACTACAGTCTCAGGCTCTGGAATCTAGTCCCTTGATTAAGATCTCCCAAGTTTATTGATATTCCTTTTGATATTTAGGAGCTAGTACTGGACAAGAAGCTTGCAGGGAGGTGATGTTTATGGAACACTTGGTGAACATAACTATCAATGGTCTTCTTCCATCTTATAGTTAGAACATGTGTTCTCTAGGTTTACCAAAGGCCACGGGGGATGGGGGGGGCGCGGGGGGGCGGGGAGGGGGTGGAGAGAGATGGAGAGAGAGAGAGGAAACACATCTTTAATTTGATTTTTCTACCTAGGTTTTACTGGGCTTTATCATTCAATGCCTTTTAAAAATCTCATCTTTTATCACTTGGGGTCTTGAAGCAGTTGGCTCTTCTGTAGCTCTGAGATGGAAAAGGACATCTTATCTTCTTTGGGCTTTGAATGAATGAGAAATAAATCCCTGTTCTTTTAAGCCACTAAAACTGTAGGATTTATCTGTTTTGACAGCTACTGTTAATTATTTTAATGCAGAAATTGCTGTAAGACGTGAAGTGCTCCATAATAAAAACATAAAATATGTATCTTAGTGATTGGGACAGGTAATGGGAAAGTGTGTTGGAGACCGGAAAGATGGAGGTAAGAGTATTCAGTGGAAAGGTATTTGTAAGTTGTTTCTTATGATGACTTGAAAATGCGGATCCTGAGCTTAGTGTACTTGTCTTTCCAGGGAAGATGTAGGAAAATAGAATGATAGTGGCCTGGCTGCATTTGACAAAGTATTATAAGGATGAGAAGAGCTCAGGAAATTCTTAGGTGGATAGCAAGCAGAAATTAAGAAGAAAGAGTCCAGAAATTCAAGGCTTTGAAATTGAATTGCATACTGCTTAAGACATCACACAATAAAAGATGAGATTCTATAAGGATTTAGGTGGCAAAGGTGCAGTAAGACCTCTCAGTTGAAAAAAATAACTTGGGGGATGGATCAAATGAAAAGAGCAGATTTCTCATTGATTTTTTTCCATATAGTCTCAAGATAGCTGCCATTAGCTTAAGAGGGAGAGAAGCAAGGGAGTGAGAAAGCAAAGGAAAAGGACAGATTTGAGAACTATATCTTAAAAAGAGCTTTGGCTGTGGTCAGTGGAAATAAATCAGAAACCTATTATAGTAGTGAAATGCAATGCTAAAGAAATCATAAGCCTGGTCTAGAAAATCTTTCAGGCTTAAAACAACTATTGGGATTCCAACCTTTTGCCAAAGAAAAAGATACAATGGCCAGCAGAACATAATCCCTGATACTCACTCTAAGAAAGGTCATGCATGGCTCCCGAAGGTGGACGCTGGGGTCATGAGAACAATGGACACTCACTGATGGCTCTGAGAGGACATCATTCCCTCTTACCCAGAGCAGGAGGCTTCCTGAAGTCTGCCTAGCAAGATTTCGGAACCACTCTGGACTTACAACTCTCGTATGTTTCCCTTTCTTTCCAAGCAGGTATGTTGATCATGGTTATCCTGCCCCTCTTTGTTTATTGTGTTTTGGATAAGTGGTATGGGGATGGCTGGGAGAGAGGGATATATAATTTGTCCTTTTGGATCCTTTTGTAGAGTAGTGATCTCAACTGGGCAACATTTGGCAATACCGGCAGGCATTTAAAAAGTTTAAGTATAGTTAATTTACAGTACTGTTTGTATTAGCTAACCTGGAGGCATTTTTGATTGTCACGCCTGGGGGAGGGATGCTACTGGCATTTCGTGAATAGAGACCAGAGATGCTGCTAAATCTCATACAGCAATACACAGGACAGCTTCGCTTGCCCAACGCCAGCAAAGAATTACCCAGTCTAAAATGTCAGTATTGGGCTTCCCTGGTGGCTCAGTGGTAAGAGACATGGATTTGATCCTTGGGTCCCTGGTGAGGGAAATGGCAACCCATTCTAGTATTCTTGCCTGGAAAATCCCATGGACAGAGAAGCCTGGTTGGCTACAGTCCCTGGGGTTGCAAAGTCTTGGACATGACTTAAACTGAGCATGCACACAAAATGTCAGTCAGGTCTAGGGAATATACTCTGGTCTAGTGAATAAAAGTTGTAGCATCCTGACCTAATAGCGAGATTAGGGAATATCACCTGCCAATCAGAAAGCCTGAAGTGGCTTCATTCAGTCCTTCATTCAGCACTTAACTGAATGCTTGCGAGAGGGAGGTGGAAAGGGGTAGGGTGGGGATTTGTCAGGTATTAATGCTAGTTGCGGCATTAGCCAAACCTCCGAGAACCTCTGTGTCTCAAAAGTTTATTTTTCACATCATGTTAAGGAAAAAAAATCTGTTTTTCACCTAAATGACTAATGTGTATTTGTTTTTATGGGCATTGTGAGCTTGGTAATAGATTGATTTTCCTCATTGAGTTGGCTTCCAGGAACCTTGCTATAACAACTGTTTGTTGCTGTTGACTGATATTTCCTGGCTCATCTTCCTATTTGACACTCATTTGTGCAAGACTCTGATTTTTTTCCACCCCTCCCTAATATTGCATATACTTTTGCTTGTTGCTTCAAAATACCAAAATACTTCTGGAGATGAGGTGAGCTATAGAATAAATGAATGAGTCAAAAGCATTCTTGCTGAAAGATGGCTCCTATTAAAGGGAAATTGGGGAAACAGTAAGTATCTCTTTCCTTGTTTAAAAAGGAAAGTGAAGCTTTGGGTTCTGGCTTGAAAATTTATAGAATTGAAACTGTTGTTTGGGCTGGAGATCTGCAAATAGCTTTTCTTTTTCATTCTCCAGTTTTACTTACCCCTTTTAAGTTGCTATTTTAGCAATCCAGACTCCCATTTGCTTTCGTGGGTGAAGGGAGACAAGAAAACCTTTTCTTCACAATCTTTTGGGGAATCACTTCATGCAAATATCTTTGTCTCAGAAGGAAACTGTCCCAAGGTTAAGTCTCTGCCCATCTCTGAGTAAGAGGCATTAAGAGCTAGTGTTTTTTCCTTTTGCTTTTCTGTTTCAAATGGTCAAGGAGTCAGGAGACCAGCCACAAACTTGTTATTTCTGATTTCTGGGGGAAAAAAAAGTGGGCTGAGAACCTCACTAGATCCACAGTTCTCATCTGTGTGTCCAGAGAGAGGGCTAATCCAATGAAATATGCTTTCTAATGATTTTGATCGAAAATACCAGAAAGTAGTTTTAGTGACACCTAAACCATGTTTTCAGAAGAAGCTAGCTCTGCTCCTTGTAAACATGGAAGAAATGTTGGGTTTGGAGACCGAGGCCAGGGTCTCTCTGGGGAGTTCTGAGACGTGGGTCAGTGTGAACTTAGGAACCCCACTGCCTGGCTCCCAGTCCCAGCTGCATTCCTCAGTTGTGTAACCTTGGGCAAGCCACGTTGCCTTCTTAGCCACAGAGGTGCGACAACAATAGAATGATGAGTCCTAAAGAATAAATGACATGTTGCTCATAAAGTGCAACATGTATTCCTGACTGCTTCCCTGACAACCAGGGCGGATTGGAGCATGGCCACTGGAAGACTGGGACTGCGTGCCCTCACACTGGGCCCCTGTACCTTCCTTTCTCATCTTCAGAGACGCCAGGCAAGCAGCGCCCTGGCCACTCTCCCCAGATGGGGTGGTGGGAAGGGGGCAGAATCCCCCACGGGAAGCTTCTGGAGGTGGCCTCCTCTTCTCTGTGTGATCTCTCCTTGGGACATGAATCCCTTTCCCTTTCTGATCTCTGTCTTCTCTTCTGTGAAATGAATAGTTACGTTATATCATCTTTAATCTAACAAATTTCATTCCCCCTGGTTTAGATACTTTGTATTGCATGGAAGCAGGATTTCTCAGCCTTGGCGTTATTGGCATTGCATGGCCGATAGTTCTTTGCTGTCCTGTGTACTGTACAATGTTTAATGGCAACTTTGGCCTCCAGCCACAAATGTCAGAAGCAGCTCTCCCCCAAGTCGTAACAACTAAAAATGCCCCCAGATATTGCCAAACATCCCAGGGGCCGCGATGAGGGGAGCACAGTTGCCCTGGTTGAGATACTGATCATCTTTGTTGAGTTCTTTATGCCAGCCACAGTGCTGGGATTTCCATGCTGGAATTTTACTCAATCCTCACAATATCCCGGTGAGGTAGTTGTTAATAGCCTCTGTTTTGCAAATAAGGATGTTGAACTACTAATAAATGATAAAGCTGGAATTTGAATCCATGTGTTTCCAACATTAGCACCTGTGATGCTTCATCACATTAAATGTTTAGAAATACAAGGGCAGTCTTTTGAAAAATACAGCAGTGGTGTTTATTTAGCGAGATCACAGAATTTAGAAACAGACAGATCTCATCTAGAATATCAACTTCAAACTGATGAGCTGATCATCGGCCCCTCACTGAGCTCCATTTCTTCCATTGTTGAATCGAGGGTAATACCAGCCTTGTAGATCCTTGGAGGAAAGAGACACACTAGGTCCTTCCCCAGCTAGACGGTGTGCTCAATGACAATGGAAAAAACTTGCTATCACTTTCATAGTGTATCACCTCATTACCAGGCCCACCCTTTCTTGGGTGTCTAGGGCCTTTCTTCTGAGCTCCAGACCAACATAGCGGTTTTCAGAAAATCCGTACTCAGTATGACCAGAACTGAAATAGTTGTACTGCCCCTAATCTACTTCTCCGTTGTGTTCCCTTTGTCAGTGACCCCAGTCACCTAAGCCAGGATTCTGGGAGTCATTCTTGACTTCTCCCAACTCCTCACCCCCCATCGCCAAGCAGTAACTGTTCAGCATACCTGAGAGACCTGCCCACATTTATCTGTATCTCTCACCCTCCTGGGCTCCCACCCCGGCCCCAGAGTCAGGCTGCCATACCTAGCATCAGGGTGCTGAGTGTGCTGTCAAACCTGCACCTCCCCCCTCCGCCCGCCCCTCTCCTCTTTTTCTGTTAGAGCATGGTTGCTTTACAATGTTGTGTCAGTTTCTGCCATTCAGCAAAGGGAATCGGCCATACATATACATGTTATCCCCTCTTCCTTGGAGTTCCTTCCCATTTAGGTCGCCACAGAGCGTTGAGTAGAGTTCCCTGTGCTGTACTGTAAATTCTCATTAGTTAGCTGTTTTATACATACTAGTGTATATACGTCAATCCCAATCTCTCAAATCCATCCTACCCCCAACCCCACCACTGCTTCCCCGCCTTGGTATCCATGCATTTGTTCTCTATTTGTTGTCTATTTCTGCTTTGCAGATGAATTCATAAAACCAGTCTTGCTGCCTCCACACTTGCCCTTACAACCCATCCCAAAAGTACAGCCAGAATAATCCTTGGCTGCGTTTTTATTCTCAGGATAAAGCCTACTTCCTTAATTGGCATGGAAGCATTTCTCATTCTGGCTTCATCTTCTCTTCATCCTCACTTTTGGCCTGTCACGCCATCTTTTTATCTGTTTCAGCCATATGGAACCACTAACACTTTCTCACAGAGCCATGCTCACCCTTCCCTTTAGCTATCTGTGTCTGGTTTTGCCTAGTAGAGCACACTTGGCTGCCACTTTTGCTCTGACCTAGATAATTCCATAAGCCTCAGCTCAGAGAAATGGCAATCCACTCCAGTACTCTTGCCTGGAAAATCCCATGGATGGAGGAGCCTGCTGGGCTGCAGTCCATGGCGTCGCTAAGAGTCGGGCACAACTGAGCAACTTCTCTTTCACTTTTCACTTTCATGCATTGGAGAAGGAAATGGCAACCACTCCAGTGTTCTTGCCTGGAGAATCCCAGGGATGGGGGAGCCTGGTGGGCTGCCGTCTCTGGGGTCGCACAGAGTTGGACATGACTGAAGCGACTTAGCAGCCGCAGCAGCAGCTCAGAGCTCCTGGCCTTGGGAGCCTTCTCTGGTCCCTAAGCTGTCAGACATCTCCTGGGGCTCCCTCACTAAGGCAGTTACTATGCTGTATTGCCACCACTGTGCACAGGTCTGTCTCCCCCTGCTAGAATGCAACTTTTCTGGGTGGCCACTGTGCTTTCTGCTGTAATCCCTAGTATCCAGCACAGGCCTTGTTGTAATAAATGTTTGTAGCACAAATGAATGGTACTCAGTGTTGCCCAAGTTAGAGTGGCTGTCCAAAAGAGGAAGGAAACAAGACAGTGAGGTAATAGAAACTGATAGAAACTGGTCCAGAAATTGCCTCAGAAACCCCTCTTTCCATCTTAAAATCTCCAGGGATTCAATAGGAAGATTATCTTGTTTGGTGGAAATGTGACTCAAGTAGCTTTATCTTTGACATTTAGATAGACAATAAACCATCTTCATTCCTGACAAGGAGCTTCTGTTTCTTTTTGTGTTATAAATGTCAGATGGAGAGGATCAAAGAACCAGGAGTTATGTGACCTGGGATTCACTTTCAACTTAGCTGTCAAAAAGTTTAAGAATGAGTCTTTCAGATACTGTAACTTGAAAAACTAGGTGAGCTTTTGGTATGTTTTAGAGCAGGATTTCTCAATGTTATTGACATTTGGACCAGATAATTCTTTTTTGTGGGAGCTACTCTGTGCCTTGTGGGATCCTTGGCAGCATGCCTTCAGTAGATGCCAGTAGTTCTTTGTGGCACTGTGACAAGCAAGAATGTCTCTGGGCATTGCCATATGGCCCCTGTGGAGACATGGTTGACCCTGGCCGAGAATCATGGCCCCAGAGGAATTAGAGTAGGAATCCAAGGGAGCACTGGATGAGAGTTGGGTTTAAAGGTCATTGTCAACTTTGCCACATAGAGATGTTTTTTAATACGTTCTATATGAATCCAAAAGTAGGATGTTTGAGGGATCAGCATGACTTCCATGGATTACAGCCTCCTCATCTGAAGTAACAAATAATACAAGGCCAGAAGGTTTTGGATCCTTCCAAGTTCAGTTTTGGTGTTAAGAGTGGTCAGGGAGATGGAGTGAGCTCAGAACTGGGATGAGGATTTGTGGTCTGGCAGCTACAATCAGCCGATGAGCTTCAGGCTTCTGCTTGCTCAAGACGGCCCATCCCCAACTCGAGCCTCTCCCTAAAAACTCCTCAAGCGGCCTTGGGAAGGACTGTCTCATTCAGTCACTTTTGGACATTCTCCCCTCCCCAGAAGCAGAGACTGTCAGAACTGAAAAGTGCTTGGGGACGTTTAGTCTGAGTCCTTTGTTAGACAGGGGAAGTGGAGACTCAGAAGAGGGAAGAGGCTTAGCTGAGTCACACAGCTAGAGTAGGGCCTCTTATTGACCAAATTTCTTTCTTTCTTTTTTTGGAACTGCTTTGTTGAGGTATGATGACATGTGAAAAAGTATACATATTTTGTTGTTATTGTTGTTTAGTCGCTAAGTCGTGTCCAACTCTTCTACAACCCCATGGACTGTAGCCCACCAGGCTCCTCTGTCCATGGAATTTCTCAGGCAAGAATACTGGAGTGGGTAACCATTTCCTTCTCCAGGAGATCTTCCCGACCCAGGGATTGAACCTGTGTCTCCTTGTTGGCAGGCAGATTCTCTACCACTGAGCCAGCAGGGATGCATAAAACTCAGTGGGTTTGGGGTTAAAGTATACACCTGTGACACCATTACTACTGTCAAGGGCAGAGCCACATCCATCACCTCCCAGCGTTTACTCCTGCTCCATTTATCATGATGATGATTATTTGGTGATAAGAACACTTAACATCATATCCACCCTCTTGGCGGATTCTGAGTGTACAATACAGCTTTGTTAGCCATAGGCACTCTCCTGTACAGTAGAGTTCTAGAAATTACTTATCAACATCAGTTATTATTTCTCCTACTCTGTCCTGCCTAACTCTGGGAGCCTACCCATGTCTGTTCAACTCCTGATGGGAGTCTTTATTTCACTGAACCTTGACATGTCTTTGGTTTTACACTTCCTGTATCCTGATTCCTGCTTGCTGATAGCCATCTAATGCAAACATAAGACCGTAACTCTTCAGCAAGAAATAATGTGTTTACCTCCCAGCAGAAACATTTGGCTTTTAGTTGAGCTTTAACCTAATGAAATGAAACTAATAGTAGGAATTTGAAGCAAGGAGGTGGGTTTAGAAAGACTTCTGGACCAGCTGGATTCTTTTGGGAAATTCCCCATCTTTGGAGGTCATGTCATCTACTATTGAATGTAAAGTTGCACACTGGGGTTGTTTCCCAGCATGTGATACAGAGGAAGGAACCTTGGCTTTGGACATAGGTTCAGATTACAGCTACACCTCTTCATAGCTGTATAAATTTACCACAAGGATAACACCGTTTATGAATGGTCTGTGTTGGCTGGTCATGTTACCTACATTATCTTATTAATTCTTAATGACAGCTGTGGGCAGAAGGGTTCATAGTTCATGGGTGAGAAAACTGAGCATCAGAAAATTTATAAGCTACAAAGGTGCATTGATTAACAAAGTTAGAAGTGGTGGGGTGAGGAGTTTAACCCATGGCAGCTGGGCTCTAGATTATGAGCAACCAAACTGAGATCAGAACCAAGTGATTAGGGCTTCCCTGCTGGCTCAGTGGTAAAGACTCTGCCTGCCAATGGAGACATGAGTTCAGTCCTTGGCCTCAGAGGATCCCACATGCTGTCGGAGCAATTAAGCCCGTGCGCCACGCTACCGAGTCTGTGCTCTGGAGCCTGGGGGCCACAACTACTGAAGCCCACTGCTCTAGAGCCCGTACTCTGCACCTTGAGAAGTCACGGCAGTGAAAAGCCCTCGCACCACAGCTGCAGAGTAGCCCCCACTCACTACAACTTGAAAAAGCCCGCTCAGCAGACAAAGACCCAGCACAGCCAAAAATAAATAAAATGATAAAAAAAAAAATAGATCAAGCATAACTGCCTGGAACTTCAGTTTCTTAATATGCTAACTTGTGATGGCAACATCTCTGCAGAAGTATTGCTGAGAGGATTAAATATTAATAAAATAACGCCTATATAGCACCTGGTATCCACTAAGTGATAGATGGTTAGTTTTCCCTTTAGCTCACGTTCGTTTAGTATCAGTTATGATTTGTTGTTAACTTTGTGTAAGCAAAGTGCTAGGTAAGTTTACATATATAATTTCACTAAACTTTGCAAAAGCTGTGTGAAAGAGGCCAGTGTTATTTTTCCCTTTCCCGTGGAACAATTAGAGGCATAGAGACATGTCGGAAGCCGCAGAGTCAAACAGCAAGGAGACGGCAGAGTCAAGATTTGTGTTCATGCCTGGCTGACTCTAAAGCAGTGTTCTCACACCCTCAGCTATGCTGACCCCTCTGACTTCTCAAAACCACAAATGAGCTTCAGGAAATTGCAGATGCTCCAAGCCTTCCCTTGCCATGCCACTCACCTTATGAACCTAAAGTAAACAAAATTTTATCTTAATTAGTAGAAACCTCTTATTGTTGATACCTGGAAGACCATCTGAGTACTATGAAGCCTTGGTTTATCATAGTCTAATTCAGACTCATATCCATCCCTCTTCCATCCTGCCCAATATGGCCTCAGGGACTTCAGACTAATTTTCAGCCAAATTGCTGAATTTAATGAGTGAGATCTAATTAAAGCTGCTCGTGGTCTGCACCTAGCTCACCTAGCCAGCCTCATTTCCCACCATGCTCTCCCCTCCTGGAGCCCCTCGAGAATCGTAGCTCCCTCCGTGCCTTTAACCTGTCAGGTCCCTGTTCCTCTGCTGGATGCAAACCTGTCTTCATCGGATTCAAATTCTTTCTCTCCAAACCCAGGCCGGCAAGTGTGAAAAAGCTGGGTAGGATCAGAATCACATCTTTCTTCAGACCAAAATGATGAGACTGGAAACCAATTTTCTCTTTGTTCTTTCTCTGTAAGAGCTCCCCATGGTGCTAAAACCTGTAGGCCCTAGTGAGTGTCTGGTGCTGAAAGAGGGAACTTCATATGGCACTCCAGCAAAGGCTATGGACATGGACAGACCTGGATGTGGATCCCAGCACTTCTTAGCAATCTGGTCTGAAAGAAGTCCTTTGAACCTCCTTGTGCCTGAAGTCTCTTATCAGTAAAGTAGGGACTGCAGTGTGCCAGTGGCGAAGGTCCAAAAAGGCCCCATCCGTGAAAGCGCTTAGCGCTGCAGAACTGGATCTGAGCAGATGTTTGCTAGATCAGAGAGGGCCCACAGGCTTCTCTTCTCTAATCTAATCTTGTGGCATTTCACTGGACCTCTTTAAGCTACTGTACACGTCCCACCTTGGTTGTGATAAATGGGATGCATATATATGTTCTCCTGCTGCTCGGAGCTCCCTGAAGAGAGATCTCACAACAGACTTGACTTTGAGTTTCTGCCCCAGCAGGGTCGTACCTTGTATAGAGATAGTCTTAAGAAACAGAATGGGAGAAAGAGAAATTTGCTCCAAAGAATCAGTCTGTGGAGGTTGCGATCGAGTCCATTTTGGTCACAGCTGTGTCCTTATCACTTGGCACAGTGACAAGTGATAGGCAGTGTTTAACAGATGCCTACTGAATACATGAATATGAGGTCCAGGAAAATTTAACTTTGCAGAGTCCATAGCCATCATTGGGACTGGTGCCTACCTAGTCTCATATGGAGAAATAGAGGCCCAGGGAAAGGGAAGAACTTCCTAGTTTCACACAGAAACTCAGAGCAGGTATTTTAGATAACCTGATACATAAGATTATCTGTAATCTGGTACAACCATAGCTCTTGGTTGGCAGAGACTGGCTTCATGTACCAATCAGAACTGAACCTAGCTTCATTCTTGTGCCCTTCAGTGACTGGCAGGAGCTGAACCAACCAGAGGATTAAAAGGGACTAAAGCATTCAAGGGGTTCTTTTTGGGCTGAGATTCAGTACATTCCTAAATCAAACTGTGTGTTTTAGGAGGAAAAAAGAGTTTTGGTTATTTTTTAAATTGTATGGCTTGACTTACCATGTAGGGTTCTACAATTCTGCCTCACCCTCCCCACCCCCCCCCAAGTTGTGCTAAACGATCCCGTTATGCTAGTTGGAGGCATTCTCCTTGAGAGCCAGAGTCTTGCCTTACAAAGCATCAAGGTATGTTGCGTGGTCCAACGCAATAGTCAGAATTGAATTCTCTTTTGATTTTCTGTGACTTCTCTGAAAAAAATAAATATTTCCTGTGACTCAAATGAGTCCATAGAAAATTACATAAGAAACTAGAACGTAAGCTTCACGAAGGCAGAAACTTTGTTTTATCACTTCAGAGTCCCCAGTACCTAGAATGTTGGTGGGAACTCAGAGCAAGTATGTTAGGAGCCAAAAGAAAGAAACAAAAAGAAGAAAGAAGGAAAACGAATGACTGTTCCTTGCAGATGGAACAGAACCTTAAAAACTGGTGGTGGGAGACCCTGAAGACATCTGTATTTTTGCTTGTAACCAACTGTGCAACCTTGGGCAAAAGCCCTACCCTCTCTGGATTGTTGGTTGGCCTATAAAATGAAGTGGATAAGATAAGTGGTTGTGAAGAGGATTGAGTTCAGCAATGGATATGAAAATGTTTTGGGAAAAATACTTGGCTTTCGTCACTTTCCTTTCTTTAAAGTTTCTCTGTAGGAAAATCTGCAAACGTGTTTGTTTTTGGACTGTTGTGGACAGCCAGCTTCACACCAGGGTGGATTGTGAAGGTGTTGCTGGATGGTTTATGATGGGTGGGTTATAACCAGATCCAGCACGTGTACGTGGTAAAGACCAAGGTGTATTCTGGAAGCTTGTACTGGGGGTAGCATTGTGTGCCTTCTGGATGATCTGAGCAGAATCCAGAGACCACTGAGGTAGATGGAGGTGCAGAGAGAGGAGCATGGATGTTCAGCGCACTGCTTTGAAAGAGCACCTCAGTAAAACTGAAAGTTGAAGCTTCAGGCTGTTCAGGTCAGATTTTTATCCACAAAAGGGTGGAAGGAAGAAATTAAGAAAGGTGAAAACGTTAGGGCTGAGAGATTGAATGAAAGCAGGTGAGGAAGTGAGCTTATCAAGATCTGGTTCACATGTGACCTCTTCTACTTGTATGACCCTGGACAAGCCATTCTGAGAAGAACCGGGTGTTGTTTCCAGTCCTCCAGGGGATTTTTTTGTTTAGCTGCTAAGTTATGTCTGACTCTTTTATGACCCCATGTCCTGTAGCCCAGTAGGCTCCTCTGTCCATGGAATTTCCCAGGCGAGAGTACTGGAGTGGGTTGCATTTCCTTCTCCAGGGGATCTTCCCAACCCAGGGATAGAACCTGCATCTCCTGCATTGCAGGAAGATTCTTTACTGCTGAGCCACCAGGGAGCTCTTAGAGATGAGTATAGCGCATTCTCAGCGCTCACAAGCCTGGGAGATGCAGATAGGTAGGCAGAGATGAGCGACGACTGCAGAACTGGGGTCCGTATCAATACAAGATTCCGTGGAAATAGGAAAGTGGGAGGGAATTGAACCTGCTCGAGTGGTTCTGGGAGGGCATTAAAGGAGAGGTGGTATTTGAGATAGGCCTTAAGAGAAGAAGGGACCTTTACCAGGGAGTAGGGGTAATGGTGGGCCAGATGGCACTGTTCTCAAAAGAGAGAGTAACTTCCTGAAAGCGTGAAGGCAGGAAGGAGCGTGATGTCTTTGGACAGTCAGTTGCGATGGGGTGCAGCTCCGGCAAAGGCTGTATGGGGAAGAAAGCAGGGCAGGAGGAAAACCAGGTTCACTGGGACTTCTGTTCCTGTGCACAGAAGCTCCTAGTGATGAGCTACGGAAGAACTGTAGGCAGAGGAGGAACACAGTTACATTTGCATCTCCAAATAATAATTCCCATGCAGAGGATGGGTTGGAGTGAGAGAGGCTGGTGGGAAGGCCGCTGGTGAAAGTCAGTGGCACTTGTCCAGGTGAGAGATGATTAAGGCAGAAGCCGGGGAGATATAATGAGTGGCCTGGGATTCCCCATCTATAAAGTCAAATCAAGTCAAATATTTCTGAACCCAAGTTTCTTATGGTGGCCTCAAAGGCAAAAAATAAAGTGTAACTATGGTTGAGATTGGAGATACCCTGGGAAATGAGTGTCCTCAGGAGGAATGCCATTTTGTTTACTCCTCATAATCCTATTGGCTGAGTCTGTGGCAGGGAGGGAATGTCCCAGTTTTCATAACAGCCCTGCCAAAGGGTGAAGAAACTACGCTATGAAGCCCGAAGGATGGGAGCCAAGGCTGGTATATTTGAATGATTGCAGCAGAGTCTCAAGTGTGGAAGAATCTTGAGAAGCCAACCTGGTAGGTATTCTCTACACCTCTCTGACACGCTGAAGACGTTATCTCTTCTTCATCCTTCCTGTAATGAGAAGACACTCATCTCCTGAATTGCCTATTCTGTTGCTGAAAAGCGTCAGCACTGAACATCAACTGTCCCATTTCTACCCGACCTTGGCCAGAGAATGCAGTGTTTTTGAAAGAGACGAGTCTTAAGAATCCTTGCATGAAAATGCCTGCTTAACAAAGGCACCCCTAAAGCAAACCATTGTCTTGATTTGAAATTGATTTTCATTTTTTTCTCATTCAAGGCCCAGCAGTATTTCCAGCTTTGTGTCTGACAGAGACAGTGACATGGTTGAGTTCAAGGAGGATTTTTGTCAAAATAGAGCTCCAGGCGTCAGATAATGCTAATGCCAACTGTAGTTAAGATGACTTCACCCATGATGAGGAAGGAATGCATGTGGGTCAGGAAGGCTATGGGGTACAGGCTAGGAAAGCCAGAATCCATTCCTGATGTTCGGGATGGTGTAGAAGCATCCTAGATGAGCATGGAAACTGTTAAGAAATAAGGCAGAAGCCGCCTCAGTGAGTGTGGCCAGAGGGTTGGAAAAACACTAAGGGATGACTCCAAATGCAATGGGCTGCTTTCTGCCCTCTCTCACCCCCCACTTCCCCTATTTTCCTCCTACTCCCAGCCTCTTCTTCCTGGTTTCTTCCATTGTCCCGTGTCTAAATTGGTTGTCTTCTTCCTCCTTCCCACCCAGCTCTTTCTCACTCCGGTTTCTGTCTCATCCCCCACATAGAAGAAATACCATGTTTATGATGCTTTGCAGTTCACATAGTCAGTTGGAATATATGAGCTCATCAGCTTCACAGCCACACTTATAAGCAGGTACTGTCCCCATTCTGCAGATGATGAAATTGAGGCTGTGGGAGATGAAGTCACTTGCCTGAAGATACATAGCCACGTGGCAGCAGAGGCAGGTGGTGGCCCACGCTTCTTTTCTCTCCCTCACCCCAGCTTTACAGATCCAATCTCTGGTATTCCCGTGTACTGACTTAGGGTGGGTTTTCCTGAACCTAGGAAGTCAGTTAACCTCCTCATTCAAAGACCCCAAAGACTGACTTTCTGCTGGAGGCATTTTTAGAGAAAGTCAAAGTTTTCTCCCTAAATCTTGCCTTGAATTCTGGGGACGTCTAGTTGATCTTTGAAGTCTTCTGATGTTCAGGGCCGCTGAATTTGCCCGCACTCCACTCTGGTGATACTGTTCCTGTGGGCAGAAGCAGACCAGAGTCAGCACTGTGATGGAGTCAGTTCTCACTGGCCCATTTGTTAAAGTTTCAGGAATTTTTCAAGCTGGTTGTGAAACACAGCCACTATCGAGGTAAGGGAATATTCAAGACACCACTTCTTAATTATTTTGCTACATTTTACCGTTACTATGATTACTCTACTCTTCAAGTAATTTGCGTCTGTTGTATCTGAATGGTGAAAATACAATATAATGATATGCATTAGTCATCTCTTACCAACTTTGTGCTCCACATCTTCAGCAGTTTGACATTGGACAGGAGGGAAATATTTACACCATGGAAACTGGCAAAAGCTACAAATCAAGGCCCCTTTCTCTCCCTTGCTGCTGCTGCTGCTAAGTCGCATCAGCCGTGTCCAACTCTGTGCGACCCCATAGACGGCAGCCCACCAGGCTCCTCTGTCCCTTGGGATTCTCCAGGCAAGAATACTGGAGCAGGTTGCCATTCCTTCTCCAATGCAAGAAAGTGAAAAATGAAAGTGAAGTCACTCAGTCGTGTCCTACTCTTAGGGAACCCATGGACCGTAGCCTACCAGGCTCCTCCGTCCATGGGATTCTCCAGGCAAGAGTACTGGAGTGGAGTGTCATTGCCTTCTCCGTTTTCTCCCTTAGAGAACCAGTTATTAAACCTTTTCTAGCCCAGCATTGGCAAAGATAGGTGAAGGTTTGTGATAAGTGGCTCTGAAATCCTGAATGCACAGCTTGGTCTTCACCCTGCCAGCAGGAACTTGGGCAGAAGGGTAATGATGTCTGGAGAGGAATGCAGAAGAATGGAGGCAGTAGACGTGAGGAGGGTGGTCACTCTCTGGCCGCCCTTCCTCCTTCTTCCTTGGTGGTGACATAGCACCAGCAGTGGCATATAACATTTAACACCTGCTGCGGGCCAGCCACTGTGAGTCGTTTGATATACTCCATTTTGTTTAATTCTCACCAAGACCCTATGAGGTCAGTGTTACTGTTTCCATTTTACTGATGGAAACCCACAGTTCAGGGAAGTGGAATAACTTACCCAAATTTACCCAGAGAGAAAGAGGTAGGGCCAGGCTTTGAGGCCAGGTCCATCTGACCCCTAATCAGTACTTTTTCTGACATGCTGGTGGGAGGAAAGTTGTGGACACGCTATAGACCACCCTGCACATGTGTACCCCCAGATGAGATGGATATATATGGATCAGTGACATAGCAGGCGTCTTTCACTAAAATGAAATGGAAACCAAAATTGGGGCATCTATTCATCCATCCAAACAAATTTTCAAGTGCATGTTGAGCCTGAGGCACTATCTTAGGTGCTGGGGATCCAGCAGTGGACAAGATCGGCAAGATCTCTGCTTTTGGGGAGTTGGTCAGCCACGAGTCAGCTTTCGGCCTGGTGACACACAGGTCTTGCTCTGAGGTTATGATGTTGAGAAAACTGGGTGGCGACTGTATGCTCTCCTGTAGGTACCAGGCCTTGCCAAGGTCTGGCAGTTTCCTCCTCTAGGGTTGTCAGAACTCCCTTTCTCTCCCCTCTTTCAGAGGAAGCTGGGTCACCAGTTGTCAGCTTCGATACTGCTGCTTAATAGGAGAAGTGGCCCTGGACAAGGGCCTCAGATCGTTCCTGCTTCCAGGGCTAGCCGATGGAGACCAGCGTGTATGTGGTTTCCTCAAATCGTGGTTTCCTGTCTGGGTTTGTGGTTTAAATCCCTATGTTTGGGAGTTATCTCAGCTACAGATCAACCACTCACACAGGTAATTCTGGTCTACACCCCAGGGACAGCTTCTGATGTTTTAAGGGAGGTGTATGATTTATTATGATTTCATTCTTTGGAGTGAAGAGAGGCACAGCCAGTTGCTGGGGAAATTTCTGTTTTTCTTCTTCAAGGGCAAGGTCAGACCATTCTAGAGTGCTTTACTGCAGCCACATTGAAGTTGCTAATGAGATATTTCCTGAAGCCTATGTTTTGGCTCAGACAATAGAACTCTTGTGGTAGGTAGGAGGGATCAATCATTTTGATCTATGCAATGTTGATTTCCTTAGGCTAGCTGGGATAATTTCCCCTGTTGTGATGGTGGGAGAAACATCTTGCAAAGCCTAGAAATCTACAGAGGAAAGTCCCTCAGGAAGCTTGATTGTTGAATGAGTCTGACCACAGCTTCATCCGACTGTGACTGGTTTTTAGTGATCAGAAGATTTGGGCTTTCCATGGCTGCCTGCTCTTCCCTTCTTGCCGTTTGTAAAGAGAGGTGAGTATTGATACTACTTGAAAAGTATGCCCAGAAGATGGCATTCATTCCAGTGGAATGATGAGAGTGGCACTTTGGTACTAGCAAACATCAGGCTAGGAGTCTAGAAATGAGAGGAGAGTGCGCTGCAGAGCTGGTGAGGCGTGAGCTTGGAGAGCCCTCAGCCTGACAGGGAGGGGCTGCAGGAGCAGGTGTGGTCTCAGCTAACCTGGCTTCCTCCTCAGGCTGCCTTCCTTGCCGTTCTTTCAAGGACATGGACTAAATCCTCTTTGATAGACCCCCTCCCCCTGTCCCAGTGGGGTCCTGTTTCAGTAACCCAGGCAAATGGAGTGGTTTCCCCAAGCTGGAGTCACACACGCAGGGAGGAGCGGTGCTTTTGTGCTCCGGAGCTCTTGACCATTTCATTGCCTTTGACGGCATCCTCCCCTTCTCCTTTGAAATCCCTGCCCATGACCAGCCGCCTGTAGTTCTGCTGCCAAGCAAAACTCTATATGTCTTGAAAGATGTTTTCCATTAGTAATTTATTTCCCTAGTATATATGAATCAAAGACCTCGGAAGGGATGATTAGAGCTTCAGAACTGCCTCAGATAATCAGAGAGACCAATAGCTGCAAGATCTTGGAGATCTGGTGTTGCATAAACTGCTGTTATTTAGGTGAGCATAGTAACAGCATGACAACATACCCCTCAAAGAGTTGTTGAGTTTAAGACAGGAGCATAAAATGTTTAGCCTTGAGCCTGGACTCGTCATGGTCTCTCCGATTATCCCATGTGTGATGGATTGTGCTTAGTCGCTCAATCATATCCGGCTCTTTGCGACACCCTGGACTGTAGTACTCCAGGCTCCTCTGTACATGGGGATTCTCCAGTCAAGAATTCTGGAGTGGGTTGCCGTGCCCTCCTTCAGGTGTGTGATGGATTAGAAGAACAATATTTGAGGAAAGCCTGCTCCATGCCCAACCTTGAACTTGGCTTTGGAGATACACTGATAAGCATCCCTGCTCACAGTCTCTCTGTTCTCCTGGAATTTTGAGTTGAGAAGGAAAGAAAATCAGAACAGAATAAAGCCAATGGATAAGAAAGTCTGTCGCATCAGCTCCACGTGCTCCATATGTCCCACTTTGTGGAGAGTTCTGTTTCCACCATCTTAATTCTTACCTCAGTGGAAGATGTTCTAGAGCCTTTTTCCTCCCTGTAACTTATCTCCCAAGAGTTTCATGTTTCCAGCTTTCTAGTAAACATTTCCTTGGCTTTACCACCATGACTTTAAACCCACTGTGTCTAGAAGCAAGTTTATCCTCCTCTTCTCCCTATCCTGACCTTCCCTCTGGATAGCACTGAGGTTTCCTTGTTCACCTGTTTAGCTGGGCTCTCTGGGTCATCTGTAGTGCTTTTCTCTCCCCTCTACTTCCCCCTGTCCTGACACTCCTTCTGGAGGCACTGATGTTCTCTCAGTAGCTGATCAGCTGGGGCTCGACTATCAGGGTCCTCCTTAGTCTTGCCTATGTCTTGGCCCCTCTGTCCTCTTTATCCCTAAACCTGGCAGGATTCCAAGCCATCCTCCCAACTTTCCTGTAAGCTACAGTGATCTCTCTGCCTCTAATCCCTCATGCGTACCCTCCTCTGATAGATCAATTTTCCCCAAACATGACTTCATAATATGATTTGACAGTCACCATTTATCGAGCACCTATTTTATGCCAGGTGCTATGCTAAGCATTTTATGGTTGTTGTCTTTTAAAATCCTTCACCAAATCTTTGAAGTCTATATGCCTATGTTCATTTAAATAGCGGAAGCTTATGGGAAGTACGCAGTCTAAGATCCTATCATTAAGTGACGAGATATGAATGCATTCTTTTCTCTGATCCCAAAGACCATGTTATACTAAATGGCTTGTGGATTTTTTTTTTAATGTCTGTTTTCAGCTAAAAAATAAATTTGGTGGTTCCCCATATTGCCTAAAAGGTAGGGTTGAAATAGCTAGCCAGTTTTTCTTGTTGCCTATTCTTTGTCACCGTTTTTCTAGCATGAACTTGTTGCTTGGACCAGGGCCGGGTCCTGAATTCCCCTCCAGTGCTTGGTTCATTCCAGCCTTTCTACTTTTGGTCATAATGAGAGCTATCTGAAAAGTCAAGAGACTGATAAAGGAACCTAATCTAAACACTATTTAGAGAACAGGAAAAATTACTCAACTCTACTTGAATTAGAACAAGAAAAGATCATACGTAAGTTTAGTGAAAATGATGAATGTTATGAAATAAATTTGTATCCCATGCTGTTAACTCATCGCAACATAAGGTCAGTCTTTCTTTTGATGTTCATGAGCTAAGGCGCTTGATGAGTTCCATGAATGAATGAAGGAATTTCAGAGTGGTGAATGAGAAAGCAACAAGATAAGACAAGAGAGATGGACATCTTTGTATTTGGGGAGAATGAATGATGTAGGCATGTTTTATTTACAATGGTGAGGGCCTTACAGTTTAAGCAAAGATTAAAAAGCAAAAATACAGAATTTATATGTTATATTAATTGTAAAAATTTAACCAGCTTGAACTTGTACTGCAAAAAGTATATTGTAATACATTTGTGCTATTTGTAAGAAGAAACAGACTTCATAAAAATATTACTCTGTATGCCCAAATACAACCTGATGTAGTCATTTAGAATGATAAACAAATAAATCTAACCATATTCATCATGTTTTTTGGGTTATGCCTTCCTAGAATGTAAGTGATGGATGAAAATTAAACAGATGGTTTTATTAAACAATAGAATTAGTGTGATTATGCTTTGAGTGTCACAATTATGCACCAGAAGATAAAGAAAAACAAAGTCTTCTAGTATTCTGAAAATGGAACTTGTTGCCTTGGATTGCATTTGAGGTGTGAGTATGATTTGTGGATCAGCTCCTAGTTCTGAAGCAGAATTACAGATGATACACTCGGAAGAACTGAGTTTGATGACTCCAAAAAAATGGTTCTATTGATGGCAAAGACAGTGATGTTGTAGATGAGCATGAAGATTTTGATTAAAGTTATTACAATATACATGAGAATTGGAGGTTTTTATTGATATTTTGTCAGCGATTGTAAGCTTCTCCCTATATATGGACTTGCTTTATAGTTGGTCATATATGACACTCACTGAGCTCCCTGGAAAGCATGCTTTTTGGTTATTGGAACAAGTGAAAAGTTGCAAGATGAGTGCCATCTTTAATCTGATAGTACTGGTCTGTGATAAAAACCACAATTGAAATTAAGGTAAAAAGTCTTTCAGGAATCTTGAGACCTGCCATGAATCTGAGGTCCTTGACGTTGGGACCTTGATGTGATTTTTCTGAGAGAAGATGAACCATAGGAGAGGCTTAGGTGAGGAGATCATAAGGAATTTCAAGTATTTAAAGTTTTAGATCATTCTTTTCCTCTCAGGCCTAAAATGTCTAAGAAACTCTCCTTCTCATATTATATGTCTAGAAACCCAGCTCCTTAGTCCTGCCTCCTTCCATCCCAGCCTTTCTCAACTGGGAGCCTCATCCATGCCACTAACACAGAAAATGATTTGAGCAACCAACCATTTTTTCATTTCTTCCAAGGGTGGTTTGTAACTAGTACAATTCTGGATGCATAAGAGAGAGATAAGAGAATACTGTAGGACCTCTCTTCTAACTCTTGGGGTGTCTTTCTTTCCTGGGATTCCTAGGTATGAAGACTCATCTTCCCATTAGAAGAGAGAAACTATTGTTGCACACTTACTAGGGGCTAGGACTGTGTGGGACATTTTGCTTTCTTCTCATTTACTCTTTCTAACAAGGCTGTGGCCTGTGTACCATTATTTGCATTTTATGGCTAAGGATATTGGAGCTCAGAGAAGCTAATTACTTGGTGATGAAGATGGTTATTTAGAAAACTAAAATTTGATCCCAGGTCATCTGGACTTCGAAGACCTTGCTTTTAATGCCTGCTCTCCATTATATGTAGCTTGGTATCAGTTAGATTTCATCCCTTTGGTTGATGAAAAATTTCATAAGACTAAGGTTTATAAGAATCATGAGCAAGCCTCTCAGTCTGTTGTTTGGACTTTGTTTCCTTTCTCATAAGTCTTACATGAGTCCATTCTTACCTGAGTCTGTCTAGATGTTTCCTGAAAATTGGACTTAAATTAATAGGGTACCTACCATGAACTTGGTGCTGTTCTGGGTAGCAGTGTAAGAAGAGAATTAGAAACTTACCCAAAAATTCCTCCTGGGGAAAAGTAGCACCTGGGGTTGTGAGTGAGCCCTCCCTAAGGGGTCTGTTTGCTGTTGTTCAGTTGCTAAGTTGTGTCTGACTCTTTGTGACCCAATGGACTACAGCACACCAGGCTCCTCTGTCCTCCACTGTCTCCAGGAGTTTGCTCAGATTCATGTCTTTTGAGTCGGTGATGCTATCTAACCATCTCAACTTCTGCTGACCCCTTTTCCTTTTGCCTGAAATCTTTCCCAGCATTACAGTTTTTCCCAGTGAGTTGGCTCTTCACTTCAAGGTTAAGGGGTCTAGTTAGAGATAAGGAAAAAGAAGAAGCTGAAAGAGTCAGAGTAACAAGCCAGCAGGATATTAAGTATAGAGGGCGAGGAGGGAAGAGGCATGAGGGTTGATGTTGGCAGGGAAGCAGCGACTAAGGAACGTTTTGAAGCCCGGGGTCTACCATGGCATTTCAACATGCTTGGCTATTGTCATGCAGCACGATCCTCACTCCTGTCATCTCTGTAAGCCTCTTGCAGAGTCCGCTGCACGTGTCAAGGTCTTGTGAGCTCATGCACAGCAAGTGAGGAAATGAGTTAATTCCAGACTTGCGTCGACTGTTAAGGAAGTGAGGGAGTGCCTCCAATAAGCAGGACAAGGTGTAAATGAACTGATTCTGATGGTAGGAGCTGGGGCTCAGAGGGTTCAAGAAAATGTCCGTTCCTTGGGAATTGTCAGAAAACTCGAGGAGGTGCCCCAGCTTTCCTCAAGATGAGTGATGGGGATTCAAGACAATCTCATCCAGGTCTTAAGAGGCATAATGTCTGTAGCTCTGAACATATTTGCCTTACTCAGTGAACAATGAGGTATAGTCTCTGTCCTCAAGAAACTTGCAGTCTGGGCAGAAAGGCAGTTATTAGTACATAGAGGCTGTTTGAAAATCAAATCACGTCTCAAGCTTCCGGGGAAGGTTGGAATACTGAGTTCTATGAGTTCAAAGGAAGAGTGCAAGGATAGGTTGTGCCAGGGCCAAGCATGGCTTCTTGGAGGCGATGATAAGAGGCTTAAAGAGGACTAGAAGTTGTCCAGGTGAAAAGAGTGGAAAGAACTTCCTGGGTAGACAGTCTGAGAATTTTACTGCTGTTGCTACTACCACAACCACTAGTGAACATTTGTTGACTATCTACTATATGTACCAGATATTCTTAGCAATTTAGATCTACCTAAATTTGAGCCTCACAACTCTTATGAGTTACATACTGTCATTGTCAGTATTTTACACATGAAGGAGCTGTATATCGAGTATAAGGATATCAAGTATAAGGATAAATGCCGAAAGTGGTTAGAGATGAAGCTAGGATTGGTAATTAAAGGCCTGGTCATGGGATGCCATTGCTCTCTTCTTCTGGGGGAAGGAGTTCCTGGAATTTCCATTTATCTGTCTTTGCTACTGAGGAATCTCTTTCAAGTTGAAATGGACCAATATTTGCATGTTAGTTGGTGTTGCATCAGCTGTGTATTGCCACAAAAATATGTGACAACCAACCACAAAATATTTATTTAGCTCAGGAGTCAATGCGATTCAGATGGTCTGGGTTGGATTTGACCCTGGCTGGGTTTGCTCAGGCGTTTGTGGACAGTGGTGAGTCAGTTCCATAGCTCTGCTGGCCTTGGGGGCACATGCTCACATGTCTGGGAGTAGGCTGACTGCCGGCTGATCTGGGCTGGCGTGTCTCTCCTCTGCTCCACATGACTCTCATCCTCCAGCAGCCCTCTAGCTCAGGCCAGGTCACATGGCAGGGGCAGAAATAGAAGAATCAAGTTGAAATGCTCAAACCCTTTTCCAAATCTCTGATTGCTTCCTGTTTGCTAACATCTCATTAGCCAAAGCATGTCAGTGGGTCAGCCCAGATTCAAGGAGTGGAGAAATAAACTAAGAAGCTCATGACAAAGGGCGTGATACATGAGCAGGAAAAGTTGGATCATTAATCCAATCAGCCTACCATCTGTACTCACCCGCTCTCAGCTTGTTGCTGCCAGGCATTTATAGGATCACTTGAGGGAGTTGCTTGAGGCCTGTGCTTATTAAAACTGGGAAGGAAAAGAAGAGAGGAGAGAAGCAAAACTGGACAGCAATCATTTTGGAATGGGAAGAAAAAGAGGACATAGAAAAACGTTATAATTCTACACTGAGTTTCTTTAAAAAAAACTTATTTTAGAAATTTTAGAATAACTTTAGATTTATAGAAAAATTACAAAGTACAGAGTTCCCATATACCTATAACCAATTTTCCCCTCTTACTAACATCTTATATTAATATGGTACATTTGCCATAATTAATTAACCATTATTGGTGTAAGATAATTAACAAAATTTCATATTTTATTCATATTTCCTCAGTTTTTACCTAATGCTTTTTTTTTTTTTCTGCTCCAGGATCTTATCCAGGGTATTACATTACATTTTAGTCATTATATCTCCTCAGACTCCTTTTGGCTGTGACCATTTTGCAGACTTTACTTGTTTTTGATGATGCTGGCAGTTTTGAGGTGAATTGGTCAGGTGTTTTATGGAATACCCTTCACTGGACTTTGATATTTTTCTTATGATTAGACTAGAGTTATAGGTTTTGAGGAGGAAAACCACAGAGATAGTATCATTTTCATCACATCATATCAAGGGTTCATGCTTTCAACATAACTTATCACTGTTGATATTAACCTACATTGAGTTTGAAAATGACTCATATATAGTAATTTATTTTTAATTACATAAACTAAAGAAGAACAAACTTGCAAATGTTTTTCCTAATTCCAAGAGAACTTGGGCCATTTAAAACTCCCATTTGGATTAAATATGATGAGATGGATGAGATCTTAAGTCGGTGGGTTAACCGTTAGAAGCATGGTGTGTGGGTGCATGTGTGCTAAGTTACTTCAGTTGTGTCCAACTCTTTGCGACTTTATGAACTGTAGCCTGCTAGGCTCCTTTGTCCATGGGATTCTCCAGGCAAGAATACTGGAGTGGGTTGCCATGCTCTTTTCCAAGGCATCTTTCTGAACCAGGGATCAAACCCAGGTTTTCTGCACTGTAGGGAGATTCTTTACCATCTGAGCCACCAGGAAGCCCTGTAAGCATATTAAATAAATTTAATTTTGCATGATAAATACAAGGTGAGTAATGCAACTCCCCAAAGCAAACAAAAAAAGAAAGCATCTTAATGTCAAGATAACAATTATATCACCATGAATCTTTGCTGTTGAAGGAGTATCTCATATATGAGATATGTTAAATATACAAATATATATATTTGAGGATATCTCATATTTCCTGGAAATAAGCTCCTTTTCTTGATTATTGGATATATAATAGCAGCTTTAATTTTCAGTAAAATCTTTCTTCCTCTTGACTGTTGCTCTCCACCTTCCCCCATCCAAGTTTCTTCTAGTCTTTGGAAAAATGATATTGTCTACCCCAGAGTGTTTCATTCTCAAAAGAAGTCCTGGGAAGAATTTCAGGATTCTTCATTTCCTACCATAAAAGCGTGGGACCTCTGGTTTCAATGACAATTCAACCGAAGTGGAAACATGATATTGGGACACATAATTTTCTGTTTCCATAGTTTAGGGGCACAAACAAAAAGAAGCAGATAGAAGGAGCATTCACTTATTCAAGTAGCATTTATTAAACACCTGTTATGTGCCTGACTCTTACCCGAGCATGGTGAGACGGTCACTGCCTTGAAGGAGTTCAGTTATGTAGAAACAATGACAAACCGGTATGGACGGTGTGATAGGAAAGAAGTCCCATGTGTGTGGCTGTGGGCATGGCTCAGGGAAGATTTCTCAGAGTGCTGGACTTGCAGGATACCTGAAGGAGAAGTAGGATTAGAGGAAAGAGGCATTTATGTGTGTGCATATGAGCACACATGCACATGTGTTCATGTGTGCATGTAAATAAAGACTCTTTTGGTGGAGGGAAAATCATATCTATGAAACCTAGAGATAAACATGGTTGTGGCATGCCCAGAGAAGGTCAAGAATGATTTAATCTGAGAGTTTGGTTTAGGAGGGTTTCGTGGATGCAGAACTGTCAACCTGGTCTTACATGATGGGTGGGAGTCAGCCAGCCAAACAAGGGGGTTGGGAGGCCAGGACTCTCTGAACAGGGACCACAGTTTCAGCAAAGGCACAGAAGACAAAGGACATGAAATGCCTGTGCCTTCAGGTGAACTACAACCAGCTCAGCCAGACCAGAAAATAGATTAGAGAGAGGAGGGTACAGAGAGAGGCGAGGTGGGAAGGTGACAAGAGTCTCAGGTCCACCACTCAGTAGCCTTGAGATCTTGGATGAATTATTTGAGATCTCTGAGCCTCAGCTTTTTTTCCTGCCTTAAAATAGGGACAACAGATAACAGCAGTTATGGACCCTGCTCCACAGCATCGTTGTGAGCCAAATGAGAGTAACAGGCAGACAATCTAGCTCATTATTTGGCACCTAGAGAGAGCTCAGAAAGAGGCAGATTTGATTGTTCATTAACCTTTAAATTGTTAATGCACTGAGCAGTAGCCACTGTTTGCTGCAGGGAGTGGATGTTTCCTGAACTTCCGTGGGAGAAAGCCTTGGCTAGGCAGGGGGCCTAGAATGATCCTGGTAGTCAAGGGCTAGGCATAGAGGTGAAGGGAGATTATTCTCTAGGTTTTGGCCACAGGGTCAGACATGTGTCCTTGAAGGCTACTCTCAGTTCTTGTTCCAATTTTCATCCCCTTTCCTCAGGTTTTTTTTTCCCCCTAAAATAAAAGTGTGCATACTGGAAATGATGGTGGTAAGAAGGAGCATTAGGCAATATTTTTTTTCATTTATTAAAGTACTGCTCTGCTAAAAATTCTACTTGTGGTTTTCTGCTTTTCAGTTAATTGGCTGACTCTGGGTATGTAGAATGTTTAACAAGACAGAAACATTTGTGTCTTTAGGAAAGAATCTGGAGAGAGAAACTGCTTGCAGTGGACTGAATGTTTGTTTGTGTCCCTCTGAAATCCTTATGTTGGAACCCCTAACCCCCAGTGTGTCAGCATTAGGAGGTGGGGCATTCGGGGGTGATCAGGTCATGACTGTGGAAGGACCCTTATAACAAGACCCTGGAGAGCTGGTGCCCTCTTTCTGCCATGGGTGATCCAGTTGCTAAGTCGTATCCGACTCTTGGAACCCGATGGACTGTAGCCTGTCAGGCTCCTCTGTCCCTGGGATTCTCCAGGCAAGGATACTGGAGTGGGTGGACATTTCTTTCTCCATCTGCCATGGGAAAATGCAGTAATTCTGAAACCCAGAAGAGGATTATCCTCAAAGGCTACGGCTGGCACCCTGATCCTGGACTTCCAGCTGTCAAAATGTGAGAGATAAGGAACTGCTGGCTGAAAGTCATTCTGTCTGTGGCAGTTGTCACAAGAGCCCAGATGGACTAAGACCCCGCCTCTCCATGGCCAGAGCCCACCGGGAGTCAGGCCGCTGAGGCCCCCATCACTCTCCTCTGAAGGTGTTTGGGGCCATCAGCTCAGGGCCTTAGGGTTAGACCACTGGGTATGGAGTTAGTAATAATCTCCTACGCACAGACATAAATAGGATAGCAGGGACTCACGAAAACTTTATTACTTTTCTCTATAAATTAAGAAAAATGCCTAACTAGCTTTTGACCAAATCAGCTTTTCTGGCTGTTTCTTTACATCACCATACTCTTGGATATTTAACAGAAAAAAAGAAAACAAAACTAATCTGAACAGATGTTTGTGCCCACCTTGTTCACTGCAGCATGATTTACAGTGGCGAAGATACGGAAATGATCTAAGTATCCGTGAATGGATGAATGGATGCAGAAGGTGTGATATATAAAGAACCGAATTAGTAAAAAGAAAAACTGAGAGTAGGCTGAGAAAAGCCCACTTGAATAATTGTTTTATCTTAGTTTTTTAGAATACTTTAAAGAGAATTGTCTTGATACATTTTCACTCTTTATGTTAATAATATCTTAGTAAAGATTGAATTATAAACTTTATTTTTAAAAAATAATTTCAAAAGTAACTGTTTATTGTAAATATTTCAGAATTTACCAGTAAGGCACAAAGTACAGCCTCCTACAATTTTGCCATAATTTTATAATATTTTGATATATACCTTTATAGTTTATCAAATATGTATATAATTCTAAATATTATGTGTTCTATAATCTTTCTTTAATCACTTTCTATATCATGAACATCTTTCTTGCTATTGAATATTTTTGTTGTAAAAGCTACATGATACTCTTCTGTGAATCACACTTTGCTTAATGGTTTGCCTGGAAGCAGACCGTTTAGATGGCTTGTTTTTTTCTTTTGCTATTATGACTAGCGCCATAATGAGAATTCTTATAGTTAAATATTTGTGCAAATTTATGTTTTACTTTCTTGCTTTAGGATACATTCTCAGAAATAAAATTCTGGAGTCAAAGAGTGTATGTTTAAGATATTGCCTCTTTGCAGTTGAGGACGTTATATATATCATTGAAGTGAACCCTTAGCACTAGGCATTGTCATTAGTTTTAATACTTGGCAATTAAGCAAGTAGAGAATGATACCTTATTTGAAAATGCATTTCTTTGAAGATTGATGAGGTTCAGCATCTTATTTGTTAATTGATCATTTATTTATCTTCTTTCATGAATTACCTACCTATAATGACCTTCATATATTTTCCAACTTATGGGTTCATCTTTTTTTTTCCCTAGTAGCAATGATAATACTAATATTTTATTGAGGTCCACTGTTTGCTAAATGTCTTTCATCAATTATCTCATCTAATTCACATGGTTACTCTGTGAGGACGTAAGAGATATTTTTCCTCCTGACATTGAACATGTGATGTTTTTTCCAAGATCCCATTTCTATCTCTGACACCAACTAGGCATCAGTTCTGACACTAACTACCTAGAGTTAGCATCAGTCACAGGTTTAAGGGCTCGGTCTTACAAGACTGCCTTCAGTTTAGATGCTAATCACAAGTATCAGGTGACTGAGAGACTGGTTGTAAATTGGGGTTCCCACAACCCCATTCTCAGGTTTGATGCATCACCAAAATGGCTCACAGCCCAGAATAGCACTGTACTTACTGTTCCAGGTCTGTTATGAAAGATGAAAGTGAACAGCCAGATGAAGAGGTCCAAAGAGTGAAGTCCAGAAGGGTCTTGGGTGCAGGAGCCGCTGTTCCCATGAGCAGACCTTGTGTTTACCAACTCTGAATCTCTCGAAACTCTATGGTTTGGGAGTTTTTATGGAGAATTCATTCATTAATCATTGAGCATGTTATATTAAATCACTGGCCACTGGTGATTAACTCAGTCTCCATCTTCATTCTGCATAGAGACTGGGGGACAGGACTGAAAGTTACAAATCAAGTGTTTTGTAATCAAGTGTTGGTCTTGCTAGTGACCATCCCCATCCTCTCTGAGAGGCCCACCGAGAGCCAGTTGTTAGAACAAGTCATGCTTCTCTCACCCTTATCACTCAGGGCTTAAGGGGCTCTGTACCAGGACCTGGGGACAAAGATCAGATATTTTACTTGTTGTACTCTAAGAGGTATTATCTTCATTTTGCAGAGAAAGAAACTGAGGCAAAGAGAGAACATGGCCTAAGTCTTGCATTAGCAAGAGGGAGTCTTGGAGCTGATTTGATTTGTCTGTCTGCAAAGCCCATTTCTGAACAAAAGGCTGCATGGCGTTATTAATATTTATTAGTTCATGAAATAAATATAGTAGCCTATTCTGTGATAGATGTTGCAAATACGTTTTCTTTCTGGAATATAATTTGTCTTTCATTTTTTGACTATGGAAGTTTAAATTTTTTGCATTATTATTTTATTATCTGAAAAGCTCATCTAGGGACTTCTCTGGTATCCAGTGGTTAAGAAACCACCTTCCAGTGCAGGAGTTGTGGGCTCAATCCCTGATCCGAAAAGATTCCACGTGCTGTGGAGCAACTAAGCCTGTGTGGCATAATTATGGAAGTCCACACGCCCTGGAGCCCAGGCTCTGAAACCAGAGAAGCCACTGCAGAGAGAAGCCCAGGCACCGCAACTACAGAGTAGCCCCCACTCGCTGCAACTAGAGGAAAGCCTGCGCAGCAACAGAGAGCCAGCACAGACAAAAATAAAGTAAATACATAAAATGTTAAAAAATAATTAAAACCGCTTAAAAAGAGAAGAGCTAATCTCTAGGCATAAAAACAGCATAGTGACAAGTTAGTCACCTTCCCAATCTTGGTTCCCAGGCTTCAGGTTTCCACTCCCAGGAGTTAAAAAAAAATTATAGCTGAATCCATTCATTTTTTTTTTTGTACTATGACTTCTACCTTAAGTGCTATATAGAAACCGTATCACTACTACGAGATGTTATGAATATTGATTTGTGTTTTCCTTACAACTTTTATAGTTTTTTAAGATCTAAAATTTTAAATCCATGGAATTTATCTTTACTTTATGGCATAAAATTTTTTCTCTGTAGTTCACTTACATTTGAATTTTACATTTCAACGGAAGACAGGGCATATTTCATGTCCAATTTCAGAATCCAAGAACATGAATTATGCAATAATAAAAGAGAAAATTCCCCATTTGGAGGGAATACTGAGGATGACACAAGAAGAACCGCTTCTGCGAGAGAAAGTGTCTGTGCTCATCATCTCACCAGACGAATCTACAACTTTCAACAGAACCGGTTTGAACAAATTCATGTGATGAAAGAGGAACTCACAGGGCCACTCCCAGCAGGCTCTCCTGGTTGGATTTCTGCCACCATATTCTGCTGCAACCCCCAGGAAAGAATGAAGGAAGGGATTCTCTTCTCTTCTGCATACTAAGTTTGGGCACTTTCTCAATTTTCCTGGGTGGAGATCCATCCTCTCTCATTGTTAGTGCAACTGGGACCTTTGGCAAAGAGCCAGTCCTGAGGGATTGGGGGCAGGAGGAGAAGGGGACGACCGAGGATGAGATGGCTGGATGGCATCACTGACTCAATGGATGCGAGTCTGGGTGAACTCCAGGAGTTGGTGATGGACAGGGAGGCCTGGCGTGCTACGATTCATGAGGTTGCAGAGTCAGACACGACTGAGCGACTGAACTGAACTGAACTGAACTGTGACCCATGATGGCAGATCTTGACTCCTGAACCTTATTTGGCTGAACCAATGCCAAATGGAAACTGGACCTCGGGAGCCACAGTCCTGGGGGAAAGTGGTGAGTTAGACGGAGTCTGGTCGGGGAAGTCCAAAACCTGTTCCACTTTCCATTTCCTGACTGGTGAACAAACTCAGATTCAACAGGATCTCTGAGGTCCTTTCCAGCTTGAAGTTTATCACCCTCACTTATTCATTTATTCATCAAATATTTATTAAGCACCTACTGTGTAGATACAAATTGTTCTCATAAGTAACCGAAATGAAATGTATTGAAAGCTCTTCAAGAAAATAAGGCTCTCTATAAACTCATGTACATAATAAGACTTAAAAAGATCTTACATAACAAGATGTCCCAAGATAGGAAGATTTCAAAATAGGTTAATTCAGCTGCCAAATGACATCAGACACCAGCTTCTTTCTGCCTTTCCTCTGTTCCACTTTCAGAGTGTTGGTTGGGTCCCCTCATTTTTTCAACATAGCTGAAACAGCTCATTGTATCCTCATGTATCTAGGGGTACATAGAGTATTGAAATACCTTGAGCTTTCTTTTTAAGATTTAAGAAACTGCTTTAAAGCCTTTCTCATATTTCTCAATATGTTTCTGTCAAATATCATTAGCCAGAATGGGAGCATATGTCCCTCCCCAAGTCAGTCACTGATACGAATGGAAGCTCATACTAATCCAAGTTCTTCTTTTTTTTTTTAATTTCAAATTATTTTTTTAAACTTTATTTATTTATTTATTTATTTTTTAAATTACAATACTGTATTTGTTTTGCCATACATTGACACGAATCAGCCATAGGTGAACACAATCTCCCAATGCCGAAGCCCCCTCCCACCTCCCACCCCACATCCTCTACTTGAATCATCCTGTGCATCAGCCCCATGCATCCTGCATCCTACATTGAACATAGATTGGCGCTTCGTTTCTTACAGGAAAATATACATGTTTCATTGCCATTCTCCCAAACCATCCCACCCTTTCCCTCTCCCTCAGAGTCCAAAAGTCCACTCTATACCTCTGTGTCTCTTTGTTGTCTCACATACAGGGTCATCATTACTGTCTTCTAAATTCCGTATATATGTGTCAGTATACTGTATTGGTGTTTTTCTTTCTGGCTTACTTCACTCTGTATAATTGGTTCCAATTTCATCCATCTCATTAGAACTGAGTCAAATTTATTCTTTTTAAGGGCTGAGTAGTATTCCATAGTGTATATGTACCACAGCTTTCTTATCCATTCATCTGCTGATGGATATCTAGGTTGCTTCCATGTCCTGGCTATTATAAACAGCGCTGCAATGAACATTGGGGTACATGTGTCCCTTTCAATTCTGGTTTCCTCGGTGTGTATGTCCAGCAGTGGGATTGCTGGGTCATAAGGCAGTTCTATTTGCAATTTTTTAAGGAATCTCCACACTGTTTTCCAATATGGCTGTACTAGTTTGCATTCCTACCAGCAGTGTAAGAGGGTTCCCTTTTCTCCACAGCCTCTCCAGCATTTATTGCTTGTAGACTTTTGGATCGCAGCCATTCTGACTGGTGTGAAATGGTACCTCATTGTGGTCTTGATTTGCATTTCTCTGATAATGAGTGATGTTGAACATCTTTTCATGTGTTTGTTAGCCATCCGTATGTCTTCTTTGGAGAAATGCCTATTTAGTTCTTTGGCCCATTTTTTAATTGGATCATTTATTTTTCTGGAGTTGAGCTGCATAAGTTGCTTATATATCTTTGAGATTAGTTGTTTGTCAGTTGTTTCATTTGCTATTGTTTTCTCCCATTCAGAAGGCTGTCTTTTCACCTTGCTTGTAGTTTCCTTTGTTGTGCAGAAGCTTTTAATTTTACTGCGATAGGGTGGGACTGGGATCTAGAAAATGAAGCCAGTCAGAAGAGTCTGGATAACTCAACAAATCCAGAGTTCTGTTAGCAAGGAAAAATGCTGTTGGGTAGACAACCAAGTGTCTGCCTCACCAGTCTTTGTACTATTATTATTTTTTTTGGCAATCTTAGATGCAAAATGTGATAGCTCATATTTTTGTTTATGTTTGCTTTTTAATCCAGTTGGGCATTTCTTCTGTATTTCTTGGCCATTTTTCATTTTTATTTTATAATTTTCTTGTCTATATCAGCCTATTTTTCTCCTGGTATATTCCTTTTTCTTATCAATTTGTAAGAGTTATTTGTTTGTTATTTTTCTAGTGAGACTGTTCTTTCCTTTCCCATTCCTTTGCTCTGGATCAGGCAATCATGAGTTCTTTCTTTTCCTTCAGTCCCATATACTTTCCAAATTTACCTTCTTGGAGCTGTTTCCAAAATTCTTTCCTTTATAACAGACACATCCCTGGTCTAGTACAGAACAGTTTTCCACCAACGTCTCATTAGTTCCCAGTCTACTGTAGTCTACTTTTAGAATAAATGTCGCATCCTCTTTTTCTCTTCCAGTTGCAGATGCCCCAACCACGGCTCTCACTGGACTGATGCCATGGTCTCACAACCGTTTTCCTCTCCTCCAGTGCCCTCTCTTTCGTCCATCCTGCAGTATATCAGAGACAAACACTAAGGTGTGAATAATAGTTTTACAGCCTTTGTGACTAAGACTGCCCTCTCGCTTGTCCAGTGGCCTCTAGACTCTAAGCCTAGCATGGAAGATGTGCTCTGCTCCGTTCAAACATCCTTTCTCACTGTTGCCTTATGCTCCTGTGATAGCTGTCTGCTGTGCCTGATCTTGCTTTCTGCCATGTCCTTTCTTGCTTTCTCTCATGTCCTTATGGTGAAATCTCACCCATTTCTCAACACCTACCTCAGAGCTACCACCTTAGCAAAGTCCTCCCAGATTCCTCAAGTCAGAATGACCTTCTCTTTCCTCTTTTGTAAGCATTTTTATTTACTGCCTGTGTTTGAGTGTTTAGGATGTCTTACCTGTATCATCACTGTCCCATGCATGTGGGGCTCTCCACAGCCCTCATCACCTCCTAGAGTTTATGTGGAGGGGTGCTCAGTGTGAGTTTGCTTAATCTGTTAGTGCTCAATAAATGCCTGACCATAACAATTTCTCTTGGTGTGCAATTAACCTGGGGGTCAACTTAAATTTGATAGCCATTTAGCACTTGCTGGAGCAAGGCTGATGACCATTACATGCAAAAACACTTTTGGGAAAGGAGGTGTTTTCCACAGTCTCTTTGTAGTATGTATTTTCAAGCCTCAGTTTTGATTTGTTAGCAGATGACTCCATGATGGTACTTCAATCAATCAACCCTTTTAGCTATTTTAAGTGAATTCAGCCTTGAAATTGCAACTACAAACAAATCTTTATAAGTCATGCTAAATTATGGGGGAACGGAATCAATTGTAGAAATTTACATTTCTAGTTCCTCTTAAGAAACTTTAAGAGATATATAATAGCCAGTAGTTATTGACAATTTGCTACATATCATGCACTATTTTAAGTACTCTACATATGTGAATTAATTTAATCCTTATCATACCTTTAAGAGATAGGTACAGTGATCATTTTCATCTTACATATGGGAAACTGAGGCCAGAGAGTTTCAGTAACTTGCTTTAAGTCACAAAGCTAGTAAGTAAAAGAACCAGGATTTAAACCCAAGTAGTTGGATTTCTGAACTTGCACAGTGAAATGAACTCTGAGTTGTATTTTCACTGACCACCAAGGAGATAAGTAGTCATTTCAAAGCCATTCAACGTAAATTACTTTTTTAGCAACCTTCAGTTTTCAGGGACAGGAGGACAAAAAGGAAAATACTTGGGTGGGGAAACTTTTGGCTACATCTCCAGTTATAAGAATTAAAAGCTTTATTCACCTGCCATCTCACATTACTCTTGGTTTTCTTGCTAGAACTCCTGATGATCTGGAAGGCCCAGTTAAGGATGCAGAGAGATGATGGGAGGTAAGTTAGAAGGAACATTACAGAAACTGCAGTTTGTACTGCTGTGATAAATTTTCTGTTTCATGAAGATAAGCTTTTTGTAGATTTTAACAACTATGATATTACTTCCCTGGTGGCTCAGACAGTAAAGCCACAATGTCTGCCTGCAATGCGGGAGACCCGGATTCTATCCCTGGGTCAGGAAGATCCTCTGGAGAAGGAAATGGCAACCCACTCCGGTACTCTTGTTTGGAAAATCCCATGGATGGAGGAGCGTGGTAGGCTACAGTCTATGGGGTCCTAAAGAGTCGGACACGACTGAGCTACTGAAATGAACTGAACTGAACTGATGGTATTTTAATCATTTAATGAAAATGTGCCTGCCAATTTCTCTACCAATGGCATCCTAGAATAAAAGGATTTATCCTAATAGGATAAAACTTTATATCCCTTTTGAAAAAGAAAAATAAATCCTTTGATTAATTTTCCCTACTGTCTGTAGAACATGTATTATGAAATGTGCTTAGCAGTGATCCTCAAAGTGTGGTCTGGGGATCCTAGGGGTCCCTTAGACCCTTTCAAGGAGTCCATGAGGCCAAGACTATTTTCATAGTGATACTGAGATATTACGGAATTTTTTCCACTCTCATCCTCTCACAAGTGCACAGTGGAGTTTTCCAGAGGCAGCAAGTTGAATGCAGAAGTAGACCTGAAAAACGGTTGGCTTTTCTTAAGCCAAACATTAAAGAGATCTCCAAAAAAAAAAAAAAAAAAGTGCCACTTTTCACAGTAAGTTATTTTTGTTTTTGCTCTTTGCAACTCCATGGACTACAATGCATGGAATTTTCCAGGCCAGAATACTGGAGTGGGTAGCTCTTCCCTTCTTCAGGGGATCTTCCCAACCCAGGGATTGAATCCAGGTCTCCCACATTGCAGGTGGATTCTCTACTAACTGAGCCATGAGGGAAGCCCAAGAATACTGGAGTGGGTAGCCTATCTCTTCTCCAGTGGATCTTCTCGACCCAGTAATCAAACTGGGGTCTCCTGCATTGCAGATGGATTCTTTACCAACTGAGATATCAAAGAAGCCCTTTTGAAAAATACTTTCATAAAAATATGTTGTTTGTGTTAACCCATTACAATGTAATGGGTTTTTTACTGTTGTTTTAAAATAAATATTCTCAAATGATCAGTTTTAATTCATAATACTTTGGTCACCTGATGCAAAGAGCTGACTCATTTGAAAAGACCCCGATGCTGGGAAAGATTGAAGGCAGGAAGAGAAGGGGACGACAGAGGATGAGATGGTTGGATGGCATCACCCTCTCAATGGGCATGAGTTTTGGTAAATTCCGGGAGTTGCTGATGGACAGGGAGGCCTGGCGTGCTGTGGTCCATGGGGTCACAAAGAGTCAGACACGGCTGAACCGAACTGAACTGAACTCATAATACACTCCATATCAGTAGGTATGACCCATGTAAGCAAAAGCTCTTTAAGATTCTCAATCAATTTATGAGTGAAAGTAGATTCTGAGACCATAAAGTGTGAGAACCATGGGTATAGACTAGAACAGATTTAAGTCATGAGTTATATTTAGGTTAGACTCTTAGATCATGATTTCATCTCTGTATGTGCTGAATATTCATTTAATGCTTGAAGTGTATTCATTTAGTTATTCACAGATTCAGTGGCTGTTTGTTGAGTGCTTGCTGTGTGCTGGTGCTACGTGGAGCATTGAGAGTACAGTGGAGAGCAGGACAGCCTCCCCTCCCTGAGCCTAACCGACATTAATTCATGCAGCTTTCCCTTTACCAGCGATACCCAGGATCTGCTCTAGTCTTAGCAGAGCCCCCAAAGGATTTATAATCTAGGGAGACAAGACACCTGTGTGGAATGCTTAAGCAAATCAGGATGAATATAGTTACACCACCGTTAGACGCTCTCATGATGTAGGAGCTCAGAGAAGGGAGAAATCAGTGTGGACTGGTATGATAAGGAATTCTGGAACTGGACTTCAACCCAGAAGGACAGTCAGGCTTAAGAGAGCTCGGTTTGAGAGGAAGGGCCAGGCTGGGTGGGGGGAATAAATGAGCAGATTTGTGGAGGTGAATCACTGTACCTGTCCAGCAGGTAAGGACGGAAAGAGGCCTGCCTCATGGAAGAGTCTTATGAAGGGGAACTCAGGTTTTCTTCTGAGGTTGATGGAAACCTCCTTATGTCTTCTAAACTGCTGGTCATATATGTGGTGGGTCTCCTGGAAGTGATTACAAATCTATGCCATCATTTAGCTCATTCAGTTCAGTTCAGTGGCTCAGTCATGTCCGACTCTTTGAGACCCCATGAACTGCAGCACGCCAGGCCTCCCGGTCCATCACGAATTCCTGGAGTCCACTCAAACTTATGTCCATTGAGCCGGTGACGCCATCTAACCATCTCATCCTCTGTCGTCCCCTTCTCCTCCTGCCCTCAATCTTTCCCAGCATCAAGGTCTTTTCAAATGAGTCAGGTGGTCAAAGTATTGGAGTTTCAGCTTCAGCATGAGTCCTTCCAATGAATATTCAGGACTGATCTCCTTTAGGATGGACTGATTGGATCTCCTTGCAATCCAAGGGACTCTCAAGAGTCTTCTCCAACACCACAGTTCAAAAGCATCAATTTGGCACTCAGCTTTCTTTATAGTCCAACTCTCACATTCATACATGACTACTGGAAAAACCATAGCCTTGACTAGATGGGCCTTTGTTGGCAAAGTAAAGTCTCTGCTTTTAATATGCTGTCTAGGTTGGTCATAACTTTCCTTCTAAGGAGTAAGCGTTGTTTAATTTCATGACTCTAATCACCATCTGCAGTGATTTTGAAGCCCCCAAAATAAAGTCAGCCACTGTTTCCACTATTTCCCCATCTATTTGCCATGAAGTGATGGGACTAGATGCCATGATCTTAGTTTTCTGAATGTTGAGACAACTTTTTCACTCTCTCCTCTTTCATTTTCATCAAGAGGCTCTTTAGTTCCTCTTCACTTTCTGCCCATAAGGGTGGTGTCATCTGCATATCTGAGCTTATTGATATTTCTCCTGACAATCTTGATTCCAGCTTGTGCTTCTTCCAGCCCAGCGTTTCTCATGATGTACTCTGCATAGAAGTTAAATAAGCAGGGTGACAATATACAGCATTGACGTACTCCTTTTCCTACTTGGAACCAGTTTGTTATTCCATGTCCAGTTCTAACTGTTGCTTCCTGACCTGCATACAGGTTTCTCAAGAGGCAGGTCAGGTGGTCTGGTATTCCCATCTCTCTCAGAATTTTCCACAGCTTATTGTGATCCACACAGTCAAAGCTTTGGCACAGTCAATAAAGCAGAAATAGATGTTTTTCTTGGAACTCTCTTGCTTTTTCCATGATCCAGTGGATGTTGGCAATTTGATCTCTGGTTCCTCTGTCTTTTCTAAAACTGGCTAGAACATCAGGAAGTTCACGGTTCACGTATTGCTGACGCCTGGCTTGGAGAATTGTGAGCATCACTTTACTAGCGAGTGAGATGAGTGCCATTGTGCCATCATTCAGTGCTTCCCAAACTTGCAAGACCCAAAACTTTCCCAAATAACAAAATTATCTGGAAGGATTAGGGCTTCATCCAAGATGTACTAATCTAGAGAGGGGCCTTGTGTTCTGTGTCTTTATCAGTCATACTAGGTGATTTTCTTTTTTTTTTTTTTTTTAAATTATATGCAAGTTTGGGAAATGTAACTTACCCCATCACCAGTGATTCCAGCCTTGATGGTGCACACAGGGGAACTTTAGAAAATGCTACTGCTCTGGCCCTACCCACTGTGACCTAATCAACGACAACAAAGTGATGCAAGTCAACGCTGACTAATGATAATTCGAGTGAAATTAGGAGAGGTTTTAGTAATTTTTCATCAGTTGCACTATGTTTCCCACAGTCTAAGAATCAGTTAGGAACATCACATCTGTGTTAAATAACAGTGTTTATCTAGTTTCAAGATGCCAAGAATACAGCAGTGCAAACAGAGAGTGTTTATTGGTGGGGTGGAAGTCACTTGCTTTGAAGAAAAATAAAATAACATATACTGTTGCTTTGGGCTACCAGTGTCTGTTCAGCTCACAGCAGAAGCTGAAAGCATCTGCTTGAGGCCCCCACAGGAAGTAATCCCCCAGCTTCACTTAACTGGAAACTTTGGGAGGAAGGAGAGAAACAAAGTCATACCAGGGCCTCACTGTTCCTGAGAACTTTCTGCGTAATTGTGAAGTATGTGCCACTTGATCCCACAGGAAAATCAGTTTTGTTTTACTGAGAAGATGTTTGTTTTTCCATTTATGAAATCGTGGACTCCAAGTTTTGGGACGTCACAGAGTCAGAAAACATGTGACAGGCCACTTGTCTGTATGCTTACTCTGTCTCTCTCTGCTCTTCCTCATTCACTGGATCAGGCACCAGGAGACGGTGAACTTTGAGCTGCCTCTGGCTACTGGCTTGCTGTGTGACCTTGAGCAAACACCTTGTCCCTCTGGGCCTCAGCTTCTCTATCTGTTTGAAGAAAAATGTTCTCTGTTGAGCCCTTCCCGATGCATTTTTGGAAAAGTATAAACCTCAATTATAACATTTCTCTGACTCCTTTTTAGAAAAAGAATATGTAGTTTATAGAGCCAAAGCGTTAAACTGCACCTAGAAAAAACTATGCTTGTAATGTGGTCCAGTGGAAGAAGATCTGTGCAGGGACTTAGAAAACAGTCTGAGTAGTCAGGAAGGCATATCTGAAAATCGGAAGAAACGAAGTGTCTGAAGCTTGGCCTTCTTGGTTCATCTTCCTGCTATGGTTGTATAGTCCTGAGCTTGCTCTCTATGGGATCCGTTTTCTTCATTCATAAACTAGGGTTGATAAAGGTGATACCCGTCTCACGAAGTTGTTCTGACAGGTAGATAAAACGATGTGCTTAATATCTCAATAAAAACTAGCTGTCAGTAGTTTCCTCTTAGAATTGTGGTTCAAGTGGGTGTTTTCTTCTTTCTTTCTTGTGTCCCTTGGTAGCGTTCCAGCTTAGTTTTGTTAATGCATCTTTATGCTTTCTACTCTATAATTATTTTGGCTTGGTTCACCTAAGGAAAGAAGAAAGGAAATGCTCTTTATGAAGTGAAGTTTTAAAGAACAATATACCTGGATGGTAAGATTCAAAGAAGGTGAAAAATTACCTGTATTTAATGGAGACAGAAATAGAGTCCAAAATTTGGAAAGGGTAACCGATCTCTGGATGAGGGATTGCTTCCTGACACTGTGCCCTTTGACCTTCATTTCCGGAGCAAGAACTTTCTATGTACACCGTTGGCATGAATCAGAGAACATCTGGGTTCTCTCAAAGGGCAGCTTCCAGAGCAGAGCAAACAGTCAAGACCTTCCTGCCCTCTTTGTCTGCCTCTTATCTTCGTGGCCCCCATCCCTCAGAATGGAGCGATGACAGTGAGGAGTCCACGGCTGCAAAAGAACTGATCCTGAAAGTCAGCTCCATATTCTCTGTGGGTCCTTGAGTGAATTGCTTGCCCCCTCAACCTCACTCAGAATCTGTACCTGTGAATGGGCTTGTTGGAACGGATGTTAGTTTCCATGCATCAGGACTACCTAATTTTATTAAAAATACAACAGGTTCAGACACCTCAGGGATCCTGGTTCAGGAAAGTCAAAGATGAGTTGAGAGCCACTGCTTCTGAACCCCTAAAACCCTAGATGCCCTCCATTCATGACTCACCCTCCTAATGGAAGGAGAGAATTCAAACAAGGTTCCTCTTGCACAGGGTTGTCATCCAGTCCATGGTTCTGAAAGTGTGGTCTCCTGTGAGCCATGAGGGTTTGTCTGTAAGTCTCAGACAGAATCATGTGTGAGTCTTCCCTTTGTTTTTAGATTTGTTGTCGTTCAGTCACTGAGTCATGTCCAACTCTTTGTGACCCTAGGAACTGCAGATGCCAGGCTTCCCTGTCCTTCACTATCTCCTGGAGTTTGCTCAGACTTGTGTCCGTCAAATCAATGATACCATCCAACCATCTCATCCTCTGTTGTCCCCTTCTCCTCCTGCCCTCAATCTTTCCCAGCATCAGGGTCTTTTCAAGTGAGTCAGTTCTTTGCATCAGGTGGTCAAAGTACTGGAGCTTCAGCATCAGAACTTCCAATGAATATTCAGGGTTGATTTCCTTTAGGATTTACTGGTTTGATCTCCTTGCTGTCCAAGGGACTCTTAAGAGTCTTCTCCAGCACCACAGTTCAAAAACATCAATTCTTCACCACTTAGTCTTTTTAGAAGATTAATGGCATAAATTTTCATAAGTTATGATCTTTTATATCAGTATAATTAAGGACTATTTGTTAATCTAATATCTGAATTTGAGTTCCCCTGAAAACAAAGCCCAAGGCAAGGTTTTAAGTGAGATGTTTATATGGAAGGTGACCCCAGGAAGTAGAAAGAAGGGATGGGAGAAAAACCAGTAAAGGCTATGTCTCTGAACTAGTCACTGTTTTGGGCAGCTGGGCTTAATGCCTTGGGTACCCTCTGTCAATCCATATAGTTCAGTGGTTTCTAACCAAGAGATTTTTCTCAGTGGCATTTGGCAATGTATGGAGAATTTGCGGATGTCACAGCTAGGGAGGGCTACTGGGATCCAGGTTGCTGATAAATATCCTACAATATACAGGACAACCCCCACAACAAGGGATAGTTCAGCCCCAAATGTCAATGGTGCTGATGTTGAGAAACCTCTCTCAGAACTGTTCCTCTTATGGATAATGACATCTCCTCATCAACCCTCACCGCCTCTGGATGAAGGCTGCCTCTGGGAGTGTGAACATCCTCAAACCAGCAGGCTGTACTTGAATTAAGGCTGAGCAGGTTTCCTTGGTTTTGGAGAAGTCCCTGAGGCAGAAAAGAATAAGGTAGCCTGATGTGTGCTCAAATCAGGCCAAGGTCAAAGGGGAAGTAGCTAAATGTAATTTTCCTAGCTGAGTTTTGGGGCTGTGGAGAACATGGTACAGCTAAAAAAAAATGTAGACCCTAAAACTACCATAAATCCAATATATTACAGTCACTGTATGGTGAAGTGGTTAAACACATGGTGTCTGGGGCAAGACTGCTGCTGCTGCTAAGTCACTTCAGTAGTGTCTGACTCTGTGAGACCCACAGACGGCAGCCCACCAGGCTCCCCCGTCCCTGGGATTCTCCAGGCAAGAACAGTGGAGTGGGTTGCCATTTCCTTCTCCAAGGCATGAAAGTGAAAAGTGAAAGTGAAGTCACTCGCTGCATTCAAATTCTGCCTCCAACAGCTTTTAGCTTTGTGGCCTTGAATAAATTAGTTAACGTCTCTGTCCCTCAGTTTTCTCTTCTAGAAAATAGGCTTAATAATGATTCCCTCCTCATAAAGTTATTGTAAGGATTAACTTTTATTTTACATGTATAGATGTAACATATATATTTAATGTAACATTTTAACAATACCTGGAATTTAGTGAGCTGACTGCTGCTGCTCCTGCTGCTAAGTCGCTTCGGTCGTGTCTGACTCTGTGCGACCCCATGGACTGCAGCCCACCAGGCTCCTCTGTCCATGGGATTTTCCAGGCAAGAGTACTGGAGTGGGGTGCCATTGCCTTCTGTGGGTGAGCTGACTGACTGACTGGCTGTTAGCATCATCCCAGGGCTTGAGTTCTTGACTTGGGGAATGACAGCGTTAATCTAGCTTGGCCCATTTCCGTTGGTAGTCAGCACAAGTCTTTCAATTCAGCTGAAAAATGTTTATTGAGTGAGCTCTTATTATAAGCCAGATACTGTGGCAGGCTCTCGGCCAGTCTCTTAGTAACAAGGCTAGGAATTTCTCTCTGTCCTCCTCTACTCTTTGTTTATGTACTACCATTCTGGTCTACATTCCATGGGGTCGAAGAGAGCAGTTCACGCCCACGTTTCTTTCTTTGGTTTCGTGAAGTGTGTGGAGAGCAAAGACTGCAGGACTTAGAGAAATGAACTCCGCTCAGGGTTCTAGGCTCCACTTCACCAGTCACTGGCTATGGGTTTAGGAAATCTCTTTGCTTCTCATTCTGACCTTTGCAAGTGAAGATAGCCCATGTCTGCATCACTGTGAGACTGAATACCGTGGTGTAAGGAAACTACGGTCAGAATTCCTAAACGTGCCAGTAGTTCATTGTTTCCTTGAATGGCCAGTCTTCAGCATTCTGTGTGGGAAGGTGAAACTGTGAAACAGTGAAACAGATTTCTGGGCCTTAGCCCTGTGGTTCTTGAGAATATCTTGGGGATACCAAGGGACTCCTTAATCAAAATGTTTTTTTCAAGTCAGTTTTGATGATGAGCCAAATTTGAGAATCATTAAACTATACTGTGAGTGCCATGGAACAGAGATGACGTCCTTTATGTTTTTAAAGTGTCTTTCTTTATTTTTGGCTGTGCTGGGTCTCTGGTGCCACACAGGTTCTTGTCTAATTATAGTGAGTGGGCGCTGCTCTCTAGCTGTGGTGCACGGGCTTCTTATTTTGGCAGCATCTCTGCTGTGGGCATGCTGTGGGCAAGCTCTAGGGTGTGTGGGCTCAGCGGCTGCCGCTCCCGGGCTCTAGAGCACAGGCTCGGTAGTTGTGGTTCACTGGCTTAGCTGCTCCACAGCATGTGGGATCTTCCCGACCAGGGATCAAAGCCGTGTCTCCTGCATCAACAGGCAGATTCTTATCCGCTGCATCACCAGGGAAGCCCCAGGAATGATGTCTTATTCAACTTTGTGTGCTGACTGCCTGACAAAGTTCTTCATATACAGTGTAGTCCATAACTGTTTTTTGAATGAACAAAAGGCTAAACCTCTCTATACCTAAGAAAAAGGAGAAAGATGCAACACTCCAGGAGTCACCCTGTTTCCCCCATCTGCATGTTTGCTGACCCACGTTCTTTCCACTAAATTAGTTTCTGAAGCACCTGAGCTAACTTATACCTGGGACTATAATACTTGAGCTGCTTGCACTGTATGTTCAGATTCACCATGAGTGACGGTATCTGCTCTTTCTACTTCAAAGGTAGTTGTGAAGATTAAGCAGATAATAGGTAAGAAAGTGATTTTTCAGACTGCAGTGTGCTATAGGGAATTAATGTTATTAAGAAGAATATGCTGGAGAGCTTCGTGGTTCTCCAAGGCTCAATAGTTACAGTGGCTGTAGAAGAGAGACGGTTCTTTAATTGGAGTCTATAAGCCCACAGCTTCGCTACTGAGCTTACTAAAGCTATTTAGAGACTAGATGTAAAATGAAGCAACATACAGAGTTGAAAGTGTAATACTGGGCAGAGGTATACAGGCCAAGGAAATCCCAAACAATCCAGAGAGACCTTAGTGTGAATATCAGGACAAGGCAAAAGACGCTAAACAGGTCAAAAAGAACCTTTTATACCGATGGAGCATGTGAATTCCGTGCTGCAGTGGAATATACTGGTATGAATATATGTATCAATAAACATAGCACTAAAGTATAGAAAGTGAAATAATCAGAAAACATCAATATAAAGAGCAAGAGCAAAAACCCTGATGGAGTAAAATTTGTAGTGGGAACATTTGTTATACCTTGGCAGATCCAATAGTTACAAGAGTTAAGATAAAGAGGGCATAAAGGCAATCTAAAAGCTATTTCTAGTAGAAATACATTGAGACTCGCAAACAAAGAATAAACCTTTTTTTTTTAAGCACCCATGGAACAAAATTTTACCATACTCAAAGCCTAAAAATACTCTAATAATTTCTTTAAACAACAAATAATATTGACCTAACCTATCCAGTATGTTAACCACAATTCACATCTGGCCATTGAGTACCTGAAAAGTGGCATCCCTGGGACTCAGACAGTAAAGAATCTACCTACAATACAGGAGACCTGGGTTCAGTCTCTGGGTCAGGAAGATCCTGTGAAGAAGGGAATGGCTACACATTCCAGTATTCTTGCCTGGAGAAATCTATCGACAGAGAAGCCTGGCAGGCTTCAGTTCATGAGGTCACAAAAGGTCACACACCCCTTATTGAGCTACTGCTGCTAAGTCACTTCAGTCATGTCCGACTCTGTGCGACCCCGTAGATGGAAGCCCACCAGGCTCCCCCGTCCCTGGGATTCTCCAGGCAAGAACACTGGAATGGGTTGCCATTTCCTTCTCCAATGCATGAAAGTGAAAAGTGAAAGTGAAGTCGCTCAGTCGTGTCCGACTCTTAGCGACTCCATGGACTGCAGCCTACCAGGCTCCTCCGTCCATGGGATTTTCCAGGCAAGAGTACTGGAGTGGGGTGCCATTGCCTTCTCTGATTGAACTACTAATAGCAACCTAAACAAACATCCAGTATGATAGCCACAGTTCACATCTGGCCATTGAGCACTTGAAATGTGGCTAGTTTTAATGGAGATGGGATGTGAGTACAAAACACACAACAGATTTCAATGACAGTACCAGAAAAAGGAATGTTAAATATATTATTAAAATTTTGATATTGAATAATATTCAAGTGGTAATGTGTTATATATTGAATTTAAAAAATTATTAAAATTAATTTTACCTGTTTCTTTATACATTTGCTAGTGTCAATACTAGAATATTTTACAGTACATATGTGACTCACATTTGTGGCTTGCATTATATTTCTATTGGTTAACACTTGTATCAGTTCAGTTCAGTCGCTCAGTCGTGTCCGACTCTTTGCAACCCCATGAATCGCAGCACACCAGGCCTCCCTGTTCATTACCATCTCTCGGAGTTCACTCAGACTCATGTCCATTGAGTCAGTGATGCCATCCAGCCATCTCATCCTCAGTTGTCCCCTTCTCCTCCTGCCCCCAACCCCTCCCAGCATCAGAGTCTTTTCCAATGAGTCAACTCTTTGCCAAAGTACTGGAGTTTCAGCTTTAGCATCATTCCTTCCAAAGAAATCCCAGGGCTGATCTCCTTCAGAATGGACTGGTTGGATCTCCTTGCAGTCCAAGGGACTCTCAAGAGTCTTCTCCAACACCATAGTTCAAACGCCTCAATTCTTTGGTGCTAAGCCTTCTTCACAGTCCAACTCTCACATCCATACATGACCACAGGAAAAACCATAGCCTTGACTAGATGGACCTTAGTTGGCAAAAGAATGTCTCTGCTTTTGAATATGCTATCTAGGTTGGTCATAACTTTTCTTCCAAGGAGTAAGTGTCTTCTAATTTCATGGCTGCAGTCACCATCTACAGTGATTTTGGAGCCCCCCACCCCCCCAAAAAAAAGAAGTCTGACACTGTTTCCACTGTTTCCCCTTCTATTTCCCATGAAGTGATGGGACCGGATGCCATGATCTTTGTTTTCTGAATGTTGATCTTTAAGTTAAGTTTTCCACTCTCCTCTTTCACTTTCATCAAGAGGCTTTTTAGTGCCTCTTCACTTTCTGCCATAAGGGTGGTGTCATCTGCATATCTGAGGTTATTGATATTTCTCCCGGCAATCTTGATTCCAGCTTGTGTTTCTTCCAGTCTAGCATTTCTCATGATGTACTCTGCATAGAAGTTAAATAAGCAGGGTGACAATATACAGCCTTGACATACTCCTTTTCCTATTTGGAACCAGTCTGTTCCATGTCCAGTTCTAAGTGTGGCTTCCTGACCTGCATACAGATTTCTCAAGAGGCAGGTTACGTGGTGTGGTATTCCCATCTCTTTCAGAATTTTCCACAGTTTATCGTGATCCACACAGTCAAAGGCTTTGGCATAGTCAATAAGGCAGAAATAGATGTTTTTCTGGAACTCTCTTGCTTTTTCCATGATCCAGCAGATGTTGGCAATTTGATCTCTGGTTCCTCTGCCTTTTCTAAAACCAGCTTGAACACCAGGGAGTTCATGGTTCACATATTGCTGAAGCCTGGCTTGGAGAATTTTGAGCATTACTTTACTAGCATGTGAGATGAGTACAACTGTGCGGTAGTTTGAGCATTCTTTAGCATTGCCTTTCTTTGGGACTGGAATGAAAACTGACCTTTTCCAGTCCTGTGGCCACTGCTGAGTTTTCCAAATTTGCTGGCATATTGAGTGTAGCACTTTCACAGCATCATCTTTCAGGATTTGAAACAGCTCCACTGGAATTCCGTCACCTCCACTAGCTTTGTTCGTAGTGATGCTTTCTAAGGCCCACTTGACTTCACATTCCAAGATGTTTCATACTAGATGAGTGATCACATCATCATGATTATCTGGGTCATGAAGATCTTTTTGTACAGTTCTTCTGTGTATTCTTGCCACCGCTTCTTAATATCTTCTGCTTCTGTTTGGTCCATACTATTTCTGTCCTTTATCGAGCCCATTTTTGCATGAAATGTTCCCTTGATATCTCCAATTTTCTTGAAGAGATCTCTAGTCTTTCCCATTCTGTTCTTTTCCTCTATTTCTTTGCATTGATCGCTGAAGAAGGCTTTCTTATCTCTTATTGCTATTCTTTGGAACTCTGCATTCAGATGCTTATATCTTTCCTTTTCTCCTTGGCTTTTCGTTTCTCTTGTTTTCATAGCTATTTGTAAGGCTTCCCCAGATAGCCATTTTGCTTTTGCCTTTCTTTTACATGGGGATGGTCTTGATCTCTGTCTCCCGTACAATGTCACAAACCTCATTCCATAGTTCATCAGGCACTCTATCTATCAGATCTAGGCCCTTAAATCTATTTCTCATTTCCACCATATAACCATAAAGGATTTGATTTAGGTCATACCTGAATGGTCTAGTGGTTTTCCCTTTTTCAATTTGAGTCTGAATTTGGTAATAAGGAGTTCATGATCTGAGCCACAGTCAGCTCCTTGTCTTGTTTTGGTTGACTGTATAGAGCTTCTCCATCTTTGGCAGCAAAGAATTTAATCAATCTGATTTCAGTGTTGACCATCTGGTGATGTCCATGTGTAGAGTCTTCTCTTGTGTTGTTGGAAGAGGGTATTTGCTATGACCAGTGCATTTTCCTGGCAAAACTCTATTAGTCTTTGGCCTGCTTCATTCTGCATTCCAAGGCCAAATTTGTCTGTTACTCCAGGTGTTTCTTGACTTCCTACTTTTGCATTCCAGTCCCCTATAATGTAAAGGATATCTTTCTTGGGTGTTAGTTCTAAAAGGTCTTGTAGGTCTTCATAGAACCTTTCAACTTCAAGTTCTTCAGCGTTACTGGTTGGGTTATAGACTTGGATTACCGTGATATTGAATGGTTTGCCTTGGAGAAGAACAGAGATCATTCTGTCATTTTTGAGACTGCATCCAAGTACTGCATTTTGGACTCTTTGGTTGACCATGATGGCTACTCCATTTCTTCTGAGGGATTCCTGCCCGCAGTAGTAAATATAATGGTCATCTGAGTTAAATTCACCCATTCCAGTCCATTTTAGTTCGTTGATTCCTAGAATGTCGACGTTCACTCTTGTCATCCCTTGTTTGACCACTTCCAATTTTCCTTGATTCATGGACTTGACATTCCAGGTTCCTATGCAATATTGCTCTTAACAGCATCGGATCTTGCTTCTATCACCAGTCACATGCACAACTGGGTAATGTTTTTGCTTTGGCTCCATCCCTTCATTTTTTCTAGAGTTATTTCTCCACTGATCTCCAGTAGTATATTGGGCACCTACTGACATGGGGCGTTCCTCTTTCGGTATCCTATCATTTTGCCTTTTCATACTGTTCATGGGGTTCTCAAGGCAAGAATACTGAAGTGGCTTGCCGTTCCCTTCTCCAATGGACCGCATCCTGTCAGACCTCTCCACCATGACCCGCCCGTCTTGGGTTGCCCTGCACGTATGGCTTAGTTTTATTGAGTTAGACAAGGCTGTGGTCCTAGTGTGATTAGATTGACTAGTTTTCTCTGAGTATGGTTTCAGTGTGTCTGCCCTCTGATGCTCTCTTGCAACACCTACCATCTTACTTGGGTTTCTCTTATGGGGTATCTCTTCACGGCTGCTCCAGCAAGGTGCAGCTGCTGCTTCTTACCTTGGACGAGGGGTATCTCCTCCCTACCACCCTTCCTGACCTTCAACGTGGGATGGCTCCTCTAGGCCCCCCTCGCCCACCCAGCCACTGCTCCTTGGAGCTGGGGTTGCTCCTCCTGGCCACCACCCCTGGCCTCAGGCACGCGGTGGCTCCTCCCACGTACATATATACAACAAATATTACTCAACCATTAAGCAGAATGAAATAATGCCATTTGTAGCAACATGGATGGACCTGGAGAGTGTCATACTGAGTGAAGTAAGTCAAACAGAGGAGAAATATGATAGACATTCCTTATATGCGGGATCTAAACAGAAATGATACAAATGAACTTACTTTCAAAACAGAAAGAGATTCAGAGAGCTAGAAAACAAACATGGTTCCCTAAGGGAGTTTGGGAATGTCAGGTACACACTGCTACATTCCAAATGGATAACCAACAAGGACCTATTGTATAGCACACAGAACTCTCTACTCAGTATTATGTGCCAGCCTGGATGAGAGGATGGTTTGGAGAGTCGGACATGACTGAGCGACTTCACTTTCACTTTTCACTCTCATGCATTAGAGAAGGAAATGGCAACCCACTCCAGTGTTCTTGCCTGGAGAATCCCCAGGACGTGGGAGCCTTGTGGGCTGCCGTCTATGGGGTCACACAGAGTCAGACATGACTGAAGAGACTTAGCAGTTTAGCAGAGTGGGAATCAAAAAAATGTAGAATTAATCCATTTCTATCCCACATTGAAGGTCAGGAATGGCGGCAGTAAGGAGATACCCTCGTCCATCACACCACAACCTTATCTAACTCAATGAAACTAAGCCATGCATGCAGGGCAACCTAAGACAGGGGGGTCATGGTGGAGAGGTCTGATAGGATGCAGTCCACTGGAGAAGGGAATGGCAAGCCACTTCAGTATTCTTGCCTTGAGAACCCCATGAACAGTATGAAAAGGCAAAATGATAGGATACCGAAAGAGGAACTCCCCATGTCAGTAGGTGCCCAATATACTACTGGAGATCAGTGGAGAAATAACTCTAGAAAAAATGAAGGGATGGAGCCAAAGCAAAAACATTACCCAGTTGTGCATGTGACTGGTGATAGAAGCAAGATCCGATGCTGTAAAGAGCAATATTGCATAGGAACCTGGAATGTCAGGTCCATGAATCAAGGAAAATTGGAAGTGGTCAAACAAGGGATGACAAGAGTGAACGTCGACATTCTAGGAATCAACGAACTAAAATGGACTGGAATGGGTGAATTTAACTCAGATGACCATTATATCTACTACTGCAGGCAGGAATCCCTCAGAAGAAATGGAGTAGCCATCATGGTCAACCAAAGAGTCCAAAATGCAGTACTTGGACGCAGTCTCAAAAATGACAGAATGATCTCTGTTCTTCTCCAAGGCAAACCATTCAATATCACAGTTATCCAAGTCTATGCCCCAGCCAGTAATGCTGAAGAAGCTGAAGTTGAACAGTTCTATGAAGTCCTACAAGATCTTTTAGAAATAACACCCCCAAAAGATGTTCTTTTCATTATAGGGGACTGGAATGCAAAAGTAGGAAGTCAAGAAACACCTGGAGTAACAGACAAATTTGGCCTTGGAATGCAGAATGAGCAGAAAAGACTAATAGAGCGGCAAAGACTAATAGAGTTTTGCCAAGAAAATGCTCTGGTCATAGCAAATACCCTCTTCTAACAACACAAGAGAAGACTCTGCACATGGACATCACCAGATGGTCAACACCAAAATCAGATTGATTATATTCTCTGCAGCCAAAGATGGAGAAACTCTATACAGTCAATGAAAACAAGACCAGGAGCTGACTGTGGCTCAGATCATGAACTCCTTATTACCAAATTAAGACTCAAATTGAAGAAAGTAAGGAAAACTGCTAGACCGTTCAGGTATGACCTAAATCAAATCCCTTATGATTATACAGTGGAAGTGAGAAATAGATTTAAGGGCCTAGATCTGATTGATAGAGTCCCTGATGAACTATGGAATGAGGTTCGTGATACAGGAGACAGGAATCAAGACCATCCCCATGGAAAGGAAATGCAAAAAAGCAAAATGGCTGTCTGGGGAAGCCTTACAAATAGCTGTGAAAAGAAGAGAGGTGAAAAGCAACGAGAAAAGGAAAGATATAAGCATCTGAATGCAGAATTCCAAAGAATAGTAAAAAAGATAAGAAAGCTTTCTTCAGCTATCAATGCAAAGAAATAGAGGAAAAGAACAGAATGGGAAAGACTAGAGATCTCTTCAAGAAAATTAGAGATACCAAGGGAACATGTCATGCAAAGATGGGCTTGATAAAGGACAGAAATGGTATGGACCTAACGGGCTTCCCTGGTGGCTCAGAGGTTAAAGCATCTGCCTCCAATTCGGGAGACCTGGGTTCAATCCCTGGGTTGGGAAGATCCCCTGGAGAAGGAAATGGCAACTCATTCCAGTATTCTTGCCTGGAGAATCCCATGGATAGAGGAGCCTTGTAGGCTAGAGCCCCGGGGTCGCAAAGAGTCGGACACGACTGAGCCACTTCACCTTTACCTTCAACAGAAGCAGAAGATATTAAAAAGAGCTGGCAAGAATACACGGAAGAACTGTACAAAAAAGATCTTCATGACCCAGATAATCATGATGATATGATCAGTAATCTAGAGCCAGACACCTTGGAATGTGAAGTCAAGTAGGTCTGAGAAAGCATCACTACAAACAAAGCTAGTGGAGGTGACAGAATTCCAGTGGAGCTGTTTCAAATCCTGAAAGATGATGCTGTGAAAGTGCTACACTCAATATGCCAGCAAATTTGGAAAACTCAGCAGTGGCCACAGGACTGGAAAAGGTCAGTTTTCATTCCAGTCCCAAAGAAAGGCAATGCCAAAGAATGCTCAAACTACCGCACAGTTGTACTCATCTCACATGCTAGTAAAGTAATGCTCAAAATTCTCCAAGCCAGGCTTCAGCAATATGTGAACCATGAACTCCCTGGTGTTCAAGCTGGTTTTAGAAAAGGCAGAGGAACCAGAGATCAAATTGCCAACATCTGCTGGATCATGGAAAAAGCAAGAGAGTTCCAGAAAAACATCTATTTCTGCCTTATTGACTATGCCAAAGCCTTTGACTGTGTGGATCACGATAAACTGTGGAAAATTCTGAAAGAGATGGAAATACCAGGCCACCTAACCTGCCTCTTGAGAAACCTGTAAGCAGGTCAGGAAGCCACACTTAGAACTGGACATGGAACAACAGACTGGTTCCAAATAGGAAAAGGAGTATGTCAAGGCTGTATATTGTCACCCTGCTTATTTAACTTCTATGCAGAGTACATCATGAGAAACGCTGGACTGGAAGAAACACAAGCTGGAATCAAGATTGCCGGGAGAAATATCAATAACCTCAGATATGCAGATGACACCACCCTTATGGCAGAAAGCGAAGAGGAACTAAAAAGCCTCTTGATGAACGTGAAAGTGGAGAGTGAAAAACTTGACTTAAAGATCAACATTCAGAAAATGAAGATCATGGCATCCGGTCCCATCACTTCATGGGAAATGGATGGGGAAACAGTGGAAACAGTGTCAGACTTTATTTGTTTGGGCTCCAAAATCACTGCAGATGGTGACTGCAGCCATGAAAATAAAAGATACTTACTCCTTGGAAGAAAAATTATGACCAACCTAGATTCAGTTCAGTTCAGTTCAGTCGCTCAGTCGTGTCTGACTCTTCACGACCCCATGAATTGCAGCACGCCAGGCCTCCCTGTCCATCACCATCTCCCGGAGTTTACTCAGACTCACGTTCATCCAGTCAGTGATGCCATCCACCCATCTCATCTTCGGTCATCCCCTTGTCCTCCTGCCCCCAATCCCTCCCAAAATCAGAGTCTTTTCCAATGAGTCAGCTCTTCGCATGAGGTGGCCAAAGTACTGGAGTTTCAGCTTTAGTATCATTCCTTCCAAAGAAATCCCAGGGCTGATCTCCTTTAGAATGGACTGGTTGGATCTCCAACCTAGATAGTATATTCAAAAGCAGAGGCATTCCTTTGCCGACTAAGGTCCGTCTAGTCAAGGCTATGGTTTTTCCTGTGGTCATGTATGGATGTGAGAGTTCGACTGTGAAGAAGGCTGAGCACCGAAGAATTGAGGCTTTTGAACTGTGGTGTTGGAGAAGACTCTTGAGAATCCCTTGGACTGCAAGGAGATCCAACCAGTCCATTCTGAAGGAGATCAGCCCTGGGATTTCTTTGGAAGGAATGATGCTAAAGCTGAAACTCCAGTACTCTGTCCACCTCATGTGAAAAGTTGACTCATTGGAAAAGACTCTGATGCTGGGAGGGATTGGGGGCAGGAGGAGAAGGGGACGACTGATGATGAGATGGCTGGATGGCATCACGGACTCGATGGACGTGAGTCTGAGTGAACTCCGAGAGATGGTAATGAACAGGGAGGCCTGGTGTGCTGCGATTCATGGTGTCGCAAAGATTCGGACACGACTGAGCGACTGAACTGAACTGAACTGAATCCATTTCTTGGCGCATTCCCATCAGTTGAATTTATTTCAACATAGAGTTTTCAGGCTTCTACTATGTGCCAGAACCAGGGCCAAATTTGCAAACCACAGAACAATAACCCTAAGAAGAGCCATACGAATGTGTGATAGGTGTGTTATTTTTCCATTTGTAAGAACAGAGACCATCCCACATCAGCTCAGCATATGTTCAGTATTAGAGAACTTCTTGAATAAACAACCCAGATTCAAGGGAACTCAAGAGATCCCTCAGCCTGCCATAAGGACATGTGCATGAGAAATGCTGGGCTGGAAAAAGCACAAATTGGAATCAAGATTGCCGGGAGAAATATCAACCTCAGATATGCAGATGATACCACCATTATTGCAGAAAATGAATAGGAACTAAAAGCCTTTTGATGAAGGTGAAAGAGGAGAGTGAAAAAGTTGGCTTAAAGCTCGACATTCAGAAGACGAAGATCATGACATCTGGTCCCATCACTTCGTGGGAAATAGATGGGGAAACAGTGGGAACAGTGTCAGAGTTTATTTTTTTTTTTTTTTTTTTTGGCTTCAAAATCACTGCAGATGGTGATTTCAGCCATGAAATTAAAAGATGCTTACTCCTTGGAAGAAAAGTTATGACCAACCTAGATAGAGTATTTAAAGGTAGAGACATTACTTTGCGAACAAAGGTCTGTCTAGTCAAGGGTCAAGGCTATGGTTTTTCCTGTGGTCATATATGGATATGATAGTTGGACTGTGAAGAAAGCTGAGCACTGAAGAATTGATGCTTTTGAACTGTGGTGTTGAAGAAGACTCTTGCAAGTCCCTTGGACTGCAAGGAGATCCAACCAGTCCATTCTAAGGAGAACAGTTCTAGGTGTTCATTGGAAGGACTGATGCTGAAGCTGAAACTCCAATTCTTTGACCACCTCATGCAAAGAGTTGACTCACTGGAAAAGACTCTGATGCTGGGAGGGATTGGGGGCAGGAAGGGAAGGGGAAGACAAAGGATGAGATGGCTGGATGGCATCTCCGACTCAATGAACGTGAATCTGAGTGAACTCCGGGAGTTGGTGATGGACAGAGAGGCCTGGCGTGCTGTGATTCATGGGGTCACAAAGAGACACAACTGAGTGACTGAACTGAACTGAAGAGTCAGAAGATACCAACCTTCTACTTCTTCCCAGTCACACTGCTTGATTCCCCAAAGACTGGCTGATCTTGGGGCTGATCTTAGGGCTTCCCGAACACTACCGAATACTACCACAGTTTCAGCTACCACCACCAAAGTCGCTCTAATGATAGTCATGCCTTTAAAGGTCAGGCCCTATGCCAGACGCTTTCCAACTATGACGAGTATTTTTTTTTTCAAGTTGCCTAGTACTTCTTGGCTACTATTTTGCCTCCCTTTACATGTGTGCTCTGGCTTCCTTCCAACTCTGTTAATTTATCAGCTTGCCTTGCCTAGATTACAAATGATCCTAGAATTCCTCATAGGTCCACTTTATTGATTTATTTAACCAATATTTGTGGTCTTCCACTTATGTGCCAATATGGAATTATGTTCTGGGGATTCCAATGTAATGAGCGAGTGGTAGACCCTAAGGGGTGTGTGTGTGTGTGTGTGTGTGTGTGTGTGTGTGTGTGTTTGTGTGTGGTGGGGGTGGAGTGTGCTAGACAAATATACCAATGTGATTCAAGTTTTACTTCAAGAAGATCCTTTTTCATAGATGGAGAATGCATCAGCATTGCAGAGGAGACAGCAAGAAAGTGATGAGAACAGGAGGGGCAGATTCCTGTAATCCCGGTGAGTATGGTAGCTTGGATTACAGTGCTGAGAGTAGAAATGAAGAAAAGAGAAAAACATGAGAGCATGTTACTGGTTGCTTGGATGTTGGACACCAGTGAAAGGGTGAGTTCTGGTTTAGGCCATGAGTTGATGGTATGACACTTAATGGCACCCCACTCCAGTGTTCTTGCCTGGAGAATCCCAGGGACGGCAGAGTCTGATGGGCTGCTGTCTATGGGGTCACACAGATTTGGACATGACTGAAGTGATTTAGCAGCAGCAGCAGAGAACAGGCAGGTCAGGTGGTCTGGTATTCCCATCTCTTTCAGAATTTTCCACAGTTTATTGTGATCCACATTGTCAAAGGTTTGGCATAGTCAATAAAGCAGAAATAGATGTTTTTCTGGAACTCTCATGCTTTTTCCATGATCCAGCAGATGTTGGCAATTTGATCTCTGGTTCCTCTGCCTTTTCTAAAACCAGCTTGAACATCAGGAAGTTTACAGTTCACATATTGCTGAAGCCTGGCTTGGAGAATTTTGAGCATTACTTTACTAGCATGTGAGATGAGTACAACTGTGCGGTAGTTTGAGCATTCTTTGGCATTGCCTTTCTTTGGGACTGGAATGAAAACTGACCTTTTCCAGTCCTGTGGCCACTGCTGAGTTTTCCAAATTTGCTGGCATAGTGAGTGCAGTACTTTCACAGCATCATCTCTTAGGATTTGAAATAGCTCCACTGGAATTCTGTCACCTCCACTAGCTTTGTTCGTAGTGATGCTTTCTAAGGCCCACTTGACTTCACATTCCAGGATGTCTGGCTCTAGGTGAGTGATTAGGGCAGAAAGTGAACTAAAAAGTCTCTTGATGAAAGTGAAAGAGGAGAGTGAAAAAGCTGGCTTAAAGCTCAACATTCAGAAAACTAAGCTCATGACATCTGGTCCCATCACTTCATGGGAAATAGATGGGCAAACAGTGGAAACAGTGTCAGACTTTATTTATTTATTTGGCTCCAAAATTACTGCAGATGTGACTGCAGCCATGAAATTAAAAGACGTTTACTTCTTGGAAGGAAAGTTATGACCAACCTAGATAGCATATTAAAAGCAGAGATATTACTTTGCCCACAAAGGTCCATCTAGTCAAGGCTATGGTTTTTCAAGTGGTCATATATGGATGTGAGAGTTGGACTATGAATAAAGCTGAGTGTTGAAGAATTAATGCTTTTGAGCTGTGTTGCTGGAGAAGACTCTTGCAAGTCCCTTGGACTGCAAGGAGATCCAACTAGTCCATCCTAAAGGAGATCAGTTCTGGGTGTTCATTGGAAAGACTGATGCTGAGGCTTAAACTCCAGTACTTTGGCCACCTCATGCGAAGAGTTGACTCATTGGAAAAGACTGTGATGCTGGGATGGATTGAGGGCAGGAGGAGAAGGGGACAACAGAGGATAAGATAACTGGATGGCATCACCAACTCAGTGCACATGAGTTTGGGTGAACTCTGGGAGTTGGTGATGGACAGGGAGGCCTGGCGTGCTGCGATTCATGGGGTCACAAAGAGTCGGACACGACTGAGCGGCTTTACTGAACTGAGATAACAGGAGGTAGGGAGGAGAATAAAAGATGTTAAAAACTTTAGACAATTTATGTTTGATATATCAAGGAAAATGAATTTTGAATTTGGAAAGATGGATCTCAGAGAAACTGTCTAGAGTACAAATATAAATTTGGTAGTTCTGACATATAGATGGCAATTATTTTGTTGTTCAGTTGAGCTAAGTTGCATCTGATTCTGTGACCCCATGGACTGCAACATGCCAGGCTTCCCTGTGCTTCACTCTTTCCCAGGGTTTGCTCAAACTCATGTCCTTTGAATCCATGATACTATCCAAACGTCTCATCCTCTGTTGCCCCCTTCTCCTTCAGCCCTCAATCTTTCCCAACATCAGGGTCTTTTACTGAGTTGGCTGTTCACATCAGGTGCCCAGACTATTGGGTTGTCAGCTTCGGCATCCGTCTTTCCAGTGAATATTCAGGGTTGATTTCCTTTAGGTTTGACTTGATCTCCTTGCTGTCCAAGGGACTCTCAAGAGTCTTCTCCAGAGCCCCAACTTGAAAACATTGTGTCTATAACTCCTGGCAAATTTGGCCTTTAGTGGAGGATAGAAGATGGTATAGGCACTACAGAGATCAAACTTTGGCTTTCTGATGAGGGCAGGCATTCGAGTATTTTTGCCACTTAATGGGAATGGTCTGGTAGAGAGGGACAGAGGCTGGCATATTCCATAAAGGGTATAACTAGGGAAGTGGGTTCTTCAGAAGGCTAGATGGGTCAGCAGGATGGAATTCAAAGCCCAAGAGGAGGGGCTGGCCTTGCTTTGGCCTGAGCACACTTCCTCTGTCACGGTAGGTTAAAATAAGGAGAAAAATGAGTACAAATACCTAAGGCTTGAGCATGGGTGGTGATAAGCTCCGGGAATTTGCTTCTGGTAACTTGTATTTTTCTCAACTATGAGGCAAGATTATCAGATGCAGCTGTGGGTGGAGGAGGACTTGTGGGAGGTATAGGAGAGAAGGTTATTCATCTCCGAGAGTGGAAAAGTGAGCTCGTGAGAGAAAGATGGACAGCCCTCTACCCTCTCAGTTCATCCTGCCTTCTCCTTCCCCCATTGTGCCCATGTGTCCATTCTCTCTGTCTGGCATCTATTTCTGTATTCCTGTCCTGCAAATAGGTTCATCAGTACCATTTTTCTAGATTCTCAGTGGAACATGGAGTGGGGGAAGAGAGGGTAGGATGAACCAAGAGAATCAGTTCAGTTCAGTCGCTCAGTTGTGTCCAACTCTTTGGGACCCCATGGATTGTAGCACGCCAGACTTCCTTGTCCATCACCAACTCCTGGAGCTTGCTCAGACTCATGTCCTTTGAGTCGGTGATGCCATCTAACAATCTCAACCTGTTGACCTCTTCTCCTCCTGCCTTCAGTTTTTCCCAGCATCAGGGTCTTTTCCAGTGAGTCAGTTCTTTGCATCAGCTGGACAAAGTATTGGAGTTTCAAATTCAGCGTCAGTCCTTCCAATGAATATTCAGGACTGATTTCTTTTAGGATTGATTGGTTGGATCTCCTTGCAGTCCAAGGGACTCTCAAGAGTCTTCTCCAACACCACAGTTCAAAACCATCAATTCTTTGGCACTCAGCTTTCTTTATAGTCCAACTCTCACATCTGTACATGACTACTGGAAAAACCATAGCTTTGACTAGACGGACCTTTGTTGGCAAAGTTATGTCTTTCCTTTTAATATAATGTCTAGGTTGGTCATAGCTTTTCTTCCAAGAAACAAGTGTCTTTTAATTTCATGGCTGCAGTCACCATCTGCAGTGATTTTGGAGCTCCCCAAAATAAAGCCTCTCACTGTTTCCATTGTTTCCCCATCTAGTTGCCATGAAGTGATGGGACCAGATGCCATGATCTTAGTTTTCTGAATGTTGAGTTTTAAGCCAACTTTTTCTCTCTCCTCTTCCATTTTCATCAAGAGGCCCTTTAGTTTTTCTTCACTTTCTGCCATAAGGGTGATGTCATCTGCATATCTGAGGTTATTGATATTTCTCCCAGCAATCTTGATTTCAGCTTGTGCTTCATCCACCCTGGCATTTCATGTGATGTACACTGCATATAAGTTAAATAAGCAAGGTGACAATATACAAACTTGGCATACTCCTTTCCTAATTTGGAACCAGTCTGTTGTTCCATGTCCAGTTCTATCTGCTGCTTCTTGAACTGCATATCGATTTCTCAGGAGATACATGAGGTGGTCTGGGATTGCCATCTCTTTAAGAATTTTCCAGTTTGTTGTGACCCACACAGTCAAAGGCTTTGGCATAGTCAATAAAGCAGAAATAGATGTTTTTCTGGAACTCCTTTGCTTTTTTGATGATTCAATAGATGTTGGCAATTTGATCTCTGGTTCCTCTGCCTTTTCTAAATCTGGCTTGAACATCTGGAATTTCATGGTTCACATACTACTGAAGCCTGGCTTGGAGAATTTTGAGCATTACTTTACTAGCATGTGAGATGAGTGCAATTGTGAGGTAGTTTGAACATTCTTTGGCATTGCCTTTCTTTGGGATTAGAATGAACTGACCTTTTCCAGTCCTGTGGCCACTGCTGAGTTTTCCATATTTGCTGGCATATTGAGTGTAGCACTTCACTTTCACAGCATCATCTTTTAGGATCTGAAATAGCTCAACTGGAATTCCATCACCTCTACCAGCTTTGTTCGTAGTGATGCTTCCTAAGGCCCACTTGACTTCACATTCCAGGATGTCTGGCTCTAGGTGAGTGATCACACCATCGTGGTTATCTGGTTCGTGAAGATCTTTTTGTATAGTTCTTCTGTGTGTTCTTGCCACCTCTTCTTAATGTGTTCTGCACTGTACAAAGTTTAAACAAACCTTCTTTCAACCATGCCCCATACAGGCCTTCAAAGGCATCTTTGGTTTTGCATGCATTCCACTTCTGAGCTTGCTGGGCTCTGCAGCATTCATCTACTAGCCTCTGAGCAACTCCATCCACTGAGACTTTTTCTGTTCTGTTTCCTCAGCTGTCACTCCACCACCCCACACTCCTCACCGATCAAGATTCTAATGACATCACATGCCTGTTGCTGTCTCCTCTGCCACTTTCCTCATCCTGTGGGTTTATACTTTATATCTCTCTTACTCTCATTTTGGGCTTCCCTTGTGGCTCAGCTGGTAAAGAATCTGCCTGCAATGTGAGAGACCTGGGTTCGATCCCTGGGTTGGGAAGATCCCCTGGAGAAGGGAAAGGCTACCCACTCCAGTATTCTGGCCTGGATAATTTTCAGAGAGTTAGATGCGACTGAGTGACTCTAACTCACTGAGAGAATAGCACTGTTATATATACACTACCATGTGTAAAATAAATAGCTACTGGGAAGCTGCTGTATGGTACTGGGAGCTTTGCTTGGTGTTCTATGATGACCTAGATGGGTGGATGGGGAGGCAGGGAGGGAGGCTGAGGCCAACAAAAGAGAGGATAGATGGCTTGTGTGTGAAGGCAAGGATGAAGGAGAGGGTTATGGGGAGGAAGTTGAGGACATTTTCTAGGAAGTAATTAAAATGAAACCCAGGAAATCTAGGATGGCCAAGAAGGGAAGTAAAGTCAGAGGAGACTAAGTGAGGAGCATGATGGGGACTGAAGGATAAGGTCAAAGAATTGTTTGAGTGTGTGTGTGGGGGGGGAGGGGGCGCTATTCAGGAGGCTGTGATTTGAAGTGATGGGAGGTGTGTTCAGAGTAAGGGTTGTTTCAGTTGACATTTCACAGATGGTGCGTGGTTTCTTTTGGTGGGGAGATCCAGGATGTAGCTGAGAATGGGTAGCTGAGATAGAGTGCAAGAAAGGGTGAAGGACCTGAGCCCAGTGAACATGATGCAGACCTTGAGGTGAAGAGGAAAACTGATCCAGGAGCTCAGGTCATTCTGGACTAAGTGGTCAGGAGGTCAGTAGACTACAGCTACAAGGAAAAGGTGTGAGCTCCCAAGAGCCTGAGTGTTTTATAAGAATAAGGGGGAGGAAGGGTGTGGGAGAAGAAATGAGGGATGAGCAGGACACCCACCCAATCTCAAGACACAGATGGCATGGGATGTAGGAGAACAACGCGTCTCCACTGTGAGGGTCATGGGAGGAATGGTGTCTCAGAGAACAGCCAGGTTTCAAGACAAACAAAAAGATGTAAAGGGCTCATCAAGAAAAGCTGATAGTTTGTAGATGTTTGCTGACCCCAGAATAAGATTGCCACAGTGAAAGGGTTTCTTGGGGAGGGATTGGCTTAAATTAGGGGGTATGGAGAGCAGCACAGAGGTCTGCACCCATTTGCTCCCCATTGTCTCTGTAGAGCCCAGTCTGCTCTCAAGGTTCATTCATAGGTAACTGACAGTCTGTAGGCTTGCCCAGGGATAACCTATCCCTGGTCAAAATGTCTGAAGTCAGGTCATACAGACGTGGCTACAGAGTGCAGCTTCTTGTGCTGAGAAGCTACCAACTTTCCTCCGCAAAGGCTGGTAGGACAGGGCAGACGGTCAGAGGGCAGTAAATTCCTGTACAAAACCATAACCAATCCCAACCCCTTTTCAGAACAGTAGTCTTCTCAGTGGAGAAGGCAGTGGCACCCCATTGCAGTACTCTTTCCTGGAAAATCTCATGGATAGAGTCTTCTCAATAGCATGGTTAGTAACTTATTTTTAAACATATTAACTTTATGTGATAGTATTTCTAGAGTCCAGTTCATATTAGAGTTGGCAGTTTCCATCGTAGATATGTGGTAATTTTTAAATGCCAAAGAAAATGTCAATGAAATGTCATCTAATCCCCCTTAGATTAGCCAAAATATTTAAGATTGGTAGGACCCATGATGGTTTAAGTGTAAGAGATGGGCACTACTATACACTATTAGGGGAATAGTGAACCAGTTCAATACTTAGGGGTGATGATTTAAGATATATGTTAAAATTGTAAGTGTTCATATATGGTGACATTAAATTTACTTCTAGGATTCTAATCTATACAAATTTCTCACTGTATCTTAGACACAAAAAGGTGCATATTTTAGGCACTTTTTTAGGGGTGTTGATTGTAATACTGTTGAAACAGCAACAAACTTCAATCTGTTTATCAATGGAGAAATGGTTCGAAAATTACCTCTTTATAAAATATTAGACAGTCATTTAAAAGATTGAAGAAAAACAACAACAAAGACAGATCTGGAATGTAAATTGCTACAGCCACTGTGGAAGATGGTATGAAGATTCCTTAAAAAACTGGGAATAAAACCACTATATGATGCAACAACCCTTTCCCTAGGCATATACCCTGAGGATACCAAAATTGAAAAAGTTACATGTATCCCAATGTTCATTGCCGCACTATTTACAATCTAGAACATGGAAGCAACCTAGAAGTCCATCAACAGATGAATGGATAAAGAAGTTGTGGTACATATGCTGCTGCAGCTAAGTCGCTTCAGTTGTGTCCGACTCTGTGTGACCCCATAGATGGCAGCCCGCCAGGCTCCCCCGTCCCTGGGATTCTCCAGGCAAGAACACTGGAGTGGGTTGCCATTTCCTTCTCCAATGCATGAAAATGAAAAGTGAAAGTGAAGTCGCTCAGTTGTGTCCAACTCTTCACGACCCCATGGACTGTAGCCCACCAGGCTCCTCTGTCCATTTTCCAGGCAAGAATACTGGAGTGGGGTGCCATTGCCTTCTCTGTGTGGTACATATACACAATGAAATATTACTCAGCCATAAAAGGAACACATTTGAGTCAGTTCTGATGAGGTGGATGAACCTACAGCCTATTATACAGAGTGAAGTAAGTCAGAAAGAGAAAGATAAATGTATTCTAATGCATATATATGGAATCTAGAAAAATGGTACTGAAGAATTTGTTTATAGGGCAACAATGGAGAAACAGACATACAGAATAGAATTATGGACATGAGGAGAGGGGAGGAGAGGGTGAGATGTGTGGAAAGAGTAACATGGAAACTTGCATTACCATATGTAAAACAGACAGCCAATATGCGTATGGCTCAGGAAACTCACGCAGGGGCTCTGTATCAATCTAGAGGGATGGGATGGGAGAGAGATAGGAGGGAGGTTCAAAATGGAAGGGATATATGTATACCTACAGCTGATTCATGTCGAGGTTTGACAGAAAACAACAAAATTCTGTAAAGCAATTATCCTTCAACAAAAAATAAATTAATTAAAAAATAAATGTAAAATTTAAAAAATACAGATCTGTAGGCAATGACTTGAGCAAAGGATGTCTTTAGTGTATTATTAAAGAAAAGTGTAAATTGCAGACCTATATATGTATATAGGTAGGTGTGTGTATATGTGTGTGTATATATATATATCATGATTGCACTTTTTGTAACAGAAAATATATGTGTGTATGTATATCATATGTGTGTGTATGTGTATTTCACCAACTCTAAGACTTACATTTTTCATATTTTCAAATCTCTGAAATCAAGATGTGTCTTATAATGTGTGGTGTGTTACAGTTTGTTTACCAATAGTATTTTCTCTCTCTTTCTTGGTGGTACAGAAATTAATGGTGCATTTTACAATCAACAGAGACCAAGGCATGACAAAATATGGTAGATAAACAGACGAATAGAGAGAAGGAAAGATGAAAATGTATGCGTGTAGGAAAAAAGATACACATCAGATAGTTACTAGAGGTTATGTTTAGGGAGAATTTAAATAACAGCAAGTGGGTGTTTTTCATTTTTCTTCTTTAAAATATTTCTAAATTTAAATTTCCAAATGATTCAAAATGCCCAGATCTTAAGTAAACAAAGTAAACAGTTTGATGAGTTTTTAGGGATGACGTGTGTAACCATCACTCAGAACAGATTTAGGTATTTTCATCATTCAATCACCCCACCACCATAAATGTTCAACTTCTATCAACAGATAGATTTGGCTATTCTGAACTTTATATATTTGGCCAACCCAATAAATGTAATGATATATGAATGCATTACATTCATCCAGTGCACTGGAATGGATTCTTTTGTATCTGTCTTCTTTTGCTTACTAAAATGTCTGAGATGCATTCATATTGCTGTACATGGCCCTGGTGTACATGGCACACCATTTTTTTTTTTTTTTTTTTTTGCGGCCTAAGTACATTGTATGAATATACCACTATGTATTTATCCATTCTTCTGTTGGTGGACATCTGAATTCTTTTCATTTTGGGACTTATGAATAAAGGTGCTGCATTCTTCTACCTGTCTTTCTGTAGACTATGACCTTAGTTCTCTTACGATTAGGGCTATGAGTGTAATGGTTAAGTCATGCTGCTGCTGCTAAGTTGCGTCAGTCGTGTCCGACTCTGTGCGACCCCATAGACGGCAGCCCATCAGGCTCCCCCATCCCTGGGATTCTCCAGGCAAGAACACTGGAGTGGGTTGCTATTTCCTTCTCCAATGCATGAAAGTCATAGGACATGCATATACTTGGCTTTAGTAGGAATTGCTGAACAGTTTTCCAAAGTGCTTGTACCCGTTTCACTTCTAGCAATTTATGAGATTTCCAGTTGATCCGCACCCTCACTGACACCTAATATCGTCAGTCTTCTTAATTTTAGCAATTCTGATGCATGTGGTATCTCATTGTGGCTTTAATTTTTATATCCTTGACCACTAATGATACCAAACACCTTTTCATATCCTTATTGGTGATTTGGATTTTCCCTTTTTTGAAGTCCTGTTCAATTCTTTTGCCTATTTAAAAGTTAGATTGGTTTGTCTTTTCAATTGATTTATATGAGTTTTAAGTATTGTGGATGTGAATTCTTTGTCATATATGTGTAGCAATAAGTGAAAGTGAAAGTGACTCAGTCGTGTCTGACTCTTTGTGACCCTGTGGGCTATACAGTCCATGGAATTCTCCAGATCAGAATACTGGAGTGGGTAGCTGTTGCCCTCTCCAGGGGATCTTCCCAACCCAGGGATTGAACCCACATGTAGCAAATGTCTTCCCAAATATATGTGGCATTTCTGTTCACTTTTATAATGTTGTCTTTTTATGAAAAGAAGTTCCTAATTTAAATGAACACCAATATATCAATCTTCTATGGTTGTGTCTTTCATATCCTGTATAAGATGTTTTTGCCTACCTCAAAATCGTGAGAATATTCTCTTATATTTTATTGCAGAAGTTTCATGTTTTATTATTTACATCTAGGGCCATGGTCCATCTCAAATAAATTTTTGTGTATGGTGCAAGGCAGGGGGTAAAAATTATTTTTAATACCATTGTTTCAGCATCATTTATTAAAAAGGACGTTGTTCCTCCACTGAGCCTTTTGTCACAATTCAAATGACTGTGTTTGCGTAGATCTATTGTTAGATCCTGCTTCTTTGATTACCTTAACCTTATAGCAAATTGAAGTCTGATAGTGTAAGACTTGCAACATGCTCATTTTCTTTAAGATGGTCTTGTCTATTCTAGGCGTTTTGCATTTCCAAATAAATTTCATAGTTTGCTAATTTCCATACATAAAATACCTCCAGGCATCTTAATGAGGGTAAAATTTATTCTTATAGGTACATTTGTGGAGAATTTGCATCATAATATATTGAGTCTTCAAATTCATATACCAGAAATATCTCTCCTTTTAAGTCTGATTTCTCTTAGCAATATTTTATAATGTCTACTGCAGAGGTCTTGTACATCTTTCATTAGATTTAGTCCTATATATTTGATATTTCAGGGTACCGCTAGAAAGGGTGTATTTTTGTGAATTTTGTTTTCTAATTGTTAATAGTATATAGAAATACAATTGATTTTTATAAGTTGACTTTTTTATCCAGCAACTTTGCTAAGTTTGTTTATAGACTATTTATAATTTTATTGGTTTTTCCAGTGGTCATGTATGGATGTGAGAGCTGGACTGTGAAGAAGGCTGAGCGCCGAAGAATTGATGCTTTTGAACTGTGGTGTTGGAGAAGACTCTTGAGAGTCCCTTGGACTGCAAGGAGATCCAACCAGTCCATTCTGAAGGAGATCAACCCTGGGATTTCTTTGGAAGGAATGATGCTGAAGCTGAAGCTCCAGTACTTTGGCCACCTCATGCGAAGAGTTGACTCATTGGAAAAGACTCTGATGCTGGGAGGGATTGGGGGCAGGAGGAGAAGGGGACGACCGAGGATGAGATGGCTGGATGGCATCACGGACTCGATGGACGTGAGTCTGAGCGAACTCCGGGAGATGGTGATGAACAGGGAGGCCTGGCGTGCTGTGATTCATGGGGGCGCAAAGAGTCAGACATGACTGAGCGACTGAACTGATTAATTAAGATAGGCTCACTTCTTATGTGATCTTTGCACAACGTATTTGTTTTTCTTCCCTTACTGCTCTGGCTGGGACTGCAGGGCCAGTGTCACAGAAAGTGGTGGTGATGGACATATCTGTCTTATTGCCAACAAATAGTATTTCACCACTGAGTATGGTTTTAATTGTAAGCTTTTGTAAATGTAATTCTTTTGTTTCTTAATATGAAATTTTAAAATAATGGTGAGTGTTTATAAGGAGCACTTCTCTTTTCCAGACGTTTCTTTCACATGATGGAAGCTCACCGGGACTGTGGCAGCTCTTCTTGCTCTTTGTCTCATTCTGCCACAGGAATGAAGGAGTGGCTTTCTATGCTTCGTACATCTGAGAAGAATATAGTGAACATGTTCCTCTCAAATACTCTTTATCTTCCTCTTGGCAGACCCATGTTCTTCTCCAGGGTTCAGGCATGCTAAAACAGACACTTTTCTTTAGATAAGGAATTTAGCTAGAAGAGATGGCGTACTTGACTCTGAAGCCAAGTGCCATCATCTGACTTGGCCTTTCACAGCAACAGAGTTGATACTTTAACTTCCCAACTGCCTTAATTTTAGCTTAAATTTTCTGTTTGTCCCAGAGCCTGGGTGTAAAAAGAAAGGTCCTGCTATTTACTGTCTCCTCGCACCCCTGAAACTTGGACAGGACCATCAAGGGATTCTGATATTTGTTGCATTTTTATATTTTTTAGAATTTTCTTTGTTTACTTTTGGCTGTGTTGGGTCTTTGTTGCTGCACAGCCTTTTCCCTGGTTGCGGTGATCGGGGCTGCTCTTCATTGCGGAGCCTGGGCTTCTCTCTGTGGTGGTGTCTCTCGCGGTGGAGCAGGGGCTCTGGGGAGTGAGGGCTTCAGTGGTTGCGTGGGCTCAGTAGTTGTGGCTTCCGGGCCTTAGAGCCCAGGTTCAGTAGTTGCGGTGGATGAACTTAGCTGCTCCGGAGCATGTGGGATCTTCCCAGATTAGCGATTGAACCTGTGTCTCTTACACTGGCAGGTGGATTCTTCACTACTGAACCAGCAACTATTTTTAAATACAACAAGTTTGTCATGAAGAATTTTTTAAAAATCTGTAAGAAGGGATGTTTTCAAGGTCTGATCTTCATGAGCCATTTGAGCATCCTTCCTATTCTTCTTATTCTGGCCCTTTTGCCTTCCCCTTTCCTGCTCCACAGCCTTCCTCCTGTGCTTTGGTCCAATTTCAGCCTCAGACAGAAAACTGCTCAACACTCTTCCTTCCTTCCCCCCGCCAGCTGCATCAGGTTTTACTTACAGCAAGGAATCTTTGTCGCAGCTCGGGAACTTCTCTCTAGTTGTGACTCTTGGGCTTAGTTGCCCTTCAGCATGTGGGATCTTATTCCCCAACCAGGGATCGAACTTGCATCCTTAGCATTGCAAGGTGGATTTTTAACCACCGGACCACCAGGGAAGTCCCAACACCGTTTCCCCTTGAAGCCCTTTGTTTCTCCCTCAGGGCTACCACACCTGCGCAGCTGATTTATCTTATGGATTGCCCTCTTCCCCGGAGCCTGCAAAGCCAAGGCCCTGCAGTCACATCCTGCAGTTATCACAGAAATTCTACCCCCAAAAGGCCCTGAAGTAAATTAACCTCTAAGGGCTGAATTTCCATATCTTAAATTGGCGATTGTCACAGGGTACCTGTGAGGATTAAAGACTTATTTGGATGCAGACCGCTTCTACGAATGTCTGGCTCTGTGTGCTTTCATTAGAAATTAGATATTATTATTAGCTAATATTATCACATTCGTTGGGCATTTTAATATATCATCTTTTACTTCTATCTGGATGTTTTGGGTATGTATAACTTATTTTCCAAATTAATTTTTTAAGCTCTATAAGAGCACATCTGAGTCTTGTACTTTTCTTACATTTCTTTGTGCTAGTCAAATTTAGTGTCAGTAATAGAATAGCAAAATGGTCATATGGGGATTTCAGAACTTCTTTTCCACCTGTATTTTTAAAATACCATTAGCCTCATCCTTTTGAACTGGTGATATTTTGGGAATAATGGATGTGTCTCTATTATGTGGAGATTTTACTTCTTTAAGTATTCAGAGAAGGAGATGAAGAAAACTTCTCTCAAGAAATAGCATAAGAACTAATTTGATTCTTAAAAATCTGAGTTAGAGTCCTGGTTTTTCTACTTCGTATTTATTAGCTAAGTGATTTTCATCTCTGATTCTCAGTAAAATAGTGACTATAAGGCCTACTTTTCAATGCAGCATTTACCTTTCTTCTGTATTTTAATGTTCAGACTAAAAATAGCAAAATATCTTATTTATTGAACAAAAATACTACTTAAAAATAGCTGGACTACAAGAATGCTCTACATCTGTACCACCATCACTAGTACATGCACACATTTGAGTATGAGATATACATGTATTAATATATGTAGTTCAGTTCAGTTCAGTCGCTCAGTCGTGTCCGACTCTTTGTGACCCCATGAACCACAGCACACCAGGCCTCTCTGTCCATCACCAACTCCTGGAGTCCGCCCAAACCATATCCCTGACTAGATGGAACTTTGTTGGCAAAGTAATGTCTCTGCTTTTTAATATGCTGTCTAGGCTGGTCATAACTTTCCTTCCAAGGAGTAAGCGTCATTTAATTTCTTGGCTGCAGTCACCATCTGCAGTGATTTTGGAGGCCCCCAAAATAAAGTCTGACACTGTTTCTCCTCTTTCCCCATCTAGTTGCCATGAAGTGATATGACCAGATGCCATGATCTTAGTTTTCTGAATGTTGAGCTTTAAGCCAACTTTTTCACTCTCCTCTTTCATTTTCATCAAGAGGCTCTTTAGTTCTTCTTCACTTTCTGCCATAAAGGTGGTGTCATCTGCATATCTGGGGTTATTGATATTTCTCCCGGCAATCTTGATTCCAGCTTGTGTGTCTTCCAGCCCAGCGTTTCACATGATGTACTCTGCATAGAAGTTAAATAAGCAGGGTGACAATATATAGTCTTGATGTAAGGAGCCTTAATTATTTTTTAAAAATATATGAATATAGAGCTTACTTAATGTTTTTGGATAAGATATTTTCAGTTTAAAAGAGATTGAACAGAAAAAATTTTGAAAAAATTCAATAGAGGAAGTTTTTTTAAGGTGATTTCATCTCCTATTCAAGTCAATAAATACTTCAGAAGTACCTACCATGTGATTCAAAGGGGAGTAATAAAGATACCTTGTGTCTTCTTGTTGTTGTTCAGTTGCTAAATCATGTCCTACTCTTTGTGACCCCTTGGACTTCAGTATGCCAGGCTTCCCTGTTCTTCACCATCTCTGGGAGTTTGCTCAAACTCATGTCCGTTGAGTCAGTGATGCCATCTGACCATCTCATCCTCTGCTGCCCCCTACTCCTTTTGCCTTCAGTCTTTCTCAGCACCAGGGTCTTTTCCAATGAGTTGACTCTTTGTATCAGATGGCCAAAGTATTGCAGGTTCAGCTTCAGCAGCAATTCTTTTAATGAATATTCAGAGTTGATTTCCTTTAGGATATACTAGTTTGATCTCCCTGAAGTCCAAGGGACTCTCATATTGGCACCAGTAATGTTCCACTACCCACAGTGTTGGGTTCGGCCCCATGTTTGAGTAGGACCTTATATCTGATACTTTATTTCTGGAAACCTGGATAATTCAGTCAAGAAAATAGCTATATATGCGTTTCCATAATTCACATAGAATCCAGTTAAGTCCACTTTACTAGTGTAAATTGAAGGTATGTTCTTCTGTCCCTCCAGTTACCAGTTACTAGTTACATCTAGTCTCTGTGTTGTAACCATGCGTTCTGGGAAACAAACTCACTCAGAAGGACAATGCAGATAGTGGAGAGCAGTTTATTACACTGGCAGGCCCAAGGCAGAGTCTCCTCTTAGCCAAGGACCCCAACCAGTGTTTGTGAAAATCTTATATACCCTAAGTGTATGTGCCCAAACTCATCTCCCCAAATTCCCTGAAACTAGTCTGAGCAAAGGAAGAGAAAGATACAATCAAAGTTAACCCATGATTCATATGCCTTAAGCCTGGGTAGTTAACAGTGGACAATTATCAATAGGCCTGTGGTCATACCCCAATAAGCATAATGGAATGTATGATTCTATTTGGTTACACAGATAATTAGGGTATTTTAGGCAATGGAGAGTCTAGGTATGCGCCCTGGGGCTCTTCCATCTGGGGGTCTGGTTTTCCAGTTGGTATGTCATTTCCATAGGTACTGGGCATATATTTCAAAGTCCACAGTCCGGCCCAAGATGGAGTCCTGCTTTCAGGATGGAGCCTATTCTGTCTGTTTCCTCCTTCATCTGAATCCAAACTCCCCTTGGTAGCTGATTGAAGAAAAACGTACACATTTAAGAGCAAACAATGATTTTCCTAGAAAGGTGCATTCTGAATCCCTATTTTAGAAAGAGACATTAAAAAGTCTTTTCAAGAAATGTATCCCTGACTTGTTTAATGTTCTTTACTCTGACAAGGTATAAAACTGTGTTGAGAACCATGACTTTCTGGAGCACTTTCTCAGACTAATCTGGGAAGTAGGCGTCTAGACAAGTCCTCAGTTTGGCTCAAATACAATTCTTTTCTATTTTTAAAAAAGTCTTATCATTATAAAGAACTTAAAATCTTCGCATCTCAATCTTCTTTTACTTAGAAAAAGATCTTTGCTTAGTTTTGCAAACTAAATTGTTGTTGTTTTACAGTTGCTAAGTTGTGTCTGGCTCTTTGCTACCCCATGGATTGCAGCATGCCAGGGTGCTCTGTCCCCTCTGCCTTCTGGAGTTTGCTCACATTCATGTCCATTCAGTTGGTAATGCTATCTAATCATCTCATGGGCTTCCCTGGTGGCTCAACAGTAGAGAATCCATCTACAACGCAGGAGACTTGCAGAAGACACAGGTTCGATCCCTGGGTCAGGAAGATCCACTGGAGAAGGAAATGGCAACTCGCTCTAGTATTCTTGCCTGGAAAATCCCATGGACAGAGGAGCTTAAGCAATTGAACAACAAACAACAGTTTGTATAACTGTGTGTTTTTCCCAAAACAAAAAACTCATCATCCTCAAAGGTTAATTCAGGTTCTTGACTTAGAAAGCACCTGGCAGGTCTTTTTTTTTTTTCTAACTGAAGTAATCAAGATTTAATAATAAATAGGAGTAATATAAGAAATATTTTTTCAGCATCAGCTATCATATTACTACAAGACTGAACTGGGTCACTTATAAGAGTGTGTAGGGTTTTCACAAAACTGTGAGCTAAAGAGGTCCAAGTTGTGATTTTAAAATTCTTCTCTCTTTTTTTTTTTTATGATTTTGTCTCCTCTTACTGGAAGTTATTCCTTCTCATTGTTTTTGATAGACTTGCCTCAAACCTTTTTTCTTTTTTTTCTCTTTTTATTTTATTTTTTAAATAAATTTTATTTGTACTTTATTCTACGTTACAATACTGTATTGGTTTTGCCATACATTGACATGAATCAGCCACAGGTGTACATGATCTCCCAATGATGAAGCCCCCTCCCACCTCCCACCCCATATCATCTCTCTGGATCATCCCGTGCACCAGCCCCAAGCATCCTGTATCTTGTATTGAACATAGACTGGCGCTTTGTTTCTTACATGATAGTGTACATGTTTCAATGCCATTCTCCCAAATCATCCCTCCCTCTCCCTCTCCCTCAGAGGCCAAAAGTCCATTCTACACCTCTGTGTCTCTTTTGTTGTCTCACATACAGGGTCATCATTACTATCTTTCTAAAGTCCATATATATGTGTCAGTATACTGTATTGGTGTTTTTCTTTCTGGCTTACTTCACTCTGTATAATCGGCTTGTTTCATCCATCTCATTAGAACTGATTCAAATTTATTCTTTTTAAGGGCTGAGTAATACTCCATTGTGTATATGTACCACAGCTTTCTTATCCATTCATCTGCTGATGGACATCTAGGTTGTTTCCATGTCCTGGCTATTATAAACAATGCTGCAGTGAACATTGGGGTACATGTGTCTCTTTCCATTCTGGTTTCCTTGGTGTGTATGCCCAGCAGTGGGATTGCTGGGTCATAAGGCAGTTTTATTTGCAATTTTTAAGGAATCTCCACACTGTTTTCCAATATGGCTGTACTAGTTTGCATTCCCACCAACAGTGTAAGAGGGTTCCCTTTTCTCCACATCCTCTCCAACATTTATTGCTTGTAGACTTTTGGATCGCAGCCATTCTGACTGGTGTGAAATGGTACCTCATTGTGGTCTTGATTTGCATTTCTCTGATAATGAGTGATGTTGAGCATCTTTTCATGTGTTTGTTAGCCATCCGTATGTCTTCTTTGGAGAAATGCCTATTTAGTTCTTTGGCCCATTTTTTGATTGGATCATTTATTTTTCTGGAGTTGAGCTGCTTGTATATTTTGAGATTAGCTGTTTGTCAGTTGCTTCATTTGCTATTGTTTTCTCCCATTCAGAAGGCTGTCTTTTCACCTTACTTATAGTTTCCTTTGTTGTGCAGAAGCTTTTAATTTTAATTAGATCCCATTTGTTTATTTTTGCTTTTATTTCAAGTATACTGGGAGGTGGATCATAGAGGATCCTGCTGTGATGTATGTCAGAGAGTGTTTTGCCTATGTTCTCTACTAGGAGTTTTATGGTTTCTGGTCTTACATTTAGATCTTTAATCCATTTTGAGTTTATTTTTGTGTGTGGTGTTAGAAAGTGATCTAGTTTCATTCTTTTACAAGTGGTTGACCAGTTTTCTCAGCACCACTTGTTAAAGAGATTGTCTTTACTCCAGTGAGAAAGAAGAATGGAACTGGAGGAATCAACTTGCCTGACTTCAGGCTCTACTACAAAGCCACAGTCATTAAGACAGTATGGTACTGGCACAAAGACAGAAATATAGATCAGTGGAACAAAATAGAAAGCCCAGAGATAAATCCACACACCTATGGACACCTTATCTTCCTCACACCTTTTTTTCTTCTAGTTTGTTGCTCATAAAGTTAGGATACTGCCGTGGTCAGAGCTCATGGACTGGCCCAGAAGTATTCTCTACAGGATTCCAGCAGACTCAATGCTCCCTTCCCACAGCTAACAATATTGAGAAGTTCAGATGGAGGCAGTGGCCAAATGGTTCTCTTTGTGAGTGAATTTAGAAAGTGTGTGTGTGGTATTGTACATCTGAATAAATATGGAGTCACCAGTAAAATATAGCAGAGTTGGCAAACGTTTTCTATAAAGGGCCAAATAGTGAATATTTCAGGTTAGCAGGCCATAGAACCTCTCTCTTACATCCTAGCTTAACTGAAACCAATTGGTGTCATTTCAGGGGCACTGCAGACTCTGGTACCATAGTCCTTTATGTCTCCATGTAGAAAAGAATTCAGCAAGAGGCAAAGTGATAGATAAGAGGGACTTATTAGAATAGGACACTCCTGAGATTTACAAGTGGGCAGGTGAGACATTCCACTTACTGCTATAGACTTGTATAATCAAAAGAAAAGTGGAGAGGGGAGAAGTTCTTTGTCTTTCTCGAGCAGACTTCATGCTTGCATCATCAGCTCCTCCTCCAAGTTGAGCAGGGAGTTTTCTTGTCCCTCATGTAGGGACAAGAATTATGGTTCACCGATTATTGTTTCTTTTTCTTTTTTTTTTATTGTGTGCAGAGAGCACATCCTAGAATCATGAACTTAGTGAGCTCACTGGGCAGGATGTGGGTCTTACGCCACCATTGTTTTATTGTCTTGGGCATGACTCTTGCTTCTCTTGCATAGTTTTGTTGCTAAGCAGGCCTCTTTGGTTTTGTGATTAAACAAACCTGCTTTCTTGAGTAATCATTAATTTAAAGGGGTCTCCCATATTTTTAAAATCTCCTAGTGAAATTAACTGTTTAATCACCTATTTTGTCCATTTACTCTGTCCCTGTCATAACTACTCATTTTGTAATCATTGTAGTACAAAAGCAGTAATAGTAATAGACTGTATGTAAATAAGTGGACACAGCTGTTTTCCAATAAAACTTTATCTACAAAACATGCAACTGCCCCAAAGCTATTGTTTGCTGACCCCAAAATATAGTATAGTCTGGGTAAGAAATCAGAGTACCAGGGGCCCCCTACTCTGCCTCTTACCAGCTGAGTGCATAAGTTAGTTCCCTCAACTGTGACTTGAAAGAGTGGTTTTGTAAACTCGAAAGCACTGTGCAGACATCTAAGATGGCATTCACCAAACCTTTCATTTATTCAACAAATATCTATCATATGCCCACTGTGTGTCAAGAACTCTCCTCGACTTTAGTAATGTGCATAAATCATCAATGTACAGCTCAGCAAAATTTTAAAGTGAATACACTCATGTATGCATCCCCTCCAGGTTGAAATACATGCATAATATATACAGAAATATTACCTTCGCTAGTGCCTTCTCTCCAAAGGTTTAATAGCCTTTTGGATGCTCAAGTTGTTCTAGCTTCCGGTTCTTTCTGATTGACTCCCATGTCTAATAAAACTACCCCCAAAATGAAAAAAAAAAAAAAAAATCTGTCCTAGAGCAACAGGTGCTAGAAGATAAGGGTGAGTCACATAAACTTTGGGGGGTGGTTACTGATATTGAGTTGTTAGGTGGTTGTCAAGTTGGGGTCGCAGGGTAAGATGACAGCCTAGTAGGTGGAGGTGGGGTTTTCCCCTGAAGGGAATGGATGTCCAGAGTCATTCATTTTTGGGAAGTGGTTAATTCTGGGCAGGAAATGAGTTGGCACTTTGGGTTGGGAGTGGTCACACTTTTCTCTGTCTCTCTCTGGGTCCAGGAAAAGTTGGGTTAGGATTCTCAGTCACGAAAAGGCCTGGATAATTCTGGTGGTGGGGAGTGAGATGTCGCCTGGCTGCAGAGTGACGCCTAGAGGGACTGATATCTTCAGGTTCATGGTTCTCCACTCAGCAATGACAGTACAGTGACCAAGAGGAGGAGCGGCCAGTTTCTAGAACAGCCAGAATGAACCATAAAGGTTCAGTGATGTAGAGTGACAGGCTTCAAGAATCCAAAGTAGGGTGTGAATGGTGGAGGACCATGCCAAAATAATTTGGAAGCAAAAATCACTTTATTTTGTAGACATGGGCAGGGGGCATGTACTCTGTTTAAGCCTTGTCTTATTAAGAAGCCTACAGGCTTGACGAGTGATGCAAACATGTAATTGTACAGTTATAGTACAAGGTGATAAATGTTTTTGATGAAGATGAGATTACCAAGGCCCAGGTTGGAATGCCTAATTTAGCCTGGGCATGGTTCTTGAGAAATAATGCTTGGGTTGAGACTGCATGAATGAGGTCAGCAAACCAAGATGAAAAGGAAGGGCACGGACCTTGCAGACAAAGAAACTGCATGTGTGAAGTCAAGCGGCTTCACGGTAGAGCAGTGTCACTACAGTCCTTGGGGATGTGGTCTTCGAGTCAGACTTTGGGCATGTACGTCCTGACCCGCTTAAACCTGTACTTGCTGTTACATTTTTTCGATCCTCAGTCTCTTCATCTGTAACATGGCACTGGCAGTCTCTCATAAGATGGTGCGAGAATGTAAGAGCCTATAGTCTTTGAAGGATTCAATATGATGTCCAGAACCTGGTAAAGAAGCATTCAAAAAGTGTTGTCAATTACATGCTGCCGCTGCTGCTAAGTCGCTTCAGTCGTGTCCGACTCTGTGCGACGCCATAGACGGCAGCCCACTAGGCTCCCCCCGTCCCTGGGATTCTCCAGGCAAGAACACTGGAGTGGGTTGCCATTTCCTTCTCCAATGCATGAAAGTGAAAAGTGAAACTGAAGTTGCTCAGTCGTGTCCAACTGCGACCCCATAAACTGCAGCCCACCAGGCTCCTCCATCCATGGGATTTTCCAGGCAAGAGTACTGGAGTGGGTTGCCATTACCTTCTCCTGTCAATTACATAGATTCATATAATATTAAGCTAGGTGTGAACAAGGAGAATGGACAAATCAGGTCCAACTGAGACTGTTGTATTCAAGGGTAAGTAAGAATGTAACTTTGGCCATAGAAATTAAGCCTCCTTTAGCATTTTCTTGATTTTCCTCATCTTGCTGGGTCAGCCCCATGACTGGTGCCCTTTATTCCCTTGTCATCTCCTGTACCCAGTGCTGTGTGCGTCAGGCCAGCTGGTACAAGGAAACTAACCATGAGAGCAGAAGGCAGAGTCAGGTCCCGGCAGTTCTGTCTCCGGTGCCCGTGCCCTTGGTGGAGGGAACAGAATGTTGAAATACTTGAGCTGGTTTTCCCTTGGAGACTTCTAGTGGCAAGAGGAAGCTTCAATTCAGCATTTTCTTGCTTCAAACCAACTGCAATGATAGCCTCACCCACTGATTCCCTGTCTTGCTGCAGGTGAAATCTACTTTTCCGAGTGCTGGCTTTGTGCCAGACACAGATCTAGGTACTGGGGGTTCAGAGAAGGATTCTTGCTTTCCAGATGCTCAATGGGGAAAAGACATGCCAACACCAGTAGTCAGTCCAGTGCTGCCACAAGGAGACCAGGGAAGGGACCTCCAACACTCTGTCTCCAAGCATTCCTTTGGCTTGTGCAGGCCAGCTTTCCCTGAAGCAGCGGTCCACAACCTTTTTTGCACCAGGGACTGATTTCATGAGAGACAGTTTTTCCATGGACTGGAGGTGGGCGGAAGGTTTGGGAATGATTCAAGTGCATCATGTGTACTGTGGACTTTAAAAGACGCTTACTCCTTGGAAGAAAAGTTATGACCAAACTAGATAGCATATTCAAAAGCAGAGACATTACTTTGCTGACTAAGGTCCGTCTAGTCAAGGCTATGGTTTTTCCTGTGGTCATGTATGGATGTGAGAGTTGGACTGTGAAGAAGGCTGAGCACCGAAGAATTGATGAGTGTGAATTGTGGTGTTGGAGAAGACTCTTGAGAGTCCCTTGGACTGCAAGGAGATCCAACCAGTCCATTTTGAAGGAGATCAGCCCTGGGATTTCTTTGGAAGGAATGATGCTAAAGCTGAAACTCCAGTACTTAGGCCACCTCATGCGAAGAGTTGACTCACTGGAAAAACGCTGATGCTGGTAGGGATTGGGGGCAGGAGGAGAAGGGGATGACAGAGGATGAGATGGCTGGATGGCATCACTGACTTGATGGATGTGAGTCTGAGTGAACTCCAGGAGTTGGTGATGGACAGGGGAGGCCTGGCGTGCTGCGATTCGTGGGGTCACAAAGAATCAGACACTACTGAGCGACTGAACTGAAATGAACTGAACTGAATGCCGCCACTGATCTGACAGGAGGTACAGGTATGTAGCCTGGAGATTGGGAACCCCTGCCCCAAAGTATAAAAGCACCCTCCGGGTGTCTGTCTCACGGACACCTTTGCTGGTCAATGGCTAGTTTTTCTGGCCACAGATGAGAGATGGCTCTGGTGAGTCTGAGGAACCTTCATTCCCCTTCATTCCCCTTAAGCATTTCCTCTCCCCACCTTCAGACTCCCCGTGAATGTGAAGTGCAATACAATTACTTCACATTTGTGTGCTTTTCAAGCTTGTGGTGTGTTTGTTCTCCCACAGCTTTCGGAAGCATTATGCTTCTCATTTTTCAGCAGAGGAAATTTCAGTTTAAAGACTGTTTGCTCCTCATGTCAATGATTGCCTGACTCAGGATTCAAGCTCAGGTTTCTAAGCTGTCCTTTCTCACCTGCTGACCTCAGACTTGTTTTCTGTGTTTCTTGGCCGCAGGGAAAGTACGGTACATCCCCGTTTCTCTACCGTGGCCAAAGCTTTCGACATATTGGCCAGAACTTTGTCCCAGCTCTTGCTTAAGATTCTCAGGGGAGAAAGCTGGGCCAGAAGAGCAAATTTGAAAAACTCAGTGATAGTCATTTCAAATAAATACCGTCATAGTGACTGAATGATGCCCTTGGCAGTGTCCGGACCCTCACATTTGTATATACAGCAGAAGGAAGGAAGAGTTAATTTCCCAAAATCAATTTGGGGAAACTGGGAAGCATAATGGTTTCAAGTATTCTCCACTTACCAGGGAAAGTCATGGAAACCAGTATTGCTCAAACCATTAGGTGCCTGTGAATCTCTTTTGGATCTTATTAAAATGCACATTCTGTTTTAATAGATCTGGTTGAGTGTGAAAGCCTGCATTTTAGTAACTATCTTGTGATGCTGAGGTTGCTAGTCCAGGGCACAATATGGATACCATGGATTTAGACCACTGACTTTTAAACTTAGTTTACATTGTGGGAGCTCAATCCTGGGGCCTGGGACCTAACCCTAGAGATTCTAATTTAACAGATATGAGATGTGGCTTGGGCATGAGGAGTTTAAGAAGTCTTTTGGTTGGCTCTAAGGTGCACTAAAATTTGATTTAAACTCTAGGGAGAGTGTCACCAGCTATGACAGGATTCCAATAGCATATAGTCTTATAGAGATAGTAAGAGAATAGCAAGAAGAGATAAGAAAGCCTTCCTCAGTGATCTGTGCAAAGAAATAGAGGAAAGCAATAGAATGGGAAAGACTAGAGATCTCTTCAAGAAAATTAGAGATAACAAGGGAACATTTCATGCAAGGATGAGTACAATAAAGGACAGAAATGGTATGGACCTAACAGAAGCTGAAGATATTAAGAAGAGGTGGTAAGAATACACAGAAGAACTGTACAAAAAGATCTTCATGACCCAGATAACCACGATGGTGTGATCACACACCTAGAGCCAGACATCCTGGAATGTGAAGTCAAGTGGGCCTTATGAAGCATAACTACAAACAAAGCTAGTGGAGGTGATGGAATTCCAACTGAGCTATTTCAAGTCCTAAAAGATGATGCTGTGAAAGTCCTTCACTCAATATGCCAGCAAATTTGGAAAACTCAGCAGTGGCCACAAGACTGGAAAAGATCAGTTTTATTCCAATCCCAAAGAAAGGCAGTGCCCAAAATTTTCAAACTACCACATAATTGTGTCCATCTCACATACTAGCAAAGTAATGCTTAAAATTCTCCAAGCCAGGCTTTAACAGTATGTGAATTGTGAACTTCCAGATGTTCAAGCTGGATTTAGAAAAGGCAGAGGAACGAGAGATCAAATTGCCAACATCCACTGGATCATTGAAAAAGTGAGAGAGTTCCAGAAAAACATCTACTTCTGCTTTATTGACTATGCAAATGCCTTTAATAAACCATGGAAAATTCTTCAAGAGATGGGAATACTAGGCCACCTTGCCTGCCTTCTGAGACATCTGTATGCAGGTCAAGAAGCAACAGTGAGAATTGGACATGGAACAACAGACTGGCTCCAAATTGGGAAAGGAGTACTTCAAGGCTGTATATTGTCACCCTGCTTATTTAACTTATATGCAGAGTACATACTGCAAAATGCATAAGCTGGGATCAAGATTTCTGGGAGAAATATCAATAACCTCAGATATGCAGATGACACCACCCTTACAGCAGAAAGCAATGAAAAACTAAAGAGCCTCTTGATGAAAGTGAAAGAGGGGAGTGAAAAAGTTGGCTTAAAACTTAACATTCAGAAAACTAAGATCATGGCATGTGGTCCCATCACTTCATGGCAACTAGATGGGGAAATAATGGAAACAGTGAGAGACTTTATTTTCTCCAAAATCATTGGCAGATGGTGATTGCTGCTGTGAAATTAAAGACACTTGCTCCTTGGAAGAAAAACTATGACCAACCCAGAGAGCATATTAAGAAGCAGAGACATTACTTTGCTGACAAACATCCCTCTAGTCAAAGCTATGGCTTTTCCAGTAGTCATGTATGGATGTGAGAGTTGGACTATAAAGAAAGCTGAGTGCCGAAGAATTGATGGTTTTGAACTGTGGTACTGGAGAAGACTCTTGAGAGTCCCTTGGACAGCAAGGAGATCCAACCAGTCCATACTAAAGGAAATCAGTCCTGAATGTTCACTGGAAGGACTGATGCTGAAGCTGAAACTCCAATACTTTTACCACCTGATGCGAAGAACTGACTCATTGTACAAGACCCCAATGCTGGGAAAGATTGAAGGTGGGAGAAGGGGACAACAGAGGATGAGATGGTTGGATGGCATTACCGACTCCATGGACATGAGTTTGAGCAAGCTCTGGGAGTTGGTGATGGACAGGGAAGCCTGGTATACTGCAGTCCACGGGGTTGCAAAGAGTCAGACACGACTGAGCAACTGAACTGAACTGAACTGAAGAGATGGATTATATACCAAACATTACACCTGACTTATAGAAAAGGTTTAATGGAATAAGTCAGGGTTTGTCTTTTTCCAAATTCTCTAATGGCAGGGGTGGATTTTGTCTTTTGAAAATTTTCCCTCTCTTTAATCAGCATTCTTGACCCTCTTGAGTGCTATATAACATTCGTAAGAGAGAAGATGGCTTTCAATCTTTTAAATTTTTTGTGTGTGGCTTATTTGGTATTTTTTCTCTAGAATAGTGCCCATGTTTGAAGAGATTTTCTTTGGTTACTTATTTAAGAACTATTGCTATGGAACAGCTGTCTGATATATCAGGAACTGTGCTCGATTATGAGGACTGAACACTGAATAAGACTGATGGTGTCCCTGCTGTTGAGGACTTTGGATGTTGGAGAGGAGCTATAGGGAAAACCAGGGGTGGGCAGTAAAGTATCATGCAGTTAGGGATGGGGCAGGAGTTAGCAGCCCGGGATTAGGTGAGGCCAGAAGAGCCGGAAGGAGCTCAGAACAATGATAGGAGTTACTCAAGTAAAAGAGAGTGAAATGAGCATTTCAGGAAGAAGGAAAAAACATATACAAATACTTGGTGCGAAGGCTGAACACAGAAGGTTTGAGGAATTGGGAGAAGTTCAGGGTCATTTGAGCAAAGGACATAGGAGGTGGGAGGTGGGTATAAAGGTGTGGCGCTGAAGAGAAAGGCAGGCTCTAGAGAGAGACAGGGAGAAGGCGATGGCACCCCACTCCAGTGCTCTTGCCTGGAAAATCCCGTGGATGGAGGAGCCTGGTGGGCTGCAGTCCATGGGGTCGCTAGGAGTTAGACACGACTGAATGACTTCACTTTCACTTTTCACTTTGATGTACTGGAGAAGGAAATGGCAACCCACTCCAGTGTTCTTGCCTGGAGAATCCCAGGGACGGGGAGCCTGGTGGGCTGCCGTCTATGGGGTAGCACAGAGTCGGACACGATTGAAGCGACGCAGCAGCAGAGAAAGACAGAGCTGGTTTGGAAAGCTTGGATTTTAGGTAGGCTGGGCTCATAGCAGCTGGTGCATGGATGTTGAGAAGTGAATGTTCACAAACCAGGGCTTGGATCCCAACTCTGCCACCCCTGGCCTGTGTGATGTTGACCACACCGCTGTGTCTCAGAGTCTCAATGTCACTGTTGCCTGCAGTGTGGGGGTAATAATGCCTCCCTCCTAGGGCCGATTTGAGGATTGAATGAGTGAGTACATGACAAGTGTATAACATATAAGAGCTTGATAAATGATAATTACTGCTCTCAGTTCCAAGAACAATGGAAAGCTGTTCTGTCTGGAGGTATAATTTGTAAAGAGTGAGACAGGGATGTGAGTTAGGAGGGAAGGGAAGAGTGCACATGAGCTGGAACCAGAAGACCCACAGATATTGGACAGATATTGACTGGCTGGGAGGTAGGAAATAAGGGTCATGGGAGTCTCGGGTAGTCCTTGGAATTTGGACATGGGGATGGTGACAAGTGTGGGATGTGTATCATGAGGTCGGTTGTATACATGTTGAGTTTGTATCCATCAGGGATCAGTTGCAGGGAGCAGACTTTACTCCAGCTTGTCTAGTAGGAAGGCATTTATCCCAGTATATTAAATGGCTCGGGCTTCCCAGGTGGTGCTAGGGGTAAAGAACCTGCCTGTCAATGCAGGAGACTTCAGAGATGTGGGTTCAATCCCTGGATCGGGAAGATCCCCTGGAGGGAGGTCATGGCAACCCACTCCAGTATTCTTGCCTGGCGAATCCCATGGACAGAGGATCCTGGTGGGCTACAGTCTGTTTGGTCGCAAAGAGCTGGACATGACTGAGGCAACTTAGCGTTCATGCATTAAATGGCTTATGGATTGTCAAGAGGGCTGAGGAAACAGAATCCAGGTTGAGCTCTCAGAAGCAACCTCTAAGGCTGCTCCTAGGAACTGAGCCTCTGTGGTCCCTGCTGTCTCTTCAACAGTCTTGCAGTCACAAAGTTGCCCCCTCTACAGCCACAACATCACCATTTCAAACAGGAAGCCATCCCCATAAGGAAGCCGCTGGTACTGCCAGCTCTAGAACCAACGTGAATCTGCAACAGACCATGTCCGCAGAATGCATGCTCCTCTCCTTCCAGCCAGGCTCGCCACAGCTGCTAAGCTGGACACTAGAACCCCCGCAGACCCCTGCAGCTACAAGATAACCAGAGCCCTCCACAGCTGTGCGCGCTGAGAGAGTGCATGAACATTCCAAAACCTAAGACCAAACCATTCTAAAGCCTGAGCTGCAAGGCAATAAGGAAAGTCTGTTTTTAACTTTCCCACCTGTAGGGCAGGGAAAAGCAAGCTTGAATAGTTGTGGGATGTGACTCATGAGAACATTATAAAATCACTTCAGGTGATCACAAGATTATTTCCTTAGTCACAAATAACGGTAAGTATTACTTAATGAAATGTTTGTCTTTGGGGTGTGTGTGTGTGTTTGTATGTACACACACACATGCAGTTGTTTGCAAAGGAAGGTCCCCCCGCTCCCCCGGTGATGGTAAAAAGTGAAACGAAGCTTGAGAGCCGCTGTGCTAGGCACTGAGCGCAGCCTTCCTCTGCAAGGCCCCAGAGAGAGCGAGAGCACAACAGCCACTGCACTGGACTGGATTTTCGGAAAAGAACCAAGCTGAATGTAGAGATGATGCTGTCACTGGCAAGAAAATGTCATTTGAAGGCAAGGGGGTTGGCTCAGTCACCCAGAGAGACAGTGTGCAGTGTGAGGAGAAAAGGGACCTGAGCCCAAGGAACATGGATGTTTGGTCTTGGGAGAAATTTCCTTCTGGTGTTGTGCTTACCCCTCTTGCAGACTGGATTTTTCATTCATTCTCCAGAAAGAACCAGGTCCAGGGGAGCCCTGCAGTGCTTTGGCAAGACGTTCCAAGCACACGCTAACTAGAGCTGATTACTAGAGCTGATTTTGCAGTAGCCTGGCAGAGCCGTGGCACACAGGCTGGCACCTGGCCTGGGGCCTGACACCACACTGGCACTCCGGACTTTGTGTGGGATGGTAGTACAGAGCAGAGAGGTTCTTAGGAAATACAGAAATGGCTCTTTAGATTTCAAGGCTCCAGCTTGTGAGTTGTGACCACAGAGGAGTCAAAACCCTCACTGGTGAAGGCAAACTTAGAAGCTTTAGGGTACTGTTTCTAATTTTTAAAGAGAATTCTTTTGCTGTATTGAAAAATGGCAACAAGGGATGGGAACTATGCAGGAAGATCCTTACTGCAGCAAGATCAGAAGGCAAGCTACATCCTTATCCATAGGAGAATGAGCATACTCTGATGTGTTCAAACAATAAAAGAGTATAATAGCACTTAGATGAATGAGCTATTAATAGATCTGTGTGTGTTAGCTTAGATAAATCTCAGAATCTTAATGTTATATGAAAATTTCAAGTCACAAAATGCCATATAAAGTAGGATATCATTTATTGAAAAATTTAAAAACACACAGACTTTTACTATATATTTCTATGGGAAAACAAATATAAAACTATATAACTGAAAGTGTTAGTCACTCATTTCAGTCATGTCCAACTCTTTGTGACCCCATGGACTATAGCCCCCAAGCTCCTCTGTCCATGGAATTCTCCAGGCAAGCATACTGGAGTGCGTAGCCATTCCCTTCTCCAGGGAATCTTCCTGACCCAGGAATCGAACCCAGGTCTCCTGCAGAATAGCAGGTGGATTCTTTACCATCTGAGCCACCAAGTGAAGGGGACATGCAAACTCCCAGGCTGTAGTTAGCTCTGGGGAGGGCACAGGGATGTGAACAGAGCGGGGGAGGCTTCAGCTCTACCTGTATTTTTTATTGTTTAAAAGAAGCAGAAGCAAATATAGTAAAATATTAATAGTTATTAAATACTGGTGAGTCATGGGAGAAATACTACTCTCTGTTCTTTTCATAATTAAAAATAAATACAAGAATATATAAATTTTGCAGTGCCCAGAGCAATAATCAGGCTTCTTCCCCTGACCCCAGGTTAAGCAGATGTCCTGTAAAACAATTATTAGGGGAAAGTGTACACACACACACACACATATGCATATATAGAGTATACATATATGTACATGCATACAAACACCTACTCACACACACATATATACTCACCTATCTATGTAACCTCAAATAAAACAAAAACTTTTAATTTTTTTACTGCAAAATATTGTTCGTATCATATATTTCTTCATTTTCTGAGAGATAAAACATTTACATCATGGGACCCTAAACTTTTTCCATGATTTGACCATGTACAAAAATCTACAGACCACCTGTCTCACATTAGAATGATGATCCTGGATTGTTTTGAGAGAGTCAGGGAGAAACAGAGGAATCCCTGAGGACTGAAGCCTGCTGTAGGCAGTGCTCCTCTATGCTCTCAATGGCCTTGTCCCCTAGCGCCAGGAGAGTCAGCAGTGTTCCAGGGGCTCCAGAAGCCTTCTCCATTTGGTGACTCCCACCCAGTGTTCCCTGCACTCCTTTCTTTAGTGCCTGATCCTATCAGCAGCCCCCTGGACATGCAGGGCCCTTCTCCCAGCCAAGAACTGTGTGATGCGGGGATTCTGAGGAGGAATTGGATGAGGAGGTCACAGAGGCATCCATGTGTGATGGAGAAATGGGGTGAGGAAGAAGTCACTAAATGTGGAGAAAGACAGTCCTGTGAATTTTCCCAAAGGCAGAAATACATTTACACTCACTTGTTATTATTCATCAACTTGTCTGTTACCCTCCTCTGCAAGTTCTACAGGTATAGTTTGTGTGTGTATTTATGTGTTGGGGATGGGAGAAGGCAGAATGAGTGAGCACCAGAGGAGTTTTTACCAAAGAGGCATATGTTTAGGCAGCCTGGACTCCCAGTTTGAAAAATGACTTATTTTACTTGCGTAGATGGTGTCATTTGCGCGCAGCATTTCCAGGGGGTTGGTAACCCTCAGGGAGCCACAGAATTCCATTTAAACTTTCTAGGCCATCTACTCCCCATGGGTTGCCATTCCCTTCTCCAGGGGTCTTCCCAACCCAAGGACTGAACCCAGGTCTCCTGCATTGCAGGCAGATTCTGTACCATCTGAGCCACCAGGGATTCTGTATTATCCTTACATTGGGTTATTAATGATTAGTCATATGATTATTCTCTTATAATTGTTTGTCTTGCTACTAGATTCCTTTAAATTCTGTGTCTTCAGATGCTGGCTTTCAGGCCATTGCTCGACAGAGACTGAGATTAGGAACCCCTCAGGAGGTAAATATCAGGTACCTCTGCTCTGGAGTGTTGGTTAAAAATGAAAATGGAAACTTCCTCAAGTTAATTTATGAGACAGTAGAAAATTTACGTAGCTTCCACATGCTTAGGTTGCAGATATTTTTCAAGAATGCATGAGTTGGTTTAAGCAGAATATGTTTGTCCTACAGAGTTAGAGTGTACATGCCATGTGCCCCTTATTCTGTGGCTTCGGGTCCTCAAAACCTATGTTTTTTTTATCACAGACCACTTAACTTGCTGAATTTAACATCTCTTCCAATGCCCACTCCTCCCAAAGGATCTACTCCAGAAAGTGTTGAAGAGAAATGTAGACTTTACTGAACATTTCTTAGTGGAGACCTAGGAAGCAGGCAATGTAACACCTGGCTCAGCACATTATTTTAATCTTTCCCTTAGCCGTTTTTATTCTCTGAAGTCCCTCTCATCCATATCACCACTGCTGTTCTTTTACTTCCCTTCTTTTAAATCATTTCTAGCCCTTCTCTGACAAACTTTCCCGAGTTCCTACTCCTTTCTCTTCTTTCCTCCTAATTGAGAAAAATGCAAATTTTACTCCCTTCCTTTACATAGCAGTTAAGGCATTCCTTTTTCCTCTGAGGCATAACTTCATGAGCGTATATTTCAAGTCAGCGGGCCTTCTCTCAAACAAACAAGGTGCTCCCTCGCAGACAGACAAACGTAAATGTAGGCTGAAATGTCCTGACCGTCCAGATCAGGAGAGGAGGCGGCTGTTCGTCAGAAGTCCTCACCATTTTCAGAGGCATCATTGTCTGTCAACAACACAGTGAGGCCTTAAAAACCCTCCACAGAATGGTTTCCTGAGAGCTGTTTGAAGTGGGGAAAGCGTTCATGTGGGAGATGGCAGCCTCTCTTAGCAAAGGGCTGATCACCTTGGCGGCTGCGTGCTGACTGAGTGCTCGCGGAACTCACGGCACTTTCCTGACGGGAAACAGAAGCTGTCTGTTGTATTATCGTCAGCCTCAGTGCCGGCAGAGTCAAGCCTTGGTCAAGCCTGTGCATTTTCCAAATACCCACAAGGTATTAGATTCAGGATGGTCAGTTTTGCACACTTTAGATGCTACTGTTCACTCCATTTGCCAAGCAAGGTGCCCTGAACCTCGTCCCCAAATCCCGACTCTGCTGAGGTGACATGACATCCAGAAGGGTACCAAGTACCATCAGTTTTATGCCAGTGTGGGGGCCTTTCCTCTGGCTGGGGGCTTCGGGAACAGTGCCTGGAATCTTAGTTCTCAGGTATGTGATGAGAGAGGCTGCTCTTCTGAGACAGAGGAGACTTGGAAAGATTAAAACTCAGCCCCCTTGGCTTTCCTGACATGAAATCCAAGTCCCAGGGAAGGGAAAGGACTAGCTCCAGGTCACACAGTGAGTTAGTGATTGGGCTGGGCCTAAATCCATCCCTTCTGGTTCCCATGTGTGGCTCTGCCTGCCATGCCACATTGAGTCCCCCGCCTTCTATCTGGAAGATAACTTCTCTCAAAAGTCTCTTTTTAACCCTGAGTTGGATCTTCCCAGGGAATGGAAGTGTACTATTTAATTCCCTTTGTGTTTTTCAGTCTTGGCCTAAAGTTTTCCTTTTTTCCCCAAGTGTCTGGAAGGATAAGTGCTGTGTGGTAGGGAGTTGCTTTCTTCCCAAAGGCCAGGAGGGGTGGTTCAGTCTGAACTGCTGTATAAGAAGATGGACAACACGTTCTCAAGGGGAAAGGTGTTTGTATCCACATACTGGAATTTATCCACCTTGACTGATATGGTGGTGTTGACCTGGAGGTGTTCCAACAAGAACTGGGAGAGGTTCTGGTATATGCTTTTGGCTTGCGCTCCAGACTCACACACTGTCACCAGGGTCTGCTTTTTGACATCTTTGTTGATGAGGAGCTCCAGCTTCAGGTCAACGGAATGCTCTGGGCATTTCACAAGAAACTGCAGTTGGCAGATGATGAAGTACCAACCTGGGAACTGGATCACCAGGTTCTCATCCTGATATCTGACTCCATGGATGATGCCATCTTTGTTCCAAGACAACTTGGTTTTGTTTATATGCTTTGACACTGGAAGGAGAAAGACAAAAGGACCTCAGAGTCATTAGGCAAATTTCGGATGCAGATTGGAAAATTTGAAATCTTTATTCAAGGTTCCCATTCAAGCCCCTTGTTTTCTGTAATATTGCCCGCTGGTTCAGCCGTCTGGAATATCTTCCAGGTATTATGTCACTGGTAGGCATTGCTGAGTGTTTAAGGTACAGGTATAAAGCCATCCGTCTGCTTTTTCTCTAAAGTATAAAGCTGGAGGGTCAGAAAACACAAAGTCCTAGACCTTTACCCCATGCAGAGGTAATTGTTTTCCACTTAATCATTTTATCATTCTGTTATTATAAGTTCTACTTCTCCCTTTTCAGACTATAAGTTCCTGGACTGTATTCCTTATAAGTTTTGGGCTCTCATGGACATATATTCAATCAATCAATGAACATTTGATCAACAGGGGACTGCTATTGGGTAAGCATTGCACAAAGTATCAGAGAAAAAGCATTCAGTTTGGTTCAGTTAGTAACCAATTCAGGCACCAAGAAGTCTAGGAGAACCTCAGTCTGTTCTTTCACATTCAGATGCGCCCCTTAACTATTCATTTTCTGAAGTTTTAAATGTCTTCCTCTCTTTAAAGGGGCAGCCAGACATCATTGTGTAGAATAAGTTAACATTAAGGGATTCCTCCCAGCTGGGATTTATAGAGGAACAGAGAATTAGCAGGCCCTCTAAGCAGACATGTTGGTGTCAGAAGCCAAGTCTCTGAGTCTTTTCACTGACAAGTCAAAATCAGCCCTGATGGGTCCAGGTGTCTTTCAGAATTGGGAAGCTGGCATGTTCATTTTAATTGCTTCCCTTTAAACCTCGTTGCAATTCAACTGAAGAATGAGAACTAATCTAACTGCAAAATTGAATTTTGAAAATGAGCAGGATGGCTATTGCAGAGAATCTTGGCCATCTCCTCTGTACCTCATCTATCCTAGCATAAATGCCTTTTATTATTTTGTCTCTAAGGGACCTCTTACCTGAAGCATGCTGCAGTATGCAAGTGGGGCCTCTGCCAACACGGTCATTAAGCTATCAATCTGGACACCAGGAAGTTTTGTGACTCTCTTGCGAATGACTTGATAGAGGCAGAGATTAAGAGCCTGCATCCCACGTACGAGGCAAAGGACAGTACCCTTGGCCTGCCGCCAGTAGGTGAATGAAGAGGGGTGAGGGTGGAGCACCGATCCCCTCACAGGCCAGGGAGGCAAACTTAAAGGAGTGGATGAGGTTTAGGAAGCAGGAATCTTTCAGCTTTTGAGAGTAATGCTCTCCCCTCTCCCCCAAGCCATTTAAATTCAAATTATAAAAATTATCACACAGATTAAACAAAATACACATGCAGGTCACATTTGGCCGTGAGCCTCTACTTGTGACCTCTGGCCACAAAGAGTGACCCTCATATGGTTGGGGTTCCTGGTTTTGGTTACTGACCTTGGAGGTAGGCCCATGATTTCTTGAATGGAGCTCTTTTCAGGATACATGAGATGTCCTCTGAGCAATTCCCTAAAGCAAGACCACATGTTAAATGCCTCTCTCTGCTCTGGGAACTGGTGACACCAGATCTTTTCCCATGACCCTTTGATGGAGACAATTACTATTCTGTTTCCATCTGGGGGATAAAAGGAAAACCTGTTTATTTCTCATTTTGCCATCGAGTACCTTTGGAGTGTATTTTCTTTAAACTTGATTGCTTCCACATGGACTTTTACAAAAGACTGTGGAAGTTGGAAGATGGAAACCAACAGGGCCTGAGTTCCTGTATGTACCTGGTGTGATTCTTGTTGCTTCATATACTCCACCTCACTGGATCTCTGCAACAGCTCTGTGAGGGAGGGCTGACTAAGTCCCTTTGAGAAATGGAAAGAAGTGTGGGCACTAGACAAATTCAGTGCGTTGTCCTATGTCACTCAGCCAGGCAGTGGTGGTTAGAACACTGAGGCTGCTAATAACTACTGCCATCCTTCCTTTAAGAGTGCACTTCTGTGTATTCCAGCCGACTGAATTCTCAGAATAGCTCTGCAAGGCTCACCCCTAGTGTCCAGACATGATCAGCAATACAAGGTCATTGCAAGTTGGAGGAAACCCTGATATCCACTACCATGTCTATCTGATTTCAGAGACCAGGCTTCCTCCTCAAGGCCATTTTGCCAGACAGAGGAGGTAAACACATCCTAGTGTTCACTCTTAAAAGGATATAAGATCACAGAGACCTAAGCAGGAAGCCTGCTATATGGAGATTCCTTGGCCGGGAGAAAAGACAATGTTTATGTCATTGAGGAATTTAAGAAATCAGAATACTTTAAATGCATTTACTGGTGATGGCAGCTTCATTTCTTAGTATAGTAATTATTTTGTATGCACAGAACCAAGCCATACATTTCCTGCAACGACTCATGAATTCAGCTTATTCTGGGCATTTTTTCTTCTCATTGAGTCTTGGTTTCCCTAACCTATGGAACTGGCAGATCTAGGATCTGACATTGACATTTTTTTGATGGTGTCACCAGAGACGACAAAGACGAGCGATGATTCCATCTGCCAGAGACTAGGCAGCCATTCAGTCCAGGTGACCACATCCTAGCAGGCTTGCGCACAGGGATGTTAGAGTAGCATCTGTTGGACTCACAATCTTCCCCATTGCCTCCTGGCCTTTCTTACAGTGGGGGCTTGCAGTGGTAGAAAGTTAAGTGAAGAGTTCCCCCTGCTGTCTGAACATGCTCACTGCTAGAGGCACCCCCTGCAGAAGCAGGGGTCTGTCTTCATTCTTATCTCCCTGGAGGCATGAAGAGGCTCTGGTCCACAGGTCTCTTGGGTGAGGAGGGCTGGAGGGCCAGCTGCCCTTGTTCTTTCGTTCTTTGGATTTCATCTCTCACTCATCCTCCAGCTAGGGAATCTTGTCCTGCCTGCAGCCCACACTCTTGGGGTGTGTACAGTCATAGCAAGGAGACAATGAGAACTGCTCTTTTTTTTTTTTTTTGAGCCATGCCCTACAGGGCTTGTGGAATTTCAGTTCCCTGACAAGGGATTGAACCTGGGCCAAGGCAGCGAAGCCCGAATTCTAACCACTAGGCCACCAGGGAACAGAGGGGTTCATTCTTAAAGGTGCTGTGGCTATGAGTAGAAGGCCCAGCGTTCTCTTTTGGAGTGTGGAACATCAGGTCCAGAGAATCGCAGAGAGACATGTCTGGCTGTGTCTCGTTGCTTGGAACCCCTTTCTGACCCACTGTAACTGCGGGATCAGGGCCAAGCTCCTCCTCATGGCATTCGTGGTCCAGTGTTCTGATCCCTAATGAACTCTGCAGTCTCCCTGCCTGCCTTCCCTCTTCCGCCTGTTGCCTCTTGTATTGGTTCCAGCGGTAGCAGTAGTGGTGCTGGGAACAATAATGCTAGCTAGCACGTAGTGACTGATGGCTATTTCCTTTTTACTCGGCTAAGCCTGTTACATGCATTATTTTATTTCATTCTTACCATCACCCCGTAAGAAAGGTACTCTAGAAACTTCCCTCTTGTATATTAGGAAACTGAGTTTTTAAAAGTTATGTGGCTTATCACATTTTCAAAGCTAGTCAGTGGTAATCAAGCTGAGGCTGTCTGACTCTAATGCCCGAGTGGATTTTTGACCATTCTACTGGAGGTCGGGCCCTTGGGATGCCCCCAGTTACACCATGCTGGCTTTCCATTTCATCTGGAATCCCCCTCTTCACTGGCAAGTTGTGCCTTGTTTAAAGCACTGCCTGGCAGCCATCTCCTCTGGGAGCCTTTCTCTGACCTCTCTTTCTATTTATTTGCCTTCTCCACTGGACCATGAATCCTCAGGGCAGAGACCACTGTTTCCATATCCCTGCTGCCAGCCCAGAAGATACTCTGTAAATGTTTGTCGAGCTGAATCATGGAGTCTGTCTCTGCTCCTTGCCTCTGTGGATGTCAGCTTAGCTCTCAGGGCTGGAGGAAGGGAATGCGGATGCTTGGCCTGGCCTCCCCTTCTGGGCTGGATGACATCTGGCCTCATTCTGTCCTTGGTTCTGCAGGTCAGGTTAGATTCCATGCGAGGTTAAGGTTCAAGCCCTTGGCTCAGGCCAGCACGTCACACTGTGCACAGCTCTCCTCCTCGGCCAAGGACCCCTCACACCTGTCACTCGTGGCATCTGTCAGATGAGCCTCTCTTAATAGGGGATGTAGAAGTATAAGCCTGGACTCGCCTCTCACACATGTAAGTTCTTTTTTTTTTTCCTTCCCCTTTGGTCTTTGTATGTTTGTTGGGTTGACCTCAGCTGTAATTCTGAGAAACCCAAGGATGAAAAAAAAAAAAAAACCCACGCAACTTATTTTGAAGCTTTTGCATTTCCTGAAGTCAAATGCCATGGTGTATCTTAGTTTTTCTTAAATAATCTGTTAGATGTTTCGAAAGAAGGGAAAACAGAGGCAACTTTCTTGAAGAATGACATCACTGAGTTGGGTAAGGGAATGGATGGGGGAAGCAGGGCTCCAGAGGCGCTCCCAGTGGAATGGAACTGCTGAATGTGGAGAGGAGCCTGGAGAAGGCACGCTGCTGCTGCTTAGCGACTTTCAAGGCTGTTAGGAGGGCCAGGGCTGATGGGGGCTGGCTCTGTGGGCCCAAACAGCATGGCTCCTGGAAGTTTAAGGAGATGATGCACTCAGCTAACGGCGAATACCGCTCTTGTCCCCATTTCCCGGATGACGCAGTGGGAAGACTTTCATTAAGGTCATACAACACACATTGCAAGTCACAGTTCTGGCAACTCAAATACTGGACCAGTTAGTGCTGTTCAGAGGTGTGTTGGGCTGGTGTGAGAGTCATGTGGCTCTTGTCAAGACCTAGATGAATATTCCATGGGTCATCAGCCACGTGGCTTTGAGTCTCCTTATCACCCTGTGAGCCCATGATGTAATCTTTTTGGTTATGAGATAGGAATCCTATAGTATTCCTGGAAGTTTGAATTTGGGGAGCATTGGGAGCAAAACACAGCTCTGTTTCATTTATTTCCCAACCGAATTAGCTGCACCGAGGGGTTTAATTTGAAGAGCTAAAGACTAGGGAGGGAGGGGAGAACAGTCCGCACATTATGGTAAGCAGATTGCCCGGGAGTTAAAATCTAGGACTTGTCTTTGGGCGGTTGTGTCTCAAGCTAGATGAAGAGTAGGGTGGACCAGATGATCCAGAAGGGCCCTTCTAGCTGATTTTAGATGGCTGTGTAGACTCAGCTGTACACTGCCAGGCCTGCTGCAGGGACACGAAGTCAGTCCCAGCTCCAACTCTCTTTTGAGCATGTTGCTCTACCCCAGCTAGGAGTCTGTCTACACGCGTTAAGATTTCTGGACACCTGCAGCAGTAGAACAGAGTGTTTTAGGTCTGGGACTAACCTAAGTTATGAAAAACCTGGTTCTGTAAGGGTTTTCATGGTTCATAGAACTGGAAGTTCCCTGAGAAATCATTTGGCCCAGCCTTGGTAACTACATATCACACGTGCTCCCCAATGTCACCCCCACAGCAGGCTTGTCCGAGGTAACCCCACGAGTCAGTGGTGGGGCTGGGCCACAGTCTGGGACCCCTTGCTTCTGTCAGGCATTCCATCTTTCAGACAACTCAGGTTCTCTGTGAGTACTCCTGAGAACCAAGGCCTTCAGATAGGCAAGATTTGTAAGCCATCCTCTCAAGCTTTGGTCTCCTCTAGAAGGATCATGAAATTTTCTTGGGCTTTGTTAGGAAGCCTGGGGAGAAATATTTGCCAACAAAACCCTCCTGGTCAGTTGCATAGAAGACAGAGATAGGGAGAGGGATGTTGCTTTAGGTGATTGAAAGGGTCATGTTCTAGATAGAAGTCAGAATAATGCAACATGAAGATGGGAACCCTCCTTGAGATCTCAAAATATTAGATCCCAAAGGACCATTGGATACCAAGTTAATTGTGACCCTAGATTTAGGAGTGGAGAGGCTGAATCCAGAGGGACTAAGGGTCTGGCTCAAGACCCCACAGTGGCAGAGCTGGGTTCAGAGCACAGAGTTCCTGACTCCTAGTCCTGGGCTCTGCCCTGGTTTTTAGTCTTTCCATGGAGCAGAGAGGCTTTAAATGTAGGAATAAGTGGGTTTGCAGCCACCATACACACTGGCCTGAAAACTGACTAGACAGCTATGGGTGCCTGGAAAACAAGCACTGATGAGCCATCTGGACTTCCTCTTCCCAGGGGAATGCCAGCAGATGGCTTCAGGTTCATAGGCTGAACCTTGCCAAGTAATAAGTCAGGGGCTGTCAGGCTTCCATTAAGATGCAGCAATGCCCAATGGGGCAAAACAAGCCACACCTATCGTTCCAGCCAGAAAGTATGTGATCTGAGTGCCAAGTACCTTTCAGGTTAATATCGGAACAAAACAGACACAGTGCATCTCAAAGAAAGCACCTGGGTTTTGGTCAAGGCTTCTAACATCAGACCTGTCACTTCTCGTTGCTGCTGCTGCTGCTGCTAAGTCGCTTCAGCCGTGTCCGACTGTGCGACCCCATGGACAGCAGCCTACCAGGCTGCCCTGTCCCTGGGATTCTCCAGGCAAGAACAGTGGAGTGGGTTGCCATTTCCTTATCCGTCACTTCCCATTACTGACCCTCAATTACTGCATCTGTTAAGTGGGGATAGTAACAGGCAACCCCAGCATGTGCATGTTGCAAAGATGCAGTGAGCTTATGGATGTCAAATGCCCAGTACAGCACATGGCTTGGAGGAGATAACCCGGCACGTGGTAGTCCCCTCTTCCTCGACTCTTTCCTTGGTTTTTAAGTAGCACAGTTTAGCAGCACTCTTAGCAGACTCGTCTGGCTAATGAGACGCTCATTAAGCCAGAGCCTGATGGACTGAAGTTTCTTAAGTATGTATCTGTTTGAGGCCATTGGATGCTCTCAGGAAAGTGTGAATAGCCCTCATCATCTGTTGAAAATATTTTAATCCTTCCAAGAAGGAGAGGAATTATCCTCATGACTCTGTCTACCATGTCCTGGCTTCTGAGTTCCACCCTTTTGGCGCGATATCCAGGAGAGTCGCAATAGCGACATCTAGGGAGAGCCTCGCCATTGTCAGTGGAATTCGGAATCTCAGTGAATCCCTAACCTAAGGGTCATTTCAGCTGACTTCAGTGTGACGGTTTCCTTGGCTAACTCGCCACGGAGAAACTCCAGAATAGGCCATTCGTTAAACAAAGGCCTAGGTAGCCTTGGGTTTACAGATGGCATTTGAGAAGTAGCTATCCTGGCATGCTCAGTGTTAAACACATCGAAAGTCACCAGTAAATACAAGTTGAGATCAAGTGAAAATTCATTTGAATCCCTTGAAGGTCCCTTGGGATTTTGAGGGTTTTTTTTTTTTTTTTTTTCTTTTTGGCCACATGGCACAACTTGTGGGATCTTAGTTCCTGACCAGGTACTGAACAGGGCCCACAGCTGTGACGGCACACAGGCCTATCCACTGACCCGCCAGGGAATTCCCTTGGGGTCTCTTCAATCCTGACCTGTTGCAGTATGTAAGATAAAGCTATCTGACTTGATGTGTAATTCCTTGAAATTCACTTATACTAAGTCCAGATTGAATTGATATTATTGGAGGGTATTTAAGAAGCACCTTTAAAGTCTAACTGAAAAGGCAAAAGAGATCTGCTCACGTCTAGCTCCCACTTCCTGGCCCGGGTTTTGCACAGTGGGGCTTGCAGAAATTTAAGACAACACGTGTGGCATCCAGAGAGCTTGGATGAAACATGTAGTGAAGCCAGTTTGAGAAACAAACTTGCTTTCCTTCCCTCCTTCCCTTCTTCCTTCTGTCCTTCCCTCTTTCCCCCGCCTCTGTTTCTTTTTTTCTCCTCTTCCTCAAAGTGAAAGATGGGGATTTTTCTCCTGGATTTAAAGACTTGTGGCATGTGTATGTGCAAAATTCAAGTATAAATGTTAATATGCGCCTCGATGATTGAATTCGTTTCCTTTTTCTTCCCCTTCTCCTGTCCCCTACCCCCACATCACCCCCTCCCTCTCCTCTCCTCTGGGTGACAAGGGGCAGGGATTGGACACAGATGGCTTTAGCACTCTGACGGCCTCTCCAGGACCCTGTCCCACCTTATTCTGTGTGGCCCATTTGCTAGTTTATTTCTGTTAGAGAGAGTCCTGATCCCGGTTAGCTCTGCCTTAAGAAAAAAACACTTTCAGAGTGAGCTTTGAGTGAACAGGTTTAAAGTAAACACAGAGGCAAATAAGTTCTTTGAGGCCTGTGACTACGTGAAAAGCAGTGACTGCTGAGCAGTCGTATCTCCACTTAGTGTGTGTGGGAAAAAAAAAAAAAAAAACTACGACAACCAGCAGACTGGGCAGATAGACCCAGCTCTGTCCACCTGACAGATGAGAGGTCTCTGCGGATTTCAGCCCTTCTAGAGGAGGCTGCTGCTGCACCTCCACCTCCCTCTGTGCAGCCCGCATCCCATCCCAGCTACACGCCACCAGGCACAGTGGGCAATGGGTGAGCAACGAGCTCCTTCATTTAGTTTCACTGCCTTTCATGGGCAGCTTGTATTGTTTCTTTGGGGGTGGGTTCACTAGCTGCAATTAGCCAACTTTATTTGATCTCTTTTAAATGCCCACGTTTTCTTTTTAGCAGAGGGAGTGGGGAGGAGGGTAGCTTGCAAGCCAGGCAAACATGGGACACTGTTGGAACGGTATTAATAAAGTGGTGAGAGAATCCTAAGATACTTGTTTGTGAGACGGGGAACACACAAGAGGGGTTCAGGACTCCTCCAGGTGGTCTATCCACTATTTCCACCTCCTCAGGGCCCCCAGGAACCTCTGGATATTAGGGGGCCCGTGACACTCACAGGAAAGGCAGACCATCTTAACTGGCTCGCACTGAGGGTGGGGGGAGGATCCTCCACTGTGGAGCTGGGGCCTGAATTTGGCCTCCAGATCCCCTGCCGCGGGCTGTTCACGCTCCCCACGGCCCTGCCTCTCGTGCAGAGCCACGTGCGGACGTGACCAGTGGCCCTCTCTGGCCCGGAGCTCAACACCAGAGAGCAGGCTTCAGTGACAGGAAGACAGACAGCCACAGGAGCAGGTGTGGAGGAAGTGACAGAGAGCCCTGGGGGTTCCTGGCCTCGGAGCCCCGGCGGGGACGCTAAGGAACCATGGTCATGTTGCACTCAGCATCTTGACCATGACATCCTGGATAAGCCAAAGAGCTCCCTGGCACATCAGCTTGGATCTTGAGGTCAGGCCCCACTCCTTGCTAGCTGTGCAATCTTAGGCAAGTCGGTAAATCTCTGTTTCCCTATTTACAATTATCAAGGGGCTAAAAATTATCCTGGGGTTTGCTGTGAGACTGTATGAGTGAATCACAAAGCCCTCAGCCCAGTGCTTGGCCCCAAAGCAAATGCCCCATCAGTGTTTATTATCTTCATCCCATCACATCCTCACACCTGCCTAGCTGGGGAATAAAAGAAAAACTGATTTACAAGTCGTCTATGGAATTCCTCCAGTGCAGGTAAGAACTGATATTTGGTTGTTGGGATGTTGGAAATGCCTGGGGCTGAGGTGATCAAAATTATTTTGCAGTGAAGTCAGGAGTTTGAATTTCTGCCGAGTTTCTGAGGGGAAATGATGAGTGGTGAAATTGGGAAGAAGGACATGGAAGCAGGTGGGGGTGGGGGGGTGGGTCAGTACGTGTGCTAGAGGGCTGAACCCAAGGGAAGAGTGCTGTCTCCTAGAGCACAGACGCTCGCGATCACATAGGCTCTGCAACTCCATTCTGCTTCCAGGTTGGAAGGCACCACCCCGCCAGCCTCTCCACATTCCCTAAATTCTGCTGTCAGCTTTGCTGCACACAAACGTGGGTGCTTCTGGAACTCTGGGGAGATCAGGCACGGGGACTTGTTCTGGGGTTGGGACAATACTGCACGTACATGAGAACGCGTGGGATTCAGAATGTGGGGGAGGCAGGAGACAGGAACGAGGATGTCGAGAAGCAGTACAGCCTCCCTCTCCCGGCCCTTCCGGTCCCTGTGCCCAGCCGCATGGCGGACAAGGCTTGTATCTGTGGTCCCATCCTGCCCTCAGAGCAGCTCTGTGAGGGAGCGCTTAGTGACTCCGTTCAGGGAGAAGGTCCTCCTCCCGGGGCCCTGCCTGGCTGCCCGCAGTCCCAGCTGAGCCGCTGCCAGGCCACCGGGTCCTAAGCATGAGGGAGTGGTGGTGAGCTGGCAGTCTGCTGGTGACAAGTCTCCTGGCCAGGAGTGGGAGGTGCGTGCTGGGACTCAGACATCCTCTCCTTACAGAAAAGGCTTGGCGTTCTGTGGTTTCCCTGCAGCTAAGTGTCGTCCTGTGTTAACGTTACTTTGGTGTGTGTGCCTGGCCCTGTTTGCCAAGCTCTGGGCTGCTGCTGGCTTCCTGGTGGACAGTTTCCACCGGCCGGTGGCACAGGGCTCCCTGGTTAAGAGTCCAGCTTCCGCTCTCACCCACCCGGGGGGGAACCACATGCTGCCCCCTGGAGCCTCCCCGCTGGGGCCTCTGGGAGACAGCACCCCTCTGCCTGGAGCGTCTTGCCATGGCTTTTCCAAAGAGAGTTCACTGTCTCCGCCTGCTCACAGGGGGTTTGTTGGGGAGGAGGCTATGCCTCCTGCAGGCTTCCTCAAGATTATTAGGAATCATCTTTTTAGACATTTTTTTTCTGTATTTACATATTGAAGGAAAAGTTAGAATATCATAAACCATTGCAGCTGGAGGGACCCTTCCAGTTCGTCAGTGCACCGTCCTTTTATGCTACAGACTTGCCCTAATAAACACAGCCTGCTAGTGTGGAGGTCAACTCTGGAGCCCAGGTCTTGCTCCAAGGTGGTATTCTTTCCACCCCATCTGACCACGTGTCTGTAGGTGGGCCAAGTTAAGACAAGGTGGAGACTTTCATTAAAAAGCGAGAGAAAGTCAAGGACCACACATAGTAGGTCACTGACATTTTATGGCCAAAGCACATCACGAAACTGTGTACAAGCCCCTGTGTCCTTGTCTTAAAATGCCGACTCAGGAGTCAGTGATTGGGGAATGTGAAGATGTAGAAGCAAGGAATAGCTGTTGGGCTAAGAAACTGGTAACAATCTATAGACTATAATTCAGCCACGTGACAGAATCACTAAACTCCCAATTTCCTGAAAGATACAGATAAAGGCCTGACACACATTCCTAAGTTGTTTTTACAGGAAGCAGACCCTTTCCAGATGAAAACTGCTGACCACAAGAACATAGACCCTAGACTGCTTGAAACCAGAAGGTTGACCCAGAAGGTTGACGATGCTTGAAATTTCACCTTGTTGCCAACCAATCCAAGAATGAGCTGATCATGCCCTGCTCCTTGAACACAACTCCTCACTACCACCTCCAGGGTGGGTCACATAGTCTTCAGGGCATGGACCCACTGGGGCCCGCTTTGCCTGGCAAAGCAGTAAAAGCTTTTCTCTTTTCTACTTCACCCAAAACTCTATCCCTGTGTTTCTATTCAGCACCAGTGAACAGAGGCTGAGTTTCAGCAACAGTCATGTGGGGCTAGAGAGGAGCCCTGGATTCTGACTCCTGCTCTGCCATCAGTTCCCTAGACGACCTTCCAAAAGTCACCTTGATTCCCTGGGCCTTAGCTCACCAGTTGCCAAACAGGACTATTAATCCCCAAGTTGTTTGCTTATAGGATGGAGGCTAAGATAAATCCAGGGTAAGTGTGGGAAGGTCTTTAACAGAGTTTCATGGCCCTAGGGAGAATTATTAGCAATTTTTAATCTGGTTACAAAGACATTGAATTGTGAACTGTGATTGGTTTTGAATTAGTTTGTGTTCTGATATCCACAGTGATGGCCCATTTAAGAAGGGATCTGATAAGTATTCTGGTCCATGGCTACCAAAATTTTAAATTTCTATGGACCAAAATAATTACTTCAAAACCAAAATTAAGGACTCCAAAATGTAAATTCAGTGACCAGTACAGAATGGGCAGCTTCTTATTTTGCCTGTTGTTGTTCAAACAGACAAAATAACTCTGAGTAAAAAGCAAACCAAACTGATTCCCATCTGTATCTACCTTGTGTTGTAAAAGAAAGGACATTTTCACACAAAAACAACATAGGAAAGGACGTGCTCTCCGAGGAAAGTATGGTTGACTGCAGGAAAAGGGGATCACTTGTGAGAACCCCTGCAGTTGACAGTCTACAGTGATGGAAGTGCAGAAACCAAGACCCAGCATGACTGAGGTCACATTGCCTCAAAGGTCAAAACTGTCCTTGTCATTGAGGTCATGCTTTCCTTAAAGAGCCACCCCTCACCGTGAAAAGTGAAGCTCTTGTCAAAGCTTGGAGAATCTGGATGGATGTGGAACAATGGGGCAGGGGAAGGGAAAATGACATTTACTCAGTGTGTTTGGTTTTTGCAAGGCTCCGTATTCTGATTCCAGAGCCGGTAATGTTTTCATGAAGGTGGGTGGCAAACCCTGACCTGTGGGTGAGATCCTGGCCACCACCTCACTTTGTGAATGAAGTTTGGTGGGGCCGCAAATGTGCCTGCTCATTTGCACAGAGTCTGTGGCCACTTCTGCTCTACACTAGTGGACTCGTCGTAACAGGGACCTCGTGGCCTGCAGAGCCTAAAATGCTTACTGTCTAGTCGTTTGCAGAAGAAGCTTGCCAGCTTCTGCATTATGCCATGCTCCCTTCACCTTGATGTGACGGTCTACAGAGGCTTGGTGGGAGTCGAGGTCACGTGCTAAGTAATTCCAGCCAAAGTTCAGCTGTTGTTGACAAAGCTGTAATTATCAGTCTGCCTTGAAATAGGCAGAGTGCTGCTCCATTTAGGGGTTCTGCCCTTGCTTTCCAAGTCTCTGGGTGACAAACAGAAGGAGAAGCAGCGCTCAGGGTGTCCTTAGGGAACTCCAGGTGTGATTGCTCTTGGTGTGAGGAACTGTATCCACACACGTGTGTCCTCTGGTCCCAAGCATGCCCTGGTGTGTCTGTCCAGGTGCTTATGATGACCCACTCTTTCTCTCTTAGTTTCTTCCTCTGAGCTGTCTGGTCACCCAACTGTGTTTGCTATCTAGGTTCTAAAGGTGACAGGACTGAAGGTTAGTGTTCTGAAATGAGGACATCTGGGTTCTAAGTTTGACTCCATAATACTCTGAACAAGACCCCCTTCACTTGGTCTTACGTTTCCTTTTCTGTGCAGTGAAGTGAAAACATACATCAGATGGCCTCAAAGTTTTTCATTTTTCCATGTTAACCTAACTCTGCATCTCACCAATCTGGGGCTAGTAGAGACAACCCACTGATTAGTGACTTTAGTGATAGAAAAATATGGGGCGTGGGAAGGTCTATTTGACAAACCCTCAACTTCGTTGTGCGTTTGGGCTGTAGCCAGTTATTTAATGATTACTATATGTTGGTCACCATGCAAAGCAGTTTCCAGAAGAGACCTAATAGTTTCTCCAATACCTTCGTGAGGTCGTTATTATTACTCTCATTTCATAGATAAGGAACTGAGTTTCTCAGGTGGGATGTAGAGCCAAGATTCAGATCCACACCACCTGACTCTAAATTTTAAGCTCTTAACACAATACCACTTTGTGTTCCTCTCTGGGTCCGTGGGCCAGCCCATCCAGAGCCAGACTTTTCACTAGTGGGAGAGTTGAGGGCTGGTGGGAGAACCTGGGGACGTGAGTACAGCTCAGAAGCCGCTCAGAGCAACACAGATGCCTCAGCTTGGCCCTGACAGCCCACCTCCGCCCCACCCACTCTGTTGGACACTCATGATGTTTCTGGTGGTTAATCATCTGTGATGAGATATGGACTGTCCTCTGCACAGTTACTCCTAATGCCAAAGTCTTACCTCCTTTAAGGGGGAATTGGCCCGGCGGGTTGGGGAATGGAGTCCTGAAAGAGAAGAAAGAGAAAAGTTAAAAAAAAAAAAGGATGAGGATGTTGTCAGATTGAAACAGCTGGTCTTTTTCTTTTCCACTTTGGTTGCCCTCAAAGTATTGTGTTAATTTAGAATTTGTGTTCCATCTGAGTCTAAGATTAAAAACAAACAAACGAATTCACTGACTTAGTTTACATGAGCTTTACAACCTGTTTATCAGAAATAATATTGGAGGATCATTATCCACGTTTCACAGGTGAGGAACCGGAAGCTGAGAGGTAGAAAGCTTATGGCCATCAGGGCGAGAATCTGCAACTCCTAACTTTCAGGCAGTGCTTTTTCTTTTCATCACCACATGCACTATTTTTTCTTACTTTGGTTAGCATAAGGCAAACAACTATAGTGTATAAATATATGTGGGCTCTTTTCTTCTATGTTTGATTCAGCAAACAGTGAGAGTATGTTGTAAATATACCTGGGAAGGTACTATTTCTCCTGTGGTTGGAAATTCTGAATTGATAGAATGACTATGTGCCAAGCATTGTGAAGATACCATAAATGATTAAATTGGGTCCCTGTCCTTGTGGATTTATTGCAGATTTACATTTGACTCTAATATCTAAATACTTATATAACATAAATAAGCATAAATGTATATTATTTATGTTAACATTCACATATGTTTTATTTATTCTAGAATAAGCATAACTGTATATATAAATAATCACACAGTTAAGTAAGAGGTTGCTGGCAGACAATCTGAGAGCAGATTGGCTCCTGAAGGAGGACCTGTGGGGTTGGGGAATGGAAGGGAGGAAAAGAGGTCTTGTTCACATGTTCTGAGTGAGTAAGCAACAGAAGCAGACGGGCAGTTTTTCACCCCAATAAATTTTTCAGAAGCTGTTCTCTGTGTCTGTGTCTCTATGTCTTCCCTGTAAATAGGTTAATCAGTGCTATTTTTCTAGATTCCATATATATGCCTTGTGAAGTGAAAGTGAAAAGTTGCTCAGTCGTGTCCGACTCTTTCCAACCCCATGGACTGTAGCCCACCAGGCTCCTCTGTCCATGGGATTCTCCAGGCAAGAATCCTGGAGTGGGTTGCCATTTCCTTCTCCAGGGGATCTTCCTGACCCGGGGATAGAACCCAGGTAATATGTGATATTTGTTTTTCTTTTTCTGACTTACCTCCCTCTGCATAACAGGCCCTATATTCATCCCCTTTGCTGCAACTGACTCAAATGGGGGAAGGAGAGGGTAGGGCAAATTGAGCAAGTAGCACTGACATATATATACACACACAGACTATCATGTGTAAAACAGATAGCGAGCAGGGAGCTCTGCATAATAGAGGAGCCCAGCCTGGCACACTGGGATTGACCTAGAGGGGTATGATAGGGAGCAGGGGAAGAAGGCTCAAGAAGGAGCGGGTATATATATGTACACATGCATGCTAAGCTACTTTAGTTGTGTCTGACTCTTTGTGACCCTATGGACTGTTGTAGCACATCAGGCTCCTCTGTCCACGAGATTCTCCAAGCAAGAACACTGGAGTAGGTTGCCATGCCCTTTGCCAGGGGATCTTCCTGGCCCAGGGATCAAACCTGCATCTCTTATGTCTCCTGCATAGGCAGTTGGGTTCTTCACCACTAATGCCACTTGGGAGGCCTATATATATATATATATATATATATATATATATATATATATACATACATATATATATGTATATATACATATATATGCATATATATGTATATATATGACTGATTCTCATTGATATACGGCAGAGACCACCACAACATTGTAAAGCAATTATCCTCCAATCAAAAAAATAAAAATAAATGAAATTAAAAAAATTCTTCAGCGACTAGTTTGCCCACCTTGGACTCTCTCCCCCTTTCCCCCACCTCACTTGGAGACACCCCTCATTGTCCTGCCAATAAGGAATGAAGTGTCTTATTTGTCTTTTGACCTACCCAGATCGAGGTTCCTATAGTGTATTGGATTGAGATATTAATAAAGACCTAAAGAAATGTAAGTATTTTCATGGATGGGAACAACTTCCCAGCATCTAATGGAGCAAGAAATTAGTTGCTGCCTGCATCTTATTTTCTTAGTGTTGAGTTAGAACACCTAGGGCCATCTAGAGTTCTCTCTTTATTCTGCCACTGCTCTGGGGACTCTGTCCTTTTCCTTCCACTGACAGCTCTTCTCTCCAGCCCAAGTGGATGGTCCTGAGTCGAGGAGGCCTCCTGAGGCACAGCCCTGCAGAGCACTGATCTGGAGGAGGAAGTCAGTATAAACTCGGGGGGTTCAGCTTAGCTGGGGAAAAGAAATGAACTTGGCTTGGAAGGTCCTTTCCTATTTGCTCCCATAGTCTATGATTTTATAGCCGTTTGCTGAAAGCTCTTAACCTAATAAACAATGCTGTACATCTGTGGTCTCTCAAGTATACACACAGTTCAAAGGAAAATCTGATGTCATAGATTCCCCTCCTGGTTGCCTCCTGAGACAAACAAACAGCCTTTCATAAGTTAATAAACATTTGGCTTACTGCCAAGCATGTCCATCGATTAGTATGGCGTGCACACACATGAAGAAAAACATCTACATTTAAGTGTGGTGCTAAGAGGGACTTCTTTGGCTGTCCTGGAACATATCCAAGGACAAGGAGAGAACGCCACAGCAACAACCCCTGAGGAGTCAATGCAGTGGCTCCTGACAATTGGGAAATAGCAGAGAATTGTACATTCAGCACGTGTCAAATGGGCACACAGTGTGTGCCAAGCTCTAAGTCATTGGAAGACATCCTGCGGATTTATGGCTCAAACATTAAAGCAGTTGTTCAGAACATACAGATAAATATAGGCCTAAAATTACAAGTTGTGGCAAGAGCTATGAGGGAGAGAGGCAGCATTTTTCCAGATAGCACTTGAACATGTGTACGAATCACTTGGGGAGTTGTTAAAATGAAAATTCTGATTCAGCCGGTGTGGGTGGAGCCTGAGAGTCTATTTCTGATAAGCTCCCAAGTGACAGCAGAGCTCCTGGCCCACAGAACACAATTTGAGTAGCAAGGTTGTAAGAAATACTATTTGAGAAGAGATCTAATTTACATGGGGAGTCTGGGTTGGTGAGGTGGGGGTGTGGTCATTTGAAGGCTTTCTGGTTTTCTAGCTTCAGACAGAGGATGTCAAAAACAAAGCATCATAGTACAGGGAAGAATCCTGTTGCTTAAACCTTAGCCCAGGACCCATGGCATCCAAGAGAGAAGTGTGGCTATTGCTGCCCTGAAGAGCTTCTGGCACGAGAAGAGGTCTCCATAGCATTCCTTAGCTACCCCCACTAGACAGGATCAAAGGATCAGGGCCAGAGGGGAGCCACGGCATCCTTTAGTCCATCAAGCCAATTTTCACAGACAAGGAGACTGAGATACTCATGAATTGGTGGCAGATCCTAGAATGAAATTCTCCAGTGCTCTTTCTATTCCCCAAGAGAGATGCTGTCAAGGACAGACCAACTCATTCTCCTCCCCCGCAGCCCCATGCACCCTACTGTTGGCAGTCTTTGCATTTGGAGGTGGAGAAGTAGGGTTTAAAGAGATGACAAATTAAATCTTGTTGAGGACCCTCTATGCCCTTGACACTATGCTGAGTGCTGTCCATTTATCTACTCCTCTTTAGTAAGGTACCTCCCAGTCTAAGAATTCTTTCCCAAACCTAGCTTGGGGATCTGGGTCTTGGCTGGAGAAATGTGAACTACCATGCTTAGCAACTTGGCTTTGAGATAAATAGTAAACGGGCTAGACACAGACAGAAGCAAATGGGCCCTCCCAGGTTTTCATTCTCAGCTTCACTGAGTAGCTCCCTCATAGCTCAGTTGGTAAAGAATCTGCCTGCAACGCAGGAGACCCTGGTTCCATTCTTGGGTTGGGAAGATCTGCTGGAGAAGGGACAGGCTACCCACTCCAGTATTCTTGGGCTTCCTTTGTGGTTCAGCTGGTAAAGAATCCTCCTGCAATGTGGGAGACCTGGGTTTGATCCCTGGGTTGGAAAGATTCCCTGGAGAAGGGAAAGGCTACCCACTCCAGTATTCTTGGGCTTCCTTTGTGGTTCAGCTGGTAAAGAATCCTCCTGCAAATGTGGGAGACCTGGGTTTGATCCCGGGGTTGGGAAGATTCCCTGGAGAAGGGAAAGGCTACCCACTCCAGTGTTCTGGCCTGGAGAATTCCATGGACTATACAGTCCATGGGGTCCCAGAGTCAGCACAACTAAGCTACTTTCACTTTCACTTGAGTAGCTCAGGAAACTTGGTTGCCATGGATACCAACCAGCTACACTTCCTTAAGTATGCTTCTCTCTCTGTCTCTTTTTTTCACTCTGAGTATCTCATGGGTATCCTCAAAAATGTTTCTGTGTATGGAGGGAGGAACCCTCCCTACATTTAACCTTTTTGTTGCCGGGTGAAATGAGCTGTTACAGTCATCTTCTCTGCCTAGGACTCTTTGTTTTCCCATTTCCTTTAATCACTGTGATTGCAAGGCTAATAATCCCTCCCTCCGCTGGATTACTGACATAAGATGATATACATAAAGTTATGGACATTGTAAGATATCATGCATTAAGTGTTAGAAAGTGGTTGGAAATGGTGGCTATTTTGGTTACCCTCTTAATCCTAGTGAAGTGTGTAATTTTTCTCAATACCTTGAAAGGTTTATTTCTTTTCACAGAGCAATCCTGTGCAGGGAAGTCAGCTCCTAAATCTACTTTGACAAAAGATGCCCTCTCTTATTGAAAATGGCCAAAGACAACCGATGTTTGGACTATGCCAGGTGGCCTCACATCTTGTAAAGTGAGCCATGGAGACTTTTACCAGGAAAGCCTCTCTTATTTTTGAATGTGATTAAGCACTTAATGAGGTTACTTCAGAGGGGTCGACAGAAGATGAGACGGTTGGGTGGTATCACTGACTCAATGGATATGAGTTTGAGCAAGCTCCGGGAGTTGATGATGGACAGGGAAGCCTGGCGTGCTGCAGTCCATGGGGTTGCAAAGAGTCAGACAAGACTGAGCAACTGAACTGACTGACTGAGGGTACTGAATCATCAGGGGCTAAATGCTTTACATGCATTATTTTATCTTTACCCCAAGAATTAGTGATTGACTGAGACTCAGAGAAATAGCTTAGTGACTATAGAAGGTCCCTTAGATGGTGAATAGGAGGGAAAGGATTCAAACTGGGGCATACTGACTTCAAAGGCAATGCTCTTCAATCCCAAGCCATGTCACCCCTCTAGGGTAGGGCAGGATGCAGCTGGGGCAGGAAATTCTCCTGAGACTCCATGAGAAAGTGGATTGAGGTCCTAGAAAATTTTCCTCGGTAGCCTTGGTTTTGCTAATGTTAGTGAAAGTGGTCATTGAAATACAGGGGCTTAAAGCAGTGCTTCTCTCCCTAGGGGTCTTGTTAAAATGCTAATTATGATTCTGTAGGTTTTACGTTTCTAATGAAATGACGAAATCATATTCCAGATGATGCCAATGCTTTGGGACCAGGGACCACACTTTGAATAACAAGGGCTTAAAGACAAGTGAACTCTGGGAGTTGGTGATGGACAGGGAGGCCTGGCGTGCTGCAGTTCATGGGGTTGCAAAGAGTTGAACACGACTGAGTGACTGAACCGAACTGAACTGAACTGAAAGACATTACTGAACAGACAGTCAGAACACTGAGGTCTCCCTGCCCACAGGAATGGGAGAAATGGCTATTGGAGGCTGACTGTGGAGCTGAGCTTATGGATGAGTTCGGAAAACCTTCCTAGTCTGTTGATGGGGTGGCTTCCTGTCATCTTCCATCTGTGCTTCTTGCCACCTGGGTCTAAGTCCTGCCACTTCCTGATGCAGCCTGGAGTGATCTCTGTTCTGCACCTCGCCTTACTCTGGCCCCACCTAGAATGCCTGGCACCATCTCCTCTTGCTCCCATCCTTTCAATGGAGAGCTCTTCTCCACTGATGCATGCCAGCTAGCAAATACAGAAGAAGTGAAAGAATCACTGGGTCAGGAATATCCCCTGGAGAAGGAAATGGCAGCCCACTCCAGTACTCTTGCCTAGAAAATCCCATGGATGGAGGAGCCTGGTAGGCTACAGTCCATGGGGTTGCAAAAAGTCAGACACGACTGAGTGACTTCACTTTCACTTTCACTATGAAGACAGATAGTGATCATGCCTTGAATCAACTGACTAAATGTTATTGCCAATAATGGAGCAACCTGACATATGCTTCTAGCCCTGCTGTGAAAAAGAAGGATATAATATTGCCTATGTCCTTTCCTTGCCCAAAATGTTTCGTCTGAATATTATTGTGAGTAGACACTGACAGTCCCAAAACGTGACAATAGAACTGTCCTGGATCCTTTGAAAAAGTCAGTGTCATGAAAAAACAACATAGAGCAGAGGAAATTGTTAGATCATTGCTTCTCAAACTTTAATGAGCATATAGATCACAAAAAAAAAAAAAAAAAAAGTGAAGTTGCTCAATCGTGTCTGACTCTTTGTGACCCCATGAACTGCAGCCTGCCCAGCTCCTCCATCCATGGGATTTTCCGGGCAAGAGTACTGGAGTGGGTTGCCATTTCCTTCTCCAATAACCTTATTACAATGCAGATTTTGATTCATTATGTCTAAGGTGGGGCCCGAGAGTCTGCATTTCTAATAAGCTCCCAGAGCCACCTTTTAAATAGTAACATTCCAAGTTAAAACAGATGAAACCAACTCTGTATGTGACCTGAGAGTAGATTCTGGATCGAGAAACAAAAGGCACAACAGCTATAGAAGACATTTTTGAGCAAGTGGAGGAAATTAAAATATGGACTATGTATTATTATAAACTGATGTTGCCAAGATAAAATTAACTTTCTTGGCCATGATAATGGCATGCAGTAAGTAGGAGATGGGTGCTGAAATACATGTGGGTGAAAGGTCACTCTGACTAAACCTTACTTTCATATATATAGAAAGAAGCAGAAATATGGCAAGATATTAACACTTATTGAATTTAGGTGAAAGATTATATGGGTATTTACCATTCTATTTTTCAGTAGGTTTGGTTTAAATTTTTCAAAATAAAACTTCAGGAATCAGACACGATCCTTTTCATTCTTGGAGGAGGTTCAGCTTCCCTTCTAACCTCTTTTGCAAATGCCTTCCTCACCCCGAGCAACAACTGTCTTCCTCTCTTCTAGTCTATGGCACTGAGCGCAGCGCATGCGTGCCAAGTTACTTCAGTCACGTCTGACTCTTTGTGACCTTATGCACTGTAGCCCGCCAGGCTCCTCTGTCCCTGGGGATTCTCCAGGCAAAAATCCTGGAGTGGGATGCCATGCTTTCTTCAGGGGATCTTCCCACCCAGGGATCAAATCTGCATCTCTTGCATCTGCTGCATTGGCAGGTGGGTTCTTTACCGCTAGTGCCACCTGGGAAACCCACATTTAGTGCCATTCTGCCCCAAATTCAAGCACTTGAGGGTTTGGGCCTCACCTCTCCAACTTAGAGACTCCCAGAAACCAGGGCTCCCATCTTGTCCACTTGGGTTCTTCCCTTACAGCTTAGCCTAGGGCTTTCCCTGGAGAAGTTGCTCAGTGGACTTGTTTGGATAAATAATTGACTGTATTGGAAAAAGTAAGTTGGGTAGAGAGAAGTATCACAGGGCATTTCAGTTCACCCTATATTTTATCTGGAGTGAAAACAAACCTAAAACCTTACCACTATCACTGCCAATCATTGCCCCTAAATTCAACTCTTGGTGGGGAAATAGAGTGGTATTGTAAGGGTAAATTTTTGTTTTTAATAAAAGGAGTTTTCTTTGTTTATAAAGGGAAAGAAGGCAGTTGCTTCCTCTTCTTTCTAGAATACACGAGCCCTTCCTTACTCTAACATTGTGAAATGTAAATAGATGTCTCCATGGGCTAGACAAGACCAGGCTTCTGGTTTATAACAGAAACATTTCTTGAAGGCCTCCAAGCCATTTGAACTGTGAACACCTCTAGTGTCAACTTTATTGCTGTTGTTTAGTTGCTGAGTTCTGTCTAACTCTTTTATGACCCCATAGACTGTAGCTCACTAGGCTCCTCTGTCCACGGGATTTTGCAGGCAATAATACTGGAGTGGGTTGCCATTTTCTTCTCCAGGGGATTGTCCTGATCCAGGGATCAAACCCCCATCTCCCACTTGGCAGGTGGATTCTTTATTACTGAAACACGTGGGAAGCCTGTCTACCTTATAGCCATGTGCTCAGTGCTCCGTCGTGTCCGCCTCTTTGCAACCCCATGGATTGTAGCCCTCCAGGCTCCTCTGTTCACGAGATTTTCCAGACAAGAATACGGGAGTGGGTTGCCGTTTCCTTCTCTTCCTTCTTATAGCCTATATATGACCTATTTATAACCCTTTGTCTCTGGAGGAGATATGAGAATTTTTTTCTCTTTGCTTTGTTGTATAAGTTGTGTGACATTTCATTCTGACACAAACACATATACTCTGTTGTAATTACTTCATAAGAAATCAATTTTCTTTCTTTTCCATAAAGATGTGTCTCTTTGTTGGTAGGACTTCTACTTCTTCAAGAGTATTGAGTACAATTTCTTAAAAATACACATTGTATTCCCACCTCCAAGGATTTATCCCACAGATAGACTTGCAGATGTGCAGTGAGCAAAACTTCTAGAGAAAAACTTGTGTCCTTCACTAGACACGATGAAATATGAAGTACAATAAAATGCTATGTGACTCTTCAAAAGAATGAGATAGACTTCCATGTATTGACATGGAAGGATTTCCAAGATTAAGTCAATAAAGCAAGCTGCAAATTTATGGGTTTGCTATAATGACATGTGTGTACTATATATTTATAGAGTATAGATTTTTCGAAAGACATGAAAGAATCTGTCAATTGTCCTTATCTCAGGAAAGAGGGATTGGTGGTTGGGTGGAGAGGGTGTGAGAGATTTTTACTTTTTTCTTTGCCCTTGTTTACTATTTACTTTTCTTAAACCATGTGAATATAATATTTTAAATGAATATAATGGTTTAAAGGTAAGTAAAATACAGCCACTGCAGAGACTTAAGACATCAGTAGGCAATAAGTTCCATAAGTAACATGAAAACAGAGATATTTTTGGCTTTGATCAAGGTTCTATGTCCACTACTTAGAACATTACTGTCCTGCACACAGTAGATGCTCAATAAATCTTTAAGGTTGAAACCTAAGTTCTTTGCCTCTCCCAAGGAATTTGACTTTGGAGTTATTTGGTTTTCAAACCAAATCTCAAGGCGATCTTTGTTGAGTTTCCTTCATGTTCTACACTTTTCACTTTTCTCATTCTGATCCATTGGCCAGGAATTCTCTCTCCTCTGATCTCCGGAGACCTGTTTGAAATTGTGCACATTTCTCAAGCCAAACTGAAACTCCAATCTCCAGTGAAGTTTTTCTTAGATCTGCCTGGGAAAACATTTAATCTCCTTAACTGTGGTTTCCTGGTAGCCCTATGTGCCTACATTCCATCACTTATTATATATTATAAGTTAATTTTGGTTTACATTTTGTCTGTACATGTGTCTTTTTATTTAGAACTGTGACTTCTAGGGGCTTCCCAGGTGGCTGAGTGGTTAAGAACCACCTGTCAATGCAAGAGATTCAGGAGACCAAGGGTTCAGTCCCTGGGTCAGGGAAGATTCCCCTGAAGGGGGAAATGGCAACTCATTCCAGTATTCTTGCCTGGAACATTTTGTGGACAGAGGAGCCTGAAGGGCTACTGTCTACGGGGATGCAAAGAGTCAAACACGACTGAGCACACACACAGTAATGGTGGGGACTTCTTAGGCCAGTAGAACCAGCTCATGGTTCTCAGCCTTGCCCCCATCCACCCTCACAAGACTGCTGGGTGGCCATCAGTCCATTTCACTTTAATAACTGGGCTATGAGTTTAAGGTCCTTAGGTATCTCCCATTGACTCCTTTATCGGGGGTCCTGTTAAGAGTCAATTCATTTGTCTAAGTTGTACCTGTACTAAAGCCTCTTCCCGCAGGAACCTGATAACTCAAGTTCAAGGAGATAACTCTCTCTTCTTAGTTTTTCTGACAGTTAATATCTGAACTAATTATTGGAAATGATATGTATGAAACACTTAACTTGTATATCACAATACTTTTAAGCAAGTTACTGATATTTCTCAGGCTAAGAAATCATAGTACATCAAACCCTAGAGTCAGACTGTGAAGTGAATCTTTTCATCTCCCAGAGTGAGGGGAAGTCAAGGAACTGGACGCCAGGAAAGGCGCACTCCCAAGAGAAGGGGAGGAAGGGAGATTTTTAGTGCTGCTGTGGCTGTCTGTCCTCAAAGGCAACAGTGGCCTCATTAAACAGCCAAGCAGTCTTGACTCCCACTTTCTCAGGACAACTTAGGTCAAGCCCTGTCCCCTTTCTGTTCCTCGTTTTCCACATTTACAAAAATGAGGCAGAAAGGTCCACTCCAGTTCCTTCATGGAAAGAATCAATTCAACCAAATGTGAGACTTGGATTAGGAGCATTCTGGAGCTCCTCCTCGCCTCCTATGTCATCACCACACCATGTACCACGACCATATCTTTCTCTCTCTCTTTCCCCCTCTTTCCTTCTTTCTTTCTCTCTCTCTCATATTAGTTCTAGCTACAATCTAACTGAAGACATTTTCGAAGGCCACTTTAATTTCCTTTCTTTGGCTCTTGCTGTAGAATGATACACCTCTGGTTTACTTCCAGATTAGAATTACAGAAGTTATAGGGTCTGTACAGAATAAAAAGGGTCCTAGAATATTCTCGAGTGTGTTATTCCCAGTAGGTGTAGATAAGCCCAATAAATGATGAGTTTCATAAACTTTACAGTCTAAGTCTCAAATGCTAGCAATTCTGTTATCTTTCACTTTTATGGAGGTATGAGTTTCAAAGCTTCATTTAAATGTCAGTTCTTGAGGACACTTGAGAAGCAGATAACCAAGCCTTTTAAAGCCTGGTTCTTTTCAGCAATCAATAAGGTAAAGAGCATTCAACCTAAGACAACTGAAGGAAACCAGAACAAATTCTGCAGGATTGCAATACTCTGAAAAATGAGAGCTTTGAAGGAATAAATAGAAATGTACGTACTTTGAAGGGGTAGTATTGGGGGTACAGTTCTTAAACTATCAAAATTACTTCATTAAAAAATTCATGAGCAATATATACTATTAGTACAGTATTTTCTCTAAAATACATCCTGGTGATTTGCTGTAAACACCAATTTCCTAAAATATGAATAAGTTTCCTCCTTCACCTCCTCTGTTTTCACAGTAATTCTTACCATTTACTTAAAAAAAAAAAAGGGTAAATTTCCTGAGACCGCTTAACTTCATAGTGTGTATTCATAATTGCTTATAGTTTTAGGGTTCTGAGCAGTCTCAGAGGGAACAGGTGTGAAAAACATTTCTACCTTCTGCTTCTATGTGCTATGTTTTTGTGACACACCAAGCTCTTCAAAGCAGTGGCTCAGGAGGAAGCTTTGAACTTGTCTTGTGAGCTTTAACACTGACATGCCCAAGCTCTAAAGAGCCCTGGTCTTCTCTCTGGCCTCCTTTCCTTGCTCCCTTTCCTTGTTTTGGCCTCTGGAACTTAACTCCTGGCTTTAAAAAAAAGTGCTTAGCATTGGCTGAGGCCTCTGAAATCTCAGGAACATCTGGACTGAGAATACAGAATCCTGGAATCTGGTCTGAAGTCATCAAAGACAAGACACTGGTTGTATAAATGTGTTATTAAGTCTCCTTGTCTCTTCCATCTTTAATAGAAGTCTTTAGATCAGCAACAGTTCTTATTTTTTCATTGCAGTATAAAGTGTTGCGTTCATTTCTGCTATACAACAGAGTGAATCAGCTATACGTGTATATATATCCCCTTCCTCTAGGGAAATTTCTCAAGGCTAATAGCTCCTCTCCCTTCTTTGGCTCAGGTGTATACAGAAAGTTTGGAGGTGATGGCTCAAGAAAATTTTCCCTCAGAAAGCCGAGTTATCTGAGAGGGCTGAGTTTCCCGTTTCTTTGCTCCCTCTCGCTGTTGATGTCGGTTCTCTGCTTCGTTCATCCCCAAGTCTCTGTGGAGAAAACGGAGCATGAATCCGAAAGGAAAGGCAAAGAAGTCCACTTACCGTCTTCTGAACTACCAACACCATGATGGTCGCCAGAGCGAAGACGAGACACAGCGCCAGCGAGGCCGTGGTGAGGCAGAGGCGCCCGCGGCCCGCGGGTGCCCAGGCGCTGGCGACGGAGCCTGCGGGCACAGGCATGGCTGCGTCCTGCGGCGGGCCCGGGCGGGTGAGTGCTCGCGGCGGCCCTGCGTCCATTCTTATATAGGCTTCCCCGCATCACACCTTATCTCTCCTCATCTGATTCGGTTCTGGGCCCATCTCTGTTCCAAGAAGGATTCTTCCCCTGCATCCTGGATCATGTGACTTGGAAAAAACCTTCACCGGCTGCCTCACGAAGAAACTCTTCTCTGGGGGCGTGAGGCGAAAGGCAGCGGGACGGGTGGGGGACAGGCTCATTTTTCATCGCCAGGGATCAGTTTGAGTGAAGAGAAACTGTAGCTACAGAGAAGGTGGCTGATGTCAGAGGGCGAGTAGGAAAATGACGGTTTCCCTACGCTGCTCTGTGTGTGTGTGTGTGTGTGTGCACGCGCGTACACACAAAGCAGCTGCTGTTTCAGTCAGACTCAGCCACAAAACGCCTTCCGGCTTGAGAAGCTGCACATTCTCCTCAGCGGGGCCTGTGGCTCAGAAGTCCTCATCAGAAAATAGCTCCTTGCTGGGCGTGGAGGGCATGGCAGCCCCTACTCCAGTATTCTTGCCTGGAGAATCCCGTGGACGGAGGAGCCGGCGGCCTAGCGTCCGCGGGGTCACGCAGAGTCAGACACGACTGAAGCGGCTTAGCACACACGGGGGAGGCTGGATCCCCTGGACTGTGGTACAGTGACTCAGAGGGGTTGATGATATTGGCTCCTCTTAAGAGCTGGAAATGCTACCAGATCTCTGGCAAGGAAGAGCCCACAAACGTGGAAGTTTCTCCCCAGGGAGATAAGCTTAATGGCAGGATGAAATTGGGGGACAGGTTCAGTCGGGGAGCAGCAAACTGGCAGCACCGATCTTGTGAACAAAAACATCCTCCAGAGTATATAGGGATCTGTTAAGTTTGCATATAAAGTTGGGCCTGCCGTGGAACTCAGAAAAAGGGGAAGCAGTTGGCAGCCAGGGTGGGGGGCAGGGAAGCAGCATGGTGAAGACTGTAGGGGGTGTGTGTCCTGGGTGATGTGTGCATGTGGGTGGTGGGTGGGTGGTATGTGTGTGCTGTGCATGCACGGTGTATCTGCATGCTGTGTGGCACGAGCTGTATATTGTATGTGCTGTGTGTGTGCGTGTGCATGTAACTACTACAGTCGAGCCTCTTCTGTCTCAGATGGACACAGTGCCTCACCTCATCCTCACCTCTGGCCTCTGAGGCAGCTAAGATTTTATTTTTTTACAGATATGGGAAAATTGAGAATCAGAGAGGATAGACACTGTCTCAATCAAAGTTGCAAATGTTGATCAATGGAATCACTTGGGTAAATAGTTAAACCCTGCTGGCCCCGGAATCCCTGCGACTGTCATTGTACATGAAGGCTGAAAACCTGAGGTCCTCTCGCAGCCTTCCTCCCTTCCCTTATGGTCTCGAGTCCTGGTACAAACCCTTATGCCACTCTCTTTTTTCCCTGTCTGCACTGATAGCCAGCATACTATCATGAGAGTGTGATATAAGAGTACTTCTTGAATGGGAATAGACTTGGCAGAGGGTATTGGACTATTCTGGTTAAATGTTCCAAATAATCTGGAATTTAGACAGAATAGATAGATTCTCAGAGCAGGCAGAGCCGGCCACATCTGTGGCTACTAATCATCTCCATTTCAAAGACCATTTAAAAGCCAATCACTGCATAACCGGTGCCTCCGGATGTAGGTCTTTGAAAAGTTCATTTGGAAGTACCCAGTCTTTGCAGCACCTCTCCCCTTTCTGCACGCTTTTCAGCTGCTGGGTATCTGCGAGCCCACAGAAATCCCAGAGCCCCCCAAGGAACTGTTCTATGTCCAGAGCCAAGCTTGGATTACTGCGACTTTGGCCTTTGCAGAGACCCCACTACTGAGCATCACCTGACTTGGGTCACTCTTAAGAACTGGATATTCCTTCCTAGTGAATCCATAAAATCATAGGGATCCTGGAGGTGGAAGAGCCAAAAAGAGGTAAATTCATGGGGGTGGGGGACTATGTAGAGTGGTATAAAATGTACCATCAGTTCAGGTCAGTCGCTCAGTTGTGTCCAACTCTTTGTGACCCATGGACTGCAGCATGCTAGGCTTCCCTATCCATCACCAACTCTTGGAGCTTATTCAAACTTATGTCCATCGAGTCGGTGATGCCATCCAACCACTTCATCTTCTGTCATCCCCCTTTCCTCCTGCCTTCAAGTGTACCATAGACAAGGAAGATGAGGTCCCCTTGATCCCAAGTGGGACTTGGTTTGGGAAGAAGCAGGTGCACACATCCATTGGATCTGTCACTGAGGTGGGAATAAAGCAAGCCGGTGTCTTCGGGGGTACGCACCTGGCTGATTCAGGGAGAAGACTGTGTCCTGTGGTGGGCCCGGGGCAGTGAGTGGGAAGCAGAGGGCTCTGTCGTCCGCCCAGAGCCGCTGAGAACCGGCTGCTCCTCGGCCTTTCTCTGCAGTCTCTTTGATGAAAGTGGAAAACTTCTGATTGTTGAATGGAAGCTGTGGGTGTTGAAAAATAAAAAGACTTTGCTTGAAGTGCAGGTCTTCCTGAAGGCCATGCGGGGCTCAGAAGGGCAGTGGAAAAAAATGTTTGTCTTACAGTCACACGTTTTGCATACAGTATAATGTCCCGGGAGGGAAGGCTGACAAGGGGAAAAAAAAATCTTTGTTTTTATTCAAAGATTTTTATTTTGTTTTTATTCAAAACCTTCTGAGCAGTTGAGATTTTCACATCAGTTCGGTTCCCTGTCAGACTGTGGACCCAATTTCGCTCCTCTCCGTATGGCACTCTACTGTTGAACCACCCGTGGTTCCCTGTTTCTCAGCCCCGTTGGTCTAAGCTCTCCTGTGCTGTCAAGCTGTGCCTGAAGCTAGCCCGGCCCACCTGGTGGTCCCATCTCTTGGGCTAAGTGGCTTTTTTCTCCTCTCTATTCAGCCACTCAGTGCACAAATGGAAAGATTTTTACAGAGCTTCTTGTTGAGTGATTTTCAAATCCTTTCTAGAAGCACCAGCTGTACAGTGAGTGTAAAAAGTCATGAAAATGGAGTTCTCCGGCTAGAGCAGAGTCAGGAGAAGAAGGGCTGATTGCAGACTGCTCATTCATCATTTAATAGCCAGCGGTCTCTCCAAGGTGGAACAACATTGGGAAACTTGTGATTTAGCTCAAAACCCTCAATCCTCAAACCAGGGAACTGAGCTAAAGGAATGGAAGTGACCGAGATGGAGTAGGGTGGAGGAGTTTCCCTGGGGAGGGGTAGACAACTTAGAAGTCTCTGTGCTCGGTCTCATCCACTTCCTTCTGATGTTCCAGGCACACTCAGGCTTCTCGTCACGTTCTTCTCGGCCGTTCCACAGCTTCATATGCTTCCTGTCCCTGGAGGCCCCTGCCAGCCTGGCTCCATCCTCTGGGAAAGCCTATCCAGACCCCTCAGGTCCAGCATCCTCACTCCTGAGCCCACTGTCTTCATGCCACGTGACACTGCATCTCATTATCTGCTTGTCTTGACATCTGTCAAGTGTGTGAACATGTGTGAATTTTGCCTCCCCCGTAAGACTGAGAGTTCCTGGGGGCAGTCGGCACCTTTCTAGGCTTCTGAGTCCTCAAATCCCACCCTGTATTACTTGATGCAAGGGCTACCTATGGTCAATCTGCACTCAGTGATTGAGTTGATTTTATGTTTATAGAAAGAGAACGTTCTAGAAGTTTGGCTTATGCAAAAGAACTGTGTGATGGCATAGGTGTCCCTGACTTTTCAGTGGTCCCGCCTTTCCCTGTCCTGCTCCAGATGGCTCACCCATTGGCTTTACGTTCCACCACAGCTGCATGAAAGTCACCACTAGCCTCCTTTCAGCCTGTAGCTGCTGAGGAGTGGCTGCAGCACCTGAGACTCAGTGAGCAAACAGACCTAATCTCTCATCCCTTCAAGAAGGAATCCCATTTAAAAACACAAATAGGAGCCAGCTGTAGGATCCCCCTACGCTTCATTGTTTCTCCATGAGAGAGACTGAGATTGCTATCATGTAGACACCTAGTTGTTCCCAAAGCGTGGTCCCTGAACCAGTAATAGCATAACTTAGTGGCTGGCACTGCAAATTTTGGGGCTCCACTCTACACCTATTGAGTTAGAAACTCAGGCTGGAGTATGGTAATCTGTGTTTTAACAAGCACCCAAGGGAATTCTGACTTCTGAAACCATTTGGAAATCACTGGTTTAGGGAAATAACTTCTCCAGCTTCTAGAAAGAACCTAGAAGGGATCATCTTGTCCAGATTCTGGCCTTTAGGCAGGTGAAACCCTGCCCCTATTTTGTAGATGAGAAAACTGAAGCTCATAAAGAGAAGAGTGTTGCCATGAAGACTCATTTTTAAAATCCCTTGACTGAACCCTCCTTCTAACCTCAAATATGGCTATATGCTGCAGAAATACTATTGCTTATGCAGATAGAGATATATTTGTAGTACTTATCTAAACTTCTCTTGTGATGATCACTGTATGTAGTAGCAACAAATCTTAAAAAAAAGAAAAACTCAAAACTCCTGGTGTAAAAATACCCCAGGGTATTTTAAAGCAATAAAACTGGCAGTGAAACTACCCACTGAGGAGAGTGAGTCCTGTCCTGTTAACTGGAGTGGCCTTTATCTTGCTGAAGGGAACTAACTTGAATACATCAGACACTGGTGTTGGCCAGAGTGATTGTTCCCTAAGAGGATCCAGTGATGACACATATAGTCAGGGCAGGTTTAGGGCAGGGTCAGCAAACTGTGGTCACTCCAGTTTCAACCCACTACCTATTTTAACAAATGCAGTTTTATTAAAACAGTCGTGCATGTTTGTTTATGCACCATCTGCAGCTCTGTTTGCATTGTAATGGCAGAATTAAATAGCTGTAACAGAGATCTCAGGGCCCATAAAGTCTAAATTATTGCTATCTAGCGCTTCACTGGAAAAGTTTAGTGATCCCTGGTTTAGTGTATTAAGCTCAGGGCAGAATAACCAAAGAAAGGATCTGGAGAAAGGAATAGAAATGTGTTTCCCAAGACTCCTCTATAACATCTTCACTTATGTTTACATTATTAAGTCATGCTTGCATAAGAACTGAGAGTGAGGTGTGGCAGAAAACATCTAGGAAATACATAGATAGATATACTTTCAGTATTGGATATATCCACATGTGTGTGTTTATACACACTAGATAATATACATGTATACAAGAATATACACATGTTACTTCTGCCTACTTTTAAAAGGGTTTGAGACAACTTGAAATAAATGCACAAATATGTAAGAACTGAAGCCATTACAACAAGGCACAGTAGGAGCCAAGATATGAAGGTAGAGTGTAAAGTGAATGGATTAAGGAATCCTGGCTGATGACATTGTCATTGAGCACAACACACATACACCTGAGCTTCGTGGTAACCAGGGCAAAGAAGAAAGAAAGCATACTGGGTTGCAGAACTCTTTGATTGTGAAAAGCAGATGAGTTCAAACGGAGACGTGGACCCTTTGCTGCTTGTATAGGTGCTTTGAAATACACACTCTCTGACTTAGGATAATTCAACTGACAATTTTTTGACTTGATGATGGTGTGAAAGTGATATGAATTTAGTAGAAACCTCCCTTTGAGTTTTGGATTTTGATCTTTTCTCGGGCTAGAAACACAGATATGATATTTTGTCCTGATGCTGGGCAGTGGTGGCGGCAGCTCCCAGTCGGCTACAAGATCACCAGGGGAAACGACAATTCTGTTCTGTACTTTCAGGGTAGTTTTCAATAAATTACACTTATAAAATAGGCTCTGTGTCAGGTGATTTTGTCCAACTGTAGGCTAATGTAAGAGTTTGAGCACATTTAAGGTAGGCTTGTCTAAGCTATGATTCTTGGCAGGTTAGGTATATTAAATATATTTTCAATTTTCAAGTTATAAAAATTACTTCCAATTTATGATGGGTTTATCAGAGCATAATTCTACTCTAGTTCAGCAAATGATTGTAACCTACAAATTGAAAGTATGACGTGGCAATGACTTAGGATAAAAGCCATTTTAACAAGTTGAAAATACTGAAATATTTAAAAAGACATGTTGTTTTATGATTTTTAGTGACACAGAACTAATTTTAGATGAATACTAGGGAAGCAAGAGATTCAAGGGAAAAGAGAAAGAGAAGTAAATGGCAACCCACTTCAGTATTCTTGCCTAGAGAATTCTCTGGACAGAGGAGCCTTGCTGGCTACAGTCCATGGGGTTGCAAACAATCGGACACAACTGAGCGGCTAACACTTTCACTTTTACTTTCCTAACCTCTAGGGTCTTCCAGTAGAGCTGAAGGACTAGAAAGCTCTGTAATTTACATGGTGCTTAAGGACTCAGCTATGGGCTGATGTGCTGCAGTCCAAGGGGTTGAAAAGAGTCAGATGGGACTGGGCAACTGAACAACAACAATAAGGACTCAGTTGTCATTCAAAGAAGGGAGGTGGGTCTGTACTTTTTGCAAAGCTGAGGAAAGGTCTTTCCATATCAATAAAAAAGACATGAGAAGATAAAGAACGATGTGGAACACATCATCCGTCGGTGTATGCTGCCCTGAGGAAGCTTATAATCGGGTGAGGTGGCAATTCAATAAGTGATTAAAATATAACACAGCTGATGTTAATAGCATGATTCAGGGCGTTACACATGCACAGTGGGAATACTCCAACTCACCTGCCCACCTCTAGGGGACTTCCTTGGGGTGACCTCTTTGATGTCTACATTAGTTTAATGAGTAAAAATCCACCCAGACTCTACTAGGTTGTCTTATTGCCTTTCTTTTCCAGTTTAAAATCTTTTCGCATCCCTCCTGGCCTGTGGAACCCTGGTTGTGTTTCCTTGCAAGGCTCCCCTGGCCTTTCCCTAAGTTTCATTTTCAACCTCTGATCCCACATAAACCTTCCCACCACTCCAGGTGCAGTTTATGCTGATCCCCTGACCTGCTAATCTCTCCCCTGAATCCATTTCTCTGCAGGCAGCATCCTCACTTCAACATCAAATTCGCTGTCTTATATCTCTTGCTCCAATTCAACAGGTTTTTTTTTTAAGTTGCTGTTCAAATGTTATCTCTTCTCTGAGCTTCCACTCCTAACTTCTAGTAAGAAATATTAATATATCCCTCTTTTCTCTGTAGGACTTCATAGCATACTTAGATCTCCAAGCAATAATGATGAGAGTAATAATTATTTTATGATTACAACCACTATTTACACTTAATGAGTTCATATTGTATTCCCACACATTACATTGATAATGTCATATATTAGTTTTTACAACTATCCCATAAATACTGCTATTCCCATTTGGCAGATAAGGAAACTTCGACTTGGAGCTGGCATTCTGACACAGGCCTGCCTGATGGCAGAGCAAGTTGCTGTAAGCACTGTGTGATTATATTGCCTGTACTCTAGGAAGCTAAGCTTCCCTGATGGCTCAGAGGCTTCCCTGATGGCTCAGCGGGTAAATAATCTGCCTGCAGTGCCGGAGACACAGGGAGATGCGAGTTCGATCCCTGGGTCGGGGAAGATCCCTGGAGGAGGAAATGGCAACCAGCTCCAGTATTCTTGCCTGAAAAATTCCGTGGACATAGTAGACTGGCAGGCTACGGTACAAAACAGTCACAAAGAGCTGGACGTGACTGAGTATCTGAGCATTCTAGGTAGCTACCGAGGGGCTTCATTCCCCCAGATGGACTGTAATCATCTTGAGAACACAGTGTGTCCCTGTAGGAAATGATTTACACGTGTCCGCAACTAGCAGGCACCCAATAAATGCTTAATCTATAATCTACCTACCAAACCCATTTAAAATACATAATATTGGTGAAAAACACCATTTAAAAGGTTTTTCGTAAATGAGTTCTAAACATGAGCCTGTCCCAGAGAAGAGATCCCAGGCCTGGTCCCCTCCCCAGTTCTTGTTGCCTTCCGTCTTCCAAATTCCTGTCTCTCTCCCTACCCCAGTCCTTGCTTCTAAGCATATGTGTCTCGAAATGGAAGCAGAGAGAAACTCTGACATAGAGATGTCAAAGGACATTAGGGTGTTCTTGGAATGTACTTGGTGGATGAAGAATCAGATGAACAGATGTTCTTGGGAGGAAAGGAGAAAGAGAAAGTGTGGAGAGGGAGCAGCAGAAGTCTGGAAACTTTTCAGAAGGTCAGGATCTGTTCTTTTGAAGAGAAGAATGCCTTGTTTCTGAGATATTCAAACTTTTTTCATGTAAAGTCCAGCCCCTATTCTCTGATTGTGTTAGATTTTCGGACTTCACTGAGGTGGAGATTGACACTGAAAGATGTCCCAAAGTGTTGTTTCCTGATGTTAACAAAACCAGGAAATGACCTTTTCTTTTCTCTTTAAAGTGAGCTAACTTTTTTTTTTTCAGTTTCTACGAAATCTGCAGCTCAATTGGTCTTTGTTTTGAAGTAAAAATCGATTTATCCCTGGAATAAACAATTCAAATTAAATAGGCGCTTTAACTGGTGCAGTGCTGCATACTTTTAGTTGTAAAGGGCCACGCAAAGGAGAAAAGATGTGGACCACAGCAGAATGCACCAATCCATTTTTGTGGCTGTTATTTTTACTAGAAAGAAGAGCAAAGAAGTCCCAACCTAATCTAACTTCTTAACACCAAGTTTTCAGTTGTGCAGAGAAAGAGGGTATTGGCAGATGAAAAATGCCAAAATGTGAGTGCTTGCACAGAGCATAATCCAGGAAGTGGGGCGATAAGGGTGTGAAAAATAGAAAAGTGGGTAGTGGAGCACTCTCCGGGAAAGAAATTGACAGTGAAGCTACAGAGGAGCACAGATGTTTGGAAAGGGCTCAGAGAAGTGTCCTGAAAACACAGGCCCGACTTCAAATCCCTTCCCCTTCCTTCTACTCAAAGATGAACATCTGTTGAGCACTTGCAGTAAGATGCTTGTGATTTTTGAGAGGGAGCCTACTTGGTCAGCCCAAGTCTCAGCTGTTTTTGTTGGTAACGTGACAGCAATCATTGTCACTTTTAGGGTAGTTAAAAGATAGATCTTGTGTTTAAAAACACCTTAGAACACCTCCTGCTACACAGCAGGGACTTGGTTTACATTTGTTGGAAAGATCTGAACTTTTCTTCTGTTGACTTGAAGTGTTAGATGCTGATTTAGTGAAATACACCCCTGGGTGCATATTCAGGCAACAGAACTCTTCCTCCATCGTCCCCTGTCCATCACCAAAGATGTCTATTCTCTTTCCTTTCTTCCTCTTTCTCGCCTCCCAAACTCTTTCCCTTTCTTTCTCATCTGTCCTTGTGCCCTTCTTGGTTTAACTTCCCAGCTGCAATTTAGCCAAGCATATTTATCTCTCTTATTTTCATGTCGCATGTCTTATTGTTGGTCCCTAATTGTTTATAATGAATATGTATTGCTTTTTGTAAAGAAGATACTGGAAACAACCTATAATCCACATCCATAGGGAGATCACTAGCAGTACTTGGGATTGTATTAAATATATATTATACTGTTGTTTGCTTTTTAAATGTGTGTAGTTTCCCATAGGTCATAGGAAATATGTTATTTTCTTGTCTGAATATCATACTATCTTTCACTACCTCTTTCCAGGGAATGTGGAATATATAAAAATAAAATTAAGTTTCTCCCTCTGAAACCAGCCTACAAGGTGGTTAGCATCTGCTATGTGCCCTTTCCTTCCTGACTTGTAAAGCTGCTTTCTGGGATATCCCATTCTGTCCTTCGCTTCAAGAAATGTAGGCAGTAACTGACAAATAGCTGGACAAGCTGAAAATCTTCTATAGGAACTGAGAAAGCACAGTGCATCAGTATAACGGGGCTTCCCAGGTGGCACTAGTGGTAAAGAATCTGCCTGCCAATGCAGGAGACATAAGGGACTCTGGTTCAATCCCTGGGACAGAAAAATCCCTTGGAGGAGGGCATGGCAACCTACTCCAGTATTCTTGCCTGGAGAATTCCATGGACAAAGGAGCCTGGCAAGCTACAGACCATAGGGTCACAAAGAATCAGACATGACTAAAGTGACTTAGCACACACACACACACACAGGTACAAGGGACTCATCTGCCAGTTTGGCAAAACTTTAGAAGATGCCCTACCCTTAAAGGACTGATACCCAGGTATGGCTTGGCACGGTGTACTTAATGGTAAGCTCCTCCCATGAGGTCCTGCTTTTGATTTCCCTGTGAATGCCCGTTGGAGCATCCAGACTGAGCAAAATCAGCCCAGCTCTCCTGGATTTTCATGGGACCAAAGAGACCTGTACCCCAGAGGCCATATGGCTTTGCCTTTCTTTCCTCTTTTTTCTTCTTTGAAGTGATGGAACTTGATAACCATTTTTGGGGGTAGAAAATAAAGCTCCAAATTGGATACATTTAAAACACTGCGGAAGCTGTTGTCCCTGTTGCATTGGGCAAAGAGTTACTTGATCAATTAGGTTAAAATTAAAGGACCTCATCGTTCTTACAGGGTTATCTGGAAAGCATCATAATGTTGTGATTAAAGAATTACAAATAAAAAGGGGAAACAACAAGGGAAAAATATGCACGGATATTGATTTGATCTGGGAATGTATAGGAGCGTCTTAGGAGCGGCAGCAATTGGTTATGACCGTGCTTCGTGACCACTGGTTCTAGTCTTGGGCTCATCTGTACTACTGCTTCTCAGACTTTAATTATGCATAGGAATTGCTGGAAGATTTTGTTAAAATGCTGATTCTAATTCAGGAGATCTGGACTGGGGCTGACTCTTAACGAGTTCTGGGTAATGTTGATGCTATCTCTCCAAAGGCCATGCTTTGAATAGCAAGGATAAATAACCGGATCTACACAACCACAGAGACATGCCTCACCTAGAGTATAGCAGAGGAAATATAGCAGGCTGAGAGGCGGCACCAAGTGTGTCTCTTCACTAAGTCTTCATGGCAGCTCTCCAGCATCACCAGTGTTGGCCCCGTAATGACTGCACAGTTGGGTATAGGGGCCACTCTGGTTTAAAAGCCCAAAGCTCCACCGGAACCAGTGTCTATACGCACAGCTTCCATGTCCCACATGGTGAGAAGCCTGAATCTATGGCTTTCCACCCAGTATTCATAGTTCGTTCACAGTTGCCCAGTCTAGAGGCAGTTTATCATTTAGAGATCATTTTTTCCCAATCACAGTGTCATTCCACCTTCATCGGGGAATAGTGCTTTGAAGTTAATGTGTAGTCACTTTCCTGTGGAGAAAACAAAGGCAGTTTGTTAAACGTTTGCTAATGCTCCCCAAATTGTTTTTGTTTCTGAAGATCATCATGAAGTCTATGACAGTCTGTTGCCCTTACAGAGAGAGTGGAGCCATGTGGCTAGTTTGAAGCGATGAAGTATGATGAGGCGGTACGAGTTGGCATATTTCTCTGAGCTCCTTCTTAGCTACTGGGCTGGGGACAGAGGATCCAGCAAAGGACCCCAGGGAAGATGCTGGGGGTGGGGTGGAGATGGTGGCGTCTCAAGGTGAAAAGAGAATAAAAGTTTGAACAGAGAGATGTCTGGTAAGTGTTGCTTTATATTGTGTGAGATATAACCAGCTTACCCTGCAATGTATTGTTTAAACCAGGAAGCCTAAGAGGAAAAGGGGTTCTTCTAATATTAATTTCACTGAAATACCCTGGGACAATAGGTCTAAAGGAGCACTGTCCTAGCTAAACCCCAATACATATGGTCTCTCTAGATATAATCCATTTTGTGATCAGCCAACAGATTTGTCAATAGAGCAGTATGGTTAAGCATTGCTTTTGGAGCTGTTTGCACGTGTGGGAGAGAGGAATTTAATGAAATGCTGAGTTCAGCTTCCAGGTAATATGCAAAGTCAAGGACCATCCATGGTAATCTGTTCATGTTTGAGAAAATGCAGAGCTAAACAGGTGAATTTCCCATGTCATCTCATAAGCTCAGGGTGGAGTTGGGCCTTAAACTCTTGTTGCCTTCATTTCTTTTCCTATTGTTCTACTCTGCCTCTCTGTATTAGCAGGATACTACTAGGATATGCAGCAGGAACTTAATAAAATCAAAATTTCTCACTTATGTGAAGCCTTATGAGTGACAGACGGCCCTCATGGCCTCCAAGTGCTGGAAGACTGCACAGGGGGTATGGATGGGTCAGGCCAGGGAGTGGCTGATGCCACTGCTGCCTGCAATTCTGTTGGTCAGAACTCTGTCATAGGACCACAGTCTAAATACAGGGGAGGCTGAAAAATGTAGCCTTTCTGTGTGTACAGGAAGTAGAGTGGCGAACAAAAGCCTTTTCTCCACACTCTCTCTCAGAACTATGCTTTAACAGCTGGTGTTAGCAATTACACAGGAAACTATATAAATGAGACTGAAGGCCTCATGAGTATAGCACGATATCCCCCATTTCCACTCCTGCTCACCATAGAAGACTGTATTAGTCTGCTCCGGCTGCTAAAACAAAACACCACACACTACGAGGCTTAAACACCAGGCATCTATTTCTTACATCCCTGGAGACTGGGAAGTCCAAAATCAGGGTGCCACCAAGGTTGGGTCTGGTGAGAGCACCCTTCCTGTACTGCAGATGGCTGCTTTTTGCTGTGCCTCACACGGCAGAAAGAAAGAGAAAACCCTCTGTTCTCATTAAAAGATCACTAATCCCGTCATAAGTAACCTGCCCACATAATCTCACCTCAATCTAATTATCTCCAAAGTTTTCCATAGTATCACACTTAGGGTGAGGACTTCAACATATGAATTTTGGGAGGACATAAACATTCAGTCCAAGGCTTCCCAGGTGGCTCAGTGGTAAAGAATCCATCTGCCAATGCAGGAGACACAGGTTCAATCCCTAGTCCAGGAAGATCGCCTGGAGAAAGAAATGGCGATCCACTCCAGCATCACTGCCTGGGAAATCCCATGGACAGAGGAGCCTGGCAGGCCAAGGTTCATGAGGCAGCAAAAGAGCTGGACACAGATTTAATCACTAAACAGCAGCGCAGCAAATATCCAGCCCATAACAGGGACCTTCTGCCAAGACCCAGGACTCTACATGGTTGGAAATAGAGAGACTTGGGCTCTGGCCCACTTGTGACTCTGGGAACTGGGATCTCTGGTCATGTGGCTTCTCCACGCATCAACTTCCTCAAATACTTACTTTTAGAGCTCTTGAAATAATGAATGTAAAAAGTGTAAGGAAAGGAGTCGTGATTATTGTGCCCAAGAGGAGGCGAGGCTGTCTGTTTATCTTTTCCTTTAACATGTATTTTGACCACTAAGTGTGAAACAGTTTGCCTAGAAACTAGGAATACAATGGGGATTAACAGCAAATTCACCTGCTGCTCAAATCCTCACAGAATGTTTTTTGCCTGTTTAGAGCACGGGCATTGTTTTGTGATGACAGCTGGCCCTTGAGAAACTCAGCTTTGAACTGCATGCTCCACTTACATGCAGATTTTTTTAAATTTTATTTTTACTTTATTCTACGTTACAATACTGTAATGGTTTTGCCATACATTGACACGAATCAGCCACAGGTAGTGCTACATGGTTTCTGGCTTGTTGACTGTGAGGATGCAGAACAGCAGATATGGAGGAACTGGATTCTAGAGGGTGCACTACAAGCTGTACTCGGCTTTTCAACTGCACGTTGGATTGGCGCCTCTAACCCTCTGCATTGTTCAAGGGTTAATGATACTCAGATCCTATGGACTGTAGTTAGTGCAGTGAGAGAAAGTTACCCAGTTACATGAATGGGTGTGCTTGGGTCACTTGATCTTGTTTAGGGGACATAAAATCTTCCTGGAGCAAGTGATATATGATTAGAGATCTGAAGGATAATTTGGAAGTAATCATTAATGATGATGATAATACTTCTTGAACTTTTACTGTGTGTCAGGAGCTATTGTATGTGCCTTACATGTATGATATCAGATATCTTACTGCCTTGATTCTTCCTCCAAGTAATTTAGGATTCAGGTGCTAACTTTAGCCTGTTTTCTACAGACCAAGTTGGAGAAAAGAGGGGTGCATCTTCCAGTAAAAGGGGCCCTGAACACAAGAGTCTTGTGGTTGCATAGAATAGGCACATGAGTCATTTGAGGAGCTGAGAGAAAGATGAAGTGTTTGGAATCATATTGTGTAAAATGTTATCAGGAAAAAGACCTCTCCTCTTCTCATCAAAGTGTGAATGTGTTAGGGGATAGGAGAGAGAAGCAAATGTGAACATTTGTGTTTTGGTATCAGATTCAACTATCAATAAGATACACTTACCAGGTGATATGTAGAACTCCATTTAAAAGTTTTGTCTGTGTTCTTCAGAATGGGATTGCAAGAGCTCAGAGAAACTGAGGCTTTTGGAAGATGCAGAAAACCCTTAGGCCAGGAAGAAGGAATTTAGAGTTTGCTACCACTTACCTTCTTTTGAAGCTATTAAGCTGGATATGGGAGCTACTGAGTTTTATCGAGAAGAAAGGGTTGCAGGGAGGAATTCTTCCACTTGACCTTATTTCAATCTGCAATGTGGATTGGGGGTGATAACAATTTTGAATAATACAGCGATAGCTTATCTAGTCTGGCTCAGCTTGTTTTCACAGCAAGTTAATAGGAAGGACATTTTTTCTTCTCTTCTTAGAAAATGATCAGCTCTTTTTGAAGTTAGAGTGATTTTTCTATGCTAGGCAGCATTTTGTTTTCATCGAATTGACTTTGATGTGAAATTTCCTGGCATTTCTTAATTCTGTAAAGAAGGTTTCTCCCTTTGAAATTGAAATGTGTACGTGCGTAATTATATGTGCTACTGTGTCTCTGGCTGATGAACGCATTCACACATTCACTAGCAAGTATTTATTCAGTATCTCCTATATGTTAGATTCTGAGAGTGCTGCAGTGGGCACATGGGATTTCCGTGGCCATGGACTTTACCATCTGAAAGTGCTTATAGACATTCAGCAAAAAGATATGAAAGTGAAAATTGTACCAAACACTAAAAAGGAAAAGAATGTATTTCTATGAGGCAGAATAAAATAGGAGGGTCTACCTGAGAATGGATGGCATGCTGGTTAGTTTCTGCTCATCTCTACCATCTTTTTTCCCACCTTCTTCATCCTTCTGGGGAGGCTAGCCTTCAGGGACTGCCTTAAAAGGCTCCTTTGCTCCCAGTGGGAGACTGGCTATTTGGATGGTGGGAGAAGAATGAAACTGGGGTATTTACTTCCTTAGTTGCTTTCTCTACAGATCCCCCTGCTTAGTTGTGGCCCTCTGTAGAGGGCCACCAAAACTTTAAGGTAATCTTCTCTTACCTACTCTCTCCAGGTTCTGGTACATCCTCCCCTTCCTGTGTCAGGCCTGAGAGAGGTAATGTACCCCTCCTGCTGGTGTCCCTAAAGCCTGTCTAGACCTCTGGATTGTTGTTGTTCAGTCGCTCGGTTGTGTTTGGCTCTTTGCTACTCCATGGACTGCAGCATGCCAGGCTTCCTGTCCTTCACCTTCTCCCGGAGTTTGCTCAAACTCATGCCCATGGAGTCGGTGATGCCATCCTCTGTTGTCCCCTTCTCCTCCTGCCTTCAATCTTTCCCAGCATCAGGTCCTTTCCAATAAGTTGACTCTTCGCGTCAGGTAGCCAAAGTATTGGAGCTTCAGCTGCACCATCAGTCCTTCTAATGAATATTCAGGATTGATTTCCTTTAGGATTGACTGGTTTGATCTCCTTGCAATCCAAGGGACTCTGTATAGAGCCCCTCTATCACCATTTTAGCTGCCTTAACATGTGACACCTGCTTCCTGCCAGGGTCCAGACTGATAGGTATCCAAGAGGGTTTTTCTGAGGATGTGGCTTTTAAGTTGAAACCTGAAGTGCCAAAAATTATGGACTAGGAAATTAATGAGAGGAAGTGGGTTTTAGAAGAGGGAAGAGTGTGTGTGAAAGCCCTGAGGCCAGACAGAGTTTTATATGCTCAAGGGACTTATCAAGGAGAGACACACATGTATGGCAAAGGGAAGGTAGCACCAGATGAGGCTGGAGAAGTGAACAGGGACAATCACTCGTGGCTTTATAGCTGCTGTTAGGGAGTCTGGGTTTAATCTGAGTGCAGTGGAAGTCATTGATGGAGTTTAGTCAGGGATCAGCTATGTCAGGATCAGCTATGTCAGGATCAGCTATGATACACTTGTCTGTTAATTTGTTTGAGGCCATTACTTGACACTGACACTAACTGTATGCCAGGACCTGTGCAGAGGGTGGGGGTGAGAGAGGCAGGTGTAGAGGCATAAAGACATAGCCCTTCCATCAAGTAGGAAGAGACTGGGAACACTGGCAGAGTTAGAATATGTACATGTTCATGAGTATATGCTGAGATGCTTCAGTTGTGTCTGACTCTTTAAAATGCCATGAACTGGAGCCAGCCAGGCTCCTCTGTCCATGGGATTCTCCAGGCAAGAATATTGGAGTGGGTTGCTATTTCCTCTTCCAGGGGTTCTTATCAGCCCAGGAACTGAACCTGTGTCTCCTGTGGCTCCTGCCTTGCAGACAGACTCTTTACTGCTGGGCCACTGAGGAAACCCAGAATATGTACATACAGAATGATAATAAGACATGATTTAAGTAGTGTAAGAGGGCGCACCAGAGACAGTGGAGAAGAATAGAGAAGACTTCCTGGGGATGGTAGCGTTTAAATGGGGCTTTAAAGAATAGATAGATCTTAGATATTGATGATGGGGAGGCATTCCAGGGAAAGAGAACTGTGTTGGCAATACTGTTCAAAGTAGCTAGTATGTGTACCAGTGACAGAAGAAAGTTCTGTCTGAATGTAAACCAGTCCTTTGCTTTTTTCATAAAGAGAGTTTTGCAGTCTGCTGCATGAATCACAAGTTGGAATCAAGATTGCCAGGAAAAATATCAATAACCTCAGATATGCAGATGACACGACTCTAATGGTTGAAAGTAAAAAGGAACTGAAGAGCCTCTTGATGAGAGAGGAGAGTGAAAATGCTGGCTTGAAATTCAACATCAAAAAAACAAAGATCATGTCATCCCATCCCATCACTTCATGGCCAATAGAAGGTGAAAAAGTGGAAGCTATGACAGGTACTATTTCCTTGGGCTCTAAAATCTCTGCAGATGGTGACTGCTGTCATGAAACTAAAAGATGTTCCTTAGACAGACAAGCTATGACAAAGCTAGACAGTGTATTAAAAAGCAGAGACATCACTTTGCTGAGAAAGTCCCTATGGTCAAAGCTATGATTTTTCCAGTTGTCATGTACAGATATGAGAGTTGGACCATAAAGAAGACCGAAGACTGAAGAACTGATGTTTTAGAATTGTGGTGCTGGAGAAGACTCTTGAGAGTCCCTTGGACAGCAAGGAGATCAAAGTGGTCAATCCTAAAGAAAATCAACCCTGAATATGCATTGGAAGGACTGATGCTGAAGCTAAAGCTCCGATACTTTGGCCACCTGATGTGAAGAGTCATTAGATAGCATCACAGACTCAATGGACATGAATTTAAGCAAACGGAGAGAGAGTGGAGGGCAGAGTAGCCTGGTGTACTACAGTCCCTGGGGTCACAAAGAGTCAGACACGGCTTAGCGACTGAACAGCAACAGCACAGCTGAAGTAAAGGAGTTTGGCAAAGTGGGCTGTAGCCAGATCACAGGAAGATGCAAACAGCAGGGTAGAGAGTTGGGATTTTAGGCTGTGGACAGTGATGGGATGGACACTGGGCATTTTTGAGAAGAATGGCACGTTTAGAGCTGTGTTTAGAAACATAGTGAAGCTGAACAAGGCAGGATAGCTCCAAGGGGAAAAGTGTGAGGCAGTGATTAGAGATCCAGTTCTCTCTTATGCAGTCTTATTAATTTTTTTATAGTTGATTTGCAAAATTCTGTGTTAATTTCTGCTCGACAGCAAATTGATTCTGTGAATTTCAGGAATCACAGCAAACTGATTCATATGAATACATTCTTTTCTATGTTCTTTTCCATTATGGTTTATGCCAGGATGTTGAACGCAGTTCCCTGCACTGTACAGTAGCGCCTTGCCTTCCATCCGTTCTACTGTGCACAATAGTTTGCATTCGCTAACCCCCAAACTCCCAGTCTGCTCCTCTCCCTACCTCCTCCCCGTTGGCAACCACGTCTGTTAGTCTCTTTCTCCTTTGTAGACACGTTCATTTGTGTCGTATTTTAGGTTCCATATATGTGATTTCATACGGTATTTGTCTTTATCTGACTTGTGTGATAATCTCTAGGTGCACGCATGTTGCTGCAGGTGGCATTATTCAGCTTTTTTTTTTTTTTTTTTGTGGCTGAGCAGTATTCCATCACACACATATGCACCTCCTCTTCTCTATCCACCCACCTGTCGATGGACTTCAGGTTGTCTCCATGTCTTGGCTACTGTGAACAGTGCTTCCAGAAACATAGGTGGGAATGTATCTTTTCAAATTATAGTTTCATCTGGGTATATGCCTAGGAGTGGGATTGCTGGGTCATATGGTAATTCTATTTTTGTCTTCTGAGGAACCTCCACACTATTCTACACAGTGGCGAGACCAAATTAAATTCTTATCAATAGTGTCCGAAGGTTCCCTTTTCTCCACATCCTCTCCAGCGTGTGTCATTAACAGACATTTCAATGATGGCATTCTGACTGGTGTGAGGTGATACCTAACTGTAGTTTTGATTTATATTGATCTAATGATTATTGATGTTGACCGTCTTTTCATGTACCTCTTGGCCATATGTATGTCTTCTTTGGAGAAATGTCTATTTAGGTATTCTGCCCATTTTTTGATTGAGTTGTTTGGGTTTTTGGTAGTTGTGGAGTTGTATGAGCTATCTGTATATTTTGGAAGTTAAACCTTTGTCGGTTGTATCATTTGCAAGTAATTTCTTTCATCCTATAAGTTGTCTTTTCTTTGATCATGGCTTCCTTTTCTGTACAAAAGTTTGTAAGTTTGATTATGTCCCACTTGTTAATTTTTGCTGTTATTTCTATGGCCTTTGGAGACTGACCTAAGAAAACATTGGTATAACTTATGTTAGAGAATGTTTTGCCTATCATCTCTTCTAAGAATTTTAACACGTAATATATTTCAGTCTTTAAGCCATTTTGAGTTTAGTTCTGTATACAGTGTGAGGATGGTTCTAACTTCATTGATTTATATGCAGCTGGCTGACTTTCCCAACACCACTTCCTGAAGAAACTACCTTGTCCCCATTTTATATTCTTTCCTCCTCCAAGATTAATTGCCCACAGGTGTGTGTGTATGTTTCTGGGCTCTCTGCTCTATTCCACTGATCCATGTGTCTATTTTTTGTGCCAATACTATGTTTTGATTACTGTTGTTGTTATTTTTTTTGAATGATGTTAACGTAATTTATTCATCTCATATTTTATGCAGCACAGTTTCTCACTAAGTCATGTCCAATTCTTTTGCGACCCCATGGATTATAGCCCACCAGTCTCCTCTGTCCATAGGATTTCACAGGGAAGGATACTTTAGATGCCCTCCAGAGGATCTTCCTGACCCAGGGATCAAACTTGAGTTTCCTGCACTGGCAGGTGGATTCTTTACTGATGAACCATTCAGGAAATCCCTTTGATTACTATAGCTTTGTAGTATTATCTGAGGTCTGGGAAGGTTATTACCCCTGCCTTATTCTTTTCCTCAGGATTGCCTTGACAATTTTGTGTTTTTTATGGTTCCATATAAATTTTAGGATTATCTGTTCTAGTTCTGTGAAAAATGTCATGAGTAATTTATTTTGTGTTTTTTATGGTTCCATATAAATTTTAGGATTATCTGTTCTAGTTCTGTGAAAAAAATTTCATGAGTAATTTAATAGGGTTCATGTTAAATCTGTAGATTGCTTTGGTATCATGGCCATTTTAACAATATTATTTCTTCCTATCCAAAATCATGGCATACCTTTCCATGTCTGAATCATCTTCAGTTTCCTCCATCAGTGTTTTATAGTTCTCAGCACATATGTCGTTCACCTCTTTGGTCAGATTTATTCCTAAGTAAATTTTTAAAGTTTTTTTCTGTATTTTTATTAACATTCCCTTTCGAATATATTATTATTAGTGTAAAAATGCAACTGATTTCTGTATCCTGCTACCTTGCTGAATTAATTTATCAAGTTTTATTCATTTAACAACAGTTGTTTCTATCTTTGAAATGATGGCTGTGGTGTTATTTTCTCAGTCCTTTTTCCATGCTAATATTTGATATTTTGGAACAAAGTGAGATATCTTCAATGAAATAAAACAAGATTCTTGATGGCAAAAGTGAATCGTAGTCACTAATTTTTGCCTTGTTAATTTGGTGACGAGAAGGAAGGTATAGTGCTCTGTTCTGTAACCCATGTGAACTTTGGCACTTCACAGAACTTTACTGGAACCCATCAGTTCCTAAGCAATGTCAGAGAAGCGTGCAGAGACACCTGGGGGATTAACAGCACTGTGTTTATTTGTAGATAAAAGGGATCAGTCATTTTAATTAACAAAGGTCCAGAATAGGATTTATAGAAGAGAAGGAAGAGAGGGGGAGGGAAACCGAGCAAAACTGCAGGCAGTCCAGGGAAAGAGAACTCAGGGGCACATTTTCTGGGCAAGCTGATTGGCTGGCATCAAGCAGATAGTCAGTGTGAACTGTATCCTTGAGAAGACTGGGTAAGGATGACCAAACCAAAAACAAAAAACCCAAAACCCATTCCAGTTGTTGACAAATTCTCTGGAAAACCTGAAGAGTTTAGCTGTGGAACGTACATGACAGACTGGGTGTGTGTGCGTGTGGAGTGATTCAGAGTGCTTCTGAGCAGAGGCGGTAGCATTTGGGAAAGCGCTGAGGCTGGGATGAACCCGGCATAGCTGAGGATCTGAAAGATGGCCCTTGTGGCTGGAATACAGGGAGCTGCAGCCTGGAGGCCCCTCTGTGGGTCCTGGAATCAACTGGCTGCCAGCACCCTCATTACTAGGGTCCACATCATCACGGCTGCTGTCTTTGGAGCTCTCAGTATATCAGGCTCAGTGGTAGGTATCATCCTGTATGAACCTCCCTCAAACCCACGGAGACTGCTATTGTCATCCCCACTTTGCCCGTGAAGATACTGAGATTCACAGAAGATACTGAGATTCACTCACTTGCCCAGTCTCCACAGTTAGTAAGTGGCAGGAAGGAAGCAATTCCAACTTAATGTACAACCTCAGACTTTATATGCATTGCTTATTGCCATGGTCCTCTATTCCTCCTTGACCCCAGCTCTCAGCAAAGTGTAAATCCATGTTTAGTCAGCTGATTATTGCTCTGATTATCATTTTGCTCAGCAGATGCCAGTTTTAGGTCAGTGCTTTCCCCAAAAGTGACACCCAAATAAGACACCCTGCTTCCTTAAATAGGAATCTATATTCTAGACAATGAAATAGAATCGAGATAAGCTATTGAATGAATTATGGATCCAAATGAATTGCTCACAAATGACTATTCAAGAACAGGGAGAACTAGTTCCTTTTTAAACTTTTTATTTTGTATTGGGATGTAGATAATTAACAATGTTGTGAGAGTTCCAGGTGAATGTGTAGAGACTGGGCCATATGTATACATGTATCCCTTCTTCCCTCAAACTCCCCTCCCATCCAGGCTGCCACATAGCATTGAGCAGAGCTTGAGAGAATAGGATGAACTGCTTCTGAAGTCTAGCACCTTCCTTTGCAGCTCATCACTTTGGCCATTGGCTGTCCCACTGAGTCCCGCAGACCCTGAGATATGGCTTATGCATCTAAATACTTTGAAACAAATTTGCCAATGTCCTTACTTACTAACAAACACTTTCTTACGTGGAATAGGCTTTAAACATATCTTCTGCTTGCTTGATTGGTAATATTAAGATAAACTTCTCACGTGAAAACACTAACATTTGAATAAATAAAAATATTTTGCTTTTAAAATTTTAATTAAGCTAGCAGTTCTCAAAATGTGGTACAGGTCTACTGAGGTCTGCAAGGTGCCTGTGAAGTCACAACTACTTTCACGTCCATACCAAGATGACTTAGGCCTTTTCCCAGCTCCTTTTCTCATCAGTGTAAGTGGAGCATTCCAGAGACCACATGATGCATTTTATCCACATCCCAATGAAGAAACAGATGTGAGAATCCAACTGACATCTATTAATCCAGACACAAGAGAGATTTGCAAAAATGTAAAACCAATGTGACTCTTCTCAGTACTTTTTTTTTTTAACATATAGTTGTTTTAAATAAAAAATATCATTTATTTTTGTATGGAGTGGTATTTACTTCTGGCATTTTAAAAGAAATTAATAAGAGTCTTAAAGTTCCTCGGGTTTTACTTCTAAGAATGTTTATAAAAAAATGCATACAAGCACACACCTTGGGGTCTTTGGTTTTGAAAACCTGAGGAGTTTTGAGACAAAGTAACTGAGAACTACAAACTAAATTAATGTTTCAGTTCAGTTCAGCTGCTCAGTCGTGTCCGACTCTTTGCGACCCCATGAATCGAAGCATGCCAGGCCTCTCTGTCCATCACCAATTCCCGGAGTTCACTCAGACTCATGTCCATCGAGTCCGTGATGCCATCCAGCCATCTCATCCTCTGTCGTCCCCTTCTCCTCCTGCCCCTAATCCCTCCCAGCATCAGGGTCTTTTCAAATGAGTCAACTCTTTGCATGAGGTGGCCAAAGTACTGGAGTTTCAGCTTTAGCATCATTCCTTCCAAAGAAATCCCAGGGCTAATCTCCTTCAGAATGGACTGGTTGGATCTCCTTGCAGTCCAAGGGACTCTCAAGAGTCTTCCCCAACACCACAAAAAGCATCAGTTCTTCAGTGCTCAGCTTTCTTCACAGTCTCACATCCATATATGACTACTGGAGAAACCATAGCCTTGACTAGATGGACCTTTCTTGGCAAACGAATGTCTCTGTTTTTCAATATGCTATCTAGGTTTAGTCATAACTTTTCTTCCAAGGAGTAAGCGGCTTTTAATTTCATGGCTGCAATCACCATCTGCAGTGATTTTGGAGCCCCCCAAAATAAAGTCTGACACTGTTTTCACTGTTTCCCCATCTATTTCCCATGAAGTGATGGGACCAGATGCCATGATCTTCGTTTTCTGAATGTTGAGCTTTAAGCCAACTTTTTCATGCTCCTCTTTCACTTTCATCAAGAGGCTTGTTAGCTCTTCTTCACTTTCTGCCATAAGGGTGGTGTCATCTGCATATCTGAGATCATTGATATTTCTCCCAACAGTCTTGATTCTAGCTTGTGCTTCCTCCAGCCCAGCGTTTCTCATGATGTACTCTGAATATAAGTTAAATAAGCAGGGTGACAATATACAGCCTTGACGGACTCCTTTTCCTATTTGGAACCAGTCTGTTGTTCCATGTCCAGTTCTAACTGTTGTTTCCTGACCTGCATACAGGTTTCTCAAGAGGCAGGTCAGGTGGTCTGGTATTCCCATCTCTTGAAAAATTTTCCACAGTTTATTGTGGTCCACACAGTTGAAGGCTTTGGCGTAGTCAATAAAGCAGAAATAGATGTTTTTCTGGAACTCTCTTGCTTTTTCCATGATCCAGCGGATGTTGGCAATTTGATCTCTGGTTCCTCTGCATTTTCTAAAACCAGCTTGAACATCTGAAAGTTCACGGTTCACATATTGCTGAAGCCTGGCTTGGAGAATTTTGAGCATTACTTTACTAGCATGTGGGATGAGTGCAATTGTGTGGTAGTTTGAGCATTCTTTGGCATTGTCTTTCTTTGGGATTGGAATGGAAACTGACCATTTCCAATCCTGTGGCCACTGCTGAGTTTTCCAAATTTGCTGGCTTATTGAGTGCAGCACTTTCACAGCATCATCTTTCAGGATTTGAAATAGCTCAACTGGAATTCCATCACCTCCACTAGCCTTGTTCGTAGTGATGCTTTCTAAGGCCCACTTGACTTCACATTCTAGGATGTCTGGCTCTAGGTGGCCCCAGTGTCTAGCCCCATCATGTCATGGCAAATAGATGGGGAAAAATGGAAACAGTGACAGACTTTATTTTCTTAGACTCCAAAATCTCTATGGCCAATGATTGCAGCCATAAAACTAAAAGACACTTATTCCTTGGAAGAAAAACTATTGCAAACCTAGACAGAGTATTAAAAAGCAGAGACATCACTTTGCCAACAAAGGTCAGTCTAGTCAAAGCTATGGTCTTTCCAGTAGATGTGAGAGCTGGATCACAAAGAAGGCTGAATGCCAAAGAATTGATGCTTTCGAACTGTGGTGCAGGAAGACTCTTGAGAGTCCCTTGGACTGCAAGGAGATAAAAACGGTCAATCAGGACATCAACCCGAAAGGAAATTTACTAAAGGAAAGCAATCCTGAACATTCTTTGGAAGAACTGTATTGAAGCTGAAGCTCCAATACTTTGGCCACCTGATGCAAAGAGCTGACTCATTGGAAAAGACCCTGGTGTTGGGAAAGATTGAGGGTAGGAAGAGAGGGAGGTGACAGAGGTTGAGATGGTTGGATGGCTTCATTGACTCAATGGACAGGAGTCTGAGCAGACTTCAGGTGGTGGTGAAGGACAGCGAAGCCTGGCGTGTTGCAGTCCAAGGGGTCACAAAGAGACGGACACCACTGAGCAACTGAACAATACCCAGTTAAAAGCAGAAAACAATGTTGAAAGGTTTGTAATGAAAGTAGCAATGCCTGTTTCTAATCCCTCCCTTATGTTGTTCTCCTCACCAGACAAATAACTTTTTAACTCTTTTAGTTGTTCCTTATGACAGATACTTCTAACATTTCTAGCAAATATACTTACATTGTTATCTACTGATTTTTTTGTGACCAACCTAGATAGTATATTCAAAAGCAGAGACATTACTTTGCCGACTAAGGTCCATCTAGTCAAGGCTATGGTTTTTCCTGTGGTCATGTATGGATGTGAGAGTTGGACTGTGAAGAAGGCTGAGCACCGAAGAATTGATGCTTTTGAACTGTGGTGTTGGAGAAGACTCTTGAGAGTCCCTTGGACTGCAAGGAGATCCACCCAGTCCATTCTGAAGGAGATCAGCCTTGGGATTTCTTTGGAAGGACTGATGTTAAAGCTGAAACTCCAGTACTTTGGCCACCTCATGCAAAGAGTTGACTCATTTGAAAAGACTCTGATGCTGGGAGGGATTGGGGGCAGGAGGAGAAGGGGATGACAGAGGATGAGAAGGCTGGATGGCATCACAGACTGTATGGATGTGAGTCTGAGTGAACTCCGAGAGATGATGATGAACAGGGAGGCCTGGCATGCTGCGATTCATGGCGTCACAAAGAGTCGGACACGACTGAGCGACTGAACTGAACTGAACTGAAATCCGGATTGGCAAACATCTTCATAGTAAAGGAGTCAAGGCTATGGTTTTTCCTGTGGTCATGTATGGATGTGAGAGTTGGACTGTGAAGAAGGCTGAGCGCTGAAGAATTGATGCTTTTGAAGTGTGATGTTGGAGAAGACTCTTCAGAGTCCCTTGGACTGCAAGGAGATCCAACTAGTCCAGTCCATTCTGAAGGAGATCAGTCCTGGGGTTTCTTTGGAAGGAATGATGCTAAAGCTGAAACTCCAGTACTTTGGCCACCTCATGCGAAGAGCTGACTCATTGGAAAAGACTCTGATGCTGGGAGGCAATGGGGGGCAGGAGGAGAAGGGGATGACAGAGGATGAGATGGCTGGATGGGGTCACAGACTCGATGAACATGAGTCTGAGTGAACTCCGGGAGATGGTGATGGACAGGGAGGCCTGGCGTGCTGCGATTCATGGGGTCGCAAAGAGTCAGACACGACTGAGTGACTGACCTAAACTGAACTGAACTGATATAATCAAAATTTTACACTTTTCTGTCTAGACAATCTCCGTCGCAATGGCTCAATTCAGCTGTTACAGAGGAAGAGGTCATGGGCAATATGTAAATGAATGGGTGGGGGCTGTGTGTCAATGCAACTTTATTTATAAAAGTAAGTGGCAGGCAAAATTTGGTCCATGATCTGGAGTTTGCAATGCTCTGTTCTAATTGGTAAATATATATCGGATATTAGTGTATGCCATTTTCAATTTTCTTACAGCCCTTGTCCTGAAGCCCTCCACCCTGTGCTGACTGTACAGCTTGTTTTCTTTATGTCTTGCTCTGCTGGTGTCCTGGAACTTCCCTTCCTTGCTTTCCTGTTTTGGACCCCTTATTTCTTGGGTCTCTACATCTTCCTCTTTTTGGGTTATTCCTCTGCTGAGCAGTAGGATGTTCTCAAGTAACTTCCTAAAACAGAGGGTGTGTATGGGAGAAAATATTTCTGAGCCTACACATGCCTGAAAGTGTAGATATGCATCCCCTGATGTTTGTTGATAAGGTAGCTAAGTGATGGATTCTAGATGAACAATTTCCTTAGAAACCTGAAGGCTTTCTCCAGTTCTTTTCCACCTTCTAGCATTTCTGGTAGAAGCCTCATTGCACGTATGATTCCTGCTTGTTTGTATACGATCATCTCTCCCTACCAACCCCACCGGGAGCTTTTAGGATCATCTTGTTATCCATGGACTTCTGGAATGTCACAACACTGGGCCCTAACACGGTCATCTTCAGACCCATGCATCTCTATTCTGCTCTGTGCCTAATGCTCATGAGTCTGGATCATCTTCAAGAAATTTCTCCAGACACTCACTCTGTCTTCTGCCTAGAGGGTGGCTGTCCAGGCTCTGCAGGGCAAAAGGGGGAACCTAAGTGTTTAATCCTCTCTGTCTCCAGATGTGGAGCCTTATGCCTCTACAGAAGATAGGTCTGTGAGAGCCTCAACTTGCCAATGATTCTAAAGAATCCATGACAGATCACATTCAGAATATGCCTCTCCAGGTTGTGAAGGCTACAGTTTCCCCCCACTCTGTTAACAATCATTGCTCATCTCTCTATAAACTATCTTCCAAAGTTTCATTATGATGTGTTGTTATACTCTAAACAGGTTTTTGTTATTCTTGTTGTTATTTATTTTATTGGAGGAAGAAAAATATATAAATGCTGTGGTCAATTTGTCCTGCTTAAGCAAGAGTTCACAATTTGTCATAAGTATGTATTTACATGTACAAAGATTGCTCTGCTACAGACAGACTGTGTCTGTCTATTTACTCCTGTATCTTCATGACCCAGATAATAACAATGGTGTGATCACTCACCTAGAGTCAGACATCCTGGAATGTGAAGTTAAATGTGCCTTAGGAGGCTTCACTACGAACAAAGCTAGTGGAGGTGATGGAATTCCAGTTGAGCTATTTCAAATCCTGAAAGATGATGCTGTGAAAGTGCTGCACTCAATAAGCCAGCAAATTTGGAAAACTCAGCAGTGGCCACAGGACTGGAAATGGTCAGTTTCCATTCCAATCCCAAAGAAAGGCAATGCCAAAGAATGCTCAAACTACCACACAATTGCACTCATCTCACATGCTAGTAAAGTAATGCTCAAAATTCTCCAAGCCAGGCTTCAACAGTACATGAATCATGGACTTCCAGATGTTCAAGCTGGATTTAGGAAAGGCAGAGGAACCAGAGATCACATTGCCAACATCCGCTGGATCATCAAAAAAGCAAGAGTGTCCTAGAAAAAACATCTCTTTCTGCTTTATTGACTATGCCAAAGCCTTTGACTGTGTGGACCACAAGTTGTGAAAAATTCTTCAAGAGATGGGAATACCAGACCACCTGACCTGCCTCCTGCAAAACTTATATGCAGGTCAAGAAGCAACAGTTAGAACTGGACGTGGAACAACAGACTGGTTCCAAACCGGGAAGGGAGTATGCCAAGGCTGTATATTGTCACCCTGCTTATTTAACTTATATGCGGAGTACATCATGAGAAATGCTTGGCTGGATGAAACACAAGCTGGAATCAAGATTTCTGGGAGAAATATCAATAATCTCAGATACTAAGATGACACCACCCTTATGGCAGAAAGTGAAAAAGAACTAAAGAGCCTCTTGATGATAGTGAAAAAGGAGAGTGAAAACGCTGACTTAAAACTCAGTATTCAAAAAGCTAAGATCATGGCACCTGGTCCCATCACTTCATGGCCAATAGGTGGGGAAACAATGAAAACAATGATTTGGGGGATCTCTAAAATCACTGCAGATGGTAACTGCAGCCTTGAAATTAAAAGATGCTTGCTCCTTGAAAGAAAAGTTATGACCAACGTAGACAACAGATTAAGAAGCAGAGACATTACTTTGCCAACAAAGGTGCATATAGTCAAAGCTATGGCTTTTCCAGTAGTCATGTATGGATGTGAGATTTGGACTATAAAGGAAACTGAGTGCCAAATAATTGATGCTTTTGAACCGTGGTGTTGGAGAAGACTCTTGAGAGTCTCTTGGACTGTAAGGAGATCAAACCAATCAATCCTAAAAGAAATCAGTCCTGAATATTCATTGGAAGGACTGATGCTAAAGCTGAAACTCCATTACTTTGGCCACCTGATGCAAAGAACTGAATCATTTGAAAAGACCCTCATGCTGGGAAAGATAGAAGGCAGTAAGAGAAGGGCTTGACAGAGGATGAGACTGTTGGATGGTATCACTGGCTCGATATACATGAGTGTGAGCAACCTCCAGGAGTTGGTGATGGACAGGGAAGCCTGGCATGCTGCAGTGCATGGGGTCGCAAAGAGTCAGACATGACAACAAATGAACTGAACTGATTCCTAATACTTGGATCAATGTGGGCATTCCATTAATATTTAGTGAATGGATTGTATATGTGATGAGTGAAATATTTGATGAGAGAAGAGGCCTTAGGTGAGAAGCCCTGGGAGATGCTGGAAAAATTGAGCCCAGATATGGAGACCCTTGAGTAGCAGGCTTAGGAGTATGTACTTTTCCAGTTGGAATTTTGTTGATGGCTTTTCAATGGTGGTAAAGGTGGTGATGGAAGGGTAGTTTTGTCGAGGTGATTTCAGAAAGAATTTTTCTGGTTGTGGAATAAAGGCTGGTCTGAAAGTGAAACTGTGTAACTTAGATTGAGACTTGAACCCATGTGCCAGGACTCAAATCTGGCCAAAACCCAGGTTGGGACTTGAACTTATGGCCATTTAATTGAGATCATACACCTGGTCTCAAGACTTAAAGAAACTCAGACTCTTGATGCCTTGTTGCAGAAAGAATTCAGTGAGAGACAAAGTCATAGGTAAGAAATGAATTTTTTTAGCAAGAAACACACTCCAAAGACTGAGTGTAGGCCGTCTCTGAAGGTGAGAGACTCCAAAGTATAGCATGGCTAATTTTCATAGACTGAGTAATTTCATAGGCTAATGAGTGGGAGGATTATCCCAACTATTTCAGAGAAGGGGCAGGAATTTCTAAGAATTGGACCATGGTCCACTTTTTGGCTTTTTATTGTTAGCCTTAGAACTGTCAAGGTACTGGGAGGTGTGTTATTTAGATAGCAATGTAGTACAGCAGAGAGGGCAACGGCACCCCACTCCAGTACTCTGGCCTGGAAAATCCCCTGGATGGAGGAGCCTGGTGGGCTGCAGTCCATGTGGTCGCTGAGGGTGGGGCACGACTGAGTGACTTCCCTTTCACTTTTCACTTTCCTGCATTGGAGAAGGAAATGGCAACCCACTCCAGTGTTCTTGCCTGGAGAATCCCAGGGACAGGGGAGCCTGGTGGGCTGCTGTCTATGGGGTCGCACAGAGTCGGACACGACTGAAGCGACTAAGCATGTATTATAGTGAGCATATAATGAGGCTCAAGATCCACTGGAAGTCAAATGTTTTGCCGTCTTGAACCTAGCTGGTTCTACTATGTCATTCTTTTGAAGGTTGTGCCCTCCCCCTTTCCCTCCTATGTCAAAGGGAGTACACATATAAGGGAGTAACATGTCATAAACTGACCCAAACCTGTGAGGAAGGAGGAGTTGGACTGAAGAAAACTATATGGAGCAAGAATCAAAAAGATTCATGTTCTACTTCAATATGGAAAGTTAAAAATGGATCTCAAGGACTGGTGGTTTCATTAGCAGAAAGAAAGAACAGTACAAAGGCTTTGAGGAGATGGGGAAGTATAAGAGATGCTTTTAGTTCATCATATGTAAGGCAATAAAGGAATATCTAAGCAGAAGTGTTTAGAAGGCAGTTGGTTATATTAAAGGTAGGGAATAAAAACATAGATTAGGATGTTCTCACAGAGAAGTCAAAGGAGAGATTGACATGAAGAAAGATCGCTAGTTGCTTAAAAGCACATAGATGTTAATAGACAGATCTAGAATTTGAAGTCAGATCTTAAATCCACAGCCCATGTTCAACCACAGTATTATACACTAACTTGCCAAGATGCGGCCCAGAAGAGTAGAGGTTTAGGATTGCTCTTGGAAAAGACTAACATTTAATGGGACATGTGACTTTTTAAGAATGAATGTAAAATTCAATAGGAAGCTAATGAGGTGTGAGAGAAGAACACTGATGCTGCAACCCCCCTTATCCCCAGTCCCAAGACTGGATGGGGGCAGGCCTGACAGCCTCGCTTAGCTGGTCACCTTGGGCTTGGCCTTTGCTAGAGCTGAGGTCGCCTGCAGACCCCACTTGGTTTGACTTCCCCAAGGACATCAATTGCCCTGATGTAAAACTTTCCACCTTGCCTGCTGTTATGGTTCAAGCTGGAGAAAACTATGGCCAAGTAGCAATTCTCAGAACCCAAGTGGGGCTAACATCCTGCCTGGTTTCCTTGTCTTCTTGCTTAGACCATAGCTGCTTGAGAGAATCATAGAGAGGTGGTGTTTAGAGAGTCTCAGAAGCGCCACACACAGGGAAGGACTCCCGGGCCCCTCCCTGCTGGCCCCTCCCTGTAGCATGCCTTCGGGTTCATGGCATGGAGGAAGAGGAAGCAGACTCATGAGAGTGGGGGCGTGGGGGAGTGTAGGTTGTGAAACAATATGAGAAACCTCCAGAGCTAGCAAAGAAAGTTTTGTTTCTGGAATTTCAAATTCAAACTTTTTCACAGTCAACATTTCTGTGACTAGAAGGTGAGATAAAAATCTATGTCATTCCACTGGTTTTCACCTTTGTTTTAAATTATCAGATTTTAAACAGAAATTATTATCAGTCTGATATTGTTTCCTTTTCTAAACTGTGGTTTAATTTTGTAAAGAGCCGAGTAAGACGGCAGAGCTGAATCATAGGAAGTGTCAGCAGGCGAGCTCTACACCCGTGATTACAAAACCATGGCCGAGTAACCTTTTTCATTCTCCTTGAAAAGTGTTTTTAATCCTGTCTGTTTTTTAGCTAGGGAATTTCCTCTTCCTTTCTCCTACCATTATGGCTTCTTTGATTTCATGTGACAAAGTGTTTAATCGAGTTGAGAAAGTATGTGCCTTGAATTTGAATCTCACCTTCTTTTCCTTACTGAGTAGTACTGGGACAGTCACTTAACCTCTCTGAGCTTCAGTGGTCTTCCTCTAATTGCAGATAATAAGAGGAGGATGTTTGATTAATTAATGACTGAGCGACTAACACTTTCACACTTTCACATTTGATTAATATACAATTAATTATTGTGCTAGTTGCTCAGTTGTGTCCAACTCTTTGTGACCCCATGAACTGTAGCCCACCAGGCCCCTCTGTCTATGGAGTTCTCTAGGCAAGAATACTGGAATGAGTAGACGTAGGTAGCCTTCTCCAGAGGATCTTCCTGACCCAGGGATCCAAACCATTGCAGACCAATTCTTTACTGTCTGAGCCACCAGGGAAGCCTAATTATTAGTATACAATTAATGGTTAATATATTATATATTATTAATCATTGTATATTTATGAATTATGCATTGCTGGTACTTAGTACGTACTGAAATCATTAATTTCTACCATCGAACAGGGTTGGATCATTTTTTCCCTATTGATAGTCACTGACTCACCAAAAATGAAAAAAAAAATTAATTCAAGGGAGAGAGCTGTGGGTGTTTTTGTTTTGGATCTTATTTTTAGACATTACAAATATGTTCCATCCACTTTATTTTGAAATTAAGAATGGGGAACATTATTTATATCTGAATCATATATTATAACAAATAAAAATATTACATGAATGATTTCAGCTGTATATTATAGGTATTTAAAAGAAAGAGAGAGACACAGAGAGGAGGGGAGGGAGAGGGAAAAGAAAGGGAAGAGAATAAAGGAAAGGAGAAATGGGGGTGTAGGAGACATGCAAAACTGGCAGAGATATAAAAGAAATAGTGACAGCAAGATTTACTGGGCTTAAGCACACCAGTGTTTTTAGATAAATAGCTTTTGTTTTTCCCTGATTAACACTTGAGCTACCTATACTAAAATCATGCATTTCAGTGGGTTTCCCATTCATCTATCCATCCATCAACAGACAACTACTAAATACGCCCTATGTGTTTAGCCCTGCACTAGGTGGTAGTGATGCAGGAGATCAAGCCAACCTTATCTTCTAAGAACTCACAGTTTTGTGGGAGAGATGTACAGGTAAACAAATAAACTAAGTGACTGACTCAGATTTGGGGTGGTGGGAAAGCTTCATAAAGGAGGTGATACATTACTGTGTCTTGAAGAAAATGTAATAATTTGTTAGGCAGATGAGATTGTTTGGTGGGTGGGCAGAAATTAAGGTGCATTCTGGGCAGAGTAAAGCTCTGGATAGCTTATAGAGTAAGCCAGTTCTGTCTGAACTGGGAACTGGTTTCTCTGAAACATAGCTCTGTGTGTTCATGGAGCCAGTGTGGCAGGTGGTTAAGGTCAGGAATGATTCAGGCAGATAGACATGGGTTTAATCTTGATTTACTAGCTGTATAACCTCAATTTACTTATCTACTAGCTTTGGTCAAGCTATTTATCCTTTCTGAAACCTAGCTTCCTCATATTTGAAAGGAGGATAAAACTGATGAATGTTTTAAACTTTAAGTGAGTCTGCATGTAAAAGCTTTGCACATTTTTGGGCACATTGTAGACCCTTAAGCTGAAAACATTATTTTCATCTCAAAATATTGGATCTTTGGTATATTAGAATCTTAGTGGCTCTTTGAGCAAGTTGGGTTGGGGATGAGAAGCAATGCCCTTATGACAAAAAGATTTTTTTATATACGACTTTAAACTGTCCTCTTGGAACTTCTTAGAAACTTTTCTGAATCATAATAACTCAGGTATCAATCAAAATTAAATTTCTTCTTTGGGTTGTCTCTCCCTCTATATTTTCTTTTTTTTCCTTCTTTTTTTTTTTAACAGTTTAAACGTACTTTATTTTAGAGAATAAAATAGGTAATACAGTAAGAATATAATTATGATATTTAAGTCTTCTTGATATTAGTTTAAAAGTTTTAATCAACTATTTTCAGACTGTGGGGAAGATATAATAGCCTTTCAAACTACATGGTTGTTAATGCATTCAAAAATTCAGGAGAAACTAAAGATAATATCACAGATAACATCATTTATTTATTTATTATTATTTTTAAATATAAATGTATTTATTTTAATTTGAAGCTAATTATTTTACAGTATTGTATTGGTATTGCCATACATAGACATGAATCTGCCACAGGTGTACACATGTTCTCCATCCTGAACCCCCTCCCACCTCCCTCCCCATACCATCCCTCTGGGTCATCCCAATGCACCAGCCCTGAGCATCCTGTGTCATATATTGAACCTGGACTGGTGACTGATTCATCTCACATATGATAATATACATGTTTCAATGCCATTCTCCCAAATCATCCCACCCTCACCCTCTCCCACAGAGTACAAAAGACTGTTCTATACATCTGTGTCTCTTTTGCCGTCTCGCATATGAGGTTATCATTACCATCTTTCTAAATTTCATATATATGTATAGTATACTATATTGGTGTTTTTATTTCTGGCTTACTTTACTCTGTATAATAGACTCCAGTTTCATCCACCTCATTAGAACTGATTCAAATGTATTCTTTTTAATGGCTGAGTAATACTCCATTGTGTATATGTACGACAGCTTTCTCATCCATTCATCTGCTGATGGACATCTAGGTTGCTTCCATGTCCTGGCTATTATAAACAGTGCTGCAGTGAACATTGGGGTACACGTGTCTCTTTCAGTTTTGGTTTTCTCGGTGTGTATGCCCAGCAGTGGGACTGCTGGGTCATATGGCCATTCTATTCCCAGTTTTTAAGGAATCTCCACACTAAGTCAAACCAAAGATAAGAGATTCACTGTCTTTGTTGTAGATTGTTGTTGTTTAGTCACTAAGCTGTGTCTGACTCTTTGCCACCCTATGGACTCTGGAGTCTGCCAGGCTTCTCATGGAAGTCCATGGGATTTCCCAACTAAGAATGGAGTGGGTTGCCATTTCCTTCACCAGGGGATATTCCCAACCCAGGCTTCAAACCTGTGTTTCCTGCACTGGCAGGCAGATTCTCTACCACTGGGCCACCAGGGAAACCTTTGCTATAGATTATCTTACTGGAAAAAACAACAACATTAAACTGTTAGCTTCTGAGAGCAAAACTCTTTGGAAAGCTATCAGCCACACCTTCAGTGCAAAGCTGCTTTTTAAGACTGTATTATTAATAGCACCATGGATGCCCAGTGCTAAGAATGCTGTAGCCTTGGTTCAACTCTCTTAGGATAGACACAGGATGTAGAGAGAGCAAGTGAAAACACAAGACTAAAATGTGAATGGATGGAAGTCATTTTCAACACAGATCAACTAGAAGTTAGCTGTCTCTTCCATAGAACTACTATTTATGACTGGTGGTTGAAGTATAATTCATATCAACATGCATATCAGCTTGGAGATTGACTCTCCAATTTACTTATTTATTGCTTTATTTTACTTTACAATGCTGTATTGATTTTGCCATACATCAACATGAATCCGCCATGGATGTACACATGTTCCCAATCTTGAATGCCCCTTCCACCTCCCCTCCCCATACTCTCCAATTTATACTCAGTCTTTCTCTGGGAACACTGTGGCCTGCGACACCGTGGCCAGATTTGTTCTTGATCTCCCTGTGCCCTTGGCCATAATTAGTCCTAAGGCAGTTGCTTCCAGACTTGAGTGTCCCTCAGAACCTTCCTGTAAATGGATTGCTGGGTCCCAAACCCCAGACTTTCTGGTCCAGTAGGTCTAGGTGGGGCTTAAGAATTTGCAATTCAGCAAGTTCTCAAGTATGCTGCTGCTGCTGCTCTGGGAGCATGTGTTGAAAACTCCTGACCTATGGAGTAGGCAACTGTAAGCTATCTCAGTATTCTTGCTTCCAACGCACTGGTCTCCTCTCAGCCTTTTTTTGTGTGTTTGCTGGCTGTTGTTTCTATCACACACAAATAAAAAATTGAGTTTTCCAAAAAAGTTCATTTGGGTTTTTCCATAGCATCTTATGGAAAACCCAAATATACTTTCTGACCAATCAATTCAGTACTTTTAATGACTACTTAAGGGGAGTTTGTCTTTATCCTGAAGAGAGGAATCAAAGTGTAAAGGAGATGTGAAGGTGTTCTCTCTGAATAACTGAAGATTTGCTGTGTCAAAACAAGAATAGGAGACAGATCTTGTCAGGTTGATTGTTTTCCTCAAACTAAGACATTTTCAACTATTTAAATTGTTTGAGAATGGGTGGCTTTTGCTTAAAGATAATAAATTGAACACACTCATTTATCCCTGTTCTCTCCTTCAACACCAATAAAATGACAGTGACTGGACTTTTAACATAATGTATGGTCTCATGGACGCCAGGTATAACGGGAAGCAAGATTATCTAGAAAATGCATGGTGGGGGGAAATCAGTGGGAATCAACACACGGAACCTTTATACTTCAGTCTTCTTTCCATACTGAACTCCAAGGATCTGAACCTTCAAGTGAGTGTCTTCTACTTAGTAGTATAGTGTCGGGATTTAGAAGGCACTCAACAACTGGTAGCTGTCAACACGGGAAGAGTGGGAAAGGAGGACATGCAAGGAGCTCTACTGAGGGTGTCTAAGCTGAATTCAAGTCAACAGTATGTACTGAGCAGCTACGCAGAGCAAGCTGCAAATTCTGATGATTCAGTAGAGAGTAAGGTTCAGTGTGCCCATCCCTCAGTGAACCAGATGGCAGGGCTGGGGGAAGGAGGAGCATGGGCAGAGGCAGATGACAGTGAAGCAGCATGCTGAGTTTGTGGAACTACAAGAGATTCAGTATTGTTGGCATGGAAAGTGTAGACACAGAAGGAGTGTGGGAGGAGGAAAGGCCAGAAAGATGCTTTGGGGTTGATGGCACTCTCTTCATTTGTGTGAATTCTCTCAAAATGCATATTCTTTTATATGCATGCATTTTGGATTTTTATAAACAGACCTATTCTGGTTTTCCCTTTTTTTTCCCATCAAGGGCAATGTTTTTAAGATCCATCAGCATGCTCTAACAATCACACAAGCCATTCCTATGAACTCCTATCTGATATTTCATGAAATTTCATGCTGTGTCTTTACATACCTTTGTCTATTCAGTCTCTCAGGAGTGAGCATCACAATTATTTTCCATCCTATATTCCCACTTGCTCCAAAAAGAAATGCAACAATAAACATCCCCAGGCATGTCCTCTGATGAAGCTTTGTGAGAAATTTCTTGTGCTTTATGCCCTGGAGGGAGATTGCTGGGTATGTGTGGATATAATGGGAGTAAGTATTGTTAGTCTGCCTCCCAGGATGACCCACCATTGCGACATGACGCCATCACATTCCTACATTGTTGCTAATTCACTTTTTTTTGTTTTGCTTTGTTTTAATTTACTTGACTGTGCTGGGTCTTAGTTGCAGCATTTGAACTCTTAGCTGTGACATGTGGGAACTAGTTTCCTGACCAGGGACCCAACCTGGAAGCCTTGCATTGGGAGCATGGAGTCTTTGCCACTGAATCACCAGGGAAGTCCTGCTCCTAATTCAGTTGTATTTTTTGTTTTTCTTTCATCAGCAGAAGTTTCCGTGTGCCTCTTTGTATTATTATTATTATTATTGTGAGAACACTTACTATATGGGATCTACCTTCCTAACAAATCTTTAAATATATAACCCTGATGCTGGGAAAGACTGAGGCAAGAAGAAGAAGGGGGTAACAGAGGATAAGATAGTTGGGGTGCTTCACTGAGTCAATGGATGTGAGTGTGAGCAAACTCCAGGAGTTAGTAAAGGACAGGGAAGCTTGGCGTGCAGCAGTCCATAGGGTCGCCAAGAGTCAGACATGACTTAGTTAACTGAACAGCAAGAACAAACACAGCAGAACTGTTGACTGTTGTACAGCAGAGCTCTAGAACTTATCCATCCTTCACAACTGAACTTTATCCCCATTGAATAGCTCTTTGTTTTCCCCTCTCCCCAACCTCTGGCAACCATCATTCTAGTATCTGCTTCTGAGTCTGGCCTTGTTTTTGGCCACACCGTGAAGCTTATGCAATCTTAGTTCCCCAGCCATGGACTGAACTCACACCCTTGACAGTGAAAGCAAGGAGTCTTGACCATTGGACCACCAGGGGATTCTCCAAGTCTGACTGTTTTAAATACTTCATATAAGCAGCATCCTGTAGCATTTGTTCTTCTGTGATTGGCTTATTTCATTTAGCATGATGTAGTCTAAGTTCGTCCATGTTACCATATGTGGCAGGATTTCCTTCTTTTGTTAATGCTGAATAATATTTTATTGTATGTTTATGCCATGTTTTCCTTACCTATTCACTTGTCAGTGGATGTTTACGTTGTCCCCATGTCTTAGTTTTTGTGAATAATGTTGCCTTGAACATGGGAGTGCAGATAATTAATTCTTCCAGATACTGATTTCAATTCTTTTTGTTATAAACCCAGAAGCGGGACTCCTGGATCATATGCTAGTTTATATTTTTAATTTTTTGAGGGACCTCCATCTTGTTTTCCATAGTGGCTGCATCATTTTGCATCCAACCAACAATGTAGAGTTCTAGTTTCTGCACATCCTCACCAACAAAGTTTTTAAAACAGTTTTGTTAAATCATTTTTGTTAGTGCAAAATGTCTGTAATTTTTCTTAGGTTCAAAATATCATTTGTATTTCTCTAATTGCTGATGATTTTGAACCTCTCTTTACAAGCTTGTTAGCTTCTGAGGCTTCCTCTTCTATAAATTGACTCTTTGTATCCTGTTACCTTATTTCTCTTGGGGCAACTTTCTGTTTCTTGTTGATTTGCATGATTTTGTGATATATTTTACATCTGAATCTCTTGTTGGCTGCTTATTTTAGAGCTGAGGGGTTCCCTTCAATTGCAAGTCCAGCCTCAAAATGTAGCCACACACAGAGTCTCAAAAATAGAGACAACCTTGGGACTTGAGACAGAATAAACTGGCAGCAATCCCTTTCGGTGACATATGTTTCTTATGTCCCTAAGGACCACTGGGATTATCTTGTCATTAAATTTCCAAAAACCAGACGTCCCCAGTTATTAGTTACTTCAGTTAGAGACATGACATACTGTTATCATTATTATATTGCTTTTATTACACTGATGAAAAATGTTTCCCTGCTGAAAAACTGTAAAATGCTCAAACTAATAATGAAATTATTAAAACACGCACACAACTCTGCCACCTAGAAATGACCACAGTTAACCTTTTAAAATGTGTTCCAGTCCCTGAAATGGAATGGCGGAGATGTACACCATCATGACAAATGAACCTCCCCTTCCACCCCAGAGCTCTATGTTAATCTCTCTTGTAGAACTTTGTGCATTTTAGCATAGTTGTTTGTTCAGGGATTATTAGAACAGGAGTCAGTTGACTTATGTTTGAATTCCATCTTGAATTTGCCAAGGCTTCTTAAAAAAAAAAAAAATTAAGAAAGACCTTGAAAAGCATGCTGAGGTCTTGGACTTTCTTTTGTAAGTAATTGGGAGCCATTAACAGAGTTGAGGTGGTGAATCATCCAATATAGTTCTGGTAAAAAAGTTTTTCCTGGAAGCAATGATACATGAAGTTAAGTGAATAAAAGTTACATTTATCAAGGACCAGGTATTGTGCTCAAGGTATTATCTGTGGTATTTCACTAGATTCTTTTAGTGCTATAGCATAGGGTTGATCACCCTCAAGTGAGAGGAAAGAAATGTGAAATTCAGTGGAGTTAAGCTGTGTACTCCCAAAGAATACTCAAACTACCGCACAATTACACTCATCTTACATGCTAGTAAAGTAATGCTCAAAATTCTCCAAGCCAGGCTTCAACAGTACATGAACTGTGAACTTCCAGATGTTCAAGCTGGTTTTGGAAAAGGCAGAGAAACTGGATATCAAATTCCTAACATACATTGAGTCATCGAAAAAGCAAGAGAGTTCCAGAAAAACATCTATTTCTGCTTTATTGACTATGCCAAAGCCTTTGACTGTGTGGATCACAAGAAACTGTGGAAAATTCTTCAAGAGATGGGAATACCAGACCACCTGACCTGCCTCTTGAGAAATCTGTATGCAGATCAGGAAGGAATAGTTAAAACTGTACATGGAACAACAGACTGGTTCCAAATAAGGAAAGGAGTACATCAAAGCTGTATATTGTCACCCTGCTTATTTGACTTATATGTAGAATACATCATGAGAAACCCTGGGCTGGATGAAGCACAAGCTGGAATCAAGATTACTGGGAGAAATATCAATAATCTCAGATATACTGATGACACCATCCTTATGGCAGAAAGTGAAGAGGAACTAAAAAGCCTCTTGATGAAAGTGAAAAAGGAGAGTGAAAAAGCTGGCTTAAAACTTAAAATTCAGAAAACTAAGATCATGGCATCTGGTCCCATCACCTCATGGCAAATAGATGGGAAAACAGTGGAAACAATGACAGACTTTATTTTTGGGGGCTCCAAAGTCACTGCAGATGGTGATTGCAGCCATGAAATTAAAAGATGCTTGCTCCTTGGAAGAAAAGTTATGACCAACCTAGACAGCATATTAAAAAGTAAAGATATTATTTTGCAACAAAGGTCCGTCTAGACAAAGCTATGGCTTTTCCTGTGGTCATGTATGGGTGTGAGAGTTGCACTATAAAGAAAGCTAAGCACTGAAGAATTGATCCTTTTGAACTGTGATGTTGGAGAAGACTCTTGAGGTTCCTTGGATTGCAAGGAGATCCAATCAGTCCATCCTAAAGGAAATCAGTCCATCCTAAAGGAAATCAGTCTTAAATATTCATTGGAAGGACGGATGCTGAATCTGAAACTCCAATACTTTGGCCACCTGATGCAAAGAACTGACTCACTGAAAAGACCCTGATTCTGGGGGAGATTGAGGGCAGGAGAAAAGGAGATGATAGAGGATGATATGGTTGGGTGGCATCACTGACTCAATGAACATGAGTTTGAGTAAACTCCAGGAGTTGGTGATGGACAGGGAGGCCTGGCATGTTGTGTCCATGGGGTCGCAAAGAGTTGGACACAACTGAAGGACTGAACTGAACTAAGCTGTGTACTCAAGGACACACAGCTAGTGTGGGATCAGGGAGTTGAATCCAGCACGTTCATTTAACTGGTTTCTTTCCATGTACAGATGCTGGTATGATAGATACTTCAGCAGTCTAGGTGGGATCAATTTCCATTTAATTATGAGAAGTTCAAGCACCTAGCAAGCTGCTTTCTTACAGCAGCAGCTTTGTTATTTGCTGACTGTCCCCAGGGGGTTTTCTCTGTGACTCACAGCAGGGAATCCTGAGGGAAGCTCAGCGTTTACTTCTTGAATTTCAGAGTCCCAACAAACTCGGTAGTGATTGCAGATAGAGATCTGAGTTCTTGCCAACAAAGAGATTGAAGCAGGGATCTTGGGTAAGTCCCTTGTTTCTGGATCTCAGTTTTCTTAACCACAAAGGATTAAACGATCTCTGAGGTTTTCTTTCATTCTAACACTCAAGGATCTCTCTTGGTGCATGATGTAGTACTGAGTTCTACGTGGAGCTTAGTAATGGTGATTAGTAGGAACTAAACCAACAAAATCTAATCACACAAACTAGCTGAAAAAAGACTGTAGGCAGGGAATAAAAGATATGTGTTCTCAACATTGTTAATCTGTGATACTCCAATATAATAGAAAAAAGTTTATTAAATAAAGATATGTGTTCTTAGTTCATGTGGGAGGAACTGCATGTTCATTCTTACAGTCTGTCACTAGTGCCTTTTATATTGGTGGTGAGACAGTTTTGTTGAAGGAAAGAATGAGCCAGGAAGAAACAAAGGCTGTTTGTCCCCTAATATCTGTCCCCCATTGTTGTCAATAATGGAGGGCTTAAACGTTACTCGGAAGCAGTAACCTGGGACAGAAACCTCATTTCCCAGAGTTCCTTGCAGTTAATGTGACTGTGTTATTAAATTCTGACTGATGGGGTATAGATGGAATTAGTATGGACATTTTTTCAGGACATATTTTTAAAGGCAGGTGCATGATTTTCTCCTCTTGACTGTCATGGAGTCTGTGGGTATGTCATTTAGCTTACTGATATGTTATATGAGTGTGTACTGAGGCTCAAGGTCTAGAGCAAAATGATTCATCCACCATCTTGGACCTATTTGGTTCTGATCAGTTTATGTCATTTCCTCGGGCTATGTTATTCCTTTAAAGGTTGTGCCCTGCCCCTTCTCCTCCTGTTTCAGTTCCAAATCATTTATCTCATAGGATATATGATTGCCAGGAGAAATATCAACAACCTTAGAGATGCAGATGAAAACACTCTAACGGCAGAAAGTGAAGAGGAACTGAAAAGCCTCTTGATGAAGGTGAAAGAGGAGAGTGAAAAACTACCTTGAGACTCAACTTTAAAAACAAACAAACAAACAAATATGGCATCCAGTCCCATCATTTCATGGCAAACAGAAGGGGGAAAATGGAAACAGCAGCAGATTTTATTTTCTTGGCCTACAAAGTCACTGCTGACAGTGACTTTGGCCATGAAATTAAAAGACACTGCTAAGTCGCTTCAGTCGTGTCCAACTCTGTGTGACTCCATAGACAGCAGCCCACCAGGCTCCCCGTCCCTGGGATTCTCCAGGCAAGAACACTGGAGTGGGTTGCCATTGCCTTCTCCAAAAGACACTTGCTCCTTGGAAGGAAAGCTATGAAAACCTAGGCAGCATCTTAAGAAGCAGAGGTGTCACTTTACTAACAAAGGTCTGTATAGTCAAAGCTAAGATTTTTCCAGGAACCATGTGTGGATGTAAAAGTGGGGCCATAAAGATGACTGAGTCCCAAAGACTTGATGCTTTTGAGCTGCGGTGCTGGAGAAGACTCTTGAAAGTCCCTTGGACTGCAAGGAGATCAAACCACTCAATCCTAAGTGAAATTAATCCTGAATATTCATTGGAGGGTCTAATGCTGAAGCTGAAACTCCAATACTCTGGCCACCTGATGCGAAGAGCTGACTTCTTTGAAAAGACCCTGATGCAGGGAAAGAATGAAGGCAAAAGGAGAAGAGAGCAGCAGAGGATGAGATGGTTAGATAGCGTTACCGATTCAATGGACGTGAATCTGAGCAAGCTCTGGGAGATAGTGAAAGACAGGGGAGCCTGATGTCCTGTAGTCCATGGGCGCCTCAAAGAGTTGGACTGGACTTGGCAACTGAACATCAATAGTGTTTGCCACTGATTTAACAAAAACATTTGTCATATATTAAATCCATATCTATACAGAAACATTAGAAGAATAATAACAAGAAACTTCACAAATATGATTTAAAAATAAATATCCACAGATCCAATATGTTCATCAAATCTCAAGGTGGAAAAACACAGAGAAAACCACACAAAGGAGCATATTAATTAAATTTCTGAAAACAAAAGATACAGAGAAAAATTTTGAAAACATCCCCAAAAGTTTGAATAAATGGATAAATATATTAATACAATTTCTCATGAAAGACTATGCATGTCAGAAGAAAAGAAAAAAAATGTTAAGGTGTTGAAGGAAAAAGAAACTGTAAAACTAGATTTACATATCTGAGAAAATATTCTTCAATATTGAAAGGAAAATAAAGACTTTTTCAGGAAAAAAACAGTAAATTTTTGACTAACAAATCTGGATTATAAGAAGTGTTAAAAACAAAGTTCTTCACATGAAAGGAATATGATGAAAATTTGGATCTACAGAGGAAATGAAAAGCTGCAGAAATGGTATATATAAAATAATTTTTATTTAAGTATATTAAATTTCTAAAACTATTGATTAATGAAAGCAAAATCAAACCAATATACTGTGGATTTTAATCTATGTACAAATACATTTTACCATAAAATAGCAAAAAGTACATGAAGAGGTGAATGGAAGAATACTATTACAAGGTTTTTAATTTGTGTGTGAATTAGAATATATATTGAAGATAGATTGCAATGAGTTAGAGACGCATACTTAGTGAACAAACAGCAAAGTGTTGCTAAACAAAGAAATATTGCCTGTAAGCCAATAGTGGAATTAAAATAGAATGATAAAACATATTCAAAAATAGCCAAATGAAGACAAGGAAAGAGAAAAGAGGGAGCAAAGAACACTTGGGACAGATTCAAAACAAAAAAGAAGGTAAATTTATCTAAACATATTATTAATTATATTGAATTCAAATGGTAACATTTCCATGAAAAGGCAGAAGTTAGTCAGACTGGATAAAAATGCAAGACCCACTGTGTACTGCCTATAAGGAAATCACTTTACCTATAAAGGCATGGATAAGTTAACATTCACCTCAGCTTCGTTTATAGTTCAACTCTCACAACCATACATGACCACTGGAAAAACCATAGCTTTGACTAGATGGACCTTTGTTGGCAAAGTAATGTCTCTGCTTTTAATATGCCATCTAGGTTGGTCATAATTTTCCTTCCAAGGAGTAAGCGTCTTTTAATTTCATGGCTGCAATCACCATCTACAGTGATTTTGGAGCCCAGAAAAATAAAGTCAGCCACTGTTTCCACTGTTTCCCCATCTATTTGCCATGAAGTAATGGGACTGGATGCCATGATCTTAGTTTTATGAATGTTGAGACAAGGGATGGGAATATTAGACCACCTGACCTGCCTCCTGTGAAATCTGTATGCAGCTCAGGAAGCAACAGTTAGAACTGGACATGGAACAACAAACTGGTTTCAAATCGGGAAAGGAGTGTATCAAAGCTGTATATTGTCACCCTGCTTATTTAACTTATATACAGAGTACATTATGCGAAATGCTGGGCTGGATGAAGCACAAGCTGGAATCAAGATTTCTGGGAGAAATATCAATAACCTCAGATACACAGATGATACCACCCTTATGGCAGAAAGGGAAGAAGAACTGAAGAGCATCTTGATGAAAGTGAAAAGGATAGTGAAAAAGTAGGCTTAAAACTCAACAGTCGGAAAACTAAGATCGTGGCATTTGGTCCCATCACTTCATGGCAAATAGAGGGGGAAACTGACAGACTGTTTTTGGGGGTTCCAAAATCACTGCAGATGGTGACTGTAGCAATGAAATTAAAGATGCTTGCTTCTTGGAAGAAAAGTTATGACCAACCTAGACAGCACATTAAAAAGCAGAGACCTTACTTTGCCGACAAAGGTCCATCTAGTCAAAGCTGTGGTTTTTCCAGTAGTCATGTATGGATGTAAGATCTAGACTATAAAGAAAGTTGAACGCCAAAGAATTGACGCTTTTGAACTGTGATGTTGGAGAAGACTCTTGAGAGTCCCTTGAACTGCAAGATCAAACCAGCCAATCCTAAAGGAAATCAGCCCTGAATATTCATTTGAAGAACTGATGCTGAAGCTGAAACTCCATTATTTTGGCCACCTGATGCAAAAAACTGACTTATTTGAAAAGACCCTGATTCTGGGAAAGATTGAAGGTGCAAGGAGAAGAGGCTAACAGGATGAGATGTTTGGATGGCATCCCAGTTTGATGGATATGAGTTTGAGCAAGCTCTGGGAGCTGGTGATGAAAGCTGGTGTGCTGCAGTCCGTGGGGTCACAAAGAGTCGGACACGACTGAGTGACTGAGCTGAATTGAAGCTTTGCTCTTCCTATGACTGATAGAACAGAAAGTTGCTAAAGATATAGAAGAACCGAACAGCATCAACAAAACAGACCTATAAATAATAGTTATAGATGTTATGACTTTCTATAAATGACATTTATAGAGCACTCTACCCACGACAGCAGAATTTACATTATTTTCAAGAACTTACAGCGCATTTACCAAGGTAGTCTTGTCTGAATGCTGAATCATGAAACAGTTCTCAATAAAATTGAAAGGACTGAAGTTGTGCAGGGTATATTAATTGATGATAGAAGAAATAAATTAGAAATCAGTAACAAAATGGTAATTCCTGAATATTTGGGAATTAAACAACATACTTCTAAATAATCCATAGCTCCAAAAGATAATACCAAGTAAACTTAAGAACAGCAGTTGAACTGGAAAGTAGAGGGGAAGTTCTACCTTTAAATACGTACATTAGAGAATCAAAAGATTAAAATTAATGATCTGATATTTTACCCCTAAGCACTGTGTCAGTTATTTCTCACAAATTATCATAAGTTGTGTTCATTGTCATTTCATTAAAAATGTTTTCTAGCTTCCCTTATGCTGTTAGAACAATATTGCATGCTGTGAGAAGTGACAGAGATCAGGCCACCTTCAAGACCTAAACCACAAAGGGTTGGTTGTCTTTACTTCCTTTAATTCACTAGTGTGACCCCTACAAAAGCCACAAGGTTCCTGGAGGAATCTTCTGCAGACTCAACCCAGATGGAACTCCAGTTGCAGCTGTTATGCAAGACATGGTATCTTTAATAGGGTAGTTAATAGAGTCTTAAATACATGACATGTGGCCACTTGTATGAAAAATATGTTCTTCCCATCTCTAACAGAAAAGGGAGTAGTATACAGTTTGTATTTACTTAGAGCATGTGTGACAACCTATGTTAGTCATGCCCCAGGGTCATATTAACTTTCTTTCCTTCTGTCATAATATATTCTGAGGAGACATGAACTGTCTGAACAGTAGGAAGAATATCACACTTATACTCACGATGTCATGATTATTGGACCATATATGGAAGGACCGTTAGTTCATTAGAAGTGTTGATAAGACATATGCACTCTTCCTAGGGGGTAAGAAATAAACCCTATGAAGATTCACTTTGAATGAGCAGTGATTCCTTTGGACAGGAGTAGACACATAAGTGAGGTGTGGCCTTGCCTTTCTTGCCTGAAGAGCCCTACCTAATATCATCACTGTCTGGGAGCTTTAAAGACCCTGCTATTCACTGCCAGAGGATCCCACATGACACTGTGTCAGACAAGGAGACCCACTTTATTTTTAGTTGATTAATTAATGCCTTCACTGTGTCACACAGATTGTTTTGTTGCGGTGCACAGGCTCTCGAGTTGTGACTTGCAGGCTCGGTAGTTGCAGTACCAGGACGTACTTGCACCGTGGCGTGTGGGGTGATAGTTCACTAACCAAGGATCAAACCCGTATCCCCAGCACTGCAAAGTGGGTTCTCAACCACTGGACCACCAGGGAAGTCCCAAGGACCCATTTTATCATGAAGGAGGCATTGGAGATTCACTTATCATATCATGTTCCACTCCGTCCAGACACTGACAACCTAATAGCGTGATGGAATGGGTTGCTGAAGACACAGCTGAGGCATTAGTGTGAGAACAATGTGTCACCTTCCAGAACGTAGTGTGTACTCGAGACTGATGATCTTTGTACGTCACCGTGCCCTCAAAAGGTAGAATATATGGGCTCGTAACCAAGGGGGATGACAGTGGGAGTATCCTTACTTGGGGAATTTATGAATCCCTTATGGAAAATCTGAATTCTGAGTGTTCAGAGGTTTTGGTTAACAAAGGGAGTACTTTCAAGGGAACATGGAGAGAGACCATGGAAATATAGTTTATTACTGTTTCTCGGGTGCTTTGGGCTCCTTGTCCCAAGAGAAGATCATTCACCATCTGGAAAAAGGTAGCTATTTCTGATTGTGAGGAGGAGAAAGTGCTTAGTACCGACAGGAAGGAATGTTTGGTCTCCGGGGGATCCACTTTGGCCTTCTTTTGGTGTTCCTCTACCCATGTTGATAGTAAATGGATGACCGCATCAGTCACAGTCTAAGGTGGGCAGGTGACCGTGGCCCCAGACTCCTCCCCAGTGAATGGGTCATGCCGCTACGTTCCAGCAGGGAATGAGGGGAAATCTGCTGTAGTGGCGCAAGGAATGACTATGACTTAAAGCCCCAGGGCAAATGTCAGTATGGTTGGGGGTGCAGTTTCTCCATAAAACTTTTAGAATCCAGAAGGCACGTTTCCAGAACTGATATGAAGTGGGTCCAAGCAGCACAGCCAGAGGACTCTAGTAGTTGCTGTAATATGCTGCCCTGGTGATTGTGGAGGCAATATCCTAGCCCTGGAGAGAGAACTAACACATAACCTTGTTCGTACCATTGCTAATCTGAGTCTATATTACATCAGCCAAGCCTGTAGCCTCTTTCTCTAGTGCAGCCATAACGCAGGTAATACCTCTGTCATGCTGGGACACCTAGGGTGTTTATAGGAGATCAGAGTGTGGGGCTAGCACTTTACCATTCTAAGTGAAACTGCCTAGAGAGTCACTACTTCTCCTCTGTCTCCCCAGTTACGTGTCTCCGCAGAGGCATTCTTGTGGCTCAGGACTCGCCCCATCATTTTTGCTTAGCGCTTTGGCAGATATAACTCATGGTGGAGAAGAAGATGGAAAAGTGCACATGGAGCTGTTTCCCTAAAGCTTTCAGGTTTCAGTTCAAAAACCATCATTCTTTGTTTTTTCTCCTTTTTGAGAACATTCGAAATAATCTGCCAATCAGTTAATACAGAATTGAATTGCTTTGCAAGTGTGTGACTCACTCACACAATTTCACATCATTAAATGCCTCTTCAGAGATGTAAAGCTCTTCATTATCCCTCTGCTAGAAAGGGGGACATGGCAAGAAATTCCAGGGATGCCTCTATTTCTGGCTCCTCACCTGTTCTTCTAGGGCCCTGAGTGCAAAGAAGGTCATTATCTGAATAAGTCACATCAAGTCAGGGCCAAATGTTTTTCACTTGTAAGATGGGACACTTCGTCTTAGGGCAAAAATTACTGTTGACAGTCACACAGAGGAGCTGAGTGAACTGACCAAGATTACACAGTGTGTGAAAGAGATGTAGCTTGAACATAAGTCTCTTGAGACAAAGTTCAGTGCTTCCTCTCAAATTCCTTCAAGGAGGCTACCCATAGTGAGGGAAGCAGAGGGGCTCTCTGTGAAGTCACTTGACTGGAGTGAAGGGTGGTTAGATGAAGGCAAACGTGAGATGATGCTGCCCTTGGGGAGCTTCAGAGCAGAGCTTGAGATAGCCCAGAGCTGAATTTGAAAAACCAAAGGTTAAAACCTTCAAATAAGAATCAGAGAAGTGCTTTAAAAGGATCCATGTTCTTTAGGCAAACAATTCTCTTCTTGGGATTCATCTGAAGGTGAGCTTTATGGGTATGAGCAGCTGTTATCCACAAAAACAGCCAGGGTAGAGTTGCTTATAGCATTGATGTGATGGGAACAGCCTAAATATTCAACAGTAGGCAAGTGTTAAAATAAAGCATGACACAATTCTATAGTGGAATATTGTGTGTCCAATTGCAATGATGATGGGTTGTTTTTAGTTTTTGGCTCATGGACCCTTTTGAGTTTCCAGGAACCACAGATCTTCTGCCCATAAAGCCATATGTGCACATACGTACACTTCAACTTTCAATTTTAGAAATCTTCCCAATTTCTATGTGACACTATGTTAAGAATCACTATGTTAGATGTGTTTTTAATAACCGAAAAAGGTGTTTGTACACAGTATATGTTTTGCATGAAAAAACACTTTACAAAATAGCATGTGTGAGATGACAAAATTTCATAAGAAAAGTATAAATATCCTTCCAGCTATGCAGAAAAAATCTGCAAGTTGTGCAAGTAGAGTACACAAGACAGAGCTCACAGCTCTGAGGACTCTGGAGGAAGCCAAGTTTGTGGCAAGTATACTCAGGGGCCCCATCTTCTGTTGAGGTAGATCTAGGGGCCTGGGCTTCCCTGGTGGTTGAGTAGTAAAGAATTTGCCTGCAATGCAGGAGACCTGGGTTTGATCCCTGGGTCAGGAAGGTCCCCTACAGGAGGACATGGCAGGCAAACCAATCCAGTATTCTTGCCTGGAAAACCCTGTGAAGAGAGGAGTCTGGCAGGCTACAGTCCCTGGTGTCACAAAATAGTCAGACATGACTAAGCAACTGAGCACACAGGCATGCATGCATGCTCAGTCTAAGGGCCTGGCACTGCCTGATCCAGTGGCCCTCTCCCTGCTCTCGCAGGGAGTGTATTCCTGAATATTTGCATGATCACAATCACTTCTTCCTCCAGGTGCCATTTCTTGAGAACCTGCAGGGATCTCCTGAAAGGATGACACTGAGTCCCGTGTCAGACCTTGGGGAATGGAAACATATGCAAGAGAGACAAAGATGGAAAGGGAGCCAGGGTCCCTGTGAAGGGAAGATTAGTGAAAGATTCTAGGAGTCTAACCTGGAGAAGAGATGACTAAGAACGATCAAGGTCCTTGTCTTCATGCGTTTGAAGACTGTCACAGGGAAGGGGATGCAGTTTTTGTACAGTAATTCAGACCAATGTATATTATGCACAGTAGCCTAGGCTTTGTAATAAAAGCAGGAGAAATCACTGATGAATTTTCTGTTACATAATAAGGAAAGGCAGAGGGTTTAACGAACATTCCAGTATGGTCGGCTCTGTGCTACACACTAAAGATATGCCAATTCAGTTCAGTCGCTCAGTCAAGTCCGACTCATTGCGACCCTATGTATCGCAGCACGCCAGGCCTCCCTGTCCATCACCAACTCCCGGAGTTCACTCAGACTCACGTCCATTGAGTCAGTGATGCCAGCCAGCCATCTCATCCTCTGTCATCCCCCTTCTCCTCCTGCCCCCAATCCCTACCAGCATCAGAGTCTTTTCCAATGAGTCAACTCTTCGCATGAGGTGGCCAGAGAACTGGAGTTTCAGCTTTAGCATCATTCCTTCCAAAGAAATCCCAGGGTTGATCTCCTTCAGAATGGACTGGGTGGATCTCCTTGCAGTCCAAGGGACTCTCAAGAGTCTTCTCCAATACCATAGTTCAAAAGCATCAATTCTTCAGTGCTCAGCCTTCTTCACAGTCCAACTCTCACATCCACACATGACCACTGGGAAAACCTAGCCTTTCTTGGCAAAGTAATGTCTCTGCTTTTCAATATGCTATCTAGGTTGGTCATAACTTTTCTTCCAAGGAGTAAGCACCTTTTCGTTTATTGGCTGCAGTCACCATATGCAGTGATTTTGGAGCCCCCCAGAATAAAGACAGCCACTGTTTCCACTGTTTCCCTATCTATTTGCCATGAAGTGATGGGACCAGATGCCATGATCTTCGCTTTCTGAATGTTGAGCTTTAAGCCAACTATTTCACTCTCCTCCTTCACTTTCATCAAGAGGCTCTTTAGTTGTTGTTCACTTTCTGCCATAAGGGTAGTGTCATCTGCATATCTGAGGTTACTGATATTTCTCCCAGCAATCTTGATTCCAATTTGTGCTTCTTCCAGCCCAGCGTTTCTCATGATATACTCTGCATATAAGTTAAATAGGCAGGGTGACAATATACAGCCTTGACATACTCCTTTTCCTATTTGGAACCAGTCTGTTGTTCCATGTCCAGTTCTAACTGTTGCTTCCTGACTTGCATATAGGTTTCTCAAGAGGCAGGTCAGGTGGTGTGGTATTCCCATCTCTTTCAGAATTTTCCACAGTTTATTGTGATCCACACAGTCAATGGCTTTGGCATAGTCAATAAAGCAGAAATAGATGTTTTTCTGGAACTCTCTTGCTTTTTTGATGATCCAGCAGATGTTGGCAATTTGATTTTTGGTTCCTCTGCCTTTTCTAAAACCAGCTTGAACATCTGGAAGTTCATGATTCATGTATTGCTAAAGCCTGGCTTGGAGAATTTTGAGCATTACTTTACTAGCGTGTGGGATGAGTGTAATTGTGTGGTAGTTTGAACATTCTTTGGCATTGCCTTTCTTTGGGATTGGAATGAAAACTGACCTTTTCCAATCCTGTGGCCACTGCTGAGTTTTCCAAATTTGCTGGCTTATTGAGTGCAGCACTTTCCCAGCATCATCTTCCAGGATTTGAAATAGTTCAACTGGAATTCCATCACCTCCACTAGCTTTGTTCGTAGTGATGCCTCCTAAGGCACATTTGGCTTCACATTCCAGGATGTCTGGCTCTAGGTGAGTGATCACACCATCGTGATTATCTGGGTCATGAAGCTCTTTTCTGTACAGTTCTTCTGTGTATTCTTGCCACCTCTTCTTAATATCTTCTGCTTCTGTTAGGTCCATACCATTTCTGTTCTTTATAGAGCCTATCTTTGCATGAAGTGTTCCCTTGGTATCTCTAATTTTCTTGAAGAGATCTCTATCTCTAGTCTTTCCCATTCTGTTGTTTTTCTGTATTTCTTTGCATTGATCACCGAGGAAGGCTTTCTTATCTCTCCTTGCTATTCTTTGAAGCTCTGTATTCAGATGCTTATATCTTTCCTTTTCTCCTTTGCTTTTCACTTCTCTTCTTTTCACAGCTCTTTGTAAGGCCTCCCCAGACAGCCATTTGCTTTTTTGCATTTCTTTTCCATGGGGATGGTCTTGATCCCTGTCTCCTGTACAATGTCAAGAACCACAGTCCATAGTTCATCAGGCACTCTATCTATCAGATCTAGTCCCTTAAATCTATATCTTACTTCCACTGTATAATCATAAGGGATTTGATTTAGGTCATACCTGAATGGTCTAGTGGTTTTCCCTACTTTCTTCAATTTAAGTCTCAAGTTGGCAATAGGGAGTTCATGATCTGATCCGCAGTCAGCTCCTGGACTTGTCTTTGTTGACTGTAGAGCTTCTCTATCTTTGGCTGCAAAGAATATAATCAATCTGATTTCGGTGTTGACCATCTGGTGATGTCCATGTGTAGAGTCTTCTCTTGTGTTGTTGGAAGAGGATGTTTGCTATGACCAGTGCATTTTCTTGGCAAAACTCTATTAGTCTTTGCCCTGCTTCATTCCATATTCCATGGCCAAATTTGCCTGTTACTTCAGGTGTTTCTTGACTTCCTTCTTTTGCATTCCAGTACCCTATAATGAAAAGGACATCTTTTTTGGGTGTTAGTTCTAAAAGGTCTTGTAGTCTTCATAGAACTATTCAACTTCAGCTTCTTCATTGTTACTGGTTGGGGCATAGACTTGGATTACCATGATATTGAATGGTTTGCTTTGGAAATGAATAGAGATCATTCTGTCGTTTTGAGATTGCATCCAAGTAATGCATTTCGGACTCTTTTGTTGACCATGATGGCTACTCCATTTCTTCTGAGGGATTCCTGTCCACAGTAGTAGATATAATGGTCATCTGAGTTAAATTCACCCATTCCAGTCCATTTAGTTCGCTGATTCCTAGAATATTGACGTCACTCTTGCCATCCCTTGTTTGATCACTTCCAATTTGCCTTGATTCATGGACCTGACATTTCAGGTTCCTATGCAATATTGCTCTTTACAGCATCAGACCTTGCTTCTATCAGCAGTTACATCCACAGCTGGATATTGTTTTTGCCTTGGCTCCATTCCCTCATTCTTTCTGGAGTTATTTCTCCACTGATCTCCAGTAGCATATTGGGTACCTACTGACCTGGGGAGTTCCTCTTTTAGTATACTATCATTTTGCCTTTTCATACTGTTCATGGGGTTCTCAAGGCAAGAATACTGAAGTGGTTTGCCATTCCCTTCTCCAGTGGACCACATTATGTCAGACCTCTCCACCATGACTCTCCCGTCTTGGGTGGCCCCACTGGCATGGCTTAATTTCATTGAGTTAGACAAGGCTGTGGTCCTAGTGTGATTAGATTGACTAGTTTTCTGTGATTATGATTTCATTCACACTTCATATTAATTAACAGTATCATTTATAGAAAGTGTTAATTAATCTGAAGTGTGAATGAAAAGAATTGTGATTACGTCTCCTTTTTTCCCCTTTGCATTTCTTTCATCATCTCAAGGTTACTAGAAAATGCACTTATGAGTGAGATGGAATGGGTAACCTATGGGGCATATGACAGGATACCTTAACCAGCAGTAAAATAAGTCATACTGCTAACACTCAGAGAGCTGGATGGATATAAAAACAGGATATCCTTGACCCAGTAGGTCACTATAAAGATGGACTTTTTAGGTTTGGCGTCAATCTGGTTGTTGTAGTTGCTGTTTAGTTGCTAAGTCATATGACTTTAGCCACTAAGTCAAGTCTTTGCAACCCCATGGACTGTAGCCCTCCATGCTCCTCTGTCCATGGGCTTTCCCAGGTAATAATTTTAGTGGGTTGCCATTTCCTTCTCCAGGAGAACTTCCTGGCTTTTCCTCTACCACTTACTAGCTGTGAAACCATGAGCAAAATGCTTCACTTTTTAGCTATATTTTATTCACCAGCTAAGATATCTATACCTGCCCAATGAGCCTCATGAATTTGTGGTAAAAACCAAAAGAGATACTGCATAAAAACATATTTAGGAACCAGTTCAAATTCATTTTATTATGAGAATACCTCTTAATTTTTTCAAACTGATATAACCATTGGTTAACATAAACTCTCTGGAGAAGGAAGTGTCGACCCATTCCAGTATTCTTGCCTGGGAAGTCCCATGGACAGACGAGCCTGGTGGGCTTGCAGTGCACGGAGTCACGAAGAGTTGGACACGATGCAGCGACTAAACACCCCTGCTGCCACCTCCACCAACATAAACTCCGACACCTGGTGTGAATTCTAGAGCCATTCAGTTCAACGGGATTGCTCCAGGCAGACACAGGCATTTGGGGATCTCTGTCTTATCTTAGAGTACTGTGGCCTGGCACTGTAGCAGGAACCTGGCTGGAGACCCCAGCTTGCAGCCTAGTTCCCCTACTATGTGCAGGCGCTGGGTGCACCCCTGAGAGAATCCCTAGTTGGAATGTGGAGGATTGCTTGCATCACTGTCCTTCAGCCTAGCCTGTAATCCACAAATTGGATTTTCTAGGGTGGAGCCTATGGGTTTTCCTAGTGGCTCAGCTGATAAAGAACCTTCCTGCAATGTGGGAGACCTGGGTTCGATCCCTGGGTCAGGAAGATACCCTAGAGAAGGTAATGGCAACCCACTCCAGTATTCTTGCCTGGAGAGTTCCATGGACAGATGAGCCGGAGGGCCACAGTGCATAGGGCTGCAGAGACTCAGACATGACTGAGAAAGCAAGGCTCTCACTTTCAGGGTGGAGTCAAGCAATGGAAGGAATGAGGGAGGAACAGATAAATAAGTATGTCTCTTGCATCCACTACTGTGTTCTCACCAGTTTCTAGTAAGTGTTCAGTTCAGTTCAGCTCAGTTCAGTTCAGTTCAGTTACTCAGTCGTGTCCGACTCTTTGTGACCCCATGAATCGCAGCACACCAGGCCTCCCTGTCCATCCAACTCCCGAAGTTCACTCAGACTTGCGTTCATCAAGTCAGTGATGCCATCCTATCTCATATAATACCCAGAGTCAATACACATATATAGTCTATGTGACTGTGCCCATTACAAGTTTCAAGAGCTTAAGTAATTTGCCCCAGGTCACAGAATTCCTCAATAGCAGAGCAAAAATTCACATCCAGCTGCATAAACTACATTCTGCTTTACTCCATCTGAGCAAGGAAAGGCTTCAGGGACTTGGAGATTAGCGCTGTGGGGTAGGACAGCATCAGAGCTAGAAGACAGTTGTGCTAATATCAGGCAGTTCCTAGACATTAACACCTTCAATTTTCTTTTCCTCTTCCACACTCTTTATTTTGATTCCAAGAATCAAGTAATCCAAGAATATTGTAATCCAATGTTAATGAGACGTGCATGGAATTCACGTCTAAGTATTGTTTTCTTTTTCTTTTTTTCTTAAGGCTATTTTTGAGTGGTGGGTGAGAATGGCTTTAGACAACAGCTTCCCACTTTTTTGTCTTTTGAAATATGAACTGGAGAAAGTAGGTGAAAACAGAATTTGATAGCTTGCAGGAAAGGTTTTTCTAAAAATACCTGTTGCTGCTGCTGCTGCTAAGTCGCTTCAGTCGTGTCCAACTTTGTGCGACCCATAGACGGTAGCCCACCAGGCTCCCCCCCATCCCTGGGATTCTCCAGGCAAGAACACTGGAGTGAGTTGCCATTTCCTTCTCCAATGCAGGAAATTGAAAAGTGAAAGTGAAGTCGCTCAGTCGTGTCCGACTTTGCGACCCCATGGACTGCAGCCTGCCAGGCTCCTCCGTCCATGGGATTTTCCAGGCAAGAGTACTGGAGTGGGGTGCCATTGCCTTCTCTGTCTAAAGTACCTACAACTTGCTTAAGATATGAATAGGGATGCTAGCACTCATCGTTGCTTGCCAGCCTACTTGCCCACTAGAAGGAAATGTAGTATTTCCTTTTTATTTTCAGACTTGCCACTTCTCCAGATTTTCTAGGAACATTAGATGTTTACTCAGATCAAGGTGAGTCAGTCCTTTTCCAGACGTCAAGCCCAGAAAGGAGGCTGGGTTCTGAGCATCGGCTTCTCCTTGCTACACTGTGGCGCTGTTGTGGATCGGCCCTGCAGAGCCCTGTGGTGGGTTTTCCCGTCTGCAGTAAAGTGCTTACTGGTCCAGATTCTTGTCCAGGCTGAAAATATCAGCTTGTCTCCAAAGTGATGGTTCTTTTTAAATCATGTCCACAAGCCCAGGCGTTTCTACCCACCTCACATCACTCTACCTGAACAAGCTAGCGTGCGTATGCATATGCACGTTAGCTTGTGCTTCCTTTCCCTTTAAAGGCAATTTTGTTTCTGGTATCTGTTACCCTGGACCTCTGATAGAATCTCACTGAGCACCGGTGGAGACCTCTTGTTACTTCTCTCCCAGAAGACCCACCCTGTACCCCTTGTATAACTTCACCCCTATTTCTCAGTGAGTGACTTTGTATACCATTGGTCTCCAGAAGTAACAGCTCTGGTGCAATAATACGAGATTCTGTTCCTGATTCTCCTTGCTCCCGAGTATCACCTACATATACATAATTCAGGGATCCCAGAAGGTGTTTTTTCCTAAGTAATTTGTTTTTTTTCATATCTAAACAGAAGAATGGTTTAGCATAACTTTAAAATCCACCTCTTCAACATATTACCCTATTTGATGTCTTAACAGGTGTCATATAGCTGATATATTATATGACACATTGAAAAAAAGGTTGAGGTTTGCAGTCTGAGAGAAACTGGGCTTTGAAGCCTGGCTCCCAGTCATCATTTGTGGAACCAGGTTATTGCTGTCTCTAACTAGGATTCTTTCTCTTGCCTCCTGCCTCTGCCCCCAACCTCCACGATGCAGACTGATTCCAGCCTGATTCATTGAAATCCCTGTTCTGTGTAATAGGCCTTTAAAAAAAATCCCTCTTATATATTCCAACTTGTCTTTTTGACCATGCATTCTTTTTGTATTTTAAAGAAAAATAAAGCCAGGGATGCATAAATGAAACATGATTGCATGCATGCATGCATGCTCAGTTGCTTCTGGCTCTTTGCAGCCCACTGGACTATAGCCCAACAGCTTCCTCTGTCCATGGGATTCTCCAGGCAAGATTACTGGAGTACTTTAATGTGCCCTCTTTTAGGGGATCTTCCCAACTTAGGGATCTAACCCAAGTCTCCTGAGTCTCCTGCATTGCAGGCAGATTCTTTACCCTTGAGCCATCAGGAAAGACCAATGGGATGTCGTACAGCACTTAAAACTGAACGAACTGATCTATGTACACAGCATTAAGGATAAACCTCCAAATCCCTCGAAGGAGAGAGAAAAGCATGCTGTACATGTATTCTATTTATGTTCAGGTTTAGACATGCAAAGAGTAAAATAAGTTGAGATTTTGAAGGATCTGGTAGATGGTTTTCCCTTCCCTACCAGAGTTCAGTGACCTCAGGTGGAGTGCCCTGCTGCCCTGTGTAGCTTCTGGAAAGACCCTTTGCTTGGATTGAGGTTGGGTGGGGGCGGGGGTTGCACTCCACTTCGTCCCCTTTGATGGGATGGGGTGAAGGAAAGGTGAACACCTGGCAAATTCCTTCTCTAAAAAGCCCTGGTTCTTTGATCTCTTCATCCTTTGGAAGAATGTATTGCAAGCCCTTTCATAAAGGCTGAAGGTGAGTGATGGAGTCAGCTTGGCCACCTCTCCTCAAGTCTTGATCTAGAATGTCTGTGCTTGAGAATATGGGGTATTTAAGAGGCACTAATTTACAAGTGGTCTTTGATGGGGAGTGGGGGTGGTTTTCTGCACAGAGTCCAGGGTAGTAGCAGATGACACTGTTATGTTTTCACGTATCTTTAAGGCCCCAGGGTTTCACAGTCAGGCCCCAAAGCTGTTCATTCGGTGCCTGGTTCTTCTATGCTCAGCCCTGTATGGGCAGTCGGCCGTGAACGAGGCCAGGTTTCCGGCTGTGGGGTTTTCAGGGCTGGTTGGAATTACCTTCCTAGCTGGTTCTTTGCCACTGTCTCCTGCAAACAAGCTAAGCGACATCACAGTGGTGACTCACCAGGATGTACGGCGCACTTCCCCACCTTGGGGCCTTTGCTGTGTGTGCCCCTCTGTCTGCAGTGACCTTTCTTCCTCCAATGAACCCATGCTCACTCCATGGAAGTCTTCGCTGATTCCCAGGCTGCCACATCTCTCCTGTTCTCACTATCCTTCCTCCTTCCACCTCTAACCCTCTCCCGGTGGGCCTGACATTGGCTTGAGCTGTGAATGTAGCTGGCTCCCCCATGGACTGGAAGTTGTGGGAAGGCACAGCTCTTGGCTTTTTCATTTCCATCTTCACTATGAGGCCCGATGCAGTGACTGGCACCCGGCAGAGTGGAGGACATCTAAGTACGCTTTGCCATGAACTGCTCAGTCCCCAGTGCATGAAGCTGCCTCTCCTCCTCCCTCTGGGGTCTCAGGAAGAGTGGCTATCAGGATGTGTGGCAAGAGCACTGGGCAAGGCATCTTGAAGCCTGGATTTTCCTTCCTGAGCTTTCAGCCTCCTGGTCCTTGGGCTGTCATTGTCCCTCTCTGGGCACAAGGCTCTGCTTCTCAGAAGGGGGCTCAGGGCTCACTGCTCAGAAAGTCTAAGAATCTCGCTATTTGCTGTGCTTCTTTCAGATCTGACCTCCCCTGTCTGTCTGTCTGTCTGTCTCTCTTTCCCCTTGTCCTTCCTTTTCGGTGTGTAATAAACCAAGAGTTTACAGTAAACGCACAGGAAAAGCCGAATGATGTGTTCTCTTCAGGAAAGTACCCGGTCCCCCAGGTAGCCAGCGGCTGCCTCAAGAACCCGGAGCCTCCCTGAGCTGTGGCTCCTGAAGACTTTCAGTGTAGACCCGGTAACCCACCTCAAGCCTTTGATGTGGCTTTGACAGGGCATGAGACACAAGCAGCCCTGATTCAGAGCTGCAGAAAAGCTTGCTGCTTGCTGCCACCAGCCCCAGGGATCAAACGGTGGTGGGGGTCAGTCGGGAAATGGCGGAGAATGTGAACCTCAGTGATCACACCCGCCTGCTCCCCAAACTTCAGGTGGAGCCAACGTTTTTTTCCGCCAAAGCTCTCCTAAAGAGGGAAATAGACGTGCCCTTTGAATCTGTGTGCATCATGAGAAGCGATGTTCAAAGGAAGTCCCTGGAGAGACAACAGATAGTCAGTCCCCGAATATTCAGAGATGTCTGTGCTCTTATAAAGAACTGAGGAATCCCCACTTGGTTTATTCACATCTTCTTAGTAGAAATGGAGATGACAGAGGAGCCTGAAGATATGGTTTCTACTGATGGCTTTCATTCTTGTATTCACTTACTTAGCAAAGATTTGAAGACTGGTGCTATACATAGCACTGTGCTGGCACCAGGAACACAATGGTTTTAGGCAGGTGGGTGGTAGATATGTAGATATTGATATGGCTATAGATATGGCTGTGGATGTGGATATAAAGAGAGACAGAGATAAGGACTGGACCCTTGCAAAGCTCAGAATCCAGTAATGGACACAGGCATTTATATCAACAGTGGTGCTGATAATTGTGGTAACTGCCCATGGTGAAAAGAGTGGTGAGCCACAAACCTACTAAATGGGGGACTCTTGATTTTTTTTTCTGGGCTCAGGCAAAGCTTCCTGCATAGAGTCATTTGAGAACTGACCTCCAGTGGAAGGAGACCATCATCCTCCAGCCTCCCCACCACACACACTGGTCAAATGAATCACAGTGTGGGTTCTGGAGTCTGCTTGAGTTTCCACCTGCCTCCACAATAATACAGTAGATCATTCTACACAGCCATCGAGGGACCCAGGCTCCTTCCTTCTACGCCCCCGCCATCTGCAGCTCTAGAATGTTGCTTTCGGTTTCAGGATGCCTGCTGCTCCTGTAGGCGTTACGACCGCTTTCAGATGCCAAGAAAGGAAGGACCAGATGCCAAAGGGGGCATTTTCTTTCAAAGAGGTTACCCACAAGCCCCAGCCATTGGATTCTGCCCACGTCTCATTGGCCAGAAATGGATCTCGCAGCTACTCCTAGTTGCAAGAGTGTCTGGGAGGACGGGAGAGGTGCTGTGTGTTAAGCTGGGCACTTGGCCTCTTTGAACCAAATCAGAGGAGACGGTAAACTAGCTGTGTCTGCCTGAACTGTAACCAGTGTTTACTTTTCTTTGGCCATCTATGTCTTTTCCTCACTTTAGGCAACAGTGACCAGATTTTCTTTCTGGAAATGAACCTGCTTCCATGATGAGCATTCCTCCTTTCCTGCCTTCCTGAAACCAAAGGCTGATCCTTCAGGACTTTGCATCCTGAACAAAGAGACAAAGACGGGAGTGTAGGTGGAGTACGTTCATTCCAAGGTACGGTCAAAGCTGTTGGTTATTTCCTGCCGCCTAGAACCCTGAAATTGCCCACTTTCTGCTGTTTTCACACTTGGCTTTCTAGTCTTCTCTCAGATTCAGTAAGCTGAGCTCCTGGAGCCTCTTCTTTCTTCCTGAGGCCTTTTATTTGGTGCCTGCTTCTCCCTTGGGCCTGCTCCCTCTCCTCTCCTCCCCCATTCCCGCCAGCACCCGGCTCTTCACTTGAAGCTCAGCCTAGTAGTCTGGTGTCCAACTCTCCCGCTCCAGGTGGCTGTCCACATGCCCGTGCCTCTCCCCAGCCACACTTTAGAGTGCAGACTCTTTGAGCACAGGGATAAGATCTAGCTCTCTTTGGGATTTGACTTCCAGCCCCTAGTGCTGTGTACAGCTTGTGCGGTTCCTCAATGCACGGTTATCATTGCTGTTGTTTATAGGTCCAGCAAGATACTGGGAACTATTGCAAAATTATTACAGAACAGACAAAGCAGAAGGCAAAGTGGAGAGACTCCTAACACATCTCTAGACTGTTCCTCAGAATCCTGCCAACTGGACAGGTGTAGAGAGTCCTCATTCTTCAGCGAGTCCTGGCTCCTGCAGCCACCCTCTCCTCTGTGTCACATTTTTTTTTACTGCACCATCTTCCTCCTCTCCTTCCCTCTTCCTTGCTGTCCTCACCACCCTTTTCTTCATTGTCATCATGATTCTCATCCCTGATAGCTCTTGTGTACTTATGAATACTACGTGCCAGGCCTGTTATAAGTAATATCTAAGAGGATAAGCTTCTTGCCCAAGATTATAGCTAATTGCATAGCAAGGTTAGGACTCAAATGGAAGTCAACTTGACTCCAAGCCTGTGTTCTTGACCCTTCCCTCTCTTAGTCACAGGGGTCTCTGGCAGAGGACAGGGAATTGCTCAAGCTGTTCTCCACCTTAGAGTCCCTCTGCTGAGCTGTGCAGTACCCGTGAGGATGCTCATAGACCCCTCATCCTGCCGCCAGTGCCTCCCTCCACCTCGGGAGCCATCCTTCACACCCACCAGCCTGCCCCTGCTCCACCCCTCCCCAAGTTCTAGCACTACCACGGCTTGGCACGCCAAGCATGCCCTGTGCTTTTCCAGCCCTGTGTTCTCTCCAGCTGAAACGCCCTCCCCTGTCCATCTGTGCCAATCACAGTCATCATTTAAGACCTCTGTCAAGTGGTGGAGACATGTGAAATCCTCCTGGGTCTCTACCCGCCCTGCTTCAAACGTTAACTCCTTCTTCTCTAAACCTGCTTGGAACCTCTTACTGCCTTTTGGGGGTCTAAGAGAGCAGTTTAGGGTGGGAAGTGGGGAACCCAGGTTTTGGAGATAGACACCCTCTGTGAAATCCATTTTTAGCCTCCCACTAGCTTTATGAACAATTTCGGCAAGTTGCTTAGCCTTTCAAAATCTCTTAGTTTCTCTAAGAAGGAGGTGAAAGTGTACACTTTGGGAATCTGAAACAGTGCTCATAAAACAACGTATGCCCCCGCCCCCTCTCGACCACCCCTTTTATTGCATCTGCCACCCACCCTTTCTCTGAGTCAAAGATGCCGGCAGCTGACGGGCCTGCCTCTCCATCATTTCTGGTGATCGTCTTCGGTGATTAGACAGGAAGAAATGACACCCTTGGCAGTCATCGCTTCTTTCTGTCTAATCTGCTAGGATATTCATGGACTCCTGATGTCAGTCCCCCAGTGGCTGGTGAGTAGACAGGAGTAGCTGCCACATCAAGGATGGAAATTCTGTCTCAACAGCCTTGCCACTGGTTTATGTGGGCAGGTTGGATAAAGGGCACTGTGGACTGTGTGTGCAGAAGAGGAGGTGTGCATGCAAGGAAGGGAAGAGCTGCTTCCGGTCATGGGACTGCCTCTTACCGTGCAATTCCATCACGTCTCTGTCTCTCTCTGCCTCAGTTTCCCATCTGCAATATCTGATACTGGGGCTCAGTCCCTAAGCAGTGTCTGCCTGGATCAACTCTTCATCTGGAAGACTGTTTCAGAGAAATCAGCTTTGCTTCAGATACTCCATGGTGTTGGGGAGGAGTGATTGTTGGTGGTGGGTCATCCTGAACTAGAGGAGTCCAGGATGTGTGTGTGTGTGTGTGTGTGTGTGTGTGAGTGTGTGTGAGTGTGCATGCACAAGGGGCTGCTCAGAGGATGTGTGGCATCAACCTAGAAATATCTACTAGGAATTCAGGACCACTTGGAATTCTTGAAGACACTCCAGACTGTCTTTGTAGATTATCCTAAAGTCAAGCAATTAGCATTCCCCAGTACCTACTGTATACTCTATGATACTGATAGGAGTTTTACATCTGGAGTTATATTTTTATAAGGATAGTTGAGTTATTCCTATATTCTTTCTCAGAGCTAAGGAACATCATTGGTCCAAACAGCCTTTCATTTTGTTTTTATTTTATTTATATTATTTTCCTCCTTGCCCTCTTGGTTCCCTCTCCTAGTCTCTTCACTTTTCATCACAAAGATGTGTATATGTTTTTAAAAATGTGTAGTGTTTATGGTGAATCTATAAGCTCTTAATTTACAAATATGATGCCATGATACATATCTTATTCAATTTCCTCTTCCTTCACTCAATATTTTATTTTGAGACCCTATCCACCTTCTAGTTGACTTTTCTAACTGCTACACAGTATCTCTATTGACTGACTACATTGCACCCTTCTATTCTGCTAGGGGTGGCAAGTGTATCATCTCTAATTCCCAGAAGCAGTGAGTCAGGTTTTATCTGCTGCATTACTGCTTTTTTTTTTAACCTTAAAAAAAATTGAAATATGGATGCTTTACAATGTTGCTTTAGTTTCTATTATACAACAAAGTGAATCAGCTGCAGGTATACATATATCCCCTCCATCTTGAGCCTCCCTCCCACCCTACCCCCATCCCACCCTGCTAGGTCCCCACAGAGCCCCGGGCACCGAACTGAGCTCCCCGTGTCACACAGAAGCTCCCGCTCGCTGTCTGTCCCACGCGCTCTGCAGATGTGCCAGCGCCACTCTCTCAAGTCCTCCCACCCACCCTTCCCCCACCCTATGTCCACATGCCCATTTTCCACTCCTGCTCCTCTATTCCCACCCTCCAAATAGTTTCAACAGTACCGTTTTGCTAGATTCCATATACATGCTCTAATCTACAATATTTGCTTGTCTCTTTCTGGCTTACTTCACTCTGAATGACAGGCTCTAGGTTTATCCACATCCCTACAGTTGATTCAAGGCAGACACTTGCTGCTAACGGAGATATTTAGGGGGTACGCAGTGGAACTATTAGCAACATGGAATTATATACTATATTACATCATGGAGATCCTATCAGTTTAGTGATAGTAAGTCATTACTAACCCACTTTGCTCTCTACATTTTCCTTTTAAATAGATCGAGAGCAGGCCTCAGGCTAACATGTTTGCAGGCAGCACACTCTGGCTGAAATTTAATTATGTTGGAAATTCAATTAAAAGGTAACTTAATAAAAACCTATCTATTTAAATGTTTCCATCTATTTTAAATAACCTGTATTTCCACTTAAAGAAGTGGCTTTCCATATATAAGAGAATCTAAATGTTGCTGATTATATACATATCATTATTGTGTATTCTGTTAAGAAAGAAAAAAAAATTTATACTGATTGACTGTCATACATCATTGAGCATGCCTTCAAAGATGTTAAAATGTGGACAAACGTATATCTGTTTTTGTTTCGTTTGACAAACAAGAGTAGTTATATAAAGAAGACAGTTGATTTAATGGGGAAAAAAGTAAATAAATGACAATTCTTGAATTAAGTGAATTTGGTAAAAATGAAGATGCCGGTGCAGGAATGACTGGAGTTTGGGAAACACTGAATTATCTCATATAGGTGATCTTCAGACCAGCTTTGTGAGGAAGGCATAGTTATTCCTGCTTTGCAGACAGGGAGGTTTAGAGTAAATTTATATTTGGCAAGTAGGTCAAAGTCCTCACCTCCAGGTACTAAGAATCCATCACTTGTGGCTTCATTTCGGGGTGGCCTCTCCTTGCCCCTCCTTTTGGAGAGGCTTTGAAGAGTGCCTGGATCTTGGTTATTTCCTCCCAATCTTGAACCCTTCAAAACACTTGAGTGCTTTGGGGTTAGTAACCACCATCATTCCACCCCAAATATGAAGTAGCATGTTCTAGTATCTTTCTTACAATGGCTACATTATCAACAGAGAAGTCAAATGATGCTGAGTGAACATTTCTGATATTGAAGCACTCACTAAGGGATGTATGTTGAGGGCAGAGAACATTCTAGTAATGGGTGAGGCATGAGCAGTAGAGGCAGCAGCAGCAGTTGTAATGCTTTGTTAGTTACAAGTTTTTTTTCACTTTAAAAAAAATTTGATCCTTACCACCATCATGAGTAGATATTATCCCCATTTTACAGATGGAAAAACTGACAATGTTAATTTGCCCCAAAGCACACAATTAATAACTGGTAGAAATGTAAGTAGATCTATGAAGGAACTGCCTTTTCTTCTCTCTTTTTAAATTGAATTCTCTTCTGAGTTAGCTGTAGATTCACTACTATCAGAAATAATGTAAACAAGTTCAAGAGATCTGGTGTGCTACAGGATTTATCTTTTCCCCCACTGGTAACATTTTGAAAAATTGTTACACCATATCACAACCAGGACGCAGGACACCGACACGGTTAAGACACAGGGTCTGCCCAGTGGTCTTGCCCTTCTCTGTTCACATCCACTTTCCTCTCCTGCACTGCACCCATTCCTGACAGCTGGCAATCACTACTCTGGTCTCCATTTCTACAATTTTTTCATTTCCAAAATGCTACATAAATGTCGTTATACAGTAGGTAACCTTTAGAGGCTGTTTGCACCCAGCTTCACCCTCTGAAGACTCACCCAGGTTGTTCAGTGTGTCGATAGCTTGTGGCTCTTACCCTGACTAGTGGTTCTGTGGTTTGTCCATCCAGCTTTTTAACAGGTTGGTTTCAGCTTTCAGCTGTCACACATAAAGCTTCTGTGAATAACCTTACACAGGTTTTTGCGTGAACATAAAGGTTCATTTCTCTGGAATAAATGCCTAAGAATGTGATCACTGGTTTTTGGGGCAGTTGCATGCTTTTCACAAGAAACGGCCAGACGGTTTTCCAGAATGGGTGAGTTGTTTACGTCTCTCACCAGCAATGTATGTGACCCAGTTTCTCTTCATCTTTACTCTCATTTGGTTTTGTCATTAATTTTTATTTTGGCCAATTTGGCAGGTATGTAGTTATATCCCACTGTAGTTTTCATTTCCTTTTCCATAATGGCTAATAATGTCAAACATCTTATATGTGATTGTTATCCATCTGTATACCCTCTTTGTTGAAACTTGGCTGCTTTTTTCACCTGAGTATCCTTTCATTTTCCCCAATACTCTTTCTTTTAAAAAATTAAATTTTGTATTGAGATAACTATAGATTCATAACACTATGGCAGTATTAGAGACAATCCAGAGATCAATAATATGAACAACTAAAAAGTGGACAAAAGGTTTGGAAAGACATTGATCCAGAGGAAGTATACAAATGACCAATAAGCACATAAAAGATGGGCAGCCTCACGAGCCACCAGAGGAATACAGATCAAAACCACGGTGAGACTCCATTTCACATCCACTAGAATGGTTGTAACAAAAAAAGGGAGATAGAAAATGACAAGTGTTGGCAAAGACGTGGAGAAACTGGAAACTTCCCACACTGCTGATGGAAATGTAAAATGGTGGAGCTGTTTTCCAACAGTCTGGCAGTCTGTCAAAGATTTAGCTCTAACACAGCAATTCCATTCCTAGGTGTATGTTTAAGAGAACTGAAAGCATATGTTCAGCCAAAAACTCAATACATAAACATTTATAGTAGCAGTATTCATAACAGCCAGAAATGCAAACAACCCAACGTCCATCAACTGATGAACAGATAATAAAATGCAGTATAGCCATATGATGGGATATTGTTCATCAAGAAAAAGAAATGAAATATTGATACATGCTACAGCAAATGTGTGAAAAAGCCAGTCACAAAGGACCACCTATTGTATGGTTTCAATTCTATGAAATACCCAAAACAGACCAATCTACAGAGACAGAAAGTAGATCAGCAGTTTCCTAGGGCTTTGGGGTAGAGGGATATGGAAGAATGATAGATAAAAGATGCAGGGTTTCTTTTGGTGGATAATTAAAAATGTTCTAAACTGTGATGGATATGCAATTCTGTGAATACACTAAAAGCTGTTGAATTGTACAAGTTACATGAGCTAATTTTATATGATGCATATCTCTATAAACTTTTCTCCCCCAAAGAAATAATAAGGGAATATTCTGTGTACTCTTTTACCCAGTTGCTCCCAATGGAATTAATCTGCAAGGCTATGGTATGAGGGACTATTGAGCCCAGGATGTTGAGATTGGTACAACCCACTCTATTATTTAGATTTCCCCAAATTTGCCTGTACTTCTCTGCTTGTCTCTCTCATTCTGTCTCTGTGCCTGTGTGTATTCTATATATTTTGATCACAAATAACTGGTTTGTGATATTTGTGATAATATCATAGTCAAGACACCATCATAGTCAAGACACCAAATGAAATATTGCCTCTTTTCAAGCTCTGTTCATTTTAGTTTCTGTCTAAGGAAGTGCTCCAAAGACCTCTTATTTGCCCTCACTGTTAATAACCCAAAGCAGAGCAGATACCGCACCCCCCTCCATCCTTTGTCCCCAAGCATACCCCTTCTTGTTGTCAAAGGGCAGAGGTCATAATGGAGCATGAATTCCCACCCACACTGGAGAGACAGAAGGTTGGGATTGCAGGCACAATTCATCTAGATTCTAGAATCACCCACACTTCTGAAAGAGTAGGAAATTATCTTACCAAAAGGAGGAACATGAATTCTGGAAGGGGATACGCCCCCATGTCTCCACTCCCGCTTTCTCCTCCCACCAATTTCGGAAGCGATCTCTAACTCCCAGGCCCAGTGGGTGACTTGTCAGCGCTTTCGGAGATCCGGTCTTTATTGGGTTGCCACTAGCAAATGCTCTCAGGGAGAGGACTGGCAATGATTCATCTGTACTAATCCCTGTGTTTTCATCAGCCCTGCTTCTGTGAGAGGGGACAGCCCCGGTCGCTCTTCCACATCATCATGTTTGGTTTCTCTCAAAATGTTTGCTCAGAAAAAAGCCCAGAGTTTGGCCTGGGCTCATTCTGGGCTTCCAGGGGAATTCCCCATCCGCAGACTCCAGGCGTGTAGTTGCTAGAACATTCACTCCTCACCTGGCAGGGCAGAAGGTGAAGCTGGCTTTAGCACAGAGGTTTTGGGGGGAATCAAAGACAAAGTTAGTGGGATCCCATCTTCCAGGACAAGGGATGAGGGAAGAAATAGCTGCTGTTACTCTCTGTGTCTCCACTGTGACCCCACTGCCTCCACAGCGCAGGTCCTATCACAGCTGACTATGTGCTAGCCTCAGCTCTGCCCTCCTTCTGGATCTTGGAATCCAGCCATGACTGGGCCACCTAACACTTCTCTCGTGCACGTCTGGTCTCTGCAACCCTCACTGTGGTCCCCGAATGCTGACTTCATCATCTGATCCCCACCTCTGCAAAACCTCAAACTCCAACAGTCACCATCCCAAGATCCCAGGAAAACTTTGCCCTGTGACTGGTACGTGGGTAGAATCTCCAAAAACAAATACTACCACAAAGGGTGATAATATCTTGATCATATCTTGATTAGCAGAGGAACTTTGTGAGGCTAATAGAAGCTCAGAGATGTGAAAAGGCCACATCATGTATTAGCGATGAGAATTTGTAAAAACACATTTTAATGTCTCTCTTTTAACCATGGTTTCCTTAAAGTCTCCTAACTCTTTCAAGTCCTTCATTCCAGGCCCCGTTGTAGCCTAGCCTTGCAAACCAGAGGCAAAAAAGGTGATCAGCTGGCCCTGGGAGACCCAAGGCAGAGTTGGTGTTGCAGCTTGAGTCTGAAGCCCATCTGCCTGAAGAACTCCCTTTTCTTTGAGGGAGGTCAGTTTTTTTCCTTGAGGCTTTCAAATGATTGGTTGAGGCCCACCTACATTAAGGAGAGCCTTATTCTTTCCTCAGAACTGACTGGCTTAACTGTTTATTGCTGTTCAGTCCCTCAGTTTTATCTGACTCTTTGTGACCCCATGGACAGCAGCATGCCAGGCTTCCCTGTCCTTCACTATCTCCCAGAGTTAGTTCAAACTCATGTCCACTAAGTCAATGATGTTATCCAACCATCTCATCCTATGCTGACCTCATCTAAAAAAATACCTCCACAGCAACATCCAGACTTGCTTGATCAAATATCTGGGTATCATAGCTTAGCTAAATTGACACACAGAATTAACCATCACATCAGCCAAGGCTTTTCTGGAAAGGAGACTAGGAGGGAAGGAGAGGGGACTGAATCACCTGTGTGGGTATTTGACCAAGAAAACAGAAGTACTTCAGATAAACGAAAGAAACAGCTAGGACAGAATGCTGCTCTTGTTTCCCCTCTCTGGCTGGGGAGTTGCCGCCAGAGCTGCCTCGCGGGTATCAGACAAACGCAATGGCAGGCGTCTGCCGGGGAACACAGCAGGGCGGCGTCTGGGGAGGCCCCGGGGCTCAGTCCTCTCATGCTGCCTTCGGTTCCCGTGTGCTCCGGTTCCCGCGGGTCCTGTGTGCTGTTCACCAGCTCCCAGTAGCTAGGTGCTGGGGCCGGGGACTGGTTAGCAGATCCTTCATAGCTGGACCAGGATCGTTCTGTGGAGAACTGCAGAGATAACAAATCACTGCATCTGAGGTCCGGTGGACTCAAAGCCAGACCTCAGAAAGGTATAGAGGTGATAGGGCTGAGTTACCAGACTTTGCCCAAGCAGAGAAAGAGAGAGAGAAACACACAGACCTCCAACTGCACGTGTTTTATACTTTGGTTGTAAATGCTAGAAGGTCAGTCTGGAACCAGGTTGATCAATGGTGTTTCTTCTGATACCAGCCTCCAGCAGGCTTTGTGCCTTGGGGCTCCAGCGTTTCCCTTCCATCCTAAGGTTCCATAAGCCACACCTACGCGTCATCCTGAAGAAGAATTGGGGATGGCAGGGGTTAAACCATCACTTTAGAGACTGGACCTTTCTCTTGTACAGAGACTGAAGTTTTAAAGTATTTATTAATATTTCAATTTCTGGTGCAAATTAAGTGTAAATTATATAAAAGTTAAAGTCCACATTTTTATCTGGCTCACTGACTTGAAGATTAGATCTCTGGGTTCGTTAGAGAAAGCAACACATTTCAAAGCTGATGTTCACTCCAAGGTCAGGGTAGGCAAACTGAAGGAGGGACATGCCCGTCATTCTTCTACAGTGTTGCTACACTTCCATTACTTTTATTTTGAGAAATTAAAAAAATATATTGAAAGGCATAAAGAATAATATCACATGCATTACCACTACCCAGAGTAACGAATGCTAAGGCCTTGTCGTATTTGTTTTTAGATTTCTAGACACACGTGAAACACCACAGATGAAATTACAGTCCCACTTTACCCTTATCCCTAGACCCGTTTTCTTTCTGTCTTTCCCAGCCCAGAAGCAACCTGGTTCACGAGTTTGATGTGTGTTCTTGTCAACTGGAAAATATCTTTATCTATACAAATGCACACCTCTGTGAAAAATACAAACTATTGTGTATGTGTTTTAAAATACAACCAGATGGTACCCAGCTGTACATATAATTCAATAACTGCATTTTTCATTCATTCTTAATGAGACTACATTCTAATGATTCTAGTTATTCAGCTGCTGCATTTTACTTGCTTTCCTGTTGATAGGCATTTTTTTTTCTTCCTTACTTTAAAATGTGGACATCTCTGTACGGTAGTCTGCCTTGACCTGTGGCTTGGCTTTCTGTGGTTTCAGTTTCTGCAGTTTCACTTCACCTGTGCTCCATGATGGTCCAAAAACTACTACATGGAAAATTCCAGAAACGAGCCATTTATGTAAGTTTTCATTTGCTCGCCATTATGATGAAAGCTCTCACTGTCCTGCTCTGTCCCAGCCAGGATGTGAGTCATCCCTTTGTCCAGTGCTTCTCACTTATTAGTCACTTTGTAGACATATGAATTGTCAGTCAACTATTGTGGTGTCTCAGTGCTTCTGTTCAAGTCACCCTTATGGGCCTGATATGCAAGAGCAGCAACGCCGCAGCCTGTGGCCCTGCCACTCTTCCTCTGCCTCTCCAACACTGGGACTTGCTAATAGGAAGCTGGTCTGATCCTTTGCTTTCATCAGCATGATATCAGCTGACAGTTCTCTCCACCTCAACTCAATCTTTTTTTTTTTTTTTTAATTCCCTCAAAGCCTGGGGAAATCACCTTCATTATTTATCCCACAGCTTTGACTAATTAACCTACATCTTTCTGTCTTGGGCCTTCGGTGTACATATTAGGATTTAAAATGTGAGCAAGATGCTTTGGTATCTGTGAAGCTAACCCTGTAATTTCCACAATAATGGGAAAGCTAGACCAAGGAGCCAAGGAAACAGGCTACAAGTGACGTGGTGAATTAGAAGCCAGGCTAAAGTCAATACTAGTCTCCAGCGTGTAGGTCTGCAGCCCTTTGATCTGGCTTTTGGCTCTTCGCTGACAGTGGGGAGAGCGGGTGGTGAATGGCTTTACAGTCTCGCTGATCTTAGGGCCGAAGCAGAAGGGCAGGGGGAAAGGTCTGGGGCGGGAGCAAAAGCCACAGAAGCCAGGGAACACGCCTGCAGGAACGTCCCTCTCGTAAGTGCCAGATGCTCACGCTGAGTTCTCTGGACTCAGGTCAGAGGAGAAAGCTGTCTTGGTGGCATGAGACTGCACTGGCCAGGGTTGGCCACAGCTGATACCATGACACCACGTGGCAAAATGCTGTACCGATTTATGGCTTGATCGTATCATGGCCCGATGCTCCTGCTGGGTGGGCTTTGTCTCTGCTGTCTGGGGTTGGTGGGGAGTCAGGCTCCTTCATCTGCAGATTCTTCCGTCTCCCACCCCCAGCCAGTAACATCAGTGTCCAAGGGGAGTAAGGGGGCCGTGAGTCCGGGCCAGTCAGGGCATAGCAGGGCTAGAGGAGGTGTTCCTGGCCCCATGGCCCAGGGCTAGTATCTCAGCCACACTGTCCTGCCTCTCAGTGTCCTTGATCCTGTTCACTCCTCTCAGGAATGGGAACCATATGTTCTATAAACAGGCATGTGCCTTGCAGATGGAAGCCTGGCTGTGGTTTCTTCTCCAAGTGACAGAGAACCCAGCAGCCTGTCCACCCTGACCTGGACCCTCTTTACTTCAGACCCTGAAAGGAGGTCTGAGAAACCTCACTCGTGGATGGAAAGAGAGCCGCAGTGAGGCCGCCTTGGGCGTGGTCACCACCACCGCATTTGAGGCGCAGGGGGTCATCTCTCCCCGGATGCTGTGCGTCCGTGTGCTGTGTGTGTGCCTGTGGACACAGGCAATCCGTTCCCACCTCTCCCCGCCCTGCCACCCGGAGCCATCAAGGTTATAGCCATGGGGTCAGTGGTTGACCTTGAAGCCGGGCTGCACGCCCTTGGAGGCTGGAGGGGTAGTTGGTTGGCCTGTTGCCTGGAACTGGGAATCCAGAGTCTCAGGCTGTAGTGCTCAGCGGGCTCACTTTCCTCATCTGCACCACAGGGAGAATGCCTTACACGGCCGTTATGAGAACGAAAGAGTCTCATTATGAAAACTGCTGAGCAGAGTGAAAAGAGGCGGCAGTCAGGAAAGCCCGCGGTTCCTTTTATGCCATGTCCAACATGCTGGAGACGTGAGTTCTGGGCTGAGTCAGAACGCTACCTTGTGGCTTCCCGGTGGCCCCATTTCAACAAGCGGACTTTTGCCTCAGTGCCCCCTCCCTGTCTGCCCCAATTCCTTCCCTGCATCTCAGCGGGCTTCTCAGAGGACCCAGTCAAGGCAGGACCCCCCCGCCACCACGGCTGGTGGGCCGCTTCCCAGGCGGGGCTCCTCCGTCCTGACCGCCAGGCAGCCCAGCCTGAAACCTGGAGCCTCCCCACGGCCCGTTCACGGTCCGGCTTGTGTCAAGCTCATGGACCCGGGCTGAGATGGCCCTCCTGCTCCTCATTACAGCCACCCTGAGCTTCACCGCCTCAGTCTGGCAGGCCTGAGGCCGAGCCTGAGAGAAGAGCTCTGCAGCTGGTCCCGGGATGCAGGCGTGCGGGCGTGGGCAGGATGTGGCAGGGAGGGCCAGCATGGGCTCTGGTCTGCGGTTCTTGCCCTGGGCAGCTGTGGCTCCATCCCACCAGGACTCCTGGGAGAAGCCTTGCCGGTTGCGCCTCCAAATTGTCCCGGGGAAGGGGAGGTCATAGCGCTGCCTTTATCCCACTTGGGATGTCAAAGCTTCTCAGGGCAGTCCCACTTCCCACTTCGGAAACGTCCCTGAGTTAGACCCCAGGAGACTTCCCAGGCTCTGAAGAAAGCCCTGAGGCAGAGGGTGGGGAGACTTAGAGGCACATCCTTGAAGGCCTGCAGCCTGCTGCAGCCGCCCTGAGAGCCGGAGGATGGCGGATACAGGCAGAGTCCGCGGAAGCAGCTCGGCAAGCTGCTTCTCACTCGGGGCCTTCCGCTCCGCCCGTGCCCTGCTCACTCTATGGCCTAGGCTCAAAACTCACCTTCTCGAAAGGGGCTTTCCTAGCTTCCTATCTGAAGGTGCCCAGCTGCGATTACTCCACTCCCCATTTTCCCTTCCAGACCCTTCTCTGACAGACTGGCCAGTGGAGCTGAAAACCTACTAGCCTAGATAGGTTGTCTGGGTGTTGGGACAGGTTCACACAAGACCTGCACCAGGCTTGGGTTGGGGTGGTTACAAAGCGCATGCGTGCTAAGTCACTTCAGCTGTGTCTGACTCTGTGACCCTCTGAACTGTAATCCACCAGGCTCCTCCATCCATGGGGTTTTCCTGGCAAGACTACTGGAGCGGGCTGCTGTGCCCTCTTCCAGGGGATCTTCCTGATGCAGGGGCTGAACCCATGTCTCTTATGTCTCCTGCATTTGCAGATGGGTTCTTTAGCACTAGCAGCACTACTGGGAAGCCCTCTTTACAGAAGCGTGTGTGTGTGCTAAGTTGTTTCGGTCGCGTCCAACTCTTTGCGACCCTATGGACTGTAGCCCACCAGGCTCCTCTGTCCATGGAATACTGGAGTGGGTTGCCATTTCCTTCTTCATCTTTACAGAAAACTAGGGGTCAAATGTCAGTGCTGGTCCAGGGAGAAAGTGCCAAAGGAGTGCTAAATCTTTGACAGATTGCCAGATATTGGGGTAGGAAATGTCAGAGTCAGGAAGGCAGGCAAGGTAAGCACCTAGCAAAAACTAACCAGGCAAGAGGAAATGGGAACTCAGGAGGAGACTGAAGGTCCGGTGTTATTTCCATAGACAGTGCCAGGCGGGCAGGAGTCTCTTGGGGAAGGACAAGATGTACCTTCTAGTTCTGCTTTGTCATTTGAAGGGCACTTTCCCATCTCTGGGTTTGTCTCCCTCAGTGTAACCACACCAGTGATGTCATTCAAGGTTGGGAGAAGTGACAACTTGTGTACACACCTCAGTGAAGACACACTTCTATTCTGTAGGTCATTTTGAAACTCTGAAGGTAATGGGATTTTAAGACCAGGAAAGAGTCTCTTTTGAGTGTTGGTCCAAAGGGGAAGTGGCCTGAAGTGGCCCCTAGAATTCTGGAATGCAGAAGAGCAGGGCCCTGCTGTCTAGTGACCATGGTTTTCCAAGCCCCAGATGAGAGAGGTCCCTGCTCTGTAGGCCAGCTCAGGTGTTCCTTTCTCAAGGACCTTGAGATCCCTGTCTCAATTCCCCATGCTGGGAGACAGGCCTCAAGTAACGAAGAGCTTGCAGAATAATGTGTCGGCTTGGGAGACAGAGGAAACAGTAGATCACATGCCCTTACGTGTACGGATCTTCTTCCCTTCTGACTCAGTTACAACCAACAACCTCTTTCATTGTTTGTACAGCTGGGTCCTGCAGTTCCTGAGAGTAGGCTCGAGTGGTAGAGGAAAGACATACTCCTTTACCCTTAAACCCAGGGTCTGCAGTGTGGGCTGGCTCCACGGCCAGCCTTTGCAGTGTATCAAGTGTCTAGTTGACCTTTGAACAACAGGAGTTTGAACTGTTTACCTCCTGTATACAGAGATTTTTTTTTTTTTTTCAGTAAATATGTACTGCTGGATCCGTGGTTGGCTGAATTTGGGAATGTGGAAATGTAGATACAGAGGGCAGCCGACGTCATGATTCCTGAGTGATGAGGTTCTAAGCTAAAGTGTTCCATTTTAATCCTAATTGCTCTAAGTAAACCACCGCCTCCAGAGTGTAGTTTTGAAGTTACCTAGTGCTTCTGTGTCTCAGTTTCCACCTCTGGATAATGGGCATACTGGCATTATTTATCTCCTAGGGTTTGTGCATGTGTGTGTAAAGTTACATGTGTTTTAACCTGAGAAGCACTTACAATAGTACTTGGCATATATCTAGAGCTGTTTCAAGTGTTTGATGATATTATTTTTGGCATCATCACTCATTTAAAGATGGTGAATTTGAGGGAGAGAAATCAGGTATTATTTTCAAACCAGAGGAGCCTATGTTGGGAGCTGGTGTGCACTTTTTCATTTTAGTTATCTTCTGTCTCACTTTTCTGCAGAGAGATTTGTGATGGTTTATACTTCCCCAGTGGCTCCATCGGTAAAGAATCTGCCTGCTGTGCAGGACCCCTAGGTTCAATCCCTAGCTTGGGAAGATCCCTTGGAGAGGGAAATGGCAACCCACTCCAGTATTCTTGCCTGGGAAATCCCATGGATGGGGGAGCCTGACAGTTTACAGTCCATGGGGTCGCAAGAGTAGGACTCAGCTTAGCAGCTAAGCCCAGCTACCTATGGGCTAAACAGAAGCAAAATTGAGCCACTGAGATGCAAAGGGAACCAGGAAGGATCTAGAAGGAGCAGATTGTGCTTCAGAGCTGAGCCGAGACGATTTGAATAGTGGTCAGTGAACCTGTCTTTAGCTTACTCGCAGTTTAGGCAGTGAGGGAACATGCCAGAGGGCATGTCTCCCTTCCTGATCACAACCTCAGGTACACATTCATCTGCAGAAATGTACTCATTGGGGGCAGGGAGGGAGTGGGGTCAGACACAGTAGGAATCTATTATGTGGTTCCTTTACCTATACATGACTCTGAGTGGAGTTTACTATGGCTGTATATCCAGTTTTACTAATGAAAAGCTGTCAAACATGGGAATCTTAAGTGACTCCTCTGGAAGATCCAGGGACTTTGCTTTTTGGAGCTGAAATGCTAAATTAAAAATCATCGTGTAAACGAAAAACACATCATGAGCGTTAGCTGCCTCTCACCTAGCAGATGTATACTTAAATTTTAGATTTCCTTCCCTCCCTCTGCCCCAAACTCTTCCATGGAGCAGCTGCCTGAATCTAGGGCCTATGAACGCGCCTGTCTGCTCTTCCTGAGTTAACTGCGAGAATCCACATCAGTCCCATCTGTACACCAGCCAGGCAGGTGCTCAGGAGCCAGCCACCATGTACGTACAGCGTGGTCCTAGGGAGCAGGAGGAGGAGACCATTTACTCAGCACTGAGTCTATACCAGACACTTTCTGGGACACTTTATACATCTTGCTGCATTTGTCATAGTCATTTGAGGTAGCTATAATTATTTCTGATTTATGGATAAAAGAATTCGAGACTTAGAGAAGTTATGTAGCTTAACCAAGATCACATAGCTGGTTCTGTAGCAGAACTAGAACTTGAAACCATCAGTCAATCGGTTTGTTCATCGATTTAGCACATCTCTCTCTTCTGTGCCTGATTCTGCTAAGAAGTGATTCCTGCCCTCACCACATCTGCAGTCTGGTTGGGGAGGCAGTTTTCAATTCCTTGCCTAGTGGCCTTGTTATAATCAATCTCAAGCCTTAGTATTAAAAACATGTATTATAGTCTGTCCATGAAGCCATTTACATTCCATTTGAATGCTCTTGGTGTTTAGGTTAAGTGGAGAAGAAAGAATGAAGTGTAACTGCGAAAGGGAGCTGAATGATAATGCTAAATACTTTTTACACTGAAGATCTCCTTTATGGAGACTGTGTCTCTGAACAAGCCTCCAGTAATTTCCCAAGAGAAGTTTAGAAAGTGAAATCTGGCCTGGAGCAATCCCTTGTAGCAAAGTCCTGGCCGGGGAGGCAGTGAGGTTCTCTGGTGACAAGTTGGAGTTGGGGCTGCAGGTTTCTCTTCCTATAACGAGCTGGCTTCGGAGAAACTAATCAAACCCAAAATTCTTAGGAGGTTCACAGTGTTGCCAGCTTGCAAATATGGCTCCCCTACCATGGTGTTCCCTTGAGGAAGGGCCAGTCAACAATATTTTTCTTTTCTTTTACCCCTCTGTCTCCCCAGGGGGCCACCTTCTTCATAAGACCAACATCTGTGTTTCGTGGTATCTTCACTCTTTCCTGATAGCCCTTCCTTTTGTTGTATTAGAGTCTCAGGATGGAGCCTGAAAGCCTGAAGTAGAAATAGTCTAGATGCCTTGTAGCTGAACCAGAGGTGCAAAGGCCATCTGGGGGCTGAAAGGACCTTCCACTACTCTCTTTAGTGTGTGGCCACTACCAAGACCAGGATGCCTCCACTGTCAGGGGCTCACTGCTTCTGTGACTGGCTGGTCTCTGGGTGGCTTTGGTCACTAGAATTTCTTTCCTGGTGTGAGGGCTATTTGTCCCCATGTAGATTTCACTGTTGGACTCTCATTCTTCTTTCACCTAACAGAGTTAAGTCTGCTCTGTCCTTTCCATGACAGACCTTTAGAGAGTTGGAAACAGAGGGTCTCTCCCTTGTTGCCGTGAGTAGGGGCTATTCCAGTTTTCTTTGTCTAAAGAGCTGGGGATTCTAGAATTCTCAGGATCCCGATTGTCTCAATATGCAGCATTTAAAAACTGAAAGACTGATTGGGACTTCCCTGGTGGTTCGGTAGTTCGCAATCCACCTTGCAATCCAGGGGACGTGCGTTCCGATCCCTGGTCCTGGAAGATCCTGCAGGCCGAGGGGCACTAAAACCCAGGCACCACGACAGCTGAGCCCACGCCCTGGAACCCGGCTGGGCTCTACAAGATGCAGTGAGAAGCCTGGCCACTGCAACTAGAGAGTAGCCTGAGCATCCGTGAAGACCCAGAACAGCCAAAAGTAAATTAAGAAAAAAAAAAAAAGACAAATATGTTAACAGAACATCTATTGAGTGCAACCTTTTCGAATGGGTCTGTTTGTGACCTCACAGTTCTTCCCATTAACGTCCAGGCAGCTATTATAAAGTTACTGTTGTTCTCTAGTCACTCAGTTGTGCTTGACTCTCTGCAGCCCCATGGACTGTAGCCCACCAGGCTGCCCCGTCCATGGAGGTTTCCAGGCAGGAGTACTGGAGTGGGTTGCCGTTCCTTTTCCAAGGAATCTTCCCAACACAGGGATCGACCCCACATCTCCCGCAAGTCTACTGCATGGCAGGCAGATTCTTTACCCCGAACCACTGGGGAAGCCCTTATTATAAATTGATTCCTTAATAAACAAACCTTAATTGCGAAGCTGCTGTGTTGAAGCTCTGTTTCCTACAGATGTGAACACAGAATAGTCCACACCCTCACGGAATTCTCAGCTTGCTCTGAAGCCAACCCTGTGAGCTAACTGAGTCGGAAGCCCTTTGCTGCCTTGCACTGGGATTTGGGATGGAGGTGGATGCCCTCTCAAAGCTGATTCTGATGCTCACCTGAAGGGTGTCCAGGTGGAGTGGAGTCTTTTTGTCTCCACTGAGCTGGGTCTGCTGTGTCCTAGTCTCTTAAATTCTGTTTCCACACCTGGGACCTGCTCCACTCTGCCTTCTGCCAACTGCTTAGAAGTCCTTGCTTGTGGGAAAGTACAGTTACAGAGATGCTCAGTGCCCCAGGGGCACTGAGGTAGTGGGGTAATCCAGGCCTCCTTTTGCTGTAGAAAGCAGAGGCACTTTTGGATAAGCTTTTGTACCCACACCTAGGTCAATTCAATTCAGTGATGTTCCAGCCATACCTGGAAAATTCCCTGTCTTTCTTTCTATTTTAGTAACCCTTCAAAGTTAATGCTTGTAAATAAAAAACTTCAGAGGTCAGCTGCTTTTGCTGACTTCCCATCAGCTCTTGAGAAAGGAAGGTTCTCAGTGTGGTGTGCTGGTGGGGCCTCTGTCCAAAATTGGAGGATGCTCTCCAGGAGGCCCCGTGTGGGGAAAGTCCCTGGAGAAGTCATTTTCATAGGGCATGTGCAGTGCTTTGCTTTGAAATGACTGATATTTCTGGTGTTTTTCCCTCTGAATGTCTTGCTGGATTTCTCCCTCCTTGGCTGTGAGTCAGTCTCATCCCATAATCACAGGAGAGGCTGCTGTTTGGGGCTCCTGATAGAGCAGTTCCTCTCCTGTTTCTTAAAATCCCACCATTAGATTCTAACCCAGTGAGATAAAGAGGTGGGTGAATGGGAACTGAGTTCAAATCCATATTGACTGTCTGGCCACTTGGGAGAAATTACTTCTTTTCTGAGTTTGTTTGTTTCCACTTATAATGATGATCTGGAAACAAAGTCAGAGAGCTGAATAGCAAAATAAGGTGAGGCTTAAAGACCTCTGAAGAGAAGTCACTCAGTCGTGTCCGACTCTTTGTGACCCCGTGGACTGTAGCCCACCGGGCTCCTCCATCCATGTGATGTTCCTGGCAACAGTACTGCAGTGGGTTGCCATTTCCTTCTCCAGAGGATCTTCCCGACCCGGGCTCGATCCCGGGTCTCCATGAGTGTAGACAGCTGCTTTACCAGATGCCCTCTAGGCTTCCTTGGTGGCTCAGAGGTCAAAGCGTCTGCCTGCAATGCAGGAGACCTGGGTTCAATCCCTGGGTCAGGAAGGTCCCCTGGAGAAGGAAATGGCAACCCACTCCAGTATTCTTGCCTGGAGAATCCCATGGATGGAGGAGCCTGGTGGGCTACAGTCCATGGGGTCACAAAGAGTCCGACACGATTGAGTGACTTCACTTTCTAAAGACCTCTCCTCCTAGGTCTGATCAAATGTGTTCTATTAACATGTAATGAATGAGAACGGAATTGAGAACGGAAAAGGCTCCATTCTAGGTGCTGAAGTACAGCAGAGGGAAATGCGTCTGAAGTCCCTGTTGTCACGAGGCTTGATTTCTGGAAAACATATACACAAGTGAATAGACCAGTAGCATGTTCAGTGGAAATATACGCTATGGAGAAAAACAGAGTCCCGGGGACGGGAGAGCACATGTGTGTTCATGTAGGAGATGAAGGAAAGCCTCATCGAGATGACATTGGGAGGACACTTGAAGGACGTGCACCAGTGGGCCATGCCGGGGGACATTCCAGGCCAGGGGTCTACAGTGGGAGAGCGATCGCTGATTGCTGGATTCACAGAGCAGCAGGGGCCAGTGTGTCAGAACATCTTGTGATCAGGATAAAAGAGCTGAGGCTGGGGAAGCATCAGGACACAGATCACTCAGGGCTTGAAGGCCACTGTGACACCTTGGCTCTGCTCTAAGCCAGAAGGTGAGCTCTGGAGGCTTTTAAGCAGAGGAACACAACTCAGCATTTCAGGAAGATGGCACTGGGGGGCCAGGCCTTGGGACAGAGGGTCCTTGGCTTCCTTTTCAACACTGCCCAAGCTGCTCAGGATAATCTGGAGCGATTGCTGTCTAAACCAGGCTTTAGAGGCTAAGAGAGAGTAAAACAATAGCAACTAAGGGCAGCAGGTGTTAGTCTGCAGTCTAGATGAGCCTCCCTCTGTCTGCAGGGAGAAGCGGTCAGGAAGGAGGACAGAAGTCTTGTAGCTGCAAGGCCTGGGGCAAACCAAAGACATGCTGCTGTTGCTGCTAAGTCGCTTCAGTCGTGTCCGACTCCGTGCGACCCCGTAGATGGCAGCCCATCAGGCATAGGGAAGTCGAAAACACGAGCTTGGCCTTCACAAGCAGCAATCGGGGATTAGCTCGCAAAAGTTAATGAGTGATGGGACATCTATACATATGGATGCATGCTGGGGAAGTGGGGTCCTCGCCAGGGGTCCTGGCAGAATCTAAGTGGGGACTGGACACATAGGCCATAACCTTCCCTCCCTGTCCTCACCCTGTTCTGCCCATCTGCCCACACAGTGTACTTTGCAAGAGGTGATGAGCAAGAGGGTTTGTGGTTGTTGATGGGAGGCTCTGTGTAGCAGAGGGGAGGCAAGGGCAGAGGGGCACCTGCCGTGCCTTGCTGCCTTGGACTGGGTGTGAACCCCTCCTGGATAAGGGACCAGAGTAATAGTAGAGAAGGAGTTTTCCTGAGAGTGTCCTGTGAGTCTGCGAACTCCTAGCCCCATCAGCAGATCTACAAGGAAGCGCTCTCCTAAAGCTGGGGGAGGCTGCCATCTGCTGGTTGACTGCAGTATTTCACCCAGGTGCTCGGCTTTGGACAAAAATCTTTCAATGTTAAAGAATCATCTGCGTGGCCATTTTCTCCAGGTCAGGCGCTGCCCATAAAACATTGCAGGCAGATTCCTTACCATCTGAGCCATCAGGGAAGCCCTTTAAATCGTCACCAGTTCTCATCAGCATATGTCCTCTTTATTCTCGCTTTTAGGGATGCTCGAAAAAAATTAATACCTAGATCCAGGTCATCCAGGAACCGGAAAACTTGGAATTCAAGCTCAACCCTGACTACAAACTTGACTACTTGAAGAAGTTGTTATGTTCACATCAGCTCTGCAAGCTGTGAGTGTTGTGAGGGGACCGGCAAATGGCAGTGTTCTGTGTGTGCTGAGAGAAAGAGTGGAGACAGGATAGATCTGCGGATGGGTAGATGGATAGATGGATGGATGCGCCTCAAGGTGCTGCGTCCCAGGGGCCCACGGACTCAGGTTTCGGTCCCAGCTCTGGCCTTTCAGGTCTGGTGACCCTGGAGAGGTCATCTCAGAGCTCTGACACACCACTTTATCTGTAACTGCAAATGTACTGGGCTAATTGTGGGAGCTACTTATTTTGACTGTGTGTATGTATGTCTCTGTGTGTGTTTTCTTTCTGTAACATCTTGCAATCTATTTTCCAGTCTTGGTGAGGCTGGAGCGATTCTCGAGAGGACAGCTTCTCCCTGTTCTCCTTCCCAGCACTATCTACATTCTTCTGCTCAGACGGTAAAGAATCTGCCTATAATTCAGGAGACCCAGGTTGATCCTTGGGTTGGGAAGATCCCCTGGAGAGGGAATGGCTACCCACTCCAGTATTCTTGCCTGAAGAATTTGATGGACAGAGGACCCTGGCGGGCTACTCTGGGGTCAAGAAGAGTTGAACACAACTGAGCGACACTTTCTGGGCAGGGAGGAGGACGAGGGAGTGAGCCCTCTGCTGGCTGCTGATATACCACAGCGCCCAAATCCTGGCAAGGTGCAGGCAGCAAGAGTCCAAAGTCCCAGTGGACAAAAGTGGACAGACAGATGCCTTTCTAGTGCAGCAGTGAGCTTTCTCAAGGGTGACGCTGGTTATGTATCTCTTTGCCTAAACACCTCCGGCACTCTCAGCTCTGCCCAGAAGATGCAAACCCTTCAAGGTGAGGCCCTGCACGCTTTCACCCATGGTGTCCAGCCTCAGCTTGCTCTGGCATCACCACAGTCCCCATGCTAGCCACAGCAACCTCGAGGGGCCTCCCGATTCTTCTACCCAAATGCTGCAGAGCAATGCCCTAGCACTCCCAGGCCCTGCAGCCCTCCCTCTACCAGGAGCTAATGGAACCTTGACTCCTAGCTTGCCACATCCTTAGTTAGTCTGGCTTCACTGAGACCACAGGGAAAATCCCCTGTAGGAATTGAAGGCACCTCAAAATCAGGGGGTGTAGACATGAATAACACGCCTGGTTTTGAGCTGCCCTCAATTCCTACAGGGATTTCCCCTGTGGTCTCAATGAAGCAGGGTTTCTCTGGTGGCTCAGTGGTAAAAATCTACCTCCCAAGCAGGAGACACAAGTTGCCTGGGTGGGGAAGATTCCCCCTGAAGAAGGAAATGGCAACCCACTCCAGTATTCTTGCCTGGGAGATTCTATTTACAGAGGAGCCTGGCAGGCTACAGTCCATGGGGGCTGCAAAGAGTCAGACAGGACTTAGCGACTAAACAGCAGCAGCAGCAGACATGGATAAACTTGCTGAGACTTCAAGCCCTATGGATTTCCCCTTCTAAACATCTCTCAGAGCCATATGCTTCGTGTCTATTAATAGGAACACACTTACGCAAACTCCATCACCTTTAACCTGGCCTCCCACAATGACCTTCTTACAGCTTTCTCCCATCTGTACTTCCAGCCCAAATACAAACTGCAGCAAAAAGATTTTTTCTTTAATTGAAGAATAATTGATTTACAGTATTGTGTTAATTCTAGGTGCACAGCACGGCGATTCGCACATTTACGCATTTATTTACACATGTGTGTTCTTTTCATATTCTTCTCCTTATAGGTCATCACAGAATATTGAGTAGAGTTCCCTGTGCTGTATAGCAGGCCCTGTTGTTTATCTATTTTATACAGAGCAGTGTGCCTGTGTTAATCCCAACCTCTTAATTTATCCCCTCCCAACTCCTGTTGCCCCTTTGATAACTATACATTTGTTTTCTATGTCTGAGAGTCTCTTTCTGTTTTGGAAAAAAGTTCTTTCTTTCTTTTTTTTCTATTCCACATATAAGTGACATCATGTGATATTTGTCTTTGTCTAATTTACTTCATGCAGTATGATAATAATCTCTAAGTCCATCCAGGTTGCTGCACATGGCACTATTTCATTCTCAAAAAGATATTTAAAAAAAAAAGGCATGAACATTACACTCCCCTGCTTAAAATTCCTTGTTAGCTTCCCATTGCACTCAGGGAAAAGAGCAAAATCCTTATTCTGGACCCAAAGAACCTGTGTAATTGGGTTCCTGTTGCTGCCGCAGCCTCCCTTGCTCCCGGGCCTCTGGCTTTCTTTCTGTGCAGCCTTGCAGCCTTCGGGGCCTCTAGGAATACGCTGCCCTCTCTCTGCCTCCGCCTCTCTCTCTCACTGGTCAACTCCTGCTCATCATGTAGGTTGTGATTCACGTGCCCTTCCTCAGGAAGCCATCCTAGTCCGGTCCCAGGTAGATTTTCTGCTAGTCTCTTGTATTTGCTTCTAAAGTGTGCCTTCCGTCTGCAGTAACACATTTGCTTGTCTGATGTGAATGTATAACCCATAATGCCAGCCTCTTCCTGGCATGAAGGTTGCATGCAGACTGCGTGAGGGCGGGATGCGTGCTGGTTTGTTCACTTAGCGCCGGGCACATGTGGGTTACTCAGCACGGACTTTTAAATGAAAAGGGAAACGAGAATCTCCGGAGACGAGAGCCCATCAGCCCCTGGATACTCTGGGGCCGGCTGGGTGTGCTGGGAAGGAGAGTGGCAGGGGCGGGGCAAGCCGAGAAGGGGAGAATGTGGGCTGGATAGTGGTCCCAAAGGATGGGGCCCTGTGGGCAGATGCTGAAGGTGGTTGTGGGGAAGCAGCTCGGAGGCTCCTGGCCTGCATTCCTTGCTGAACGGCAGATGTCCCTCTGCAGGTATCCGGGGGCCCGTGCTCAGGTTGCGTGCCCAAACCCTGCTCCCACGGGGAGGAGGGCAGAGTATTCCCACCTGTGGCTTCCATGGTGGGAGGTGGGGTTCGTATCCAGGGGAGATTCTCCAAAACTAGAAAGGAGTTGAGATTCTGGGAAGCCGTTAAATGACCAGCGTCCACTACAGGGAGAGAGGCATGAGTGGAGATGACCGGGCGACTGTAGCGGTGGTGCAGGGTGTCTGCGTGACCCCAGGAGTGGGCGTGCCTGTCACGGCGCCCCAGAAGAGTTGAAGCAGAGGGACTGTTTCCAATGGCCCAGCTGGAGGAGGACCACAGGGGCCGGCACGATTCCCCCAGGCCTAGTAGCAGCTGATACGCAGAGACCATCGCTGCCGGAAGGGGCAAGTAGGGGGAGCAGTCCTGAAACTTACAGAGGGATTTGCATGGAGACAGTTGATGTGGGGCTGAAACTCCTCTAGGGGGAAACTCGCGTCCATCTTGATGGCCAGCCCTCCTCGATGGCCTAGAGATGGCTCTGGAAAAGGAATTCCTTGACTCATCGCCTGCCCCATCTGCACCAGTCTCCTTCCTTCCACGCCCCTGTGCTGCCTGCTGGAAGCCTGGGGGCATGGGAGTCCACTGGTCTCATTCTTGAAGGGTGGTCTTTAGGATACAGAGCAGGAAGCAGGGAGCAGAGCAGATGGGGAAGGGCAAAGAGAAGACCAAACACCCTGGAAGTGCGTTTCTGATGGAGAGCTACAGAGTGCATCATGGGGGTGGAAGCGGGCTTGCACCTTGAGAGGGGAGTGGATTTCACAAGACATCTCAAGATGGAGGTGGGTGCTTGAAGAAAGCCACCGAGCCAGTCACTGAAAGATGTGTTTGAGAAATAACTCACACTTCGGACCAGTACTTGTGGAGTGCAGAGACCCCCTGCGGAGGTTTCGAATGCCATGGCCTCAGGCCTTCTGCCCACCCAGTCCCTGTGTGGACATGACTGCAATCTTCCGAAGGCCATGAATAAGGACTCTTGTTTGATGTGGCCTCTTCACCAAGAGACTTTGACTCTTGTGTAGCTTCTGGGGAACACCTTACCAGCTTACTGTATCTATCTTTCTTGGGAAGGGTAGGCTGAGGCTCAGAGACTTCCGAGTCGGCAATCAGTAGAGGGTTAATCCCCCATGTAAGGCTTGGTTGTTCCAGGGAGCCGGTTTATTTGGGTTACACAGCAAGGCTAGTGTTGCTATGGCTGGCTTGCAGGCAACAAGTCTTATGATCTGGAAGAGCAAACTGTGTATATAACATGACAGCATTTATTAAAGCAAGATAAACTCAGCAGCAAAGGATCCGGCTGGAGCCATAAATTCCGCTGATTCTCCTTTCTGAGCCATCACATTCCATTTGAGTGAGGCCTATCAGCCCCAACATTTCCATTAAATAAAGTCGATTTGTTGAAAACCTGTAAGAGAATCAACGGAGAATTGCCCCCTTCTTCCACCCCCAATCCCTGTTTGAAAAGAGAAATGTGTAATGTGTGGTTCTGACTCACACTGTCTGAGTACAAACAGGTCTGCTGTTCTGGGCAGTGAGTCCCCTCCATCACTAGAGGTATTCAGATCAAACTGGGTGACGCAGGGCTCTCTTCCTTTTAGGGGGTGTTGAGCGGGGGAGAAGGGGACATTCCTGGGACACATTGTCCCTAGGTCATATGAGCCTAATGATGGATCCTGGTGACTTCCTCACTCCAGTCATTCTTCACCGTGGCACATGTATCCCAGGGAAGGAGGGAGAGCAAGACATTTAAACTCAGTTTAAATCCTAGTTCTACTATTAGCTGGGCCGGTAGCCACTGAAATAACCCTGAATCATCACAGGAAGGATTGATGCTGAAGCTGAAGCTCCAATACTTCGGCCACCTGATGCAAAGAGCTCACCTGACCCAAAGACTCATTGGAAAAGACCCTGATGCGCAAAAGCCCCTGATGCTGGAAAAGACTGAGGGCAGGAGGAGAAGGGGATGACAGAGGGTGAGATGGTTGGATGGCATCACCGACTCAATGAACATGAGTTCGAGCAAACTGGGAGACGGTGACGGACAGGGAAGCCTGGCATGCTGCTGTCCATGGGGTCACAAAGAGTCAGACACAACTGAGAGCTGAACAATAACAATAGAGTCGCCACAGGTCATTCCATCCTCCGACCCCTCCAGTCCACCATGCGTCGATTGATAGTAGCCGTCACCCATACTTATGCTGGGCACCTTGCAAAGGGCTTCATGGGATGATATCTTTTATTTTCCACAGAAATGCTATGAAATTAAGAAGTCTGTGTATCCCCTCTTTATTGATCAGAAAACTGAGGCCTGGAGAGGTTAAGGAACTAAGGAATGGTGGAGCCAAGGTTAGAACTTAAGCCTCTGGGGACTTTCACCCTTGCTCGATCACAGTTGTTACCTTATCTGTGGCATTTAGGAGATTACTTTAGAAAATGGGTATAAAGGTATCTTTTAAAATAACACACTGCTAGTTTTGGAAGTGTTGGGCAGGAAGCTGAATCTTTTATTTTTGGTATTAGTTTATTTGTCGGCTCCAGATCTCAGTTGCAGGCATGGGGGCCCTGGGTCCCTGTTCAGGAACTGAATCCAGGCTCCCCGCAGTAGAAGGCACAGTCTCAGCCGCTGCACCACCAGAGAGGCCCCCGAATCTCAAGTCACAAGCATTTTCCAAACTTGTTCAAATTCAAAAATATTTTCCTCTCTCCCAGCCCTCAGGCTCCCTTTCCTTCTTCCTCTCCTTCTTGGCCACCACCCCTCCTTTCTTCTCCCTTCCCTCCTCTCCCACTTTGTTCAGATACATTGTCTTTGGTGGAATTCAGGCTTGACAATCAATGAAGGGAAAACCAACAGTCAAATTTAAAAGTACTTGTGCTTTTATTAAAAAAAAAATACAATCAGGTACTGTCCAGATGTGTTTTGGAAAGGAAGAATCTTTTTAAAAATCCTTAGTTTACATCATCATCATCATCATTATTATTATATTAATAATATTAATCGTATCCTTAAAATTGAAACAGCATTGCTTTTCTGAACGTAAAAAAAAAGGGACGGCTTCAGGACACACATTGAATCACTGCTAACAAAAATAATGATAATTAATTATACAGCTTTGTGTAAAATCCAGCTGGTTCTAAGACGAACTACCACTGTACAGCCTACCCCGCTCCCATCCCCAGAGCCACCCAAGAGAAGGAGAATCGTTGTGATGTTGTCGCTGCAAGACTTTCACTGAATCAAACAACAGGATGGAACCCTGCTGGACACTGTGGTCTTTGGTGTGAACAGAAGTCATCGCGGAGTGGCTGAGGCCAGCTGCTGCAGGCCCCGACGACCCACGGCCAGCTTCAGCTCCTGCCAGACGCCCAGGTGTGGCTTAACGGTCGGACTGCTCGCACTGATGCTTTGGTAAAATTATCTTCGATCTCTGGGCCCTTCTCCTCTCCCCCAGTTGTCCCCGGAAACTTATGCCCTTTTGCGCCTGCCTTCGAGGTTTCGGAAGTTGCTGGGTCTCAGCTTCATCTCAGCAAACTGGATTGAATGCTCGTGGCCCTTCCAGTGGAACCAGTTCACACCCTGTGAAGGAGAAAAGCCCTTCAGATTGGTTTCCATCAGACAAGATAGTCACTGACCATTGCTATGTAGTTAGGGGGGACAAAATGAGCCCCATTTCAAACGTATGGATCCCAAGGGGGAAGGGGAGGATGAATTGGGGAGACTGGGATTGTCATATAAACACTATTGACAACTATGTATAAAATAGGTAACTATTTATCTAGTTAATAGTAGGTTTGATTAACTACAACCAACTGTAGAGCACAGGGAACTCTTCTGAAAGTTCTGTGATGATGTAAATGGGGAGGAAATCAAAAATGAGTGAAGATATATATATATATATATATGTGTGGGGCTTCCCTGGTGGCTCAGCAGTGAAGAATCCACCTGCCAATGCAGGAGATGTGGGTTTGATCCCTGGGTCAGGAAGATCCCCTGGAGAAGGATATGGCAGCCCACTCCAGAATTCTTGCCTGGGAAATCCCATGGACAGAGGAGCCTGGCTGGCTACAGTTCATGGGGTGGCAAAGAGTCAGATATGACTTAGCAGCTAAATAACAACAGCAGCATATGTGTGTGTGTGTGTGCGCGCATGTGTGTGTGTGCACACATGTGTGCACATGTAGCTGGTTCACTTTGTTGTACAGTAGAAACTAATGCAACGTTCTTAAACAACTATACTCCAATAAAAATTAATTTAAAGGAAGAAGATGAGCTCTGTTTCATCTTGACCATTTGGAAGCTCATGGCTGTATCCTGCTGATCTGATTATTGATTTGTATAATGAAAACTTTCAAAAGACCTGGCTAAATCAGTTTATTTTTTTTTTTTAACTTTAGGCAGAAGTCACCTGAGTTTGTACTGAACTTTGATCTGCCGCCTTGAGATAAAGTGGTGGCTGATGCAACTGGCCATCACTAGGATTACGTGCTGCAGGAACTGGGTCATGATCAGAGCTCACGGAATTGAGTGGCTATATGCAGGGGCGGGGGGTGGGGGTGGGTGTCTATACTTCACAGGATTCCTATGACGTGTTTTATTAATAACAGGGGCTGGTATGGTACAGCACAAAGAACATAGGTGGACACAAGTTTTGCAGCCTGACACGTACAGTTGAATCTTTGTGCTCTTACTTGAGAGATAAACGTCTTGAACAAGTTATCAAAGAGTTCTGGGCCTTGGTTTTACGATTTTCCTTCTTTAGGGCTAATAATGCTAACCTTGGAAGGGTACTATGAAGATTAAATGAGTCTGAGAGGAGCTGCCACGGTGCTGGGCCCATCAGGGGCACTCAGTAAATATTACTCCCCTATCTCAAGTGTGGAGGCATACCTCAGAACTCTGGCCAAAGATTTTCCTCAAGAAAAGACTGTACTTGGCTCAGGGCCTCCTGGTTCTGGGTTTGGCTCTTCGGCAAAGTCAGCAGGTGGTTGGCTCTGCCTGCTGAGTGCCACAGACCCCTTGTCCTCCTAGGGTGGCGGTCAGCTTCAGAAAGTCCTATGGGGTCTCCCCTACCCCCTCCCACCCCACTCTATGCACTGAGCCCTCTTCTCTTCAGGTTTCGTAGGGCTGGGATGGAACACGTCCATAGAGAAAATAGTGGCTGGTGAAACCGGGAAAATATAGCTGCTTTGTTTAATGCTAATTTTTGGCGTTGATTGATACTGGACAGCCTCTGAAACTGACAGGGGGATGGGGTCTGAGAATCCCCGACTCAGTTTAGGGGCAGATGTGTTTGTAATGAACTCAGCTTGGTCCTGTGCTCCCTCCCTCTGCCCTCGTCCTCTCCTCCGACTGAGGTTCAGAGCTGGAAGTGAGTCCTCTTCATGCTACGGTGGAGACTGAAGCCAGAGAGGGCAAGTGACTTCACAGGGGCCACACGGCAGGCAGAGCAGAGCCAGCGCTGGGACTGAGATCCCGTGACTGCTCTGTGGCCTTTTGTATCAGCTCCTTCTTCCAAAGTTGGATGGAAGGATGGAAGAAGAAGTTTCCTTCTGGCATGTAGCTTTTTTTCCCCTCCCAAAAGATCTTGTCTTATACTGATGTTAGGGAACCAGGAGAGAAAGGAGTGCAGTAGTTCTCAGATCGGGTGTATCATTGAAGCCACATATAGGGTGGAGAAAATACAAGACTGGTGTTCAGACGTGTCCTTCAAGTCTTGCCTCCTCTATAAAATAGACACAAAAAGCCACGTTCTGGTCCCCTCACAAAGGTGATGCACAGGGGAGAGAGAAGGCGATAATGCTTTGAAAAGAGTCAGAAACTGTCAAGATAAGGTGTACATTTAAGGTCCCAGCAATCATTTGCAGGTAGTTAACATAAACAATCTATCAAAACCATTAATAACACAGCTGTTGTTCTTGTTTAGTCATTAAGTCGTGTCCGACTCTTGCAACCCCATGGACTGTAGCCCGCCGGGCTCCTTTGTCCACGCATCTGGTAAAAACAAAACAAAACAAAACCCCCAAACTGAACAACCCAACAGCTGCCAAAAAAAGCCCAAGAACAAAAGTATAAGTAAGCAAGATGATGAGATGCCGCATCCTGCCTAGGGACGCCCAATCGGAATCCCTGGGGCCATTTGGTGTGATTCGGACCTTTGCCTTCTTACAGACAGATTGCTGGGAGAAATACTAGCAACCTCAGATATGCAGATGATGCGACTCCACTGGCAGAAAGTGAAGAGGAGCTAGAGTCTCTTGATGAGAGTTAAAGAGGAGAGTGAAAAAGCTGGCTTAAAACTCAACATTAAAAGCTAAGATCATGGCATCAGGTCCCATCACTTCATGGCAAATAGAAGGGGGAATAGTGGAAACAGCGGCAGATTTTATCTTTTGGGTCTCTAAAATCACTGCTGACGGTGACTGCAGCCATGAAATTAAAAGACACTTGTTCCTTGGAAGGAAAGATATGACAAATCAAGACAGTGGATTAAAAAGCAGAAACATCACTTTGCCAACAAAGGTTGAAGCTATGGTTTTTGCAGTAGTCAGGTATGGATGTGAGAGTCAGACCATAAGAAGGCTGAGCGCTGAAAATTGATACTTTCAAACTGTGGTGTTGGAGGCGAAGAAGGCTCTTGAGAGTCCCTTGGACTGCAAGGAGATCCAACCAGTCAATCCTAAAGGAAATCAACCCTGCATCTACATTGGAAAGATTATTGCTAAAGTTGAAGCTCCTATACTTTGGCCACCCGGTGCAACGAGCTGACTCATTGGAAAAGACCCTACTGCTGAGAATGACTGAAGATGAAAGGAGAAGGGGACAGCAGAGGATGAGATGGTTAGTTAGCATCAGCAGCTTAGTGGACATGAGCTTGAGCAAACTCCAGGAGAGAGTGGAGGACAGAGGACCCTGGCATGCTGCAGTCCAGGGAGTCACACACAGTCAGACATGACCTAGTGACTGAACAACCACACCACCCGGGTTGCAGGCTGGGTGAGGCTCCCTGAAACCCAGCCCAGGAATCAGTCTGGAAGGCTCTATGTGAATACCGTTCCCTCCTGTGTGGTGTAGGGAGGGCTGTGAGAAGGGGCCATCATGGTTAAGTAGCTGGGCCCACTTGACTTCGTCCACTTTTCAAACGCCTGCTCATGTAAGCAGAGCTCAGTGTAAAAAATGGTTGAATTTGGTTTTGTTTACCCGTTTCCTCAGAAACTGTAAAAAAACCCACAGCTGTTTCTATGATTGTGGAAACTGCGTCACGGCGTCCTGTATGGCGCAGGGAAATTTGGGCGGGGTGTGGCCTGGAGGATTTCTGTCTGTCCCCAGCTTTGGTCCATGACCTCAGGAAAGTCACCTTTTTCTGGGCCTTGGTCTTATGATTCATAAAAGGAAGGAACTTAAAATCTGGGATCTTCATTCTAAGATGTTCTTGGGGGTCTGGAGGTGCCTCCAGGCCAGGGCTTGCATCACCCCTGCTTTACCCAAACAGCCTCCACTGCCGTCTGTTTCCTTGTGGGGTTCAGACACAGATCATCCGGGGAAAGCTTTGTATGCCTGGCATCCCCTTGACCAGTGGTTCTCCTCAGGATCTTCATGGGCTAATAATACACGCTATCTCTGTGGTTTACCTGGCCCGGGGTGCCATGGACTTCTCCCTGATGTGAAGATACCTGAGGTCTTGCCCCTGAAGTCCCTGCCTCCCCGTCTCAGCTCTGCTTAGGCCCTTGCAGGCGCTCACCTGACTGTGGCTGTTGTCCCCGTATCTCCCCATCAGGTTGACGCGGTGGCAGTTCTTGTACCAGAAAGCCCCCTTGTAGGACAGGGCACAGTTGGTGATGGCCGAGTCTGTGTCCTTGTCGAAGGTGGAGAAGGATCTGCCATTGTGGTAGGCCATGGAGTCACCTGGGAGAGAGAACGTGCCCGACTGAGAGCTGGAGCTCCTGGTGGGCTGTGGAAGCACCAGCGCGACAACCCAAGGGCCTTGGGGTGGGCTGGTCTCGAACGATAGGCCCAGAATTAGGATCCAACATGGGCCTGGATAGAACATGAGTGCTACCGGCAGCCTCATTTCTGATAGAAGCAGCACAAGGTGGTAGAAAGAGGGCTGCAGGTATGTTTGGAGGGTCTCACTCCAATCTCACCTTTTCATACCCTAGTTGTGTCCTTGCACAAATCAAGCCACTTGTGGAACCTCAGTTTTCCCATCTGTAGAATGGAACTAGCATAGCACATTGATTTGATGCACCTCAGGGGCTGTTGGAACAACTGATATGAAAGTGTATGCTGAACAGGTGGTATGGTGTGCAAACAGCTATGGTAGTTGTTACTTTCATGACTGTTTCTTGCATTCACTTGATGGAAAGGAACTCAGAGAGTGAGGTGGGAAATCTGTATTTAATAATGATGTGCTTTCCCCCCAGCTGCAAGTATTTTTTTTCATGTGTTTATTTATGGGTAGTCGCTCAGTCGTGTCCGACTCTTGGAGACCCCACGGACTGCAACCCCCAGGCTCCTCCATGGGATTCTCCAGGCAAGAATACTGGAGTGGGTTGCCATGCCCTCCTCCAGGGATGCATTTAGTTATTACCCATTTATTCCTAGGTAGCGCTAGAGGTAAAGGACTTGACTGCCAAGGCAGGAGACCTCGGTGATACAGGTTCAGTCCCTGGGTCGGGAAGATCCGCTGAAGGAAGAAATGGCAAGCCACTCCGGTATTCTTGCCTGGAGAATCCCATGGACAGAGGAGCCTGGTGGGCTACAGCTGGACACGGCTGAAGTGACTTAGCACACACACATTTATTCATTAACTCACACTCACTCACTCATTCATTTACACATCTAATATTTAGCAAGTTCTAACGAGTTTAGTTTACCACTCTGTCATGCTGCTTTTCCAGAGCTAGCCAGTCTGCCTTAAGTCTCAGCCTACAGAGCCATACTTACAAACAAACCTTTAGGGTTTTAGATGTCACAAAATAGCTTGTATATTGTACATTTATTTTTCAAAGCGTTGATGGGACCAATTTCCAATGATTCTTAGACAAAAAGCTTGTTCACATGTAGTGCTACATGGGACTCTAGCTTGAATTTAATATATTGAATTTTAGGAATATTTAAGCGCCATTTCTGTGTTCTCTCACTTCCAACCCTGGCCAATGCTGGGCAGAAAAGTTTCAAGACACTGAGGCATTCTATCCTGATATATGGGAGCAAGTTACCATAGGGACTTGATGGGGATCTTCCCAATCTAGGGATTGGACCTGGGTCTCCTGCATTGCAGGCAGATTCTTTATCCACAGGGACTTGAGTGCCTTGTTAACTGATGAAGCTACCAAGAGCAGGAGGCTGGACGCTAGATATGAGGAAACAAGACGCTCTCCTGGGGAGGGGCTGGGTGCCCTCAGCACACACAGGGGGAGGCGGTTCCAAGGGTGAGCCTCTGAAATGAAGGGGCAGATTATGGCTCATTTTTTATGGAAAATACAGAGAGAGATGGGTGGAGGCCACATTCCTGCTGCCTTCTTGCCCAAGGTGCCTTTGCTTGCCCTGTAACAAGATCTTCCTTGCCTGAAGCCATCTCAACAAAAGAGGTGTTTGTTGCTAGGTGAGAAAAAGTCAGAATTCCTTGATGGATGCAAGAATGAAAACAGTGTTTGCTCCGGGTCTCTCTCCTTACCACCAGCCTGATCGCTGAAGAGTCCGACTCTCCTTAGGTTGAGACCTGCTTCTGGCAAATCATACCTGGAGACTTTTCTCATTATGGGTGTGTTCTTTCAGGGCCCAGAGGTTGGGGATGTGCTATAGCATCTGTCTCCTCTGTTCTCGTAAACGTAATGGGGAGCCACCGCAAAGCAGGCAGGGCTTGGCATGGGGTGGTCACGCTCTTACACCTGATCTCCCTTGTTACCAAAACCACCTGTGAGCAGCCAGGCTTGTCCCCTGGGTCCACCTTCCTCAAGCTGTTACATCTTGGGCAAATCGCCAGACTTCTCTGATCCTGTTTCCTCACCTGTATAATAGCAATATCTCCCTGGATATATATATATATATCTATATCTATCTATCTATCTATCTGTATCATATATGTATCATTTATTATATAATATATAATGCAAATGAAATAAGTTTTACTGGTGGCTCAAATGATAAAGAATCTGCTTGCAATGCAGGAGACCCAGATTTGATCCCTGGGTCGGGAAGATCCCCTGGAGAAGGAAATAGTACCCCACTACAGTGTTCTTGCCTGGAGAATTCCATGGACGGAGGAGCCCGGTGGGCTACAGTCCATGGTGTCACGAAGAGTTGGACACGACTGAGCGATGAACACTTTCACTTTCACAATGCATATGAAATATCAGCAAAAGAGGCTGCCACCTCATTTGCCTGAATGGCTCTGGTTTCCTTGTTTCTCTTGTAACGTGGCGCCAGAAAACCACACAAAGGTCACTTCAAGTCAAACCTGAGCTAGGTTCTGTACTGGTCAAAGAGTGAAGGAGAGAGGTAGGGAGCTTCTCTGGTCACGGGGATGTGCCAGCTGAGGCTGGAGGGCCATGTGGCAGGAAGGCCTTAGAAAAGATTCATCCGGGTGGGTAATGGAGTGGACTGTTTGCTACTCAAGGTGCAGGCCAAGGACCAGCAGTGCCACCAACACTGGTATCATGAGGGCCCTTATCAGAAATGTGGTGTCTCCGTTTCACTCCAGACACACTGTGTCAGCTCACCACCAGGATCCCCCAGGGGTCATATGTGTGTAATAAACAGAGAGGCACGGGAGTGCATGAGTATTAAGGCTCCCAAGACACTGCTTGCCTCTCTGTCTAAAACTGGATATCTAAACACAGAGTAGGGCTTCCCTGGTGGCTCAGAGGTTAAAGCGTCTGCCTGCAAGGAGGGAGACCTGGATTCGATCCCTGGGTCGTGAAGATCCCCTGGGGGAAGGAAATGGCAACCCACTCCAGTATTCTTGCCTGGAGAATCCCATGGATGGAGAAGCCTGGTGGGCTTCAGTCTTCGGGGTCACAAAGAGTCGGACACGACTGAGCGACTTCACTTTCACTTTCAGGTAGCTATAGATACATCTTAAATGTCCTGTTTCCCAACCTACCCTAGGTTTTGGTGACCAAGTCTCTACCTGCTGCTGCTGCTGCTAAGTCGCTTCAGTCGTGTCCAACCCAGTGCGACCCCATAGACGGCAGCCCACCAGGCCCCCCGTCCCTGGGATTCTCCAGGCAAGAATTCTGGAGTGGGTTGCCATTTCCTTCCCCAACGCATGAGAGTGAAAAGCGAAAGTGAAGTCGCTCAGTCATATCCGACTCTTCCTGACCCCATGGACTATCGCCTACCAGGCTCCTCCATCCATGGGAGTTTCAGGCAAGAGTACTGGAGTGGGTTGCCATTCCCTTCTCCCAAGTATCTACCTAGCCTTGTTAAATTGCAGTTCTGCCAGATTAGCACCTATCAAATATTTGTGCATAAGTGGATGGGCTGATGCAGGAAGGACTGCTGAGTGGGGGAACTAGCTGAAAGCCCAAGACATGTTTGAGGTCCCGTGGGCTCCGCGAGTGGCGGTGCGTGCCGGCTGTGCCGCTGTACCCACCTGCCGTGCCGCTGTACCCACCTGCCGTCCGCTGTACCTCCTCCACCTTCAGCCGGTAGCGCGTCCGGGCGTCTCCCACGCTGAACTTGTCGTGAGACGGCGTAGGCCGACTGCCCGTGGTCCCGCAGGTCCACCCGGAGCTCATACTGCCCCTGGGCTGTGATTTTGCTCAAAGTGTCCAGCCCTGTGGACGACAGGTGAGGGTTACGGAAGAAGCACAGTGACCGAGGCGTTCACTCCTCCTCACCGCGTGGGAGCGGCGGCTCCGTGTGTGCTAAAGAGCTTTGTGTGATGCACCTTCTTGGCTCCTCGCTGTTGCAACACCAGGTGGCACATATGCAGTGTCTGAGCCTCAGCTAAGATTGGGTTGCCCTCTTTGCCCTGCCCATCTCCTGGTGTGTTGTGACTATCAAAGGAAACCAGGTGGAGAGCGTACCTTTTCCACTCTAAGCTCATTACCTGTGAAAGGCAATGGGGCAGATATTCCCAGGCTCAGATGCTGCAATGTATGACGGTGCCCTGTGCCAGGGGCAGGTTATGGCAAAGTGTGAGTCACAGTGGGGGATGCGTGATGCCACTGTGGCGCTGGCTGAGAGAATTCAAGAGCCACTCACGTCTTTATTGGCTAGACCCAGCCTACGGTCAGCAGCTAAACCTCTTTGGGGCTCTTTTCCCAGGTGCACGATGGGAACTTTGTACCCGGTGGGGCTGCTGGGAGGCTTGGAGGGTGTGGCTCTGAGGGACCCGCTCAGCACAGGTGAAGGATATCAGTGAGGATAATGCTCCAAGTGGCCCAGGGGTTGACTTAAGGCTAGGCTTATTCTTAGGTTCGGGCTGTTGGGTCTCCTCCAATTAGATTTTTATTTTTAATGACCCAGAGAATCTCAAGTTTTTCCGTTGAGAATCTGATATTCTGTGTCGACCACCAGAGCTATCGTTTCCTCCTATTCCGTTTTTCTCCCACGTTTCGCTGTGGGTTAGGACAGACAACAAGGGGGTCCGAATGGGCATTTGGGGCATGAACACGCAGGCTGTATTACCAAGCCAGAACTCTTCTTTTAAGTCCCCAAATCCAGCAGCATAGGCTTTCCAGTTGCGATAGAAGTCCTCACGTCCATTTTTGCGTCTCAGGAACACCTGTAAACACAAGCAGTGAATCCGGGTGAGCTGAAGCCATTGAGGGAACAAGAAGGCATCTTTCTGAGAGGAGGCAATGCTCACTGTGGGAAAGACACCTGACCCCACCTCTGTCCTCACTGATCTGGCATGCAACTCAGTGCACACACACTGCCTCCTCTCTTGGAGTCTCAGCCCTCTCCCCTGAGAAACAGGGATGAATAAGACCCCCACCCAGCTTTGGGTGACTGGGACGTTTCTGGGTAGGCCATACATGTGGGGACTCGGTGAACCTCCTGCTCAGTTCTGCTGCCAATCTAAAACTTCTCTAAAAAATAAAATTTAATAATTAAATATTCATTGGGAGGACTGATGCTGAAGCTGATGCCCAGTACTTGGGGCACATGATGTGAAGAGCTGACTCACTGGAAAAGACCCTGCTGCTGGGAAAGACTAAAGGCAGGAAGAGAAGCGGGCAACAGAGGATGAGATGGTTGGATGGCATCACCGACTCAATGGACGTGAGTTTATGCAAACTCTGGAAGATGGTGAAGGACAGGGAAGCCTGGCGTGCTGCGGTCCATGGGGTCGCAGAGAGCGACTGAATAACAGCAATAATTTTTAAAAGTACTACTTAGCTCACATGGCAATGGCACTGAAATCACTCATGGAAAACTCCTAGCACGGCAGTGCCTGGCAGATGGCCAGTGTCAATCAGTAAACTTGATGGGCTCGAGGAGTATTGCCATTTATACATCACAGAGCTGTCTGAGGATCAACTAAGACAAATGATGAGAAACGGAGGAACTGCTTTTTATCCTCAGCTTCTTTCCCATTACTTTAAGAGAGGATTCCCGAGTGTTTCCATGTGACAGGCACTGTCTTGCAAACCCTCAGGCACATTAGGGTCAGAGGGCATGGAGAGGGGACCTCCCCGCCTCTCCTCTGCCCCCACCCCTCCTGTCTGAGAGGCCTGGAGCCTGTCTCCATGATACTCACGATCCATCCACCCCCGTCAGAGGTCATGTCACAGAAGACTTCCTGCTTCTGGGTCTTGTCGTTGTTCAGATAAATGGTGTAGACGCCAGAGGTCGTGTCTCCATTCAGCATCGCCTGGGAGCAGTCCCTGGGGAATCGGTATAGGACTCCAGCTGCAGGATGAGAAGGAGGAGTGATTCTCGGAGCAGGAGCTTTGAAGTCACAGGCTAAGTGCTTGTTGGCTAGACGCCTAAGGACAAGCAGCTTCACCTCTCGTGTGCAAGGGAGAGGATTAAAACTGTTTTGTGGGAGTGCAGCGAGGTGCAGAGGTTATGGATAAAAGGGACCCATTTCAGCCTTTTATACTGATGAAGCCACCGTGATATCAGTGGGAGGAGTCTGACCTGCTTGAGGGCTGTGTGTCAGGCTGACTGTGATCAATCAGGAGCATGCGGGTAGCACCTCATGAACACCTGATGGACACCTAGATGTTGGCCAGGATGACTGGGTCTCTAGCACCCAGGGCGTGGCTCACTGTGGGTTAGGACACTCTGGCAGGCTGCATGCATCTCAGACTCTTCAGAGGATTCTGAGGCCAAAGATAAGGGAGAGTCCTAGTCCTGAACTTGCTGCTTCCTTGCCTTCGGACACTGGAATAGTCATATAACTACTCTAAGCCTGGGAATCTTAGAAGACTAACATAGGAATGTCTGGGGAATTTCTATTTGTGGTAACGTGGTGCAAAAATTCAACACTGGATAGAAACGGATGATCTTGGAACTGTGCTTATTAGCAGGTAGACTGGAGATGTGATGGTCATAGCAGCTCTGTTGTTTTTGTTCTGACTTCCTCAATGTATGTTACCTTCCCCTGAGGTTGTCTCATTAGGTATTTTCTTGTCTGTTTCACAACCTGGTCTGAGAGCATCTTTAGGGTACATTTGCACCTGGCATGAGATCTGGGAGACAGGTGCTTTACCATCCGCCCCTCCTTCAGCAGGTATGTGTGGAGTGACCAGAGTGAGGTGTGAAGGGCAGGAGGCAGTGCTGGGATACAGATTGTATACCCAGTTCAAGGCTCTCCAAGCCCCCATCCTCCCTTCCTCTTCTCCATTGGCTGGGTTTGGGTGTGGTTCCCTGCTCCTGGAACACCTGAGCCCAGACCAGCCTCTAACTCATGGTATAACCCTGAGTGGGTCATTTAGTCTCTGGGGGCCTCTGTTCCCCACCAGAAAGCTGGGCATGATAATCCTGGCCCACATGGGAGGCCTGTTTGTGATTTTAGAGGATGAGCAGGCTTTATAAATGCCCACATGCTGAAGGAGAACACTGAGCTTATAAGGAGCCCCAATAATGGCTACCCACTGGGCTAGGAGTCCAATGCAGAGATTTTCCCAAGGTCCTTATGAAGAAGGGCTCATTACTAATCCCATTATATGGATAAAGAAACTGATACTTGCAGAATGGCAGTAACTCTCCTCCGCCACACAGAGCAGGTGGAGATGGGGGAGTGAATCCAGCTGTTCCCACTGCTGGCCCTTCTTCCCTCCCACCACGAGTCCTGTAACCTGCCACATCCACATTCTTCCGGCTTTTCAGGTAATTGCAGGTAATTGATTTTTATCAAAATGTGATAGAAGCAATTAAAATAGCAGTCAAGGAGAAGTGGAGGGTTGGTTCTGTAAGAAACGCCGCGGGCTCCGTGTGGGCACCTGATTGGGTCAGACTACAGGGGTCGGTCCCCGGAAGTTTAGTCCGCCCCCGGTTCCTGTTTGGGCGTTTGGCCAACTGTCGGGACTTGTTCGGGCTTGTCCCGACATGCCCGACCTCTCAGGTTCAGTCTCACAGAGTGTGATCTCAAGGCCTGGCTGCCCCCTGCTCCCCCTGCCCCCAGAGCCCCTTACTCGTGGTGAAGATGGTCTTGACTGTCTTGCTCCTTAGGGTCCCGTTCAGCGCCTGAATCCTGGCTGTGTAGTAGGTGGATGGGCTCAGATCCGTCAGGCTGTAAGAGGTGGTGTCTGGATCCACAACGACTTCCTAAGGGCAGAAAGATAAAATAGCCTTTGGCCACATAAATCCGCAGGGTATAGATAACGTATTCCTTTATTCACCCATCCATTCATTTCTTCGTTCAGCAAGAATCCACTGAGCCCCCACTCTGTGCCAGGCTCCATGCTCATGTCAGGGACTTAGACACGAGGAGAGTGCACTGTGAGCAAAGCTCCTGGGGCCGGAAGGGCCAGAGCAAATTCAAGTCATAGGAGGAGGCAATGAGCTGCCTCAACCATACTTCACTGAGAGGATCAGCAGAAGAGGTGGGCAGACACCAGATTATAAAAGATCTTCAGTGTCAACCTATGGACTTTGAAGTTTATTATGATAAGGAATGGAGGTTCCTAGAAAGTTCTTTGAAAAAGTGAATGCCATGATCTCAGCTTAATCTGGTAGGAAGATGAATCACACAAAGGGCAAAGGTTTAGACTTTGAGACCAGCAAAGTCAGTTGTCTCTAACATGGCTCTTTTTCATAGCCCTCTGGGAAGCTTTAAAATCACGCAGTGCCTGGGCCCCATCCTAGCGTGACTGAATCGTTAGAGCCTGATGCGGCGTGGCAATGGCGTGAGCTGACCCAGCAGCCCTCTTGTCTGGAATGGACGTATCCAGGAGAGGCTGGAGTGCACAGCTGCCTCAGGCCCGCACCAACTTCACGTGCAGCCTGTGATGCGCCTCCGTGCTGCTGTCCAGAGGAGGGGATCACTTTCAGCTTTGCAGGAGACCCTCGTTCTTTTCAGGTCCCCCGTTTCAAAATGTCTAGTGCCTGGGAAATCACCTTTTAGGAGATGACCCTGGTGTCAGGCATTGGAATTCCACCTGCATTCCTAGCAACCAAATACAACAATGCTCTCCACAACCTGCAAACACAGCTGCTCGGATTTAGGCAGTAAGGAGTCAGTGTGGAGGCACCTGGAAGGTTCACTGGCATCCTCACCACCAGTAATATGACATTATTCTGATTTTTCCAATACAGGAGCAGGTGGTGGGTGTGGAGGGCTGAGTAGTTTCAGAGAAGCTAAGAGACCTGCACTCACTCCCTAATGTGTTGGAGGCGGGGTGGTCTTGCATCTGTCTCCTAACTCCCTGTCCAGGACTCTTTCCTCCTCTACCAGGCTGATTTTCTTGAGTGAAACAGATAAAGCTGGGGATTGGACATGCAGGGAAAAAGACCCAGGTGAGAGCCCATTTGATGCCAGTGACCCGGTGACTTTTGTGTAGCTCCCAGGTCTGGTCCTTGTGGAAGGATAAGGTACAAAGCTGGCTTCCTTAAATTACCTGGGGATACAATTACCTATCAGCTTTCTAAGCTGCTGCACAAAGTCTGTTTCTAAGCAATTAGAGTAGATGGAAATGAGACTCATGGCTTCAGGCAAACAGGATGCTTGACCAGGGCCCTCCCAGACTGGGGAGTCCAATGCACTCATTTTACAGATGTGAACACTGACAGCCAGAGAAGGCAAGAGACTTGTCTCTGCTCACGCAGTGAACTAGTTTACTGTTACACCGATTCCTAGAAGGGCCATGACGATAACTAGAGATGTGTGTCCACTTCTGGTTAACCATATTGAACTCGCCAGTTTATTTCTACTTGCTTCTGATACCCACTGAAATGAGAGGGAGAGATATAAAGTATAAACCCACAGGATGAGGGGGGTGGTAGAGGAGACAGCAACAGGCATGTGAGGTCACCAGAATCTTGATCGGTGAGAAGGGTGGGGTGGTGGAGCGACAGCTGAGGCAACAGAACAGAGGAAGCCTCAGTGGATGGAGTCGTGCAGAGGCTGCTTGATGAACGCTGCAGAGCCCAGCAAGCTCAGGAATGGAAAGCACGCAAAAGCAAAGATGCCTTTGAAGGCCAGTGTGGGGTGTGGTTGAACAAAGGTTTGTTTAAAACCTTGTCCAGTTCTCTCCATCCCCCAGCAGTCTGGATGACTGTCCTTCCCAGCCCAGGTGAAAGGCTGAGGTTTCCTCTCTGGACAGGCTGAGCTAGAAAGGAGACTCTGGATTCAAGTCTGTCAGGCCCAGCTGCAGGGGAGCCTCAGGTGCTGCACTGGATAGAAGAACTGAAGCTGTATACACAGTGGGAGCCCAGGCCTTTTTTCCAGCGAGGCTTCTGGCAGCCTGGTGTGAAGGAGTTTTGTGGAGGATCCTCCAAGGAGAGGGATGAGCTTGAGAAATAGAGCTTACAGTCCTGATGCTTGGGAATCCTCCCAAGAAAATGGCTGGGTATGTATGAACTGATGTTTTTGCACTGTGGTTTTGGAGGAGACTCTTGAGAGTCCTTGGGACGGCAACGAGATCCAACCAGTCCATCCTAAGAGAAATCAGTCCTGAATATTCATTGGAAGGACTGATGTTGAAGCTGAAACTCTAATACTTTGGCCACCTGATGCGAAGAACTGACTCATTTGAAAAGACCCCGATGCTAGGAAAGATTGAGGGCAGGAGGAGAAGGGGATGACAGAGGATGAGATGGTTGGGTGGCATCACTGACTCAATGAACATGAGTTTGAGTAAACTCCAGGAGTTGGTAATGGACAGGGAAGCCTGGCGTGCTTCAGTCCATGGGTCACAAAGAGTCAGACATGAGTGAACTGAACTGACTGTGCCCAATTGCTCTATAGCGAGCTCCAAGTTGACAAGCCCTTTCTGTGCTTTTAGACCTCCCAATCAGCTATTTCATTCTTGGCTCCAGTACAAAAAAGGTCAACCGACGTTAGGGGCAAGTCTCCAACATGAAACATGGTGACCCAAATCAAACCAAACAGCAGCAAACCAGAAAAGAGACCTTGGAGGAAACACTCTGCAGAACATATATTCTTAGAGGTAAAGAGAAGAAGATACAGGATATAGAAATGATATGCTAGAAAAAAGGTCAACGTGCAGAAAATAAGGAAAAGATCTTGGAGATTTAAAGGATGGTGACCAACATTAAGACATCAGTAACATGTTTAGAGGAGAAGGCAACGGCAACCCACTCCAGTACTCTTGCCTGGAAAATCCCATGGATGGAGGAGCCTGGTGGGCCTGTAGTCCATGGGGTCGCAAAGTCAGACATGACTGAGCGACTTCACTTTCACTTTTCACTTTCATGCATTGGAGAAGGAAATGGCAACCCACTCCAGTGTTCTTGCCTGGAGAATCCCAGGGATGGTGGAGCCTGGTGGGTTGCTGTCTATGGGGTCGCACAGAGTCAGACACGACTGAAGTGACTTAGCAGCAGCAGCAGTAGCAACATGTTTAGAAGGTAAAGGTTAGAAAACTTTCACTTTCTAAAGTTATTTCAAGTTAAAAAGTAGAAGGAAAATAATTCATGGGTAAAGAATATAAATAAAAACTGCTGTAAACAGTTGATGTCATGTGCACATGGTGATATATATACCATTATATAACAGAATGATGCCATCTGTGAGATGCATGGCAAAGATGCAGAAGAAGCTTTTGGCCTTTGCTCAGTAAAACACTAAAGGACAAAGAGTCCAGCTCCTAAAATACCCTCAAGTCTTGTGAGCAGTAGTTCTTGACCTTGGCTGGCTATCAAAACCGGAGTCTGGTTAAAATGAGACCAGAGGCTACAACTTATGATTCAGAAAGTCTGGCATGGTGTCCAGTTCCTACCAATTTCTTTCCAGCTCCCCAGTCACACTAGCATAGGAGAAACAGACGTCAGATAACTCTTCCTGACTTTGAGACTCATGTAACTGTTTCATTCAGCTGTAGGGATTTGTTTATATACATCAAGATACCTTGATTGTACCATCCACGGATTCATACACCAGTAGGTAACCAGTGACAGACGCCCGGGGAGGTCTCCAGGTGAGGAGGGCAGTTTCTGACTGAACCTCCGTAGCAGTGAAGTCTTTTGGAGAATCAAGGTCTGGAGAAGAGAAGACATTTAATATCAAATAAGTCAGCAGGTGTGGGCTTCCCTGTGGCTCAGACAGTAAATAATCCACCTGCAATGTGGGAGACCTGGGTTTGATTCCTGGGTTGGGAAGATCCCCTGGAGGAGGGCATGGCAACCCACTTCAGTATTCTTGCCTGGAGAATCCCCATGGGCAGAGGAGCCTGGTGGGCTACAGTCCATGGGGGTCACAAAAAGTTGGACACGACTGAGTGACTGAGCACTCAGGTGTGGGATAAAGTCCCTGGCTAGGCACCAGGAAGCCTGAGTTCAAGTCCTTTCCCTAGCATTGACTCATATGACCTTGGGTGAAGCCTTCCCCATCCGTAAATGAAGAGCTTGAGCCATGTGCCCTCTAAAGACACGTTTTCTCTGTGTTTCAGCTTGTCCTAAGGGCCATGTTTTCCTGAGCCCAATAGGATCACAACTGGCTTTAGCTGAACTGGGGGAGAAAGACAGCCATGTACGTAATTAGAATGCCTCCCTTTGTTTCTAAAGAGGACAGATGAATGCTGGTACTGGCCCTCCCCTTACTCAGTGGACACTGCTTCCATTCCTTTGCTTGTTGCAGTCTGAAAAAAAGATCTCAATGTATATAAAACACCCAGCAGACATCTAGGAAAATTTGCCTTTAAAATCTTTCCCTTAAAAATATTTCCCTGCCTAGAATGTGGATCATTAACTACTGGGTTTAGGGCCAGTGGGGACTGGTTTTCCACTTAAAAGCCCTCCTCTTAAAATCATTTCCTAGTCTGTGGGGAGAGCAAGGTCATTTCAGTTCAAAAGGAAATGGTGTGTTTCTTAAGGTCTTGATTGAGGGGGCACTGGTGGATTGAGTTGCTGCTGATGTCATCACATTGCAGGGAGCTGACTTGAGAAATAAGAGATGGAGAGGGATGTTGTTAAAGATAGAGGCAGTGGGTAGGCTTTTTCCAGCTCTTGGTGTCTTTGTACCTGTGGTGAACTTGGTGGTGATGGTTGCGCTCTTCTGGGGCCCTTTCTCTGCAAAGATCCTCAGCGTGTATTCCGTGGCAGGCTCGAGATTGGCCAGTGCATACTCCACCGTGTTCCCGGACACCATGCGGGTAATTTCTGGCACTATACAGGAAATATACACACCATGGCAGTTGTCTCTCCCTGTCTGGGCCATCAGTGGGCATGGCCAACAGTGCACACACCTCCTAACACAAGCTTTCAGCGGTCCTTCCGAAAAACAGGTTTGATTTCTGAGATGACTCACAACTCCCTTCTCTCTCTTTAGCACTCACTTCATATACAAAGGATTTATCCTATGGTGACTGGATTTTTCCAGGCACCAAATCAGAAGGAAGAGGAACTAGGGGTCAGAAGACTTTGCACATGGTACCCTCGGGACAGTGTTGCTCAGGATCCAGCTAGAGGAGCATGACAGGTAACATCCCCACGCCTCAGGCTACCCAGGTTTAATTTGTCCCATTCCTTGCTCTCCCATTTTCTCCCACTTACTCTCACGTCTTTTTATAACTTGCCAAATGTCATATCGTTAGGCTGGGGAACCAGAAAAATCAGGTGCCATAGACAGACCAAAACCTGATTACTGGCTCTCAATCCCATTGGGTCAGGACCAAGGGTGGACCCCCAAGCCATGGTGTCCAGGTGTCACCATCCTCATCACAGGTGACCAGCTGGCCTGGCTGGCCAAGGCCTAAGGGTATGGGATTCAAAACGCTAAAACTGGGAAAGTTCGGGGTAAACTGGGATGAGATGCTCACGCTCCTTGTCATCTATGATCCCCTCCACACACACACACACACACACACACACACACACACACACACACACTCTTCTGGATGAGGACATGTCTATGCCAGGATCCACAGTTTCCATGATTCCCGTGAACTATACTCTGGTTTATTTTAGGTGAGACAACATCATCTTCCCTGACTTGCAAGAGTTTGCTCATGGGGAATATTTAAAAATTTAAAAAGTAGAAAAAAAGAAACCCAAGAATTCTTCTAGCCCCACCCCACCTTTCCTCCAGTCCTCACGAGGAACTCTCTCTCATAAGAGGTCGCCAGGGCTGAGTTAGGATGTTCAGAGACCCCCGCACAGCTTATGGTGCGCTCTCATGTTGACATTGAAAGTAAAACAATACTGAACCATCAGATATGAAACTCACATATACTGTGAGATTAAAATAAGACATTTTTTCCTAATCTAGTTCCTGAAAAACAGGGATTTGTTCATTGAAAAGGAATCTTTCTTTTCTCTCTTATTTGTATTTAATTTTACGTGCTAGTGGCCGTAATTCACCGGTGCCCCAAACAAGTTATCAATATTGAATCTGCCAGCTGAGTAAATGAGTACAGATGGTTGAAAAGGCAAGGAGAGATCATTTTTGATTTCTTAATCAGATCAGCTCTAACTGGCCCGTCTGTGGCATGCAGGAAGCGCAGTCTCCCCAAAGCTGCCTGAAGTAGTCCATTTAAGATTTCAGATTGTGGACTCCTTTGTAAGAGGTGAGAGCTGTGCCTGTAGAGGGTGGCTCGCGGTGATGGCAGAGGCCAGCAGGAGAGGACGAACAGGCTGAAGATGCACCCTCTGCTTTTCTTTAAGTGGCCTGTCAGCCTCCTTGATACAACTGTGGTGTTGATGCTCTTCCATTTGACCACAGCAGGAAGATACAGGTTGGGCCCCTCTCGCCACCACTTGCACAGGCCCCTTCATACCCATCCATTCACCAGCCCCTGTCCCAGCCCACGAGGCTGTTCTCAGGCGGCAGCTGAGAACCATAAGGACATTGCTGGACTCAACAACCTACCCTCGCATCTTTGTACATCAGTCCTAAAGGAAATCAACACTGAATATTCACTGAAAGAACTGATGCTGAAGCTGAAGCTCCCGTACTTTGGCCACCTGATGCAAAGAGATGACTCTCTGGATAAGACCCTGAGGCTAGGAAAGGTTGAAGGCTGGAGAAGAAGGGGATGACAGAGGATGAGATGGTTAGTTGGCATCACTGACTCAATGGACATGAGTTTGAGCAAACTCTGGGAGATGAAGGAAGGGAAGCGTGGCGCGTGCAGTCCATGGGGTCACAGAGTCAGCTATGACTGAGTGACTAAACAACAAAAGCAACAAAAGTGGGAGAAAGAAAGAAGAACAAGAAGTTTTGAGCTGGACAGACACTCCTCAGAGAGGGGAGGGTCTTGGACATGACCTTACCTCTCTCCCCTGTGTAGGAGATGACATAATTATCCACAGGGGCGATGGCTGGCTGCCACATGGCCAAGGCTTCTGAGTCAGTGATGTTGGCTGTCACCAAGCTAGATGGGCCATCCAGAGCTGCAAGGAAAGATAGTGATGTGTTGGAGAGATAGTCAGCCACGGGTTAGGACATCAGACCAAGCTACTCTGCTGTCTACCCTACTCCTGGACTCCTGGTGTGGGACACAGTGTCAGAAGCATGGAAGAGTTCTGACCTTGGAGCCAGGATGACCTGACTTTGAGAAATGACTCCTTCCCTTGCTGTCTGGGTCATCTTGGGCCTCTGTTTCTCATCTGTAAAATGGGTATAGAAGCTCTGCTTGGCTTTGTCTTCAGTGACACTTTGGGTTTCACATGATATTATAGGTGGAAAGGTGCTCTGTGAACTGCAAAGAGCTGAACACGTGACAAGGATGTATATTTATAGTTCACGTTACTTTCTCCAGGGAAAGGCTTTACAAAACCAGGACCGGTACAGAGTGGAGGCTGCGGGTGACGTCTTTGGTTTTGAGTAATAGCTCTGGTTCGGTGCTCTACTTTGGATTCCTTGTGGGTCTGTGTGCCTTTGGGTCATTTTCCTTCTCCACACCTCACTCTCGTCAGTTGTCACAGAGAGGCTGCTATAAGGATGAACTAGACGATGTGTGTGGAATGTGCTCGGGGCAGCACTCAGTAACTGCAGTTGGTCTTAACATGACTATTAAAGTTATTTGGAGTTTTCAGAATGATTCCTAAATGACTTGTGCTGAGAAGGGCTGGCGAGTCACAGTTCTTGGCCCTTTGGACTGACCACTGCTACAACCCAACACCCCCTTCGTAGAAACCAACCTACATGTGACTAGTTTCCGATTTCGTTCACAGTTATGATTCAGTTACTCCGGGACCACAGCCCTGGGAAGATGGACGGCAGGCAGCCGTCATTAGCTGACTGCACAGCTGAGGTGCCTGAGCCCCAGGGGATGCAACAACTGGCCGGAGGGTCTCAGGAAGTGGTGGAGTAATTTGGGGGCACCCACCCCGTCCACCCAGAGGTCCTTCCTGTCTCATCTTACATGGACAGAATCTCCTTTAACAATGAGGACAATGGGGCCTCCAGAGGAAAAAGATCCAGGCTTTGCAATCAGTTGCCATGGAGAAGCCACAAATGAAAGATTTCTAGGCGGGGAATGAGGATCTGTGTGGCAGGGGTGGGCAGGACTCTGGGTTGAGACAGGAGGTTTTAATTGCATATTAGCAACCCTTTTAGACTATTAGGATATTTTTTAAATTTCCTGTGAGGCCCATTCTTCAGATCCCTTAATGGATTAGGCTGGATAATTGCTCATATATCAAAGGATAAATTGTTTAGAGGCATGGGAGCCTGAAGAGAAATTTTCCACTTCATTCTCCTTCAGTGCAATTCATTATTTTTTCCCTCCGTACACTGTGCTGTACAAATCAGGTTAGAACAGGAAAATCATCCTTTATCTAAGAGGAACGCACAGTTTGGAGGCAGACTGACCTAAGATCAGGTTTGCTTCCAGCATTTACTAGTTACGTGGACTTGGCCAAGGCATGTAATTGCCCTGACTTCAGTTTTTCCTGCTGTAAAATGGGAAGGATATTAGCTATGAGAAGGATGTTAGCCATATTAGTTTACATGGGAATGGCTGAGTAACAGCCCTGAAATACTGTAGCTGCCAAATTGAGAGTTGTTACTTTATAGCTATAGCCATTCACGTGTCTGTGTGAAGCGTCTGCTTGGAAGGGTCCTTGTGGTGGTCTCTGCACCATTGAGGAAGGGAAGGAGGTGGATTAATGTGTGCAATGATCTATATTTACAGAGGCTTTACATACAGTTCCCTAAGGTTCTTATAGCATCCTGCAAGGGAAGGAGAACTGTGCCCACTTTACAGAGAAGGAAACTAGGTCCTCAGGATATTAACTGATAGCTCTATCTAGAAGTGGCAGAGCCTGGGATTCACACCAGGTCAGTATGACTCCCCAGCTTGTGCCCTTTTCCCCCACAGTTCCTTGGGGCATGGTGGCCCAGGGAGGCTGAGGAGGAAGCTCAGAAGAGGCTACAACTGCGTCAGAAATGAGACCTCTGGTGCTCCCAAGCCAGCCCACTTTCCACTAGAATTTCCTAAACAAAAACATTTTTCTTCTAACTGCTGAATCATGAGCAATGATGCTGAAGGTGAGAAAAACACCTGTGGTGAGCGTCCCTGAGACAGGCTCGCTTTCCTCAAAGCCCTTCAGGGCAATGACGCTGACCAGGTAATCTGCTCCGGGTAAGAGTCTCAGCAGCCTGGTCTGGGTCTTGGTCCCATCCACAGTCACCGCTGACGGCGTACCTGGAACACAGGAAAAGCAGGTGAAACGGTGAACCTCACTGGAACTTAAGCACACCTGCCCCAAGGATGGGTGTAACTGGTTTATCCAGCACCATTTTCATCACTTCTTCTCATTTGCTCCTACCCTCTGGCATGGGAGAAGAGGTTTTACTCTTTGTATAATGTTTTTTTCCATCCATGCAGAGGCCAAAATCTAAGCCAGGGGAGGAAAAATTATGAGGTCACAATGTGCTAAAAGGGCAAGTTTCCATTCAGCAGAGAGCTGGCATGTTGTATAAATTTTACTTATCTATTTCTTCCCACAAAGGATACAGAAAGCTCACTGTGTAATGTATATCTGATATGTTTAATCCATTGTATTCGCTTAACTATATATAGACTTACCTCTTACTAACAGATATTCTACGATTGAAGAAGATGATCATGGTCTAATTTGTATTCTTATATCTATTTTAAAAAGTCCAAAATTTGTGCTTTTTAGAATCTAGGGGCTGGTGAGGAGCTTGTGTATCCGTTGAGCAAGCTCGCTACAGAGATGCTAAGCGTGTCTCTGAAGAGACAGTCACCTTTGTATACACTTTGTATATAGTCATCAACTATCATTGTATACACTTCCACTAACAGGGAGCTCACTGCCTCCCAGGATGCCTTTAGATCGACTTGAATATGCTTCTTCCCCCAACCCCCTCCCCACAGTCTTGTGGTCTCTATTATGACCCATGTGCCTGAACTAGAACTTTCAACTCTGCGAAGTCTCAGCTTCCCATCCTCTGCTGAGACAGATTTGGGGACCAAGAGGCAAAGATCAGTTTTGCCAAACAAAAAAGGTCAGTGGGTTTAGTCTTTTGTCCTTGTGTGAAAACATTAGTGGGGATCTATTGCTCATAGAATTGTGGAATTATGAGACTGGAAATGATCTTTATACCATGATCCCTCACAGTATAGTTTCTTTCAAGGATCTCATAGCACTTTACAATTGAAGTCTATTCAGACGGTCTCAAACATGAAGAAGGAGGATGGGACTGTCTGAGTCACAGTTCCGCCCCAAATACTCCAGATCCCTTCCCTCTCCCCACCAAGTGCCCTACCTCCTGCAAGGGGCACATAGGTAATCCGGAAGCTCTCCACCTGGGTAGTGGGTGCCATCCAGCTGACAGTGGCTGCGTCTTCAGTGATGTCTGAGAAAATGATTTCCTTCGGGGAGCCCATGGCTGTTGAGGAGAAAGCACAGGAGAGAAACCCAGAAACAGTTAACTCCCTCGCTCATCAGTGATTCTTCCTGAATTCCTTATCCATGAAAGCTCAGTTTACATCTGAGCCAAGCCTTTAGGATGGAGGATGTGGTGATCTGTGGTCAAGTTATGACTTGATGGAAACAATTGCTCTTTCATTCAGGTACAGGGCCCAGAGCTGCAGAGCTGCCATTTGGTTTCATCCAAAAAGAATGTTAGCACCATAGCTGATGTCTAAAAAGTGAGGGTAAGTGGGTAGTTTCACAGTTTGAAATAACCCTCCTTTCATTTTTGATGTTTATCATTTTTTTTTCAAATCTTTGCCTTTTAATGCCTTTTGTGATTAAAGAAAATTTGATATTAAATGAGACCAAGTCTTGATGGGTCTTCCCTGGTGGCTCAGATGGTAGACAATCTACGTGCAATGTGAGAGACCCGGGTTTGATCCCTGGGTCTGGAATATCCTCCGAAGAACGGAATACTACCCACTCCAGTGTTCTTGCCTGGAGAATTCCATGGTCAGAGGAGCCTGGTGGGCTACAGTCCATGGGGTCACAAAGAGTTGGACATGACTGAGCGACTAACCTTTCACTTTCAAGACTTGATAAGCGCTCAGTTCTTTCACTTCATAAGGATTAACCCTCACTTAGAAACCACTGAGAAGAAGGTATGGTTGCAGCCAATTTACAGGAGACTAAACTGAGGCTCCACTTTGACTTTTCACTCTCATGCAGTGGAGAAGGCAATGCCAACCCACTCCAGTGTTCTTGCCTGGAGAATCCCAGGGACGGGGGAGCCTGGTGGGCTGCCATCTATGGGGTCGCACAGAGTTGGACATGACTGACCCGACTTAGCAGCAGCAGCAAACTGAGGCTCAGTTCTCCAATGAATATTCTTGTGATGTGATCTCAGCCCCAGGACTGGGCGGCAGAGCTGGGCATAGCCCTGGGATTCTGGAAATAATGTTTACGTGGAAACTGACCTCGACAAACTCATTCCCAGAATTGGATGGAGATTCAGAGCCAGATGAGCCAGCTCAGAACCATCTCCAAGGCAAGCCCCCTTGGATACTGGGTCTACCTGCGGGGAAAGCCATATCCTGGGGGACAGTTTTTGCTATGTAAATAACCTCCCCCGCGAACCTAGTTTCCTTTGGCTTTTCTCTGTGTATTTTTGGCTTAGCTTTTTGCCCTCTTCAGCTGACCAGGCTTAACCATACAATCCAGGGAACAATTTTCGGGTCTCCAGGGAGCTCATTTCCTCATCTTTTTCCCTCTGCAGCCCACGTTGATCATTAAGTTCTGAAACCCACAGCCCACTTTGGGGAGCTTTATTTCCCCTCTCTGTTTCTGCTCTTTCTCCCTCCTCCGACGGCGTTCTCCTGTGATCTGCTAGCCACCCCCAGATTCTGTGGCTGCCTGAGGTTTTGCCTTCTCCTTGGAGGGCTTTGGAAGACACATGGCTCTGGAGTGGGATGATCTTGTTTGCCCAGACACCATGGAGAGGCTGGGCAACTAGGGGCAGCTCCTGTGACTTATAGGAGCCTCCCTCGCTCCATCTCAGTGGGAAAAGTGGTGCCCACTTTCAGGAATGTTTTGAGGATTAGTAGAGATGATTGATGTAAAACCCTAGCACAGAACTTGGCACACAGTGAGAATTCAGTGAACATGCTTGCTTTTTTTCTTTCCCATGTGACTCTCCCCTTCCGCCCTCACCCCCCCGCCCCCGCCCCGTGGGCAACCTGAATTTTGAAGTTGTCATCCAGGAAAGATCTAGATGAGGCAGAATGAGAAAGAAAAACAAAAATAAAAACAAAAACCCAGTGAAGTGTGTAAACTCAGGCACAGGGGCTCTCCTGCTGCAAGCCTGCTCCACTCTGACCTTTCCTCTGTGAAACTCATCGGGCCTGGTCCTGGCACATTTTAGAAGGTGCATCTTGCCACAGCTCCCCTATCTAGATCCCAGTTATCTCAGTTGCAAAATGGCAATATTATCTGCCCTGTCTTTAAAAAAAAAAAAAAAAAACCCATGAGAATTAGTACCCTCATCTGCCATGCACTCCTGAGGGATGTACTTGATGAAAGTGAAAGCAGGCGGACAGCCGCGTGTCATCTGAAGAATGGCACAGCAGCGGGTCAGTGGTATTTCTAGACAACAGACCTTCCTAGGCGTGGAAGACACTTTGTTATTTTAGCATGCGCCCTGCTGCCGTAAATAGGGCCCACAAGTCTCCAGCACCGAAGTGGAGGAGATGGCCAACGGGAACCTGAAGGTTGAGCCTCACAGAATAATTAAATGTTGCCCATTGAAAAGCTAGGCAACGCCTCTGACTCTCTTTCTGAGTAGACTCTTGGTTTTCAATAAAAGTTCCATTAGGGAAACATTGGAAATTGCTAGAAATTCTCAAGGAGGTTGAAGAGGACTTCTGTTTGTTCTCTGCATAAAATGTTGCCTCCCCAAATCTGGAGCAAATGTCTTTAATAATGTCTCCATTCACAATCATTTAAAAACCTTTTACCTTCAACATATTTTTATAAATACTTAATATATATGAATCCTGTGAGAAGCTAAGGAGACGGTTATTGCAGCCAGTATGATTTAAGGGCAAGGACTTGGGGTACACTGCCCTGTTCTGAATTCCATTCTGGCTTTACTAGATAACACCTTAGCCCCTCAGGCCTCTGTGAGGTGGGGCTGAATGTGGCGCTCAGCTGGGCTGTTCGTGTCCTGTGAGTCAGTGGGGTAAAGTGTGTCAGTTGCACTGCCATGGGTGGCGTGAAGTGCAAGCTCTATAATAGGTGGTTATCATCTTTACACTTAATGGGAGTCAGAGCCAAAGGCACCCGGCACAGAGAGCCTGGCCCCTGTAGAAGGAAGGACTGCTGAGCACATGGCTCTGCAGACCCGCCGACCCGGGGCCCTAGACAGGGTGCTGCTGTAGCTCTGTGGTCTGTGGTTTCAAGTGCATCCGAACTGGAACTGAGCGGAGCGGCTGGGAGGCTGCCAGGCTGGGAAAAGTGAGGTGGGGTGAGAGGGGGTACATTCTGGCGCTTGGAGAGGGGTTGCTCCCTTGGCTTCAGGGTGTGGAAAAGGTGTACAATTAGGGTGGTGATGGGGGAGGTTAAAAGAAACATTTGAAGGTCCTCACTATCCCCAAGGTAGGCAGTAGGAACCTCCAGAAGAGAATGACAGAGTCATCTTACTCTGGTTTCGGATTTTGAAGTATTTTCTTTTCTGTTCTAGGGACCATTCAGATGGTCCCCAGAGGCTTATTGGCATTTACTTTCCCAGAGACAAGAGAAGCTCCTCTGGGCTTCCCAAAGCGGGTCTAAGGCCATTGTGAAGAAGTGGCTCAATCCACGACCAGGAAGAGCAGCCACTGCAGATGCAGAGATTGGCAGAGAACAACCCATCACCTAAGGTCTGGCAGTAGGAGAATAGTTAAATAAACAAGATATGTGGGAGTATATCTGAGATCTATTAATAAGTGAGGAACACACATTCACACACACACACCAATGTGTGGAAGAGTGGGTGTGTTAATCACTGTGCCAAAAAAAAAAAAAGCTGGAAAAAGAGAGAACACAGACTTCAGTCTAATCTTGTCTGTTTGTAAGAGTATTTCTGCAGAGATTCAGAAGACAGTAGTCATGCTGACTGCTTCTAGACAGAGCAACTTAGTAGTGAGGACAGCAGAAGAGAGACCTCATTGTATGTTCTCCTTTTTAACCTTTAAATTTTCAACCAAGTGGACCATTAAAAAACGTACATTAAATCACCCAAACATAGTATCAGCTAAAATTGTTATAATGGGCAAGGAAAAATACTCAACATTCCTGGTCTGATGGGAACCTCATAGCTGGCCTTTGAGTTAGGGGCCTATCGGCCAAGTGAGGGGACAGACACTCAGAAGGGAAAGGAGGCTTGCTCAGGAGCAGGGGTCAGACGCCAAGAGAGCTGCCCAGAGGCTGTAGGCTTAACCACTTGACTACACTGCCTCCAGCCACCTTCTCCGCTGCGGGGCCACTCAGGGCTGACAGCCTGTGCTCAGGGAGGGGAGAGGAGATGCTGCAGCAGCTTTTATAAAGAAAAAGAGGAGCAGAAAGAAGGGTTTACAAGGAGAAAAGAGTGAAAAAACAAAAGGGAAACATTTCTGAAGCTGATGAAGTGACTGAGATGTCTACTGTGCTCCAGAGTCACCTCTCCAGTCAGTCCAAGTACCAGAGCACACGTGTGTACACGTACACACACAGACACAGACGCATCTCTTCAGCTGTGAAATACAATGCCCAGAGAAAGAAATCAAAGAAAGAGCTATCTTACAGAGCCTTTTCTTTTGTTCTTAAAAAGAAAAAGAACTCATGATTATTCGTTCTCTTTTTTGCTTTAAAACTGCAGAGCCTCTGGGGGAAAAAAAAAAGATCAGCAAAACAAAATCGGCGATCAGAAGAAAACTTTGAAAAGCAGTGTTTATAAGCCAGGGTCAAAACCAGCCTCTGCCTCTGATCTACAGTTGTTTTGTGGGAAGCCACAGGCAGGAGGAGACAGGCACTCATGTCCCGGGAGATGGGTCATCTGTGTTAATAAGAAACAGGGTATTTCCTCTGGCTGAATTACTGCCTGAATCTCAGATTTCCTCCACATCTACAAATACCAATTTTTATTTCTACAGGTGACTTCTCAGCTCACTTGGTCCTGAAAGTTGGCATCGTAAGATACTCTGGACAAAGGAAAGGTGCTGTCTAGTGTTGTGCTCTTTGCGTGTCAGAGGTGGCAAGTGTGTATAGTAATTGGTTATGTTATCTAGCCTGCCTCTATTTAATAGTAGTAAAATAGCTGGGTATTTAGGTTCTGCTCCAAATCTGGCTGTGTGACCTTAGGCCAATCACTTCACCCTTCTGAGTCACAGATTCCTCATGCACAAACAGAAGCATCTGGGATACATCATTCCTCAGGTCCCTTGTACTTCTGCTTGTGATTTTATGATTGTTTCCTCTGGTTCCTCTGAAGCAGCTGTCTCTAGCAAATGTTCCATTTCTGTACCTCCCTTGGTTTCCTGAAGGAATTCACCCTACCTTACCATTGAAGCCCTATCCTTTTCTCTTTAAAGAATCACGTTGATCTTAATATTATAATTTTAAACCATCTTGTAATGGCCACCTTTCTTTATCTTCTGGAAAGAACTCATATTGAATAGAATTTTCATTTCTACCTCTAGTGCTTTTTAGAGTTGCTATGAGTATAAAATAAAATGCGTGAGCCTGCCAAACCTGCTAACCTCTTCTTTTTTCCTTCTTGATCAAGGTACTGACTATTCACATGTAGAATTTTAAAAGTATTAATCCTTAAAGGTAGAGGTACCACTTTTCCATTAAACTCTGCATAGCTTGAACATTTGACCAAAGAACATGGAAGTATATCTCTGGATAAAACATGATAACAGGCAGAAAGAAGTGTCTTTGAAGAAAAAGCACTGATTATAACGATTATCTTAATGGCAATAATGAGAATGTTACTCGCTCACTAGCTCAGCCCGAGCTATGTGCCAAGCCCTCCCTATGGGCTTCCCATGAATCATCTCATTCAATCCCCACAACACTATTAGGTAAGTGGTATCATGCTCTTTTTGCATAAACACTTAGCCACAATCACAATCACAAGCATCCAGTCTATAATCAAGAGTCATGATTCAAACACAAGCTTGTCTGCATGCAAATCTCTAATAATTTCCCAGCCCTGTGAGAAGAGGAACGGAGAGCTTTTCTCTAGTCTCTCCCATTTTTATACGGTACCTGTTGTTGCTATGGCAGTGACTGGCTGGGACCGCCTTCCACTGCTTATTCCATAGAGTTCGATTTCATATTCAGTGGCCTCTCTGAGACCTGTTATGTCCCTGGTTCGTTCGGGGGCAAGGAGGGTTATCTCTAGTGGCTCGGACTGCTTTTTGGTATCTCTGATTTTGAGAACAAAACTGTCGAAGACTCCTTCATCAGCTGTCCAGGACAGGCGGAAACCATCTGGGGTGGCGTCTGAAACCAGAAGGTTGTCAACTTCTGGCTCGGCTTCTAGAAGGGAAGAGAATGGTGGAAGGAGGAGAAGATCACTCAGCAGCCCGGGGCCATGGTCGCTCCGGTGGGGGGTACTGATATGCAGTCGTGTCCCGGCTCTCAGAGCGAGAAGTGTCCTGAGATACCGAAAATAAAATGATTCAACGTGGACATGTCTAGTAGGTCGAGGAGAGGAGAAAGAGAGTTGATACATTCAGTACAAGTCAAATGGGTGCTTACATGTGTGAGTTTTGTCTAAAAGCAATTCTATAAATCCACATCTGGACTCAGCAAAGACCCCTTCCCTGCATTATTAAACAAGTTCAAAGCCAGTAACTTGTTTACATTTGCTCTGTCTGCCAGTGGCTGAACGCCCATGTCTGCAAGACCTTCTTCTTTTCTTTTTGCGAAGACAAATAAACCAGCATTAACGATCTGTAGAGCTGCCCATGATGATACGGCTGATTATATTTCCCTTGATCTTGAGCATTTGGCTTTTAAAATGTTATAAATGTTATGCTCTTTTTCTTGGAGCTGCTATACTAAGGGAGGCTCCTACTCTTGACTGGCTTGCTTTTTGTTAACCATTCAGTAAGTGTTCAGATGGTAGAACCAAGACTTGGAACCTCTTGTACTACATACTTTAGACCCAAAGTTGCTATCTTGGATTGCCTTAACTAGACAAAACTCAATGTCGAGGTAGATTTAGAGCTGAGTTTCCCAAAGTACACTCAGAGCAAACTATATCTGTTTGGTCGTCATCCATTGCCAAATAAATGTGGGAAATACTTCCTGGGTAAGCCCCTCTTGGAGAGAAGCATGTACTTTACAGTGTTCTCTAGAGGCTTGTGGTCAAGGATCTTGTTAAACTTAATGTTTAACTCAGTGTTTCAGAAAGTTATTTGAATATGGAACTTCTTTATTAAGCAGGACCTCTGAATATGGAGTCAGTCTCCTCTAGAAAGACTTTGGGAAACACAGATTGTTGACTGTTAGAGCTGTTCATGCTGTATTTCTCTAGGAATTATGAGTGTGCAGAAAATTATGGATCTAGTCTGTGTTGAAGAGTCTCAGTGATATTAGTGTTGACTGGTATAAGTTCACAGTTGGTTTCTCAATGACAAGCCCACCTGGCAAGTTTGGCAAGACCACAGTTGAAGCTTTGAGATGACAAATGCAGTAAATAGGTTTCTGAAATATACTCCTTGGTATATTTCTTTTGAGAAGGCTGAAACGTAGCTGGGGACCAGCCGGATGAACACAGAGGAGGGTAACACACAAGAGCTACAGACAAGATGCAGTCAGAGGATTTGGGACACCTAGTGGAGACATTTCGACCTTCTCATTTCTGGAGTGGGAGGAAAGGAGCACTCATTAGAGACGTGAGACAAGAGAGAGTGCTGGGGGTGGGGTGGGGGGGACACGAAGACTAGGCCACGTCTATGGATTAAGTAGGAAGCATGGACAAGAGTGTTAAAACCATGGTGGTCTCACAGATGGATTACATGGAGGGAACCGGGAAGAGGAGAAAATGGCTCACTTGAGCCAAAATACCTGTAATAATCTCAGCCCTCAAGGGCTTGGTTTGGTGCCCTTGGGTGAAGCCAGAGACCATGACCTCATAGCCAATGCCAGTTATAAGGCCTCTGAGCTCCAGCTTCCTCTGGGTTCCTGAAAGGGTGAATTCCTGGGGTCCAGCAGCTTCCCAGAATCCACCACCGTGACTAGGAAGCTGTCAAAGGCATTCTCCGATGCCATCCAGGAAACTGTGAACCCGTAGGGATTAATGTCGGAAATGGTTAGGTTTTCCAGAAGGGGCAGGGCCTCTGAAAGAAGGGAAGGGTGAAAAGAACTCAGGTTAGCGGCGCTGACTCTGCCAGAACAGCACAAGTCTCCACAAAAACTGATGAGATGCACAGTCAATCATCAAATGTGTGAATGTGCTCAGAAAAAGCATTTTTGCTCAGAGCTTATCAGATGCCAGGTGACGTTGTCTTGTGTAGATCTCTTAACAAGTCTCTGAGATGGACGTTGTTCCCACGATACAGGTAAGAATACTGAGCTTCAGAAGAAGTTGACTGACTTGGCCAAAGTCGCAGGGCTGGTGTGTGATAGCGCAAGGTTCTAGCTAGGTCTGATTCCAAAAGCCATGAATTTCTCCCAAGAAAAGTGAATATCTTGTAATGGGTTTGGACTCCTTTGTCTATTTCCCATTAACTTGTGGTCTTGAAGAAAATCAGCTTATTTATTTTTAAAGCATACTCCCTTTTCAGTGTGTTTTCTATGTTTCTATTCCACTTCTAGATCTTATTTAGAATTAAGTTGACCAGGCCAGTTAGTGATGTACATCCTCACCAGCTGAGATAAAAGGATGAGGTAAGATTTTTTGTATGTGTCCAAATTTAACCAATTATGATTATGGCCTAGTAAGGAATACTAAGATTTGCTAATTTTGTTTTCCTAGATAAAGGTAGGATCTTCAGTAAATGCTGTCATTATTTGTTCATTCATTCACCAAAAATCTGTGTCTCAGGTACTCTTATTCAATAGGTACCAAAGGGTCTTTTTCCACATTGGGATTCCCCACAGGAGTGAGCTTGTATCAGCTGGACTTCAGTTAATAATTCTCAGCTGACAAGGCTTCACATCCATTATCCTATTGAACCCTCATAATGACACTGTAGGCCTTCCCTTGTAGCTCAGTTGGCAAGGAATCTGCCTGCAGTGCAAGAGACCCAGGTTCGATCCCTGGTTTGGGAAGATCTCCCGGAGAAGGAAATGGCAACCCATTCTGGTATCCTTGCCTGGAAATTCTCATGGACAGAAGAGCCTGGTGGGCTGCAGTCCACGGGGTTGCAAAGAGTTGGGCACGACTGAGTGACTAACACTTACACACTAATGACACTGTAAGTAGATATCACTGTCCTCTCTTTACGCCCATGACAACGAAGGAGGCAGAGAGGCCAGGGGTTTCTCCATGACTCAGTAGTAAGGGGCTTCCCCGCTGGTGCAGCGGTAAAGAACCCGCCTGCCAGTGCAGGAGACATAAAAGACATGAGTTCAATTCCTGGGTCAGGAAGATCCCCCGGAGGAGGGGGCATGGCAACCCGCTCCAGTGTTCTTGCCTGGAGAATCCCATGAGCAGAGGAGCCTGGAAGGGTATAGTTCATACGGTCACAAAGACGTCACGACTAGACGACTAAGTGAGCGACATATCCACTAGGCGGCTGAGCTGAGATCCAACCTAGGTCATCTGACTCCAGGTTCAATGTTTTTTCCATACCCTAAGCCAAAGTCTAATGAGTCAACCCCATTGGTGCTGGCAAGACCTGCGGCATAAGCATGAGCACTGGAGAAGGTCCAGGGCCGTCCCTCTAGTGAAACAAAACACAGCAAGAGCGTGTGTTTATTTCTGTCAGAGCGGGTACAGGGGTGGGAATTCCATGGCCGAGGCTGCTTTAGCCACATCTAGATTAGAGCCTGCTATTTCACTGAAGCTAAATGGAAATATTCAAAGAGATAAATGACCTTATCCTAATGCCCAGAGTCTAATACATGGAATGTAAAGGAAAACGTTTTAAAAGATATGTTTGGTGACGGAATGAACAAGTGAATGAATGCCCTCGCCCCGTAAGCAGAGATTAAATTTTGTCACAACTTGGATTTCCTGTACATATTTTGAACTGAGTGGTGTTTGTCTTGAGGCTTTTTTCAAAAAAAAAAAGAACAAAAAACAAATGAAGATCTACTCTAAATCATAACTCTATCAAAGGCAAAGATGAAATCACATATACTGTGCTGACAGGCTCCTTTGTCTGCAAGAAAAAGCTCTCAAATTCTGCTGCAGAACTTTGTTTGGATATGTGGCGCCTTTCTCTGATAACTAGCCTCCACGAACTTCCAGGCCATCAAAGCAGAGAATTCCAATGAACAGGAGGGCGTTCAGGCTAATTAGTCCATCAGGGGCTTGCTATTTATAGTCCCTCGTGTTCAGGTTTTTTTTTTTTTTTAATCTCTTTAAAAAATATGCTTCTTTTAAACAGCAGAGTCTTTTCACATCCAGGATTAGCTGAGACAATACTGTAACTGGATCCAGGATTGCCTAAACCAGCTCTCCCAGCCCCCTTTTCTTCTCTCTGTTCTGCGGGAGGCCCTGCAAGAAGCTACAAGTAAGGGCCTGAGGATCTGCACCCAGCCATGTGTTCCCTCCTGGGCAGTGAGGTTCTCAGTCATCTGTCTGTCTGTTCCTCACCCTGCCCCACTAAGCAATGACCATGTTCTGCATCTGAAGACAAGACAGTTGAATTCACATTAGACAACTGTACAGAAAACATTACCTCTCTTTGATCTTACAGTAAAAAAAAAAAATGTAGTGCTCTCTTAAAAAATAATAGGAAAAGTCATGACTGCCAGATCTATTGTTTCTATCTAGGCTGTTGCTTTTATTTATTTATTGTATTGTTGTTGTGGCTCATCTTTAAGAACCCTACTTTTCTCAGACTGTTTGGAGACAGACGAAAGGACTTAGCACCTGTAAAATGCCTCCTGGACACCAGACAGTTACATTTCACCATATCCATTAAATCCTGAAACTGCCGGAGGTGCCTGTTAGTATTCTCTTTTCATACGTATGAGAGTGGGGTTTTGGAAAAGAGCTGGTCAAGGTTATATAGTTAAAAAGATGTGGCAGAGAATTAGAAACCATATAGGCTTGATCTCAAGATCCTCACTCTTCTAGGAAACCTATGCTGCCTCCAATTAAATACTTTTTAGCTGATCTTATTGATGTATCTTATTTATGTCAGTAAACAGCAATTCATAGCAATTTAGACCTCAAGAGACGCCTGGTTTCATGTGAAAATCAGCCAGCAAAGTTGGTCTCCTAAAAATGATCATTAGTGGAAAGAGAGACTTCTAAATATTTTCTGAGGCTTTGCAGGTTAGAGATTTGGTACACTGACACCACTTTCAGCCTTTGCCATTGATTTAGGATGATTTCAGGAAAGGGAACAGAAAACCATTTCTTTATGTAATTCAAAGAGAAGAAGTTGAGTTCAATAAATAGATCGGGTTTAATTAAAATTGGGATTTATCTGTTCTAAGGTTGAACCTTCCTTAATCTGTTATAGATGTCAGTTTTAAAAAGTAACCCCTTTATGGAAGAAAAAGTAAATCATTTTATTTCTGGGGCAGGTGGTTTATGGGCTGCTTTACCTAGCATGATTTATGGGCAAAATTCCTACCTTGGGCCATTACCAACTTAAAGCTCCCTCTCCAGCCAGAATCTCCACACTGTGAACCAGACAGCCTATAAAACTGGGCACAGAATTCCTCGGCAGCTTTATACAGCTGTTGAGTCTACCGTCTTCATTTCCTAAGAGTGGCTGGGCAGGGTCTCTCTTGGAAATAGCACTTGCTCTCTTTTCATGTAGAAGTTCACATATGGAATGAAGACTATACTGGGGGTTGAATTTCCCTTTAGAATGCCTACCCCCTTTCCTCCCTTCCCCAGTTTAGAATTCCAGACAAAACCAGAGCCTTTGAAAGAGTACCTGTCACGACAAAGGCAGTGAGGGGCCTGGTGGAGCCCCCCAGCCCAGGTGGTCCCTGCCACACTAACGTCATAGCCAGTGCTTTCCACCAAGCCCGTGACGTGAGCGTGCTGTGCGTCTCCTGAGACTGTGAACTGCTGGGGTTCGTGCAGCGAGTGAGAATCGCTGACATTGATAACAATCTTTGCAAAAGGCCCAGCTTGAGTGGTCCATGACACGTTGAAGCTGTCGGGAGTGATATTGCTAAGGACTAGCGTGCCCAACTGTGGCTCTGGCTCTAGGGGGAAAGGAACAGGGGCAGAGAGAAAGAGAGACACGTTATTAGAGGGAGCAGACGGTTTCTCCAGCATGTGGCCATGGAATAGGAAAGCATCAATCCCTCCAAATATTTGCTGAAAGGTAGTGTATCAAGCTTTGTCCACACCCGCATCGGTTATAATGCTAGAAAATATACTACTTTCTCTGCAGGTGTGAATTTGCTTTTTTTTTTAAATTTTAAGTAGAGACGTGACCATTTGCTGGTCATGTATAAAGAAAAGCAAAGAAGCCATTATAGCAGTAGAGAATTATTGTAAAGATGTATTAAGAGTACATTTTCTAAGGTTTGTGATGGGACACTAGCTCTGTGAGATGTTCCAAGACAAGATAGCTTCACATTATATTGAATAATATATCTCACCCTAGAGATTCTTGAAGTGTACTAGCATTTTAAAGGAATGCCGGTTCTGTAGAGAAACCTACTTAATTTCATTTAGCCCAGCATTTCACAGGGCTTCCCTAGTGGCTCAGATGGTAAAGAATCCACCTGAAATGGGGTAGACCTGTGTTTGATCACTGCGTGGGGAAGATCCCCTGGAGGAGGGCATGGCAGTCCACTCCAGTATTCTTGCCTGGAGAATCCTCATGGACAGAGCCTGGCAGGCTACAGTCTATGGGGTCGCAAACAGTCAGACATGACTGAGTGACTAAGCATAGCATTTCGTGAACTTATTGATGAATGGATACCCTATCTGAGGAATAGTCTCTGAACATCTCAAGTTGCTGGTGTGCCACTGAGCATGCCTTAGAAAATGCTATTTTGGAATTTCCTGATTTAGTCTTTGATCTGTTTGGATTGTAGAAATTAAAGGTTAATATGCACACAAGAGTACTTTGTAGTATTCAGAAACCCAAATGTATGCACCATGTAGAAAATCTGCATCTCACTCTGAATACCATAAAGATGAAGCTGTCTTCCACTCAAGAATCCCTGGTATATGTAAAAGTTAAAGGAAAACCTGAAGTTAGACTTTGCATCTTCTGATATGAAATTCACTTATTGGTTAATTTGGAAGGATGGGTGGTTCCACTGAGGTTAAGTTTCTCTTGTTGCTTAAAATCTAGATGGTCTGTGATGAGAACAACTCAGTTTTAATGTAGGGGAACTAGACTACTAGCTTCAGCTGAGACATATGTGGTCTGGCCACCTAAATGCACACTTATTAAATAATACTAACATTAAATAAGTTCAACCCAGACGTATTTTAGAGAGAAGCGACAGTCCAGGATTAATTGAGATACTAGGATTAGGATTTAGTGTTGGGAAGAAGCAAACTTTTTCTTCCAAGGACTCAGATATTGTTTTGCTGCAGCTCCAGGATTTGGAGGAAAGAAGGGGCTCATTTGGATAAACTTTAAGTGGACAACTGCAGAGCATAACTTGAAGCCATGAAGTCTCGAAGGACAAATGGATCTGGCTCAGAGGCAGAGTGTAGCCAGAAGGAATGTCATGGGATTTCCTACTTAGCAATTAGATTGAGAAGTTAATGACGCTATAGCTTTCAGCTACAGCATTGGCAAATTACCTCAACCACAGAAAAAGTGAAATCCTCCAATGAATCTCTGTCTGCTTTTTTCCTTATATGTTGCTGTGGAAGGAATCTCCCGAATTAAGGATGAATGTTAGGATTCTTCCTATGCTACCAGACGGAAACTGGCAATGCCAACAGGCACTAATGATCCTGCAGAATAAGACTTGGGTTTTCAAGGCCAGCTCAACCTCTAACTGTCTCCCAAATGATGCAACCAGGTTGAAAAGTGAGATGCAAGAAGAAACTCAGAGAATGGTAGTGAGGGTCCAGTCAGTGTTCCATGCAAGCTAGGGATGTTTTTCTGTTACCACTTCTAACCCTTTGAAACAACTTCTTGGCATGCTGTCCCCTTCTGGGAAAAACAAACATTTCCAAAAACCTCATACTCAGAATGTTTACTGCATGCACCAAGATTTGGATAAGATGACAGATGAAAGGAAGACTCTGACACTCTGTTATAGATATCAGTGGATGACAAAACATGCTTGACAGAGTCAGTGTCAAAAAGGAGCAGTCTGTAGGGAACACAAGCAAATAAGAGTTCTCAAGAACAAGATGAGACCACTGGGTCCTCTCGTGTGAGTCTTGGGGTGTGCCTTGGGGTGGTTTTCTCTGCATGCTGGTAACACCACTTTTAAAAGCTTGGTGGAGAGAAAGAGAAGGTGGATCTCTGTGATCAAGGAATCAACAACAGCATGCACACGCTCCTTTAAACAAGACATGGGAAAACTGATTAGAAAGACCACAAGCAGACGATCATGTTCAAGACCAGATCAAAGGATGGTTTAGAAATTCAACCAAAGCACGTCAGGTTAACTCTATACAGACAATGCCAGATGTGAGCAGATATTTAGGAAAAAGAGGTTGACATCAAAGTTCCTTAATTTGGGGTGAGCCATTTTCTTTTAAAGCTCTAGTTGGGGTAGTTCTCTCGAATTTGAGAAGGATCTGGAGGAATAGAAGTGTGAAAAGTGGGTCGAAGGTGATTTTGGGCAGAATCCTCTGGAAGTTCACTGGACAGTGAAGAACCCATCATGGGAAATACCTGTGGTTGCTTGGACCGTCAGGGTCTGAGCATGCTGCCTGCCAATCAGCCCGTGGAGATGGGCAGTGTAATCAGAAGAAGCTTTGAGGTTGGTGATGACAAAGCTGCGAGACGCTGCAGGCAGAGAATGGACCACTGTCTCCTGGAGGGGGTCTGAATTCCTAACTTCTACAAGGAAGCTATCAAAGGCAGACTCCTGAGCTCTCCATGAGATGGCCACACTGCCTGAAGTCACATTTGAGACAGTGAGGTGGCTAAGGAGAGGCTCAGCTACTAAAGTGAGAAGAAAAACAGAAAATACAAACAGCATGTCAATGCAAAACTCTATTAGGTCAAAATCAAAACATGTAAGACTAAATCCATCAAGTTGTAACCTTTACCCTCTGATAAAGGAACTTGCCCTCTTTTGAAAACCAACTTGAGCCATGAGAAAGAAATACATGTGTTTGATTTCTGTAGGTTTTGATGAACTTTCATCTGGTTGAGGTGAAAATGAGATACTGCTGGCTAGCTCACTGTTTTTCCTGGAGTCCACACTGATAACAATTCGTAGTCTCAGGCAGAATGAGGACAGACCCTCCCTCAGCCTTGGGCAACTTAAAATGAGGGAGTTTGGATACGGCAATGTTAATCCTTTTCTTGAATTCTCCCAGAATATGGGAACCATTTTTGTGAGAAGAAGAGAATCTCCTGTTTACTTCACAAATGACTTTTAATTTCAGCCTGTGATGTCTAATTTTATCTCTCAGGAGAAGGCATTGTCCAAAAATGTGCTAAGAATGCTATTTGGAAATGGACAAGGCTCTCCTTGTTGAATTCACATAGAACTGTCATTTGCTGCATTCCAGAGAGCATCTCTGATGCTGTGCATGTCACAGATAACACAGACTTGCTGAGGGCAGTTCACTCTTCAGCTAACCAAGTTCCTTATATAAACATGACTACTCTTTTTCTGCCATCTGCCATTCACTGTTCTGGGAGCAAGCCAGCATGTTCTGGTCTTTCCTCCTAGAGGTGGCCTTGGAATTGGGCTGGTCTGAATAGCGTGACTTCCTTCTACACTCATCTGATGAATAACCTTTGCTGACTGTCATCACTTTCCCAATTCATTGTCATTCAATCACTGGAATATTGGCGTTTGGGGAACTCAAAGGCACTCGGAAGACCAAAACCATCATTTAACACACAATATAATTTTTAAGACCTCTTTGACCAATGCAGACATCTTCCCAAGTCAAGAACAGCTCTCATCAGAGGTTTTAGTTACTGAGGAAGAGAATTCTTTTTCCAGATTCAGCTTGGCAATCTGGACCATACTATATATTATGCTGTAAATGGCTTGGTCAGTGATAAAGCAGGAAAGTCGCCACAGGGGCTGCTGCTGGAAGAGAGGCACGGTCAACAGCGCTCCAGGCTGATGTCCGGGAACAGTTGCTGCCCTGTGACCTGGGCTTCCGTGAGAGTGCGGGAGTGGCTGCATCCTGCAGAAAAGACTCTGGAGAGAGGGCGTTAGGAATGGGCAAATGTGCGTGTACCTGTGGTGGCCGTGGCACTGACGGTTTTGGTCTGCATGCTGGGAGCGAGTCCAGAGAGGTAGATAATAAAGTCATTACTAGGGCGGAGCCCTGAGATGTGGGCTGTTCGTTCAGCACCAGAGACGTTATATTCCATGGTCTCCAGGAACCTATTGGAATCAATAATTTCAACGGTAAAGGTCTCGAAGGCACCATCAGTAGCGGTCCAGGAGAGATTGAAACTCTCAGAAGTGATGTCGGAAACACTTAAGTTTCCAAGTTCAGGTTCTCCGGCTGAAAAAGGAGGGGTAGGAGAGAAGAAACAAATCTGAATTAATCATGGGGCTTGGGTTTTAAGACTGTAGTTGTTAATAGCTGAATAGAAAGATCTGACAGTGCAGGGTCAGGGCAAAGCGAAGCAATGTTACCAATCAGTGCCAGTAGGAGAGGAAAGGGGGGTTTGTTAAAAGGAAAAATATAAAAAGGGAGGGTCTAGTAAGCAGATTTGCCTGCTCTGGAGCTGGCACACCTGGTCAAGGCCTGCCTGAGATCTGGCCTGAGCGAGGAGACAGGCTGAGTGTCGGCGGTAGGAACTGCTCTGCCGAAGCCCCGGTGCTCCTGGGAGCCGCACCTCAGGGATGCTGGCCGACGGTCAAAAGATACGAGTGCTGGCAGCTTCTAGTCTCTTAAACTGCACTCAGGAGACCATCTGTACTTGCTTCCCGCCGGCAGGCAGATATCTTTGCTTTGAGGGAGTTCCCATCTATTCAGATGATGACTAAATAATTCTGATGCCATCTCCCCCCCACGGTGGTACCTTGGGGCTTCTGATTTTGTGACTTAAAGGGAATTGGCAATTTGTCAGTGTGATTCTTCGTACTTCTGACAAGGGCCAGCTGTTCCCAGATTCTGTTAAAATAGCTTGTCCTTTCTTAACTGCTTCTCCAGGGGCCAAGAAGGCTAGTATCGCCTTGCCAACTGAGAGAGCTGAGCCAGGATGAGGCCATCAGGCAGCCCTGTCCCGCCAAGAAGTAACATTTTGTCTCAATGCTTTTCTGAGCAACAGGAATAAAACATGCAGAGGGCAGGCAGGAGCAGGGTTTGCAAAGCTAGTATTGTCTCTCTAGTAGGGCAGGAGAAAGCTCTCCCTTCCCAAGAGATCTGATGAAATGCAGACCAGATGGAATTATGGCTCTTCCTCCCCACAGACCAACTCATCAGGAGCAAGCATGTTGGTATCATTATAAAGAAATTAAAAAAAAAAACAAAACATAAAAATACTAAGAACACCCAAACCACAAGATCTACAGGAAAGATGAAAAGTGGTGGGTGATTTCTCTGCCTTCTGAGAGGGAATAGTTTATGGATGTTAGATAAAAGGGCCTCGGGTCCATCCAGGGCAGCCTCAGCTGCAATTCTTAGGCATTCCAGGGTCACCATTCACGCATCAGTTGTCTGTGCTTCAGCAAGAGTTACTGAAATGGTGCAGGCTGAAAAGGAGAGCCCTGTTTTTAGTAGAATCAACTAGGACATGAAAGTTCACACAAAATTTAAGTTGCAATAATTATCAGAAAATGGGAAAGGCATATTCAAAACCAAACCAACCAGCCTCTGCTCAACTTCAGACCAACGGAGGCACAAACCAGGGCCAGGGAGGGCTGTGCTCTTGAGCAAGGTCCAGGGAAACACTGAATGCTCTGTCACTGGCACAGACTGATGAGTATACTAAAATGCACTCTCCTGGGTCTGGGCTGAGAGTGCGCCATCCAAAGGCCAATGGTCCAGGGAGCAACTCTTCATTAAAAGAACCAAAAGGGCATCGGATCTTTGATATTCATAGCCTGGGACATTCATCGCTTCCAAACGCTGCTGGGTGTGCTTCTGCTAATGAATGGCTTTTTCTTTGGTACAGTCTCCAGTCATAATTATGTGATTTTTTTTTTCTTTTCTGGTCTAGCTATTTGCTAATTTGATGTTATAACAATGACTCAGTATCTGAGAGAACTGCTCGGAGGAGGGTAATTCAGTTCTCTTATTATACTCAGTTCATTTTAGAGAAACATTTAAATTAAAACATTTCTTTTTAAATGCAAGAACCATGGTGCCCATATCCTTGAGGGATTTGGGATAGTAAAGCACCATTTTCAACTTCCAACAAAAAGACTCTAAAATAAATAACGTGCTCCATCAGAACTCACACGTGGGAAGGTTGGCTTCTGGTTTCATCCAACCACGAGGGATGAGAATGGAAACCATCAAGCTGGCTCATGAAATCGAAAGCTGTCATTCAAAAGAGGTGCAGTTACAGGACTAGACAGGTAAGATCTGGGAGAGGTTAGAGGTCAGAAAAGGCCACATCTGCACGTACATTCCTGAGATGTCAAAGGCATCTGGACCAAGGCACAGCCCACGGGCAGGTCTCTGAGCATGCATGGTCAGCAGCTAACGAGCACATGGGAAGGATTTCAGTATGGATGCAAGCTGACCCGTTGCATGATCTCTTGGAGAGAAATACCCCTGGACAGGGAGAACAAGGTACCTGTGGAGGCCTCAGCAGAGAGCGCTGGGGTCCTGTAGCCCCAGATCACCCCGTGGATGGTGACTCTGTAAGGGGTGGCGGCCTTCAGGCCCGGGACGTCCACAGTCCGCAGGTTCCCGGGCACCGTGAGGTTCTGAGCCGCCTCCACCCTGTTGGCCTCCTGCACCTGAATGACAAAGTGCTCAAAGGCCTGGTCAGCTGCCGTCCAGTTGAGTCTGAGGCCATCCCAGCCAGCCTCGGTCACGACTAAGTCTCCCAGCTGGGGAGCTCCGCTGAAGAAGGACAGAGAGGAATTTGTCAGTCCTGCCAACAAAACATGAGGAAGGAACGTCCCACAGCCCAGCTCTAGGGGAGACAGAAAGGGGCAAAAGGTTTTCTTGTGTTTGTGTGTGTGTGGTCATTCCTGATCTCAGGAAATTTTCAGTTTGAACTGCGACAACTGGCCACAGCTTTCTTAGGGAGATGAAGACGGTCACAGAGGGGATCATCCGTGTTGGTTATCCTTGACTTGGTGATGCTAAGATTTCCCGAATATTTTCAACCATTGACAATCCACTGGGAGGTCTCTGAGGATCATGCATGACTAGCACCTAAAAGGCCATGGAAAAGGTGGGTCAGGGTAAGGGAAGTAAGAATTCGTTAAAAGTACAGGGACGTCCTCGTGGCTCAGATGGTAAAGAATCTGCTTGCAATGCAGGATTCCTGGGCTCCATTCCTGGGTCAGAAACATCCCCTGGAGGAGGAAATGGCAACCCACTCCAGTGTTCTTGCCTGGAGAATCCCAGGGACGGGGAGCCTGGTGGGCTGCCGTCTATGGGGTTGCACAGAGTCGGACACGACTGAAGCGACTTAGCAGGAGCAGCAGCACATGTACTCTCCTGTATACTTTAAAAAATCGTCTCTAGATGACTTATAATACCTAATGCAGTGTAAATGCTATGCATGCAGTTACCAGCACATGGCAAATTCAAGTTTTGCTTTTTGCTCCCTGGAATTCTTTCCCCTAATATTTTTGATATTGGTTAGTTGAATTTGAGAATGTGGAACCCATGGATACACAGATGTTTTGATGTTTCTCCTTGAAACTTCTTGGTCACGTGGGAGAGAATTCCCTGCTTCATTCTCATTACTGAACTCTGGAGAGATCCTCTCTTTGCTGGCCACAGGCTAGCTGACTGGGTGCACAAAGCATGTGCTGAATCAGGTTTGGACAAGTCTGATGTTTTATCTCCAGACTTTTCTCATCTGTCAGGGATCAAAGTTTCCTTACTGGGTTCTTGGCTTGGCACGTTCCCTCCCGGCTTCTCCTGACAGCACTTTATATCTGAATGAAGAATGCTTGCTTCACAAAGCGAGGCCCTGTGTGTGAAATGAGTGTCTACTCTTAATTAAAAGTGATTATGTTTTGCTCTGCAGATGGTGCAGAGAAGCACCTGCCATTCATTTTTCTACAATGTTCCTATAGGACAGGGAGGCCTGGTGTGCTGTGGTTCAAGGGGTCACAAAGAGTCGGACATGACTGAGTGACTGAACTGAACAATGTGGGAAGGAAATTTAATGTAGTCATTACTGATATAGAAAGTTTGGGTTCCAGATAAGGAAAAACTCACTGCTGCTCAGGGTGCAATGTCATCTCCCAGCCTTTTTTTTTTTTTTTTTTTTGAGGCTGAAGTGACCATGGATTCAAAGCTAGAAAAGAAAAAAATCTGTAAGATTTCCATAGAAAAAGTATGAGGTACTGGTTCTCAGGTATTCCAGAATTCGGCGCTCATGGGGCATCTGTCCAAACCGGACTTTTTGGAGGGGTTGCATTTAGACTGTAGAACTGGTCCTTTTATGGAAGAACTGGGTTGGAGACATGGGTGCGGACGGCCCTCTCCTACTTCCCAGCTCACCTAGAAGGGCTATTCATTTACTTGTCATATAGTGGGTCTCTTTGTAAGACTGCCCATGCAAAAGGGATTCTACTGCTAAAAACACAAAGTTTATAAACTACAGATGTAGATCACTATACTCTGCTCTGAGATCTCATGTGTCCCAAAGGCCCTTTTGCTCCTGTTTGGTCTGGATAATCTGGCCAGGTAAGGTGTACTGCCACATAACTTTTCTTATACAGTTTCTAGCAAGGACCAGGTTTATTCAGTATATCTCAGCAAAAAAACCCCCAAAAACAAAAAACAAAAACCAATTCATTTGATTAGGTTATTTGGCTGGGCTTAAAACACAGGGTGTGTAGAGAAGGGCATAGGCTTACAGGCCAGCATAAAAACACTCCAGGCCAGAATACTGGAGTTGGTAGCCTTTCCCTTCTCTAGCAGATCTTCCCAACCCAGGGATCAAACCCAGATATCCCTCATTGCAGGCAGATTCTTTACCAGCTGAGCCACAAGGGAAGCCCATAAAAACCCTAATCCCCTAAACCAGACCCATTTCGCCATGATCCTTTTAAAGCTGTTTCTAGCAACCTCATGACCAGCACAGTTTTCTGTAACAGATGGAGTTGCATATTTTCAGGGGACAAATTGAGATGAATTGTTTTCCTCTCCAAACTGAATCTAAAACATTGAAGTCCAACATGACTGTCCTTTCTTGGAAATAGCCCTGCTTCAAGGATCTGCTGAGGAGAGAGAGACAGACTTGGCTAACTTCTGCAGATGATGACAGATCATTTCAGAAGTCATGCTGTGGTGGTGTGGCTACGAGATGGACAGACATCAGTGGCTGAGGCCACTAATGCTAAGATTTCTCTAGAAACTTCTGACCGTATTCTGTCACAACCCTGCTGCGTATGTTAATTATACTATGATATGTTGCTATTGGATAAATTTAGCTATTTGCCATTCAAAATTTACTACAGAATGAGTTCCTTGCTAAGTGCTTTCATCCATTACCTCATTTACTGCTCATGGTAGTATTCTGAGGTCAGAGTATTATCTCTGATTCAAAGGTGAGAAAAGAAGGCTCAGAGCTATAAAATGAGATACCCAATAACATTCAGCCAGTAAGGTGGACTTCCAACTCAGACTCTCTGGAGTTAGAGCTTGAGTTCATGCTGACTGCCAACAGCTTTGAGAGCAGTCCCTGACTCCTGGGGAATTTTCTCTATTCCAATGACAGGCTGGGGTCCCTGGCGAGGGAAGAGGGTTGTATACCTGTGATGACCTCCACAGCAAGGGGTTGAGTGCTGTGGTCCCTGACCTCGCCACGCAGGGTGATTGTGTAAGAGGTACCAGCCTTGAGGCCTGGAATCTCCACGGAGTGCTGGCTGCCAGGAACTGTGAGACTGTGAACTTCTTGGGGCTGATCAGTCTCCTGGATCTTAATGACAAACCGCTCATAGATCCCCTCGGGGCTGGTCCAGTGCAGTCTGAGGGCATCCCAGCTAACCTCGGTCACTGTGAGGTTCCCCAGACCTGGAACCTCCTCTGCACAAGGAGACAGAGTTGCCAAGTTACTAAAAAAAAAAGGCAGTCGCGTCTGGGATTCAGGTGAGATGGCACTGTGGCTGAGGTTGGGAGAGTCGTCTGGTTGGTGTTGATCACAGATGTGTGATGTGTGATTTACAGCAGTTGTTGAGCACACTCTAGCTGTTGGCACTGAAGCCAGGGCGTTTCTAGTCAGCCTTTGTCTTTCATAGGCAGTTCTCAGAATTGTTCACAACTTCCATTCTTGACATACAGATGGGGCTTCAGGGAGAGTGCTTTGGTGCGTTCTTAAAATGAGCTCAGACCAATTTTTTTTTTTTCCCACTCGCCAAGTGTGCTTTCCAATTTCTTAGATAATATGGCTGAAACTTGCTTTGAAAGAAAAGTCACCTCTTAATTTATGCAAGAGAAGAGAACATGGATCTCCACAGAAATGGCTCCAATGCTAGAACTAGGACCTGGCCAAACAAGGGACAGGACCTCTGGGTGAATCACGGCACTCCCCGCTGGGTTAGGAGCAGAGCCCAGTTTAGATGAGGGAAGAGCGTGGATCCCTCCTAAGCGGGAGGAAGCAAGTTAGTGAAGCAGTCTAGAGTACCTGTTAAGACTTCAACAGAGTGAGGGGCTGTGCTGAAGTCCCGAGTGACCCCGCGGATGGTGACGCTATAGTGAGTGGCCGCCTTGAGCCCAGGCAGATCCACGGACCTCAGCCCTCCTGGGACAGTGAGGTTCTGGGCTGCCTCCTCCATGCCGGGCTCCTGCACCTGAATGAGAAACTGCTCGTAGACTCCTTCCGGAGCCGTCCAGTTGAGTTTGAGGGCCTCCCAGCCCACCTTGGACACCGTGACCTCTCCCAAGTGGGGAGTGTCTCCTGGAGAAGGACAAAGAACTCGTTTAATGATCAAATCACACACGCCGATCCAGGAACTCTGTAATGGAAGAGCAGGCCTGACATTACTTTTTAAAAGGAATGTGACTTTCTTTAGAGAGCCGTGCATCACGAAGCTTCCTAAATTTGAGAAATAGAGCCGATGGGGTGAGGTGTAGGAAAACATTCGTGATCTTATTTTATTAAGGAATTGTCCTCTCCTCCAGAAGACAAGAAGATTACTGTGATTGTTTTCCCTTTTAGATATAATGCCTTAGCCTCCCTCCCCAGGAGGAAGCCTGTGAAGCTAAAGGGCCCTGCCATAAGGGGCTCAGCGCAGAGGCCCCAGGCTGGGAGTTGCAGAGCCCCAGAGGCTGTGGTTCACATGACGGGCACTGTGAAAGCTGTCCCAGGAGCTGTGCAGCCCTATTTCTTCCATTATCAGGCACCACCATGCTGTAACTTGGGGTATTCAAGTCTGTTCAAAAACGAGTTGCATCTGATTATCCTTGGGCAGCTTCCTGTTGGGAAAAACAGAAGCTAGAGACAGAAAGGTAGGAGGTACCTGTGGAGGCCTCAGCAGAGAGCACTGGGGTCCTGTAGCCCCGGATCACCCCGTGGATGGTGACTCTGTAAGGGGTGGCGGCCTTCAGGCCCGGGACGGCCACAGCCCGCAGGTTCCCGGGCACTGTGAGGTTCTGAGCCGCCTCCACCCCGTTGGCCTCCTGCACCTGAATGACAAAGTGCTCGTAGGCCTGGTCAGCTGCTGTCCAGTTGAGTCTGAGGCCATCCCAGCCAGCCTCGGTCACGGTGAGGTTTCCCAGTTCAGGGCTGTGGTCTGAATAATGACAGAGACAGGGTCCGTTAAACTGTGCCTAACACGCTTTCCATTCGGGAACCCACTTCAGGTGCTGAGGGGCTGCGGGGCCCGGCCTCACGCTCCACTCCCCGCACTCCTGAGCCGTGCTCTTGCCATCAAAACACTAGAGGAAAGTCAGTATAATACTCATTTTGCCCTGTTGCGTATTGAGGTTTGTCTTTTGAAAATGTTTTTCCATTGACCAGCGTCCTGTGGATTTAGAAAATGTTACACGTCTGTGTTAGCACTGCTCTTGGCTGCAGTTTCCATTTTGAAAAGTGTCTCTCATCCTAAGGATGAGATCATAAAGAAGAGCCTTCAGCTGCTCCTCTTGGGATCCTTAGTCTGAGCTGGCCAGCCTGCTGTATTTTGAGAAAATTGGCTCCTCTTAGATTCCCTTCCTTTCTGTGCTTCCTCCATCTCCCTGGGAAGGCATGTTTCACAGTCTCTTTGTGCTGGGAGTTTCGTCAGTTTGTGGGGCTCAAATCTGTTTACATAAACCACTGTGGACAGATCAGAGATAAATTAACACGGGACAAGTAAGGCTGTCCTGAACAAAGAGCTGAATCTCTGCAAAGCTCTCCCTCATTGGACAGAAAGAAAGGCCCTGGGAGAACAGTTATTAAGCTCAATTAAAGCCGAATTTGCTGTCTTTATTCATCTCTGGAATGAGCACAGCACAGAACACTCACATGTCTCACTTCAAGGTGATAATTTTCCTAGGACTGAGCCTAAGTGGTTTTTGCATCCCTGGGAAGAAAGGATTTTATCTGGAAACATCCTCTAAACAACAGAGTAAGAACCAACTTGAGCTTATATAAGTGAATACATTGTTTCTCTCCATATATACTTTATATTGTTACTTATTTCAAATCACCCTCGCTTGTCCATTAAAGCTGACTTCTCATTTGAAAATCTAAGCCTGCTGTTACATTGAAGATAGCCATTCAGAAGGGAAAATGTTTCTTCTCCAGAATCTATTTGATTCAGACTTTTCTACTTTGTGGGGAATGTTCTTCCTGATTGTTCTAGTTTGACAAAATCTGACATACTTCAAATCCTGTTTCATCTACCACAGGGGACTGCTAACTCGGATCTGAGGGTCAGATCTAGCTTGCTGCCTATTTGGGTAATCAGTGAGCTAACAACACTTTTAATTTTTTAAAATGGTTAGAAAAATCTAAAGAAGAACACTTCATGAAGATGAAATGCATGAGATTCAAATTCTGATGTCATAAGTAAACTGTCACTGGGACTCAGCCATGCCTACGCATCCATGTTCTGCTGATGGCTGCTTATGTGCTGCCATGGCGCAACAGAGGAGCTGAGCCCGTATGGCCTGAAAGGTCTAAAATACTGACTGTCCTTGCAGAAAGCATATGGCATGTCTGACCTTGACTGTCATTCTTACGGACACTTCCTTTAACCCAAATCTGTGTCCTGGAGCCTTTGTCCGAGACCGCATAGTAGTTCTTAACCACACAAACATGGTCCAGGTGAGGAAGAGAGGACTCCAAGCTTAAAGGGATGTATCTATCCATACTTCTGGGGAAAGAAAGGAAAAATGGTCAGCCATCTTTCAGCCCAGTGGCCTCTGTGCAGCCGGGCACAGAGCTCCAGGAGCAGCAATTATTCCCTTGAACTTGGACTTTCAGCACAACTAGACTCAGGAGTGTGACCTTTTCAAATATGCCAAGAGCCCTCATCCATAAAGAGACATGGGACAAAAGCCAATCTATACTAGACTGCAAAGTTTAGGGAATCAATTCTGTGGCTCATAAATTCTCCTTTTTCATCCCACTTTCTTCTTCCTTTTTTTCTCCTGCTGCTGTCAAAACTGCTTATCAGGGACTTAGCTGACATTGACAGTTGATCCCCTTCATGTGAATTAAGTCTGTGTTTCCTCTCAGAAAACTGCTTTTTAAGTTCTCTCTCTAAATTATGACATAGAATATATATTTTTTTTCCCCATGGAAGAAATTTAAGATACCAGGTTGCAAGAGATGTGGGGAGATTTACCTAATCGGGGAAGGGATTAGGATTGTCCCTTCAATTGTTACAGATTGTCTATCAAGCTGTTGCAGTAAAGATGATTGGAAAGAGGAGATCCACCTTAGAAAATGTCTCTTTCTCATGAGAACCATCTTTTCTCTTTGTATCAGCTTTTGTACATGCCTCAGATATTATTATACAATATCCCTCATATTCTGCTTCATCACTTGGTATAGCTGATAGAGTAATTTTCATATAATGTCACGTCGCGCAGCAAATGATAATAGTCATTTACTATTATAATAGTCCACCAAAATTTTTGGCTATTGGTGCCCTACCCAAAACACTTCACTAAACAAATGCCTGACAGATAAGTAAAAGTATAATTCCAATGAATGAAATCAGTAGTTAAAGGGGGGTGGGTAAGAATTATGAAAAGAGAGGGAATGATATGAATAAAAATACAGCAAACAACACTCGAGATGGAGACCAAGAGGCTTCATGTAAATGCAGACTCTGCATTTCAGCAGCAAATGACACGCCTGTGGGCTTCCTGCCCCAGAGGCCCAGTGTTTCCGTGGTATATTCCACACTGAATTTCTTGGCCTTTCTTTATAAAAAGGCTGTTGTCTTTTTTGTTACAGCTGTGCACTGGCATCTACCCTCTGAACAATGTCAGTGGGCCTGGGAAATCAGAATTTCAAAATCCCATTTCTGGGCTCATGGTGAGTTGACCAGCTGGCCTGGAGGAATTTCTGGCTGTGCCAAATTCAAATCTTTAGATTTCCATCATCATGTAGATGGTCATTACCAAGTGCTGACTGATGAGGCATCCGCTTTTAATGCTCACTGCTGGGAAACAGTGATTCTCCTGGAGCAGCGGAATGGCCAGATTCAAGCCTGAGGACCACCAAGGGGGATTAAATTGTTTTGATCTCCTCTTGTCAAGTAAATGGAAATTGAAGCTTTGCCTGCTTTAACAGTTTTGGGGGACTTAACACTGTCAAGAATGAAACCCAAGCCCCCTAGCATGATCTTCACTGCCCTTTGTAGAAGATGCTGATGATGTCTGTGACCTTGAGCCCTGTTCTCTCCAGCTCCATCATTCAGCAGACTGTATGGCTGGCGTTGCACTAACATAAACTGTCTCATGTTTTTGAACTTCCCACATGCTATTCCTCTGGCTGGAAATGTCATCACTCCTTTCTCCACTTGCCCAATTCTTGTTTCTTTGTGAGGACTCGGTAAAGTACCACCTCTCCCAAGAAGCCTTCTCTGATACCCTGCCTTCACTTTGCTCAAGTCTGGGATGAGTATTTGTCTCTGTGCTCCTGTAGCTTCCCACACTTGCCTCTAAACAAACTAGTCACAGTCTTAGAATTTTGGTTTCCATTCTCTCATTCTCATTGCAGTATGCTTCATTTCCTGGGGGAGGGGTTGTGTCTTTCTGTTCTCTATGCCAGTGCTGCCTGACCTATGGCAGGTAAGAAATAAATATTTGTTGGATGGATAAATATTTGACTAAATTTCAGTTTGCTCCATGAGAAAAATCACAGAGGCCAATTAGAGCAGAGTGTTCTCTATTACTTGCAGCTGTTGCTAAAAACAAAATTCCACCTCTCTGCTTCCCCAGACCCTTGAGAATTACGGGGGGTATCACTGTTGAGTCTTACATGGTGTGGAAAGATGCTTTGCCGGCCTTGTGTATCGGGACATTCTCCCTGCTTTGTGTCCCTTACTGCTCACAGCACATCATGGCCTCCACTTCAAGCAGGGTTTTGTTGAGTTTATTAGAATACAGATGGCTGGGTGTGGGACAGACTCTTGGCACACACTCATTTTGTTTAGTGCTAAGAGGGATGTGTGCATGCTAAGTTGCTCCAGTTGTGTCTGACTCTGCGACCCTGTGGACTATAGCCCACCAAGCTCCTCTGTCCATGGGATTCTCCAGGCGAGAATACTGGAGTGGGCTGCCATGACCTCCTCCAGGGGATCCTCCCAACCCAGGGACTGGCTCTGCGTCTCTTAGGTCTCCTGCACTGGCAGGCGGGTTCTTTACCACTAGCGCCTTTTCTTATTTCTTTCCTTCCTTTATTCCCTCTTTCTTTCTCTCCTCCCTCCTATCTTTCCTTCTTTCTTTCCTCCCAGTTTTATCCAGAGTAAGATTAATTATGGAAAGGGAAATGGTAGCCCACTCCAGTGTTCTTGCCTGGAAAATCCCGTAAACAGAGGAGCCTGGTGGGCTACAGTTCACAGGGTTGCAGAGAGCTGGACACGACTGAGCACAAGCTTAATTAAAGACTCCAGGAGAATGGCTTCCCTTCCTTAACTCTTAAAGGAGAAATCTGGGCTGCTGCTGCAGGGGTGAAAGAAAAAGACCAGGAGATTCCATGGAAATGCTGCCTCTGGAGGAGCTGGGGTCCCCAGAGGCTCCTGAAGCCTGTGCCATGTATTCAAGGCGCTGGGGTTGCAGCACGGAGTAAAAGAGACAGAGTCCTTACATTCTGGTTGGAAGTAGGAGGCAGGCCGTGGAGCAGGCTGTGGCAACCCACTCCAGGATTCTTGCCTGGAGAATCCCATGGACAGAGGAGCCTGGTGGGCTACAGTTCATCGGGTCACAAAGAGCTTGAGATGATTGAAGCAACTTAGCACACAGGAGGCAGGCCATAGATAAGTAAACCAAGTAGTGAGTGCTATCAGGCCACGCGAGTGTCCTAAGGAACTCTGGAGCAGTCTGAAGGGGTGAATGAGGACAGGGCACCCTTTTAGACTGGCAAACAGAGAGGTCTTCTGAGATGACACTTGAGCTGAACGAAATGAGAGGGCTGCAGGGTGGAGACCTGGGAGAGGAGGAGTATATATGCAGCAGGAGAAACATGTGCAAAGGCCCTGAGGTAGGAGCCAGCTTGGCGGATGTAACAAGCAGCAAGAGGTCCAGGGTGACCACAGTGAAATGAGCAAGCGGACAAGTGGTGGGAGCAAGCCAAGTCAGGGCGATGGGAGGGACCAGACTATTTAGTGCTGTGTAGCCTGGGGTGGGGTCCCTGCAGTATATTTCAGCTATGATGGGCAGTCAGGTAATACACACTTTTAACTGGATGCTGCATCCAGGAAAAGGCTTATGCTTTGGCTCAGTGCTATGGCTAGAGTCCTGGAATTCTCTGGGGAAGATGCTTTGGAGCAGCCGATTTGTCATTTTCTACGTAAAGCTCACAGACAGTGAGCCACGTTTTTCAGACTTCTGCTATTAAGAATCTAGGATGCAGAGCTCGGAACCCCTTTCTTCTGAGTTTGAACCTACAGCCCTTTGACATTTCAAGGCTCAGAGCCACATGGTATATTTCTGCGAGGACTTTCACTTTTCCTGTTTCATTTTTCTCCCCATGTATTTAGCAAGGCCAGGTACCTGGACTTCTGCTTCCTTACGTATTCCACAACACAGTCCTGCCTTCCTCCTCTGTGTCTTTCCAAAGGCTTTGTCCCATATTAAGCCTTTCTTGATACTTAGAAGTTATCCTTTGCTCCCACTGCACCCCCACACCCTCAGCTACAGCAGTGAAAGTGTCTGTCTAGTGAGCTCCCTGGAAACACAGACCTGTCTTCATTGCCCTAGTATCCCCGGAACGGAGCATGGAGCATGGCTGTGGCACATTACTGACTGAGTAAATGTGGGAGGTATTTACTGGGAAGATATTGTACGAGATGTTTATTGGGAAGATAGACTTCAGGAGACAGAGAGGAATGTCCTCCTCACTCTTAATGAAATAAAATAGTTCTATGGAGAAAACTATAGAGAGAAATATTCCAGAGACAGTAGAAGAGGAACCCATACAAGGAACTTTGCACATTTTTCCTGTAATGAGTGAGGAATGTCTTTAAATATACAACGTGATTTCTTTGAAACAGTGTTAAAAAGGCACGGCTGGGAAAATGAAACCACTGAGCCTCTGGGATGCCAAACTGGGCTCTTAGTCAGAGGCAAAGTAATTCCAGCCTGTGATTCACTTGAAAGCTTTCATCTCCCTGAGCTGCTGAAGCCTGGGGATTCCCTGCTGGAGATAAGTGATAAAGTGGTTGTGGCCAGAGGGTAAGATGACTGAGAGGAGCCAGGAAATCCTCTATAATCCAGCATTTGTGAAACTGAGGGGGAAGGAAAGAGAGAGGGAGACAGAGAGGAAGGAAGGAAGGAGGAAGAGGAAGGAGAGGAAGAATAGGAGAAAGAAGAAGAGGAGGGAAAGAAGAAGAAATTATTCTCTTGTTTCTCTGATTCATTTGTTGCCCTTTCACATCTTACAACAAGCTCATGTTTTACAAGCTGAACCATTCATATCTCTACCATCGATTTATTTCTTTCCAATTTATTCTCCCCACCTCATCTGTGATTAAGCTACCCCTGCCCCATCCAAGGATCCTTGATGCTCATTTCATAGCTGGTTGGAAGCAGTCCATGCATAGAGTCAATGGAAGTGACCACCTAAGTTCACTTTAGCAAATGGATCTATAGCTCAGTTGGTAAAACAAACAAACAGAAACAACTCTCCTGCCAGTGCAGCAGACCCTGAAGACACAGGTTCAGTCCCTGCGTCGGGGAGATCTGCTGGAGGAAGAAATGACGACCCACTCCAATATTCTTGCCTGGGAAATTCATGAGCAGAGGAGCCTGGCAGGCTGAAGTCCTTTCTGAAGAGGCTATTCTTTGTCTACCAAATACCCACCCCCTCTTCCTTACAAGTTCAGTTCAGTACAGTTGCTCAGTCGTGTCTGACTCTTTGCGACCCCATGAATCACTACAAACTCCCACAATTTTATGTGGGCAGCAATGCACACAGCTCAAAGACTACCTTTCCTAGACTTACTCAGCTAGGAGTGGCCAGTAAAGTGTAAGAAGGCATTGGTGAGGATTCCAGAAAGAGTCGTCTGGGAGGCACCACCTTTTGTTCTTATTTCTTTCTCCTTCATGCCGCCTGTAGCACAGATGTGAAGGCTGCACTGAAGCAGCCATATTGTGACATGGAAGTGGCTTTGAGAATGCAGGCCAAGGACTAAGACTCGTGGAACAAAAGGATAGAAGAAGCCCAGATCCCTGATAATCTGGAATTGCTGGGCCAGCACTGAACCACCTAACCTCCGATTTACTTTGTGAGAGAGGAAAACGCTCTGTGTCTTGCTAGAGTACTGTAACTTGAGATTTCCGTTATGTGTAGGTGAAAGTATTTATAAATGACTAAGACTTTTCAAGGCATTTCCAAATACCTCCATCACTGCAACCCATTTTCTGCTTATGGAGATTCAGGGCTCTGTGACAGGCTCACAGGACTGTGTATAGCATTTCAGGTAACCTAAGAGGAGGGCAAAAGACCTGGAATAAAAATATTTAATGGGTCATAACCAAAGAATTGCTCTGAACTTCTTGGTCATCTTGAAAAGAAATAAAATGAAAAGTTAATAGATTGTGCTAAAGAGGGGAAAACAAGAACAAAAATATGACATTCATTTCTATGAAAACATGAAATTAAAATAAAAAGAACCAAAGACAAGCACAAACTCTCATGCTTTACGTTCTCCTGGGAAGAAATATTTAAAAGCCATTATTGATGGTCCAGCTAGGGAACTTCGCTATGGACACATCGATGGACAAGAGGAAAAGATGTGTAAGTGGCTCAAACAGCATTTAGAGGGCTCATGAGTGGAGAAAGTCCCTCGTCTTTCCATCTGATCTTCTCATTTGAAGACAACCTGGCTGATGGGTCTGCCAGCCTCAAGGTCATCAGAGGGTCTAGAGAGAGCTCAGAGCTCATCCACCTCACCTGTGGAAGCCTGCAGCCGTGCCGGCTTGCTCTTGTGCCTGCCTTTCTCTGCTGTGAGCAGGACTGTGTACTCCTGCCCAGGTTCCAGGCCTCTCAGGACGTAGGGAGGTGGTGTCTCTGGGGAGCTGCACCTCCACCGGCTGGCCCGAGGGAAGACTGTAGTTGAGGCGGTAACGGTCAAACTTGGCCACCGGCGTTCGCCAGAGGAGGGTCAGGCTGGTCTCCGTAGGTTCAGAAACCCGAAGGTCCTTGGGTGTGTCCAACTCTGGGAGGAAAACAGAGAGTTGGACACCCTTCAAGCTTCAGGGCAAGGCTGCTTCTGGGACTGATGGATGGCTGTGGGCCACAGTCCTAGGTCTGCTGTAGAGCTGTGTGGCTTCAGGCATCTCACCTGAGTCCCAGTTTTCACCTGTGTGAAATGCCATTGTACAGTACCTCACTGTGTTTGGGGAAGATTAAAAATATTACAGTGATATATCCATACCATGAGATGATATGCAAAAGCATTTAGAAGGAGCTGATTACTGATACGAGGCACAATTTGGATGGATCTCAAGAGAATTAGTGGGGCTTCCCTGGTGGCTCAGATGATAAAGCATCTGCTTATAAAGTGGGAAGTGAAGTGAAGTCGCTCAGTCGTGTCTGACTCTGCGACCCCATGGACTGTAGCCTATCAGGCTCATCTGTCCATGGGATTTTCCAGGCAAGAGACTGGAGTGGGTTGCCATTTCCTTCTCCAGGGGATCTTCCCGACCCAGGGATCGAACCCAGGTCTCCCCCATTGTAGACAGACGCTTTGGCTCAATTCCTGGGTAGGGAAGATCTGGAGAAGGAAATGGAAACCCATTCCAGTCCTCTTGCCTGGAAAATCCCAAGGACCAACGAGCCTGGTAGGCTACAGCTCATGGGGTCACAGAGAGTTGGACACGACTGAGTGATTTCACTCTCCTCTCTTTTCTTTCCCTGGTTGTTCAGATGGTAAAGAGTCTGCATCTAATGCAGGAGATCCAGGTTCAATTACTGGGTCAGAAAGATCCCCTAGAGAAGGAAATGGCAACCCACCCCAGTATTCTTGCCTGGAAAATTCTGTGGACAGAGGAGTCTAGTCAGTTACAGTTCATGGGATCACAAAGAATCAGACACAGTTGAGGGACCTTCATACTCTCTCACACTCATGCTGAGAATTATGGGGCTTCCCTGGTGGCTAAAGAGAATTATTCTGAGTGAACAAGCCAGTCTCTAAAGTTTGTGTGCCACATGGTTCCTTTTATGTAGCCTTCTTGAAACTGGACAGAGACCAGATCAGTGACCGCCAAGGGTTAAGGTCAAGTGGAGGGAGGGTGGTGACCATGGTGACAGGAACGTGTAGCAAGAAGGACTCAGTGAGATGCAACTATTGGTTGTTGACTGCAGTGGTGGATTCAGAATCTACAGGTGATAAATTACATAGAACTAAATGTTGTCGTTCAGTCACTAAGTCATATCCGACCCTTTGAGACCCCATGGACTGCAGCATGCCAGGCCTCCTTGTCCCTTACCATCTCCTGGAGTTCACCCAAGTTCATGTTCCAAGTTCATAGAACTAAATATACACAGACAAACACACACATACATAGTCGAGTGAAATCTGAATAAACTTGATAGATTATATCAGTGTCAGTTTCCTGGTTGTGATAGTGTTCTTAAGTTACACAGATGTTATGCTGGGAGGAACTGCATAAGGGCTCAGATCTCTCTGTGTTCTTTCTTGGAGTGCATGTGAATCTACAATTACCTCCAAATAAAAAGATTAAAAGAAGGATATGCATAAGTGGTCAGCACTGGATCCCGGGGCCTTATGCTCCTCCTAAATGTGAACATCTGGGCTGGGTGATCCTAGCAGCCTTGTTTCCCTCTGGGCATCTACACTTCAGGCGGGTTTCCTGCCTCCTGGCCCCAGTCATGGCTGTTAGTGGCTGTCCCATGGTGGTGGGAAGCCAGGCCGGCTCACCTGTGGCCGCATTGATGGTGGCTGGGTCACTCTCCTTGTCCCCCTTCACAGCTGACACTCCAATCCCATATTCAGTTCCTGGCCTCAGCCCTAGGAGAGAAGGAGCAGGTTGAGATTCAGTCCAAAACTGGACAAACTTTCAGATGACCATAAAAAGGCCCCTGAGCTGGGCCCTGAAGGCTACGATTTCTCCACAGCTGGACTGTTCCGTGGCCTGCCTCATTGACGCCCGGGGAGAGAGGGACAATGGGGAGCTGGATATTTTTCTCTCTCTGGAGGGTTGCCAGGTGGGGATATGCCCCCAGGGCCGGTCGGGTCGGGGATGTGGAACTCACCTGTGAGCGTGGTTCTGGTTGTGGTCTGCCGGCTCCTGGGGACTTCCACCTCCGCATGGTCACCTCCAGAGATGGGTGCATACTTAATTCTGTAGCTGTCGGCAGCCGCCTTGACGTTCCTCCACTCCAGGGTGATGCTGCTGTCTGTCTGGGAGATGCGGCGGAGATTCCTGGGAGCATCCAGGCCTGTTTGGGAGAGGAAAGGGCACTGGTACTGAGAGCGCCAGGCACAGGAGACTGGAGTCCGTGATAGTTCATGGTGAGGCGCAAAGGTGTCTGCCATTGGAGAGAAATGACCCACTCACCCCTCTGGCTCAATAGCTGAGGCACACATCTGGACAACTACTACACATTGGATACTTTCTTCATTATTAAATCGCCATGATACCTCAATCGTTTATGTTTGCCAATGATTTTGTACTTAATAAAAACTATACAAAAGCTTGCAAATTGGGTCTCTGACTGGAAGAACGGGTTTGCTGTCTTCATCACTGGATTTTTAATGATTTACAGAGAGTTTACGGAGCTTTAAAAATATTTAGTGAATGAATGACTGACACTCTGGTACCTTGAAAATAGCGCCCTAATGTAAGAGGTTAGAAGGCATCTTTGTCATTCATGCTTTCTGTATACTACATTTTATTATTACAGTATTTATTTGAATTTTATTTTAACCAAAATGTCTGAGAATCTCAGACCAGCATCTTCTGTGTGGGCAAAAATTTTTCTTTATCCTTAGAAGGTTATTGGGGGTAATTATTTTTCTTTGAAAAATCAATCAATTGCTACAGTATTATAAAATAAAAATCTTCCTTCCATTTTTTTTCTATAGTACAAGGAACCTGGGAGACAGGCTGCCATGGAATAGGGGAGGAGTCTGGATTTCCTTCCTTTTCTGTTAGCAGCCAGGAGTGGGCCGCATTACCTGTTGTGAAGGTCTCTTTGGCGGGGTTGCTGGACATGTCGGCCCTGCGGGAGATGAGGGCCACCTCGTACTCGGTGTCCGGCTTCAAGTTCCCAATGGAGTACTGGTTCTCCTCGTGTGTGAGATCGATGCTGGTGCGATCTCCTGGCACATCTTTGATCCCATACGTGAGCTCGATGCTATCGATCTCGGCCAGGGGCTTGGACCAAGTGATCAGCGCTGTGGTGTCTGTGACATCTTTCACTTCAATCTGGCTGGGGGCGTCCAAGCCTGTGACAGGCAGAGGAGATAGCAGTTTTAGAGACCAGGGCCAGTGCCAAGGGCTGAGCAGAGAGGGGGCTTGCAGTCTTCCAAGTGCATGAGTGTACATTTAGGTGTATACTGGCCAGCTGACTTATTTTCTGTTTTGGAATCTCAGTTTCCTATCTGATAAGCTGTAAGTAGGGAGGATGACTGCTACCTTGTAGATTTTTGTTTGTTTGGTTGGTTTTTCAAATGTTAATGGAAATAATGCATGCAAAGCATCTAGCACAGAGCCTGCTACATAGTAGTTATATGATAGTCATGATTATTATGAAGATGATGACTATCATCATTATCATAAGTTTAAGAAACACACAGCAGGTGTTTCATTTGAAAAACATTGACTCAGTCTCTCCCTACGTTAGGGGAGACAAAACTCTCTAATTGGTGACTTCTCCATCAGAATAATGGAGCAGAAAACTGATAATGTATGGAAAGTTAGCTCTGATGGAAATAAGCAAGAAGGTCAAGGCTAGCTCAAGCCTTGTCAGTCTCTGAGTCCTCATCTTGGTCTTCCTCCTGCCCCACCAGCCTTGTGCTTCCTGCTCCGACAGTGTACCTCTCCTCCAAGAGTGTATTGCTGCCTCTGAACTTTCGTTTCCCCTGTTTCTTCTTCCTGAGATTGCTCCTCTCCCTAGAAATCTCCTCATCATCCTTCAAAATCCCTCTTACGTGTAACTTTCTAACACAAACCCTTCTCTGACCCTATTGCAAAGAGATAAACACACACTCCCTCCCCTACGGGTAAAAAGTTTCAGTTTGCAGGATGACTGAGTTCTAGGGATGTGTTGTACACCATTGCACCTCTAGTCGACAATAATGTATTGCACACTTGAAAGTGTGTTTCCATTGAGTCGGTGGTGTCATCCAACCATCTCATCCTCTGTCATCCCCTTCTCCTCTTGCCCTCAATTTTTCCCAGCATCAAGATTAAGAGGATAGACCTCAGGATAAGTGTTCTTATCGAAACAAAAAAGAAGAGCTTCTGAATTATTGTACTTTTCAACCTATTCCAAAACAGATTTCTCTTCGGTTTATTCAAACTGCATCATACCATCTGTATAGTCATTCATTCATTCAGAGAGTGGATCTTTGACCTTTCTGAATCCATAGCATAGCATCAGGCTTTGTCATCTATGTTTTAACTTTTTCTAATTATGTAAAAATTTTTAATGCATTAAAACATACCAAGCCTAAAATTAAGGCATTAAGGCATCCAGTCAATGTTTCTTTCTTCATTTTTAAACATAGTTAGGTTTAAACATAGGTTTGTGTTTTCAGCATTCATGAGAAAACAATATTGAATGAAAGGAACTTGGTTTTATAAAGGGAATGAGAAGGAGGAATAATTCAGAGTTGATTGTGAGAAACCTGCAATGTATATTTTTGAACCCCAGGTGTTGATTCATAAGTCTCAGCTCACAGACGATGAAACTATAAAATGTATAATGAAAATGATGCTGCAATTCAACAGTGAAGCTCATGTTCTTTGAGATGCTGGGAAACACCCAAGCCATACCCACTGTCTAGCTTAACAGCCCTTTCATTAAAGATATAGAGATTCAATTAAGGACACAGATCTTCTCCTAGATTAGGATCCCTTCAATCCAAGAGATGAACACGGTCTTGAGTTCCTGTGTGCCAAACACAGCACTTTTCACTCTAAGTCTTAACTCTCGTGACTATGCCATAGGAAGATACTATGAACCCAGTTTCCAGATGGTAAGTCTGAGGCTTAAAGAGGTGAATTTGCCTAAAGTGGTGGTGAGTGGTGAAGCTAGAATTCAAACTCAGGACTGTTTGGATCCAAAACCCATGTTCCTTCTCCTTAAATGTCAGTGCCTCTCAAAAACATTTACACATCAGAAATGGTTGCCTACAATCTCTGTATAGAGCCGAGAGGGAAGGAGCTGAAAATGAAAACATTAAGATCCTTTCTCTAAATTTGGAAAAAGATCAGGTATCAGCAAAATAAACAGGAAAGAATCTGCCTCTCAGTGTTAGTATTTATGTAATTATGAAACTTCAGATGTTGGGGTGCTTGTCCTGCAAGAAGAAGAAAATAAAGCAACCAGTCCTCAAATTCAGATTAAAAAGAAAAGGGCCGATGAAAGAAATGCCTTTCGTATTTTCAGTGTACTCTCTCTGTGTTTGATCTTTTCTCTGCCTTTCTGGTGATCTAATGATTTTTTTTTCTTGTTGGTACCTGACTTCTACCTACCACAGTGGGATGTTGTCAAGATGATGGAAAACACTTGCTTATAAAAAAGACAGTCTTATGAATTGAATTGTTAGATCTGAGTTAAGCAAAATGTGCAAATATTTAAATGCAAGATGTTCTTTCTTGTCATTAGTCAACAGATATAAATTTTCCAATCACTCCCTGCCAAGAAGAGTCAATTCTTTAAGCAGTTGGCATACATGCTATCTTGAAGAAGATAAAGAGATTTTCTCAAATGTCAGCACAAAATAATTTTTTTATTCATTTATTTATAAAAATTTGCTTCTCTGTAGAACAATTCAAAATTCAGGATTTTTATTCCACCCACCAAATGATCTAACAGTGCCACATTGACCCCCAAGAAGTTCTGACATCTTTAGCACTGAGTTACATTTTATTTAGGCTCCTGTTGAAGACATGGAATTAACACTACATAATCCAGAACCTAGTCAATGTTATTGGCAATGGGGTCAAAGTCATAAAACTAAACCTGGGCTTAAAAATTCTTGCTCTGATAGGATTAACCACATGGTGTTAGTTAAATTGATTCTGTTTCTCTAAGCCTCAGTTTCCACTCTTGAAAAAGAACAGCATTAATACTTGCCCTACTTCTTTCATTAAGACTGGTTACTAATATTAAATCGGATGGTTGTGGTAGCTCATTTGCTAGAACCTCAGGTATTTTCCTGTATCAGTGCCCCCTTTGAAATGTCACACTGAAGCATCTCTCATAAAGAGATGGGTCTGTTTCCCCACTCTTTCCATCTGGACTGGACCTGAGATTTGCTTTGGTGGAAGTGACCCAGTGCTGGTTGTGAACTTGCTCAGCTGCTCTGAGGCCAGGTCCAAGCTAGCCTGTGGGAGGCTGGGGGACTGTGTGGGGCAGAAGGACACCATCCTAGCTGAGGTCATCCCAGGTCAACCGTCCCCCAGCCCACAAAGATGCTTTAAGTGAGTCCAGTGGAGAACAGGAAGATTGTCCAACCCCCGATCACAAACGTGCAATCGTTTTAAGCTACTAAGTTTGGAGCTTGTTTTTTAGGTAGCAAAAGTGAATTGACACTGCTGCTCTGTAAAGAGAGCATGCTATCAACTAGAAGTGCTTTGCAGTACAAGCTTTACAGTGGTGTGAAAGGTAATACTCACGGGTAGTTGTCACTCTCTTCAGGCCAGGGCCCCGGGTATTGTTTTTCACGATGTGCAGGGATATCTCATACTCCTGCCCGGGAGCCAGGCCAGTTTGCCGGTATGTGGTCTCCGGCCTCCGCAGGCTCTTGGTGATCTCTCCTTCATCATCTTTATTCTGAAATTCAGAGGCACCTTCATAAGACCTAAGGCAATGCAGACCCTTCCTTTATGTGATTCATTCATTTTGTGTTCCTTCTTTCCTCTTTCATCCTTCCATCTGTACACTAGGCACTTACTAAGCATCTGATCAGTATGGTGGGTGCTGAGGATACAGAGACGATAGAGATGTTTTCCCATAGACCTCTCTACTCACCCTTTGACACTCAAGAAAACTGAGAGGTATAAGAAGCACAGGCACTCTGGAGCCACGAAATCAATCCTTCTTTTCATAGATGAAGAAACTGGCATCCTAAAAGTCAGGTGATTGTCCCATTGTCACATAGTTGTAAGTGGCAGAGCCTGACTTTGAACTCAGGGACCCACTTTCCTGTCTCATATGTGCTTTTAGGCACAGAGAGAAAGGATGCTCAATCTCAGATATGCCTGGAGGCATTTGAGACAGAGACCATTTAATTTTCTTTTTTAAAATATTATTAGAGTATAGTTGATTTACAATGTTGCATTAGTTTCTGCTATATGGAATCTGTTACTATATATACCATTATTATATACACATTATTGCTTCTGAGTGGAGATTTCAAGACTGTAACAGGCAATCAGAACCTAGAGATGACTTGCCATCTATTTGTCTAGGCACTCAGTCCTAAATGCCATGCTTTTTGATTTCTTAAAATCAAGTGAAATATATGCAAATGTACAGGGTCTAATTAGAGCCTTGAGTGCCTATGTGCTTAGTCATGTCTAACTCTTTGCTCTCCCATGGACTGTAGCTCACCTGGCTCCTCTGTCTACAGTATATCCCAGGCAAGAACACTGGAATGGGTTGCCTTTCCTTCTCCAGGGAACCTTCTGGACCCAGAGACAGAACCCACATCTCTTGTGTCTCCTGCATTCGCATGAAGATTCTTTACCACTGTGCCACCTGGGAAGCCCTTTTAATTAGAGCCTTGTCCCCCACCCAAAGCCAAGGGAGCAGAGTTGACTGAAAAGTCTGCAGAGCCCTGTGAGCACCTTTCTGGTTCTCGTGGACAAACATGCCCACTCCTCTTCTGTGCGCCTTACCATATTCCGGAAGATGACCTCCCATGTTTCAAAAGCGATGTCCAGAGGATCCCACTCCACTTCCACAGATGTCTCCTTGATGGACTTGAATTTTAGACCTTCAGGTGTAGGCAGGTCTGTCAGGAAGAGCACAGAGAGGAGATAAAAATGAGTCCATGTGTGATGGAGAGGGACAGACACTGTTCCACCAAACCCCACGGGGCTGACCGTCAGAGCTAGAGAGTCTTTTAAGGGTTCTTCTGGGATGCTGTTGACTTTGAGGCATCATGAAAATTAATATAAGGGCCAGCCATATGATTGAATATTTATAATTTCATATGCTTAAACTTAATATGAGCATAGACTTTAGAATCAGACATATTGGCTGATCATATGTAATGATCATAAGCTCGATCATTACAACTTTTGTGTGCTTGGTTGAGTTGAGCACAATGCCCTGAACCTTCGTTTCTTCACCCAAAAGAAGGAGGGTAAGTATGCCTGCCCCTGGGGAATGTTTTGAGACTACATGATGCATTCCACAAAGACTGCTGGCCGTGGTTCCTGGCCTGAAGCACAAGTTTAATAAAAAGCAGCCAAGGTTATTCTTACGAAGCAAAAAAGGACCAGTTTCTAACCACAACTTGCTTTTTAAGAGTGGAGGTAATTTTTCTGATGTTGAACTCTTAAAGGAAGAATAACTTGAAACTGAATGTTTCCACTTTTGAATATTTTAAATATTTCTACAGTGAGTTCCACAGAAAACTAATAGTAGAACAGAGTACTTAAGATTGCCAGGGTTCAAATTCCATCTCGACCACTTATTAACTATTTGGTTTTGGAACAAGAGGCTTAACCATTTGGGAGTCTCAGTTTCTTCATCTGTAAAATGGGTTAACAATAGCTCTTGTCTCACAGGGTTATTGTGAGTTATATAAGTTAGCATGTGAGGAGTGTCTTTAAAAATATTCAGTAAGCTGTAGGAAAATGTGTGTGTGTGTGTGTATAGCTGAATCACTTTGCCATTTGGCAGAAATTAACATTGTAAATCAACTATATTTCAACTTTTTTTTTTAAAATTCAGTGGACATCACTGGATTCCAGAGTTTTAGCTGGTGTAACTGTATAAAGGTGAGGCAGTAACACATGCTGGCGGGGGGTGGGTTATGCACTGGGCAGGTGGGGGCAGTCGAGGGTTCTGCACACTCACATGTGGCCACCCTGGCGCTCACTGGAATGCTCTTCTTGTTCTCCAGGATGGCGAACACACGGATAAAGTACTCCACACCCGGCTCCAGCTCCCGGATGGTGGCGGACGTCTGGTCTCCAGGGACCCGGAACTGCATTTCCAGGCCATCCTCGTGGGTGGGCGTGTACACGATGAGGTACTCCGTGACCCGCATCTCATTGTCCCATGCCAGGTTTACGGTCTCTTCCGTCACTTCTGTCACGATGAGGTCTTTGGGAGGAGACACTGTCAGGGATAAGGAAGGATGGCTTGGGTCAGATGGTGTCAGTAACACACTCTATGGATAACAGCAGGGGTGTACTTGATGAGTCTGCATTTTAGAAGATTTGGGGCCTCTGTGATTGGCAGCGGAAGAGACAGGTCCAGCCTACTGTGTCTCATTTTCAAAACTTTTGGGGGCCACCCCTTGCCTTCAGGGTTAAGTTCCAGGTCTGCAGTGTGGCTTTCAACTTGTTTCTATTCCTTGGACCTTAGTTCAGATTCAGGCCATCTGCAGGAGAAAGTGCAGCCTGAGCTTGGCTTTCTGCTCTGAACTTCATATATCCTTAGCCCTTCAAGGGTGTTTTTGGCTCATCTACTCCAACTCTTTCCTTTTCTTAGAGGTGAGTGGGACTTGCTCCATTTTGCTTACTCATCAGATTTGAAACTCACTTCTCCCTGCCAGTCTGGTGTTCCTTCCATACAGGCATCCCTGGCTTTCCCATGTCAAATACAGAGCCCGCGTTTATTCTTATGTGCTGATGGCTTTAATCAAGCTGAAATTCTCCACTGCAAGTATATATGGTGGATAAGGAAGTACAAAGACCCTCATTAAACATGAGCATTATTGGTCTTTGTGTGTTTCTCTTTTCTTGAATAAATGTCCTGTGCTAACTGCTGGGCTAATGCTCCTCTAAGGCACTCAGAGTCCTTGGGATCAAGGACAGCAACAAAAAGACGATTTGAGAGACAAGCCTGCTTCATGGGTGATCAACACTGGGCTTTAGCTGAGCATGCATTTAAACCAGTTTGTTTTATGTAATCTCACTGTCCATTCAATTGAGTTGAATTTTAACTCCATACAAATACAGGGAGTTAGTTTATGATGTCATATCAGTTTTATATGTTAGTGTGTAGAGTAGGAAAGAAGGTTGATGTTTAGCAAAGGGAGGTAATCATTTCATCTACCTTATCTTGGGCACCAGTTGTGAAACTCAGCATGGAAGAATTAGCCAGATTCAGGTACCAGCTGTGCGATCTATAAGCTGTGTGTCCTTGGGACAATTCCAGGACCTCTCTGAGCCTCTGACTCCCAAATAGGAAGCTCTGAAACAGGTGAGAGACCAGGGCTCCTTCAGAGAGCATGTGCTTGTGCTTGTGCGTGTGTGTGTTTAGTGGAACACGGAGATCTCCAGCACATGCCAACCCCTGACGCCAGTTCGCTGGAGACTGCTACTCACCTTGGGAGCAGTCTTCCCCGGTGTATCCCTCATTGCAAATGCAGCGGCCAGAGACGCACTGCCCCCAGTTGCTGCAGTCGTTGGGACACGAGCGCTGTGTACAGTCGGGTCCGGTGAAGCCCTCGAGGCACACGCACTGGCCGCCCACGCAGCGGCCCTGGCCGTGACAGTCGCTGGGACACCTGCGCTGTGCGCAGTCAGGTCCGGTGAAGCCCTCGAGGCACACGCACTGGCCGTCCACGCAGCGCCCGCGGCCGTGGCAGTCGCCGGGACAGGCGAGGTCCGCGCAGTCGGGGCCGGCAAAACCGTCCTCGCACACGCAGCGCCCGTCCACGCAGCGGCCGCGCTGGCTGCAGTCCCGGGGGGCAGCGGAGCTCGCGGCAGTCCTCGCCCGTGTGGCGTCGTCACACACACACATGCCGTTCACGCAGCGTCCGTGCTGGTGGCAGCCGTGCGGGCAGCTCATCTCGCTGCAGTCGTCACCCTGGAAGCCGGGCTGGCACTCACAGCGCCCGTCCACGCAGCGCCCGCGGCCGTGGCAGTCAGAGGGGCACCGCCGCTGCCCGCAGTCCTCGCCGGTATGGCCCTCGTCGCACACGCACTGCCCGTTCACGCAGCGCCCGTGGCCGCTGCAGTCGCGGGCACACCGCAGCTCTCCGCAGTCTGCGCCCGTGAAGCCGTCGTTGCACTCGCAGCGCCCGTCCACGCAGCGGCCGCGCTCGTGGCAGTCGGAGGGGCAGCGCCGCTCGCTGCAGTCCGGGCCCGCAAAGCCCTCGTCACACACGCACTGGCCCTCGTCACAGCGGCCGTGGCCGTGGCAGGCGTGAGGACAGGCGAGCTGGCCGCAGTCGTCGCCCGTGAAGCCCTCGTCGCAGGAGCAGGTGCCGTTCAGGCAGCGGCCACGGTCGAAGCAGTCGTTGGGGCAGACGAGTTCCCCGCAGTCGCCGCCCCGTGAAGCCCTCGCCGCACACGCACTCGTTCTCCACGCAGCGCCCGCGGCCGTGGCAGTTGTGCAGACACAGGGGCTCCCTGCAGTCCTCTCCCGCGAAGCCCTCCTGGCACACGCAGCGGCCGTCCACGCAGCGACCGTGCTCCTCGCTGCAGGGCACCGGGCATGTCTCCTGGCTGCAGTCGAGCCCGGAGTAGCCTTCGAAGCAGACGCAGGCCCCGCCCACGCACTTGCCCTGGTCATTGCAGTCGCTGGGGCAGGCCGGCAGGCCGCAGTCCTCGCCGGTGTAGCCCTCGTCACACACGCACTGACCGTCCAGACACTGGCCGTGCAGGTGACAGTTGCCTGGGCACTCGGGCTCAGAGCAGTTGGGGCCTTTCCAGCCGGGCTCGCACACGCAACCGCAGCCTTCCGTGCTGAAGTTGCCCCCGGCCGCTGCAGAAGGGCCTTGTGTCCACACGGCCTGCAGGGAAGAGAACAGAGTCTCTCTCTGAGCAGGGGCAGCTTGCTTTCTTGGCTCCTACCCACAAAACCCAGATTCAAATTCCGTTAGAGCAAGGTGGCCTCTCGGGCCCCGTCTGGCTTGAAAATCAATTGCTTATTTGTGTGAAATCCGGTGAGGCTGCCTGGCTAGCTCAGTCTGTTAGAGCATGTGACTCAATCTCAGGGTCATAGGTTGGAGCCCCACATTGGACTGGTCTTCTACTTTGGGTTTCCCTGGTAGCTCAGATGGTAAAGGATCTGCCTGCAATGCAGGAGATCTGGGTTCGATCCCTGGGTCAGGAAGATCCCCTGGAGAAACAGAATGGCAAGCCACTCCAGTATTCCTGGCCTGGAGATTTCCATGGACAGAGGAGCCTGGTAGGCTACAGTCCATAGGGTTGAAAAGAGTTGGACATGACTGAGTGACTAACACTTTCACAACCAATGACACTAGGTAGGCATTCTTATGCTATACTCTCTGAAATTGTGTGTGTGTGTGTGTGTGTGTGTGTGTGTGTGTGTTTCCATCCCTGAGGAGAAGACTCATTTTCATAAAATTTTCAGGTATTCCTGGGACTCCAAGGGTTACGAACCACTGCCTGTGGAATGCATCTCGTTGGGCTGTGTTTTTACTTCTCCCATAGTTAGCTGAGGTTAGCCGTGTAAGAAAATAAGTGTTTCACCAAGAAATAATTGTTGAACTGAACTCAGTTCTGATGCCTTGACTCAAGAACTGTGCTGCATTTGCAAAATGACTTAGACACTCTGGAGCTCAGATTCTCTGTCGGTCAGGTGGGACCCATCGCCCACTCACCTGGGGTCGATTGGGTTAAATGAGGACATTAAGGACCCACCGTTGTGCTGATTCTGATTTCTTCTTGCAGAGGGTCTTGGTTGACTTAAGTCGGTATATGTGCTTATGTGACCAAAGGTTTCTAAATTTTCAATAACTGAAATAAGGCAGCTAAGGAGTGGCTTTTAATTCTGCTAGGACAACTTTCCATTAGACTCAGAATCCCAGGGACGGGGGAGCCTGGTGGGCTGCCGTCTGCGGAGTCACACAGAGCCGGACATGACTGATGCGGCTCAGCAGCAGCCCCCGCAAAGCTCATGGGGATGCATCTTTTCCATAATGTCTTGGCTTAAGTTGCAGCAGTGGCAGGTGTGGCCTCCATGCAGTCAAGGGAAAGAAAACTTGCTCCATTTTATCTGCATCTAAATACAGTTACATTAATACATTGTATCTCCTTCCTGAAAGCAGGAAGGAAGTCAATTTTAAGAAAAAAATTGGCTTGAAAAGTGAGAATCTAAAACTATGTCATCTATGGTAGCTGTTAGACACATTTGGCCTCTAAACCATTAAACTGTGGCTAGCCTGAATTTTGATGTGCTCTAAATGTGAGCTACAAACACTCTGGATTTCAAAGAGAGCATACAAGAAAAGAATGCAAAATATCCATTAATAATTTTTGTATAGTTTCCAAGCTGAAAGATTATTTACTTATATTGGATGAATGATTAAAATCATTTTACCTGTTCCTTTTTCATTTAATTAGTATGACTACTGGAAAAGTTATGATTAATTACATAAGTGGCTCATAGTTCTCAGGATAGCACTGCATTAATGAGTTTTTAAAGCCATTCCTTTGGGTTCTGTTAGTCCTATTCTGTAAGTCCCCTCTGCATTTTACTAGGGGTTGAAAGAAGTGGAAGATGAACTAATTTGTACATAAACTTTTTTTTGCCTTGGAAACCTAAAGGATGTCCTACAGTACTCTCAATTTATGATGATTAGGGTTTATTTTTATGATGATTAGCCTTTCCAGCTGGGTTCCCACATGCAGCCACAGCCTTCAGTGCCTGGCTGCTGCAAAAGGGCCTGGTGACCACACAGTTACAGTAGCCTCGATTTCTGATGATTCGGGTTGCTCTTGATTGGAGCTGCTGTTGGAATAATCTGTCAAAATACTTTCTAGTATTTTTTTTGTTTATGAGTGGCAGAAATAGATATCTTCACCTCTGATTTAGCCTTGTTGAAACTCGTGTATTTCTATCAACTTTAGGGAATAGAAATGAAGACAAAATTCCCAAGTGGCAACATTCCTTAAAAAAAAGATGCACCTAGAGACAGGCAGAGTTCTGGAGAAACACAGGCGCCTCCCAAGCTCCTGCTTCTCATCACTCTTTGTGTCTTCTTGTGCCAGCTGCCTAACTTTTTTGAGTCTCGTTTCTTAGATCTATAGAATGGGGGTATTAAACTTTATCTCAAAGGGTTGTTGGGAGGATTAAATGAGACAGTGAATTATAGTGCCTGATATTGGATTGGCCAAAAAGTTCATTTGGGTTTTCTGTAGGCTACAAGCCAACCCAATACATAAACGACTCGGTTCACATGTGATCATCATCACTGTTGCCTTTAAACTGGAACATTTTTTCCTATTTCTCCCAATTTTTACATCACTGTAGGCTGTAACTTTGTGAGAACACCAGGGTATGGAATACTGTCATTTAAGTCCTAACTTGGCCACTTATGTCAGGAGCTTGGGGAATCCCAGCTTCCTTTTGGCCTTAGTTTCCTTATTTATACAACAGGGTGATGGCGGTACATTACTACCTTTCAGAGGATGATCTTTGGGTGATGGATTTCAAAATACATTATTAGGGTTTCAGAGTATCGAATGAGCAGATGCCATTGTCACAGACGTTTTAGAAGTGAAGTGAAAGTCGCTCAGTCGAGCCTGACTCTCATGCGACCCCCTGGACTATACAGTCCATGGAATTCTCTAGGCCAGAATACTGGAGTGGATGGCCTTTCCCTTCTCCAGTGGATCTTCCCAACCTAGAGATCAAACCCAGGTCTCCGGCCTTGCAGGCAGATTCTTTACCAGCTGAGCCACCAGGGAAGCCCCAGTTTTAGAAACTAGCACTTAAAAGTAAGATAAGGTTTTTCAAAGCAAGATTTCTCAGAGGCCTGAAAATTCCTCTGAAACATTTGTCACCATGTGTCTCTAAGAGCCTACTAGATACGGTTACATTCTCCATAGTCGTTTGTCTATTAAATCTCTTTTGAATGAACACCTTCTGAGGCTGGTTTCCCAGGGAACCCACTCTGGAAACAACTGACAGATCCTGCCCGGCTCACTGTTCCTCCCATCTGGACCCGTCACCAGCTCCTACCTTCGGCAGACTGGAGGCAGCAGCCCGCTCCCGAGGTGCACTGTTCCCGCAGGGAAGACACCAGGTTCTCCAGCTCCTCCAGTCTGCTCAGAAGCTCCTTGACATCAGGAGCAGCTGCACAGCCACAGGCCCGGCGGGGGATGTTGATGCGGTGAGTGAAGACGATCTGGTTTTCCCCATCCACCGTGTGCTCCTGGAAGCTTTCCCGGGGCTCTGATGGTGGGGCCAAGTCTTTCTCCCCGCTGGCAGATTCCAGATCCACTGAACACTGGGACCCCATGGGCAGCTTGATATTGTAGACGTGATTAAACACCACTGGCTGGTTTTCCTCTGGCAGGGTGACATTCACTCCACTCTGTCGCTTGTGCCGGATGACTTTCTTGAGGACGCCACCTTCGGCTGGAAGGGCAAGCAGAGCTAGGAAGAGGCCTGCCCATAACCGAGTCGTGACCCCCATGATGGAGGTGAGTTTGGCTGAATGTCTCAGGGTGCTTGTGGTCCTAGGGTATCTCACTCTTAGGGAGAATTGGGGATTTGGAAGCAGAGAGCAGAATCCAAATCAGTTGTTCCTGATCTTCTTGAAGGAGTTCTCTCCTACGAGTAAACAAAGGAAAGCCAAAGCTTGTTAGTGTCTATTGCTAATTGAATCTGTTGAATATCTGCAGTTCTTAGTTAATTTTGATGTTCTGTTTCCTGTGTTTGAAGATCTCCTTTTATTCCTTCAGTATGTGCTGAAGTGTGGTCATAAAATGGTCTCTAAAAGAATTTTGCAATCATGAAGGAATGATTTCACTCACAATTCAGTATTTGGAAATATAAGGAGACAGGAGAAAGGACAAAACTTTGGAATAAGACAGATCAGATGTGGTTTGGATCTAAGCCCTAAATCTGGGCCTTTGGGTAAGTTATATAACTTTCATTTGTCTTATTTTACTTCTGTACAGTGAAGATCATAATATCAGAGTCAAAGTAATGATGTAAGTGAAAACATTAAGGAAATCATTCATATATTCCTGAATCCCTTCAATATTTGCTGAGTGAGCACACTGAGTGATATGAAGGTCACAGTCCCATAGATGTTGAAGAATTTCTACCTTCATTACTGACTCTCCAATCTGAAATTAACTCCATCTGCTGCTTTGCCTCTGCTGTGGGAAACAAAGGTTAAAATGCAAGACTTTAGAAGGCAAATTGAGTTTTTATTCCAGCTTAACATCTTACTTGTAATGTGATGGTTGAAACAATATTCTATATCTTTGAACTTTAGTTTCTCTTCCTTTTTATTTCTAAAACTTTAAAAGAACCTGACAGAATGTTCCAGGACCAGTTATCCAAGCTATGACCAAGGGCAAGAGATGACTTAGAAAAGGAATCCATGAGCCCTTGCTGTCTTCTGCAATCAACAAGTACTTAAACTATTCTTACTGAGTGCTTTTTCTTCCCCTCCCCCTCAAACTCATGATTGAAGCCTCAACCCTCAGTGTGACTATATTTGGAGAGAAGGCTCTTAGGGAGGTAATCAAGGTTAACTGAAGGTCACGAGGGCTGCATCCTAATCTGATGACAGTACTGGTGTCCTTACAGAAGAGACTCCACATTTCTCTCTGACTTGGCTTTTCTGTCTTGTGCACAGAGGAAAGGCCATATGAGGACATGGAGAGAAGGTGGCCGTCAGTATGCTTTATTATTCAAATTAGGTTGCTGAGAAGAATTTGTGGATCTTTGATGTAGGCAAGCCCACTGGATAAAAATTATTATGAAGAGGAGAACTTGGCAAGTTGTCATCTTTCAAGCTACCATAGCCCATCTTAGCTGTTTACTGGACAAATATTTATTGATTGGGTATTCTATTGCAATTGTTTGAACTCTCTTAGCCTTCCACAGAGTCCTTCTTTCTCACCCTCTTCCCATCAATTCTTCACTTTTTTTTTTTTTTTATGAGGAAGGGCCAAGGGCCAAGTTTGAAATGCTTTTGGACTTTTACCCAGACTATTGTGTGTGTTGCTAAACGACTTAAATTTCCATCTAAAAGGCTGTTAGAATCACTGGTTGAGACTTAAAGGCAACGAGTCTAGGGAAACACTGAGCAGAGTGTGGGTTGAGTGAGGATTTCTCACTCTGTGTGTAAGAGACATGCACTGGCACAGGAAGGAAATGTGATTCTTGAGAGCTGTGTATTTCCCATATTGGCCCCTGGTGGTCTGAGGGCAGGGGGGGTATTTCTGCACTTCAGGAAAGACTCATTATACCTTCAATGTGGTGGAAAATGTCTAGACTTTGGAACTAGACATACTAGAGTACAAATGCCACTCGCTAACTCTATGACTTGGGCAAACTACCTGTCCGTCCATCCTAAGTCGCTCCAGTCGTGTCCTACTCTTTGAGACCCTATGGATCATAGCCCACCAGGCTCCTCTGTCCATGGGATTCTCCAGGCAAAAATATTGGAGTGGGTTGCCATTTCCTTCTCCAGGGGATCTTCCCGACTCAGGGATTGAGCCTGCCTCTCTTAAGTCTCCTGCACTGGAGGGCGGGTTCTTTACCACTTGTGCCACCTAGGAAGCTATTAATCCTCTCTAAACCATGACCTCACTTGTACAATGAGGGATCAAAATCCTTCCAGAAGGAATTATGAATTAAAGATCTGCACAGAAAACACCCAAAATGGTATCGAGGCACACATTAAAAAGTAGCTGCTATTTTTTTGTACTCTGAGGAGCAGAACTTAGCATGAGTCCAAGCTAATAGCCTACTTTTGCTCAGTTTAACTTTCTCATTGAATCCAGTCCTAAGCCCAGCAGCAACTTGGATCTAGATCAAAGAGGAGCTGCAGAAATCACTGATGTGTAAGGGGGTAAACCTTATGAAGATAAATTTACTAGAACTGGAAATATTTACACCAGAGAAACAAACATACAAAGCAAATAACAACCTTTAAAAATGTAAAATATTCTCATACAGATAGCTGACTGATTCATGTCTCCTCTGAGGATTGACCTGGGGAAAATTACTTTAGGTTGCAGTTTGTTACATATAAGTTAGACATGAAGGATCGTGTTCTGATAGTAGGGCTTTTAAAATCAGAGAATGAGTCTTTAGAAAGCAGAAGCACTTCTTATCTTCTTAGGAAGTGATCAGGTGATGGAAGGTCTGGAAAAGATCTCGCAGGAGGAAAGAATGCAGGCCTGTGCATACTTATTCTGCAGTTGAGAAAGCCAAGGTGGAGAGGAACAGGATTACTCTGTATAACCCTGGGGAACCAGGAGCTGCCTTGTCTCTTGTGGCCTCAAAGAACAGAACAAAAGCCAATATATGTGTATGTTGCAGGTGGAGAGGAGGATTAGTTATAAGGAGGCAGATTTCAGCACAATAGGAGAAATACATTTCTTTTTTCTAAATTTTTTTAAATTGGAGGATAACTGTTTTACAATGTTGCATTGGTTTCTGCATACAACACAAATCAGTAATAATCATAACTGTGTGTGTGTGTGTGTGTGTGTGTGTGTGTGTGTGTGTGTGTCCAATTCCTCTTGAGCCCGACTCCCACCACTCTAGGTCGTCACACGGCACCAGGCTGGGATCCCTGTGTTATACAGCAGCTTCCCATTAGCTCTCTGTTTTATACATGGTAGTCTATATATGTCAATGCCACTTTCTCAGTTCATCTCATCCTTTCCTTCTCCTGCTGTGTCCATAAGTCCAGCAGGAATAGAGATGCAGATGTAGAGAAAGAACTTGAGGAATACATTTCTAATTGGAATTACCCAAAAGAAAGGGCTTTGGATAATATAGCAAACTCAAAGTCACTGGTATATAAAATGAAGAGTATTGAAGAGCACAGATATATAGACAAACTGTCTTGAGTTTGAGTCATTGTTCAACAACTTCCTTGGACAAACTATTAGCTATAATGCAAGCCAAAGTCATGTCATCAATAAAACATGCTATGAGTGTTCTTGTAGGACTGCTGTGGAGTCTGTGTGAGATACTGCGTGTAGAAGGAACAGGACAGTCTTGGGCTGTGAGAGTTTTATAGTGAAAAATATGGACTTCAGTGACCATTTTTTCCAGGATTTTCTTTTTCCCAACTCTTGAAAATCCTATCTTGGCATATGTAAGTCTGTTTTTGTTTTGTTTTTGTTTTTATTTTTGTTTTTAAGCAAGGATGGGTTTTGCAGTGAAGCTCTCTCTCTCTCTCTCTCAGAACTCCCAGGCGAATATGTCTTGGGAGATTGTCTCTCTGTCTTTATCTATATCCATACATCTACATCTTCACCTTTATGTCAACATCTATACCCACACCTACACCTATACCTAAGTCTATATCTCTATGCCTATACCTAAAACTCTTGTCCATCTCCCATCTGTCAAGTCATCTATGTTCTGTCTTCTATGGCCTAAAGACTAAAGAAGCTGTTTGCCAAGGAGGGCTGCAGGAAGACACACAGCCTTTGTACTGGCTCGATACATAGATTCTTGGGGTCACACATCCAGGAAAAAGTGCTCTATCCAAGCCATGCGTGTTGCCATGCTCTGTAACCTGTCTTGGCATATGTGCTAAATGCAGAAAAATGTGCGTGTGGATCATACTCTGCTTTCTACTTTTATCAAAAGAAAATGTTAGAGCCAGATTAACTGTTGTGGTTGTGCTGGTGATTCTTTAGATGCCTCCTTTCCCGTTAACTTCTTAAGCATGATTCATCCGGAGAATAATGTCAACAACAACAACAAAATTACCTTAAAGATTTCTTCATGAGAGAAAAGGGTTAAGAGGAAGAAAATTCTTTTAATTCATTGGTCTAGAGCTGCACTGTCCAGTATGGAGGTCACTAGCCACAAGTGGTTATTAAAATCGAATACAACTGAAAATTCCATCCTCAGTGGCTCTACTCATATTTCAAGTGCTTAATAGCAGTGTGATGAGTGGCCATGATATCAGACAATGTGGCTAAGGACCAATTCCATCACTGTAGGAAGTTCTATTCACCAGTTCTAGTTAGAAGTCTGCTTGGTAATATTAAGCCCATAGTACAAATGAGGAAACTGAAGCTTAGAGAGGTCAAAGAAAGTCTAAAAAGAAAGTTAGGATAGTTGTTAAGTATCCTATATTATTACAATACAGTTGTGTGTACCTCACATATGGTGCCAGGAGACTAGAGAAGATGACTCCTTTTCAGTAACATAAACAAGTATGTATGAGCACTAATTTCATACCTTCTATATTCAAACATATCCAGGTACAACCTGGATACATATGTGGTCTTTATGGCTATTGTCCTCCTTGAATCTGAAAAGACATAGACCTTGCCCCAGGTTATCGTCCCATCCCCCTCCTACACTTGGAATACAAGGTGTTTTTTCTTTTTCTTTCTGCATACATTACAGCCCCAAGTGCTCCATGAGATTCTTCTGAAATCAAACCAAAGATAACTTGCCCAGAAACCACTCTGACTAAGTCTAACATCTTGTCCTGCCCAGCCTCCCCCTTCTCTTGGGAGCTGGTAGAGCTGGTCAAGATCAACTCATGGCTCTCCTGCCTCTGTTGACTCTGCAATGCCTTGCTCCAGACTTTCAGGGGACTCAGTCCATTTCCTTCAGCTGTCTGGAGAGTTCTATCAATGAAGGAGCTAGTATGAGAGAGAGAGTCTGGTCTTTGCAGAGAAACAGACCTATGTTAGAATCCAAGTCTTCCACTTAGTAGCTGATACCTGTGGCCATTCACTTCCCCCTCTAAGTTTCACTTGCCTCATCTCCTACAAGGCTATGGATTTTCCACCAAGGGTACTGGAGTGGGTTGCCACTTCCTTCTCCAGGGCATCTTCCTGACCCAGGAATTGAATCTGGGTCTCCTGCATTGCAGGCAGATGCTTCCCCTCGGAGCCACCAGGGAAGCCCCCATATATATGCCTATTTCTTAGAGTTATGAGAAGATGGGATAAGATGAGAAGGTGTACTTAAAGCTACTAGCATGTGCCTGGCTCATAGTAGGTACTTAATATGGTACCTAATGATAACAGAAACAACACTGGTCAAGTAGATAGCAGATTAGAAAGTTTGCATTCAGAAGGCACGGGAGAATTGGGGCATTACAGCATGGCTATGATTATGATATAATGGTAATAAAGGAGATTTGTTAACCTAAGTCTGTTAAGTTTCAAAGTGTAGGGTGACTACATTTTTTTGAGGGGCTGAAAAAGACACCTTAAAAGAGGTAGCACCTGAGATGAACCTGAAGGTTGGATGGGATTCTAAAATGTGGTTGGATGCAGTTGAGTAGGTGGATTGAATTTGCTCCTCACCCAGCTGCCTTTCTTGATTAGGTGTCTAGAAAGCGGGAGCAGCATGAGAAAAGGCAAGGAGTGCGTGGCTGAGGAGGAGACGAAGGATGATGACAGCAGCAGCAGCAGCAGCTTCCCGTCGTGACTCCCAGATGTGGGCCAAAGTGCGATCACACGCATGGAACACTGACATCCTGGTTCCACGGGGGTGTATAAGATGTGTGTGGGAGTGCAAAGGAGACGGCACGTGGGATTGACAGAACCAGTAAGGAGAGCAGTAATGGGCAATGTGAAGGGCTGGTACTGAGCTGGATGAGCACTGCTGTGTCTTTAAGGCCAGATGCCCAACTGCTCAATGTCATCTATGCAGATCAGGCAACACAGGCTTCTGTATTTGGTCCCTTGGTCTGCAAACTCCTGGCACACTTGTGGTGCCTGCTATTAAAGAAAAAAAAGATGAAAACAATGGCCTTGAAGGCTCCTTTTTTCGAGGGGGCGAGTGTTAATATGTCAGGATTTTATCACTGATGGAAGATAAAAATTAGTTCTTGTTTTAGTGTCTTCATGATTACATGTTGCCAGTATAGGATGATATTTCCAAGTTTGGGCATTATAGGATTTTATTTGGAGCATTACTCTGAGGGACCACTGCATCCAGTAGATGGGGAAACCATGGTGTGGTCATGGCAGCCACGTCCCAGGAGTTTTTTGGTTTACGATCGTATATTCTGAGGTGCCTCAGCAGAGCTGTTTCATAGCTAAACTTTTGGAAACAGCATGAAATAAACTAGCGGTTATTTTTAGGCACTTCATCACAGGACAAAGACCACTGCTTAGATGAAGGAGTCAACAAACTTTGAATTTTTTCCGGGTCACAGCTGGAGAATAAACAGTTTCATTTCTAGATAAAGATAAAACTTCCAACTGGCTAGAATCATATTTCAGAATACTTATGACTTCACTCTTAGTAACTCACAGAATATATTTATCTTGTTGACCTAGGCATTTACGTCAAATACCCTGGGCTTGGGGGAACAAGGAAGATTCCTGATGGTTTAAAAATCCAGATGAATTTCTTTCCACATCATTTTGGCAACACCTGAGGCAGATCACATTTTTCTTCCTGCTTAAAGGAAAGAGAATTTTCTTGTGCACAGCCAGTTAAGCATGGAGCTGCTTACATGGGCGTTCTTAAAGGTTCTAGAAATTCCTCACTCCTTGTCCTTCCCAACATCCATAAATTCCTTCTTGGACTGTGTCAGGAAGAGAGAGGAGCCAAGAAACAGCCTGAAGTGTGGATTTTTTTTCCGAGGACATCTGATCCTTCCACTTGAGGGAGTCCAGTACAACCTGTGTCTTAAAGGAATTGAGCAGACACTGCCTGCCAAACCAAAAGCCCTCCAAGGCCTAGGTGTAGGAGTTCCAGCACTGAGAAGCACTTACCCATTTGGATAGTACGGAGGCGCGTAGCTGGACCCAGTTAGGATGCTTGTGGGGCTAGCAATCATTTCACAGCCCTGGGAATTAAATTGCTTTTAAAATCATTCATTCTTGCATTCAACAGAGATGAGTTGAATGATCATTAAGACCAGGCTATGGGGCAGCTCAAGAGGTAGTCAGGTGTTTCAGAGGCCAGTGATGGATAGTTCCTGTTCTCAGAGAGCTCACAGCTCAGGAAAGGAAAGAGACAGGTAAACAGATACTTCCGGGAAGAATGATAGATGCTAAAACTGACAAATCTCCAAGGACAGTCTGTGCAGTTTTCGAGAGTATCTGCTCTAGAATCAGTCAAATACTATGAACTCTGGTCCTGCCACTGGTTATTAATTTGAATCTAATGGAATTGTCAGTTTCAAGGTCAAATATGGTTGGGTAGGGGTGACTGCATATGACTCCACCTAGTGGCTTTGACCTTAGATGTGTAATACTGCCTCTTTGAGCCTCAGCCTGGGGCTTCGCAAGTGGCATGGTGGTAGAGAAGGCCAATGGAGGAGAGGCAAGAGACACAGGTTCCATCCCTGGGTCAGGAAGATCCCCGAAGTAGGAAACGGCAAACCACTCCAGTATTCTTGCCTGGAGAATTCCGTAGACAGAGGAGCCTGGTGGGATGCCAGTCCATGGGATGGCAAAGAGTTGGACATGACGGAACACACATACACACACACACACATACACACATACACACACACACACAAGCCTCAGCTTTCTTGTCTATAAGATGGCAATACTCATAAGAATCCCACAATAAAGTTCTTTCAACTGAAAGTGAGAAAAAGTGAGATCAAATGGGATAACACATGGAAATATTTAGGACGGTGGGTGAGAGGAAGAAGGTCTTTGTTGCTGGTGTGTTGTTATTGTGTGATGACTTGCATCTTTTGTTTGGAGAAGGCAGTTTGTGGAAGGCTAGTCTCTGAAGGATGAGGGATTCCTGAGAGAATTTTGGGGAGCCACCTCATGCCCACTGTTTGCTTTTTCCATGGAAATGCATAATTTTGTAATATTTCAGTTTGCCAAGTGACAGAGACAGGCTGAAATCCTTAGGAGAAGAGGAGGCTGGGTAGAAGAGGAGGCTGGGTCTATCGTCCTGGTTTTCCTCCTCACCTACGTATTCTCGTTCAGTAGCAAGAAAAGCAAGCCCGCGACCCCAGGGTGGGGCTCTTTTCTGCCAGGTCTTGGCCAAGAGGCGGTGCCGCTGCTGGGATGGCTGGCCATGCTGCTCAGCCAGGTCTTTCTCCACAACAGACTGCCTGTGGTTTAGTTTTTCAAGACACTGCTTCTGACGGGAAACGTTTGGCTCAGATTTTCAGTACTTTCCATAGACACAAACAGACATTGGATTAGAGAAACTAAATCAGACTTCAGAAGGCTTAGGGGCAACTGAGACGATCACCGCATCCTTGGTGGCAAATCTGAGGCACCCGCGCACATCCTGAGCGCGTACGTGGCAGACATTGCTAATCGATGCCTGCATGATTCTTCGGCGCTCCACTTCACAGTTATGACTGGATACTTCAGGCAGCCCCAAGGAGTTGAGCAAAAGTAACACATGCTATGAAAGAGAATGCCTGGACCTAAACACCCAAAGAGGATCACTGGCTCTTCAGTTCCGTTCCGTTCCGTTCCGTTCAGTCACTCAGTCGTGTCTGACTCTTTGTGACCCCATGAATCGCAGCACGCCAGGCCTCCCTGTCCATCACCATCTCCCGGAGTTCACTCACACTCATGCTCATCGAGTCCGTGATGCCATCCAGCCATCTCATCCTCTGTCGTCCCCTTCTCCTCCTGCCCCCAATCCCTCCCAGCATCAGAGTCTTTCCAGTGAGTCAACTCTTCGCATGAGGTGGCCAAAGTACTGGAGTTTCACTGGCTATTTGTGTAAGGCAAACATTAAATCCCAGATATCCTACCTATTCCGTCAATGAATTTGATTAAGGTTTACCTACTTGCTGAGACCCTTGGGAGGGGGTCAACAAAGACTTCTAGTGATTCTTAGTCTGAGGTCACTGTGATGGTACCCAGAAAGGAAGATCTGCAGTGGGGTCTTAGAGCACATCTGTGTAGATTTCTTGGTCCTATAGGATTTCTTCAATTGTCGTCCATCCATTCATCCATCCAGTTATATATCTTTTTAGTATGCCTTTATTAAGTACCTACCATATGCCAAGCCCTGAGTTAAGCATGAAGGATACAAAAGTGAAGAAGATAAGCATGTTCTCTATTGTCAAAAAGCTTATAGATTCCTCTGGAAAGGTCATGAAATAGAATTGACTTTATTTTTTATGGATTTACAAGGATTATTTATTGATAGTCACATTTCACTGGAAGATGACTTTAAATCCTTATACTGTGGATTGAATATATGTGATATTCTTAAGTGTCCCAGCACACTCTAAGCCAGTAGCAGGAGTAGAAATGTTAAGCCTCTTTCAGGAGCTACCTACGGTTTACTTATAATGTGTTTCATGATGTGTTGTTGGGTGCTGGGAAAACTAAGCAGCTTAAGGACCTCTTCTCTGTTTCCAGAAATCTCAGAAATTAGAACACAAGGTTCAGTAGCAGTGAAAGTATGAATTAAGGGACTGAGAGAAGAGGTATCACTCTGAGTTTGGAAGTTCACAGAGGACTTCCTGGAGGAGGAAGTGCTTAGGTCCCCAAATACCAACTGAAGAGGCCTTGTAAGATCAAGACAGTATTGAAATGATGACAATGATAATAAAATGTAATAAACTATAGTTCACTGAGTGCTTGTGCCAAGCATTTTAAATCTCCAGTTTAAATTCTTACAAAGTGATATGAGGTGGTGTGTTTATCCTCACTTTGCAGATGAGGAAACTGAGTCAGAGGACAATTAAGCAGCCATGCCAGTTCATATATTCATTAAGTAGTGGAGTCAGGACTTGAACATGGATCTATCCAAGTCCAAAGTAAGTGCTCTGAGCCACCATCTTATAAAGTCTTTTGTGCTGGGCCAAGGAAAGGCGTTATGATTCAAGACCAAACCCAAGCTCTGTCTATATAACTTCCAAACACCTGGCTCAAGGACGGAATACTATCAGTATCCGGGGGATTGGGGCCTTAAGATGCCACATAACCTGCCAGTTCCGTAGAAACAAAGCATGCTGGCAGACACGTTGGAGACGCTGTCGAGCTCAGTTATCACTGAGGAAGGATTTCAGATGCCTTGAAGTCTCCTCAGTAGTCCTATTCCCATCTGAGCAGGCACATTTCTCTATCCTTCAACATCCAGCTCCAAAAAAAATCATCTATTATTAGAAACTTTCTCAGGTAACTTTTTTTCCTCTTTTGAATTCTCTGAGTATTGATCTGATATTATTTCCATCACATGTCATTCTAAAAATGATTTGGGTAGCTTTATCATATATATGATTCTTCCTCTTTTAGAGAAATAAGCAGATTCTATCTTGTACTTACATTCAACTAAGCAGTTCATCTCCAAACAGCTAGACTGTATGTATACTGCAAGCCCCACGAGGGCAGGAACCATATCTGTGTCATTCATCTCTTAATACCCAACACCAAGTATTGTGTTCTGAATATCATAAATGCACAGTATAATTATATTTGAATAACATGTAGCTAAATATATTTCTTTATTTGAGCTTATATACAGTTAGCTGATGCTTATTTTCGTGGAATTAATGAACAAATAATCTTTGTTTCATAATGGCCTTAATGTAATTGGCTCTCCTGTGATCTCTTTTAAGGCATGATGTATCGAGGAATTCTCTATAGCTCCACTCCTGGAATTAGTTCATTTTGATCATTTGGCTGTTCACTGAGTTTGTATCAGTTCTATGGTCCAGATGCCATAAGCACAAGTGTTACAAAAAATATCCAAGACAGACCTCTTTCCTATGAGACTCTAATCAATACCTCAAGAGTTCTGGAGGCCCCAGTACTGCCTTCTTTCTGTCTGACTGAAGTATACTCAGGTGGACCTTTGGCAGGAGGTGGATTTCACCAGGCCTGTAAGATAGTGTAAAACTCTGATTTCAATGCAAAGACAGCATCCTGGGTTACTAGGAATCCTTCCAGTTTCATTGTAGTGTTATTTGTTAAATTTAGGTCACACTCTCTCTCCTTTTGTATTCTGAATTTTCATTATTTATTTTCAAGCTCCTGGAGATCGGAGGCTCTCCTGGGGCCACATAGTAGCACACGCGGTAGACTGAAAAGCTACACAATGAGCTGCAGGCCACGCTTCTGCCAATCGCTGTGGGCAAGTCACAGCCACTCTCGGGGCTGCAGACTCTCCTGGGAAACAAGGAGTCGTGTCTGGTTTCAATTCTAGAGTCTCTTTTGTTCTAGTGACGTGTGGTCCGCTGCTGATTCGGCAATATTTCTGCTGAACCTAATTTTGGATTTCATTTTTTAGACCCCAGTCACACGGCCAGTACTAAGACTACCTCCCACCCCCACCCCTGCCCAGTCCTGAGTGTTTCTTTCTTTAGAGTTTGGCCTAAGTACTGGAAGTGCTTCGTGGCTTCCTCCCTCCCATCCCTTGAACACATGTTTCATTACCAACCAAGTTAAGCCCACAAATCTTAATCCATAAAGTAGTTCCACCCAGACACAATAATGAGATTCATACTTGTGGTTTAGTATACCTAAGAAAAGCTCAGATGAAATATGACTAGATCCATTGATACATTCAGACCACAAACTGCCCTGGTATGGTCTGGTTTCAATATTTGAAATAAAAATTCTGCAGAGCACTTGCTTTCTCTGTCCTATTTCTTTGCCTAGACAGAAAAAAAAAAAAAAAAAAGTGGGTCTGACCACGTGGCAACAATATAGGTTCCTATAAAATTCTGGAAAACTGTTTCAAAAATAGATTTGAATTCATTTCCCAGTGGAACAATGACCTCCTCTGTTTCAGCTTTCATCCAGAATTTTAAGAAATCTCATTGACTCTTGCACAAGTATTGGAAAGTGGGTTCCTGAACTCTTGAGCAAGGTACAAAAATAAAGAGATTTATCTAGGAAGGGCAGGTTATAGATGGACTCATAACTCAACCCTAAAAAAGAGACTTTTCTAAAAAGAGCTGCATAACACGGTGGCCTTTGTCCACTTGTTATCAGCAACCCAAGGCCAGAGTTGGAGCCTTGAGAGGGGATATGGAAACTCTTAAGTGGAATTATTTTGGGAGAGAGAAGGAAATTGTCTTTTCAGTTAGGAAGATCTGAAATCAAATTGTTTACCTGCTGGGAGCCCTTGACAAAGTCCTATAACTTTTCTGAATTGTGGCTTCTTCAGTGTAACATAAAGATTTTTCCAGGGTTTTTGGAGACAGAGTGTGATAAGGAGTTATAAATGCCTGGTGTATTAATAATAAGTGCTACCCAGATGTTAGTATTTATTCTCCTTGTCTCTCCTTTTCCTTCTTGTCCTCCCCTATTAGGAAGCTCTACAACACTGAACATTATTTAAAAAAAAAAAATAATATTGTAGAGGTCACTCAAGTATTGGTTAAGAGGCTGAATCTGGTTTGAGATGACAAGTTTCAGTTTATGTGTCAGTTTCAATCAGCTGATAATGGCTGCCTGGAGCCACTTTGAGAAAGATGCTATGGCCATGTCTGAACTCAAGGGAGAAAGGTATTGTGATGGATTAGCAGTGTCTGCCGTGGGTCTACAAGTGGGGGCTGGTGTTAGTATGCGTGCAAATATTTGGCATAGCAAGACTACCTAGCTTTGGCAATCTTTCCCAACTCTATGTGCTGATATTTAAATGGATGGAATGCAGCTTGACTGATGCCTGTGTCAGAGGGAGCCAGATGGAGTCACTGACGATTATAAAAGCCTGTATGAATCAACTTCAATAATGTTTGAAACATTCTGATGAACGTTGACTCCTGAAATGGAAATATGCCTCTAAGACTAGAAGCAGGAAACTAGACTTTCAGAAGAAAACTCAAACTACTGTAGTAATTAATTAGCATGAGCCCAGGCAAGGCAGACATATCTTCATTGTCTACTTTTCCTTTCTCAAAAAAGGGGTGATTTAAATGCTGCAATAATAACTAAGATTGATTGCACACATTTGAGCCAGGAACTGCATAAGGTGTCTTATGTGGATTATCTTATTGAATCTTCTTCAAGACCTTTGAGGTGACTGACTTTATTTTCCTCAGTTTATAGATGAGGAAACAGGCTTGCATAGCTCAAGGTCACAAAGCAAAAAAAGGGAAACAGGAGTTTAATTCGAGTAGACTGCCATCAAGTCAGAGACTCCATTCCTAACCATTGGCTCTGCAGCTTTCCTTTAATGATGTCCAGGAGTGGTTTGCATGACTGAGTTAAAAGGACTAATTGCAAAAGGACTCAGTGATAAAGGTCCAGAATAATTACTGGCAATGAAAGGCCTCTATGACTTACACAGAGAACAGGAGAAGCTTCACATAGCCTGAAAAAGAGAGATTATTTCCAACCCTTGCCTTGAGTTTACTCTAGCTGGGTAACTTTAAGCAGCCTTTTCTAGAGTGTTATTTACAACATGTTGACAGTTATTAATGCAAAGAGAAGAGATTCCTAATTCAACCTACTTGGAAAATGTTATTTTAAACCAAACAAATTAGCCCCGACTTCTTTACTTCAGGATCTTCTAGGGTCTTTCATATGTTTGTGTTTATCTGAAATCTCCAAGAAAGGGAACGTCCATAGTGTTTTGCAAACTTACTTGATTATTCTGTTTGAAGTGTGTTATACATTTGCTGGCACAGAGTGGGGAAAGTGCAGATTTGGAAGCAATCCTAAACCTTCTTCTCTTTCATTTCCTTGCATGTTAGATGAGACTAATGACATGCCCAATGATGGCTGGTCCATGATAGGTGTGTAGCTCCAGGATGGAGCCTCTCGAGCAACTGAACATTTGTCCTGTGCCAGGAACACTAGGGAGGCCATTTAACTTTGACACCAACCTTATGACTTAGAAAGCACTGTCTGTATTTTATTGGTAAGAGAACTAAAGGCTTAAGGACTTCCCTGGTGATCCAGTGGTTACGGACTGGCTTTCCAGTGCAGGGTACGCACGTTTGATCCCTGGCCAGAGAACTAAGATCCCACACGCTGCAGAGCACCTAAGCCGTGCACCGCATAATGAACCCACATGCTCCGGAGCCTGCGCCCCACAACTAGAGAGAAACCCGCATGTGCCAGTGAAGCCATGGCTGAATAATAATGCAACTTTAAAAGACAAGAGAACTGAAGATTTGAGAAGGTTAAATAAGTTGCCTGGTCAGTAATTGGTTGACTCGGAATAAAGAGCTGAGTCTTACAATGCCAAAGCTTAGGCTTTTTCTGCCATTGCTATGTTATCTTTCTCAACAAGATCCATTGTTCAGTTTAATGGTTTAGTATTCATGCAATAAATATCAGCAGGATCTCCACCATCGTTGATATAAAGAGAGTCACTGAAATTCTAAAATGGGACTGTTTGGGAAGGTGATACTGGGGCTGTGGGGCGCACATCACTCTTACACAGTTTTGAACTGGAAGGGGAGGCACAAAGCCAAATGCGTTATAGTATCTATATCTCAGGCCAATCTCCACAGTCCCTGGAAACAGCTTATTCTCCATGTGTCTGGCCTGGAGAGAAAGTGAGTAAGTGCGAGGGAGATAAAGTGAGAAGTAGCAGACAGGGGAGCTTAAAAATCTCTCCTGGATGGAAGCTTGGGCCTCATGCTATGTGCTTTCCAAAAAAAACAAAAGTATGACTTCTAAGATATTAGTTAAGACATGAGAGCATTTTAGAGGGTCCAGAAATTACAGCTCTCATTTTTGAAAGAATGGACTTATATGAACAAACGGACCGACAGATAATAAGGAAACAGAGGGGGGTGGGGAGGGAACCTTTCCATACAGGATCATTTAGTTCAGCATATACTTTGGCCACTTGATGTGAAGAGCCAGCTCATTGGAAAAAGATCCTGATGCTGGGAGAGACTGAGGGCAGAAGGAGAAGTGGGTGACAGAGGATGAGATGGTGGGATGGCATCACCAACTCAATGGACATGAGTTTGAACAAACTCCAGGCAATAGTGAAGGACAGGGAAGCCTGGTGTGCTGCAGTCCATGGGGTTGCAAAGACTTGGAGACAACTTAGCAGCTGAGCAAAAACAGTAGCCAAAAGGTTAAGAAATTTAGCCTGAGAGACATAAAAGTCAGAGGTAGTAAGGAGCAAATCAAGGCTGGATCATACAAATGAATAACTTTTCTATCATTTTTTCTAAGCGTCCTTTAGGTATAGAATTTGGCTTCATGTTCTTGGAGGAAGACTTACTAGATGAACCTTTATTTCTGCTTCAATTTCTTCATTTGTATAAATATAATATATCCAATTTTCAGCATTGTAGTGATTGGAAATTACATGTATAAATTTAACACACTGACTAATCAATAAACTTTTTCTTAAGTAAATATGTTTGAATAGACAGTAAATATGTTTGGCTTTGCAGCCAGATGGTCTGTCACAACTATTTATCTCTACAATGGTAAAGTAGCCCTAATCATGACATAAATGAGTGAGCATGGATGTGTTCGAGTAAAACTTTATTTACAAAATAGGCTGTCACCCCAGTTTCCTGGTGCTGTCGAAGCTCCCTTAGACAGCATCTAGTTTCTTGATGCTTGCTGGAATATAGCAATTAGTTAATAAGTGATGACCTTATTATAAAAGCAAACACAGATTGAAATGGGCAAGAAGGAAACTAACATTTTGTTGAAAGCCTGCATGCGTTCATATTCAATAGCTTCAGCTGCGTCCAATTCTCTGCGACCCGATGGACTATAACCTAACTTGCCAGGCTCCTCTGTTCATGGGATTTTCCCAGCAAGAATACTGGAGTGGTTGCCATGCCCGCCATCTTCCCAACCCAGGGATTGAGCCTGCATCTCCTGCATTAGCAGGCAGATTCTTTGCCGCTAAGCCACTGGGGGAAGCCTGCTGCTGCTGCTTCTGCTTAGTCGCTTCAGTTGTGTCCAACTCTTTGTGACCCCATAGACTGCATCCCTCCAGGCTCCTCCGTCCATGGGACTCTCCAGGCAAGAATACTTGAGTGGGTTGCCATTTCCTTGGCAGATTCTTTGCCACTGAGCCACTGGGGAAGACAACTATATACCTATTTTGTTCCAAGCCTCATCCCAGCTGCTTTTTAAAAACATGTAATCATTTATCTTGTCATTTGGCATGACAGCCTGGTGAGACAGGTATTAGTAGGCCTATTTAGAAATTAAATCTAGACTCAGGGAGGCTCAGTGACTGACTTTGGGACCCTGATTTGCAACTCTAACCACTACACTGGGGTGACGCACCAAGAAACGTCCTGCAGGTCATATAAGGTGAAATGAAATTAGCACTTCTAGATAAGGGGAGTAGACACCGTCAGCTTCCATTGCCCAGAGCTTCGACAGCAAGCTGGTGGCTGTCCGTGTGTAAGCGCAGAAATATTTGACCTGTCTTTCTTTCAGAGCGTCTGGCTGGACCTCAAGTTTCATAACCCCCTCCCCACCCGCCTTGGAGAATGCTTAAGCCAAGGTGTATTGTTTGCAAATGCTTATTAGATGCTAGACAGATGTTGGCAAGTTTTATTTGGCCTGAGATGGAGTTCCAGAGTCTGCTGAAGCCTGGCTGTGCTCACTGACCATCTTAGCCAAAAAGAGCTGCTAATTAGAGTGACGCTCTGCTTGTCTCTACCTCCGGAGCTCGGTTTTCCCACTCTAAGCTTGCTTGTTTCAGCCTGAGTTTCTTTGGCTTTTTGCTATAGATCTAGAGAGCAAATTTACAGTCCTTTAAAATCTATCTATGGTATGCCAATGGAGTGTTTACCAGACTGTGTTCCAAGACGTTCTTAGGTAGCTGGGCTAAGGTTTAAGGGCTCGGTAAGGGTTAAGAGTATGGCATTGCATCAGAAAGCTCCAGGTCTGAGAGTGGGAAAGGGTGTTTGTGTTCATATAAGTCTGAAGGTACTGGGTTAAATGAAGCTGAACATAAACTGCTATAAAACGTCTCACCTCGTGCACTCTTCTACCTCAAATCTCCACTGGCTTCCTATCACAATGAATAAAATCCTAACTCTTCACCACTGCCTACAGAGCTCATTTCCTCATTGCATTCAGATCTCTGCTCAAAGATCATCTCCATGTCTTATCCTAGTTAAAAGAACAAGCCCCCCTCACCACCAGCTGTGGTCTGATCCCTTGCCTCGTTTTAGACTTCTTAGCAAGTATCTTGGAGAAGGCAATGGCAACCCACTCCAGTACTCTTGCCTGGAAAATCCCATGGATGGAGGAGCCGGAGGGCTGCAGTCCATGGGGTTGCTAAGAGTCAGACACTATTGAGTGTCTTCACTTTCACTTTTCACTTTCACGCATTGGAAAAGGAAATGGCAACCCACTCCAGTGTTCTTGCCTGGAGAATCCCAGGGATGGCAGAGCCTGGTGGGCTGCCGTCTATGGGGTCACACAGAGTCAGACACAACTGAAGCGACTTAGCAGCAGCAGCAAGTATCTACTGGAGACCATCCTATAAGTTTGATTTCCCTTTTTCTGCATACCTCTTTCACCATAAGCTCCACAAATGAAAGCACCTCACGTGCCTTGTCTTCTGCTGTATTTCTAGCCCTTGGAATTACGTACTGAATGAACACATGAGCCATGAATGTCCAAGAATAGGACAGTGTCGAGTCTTCTCCACTCTTTTGGCCAGAGACACTTTTTAAACTTATTTTTTAACTTATTTTTTTTTATACTGGAGTATAGACTATTAACAGTGTTGTGATAGTTTCAGTTGGAGAGCAAAGGGACTCAGCCATACCTATACGTGTATCCATTCTCCCCCAAATTCCCCTTCAATCCAGGCTACCGCGTAATATTGAGCAGAGTTCCCTGTGAGTAGGTCCTTGTTGGTTATTCATCTTAAATGTAGTAGTGTGTACACATCCACCCCAAACTCCATAACTATCCCTTCCCCCCACCCTGCCCCCTGGCATAAGTTTGTTCTCTCAGCCTGAGTCTGTACAGAACACTTTTTTGAGGTGCACCTCATGGGGAGACGGTCCCACAAGACACACTTTGGGGAACTGCTTCTCTAGTGCAGTCTTACTGCCAAGAACTACTTCAGTGATAGGTAGCAAGAGCAGCAATAACAATAGGATGTTGATACTGAGTGCATTTCTGGGCTAAGCAATGCAGTTGCACTATATCATTTAATTATCACAATAACTTTATGGAGTAGGTGTTACTCATGTTTTGCCTTAAATAAAGATGAAAAAAATGAGGCTTAGAGCAAATAGCAAACTCTCAGACCTGGAGCTTTCTGATGCCAGAAACATACTCTTAATCCTAACCCAGCCCTTTCCCTGGGCTGTGAATTTCTTTATGCCCTAAGACAGAGAGACTCCTTATCTTCATCCCTTCTCTGCCCTCTCCCCCCTCCCACTAGTTGTAGACAGGTCCTTGCTGTAGCTGCCAGATTTTCCGCTGTCTCTAGTGACTCAGCCTCAGATCCCTAGACGGGCCTCCTCTGTCCTTGGTACTGGTTTTTCAAAATCCCAGGCAATGCAAACTTGGATCCTGGGGGCCACCTCTGAAAGCAAGGACATTCCCTAAAGTCTGCATCCTGAGAGGGTTTCCTGACTCAGGGCTGGGCTGGCTTCCCCTGTCATGTATTATGACATCACTTTGTGCAGTTGAGAGCCTAGAGGGCTAAGCATGAAAACAAGTTCAAGTTGTAGGCTTTCTGAACACGCTCTGGTGAGGAAGGAAAATCCAAATCTGGAACACAATGGATTTTGTTCCAGTTGTATTTGATTTTAGAAAAACTAGATAGACAGATCCTTATTCTTAAAACTTTAAAGGAAGAGTTGACCTATGAGCAGATGAGAATTCCATAATGATAAAGTGATGATAGAAACATGCCTTGGAATGGGATGACAGCAAAGGGACATTCACTCTGTCTAGAGGAGCTGGGTCCTGAACTGAATTTTGACAAAAGAATATGAGTAGGTAACAAACAGAGGGAAGGACATTATGCGAAAGAAGGAATGGTATTTGGAAAAACATAAAAGCACAAAATGCTTGGTGTGGAAAGCACGGATTACAGCTGAAGTTACAAGGTTCATTCGGAGACCTGGGCCAGATCATGGGGAAAGCTGATGCCTTCCTAGGGATTCTTTTGTGGCCAAAAGAGAATTATTTGGCAAAAGCTTCATGCCTGGGAATCTTGATTTCTATAATCCACTGTTGAGGGACAGATTGAAAGGGAAGGCTGGGAAGTGATAGGGAAACGCTGCAGTCATCCCTCTATGAGACATCACAATCTGAGCTGCATGATGATGGGGGAGGGTGGGAGGCAGCGAACTGATTGACAGGTCAAGGCGGTAGCGTCCCGCAGAATTGGTATATGATGGGATAGTAACAAAAATGTGGAAAAGAGAAGGAGTTAATCCTAGAGTTAAGTTTCATTATAATATCTGCTAAGAGAAAAACTGGTCAGGGAAGGGGGATGATGGGTGAGTTTCAATTTGGGTCACTTTGAATTGTCTTGGCTTTTAGTAAAATGCATTTTGAAGTCATTCCTTGGAAGATCCTACCCTGGGTTTATATTCAAGAAGACTCATGGCTCTTCTATGACATCTAATGCAATACCATGCTCCAGCTGGTATTGAATGGATAAGGAGTTTAAATAAGACAAAGTCCACACTAGTGTTTACCATAAGTACTGACTGCTCATCCATATGACAGCAAGTGGGTTGGATGAACTTACTGATAAGGAGTTGTTAGACATTGGTGACATTGGAGTGATGGAGGCAGTAGCAGGTGAATAGCAGGTAAAGGATTGGCTCCAATTTCTACCTGTTTACACTCGTGTGTAATTCCTGGTTGCGTGTGGGGTGGCTAGAGGCTTCCTGAGAACCAACAGAACATGGCCAAGATAAAGTGATGTCACACCCACCATCAGGCTACTCAAGATTGTGATATCTATCTTGTTTGCAAGTTCTCTCTCTCTCTTGCTGACTTTGATGAAGCAGCTATGCTGGAGGCGAGGCCCACGTGGCAGCAAAGTCAGGGTGGCCTCAGACCAACAGCTAGGAAGGAACTGAATCTAGCCAACAACCACAAAAGCTAGCTTTAATCATTCCCCGGTTGACCCTTCAGACGAGACCCCAATCCTGGCCAACCCTGGCAGCCTCTTGAGAGACTGTAATGCAGGATGTCCGTCTAAGCAGCGCTTGAAATCCTGACCTACAGCTACTTGCAGGATAATTACTGTGTGTTGTTCTAAATGATCAAATTTTGTGGGAATTTGTTATGCAACGATAGATCGCTAATACAGAGGACTCCTTGGCTCAGCCCATGTGCGCTAAAGCTGTTCAGGGAATAAAACCCTGCTGATTTTTCCTTTCTAAAGAATGTATTAGCTCTGACACTTTTATATTGCCCCCGTCTTCCAAGAGCATGCGTTAGAAAACCTCAGATTCAGTGCTGACCCTGTTGCCAACTGGCATGTGGTCTTAGAAGGACTTTTTCCTTTTCTATGTCTCCATTTCACCATCTTTAAAATTGGGGAAGATAAATTATGTCAGCAATTTCCAAAACCTTTTGCTTTTCCTTGGCCATGGAACTATTTCATCAAATGACATTTCATGAGGAAGCTAGTGCCCCAAAGAGATGAGTGGAAGGGTTTTAGAATGAAATAAGGCCATCTGCAGCAACATGGATGGGCCTAGAGATTGTCTTACTGAGGGAAGGTAAGTCAGACAGAGAACGAGAAATATCATATGACATCCTTATATGCAGAATATAAAAAGAAATTACACAAATGAACTTATTTACAAGACAGAAACAGACTCACAGACTTAGAGAAAAACTTATGGCTGTCGGGGAGACGAATTGGGGAAAGAGATAGGGAGTTTGGGATGGACATGTATACACTGCTTATTTAAAATGGATAACCAGCAAAGACCTACTGTATAGCACAGGGAACTCTATTCAACGTTATGTGCCAGCCTGGATGGGAGGGGAGTTCAGAGGAGAATGGATACATGTATATGTATGGCTGAGTCCCTTTTCTGTTCACCTGAACCTATCACAACACTGTTAATCAGCTACACTCTAATATAAAATAATTTTTTTTAAAAAAGAGTGGAAAGGCTTTGGTTGAAATAAGGTGCTTGGCCTTTCCACCTCTACCCGGCAGCCCCCAGAACACCTCGGAGGAGCCTCTCACATCTATTGTCCAGGACCCTGGCTTGGAGTCTACCAACAAGCCCTCTTAGTTTCAACATTCTATGGGCTGACGGAGAAGGCAATGGCACCCCACTCCAGCACTCTTGCCTGGAAAATCCCATGGACGGAGGAGCCTGGTGGGCTGTAGTCCATGGGATCGCTAGGTGTCGGATGCGACTTCACTTTTCACTTTTCACTTTCATGCATTGGAGAAGGAAATGGCAAGCCACTCCAGTGTTCTTGCTTGGAGAATCCCAGGGCAGCCTGGTGGGCTGCTGTCTATGCGGTCGCACAGAGTCAGACACAACTGAAGCGACTTAGCAGCATAGGCTGAAGGGAAATTCTTTTACCCCCACCCCCGCCCCCCACCTATCAACTGGAACACCCTTCTGTGACATCTCTGCATAGAGCTACCTCTGTGCATCCACCCTAGGACCCAGGGCATAAGAACCTCAGAGCAGACCACTTCCTTGGGGGCGGCACTGCAGGTATCCCTGCCCACTGCGAGCCACCTCCCCTGCAGGTGCGTTTCTGCTGTTCCATCAGAGTTCATTATGTGCTCCCTGCAGCTGGCTCTTCCCTGGGTGGACAGTTATGGCGTCCTCGGCTGGAAGTCCTCACAAGCTTTATTGCTATTGTTGCTGTTGTTGGTTGGCTGGTTTCTTGACACCAGCCTACCCTGGATGCAGTATTCTTGCAGGGTCTCTGGCTGGCAGGGAGTCCAGTGTTGCTCTCAGGTCTCTTGTGCTGGCTGTGGTGTGTCGCTTTCTGCAGCAAGGTTATGCATATGCTTATTGCTTGGCATGCTTAGCAGAGTTCCCCAGGGCACTGCTATTAGCCAGGCTTTCCCTATGTGGCATCCGTAAGCATAGAGCTAGATCCAAAATATACTTGCACTCAATATTCAATCCGCTTTGAACCAAAATATACTGACTTGCACTCATATTCAATGTTCCATCTCTTTTTTTTCTTGTGTGTGTGTGTGCATGCTCAGTCAGGACCGACTCTTTGCAACCCCATGGACTGTAGCCTGCCACGCTTCTCCATCCATGGGATTTCCCGGGCAAGAGTAGTGGAGAGGGTTGCCATTTCTTCCTCCAGGGGATCTTCCCGATCCAGGGATCAAACCCACATCTCCTGCGTTGGCCAGGATGAGCAGCCTCATTTTCTCCTGCCTACCACCAAGTGAGGTTTTATCCTGAACACATCCCTGGGAGATTAAATTTAAGTTGTCTGCTATATCTCTTTATCTAAAGCCTACCATTGGAAATACTTGCATTTGTATTAAGCATTACTCTCTCTATTGAATACTCTGTAAAAATATGACTGTTCCTCTAGCAAGTATCCTGTTACCTCTAACCTCTTTTCTCATCTGGAAAATGGAAATAATACCTGAATGTTCAATGACACAGTGAGAGAAGTGCAGTTTGGGGAGTTCCTGGAGAAGAATCCCAATGCTACCACTTTCTACTTTGTGCAGATGATAACCTTTTGTGGCCTCAGTTTGCTTAACTGTGAAATAATATTTGGTTGCTGGGAAGATCTGAGAGTGACACACAGAAAACTTATTTTATACCTTTGTAAATGTATGAGAATTCTGCTTTATTGAAACTGTGTCTGGCATGTGAAAATGCTTCTGTCACCGTAGGACCCAGTTGGGAAGCCAAGCGGTGTTGTGCTTTTGGTTCATTTCCATTAGGACAGCAGAATTTCTTCAGCAATACTTTACTGAGGGCCTACCACCTGCCAGCAGGTGGCTAAGCTCTGGGGAGAATGAGCTTCCAGCAGACAGGGTTCCTGCCTCTCTGATGATTTTGTCCTCAAAGCTGTGCAGTCAGGTGGTTGGGGGAGGAGAGCATCGGGGCAGTTATGATGCACAGAGATGTGTGGGGAAAGTGCAGAGCTCTGCGGGAACTGTCAGAGGGGTGTGTGAGCCCACCAGCAGGGTGAGCATTTGCTCACCTGTGTGTGTCCCTGAGTCACGTCTCAGACTGGCACCCGGGGTGAGGCCTGGATCAGGCTTCACTCTCCTGCATTTTCCAGCCTGGTAGGGGAAAGATGTGTCTGCACGCTTACTAAGTCACTCCAGTTGTGTCCGACTCTTTGAGACCTGGTGGACTGTAGCCCTCCAGGCTCCTCTATCCATGGGATTCTCCAGGCCAGAAATACTGGAGTTGGTTGCATGCCCTCCTCCAGGGGATCTTTCCAACCCATGGATCAAACCCGCATCTCCTGAGGCTCCTGCATTGACAGGTGTATTTTTTTTTTTTACTACTGAGCCACCAGGAAAGCCCCAAGCCACTAGTAACAGGCCCCAGTAAATGACTGCAGACTACAGGGGAGGTGGTGGCGGTGCAGTTGTCCCATCGTATCTGACTCTTGTGACCCCATGCGCTGTAGCTCACCAGGCTCCCCTGTCCATGGGATTCTCCAGGCAAGAATACTGGAGTGGGTTGCCATTTCCTTTTCCAGGGGGTCTTCCTGACCCAGGGGTCAAACCCAAGTCTCTTGTTTCCTGCATTGGCAGGCTGGTTCTTTACCACTAGTGCCACCTGGGAAGCCCCTAGGGGAAACATATTATGCTAGAAATCACACACTACTTATTTCATTCCAGTTTCTGCAGGGAGTGGGCCCTGGAGGAATGAGTTGGAGAGAGCAGCCGCAGCCACCTGCTGAAGAGAACACTGAGGTCTGAAAGACACATCTCTGACTCTCTCTGGGTCCGGCTCTCTGTCCAGCCTCGTCTGTTGTCAGAGATGAATAGAATTTCAGTGTGGAGTGTGACGGTTATAACCATGTGCTCAGGACTTGGAACTGCCTTTGAGTTCTGACTCCAGCAATCACTATCTGCGTGGCCTTGGGGAAGCCACTTATACTTTTCCAGCCTCGGGTCCCCTAGGTTTGAACTGAGAGGCATTTCTACTTGCTGGAAGCAATTGTTGCAGATTAAATGGCACAATGCCTGCAGAGTCCTCAGTAAATATTAGTTATTATCATTGTCAGTGCCTCCTAGAACTTTTTGGACACGTCCGTGTAGAAGTTAGTAGCTGCCAGCTCACCTTCTCCAGGGTAATAGTTGGTCAATGGTTAATTCTGAAACAAGCCGTCTACTTTTCAGAGCTTATGAAACATTTCTGGCTCTTGACAGAGGGGAGGTTAAAGGACCATCCAAAGCTATTCGAGTTACCATGGCTGCATAATTAAGGGCTTGTGAATTTCGGGATATTTAAAAATCTGAAACAACTTGGCATGAAATGATCTTTATTTTTCATTTTCACTCACAAATAGACTAAAAATACACACGAAAGGGATTTTCCATTCCCGATCTGCTTTCAGTATGGGCATCTGACTTTTTTCCATGAGGGAGGGTCAAAGGGAGTGATGAGGTGTTGAACTTATGTTGCTGCTAAAGTTAAGGAGATACCAGATAAATGAGACAACAGAGCAGGGAACAGAAAAAGGATTTCTAGGCTTCAGGGCATAACTAAAATAAGCAGTCCGGTCACCAGGGTGAGAATCAGGTAGGCATGTAGGTGTGTACAGTCCCTTTAGATAGTAAGGCCACCGCTGTTTGTTTTGGATGGAATTATTGCCTAGAGTTTACAGGAGTTTAGAGGGGCTTTCCCTCTTGGAAAGGAACCTTCATCTAACGTTTCCCACATGTCAAAGGTGTGTATACTAGCCTGGGATTAGATTCAAGGGGATTCCCTGTGATCTTCTCAAAGTGAGATGTGATTGAACCATGCCATTTTTCAGTCACTAAGTTGCATTTTACTCTTTTTTGACCCCATGGACTATAGCCTGCCAGGCTCCTCTGTCCATGGGATTTCTTAGACAAGAAAACTGAAGTTGGTTGCCATTTCCTTTTCCAGGGGATCTTCCCGACCCAGGGATCAAACCTGCGTCTCCTGCATTGCAGGTGGATGCCTTACCACTGAGCCACCAGGGAAGACTGGAGGGCTTTTTAGAGGGGTTCCAGAAGTCAGGAAGAAATAGAGGAGGCTTGGTGCAGCCAAGGAGGACCTGAGACATAGACCAACATAGGTAGCAATGGAAACACCCAGGGAAGAGGGGTCAGGGAGGAGCACACCTGAGGGGTTATGGTCCAGGACAGCATCACACACGTTGATCTTCAGGATGAAGCCTTGGGGCAGCTGCTCCACGTGAGACAACAGGGAGTCTGAGCTGAACCATAACCCAGGGGAATGTGTGGCTCAGAGCTTACAACTATTTCCTGATCTCCTGGGATTCACTGCCCCGAGGCTGGCCACACTGATTTCACTTCATCTTACAATAAGCCCTTTTAAAAACAGATGCTCTCATATACCTGGCTCTCAGAGAGGGTGCAGGCACAGGTACAGCCCTGCTTCCCCAGTCAGGAGCTCCCACCTGTCCAACAAGGCAAAGGGCGTGCCTACTTTTCTAGGATGAAACTCAGCAATAATGACCTGACCTCTGCCTCTAGGGTCATCCTTTTCTCTCCCAGGCATGAAATTTGAACGTTTCTGTCTCCAGGCAGATCATTTCAACACTAGGAGCTGACCTTTTCTGAGCACCACAAAAAATGATATATGCAGGGCTATTCTGCAAAATCAATAGATACCAAAGCCAGCTGAGCACTTCTCTGCCACCTTGGCCAGCCACTAAAAGACATCCTTCAGGGTTTCATGGAAGTCTGCCCAGCCTGACTGCTGGAGGTGATACTGCCTAGTGGAAAGAATAGTAGGGTGCTGGTCCAAAAGTTTGGGTTCAAAGCCAGCTCTGCCCTCACTTATGGAAACCCTCAGATGCATCATTTCAACCTCCTTGGGTCTCAATTTCTCTGGCCATTAAATGGGGCCAGTAATTCACAATGTGCAGTGTTGGAGTGAGAAATCGATGAGGAATCAAAAACAAACCCTCCTATCACATATGTGATATGTAGTTCGCATTAACTCTTTTGAGTGTGTGTGTGTGTGTGTGTTATCATCACAGAGGGTTTGTATATGGAGTTAACTTAAATGTCTGTTCCCTACTCTGCATTCCAAACCACCGTGACTTCAGCGTGACTTGTATATTAAGCCAGCTGGATACTTTTTCCTCTAAGAAAGCACGGCTGTTTGTAGAAATCCAGGGGGAGGTGAGAATAGGTGTTCGCAGTCCATTGTGAACATTAGAAAGGGTAGGATTAAGGGGGATATGTTTTTCATTCTGTCAGCTTGAATTCCCTTTCCAAATTCCATTCTGGTTATATGATCAGGCTACCGCTGTATTTATGGGTGGCCACAGTCTGGCTGGAGGGGCAGATTTAGTCAGAAAGAAATTTTTTTTTCCTTCTAAAGGCAGTTCAAGAAGCAGCAGCATTCAGCAGGAATGTGGCAGAACGGGTCCTGATCTGAGGGTCGCGGGGACCTGCGTCTGAAACTAGGCTCCATCCCTCTGAGCTCTGTTACTCACCCTCTCTGGGTTTCGAGCTCTGTCCAGTAGGAATGGTCCCTTTCTGACACATGCGGATATTCAGTGAGATGAGTTATAGAAAGATTTAGAGAGTGGGCTTTCCTTGTGTTTTGGCTGTTGCTGTCATGACTGTTAATTAAAAACTCGTACTTTACTAAACATTTAACACGCCCCTCCTGCCCCACCCCCCAACCTTGCCCCGGTATATATGTCTATTTACTATCTACGGTGTGACCTGGGAAACTTTGGAATTCCACTGGATCGCGAGGGGCACAAATCCTTGTCAAAGTGCAAAACTGCAGCCTGAACACACAGTACCCAGGTTCCTAATTTTAAACTGTTTTCTGCATGTTCAAGATTTTGTGGCAATGTCCCAGAGGCCGAGGGCCCTGGGGTGAGTTTTGGAACCTCCAACCCTGCTGCAATCAAATCGGCCCACATTTACCTGCCTTATAGCAAGATTTTGCCTCATTCATTTCCATTTCAGTTGGTGAATATTTCCACTCACTGCCTTTTAAAAACCACTGTCTCAGAACACTAATCTTGGCCAAGTCCTTGCAAACTGATAAACAGGAAAACCAAGGAAAACCTCTATTTATTGAGCTCTTACTACATGCCAGGTGCTGTGCCAAGTTGGTATATATTATCTCACCAAGGGTCAGAAGAGCCCTGTGAGACACAGATGGTCCTCCTCTCCATGGATGATAAAGCCAGTGTTTGGAAGGCTGGTTCCTTTGGGTGAGGGAGGGAGTTGGTGAAAGGAGAAGGGGAGCTAGGTTTTTCAAAGCATAAAAAAAAAGTTAACACCTGAAGAGCTTGGTAACACACTTCTCAATCATTATCCAGTTCACACTGCTTGTGCAAATCAGAGAATAGGCATATTTGTTTTCTTCCCCCAAACGCCATCACCTCCCAGCGACACACAGTTTCAACGCGCACTCACTTCTGTCTGCTGCAAAGGGCTGGATGCCCACAATGCCAGCAGACTTCCCACAGGTTTCAACAGCACCCAGCAAAGCTTTCCCCCACCCCTGAGTTAGCCTCACCACATCTCAGGACAAGGCAGGAAGCTGGCTGGGGCAGGCAGCAGGTTTTATTTCTAAAGCACAGGTTTTATTTCTAAAACACCATCAAAATGGGGAAAGTTCACAAAAACATGAAAAAGAGGCATTCATTCTTCAAAGGAGGCTCCCTGTCCTGCTCTCCCTCTGGATGGAACACATTCCAAGGCCTCCTCGTGGCAGCATGGCACTTTATAACCGACAGCTTCAGAATCCTCAAAGGCCCAGACTCAAAACCTGTGCCTTCTGGCATCAGTGCTCGACATTTTACATCCAACCCAGGCTGCTCCCTTTTCTCCCAAGCTGTGCCAACATAACCTCCAGCTTGTAAAATACAGCCAAGAGTCTGACCTGCCAGCAAGAGAGGTGCCTTCAGACCTGATGGGACAGAAAGTCAGGGAGTAGGAGTCGGGATGGGGTGAGGAACGCACGAGAAACAATCCAAGATGGACATAGTGCCTCTCTCTACCCTCAAGGTGGTAGCAGTCTGGGGCAATGACAGTGATTACCCAGACTTCCAGTTCTGGCACCCTTGCTTCTCCAATCTCTTTATATTTCAGTTCCTCACAATGACAACAGAAGGTATTGTCACCATTTTAAAGAAGTGAAAACTGAGGCTCGGAGAGGTTACATATTTTTACCAGGGTCCTGTGTGCGGTGTGGTGGTTATCGGGATACTAAAGGGATCCTTGGCTTCACCCAAGTTCCTAATCCCCTTACAACACTGCTGAGACCAAGAAATCCCCCTGTGTTCTTTCCAGTCTGCCAGGGGAGCTCTGCTTCCCCTGCAGATGTCTCTCAGGGCTTTCTGCAAGGAGAGATGAGAAGGGAGAGGTGATTTTAGAAAGATATGGGATGCTGCTGACTCTGAGCACCTCAAATATACACAGGTGCCCAGCCCAGGGATCAGAGTCAGGAGGCATCCTTGGGGAGTCCCCCACCCCCGCCCCCTCAGAACAGAAGCCGGTGTCTACCACTCCCGTCGTGCAGTCTGCACTTGTCCACCTGACCCTAGGAGTTACCGTCTCTGTTCACCCAGCCCACATCCCTTGCCAAGTATGACCACAGGGTGGATGTCTTAGGGACAAGCGGATGGTACACAATTCTTTGTAAACTGTAAAGTAAGGGTTGCTGAGATGTTAAATCTTAATGTTCTTCTACCATCTTCTATGAATCTCTTCCTAACCTACCCCATGGAAAGGCCACTAGGAAACTCCACTGTAAAACTCTGCTACCTTAACCCTTAAACAGAAATATTCACAGGTGAGTCAGCCAGGTGGCAAGTTAAGAGTGAATTCTTACTCTCTCTGAAGAATGGCAGCGATAACAACTTCCTAAAAGTTCCCTGCACGTGGAACTCTTCATAGAACTAAAACAAGCAGACAGAAATCTCCAAGACTGGAAGGGGGCAAGTAGAAAACACATCAAGGTGCTTCCGATCATAGCAAGTACTTTCTGCCAGCAACCAAAAGAAAGCCAAAGTTTTATCATTTAGGAAACCACAATCCACTTGGAACCGGAAATGCAAGCAGTCTATCATAGTGATCTTTGGTAATGGGGTGAAACAGACTTACCTTTCTGGAGTCGAGAAAGCCCTAGATTCCTGAGTGAACCAGCTCCATGGAACAAGTACCTGGATGTGAGCAGCGGGGCTCCCTGTGCGCGACCCCCAGTGTCAGCGCAAGCCCGCTGTCTTTGTGCAGAGGACCGGCGCGGAGTGAGTGCCTGCGCGCGGGAGAGCTTGTGACAGTAGGCAGACTGTTGCCGGTGCAGCCAGCTTTGGCTGGCTTATATAGCGAGCTCCTTCCTCTGAAATGGGACGCCTCGCCTCCAGACATCCTTTCCCACTTTTTCAGTTGGTGAATTAAAGGAACAGCCCTCCCAGCGGAACAGCGTTAGCTCATGAAAGACGCACTCACTCCCTGCTCTCAGCCAGGGAAAGAACCTATTTGCATACAATTTATTGCAAAAGTAGGAATTCCCTCTTCCCTCTTCTCCTGCCCCCCCGACTGGGAGCAGCTGTTAGTAAAGTGTGACTTTTGCTTTGCTCCCCCAAAGGATTTTCTAATTGTGAGACAGCAGTGCCGGGAGTGAGGGGGAACTCTGGCTGTCTCCCCAGGCAGGCTGGAAACGAAACGAGACCGAGACCCTCGCCAGCCCCGGGTGCTCACTGGGCAGCAGCTGCTCAGTGGCACCTTGGAGAGAGCAGAGGGCCTGTGCTGAATTCCTGGAAAGAGGAGATAAAGCCTTTCAAAAGCCTGGGGTGTTCGGGGTTTCTGGGGGCCAGCAGAGAGATAAGGGATTAGTTGTCAGCAGGTGGGAACAGCGCTGGGCGCACGGATCAGTTCCCAGTGTCTTTTGGCGGGGGAAGCAGCTTTGCCCAGCTCCTTACAAGCAGTATTGTCCCAGCCCTGGTATCCTACAGGGAAGTAGCTTTTGATACCATTCATGCCCTGTGCAATGATCCTGTCTTCTAAGCTGGTCTTCTAAGAGAGTTCCCTGAGGTTTCTTCTCAATTGCTGAAAGGTATCCATCATAAGGAAAAAAAAAAAGTAGCTAGTTAATCTTTGAAACATGAGCTATGCCTTTGCTCTCCAGCCTGCCGTGGATTCTTTCCAAGCTCTGAGTCATTGGTGAGTTTGGTGGTTAGCATGCAGTGGGAATCCTCAGGGCACACACAGGCGTGGGAGGGAGCAGGGAAGCAGCCAGTTCAGGGCACTCAGGCTTGAGCTTGTCACAGCTCTTAGTACTTTGGGGGATCCTGGAGGGAATAAGGCATCACTTAACCTGCAGCTACTGCCAGACCCTCCTTTATGAAGTCGGTATTAGGTGTCACGCAAAGTGCTTTATGGACGTTGTTTCATTACATCCTCTAACCAGAAAGTGTAATAGGCACACTTGATGTCCCCTTTTTACAGACAAAGAAACTGAGGTTCAGAGAAGTACTGGAATACACCCTGGGAGCATATAAATGACAGCCCTGGGATCCACAGTTCTATTGCAGTTATACCCAAGGAACATTGTTCAGGTGATACGCAGGCAATGTTTTATGCCCTGTAAGACTGTAACACTGTTTATATAAAAATCATGCTGTATTTGTATATGGAAGCGATGTGTCTTTGTTTCACAGGGCTAATTCAGAGATCCTTAACGTTTTTAGAATTAAGCGCTAATAACAGAGATATAATTCAGCTGTTTTCAGTACTGAAGATATCACCCCACACCTATCATTATTGCTGTGGGTCTCAGTTTCCCCATCTGAACAAAGTGGGACAAGATTAAGGTCATTCCTATGGCCTCTCTGGCCCTGGTATTCTAGGATTCTTTGCTTTAGCGACCTTCTCAGATGGCAAGAAAGCCCATAAATAGTCATGTCATTAAACAGTTCATTTGAACTTTTGAACCATTTTGGCTGATTCAGATGTTGGTTGTTTTGGAAGTTTTTAATTCTGCGTTTTAGCCAAAGCATATTGTTGTAGCATGAAGCCATGTCTTCTCACCATTGGTGAGTGCTTCCATTTCTCTTAGCTTTCCAGTGTCTGCTCCCTTTATCTCCTGGGGTAGGGAATACAATATTAGAATAGTCTATTATACACGTTATTTGGCATAAAGACTGTATTTACATGTAGTACATAATCAATACATATTTGTCACCATGTGTATATTTAAATGGGATAAGAGTGTGTGCTGTAAAGCTGGGTGATACCTATGGCTTCTTCTGGGAAACTCCCAAGCCCGGCCCCCATCCTTGTAGTAACTTTCCCGGTGGCTCAGCTGTAAAGAATCCCACCTGCCAATACAGGAGATGTGCATTTGATCCCTGGGTTGGAAAGATCCCCTGGAGAAGGAAGTGGCAACCCGTTTCAGTATTCTTGCCTGGAGAATTCCATGGACAGAGGAGCCTGGCAGGCTCCATGGGGTCGCAAAGAGTCTGACTCGACTGAAGCGACTTGGCATGCATTACAAGTGGCTCCTGCAATTGCAGGAAAAAAAAAAAACAACAACAAAACAAAGCCAGATGTAATCAGGCTGGTCCTCAAGGCAGGAAACAGGCCGGTGGAAAAATAAATAAGAACATTATAAAGCATAGCTATATAATAAATATAATATAATATAATACAATACAATATAATATAATATAATAGTTAGCTGTCATAAAAGTATATTCCAGTAACATAAAAATGAGATGTTTAGCTTTATTTGTGTATTTTTGAAAGAGGTTACTTATAAAAGGAGTTTTCTCCAAAACCTTTGTGGTGTCTTAAGCCATATCTTGGCTTTTAAGTAGGAGGAATCCAGATAAGATGCTTGTTTTCATCTTTCTCTGGGGGTTTGCAGCCTCCCTTCCAAGGAAATGGGTCTGCATACACCATATGCTCTCTGATACCGGAGATGGTACACTAATGTGGTACCGCTGGTAATGGTACACTCTGCCTGGAGTCTTCACTTCTACCTTCGCACATCCACTTGGCATCCAGTTTGGATCTAACTTCACCATGAAAGTGTAAGAAAGTGTTTATTGCCAGGTCATGTCTGACTATGTGATCCCTTGGACTCTAGCCCTCCAGGCTCCTCTGTCCATGGAATTCTCCAGGCAAGAATACTGGAGTGGGTTGCCATTTCCTTCTCCAGGGGATCTTCCTGACCCAGGGATGAAACCCAGGTCTTCCACATTCCAGGCAGATTCTTTACCATCTGAGCCACCGGAGAAGCCCAGCTTCACAATGGAGCTCTCTAGATGTCTCCCACAAGAAATGCGTCCATGCACCATAGCCTGTTACAACTCTGTTAGGGCGTTCATTGCTTGTACATGGTATAACTATATGTATACACGTCTAGTTTCTTCTTCTACTCACTAGGCTTCCAGAAGACACTACTGACACCTGCTCTTCCTTGCCTAGCAAAGAACCTTGGGGATTGTAGAAGCTCAGTAAATGTTTACTGAATGAAAGAAGCTGTGGAGGGGCAAGTGGACGTTTGACACGCTTGCCTTATGATTGAGTTCTTCTTGTTTTGCTCTTAGAACAGAAGAGGGAAACTAGATTGCCCAACACGTCCATTTCACAGATGAGGAGAGGGAACCTGGGGAGGCTAAATGACTTACCCAAGGCCATCTTGGCTGCACTCCATGTAGATGGTCATCAAGGTCAGAATTGAGCAACCAAACCATGTTAGACATTACAGCAGAAGATGTTAATGGAATTCATAACCATTCAGCCTCCTGTTTGGCAGAGGCAGCGCCTCTTGGCGTCCCACCTCTTATAGCTGCATGCTTCTCTCTACAGTAAGCACTTTTTCCCACGTGAGAGGGTAGAGTGAATATGTGTACACATCACCTCTGCACGGAGTCCACAGCCCAAGCCTGGTTTTGTTGTTGCTTGTTTGCTATGCTCATTCACAGGTTGCCAGTGGAGGATGTGGTTTGGAGTCTGAGGGTTGTGAGGTTTCACCTCAGGTGAAATCATTCTCACTTACTTGAAGTTCTGTTAGATGCAATACATTTTTTCCCCCGAGATAAAACATCCAGTGAGTGGAATATTGGCCAGGACCAGTACTGTCTGAGGAAGCTGAGTGTCCATTTCTTTGAGAAGTCTAGCATTCACTTCCCATAGGACCCCTTGACTCTACTGCTCCCAACCTCCTCCTCCCCTTCTGGGGATTCATCTAATGTGTTAACTCCTCCCAAAAGTCCCACCTGAGTCTGTATCTGCCAGAAATCTCTCCCGAAGCAGTAGAGGAGCTCGTGTCCCACACAGTGGGCTAGTCATTCAGTTAGATGCACTTGCTTAGGGTCAGGGTTCCCTGCCTTGCTGTCTGCAAGGCTTTATGAGTGCTCTTCCTCTCCATCTCATCCCACTTAGACAACTAAAGACAGAAAACCTCAAAGACATCATTGATCACTGAGTGAGAGCGAGGACAGAGGAGAGCTTCCCTGCCTGCTGGAATATGGTGAGTCAACCAAAAGTAGGTTGTCTGGTCAGCAGAGCAAAGTGGAAAGAGCTTTGGTGTAGAGTAAGTTTGAGTTCTGAAGCTGCAGACCTTAGTGTGTGACTCTGAGCAAATCTCCTCTCTTTTATGGCTATCAGGGTACGGGTTATCAAATGAGAGATCCCTGAGGATATTAGCAACTTTAAAATGTTAAGTAAAAAATTAAAAAGATAATTTAGAGGCCTCTAAGCCTTTGTACATCAAATATATGTCAAGGCTATATATTGTCACCCTGCTTATTTAACTTATATGCAGAGTATATCATGAGAAATGCTCAGCTGAAAGAAACACAAGCTTGAATCAAGATTGCCGGGAGAAATATCAATAACCTCAGATATGCAGATGACACCACCCTTATGGCAGAAGGTGAAGAGGAACTAAAAAGCCTCTTGATGAAAGTGCAAGAGGAGAGTGAAAAAGTTGGCTTAAAGCTCAACATTCAGAAAACAAAGATCATGGCATCTGGTCCCATCACTTCATGGGAAATAGATGGGGAAACAGTGAAAACAGTGTCAGACTTTATTTTGGGGGAGCTTCAAAATAACTGCAGATGGTGACTACAGCGATGAAATTAAAAGACGCTTACTCCTTGGAAGAAAAGTTATGACCAACCTAGATAGCAAATTGAAAAGCAGAGATATTACTTTGCCAACCAACAAAGGTCCATTTAGTCAAGGCTATGGTTTTTCCAGTGGTCATGTATGGATGTGAGAGTTGGACTGTGAAGAAAGCTGAGCGCCAGAGAATTGATGCTTTTGAACTGTGGTGTTGGAGAAGACTCTTGCAAGTCCCTTGGACTGGAAGGAGATCCAACCAGTCCATTCTGAAGGAGACCAATCTTGGGTGTTCTTTGGAAGGAATGATGCTAAAGCTGAAACTCCAATACTTTGGCTACCTCATGCGACGAGTTGATTCATTGGAAAAGACTCTGATCCTGGGAGGGATTGGGGGCAGGAGGAGAAGGGGACGGCCGAGGATGAGATGGCTGGATGGCATCACGGACTCGATGGACGTGAGTTTGAGTGAACTCTGGGAGATGGTGATGGACAGGGAGGCCTGGCATGTTGCCAATCATGGGGTCGCAGAGAGTCGGACACGACTTAGTGACTGAACTGACTGACTGACTGAAGCCTTTCTACATTCCCAGTCCCTTAAATAACCTGCCCTGGACTTTAGCCTCATGGCAAGTTCCTATATTATTTTTCAAGATTTACTTCTAAGACAGTTTCCATGACCTTACTTTCAGAGAGAAGGATGTCTCCTCTGTGCTCATTTAGCCTTATGTATTTTTTATTTTAGCACACTGTATGCTGGCCATTAGGTATATACACACCATATACTGGCTCATTATGTCATAAATGCTTTGAGGGTAGGCACTATACCTTTTCACATGCTTTCTAACACAGATCTATCTGTAGCCAGCATCTGTTTATTGTTGTTATCTATGCCATACCACTAGTTAATTATTTTGAATATTGCTCCTGCATATCATGGTTTTCAGAATGGCTTCTGATCTGTGGTAGAATTTTTAGGTAAACCATAAAGCTTTCTTGAAATGATTTCTTAGGTGGTGAGAGCCTTTGCCTTTATTGTTATCACTGACTTACTCGTCCATTTCCTCAAAGGCACTGTGAGAGTTCTCCGTGGTCAAGAATTGTGCCTTCCATCTTGAAGCACTGAGAAGTCAATTAATGTTCCCGTGGAAAGACTGAATGATGAGTTGAATGATGGAAAAGGTGGAAAAGGCATAAGACTGGCACAAGCAGTTTTGGATTCCAGCCATCTCAACCATTTTCAAGGTGAATTATCTTGAGAAAATCATGTCTCTTCTCTGAAACTCAGGATCCTCATTGGTGAGACCAAATGCTGTCTTGTCTGCTAATTCTTCCTTCCTTCCTTCCTTTCTTTCTTGTATTTTTTAAACTGAATTTTCTTTTATTTGTTTATTTAAAAAATTTTTATTGGAATTGATTTGCTCCAATAGTTGATTTACAATGTTGTGTTAGTTTCAAGTGTACAACAAAGTGAATCAGTTGTATATATGCATATATCCACTCTGGTTTAGATTCTTTTCCTGTATAGGAAAAGAAGTATTGCAGAGTACTGGGTGGAGTTCCTTGTGCTGTGCAGTAGGTCTTTATTAGTTATCTGTTTTGTACATGGTTGTATGTATGTGTCAATCCAAGCCTTCCATTTTATCCCTCCCCCTCTCCCTCCCCTGGTAACCATAAGTCTGTGTTCTACATCTGTGACTCTGCTTCTTACAGATAAGCTCACTTGTAGTCTTTTATAAGGTTCTGCATATAAGTCATACCATGTAATATTTGTCTTTCTCCATCTGACCTGCTTCACTTAGTATGACTGTTAATACTTTCTGAGGATGACCTCTTGGCTGGAACTGAAGAAGAGAGGAGAGCAGAGGAGTCAAAGACAGCACTGACCAGTGCTAAGTTGGAGGGTCTGGCTTTGTGGAAGGGCTGGGGGGCTGGTTTTGGTCATGTTTACTGGTATGTGTGCAGGCAACTGTGATGAATACAAGTGAGTCAAACCATCTCAAGACTTAATGCAAATGGCAGAGGGAATGCACAGCTCTGAGTCAATGAAGACTGATTTTTTTTTTTTTTTTGACTGATTTGTCACAACTGAGTTAGATACTAGCAAGGACGTTTAATTTGTCCCTTTCCTTTTTCTCTTCTTGGTTTCTCTTAGATTTCTTTTGTGGACAACGATGGATCAAGTGGCTCATGTTGACTGAGTGGTTCCCACTAGGCACATAAGAAGTAGGTGACCTTTACCATGAGCACATTGAGTAGATATTATCATTATTCCTGTTTCACAGATGGAGGGAGGGATGAGGAATAGAGAGCTTAAGTAAATTGTCCAAGACACACGGGTAATAAATGGCAGCAGGAAGATCTAAATCCAAGCAGTGGACTTGATCCCCAATCTCCTGATTGGGGGTGCTTCCTTACGTATTTAACAGTTACCTAAAGGCAAAGATGTCATTCTTGGACTCAGTTGGACCACCCTGAATGGTTACAGAGTTTGTGCATAACAGTCTAATGAGGAAAGAAGAGCTTTGCTTGTATTTCTTCAGGCCCTGTGGCCACAGGAAACAGTGAGAAGTCCACATCTTCAGTGCTAATGCAGGAATTGTGAAAGTTTCTGGCATGGATCTGGTTCCATTGCAATTAACCACTAACTAGTTAGGAAAAGGCTTGGAGTCTTAGACAAATTATTTAACTTCTTTGTTATCATTCCCTCTTTTGTAAGATAGGTACATTAATAACCAATACTTCTGAAAGTTATTCTCAAGTTTAAATAAAATACACTTAATCAAATTTTTATGCTTGCCTCACTCTTAAGTAATCTCAAAATGATGGCTATTGGCTATCCTAGGCCTTTATTTTCTCATTTTTTAAATGATGGAAAAGTTAACCTCAAGCTATGTTCCAGAAATGTGCTCACTAAAATAAAAAGAGTTAAGGAAAAAAATATGTAAGCATATAAAAAATGCTAGCACCTTTTGTTATAGGCCTTGGGATTCTAGGCTGATCAAACTGAGGGTACTTGTTACTCTGTTGAATCAAATATCTTTCATTGATTCCCCCTCCATCTTGCTGTGCACCTGCCATCAATTGCAGGCTTTACAGGTCCTGTTCTTCCATTTTCCCAGTCATCATGCACTCTATGTCTTCGGGTGATGCTGGAAAATTCTCACTATTCAGAGTCAGATGGATGGTATTGCTTGCCTCAGAGCTGGAGGCTTTCCCAGCAGGGCCTCGAGGCTGATGTGCAGCTATCATCGAGGTGTGGGAATCACTTTCCTCCCCTGGGGAGTTCCCCTGGGCTGGCGTTGGTCCTGAGAAGCAGCCTCACCTGTACTCCTTTCTTACCCCACAAAGGAGCTCCAGCTTTCCAGGCACCAATTATTGACAAGACGGTCTTTTCTCCATTGTCTATTTTTGCCTCCTTTGTCACAGATTAATTGAACATAGGTGCATGGGTTTAGCTCTGGATTTTGTATCCTGTTCCATTGACCGATATTTCCATTTGTGTGCCAGTATGATACTGTCTTGCTTACTGTAGCTTTGTAGTATCCTTTGGGATCAAGCAGCCTGATTCATTCAGCTCTGTTTTTCTTTCTCAGAATAATTTTGACTATTCAGAGTCTGTTGTATTTCTATACAAATTAAAAAAAAAAATTGTTACAGTTCTTGAAAAATGCCATTGGTAACTTAATAGGGATTGCATTGAAACTGAGGGATTCCCCAGGTGATGCAGTGGTGAAGAATCCGCCTGCCAATGCAGGAGACTTGGGAAGCACAGGATGCGTGGGTTTGATCCCTGGGTCTGGAAGATCCCTTGGAGTAGGAAATGGCAATCCACTCCAGTATTCTTGCCTGGAAAAATTCCATAGAGTCCCTGGGGCCACACGAGTCAAACACAACTGAGCACATACACATTGAATCTATCGATTGCTTTGAGTATCACAGTCATTTTGACAATATTGATGCTTCTAGTCCAAGAGCATGACATATCTTTCCATTTGTCTCTGTCATCTTTGGTGCTTTTCATCAGCAGCTTATAGTTTTCAGAGCACAGGTCTTTTGCTTCCTTCAGTAGGTTTATTCCTAGGTATTTCATTCTTTTTGATGCAATGATAAATGGGATTATTTCCATAATTTCTCTTTCTGGTCTTGTTAGTATATAGAAATGCAAGAGATTTCTGTATATTAATTTTGTATTGTGGAACTTTACCAAATTCATTGAAAAGCTCTAGTAGCTTTTGGTAGCATCTTTAAGAATTTCTATGTATAGTATCATGTTATCTGCAAACAGTCACAGTTTTACTTCTTTTCCAATTTGGGTTCCTTTTATTTCTTTTTCTCCTCTGAATGCCATGGCTAGACTTCCAAAACTGTGTTGAATAAAAGTGGTGAGAGAAGACATCCTTGTCTTGCTCTTGATCTTGGAGGAAATGCTTTCAGCTTCTCACCGTTGAGCATGTTAGCTACTGGTTTGTCACGTATGGTCTATATTACGTTGAGGTAGGTTCCCTCTATGCCCACTTTCTGAAAAGTTTTTATCATAAATGGGTGTTGAATTTTGTCAAAAACTTTTTCAGCATCTATAGAGATTATCATGTTTTTTATTCTTCAGTTTGTTAATATGGTGCATCACAATGTTTAATTTGCATATATTAAAAAATTTGCATCCCTGTGATAAATCCCACTTGACTGTGATGTATGATCATTTTAAATGTATTGTTGGATTCAGTTAGCTAGCATTTTGTTGAGGATTTTTGCACCCATGTTAATCAGAGCTATTGATCTGTAATTTCTTAAAAGTACAAGAAACAAAAAAGCTGTAAAAAACACAAACTCTTGGAGGCTAAACAATATGCCACTAAACAACCAATGGACAACTGAAAAAATTGAAGAGGAAATTTTAAAAATGGAAATGAAAGTACAACAATCCAAAACCTATAGGATGCAGTAAAAGCAGTGCTAAGAGGGAACATGTCAGTGATCAGTGCAAAGAAATAGAAGAAAATAATAGATTGGGAACAATTAGAGATCTCTTCAAGAAAACTGGAGATACCAAGGGGACATTTCATGCAAAGATGGGCTCAATAAAGGACAGAAATTGCATGAACTTAACAAAAGCAGATATTAAGAAGACGTGGTAAGAATACACAGAAGAACTATACAGAAAAGATCTTCATGACCTGATAACCACTCTGGTGTGTTCACTCATCTAGAGCCAGACATCCTGGAATGAGAAGTCAAGTGGGCCTTAGGAAGCATCACTATGAACAAAGCTAGTGGAGGTGATGGAATTCCAGTTGAGCTCTTTGAAATCCTAAAAGATGATGCTGTGAAAGTGCTGCACTCAATATGCCAGCAAATTTGGAAAACTCAGCGGTGGCTACAGGACTGGAAAAGGTCAGTTTTCATTCCAATTCCAAAGAAAGGCAATGCCAAAGAATGCTCAAACTACTGCACAATTACACTCATCTCACACGCTAGCAAAGTATTGCTCAAAATTCTCCAAGCCAGGCTTCAACAGTATGTGAACTGTGAGACCTAGAAAGGCAGAGGAACCAGAGATCAAATTGCCAACGTCTGTTGGATCATCGAAAAAGCAAGAGAGTTCCAGAAAAACATCTGCTTCTGCTTTTCTGCTTTATTGACTATGCCAAAAGCTTTGACTGTGTGGATCACAACAAACTGTGGCAAATTCTTCAAAAGATGGGACTACCAGACCACCTGACCCGCCTCCTGAGAAATCTGTAAGGAAGTGAAGAAGCAACAGTTAGAACTGGACATGGAATAACAGACTGGTTCCAAATTGGGAAAGGAGTATGTCAAGGCTGTATATTGTCACCCTGCTAATTTAACTTATATGTAGAGTACATCATATTTTAATGCTGGACTGGATGAAACACAAGCTGGAATCAAGATTGCTGGGAGGAATATCAATGACCTCAGATATGCAGATGACACCACCCTTATGGCAGGAAGTAAAGAGAAACTGAAGAGCCTCTTGATGAAAGTGAAAGAGGAGAGTGAAAAAGTTGGCTTAAAGCTCAACATTCAGAAAACTAAGATCATGGCATCTGGTCCCATCACTTCATGGCAAACAGATGGGGAAACAATGGAAACAGCGAGAGACTATTTTTTTGAACTCCAAAATCACTGCAGATGGTGACTGCAGCCCTGAAATTAAAAGATGCTTGCTCCTTGAAAGAAAAGTTGTGACCAACCTAGACAGCATATTAAAAAGCAGAGACATTACTTTGCCAACAAATGTCCATCTGGTCAAAGCTATGGTTTTTCCAGTAGTCATGTATAGATGTGAGAGTTGGAATATAAAAAAGCTGAGTGCTGAAGAATTGATGCTTTTGAACTGTGGTGTTGGAGAAGATTCTTGATAAACCTTTAGCCAGATACACCAGAAGAAAAATGGAGAGGGCTCAAATCAATAAAATCAGAAATGAAAAAGGGAAGTTACAACTGATACCACAGAAATACAAAGAATCGTTAAGAAACTATTATAAGCAATTCTATGCCGATGAAATGGAGAACCTAGAAGAAGTGGATTAGTTCTTAGAAAGGTACAGTCTTCTAAGACTGAACAAAGAAGAAATAGAAAATATCAACAGACCAATCACGTAAGTAATGAAATTGAAACTGTTATTAATAAACTAAAAGTCCAGGACCTGATGGCTTCACAGGTGAATCCTATCAAACATTTAGAGAGGAGTTAACACCTATCCTTCTGAAACTATTCCAAAAATTGCAGAGGAAGGAACACTCTTAGTCTCATTCTATGAGGCCACCTGATACCAAAGCCAGACAAAGATATCAAAAATACCTTCTGATTTTATCTCCTTTAATATGACTTTTAGGTGTTCACTGGAAGATAGGCAGGGAAAGGGAAGTCAGAGGGAGCTGCAACCCCGCTATCAGCCTGACAGTTTTGAAGTGGCCTCTTGATATAGAAGCTCTGCGGTGTTGAGTGATTCAGCCCAGGGAGAAGAGTGAAACTGGACTCAAAACACTGCATCCTTATCATTCCACAGTCAGTCTGACTCTAATAAATGTCAAGCTTATCTGAGTAGCTGCTCGTCCATAACTCAGGATTCATCCACAGCACACTTTGTCAAGTTGAAAAGAGCTAAGAGATCATCCTGCTCAAATCAGAGATAAGAAGCGGAGGCCCAGAGTGTTGCCTGCTCTGCCCACACACTATGAATCGTGGTTAGCTGAGGCTAAACTCCAGGTCTGCTCATTCTATACTGCTTCTCATAGTGGCAGCAACTTGTTGAGATTTCTGTAAGACCCACAAACATCAAAGAGGTTTATCGCCTCAAAAATTCTTCACATAGATCGAGAGTTTTCTCTTTAGAAAAGACTTAGGAGACTTAGGAAAGCGTGCTTAGGAAAGGTGCTTGGGAGGGGCAAGCAGACACGTGATCTGCAAGCTCTGTATCTCTTTCTCTCTCCTGTTTCCCTCTGGCTTTCATTTGCCTCAGTGATCTCACCCAAGGGAGTTTTGGTGTGTCGGGACCAGAGGCTCCCTGTAGTGAGATGTCAAGCAACTCTTTCGACACTGTCTCAAAGAGTGGCCTCTGTAGGGGAAGTTCAAAGGCTTTCTAAAGGACTCAGAACACCTGCCCAGGCTAGGATTGACTTGGCTTGCAGATGAGTGGTATACAGGAGTGTTCTTCTGGGAGTATAGATACATGACTCATAGCTTGAAGGAGATGATAGATGATTTCCTCCATGAAAATACTTTATAAGGAAATTACGGTGAAGACTTGATAATCCCCATGGACAGGAGGGAGCCGGGGCTGGGATGAGTCAGTGAGACAGCTGCATTGTAGCAGACCAGCTGAAGGGTGCTTGCCCTGAAGTCTGTTCTGCCGGTAGCTCCTCTAAGCTAATATAGTATTGCCAGTGTGGATTCTTCCAGGAGCCTGGTGTAGTGAGCAGAAATTAGTAGTACACGATTGTTTTCCAAAGAAAAAGTGCTTTGGCTCTCTGGCAAGTTGAAATCTTGTCTGCACACTTAATCAGTACGTGGTTCATATAAAGTTACTGGTATTTGATGATGTTTTACCTACAAAATGACACTTACCTATTAGTGCAACTAATGAGCTCAGACCTTGCTAAGATCTCTGCACCGAGATGGGGTATGGAAAGAGCAGAGCCACTCACATCTAGGGCTGTGGGCTTGCACAGTAAAGATACCTGTCATGGCCAGAGATGAACGAGGCATGTAACTGGTTCCAGATGGTCTGGGCCATGTAAGAGCCCTTTAACTCCTGAATAAGGCAGCAGGTAAAAGAAACAATGTCCAACACAGCTGAAATTAAGTTTTGCCAGTTATTTGGGTTTTATATTTTGTCAGTTACTTTGGTGAAAACTTAGCACAGAAAGGCATGCTTGAGAGACATGAAGAGAAATAGAGAAATGTTTCTTATGTTCCAGTACTATGTTGCATCTACTACTGGGTTATATATGTAAACCTATCAACTTATGGCCAGCCACAGAAATGCTAGTTATCTAGTTTCTTCCCATGGAGAATAATCACAGATGACATAATAGACTCTTCCTGTTTTCAGGGAAGTCGCATGATAATTAGAGAGAGAAAACCTACAGGTATGTCATCCTTTCCAGAGCCTGAACATTCTGCTTTGAAGGATCTTTCTCTTTAGCTAGGAAGTATTTATTGCTTATTTAACTATTTCCTTTAAGCACCAGTTCCCTTCTTCATAGGTGCTGAGACCAGAGGATGAAAAGTTTATCTCCAAGATTTCTGAGCCCCTCTTTTTGTCTCTCTAACCCAAAGAATCCAATAGGAACATCTAGCTTCCTTTGGGAAACTGAGAAGAATGCCTGGTGTCAAAATTATTCTCTCAGTCTTAAATGGCCCAACAGGATTAAACCATTGTGTTTAACCAGAAAGAAAATCAGTCTTGAATATTTATTGGAAGGACTGATGTTGAAGCTGAGACTCCAGTACTTTGGCCACCTGATGTGAAGAGCTGACTCATTTGAAAAGACCTTGATGCTGGGAAAGATTGAGGGCAGGAAGAGAAGGGGATGACAGAGGATGAGATGGTTGGATGGCATCACCGACTCAATGGACATGAGTTTGAGTAAACTCTAGATGCTGGTGATGGACAGAGAGGCCTAGCATGCTGTAGTCCATGGGGTCACAAAGAGTTGGACATGATTGAGTGACTGAACTGAACTGAACTTGAACAGTGGTTGGCACTCCATAGATATTTATTTTATGAAAGGTTGAATTTAATTATCTTTGAAGTGCAAAGTTAGAAATGGAAAATCTGGCTCACAATTTTTCTTTGTAAATGTGGCCAATTTAATTTAATACAGTTATTGATTGCCTGAATTTGTCTGAAACAGCAGAAGTAACAACTTGAATCTTCTGTTTCTGATGGTTTGATGTTGTGTGAGCAGAGCTGGCAACCACTAGGGTTTCTGAGGCTTAGAACTTGTGACATGGAAGATAACTGAGTGGCGACTTTGTCTGAGTTCTAATTTGGCCAATGGATGCCCTCTAGGGCCTTGGTATCTTTACTTTACACATTTTATTTATCAGACTTGCGCATGTATCCCACCTTGGGACCATTCATGGGGGTTAAAAGGTGATCCATTCAGCTCTGAAGTAGTTTATAGACTCCCAGGGAAGACAGGTACAGAAATGGGGAATTGCAAAACAATGTGATGTGTGTATAGGGTGAAAGGCCCCCTAAGGGACGATGATAGAGATACAGAAGAATAGAGGATCTAATTGCTCCATTGCTTGAATATCTCCAGTGTCAGGAAACTCCTTATCTTAGCAGAAAGTAGAAAGAATGCATTGATGTCTATGATTCACTCAACATTTTTAAAATGAGTGTCTACTTTGTGCTGGGCTTCCCGGGCAGTGCTAGTGGTAAAGAACCTGCTTGCCAGCACAAGAGCCATAAGAGACATGGGTTCAGTCCTTGGGTCAGGAAGATCCCTGGAGGAGGGCATGGCAACCGGCATCAGTATTCTTGCCTGGAGAATCGCTTGGACAGAGGAGCCTGGTGGACTGCAGTCCATGGGGTCACTAAAAGCGGGGCATGACTGAAGTGACTTAGCACGCAGGCACTACTATGTGCCAAGTACTGTGTCAAGTGCTGGAGAGGCAGTGAATAAAAGAGATACAGCTCCCACTCTTAAAGGGCTTTCAAAATCACGGGTAAGAGCTCTGTTAAACATATAAATATACAAATAAGCACAAACTTACAAACAGTCGTGACTGCGATGAAAGAAAAGTCAGGTAGCTGTAGGATGCTCTAAGTTGGTATCCATTACCTGGTCTCAGTTCGTTGTTGAGAGGTGAGTGTCTTAACCTCTATCCTGCTGCGGAGTTAGCTGAGGATCCCAGCTGTAAATTGCCTTGCTCCATATCACACAACTGGTAAGTGTCAGAGCAGGGATTAGAACCCAGGACTGTTCAATGTCAAGTACATGCTTTCAACTCCAAGTCTTCACTGAGGAGCCTCATGGTATATGGGCCACCTCACTCGGGGACAGATAATTGGAAACAGAGTCATTAAAGCTTATTCTTTTTCTTCAGCATGCTGTTACATGCCTTTAACATGTGCCACCAATTAAGGGGTTAATTATGTACTTTTCTTGTGTTGATTTTTAAGTGGGATTTGTTTAAGTAAGAGCATGGAAAGTCTGATTCTTTCACTCAAATCCACCCACCTTCTGTCTAGGCTGATGCTGAAGTAGACAGTCTCATTAAATACTCATTGGTTTAAATCACAGGCTTTGGAATTTTTATAACGTTGCATACAGACTCCACAATAATGGACTGAGATAACACAATGGCTCTGAATTTGGACTTTAAATCATGCAAACCTGGGTTCAAATCCCAGCTCAGTTACTTGTAAGCTGTATGCTCCTGGGAAAGACTTTTCACCTCCCCAGGTCCTAGTGTCTTCATGTGTAAAGCAGAGATAAGAACACCTATGCTCAGGTCTGCCTTTAGGAGTCCATGAGATGCCCTGCTTAGACACATGTTAGGATATAGGGCTGCTGAGTAGCTGGTGATGATCATTACGTTTGTATTTGCCTATTTATTGAACAAGTATCATCTGAACGAACAAACAAAGCTAACTCCTGGCTTTTTATTTCACTTCACTTCTAAAACTAGATAAGGAATTTGGAGACTTACTGTATTTTACTTTTTCCCTGAATTCTTACCCCTGCCTTTAATGGAAGAGGTCCGGTTTGTTTCATTCTTCAGTTTATGCCTGTGGTTTTCTGTAGGGGGGTGATCTTGCACCCAGGGGGCATTTAGAAATGACTGGACACATTTGGCTGTCACACGTTGTGGGGAAAGTGCTACTGGAAACTAATGGGTAGAAACTGGAGATGCTAGTGAATATCTTGCAAGGTACAGGACATCCCCCACTAATAGCAAAGAATTATCCAACCCAAATATGTCAATACTGGCGAGACTGAGAAATCCTGGTTTATGCTCTCCAGCAGCATACACACACACACACACACACACACACACACACGCCCCACCATATGCACGCTTACACACACCCACGTCCCTGCTTGGGAGCTCCAGCATGATGTCATGCTGGGGAGACCCACATGAGCCTGTGGTGAGACACAGTGCACGTGAGGAACCTCACCATTTCCGTGCAGACCCCTCACCTCGCCGTCGCCGCCGCCTCATATCCTGCTCTGGTCCCCTGTGGGACCAGAGGGAAACCTCACAGCAGATGGGGTTTCGCTTAGTCACATTCTCTGTGGCCAGATCTGATTACATCAACAGCAGCTCTGGCTCAGACACCCACAGTTGCCTGATGCTCCCCAGGCTGGCCTTTCACCTTCCAAGGTCCGAACTCATCCCAAGACAGGCTAGGAGACGAGTTCCTGTGCAACTTCATCTATTGAAAGGAAGAAAGCTGAGAAATAGAAGCAAGTCAACAAGTATCATTATCCTCTTTTGAAGGGCAGGATATTTCTGTCTGTGTATTTTTTTGTATTTGTCATGACAGGGACATATTCAGTAACTTTTAAAAAGAAGTATATAAAAGATAGAAATCTTGAAGGTATTTGTATTTCATAGGAAAGAGTATGAATGGGTACTAGTTATGAGCATTTATAATATTCCAAGAGCTGTGTTATGTGTTTAACAAATATTGTCTCCTGTAATTCTAAGACAGTGATGTGCAGATTAGCATCTCCACTTGAGAGCTGAAAAATAGGTAGAAATTCAGGAGCTACCAAGAGGCAAAGCTTGGATTCCAACCTCACTTCCTTTGAGGCCTGGATCTTGACAACTTAGCCAGATGCTGCTCTTTAATGAGGAGAGAGCTGATTTCTGGCAGAAAACATGGCTAGTCCAGGGGCTTCCCAAGTGGTGCCAGTGGTAAGGAACCTGCCTACTAACGCAGGAGATGCATGAGACGTGGGTTCGATCCCTGGGGTGGCGAGAGCCCCTAAAGAAGGAAATGGAAACCTGCTCCAGTATCCTTGCCTGAAAAACTCCATGGACAGAAGAGCCTGGCCCTGGATAGCGGAGCCTGGCGGGCTACAGTCAGTGGGGTCGCCGAAGAGTCGGACAGGACTCAGCAACTAAATGACAGCGCCGACTGTGTGCTCACCTACGGAGTGTGCATTTATTCAGAGCTTCTGATCTTCCAAAACGACACCGTCCACTCGGGCGCAGGGAGTTTCAGGGCGCGTCAGGGCGCCGCCCGTGACTGGCTGTGGTGAGAACACGCTGCTTGTCCATGGTGACCGGAGCGCCACTGGCACCCCCTGTGAGTGTCTCTTGGCACTTCCCCTAATCACCTGCCCTCCCGGCTGCAGCCCGCATCCGACCCCTGCCACCTGTTCTCACAGAAAGTGGGAGCCACAGAGGGCTCTGAGCTCTAGCCTCATGAGGACCACTCTCTGATTCCCACAGGCTCTCTGATTCAAGGATGTCCTCCTTGCCTCCCTCCCTCGAGGAGAACCTATCGATGAGCTGTTTCCACTCTTCACAGAAGGAGGCTGAGTCCCCACAGAGGCCCTTCCTGTCTTACCTCCCTCTAGCTTTCAGCATTCACGGAAGAGACCGAAGATGAAGATGCGCTGGGAACTAGAATCTCGGGCTCTCGTTTGTACTCTATTTTTGGATAGGAAGCAGAGCCACATGGAACAGATTTGATAATGTTAACAAATGACACAATAGCAACTTGATGAGTCAGCAAGTGTTTCTTTCCATGCTCAAATGATGCGCTTCAGCTACACAGACTTCAGGAAAACGGCTTTCTCTCCGCATCTAAAATGTCATTTCATCTTCTGATGCTCAGGGCAAATGCCACCTGCTCTGTAAATTATTCCTCAGTATTCAGTTCAGAACATCTCTCCCTATTTAACTTGTCTCTATTCCTTGATGAGGATTCTCCAGGCAAGAACACTGGAGTGAGTTGCCATGCCCTCAGTCCAGGGATTTAACCCAGCACTCGCGCACTGCAGGCGGATTCTTTACTGTCTGAGCCACCAGAGAAGCCCAAGAATACACCTGGGTCCTCAGTGATTACTTCCAGATGTGTCTCTCTCATGAGATTATAAAATAAGGTAACATTTATTATGAGCCCACAGGTGTCAGGCACTGAGAGAATTCTGAAACATTCTGTTTCATGGAATCTTCCCAAATTGACTGTGGATAAACAGTAGAGGCTTCCATGGTGGCTCAGTGGCAAAAATCTGCCTCTAACACAGGAGACTTGGGTTCCGTCCCTGGTTGGGGAAGATCCCCTGGAGAAGGAAATGGCAACCCACTCCAGTATTTTTGCCCAGGAAATCCCATGGCAGAGGAGCCTGGTGGTCTACAGTCCATGGGATTGCAAGAGTCAGACACGACTTAGTGACTAAACCACCACCACAGACTTTACTAGATCCGTATAAATGGAAGTTCCTAGGTGTTACACTCCATGAAGACTTAAAAAAGTACGTCTTCATCTAGATCTGCATACTCCACCAGTATGGCAAAATGGGTCCCCAAAATGGTAGGAACAAAATATGTTTTCCTGAAATCCTTGGAATTTGTCCTTTCCTTACTCCCTAGTCTTAAAACATCCATCAAGGCTCATTTTATATTTAGAAAATGGTGCTAGGAAAGCTCAGCAGTGGGGTAATCAAGGAGTCAGAACACTCAGCATCTCGGACCTCTGCCAGGGCATTTCCCACAGGAGGTGCATTGTTCTGCGCTTCATCATGATAGAAAGAACGCTCAGTGACATCATGATATATTTTAGAATCAGATTTGCAAAACTTCTTCCAAACAGCTGTGTGTCACAGTGTGGGAAGGGCCTGGACATCTGGACCACCTTGTGTTCAACCCCTTTTCATCTTCTTTCCTGACCTTTAGCGAGACTAGTGTGTCTTTCTCTTGATGAAATGGCTCATGAAACACAAGCCCTCCCCAATTTCGGAAAATCCTCAAACATCTGCTTCTAAGTGCGTGAGTATGTGCGTGCATGCATGTGTTTTCGGGAAAGGGAGGGAAGAGTGAGGAAATGATTTCCACTCAGTAGTCTGGGGTCCAATGTATTGGGAAACTGCCCCCTTCCAAGAAATATTACAAGAACTCTTCCTTTGCAGAGTTTAGAGGAGATTCCTTTCTGGATTTGGAAAAGTGGGTGTGAAAAATCTATCATGTTCTCATCCACAGTCAGAAGGCCTGCTCAGACCTTTAAAATTGCAAAGGGAGTGTTTGTTAGCCCCTGTTTTCAATTAGATGAGCTAGTTCCCCTGCTAAGGGAATGTGTTCCCATAGAGGAGATGAAGTTGCTTTTACCATCCCTGGGAGAGGGAGGCTGGGGTGGCCCTGATGAGTTGAAAGTGAAAGTGAAATTCACTCAATTATGTCCATCTCTTTGCGACTCCATGGACTATACAGTCCATGCAATTCTCTCTAGGCCAGAATACGGGAGTGGGTAGCTATTCCCTTCTCCAGGGGATCTTCTCAGCACAGGACCTGAAGCCAGGTCTCCCACACTGCAAGCAGATTCTTTACCAGCTGAGCGACCAAGGAAGCCCAATGCAAGTTTAGCAATGCAAGTACACAGCATCTATTGTGAGAACATAGAGCATCCACTGGGCTACCCAAGTGGCTCAGCAGTAAAGAATCTGCCTGCCACTGCAAGAGACACAGGAGATGAGGGTTCAATCTCTGGATCAGGAAGATCCCCTGCAGGAGGAATAGGCAACCCACTCCAGTATTCTTGCCTGGAAAATTTCATGGACAGAGGAGCCTGGTGGGCTACAGTACATGGGGTCACAAAGACTTGGGCATGACTGGGCGACAAAGGACATGCAGCGTCCATTTAAGGTGAACTTGACAATGAAGATATTTATCTATTTAATTCATATTTCCTGATCACAGGCGGTGTGTTTAGCGTTGTTCTAGGCAGTAGAGAATTTAGATGAATGAAGGGGCTTGTCTTTAACAGGCATCTAGCCTAGAATCCCATGGATGGAGGAACCTGGTGGGCTGCAGTCCATGGGGTCGCACAGAGTCGGACATGACTGAAGTGACTTAGCAGCAGCAGCAGCCCAGAAGAGGAGACAAATAAGTGAGAATTGTAATTCATGGGACAGGGCACCATGAGAGAGCAAGCAGAGTTTGTAGATGCAAGGGAGAGAAGTCTTACTAGAGAGGGTGACACCTGAACAGAATCTTGAATATGCTTTAGAGTATGGAGGAGAGGGGAAAAAGGCAGAGGGATGGGCCCTACCAGGTATGGAGCTGAGAAACAGCAACACCTTCTAGGAATCTCAGATGAGTGAGGGTCGGGGGAGGACTGGTGGGGAGGCTAGTTGGCAGGTTCTCATGCAGGGCCCTTGAGAGCCAAGTGAAGGATTTCCAACTCTTCTCCTACAAGTGAAATTCACTCAGTCATGTCCATCTCTTTGCAACTCCATGGACTATACAGTCCATGCAATTCTGTAGACCAGAATGCTGGAGTGGATAGCCATTCCCTTCTCCAGGGTTGATGATGGGCCATTCCAGGGTGTCAACAGGGCAAGGACAAGGGGAGAGTCAGGCTGTAGAAACATCATCCTGGCTGCAGAGTGAAGGGAGATCAGTGAGGGGCAGTCATAGTCAAGTAAGAAGAAGTGATGGCTGTCTGGACCAGAGTGGGAGCTGTGGAGATGGAGGACATTGGGAAGATTTTATTTATGCTCTCTCTCTTTAGTCCCTCAGTCATGTCTGACTCTTGCGACCACATGGACTGTAGCCTGCCAGGCTCCTCTGTCCATGAGATTCTTGAGGCAAGAATACTAGAGTGGGTTGCCATTTCCTTCTCCAGGGGATCTTCCTGACCCAAGTATTGAACCTGGGTCTCCTGCACTGCAGGCAGATTCTTTACCAAGTCAGCTATTATTTACGCTAAAGACTTGGTGACTGAACAGATGTGGGGGATGCAGTAGAGAGAAGCAGCATCCTGGATTGGGGGCCCAGCGGATGGTGATGCCATTTACCGAAATGGGATCAGGGGAAGAGCAACACTGACCTCTGTGTGGGTCTGGTCACCTCAGGTCAGTGGTGGCAAAGGGCTTCTCAGTGAGCCTGGCCTGAGCCAGACACATGCCCACGCTCCATTCTTCTCCAGAAGAGGCCTGTGGGAACATACACAGAACTGCTTCACTTGACCTGGAGCCAAGGATAAACCACATTGATCTCTAGAGACACTCACTCTCCCCACTGGTTTGGTGTGTTTTTCTTCTCATGGTGTGTAACAGGCATCCTGATAGTCACAGAGAGACACTTCGGTGGTTAAGTGCATGTAAGCCAGACTGCTTGGGTTTGTAAATAGTCTAATTCTTATCTAGTTCTTATTGCCATGTGACCTCAGGCAAGTTACTCAACCCATCTGTAACTCAGGGACCACAACATTAATGTGGGGATCTAGTTTCTACTTGGCAGATTAGCTGTAGAGGCAAAAATATATATATTTATATTAAATAAATATAATAAATATATATATATATAGAAACATATGTAAGGGAGTAGGTACCTGACAAACATTGCTGAAACAGATAAATAGTTCTAACCTATTCTTGGCTCATTTTCTTTTCTTCTCAGTATAAAACATGAATATTTTATTTCATACTGGATGCATGGCATTTCATGTATTCAGAGTTCTGCTTTTTTTTTTTAAGAGAGGGAAAGGAGTTGAGAGGTCAACGAAGGTTTTTTTTTTTTTTCCCAGAGAATCTGCTTGTATGCAGTGCTGGGTTAGGCCATTGTTCACATCTTCCACCCCATGGTCACCTAGAATTATCACACACAAACTCTGAGCTAGTCATGCTTTTTCTCCCAGCTCGAAAGATCAAATCCAAACTCCAGATGCCTCAGCAGGGCTTTCAATGCCATTTGTGTTCTATTGTCTGTGTGTTTCTCGTTCTTCATCTCCTGTTCTTGCCTCCTACATGCGTATTCTACTCTCTACTTTAGCCATGATATAATCTCCATTCTTCAAATGACACAACCCTACAGGCTTTCATGTCAAAATGTGTTCTGTGCCATATGCCAGGACCGCCCTTACGTCTCACTTCTTAATTAAGATCTTGCTCAGATATCAACGACCTCTTGTTGAACTAATCACCCCATCTCCTCTGATCCCCAGCATTTTGATGATTCTTCTAATATAATGTTTACTAAGACTATCTTGGGGCTTCCCTGGTGGCTCAGATGGTAAAGAATCTGCCTGCAATGAAGAAGACCTGGGTGCAATTCCTAGGTCATGAAGATCCCCTGGAGGAGGGCATGACAACCCACTGCAATATTCTTGCCTGGACAATCCCATGGACAGAGGAGCCTGGCAGGCTACAGTCCACCGGGTTGCAAAGAGTCAGACACGACTAAGCGACTAAGCATGCGCATACAGAGTATCTTAATTTGTTCACGGGTTTGTCTTTCCCTGAGTAAGCCATTAGCACTTCAAGGGCAGAACCTAAGTTTGCTTGGCCTTGAAGTAACATATCCTAACCTAAAACTCAGTACAAAGTGAGTGTTGGGGTACGCTTACTGAATATGAGCAATGGATAAATAAATCCCATTTTAAAATAGAAAGAACTTACTTTGCCTTCACCCCAGCTCTACAATCTGCCAAGAAACGGAGAGTATCTAGAATGACCTAAGAAGGAATGGAGATCCTAAGATATAGTACAGATATTTACTGCTTTACTTGTGTAAAGGTACAGATAAGGCATTGAATCTAAGAGACCGACATTATTTACTTTATCTAAGAAGATATTTTTAACCTCTCAACAAAGACCCAGGGCTTAAAAATCTTAATTTTTCTAATGCAAGTTGTTGTTGTTATTCAGTTGCTCGGTTATGTATGACTCTGCGACCCCATGGACTACAGCACACCGGGCTTCCCTGTCCATCACCAACTCCTGGAACTTACTCAAATTCATGTTCATCGAGTCAGTGATGCCATCCAACCATCTCATGCTCTGTCATCCCCTTCTCCTCCTGCCTTCAATCTTTCGCAGCATCAGAGTCTTTTCTAATGAGTCAGTTCTTCGCATCAGGTGGCCAAGGTATTGGAGCTTCCACTTCAGCATCAGTCATTCTAATGAATATTCAGGACTGATTTCCTTTAGGATGGACTGGTTGGATCTTCTTGCAGTCCAAGGGACTCTCAAGAGTCTTCTCCAACACCACAGTTCAAAAGCATCAATTCTTCAGTGTCCAGCCTTCTTTATGGTCCAACTCTCACATCTATACACAACTACTGGGAAAACCATAGTTTTGACTATTCAGACCTTTGTTGGCAAAGTAATGTCTCTGCTTTTTAATACACGGATTTTGTCATAGCTTTTCTTCCAAAGAGCAAGCATCTTTTAATTTCAGGGCTGCAATCACTAACTACAGTGATTTTGGAGCCCAAGAAAGTAGTCTCTCACTGTTTCCATTGTTTCCCCATCTGTTTGCCATGAAGTGATGGGACCAGATGCCATGATCTTAGTTTTCTGAATGTTGAGTTTTAAGCCAGCTTTTTCATGCTCCTCTTTTACTTTCATCAAGAGGCTCTTCAGTTTTTCTTAGCTTTCTGCCATAAGGGTGGTGTCATCTGCATATCTGAGCTTATCGATATTTCTCCCAGCAATCTTGATTCCAGCTTGTGCTTCATCCAGCCTGGCATTTTGCATAACATACTCTAAGTTAAATAAGCAGGGTGGCGATATACAGCCTTGACGTACTCCTTTTCCCAGTTTGGAACCAGTCCACTGTTCCCTGTCCAGCTCTAACTGTTGCTTCCTGACCTGCATGCAGGCTTCTCAGGAAGCAGGTCAGGTGGCCTGGTGTTCCTGTCTCTTAAAGAATTTTCCAGTTTGTTTTGATCCACACAGTCAAAGGCTTTCACTTAGTCAATGAAGCAGAAGTAGATGTGTTTCTGGAATTCTCTTGCTTTTTCTATGATCCAATGGATGTTGGCAATTTGACCACTGATTCGTCTGCCATTTCTAAATTCATCTTGAACATCTGGAATTTCTCAGTTCATGTACTGCTGAATCTTGACTTGGAGAATTTTGAGCGTTAGTTTGCTAGCATGTAAAATGAATGCAAATTGTGCACTAGTTTGAACATTCTTTGGCATTGCCCTTCTTTGGGGTTGGAATGAAAACTGACCTTTTCCAATGGAAGTTAGGGCACCCAATTACAAAGGGTGACATGTGTCCAGAGTTAGAAACACTGGACTGGGATGGACAAATAAGCTCAGACTGAGTCCAATCTCAGCCCAACTTGACAAATAATATTTATCCTTAGAAAATGTGACATCCTCACCCTCTTTACACAGGCTAGTTCACTAGCAAATCATATCCCTTGAGCACCTAACATTTGATTTGACCCTATTATAATTAATGAAGAGTATTCACTCTGGTAAAATACAATGGTCTTTAGGAGTTTGTGGAAACTATGTATCTTTTAAAGTTGACAGATGTTTTTACTATACATTTAAATAGTTGCAAAAGATAGAGCTTCAAATATATTAAAAATATGGCCATTTAAAAATAAAACTGTCATATCACTGTTTTAAATAGACTTAATGAAATCTAAATTCCCTGATGATTTGATACTATCATTTACCCATTATAAATATATAAATAAGACCTTCTTTAACAATTAAACATTTATGTATTTCTTTTTTCTCCTTAAATATGTATTTCAATTCCATTTCCTCCATAGGAATTGATCCTAATGTAGTATATTTTTATACTTGAAAGTCTTTCACTGACAATTTTATTATATTCCCCTGAAATAAAGTGCATATAGATCAATATTAAATTTTTTCAATGTTCTATAAGTATAAGGTCTTAGCATAAAATTATTTCTTTTGGATTGAATTGTCTTAACAATTATTAGAAGTACTCAGTTGATCAATTTGCTATATTTATTGAAATTTCGATAAATGCTTGTGACATGAAACAAAATTTTATTAGAAATGCTTTTTCAAGAGATAAATTTTTTCAGTTAGATCATTTATCTGTTAAATATTTACTATTGCTAGCACGAGATGGTATTATACAAATTCTACTCCTAGTTTTTATTTTTTGTTGGTAACTGTGAAGAAAGCTGAGTGCCGAAAAATTGATGCTTTTGAACTGTGGTGTTGGAGAAGACTCTTGAGAGTCCCTTGGACTGCAAGGAGATCCAACCAGTCCATTCTAAAGGAGATCAGCCCTGGATGTTCTTTGGAATGAATGATGCTAAAGCTGAAACTTCAGTACTTTGGCCACTTCATGTGAAGAGTTGACTCACTGGAAAAGACTCTGATGCTGGGAGGGATTGGGGGCAGGAGGAGAAGGGGATGACAGAGGATGAGATGGTTGGATGGCATTACCGAGTCATTGTACATGAGTCTGAGTGAATTTAGGGAGATGGTGATAGACAGGGAGGCCTGGCGTGGCGAGATTCATGGGGTCGCAAAGAGTTGGTTACTGACTGAATGACTGACCTGAACTGAACTGAATTAAGAAACCTATTCACCAAAATAAATAAAAGAGAAAGGAGGATTTTTGTTAGAGCAGAGTTATAACCACCAACCCGGTTATATGCCCAAACTGAATAAGGATAATCATCAAAAAACATTTTTAAATAATTTCTTAACTGATATTTTAACTAGATTTTCATTCAGTTGCATTTTAACTAAGGCATTGGAAGTCATCTGATTTGCAAAATATTACTGGATCACAAGTCATTCACTTTCAACAGTTACAACAGAATTTTGAATTGTACCTTTGTTTGGTCCCCTGGGTTTTTGATACCCCAAGGCAACTCAAGATGAATGAAACTTATGACTTCCTTTTGTAAAGTGGGAAAAAGGCATTTATGAAAAGGAAAGTCCTTATCCTCAGATTCTTGACAAGGAATGAAAATGGAAGTTGATAATCTGAAAATGTCCTTAAACCCAACAAGAGCCCTTGGAAAATCCTTGGGTACCTCTGACAGTATAATGCATAGCAGTTTGAAAATTGCTATATAAGATATGTTTTCTATAATTATATTCAGTCTCCCCAGAGAAGTAGCATGGTTGTAGAGATATTAACAATAAGACAGGAGTGCAAAGCAGCCAGAGGTCAAGTTCACATTGACTAATATGAACCAGTTTATTTAACTCAGAAGTGGGAAAAACTAAACTGTGTTTTAAAAATCTAGGTTGATGTCACGAATGAGCTAGGACTCAAATAAATCTGTGGATTATGGAAACAGAATATCAAATCTGGAATAAACTTCAGAGATCATCTAGTCTGGAGAAGGTGATTAAGTCTTATCTTTTATATCAGCTTGTATTAACTGTGAGTGAACTGATCATATAACCATATCAGGAAGGATTCAGAGGATCTGTAGGAAAGAATGGCATGAGTGGTTGGTTGTATCTGTTGGAAGAAGCAAGAAGAGAAATGGTACTGATGCTCTGTATCTGCCATCCTTGAGCTCATCTGAGTACACATGGCCCCTATCATATAGACCCCAGGGAGTGTTGAAGCCGAGTAAGAGCAGGGAGATTGATCAAAATTCACAGCTGAAAGGTCTTCATGACCCAGATCATCACGATGGTGTAATCATGAACCTAGAGCCAGATATCCTGGAGTGCAAAGTCGAGTGGGCCTTAGGAAGCATCACAAGCTAGTGGAAGTGATGGAATTCCAGTTGAGCTCTTTCAAATCCTAAAAATGATGCTGTGAAAGTGCTGCACTCAATATGCCAGCAAATTTGGAAAACTCAGCAGTGGCCACAGGACTGGAAAAGGTCAGTTTTCATTCTAATCCCTAAGAAAGGCAGTGCCAAAGAATGCTCAAACTACCACACAATTGCACTCATCTCATATGCTGGCGAAATAATGCTCAAAATTCTCCAAGCCAGGCTTCAACAGTATGTGAACCATGAACTTCCAGATGTTCAAGATGGATTTAGAAAAGGCAGAGGAACCAGAGATCAAATTGCCAACATCTATTGGATCATCAAAAAGCAAGAGAGTTCAAGAAAAACATCTACTTCTGCTCTTTATTGACTATGCAAAAGCCTTTGATTGTGTGGATCACAACAAACTGTGGAAAATTTTTCAAGAGATGGGAATACCAGACCACCTGATCTGCCTCCTGAGAAATCTGTATGCAGGTCAGGAAGCAACAGTTAGAACTGGACATGGAATAACAGACTGGTTCCAAATTGGGAAAGGAGTACATCAAGGCTTTATATTGTCACCCTGCTTATTTAACTTATATGCAGAGTACATCATGAGAAACATTGGCTGGATGAAGCAAAAGCTGGAATCATGGTTTCTGGGAGAAATGTCAATAACCTCAGATACTCAGATGACACCACACTTATAGTAAAAGGAAGAAGAACTAAACAGCCTCTTGATGAAAGTGAAAGAGGAGAGTGAAAAAGTTGGCTTAAAACTCAACATTCAGTAAACTAAGATCATGGCATCTGGTCCCATTACTTCATGGCAAATAGATGGGGAAACAATGGAAACACTGATGGGCTTATTTTTGGGGGCTCCAAAACCACTGCAGATGGTGACTGCAGCCATGAAATTAAAAGGCACTTGCACCTTGGAAGAAAAGCTATGACCAACCTAGACAGCATATTAAAAAGCAGAGACATTTCCTTACCAACAAAGATCTGTCTAGTCAAAGCTATTGTTTTTCTAGTAGTCATGTATGGATGTGAGAGTTGGACTATAAAGAGAGCTTTGTGTTGAAGAAATGATGCTTTGAACTGTGATGTTGAAGACTCTTGGGAGTCCTTTGGATGGCAAGGAGATCCAACCAGTCTATCTTAAAGAAAATCAGTCCTGAATATTCATTGGAAGGACTGATGTTGAAGCTGAAACTCCAACACTTTGGCCACCTCATGCGAAGAACTGACTCATTTGAAAAGACCTGATGCTGGGAAAGACTGAAGGTGAGAGGAGAAGGGGATGACAGAAGATGAGATGGTTGGATGGCATCACTGGCTCAATGGACATGAGTTTGAGTAAACTCTGGTAGTTGGTGATGGATAGGAATGCCTGGTGTGCTGGAGTCCATGGGGTCACAAAGAGTCTGACATGACTGAATGACTGAAATGAACTGATCTAGTGGCAGGATGAACAGAATTACTTATTTTTTCTTTAATATTTGGTGCTCACCATGAACTTGGTAACATTGGTGACTAGAAAAAATCTGAACGCTGTAGGGCTCAAAGGCAGAAAATTCTGATTGTGCCAGTAGGAGCTGGTATTTCATTTAGGGAGTTATTAAGCTCCTTTATGTTTGTTCTCTGTGCTGTTTGTTGAAAGAAGGAAATAGGTCATCCATTATGAAGAGACCTAAAACCTGAAAATACTGAGAGTTGAGTTTCGGTTATCCATTCAAATGATGCTCAGAAAAAGTCATAAACTGTCTAAGCAAATTACCACCTATCTGGCTACTGAATCTTAATCATCCTGGTGCAGAAAAACAGATCTATACGCAGAGCAGACTGAACAGAGGCTTGCAGGACCTTTTATTCTGCCATCTACCTATGATACGTGTTAATCTCTAGCATTTGCACACCTGTAGGACCCTACATGGGTCCTTTTGCCATTTGAGATGATCATATCTTGGGATCTAGATAGAACTATAAACAAAAGTAGAGCAGGATGTCTACACTGATAGAGGAGTTAACTTTATAACAGATTGACTTTCCCATACATAGAAAGTTACATTTTGCTTTACTCCTTTTTCTTTTGGCTCTCCTTCCAGTTAAATCTACATGCGTGTGTGTGCGTGCTAAGTCACTTCAGTCGTATCCGACTCTTTGTGACCCTATGGACTGTAGCCCGCCAGGCTCCTTTGTCCATAGGCTTCTCCAGGTAAGAATACCTGAGGGAGCTGCCATACCCTGCCCCAGGGGCTCTCCCCAGCCCAGGGATCAAACCTATGTCTCTGAGGTCTCCCTGCATTGGCAGGTGAGTTCTTTACCACCAGCACTACCTGGGAATCCCAAATCTACAAGTACCTCTTATTATTATTATTTTTAGCTACAACATAATATTCAGTTGATTCCAGATGTTGGCTAATTCAAATGATGCTGCATTAAAGATCCCCCTGCATTTATCTTGGTGCACTTCTGAGAATTTATCTAAAGGATAAATTCCTAGAAACAGACTGCTGTAACAAACTTTCAGTTTCCATGAATACTGTCACATGGGTTTGTGAAGAGGCTGCGTCAGTTTAGAGGTTACTCCTAATTATGGTATATGGGAGCACTGGCTCTCCCACATCCAGCTACCACATATTTTCTCATGAGAAGAAGAGGAGGATTTGAATAGCTGCAGTTTTGAATCAGAAAGGAGACACCCCTCTTGGCTATACCAACCTGTGTCTCACCAATACAGCTGGCTGGCGGCTGATGCCACAGACTCTGTTCAGAAGGCTGAATGCTCCTGCTTCAGTGGGAACAGGGGGTGTTTCTTCAGTCTCTGCCCTACTTGGCGTCTGTCCCTGACAGACCCAGCCTCTGTCGGGGAGCCAGCCTCTCTGACGGTAAGAGAAAGTGGATTGGAAACAAACTGAACTTTTCACAGCTGGCCGTTCCCTTCTTTCCCTTCGACTTGGACCCAGCTCAGGACAAGGTCGCTGATGTTCTCCAGCAACAAAGACAGCATTATTGAGGACTGCCTTCTTGCAGGGAAGCCTCATGCCCCCAGAGTTGTCTCTGTCATGTCAGCTATGACAAGTCCGGAGACAGCATAGCTGCGAGTCTCCAAGGGTCTCCAAAGAGACACCCAGGCTGTCCAGCCTGTTGACCATGTACTTGTCTATTGGTGTCTACCACTTTATTTCAAAGATGTCAGATGACTCAGTTCAGCAGACTCTAACTTTTTTTTTACTCATGCTTCCTGGAGGCCGAGATCAGAGGGTGAGAGAGTTTGGAATTCTAAACGAGAAGAAATGTGTGAACAAAGGGGAAAAATCTTGTGTCTATTTCTGGCACCATCACTCTTCCCACCATACATCCTGCTTCTGTTCCTTCCTTACGGCTGGGAGAAATCTATTTATCTTTTAATTGCCCATCTTCTCTACAGTTCATGAGGGCAAAGGCAGGGCTTAGCTCACGACAGGTCCCTAGGGTGCCTCTGGGCACTCTGAAAGTTCTTGATGCCCATTTGTCCCATGAATGAGTGAACAACAGAAGGAAGTTGAATGAGAGAATGAAAGACTGAAGTCGATGAGCACCTCCTGCACAATTACTTGTATTTGATAACTTCTAATGTTTAAACTTTAGGAGGTATATATAAAATCTTCATTTATGGCAAAGGAAATGGGGTTTCAGAGATTAACACTTTCTGAACTACACAGGGGTAATTGGTAGAACTGAGATTTTTGTCCTAGGCATGACTGCCCTCAAAACTGTCATTGAGACCTAGTTCTGAATTTTCCAAGTTTAAACTAAAAAGTATTAATGATTTTATAAGCCGTGTGGGGCACAGCCATCAAGAAACTTCCAGGTTGGCAAGACGCCTTCACCATGAGCAGATGTTTCTCCTTGCCCTCACCAACATGGCCCATTCCTGAAGGCTGTGCTTATTCAATCCTTGTTCCCTTGAGGACAATAGTAGAGCTCATTTATGCTCATTTGCCCAAATTTTGGAACATCTGAACTGAGTAACAGTTCAGTTCAGTTGCTCAGTCATGTCCAACTCTTTGTGACCCCGTGGACTGCAGCACACCAGGCTTCCCTGTCCATCACCAGCTCTTTGAGCTTGTTCAAACTCATGTCCATTGAGTCAGTGATGCCATCCAACCATTTCATCCTCTCTCTTCCCCTTCTCCTCTTGCCTTCAATCTTTCCCAGCATCAGGGTCTTTTCCAATGAGTCTGAGTTACAAGGGGACTTTAAAAGGCCCTTCTGTTAACAGTGAGCAAGTGTAAGGAAGGGCACTAGTCATGTTGTGGGCAAGGAATTGTGCTTTCAATATGTGATTTCATTTCATTCTCACAGCAGCATAGTTCTGTTTGATGTTCTTTTGCCTTTCTTTCTCTTCCTTCCTTCTCTCCTTCATTCTATCCTTTATAACTTTCTTTCTTTCTTTTTTTTTTTTTTTAATTTCCAGACAAAATTTGGAAGATTTAGCTTGGGTAAGCAATGCATAATGGTAGGACCAGCAATTGAAGGTACATTTTAATATCTGTAGGACTCTTCTCTTTCTACCCACTGTGCCGTGAGTGTTCGGCATGGACTGTTGCCTCAGGACAGTCACAGGCACAGAGGGTGCTGTGTAAATAATTGATTGGCAGACTCCTGTCGGCCTGATTCTTAGCCAGTGACCTTTAGGGCTACTTGGTGTTTGGCACCATGCCTGGTATGACTCTATCCTTTAACTGTTTCTTTCTTCTGCCAGCCAACCCCCAAAGGGAGCCTTATCTCCTTGAAACCCTGGTCTGGAATGAGCGGTCTCCATAGGATCCCAGAAGCCCACACTCAGTGCTGTGGTTTTTTTCTGAGAACTGGCTGCAAGGTAGTGCTCTGAGATCAGTCCTTCCAGCTCCCAACTTAACGATCTACAAGCTCCAGGCCCCCAGGTGCACTGAACTGCCAGCTGTGATGAAATAATAGCACAAAAGAAAATCACTTTTTTCTATTTTGGGATTCTAATCAGGACAACATGACTCTGGATGATTTATGTACTTCTGTGTATTTTCAGAAAGTTTCGTTTAATGTTGTTCCTTCTCTACTCAACTCTCTTATCACTTGGGCTCAGAGTGATGCTTACTCAGAATCTTCCCTTTTTGCTCCCATTTGGAAAATGACAAACACATGTCCCCATTCTGGCTCCCTGAAACTGGAAATCTTTGGGGATTTCTTTGGAAAAAGTCCTATCAATTGTGTTTTGGACACAGTGAGCCCTGGATAGTCTGTACCTGGAGAGTTTGGGGATAGAATTGTTCCTCTCAAATATTAGAAATCTTTAAAAATAAACAAAAGGAGTTTCTCCAAAGTCCTAAGAGCATTCTGCTCTTTATCCGTAGCTTGTTCATTCAAGTAATCATTTGAACAATACTCACGGGGCTTCCCTAGTAGCTGAGATGATAAAGAATCTGCCTGCGATGCAGGAGACCTCAGTTCAGTCCCTGAGATGGAAAGATCCTCTAGAGAAAGGAATGACAACCAACTCCAGTATTCTTGCCTGGAGAATTCCATGGACATGGACAGACTATGGGGTTGCAAAGAGTCAGACATGACTGAGTGACTCACACACACGCACACACACATTAGGTACATAATCTGTGCTGGATGTTGTGCTGGGTAACGGGGAACACGGAAGTAAATGAGACAACAGCGTCGCTTTCTCAGGTGTCCCGAGTCACCTGAGTGGCGAGGCCAGTGGAGCCTCCCTCCTGACCGTCCCTCTTTGGCAGCCCATCCTTCCTGACTCTACTGTCCTCCTCGTCTCATTCCCCAACTTTTCCGGCCTACATTCTCATTCTGTCTTTTGATCACGCCCTTCTCTCCACTCTAGAAGATTTTTACAACTTTTCTTCATCCAAACAACCCATTCTTCAAGTCCAAGCCTAGATGCCACATCCCCCAGGAAGGCTTCTCTTCGCCCCCTCCCAGGTTGGGTTTGTGCCCCCTTCCATTTGCTCTCAGTCCCTCTCCTATTATGAGACTTGGTCTATTGTATTGAAATCATCTGCTTCCTTGCCTGTTTCTCCAGTTAGACTGTAAGCATCTTGAGGACAGAGGCAACACTGAGTTCAACACTGTGAACATTTCTTGTTCACAGAAATGACAGAAATGGGCCTAACGCATGGCTATAAGTAGGTGCTCCACAATTGTTTCTGAACAAACAAGTGCCCTAGAAAACAGATGAAGCAAATACATGTAAAGAACTTCATAGGGATTCTTATAAGGATTAAATGAATTAATCTTTGTAAACTACAATAATGCCTGTTCTTAAAAAATGGATTTCAACTCTGTACAATAAATGCTAGGATAAACCATGTTAGAAGAAACAAACAAACAAACAAACAAAGCTGCTCTAATGCAGCCCATGAATCAGGATGGAAAGAAGAAGACTTAAGAAACAATTTAAAAAGGAGATGAGGAGATGACCCTGAAGGATGGGATGGGGAGGGAGGAGGGAGGGAAATTCAGGATGGGGAACACATGTACAGCCATGGCTGATTCATGTCAGTGTATGGCAAAAACCACTACAATATTGTAAAGTAATTAATCTCCAATTAAAATAATTAATTAAAAATAAAAAATAAAAAGGAGATGAATGTCAAAAGAAGAGTAGGCCTTACTGAGATGGGCAGAGAGGTACGGTCTCTAAGGTAGAAGACATAGGTAAAGCCATAGAGGTAGCAGGGAGCCTGGCTTGTCTGGGGAGGTGTAGCTTTTTTGGGTGGGAGGAAAGTGGATTGGGGTAGGTATGAGTAGGTAGATGGGAAGAGGAGATTTGTGAATGACTGACTGTGGTTTAGTGGCTAAAGTACTGGAGGGAGAATGAGGGGCTAGAGCTTGAGCCCACACTGTGACACTGACTCCAGGAGATCTCACGTGGGTCACTTCGCTTCCTTGACCTTAGTGTTCTCATGGCTATAATTTGGGCCTTGCACTAGATAATCCCCAAAGCCCCCTTTCATCTTGGACCTTCAGAGACTCTGGGGAGGGGCGGTAGGAGCTCCTTGTGTTCAAGGGCCCATGTCTGGTGCCTGTCAAATGCCACTACTATTACTGCCATGCTTCAATACTATTACTTCTGCTAGTACGACTTTACAATTGTATTTCTGATGCTTTACTAGCTTGATACTTAACTACCATTGCTACTAGATAACTATGCCTACCTTTCCTGCTACTGTGAAAACGATGCCACTATGGCATAGTGCTGTTACTATCCTGCCCACCATTACTATGACGTGACTACTGCTGCTGTTACATCACGCTGCTATGAATACTATGCCACTAGTGTTCTGTTACTGGCCTGGGCTTCCCAGGTAACTCAGTGGGTCAAAGAACCTGCCTGCACTGCAGGAGACACTGGAGACAAGAGTTTGATTCCCACGTCAGGAAGATCCCCTGGAGAGGATATGGAAACCCACTCCAGTATTTTGCCTGGAGCATCCCATGGACAGAGGAAGCTGGCGGGCTACAGTCCACAGGTCGCAAAGAATCAGACACGACTGGAGTGACTGCGCACAGCACGTGACTGTACCATCATAACTACTAGTGCCGTCATCGGTGGCACAGCCCCTCTTTCTATACTTCTACCGCTAGTCTCAGAAATAGTGGCTAACATCTATGGAGAGCCTACTCCATGACCAGCAATCCTTTCCATGTGTTGACCCTTACTCCCCCAATAAGCCTAGGGAGACAGATTCTCTTATTATTGCCATTTTATGACTTTTCTAAGAGAAAAGTCTCTAGATTCAGAGACATTAGGAAACTTGCTCAGAAGGCTGGGACTGAAGTTCAGCTTCAGGATCCAAGAAGCTCCAGGAAGACACCTTGGAGTAAGGAATGGCAACCCACTCTAGTATTCTTGCCTGGGAAATCCTATGGACACAGGAGCCTGGTGGGTTATAGTCGCAAAGTGTTGGACACGACTGAAGCAACTGAGCACACACATCGAAAGAGAAAGCAAAAGCCATTTCCTAAGTCAGGTTGGGCAAGAGTCTTTATTTTGATAATCTATTCAGCACTCACCTCTGCATTCATCATGAATCAAGCATTAGCTAGCTATATGAAATGGAGGATGAAGTGATTTATCAAATTTATTCTTGATTCAGCGATATGAGAACATGTGCCTGCCTGACATTCCCTGAGACTTTGTGGTCTCCTTGAAGGAAGAAGAGGGGGAGATTTACACGAAAGCCCTCATGCCTGGTGGAGGGGACTGCTGGCAGGCTGTCAAGTAAGGAGTTATATGCACTCTGCAGTGTGCTCAGCTGAAGTCCTTTTAAGGGTCCCCAACATCTGGGAAGTCTAGTGAGAAGGAACGTCATTCGTGGCATCAGGGGGCTGCTGATGAATGGAAGTGTCTATGAGAGGATAGGTGTTAATACTTTCACATTTGATCCATTTCCAAATCCTCTAGAAGTGTATCTAGGATCTTCTCATCTTTTAAAATTAAATTTATTTGTTTTTACTTGGAAGATATGCTTTATGATACTGTGTCAGTTTCTGCCACACATCAGTATGAATCAGTCACAGGTATACATACGTCCCTTCCCTCCTGAACCTCCCTCCCAGAACTTCTCATTAACTGTACTTCAAGGCTATGCCATCTGCTGACTTGGAATTTCCCCTAATGGATTTGGAGCCTGTGCGTTATCTCCCTGGATCCCCTCAGCTCTGTCTTAGGCTGCTGGAACGTTTTACTCCCACAGCTGTTGGAAACAACCCCTTGATGTAGCCAGAGACAGTTGCTCAGCATCTTAACAGCAAGACCAAAAGGGGTGAAAAAAATGGAAGTCTCGGATAGTGAGCAACTGACCTCATTCTGTAGGAATCCTTTCTGGAAAGGGAGCTGCGGAGTGTTGTGACAGGCGGTAAGTCATCTGTAAGAATGTTTACTGTGGAATTCTAGCAAAGAAATGGCTCCAGAAACTTCCCGGGTAACACAGACGGAGTCTGCTCAGGGCCCCAAGGGGAAGATCTGGAAAACTTTAGTCTTGTGTGGGGGTCTGTCTCTTCCCGTTTTGGGGTCGGCTGACTCTGAAGCAGCATTTGAAATCTTGATACTGCCGAGTGGTGTTTATAGAAGAATTTTCTAGTTCTTAAGGCAATTTGACCTAAAAGGCTCATCATGGGATATAAGAGGAAGGGCAAAACATGGTATCCTTTATTGAGCTGTGCACTGCTTAGTCGCTCAGTCATGTCTGACTCTTTGTAACACCATGGACTATAGCCCACCATGGTGCTCATCTGTGAAATTTTCCAGGCAAGAAGGCTGGAGTGGGTTGCCATTTCCTTCTCCAGGGGATCTTCCTGACTCAGGGACTGAACTAGTGTCTCCTGCATTAGCAGGTGGATTCCTACCACTGTGCCACACAGGAAAGCCCCTAGACTAATTAATGCATTTCCCTAAGTTCACAGAGTTTGTAAATTCCAGCATCTGGGTTCAAATCCAGCTGGCTTTGGCTCTAAATCCTTGCATGGTTGCCTTTTCTGAGGTCAGGATGTATGAATTCTCTCTTTCTCTCTCTCTCTCTCTCTCTATATATATATATATTTTTTTTTTGTTTGTTTGTTTGTTTGTTTTACTCCATTGCAGTGTTCACTGTCCTAGGTATATCGAATCCTGAAAGAACACGGGCACTTTTAGACACTGCACGGCCTAATCTCCTCAGTGTTTGGATGGGACTGGCCTATGACATAAAAGACATGGTTAAAATAGAGACTGACTGTCCCTCAATTCAAAATGCAGCTTTCTGACCAAGGATATCACTCTGAATGGCTATTTAATATATTTTGTTGATTGATTTAAATGTCATTTATGGCAGTACCATCTCTCCTTCTTCTAGGTGAATCATTGCTAAATCCCACGAATCCACCTTTTGTCCCACTGCTCGGTTATTGGTATTTAGTGTGTAAAACCTTACCCCTTCAGTCCAGTGAAGAATGACACCATGTGAGATGCCAGAGAGACAAAGATAAATCAGCCACGATTCATGAGCTTCAAGAACTTACCAACACCTGGGAAAGCCAGACACGGAACATTTTATTCTAATACATCATATAATCATGTGACATAGACAGCTGGAAGGTGTGGAAGCTGGGATGAGAGGCACCTACCCAAGCCCGGGAGAATAGAAGTGGCTTCCTGGAGGGATTAATGGATTAAATCAATTCACAATTTCACCCATTCACCAAATATTTATTGGGCACCTCTTCTGTGCCAGGTACTCATATTACAGGTTACAGTACTAAGGCAAAATACTCCTCTATTTTGGGAGAGATGAAACACATAAATAGTTATTCAAGTAGCAATATTATGAAAAAATATAACAAGGCAAAGGTCTAAAGAATGATACAGGGTTAGGATTTATTTTTTATGTATGTATGCTTTGTATTGAAGTATAGTTGCTTTACAATGTTGTGTTAGCTTCTGTTGTACGACAATGTGAATTATGTTCTGAATTTTATGCATGCATATGTGAATTATATGTATGCAGACATCCCCTCCCTCTTAGACCTCCCTCCCACCCCTCCATCCCACATCTAGGTCATCACAGAGCATTGAGCTGAGCTCCCTGTGCTATCCAGTAGGTTCCCAGTAGGATTTATTTTAAAAAGAGTAGTCAGAGAAGGCCTTTTCAGGGGCTTATCATTTGATCAAAGAAGAGATGGAGAAGAACCTTGAAAATACCTTCTCAATTCAGTTCAGTTCAGTCGCTCAGTCGTGTCCGACTCTCTGCGACCCCATGGATCGCAGCACGCCAGGCCTCCCTGTTCATCACCATCTCTCGGAGTTTACTCAGACTCACGTCCATCAAGTCCATGATGCCATCCAGCCATCTCATTCTCGGTCATCCCCTTCTCCTCCTGCCCCCAATCCTTCCCAGCATCAGAGTCTTTTCCAATGAGTCAACTCTTCGCATGAGGTGGCCAAAGTACTGGAGTTTCAGCTTTAGCATCATTCCTTCCAAAGATATCCCAGGACTGATCTCCTTCAGAATGGACTGGTTGGATCTCCTTGCAGTCCAAGGGACTCTCAAGAGTCTTCTCCAACACCACAGTTCAAAAGCATCAATGCTTCAGTGCTCAGCCTTCTTCACAGTCCAACTCTCACATCCATACATGACCACAGGAAAAACCATAGCCTTGACTAGATGGACTTTAGTCGGCAAAGTAATGTCTCTGCTTTTGAATATGCTATCTAGGTTGGTCATAACTTTTCTTCCAAGGAGTAAGCATCTTTTAATTTCATGGCTGCAGTCACCATCTGCAGTGATTTTGGAGCCCCCAAAATAAAGTCTGACACTGTTTCCACTGTTTCCCCATCTGTTTCCCATGAAGTGATGGGACCGGATGCCATGATCTTCGTTTTCTGAATGTTGAACTTTAAGCCAACTTTTTCACTCTCCTCTTTCACCTTCATCAAGAGGTTCTTTAGCTCCTCTTCACTTTCTGCCATAAGGGTGGTGTCATCTGCATATCTGAGGTTATTGATATTTCTCCAGGCAATCTTGATTCCAGCTTGTGTTTCTTCCAGCCCAGCGTTTCTCATGATGTAATCAGCATATAAGTTAAATAAGTAGGGTGACAATATACAGCCTCGACGTACTCCTTTTCTATTTGGAACCAGTCTGTTGTTCCATGTCCAGTTCTAACTGTTGCTTCTTGACCTGCATACAGATTTCTCAAGAGGCAGGTCAGGTGGTCTGGTATTCCCATCTCTTTCAGAATTTTCCACAGTTTATTGTGATCAACACAGTCAAAGGCTTTGGCACAGTCAATAAAGCAGAAATAGATGTTTTTCTGGAACTCTCTTGCTTTTTCCATGATCCAGTGGATGTTGGCAATTTGATCTCTGGTTCCTCTGCCTTTTCTAAAACCAGCTTGAACATCAGGGAGTTCACAGTTCACGTATTGCTGAAGCCTGGCTTGGACAATTTTGAGCATTACTTTACTAGCATGTGAGATGAGTGCAATTGTGCGGTAGTTTGAGCATTCTTTGGAATTGCCTTTCTTTGGAATTGGAATGAAAACTGACCTTTTCCAGTCCTGTGGCCACTGCTGATTTTTCCAAATTTGCTGGCATATTGCATGCAGCACTTTCACAGCATCATCTTTCAGGATTTGAAACAGCTCCACTGGAATTCCATCACCTCCACTAGCTTTGTTCACAGTGATGCTTTCTAAGGCCCACTTGACTTCACATTCCAAGATGTCTGGCTCTAGATGAGTGATCATATCATCAGGATTATCTGGATCTTGAAGATCTTTTTGTACAGTTCTTCTGTGTATTCTTGCCACCTCTTCTTAATATCTTCAGCTTCTGTTAGGTCCAGACCATTTCTGTCCTTTATTGAGCCCATCTTTGCATGAAATATTCCCTTGGTATCTCTGATTTTCTTGAAGAGATCTCTAGTCTTTCCCATTCTGTTCTTTTCCTCTATTTCTTTGCATTGATCACTGAAGAAGGATTTCTTATCTCTTCTTGCTATTCTTTGGAACTCTGCATTCAGATGCTTATATCTTTCCTTTTCTCCTTTGCTTTTCTCCTCTCTTCTTTTCACAACTATTTGTAAGGCCTCCCCAGACAGCCGTTTTGCTTTTTGCATTTCTTTTCCATGGGGGATGGTCTTGATCCCTATCTCCCATACAGTGCCACAAACCTTATTCCATAGTTCATCAGGCACTCTATCTATCAGATCTAGGCCCTTAAATCTATTTCTCACTTCCACTGTATAATCATAAGGGATTTGATTTAGGTCATACCTGAATGGTCTAGCGGTTTTCCCTACTTTCTTCAATTTCAGTCTGAATTTGGCAATAAGGAGTTCATGATCTGAGCCACAGTCAGCTCCTGGTCTTGTTTTTGTTGACTGTATAGAGCTTCTCCATCTTTGGCTGCATAGAATATAATCAATCTGATTTCTGTGTTGACCATCTGGTGATGTCCATGTGTAGAGTCTTCTCTTGTGTGCAGAATGAAAATACCTTCTAGACAGAGGAAAAACAAGACTAATGTCTTGAGCCCAGTCCAGTTTGATGTATTTAAACAACAGTGAAAGCCAGTGTGGGTGGAGCTGGTTTAGTGAGGGTTACTGTTGAAAGTGATGGAGATGGATGTAGGCCAGAACCAGGTCACGGGCTGTGTGGGTCAGAGCTAAGTGAATGGCAGTCAAACGGAGAGAGGCTTTTCCATCCTTTCCTTCCCAGGAGTAATCACTGAGATGACTCTCAACATTATCTCAACATTAACACACAAAAGACAGAGCTAACAGCAAATGAATCCTTCTGATGGCCCATCTTGAGATGTTCCTACAGGTTATGATTAATCTGTCTCTGCCCATAAGGTCAAATTCGATCCAAACATCTCTCTGGAAAATGCAGTGCTCAGAAACCTCTGCCCCTGGCACTCCCACCCACCTCACCATGCATCCTGCATTCATCATCTCGCTCTTGTTCTTTGTCATGTGGCTAAAATCCCTTGAAGGAGATGGTCCAACTCCAAGTAAAGCTCTCTGCATAAATATTTAGACTGAATAGAAGATGTGCCAGAGATGCAAAGAATCTGTCTGGAGAGAGAAGAGACCTTTCCCTTTGTTGTCTCTTCAGTCTTGTAATTTAATTCATGGATACGTGTCTTTGAATAATATATAAGCATCAATTTACCACAAAGAGTTCCACAGAAACCTTAGCTTCTCATCCTTCTGCTGTGTACCGTGTGGCATTTTCTTCTCATCCTGGAATATACATTCCTCTGGTTTACTTTCATCACTTTCTTCTCTCCTCCCATGTTTCTGATAACATACTGTGTGTCGGGCTCTGTTAAACGTACCATTGCAGAGTTCAGTTCAGTTCAGTTCAGTTCAGTCACTCAGTCGTGTCCAACTCTGCGACTCCATGAAGTGCAGCACACCAGGCCTCCCTGTCCATCACCAACTCCCGGAGTCCATCCAAACCCATGTCCATCGAGTTGGTGATGCCATCCAACCATCTTATCTTATTCAGTCCCTACCCTCTTCTCAGAGTCACTTGTCAATTCATTTGTTAGGGCTTCTCCCTCTGCCCCCACATCCCTGTCTGCTCCCACTGAGGTCAGTTCAGTCTCCATGCCACTAAACCCAGCGGCCTTCTTTCTTGTTCTTATTTTTCTAGAACTCATCACTTATATGGACAGTGTTAACTGGTCCTTGCTGAGGCTCACCTCTCTTTTGGTGTCTGTTTGTGCCACTCTTTTGCTTGGACCCTTCTGACTGGTCCTTCTCTATCTCTCAAATTTCTGGTTCCTGGTGGTTGTGTCTTTGGCAGACTTCCTTCTCTCACTCCATCCATCTTTGCCATCAGGCTTTCAACCATGGCTTCAGCTCTAATGGCTTCCAACCCTCTATGCACCCCTGCTCCAGACTTGATAGCTGGTTACCATCTGTGGGCTTGGATGCTAAGCCTAGCCAACCAGCACTCGCAGCTGGCAAATGGGTTGTAACGTGACCCCTGATGAATCTGCCTCATTCTATTCGAGGGCTGGTACTCTTCCAGCTCCAGCTAGTTTCCTGAATGAGCTTGAGTAAGCGCCTTCCCCTCTTTAGGCTTCAGTGGCCTTAAGTGTAGAGTGAGTGAGCTGGACCCCTTCAAATCTCCTTCAGCTCTACATGGGCATGGCATCTGGCCATAAGGAAACAGAAATAACTGTTGGGGTTGTAAGTGAAAGTGAAGTTGTTCAGTCGTGTCCGACTCTTTGCGACCCCATGGACTGTAGCCTATCAGGCTCCTCCATTTGTGGGATTTTCCAGGCAAGAGTGCTGGAGTAGATTGCCATTTCTTTCTCCAGGGGGTCTTCCCAACCCAGAAATCAAACCCAGGTCTCCCGCATTGCGGGCAGACACTTTTATCATCTGAGCCACCAGGAAAACCCCTGGTTATAAGGGACCCAATAAATGATACCCCACCCTTCTCCCCAAATTCAGGACCAACAGCCTAATGGAAATTAAAGCCATATTTAAACAAGAGAATTTAAATGTCAGCTTCATCAGATACAAGGAGACCCATCTACTATGTCCTCTTTCAGTTCAGTTCAGTTGCTCAGTCATGTCCAACTCTGCAACCCCATGAATTGCAGCATGCCAGGCCTCCCTGTCCATCACAGACTCCTGGAGTTCACTCAAACTCATGTCCATCGAGTTGGTGATGCCATCCAGCCATCTCATCCTCTGTCGTCCCCTTCTCCTCTTGCCCTCAATCACTCCCAGAATTAGAGTCTTTTCCAATGAGTCAACTCTTCGCATGAGGTGGCCAAAGTACTGGAGTTCCAGCTTTAGCATCATTCTTTCCAAAGGACACCCAGGACTGATCTCCTTTAGGATGGAATGATTGAATCTCCTTGCAGTCCAAGGGACTCCCAAGAGTCTTCTCCAACACCACAGTTCAAAAGCATCAATTCTTTGGTGCTCAACTTTCTTCACAGTCCAACTCTCACATCCATACATGACCACAGGAAAAACCATAGCCTTGACTAGATGGACCTTTGTTGGCAAAGAAATGTCTCTGCTTTTGAATATGCTATCTAGTTTGATCATAACTTTCCTTCCAAGGAGTATGCATCTTTTAATTTCATGGCTTCAGTCACCATCTGCAGTGATTTTACCTGTCTCCAAATCCTCCTAGCAGATATTTCCCCAAGCAGGCAGAGAAATCACACTCTCCTAACATGATAAAAATTATTCCTAATAATGACACATTTTGATTTGATGTGACACATTTTGATTTGATTTGATTTAGCTTTCTCAAGCTTGGGAGAGATTCTAAGGCTGGAGGAATGTTTAAACTCCTTCTGGCTGCTTGTTTAGAATAAAGATCTCTTCTCTAGACCCAGGGGTGGGAGTCACTCTTAACTTCTCCTTTAATCAAATCAGTTCAAGCTGAAAAGAAGGCCAGGTTGACAGTCAGCATTTCACTAGCCTTCTACCTCCCTAGTAGCCACTTTTTTTTTTTGTTTGTTTTTGTTTTTCTGCTTTACTGAATGAGATGAGTTACTTGATTTCAAGGGCTCTCAATCAGCAAGAACCAGATGAACCTGTATCCTGCAGAAATAGAAAGTACTCAAGGCTGAACAGAGGAAGATAAGAAGGTAAAGACCTTTCTGTTGTCTTTTACAGATAAGGAAAGTGGGTCAGAAAGAGGATGTGACACCCCCAAGGTCAATGAACTTAAAAAATAGCCAAGGTGTACAACAGTCCTGATCCTATAAGCTCCTAGTATGACTTTTGCCAGCACACATTGTAGCAGAAGATACTAATCCCCTCAGTGTTTCTTTAATGAAGACTGCCAACTGTTTAAATCAGTAGTACAAGTGTAAAGTCTAGAGCAACTTCCAACTCAACATTACTTATAACTTCAAGGAGAGGAATTATAAGAATTCTCCCCTTGTCCCATCTGTTATGCTGTTTCATTTTAGATCAACACATTGAAAATGATGAAACTTTATTTTTATCTAGAAGAGTAATATAACTATTCTTGGGAATTATACTGGTATTGTAACAAAGGATCTTGTAGTTAATACAATAAAGTACAATTATAATATCATTGCTTTTATTTTTGTCAGTAAATCAATAAGTATTCCATGAACAAAAATCACGAAAGATGCAACAGGCTGGGGTTGTGGGGGCACCCACACCACACTCCATGCAGAAAGCTATCTGCCTGGGTCTCTGGAGACTCTGTATTTCCTCCCTCCTCTCTGCTGCCCCTCAGCAGGGGAGCAGTGCTTGATCAGGTTGCTGAGTTTGAGAGAAATTGTTGGGGATACCTAGCTTAGATCAGCAGCTCTCAACTGAAAATACTTAGCTTAGATTAGAGGCTTCCTGGGTAGTACAGCTGGTAAAGAAATCACCTGCAATGCAGGAGTCCCTGGTTTGAGTCCTGGGTCAGAAAGTTCCTCCGGAGCAGGGATAAGCTACCCACTCCAGTATTTTTGGACTTTCCTGATGGCTCAGATACCTAAGGATCTGCCCACAATGCGGGAGAACTGGGTTTGATCCCTGAGTTGAGAAGATCCCCTGATGGAGGGCATGGCAACCTACTCCAGCATCCTTTCCTGGAGAATCCCTATAGACAGAGGAGCCTGGTGGGCTACAGTCTATGGGGTCACAAAGAGTCGGACATGGCTAAGCCGCTAAGCACAGCACAGCTTAGATTAGGGGTCCCAAGACCAGCAGCATCAATATCATTAGGAAAGATGTCGATATGCAAGTTATCAGGCCACAGCCCAGCCTATTGAATCAGAAGCTCCTTAGGAGGGGCCCACACATCTGTGTGTTAAGACCACTTTTGGCCTCTGAGGGGAGAGGGAGAGGGTGAGATGATTTGGGAGAATGACACTGAAACATGTATACTATCATATAAGAAACGAAGCGCCAGTCTATGTTCAACACAGAATACAGGATGCTTGGGGCTGGTGTAAGGGATGATCTGGGGAGACTGTGTGGGGTGGGAGGTGGGAGGGGGCTTCGGCATTGGGAGATCGTGGACACATGTGGCTGATTCATGTCAATGTATGGCAAAACCAATACAGTATTGTAAAGTAGAATAAAGTATTTAAAAAAAAAAAAGACCACTAGGGAGTTGTGATGCCCACTCAAGTTTGAGAGCCGCTGGTTAGTTGATTTCTCCTTTCTCTCTTTGGATCTGCCTGCCTGCAGAGGGGCAATGTTCCGGTCTGTTTTCTGCCATGTGGTTAAGAAAACTGGCCTCATTGGACCGAGGAGGATACACAGTTATGTAGAACTGCCCTTGATTGGGTGCTTTCAAATGCTAGTTTCAGATGAAGTGTTAGGAAGCCCATGATTTCATAGACTGACATGCTCAAACCAAACTTTTATCTGATGATCTGACATTTGGATTCTCTTATTTCAATATGACTCTAATTCCATTGTGCAGTTGGTTCTGAATTCGGGGAGAGGAATGCGGTGTTGTTTCTTTGTTGCTGTTCAATTTCTAAGTTGTGTGCACCTCTCTGCAGCCTCTTGAACTGTAGCACACCAGCCATCCCTGTTCTTCATTATCTTCCAGAGTTCGCTTAAACACACGTCAACTGAGTTGATGATTCCATCCAACCATCTCTTCCTCTGTCACTCCCTTTTCCTCCTGCCTTCAATCTTTCCCAGCATCACAGTCTTTTCCAATGAGTCAGTTCTTCATATCAAGTGAAGGTATTAGAGCTTCAGCATCAGTTCTTCCAATGAATATTCAGGATTTATTTCCTTTAGGATGGACTGGTTTGATCTCCTTGCTGTCAAAGGGACTCTCAAGAGTCTTCTCCAGCACCAAAGTTTGAAGCATCAATTCTTTGGTGCCTCAGCCTTCTTTATGGTCATTTATTGGACTGACATGACTGAGTGACTGAACTGATTGGACTGAAGGACTGATGTTTTGAACTGTGGTGTGATGTTGGAGAAGACTCTTGAGAGTCCCTTAGACTTTAAGGAGATCAAATCAGTCAGTCCTAGAGGAAATCAGTTCTGAATATTCATCAGAAAGGCTGATGTTGAAGCTGAAGCTCCAATCAGCCACCTGATGTAAAGAACTGACTCATTGGAAAAGACCCTGATGCTGGGAAAGATTGAGGGCAGGAGGAGAAGGGGACAGAAGATGAGACAGTTGTATGGCATCACTGACTTGATGGGACATGAATTTGAGCAAGCTCCAGGAGTTTGTGGTGGACAGGGAAGTCTGGTGTGCTGCAAGTCCAAAGGGTCACAGTCAGACACAACTGAGTGAACTGATTGGGCCCCTTAAAATGATGAGTCAGTTATTCATGCTTCCTTACAGTCACATGTCATGTCCATCTAAAACCGATGGAGATTTGGAGTGGTCCACTCACTTCACACTTAAGATAACTGCAACACAGAAAATGTAGCAAGTGAGCTTCAGTAGGAAGCTCCCAGCCGTACATGTCTAGTTAACATAACCACCATGCACCTTACCAGTTTCAAGTTGAAACAGAAGAAATTCATATTCAGAGAAATTGATCTCACCACGTTGAGGATTTCCTAATTTACGTTTCAGCCTGGGAATCATGGATGCCTCTGAATCTACCTCATGGCCCCCTGGTGACTGTGGCCTCTCTGGATGTCACGTCCTTGCATTCCTGCCCTTGCTTCTCACAACCAACTGTCTTGACAGGAATTGAAAATGAATTGCAGCTGTTCAGCATCTCCGTGGAGAAGACCAAATTCTTAATCCTGAACTGAGCTCATTCCCAGGAAAACAGAAGAGCAGTGAGGAAGTGCGCTCAGCTGTGATACTCTGCTACCCTCTTTTCCTTTTAGTCATTGTTGTTTCCAGTCTGAAGTTGAGTTATTTCTCCATATTGGGTTACTTGATCCACTGCCAGAGACGTTGCCTATGAATTACCAAATCTGGCTTTCAGAAATGTGTTTTGGCCAATCGAATTTTTATTGGCATTATGCCTTTCTGATTCCTTTCCTTGGCCATCTACTCTCATGCAATTTTCACGTTCAGAAGGTTCACAGAAGCTCCCAGCTTTGGTGATAGAGACAAACCAATTTACCTTTATCTTCCTAGCTTGATAGTGTACTTGCTAAAAATTATTGAGCAATTATTATGCGCCAGACGATGTGGTAAACATTTAATATATGTTAGCTAAATTTACTCTCACTGTAATCTATGCGGTAGGTAGTATTATAATCCCCACTTTTTAGATGAGAAACCACTTCACTGTGACATTATTTAACTCTTTCAGGGTCACACAGTCATTAAGACCCAACATTTGAGTCCTGGTTATCCAAATGCATAAGCTGTGCTTTAGCCCTGGTTATACCATGGTCTGTACACACAAGGGTCTGGAAGATATTCTTTACACTGCAACCCTCCTTTCTGAGATGCTATTCTTTTCTTTGTTCTGCTGTGGTAGATGTTTGAATCTAGGGCTTGAGCTCCCCAGACAGTTCTACACCATGAGATGTGACGGTTTTCTGGGAATGACCCAACCGGGCAGGGTAGGGGGAGGGTTTGCTGAGTTAAAGAGCAATGTAATTGACAGCCTTTGAAAAAGCCAAAGAGGGGGCACATTTAGTTCAAATCCTGTGCCGAGAAGAACTTAAAAGTGATATTCTTGGGGAAGTCTTCAGGAGTCTGTCAGTAGTGTACAATGACCAGGGCCCATCCACATGGACATTTTTGGGTCTGAAAATACCCAGGCACCTGAGTGTGTAAGAGATCCTGGAGCTCTTGCTGCTGACCTGCTGTCCCATGTTGTCCCCCGGTGACAGCCAGCCCCTGGGATTTTACAGAAGGGACCCTCAAGTCCCTAAAACAAACAAACAAACAAACAAAGACACCTACAACAACAAAACAAACAAACAAACAAGCATGATGTTTGTGTTGGAAGAGAAATTTCTAGTAGACAATTTGTGCCATATATTTTTTATATAGATTGAAAACAAAAATTAACCATAAATTGTTTATGCATTAATTATACATGTGAAAATAATGAAGAAGTGACAGTAATAGTAGCTACATCTGAAGGGAAGACTTAGGAAGGAATCAGGAAAGGCTTATAGAATTAACTATGCTTCACCGTCTGAGCTGCCAGGGAAGCCCAATAAAGAATGTAGGGCTTTGCATTCCCAGGTGGTACAAGTGGTCAAGAATATGCCTGCCAATGCAGGAGATACCAGAGATGCGGGTTCTATCCCTGGGTCCAGAAAATCCTCTGAAAATCCTCATGCAGTACTCTCGCTTGGAAAATTTCTTGGACAGAGCCTGGCTGGCTATAGTCCATGGGGTCGCAAAGAATTAGACATGACTAAACATACACACACAGCAGAGAGTGTAACTAGTTTTGAGGTTGGATAGTATGTATGATTTAATATGTTATGAAGTTTGTGAGTGCAATTGCATAAAACTGACCATTAAGAAAAACTGTAAGAATATCCACAATGATGATGTCATGACTGAAGATGGTGATAAATTCAATTTTACGTATCTAAGTTTCAGTTAGGGAAAAAGCAATCAAGGGAACAAATAAACTCATTTGTGTTTTTCAAATTCTTAGTGTTTTGCTAATTAAAAATAAACTTCTTTCTTTCAATCTGAAAAAAAAAATGGGGAGAGGAAGGTTTCAATTTGCAACCCAAGAAGAATGAATTAGTTGGGGACGCCTGCTGCTCCTGCTAAGTCACTTCAGTCATGGTAGCCCACTCTCTGCTGTGTGCGTATGTTTAGTCATGTCTCTTTGCGACCCAATGGACTATAGCCAGCCAGGCTCTGTCCAAGGAATTTTCCAAGCAAGATGACTGCATGAGGATTTTCAGAGGATTTTCTGGGCCCAGGGATCAAACCCGCATCTCTGGTGTCTCCTGCATTGGCAGGCATATTCTTGACCACTTGCACCACCTGGAGAGTCCCATCCCTCAGATTCTCCAGGCAAGAACACTGGAGTGGGTTGCCATTTCCTTCTCCAATGCATGAAATTGAAAAGTGAAAGTGAAGTCGCTTTTAGCAACAAACCAACTCTTAGCGACCCCATGGACTGCAGCCTACCAGGCTCCTCCGTTCATGGGATTTTCCAGGCAAGACTATTGGAGTGGGGTGCCATTGCCTTCTCTGGGGAGACCTAGTAGACATCAAAGATCTGAGCAGCATTTATCATTAGGAAGAAGTGTAGGGATAAAGCAACTACTTTTTCATAGGAATTTCACTTGGCAAACATATCCACTTATAAATGAGCTTGTTTGCCTGATCCAGGCAAGCTAGATCTAGGGTTTTGTAAATAGACCTTAGGAGGATTAAATAACCAAGCTGAGTCTAAAACGGTCAGTAAGAGCTAGACGATGAAGGCAAACGACAAAGGCTGGTGTTCCAAAAATAACCAACTTATTTCCTGTATTGTTTAGGATGTAATTGGTTTCTAGTGACAGAAACCTAACAATGGGAAAAAACAACTCTGAATTTATTTGTTTTTCACCTATCAGGAAGTCCAGCCTTAACAATGGCAAGCCAGGTTTCTGTGTTTTTTGTCGTTTTTTGCTTTGTTTTCCCTAAACCCCATAACCATGTTAAGTAGGCCATCAGAGCTCTAGGGATCTTACTCACCTTCAGATCATTATTGACACTCAGTCCTTTTATCAGTGGAAAGACAGTTTTCCTGGAATAGTCAGAAAATTTCCACATGTTTTTCATTGTCTGGAACCAAGTTATATGACCATTCTTGGGAGTTTTTCCAGCTTTCACAGAGGAGATGAGTCAGGAAGAATGCCAGCAGGTGTGGGTGTAGGTTAGCTAACTGACAGTGTTTGCCACACCACCCCTGCTCTCCTGGGAGCTTTATAAAGGCACCATTGGTATTTACATTATTGCCTTATTTCTCCCAAATATAGAGCACAATGTTATGCCCAAAGAAGGGATAGCAGAAAATATTAATTTCAAAATAAATTCAGATAAGTAAATTTAGTTTATTCCAATAAGCATTTATTAAATGGGGTCCATATGTTAGTAACTGATGAAGTACAGTTCAAGCGGAGACTCTGGGGGCTGGTGGATGGATAGTCAGCATATGCTATGGCACAGGTTAGGAAATAGGGGCATGTATGGGACTCTTTCAGGGAATCCAGAGAGGAAGCACATGGTCCACTTTAGTGAGCTGGAGAAGAAAGGCAAAGAGGGAGTCAGAGACAGGATAGTGTAGGTTGTGCTCAGGTAACAAATGGCCCCTAAACCTCAATGTGTAACCACAGCGTTTATTTCTCCATGATGGTGGGTGGACGTCGTCCTTAGCTGTGGTTTTGGTCCACTTCAACCACAGCCTGGGACTCAAGCCAAATGAGCAGCATCTCTCTGGAGAATGGAGAGCAGACAGAAGGAGACAAACACACACCGGCCCTTAGAAGCTTCTTCTTAGAAGTGACACGTCAGTTCGCTTGTGCCAAACTAAGTCACATTTTTCTATCAGAATGAACACTGTAAGGGTGCTTGGTCCCCCACTGAGAAGCACAAAGGGGATATAGTGTAATATTGTCTAAGGGCAGGTCTAACCATGCTCTCTGGGCCTCTGGTCTACCCCTCCAAGCTTCTCCTCTCCCTAGAGGGCAGCTGTCAAGCTCTCTTAGTGTGGGAGAGCCGTGGGATGGGCTGAGTGGCCAGAGAAGAGCCGAAGGAGCCAGGACACTGACTTCATCACTACCTGGTCCAGAAAGGGAGACAGAGGAGAAGACTACATCCAGAGCCAAGAAGATCCTGGCAGGATGTGGCTGTTCGGGACGTAGAAAGAGAGATTTTCCCATTTGTGTCTTTCCTATCGCTCTTCTCCCAGCGTGTAGAAGCTGGTGGCCCAGACTCCTGAGAGATTTTATTCTTTTGGCTGCCAGCACCAGCTCCGCAAGTGCCAGCTGTGAGGACGGACCTGGTGGCACGCATGGGGCGTGGAGTCTTCAGAGGCCAGGGAAGTTAGCCAGGCACAGGGACAATGACCAGACATTTTATTGTTGTCAGTGGAAATAAACATGCACAAATATGGAGCCAGGTTAGGACTGAGCTTTGGAGGAGAGACCGTCTTAGGTTTTTTGCCTTCTTAAGGTGTCTTAAACTCCCTTGCCTTTCTCCCGCTTCTCACCTGGGATTCAAATCCTCCTCCTTTAAAATCCTCTCTACACAACCAGTTTTAAGACTGACTGTTACTAAGGTACTCACAAACTCAGGGTCCTGTCTGTGGGTGCCAAAATTATCCCCTTGGACTCCAGCATGGAGGTACATAGAACACCTAGCTAAAACCACACGAAGTTTACTTTCATTCCTAGCTCTGGAATCTTCCTGGGCCCTCAGGTTCTCATTAAATTCTCCAAGCCTCAGTTTTCACATTTGTAAAAGGAAGATGCAGATTACAAATCTCCTGCTTATTTCAAAGAACTATTTGGGAAATCTAGTGAAAGCCTGTATTTATTAAACACCTACTGAATAGCAGACTTATCTGGACATAAGTGGGAACACATTATCATTTAAAATATAGGAGATGTAGGTTCAATCCCTGGGTCAGGAAGACCTCTTGGAGTAGGAAGTGGCAACCTGCTCCAGTATTCTTGCTTGGGAAATCCCATAGACAGAGGAGCCTGGCTGGCTACAGTCCATGGGGTCACAAAGAGTTGGACACAATTTAGCAACTGAGAATGCATGTATGCAAGAAATTTTTTTTTAAATTATATTTGAGAAAATTATAGTTGCTTCTACAAAGGAACAATTATGGCAAGTAAATGATTAATTCTGGCATCAGAATCTATACTTGAGGCTTCAGAACACTCTAAACAATTTCCAGTTGTCCAACTGCGAACACGAAGCTTCTGACACGGAGATCGCTTAACTTAGGTCGCCAGCATTTCCCACTTGGCTTATGCTGGTAGACTCTGTCTCTCTGCTCCCAACTGCTCCAGTCCTTTGTATATGAAGCAGATGAGTCTAAAGACATTCTGCTTCTGCTGAGAATATTTTCATGACTTTCAGCTCTTCCAAGAAATTCACATTGTTTAGATTTTCCATATTTTTAAAACCTAGACTCTGTCCATCTTTCCAGCATCATCTCTCGACACATCTCTTCCTGCCTCCAACAATGCTGTCCTGAGCATTCCACACATAGACTCACAATTGTGTGTGCATTTTCTCTGGGATCCTCAAACCCTTGAAGAGGTCCCAGTGCCTTGAGCCTTTGCATACTTCTGTCTAGACCCTCTTTACGCTTGTAAATTATGACTTAGGTTCAACTAAAATGTGTCTTCCAGAGCTCAACTTGAAAGTCACTCTGGGGAGCCCTGCATGACATCTGTCTTTCTCTTCTGCCTTCACAACCTGCATTGCAACTGACATCTAATGATTGGAGTTATTATTATGTGCTGTTTCTTTTCCAGAAACACAGTGTTATTAGACTCTGAGTTCTTTGAAGACAGGGATGAAATCTCATTAATTTTCTCTTTCCCTCACTTCTTTCCTTTCTTAAGTAGTGCACGAGTTCCTACTTTGGGCCAGACACTGTGTTCTGAAGATTCTTACATCTTTAGGCCTAATATGGTGCCAGACACAAAGCAAGCCAGCAATAAAGCTGAGTGATGGAATGAAGCAACCAATTAATCAAAGGTTCAGTTCAAACAGGCTCAGCCCTTTCTCCCATCTAAAGCTATGTGGAGGTTCAGAAGGATCAGCAGGTTTTCTGACCTTTGCTTTTTCCACATTGTTATTCATTTTCTGGTTTTAGCTTCTGACAGACAGGAATAGACTGCCACACTTTTCCAGGATATATCACCTAATTAGTGAATCACCCAGGCCCTTGATCTAGCTTATTATTTTGCTTTATGGTCTTGTGAGCTTGCTCTCCTGTGCAGTAGGAAAGACCCAGGTGTGGAGTCCAAGAGGTTCAGGTGCTCCTGCTTAAACACATGTCCTCTGGACAAGTCATTTACCCTTAATGAGCCTTGGTGTCCTTACCTATAAAAAGAAAATGCTCATATGTGGTCCTGTGAGGAATAATTTGGAAGATGCTGCTGCTGCTGCTGCTAAGTCACTTCAGTTGTGTTTGACTCTGCACAACCCCATGGATGGCAGCTCATCAGGCTCCCCCATCCCTGGGATTCTCCAGGCAAGAACACTGGAGTGGGTTGCCATTTCCTTCTCCAATGATGAGTGAAAAGTGGAAGTGAAGTCACTCAGTTGTGTCCGACTCTTAGTGACCCCGTGGACTGCAGCCTACCAGGCTCCTTGTAGGGTGCCATTGCCTTCTCCATTTGGATGGGCTTCCCCTAAGTCTCAGCGGGTAAAGAATCCACCTGCAATGCAGGAGACTCAGGAGAAATGGTTTCGATCCCTGGGTCGGGAAGATGCCCTGAAGAAGGAAATGGCAACCTGTTCCAGTATTCTTGCCTGGAAAATCCCATGGATGGAGGAGCCTGGCAGGCTATCGTCTAAAGAGTCACAAAGAGTCAGATATGACTGTGACTAATGGCTAATGTTTATAAGTAACTGACCCAGGGATTGGTAAGGAATGGATTCTCCCAAAATGTGTCTGCCTGTGCCTTTCACCCAAAACCTACGCTGCCAGAGGAAGACTCTAAAAGAGACAGAAGGGGATGAAAACATACCAGTTAATGGATATTATCTACTGAGAAGGTGGAGAGTTAGAAGCACTGCCTAAGGAGAAGTGTCACATCACTCTTAGAATTGTTGGGCTAATCGTTACGCCTCATTATTTTCACGTCTAAAATTGAGATATTTGCTTTCTAGGAGGGTATCACGATTACTCAATGAGAGAATAAAAGCAAGGTCCTTCCCCAAGGCGCTGCCACAGAGGGAAGCCTTTGTCAATTTTGGTGACAATAATTTTGTATTGTCCATCTTCATTCTATCAGTTTGGATGGCTAGGCTGCACTTTAATTCTGAGATTCTTTAACTCTGACCACTAGTCCAGACTGGCATAGATCCTGGGGGCAGTGACAGAGTCCAGATACCCTCCAGAGCGTGACCCACAGATTCTATACTCTGAAGGAATGTGGTGAGACAAGAACCAGACCCCACATCACTTTATTCTCAAGCCAAACGCAGAGCCCAGATGTGTTTTCTGACACCTCTGAACCTTCCTGGGGATGGACTTTCTGGGCCGGGTGCTGGGACATGTGGGGATTTTGTTATTCTCCCTCTCTTGTGGGTCTTAATGGAAAAGCTCTGTCACCAGCAACAGAAAAAGACTGGTGTCAGCATTGTTGAGACTTTCCATGAATTCCAATTACACATCATTTCCAGTTACGAAAAAAAAAAAAAAAAAAGCAGAGGTACTGGGCCCTGTTTCCCAACCACGGTGTTCAGAATGCCCTTTTACCAGAATGCATTTCTCAACATGGCACGGTGACCTGTGGTCTGCAGTGTGACCTTGCATAAATCTATAACTCTGCATGACCCGGATAGTCACTGATCTAGGAGAAGTAGAGGCTGTATGTGAGGCTCAAGCTCATGATTAGAGCTCAGGTTCTTATGCGGGACAGAATCACGCTTAGAGTGCAGCTCCACACAGACCAGCGTGTGCCACTGGTAGCAAGAGATCTCCTCAGTTTTCCCTCCTATTAAAATGGGCACCCTCGGCTTTCCTGGGAGGATTAAATGAGATCATTTTATGTAAATGCTTTAGTCAACTGCCTGGTACCGAGAAATCTGTCCACTTCTGCTTCCATTATTATTAGATACTCATTGAGAACCTACCATGTCCAGTAACCTCTGAGTGGTTATTACCACATTGAGTCCTTAGAACAGCACTACAACGCTGAATACAAGAAAAGAGAAGCTTAGAGACTTCAGGTAACTCACCCGGAGCCACTCGAGGCTAAGGGGCAGGGCTGGAATTTAACCTGGGGCCTCTCTGATGCCAGCACCTATGAGGCTCTTTCCACTGAGAGACAGATGTTGACCTTTGACACTTCACTCTTCCTGACAAACACAGACAGGGAATCACTAATCAGAGGGAACCAATTCTTTTCAGACAAACAAACATGCTTAGAGCACTTTGTACGTGCCTAGTGGTGTGAGAGATGAAGAAAAGTGGACGTCCTGATCCTTGGCCACAGTTCATTGTTTTTTTGAGGTTGTAAGACAGGAAGATTGATGGGAGTGCTCTGGAGCCCCGAGGATGCCAGGATCGCAGATAGTGTCTTAATATCTACAACCAGAATACCAGAGACTGGATGGCTTAAACAGTGAACTTTTATTTCCTGTGGCTCCGTAGACTCAGCAGCCCAGGACGGAAGAGCTGGCAGATTTCGTGTCTGCTGGGAACCCGCTTCCCTGTTCGTAGGTGGCTGTCTTCTCGCTATGCCCTTATACTGTGGAAGGGACAGGAGAACACTTTGGGGTTTCTTTGATAAGGACACAGATCTCATTCGTGAGGGCTCCGCTTCCGAGGGGGCCTCACCTCCCAAGACCATCACATAGGAGGTTAAGATCCCAACCTATGAGTTGTGTGTGTGTGTGTGTGTGTGGTGTGTGCTCAGCTGTGTTGGACTATTTGTGACGCTATGGACTATGCAGCCGCCGAGCTCCCCTGTTTGTGGGATTTCCCAGGCAAGAATATCAGGGTGGGTTGTCATTTCCTTCTGCAGGGTATCTTTCTAACCCAGGGATAGAACCCACATCTCCTGCATTGACAGGCAGATTCTTTACCACGGCGCCAACTGGGAAGGCTTATGGATTTTGAGGGGAACACAAACAGCAGACAGTGATTCCTGGGTCATGTGGTCAAAATATCTTTCCCAGAAGGGTTTAAGACCTTGTTGTAGATTCTGGCAGAGTCATGGGCGCTACTGTGAGAGGAAGGAAGGTCACTCAGTCCTTGGTGGTGTGGAGTTTCTATAAGCACTCAGGAGACAGCTCAGTTAGTCCTTCTCTGAGAGGTCTTCCCCGATGCCCAGGCAATTCCCCGGAGGAGGAAACAGCAACCCACTCCAATACGCTTGCCTGGAGAATCCCATGGACACAGGAGCCTGGTGGGCGACATCCATAGGGTCACAGAGAGTCAGACACGACAGAGCGAGCATGCACACCCCTTGGTACATAATAAACGCAAGTCTCATTCTCCCAGACTTGTCGGGAGGAATGAGCATCTGCCTTGCTGGCTGCATTGCCCTGATGTAGGCTGATGATGTGGGGAGCTGTTTCCCTGTCGGCTTTCTGGCAGAGGGTTAACAAGCGCTGGATTTCAGAGGAAAGAGGCACTGCCCGAGTCCTGAGCTTTCCCTCCAGCTTTTTGCAGTGGTAAGTTCTGCCTGTTCCTGCAGCCATGGGTCGTGGTATGTGCCATGAGCATTGCCCCCTCCTTGTCAGGCTTCCTATGAGAAATTTCCCTGTGCGACCAGACAGCTCCTTGCAATAGTCTCATCCGGCAGTATCTCTGGGGCTCTCAGAAATACCCACTTTAGGGTGGATCAGGACCAGCTGGCTACATGTAAGCCAGAGTTAGCTTCCATCCTACAGCTTTCAAGATATATCGTTTTATTTTACTCACAGACATTTTTTCCTTCTTCTCTTTCACCTCAATAACTCCTATGGCTCTTTTGAGCTCAAGCTTAAATCTTCCACTGGAAGTCTTTGTACCCTTAGGTACCACCTCTTAGGGCCTTTCTCATCTTGGCCATGCGACAGATTAATTATTGAATTACTTTTCTACAGTGTCAGTTATCTTTAGCTTTGATTAGTTTATTAAGTGAGTTTATCATCTGTAGAACTTTGGAGACTTAAGAGAAATTTTTCACAGAACTGATAGTTTTTGATGAAGGGGAACTGGAAGCAAAAGTTATATGGGCCTCAGTGGGGGTCTCGGAGCCTCATAGCATTGAGCAACTTTCTGAGTGAGTCCCAGGAGGAGAGGCTGGAGAGAAGGAATATAACAATGGAAAACTTGACTCACTTGAAAATTCGTCCATGAGCCAGTCCTGAAGTCAAATATGATCTCATCAAAGCTTTCCCCCTTGATCATAGTCGTATATTAATGCATATGTGTGTGTGAATACATGTGTGTGTGCTTTTCAGACAGCAAAGGACTGTCACACAAGGTTTCAGCAGCCTTGTATATTAAGCACAATAGAGTTCCTCTCATTTGTTAGTAAGGAGGAGTCTAGGGTTTAAGGAGTGACCTGCCCAAGCCCTGCAGCGTGGACATACAATGCTGGACTTCTAACCCCCAGGGCAGCTAGTCTATTCCATTTTCGTGCCTTGAAGCTGAAAGGTCTTTAGACACCTAAGAGGTAGGTATTTGCCTTCATCTCTTTCATCAAAGAATTCAATGCACCTTATTGTATTGAATGTTAGCAAGACAGTTTACAATGATATTCCACAGTAGTATCATATGGTATTCTTGACCATGGAAGAAGATGGCAAAAACCCATCCTGACAAAGGGTGAGTAAATGCAAGATATTAATAAACAAATGGAGAGACAACCTATGGACTGGGGGAAATAATTTGCAAATGATGCTACTGACAAAGGATTAATTTCCAAAATATACAAACTGCTCTTACAGTCTAACACAAAAAAGACAAAACAAGAAAAACAACTGAATCAAAACTGAGAAGACCAGGATACACATTTTTCAAAGAAGTCATACAGATGGTCATCAGGCACATGAAAGGATGCTCAGTATTGATAATTATTAGAGAAATGCAAATCCAAACTACAGTGAGTACGGCCGCTCAGACCAGTCAGAATGACCAGCGTTAAGTTTAAAAGTCTACAATAAATTTACATAAATAAATGAATGAATAAATAAAAGTCTACAATAAAGTCTCTCTATAAATACTGGAGAGGGGTGTGGAGGAAAGGAAATCCTTCTACACTGTTGATGGGAATATCAATTGGTTCAGCCACTATGGAGAACAATATGGAGGTTCTTTACAAAACTAAACCAGAGTTACCATATTATTCAGTTCCGCTGAAATGATCGTATTCAATCCCATTCCTGGGCACATATCTAGAGAAAATTCTCATTAGAAAGGGTGCACATACCCCCATTTTCATAATAACATCTCTGCAATAGCTGAGACATGGAGGCAGCCTAACTGTCTGTCAGCAGATGAAGGGATAAAGAAGATGTGGTTCATATGTATGGGGGAATACTACTTGGTCATAAAAAAGAACTAAATAATGTCATTTGCAGCAACATGGATGGACCTAGAGATTATTTATCATACTAAGTGAAGTCAGCCAGAGAAAGACAATATATGGAATCACTTACATATGAAATCCAAAATAACATACACATGAACTTATATACAGAATAGACTTACAGACAAATTTATGGTTACCAAAGAGGATAGTGGAGGGTGAGAGGAGAGATAAACTAGGGGTTTTAGATAAACAGGTACCCATTACAACATATAGAACAGATAAACAACAAGAACCTACTGCAGAGTACAGGGAACTCTTAATATATTCAATATCTTATAATAATCTATAATAGAAAAGAATTTGAAAAAAACATATACACATATACAGGTATAACTGAATCACATTTCTGTGCTCCTGAAACTAACATAATACTGTAAATCAACTATACTTCAGTTTTAAAAAATGGTTAAAAATTTAGGAAATCAAGACCAAGGGAAGAGAAGATGTACATATGCAAACTCCATGTATCCCCAAGATTGGAATATTTGAGCCTCACTGAAGGCTTTGACTTTCTAGCAGCCAAGATAAAAAGAAAAATGTATTTAATCCCTTGTACTTAGGAAAGCAATAGTTTCTGAGCCAAAGGAATCATTTGCAAGCCTTTAGGCATCAGAGAATTCTTTTCAAGGGGCTTTAGCATTTATTCAACAAATACTTACTAGTTACTGTGTACCAGGCACTGTGCTAAGACACGGGCACAGAGGATGAACAAATATTGTCCTCATCCCTGTGATGATTGGTCAATGATTATAATGTCTTTCTTGCCTCAGTTTGCTCAGCAAGAGCCATCTAGGGAGAATGCGTGTGTTAGTCACTTAGTTGTATCTAACTCATCTGCAATCCCATGGACTGTAGCCTGCCAGGCTTTCTCTGTCCATGGGATTCTCTAGGCAGGAATACTGGAGTGGGTTGCCATTTCCTTCTCCAAGGGATCTTCCTGACCCAAGGACCGAACACAGGTCTCTTGCATTGCAGGCGGAGTCTTTGCACACTCAAAACCCAGATGTGCACCCTGCATGGCCATTGTAGCCCTCATCTGGGAAAATTTTCAGCAAGCAATTGAAAAGAAGCTATTTTCAGGTCTTTCCTTACACTGTTTAGGTCCTAAGTGGGTAGTTTGGCCCCACAGTTGCAGCAGTGAGAGACTAGATTGACAGCTTCTGGCACAGCCAAGTAGAAGTACCTCAGGCAGGCTTTTTCCCTGGGTAAATGGGTCTCTCTCTGAGGACAGATGCTGGCACTTCTTGATGACTCACTTCTGAGGGCCTCAGCCCTATCAGGGTCTGGAGAAAGGAAGAGGGCTGGCGCCAGGCCCAGTGCTGGTGACATCCTGGCTTCTTGCCTGCCTTTTGAATTGCCCCAGTGGGCACATCTGTGCCCGGAATTTGTCGACTTGTGTCAAAAGACAATGAAGGTTTGTTGCCTGCATCTGAAACGATGACTTCATGGTTCGTTTAAGGGAGAATAACAGTTAGGATGGAGGAGGGGAGAGATTTGTGGAGTTAAAGGGGCACATTGCAATGTTTGAGTTTCATGTTAGATAAAATCTAGAATGCTTCTTATCTGGGAAACTGTAAAGTCTGAAGCATTACCCCTGTTGGCCATAAAAGAACCCAAGTTTCCTCCCATTTAGCTAATTTTGAAAGGAATGATGAGTCTCCAAGTCATTGGGGTGACGTGAGTAGACTTATTTTCCTTTCCTGTGCTGAAAAGCATGATGGAGAGCAGTGGCTTTTAAAATTTTTTGACAATGATCCATAGCAAGAAGTACATTTTATATTGTGACTCTGAACATACAAATGTACTGAAGAAGGTTTCATGGAAAATGCCACTGCGATGCGTAATACCCGAGAACAGTTTCTGTTATATTTTATTTGTTCATTTACTTCATCTATAAAAATCAGCTTGTGAGTTGGTTCCAGGACTTCCTAACAGGTCATGACCTCCAGTTGGAAAATATACATGCGGAGGGAAGACCGTGGGGTGTTAGAGGTCTCAAAACAATAAGATACTTGTCTGTCATTGACATTAGGGGCTCTATGCATTATAGTGACTCAGGGACCCAGGAGGCTGGAGTCTCCATGTTAACCCCTCCTCCAATGGGTTGGAGAGCAATCTGACTTCCAGCCATGAGCCTGGGACAGTCACGGGTGTGACCTGCACAGTCATGAGGCCTTGTGCTAGGCTCACTGCTCTGCTCTGCGGACACTGTCTTGAATTACTAATACTTTTTGAAGAAGCCCCTTGCTTTAATTTTGCACCAGGCCCCACAAATTATGTAGCCAGTCTGCATACAATGTCGTTGAGTCTCCATTTTTTCATCTGTAAAATGGGTGCTCTTGATAAAACTCTTAAAAGGATTAAAAGAAGAATGGCCGAGGGTTCATATATATAAGCTACTGTTTTCAGCTTGCTGGTCTCGTCTTCAGTGGTACCTCCACGGAAAACCTCTACTTAATCAAACGTGCCTGGTCAGCCTGAAGCGCTGTACTTCCTTATACTCCCTTCCTCTCTCCCTTCCTCTTATCTGAGTTTTGTTCATTACTCAAGAAACCATTCCAGTTTCTCCTTGGGGGCCATCTTCCATGGCTTCTCAGCACCCCTGCAGCGTCAGCCGCGGGTTCTCCCTTCATGCTCCATTCACTTTAATTCCGTCTTCTCCATCTGACTCCCTCCACCCCAGCTCAGGACTCCTCACTTCTTGCCCGGAACATTTAGGCAGCCTCCTAATTACTTGTCCCATGTCTAGCTGGCCCTTCCGTTCTATCCTCCACCATGCCAGGGTCATTTTCCCATTATTCTCAAATGACTTTTCTAGGGTGCCACTTCCATAGGTAGGAAGCTTCAGCAGCTCCTGGCACCTGTAGGCCTTGGTCTTGCAGTCACTGGCTCCGTAGCCCCCTCTATTCTGCTCGTCCTCTGCTCCCCTTCTGAGCCCTGCCTGCCTGCTCCACGAACCATCTCTGGAATCGAGTTAATCTTTGGCCTTTGGTTCTTCACACATTCTCTTCTTTCGGCTGAAGTGACCTGCTCTCAACTCTTCATGGGAAGATTTCAACCTACCTTTCATTGCTCCTGTGACGCTCAGCCTCCTCCCCAAAGATCTCCTGGGCAGGATGGAATGAACTCCCTCTTATCTCTGAATTCTATAGTGTTTCTTGGAATTTAATCTTCATCTTGAAGTTATTAGGCAATTCACCCAAAGTCTTAATTGCATTTTCAGCTGGGTCTGTGTTCCAGAGAACAGAGACAATTAGGTGATACGCCTGTTGCATCAGCCATTCTTTAGGGGAGGCCCCTGGAGTGCAGACTCCTGCAAAGATTGCTTGGGGCTTGTCCTGGTTCCCTCAGCTGGTCTGAATCATCCCTCCTCCTCTGGCCCTCTTGGCACTTTGCACATCCCTCAGGCATAGCACTCACCACTTTCCATTTGAGTTATTTCTTGACACGACTGGCTTCCCCACTAGGCATGTCTTATTCATTATTGCAGCTCCAATGCCTCTCCCAGGGCTTGGTGCTCAGTTAGCACTCAGGAAATGGATGAATAGATTAAAGGACAGAAATCCAGAGAGAAAGGGAAATTGTTGGCTACTGTGGGGGTGTGTGGAAGCAGGGTCTTGCATGTATCTCAGATAAGGTAGACTGAAATGACAATTGTTTCTCAAATCTTATTGACTCCAAACAACACGTATTTGTTTCTCATTCAGACTTGTGTCTATTGTGAGCAGCAACAATTCTGCTCTGTTCTCTCTTCATTCTGGGACCAAGGCTGATGTTGGTCACAGAGACATGATGGTTTATGGCAGAAGAAAAGGACAGATGGTGGAGGCACACAGTGGCTCTGGGGAGAAATGGCTCAGCTCATTTCAACTCACATCTTGTTTACTGAAGCAAGTCTTAGGGTTCCAGGAAAGAGAATACTCTCAGAGGGTTGGGCACAGTAGAGAGGGGTGGTGGGTATTTTGAAAACACAACCAGCTCCACTGGGGAAATGCTTCCAAGTTGGGTAGGATCCCAGAGTTACTGGTGTGATGCTCTGGCTCTCTGTGCTCCCACACTCACTCTGACCCTGGTGGGGGTGGGGGAGGGGCTCATCCACTTGGTGTGTTTGGAGCCCGGAACTAGGCCCACAGAGTTCTGCATCTGGTCCATCCTTTCTAATCCAGCATGGGTTGCCCATAGGGACTGTGTTTTCTACTTTGTCCTTTTAGGGTTGGAGGGAGAGACATTCTAGTCCAGGGTTCCTGTGACTTGGTGAAGTGAATTCACTCAGTCGTGTCCGATTCTTTGCTACCCGGTGGACTGCAGCCTACCAGGCTTCTCCATCCATGGGATTCTCTAGGCAAGAACACTGGAGTAGGTTACCACTTCCTTCTCCAGGGGATCTTCCCAACCCAGGGATTGAACCCAGGTCTCCCGCATTGGAAGCAGACACTTTAACCTCTGAGCCACTAGGTTCTGTCTAATCCTGAAGTCCCATTTATCATTGGTAGAAGCCAATTCTCTGATATCAAGTGTACACATAACACAGGTGATGAATAAGGAGATGTTTCCTTCTCCTTAGTCCTCTGTCCCATTTCTCAACTTGTTTGGAGCTTGGATGAGGAAGAAGGTGCGATTTTTGAGACCCTTCCTTCCAGTGCCTCAGTACCTGAGTTTACAGAAATACCAGGTTCTGAAAATGATGTTTACTCCAACACAGAGAGGTTCTACACACAGAGATGCTGCTACTGTGAGTATTGTTTCATTGAAAGGACTTGGCCAGTGGGAAAGGAAGACTGATTCTCAAAAACAGTGTCTAAACATGCTGCTTCCTGCCCCAGGAGCAGCTGCCAAAGGCTCTGTTCAGGACTTCCCTGCTGGCCCAGTGGCCAAGACTTTGCACTCTCAGTGCAGGGGGCTTGGGGTTCTAAGAGCCAGAGTGGTCAAATAAATAAATAATAAATAAAATAAAAATTTAAAAAGACTGTTCATGCTGGGCCATCTGGTTCCTGTATAGTCAGAAATCAGAGCACTCTCTGGTGACCTAAATGAGAAGAAAATCCAAAAAGAAAAGGATTTATATATATATGTATATATACACACACATACACATACACATATATATATATGCATATGTATGCATATGTGCAGCTGATTCATTTGGCTGTGTAGTAGAATGTTTCCATGTAACATTGGAAAGCAACTGCACTCCAATAAAAATTAATTTAAAAAAAGAGAAATCAGAAGACTGTAGGAAATGGCCCTGGGGGACATCTGAAGTGAACAGTATCCTTTTTCATGCAAAGCAGACCCTCAGGGAAAGTCCTGAAACCTGACTATTCACTTGCATTCTGACCAGTACTTTTGGCATCCAGAGGGTCCTTGTGAGGGGAACACACCTACCCTTACTTAACAGGGTGTTTTGCAGAGGCCAGGCCTGGGATTCATATATTTCTGGCAAGTGGAATCTGTGATACCCTTCCCTACCAAGCACCTCTTTGTATCACCTTTTACCCCTGACCCTTTTGTATCAGCTGTTGTCTATGGATGGTGCTTCAGTTCTTAACCAGAGGAAGAGGAATGCATTCTGATGGGAGGAGGAGGTTGGTGGGTGGGCAGAGAAAGATGAGCAAAGGTGAGAGGGGAGGTGTCATGATTTGTTTCTAATCAGTCTGGCTGTGTCATAGAGTATGGGGAGGGGAATGATGTCTCGAGCAAAAGTCCTATTTATGGAAAAGTGCGAGATGCAAGGAAGAAGCAGTGCAGCTTCGGGAACAGGCTCCAAATTTGGCAGTTTGCTCAAAAGATTTCTCCTCACTCTGGTTCCAGAGCTCAGCCTTTGGCAGGGCTTGTAGGCCACAATGTTGACCACAGGAGGGGCAGAGAGAGAAGCAGGGCTCTCACCAAGGGTGCCAGGGGTCTGTGGCAGTTAAGTTTTTTCCTAATACTGTTTGCTCATAGAATATTTCAAAGAGAGACTGGGTGAGGCTTGTTCCTGAGCCTATTCAAAGTACGGTGCTGAATGATACTGCATGCGTGCTCAATTGTCTCTGACTCTTTGCGACTCCATGGACCCTCCTCTGTCCATGAAATTTTCTAGGCAAGAATACTGGAATGGGTAGCCATTTCCTATTGTAGGAAATCTTCCCAACTTAGGGACTGAACCTGCATCTCTTGTGTCTCCTGCATTGGCAGGCAGATTCTCTACCACTAAGCCACCTGGTTAAAGACTACGTTATTGAGAACTGATGATGGTGCTGGGGAGTATTTAAGAATCATTATCATTTATCCTTTAATGTATCTATGACTTCATATACATTCCCAGGATGCTGGACCCTGAGACATAGGGGTACACCTACAGATAAGCCCTCAATACTGGGGAGACGATTGTGTTTGTGATATATCCTTCTGTATTAGTTTCTTATTGGTGATGTAACAGTTTACATTGGAAGGATTGTTGCTGAAGCTGAAGCTCTGATACTGTGGCAAGAAAGAACCAACTTATTGGAAAGGACCCTGTGGGGCCCTAAATGGGAAAGCTTAAAAACAAAGGGGCTAGCTTTGCAGTTGGAAACTAAGATGGCACCTGGTGGAAGAGATGGGGGCATGGTCTATGTTGTTTGTCAAAGTGTTTGATTGGCTCTCTTGATTTCCGTGCACGTGGACAGCATGTGATCACCATAGACTCCTGTTATAATGAAGGCGCATGACGATTTGACCTTTAACATGATTGGTGCAACTATGGAAAGTCCCTCGCAGACCTCCCCCTGCTTGCCTTTATAAGCTGGGAGCTTGCGGCAATAAAGTGGAACTGGTTCGAGGGAACCCCTGTCTGTTTGTCTCTCGCTCGCCAGGGGCTGGGTTGGCAGACAGCAGGCTCACCTCTCCTCGGGAGCCCTCGGCTTTGCTGAGGGAAGTTCCACTGCCTCTACTCTTTCTGCAGAGCGCCCCCTGCAAGACCCTGATGCTGGGAAAGATTGAGGGCAGGAGGAAAAGGGGGCAGCAAAGGAAGAGATGGTTAGATAGAATCACTGACTCAAGGGACATAAATTTAAGAGATAGTGGAGGACAGAGAAAGCTGGCCTGCTACAGTTCATGGGATTGCAAAGAGTTGGACATGACTTAGCGACTGAACAAAACAACTTAGCACAAACTTAGTGATTTTAAAAAACCCATAAATTTATTATCTTATAGACCTGGAGGTCAGAAGTCCAAAATCAGTTTTACAGAGCTAAAAGCAAGGTGTCAGCTGGCTATGTTTTTATGAAGCCTCTGGAGAAAAGCTCATTTTAATTTTTTTGTATTTTCTACATTCTGGCAATCACCAGCTTTCCTTGACTTTCACTCATCATCAAAGCCAGTGGTGTAGCCTCTTTCAGTCTCTTTCTCCTGACTCTGACACTCCTGCTCCCTTTCTTAAGGACCTTGTAAAACTACCCTCATCTCAAGATCCTGAGCTTAATCCGTTCTGCCATACATTCAGCCGACTATATTCTCCAGTTTCCTTTGGCTTTGGTTCAACCTTATCAAGAGGACACACAACTACAACATTTATTAAGCACCTGATGCTAGGAAAGATTGAGGGCAGGAGGAAAAGGGGGATTATACCTTTTCTCTGCTAGAAACTTTTCATCCTCTTAAAACTGAATCCTCACTGTGACTCTGAACATGTACACATGTTCGTGCTCAGTCATATCCGACTCTTTGCAACGCCTTGGACTGTGGCCGGTCAGTCTCCTCTGTCTCTGGAATTTTCCAGGCAAGAATACTGAAGTGGGTTGTCATTTCCTCCTCCAGAAGATCTTCCCAACCCAAGGATGGAACCTAAGTCTCTTGCATCTCCTACATTAGCAGGCAGATCCTTTACCACTGCACCACCTAGGAAGCTTCTGCAGGAGGGGTATTTTTTATGTCTGTTGTATAAATGAGGAAGCTGAGGATGGCATATGTTAGATTACTTGTTTATTTTGTAAGAGACGGAAGTAAGATTTGACTGTAAATGGGTCTGGCTTAAAAACTCACTCTTCCGCTACAATTTCAAATACTCCACCTCTGAAGCTGCTGCTTTCTCATGATTGAAACGATTTAGTAAAAAAAAAAAAAAAAAAAGCCAAGAAATGTCTTGTCCATTCTCTGCTGATGGCTACAGAGGAATGTTCAAGGGGTCTTTCAGTACTTCTTGATAGCCACATTCTCTATCCTGGGAGTAGGGGCAACGCCTGATTTCATCTTTTGCCTGGGGTTCTGACCAGGATACCCTGGCTTTGTGGAAGAGACACACCCATATTCTCCAGATGAGTCATAGACAGTGCCCAGAGCTAAAGTGTGGGGAAGAGGGAAGGCTTCCGTTGCCCCAGCCTGTGAAATGGTTTCCATTAGGGTATCTCTGCCCTGAGTGCTGCCCTTTGATCCTCCTCCCCATGACTATGAAGCCTCAGGCATCCGCCTGAGTTAGCAGAAGCGTGAATAGGGCACTGGAGAAAGCCCGGGACTGGAGCGAGTTCAGTGACCTGGGTTCCTGTGTCAGCATCACCACTAACTGATCCTTTGACTGCTCCATCCTCTGAGTCTTGGGTTCTACCTGGACTGAATGTCTGCAGCCTTCTCTTTTCTTACAATTTAGAATGTCACTGCGTAGCCAAAGGTACTGCTTTCAGTGGAACAGATAAGTATCAGAAAATTACCGTGCATATGGAGACAACTTTGCCACGTGCCACACTCTTTCTCCATAGAGTAGCTAAGAGCCCTGCATTAGAATTCTGGCTCTTCCCTTACTTGCTGGGTTATCTTGGGCAAAGCTCACTTTCTTCACTTATGAAATGGGGATAATGATGGTTGTTGTGGGGATTGCACAGCCACTAGAATATCACTGGAGACTCTTCAGTTCTATACGAATGCTCATCTCATGCCTCCCTATCCACTCTTATGGAAGCTCTAGTAGAGAAAGGAACTTGGGCTTTTGAGTCAGAACCACTAGCCTTTTCTATTAGACTCTGCTGTTCACCAGCTGCCTGACCTTAGACTCAATTCAAACCCTCTGATCCTTAGGACTTTTCATAAACTGTGGACAATGATAATAGAGACTTCTTAATGGGGGGATGAGAATTAATAGGATAACACAAGTTAAGTTCCAAGCCTGGCATATGGAAAGTATTTTCTCCCTTTGGGTCATGTGACTGACTTTTTTGCATTTCTAGGATGCTTTGAATTTCATTCCAGTTTCAAAGGTGTCAAGAAACATTTTAACATTTTAGGTAAAGTCAAGCTTCTATATTGAGGTCACATACTTGTAAATATGTGTATTAAACTACATCCTGATGTAAAACAAGTGGTACTGATTTTTCCAGTGCCTGCTACCCGCTAACTTCTAACCTCAATGTCTGCAAATAATTAGTGCAGAGGGGAGGTTTACAGTTGGCTACACAAATGCACATTAAACATTTAATTTGAAAAAGTGAAAAGATGAACCCAACAAGCTGCGATAATCTTCAAAAGCTCTGTTAAGGATTTAGACATACAGTATTGACTTAGGGATAAAACCAAGACTTTTGGCTTTGACTCCACTGAAAAATCGTGGAGCCACTACTTCTATGTGGAATATCAGAAAATACTGCAGAGGTGGTCCTGTGCCCTGGTTTCTGGTTCAGCCTGACCTTGAAAGTAGAATCAGATAGCCAGCTCAACTTTTGGCTCTACCAGATGCAACCAAATCTTCAGAAGATTTAGGGCAGTGAGAATATACTGGACAGAGAACTGCCAAAGGAAGAAAACAGATTGAATCCTCTTTGGATTTAGCTCTTTTCTACTTGGAATAGAGGCAATGGTAACTAAGGCAACTGGCATTTAAGGAGTTATAATTTACTGGATGGTTTTATATTATTCCCATTTTACAGATGAGAAAACTAAGGCTCAGGAACATTTCATAACTTGCTCAGAGCCATAGTTTATAAATGGAAATCAAGAATTTGAATACAAGTCTATTTGAGCCTGGACTGCTTTTGTGAAATTGTTAAAGGGAACCATTAACATCTATTAGGAATGGTTCATCCATTGATCTATTAAATACTTGCTTAAAGGCTGAGCAATGGATCAAATGACCTCTTGGAAAGCCAAGATTTTGGTAGCTTAAGGCTCCTTTCATCTTTCTGATTTGAAAATGCTGGACATTTTCATGAGCCCTTCCGAGTAAGCTGCTCTGTGTTCCTGGCCTGTGGATCCCTTGTAACTATTACCTCCTTTCAAAAGCAAAGCATTGATTTGTACCCACTCAGAAGCTATTTGTGTCTGCTGTTAACTGGAGAGTAAGTTTTCTGCTTGACTAAATTCCTACAAAACTCTCAGTAAAGCCCAGGACATGTTTTTAAATTGATCATAATGTTTGTTGAGCTTTTATTTCCCTGGTTTTGATGGACCTTTGTTTCCATTGGACCTTATGCATTGACAATTGCCATCAGTAAAGTCTGGGGATGGGAGTTTCTGCTCTCGGTCTTGGGACGTTTCCTGAGGTGTGCATCCATCGCCACGCCCCCACCATCCAGCGCCCATCCATCGTGGCCCAAACTACCACTGTCCTTTACCTCAAATATTGAATGACCTCATTGTTCCCACTGCCAAGAGCTCCATCCCCCCTTTTTTTTTACCTCCAATTCATTTCATTTAGAAAAAAGTTTCTGTATTATAAAATAACACAAGGATATGCAAAAGTGTCACATGATATAATGAATTATATTATAGTTCACTTAGGATTAGAAACTCAAAAATTACACATATGCATTCATAAAAGCAATATGTAAAGAACTGCTTCTCATGCATTTAAACTTGGCATAAATTGCATCACATTACACACATCCTTTGGTAAGTTGTTTTTTTCCCAGGGCAGCCTTGCGTCTTGAGAATTAGTCATGTTGTTATGTGTAGAAAAAATTTATTCATTTTGAAGCGGCTCTATGGAGTACCCTTGTGGGAATATCCCACAAATTTAGTTTTTCCACTCTCCTATTTGTTGGTGTTCATCTAGTTGGTTTCAATGGTACCTGATTGCAGATAGCACAGTAGGCGTCCTTGCACACATCTTGTGCATATTTGTGTAAAGCCCTGTGGAGTGTATACCTACATATGGACTTTCCAGGTTATATAATATGCCCATATTTATATTTACTAGATGATAGCTGGGCTTCCCTGGTGGCTCAGATGGTAAAGAATCTGTCTGTGATGCAGGAGACTAGACCTGGGTTTGACCCCTTAGTTGGAAAGATCCCCTATAGAAGGGAAAGGCTACCCACTCCAGTATTCTTGCCTGGAGAATTCCATGGGCAGAGGAGTCTGGTGGGCTACAGTCCATGGCGACTGTAGCTGGACATGTTATGAAACAAATTGGTTTCCAAAATGTTGTGTCAGTTTACCTTCTCAGCTGCATGTTATGGAAAATCGAGAGTTTCCATTTTCCTACATCCTTACGAGTAGTTGATATTGTCAGATATTTAACAATCTGATGGATCTGACAAAGTATCTCATTTCCTAAATTTGTATTTGCTAGTGAGAATATTTTTTTTACTTATTGTATTTTAATTTTCTTTTGTTAGCATAATTATCTTTTTATGTACTTATAGTGGTAAAGATGGAGAAGGCAATGACACCCCATTTTCTTGCCTGGAAAATCCCATGGATGGAGGAGCCTGGTAGGCTGCAGTCCATGGGGTCACTAAGAGTTGGACATGACTGAGCGACTTCACTTTCACTTTTCACTTTCATGCATTGGAGAAGGAAATGGCAACCCACTCCAGTGTTCTTGCCTGGAGCATCCCAGGGACGAGGGAGCCTGGAGGGCTGCTGTCTATGGGGTCGCACAGAGTCGGGCACGACTGAAGCGACTTAGCAGCAGCAGCAGCAGCAGTGGTAAAGAATCCACCTGCCAATGCAGGAAATTCAGGCTTGACCCCTGGGTTGGGAAGATCCCCTGGGGAAGGAAATGGTTACCCATTGCAGTATTCTTGCCTGGGAAGTCCCATGGACAGGGTAGCCTGGTAGGCTGCAATCCATGGAACTTCAATGAGTCGGACATGACTGAGCCACTAAACAAAACAAAACAGAAACTGGCTGCTAGGATTTTTCTCTATCACATAGTTACTATTTTTTTGTCTTGCATTTTTAGTGTCTTATTCTTTTGTAGAAATATTTACCCTTTGTGGACTGTATATTAACACTTTAAAAATTTGCAAATAACTTCTCCAAGTCTGCGACATTTTTTGCATTTTTGTGATGTCATTATCATGTAAAACATTTTTAGTTTCACTGTAGTCAAGCATTTTGCTTTGTTTGATTTAAGCTTTACTATCTGCTTCAATGAATTCTTGATTCTGAGATCAAAGAGTTATTTTTCAATCATTTCCTTAAAAGGTTTTACTTCTCATATTGTGATCTTCAATGCACTTGATATTTATTTTGTTATAAAGTAGTTTATTATTTTGTTTTGTCTCCATGGGGAAAGTTAATTGTCCTGGTGCCATTTATTGAATAGTTCCTCCCTTTCCTGTTTATTTATAATGGCATGTCTAATTATGCCACGTTTCCGTGGCTATGTTTCAAGTGGTTGGTTCCATTATATTAACTGGTTTGTTCTTACATCAATAGCACATTGTCTTGAATATCCTAACCTTGATATCTGATTTTGGTAATCTTTGTTATTCTTCAAATTTTCTTATTTCTTTATGCTTCTATAGGAACAGTATGAGCTTTGGCCTGTCATTTTCAATGAAAACCTTATTGGGATTTTAATTGTAAGTACAACAAATGTATAAATCATCTTTGTGGCAGAACAGAGGCCTGTTTAAAGCCGAATCTTCGCTTCCATAAATATTTATTCAGGCTATCTTTTATGTCCTTTAAAAATGTCTTAAATTTTTTTCCCTAAAAGTTTATTTACATTTTTATTAGAAGTATTTACAGGAGCCCTGAAGTTTTGCTTGCTATTATGAAATTATCTTTAATTTCCACTATATGTTATCATTGAAGGGTGGTTTTCTGAGAACACTAATGAATTTGTGAGTTGATCTTGTAACTTGCAGCATTCTCTTATCTTTTCTAATATTTTCTCTGTAATTTTCTTGGATTTTCTAATGATATTTTCTGCAAGTGGAGATCCATTTTGTCCTTTTATCTATTTTAAAAATCATTTGTTTATTTTTCTTATTGCATTAGCCAGGGCTCTTGGATAATGTTGAAGAGTAGGGGTGACACCAGGCCTCCTTGGCTCCCTCCAGAATTTTTTCAAGGAAATATTTCTAGCATTCTATCATAGAGAGGCCATTCAGTATAGTGGTTAAAAATGCAAGCTCTGGGGTCAAGTGAGTTTGAGATTAGACTTTGTCACTAAAGTGTTGCATTACTTGGAGTGTAGGAGCTTCTATGGGATACAGCTTTGCATATTGGCTGTACCTATTTATATTCCCACCAACAGTGTAGGAGGATTCCCTTTTCTGTATACCCTCTCCAACATTTATTACTTGTAGATGATGGCCATTCTGACGAGAGTGGTGTGATACCTCATTGTAGTTTTGATTTGCATTTCTCTAATAATTAGCGATGTCGAACATTTTCTTCATGTGCTTATTGGGCATCTGTATGTATTTGAAGAAATATCTCTTTAGGTCTTTTGCCCATTTTTGAATGGGTTATTTGTTTTTGGTCTGTTTAGATATTTAGCTGTATGAGCTGTTTGCATATTTTGGAAATTAATTGCTTATCCGTCACATTGTTTGCAAATATTTTATCCCATTCTGTAGATTGCCTTTTTATTTTGTTTATGGTTTCCTTTGCTGTGCAAAAGTTTTAAGTTTAATTAGGTTCCACTTGTTTATTTTTGTTTTTATTTCCATTAATCTAGGAGATGAATCTAAAAGACATTGCTGTGATTTATGTCAATGAGAGTTTTACCTATGTTTCCCTCTAGGAGTTTTATAGTCTCCAGTCTTACATTTAGGTCTTATTTTGAATGTAGTTTGTATATGGTATTAAAGAATGTTCTTATTTCTTTCTTTTACATGTACCTATCCAGTTTTCCTAGCACCACTTATTGCAGAGATCGTCTTTCCTCTATTATATATTCTTGCCTCTTTTTCCATAAATGTATTGACTGTAAGTACATGGGTTTATTTCTGTACTTTCTATGCTGTTCCATTGATCTATATGTCTGTTTTGTGCCAATACCATACTGTCTTGATTACTGAAGCTTTGTAGTATAGTTTGAATTTGAGGAGCCTGATTCTTCCAGCTCTGTTTTTCTTTCTCAAAATTGCTTTGGTTATTTGGGGTCTGTTGTGTTTCCATACAAATTTTACAGTTTTTTTGTTCTGTCAAATGCCCTTGATAATTTGATAGAAACTGCACTGAATCACTGAACCTGTAGATGGCCTTAGGCAGTGTAGTCATTTTAACAATATTGGTTCTTCCAGTGTAAGAACACCGTGCATCTTTCCATCTTTCCATCTTTCTGGGTCATTCTCAATTAATTCTATCAGCATATTATAGTCATTGGAGTATAAGCCTTTCGTCTCCTAGGTTCTTGTTGTTTTTGTTTTGATGTGATGACAAATGAGGTTGTTTCTTTAATTTCTCTTTTTGATCTTTTGTTAGTGTATGGAAATGCAACAGACATAGTCTTCAGATAACTAACTCTTATAATGACTTATTTCTCTCTTTCTTTTCCTTGCTCAGCTATTGTGATATTGATTTATACTTTGAGTTTCTAAAAATTATTTTAATCGTATTTTTCAATTACACATTTTTCTTAGATTCTTTTTCCTGTTCAGTGTTCCTGCCCCCATTTTACCTACTCTTGGTAGTTTTTGTTATTTATTGTCTCTCTGATGATCATAACCTTACTTGCTACTTTTATTAGACTGAAAAAATGTACTCTGTGTAATTTATTTATCTCATGATCATTGTTTTGATTTCTGAGTTTTACATGGTTTGATGTTATTTTTAATTTTTATTTGGTTTAGATTTTGCTGTTTGGATGGTGTGCTTTCTTTTTTAAGATTATTAATAGCTTCTTCATGAGTTTTGTAACTTTGATTTGCAGGATAATCTTACACAGAAAGAGTTTTATTTTCTTCTGATGTATTTCCTCCCTTTTCTAGAAGATTTGTGATGTTTTCCTCCAATGGACTCTTGGTCTGCTATCCAGAACTATGTTTTATGTCAACCATTTGAGGTTACTGCTCCGTGGACACAGTGGGAATATTTTGATGCTATTACTTCAGGGAGCTTATGGCTTGGATCACCTTGATTTTTGGCTACAAGGATGGGTCTGCATACACTGGTCTCTTTTTTCAAGTGTCTGTAACCCCAGACAGTGGTCACAGCAGTAGTTAATTTTCCACCTCTTCTTATTAACAGGGGAGCTCAATCTCCAACTTGACTCTCAGCAGGGAGCCTAAATGAAATCTTCAGTCTTGCTTCATATTAAGCAAATTGAACTTTATTCCCTGTAAAAATTCTGACTGCTTCGGCCTGCTTTGGACTGGGGTTCCAGGAGCCTGTAGCTTCAGCCTATTTATTAGCCTGTTTCTCATCCACAGAGATGTTTATGGTGTGTTTGAGGCCAGCTCTATGTTTTGGATGTTCTCTTTGAGACTGTTATTTATCATTATTGTGATTTTGGAGCATTGCCATCTGCCTGGATTTCTGCTTCTGTTTCCTACCTGGCAGGACAAATGGTATTCCCTAAATTCTTCATGCCATTCCCCTGTTTATAAGGTTTCTTTGTTTTTCCATCAAACATAGAATAAGTGAAATGCATTACCAGGCATTTTTAGGTCTTTATTCACCTGGCCTCTGTTCTCTACTTATATGGAACTTCTTCTAATTCCCTGATACACTTGCTTTCAGGCTTTACCTCAGGCTGTTTCTCCAACTGATACATTTTCAACCTTCTGTCTAGTTTGTATTTGATCTCCCTGATCTTTCTCATCTGCCCCTAATGTCACTTCTTCCCCTATTCCTCATTCCACATACTTTCATTCTTCTGCCCCCACCTTATATTTGATAACACCTGTCTCCTTCCTGAAACTACTATTTCATCAGTCTCTCCTCCTCCAAGACAGAAGATCCTTGTGAGTGTCTCTCATTCAGTCCTTCACCACTACAACTAGCACAGCAAAGACACCCAGTGAATGTTAGGAAAACAGATAAATGAAAGGAAGCACAATTCTCTCTTGCACTTCATTTCTTCCTTGCTGTCCAGAGGGAGCCCTGACTTGCCTGTGATGTGGATCATTCCATCCACATCGTCAGCTAGCTGATGAGTTCCCAGGGCTCAGCCTTGAATTCATGAAGGAAATCTGGAGCTTTGTGGAGTGATGCAGGTTGAAGAGGTGGGATTCCAGTGTGGTGCTGTGAATGGGGAGGTGAGTCGGGATGTCCAGCACTCTGTGATGTCCCGTCACCGCTGCTGTGTGTTGCTGGAGAAAGGACACACGGATTTTCCAGGGCTGCTGTGATTTGTGGCGCTGTGGTAGTTATTAGAGTGTATCCCCACCTCTTAAACCTGCTGATTCTTGTAGATTCACAAGTGAAATCTGGTCTAAGCTCAGAGGTCCTGAGAAAAGAAGATCACCTCCCTCCAATCTGAAGCAGACATCATACTTGTATTTGGACATAGTCTTGTGATATTGGCTGAAGCCAGTTGGTGCTGGGGCATCTGAGTTCTAGCACTGATCACTGAAGCAGTTGTTGAGCCTGACTTTCAAGGCCATCCCTCTTGGGAAGGCTTTGGTGTGCCAAAATCTCTCACCCCCTTTCCTGCACCATTTTTATATGCAATCTTGTTAAAATCCTTGCCTTTCATGTGGAGGCCAAGATGGTGACTTCACAAAGGTCAGGAACTGGGGATGTGAAGAAAAAAAAATTTCTTTGAAAGCTTTAAAATGAATAATTTATAGGAATGAATAATAACCAGTAAACTGAAAGATTCGAGACGAGGAGCCTGGTATGTAGATGAGATGGAAACTGTGATATCGGGGGACTGTTGCCAATCTTTCCCCAGGACTTCTGCTGTTTTATCTTTGCATTTTCTCTACTACCCTTCATATTGCTATCCCTCCTTCAGAATGAAGCTATGTAAATTTCTAAAATTTCCTTCTTCACAAGAGGGAGGGTTTATATGTATACTTATAACTGATTCATGTTGTTGTATAGCAGAAACGAATACAACATTGTAGAGCAATTGTCCTCCAATTAAAAAAAAAAATCCTTCTTTAGACAATGGTAATGGCACCGTGCTATCCCATGCCTTTTTGGTGAAATCTTCTGTTCTGCTGTGGGACATGAGACAGCTGTTCAGGCTAAAAGTGCAGTGAGGGAGGGGAGGAGAGACCCAAGATAAGCAATTCAGAACGCACTGCAGTTGTTTTGAAGCCTATTTACAAAAGAAGCTGAGGAGTGTTTCGGGAAAAGTGTGAAGTTAGGCCGGAGAGTAACCCACCACTGTCTTTGCCCTACTGCTTTACCAGCCAGTTGGGCTTGGGTAAGTCACTGAACACCTGACCGTCCACTAACTCTCAAGGTCTCAGTTTGCCCACCTATAAATGGGAGAGTTGGGTTGATTCAAGGATAGTCGGTTAAATCACTTGTGAAAAATAAGAAGGGAATTTGAGCAACCAGAGCAGTGGCTGAAATCCTGGCGAACAAGGAATTGTGTGTTACCAAAATGTAGCCCCAATACATGGTTACCATGCAGAAGAACAGATCAGGCATTGTTAGCATTTCTAATTATTTCAAGGGAAGCCCCAGATCCAGATTTTTATGTGAAATATCCTAATTTCACATCTAATTAGCAACTCATTAAAAAAAATAGAACAAACTAGCAATGCCCTGTTTAGGTCAAATGGACATATCTGGGGATTGAACACAGTCTGTGGACCATCAGTTTGCAACCTCAGGGGCAAACGACCTTTGACTCCGGATTCACAATCTGTCTTCAAAATCAGGAAACATGGGTTGACCCAGCCCCGGATGAGGATTCTGAGATCCTGCTAATTGACGGCAGCATCAGCTTCCTGTTGGAGACTGGGAATGCTATCTGACTCCTGTCTAGATAGCACTGTCTGCAGAAAGCTTTAATCCTAAGACATCTTGTTTCTTTGTTAATAAGGGAGATGAACCAGAGTTTAAGGGATGTTAAAGGTACGTTGGCATCAAACTGAGACTTTCTCTTGGAAGTAAACAAGAATTGAAAGGACACTGAACAGGGAATAATTTTCTCACGATGAAATTTGTTGTCAAAATGCCCTCTCCATCTATACCCCCAAAACCACCTTGTTGGGCTGCCTCCAGATTTAAGTGTTGTGATTGTTTAGTTCCTCAGTCATGCCCGACTCTTTGTGACCCCATGGACTGTAGCTTTGCCAGGCGCCTCTGTCAATGAGATTCTTCCAGCAAAATACTGAATTGGTTGCCATTTCTTCCTCCAGGGGATCTTCCTGACCCAGGAATCGAGCTCCCATCTCCTGCATCACAGGTGGGTTCTTTACCACTGAGCCACCAGTGTTATTAATCTAATACCTTTTTTGTTATTGAAGGATGTGCCACTTATAAATCCCTGTTGCATTCACTGGGCTCTCGTAGCAGCCAAGAGAGACCTGTCCACGGATTATCATCCTAAGTGGACAGCTCAGGAAGCTCAGAGAAGGGACTTAAGGCATTCCAAATCCTTCAGCTCAGAGTTTTCAGAGCTGGGTTAGAACCTGGGTCTCCTGACTCTGTTCCCTCTGTTACCCTGTGCTGCCCACACAGAATCAGCTCCCCAGCCTCTTCACAGGTGGGGTTTCACCCCGGCTCAATCCCTGAGCAGCCGTAACACATCAGGGCTTGGAGAAAGGGTGGCGCGCGTGCACATTCTAATACTTACATGGCATCATATGAGCCCAAGATAATGCTCCGGAGGAGCTCAGATGAACACCCAGTCTCTTTAACTCCTTGGCTAACTCCCTAGACCCCACTTCCCAACTTTGCTGTTTGAATTCAATTCCTACTAAAAAACAAAACCAAACCACTTCTGAATCTCCATCCGTTTTGGATTTGTCCAGTACTAAAGAGCGAAGGAAACATAAGAGACTTGGGTTCGATCCTTGGGGTCAGGAGGATCCCCTGGAGGAGGGCATGGCAACCCACTCCAGTATTCTTGCCTGGAGAATCTCATGGATAGAGGAGCCTGGCGGGCTACAGTCCACTGTGTCACAGAGAGTCTGACTCGACTGAAGCAACTTAGCACACACAGAGAAAAATTTATTGTAACATTCAGGAGTGCTTGGAGTTGTGTGATTCTCTACCAAGCAGAGTCACATTTTAGTGAGTTTTGGGTGACAAAACATTCAAACCAGATAGAAAGCAAACATATTAAAGCATTTGCTGAGATAGTTTGGTGGCTAATTCTAGACCTAAAAATATTCCTGTTTTTTTTTTTTCTTCCATTTGTGTTTTGTCTTATTTAAACTCTGATCGTCAGAGTTAGTAATTAATTGTATTTTACTAAGACATTTTAACGGTCCTGGAACACAAGACTGCAACTCTGGAAGGTTCTGATTTTCTTATTCTGCCAGAGGACTAAGGAACTGAGGGGATCAAGGAAAAAGGGAGCACAGTGAGTGAGCTTTTAGCAGATGGTGGACTAGGTGATTGTAGAAATGAAGTCACATTTTTATAAGGAAACACATGTTGCTATCTTTCTGTTTTTAAATTAGTTTTAAACTGCTCAGTGGCTGCCCCTGCCTCAACCACTCTACTTCCCTGCAAGTTTGGAAACCAGGGATGTTCCAGGGAGGCAGAGATCTTGTGATAAAGGACCTGCTTCAGGCTTCAGACTTGAATCCATTTTACAGCTTGCATATAAAACTATGCAAGTTGGCCTAATGATGGAAAGGCTGATGCTGTCAAATGCTAACTGGTGCGATTAGAGCGACATTCAGCTCTCGCTGAGCCTGTCTTCTCTTCCTGGTCCTAAAGACGCAGGCCTTTCCCGGCAGCAGATCAGTCTCCTCGTGTATTTCTGGGGTCAACACACAAGTCTGCTCTGCCAGGTGTCAGGCCCAGGGTGTCAGCGAAGCCCAGCCGCTGGGCCAGGCTGGTGTGTAACACGAGAGCAGAGGCAGCGCTCCCGCACAAGTAGCCAGGGATGGTTGGGAGCAGGCAGAACCACGGGGATGCCACAGCATGGAACTCCAAAAGCACAGGTATCCCAGCACCCGAAGCAGGGACGAAGGCCCAGGGAGACAGGCTGCTTCTGCTTTCCTGTTTGATCTAATGCTTCCCCAATTGATGGTTTAGAGAGAAAGTATGAGAGCGGGGCTATTCCTTGTAGTTTTTAAAATCCAGTCTGCAACAGAAAAGCTAGTTCAGACCATAACATTTTGCCCTGCACAAACTTATTTCAACATAGGTCACAGTAAAGCACTGAATCATTGAATTCAGGCCAGATCCTAAAGTGTGAGCCTCCTGGTCTCCTGCAACGACTCCACTGTATAGTCTGTATCAGGAAAAATGGCTTTTGTCAGTAGCAAAGTCAGAAATAACAGAACTCCTGAGTGTGTTCTGCTGAACTTCTGAGACTGTCATGTTTAACACAGTATTTTAAATTTCAGATATGAATATCTGAGCTAAGTAGCTAAATGTCACCATGATATATATGAAGAGGTGGTAATAACAACCAAAATAATATGTTGATAGCATCTGGCACTTGCTCAGCATGTACTGTGATGTGTTCCAGCCACATGGCTGAGAAATTTACCCTTCACAGCCGCTACCTCCACGGTGGGCTTCCCCAGCGGCTCAACTGTAAAGAACCTGCCTGTAATGAAGGAGATGCAGGAGACAGTTCCAATCCCTGAATCAGGATGATCCCCTGGAGGAGGAAATGGCACCTCACTCCAGTACTCCTGTCTGGAAAATCCCATGGACAGAGGAGCCTGATGGGCTACAGTCCATGGGGTCCCAAAGAGTTGGACACGACTGAGTGAGTGAACTCGCAACAAACACTCACTTCCATGGTTCCCTCAACTCCAAATGATTGTGTCTAAACCTTCAGGCAATTGTATGAGGTAGTTGATATCATCTTCAGAAACATTTGTTACCAACAAATTTGTGTTAAGTACTTATTATGTTCCAGGTGTGATTCTAGGTCCTTGTGATCCATAAAAGTTTGATAAGATAGATATGCCCCCTGTCCTGCTGCTTTTGGTCTTGTGAGGAGAAACTGTTAACCACAAAATGCTTCTTTTACAAAGTGATGAGAAGAGGGTTCAGATAGGGTCTGGAGGGAGGGCATCTGTCTGTGTGATGAGTTTGCAGACGGTCCCAGACCAAGCTCTGAAGTGGGCAAGATGCTGGCATATTCTGGAAGCTGCAAGAGGGACCGTGTGACTGGTGATGGTGGCGAGAGTGATAAAAGTGAGGCTGATGAGGTCGGCAGGAGCCAGAGTGACCAGGGATGTTCACATCTCCTCTCTGAGTCCTTTGTCTCTTCCTGGTACCCAAAAGGGAATCCTGTGGGTCCTGGGGAGTTGAGATGAGGAAACGGAGTCAAGGAGGCATTCAGTCTTCTCTTTTCATGGCTGCATAGCTTATAAGAGCTATCAAGTACAAAATGACCAAATGGGGATTTTTTTTCTCTCTCATCAATATGTAAATGTTTATCAGCCTCTTTCCTCCTTCTCCACCCTCCACCTCCCCCACCTCTCCTCCTTCTTCCTCTTCCTCTCCTCTTCCTCTTCTTTCTCTTCTTCTCCATCTCTCTCTACACACCCTACCTGCACCAGCAACTACGTGCCAGGAGTTTAATTCCAGGCTCATGATATGTGATTGAGTTCTCGTACTCATGGCTCCTTTTTCCTCTGAGTTCCCATTCTCATGGGTCTTGTTTTCAGGAACTGATGATGCAAGCTAAGGTAGGGAAAAGGAATATAGACAAAGGAGGACTCTTTTAGATAAGGCGCCTTACACAGAGGATACCTTTGAGCAGAGACATGAATTCCTGAGGAAGAAGTCATCAACCCTGCAGTTAAGAGAGCTTTGTCATTAGCATTAGCAAAGTCAAGGGAAATGTTGCTGTCCTCATGGAGTAGGTTGACACACACTATGTTGCGTGTGTGTGTGTATTGGTCAAATCTTTTCCCAAACCAGAGCCAGCAAGGAAAGGTCAGCCTAGGTTATATAAACAAGGGGGATTTGAAGGCCTCAGGTTAATAAAATTTTACTCAGTTTGGAGAATCATGGAGGCAGTGTTCATGAAAAGAGACACGCTAGCCAGATGGGAGTTCGAGTGTTTTTGGGCCATAAAGCGGTGCAGCATTTGGTGTTCACACATCAGGAAGCAGTTACACCTGGAGAGACAATTATGGCATTTTCAGTAGAACATTCTTTTGGCTCATTCAAGAGCAGACTTCCATAAAAGAGTGAGGGAGATTAATGAGCCCAGCAACAGCCAATAGGAATTCATGGGAAGACCCAATGCTAATGCTGAATTGCTATTGGGTCTGACAAGTGCACTCTATCCCCATAAAAGACGGAAGATTAAGCCATACTTCGCTCTCTCCATTTTATTCTCTCTCTTTTTCTTTTTCTGAGCAGAATTACTGTTGCTTGGAAAATTTAATACAGAGTAGAATTCTGCACATGATTAGGACTAGCTGTTATAGTATAAGGTGAATGGTAAAGGACCATTTGTCATGTTGATTTTTTGGAATGTCTAGACACAAGTGAAAAATTAAATGGCATAATTATTCTTTTCATGGTTGTTAAGTAGAGTCATCTATTCAGGATTAAATCTGACAATTCACAGATCAATGCCACCCATTTTGGGTTTCTTTATGGCTGCGGCTAAGATATTTCAGAGGGTGCTATGTGATTTATTGGGTTTTGTGCAATTATTATACAGAGAAGAATGATGTGCCTTTGACTTGTTCTAGAAATTGCCTATATATCTAACCATACTTCTGTGCATCCATCCAGAAGGTCTTTATGGAATATCATGAATGATAGAGAGATGAATAAGTCAAGACCTTTGTTCCCAAAATGCTTTCAGGCTACTGACCTAAAAGCAATAGGACATTATCTCCTAAAACTGGAGAACTGAAAGATGGTGGCAGGGTCAGATGCTTTGGCATTGGAGGGAAGGGCCTTAATGGAACGAGGGTACTGGGGAGAGCTTCTCATTAACATCAGTGATGATGCTCAACCTGAAGAAGAATGTGTGGCAATCATGCAGGCTGAGAGGGTGAGAAGTTCTTCAAGAGAAGAAATTCTGAGCCTCTGCACAGGCAAGAGGGTGGAAGAGCAAGACTTACACAGTGAACTGTAGGAAGCTGGCCCAGCTGAAGTCTAAGCTGCCTAGGTGGTCAGACACTAAGTGTTGGGATGATTGGGGGAGGAGTGATCAGCCCTGAGGCTCAGAAGCCTTCATGGGCAAAGTTATGAGAACCAGGTTATGAAGTCTGGGGACCACTAAAGTGAGCTTAGATTTGATGCTAGTAGCTATGAGGAAGCGTGACCTTATTTTAAACTGAACGTATTTGGCCAGCATCTTAGAAGTTTCACTGGCCTCTTATGGAATAATTGGTTTTATATGGGCAATTGTTCACAAGGGTCATCTCGGAGAGCAAGGCCTAGAGTAAATGGCTGTAGGTTATGGAGTGTGGAAGCCGCTTCATTCTTTGTCTGTTGGCCCTGACAGCGCGCATAGCTCTTTCATAGACTATGTCCAGGTCAAGTAAATAATCTGAACATGAAATCTTGCAGATAATTTTAAAAGGAAAAGAAAAAAAAACTTCAAAAACAAAAAGTTCTTCATTATACTTCTATGACACACGTTACCTTGGAAACGTGGCCAAGGTCTGATATGGTTTCTTGTTTGGTCTGGAACTCTTTCTGTTTTACATTGTCCGAGTGCCTGCCCCAGTGCCTGGGGCAGAGAAAGATCCTCAGTTAAAGATGCAAAACGTTGGTTTGCTAACGACCAAAACCAAGCTGTGGGAGACCCGTCTGAAGATCCTGTGAATCCCATGTGTGTTGAAGGTGGGAAATGCCAGTGACACTCGCGGGTCGCTCACAGCACTAGAGCAACCGCTTAATCGTTACATCTTACTGGGGACCTAGTGGAAGCTATCGCACAGTGTCAGGCTCGCCACGTCGTCGGACTTAACCTGGCCCTCTACCCCTTTACAGAGAGGAGTGCTGAGGTCAACCGAGTTCACACATCACACAGATGAAGAATAGAAGAGCAGGACGTGATTGCGGGTCTACTTCACAGCGGTGTCTATGGCTTTTCTTTCCTATTGCTATTTCCAAATATTTCCAGGTGTTTCTTGTGAAAGAGGAAGCACATTTGTTCCCCTGGCCCCAGAGGAGAGAAAGCACACCTGGGGCTCCCCTGCTGGCACGGTGAAGGGCTTGGCAGGACTTTGTGATTGCCTTGGCTCCCAGAAAACAGAACTGACTTTTCTGCAAGACTGTGCCCACCCTGTCCCTGGAGATGAGACACTGCTGTCAAAAGTAGATAATCATCTCTCAGGGGATCTGTAGAATAATTTCTGCTCTGGCTGGTAGAACAAAATATATTTACTTCTATCTTTACAATCTTGAGATGTTCTTTGGATAGTAACAGCCATTCCTGACATCTGGATAATATTTCACGTTAGACAAAACACTTACATGAAGCATCTTATTTAATCTCAAATGGCCTCCTTTTTGGGAAGAAGTCGCTGCTGCTCAGAGAAACAGCGGGATTTGCCCAAGGGTATGTGGAGTGAATGGAAGATGCAGAAGACAGACCTGGATCAAATAACTCCAAGATCAGAGCTCCTTCCTATCTGCATATTGTCTATACAATGGAGTGAATATCCAGGTCTGTGGAGAAGCATCCTATACTGTAGATCTGGGGAGTCCCTTCCCACCATGAGCACAGGCCACATGCTGAGGCTATTTCTGAGACAATCTTCTCTTTTTCATGGCTCAGTATCCTTAAGGCTTGCACCTCGCTCTGGGAACAAAGCCTCCTACAAGATCTCCCTTAATCATCCTGGTCAGTGTAATAGGTTGCTTCCTGTTCAGCTGCCCCATTTCCATAGGCAGTTTATACATCCAGAGATACTAGAGTGTGGATTCTCACTCCCATCATTTCATGTCTAGTTTCTCCTTCATCCCACGTGAATCCAGCATACAAGTCTAAGTCCAGACTTCACAGCCCAGAGGGGCCACCCCCGGCTCAGCCAGGAGCACACTGATTCCCGACTGTGGACAGTCTGCTGAGTCTAAGTGCGAGCAGATGTCTCCAGCTGCCGGATCATACAGTCATATGAAACCAATCACCCGCTATGCAAAACATGCATCATCAGGCCAAAGTCTGAAGATGCAACCGACTCATCCTGCTTCCCATAAGACAGTGGGTGAATAGGAGTCTGGGGTGCGGGGAAACTGGTCAAGGCAATCCATCTAAGGGCAAATGTGTAAGGTTCAAAGGCATCCATGCATGCTAGGTCACTTCAGTCATGTCAACTTTTTGTGACCCTATGGACTGTAGCCCACCAGGTTCCTCTGTCCCTGGGATTTTCCAGGCAAGAATACTGGAGTGGGTTGCCATGCCCTCCTCCAGGGGATCGTCCCAACTCAGGGACCAAACCCATATCTCTTATGTCTCCTGGACTGGCATGTGGGTTCTACACCACTAGCGCCACCTGTGGAGTCCTTCAAAACCAGAAGGATGGTGAAATTGGATCAAAGGCTATGCTGCTCAAAGTTATAATAGACACTCTGACTCATCCTGTGATATCATCTGAGCACTTTCCATACTGTAGTCATGGGATAACAAAGGTTTTGGTCTGGGGGTGATGACTTCCTCATGATATTATTGCAATCTAGTGGCCCAGACAGGGCTCTATCAAAGATCAAGATGTCCAGTCCAATGCTCTCTTCATCACTAAGGCTGCCTGTGCCCTTGGCTTCCTGGTGGGCTTCTCCACGTGTAGTCTCTTCTGTTTTTAATCCTGTTAGCTTTTGGGGTGACTTTTCCTAGCTGAGTAAACTTTTCTAAAGAATGATGATAATTAATGCTAGTTTGGAGAAGGAAATGGCAACCCACTCCAGTGTTCTTGCCTGGAGAATCCCTTGGGGTCGTATTGAGTTGGACACGACTGAAGCTACTTAGCAGCAGTAGCAATGAGGGTTAATATTAGCTTAGGTGTTCTATGTAGTGTGTTATACATAAAAATGTTCAGATACCATGAAGTAGGCTTTTCCCTCTTCTATTTTGAAAAAGGGGAAATTGATACTCAGGAACAGAAAATTGCTCAAAGTCACAGAGCCTTTGTAGGTGGTACAGTCTAGACTCCTATCAAGATGAGCCCCAAAGTCTTCCTTTAAAGGAACTGTCAACTGAAAAATTATTCACAACCTAAAAGTTGAGAGTTGTGTTTTATTCGGCAGGGATTTTTAGGACTTCAAGCCCGAGAGGCAGCATCTCAAGTAACCCTGAGAGAACTGTTCTAAAGAGGTGAGGGGGAAGCGATGATGTTTAGGAGTTTTGCAACAAAAAGCAGGTAGTTGGAAACATCAAAAGATTATTGCAAACTAAAGAAAACCAGATACTCTAAGTTAAGGAATTTAGCACTTTTCTATGTATGGGAAGATGCAAGAGTCTGGGATCACTAAATTCATTCCTTTGATAGGTACCTCAGCTACCTGGGGCCAGTATCTTGGGTTTTCACATCCCAGGTTTCTTCAGTGCTCACTGTAGGGAGTGGCTGCAGTCTGATGGCTGCTAGATGGCAGGTATTCTTTCCGTCCTGAGTTCCCTCAGGGCTGACCAGCTCGCCACCCAGGGTGGCTGCAACCACGGATGACTATGCCATCCTTGTTTACTGGTATGGCAGGCACTTTTCCATTTCTCCAGAATCAATATATCATACTGAGGTGTTCCGTTGATCAGCCCAGAAAGATGGCTGGGTAATCCACATTCCTACAGTTGAAGGGAATGTTTTGAAAGTCAGTTTTGTGCCTGGCAGCATAAGTGGCTTCCAAGATGAATATGACACCATTACATCCTTCTGGCAAAACAGTCTAGTGGTAGAGTCAGAAATAGAAACAACCTCTTAGTAGCTGTTGAAGTCATGGTGAAAGGAATGACTGATTAGGTACGACTGGAATAGGGTAGAAGGAGCACATGTATTTCCCAAGTGGTAAGACATGGTTTGTCAGAGAAAGTGGCACTTTCTCATCTGTCAAATGAGTGAAGATGATATTCAAAGCAGAAGCTGGCAATATGTGTAGAGACATTCACAGGACAAATTGTGACTACCTAGGACATGCAGATCACTCAGCACTGCTAGTTTGCTAAAACAGAAACAGGAAGCTTAAAATAAGTAGTTTAAAACTGTATAGGTTATTAGGACCTTGAATGTTTTGCTAAGAGGGTTGGAATTTTCTCTGAGGTCAGTTAGGAATCATGCATAGGTTTTAAGCTAAGAATGACCTGATTGACCTATTATTTAGGATTAAGTTTGATTGCTGGTAATGGAACATTCTAAATTAGTACTGGTTTTGAGGCAGTTGCAATCTGTATTTCATGTGAAAGTCTGGAGTTAAGTGGTCCAGGACAACTCTAGTGGCTCTTCTCAGGAAATCTAAGTCTTTCTCACATTCCTGTATGTGGCCTTTAAATTCATATTCCAAATTCTTAGTCCAAGGGGCAAGTGGGGAACAGTGATAAGTAAGAGTACTATGGGAAGTGTCTTAGTTCATAGGCCTACTGTATAGCACAGGGAAGAAAAAGAAGATATGATCTGTTCATAGGACATATATTGCGTTTACCTTAAAAGTCCATTGCAATATTCATTAGGTACAGACAAACACTGTTTGATTCTACTTATATAAGATACCTAGAATAATCAAATTCATTGAGTCAGAAAATACATTGGTGGATGCCAGGAGCTGAGGTGTCGGGGGGTGAGAAGAGGGGAATGGGAGTTAGTATTTAATGGGGACAGACTTTCAGTTGAGGATGCTGACAAATTTGGGAGATGGATGATGGTGAAGGTTGCATAACAATGTGAATACTTACTGCCCCTAAACTGTATGGTTAAATATGGTTAAAATAGAATGCTTTATATTATATTATGTGACTTTTACCACAATAAAAACAAATTTTTAAAGAAAAAAAGGGAAAAAACACTCCAACATATGAATTTGGATGCATTCAGACCATAGCACGAAGCCTTTGACACTCTCTTAAAGAAAAGTCTCAGAAGCTTGCATAAGACAGTTTGATTTTTATTCCATCCATTAGAAATTAGCCACGGGTTCATATTCAGCTACAAAGAAGACTGAAAAATGTCATCTCTTCATGGACAACCATCGGTCCACATAAAAATCAGATACTGTGTTTCTCTATTAGAACTGAGGGATAGACATTTAGAAAAGTTACCAGTCTATGCCACAAGTCGATCTGAAATTTAGAGGTAACCTCAATATCCTTGTAGTAGATGGACGCTTCCCAAATGGCACTAGTGGTAAGGAACCTGACTGGCAATGCAGGAAACCCAAGAGATGCAGTTTCAATCCCTGGGTTGGGAAGCTCTCCTGGAGAAGATGGATAAGGATGTAAGGCTGTGACCAAAGACTTGGGACTAAGGCAGTGGTTGCCGTGGGGTTAGGGAATGCTCTTCCCTCCTCGCTCCCAGTTACCTAGGCTTTGCCCTATTAAGCAACTTGGTCTTCCCTTTATTCCTCCATTGTTGAATCAGGGTTACTATACATCTGAGTTATATTCAGGGTTGGGCAAACATGTTTGGATATGCAGAATGGACCATAATATGAACTTGTTTGGACCACATCCTTCATAGACTTGAAACACTGCTCACTGTACTTCTGACCTACAGTGGATGTATCAGATTTTTTTTTTTCTTGATCATTTATAAAGCCAGGATAAGGAAGAGGAAGTTTCTATACATATTATTCAGATTAGCAGTTAGTACATTTTTATCTACAGATATTCATAGAGTTAGTTGGTTAAGAGCATATGCTTTAGAGGGCTGCCCAGTTGGCTCAGTGGTAAAGAATCCGCATGCCAGTGCAGGAGACTTGGGTTTGATCCCTGGATTGGAAAGATCCCCTGGAGAAGGAAATGGCAACACACTATAATATTCTTGCCTGGGAAATCCCACAGACAGAGGAGCCTGGTGGGCTACCGTCCACTGGGCTGCAAAAGTTGGACACAACTTGGTGATTAAGCAACAACAACATATGCTTTAGAACCAAAAATATCAATTCAGAACTCTGCCATGACTGGGATCTCAGGCTGTCTGATTTCAGAGTCAGTCTTCTTAATCACCATGCTGTCATGCCTCCTCTCGGACATTTGTTCACTTTTCCCACTTCCCTAAACTTCCTTCAAGATGAGGGAAACAGTCACAGTAGCCTGGATGAGTATCGCTAGAAGGTGGTGGCAGGAGAATGGACCTAAAGATCTAACAGGTTAGCCTTGGTCCCTGACTGCTCTCCTCTGGCTGCCTACCTCCATGCAGCCCTTTCAATAATCAACTCCTGTCCCAGCAAAGGGGTCTATGGCCCCATGAAGGAAGGAGCCGGCACATGCCCAGACATTGTCCCCAAGCCACGTGCTCTCTCAGCATCTCACTGTTTCTGCTCGTGTCTTTATGCCCCCTGCCCTCCTGGCCTCTCTAGTCTATTTATATTAGTCACACCTTATATTAGGCACCCACGCTATGTACATTTATCTCATTATCACAAGATGATTTTTCCGTATATATTTTCAGGCTTTCAAGCCTTTTTCGTAAGGGCCTGCCAGTTCTCATAGACTCAGTAGCACATTGTTACTGTGTTTGTGGCTTAGGTGCCAAAGACATTGAACTTAAGTGCTGTCAATTGTCTCATGATTCCCCTTTATGGGACTTAGGGGCAAGTGACTCATCCCTACTGACCGTGCTGGGAGAGCCTTGGGCCCGAATGTGCTGGACTCCAGAGGAAAAGCCTGGTTTTCTTCGAGGATTTAAAGCGCAAGTCTGAGAAGGGAACCTCTGCTGCTTTCTGATCTATAGTGTGACCATGCTTCTGCTCATGGTTCTGAGGCTATTTGCTTACCAAGTACTGGGCTTCTGACCCATTGGAGAACCTCACCAAAGGTCAGCAAGACAGGATCAAATGAGGTTGGTTTTTTTTTTTTTTTTTTTGTTAAACCCAGAATCCCTCTCCATTGCTCCCCTACCTGGTGTAACAGAATTAGATTCAAGAAACATTTGCTGAAGATCACACTGTTTGCATGAACTTTCCATTGATACATCTGGTTTTCCTTTTGAAAAGAGCCCTCAAACCTCATAAAACCACAATCTTTTGAAACAAACCACAAATTCCTTATAGCTAACCTCAGTAAAACTCCCTCCCCATCTGTGTATGCAGTCCCTCTAACCCCATTTCTCCTCTCTTCCGTCTCCATTAACTTAGCTGGAGCCAAGCTCACAAGAATCAATCTTTTTTTAAAAACATTTACTTCATATTAATAAAAATTACAGGTTGTTTTTTTCTGTCTGAGACCTTTGATTTACAATAGACACCATTTATTGAGCTCTAACAATGTGCCAAGTGCTTTACATAGTATCACATTTAATCCTACAACAGTATTGCAAGGTAGGTGGTACTTTTCCAGTCTTTCCAATGAGGAAAAAGAAACAAAGAGAAGTTAAATAGCATGTCTTGCTCCTGCTAAGTGGTGGATTTAGTAAATCGAATCCGGCTGGTCATCTCTAATGCCTTCAGTTCTCATGCTTGTCTCTCTACATAATACATACCTAAATTTAATTTTCCAGTATGATTTGCTATTTAAAATAACTCCTTGCTGACCTCAGACAATCGTTATCCTACTTATTAGCTCCACAGTGATGATAATTCTCGTTATTACTAAAAATATCGGCCACTGTTCTCTGAGTAATCACTTACCGAAACTTGAGTTCTTGCAACAGTCTTCTGAGGCAAATGTTGATATCAGTGTTTATAAACTGAAATGCAAAAGGCATGTCAACCTGCCCAAGGTCACAAGCAATCGATTAATTGGAAGTGCAACTTTTAAATTAATCTTTATTGGAGGATAGTTGATTCAAATGTTGTGTTAGTTTCTGCAGTATGGCAGTGGGAATCAGTTACACATACATCCACTCTTTTTAGACTGTTTCCCCTATTCTTCTTTACAGAGGTCATTACAGGGTATTGGGTAGAGTTTACAGGTCCTTACAGAGTATTGAGCAGAGTTCCCTGTGTTATATAGTAGGTTCTTTTCAGGTATGCATTTAATATACAGTAGTTCATATAGAGAAGGCAATGGCGACCCACTCCAGTCCTCTTGCTTGGAAAATCCAATGGGTGAAGGAGCCTTGTGGGCTGCAGTCCATGGGGTCGCTAAGAGTCGGACACGAATGAGCGACTTCACTTTCACTCTTCACTTTCATGGCATTAGAGAAGGGCATGGCAACCCACTCCAGTGTTCTTGCCTGGAGAATCCCATGGGTGGAGGAGCCTGGTGGGCTGCCTTCTATGGGGTCATACAGAGTCGGACACGACTGAAGTGACTTAGCAGCAGCAGCAGTGCATATATGCCAATCCCTGAAATAAAACCTTTATATATACCAACACCTTTGAAATATTTTATCCAGTTAACTCATTTAGTTCCCGCAACAATTTTGTAAGGTCAGTTGCATTACCATTTACATTGCACAAGTGGGGAAACTGAGGCAAAGAGAAATGAACTTACTTTCAAAAGCCACATAGCTAGTCAGTGTAGTCAGTGGCCATGAGTCAGTTCATCTCTGCTTCCTAACTCAGAGCTTGTAGCCACCTCTTGCTGCCTGACTGATTTCAGAACCTCTGTGCTCTGGACAGGTGTCCATGTGAATGGATTTAAAACTATATTACTCGTCCAATTCTTTTAGTCTCTGGTGACCTCATTATGTCAAAAGGACAGGGGGTGATGCATGTCATGTCAGTGGCAATCATAGTTACTGGGATGGATCTGCACTGATGTTGGGGAGTTTGAACTGAATGTTAATGACACACAAAGGTGACCCGTAAGAAAAATACTGCTCTATTAGAAAGCTGGAGACAGGAGAAGTCATGACAGACTGTGGCTGATTCCCCTGCCATCAGACTTTTTATGAGCAGTGTTCATGTAGGCAAAGCTTATCTAAAGGCTGAACAAATCACACTGGAATCTTCTGGAATGTGCAAAAAGGATGGGGGCAGGAAGTAAGTATTGGGTATGAGTGGGGACCTAGGTAGGTGGTTCAACAGGAAGATGGAACATGAACTAGAACAAAGGGAAAAGTGATGTCAGCCAGTTTTCTTTTCAGGAATACAGAACCCAGAATGGACGAAAAAGCAGAGGGATTTTCTTTAACTGCAGAAATAGAGAAACCAACATCTTTAAGAATCCCAAGTGGAAAGCTGGGCTCTGGCTAGGTATTACCCTGCTTTTGATTCTTAAACTTTTTCCTTCCAAGTCTTCTCAACTATAGGGACAAGCATATAGCATAGCCTAAAGTAGACCTGTCCATTGGAAATTAATTAAATACCAGTCAGAGATGAATTACATGTAGGCTTTTAAATATGAAATACTTGCTTTGATTGGTGTTCAGCTAAATTTCTTAAATTTAATTCAGTGAAAATGATGCCCAATATTTATTATCAGATGAGTATTCCCAGGAATGATGTTTTAAAAAGCATCTTCCTATTCTGGATTTATGGGAAGATCGCCTCCAGCAATGCAGAGGCTCAGGGGAAAGCAGTTTGAAGGAGACGAATATTTGTTTGTGACCTATGTTGCGTCTGGCACTGTGTTTGTGTTGTTCATATACCATCTCATTTAGTAATCATAACAGACCACGCACAGGTTTTTTTTTGTTTTTGGTCATCAAATCATGTCTGACTCCTTGCAAGCCTATGGACTGTGTAGCTCACCAGGCTCCTCTGCCCATGAGATTTTCCAGGTGAGACTATTGGAGTGGGTTGCCATTTCATTACTATTATTTTTAAAATTTTTATTGAAGTATAGTTGACTTACAATGTTGTGTTAGCTTCAGGTGTATAGCAAAGTAAATCTATTGTGTGAACACATATATCCATTCTTTTAAAAATTGTTTTCCCATATAGGCCATTATAGAGTACTGAGTAAAATTCCTTGTGCTACACAACAGGTTTTTTTGGTTATCTACTTTATATATAGTAGTATGCACGTGTCAATTCCAATCTAATTTATCCCCCACCTTACCCCCTGGTAACCATAAGATTGTTTTCTCCATCTGGAGCTCTGTGTCTGTTTTGTAGACAGGCTCATCTGTACCTCTTTTCTTAGATTCCACTTAGAGTTGGATCATATGTTTGTCTTTGTCTGTCTGACTTGCATCCTGGTTATTGTTAATCCTTATATTGCAAAGAAACCGACCCAGAAGAGTGAGTTAAATTACACAAGGTCAGGTGACTGGAACATGTAGGAGCTGGAATCTGACACACAGTTTGTCTGACTCCAAAGCATGTTCACTCACCAGATCACCCAACACTGCCTTTCAGGGTAAAACAGAGGCTCGTCATTATTAACTTAGATTCTTGCAGACAATGAGGTCAGGAGACTTGTTCTCCCAAGGGAACAATCAAAACAAACAGAAACCATGGATTTCAGTCTTCTAATTTGGAGCATTAAACTTTTTGAGTCCCACATTGTGACCTTTGTAGCATGCGGAGTATGGGCTGTCTTGTGTCCTCACTGGGGACTTCTGTCTCCTCCCTCTGGGTTAGAAAGTAAATTATTTACGAAGGAAACATTCATTTTAGTGAGAAAACAGATCACATATTATAATTTGATATGCTGTGCATTTCATTCATGTCAAATATTTTGTTTGTTTTCGGCTGGAGATCAAATCAGTCAATCCTAAAGGAAATCAACCCAGAATATTCATTGGAAGAACTGATGCTGAAGCTGAAACTCCAGCACCTTGGCCACCTGATGCGAAAAACTGACTCATTGGAGAAGACCCTGATGCTGGGATAGATTGAAGGCAGGAGAAGAAGGGGATGACGGAGAGTGAGTTGGTTGGATGGCATCACTGGCTTGATGGACATGAGTTTGAGCAAGCTCCAGGAGCTGGTGATGGACAGGGTAGCCCGGTGTGCTACAGTCCATGGGGTCACAGAGTTGGACCTGAGTGAGTGACTGAACTGAACTGAACTGGAAACGTTTCCCTGATTCTCTGCTCATCCCACACCCTTGCCATGAGATGCTGCCACCCTTTCATCGTGAGGTAGTCTATTTCCCCTTGCTTTGAATCCAGCTGCCTCCTGTTTCTAGATTCATCCAATAGGATGTGACAAAAGTTATAAAATTCCAGTCTGAGTCTAGGCTGTAAGAAGTTTTGTTTCGGCATGCTCCTGTTTCTCCCACTTAGTCGTGTGTCCCTGTCGTGCCATGGGAACAGAAGTGGGCTAGCGTGCAGCTCACCATGTTCTCATGAAGGGTCCAGGCAGCAGCCACAAGAGGCACCCAGCCATACCTGCCTGTGTTGCTGATCTGCAGAACTGAGAGCTCAAGAAATGGCTGTTGCTTTAAGCCACAAATTTTGGAGTGGTTTTTTTTTGCAGCAGCAGGTAGCTGACATCCATTTATTAAAATCTGATGGAATGCCAGCCCCGTGGCATGCTACGGGGACCTAGAGATCACTCAGGCACCGTCTCCTTTCTCCAGGCGCAGCCAGCACTCCAAATGGAAAATCAGCCATGTAAACAGATAATCACCACCTGGCAAGTCTGATGATGAATCAAAGTCACTTGTGAAATACTCTTAGAGAGAATAGTTCTACTTGCTCTGTAAAGAAGGCATCATTCTAAACACTGAAATACTAGTTATTTCCAGGACTTCCTGTGTCAGCGCCCTCCAAACCTCAGACTGCATCGGCGGCCACTCGGTGAGGAGGCTTGAGGATTACTCACATGCTATTTATGTCTATTATAGGAGCCCTGCTGAATAACCTCAGATGGGAGTAAGGAGCTGGGGGCCAGAACTTTTAGAACAACTAGTTGAAAGAGGTATTATCCTGTGTTTAAATGTGGGACTGTTATATATTTGGTGGGTACCAAGAAAAATTTCAACTCCTTGGACACTTAATGATCGAAAATTTTAATAGAGCTGTAGGTCCCAGAAATCATGGACTCCTCAGCTATCTCTGAATTTTGAGAAAAAAATGAAGGCTATGGAGGGCTAAGACAGAAAGTCAGGACAACTCTGTTTGGAGTAAACTCTTTGCACTGAATGCAAGTGGCCCAGAGCAACAGCCAGTCCCTTTTGTCCACAGAGAGAATGGTGGTTTCCTGCCACCCTGGGCACCGCAGTGGAATAGATCTCAAGTTAGCTGTTGCATTAAACATGGCCAAAGACGTAGCTGGGTGGACTGTCGAGAATGCTTTCTGCAAACGGAGTAACTAATTCAATATTTGTATGCAAACCAGAGAGGAAGTGGGATCATTCTTTCCTCTTGCTTTTCTTTGCTATTAACCTCAATCACATAACTCTTACTTTAATTTTCCTCCTCTAGAAAGAACATCTAACAGAAACCACATGTGAAAATTAAATAAAAGCAGAATTGAGTGAGAGCTGAATCTGTGATATGTGTGTGTGTGTGTGTGTGTGTGTGTGTGTGTACATATATATATGGAATTCCTCTACTGAGAAGGTGTATGAAAGCATCTTAGAGACACAGTTTTATCACCTGTATGATTTTATGATGATGGAAAGATTCTCTCCAGGGGTTAGCATGGGGCTGTGGGCTTATAGGGATGGTCTAAGATAATGGATGTGAGAAATGGTAGCCTCTGTACTCAGTCACTTTGTAGTCTCAGAACCTTTGCCCTTACTGCTCTCTCTGCTTTGAGATCCCTTCCTTTCCTGTAGACATGTTTGTTGGTACATCTTTCAATTCATAATGACCTCTGCTCAAATATGACCTCTTTTCCCTGGTGGCTCAGATGGTAAAGAATCTGCCTTCAATGCAGGGGACCTGGGTTTGACCCCTGGGTTGGGTAGACCCCTGGAGAAGGGAGTGAATACCCACTCCAGTATTCTTCTCTGTAGAATTCCATGGACAGAGGAGTCTGGCAGGCTACAGTCCATGGGGTTACAAAAAGTCAGACATGACTGAGCAACTAATGCTTCATTTTTAGAAGGACTTACCTTGATTATCTCATCCAAAAGTAGCCATCCTATACTCTCTATCTTCTCATCCTGGTTCATTTTCACTTTGGAGCACTTCTCTGAATTTGTCTCATATACAGTAAGTCCCGTACCTATGAGCCTTCAAGATACAAACTTTCAAAAATCTGAATGTGTGTGCTAGGCCTATATGCCAGCTGTTGTACTACACTGCTCTACTTTTCAAGATACTGTACTATAAGATTGAAAATGGTTTCATTAGTTTTGTTTGTTTTTTATGTGTGTATTATTTTGTGGAAAGTATTGAAATGCCCCTTGCCTCCCATGTACTCTGCCTGCCTTTTGTCTGTGGAAAACTTTAGTCAAAGAATAAGTTTCATCAGAGAAGTGAGAATATGTAGAAAGAAAGGAAGGCAGTAAAAGGAGACTAAATAGTCATGATGTGCTCACTAAGCACAGTCAAGGACCTTTATTTCTGTAGATGATATTCTGAGCCATATCCTGTGAGCTGTCTTACAGACACTAGAACGTCAGGGTGAAGAAGTTAACTGCATGATGGCCAGAGTGTGCCCATGATATAAGTTGCCACAATTCATAGAGTTGGCTTCAAAGAAATGGGAACAAAGGGCCCCTGGAACTGAAGATTGCTGCTGCTGCTGCTAAGTCGCTTCAGTCGTGTCCGACTCTGTGCGACCCCATAGATGGCAGCCCACCAGGCTCCCCCGTCCCTGGGATTCTCCAGGCAAGAACACTGGAGTGGGTTTCCATTTCCTTCTCCAGTGCATGAAAGTGAAAAGTGAAAGTGAAGTCACTCAGTCGTGTCCGACTCCCAGCGACCCCATGGACTGCAGCTCACCAGGCTCCTCTGCCCGTGGGATTCTCCAGGCAAGAGTCCTGGAGTGGAAGGGGCGGAGGGTGCCATTGCCTTCTGCAGAACTGAAGACTAAGTGCACCTAAAACAGCCAAGATGATGCTGGACAGGCCACCAATGCCAATTTGAAGGTGAGTGTCAGAGTCGGTTGTGCTGTTTCTACATGTACCCCCCACCACCACCCACCTCATTTTGTCTATAAAAACTCTTGCCCCACTGGTTGCCAGTCAGGGAGGAGTCAGCCTTTGGACAGACATCCGTCACCCTATCCCAGGCCCCCAGTTGCCGTCATCTGAAATAAAGCAAACTTTCCTTTCCACCAACATGGCCTGCTTATTTGGCTTTTGAGTGGTTGTTTCTACCATAGTCCTTTGTGAGCAACCAGACCTCACACACTCTTTCAGTAACAGAACTAGAAACCTATTGTGGTACAGTACTATGGGCTTCCCTGAGAGCTCAGCTGGTGAAGAATTCATCTGCAACGCCGGAGATCTGGGTTTGATCCCTGGGTTGGGAAGATCCCCTGGAGGAGGGCATGGCAACTCACTCCAGTATTCTTACCTGGAGAATACCCACGGACAGAGGAGCCTGGTGAGCTAGAGTCCATGGGGTTGCAAAGAGTCAGACATAGCTGAGCAGCTAAGCACAACACAGCGCAGAACTATATAACCCATTGTGTTTGCTGGGTACCCAGGCTAACTTTGTTGAACTTAGGATCAAATTGGACTTACGAACACACTCTCAGAATGGAACTCACTCGTATGTAGAGGGCTTACTGTAGTTAGATGTTGATTTGTTAATTGACCATCTCTTTCAGTAAAATGCCAGCCACGTGGGTTTTGTTAACCTTTATATCCCCAGCACCTGTATTAGTACCTGTTAAGAGGTGAACACTCAAAATAGACATTCATTAGGTAAATGAATAAGTTAACGAACGTGCAAGTTTATCTTTAGATTGAAAATCATAGGTGACCAGTGGGCGTTCTATAACTGTTGGCAGAATTCACAGGCGTGCGTGCTCCTGCGTGAGCAGGTATCACATAGAGCAAGCAGCGTCTCCCTGGCTTCACACCCCTGCACATTGTGTAAGGAGTATCCAGACGCTTTCTCTTTCCAGCATGACGTAATGCAGAATGAGAAGACCTGCAGAGCGTGCTGCTCACAGACCAGACAGATGATCTCATCCCCTTCTTGGGCATTCCCAGGCTTTGCTGTTCAAAAAGAAATAAATAAAACCTGCAACATTCAGTTCACAGGTGGTTGTTTAGGCTGTGGTCCTGTGTTGGCAAAATCCTGAAGCTCAGCTCTCAGCTCTCTGGTGGCCAAGGGGGAGGGAAGTCATGTCGGATATTGTCTGGGCTCTTCCTTCAGCCAAAAGGAATGGATTTAGCCTGAGAAACTAGGACATTCAGGGGGAGAAATGCATTTTAGCATCAGCCACAGGGGACAGGCTGTGAGTAACTAACTGGGGGTGATGGGAGAGTTTAAAATACAAAGTAAGCAAAGTATTTCATTGACACCAGAAACCTGAGGTTGTTCTTGGGATGGTTTCAAAGGTTTAGGGCCTGAAGAAAGAATGTACTCAATTTTTCTTACATGGCTCATGTTCACATAAAATTTCCTTTGGTTTTGATGTCTGTGTATATATTGAAATAATCTTATGATTTATAGATATTTATTGTTCTATAATTTGTGATACCTTTTTTGGTCTATTTTTAAACTATTTTAAAATATATAATTATTTGTTTTATAGGAATGTGTAAGTCAAATTTTGCTCCTGCGAAGTTTTTCTTTTTAGTTGAGGTAACGTTGGTTTATACCATCATATGTGTTATGTGTCATAGTGTTTCTACTTCTGTGTACACTTACAGGGTGCTCACCACCCGATCCATCATGGTGCAGTTGGTCCCCGTCACTCAGTTTGCGCTCTCCCTGCCCTTTCCGGTCTGGTAATTGCTACTCTGTTCTAACTATGTGTTTGTTTTTGTTTGGTTTGGTTTGGTTATTGTTTGTTGTTTACATTCCACATCAGAACGAAATTGTATTGTATGCAGCACCGTTTAGCACACAGATTGTCACAGAAACCCTGAAAGTGAGGGGGTGTACGACTATTCCCATTTACAGTTGAGGAAGCTGAGGTTCTGAAGAGATGGTGAACTGACGATGCTCACACCCCAGAGTACAAGAGAACGGGTCCTGGAACCCAGATCTGGTTATCTGGTTACCGTAAGCGCAAACTCATCCAGTGAAAAGCTCAAGGCTTAAAGGTGATATCTGTCCATCACAATGTCCATCTTCCTAAAGTTTCCCTGGTCAGCTACCCTATTTTAGACTCTAGTCTGGGGCAGTTTTGGGCAGACAAGTCTGTGTACAAACCAAACTGAAGTCCACCTAGATATCCCATGAACAATGACCATATCCAAATGGAGCTGTCAGTTCTGCCCCCAAAACTTGCCCCCCACCCAGGCCTTTGCTGTCCCTCTTCCTACCAATCTCTTTACCCAGCAATTGGTATCACTGGTTGCTCAAGTCCTAAGAAGTCATCCTTGGTTCCTCCCTTGCCATAACCACTTTCTCTAACCAGTCCATGATCAAATCTTCCGATTTTCATTTCCAAACTTTGTCCTGGCTTTATCCTCTCTTCTTCATCTTTATTGCCAACATCTTAGTTCAAGGAGGCTCAAGATGGTGGCACACTGGGAGCATAACTTCTGCGTTTCTAGGATCTTCACGCAGTGGGTGGTTAAGACTCCGGGTTGTAGAGGTCCTCTGGCAGGAACTTTGACTTCAGAGATGGCTCTGAGTAAATCAACGGATGCAAGAAATAGATACAAGGACAAACCTCCTGACTTTGCATATCTGGCAACCAAACATCCAGATTTTAAGCAGCATTTTCAGATAAATCTGAATGGAAGAGTGAATCTTAATTTTAAAGACCCTGAAGCAGTCAGAGCTCTGACTTGTACCCTGTTAAGGGAAGATTTTGGACTTTCTATCGATATTCCACTGGAGAGACTGATTCCTACAGTTCCCTTGAGACTCAACTATATTCATTGGGTAGAAGATCTGATCGGTCATCAGAACTCTGACAAAAGTACCCTCCAAAGAGGAATTAACAGAGGTACTGGGGCATCCTGCATCAATCCTTTACTTGGAACAACCTTAAACAGCTGGTATTTCCTTGCAACAGAAGTAGATGATATGTGCTTCAACTACGCAAAGAAGAATGTGGAGCAGAATAACTTATCTGATCTTATCAGTTCAATTCAGTTCAGTCACTCAGTCGTGTCCGACTCTTTGCGACCCCATGAATCGCAGCATGCCAGGCCTCCCTGTCCCTCACCATCTCTTGGAGTTCACTCAGACTCGTGTCCATCGAGTCAGTGATGCCATCCAGCCATCTCATCCTCTGTTGTCCCCTTCTCCTCTTGCCTCCAATCCCTCCCAGCATCAGAGTCTTTTCCAATGAGTCAGCTCTTCTCACGAGGTGGCCAAAGTACTGGAGTTTCAGTTTTAACATCATTCCTTCCAAAGAAATCCCAGGGTTGATCTCCTTCAGAATGGACTGGTTGGATCTCCTTGCAGTCCAAGGGACTCTCAAGAGTCTTCTCCAACACCACAGTTTAAAAGCATCAATTCTTTGGCGCTCAGCCTTCTTCACAGTCCAACTCTCACATCCATACATGACCACTGGAAAAACCATAGCCTTGAGTAGGCAGACCTTAGTCGGCAAAGTAGTGTCTCTGCTTTTGAATATGCTATCTAGGTTGGTCATAATTTTTCTTCCAAGGAGTAAGCGTCTTCTAATTTCATGGCTGCAGTCACCATCTGCTGTGAGCTGGTCTTATAAAAGTGGTTAAAATATCACAGAAGACACTCCTGATGGGTGCTCTTAAAGAAGAATCTGAGATAATGTATGACTTTTGCGTGTGCAACCCTCCCTTTTTTGCCAATCAGTTGGAAGCCAAGGGAGTAAATTCTCTAAATCCTCGAAGACCCCCACCCAGTTCTGTAAATACAGGAGGAATCACAGAGATCATGGCAGAAGGAGGTGAATTAGCGTTTGTTAAAAGGATCATCCATGACAGCTTACAGCTTGAAAAAGATTAAGATGTTACAGCTGTATGCTGGGAAAGAAATGCAGCCTGGCTCTTCTGAAGGAAGAACTTCGGATACAAGGGGTTCCTAAAGTCACCTATACTGAATTCTGCCAGGGTTGGACAATGAGATGGGCTTTGGCTTGGAGTTTTTATAATGACCTAACAGTACCATCACCACCCAGGAAGCGAAGAAAACTAGAGAAGGCAAGGAAGCCCATTAGGTTTGTAGTCCCGGGGTCTGTGATGAAAGAACTAGCCCCAAAGCATCATCCATGTTGGTTATGACAACATGGATTGAAAAAATTCTCACTGACCTAAAGGTCCAGCATAAATGAGTTCCCTGTGGAAAGGAGGTAATCAGCCTTTTCCTAACGGCCATAGAAAACTCCTGGATTCACTTAAGGAGGAAGAAAAGAGACTGAGTGAGACAACTGAGAAAAGTGTCCCTAGCTCCCAAGAACATGATTGAAGCCTTGGAAGAGAAAAAGACTCCCCCAAAGCATCTGGCAGTAGCCAGGATGTTGCCCAGGGCCCCCAGGAGAGTTCCCTGGGGGCCCTGCTCCACCGGAAGGCGAGCCTTCCACTGTGGGGGGCCATGGCCCCAGCCAGGACTCGCTTTCCCAGGAGGAAAACTCAGAACCCATGGAGGATGAAAGGAGGGAGGAAAGGAGGACATGGAGGTTCTGGAAGCTTGCAAAGGCTCTAGTAATGGAGCCCAGGACCACGAGGCTCCTGAGCCCTTCAGCAGCCCAGTGTCTGAAAAAGGGAACCATCTCCAAGGAGTGGCTGGACATTACTTATTCCAGTGTCTGATAAACGTTAAGAAGCAGGTAGATGACGCCTTAGTTGAAATACACTGGGTTGAGGGCCAGAACAGGGATTTGATGAACCAACTTTGTACTTATGTACGTAACCAAATTTTCAGGCTTGTTGCTAGTTAACTCCAAAATTCTCACACAGTGGGGAAAGTTCTATAAAGCAGCTTGAAGAGTGGCCTGTGGCAGGGGAGGGCAAGCTGAATTCCATCATTAGCCCGCTAGTAACATTATGTGGAATTGTCTTAAAAAACCAACAAATGAGTCCATTTTTAAACACCTGCCTTCTTTAAAAAAAAAAAAAAAGGATTACAGGGCATTGTAGCATGGTAGTTCAGAGAAAAATTGAGATCAGCATCAACAAAATGCCATCGGTAAACTCATAAATGATTTAAACCTGACTTAAGCCGATCACCTTTGGAGAAGGAAATGGCAACCCACTCCAGTATTCTTGCCTGGAGAATCCTATGGACAGAGGAACCTTGTGGGCTGCAGTCCATGGGGTCGCAAGAGTCGGACACGACAGAGTGACTTTGACTACTGACTACTGGTTCAAGTCACCAGATTCATGCTCCCTAGGTTTTTACAAACGCCTTGAAGCAGCCGACCCTGTCCCCCTCTATACCTCTCCTATTCATTTTCTCTAACAGAAGCAAAAGTGATTGTCCTAGCATATTTTTTTGTATTTAGATCCCCCAAGGCTTCCTGCTACCTCCTGGTACCCAAAGTCCGTAACATGACCACCGGTCTCTGCTTGATCTAGCCCTTGGCTTTCTCTCCAAACTTATTTGTGCCCTTTTTGCACTTATTCTATTCTAGAAGCTACTGTGTGGAGGGAAACGTTTCATGAGAATAAAGTCCATAGAGAAGGAAGGAAAGTAGAGCTCAGATGGTAGTGGGGGTGGAATTCGGATGATACCAATTGAGCTGCAGAGTCCCACTGTGGCCTAAGTGCTGCACTGACTTAATGAGTCAATAGAACCTCTATCCTATTTTTAAAAAAGTTAAGGTCATACTGATTTGCATTTACTATTGTTTGCAATAAGATATTCTTGGATTTTTAGAAACTCATAATCAGATGGGGGAAACTCAACGTGTGAATAGGAAAACACTCAACAAAGTGGTTGGTATGATGCAAGTAAATAACCAGGAACTTTTGCTCAGCCTGGGAGAGGAAAAAGCACCATGGAAGGCTTCCTGCAGAGTCTGAATCTTGAAGCATGATTAAAAGTTGACAGGATGCGTCTACCAATCAGAGGACAGTGCCGAGACATTCCAGGGCTCAAGAAAAGCCCTGGTATGTTGTGAAACCATATGATAGGTTCAAGGAACCACAAGTTGTTCTGCATAACTTTAATGCATCACAGGCAATGGAGTCAAGGAAAGAGAAGCTGGAGAGGGAGGCAGAGGCCAGACTAGGAAAAGACTAATAAATAGGTCACCCTAACAAGATGAATATTATTTTGGAAGTTTGGAGGGGACATTGAAAACTGAAATCTCCACTTTTAAAAATGGGGATGCCAATCCCTGCCTAGCTTACCATAAAAGATAAGGGTGAGGGTCTCTCGATAAAATGGCTGGGAAGATGCTTTGAACCAGATATGGATAAGTGATTTAGGCAAAGGAGAAAGAAGACTGAAATCTATTGGTCTTCTCCTATTTGCCAGCCTCTGGACCAGGAGAGATTCAGGCAAGTAGGAGAAACTGAGGAGCTGTGCAGATGGGTTTGGTGAGCCACCCCCCCACCCAAGCTTTTTGTTCCTACAGTAAAGGCAGAGGTGGAGCCCCTTTGGGAGTCAAGAGTTACCCCTGAAGGGAAAGCAGAAAGCTTCGTTTATGAGCCCAGCCTATTTCACAGGTGCCCCAAGCTGGATTCACTCTTTGTCCCTCTGTGTCTCCTTCTGGCATCCCAGCAGCATGATCCTGGGATGGCTTTTCTGATGCTTAAGTCCAAACCACTTTAGCAGTGGGCAGCTTTGTTCTCAGAAACCGTCCCTCTATGTTCTCTTCTTGTTAACTCTCTCTCACCCAGCCCTGGATCATTACTTGAGCAAAACCAAAAAAATGCCACAACTGCAGTCTTTTATAGCTCCAGTGTGGGGAGATGACTGGCCTCTTGGGGGATTTGTGGTCTGGAAAGCAGGGCTGTAATTAACAAGACACCAGAACCCAGGGTTTGTCCTCCCTGGGAGATCCATCCATGAGATCGGGAATTCTTAAACTGGACTCATGGTATCAGCTTTTCTGGACCATTTTCTCTGGCCTCAAAAGTGTATGGACTGGCCCTGGGCTAATTGTTTCTGGTAATTAGTGAGCTGGGACAGTCACCCTGAGGTCTGAGATGTTGCAGTGTGGATCTAGCCAAATCAAACCGCATGGGATTGCCACAAGAAAGGAAACAATGTATCTCTTCAGTTTAGAGGGTGGTTTGGTAATATTGAGAATTTTAAAGCATTCCCTCTATTTCTTTTTTTAATATTTATTTGTTTATTTTGCCACTTAGGGTCTTAGTTGTGGCACGTGGAATTTTGCTATGTCATGTGGGATCTCTTTCATTACTGCACACAGACTCTCTAGTAGCCTCACGGGCTTGCTTTCTCCGTGGCATGTGGGATCTTAGTTCCCCTATCAGGGATTGAACCTGTTTCCCCTGCACTGCAAGGTGGATTCTTAACCACTAGACCATCTGGGAAAGGCCCCACCTCCATTTCTTAGGAGTGGAAAGAACGTGAAGGATTATATGATGCTTTAATTATTTCACTCATTCATTGATTTACTCAACAGTTACTGAGAAACTGTTTGTGTCAGGTTTTGGGGTAGGACCTGAATAAGATAAATAAGACCCTTATCTTCCCTCCAGAAGCTTGTAGTCTGTCAGTGGTGTTGCACAGTGGTGTTAATTTACAACCAGAAGTCTGAGAATTGCAAACTCTCCCTAGCTCTGCCACAGGGCTGTGTATGCCCATATAGAAGGAGACAGCATTTTGTCCACAAAAATTCTGTCTTGCCAAACAGGAACCGTGTTATAATCAATGTCTGACAAGTCTTGCATATTTATGGACAATCTTGCAATTGCTTTATTTTTAATAGCAAAAAAGTATTTGGGGAAAGCATATTAAAGAGATCACTTGAACAAATGGTAAAGCAGGAGGCAAAGTTTATTACATTTTGCAGTTATTCCTCATAAACTGCCTTGTGGAATTCAAGACTATACATGCCAACAGAATTAATTTAAAAAGAAATGAACAGTGTTCTTTTGCTAAACAAATCTCTTGTGGCTTGTGGGTTTAAAAAGAACTAGAACTCATATTAATTGGATAACTGCACAGTTGATGGGATCTGGAAAGCAGTTAGATGACTTATAATGGGTGGATCTTGATATCAAGAGTTTGTTTAAAAGAGGTTCATGAAAACTGAAAGTTGGAAGAACAAGCAATGATGAAATATATTAATAATTTATGTTTTAGACACATGGTGACTTCATTATAAATTAAATAAGTAGACATTTTATTATTTTATCCAAATCTCTAATGTTTAAGTATATAAATAGGCCAAATAACTTGTCTCTCTGAGTCATCTTGAAAGGATGAGGGATATACCATCATTCTAGATTCTGTCCTGGGCCTGGGCAAATGTGATAAGTGGCTAATAAGCTGCTTGGTTTTCACACAGTTAGTGCCATCTCCTTGTCTGTGAAATCAGAGTGATGAGGTACTTTATTTTCCCCTTCATCTGGAATCATGGCTTTTGTAAAGGCAAATGCCATGGGAAATCATACAACTACACATTGGCTTTGTTTTGAATCTGCCCTCCCTTTTAGTCTCAGCTACTTGAGTTGGGAAACTTCATTAAGTAAATACACCTCAGAACTTAACAATACCCTCTTCCCCAAGACTCTAAGTAGGGAACACAAGTACTTTTTCCTTTCTCTTATCTGTTACAGAAATTGAAGATGTGAAATGCTTGTTGATTTTCTGATACTGTTAGGTCTTACTTGTCCTCATCCAGATGGAGCAGGGCAGTAAGTATTGTATGAGGAGCATAATGACATTTAAGGGAGAGGTTGTGGGGAGTTATCACTATTTTGAAGCAAATGAAGCAGCTGCAGACACACTTGATCCTTTTGCAAACCCAGGTGACCTGATACATTACTGTCCCCATGGGACGGGCCATTCCATGTGGCCCATAGAATCTCCTGAGGTATCTTCTGTTAAATGGCCTCTGCCACTACTGTATTTACTTTACCCTAGGAAACTAGAGGAGAAGGCACTGGCACCCACTCCAGTCCTCTTGCCTGGAAAGTCCCATGGACGAAGGAGCCTGGTGGGCTGCAGTCCACGGGGTCACTAAGAGTCAGACACCACTAAGTGTCTTCACTTTCACTTTTCCTTTTCATGCTTTGGAGAAGGAAATGGCAACCCACTCCAGTGTTCTTGCCTGGAGAATCCCAGGGACAGGGGAGCCTGGTGGGCTGTCGTCTATGAGGTCGCACAGTCGGACACAACTGAAGTGACTTAGCAGTAGCAGCAGCAGGAAACTAGAAATACAGTTGAGTGACATAGGTGGGCTCTGGCTAGTTATTAAAGTCTGCGTATAACTGGATTGGATACATCTGTAGAACAGAGAGGCTGGGCATGTTTTTATTTAATCTAATTAATGTAAACTCTTCAGAACTTTGGGCATTCAGGATTTACGTGTGACCTATAACTGCTGCTTCTAGTTGCAGAGAAAGAAAATCATGTTTAATAGCTTTGTTAAAAGTTTTTGCTTTTTTTGACCTCCTTTCTGTAGAGTCTAACTCAATCTGTGTGTACTTAAGAAAGAAGGGGAAACACGCTGGGAGCAAAATTGTCTTCTGGTCTCTACCCAAAACATCCTTTTTTTTTTTTTTTTTGTAAACTCTGAAAGCCTTTAAAAACTGCTTTGATTAACTTCCATACCACAGCCCCAGCTCAGAGTGAGATGCTGGTTTGTGGCCCCAGATGAGAGAAAAGGGGAGCCGTGACTCTCACGGGACAGCTCGGCCCCTCAAGTCTTCCAAACCCAAAAGACTTGACTAAATTGGAGATGCCCTGGAAGGGGACCAGCAGCCTTTTGAGCTCTTACCCATCACTAATTCTGGCTCCAGCTGGACTCCAGCTCTGGTGATGAAAGGGGCTGAATGCAAACGCTTTGGATGGGATCTATTCAGTCTGCACTTACCCTGCATCCTGCAGTTTCCATGGCAACAGCTGCATGTTTCATTGCATCACGTGTGGAGGAGCTGTACCTTATAGTCTTCCCTTGTCAGGAAAGTCTGGTCACGTGTCCCTTCCTTTCTTCTCATCTGATTGGGCTCAACCAGGGGCCAGTCTCTTCTCTTTCCAGGTGATATGCAGAGACAAATGCCTGAGACCACTGTCTAAGATCCTGAACTGTGGGTCCCTGTGGAGACATAGGAGAATGGGTCCAAAGGCACTTGGCAAGGTTGTGGAAGATCAGAAATTGAGCCACAGGCCCCTTTCCTGCTCTCCCTTGGCTCCCAGGCTTGGTTGGGGTTTGAGGGCCACGAGATGAAAAGGTCACCTGGACACTGTCCATCCTGGTTCTGCTCCAAGAAGTGTGATTCGTTAGGCAGCTGGAGAACTGCCAGAGAGCACTCCTTGTAGCCTGGAATAATTGTTTTCTGTGATATCTGTCCATTAGTCATTTGACAAACCTGAGAGTTGGCTGTTTGCTAGCAGCTCATGGGGTTTCCCAGGTGGCACTAGTGGTAAAGAACCCACTTGCCAATGCAGGAGACATAAGAAATGTGGCTTCGAAACCATTCCCTGGAGGAAAGAAAGCATGGCAGCCCACTCCAGTATTCGTTCCTGGAGAATCCCATAGAAGGGGAAGCCTGGTGGGCGATGGTCCATAAGGTTGCAAAGCTGGGCATGATTGAGTGACTTAGCAGACATACAAGCAGTTTATAGGGTTTTCAAACTATATTCAAGAGGAATCTAGTTTATTATCACTGTTGTAAGAGAAACATCCTCTCTCTTCTTCTCCTGTTTCCACCCATCTCAGTTCACAAAAATGGGGTCCTCTGACATCTGAGAAGTTTCAGGAAGAAAGAATTGATTCTTCTTTCCAGTCCCTTCATTTACTCATCCCCATAAGACAAGGTATCACTTGTCTGATGGTAAACAAAAATCTGACCTCCCCCGTCCATATTTCTCTGTACGGTGGGTCCATACGTTAAAGACTGTGTGATATGTGAGCTATCTTAGGTCCTAATGTGTCTTGGTGCCTATCCGCTTTAATAGATTATATTTTCCATTTTTAAAATTTATCTAGTTCTCCAGTTCAGAAATTTCATTTATGAATCTATAATGATTCAGAGAGGAAAAGCAGTAGCCCTTACAGCAGAATTGATCCATGATGCTTTTTATTGCTTCACTTAGAGATTAACCATGGAGTTTTGATTTAGATATCAAACTTTGATCATTGAGAAGTTGGACAATAAAATTTCAGATTTCCAATTTATCTTGGAAAATCTGGCAACATGGGGCCTACAGGGTAATAATGAGTAGGAGGTAGAAAACTTTACCCCACAATTGCACTCATCTCACACGCTAGTAAAGTAATGCTCAACATTCTCCAAGCCAGGCTTCAGCAATACGTGAACCGTGAACTTCCAGATGTTCAAGCTGGTTTTAGAAAAGGCAGAGGAACCAGAGATCAAATTGCCAACATCCGCTGGATCATGGAAAAAGCAAGAGAGTTCCAGAAAAACATCTGTTTCTGCTTTATTGACTATGCCAAAGCCTTTGACTGTGTGGATCACAATAAACTGTGGAAAATTCTGAAAGAGATGGGAATACCAGACCACCTGATCTACATCTTGAGAAACCTATATGCAGGTCAGGAAGCAACAGTTAGAATTGGACATGGAACAACAGACTTGTCCCAAATAGGAAAAGGAGTACATCAAGGCTGTATATTGTCACCCTGCTTATTTAACTTCTATGCAGAGTACATCATGAGAAACATTGGGCTGGAAGAAGCACAAGCTGGAATCAAGATTGCTGGGAAAAATATCAATAACCTCAGATATGCAGATGACACTACCTTTATGGCAGAAAGTGAAGAGGAACTAAAAAGCCTCTTGATGAAAGTGAAAGTGTAAAGTGAAAAAATTGGCTTAAAGCTCAACATTTAGAAAATGAAGATCATAGCCTCTGCTCCCATCTCTCATGGGAAATAGATGGGGAAACAGTGGAAACACTGTCAGACTTTATTTTGGGGGCTCCAAAATCACTGCAGATGGTGACTGCAGCCATGAAATTAAAAGATGCTTACTCCTTGGAAGGAAAGTTATGACCAACCTAGACAGCATATTAGAGCAGAGACATTACTTTGTCAAAAACGGTCTGTCTAGTCAAGGCTATGGTTTTTCCTGTGGTCACATATGGATGTGAGAGTTGGACTGTGAAGAAAGCTGAGAGCTAAAGAATTGATGCTTTTGAACTGTGGTGTTGGAGAAGACTCTTGAGAGTCCCTTGGACTGCAAGGAGATCCAACCAGTCCATTCTGAAGGAGATCAGCCCTGGGATTTCTTTAGAAGGAATGATGCTAAAGCTTCACACGTTACAGTTTGTGTGATGTGTGAACTTGTCCTTTGTGTGTTTTGGTGGGGTGCACAGGGAGCCAGGATGTCTCTTGTGGCTGACTCGTTTAGGGTTTTGGAGGACCAGCCTCCCTATATCAGGATGATGAGATCTAATGATATTCCCGGAAGTCCAGTTGCTGCTGAGATGACAGAGAAGAAAGAGGAGCAGCTTCACCTGGGATGAGCAGAGGAAATAATACTCTAGCTGGGTTCTGAAGCATAAGTAGGATATCACTAGGCAAAGAAGGAGGACAGAGGCTTTCTGAGCTGAAGATCCTAATATGGGGGGAAAAGGCTATTAAGAAGCACGTGAAACTTCAAAAGATGATACATATTTTGGTGTGCCAAAAATGTCCAACGTGGGAGAGGGTGCTTGGAGAGAGAGGCAGGGACCAGGAAGTAGAGGATCCTCCATGGTCAGTGGAAACGAAAGTTAATTTCTAATTAATTTGTAATGATGAAAGTCATGTACAATTGCATCTTATTTGGAAGGTCTAAAATGTTAAAGATAAATTTGGACAACTATGTAATTCTCAGGCCCTCTGGGTTTACCTAGGGCTTTTCAGCCTTGTTACTACTAATATTTTGAGCTGGATAAATCCTTGCTGGGGCTGACTGTCCTGTACATCTTAGACTCTATGCACATCATGGTAGCCTGTATCCAAATGACGAAGCAGTCTTGTTGTTATTCATTTCCAAAATGACAAAACCATTAACTAGATTCTTTGTGCTTCTTAGGGAAATGCTTCTTTTCTACTGGAAACAACCCTAAAGGGAAAAGAAAAAAAGGGGGCAAAGAAAGGAAGGGCGGAGGAGAAAGTAAAAGCGAAGAAAATAAAGACGGGTTTTCTGGCCACTCCAGTGATTGGAGCTGAGCATTATTAGCTCAGCAAAAAAAAAAAAAAAAAGGAAAAAACATTTTTTTGATGAGAAGATGAATAGCACGACAGGGTATTTCAAATGTCAAAGGAGACATCCCAGTGCAAGCAGGAGGGAGCAGGATGAAGCTTCCAAATTTCTTTCCCCAAAGCTTCTCAAGACTTTGCCACCCAGCCTCTGATTTGCCTTACAGCCAAAACCAACTGACTTCTCATATTCCTTATTCCAAAGAAAAAGAAATGTGTCCCTTTAACTCCAGCTTAAGCCAATTATCTGAGAGAGGTCTCAGGTTCGGAAAAAAGTCCGTATGCTTTTCATAAACCCCTTCCTTCGTGGACTGATAGGCTGCCACTGGCCTGGACTCCTTAGTGGGGAATTAGTTCATAACCTGGCCCTTGTTCATCCCACCGCATTAGTGGGTGTTCAGTTATCACTTTTTTCTGTTACCACCCATTTCATGTTAGCTGCATTGTTAGTCAGCTTATAATTAACCGCGAATCATTTTAGCAGCCTGTGAAGTGGTAACTAGTCCATTTTGTGGTCTTTTGACACACTGTTTTTATAATTTGCATCATTGGCTGATTAGTTGATATTTAAAATCCTTTGACGATTTCTCTGTGGTTTCATGTTTGATTTCTTTCTGAGTATTTGTGAAAGAACAGTTCTGTATGTTTCCTTGCTGTTGGAGTTCTCTGATGTGAGTCTGCTTTCATCATTGGGTTTGATTTCCTGTCTCATCCTGTTGTCTGCTTAGTCGTCGTCAATCCAGACCACTTCGCCCCCCCCTCGGGGGCTGTAGTGTATCATCCATCTCCCCTCCCCGGTCCCCCCAGTTGCTCTGGTCATAGCCGTGCTGTGGTCTACAGCATGTGTCCACTTAGTCGGGTTTGTGCTTTGTCTTCTTATCTCATTAAATGCTGTTTTTCCCCCATAGCAGTAAGTTTGAATTGGTGTATCACTATGTAGTTAAAGGAGAAGGCAATGGCACCCCACTCCAGTACTCTTGCCTGGAAAATCTCATGGACGGAGGAGCCTGGCAGGCTGCAGTCCATGGGGTCGCACAGAGTCGAACATGACTGAAGCGACTTAGCAGCAGCAGCAGTTCGAGTTAGCCTTCCCTGTAATTTATCCAGAGGGAGGAGGGCAGAGCCTTCAGGATTAATCAGCTCTGTCCTGGGAGAAGCTGAAGCGCAAGGTTCCCATCCTGGCTGTGTCCTCAACGTGCCTGATCAGCAATTTCCCTCCCATCCTTCAAGACCTGGCTTCCCCTGGGAAATGTTTTAACCCCCTTGCTCTCCTGACCCACTCCCTTGACGCCTGCCCAGCACCAGCCCCTCCTCCGCTCGCCCTTCCATGATACATTTCCCCGTGTGCTTATTACAACCTTAGAATCTCTGATGCATCCTCTCCTATGTTCTTGACCATCCCTTGGGTCAAGATGCCAATACCTTAAGGGCAAGGCTGTATCTCAGGCAGCTCCATGTCCCATACCCTGTGTTCAGTGCTGCGTTCCGCTGATCTGTGAGTCACAGAGTCTTCCCAAGCTCAAGGGGTGGCGAAAGAACGCCACCTTACAAGGCGAAGAGAACAAGATTTCACGTTGCAAAGGAGATTTCATGTTGCAAAGGAGACAATACACGAAAAGATTTTCTGCCGGGATTTGTAAATTTTTATAAACAATCTATTCAAAGTGGTTTTATTAAAATTAAAAATGCATATACTTTAGGACCCAATAATTCACCTTTCTCTGAGAGATAATTTACACAGGTGCATAAGGAAATATATATCAGGACAATCATTGCAAATTTATTTTAAAGACAAAACAAACAAAATCCACTAGCATAGATACAGGTACGGATATGATACATACATGCTACAGAATAGTATGTCACTTAAAAGAAACAACTGATAGTTTCTTACATACCAGACTACTTAGATATCCCAAATACTAAGGTTTATGAAATAAGCAGGTTAACAATTAATGAGTATAATATAAAAGAATATATGTGAAAAACATAAAAAGAACATGTACTATCGGCAAACCCATGTACAGTTTCATCTATAGAAATAGGCCCATGAACTTCTACAGCAAAAAGATAACACTGGTTACTGCTCTTCTCAACAGGTCTGTGGTCCTCAGCTGGGAGTGGTCTTGCCCTCAGGGGACATTTGGCAATGTCTGGAGATGTTTTTGGTTGTGATGACTGAGGAAGTGAATGAAGCTACCAGGCACGTAGCAGGTGGAGGCCAGGAGTGCTGCTAAGCGCCTCCCAGAGCACAGGAGAGCCCCTCCAGCCAAGAGTGACCCAGCCCCGAATGTCAGTCGTACCAAGGTTGAGAAGCCCTGCTGCTCTAGACAGACACAGAAGAGAAGTTTTAGACCATTTTTAAATAAAATATAATTGTGAATTATACACAATTGTGAATATAATTGTGAATTGCAAATTGATTCAGATTTAACCTTCAGTAGACTTCCATTGACCGCAGAGGTCTGCATGGATAGCCTGGTCTCTGTCTTGTCTCTCCCTGGTTCCTATAATGCATCCTTCTTTTTGGCATACCAAAATATTTGTCATCCCTCAAAGTTTTATGTGTTTCATGATGCTTTTCTTTATTTCACCTCGTGTTCTGAGATCCATACACTTGGAACGTCTAATTTCTTATTGAATGTCTAATAACTAGCCAAAATTAACCTGCACAGAACAGACCTCTTTTTTATGAATTTTTAAAAATTATTTACTTTTTGTTTGTTTGTTTTGGCTGCCCTGGGTTTTCGTTGTTGCGTGCAGGCTTTCTCTAGTTGCAGTGAGCGGGGCCTTCTCTCTGCAGTGGCTTCTCCTGTTGTAGAGTATGGCCTTAGGGCGCTCAGGTTTCAGTAGTTATGGCACACAGGCTTGGTTTCCCCATGGCATGCGGGACTGAATGGGCGTGCCCTGCATTGCACGGCAGATTCCTAACCACTGGGCCACCAGGAAAGACCTCTTGATTTCTATCAGCTTCACATTTGTTTTCTTCCCCCACACTTTCCTTTATCAAGACATGGCATTTCTTTTCTCCTCATTGTTCACTTTACTTCCCACATTCACTCCAACAACAGGACCTAGAAGCTCTATCATCAAACTATACTTTGAACTGACCATTTCTTGCAACCTCCTGTCACTTTCCTGCCTCTCCAAGTAAGCCATCTTTGCATCTTTCCTAAGTCACAGAAAAACGCTAGAGGAGATAAAGGGTGCTGGTACTACGTGGCTGAAAGGGAAGTGAAAGTGAAAGTGGCTCAGTCATGTCTGGCTCTTTCTGACCTCAAGGACTATACAATCCATGGAATTCTCCAGGCCAGAATACTAGAGTGAGTAGGTGTTCCTTTCTCCAGGGGATCTTCCCAGGATTGAACCCAGATCTCCCACATTGCAGGTGGACTCTTTACTGGCTGAGCCACAAGGGAAGCCTAAGAATACTGGAGTGGGTAGTCTATCCCATCTCCAGGGAGTTTCCCAAGCCAGGAATCCAACTGGCGTCTCCTGCTTTGCAGGTGGATTCTTTACCAACTGAGCTATCTGGGAAAGCAGACTGTGAGGAGTGAACGGAGCTGAGGGGAGCGTATTCCTTGAGTTTCAGTGAAGACCACAGTATAGAAATATGCCCCCAATTGTTGGTAATAGAAGAACATGTTAAATAAGAAGGATGCAAAGAAGATAGCCAGCTGTGTTTCGAAGGAGCTTTTCCAAGCTGGATTTGCATGTGGTAATCAGACCTTGTGAGCAGGATTTACTTGGAGGCACAGCAGTCCTTTGTTAGTGGGACTGCATGGGGCTTGCCATGGCAACAGAGGGGGACTGCCCGATGTTCTTGAGGAGGGGAGCAGAAATGGATCCAGTCAGTGAGTAGACTGGGAAGCAAGAAGAGATGGGAGCTTGGATTGCAGTCTCATCTGTTAATGGGATTGAAATGGAAACTGGATTAAGTCTGATGAGTCCTGGAGTTTGACATGGAGAGGCTAGTATAAATTCCAGTCTCAGCCTACACTAAATGTTTGAGCTTACTAAACATCTGAAAGTCTCATTTCCCTTACCTATAAAATAGACTTAATAATTTCTGGCTAGCTTCTATTCACCACTGTTCTGTGAGTCCTAGCCAGAGGAATCAGAGAATTTAAAAAGAAAGAAAGAAAGAAAAGTATCCAAATCAGAAAGGAAGAAGTAAAAGTGGCCCTGTTTGGGGATGGCATAATTAGTTATGTAGAAAACCCTAAATGCTCGACAACAAAAAATTGTTGGAACTAATACATTCAGTAAAGATGCAGGACACAAAATCAACAAAATCAGTGGTACACAAACAATGAAATCTCTGAAAAGGAAATGATGAAAACATTCCCAATTACAGTAGCAATAACAAGAAAAGAATGTTTAGGAATAAACTTAACCAAAAAGGTGAGAAATGTATACACTGAAAACTATACTATGTTAATGAAGAAATGAAAGAGGATACAGACAATTGAAAACCCACCTCATGTTCCTGCATTAGAAGAATTAACATGGTTAATTCTCCTGCAATGCAGGAGACTTGTGTTCAGTCCCTGGGTGGGGAAGATTACCTGAAGAAGGAAATGACAATCCACTCCAGTATTATTGCCTGGGAAAGTCCATGGACCGAGAAGCCTGGTGGGCTACAGTCTATGGGGCAGCAAAATAATCAGCCACAACGGAGCCACTTAACAACAACAACAATTGTCTAAACCCCAGTGACTTTCTTTACACAACGGTCCTAAAATTTATGTGGAATTATGAAAGAGGAGAGTGAAAAAGTTGGCCTAAATCTCAATATTCATCTAAGATCATGGCATCTGGTTCCATCACTTCATGGGAAATAGATGGGGAAACAGTGGAAACAGTGTCAGACTTTATTTTGGGGGCTCCAAAATCACTGCAGATGGTGGCTGCAGCCATGAAACTAAAAGATGCTTACTCCTTGGAAGGAAAGTTATTACCAACCTAGATAGCATATTAAAAAGCAGAGATATTACTTTGCCAACAAAGGTCCATCTAGTCAAGGCTATGGTTTTTCCAGTGGTTATGTATGGATGTGAGAGTTGGACTGTGAAGAAAGCTGAGTGCCGAAGAATTGATGCTTTTGAACTGTGATGTTGGAGAAGACTCTTCCAAGTCCCTTGGACTGCAAGGAGATCCACCCAGTGCATCCTAAAGGAGATCAGTCCTGGGTGTTCATTGGAAGGACTGATGCTGAAGCTGAAACTCCAATAATTTGGCCACCTCATGCAAAGAGTTGACTCACTGGAAAAGACCCTGATGCTGAGAGGCAAGAGGAGAAGGGGATGACAGAGGATGAGATGGCTGGATGGCATCACCGACTCAATGCACATGAGTTTGGGTGAACTCCGGGAGTTGGTGATGGACAGGGGAGGCCTGGCGTGCTGCAGTTCATAGGGTCACAATGAGTCGGACATGACTGGGCGACTGAACTGATCTGATGAAAGACTTAGAATAGTAAAAACAATCTTGAGCAAGAAGAACAAAGCCAGAGGAATCACACCAACTGATTTCAAAATACACTACAAAGTTATTGTACTCAAAATACAATTATTCCAGGATAATCCTAGACTAATAGTATACATATTGAACAGTGGAACAGCATAGAGAGCCCCCAAATAAATTCATGCATCTATAGTGAACTGATCTTTGACAAGGGTGCTAAGAGCACACAGTGAGCAAAGGACAATCTCTTGAATAAATGATATTGGGAAAAGTAGGTACCCATATTGCTAGAGAGCAAAAATTAGATTAAAGCCTTAAATGCAAGACCTAAAACTACAAAACAGCTTGGGGAAACAGGGGAAACCTTCTTGACTTTGGTATGGGCAATGATATTATGACCCCAAAAGCACTTTGTCAACATAAGCAGTAATAGACAAGTAAGACTGAATCAAACTAAAAACCCTTCTGCTCAGTAAAGAAAACGTAGGGTGAAAAGACAGCCTGTGGAATGAGAGAAAATATTTACAGACTATGTCTTTGATAAGGGCTTAGTATCCAAAACATGTAAGGGACTCAATAACACACTTATTTTTTAAAGTGTATCTAATGTTTCATTGGGATACAAGTAAGACACCATAAAATTCTTTCTAAGGTCATAACTCAGTGATTTTTCATATGTTCATGACGTTGTAAAGCCATCATTACCGTGTAGTTCTAGAACATTTACTCCAGCACAAAAGAAATTCCTTACTATACCCATTAGCGGCCACTCCCACAGTCTTCTCCCAGCTTTTCACAATCCAGTAATCTCTCTTCTGCCTCTGTAATTTTTGCCTATTGTGGATGTTTTATACAAGTGGAGGTATATGATATATGCCCTTTAGTGTCTGGCTTCTTAACTTTCCATGATATTTTCCATATTTATCCATGTTGTAGAATTGATCAGTACTTCAGTACTTTTTCATATAAAAAATAAAAAAATGGTTAATTCCACCGTATGAAAACATGACCATGCAGAAACCTGTCTGCAGATGTTCATAGCATAATGTGATTCATAATAACCAAAAGGCATGACAACCCAGTGTAATGCGTTAATGAATGGATCTTTGAATACATAGAGCTCAGAACTCCCTAATGGCAGGAAGCATGTATTATTTGGTGTTTTATACTTTACAGGTGTTAGATGAATGTTTTGTCAGTTAATGAATGAATCACAACTACTATGATAATATGATAATTGACTATTAATAATAATGGTGATAACAGCATTGAGGGTGATGAAAGTTACTGCTTGGTTGAGCTTGTTAGATTTCTGACTTTCTTTGCATTTCAGTTCCTTTGCTAATGAAACAAGGCTAATAGTGATGGTTAAAATGAGATCAGGGATGTAAACGTTATTCCTATATGTAAGCTTCATTCCCCACTGCAACCCTCCTTTGCCAGGCCTGCCATATATATTACAACAACAGACAATCATTGGATATTTAAGAAATGTACCAGTGATCAAGAGTAAAGGACTTGCTTCTCGAGAATCTCTTTATATCAAGTAAATTTCCATTTCTTTCATAATTAAAAGAAACTACATTTTTCTCTTGGATAGTACAGACGATTAGTTATAAATGGTTTATGAATATCTGAAGAAAGGTTGAGGTTGAGGCTCACACAGCTTCGGATTTTAATGTTTGTTTCATGTTTTATCAGTTTCAGTAAAAGTCATTGAATCTCAAGCTTCCTAAGGCAAGCTGTATCTTCATCGTTGCATTTTCAGTGACAATCAGAAGGGCTGGTGCTTAAAATGCACTTTTTAAAATTTTTGCAGATACATACATTGACAGTATTTGACACAAAAGGTGTCAAAACTGATCTTTATGTTCTGTGTCAACGCATGAACACAATGCCCCATAGATTTGACCTCAAACAAATCCAAGCCACAGAGAATTGGAGTAGATCCATCCAAGGAAATTGTGCCTTGCAGACATGCCCTGTTTCCCAGACTCACTTCTTGGAAAAGGATATGAACTCAGGGCAGAGGGACTGTCCTCCCGACTGCACAGTGGTAAGCCCTTTAGGAGACCCAGCCTTCCAGGATCTGAGTTGGCTGCAGGAGAAAGTCATGTCATGAGAAATCAAATATAGAACCCATAGCCTTTTACAGATGGAGAGACAAAGGCAGATTATTTGTGGTGGGGACAGAGACAGTCATTTTAACCAATATCTCCAGACATTAAAAAAATAAATCCAGCCAGTCTTTGTGGCTAAATCCTGGAGTAACTAACCTTGGAGCCATATGGCTGATGGGGATGAGGAGGCAAATTTCATCTGTAAAATGATAGGCCTGGAGGAGATAATAATCACTCTCCTCCTTCCCAGCTCAGCCTCGTGGTTTCTTTGTGAAACCCTACGGAGAGGGATGTGGGATCCCAGGGCCCCCAGGGCTTGGGAAACCTAGACAGGTCCAAGGGGCTGCCAGGGGGGTCCTGCTGGGGGTTTCTGACTTTTCTGGGCAGCTGTGTGCACCCAGCTTCCTCCTCTTTCTACATGCTGAGCTTCTCCTCTGCAGACTCAGGCTCTCCTACAGCCTACACAACAGAGATGCTGAACCTGGAGGAGGAAGGCCCTTATCCACGGCCTGGTGTCTGGAGCCATCACTGTCACTGATGTGTTTCTGAAACACCAATCCAACATCCCTCTGTGAATTCTTCCACCTCATCCATTGCATTGGGTTAGAGTCCACTCCTTGTCATAGCCCCTAAGACCCCCAGAGCATGGGTCTTAGTCAACCTTTCCTGGATATTCCCTGGCCACCCTCTCCTTCAGCTGAGCTTGGTGAATTTCTTTCCCTTTTTTCTTTCCTTTTGCTTTTTCTCACATAGACCATGGTCCTCTCTCATCTGGAACTTTTGCATATACAGTCGACTCTTGAACAACATAGGGTTGAACTGTGTGAGTCTACCTAAAGCAGATTTTTTTTTTTAAATAGAGTAACTGAGTAACTGCATTAAGTAAGTGCAGTTTGATCAGAGATCATTATATTTGAATCAAAAGAACTTAGAGCTTGAATTCTGATTCTATTCAAAGTGTTTATGCTTTCTTCCCCTAAGTAGGTCATTTATCAGTTCCTTTGTTTTTGAGGCAGAAAATGCAGCTAGTGGATTTTTGACTGCATGTAGGCTCAAAGCCCTTAACCCCCACATTTGATCTCTAAATATGAAAATCAGATCACAACTCTTCCCCACTGACAGCTCCAATGGCTTCTCATCACACTTAGAATTTGAACATCTTGCGATTCCCTACATGATTCTACATGAGCGGGCCCTGCCCTCTTTCCTATGCTTCCTTTTTCTCGCGGTGACAGCCAGATCACCTTCTTCATGTGCCCAGAACATGCTAGGCTTGCTCTGAATTTAAGAGCTTGGTGTCAGCGCTTGTCTGTTTATTCTTCAGTTTTTCCTTCAGTTGTTCACTGGCTTGGCTGGTCTTTCTCCTCTCTCAGATTTCAGTTGAGATGGAACTTCCCTGGAGTGGTCTTCTATGACCATCAAATCTGAAATAGCTCCTTTCCACTGCAGTCTTCATGTCATGGATCACTTCCTGGTGTTCTGTTAATTATTTGTTACTGATCAACCACCTGGAAGACTGACTCTATAAGGTCAAAGACTCTGTCCGTCATATTCAATACTGTAGCCTCAGTTTTCAGAATAACTCCTAGAACATAGCAGGCGCTCAGGACTTGTTTGTTGAATGAATGAACACCTCTCATTATCCTTTTATTCTTTCCCGGGTCTGACTTCTGCATTTCCCTCAGCTCCTTGCTTAGACATCACTTCCTCCAGGAAGCATTCCACGACCCTGGAAGGTGAGCCAGGCAGTCCTCATCTGTGTTCCCTTAGCAGCTGCCATTTTCAGAAACAGAGCATTATGAGGCTCTGCCATTTTTCCCCGAACTATGTCCTTATGGACAAAACCTTCAACATGTATGTTGCCACACGCCTGAAGTTAGACTACTTGTGAACAGCTCAGCAGCTTTAAAGATTCAGAATAAGCTGTGTATGCTTTTGCTAAAACTGGGATGCTTCCTAGGTAGTCGTCCTACTATCTCTCTGGGTTAATTCACTCAAGGTTGAGGATGGGGGACTCTCTGGGGTTGCTAGACCCAATCCAACTTGTATGTGTTGGGCGGCTTCCCACAGAACAGCAAGCAATTCGTGGACCCTACTGGCACAGTGGTGAAGGATCAGCTTGCCAATGCAGGAGACACTCTCTTGTGTTCGATCCCTGGGTCAGGAGGATCCCTTGGAGTAGGAAATTACAATCCAGTCCAGTACTCTTGCTTGGGAAATCCCATGGACAGAGGAGCCTAGCAGGCTACAACCCATGGAGTTGCAAAGTTGGATACGACCGAGCACACACACACACACACACACACACACACACACACACACACACACATGCTGGTGTCCAAGAATTCAATTCAGTTCTGACACCATCTACCCAGAGACAGCACCAGATCCCACAGGCTAGACATTCAGTCCTATCAGACTGCTCCCCTCCCTATTTCAGAAACCAGTCCCAAGTCTAGGTTGTTACCTGTTCTTCTGACTAACTGGCTATAAATCAGATATTCCCATACCCTCCTCCTCAGGTCTGACTAATTTGCTAGAGCAGATCAAAGAACTCAGATAAACATTTTACTTACGAGATTGTCAGTTTATTATAACAGATATCTTGTTCCATTAGGAACGGCCAGATGGAAGAGAGATATTGACAGAGCATGGGGAAAGGACTCAGAGCTTCTGCGCCTTCTCTGGGCATACTGCTCTCCCCAAATCTCCACATGTCTACCAGCCTGGAAGCTTACTGAATGCAGCCCTTTCTGGTTTTTTTATGGAAGCTTCACCATGTAGGCATGCATGAGTGAACCATTGGCCACTGGTGATTGAATTTCATCTCCAGCTCCTCTTCCCTCCCTGGGGGTCAGGGAGGTGAAACTACTTTCCAACACTCTAATCTCTGGTTGGTCCTCCTAGCAACCATTCGTCAACATTAAATGCTGTCCAATAATCACCTCAGTCATATAGTAGAAGATGCCTTTATGCTCTCATCACTTAGGAAACGCTAAGGGCTTTAGAAACTCTATGCCAGAAATGAAGACAAAGACCACATATGCCTTCTGTCTTAAAAACTGCAGCATCACAGGGAGCACTGCCTGAGTGCTGTGATAAGTGCTGGCATCTTTTTTGCTTTTCTCCTCTTGTTCTCAGCGAGCCCTCACTAGGAGTAAATGCTGACTCCATCCTACAGGGGTGGGGCTCGAGGCTCAGAGAGAGCAGTGACTTGGTCAAGACAGAAGCAGTATTCTGTCCTAACTACATTTTCTCTTCTTTTCCACACCTGTCCACCTGTCTCAGGAAGGCACAGCTGGCCTTCCTGAGAATGTGTTTGGCAATCTTCACATTAACAGCTTCCCTCTGACCTTCCAGAAAGGAGGCCAGGATCAGAAGTCCAGCCTCAGAAGTGGAAGAGCCCCTGAGGCTCTGGTTCCAGGTGCCCTTCAGGGAAGAAGCTGATGGAAGCCAGTGTTATTACTTAGCTAAGCCCCAGTGCCCATCTGCCCCCTTTCCTGAGAGGGTCCATATCTGACCTGAGCAGTGTTTACCAGCAACATGATTTGATTCTGCAGATCGTTAGATAAGAAATGAGGGACCTTCATGACTGGCTGGTGATGATTTGTTTTTGATTTTAAAAATAGGATTTGGATTAAACCCCAAATGCGCTGGGGCCAGGTTCTTTCCATGCTGGCATTTAGGTAGCTGGCAGGGCTGAGGACTGATCTCTGTATGCAGACATCTTCTATCTCAGTGGTCACTCGCTCCATCAGTTAGTGCCTTTCGATGCCTGACAGCCCTCCTGGTCTTGCTGAGTCTCCTACTACCCTCTGTTAGCATCCTCAGAGCTCACTGCAGTGGATTCAAGAAGAAACCGTGGCCAAAATTATGTGGGCTATTAAAAGTTCCACAGTTTAGACAGGTGCAAGCTGGGCTTTGTGCATGAGTCAGCTGCTGTCTCCCCTCAGTCGCCTCTGGAAAGCTTGGAGTGGATACCTCTGTCTCAGTGATTCCTCTTCCCCAAACCATGAAGGCCTTCCTCATCTTCCAGAGGCCCTTGGATGGTAAAAACAGTTGCCTTTCCTTTCCCAGCCATAATGGGACATATGTCAGAGCCCCTCAGGACACCCAGCGGGAGGTCTTACTATAAACTTGCTGTGTGACCTTTTGAAAGTCATTCTACCCCCTTGAGCATCAATTAATTGAGCCATTAACCCAGTGATTCAGCTATATATTCTTATCTCAAGATCCCCCTCTGACTTCTTAATTTTGTGATTTCAAAGCCACTCTGAACTGATGAAGGATGGCATCCACCGTAGATTAAATAGAAGAGGCAAGTTATGGAACAGTCCTCAAGGGGGTCTTCCCAACCCAGGAAACACACCTGGATCTCCTGCAGTGCAGGCAGATCCTCCATCTGAGCCACCAGGGAAGCCCTAAGAATCCCACATTTGTTTAAATTCATTATGTCTGCATCGTAGGTATTGTTTTGGTAATTTAAAATAACAGCTTGTCAGCCATATTTGGTAAGCTGTTTGTTTCACTAAATAATGGACTCATTCCAAAGGCTGCGTTGAGTGCCTACTTGATATCAGACATTTGGGATACAGAAATATGAAAACAGGGTCATTGTCCTGCAGGACTTTGAAGTCTAGGGAGTTTATGGGGATTTATGATTTATTTTTTAAAGATTTCCACAAAGTAATTACTCTGCATTGAGGCTGACCTGCCTCCATGTCTGATACACTGAAAGGGCACTGAAGCTCATTTTCTCAAGACAAAGGGTGTATTGTTCACGCTCTCTTCAGCGACACATCCTCTCATTAGTGTTCCCACTGGACTCGCCCTTCCTGAACTCCTACCCGACCCGCGTTTGGGCCAGTAATTTAGCACTAAATCATACAGCATCTTCCCCCGCTATTTTCCCCTCTTTACTGCCCTTTCTTTCCTTGGCTCACTCCAACAAGTCTCTGTCATCTCCATTCCACTGAAAATATTCTTGTCAAGGTTGTAATGATGTTTCATTACACACACACACAAAAAAGGGCAAAAGGCACGCTTGCAATGTCAAATGGTATATGGACTGGTGAGGTCCGTCTGACACTGCCTCCTGGATCCTACAGGCTGTGGGTGGCTCTTTAGTGCCCTGCATGTGAGCCTTCGTTTTCTGGTCTCTGTTTATATTCGGTCTCACCCATACTTTGCTATCTCAGGATTCTGTTCCCTGCGTTGTCTTTCTCACCCCCAGACCTTAAGCTGTGTGGCTCTCCTGTGCTCCCTCTCTCTGCCTGAATGAGCATCTTTGTCTTGTCCAAGCAGAAAATTCCCACTCTTGTTTGCAATACATGCCTTTCTTTCTTGTTTCCCTCACCCTTTGGGGGTTTAGCTGTCCTCTCTTCCCTCTTCCCAGAGCACCTTAATTTCCCTTTGTGAAATTGTGTCTCCCCTATTGTGGGCAGGAAAGCCCTGCTGGGTCTTTCATCCTACCTACCTGGGACAGTTATGGAATGGGCACTGACCTGCACTAGGCCAACTGGACTTTCTCTCCAGGTGAATGCATGAATTCTTTCATTCCAAGAGTGGTTCAGGCCTCCATCTATTCCAATCTCTTTCTTTAGCCTTCTAACTTGATCTCAGTTTACCTGTACATTCCTGACATGAAAAGCCTTGTCATACTCCTTTCTGAGTATGTTGGTGATACTTTCTGAGCAATAACAAGACTGACACATCTTTTGAAACTCAGATAAGCAATAACCTTCCCTGCAAAGTTCACGGGCTTCCTCCTTTGTCCCTCCTTGGCCTTTGGTTGCTCTAGTGGATTCCTCATCTGTGGTGTTGTAACTGACATCTCCTCCCCTTAGGGGCTCCTAGAGGGTAGAGATCATAGCTCATTTAAAGTTGGGTCCCTAGGGCATAGGGTGCTTTATCTTTCTTAGTGCTGCAATGCGGATCAAGTTTAAGGATGAAGGAAGAATCAGAACCCTGAAGGTTCGTGACATAGTACAGGAGACAGGGATCAAGACCATCCCCATAGAAAAGAAATGCAAAAAGCAAAACGGCTGTCTGAGGAGGCCTTACAAATAGCTGTGAAAAGAAGAGAAGCTAAAGCAAAGTAGAAAAGGAAAGATATAAGCATCTGAATGTAGAATTCCAAAGAATAGCAAGAACAGATAAGAAAGCCTTCCTCAGTGATGAATGCTAAGAAATAAAGGAAAAGAACAGAATGGGAAAGACTAGAGATCTCTTCAAGAAAATTAGAGATACCAAGGGAACATTTCATGCAAAATTGGGCTTGATAAAGGACAGAAATGGTATGGACCTAATAAAAGCAGAAGATATTAAGAAGAGGTTGCAAAAATACACGGAAGAGTTGTACAAAAATAATCTTCCACGACCAGGATAATCATGATGGTGTGATCACTCATCTAGAGCCAGACATCCTGGAATGTGAACTCAAATGGGCCTTAGAAAGCAGCACTATGAACAAAGCTGGTGGAGGTGATGGCATTCCAGTTGAGCTATTTCACATCCTGAAAGATGATGCTGTGAAAGTGTTGTACTCAAATTTGTTGCTAGCAAATTTGGAAAACTGAGCAGTGGCCACAGGATTGGAAAAGGTCAGTTTTCATTCCAATCCTAAAGAAAGGCAATGCCAAAGAATGCTCAAACTACTACACAATTGCACTGATCTCACATGCTAGTAAAGTAATGCTCAACATTCTCCAAGCCAGGCTTCAGCAATACGTGAACTGTGAACTTCCAGATGTTCAAGCTGGTTTTAGAAAAGGCAGAGGAACCAGAGGTTAAATTGCCAACATCCGCTGGATCATGGAAAAAGCAAGAGAGTTCCAGAAAAACATCTATTTCTGCTTTATTGACTTTGCCAAAGCCTTTGATTGTGTGGATCACAATAAACTGTGGAAAATTCTGAAAAAGATGGGAATATCAGACCACCTGACCTGCCTCGTGAGAAACCTATATGCAGGTCAGGAAGCAACAGTTAGAACTGGACATGGAACACCAGACTTATTCCAAATAGGAAAAGGAGTAGTACATCAAGGTTGTATATTGCCATCCTGCTTATATAACTTCTATGCAGAGTACATCATGAGAAACGCTGACTGGAGGAAACACAAGCTGGAATCAAGACTGCTGTGGGAAATATCAATAACCTCAGATATGCAGATGATACCACCCTTATGGCAGAAAGTGAAGAGGAGCTAAAAAGCCTCTTGATGAAAGTGAAAGAGAAGAGTGAAAAAGTTGGCTTAAAGTTCAACATTCAGAAAACAAAGATCATGGCATCCGGTCCCATTACTTCATGGGAAATAGATGGGGAAACAGTATCAGATTTTATTTTTTGGGCTCCAAAGTCACTGCAGATAGTGACTGCAGCCATGAAATTGAAAGATGCTTACTCCTTGAAAGAAAAGTTATGACCAACCTAGATAGCTTATTGAAAAGCAGAGACATTACTTTGTCAGCAAAGGTCCATCTGGTCAAGGCTACGGTTTTTCTAGTGGTCATGTATGGATGTGAGAGTTGGACTGTGAAGAAAGCTGAGTGCTGAGGAATTGATGCTTTTGAACTGTGGTGTTGGAGAAGACTCTTGAGAGTCCCTTGGACTGTAAGGAGATCCAACCAGTCCATTATGAAGGAGATCAGTCTTGGGATTTCTTTGGAAGGAATGATGCTAAAGCTGAAACTCCAGTACTTTGGCCACCTCATGCGAAGAGTTGACTCATTGGAAAAGACTCTGATGCTGGGAGGGATTGGGGGCGGGAGGAGAAGGGGATGACAGAGGATGAGATGGCTGGATTGCATCACTGACTCTATGGATGTGAGTCTGTGTGAACTCCTGGAGTTGGTGATGGACAGGGAGGCCTGACCTGCTACAGTCCATGGAGTCATAAAGAGTCAGACACAACTGAGCAACTGAACTGAATTGAATGGAACTATACCTATGGGACAAGTACATGTTTCTTATCCACAGAGATGACAGAGTAGTCTCCTTTTAAAAGAGTTAACAGTTTGTTTTTTTAATAAAATTTCCTTGTAAGAGATTTGACAGCATTACATTTAAAGTTACAGATGCCTTTTGCAGCCATCAGGTTCCAGTCAGGAAAATGTAAAGCATATCAGGAACTTCAAATAGAGGGATTTAATATGGGAAATTGACTGCACGTGTTTTTGGAAGCCTAACGTGCAAACAGAGGATGTGAGATAATCCTGGCATTTGTAAATGCAGGAAGAAACTACCACCCTTCGGGCAGAACAAAAACGGACAGATAGTTAAGAAGGTTTCCCTGATGGCTCAGCGGTAAAGGATCTGCTTGCAATTCGGAGACGCAGGAGACGTGGGTTTGATCCCTGGGTTGGGAAGATCTCCTGAAGAAGGAAATGGAAACCCACTCCAGCATTCTTGCCTGGAGACTCCCGTGGACAGAGAAGCGTGGAGAGGTACCGTCCATGGGGTCACAAAGAGTTGGACATGACTAAGCAGAGCAGTGTTCTTCTTCCTGAGAAGAACTTAGGAGTGAAGAGAGGAAGCCTGCAAGGTTTTCTCATCTGGGATAGGGGCGGGTGGGGGGAGTGTCTTACAACTGTGCCTCAACCTCTGGGGTGGGGCTACCCTGAAGCCAATGCTTAGACATCTGGGGAGGTGACCCAAGCCTGATACTCAGCTCTCAGTGGGGTACGCTGTGGCCAGTCACAGAATTCAGGGAGTATGAACTGAATGCCTGAGCTCAGACCTGATGGGCCAGGGCGGGTACCTCCTAATGAGGCATCTCGGGTACCGGAAGTGCTGGAGGAGGCTGAGGCTGGAAACTTGGCTCTCTTGCTTCTGGAAGGGGTGTGACTCTCCCCTCTGCCACCATCTAGTGTCCTGTCAAGGCCTCCTGTAGAAGGAGACTCATGGGAAGTGAGCCAGCAAGGAGTCTAGGAAAGGCAGTCAGCAGACAACCAGCTCCAGGACCACAGAGTGTGGATGAGGGTGAGGCACCTCGAGGCTGAGAAATGCTGAGTAAACACCTGACCTAGTCTCTTCCAGGAAGGAGAGACTATATGGAGTTGGCCTCCAAGGTCATGTGGCAAAATACAGTCTTCCTATTTTGTAACCCCTTTCCAGCATGATTCCCCATAACTCTTCAGTAAGAAGTTGCAGCTTGGGACAGGCCTCCCTCTGTGGAAAATTCTGATGCCAATGTGAAAAGTCGCTCCAAAGTCAAAGCATTCCTGTGAGCCCGGGCACATGGAGCCCATGATTCATCCTAGCTTCTCTTTATTTTGCCTCCTTCTGCTGTCCCTGCTTCCAAGAACACCTCCTGGGCCAGATGCCCCCTGTGGTTCTGACACTTGGAAACACAGCCATCTACAACAGCGCCTGCTGCTCCTCAGACCACCCTGCCAAACTTCTGGCTGGGCAACCATGCCCTGCCCTGCAGGCCTTGCTCCCTCCAAGTGCCACCGCCCCTGTGTCTCCACCTCCTTCCTGGGGAAGAGCATGCTGTGACTCATCATGTCCCATCAGTTTTTTTCGTCTTCATTTTCCATTGCTTTTGCTCATCTCTTCATTCCGATGTAAGATGGAGACCCCTGGATCTCTTTCTAGCTTCTAGGCTCTTCTCCTAGGACTCTACTATGTAAAGAGCATCCATTATAACAGTAATGGTGATATTTCTTATACAGCCACACATTTTTTTTTTTTTTCTTCCCCCATCTACAACCTCACTGACATAGTTAGGAGGAGAAACAGGCTTTTGGATTCAAGTAATCATATTTAAATCCTGCTTCTAACTTGAAAAAAATGTAGCCACTTTAAATTCTCTGAGCCTGGGCTTCCTCTGTTTTAAGGCGACTAATAACCACTTCTGAAAGTTGCTAGGAACTAAATGACTCAAGCTATGTGCTGCATCCAGCATACAGTGGACAGGGCAAACCTCAGTTCTCTTTTCCCATGTGAGAGCAGTGTTTTTCTTAAATACTTCTGGGAAAAGGAGGATTCCGTGTTATATAAGCCTGGCCTGAGCCATATAATAGATATTATAATAAGAAAGGATTTAAGATTGAAAATCTGGGCAATGCCATGGGGAGGAGCATTATTTATCTGTTGCTACAGAAAGATGGGAGTGATACTATCATCAGATGAGATATGACAATGGACTGGTGTCCCTTCTCCACTTTTCCCTGGTTTCTGGAAGACCTTTTCTGTTATTTGAACACTCCTGTTATTTGAATATGCATCACAGTAGGGAATGAGGAGGCTTGGAGCAATAGCCTGGGACTGGGACTGTATGAGGTGTTTGAAGGGAAAGAAGGGAAGATTATAGAACTTGGAAGGAAGCTTTGAGTCACACTATGCGGATCCTTGAGTGCCTTGCTAAGGATTTTTGCATTTAATTTCTTAGGCAATCAAAAAAATAAAAATAGAGAAGCTTATAAAATAGATTTGGCGTTTTATTTACAAAACTCTTTCTTAAGGAAGGACAGACAAAGAGATTCAGAAAAATGCAAGATCCAGGGAAATTTGTCTGTGGCAGTTCTTTTCTCCCCCTAAATGACTTGAGGAAAGTTATATTTAAAGTAAGTGCTACAGGCCAAGGTGTTTCTGTCATTTTCTTTTCTTTTTCTCTATTCACAAGGAGCATGGCCTGCCACTGCTTCAAGCCCAGGAAAGACTGCCAGCGGACCAGCTGCGGTTCCATGTGAGGGGGTGAACAGGGTCTCATGGTAGTTTTATTCTGTTGGAAACATTTGAGTCATTTTTGCCTTTAAGTAGTTAACATTCTGGTGGAGAAGACGGATGCAATGGAATATCACTCAGTGGGTCATTTGTAGAGACGGGGATGGACCTGAAGTCTATCACACAGAGTGAAGTAAGTCAGCAAGAGAAAAACAAATATCATATTAACACATATATGTGGAACCTAGAAAAACAGTGCAGATGATCATGTTTCCAGGGCGGACACAGAGACGCAGATGTAGAGAATGGACATGTGCACCTGAGAGGGGAAAGGGGAAGAGGGGGATGAACTGGGAGATGAAAACTGACATATATGCACTCCCATGTGTAAATAGATAGCTGGTGGGAACCTGCTGGATAGCATAGGGTGATAAGCTCTGCATTCTGTGGTGACCTAGAGGAGTGGGATGAGCAGGGTGGGAGGGCGGTCTAAGAGGGAGGTGATGTGTATACATATAGCTGATTTATTTCATTAAAGAGCAGAGATTGGGCTTTCCAGGTGGTGCGAGTGGTAGAGAACCCACATGCCAATGCAGGAGACATAAGAGATGTGGAGTCAATCCCTGGGTCGGGTAGACCCCTGGAGGAGGGCATGGCAACCCACTCCAGTGTTTTTGTCTGGAGAATCCCCAGGGACAGAGGAGCCTGGCTGGCTATAGTCTATAGGATCACATAGAGTCAGACATGACTGAAGCGACTTAGCATGCTTAAAGGTATAGCAGAGACTAACACAGCATTTTAAAGCAATCAGAGTCCATGAAAAATAAACAAATAAATAAAGAGAAACCAGGACAATCAATAAAGTAGACATACTGAGAAGCGCTGCTTAGTATCGGATCCTCAAGGTGGAGTTGGTAGGGCTTTGGGGAAAGCTTTCTGGAAACACACATAGCATTAGAAAAGAATAGCAGCCAAGTGGAGCCTTGGGCTTCCCAGGTGGCCTGCACGGTAAAGAATCTGTCTGCCAGTGCAGGAGACACAAGAGATGTGGGTTTTATCCCTGGGTCAGGAAGGAAGATCCCCTGGAGAATGGAATGGCAACCCGTTCCAGTATTCTTGCCTGGAAAATTCCACAGACTGAGGAGCTTAGTGGACCACAGTCCATGGGGTCACAAAGAGTCGGACATGACTGAGGGACTCAGCACACCCAAGCTGAACCTTAAAGAATGAGAAAGAATCAATCATGTGGCACCAGAGCCTGATGAAGAGGGGGTCCAGGTAGGGGAACATCCTTGGGAGTGATGAGAAATGCATCATTCACCAGGAGAGACCACAAGGACGTTCTGGTCCTGGAGGCCAATGAGGCAGAGAGGAATGGGGAGAGAGGAGCTGAACAGATGAGGCAGGACTAGAAGGAACAGGGTCCTTATATACTTGCAAGGCCAAGAAGCTTGCAACTTACCCTGTAGGTGATGTGGGAAGGGGGAAGGCTCTGAGCAGGATGGTGACGCTGGAGAATGAGCATTTCGTCTGCTCCCCAGTGGCTGCATGAAGCAGGGGACAAGATGAGACCAGATGGGGAGGTATTAGCAGCATTCTGGATCAACTCTTAGGGGAATGGGGCTCCAAGGGGTGTCAAGCAGTGTGTGGAAATGGGTCTGAGGGCTTGGTGCTTGACTGAAACAGGGAGATGAGCTACCCCAGTTGTTAGCCTCCATGACTGGTGGGTGTTGCTGCCAACCACAAAATGGGGGCCACACGAGGAGTTGCCACTTCAGGAGAAGGCCATCTACTTAGCTTCAGAAGCAATGAACTTGAGGTGTCTTGAAGATTCAGAAACAATGAACTTGAGGTGCCTTTGGGAGGCTGAAAGCTCATCCTCCCAGCTGTCTAAATTACTGACATTTTGCTGTTGTTTAGTCGCTCAGTCATGTCCGACTCTCTATGACCCCATGGACTGCAGCACACCAGACTTCCCTGTCTTTCACCATCTCCTGGAGCTTGCTCAAACTCATGTCAATTGAGTCAGTGATGCCATCCAACCATCTCATCCTCTGTCTCCCCCTTCTCCTGCCCTCAGTCTTTCCCAGCATCAGGGTTTTCCAATGAGTCGGAGTATATACTTCCAATACTTCCAAAGTATTGGAGCTTCAGCTTTAGCATCAGTCCTTCCAATGAATATTCAGAGTTGATTTCCTTTAGGATTGTCTGGTTTGATCTTGCTGTCCGAGGGATTCTCAAGAGTCTTCTCCAACACCACAGTTCGAAAGCATCAATTCTTTGGCGCTCAGCCTTTTTATGGTCCAACTCTCACAGCTGCACATGACAGGTGGAAAAACCATAGCTTTGACTATATGGACCTTTATTGGCAAAGTGATGTCTCTGTTTTTTAGTATGCTGTCTAGGTTTATCATTGCTTTACTTTCAAAGAGCAAGTGTCTTTTAATTTCATGGCTGCAGTCACCATCCACAGTGATTTTGGAGCCCAAGAAAATAAAGTCTGTTTCCACTTTTTCCCTCAATGATTTAATCTCCAGAGCCACAACTTCCTCATCTCACTTGAAGATGGGAAAATAATAAATAGTTCTCAGGGAAAGATAAATTTGCTCAAGGAACTCAAGGTATTGCTTGCATCAAACTCTTTCCATTTGTACCTTCTTCACATTAACTATAATATAGGAAACAAGTGAACAAGCCTCTGTCCTAAAAGTTGACAAATGTTCCTGTTTGAGCCAAGGTTCTGCTTCTGTTGGTCATCTTCAGCCTCAGGAAATGCCCCACCTGTAGGACTGGCCCTTGGGTTTGATGCATGTCCTGCAGGACGTTCTTTCTGCTCCGTCTTAATAGCAATGTGACAGATTACAGTGTGAAGTTCCCAGAGGTGGAAACACTCCTACTGAGAATCCACATAAAAATTTCAGAAGCCTTGAGAAACAAAGGTGATCCAGAAAGGATTTTGAAACGTGTGAAAGCTTTGAAATAATCCTTAGTTTATACTTATTTCTCTCCTATCATATTTCTAAACATTTTGACATTCATTTTATCCTTAAATATTGTCTTTTTTGTAAAAAATGATGTTACATAAATTTTTCATCTCTATAAAAGTCATCATTTTTGAGCCCAAAGATTTTGGGGTAGGGGTGTGTGTATTTTGATGGCAAGATAGACAGGAGGACAGACCCAATCCCTAAATTCATATTTACTCCTAGTAAGTCACAAAATGAACAAGTCTAACCAGCCCCAACACATGTGTCCCTGCAAAACGAAAAGGGTTTTGATGTGATGGGTCCAATTTTTTCCTATGAACTGTAGACTAGCATATTTTAAACTTGGGCCTAAGGCTGACCAAAGGAGCTTTCTTGTCCCTCTCTAATAAAATGCAGATGGCTGTCCTCTTCCAAGCTCCTACATCCACAAAGCTGTGTTTAAGAATGAATTTTATCTTCTTCAAGGATAAGCATAGACTGATAATTCAATAAGTCACACTGCGCATCATTTCCCTTCCTCATCCCAAAATAGTTTCTAAAGGGTTTTACATATAGTAAGTGTGCATTAAATATGTACTAAGTGAGTATATAAGAAGGCATTAACAGTAGCCCAAGAATATGAAGATCTGGGTTTAAATTCCGGCATTGCAGGCCACTATCTATAATGGAAAGGAGTCTTGGATTCCAGTTTAGAATAAAATCCTTTAAGTTGGTTAGATCACGATTGGATCCTGAGTCCATAACTACCTTGCCATTTGTGGGGAGGATTCGGGTCAAATTTCATAACCTCTTTATAACTCAAATGGCTGCAGTGGCTAGGCTTAAGGATTTGGGGTTTGAATCCTGGTTTTGTCTCTTATTATCTAGAGTATTTTGGCAGTTTACTCAAATGGCTTGATTTTCTCACTTGCGAAACATATATTAAAAAATAGCTATTGTTATGAGTTTGGTATGAGGATTTAAAATTTAATACATGCAAAGCACTGAGAGTAGAGCTTGACATATGCTAAGCAGTCTGTATGTGTTAACTATTATTCCATTATTTTTCTTATGCTACCTCTTACTGTGCTACTGGGACTCAGAGAATGTGTGGTTTTTCCCAGGGAGGGAACTTCCATACTAGGCAGCATCTTGGGGGTGGTATTAGGATGGTCAACCATTCAACCTCAGCCACTTCGAGTTTCAGTTTTCCACACATGCCAGTGAGATAATGTTCCCCCCTTCCTCCTCTCTCTCTATAGGATAGACTTTAGTGAGTCTCAAATAAGATCAAATGTGAAAACACTTAGCTAACTCTCCAGTGTTCCATAAATGAGAGTTTATTAGTTGGAAGCCTTTCCACTACAGATGACAAAGCCCCAACTCAAATCGATGAATGCCAAAAAAGAGGATTTGTTGGCTCCTGCAGCTTTATTCTAGGGTAGCTCACACAGTCCCAGAGGAAGAATTTTGGGAGCCCAAACTGATGCTCAATATAACTTGGACACCTAGTTTCCCTCTGAATGTCATCTCTGATGGCTGCTTTCTCTCCCTCACACAGACTTTTTGGATATAATAAGGAAGATGGCCCCGGGAGATCAGCTTCCTGTTGTTCCAGTATTCCACACCAGCAAAAAGGAAATCTCCTAATCATCTCCTGTATATTCACTTCGAGGAAGAATTCTGATTGACCCTAATTTAATCTCCTGTCTAACTTTGAGCCAATTATTAGATATGAAGGAATGGACAACTGAGGCTCTTTAGGCTTGATCACAGACCTTTCTATTTAAAGTGGGAGAGAGGAGTAGTGTATTCGAGTTCTTTAGAGAAATAAAACCAATCGGATATATACATCTCTATATAGAGAGTTTTATTTTAAGTAAATGGCCTTTTATGAAAGTTGGCTAGTCCCAGGTTCTAAGAGAGCTGATGGTATAATTCCAGCACAATTCTGAAACCCTAAGAATCAAGGAAGGTGATAGCATACAGTAAGTCCCCTACACTGAACGAGTTCTGTTCCAAGAGCTCATTTATAAGTCCAATTTGTTGGTAAGCCCAGCAAAGTTAGCCTAGGTAACCAACTAACACAGTTGGCTATATAGTACTGTGCTGTGAGAAGCTTATAATACTTGTTGCACAAATAATACATAGAAAGCAAACACAAAAAGTGAAGAAAACGTCTTTAATCTTACAGCACAGTACCTTGAAAAATACAGTAGTACTGTTCAGCAGCTGGCTTATAGGGGCTGGCATGGAGTGAACAGAAAAGAAAAGTCATTGACTAGAGGAGATGGGAGATGGTAGAGCTGAAGAGCTGTTAGCAATAGGAGACAGAGGGAGAGTTACAATTTCGTGCCTGATGTTAATGGAATGCACATTCACATTTTTGAAATTTCACAACTTAAAGGTTTGTATGTGGGGGACTTAACTGAAATGCAAAAGTCAGCAAGGTCAAATCCAAGGAAAGCCAGTGTTTCAAGTCTAAAGACAGAAGATAAGCAAATGTCCCAGTTGAAAGGAAATCAGACAAGAAAAATTTTCTTACTTGGGGAAGAGTCAGTTTATTCATTTTATTCAGGCCTTCAGCTGATTGGACGAGGCCCACTCACACTAGGAACAACAATTTGCTTTAATCATTTGACTGATTTAAATGTTAATCTCACCCGGAAACATCCTCACAGAAACACCCAGGGTAATATTTGAGCAAATATCTGGACACTGTGGCCCAGAGAAGTTGACTCATAAAACCGACCATCACACATTCCACATATATTCATGAACATGTGTTTGCTTTCTTCTTTCTGGCTTATGTCACTCTGCATGACAGATTCTAGGTCCATCCACATCTCTACAGATGACCCAGTTTTGTCCCTTTTTACAGCTGAGTGATATTCCATCGTATGGATGAACCTATTTACAGGGCAGGCATATGGAACAGACATGTGGACACCGTAGGGGAGGGTGGGGAGGAGAGATGGGATGGACACAACGAGCAGCACTGATGTATGCAAGCTAGCCCGTGTAAAATCGATAGCCAGTGGGAAGCTGCTGTGGATCACAGGGAGCCAGCCTGCTGACTCTGTGATGGCCTGGAGGGATAGGATGGGGAGGAGGTTCAAGAGGGAGAAGATTATACATATTCCAATAAAAAATAACCGTAATAGATACATTATCAGATGAAGAAAGAAAAGTATTGAGCGGGTTTTTAAGAATAATACTATCATAGATTATCATTATTAATAGTAGTTTCTTTCTTTATTTAGGGTAACCTAAATAAGGTACCCCAAATTCTTGAATATTTCTCAATCTCTGGGAGAAAGAGGTTACCAGAATATTGATCCCATTAGAAACTGTTTGATAGAGGAGAAATCCTACTAGTACAAGAAGGATTCTTAACTTTGGAAATACTGACATTTGGGCTGGAAAATACTTTGTTGTGGGGGATTGTCCTATTCAGTGTAAGATGTTTACAGCATTCCTGGCCTCTACCCACTCGATGCCAGCAGCACCCAGCCCCCTGCACCATCCACCTTTCGACACTCAAAAATGCCTCCAGACACTGTCAGATGTTCTTGGGGAACAAAATCTCCTCCCATTTTTCGCTGAGAAGAATTGTACTAATAGCTCCCAGCTAAGTGGTAAGTCATACCGCTCTATCCTTCACCCTTAGTCCCAAAGGATGGAGGAAATGGTGCTGTACTAGGCTGATTTTGCAACTTTATAACTTCCCTCCATTCCATTTATACACACCCCACCACACTGAAGCTCCCCACCACTGGGAAATCACACTGTTAAAAAAAATGCAGGGTATACCATTCACAGTATTTGGAGGTATAGTTCTTCCTCTGTCACTGATTTATGGTTTAAGGGGGCAGCTCTTTCTTCTTCTGGCTTTAGTTTTCCATATTGGCAAAAGGAGAAGATGTCCTGTAACTGTACGTGCTAATATAAAATTCTGTGATACAAATGGGTGAGATTTGAACTATGAAGTAGAAAATCATCATAGAGAATTCACTGATTGAGTGAAGAAGATCCTAAACTTCCCAGAAGCATCTCTTGGCTTCTTAGAAGTGAAGATTGCGTTGGGTTTCTTGGAAGAGTAATCTGGGCAAAGAGGACTCCACCAGGTCAGGACTTCTGCTGCAACTTGATGTTTCATTTGGAGTGTGACTCAAGATTCTGTCTGTGTGTAGGAACACAGTATCGAGTGGAGAATCATTTGGTGTGGCTGCATTATGTAGGGAATGACTGGGAGATGGTACAAAGCTTAGATGCCAGAGTAAGGGCCCCAGCACTATTAACAGAGTGGGGTGGTTGAGTTCATAACAAAACAGGTATCTGTATAACTGGATGAATTATTTTTTCATCTTTATGCTTGAAATTGAGATAGATGGAAGAGTGAATTTGATACAACCAAAACAGATGTGGATACAGTGTGGAATAGATGACAGGTACTGTGTCTTTATTTTCCTTGGCAAAATTATAGGGCACCCAGCATTGACTTTATTGATGAGAAAACTGCCATTCAAAAAGATGACATTATGAGCAGGGGACACATTCTGAGTTAGCAGCAGAATTTATGCACACTTCCAGGCTTCATAGCACCCAGCCCAGTGATGTTCCCACCATATAACTCCCTGGGACAAGGCCATATTGGAAAAATATATATATACCATTTCCTCTTCCCTCCTAATATTACAGTTCAAAACAGAAAGTTCGGTTGATGCTGATTTTTCCATCTTTCCCTCCTCTGCCTCCCCCTTCTTAGGTAGGCTTTTCACAAAGATTTCAGTCTTATTCTTGCCATTTGTTCCTAGCTGGAGGCACAGCAGAGCTTATGACGGGCCCAGAATGGAGAGATCATTGCGCAGATGTCTCCTTGTCCCAGCCCCCTTCTTGCCCATCTGAAGAAAAAGCAAAAGAACAGAAATAAAGACGTCAGCTGTGTTTGCATAATGGCCTCTCCAGCTGATAGAGATGAGAAATTATGTATAGTTTTTGAACAGCTGAGTTTTCTAGTTCCTGTGTTCATTTCCTGTAGCTGTCATAACACATGATCACAAACTTGGTGGCTTGAAACAACAGAAAGGTATTCTCTCACAGTTCTAGAGGGCCGAGGCGTGAAGTCAAGCTGTCAGCACCCCCTCCCCCACCACTGCCCCAGCAGAGGCTCTAGAGGAGATGACTTTCCTAGTTTCTTTGTTTCTGGTGGTTTCTGCATTTCTGGGTTTGTGACGGCCTTGTCCCAATCTCTGCCTCTCTGGCCACCTTTGTGCTCCTCTCTGTATCTCTCACAAGGACACAGGTCACTGGGTTTCAGGCTCATCTGGGTAATACTGGATAATCTCCTTCTCTCAACATCCTTGACTTGATCACATCTGCAAAGATTCCTTTTCCAAAGAAGGTTACAGTGGTAGCTTCTGGATAGTAGAACATGCGTGTACGTTTGTGGCCACCATCATCTTGCCCACTACACACTGGAACTGTGCTGTTTTTTACATATAGATGTAGAATCTCTTGGACTTCTCACAGGTCTTTGATTTATGAGTGAAGACTCTTGAGAGTCCCTTGGACTGCAAGGAGATCCAACCGGTCCATCCTAAAGGAGATCAGTCCTGGGTGTTCTTTGGAAGGAATGATGCTAAAGCTGAAACTCCAGTACTTTGGCCACCTCATGAGAAGAGTTGACTCATTGGAAAAGACTCTGATGCTGGGAGGGATTGAGGGCAGGAGGAGAAGGGGACGACCGAGGATGAGATGGCTGGATGGCATCACTGACGCGGGAGTTGGTGATGGACAGGGAGGCCTGGTGTGCTGCTATTCATGGGGTCGCAAAGAGTCGGACACGACTGAGCGACTGAACTGAACTGAACTGTACTCTCATTTTATGAAGAGGTGAAGACATAGCAATAAATTTGTAAAAGGATACAGAGTTAGAAAGTCAAGGAGGCAGGGTGCACAGACTCAAGTATTTTTAGTGAGTTCGAAATCTTCCTCAGAACTTTGTATCTTCCCTCAAAGAGTTTAGTTGCAGTGACTTTTGTTGTTGATGAATTTATTTTAGGGCAAGTCCGTGCAGTACTGGGAGTGTCATCCATAGAGGACCCACGTACTGATGTACTAGGTTGGATGGGGAGTTCCCTCTAAGGTATTCAACTGGACACAATTGTTACCCTGGTGATTTAAGAGAACCTTCATTCAATTATTCAACTCTAGTCCAGTCTCTATTGTGAATGCATTTCATCAAGTCTATTTACCTCGTTTCTCAAATTTTTCCAGCTGAAAAATGAGCACATTGGCCTCTGAACTTTCAGTTTTGCTTTGTTTCATTTTGGTTTGTTTGGACCATTTTTGAAGTCTCTATTGAATTTGTTACAATATCGCTTCTGTTTTGCGTTTTGGTTTTTGACCACAAGGCCTGTGGGATCTTAACTCCCCAACCAGGGCTCGAACCTGCATCCCCTGCATTGGAAGGTGAGCTAGGGAAGCTCTACCAAGCTCTTCACTGGAAGAGCTAGGGAAGTCCCCCAGCTCTAGGTTTCTGAATTGCACTTTTCATCAATATTAATCCTCAGTGACACAGTTTTTTAAGAAATGATGCCATATTGCAAGGGTAGTGACTGCTGGGCATGTTCAAACTCTTCCCACCACTGCTCCACTGGTGGAATGGGACTCAAATGCAAGGTAGCTGTAGGCGTCACTCTGATGAAGCTCATCTTTCCCAGCTCCTCTTCTCTCCTAAGCTCTGCCTTCTCCTCGGCCTTGAAAACTCTTCTCAAATATTCCTCCTGCCCTGGTCGTCCTGGGAAGACTTAACTATGCCTGTCTCTCTCTTCCTACCCAGTGTACACTTGAATAATGACATGTATCTTTACATATGGGGCTTCCCAGGAGGCTCAGTGGGTAAAGAATCTGCGTAGAATGAGGGAGACACAGGAGACATGGGGTCAGTCCCTGGTTTGGGAAGATCCCCTGGAGGAGGGCATGCAACCCACTCCAGCATTCTTGCCTGGGGAATCCTCATGGACAGAGGAGCCTGGCAGGCTGCGGTCTGTGGGGTTGCAAAGAGTCAGACAGGACTGAAGCTACTCAGCATGCTTGCATGAACACATCTCTACGTATCCTTGTTCTCATCTCACTCCTCAAGAGGGCGTGTAAACAAACAAGGGAATCTAGGCTTTCTTTCAGGTGTTGTGAAGACAGGAAACCTGCATTCTCACTTTTTTGCTTTATATTTGATTTTAAAAAAGTACCAGAGCCCTTAGAGAGAGACAGTCTGAGATACTGAGATATGGAAGCCGTTGTTAAAAGCCTAGAGTTTGCTTTTATGCAAGATCATTATTTCCTTTGTTTCTTTCCTCTTTTTCATCCTTTCCTTTCCACTCTTGCCCTTTCTTTATCAAAAACACACCCTGAGCTCCTACTAATTTTCAAATGCTGTTAGGTCTGAGGATATGACGGTGAATAAATTACCACTCTGCAGTCAAGTAGATTTTAGTCTCAGTTCAGTTCAGTCGCTCTGTCTTGTCTGACTCTTCGCCACCCCATGAATCACAGCATGACAGGCCTCCTGTCCATCACCAACTCCCGGAGTTCACTCAGACTCACGTCCATCGAGTCCGTGATGCCATCCAGCCATCTCATCCTTTGTCGTCCGCTTCTCCTCCTGCCCCCAATCCCTCCCAGCATCAGAGTCTTTTCCAATGAGTCAACTCTTCGCATGAGGTGGCCAAAGTACTGGAGTTTCAGCTTTAGCATCATTCCTTCCAAAGAAATCCCAGGGCTGATCTCCTTCCAGAATGGACTGCTTGGATCTCCTTGCAGTCCAAGGGACTCTCAAGAGTCTTCTCCAACCTCATGGCCAGTGTAATCAAGGAAACAAAGAATTCCAGCAATCATAGTGTATGGTATTATGTCATATATAATATATACAATATAATACACTTAGTATCTATTGTTTGGGTATATATTTTGCATCACATTTTATACTATGTTTCACATTGCATACTATGAGGAAAAGGTACTAAACTCTTCAGACGTTCTTTTCTTGGCTTCAGGGGAGGTCCTACATAAAAAGTGTTAGAAAATGAATCGGTGTTTATCAGATGTGGGGGTGATATTTAGAATGGAACATTCTCTAAAGCTTTAACGTAACATTTAACATTCTCTAAAGCTCAGACCCTGTGCACTTGAAAGGTAAACTCAGATATGATAGCCAAAAAATTTCACTGGGGGACAATTTATGCAAGTTATTTAGGGGCTTCCTGGGTGTTCCAGGGCCATTGTACAGCCTGCACCTCCGTACCTCTGTTGGACAGCAGGCTGAGCCAGCATCACATTTTGCCCATCTTTCAGAACTCCAACCAAACCAGACTGTAGGACAACTGTGAGCAGAGATCCAGCACATGGACCCTTCTCACTGAGCGCTTGGCCTGGTCCTCATTGCCCTCTCAAGCTACTTTGGATTCCACAGAAGCCATGCGTATTTCCACTGCTAACCTAATCTGCAAAGCATTCACTGAACTTCTTAATTTTCTTTTATTTCTCTGTAATCTGATATTGCAAATACAAACAAATTATAAAATGGGGGCAATCAGTGAATGACCTACATTATCAATCACTGTACTTTAATGCCACAAATAGCTGTTCATTGTTAGGTCATGAAAGTACAAAGTATGATCCATTTTATCTTGATATTCCTGTGCCTGGCTTTGGGTAAATTGGGTAATGAGTAAATGAGAATTGAATTAAGTTGAACAATACTGAAAGATGAAGTAGGCTTTATGAATTCTCTTCATATTCAAGAAAATCGATTAGAATTGCATATATACCAACTGGTCCTATGCCTGTCTGTTTCTCCAACTCAGCTCTGAGCTCCATGAGAACAGACACCATGTTTGTGTCCTCAGTTCTAATCCTAGGATTTAGCATCTATCAGTTGCTCAACTAATGAGAAAAGGAAAGAGAGAGAGAGGAAGGAAAGGAGGAAGGAAGAGAGAGGGAAGCAGGAAGGGTAGGAAGGAAGGAGGGAGAGAGGAAGTAATTATGAATGGATGAAGTAGAAGAGTGGGACAGCCACAACCAAATGGCATCAGGAGACACACACAGTCCCACGGTCAAGCCCAGCCCAAATTATTTTGTGCATGAGCTCTTCAGGAAGAATTTTCAACAGCTGCCCCCTATCTGGCTTTGGGGGACCAGGGATCCATGGCTGCTCAACTGCTCCGTAAACAGTGCTGGGGAGCTAAAGAGGACCTCACTCTTCAGCCACGGAAGCCTGGGACTGCTTTTGTTTGTTGTCTCTCTGCTGCCATGGCTCCCGGATGACACCCCATCTCCGTGAGTGCTGCTACAAATAGACTCGAAGCTGCCAGGCAGGATTTCTCAAACCCAAGAACCGCAGCAAAGCAGCAGCTGACAAAGGCTAGGCGCAGGCCCCAGACAGAGGGGAAAGGAATGCGGATTTGTCTTGATCTGCCTCATCAGAGGGGAAATGATAAAGAAGGAGTCATAAAAGACTGGCAGCAGCTCAACTATTTGGCACCGAAGGCCTCTTCCAAAGAAACATTTTCCAAGAAGGGTCTGCTCCCCCGCAAACATGCTCACATTCTTATAAGGTTCTGCTTGCTGTTTCCTTTCTTTTTCTTTTTTTTTTTTTTCCTATCTTTAAAACATTTCCCTGATCTTTCAAAGAAAATAATTAGTAGAAGGGTCAGGTCTCAGGCATCAGGTAAAACTAGAAAATAAAACAGGAAAGTGAAGCAAATGCTCCTCAGGGGAGAAGTTTGGTCTGCCTGGAAGGAGGGGCACCCTCAGCATTCCCCCGCCCCCCACCCCCGGCCCCTTCCCAGGCTGTTTCTACCCTGGAAGGGCCATGGGTGCAGAGCCCACTGTATTCTTGCTGCTCATTGACCTGATCTCAGAAATTCCTAACCCCATCATTTCCCCTAATGACTCTCCTTCTCTGAATATCTGCCTGACTTCCCTCTGGGGAAGATATGACAATGAGATGCTCCTTGTCAGCTTTTCTTTCTCAGGGCTGACAGCAGGTAGAACTAAATTTATTCTTGTCCCTGAGAGAGGGGCCCATCTCTTCCTTCCTGCTTCTTGCTCCTGACCTGCTGTCATTCATTTTCTCCTGTCTTCACTGTCCCCCACTTGTCCCATAGCTCTTCAGCGTGCAGGGCTCACCTTGTTGGTTTCGATGAAGGTGCACTTGGGCTGGAAGACCCATTCCCTGATGGTAGGATCCCAAGCATCCTGTGTGACTTTCCGGGACTCAGGCCGGTTGCCTCTGGCCCTGGTCTTCTGACTCGCGTATGGTCTATCCTTTGCATCCCCCAGGGCCATTTCTACACTCTTCTGTTCACTAATGCCTGGAAAATAGCTCCCTTTAATTAATCTCTCCCAAATTCCCACACTTGCCTGGAGAATCCCATGGACAAAGGAGCCTGGCAGGCTACAGTCCATGAGGCTGCAAAGTCAGACACGACTGAGCAACTAGCACTAAACTTCAAACTCCCACATGGGAGCTGTGGCTAGCAGATCTTTACTGAGAACCCACCCTAAATGTGCACAAGTGTGCAAATGTGTGTTTGCAGCTCAAGATGGATGTCATTTCAGCCCAGTCTCCAGTCTTACCATCCTTTTCCTCCCTCTCCCTTTCCAATGCCTTAACCCTCCCTCTCCAACGTCCCAATTTATTTTCTGGGTAGAACAGTTTAACTGGTTTATTCTAGCCCTAACTGGTGTCACTATTTAATAACAGAATAACCCATAAGAGATCTTGTTATTTAAAAGCTGTCTTCTCCCTCAAGTAGAATTTTATCACTAGTTCTTAACCTTACAACCTACTTAAATTATTTTTAATTGGGGTATAGTTGCTATATAATATTGTGATAGTTTCTTCTGTATGAAAAAGTGAATCAACTGTATCTATACATACATCTCCTCCCTCTTGAACTTCCCTCCCACCCCCCTATTCCACGTCACCCCTCTAGATCATTATTTCATTCTTTTTATGACTAAAAATTCCATTCTATCTATCTATCTATCTATCTATCTATCTATCTATCTATCTAGATCAACTCTTCTTTGGGATTCCCTCGTAGCTCAGATGGTAAAGAATCTGCCTGCAATGTAGGAGACCCGGGTTTGATCCCTGGGTTGGGAAGATCCCCTGGAGAAGGGAATGGCTACCCACTCCAGTATTATCACCTGGAGAATTCCATGAACAGAACAGCCTGATGGGCTAGAGTCTATGGGGTTGCAAAGAGCCTGACTTGACTGAGCAACTGACACTCCCACTATCTGTGTATTATACACATGGTAGTGTAAATATGTCAGACTCATTCTCCTAATTCATCCCACACCCCCTCCCCAACCACTGCCGCTGTGTCTACAAGTCCCTTTTCTACCTCTGCATCTCTATTCCTTCCCTGCAGATAGGTTTGTCTGTACCATTTTCCTTGATTCCACATGTATGCATTAATTAACATTGCAGTCTTCTACACGACACACTCACTCAGTATACACACGATATCCTGTGTGATGCCCTGGTCCCTGCTGACTGTGGAGATGAGAAAGAGAAGGCTTATTTCCCTCATGTACTTTAATTTTTTGCATGACTATCTTTTCCAAGTCTTGAGGGCAGATGCCGTGTTTCATTTATTTCTACATTCCTAGCTTCTAGTATCATGTGCAGTATATACTGACAGTGTGTAATCAAAGTTTCTGATATTATTATGATGCGCATTTTATAGGTGAGAAGAAAAGAGTCAGAAACCTCCTAAAGTGAAGCCTTCATTACGTAGTAAATGGCAGAGACAAGTCTTCAAATATCCACATATTCAGATACCAAATTCCCCACTTTTCTTTCTCTACCATATTAATGTCATGTCTCATGCAAAATGTATTTTTTTCAGATTTTACACACGTATTAAGTTATGTGTTCCTGTCACACTGGTCACCCATACCCATAGGATCATCTCTCACTGCTTTGTAATACTTGTGCAGGAATGGGTGGGAGGCAAGGATTGGTAGCTGGCCATGCAGTCTCCATTCTTGGCTGTCCTCAGATACCAACTGGTCCCTAAGTCTCTAAGGCCAGCTGCTGAATAAAGCCTCTGCAATCAGTCCATAAGAGCTCCTGGGCTCTTTCTTACACAGCTGGCTCCTGAAGGCACAGACTCGATCATGGCAGCAGAATATTACATCTTAGACAAGGGACATATGAACAAAGGAGTATCTCACAGTGTACCAGTTTTCTGTTGTATGACAAATAATCACAACTTTATTAGCTTAAAAACAGTTCACGGACATTATCTCACAGTTCTTTTAGACCAACAGTCTAGGTATGACTTAGCTGGATCTTAGAAAGTTGCAAAGTTTCTGCAAAACTGGGATATGTTTACATCTGGGGACTGGACTGGAGAGTAATCCATTTCCAAACTCATTCAGGTTGTTTGCAGAATTCATCTCCCTAGGACTTTAAGGCTAAGGCCAATGTTTTGGTGGCTGTGCATGGTCTTAAATTTCTTCTTTCTGGATTCATTTCCATTTTAATGAAAGCAATATAAATAATTTTTCTTCAGTGTAAAACACTAAAATTCACTCAGAAATCATGTGGGCAATCATTTTGAAGTTGATGTTTGATTATTGAACTCAACTCAAATATTAAGAATGTCAGACCCTTACCCTGTGGAATAATGATCAAAGCAGGATTACAGACACCTGACATTTTTTCCTCTAGTATGTGATCCACAAGTTGCACTGATAGAAAGAGTGTTGCTTAAGCTCAGTGAGAAATCCCCAGATCTGCAGTTGGTGCCACTTAACCACTCTATTCCAACCACCCCCGCCCCCATTCCCCCATATCCAACCCCACCGACAGTACCCTTCTCTGCTACTGAAGTGCTGGAAACTCAGCTGGGAGCCATGTGACATCTCAACTCCTAAAGACTCAGCTCACTACATATTAACTTGGAGTTGAATGTATCACAGTTCCAGCAACTGAAAATTAAGATCATTTTTAAGATAAAAAGTTGACATTTAAGCAGCTATAAATCCTTTATACTTTTCTGGGGTAAAGCTGTAGACATTCTTTATAACGGTAGATTGTGTCTTTCAGACTTCTAAGAGGGACCACACGGGAAGGCTCTTTCAGTCACATAGGTCTGCACAGTTCAGTTGCTCAGTTGTGTCCAACTCTTTGTGACCCCACGAACTGCAACATGCCAGGCCTCCCGGTCCATCACCAACTCCTGGAGTTTACTCAAACTCATGTTCATTGAGCTGGTGATGCCATCCAACCATTTTATCCTCTGTCAGCCCCTTCTCCTCCTGCCCTCAATCTTTTCCAGCATCAGAGTCTTTTCAGATGAGTCAGCTCTTTGCATCAGGTGGCCAAAGTATTGGAGTTTCAGCTTCAACATCAGTCCTTCCAATGAATACACAGGACTGATCTCCTTTAGGATGGACTGGTTGGATCTCCTTGCAGTCCAAGGGACTCCCAAGAGTCTTTTCCAACACCACAGTTCAAAAGCATCAATTCTTTGGCGCTCAGCCTTCGTCACAGTCCAACTCTCACATCCATACTTGACCACTGGAAAAACCATAGCCTTGACTAGATGGAACTTTGTCAGCAAAGTAATGTCTCTGCTTTTTAATAAGCTGTTTAGGTTGGTCATAACTTTTCTTCTAAGGAATAAGCGTCTTTTAATTTCATGGCTGCAGTAACCATCTGCAGTGATTTTGGAGCCCCCAAAATAAAGTCTGACACTGTTTCCATTGTTTCCCCATCTATTTGCTATGAAGTGATGGGACCGGATGCCATGATCTTAGTTTTCTGAATGTTGAGCTTTAAGCCAGCTTTTTCACTCTACTCTTTCGCCTTCATCAAGAGACTTTTGGTTCCTCTTCACTTTCTGCCATAAGGGTGGTGTCATCTGCGTATCGGAGGTTATTGATATTTCTCCCGACAATCTTGACTCCAGCTTGTGCTTCTTCCAGCCCAGCATTTCTCATGATGTACTCTGCATAGAAGTTAAATAAGCAAGGGGACAATATACAGCCTTGATGTACTCCTTTTCCTATTTGGAACCAGTCTATTGTTCCATGTCCAGTTCTAACTGTTGCTTCCTGACCTGCATGGAGATTTCTCAAGAGGCAGGTCAGGTGGTCTAGTATTCCCATCTCTTTCAGAATTTCCCACAGTTTCTTGTGATCCACACAGTCAAAGGCTTTGGCATAGTCAATAAAGCACAAATAGATATTTTTCTGAAACTCTCTTGCTTTTCGATGATCCAGCAGATGTTGGCATTTTGATTTCTGGTTCCTCTGCCTTTTCTAAAACCAGCCTGAACATCACAAACTTTGTAAACCTCCAAGCAGTAAATCTGTAAGACTTTTCAGGGAGTCAGTGCTGCTATTTTAGCATAAAAAGTAACCCTAGACAACATATAAATGAAGAAGCATGACTGCATTCCAATAAAACTTAATGTATAGACCTTGAAATTTGAATTTTATATTTTCTCATGGGTCGTAGACATTCTTCTTTGACTTTCTTCCAACCATTTGCAAATGCAGAAACCATTCTCTCTCTCTTTTTTTTTTTAATACTTTATTCTACGTTACAAGACTGTATTTGTTTTGCCGTACATTGACACGAATCAGCCACAGGTGTTCATGATCTCCCAATGTCAAAGCCCCCCTCCCCACCGCCCACCCCACATCATCTCCCTGGATCATCCCATGCACCAGCCCCAAGCATCCTGCATCCTGCATTGAACATAGACTGGCAGTTCATTTCTTACATGATAATATACATGTTTCAATGCCGTTCTCCCAAATCATCCCACCCTCTCCCTCTCCCTCAGAGTCCAAAAGTCAGTTCTATACCTCTGTGTCTCTTTTGTTGTCTCACATAGAGGGTCATCATTACTATCTTTCTAAATTCCATATATATGTGTCAGTAAACTGTATTGGTGTTTTTCTTTCTGGCTTACTTCACTCTGTATAATCGGCTCCAATTTCATCCATCTCATTAGAACTGAGTCAGATTTATTCTTTTTAAGGGCTGAGTAGTACTCCATTGTGTATATGTGCCACAGCTTTCTTATCCATTCATCTGCTGATGGACATCTAGGTTGTTTCCATGTCCTGGCTATTATAAACAGTGCTGCAATGAACATTGGGGTACATGTGTCTCTTTCCATTCTGGTTTCCTTGGTGTGTATGCCCAGCAGTGGGATTGCTGGGTCATAAGGCAGTTCTGTTTGCTATTTTTTAAGGAATCTCTACACTGTTTTCCATAGTGGCTGTACTAGTTTGCATTCCCACCGGCAGTGTAAGAGAGTTCCCTTTTCTCCACATCCTCTCCAGCATTTATTGCTTGTAGACTTTTGGATCACAGCCATTCTCTTTGATTTCTTTCAAAGGAAAAAAAAAGAATCCTTGGGTATAAGGAAATCATTGTAAAATTAGAGTTTTTAATATTATCATTTAACTACCACTTAGGCATGCCTTTTAGTGATTTACACTATTTTAGTTTTACATAATAGATTCAAATAAAGTACAAATAACTCCAAAAAATATATATATAGTTTTCGATATATAGGTCTTTAGTTTCTTTAGGTAGGTATATTCCTAAGTATTTTATTCTTTCCGTTGCAATGGTGAATGGAATTGTTTCCTTAACTTCTTTTTCTACTTTCTCATTATTAGTGTATAGGAATGCAAGGGATTTCTGAGTGTTGATTTTATATCCTGCAACTTTACTATATTCATTGATTAGCTCTAGTAGTTTTCTGGTGGAGTCTTTAGGATTTTCTATGTAGAAGATCATGTCATCTGCAAACAGTGAGAGTTTTACTTCTTCTTTTCCAATTTGGATTTCTTTTATTTCTTTTTCTGCTCTGATTGCTGTGGCCAAAACTTCCAGAACTATATTGAATAGTAGTGGTGAAAGTGGGCACCCTTGTCTTGTTCCTGACTTTGGGGAAATGCTTTCAATTTTTCACCATTGAGGATAATGTTTGCTGTGGGTTTGCCATATATAGCTTTTATTATGTTGAGGTACGTTCCTTCTATTCCTGCTTTCTGGAGAGTTTTTATCATAAATGGATGTTGAATTTTGTCGAAGGCCTTCTCTGCATCTGTTGAGATAATCATATGATTTTTATTTTTTTAGTATTGAATTTTTAACTGGAAGATAGTTGCTTTATAATGTGTTGGTTTATGCCATACAACAATACAAGTCGGTCATAATTATATGTTGTCGGTTTGTGGGATATATATAAAATGGGCAGCAGGCTAGATCTGGCCCATTGGGCATTGTTTGTTAACCCCTGCTACAGTAATAAAACAAGCACCTGTCTACTGTTCTTGGAAAAACCAAGTTTTCTCCCTTACCCTCTTGGGAGTTAGTTGGAGTTGCTCTGAGGGTTGCAAGCATCTCTGAAGATTCTTGGTGGGGAGGACTGTCTCTGAGGTTGCACTTTCAACAGAGGTGCTTGTTATGTGTGGGGACAGCAGCCAAAGGGTGAGCTTCTTAGACTCCTGGGACCAGCTCCATGGAGGACAGCTGGGCCCAGCCAAGCCAGGATATTAGTGATCTCGTGAGCAGGTGACGTGGCCACACCAGGGAGATGAAGAAAGAAGCAGCTGCAACTTTTGAACCCATCTCAGTAGAGAAAGAATTGACCTGCAGGAGAGCAGATGGTGGTCTGGAGACAAATGCCTGGTTTATTTGGAAAGTGACAATGAGGACAAATTTGCTGAACTTTCCCAAAAGATACTTGATGGAGCATGGTAAAAGGATAGATTATCTGTATTTATTTGTACATCTAAATCTCCTGTTCTTGAGGGACAATTCCACTATAATTCGGAAATAAAGAAGTGCCGTGGTTTTGGTCGAGGTTGGCTTGTGAGCCCTGAGATGTATGTTGTCATAAACACACTTGGTTGCCAAGCAAAGTGCATGTTCCCATTCTTCCTCTTTAAACTTTCTATTTTAAAATAATGCAAAATATTCAGAAAAGTTGCAAAATAGTACATATTTCTATCACCCAGATTCTTTGGTTATTAATACTCTTCCACATTTGTCTTAGCATTCCTTCTATATTACATGTGCACCCATGCACACGGAGCACATATTCATATACAGCATTGTTTCTAAACCATTTGCAAGTTAAGTTATATCAATTTGTATATCTTAAAAAACAAGGATAATCTCCCACATAATGATAGCACAACTGTCAAAATAAGAAAGTTAGCATTGACCCAATACTGCATTTTAATACGTATACCTAACTGAAATTTCCCTCATATCTGAATAATGTCCTTTTTATGTTCTGGATCAAATCCAGTAATATTAGTTCACTTAGATGACATGTACTTTTAATTTCCTCCAGTCTGAAACAATTCCTGTCTTTTTTAAATTGAAGTTATAGTTGCTTTATAAATTAGTTGCATGTGTACAGCATAGGAATTAGATATTTTTATAGATTAGGCTCTAAACAAGGTCATTATAAAATATTGACTATGTTCCCTGTTGTACACTGTTGTTCAGTCACAAGGTCATGTCCGACTCTTTGGCGACTCCATGAAATGTAGCCCTCCAGGCTCCTCTATCCATGGAGTTTCCCAGGCAAGAATACTGGACTGGGTTGCCATTTCCTTCTCCAGGAGATCTTCCTGACCCAGGGATCTAACCCCCATCTCCTGAACTGACAGGCAGATTCTTTACTGCTGAGCCGTCAGGGAAGCCCGTGTTGTACATTATGTCCTTGTAAATTATTTATTTTATTCCTAGTAGTTCTTTATCTTTCATGACGTTTTTGAACACGCCAGGCCATTTACTTTGTAGAATATCCCTCAGTTTGAATTTGTATGATGTTTCCTCATGATTTATACCTCCTAGCAGTATTATCTGAGCGACTTCCCTTTCACTTTTCACTTTCATGCACTGGAGAAGGAAATGGCAACCCACTCCAGTGTTCTTGCCTGGAGAATCCCAGGCACGGGGGAGCCTGGTGGGCTGCCATCTATGGGGTCGCACAGAGTCGGACCACGACTGAAGCAACTTAGCAGCAGCAGCAGGAGTATTATCTGCCAAATATTCTTCTTACAGCATTACATCACTAAGCATCAAATGTTAATTTCTACCACTACTGGTAATACTAACCTTTTTCATTTGATTAAGTGTCTATAAAGTTTCTCTATGGTGAGGTTTATTAATAAATATTTTATATTCATTCATCAACAGTGACTGATAAAATATATTTTGAAGATTGATGCTTCAAGTCTTCTACTATAAATTGTAACTTTTCTCTCTCCCCCATTTATTTAAACCACTATATACAAATGCATTTCTATTTCACTCAAAAGGTTACAATCTGACAATATTGTTATCAGCTTGAGTCACAAACATTCTGGACTCCACCAGTGGAGTCCCTCAAACTGTCTCCGATGGTGTTTTGATCTATCTCCATCATTCTTTCAGCAATTCTTTGTTTTATGAAACAACAAGATGTTTTGGACATCTTGAATTTTCCCCTTGTCAGTTCTCAAGAAGCCATTACTCTTAGGGGCTCAAATTTTTTAGCAGAGAGAGGCTTCCCACAAGGCTAGTAAAGAACCTGCCTATTGTTACAGGAGACATAAGAGACACAGCTTCCATCCCTAGGTTGAGAAAACCCCCTGGAGGAGGCAAGGGGTGGCAACCCACTCCAGTAGTCTTGCCTGGAGGATCCCACGGACAGAGGAGCACACAGTACATAGAAACCAAGAGCTAAACATGCTCACTGTGGAAGGAGTGCCACTGTTGTAGATCCTTTTAGTGGGCAGAGATAGGACAGACGCTCATGGGCATACATAGAATCTGTTCAGCTCAGTTCAGTTCAGGCGCTCAGTCGTGTCCGACTCTTTGCAACCCCATGAATCGCAGCACGCCAGGCCTCCCTGTCCATCACCAACTCCAGGAGTTCACTCAGACTCACGTCCATCGAGTCCGTGATGCCATCCAGCCATCTCATTTTCTGTCGTCCGCTTCTCCTCCTGCCCCCAATCCCTCCAGCATCAGAGTCTTTTCCAGTGAGTCAACTCCTCGCATGAGGTGGCCAAAGTACTGGAGTTTCAGCTTTAGCATCATTCCTTCCAAAGAAATCCCAGGGCTGATCTCCTTCAGAATGGACTGCTTGGATCTCCTTGCAGTCCAAGGGACTCTCAAGAGTCTTCTTCAACACCACAAAAGCATCAATTCTTTGGCACTCAGCTTTCTGCACAGCCCAATTCTCACATCCATACATGACCACTGGAAAAACCATAGCCTTGAGTAGACAGACCTTAGTCGTCAAAGTAATGTCTCTGCTTCTTAATATGCTATCTAGATTGGTCATAACTTTTCTTCCAAGGAGTAAGCGTCTTTTAATTTCATGGCTGCAGTCACCATCTGCAGTGATTTTGGAGCCCCCCAAAATAAAGTCTGACACTGTTTCCATTGTTTCCCCATCTATTTGCCATGAAATGATGTGCCTATCTATATTTCTATGTATACATATACATTTCTATGTATACATATAAATGAAAAACGATGTATCAACTCATTGCTTTCCATTTCAATCTACAACTCATTATAAGATTTACTTTAGGCTCACCCCTCTCCATTTTTGTAAATACCTTCTCCATCAGTGAAAAACCAAACCTGTAGCATTTCTGATACACTTACTTATGTTTTCAATCCCTCCCTGAAACAAACATGAGGGAAAGACCAAGAGCATCTCACACATTCCAGTCCTCATAACTTTAGGTGACTGAGTTAATTCTGGTAGACACCTAGCTATTGTTATATGAAAAAAATAAACCTATGCTAATTTAACCACTACAGGTCTAGTGGCTACATTTAGCTGAATACATTCTCAACCTCGGCTTGGACAGTGTCTTTGTGCTGTAGGTGACGATGACCCCTCTCTAGCTCTGTGGATAAATATGATTTGTTTCTTCCTCTTGTTTCACTTTCCAGTAATTGGAAATTATGTGGAAAGTGAATTTGGCCATGGGAAGAATCAGTCTTTCTCTTCCTCTGTAAGTTAGTGTGTGTGGGTATAAGGTTCACGATTTCTGTGGTTTAGCTACTTGCATAGAGAAGAACCTGATCCAGAACTGCAGCAGGAAATCCCAACTAGTATCTACCTTGCCTTTTGACCCTCAATTATTTGAATTGGTACATTTTTTCCACCAACTAACCTGATTTTCCATTCCTTCCTGCTAAAAGCAACATAATTGATAAATGAAGATAACAATATATATTTTAGGGTCAGTTCTTGGCAGTGAAAATGCAGAAAGAAATGTCTACTTTCAATGAGACCAAACAACATACTAGTATATGTGCCGTCAATGAAAAGGAAGATGTAGGACACAGGAAGAGCTCAGAGGAAGTCTGGATGAGGAGTTGCCTTAACTGACCAGGGTTTTACTGTGTATGGAAGGCAAACAGGAATAAAGACCACTGTAGATAAATTATTTAATACAAGGACATAAAACACTACATGGAGAGGCAGGTTGGTGATAGGGGTGTTAATATTAGAATGAAAACTTTGTGGTGGTGTTGATTTCATATAGCTATAAAGATACATATGTTGGTCACATATGTTGGTCACATATGGGTGCTATAAAGAGATCTCTGGTGACTAAAGGGGATACATATGTGCACAGGTTTTAAGGGATATAGAGATGAAAGACTAAATGTTGCCAGGGTAGAAGTTATAAATTGAGTCCTCTGAAATGCCTCTTCTTATTAGACTGGATTGTGGAGTGGACCCTACTTCTCTGAAGGGTATACTGAATTTGATCCAGTAATTTGAATTTTCTCTATTTTACTGGCAGCTCTCTGTTTCATGGATCTGAAAGTACAGGCCAGGAAGCTGTCCATGTCAAGACATGAGGCTGCCCACACCCTCTAATCCAAGATGAGGGGTATAGTTACCTATAGGGTTTCTTCAATGAGATTATGAAACAAAGTTCCCTGGGCAAAGCCCAGTCTTATTCTGAATTAGCAGAATCTGTTTGGTGGCTTCTTTCTGCCATTCCAGAATTGGTCCTTACCCACAATGGCCCAGATCTGGTGCAGCTTTTTTGACTTTGTTGATAGATGCATCTTTGGGGAGTAGACAATAGAAATCTTCTCCTTTGCCATCACCATGGAAGTCTAAAGCACAGATCAAGTCACTAAGTTAATTACTTCATTCTAAAAATTATTGTATTACTTGAATTAATTGAATTCCAACAAAAGACCATGATATAATGGAAGAAAGAGATAAATGTTGAGGGGGAAAAAGACATACAATAATTATTTTAGAGTATGAGATTTTATGGACTTCTCTGGTGACTCAGATGGTAAAGAATCTGTCTGCAGTGTGGCATGCCTGGATTCAGTCCCTGGGTCAGGGAAGATCTCCTGGAGAAGGGGATTCTGTTTCTGGGGAATAAAGATAATTAGAAAAAATAACCTTTAGGATAGATAAGGCAATTTCAAAAGTTGGTCAGATACAGGATAAATATACTAAAAGTCAATATTTTTTAATAGATATCAGCATTTAGGAGATAGAAAATTTAACAGTGTACATTAAACAAAATAATCAAAGCATTAACAACTGATGGAGAGATCCAGAGTGTTCACCAGTCCTGCTAAGTCACCTCAGTCATGTCTCATTCTTTGAGACGCTATAGACTGTAACCCTCTAGGTTCCCCCATCCATGGGATTCCCAGGCAAGAATACTGGAGTGGGTTGCTGAGCCCTCCTAAGGGGATCTTCCCCACCCAGAGATGGAACTCGTGTCTCTTAGCTATGTCTCCTGCATTGGCAGGCGGGCTCTTTACCACTAGTGCCACTTTGGAAGCCCTCAATTGTCTTACTTTCCATTAGACAATCAAATGTCACTATCAGTTGAATGGAACTGAATGTGGCGACCCCCTTTATTTAGCATATACTATGTCTTGTTGCCAAGTACTCTTCCAACTTGAACCATAATCCTTAAGGCAATCTGTATGATACATACTATGAAACTCCTTTTGATATGAGCAAATTGAGAGAGGAGAAATCTCCAAGCTCCTACAGCTGGTAAATGACACAGTGGGGTTTAAATTGCTCTCTGTTTCTCTGATTGGCTCTCAAATTCAGTTTTGTCACTATTTTCACTGAAATTGTTTTCCTCTGTTGTAGAACTTTCTCTTTAAGTTGAAGATGTTCCTTTTCATGGAAAGACTACTACTACAATTTTCCTCCTTGGTTTTTCCATACTAGTAGGTCAAAAGTTTTTATATTTGGTTTCTGTGGCAATTTCCTTCCTATTTCCACAGATGAAATGCACCTAGCTGAAGTCAGTAGCTGATTATCTGGTTTGATTTAGAAAAACTGCTGCCTTGTAAATAAGGAAAACAGAACTGTAGCCATATTCTTTTCAAATTTGCCTTTTTGCTTTCAAAGTTGACCGTAGAGAATCTGTGGCAGTTTGTCATTGTTTTTCAAATTAAATCTTGAAAGAGGCGGAGAAACGGTGGTGGAAGTCTTGCGTGTCTCTGACTTGATTGGATTAAGTGTCCTCAATAGACTGGCGTTTTCATGGAGAATTCCTCAAATGTGAATCCCCAAATGTCAAGGCCTTATTAATCAATGCCATAGCTCAGCATCCTTCCTGCCTTGTCTCTAATGATATTTTCCACAAGAATGGGATCTTTCCATTATTTTTGTTTTGGAGAAATGTATCGGTGTATAAATTGGGAGAAAGGAAAACACGGGAGAGTCTCTTGAAACTTTTGGCTTTAGCCTAAAATAACTAATGTGAGTGTCTTGGGGAGTTACTCTATGGAGAATATATATATATATATATATATATATTTTAAGAGAAAGTAATGTGAAGCCCAAAATTTGCTTTCAATGCAGGATACTGACCTTTAAGAGACAGATCTCATTATTCCTTCTTGTGCTGATTAGCATTTCACACTTGGTGGATTGAGAATAAATAAGAATTAATAGCTAATGCGGGACTTCCCTGGTGGTCCACTGGCTAAGACTCTGAGCTCCCATTGCAGGCAGCCTGGGGCCAATCCCTGGTCAAGGATCTAGATCCCTCATGCTGCAGCTGAAGATGCCCTGTGCCCCAGCTAAGGCTCAGTGAAGAATAAATAATACACTTCTTAAAAGCAAACCCCCTCCCTCAAAAACACGAACGTAGCTCACTTAGTCTTACAGTCTCTCCACTGTGTCTTCATCACACTAAATGGGGAAAGCGTGAAAACAGTGACAGATTTTATTCTCTTGGGCTCCAACTCATTAGAAAAGACCCTGACAGTGGGAAAGATTGAGGACAGGAGGAGACGGGGTTACAAAGTATGAGCTGGTTGGATGGCATCATTGATTCAGTGGACATGAGTTTAAGCAAACTCCAGGAGTGCTGCAGCCCATGGTGTCACAAAGAATTGGACCAGCTTAGCAACTGAACAACAATAGCTAAACAATGATGAGGATTCAGATGTGAATGGCCATATATGATATGATATCATGGAAAGAACATGGGTTTGGAATTATGTGTAACTCCATTCAACACCTCATTCTCTTACTTATAAAGTACCTAGAATAGTTATATGACTACTTTTGTTTGCACATAAAAATAGAGTAAGAAAATGCAATTTACCTGTTAGGTTTACCATTCAGCATTTTTTCTCATGCTTTTCATCTGCTTGGAATATCTTATCCTTTCTATATGCCTAGATAACATGTGTTAGGCTTCAAGGTTTAACACAGTGTTCACCTCCTTGTGAAGACTTCTTTGGCTATTCCTCTTTATTGGGAAGAAGTCCCCCTCCCCCTCTGGCTCCCAAGTTATTTCTCACTGTTATAAATATCACACTAAATTAAATATATTTATTTTCCCATGTGTGTCTCTGATTAGACTGTACCAGGAACCTCTCTTCTTCACCTTCACATCCTCAATGCCTAGACTGGTGTCTGATGACATGAAGGTATTAGAAAATGTTTATTTTGATAGACTTGGAATATAGAAATGGAACTGCATTTGTCTATATTGTCCAGTTGATTTTCCCAAATAGCCACTAGCAATAGAATTGGAGAACCAAAAGCTAGAATGACAGATCCTGTTCAGCCAACTCATCTAAAGCGTTTGTGATCTACCTTCCCAGTTTCTTTCACATCCACATACTCTCTGTATTCATAATTTCTATGAATATACTCATCCACATACTCTACCTATATTCACAATTTCTAATTAAAAAAAAAACTGAACTACTTACTTTGAACTTTTTAATCAGTTTCTTATGTGATATTAAGCATTTGCTATGATGATTATTTTCTAGTACACATTACAATAATTCACAGCTGCTGAAATGTTTGCAAGTTTGTCCTTGTAGTACCTGTAAACGTTCCACATACCACCAGTGGGACACACACCCTGTTTGTAAAACACTGAGCTTTGGGTCCTTATTTACATGTGAGGACTTTACTAGCTCAGAGATACGTGTCCAACCAGGGGTCTCACAACAGCAGAGCCTTGACACAAATCTAAGTCTTCTGAGCAGGTCTTCAATAGATGTTTCATGAATTAAGCCAAATATGTACATTTCCTTGTAGCTCCAGCATGTTGAACAGCCTTTGTCATCACGCCCAGCCTTCGTGGCTCTGGTGAAAGCAAGACACCGCGTACCTAGCCTCCCCTGCCTGTGCCATAGCAACCCAGCACAACACAGATGGCTGGCTTGGCAATCTGCCCAGCAGACGCTGATCGCATACCTGGCGGTGAGATACAATGACAGCTTCCCCAGGCAGGGATAGCGTGCATAGTGTGTCTAGAGTTTATGTGATATGCAACAGAGATTGCGTCTCCTGACTTCAGGCCAACTTGCTAGTTTCGAGTCTAGAGGCAATAACTTTCCACTGGTGTAATGACAACTTGTCTCTGGCAGCTGGATCACGTTAGGGCAGTAGGAATTTTCTTTTGGTCCCCTTTCAATAGTGTCTTGTAATAGTAGGGTAGCGTTTTCCCAAGTTGTCTCTTGCCAACTGCACACATGTATTGGCTCATGAAGTCTTGAGCATTTCCTGGCATCAAAGAATGAGAATTGTCTCGATTTCCAGGAGCGAGCAGTCTCCATTATACAGGTGGAGAGACCAAAACTCATTCCAACCCATGAAGTATTTATTACATGTTCATTATTGTTTGTTGAACTGAATGATTGACTATTGTGTATGAACCTTTCCACCAGGATCTGAACTTGCAAAAATAAATAATGCACCATGTGATTACATAGGCACTCGGACAAGTAGACGAGTAGATGAGACAGACCTTTACACTGAGAGATCTAACACGACACTGCGAGTGGTCCAAGAGCATGGCGTATCCAGTGCTGTGGATGCACCGGGAGGGGGTGGTTACCTCTCCCTGGAGGAGGTAGAAAATGGTTACGTATGAGCTGGATGTCGCGTCCAAGAAAATGCACTCTGACAATGTGGTGAGACTTCTGCTTTGCTGCCTGATGAATCTGTTCTCAAGTTCTGACTTTACTACTTACTCATTTTGTGACTTTAGGAAAGTCATTCGATGTTCCAGATCTGTTTATCTATAAAATGGTGACAGAAAGAGTTCAAGTCATATATGTTTATATAAAGTGAGAATAAAATGAAATAATTATGAAGGACTTAGCATCTTTTCTGGCATCTAAAGCTCGGGCAATAAGCATTAGCCCTGGTTGACATTTTTATCATTGTTATTGTTATGTGGTGGTGGGTGAGCTGCCTTGCAGGCAGACTTGTGATGCGGTAGTGTCATCGGCATCAGAAAGCACTGACTCTAAATTTGGCTCAGAATTGTACTGCCTGTTTGTCCTTAGGCAGTCTTCTCTGTTCTGAAGTAGTCTATACTAGTTAAGCAAGACGGAGTAGGAAGCTGCTGTGAACAGTAAACGTATATATTGTTTCTGTCCCTGGTCTCTGGCACACAGCTCCTAAAAGCCATCATAATTTCTGGAGCGATAAGAGTGTTCTTTGCTAATGAGATGACTGGTATTTGGGGACCCCTAATGGCAACCCACTCCAGTACTCTTGCCTGGGAAATCCCATGGACGGAGGAGCCTGGTAGGCTGCAGTCCATGGGGTCGTGAAGAGTAGGACACGACTGAGTGACTCCACTTTAACTTTTCACTTTCATGCATTGGAGAAGGAAATGGCAACCCACTCCAGCATTCTTGCCTGGAGAATCCCAGGGACGAGGGAGCCTGGTGGGCTGCCGTCTATGGAGTCGCACAGAGTCGGACACGACTGAAGCGACTTAGCAGCAGCAGCAGCAGCAGATATCTTCAGTATGGGGGCTGGTCTCCAGAAAGACCATAGCAGGATTTAGTGGCTTGGAACTTTCAGCCCCACTCCCTACCTCTAGGGAGAGGAGAAGTGATGGAACTTGCATTAATTGCCAATGGCCAAGAATTTTGTCAATCATTCCTGTATCATAAAACCTCCATAAAAACCTCAAAAGTTTTGGGGTTGATGAGCACATCATGGAGCTGAGGGGTGGGGGTTGTGCTCCTGGGGGAGGGCATGGAAGTTCCTTGACCATGATCTCCATCCCTCGTTTGTGACTAACTTTTCCCTTTGGCTGTTCCTGAGTTGTATCCTTTATGGTAAGGCAGGAATAGTAAAGTGCTTTCCTGAGTTCTATGACCGTTTTAGTGAATTACCAAACCTGGGGAGGAGGGGTTGGCTGTGGGAACCCCCTGTATAATTGGCTGGTCGGAATACTGGTGACAACCTGGGTCTGGCAGCTGGTATCTGATGGAGCCTTGTGGCCCCGAGTCCCAAAGTTATGGGATCTGATGCTAACTCTAGGAAGATAGTGCCAGAGTTGAATTGAATTGTAGGACACCCAGCTGGTGTTGAAGAGTTGGAGAAATTATATTGGAAAAAACACTACACTTGTGGTTTGGTCAGGTTGTGAGTAAAAAATGGTTCAGAGCCACTAATCCTCAACCATTAGGCTTCATTCCAAAGGCAAATCATTTGAACACAGTGACATTTCTGGAATTGTGGTTCTTTCCAAACATCTCACTGTACCACTCATTAGGTTTTGGAGGTCACACTTCTTTTTCAGAGAAACAGCAGAACATGATCATGGCACATTCCGTTTTCCAGGATGAGTCAAGATGCATATCATCCTGAGGACTTGAATGCCAATGAAGCAGAGACAATGGACAGAAGTTGGGGTGATGCCCAGGACCAGAAGAAGGCTGTGCTATGTTGAAGGGGGATGCTTCCAGGCAGAGAAATGCTCACACTAATGGGGATTCAGGGTATGTGGTGTGCAGTGTGTTGTGGGAGCAGAGATGGAAGTCTTCTGTCCTTCTAGGGGAGCTGGGGAAGTGTGGTTGGCAGAGTCCTGAAAGCTGAATCAGTCTCCAGGAATAGTTGAGAAAGGATCATCTGGGCAGAGAGAAGAGAATGGCAAAGATCTAGGAGAATAGGTGTTTGGAGTGTGTTTGGTGAATGATGAGATGTGAGTGGTCTGGTGTATCAGACTAGGCTGGAAAGAGTATACAATCATGCTAAGTCACTTTAGTTTTGTCTGACTCTTTGAGACGCTATGGATTGTAGCCCACCAGGCTGATTTGTCTTGGGATTCTCCAAGCAAGAATACTGGAGTGGGTTACCATGTCTTCCTCCAAGGGATCTTCTTGACCCAGGGATCGAAACTGCACCTCTCTTGTCTTCTGTATTGTTATGTGGGTTCTTTACCACTAGTGCCACCTGGATAGTTCAGACTGGAAAGAGTGGTTGGGGGCAAATTTGGGAAGACAATGACAAACTGCTTCCAGTTGAAAATCTTCGATGTGTTTCACTGCCCACCCAATCACTCCCACCGTTGTAACTGACAGTAGTCAGGAATGAAGGCCAGCAGTGTGCTATGTTGTTGTTCAGCCGCTCAGTCACCCACTCTTTTCTACCCCATGGACTGCAGCACGCCAGGCTTCCCTGTCCTTCCCAGTCTCCTGGAGCTTGCTCAAACTCATGCCTCTGAGTTGGTGATGCCATCCAACCAGCTCATCCTCTGTCATCCCCTGCTCCTGCCTTCAGTCTTTCCCAGCATCAGGGTCTTTTCTAATGAGTCAGCTCTATGTACTATGCCTCACACTAAGTGGTTTATGCATTAAATATCTTTTAATACTCACAAAAAAATGGAAAGAATTAGCCCTTCAGCTAAGATAAATTTGGCCAAGAATAATACGTGCATGTCCCCAGCCCTGGATAACAGTGACATAAACAAGATACAAATTTGGTTTTCTCTCCTGTACAGTCTGGAGTTCAAGGATGTAATGATAGATCTGATCTTGGAAGGCCTCAGATATCTGGGCTTCTTCTGCTTCGTTGTTTCCACATCTCTATGTCCCAGGCCATGTCACAGCCCGAATCAGACTAGTCTAGCTCTAGTTATTTTGTCCATCTTCTTGTCAGTAGCAAGGAGGAAGCACTGAAAAAAATAAGGTCATGAAAACATGCTGGAAGTGTTCTGAGAAAGCTTGCTAGAAGCTGCCTCTCAGTATTCTTGTTTGTATTCTTTGATTCAAAGTTAGTCCTGTGGCTACACCTGGCTGCAGAAGATGCTAGAAGATGTGGTATTTGTCCTGGACAGCCATGTGCTCAACTAATAATGTAGAAAAGGGATGAATGGATAGCTGTATTTCCAGATAAGGAAATTAAGGTTTAGAATATCAAGGGAACTTGCCTACAGTGACACAGATATCAGGTGTCTGCTGGACATGGGACAATACGCTGGTTCCAAATTGGGAAAGGAGTTATGTCAAGGCTGTATATTGTCACCCTGCTCATTTAACTTATATGCAGAGTACATCACGCAAAATGCCAGTCTAGATGAAGCACAAGCTGGAATCAAGATTGCCGGGAGAAATATTAATAACCTCAGATATGTAGATGACACCATCCTTATGGCAGAAAGCAAAGAGAAATTGAAGAGCCTCTTGATGAAAGTGAAAGAGAAGAGTGAAAAAGCTGGCTTGAAACTAAGTGTTCAAAAATGAAGATCATGGTATCCAGTCTCATCACTTCATGGCAAATAGATGGGGAAACAATGGAAACAGTGACAGACTTTATTTTCTGGGCTCCAAAATCACTGAAGATGGTGACTGAAGCCATGAAGTTAAAAGACACTTGCTCTTTGGAAGAAAAGCTATGACACACCCAGACAGCATATTAAAAGCAGACACATTACTTTGCCAACAAAGGTCCATATAATCAAAGCTATGGTTTTTCCAGTAGTCATGTATGGATGTGTGAGTTGGACAATAAAGAAGGCTGAGCACTGAAGAATTGATGCTTTTAAACTGTGGTGTTGGAGAAAACTCTTGAGAGTACCTTGGACTCCTAGGAGATCAAACCAGTCCACCAACCTGAACATTCATTGGAGCAACTGATGCTGAAGCTGAAGCTCCAGTACTTTGGCCATCTGTTGCAAAGAGATAACTCATTAGAAAAGACCCTGATGCTGGGAAAGACAGAAGGCAGAAGAAGGGGATGACAGAGGATGAGACGGTTGGATGGCATCACTGACTCAGTGGGCATGACTTTGAGAAAACTCCAGGAGATGGTGAAGGACAGGGAAGCTTGGCATGCTGCAGTCCATGGGACTGCAAAGAGTCAGACAGGATTGAGTAAAATGAACAAGATTTCAGCTGATTCAAGTTTCAGTGTCTTAATGACAGGACTTTATCTCCAGTATCATTTATATAGTCTAATTAATAATTCCCCAAAGTATAGCGAAGGTCAAAGACTTGGGTGAAAATATTTGGAAGGGAGTTATGGGATAGTCTATCATCCTGTTTTGTCCAGGGTGTTCCTGAGAAACTGAAGGAGTTCCTGGGATGCAGGACTTTCCATTTTAAAGGTGGGGCTGCTATCTAGGGGAGGGAGACAGGCAATGGAGCAAAGCTGATGTGACGGTCCATGACGAAGCAGTGGGACTCCATTTTATCAGGGCCTCTGAGACACATGCAGAATTCCTTTCCAAATGTTCACCTGAAAGACAGGTACCTTTGTCTATCCATTCCTGTCAATGAACGTTTAGATTGTTTCCATGTGTTGGCTATTGTAAATAGAGCTGCTATTAACATGGGGGTGCATGTATCTTTTTGAATTATAGTTTTATCTGAACATACGCTCAGGAGTGGGACTGAGGGGTCATATATGGCAACCTACTCCAGTACTCTTGCCTGGAAAATCCCATGGACAGAGGAGCATGGTAGGCTATAGTTCATGGGGTCGCAAAGAGTCGGACATGACTGAGCAACTTCACTTTTTACTTTACTTTATAGAAACTCTATTTTTTAAATTGAAAAAGTGATCGACATAAATCACAGCAGGACCCTCTATGATCCACCTCCCAATATACTGGAAATAAAAGCAAAAATAAACAAATGGGATCTAATTAAAATTAAAAGCTTCTGCACAACAAAGGAAACTATAAGCAAGGTGAAAAGACAGCCTTCTGAATGGGAGAAAACAATAGCAAATGAAACAACTGACAAACAACTAATCTCAAAGATATACAAGCAACTTATGCAGCTCAACTCCAGAAAAATAAACGAACCAATCAAAAAATGGGCCAAAGAACTAAATAGGCATTTCTGCAAAGAAGACATACGGATGGCTAACAAACACATGAAAAGATGCTCAACATCACTTATTATCAGAGAAATGCAAATCAAGACCACAATGAGGTATCATTTCACACCAGTCAGAATGGCTGCGATCCAAAAGTCTACAAGCAATAAATGCTGGAGAGGATGTGGAGAAAAGGGAACCCTCTTACACTGCTGGTGGGAATGCAAACTAGTACAGCCACTATGGAAAATAGTGTGGAGATTCCTTAAAAATTGCAAATAGAACTGCCTTATGACCCAGCAATCCCACTGCTGGGCATACACACCGAGGAAACCAGAACTGAAAGAGACACATGTACCCCAATGTTCATTGCAGCACTGTTTATAATAGCCAGGACATGGAAACAACCTAGATGTCCATCAGCAGATGAATGGATAAGAAAGCTGTGGTACATATACACAATGGAGTACTACTCAGCCCTTAAAAAGAATAAATCTGACTCAGTTCTAATGAGATGGATGAAATTGGAGCCGATTATACAGAGTGAAGTAAGCCAGAAAGAAAAACACCAATACAGTATACTGACACATATATACGGAATTTAGAAGGATAGTAATGATGACTCTCTATGTGAGACAACAAAAGAGACTCAGAGGTATAGAACGGACTTTTGGACGCTGAGGGAGAGGGAGAGGGTGGGATGATTTGGGAGAACGGCATTGAAACATGTGTACTATCTTGTAAGAATGAAGCACCAGTCTATGTTCAATACAGGATGTAGGACGCATGGGGCGGGTGCACCGGATGATTCAGGGAGATGATGTGGGGTGGGAGGTGGAAGAGGGCTTTGGCATTGGGAGATCGTGGACACCTGTGGCTGATTCATGTCAATGTATGGCAAAATAAATACAGTATTGTGGGGTGGGAGGTGGGAGGGGGCTTCGGCATTGGGAGATTGTGTTCACCTATGGCTGATTCGTGTCAATGTATGGCAAAACAAATACAGTATTGTAATTAAAAAAATAAATAAATTTAATTAAAAAAAAAAAGAAAGAAAAGTGATCTCAGTTCATCTCTGAGATGGGGGACCAGAGGCATTGCCATCTCCCAGTGCATGTGGTCTTGTTGACTTCTTGTATTCTTTCTTTAGATGCTACCTTTTCACAAGTTTGTTCATGTGATTATTAAAGGGAAGCTAGGAGAGAGGTCTGGTTATCTGTTAATCAATTGTTCTTCATTCCTTCTTTTTATCTTTGCAAAGAACCAACAAATTAGGCAAGGTTTTGTGTGATCAAAGATTGGAAAACTGTACTTGGGCCAGACATGAGCAGAGTGGGGCACGTGCTTGATTTAAGGGTAAATTACCCTTCGCTAAACTGATAAGACATAGGGGGTTCCTGCTGAGGGTGGTTTCTCACTAAGAGCTAATTGCAAACAAATTCAGATAATTTTTTGGCTTCCTATAGTTTCTTTGACTTGGAAACTTGATTTCAGCTCTTCCATAATCCTTAGCATGTTGCATATATACTAGTGAGAACAGAGTCACTTATGGAGAAAATATACACAGTGGAAGAAGCTAAATTTATAGGATAATGATTCATCCATTTATTGAGAAAATGTTCAGCATCTAAGGCCCTTTGTTCTATGATATGGGGAGTCTGTGTTTGGGGTGGGCTATGCCAATTTAGAGAAGACCTCAAGCCCCTGCTTCCTCTTGGGCCCCCACATAGGGCAAATCATCAAGGCAGAGTATCCTTTGTCCCCAAGGGCCCTTGGAGAAAGGAATTCAATTTTCCTTCTCCAAATACACTAATCAAGTGTGCTTTGACCAGCTTTGATTAGTGTTTTGATTACTTCTCCATCCCTTGAAGAAGCACTGAGCCCTGAATTCGCTAAGGATGCTCAGGAGACAATGTCACAAGGAGTGAAATTAATTTTCATTAATTCACTCACATGTGGGATGCCAATGGAAAAGCTTTGTTGACAAAACTACTTGAAAAAGAGTAATAAGTTGGAAATGACATGACTCTTTGGGAGGCGTCCTAGTTGTCTGGTTTTTTGCTCATGTAACACATACTGAAAAATGAATACAAATTAAAAGAGCAAACACACAAACAAATCACCATGCAATGCAAATAGAATAAAGTCAATAATCTTTAAACCCTACTTGGAAACTATTAGCTATAAAAGGAAGAAAGAATGGGCTTAAACTCTGGATCTCAGTCACATGTGTATGGTGGTCATTTTGACATTTTAAGATCTAATATGAGACAGCAAAGAAATTTTGAGGTGATTACTTTAGGGTTATGCTTACATCCGTTTAAGGCCATTCCTGCCTCAGGATTCATCCTTATCCTCCTTTTACCACAGTGGTTGTTTTGGAGGGAAATTTCAAGTACAAAATTATCTGAAAGTACTTTTAAATTATCTGTGCTTAAAAGAATAAGAGAATAAAAATATTTAGAATTATAATGATGATTCACTCTAACTCATATCAACTGGATACATCAGCAAAGCCTGACAGCCAAGCATCTCTGGAGTCCAAACTGTCTTTCCCTTGGTTAGACATTAGACTCCAGTAACTTAGCTGCAGGGCTGCTGTTCATGACAAGAGTGCTGAAATTCTCACACTATTTTGTGACCAGTTGAGGGCGTGGAAACTGCCATACTCGAGTTATCCTATACACTTTCCCAATTGAGAAGACTCGGTCATGAGCACCAAAAGGAACAGAGCCAGACCTTGTATAAATCATGTGAAAGCCAACATTTTATTAGGCGTGGCCATTCTCCATCACTCTGGGATCCTGATGCTGTCCCAGTCACGCCAAGAGCCCAAGAACTCCTAACCCTGAAGCATTCTCTTTCCAAGCCAAGTGATTTAATGCTTGGCAGTGACAGAATCATTTATTTAAATGAGATTTTTAATGAAAATTCTACATGCGAAATGAGTAAGAGCAACTCTGCTGAAATATGACAACTTTGCAGACCATTTCTCAGAGAGGATTCCTCACCACATTTGGAGTGTCTAGGGTTCTGCAGAACCACGTTTGCAAATTTCTGATGTAGACAATTCCCATTGTAAGTGCCTATGGAAACTTACCTGAGTCAGACTTTGTATGTTTGAATTCCAGCTTTTCCAAGCTAAAATGTTCACTAGCTCTCTGATTTTGAAAGACATCCCTTAACTTCTCTCTTCTTCATTTCTTTACCTCCTAAGTGAATAACATTTTGTTTGCTATCAAACAGGGTTGATGTGGGGATAACACAATGCAAGACACGTGAAAGAACCTAGAAGAATGCCCGTCACATAGTGTGTCTCTGCTGTCAACTTCAGTCGCGTCTGACTCTTTGCGACCCTATAGATTGTATCCTGCCAGGCTCCTCGGTCCATGGGATTTTCTATGACCAACAACACTGGAGTGGGTTCCCATTTCCTCCTCCAAGAAGATCTTCCCACCCCAGAGATCAAGCCTGTGCTTTCTGCATCTCCTGCGTTGCGTGAAGTTCTTTACCCCTGGGGAAAAGGGGCCCCCCAGTGCTCACCCGGGAGATATTAGGTGCCATTGTTTTGATTATTGTTATAGCTCAAAGTTAAGTCATTAGTTATAACTTAATATGATAAATCAATGCATGTTTATAGCCAAAGCAACCACAATAATGAGAAAAATATCAACAACCATGAAACACACCAGTAATCACAATAATCACTTTGCAATGATCACTCTGTTTAGCCACTTTCAAAATATGTAGCCTTGTAAAGTAAATACTTCTTTGACCCATTTTACAGATGAAGAAATCAAGATTCTAAAATGTTAAGCCGCTTGCCTACAGCCAGAGGGCTAATATGTGCCCTAGTCAGGGTGTACAGCTTAGAACTGTCTAATTCAAAAGCCCAAGCTCTTCACTATTCCATGAATGGCCCCATGCCCTCCCAATTTCTTTCTTTTTTAAAATGAACTTTTCAAGAGATGGTTCTAAGGATGAAGATTTCAAGCCCTGGCTTCTAGATGCAAAGATGATACTGAGGGATAAGTGTCATCTTCCTTGCTGGTGTTCTGTAAACTCTGAAGGCGATAGTTATATAACCAAGGGCTCCAGGTTCTTCATTTTTACCAACGGAAGTGGCCTCATGATCATCACATATGAAATCCTAACTCGTGAAAAATGTTCCTGCACTTTCTACATCCTGTATATGCCTTGTTTTAACGAGTCTTGCAGATCTTAGTTCAGTTCGGTCACTCAGTCGTTTTCAACTCTTTGCCACCCCATGAAATGCAGCACTTCAGGCTTCCCTGTCCATCACCAACTCCTGAACAACTTGCTCAAACGCATGTCCATTGAGTCGGTGTTCTCTTTACTGAGATACTGAAAGATAAGAGAGTATAATGTGGATTCTGTTGTCAGACTGGGGTTCAAGTAATGCCTTGGCCATATGCTACCTGTGTGATATTTGCTAGTCTTTTTGTTAGTTCTCTAAGACTCAACTTTTTCCTTTATAGGGGTGATTAATTCCATCCATAAAGTTCTGTGAGGCTAAACACAATAGAAAGCTCTCAGCCCCACGCCTGGAGTCCTCAGTATGCAGGAGCTATTGCTGTAATATTAAGTGCAACATCCTCATCAGTCTCAGGAATCTGTTTCCAGCCATATTTCACCCAAATGTGAGTTTCTTTCCCAGGAGGCTGTGTGCTCTGCATGGTTGAGAAGGCGCCGGGCTATTCTCTCTGCTCCCCTGATAAAGGCACTTTCACCATCAAATGGCTCCACTGAATCAGCCCAACGTTTCCCCTCCTTGCTCTCTCCCCGCTAACTACATTTTGGCACTTCTTCAAGGAGCTTTCTGTAATGAGCAGGTTCCCAGAGAAAGCAGTTTCCTGAAAGGCTTACAGCATTGAAAAGAAAACAAGTTTGGAGTCTCAACATTCTTGCTTTTGAAGAAAGAAAGAAAGAAGCCTAATCTGCAAGCCTGGCAGCTCTAGCCAGAGCCTCAGGCTTTCCTGATCACAACCCTAAAGAACCATCATCTCATCTTGCCTGCTGTTTCCCAGCTCCTTTGCAACTTCATTCTGGCTTGCCTGGGGAGGGTTTGGTGGGAAACCCAGCCTCTCGTCTAATCCTTTGTTCCTCAAATTAGGGCTGAGTACTGTTGCTATTCTGATCAGATAAGCATAAATAAGCCCCTTCCTTACAGTAGTATGAAACATAGTGATGCTGTTTCATGGCAAAAAGAAAGTGCTTATGTACCTAGGAGCCAGACCAACAAGAGTGTCGATATTTTGGCCACCTGCTGTGGCACCTTGAACAAGTCGCTGATTCTCTCTGAGCCTTCATTGTCCTTCTTAGTTAAATTGAAATCACTGTGTCTTCTTTGCTTGTGTTGTGAAGACTGTATCGACAGAGCACATTTAGGTCTGGAATATTCTATGTGCTTCACAAATGTCAGTTCGTTTACAAAGCTTGCATTCATTCACTTGATGCAATAGCCTCTGAGCTCTTGCTGTGTGTCACACAGGATTAGGCATTGGAAATAAAGAAGTGCTACACGGTATGACTACTTTCATGGTGGTTACAGACTGGCAACCCGTGCAGTGCGCCATGGATAAGGAGAGGTGGGGATAAATGAAAAGTATGATATAGTTTGGGCTTCCCTGGTGGCCCAGAGGTTAAAGCGTCTGCCTCTAATGCAGGAGACCTGGGTTCGATCCCTGAGTCAGGAAGATCCCCTGGAGAAGAAAATGGCAACCCACTCCAGGATTCTTGCCTGGAGAATCCCATGGATGGAGGAGCCTGGTGGGCTACAGTCCATGGGGTTGCAAAGAGTCGGACATGACTGAGCAACTTTTCACTTTAACTTTCACATGATATAGTTCATCATAAAACTATTGAACATTAAAGTTATTTGAGGATGTAGAGACCAAATCACATTTTTATAAATAAGAACAAGTGACATAGCCAAGAAGAGAAGTGATTTATTTAGAATCACACGGAAAGTCAGAGAGAAAACTGGAACTTTGTGCATAGTTTGACGCTTTCCCTTTCTTTGCCCTTAAGAAGTTTATAGTTTCACTGACATGTGAAACAATTTGCAAAGAGAACATATGAGTATGTATTAATTATTTTGTTTAAAAAATACTTGGGGACTTCCCTGTTGGTCCACTGGTTAAGAACCTACCTGCAGATTCAGGGGACATGGGTTCTATTCCTGTTCTGGGAAGAGCCTGCACTCTGCGCAGCAACTAAGCCCATGCTCCGCAGATACGGAGCCCACGTGCCGCAACTACTGAAGCCCAGCTGCCTAGAGCCCGTGCTCTGCAGAAAGAGAAACCAATGCACCGAGAACTCCATGCGCCGCAACAGAGAGTAGCATCCGCTCACCGCAACTAGAGAAAGGCTAGCATAAAGCAAAGGAGACCCAGCTAGGCCTAAAGTAAAAATAAATTAAAAAAATACTTGGAAGGAGCTCTGAAGTTGGTGAGGTTATTTAGGAAAGACTTCTACAGGAGGGAAGATCTCATCTAGGTCTTGGGTAATGAATTGGGAGAGATTCTTCTGGGCACAAGAAATTCATGAAAAACACCACCATTTGGGGGCTTTTTCTAAGAAAATAAAATCAGCTTTTTTGTTTTGTTTTGCTTTTGTTTTTACAGACTCTTAATCTCAAGAATCTTTTCTGATGTAAGTCACTCTGTTCAATGTAGAAATTAGGCTTCAATTCAGTTCAGTCACTCATTTGTGTCCGGCTCTTTGCAACCCATGAACCTCAGCACGCCAGGCCTCCCTGTCCATCATTAGCTCTCGAAGTTTACCCAAACTCAGGTCCATTGAGTCAGTGATGCCATCTAACCATCTCATCCTCTGTCGCCTCTTTTTCCTCCTGCCCTCAAACTTTCCCAGCATCAGACTCTTTTCAAACGAGTCAGCTCTTCGCATGAGGTGGCCAAAGCATTGGAGTTTCAGCTTCAACATCAATCCTTCCAATGACCATTCAGGACTGATCTCTTTTAGGGTGGACTGGTTGGATCTCCTTGCACTCCAAGGGACTCTCAAGAGTCTTATCCAACACTACAGTTCAAAAGCATCAATTCTTCAGTGCTCAACTTTCTTTATAGTCCAACTCTCACATCTGTACATGACCACTGGAAAAACCACAGCCTTGACTAGACGGACCTTGTTGACAAAGTAATGTCTGCTTTTCAATGTGCTATCTAGCTTGGTCTTAACTTTCTTTCCAAAGAGTAAGCATCTTTTAATTTCATGGCTGCAGTCACCATCTGCAGTGATTTTGGAGGCCAAAAACATAAAGTCAGCCAATGTTTCCACTGTTTCTCCATCTATTTGCCATGAAGTGATGGGACCAGATGCCATGATCTTCGTTTTCTAAATGTTACACTTTAAGCCAACTTTTTCACTCTCCTCTTTCACTTTCATCAAGAGGATCTTTAGTTCTTCTTCACTTCCTGCCATAAGGGTGGTGTAATCTGCATACCTGAGGTTATTGATATTTCTCCTGGCAATCTTGATTCCAGCTTGTATTCTTCCAGTCCAGCGTTTCTCATGATGTACTCTGCATATAAGTTAAATAAGCAGGGTGACAATATACAGCCTTGATGTACTCCTTTTCCTATTTGGAACCAGTCTGTTGTTCCATGTCCAGTTTTAACTTTTGCTTCCTGACCTGCATACAGGCTTCTCAAGAGGCAGGTCAGGTGGTCTGGTTTTCCCATCTCTTTCAGAGTTTTCCACAGTTTATTGTGATCCACACAGTCAAAGGCTTTGGCATAGTCAATAAAGCAGAAGTAGACACTTTTCTGGAACTCTCTTGCTTTTTTGATGATCCAGCGGATGTTGGCAATTTGATCTCTGACTCCTCTGCCTTTTTAAAACCAGCTTGAACATCTGGAAATTAATGGTTCACATATGGCTGAAGCCTGGCTTGGAGAATGTTGAGCATTACTTTACTAGTGTGTGAGATGAGTACAATTGTGTAGTACTTTGAGCATTCTTTGGCACTGCCTTTCTTTGGGATTGGAATGAAATTTGACCTTTTCCAGTCCTGTGGCCACTGCTGAGTTTTCTAAATTTGCTGGCATATTGTGTGCAACACTTTCACAACATCATCTTTCAGGATTTGAAATAGCTCAACTGGAATTCTATCACCTACACTAGCTTTGTTCATAGTGATGTTTCCTAAGATCCACTTGACTTCACATTCCAAGATGTCTGGCTCTAGGTGAATGATCACACCATCATGATTATTTGGGTCATCAAGATTTTTTTTTGTACAGTTCTTCTGTGTGTTCTTGCCACCTCTTCTTAATATCTTCTGCTTCTATTAGGTCCACACCATTTCTGTCCTTTATGGAGCCCATCTTTGCATGAAATGTTCCCTTGGTATCTCTAATTTTCTTGAAGAGATCTCTAGTCTTTCCCATTCCATTTTTTTCCTCTATTTCTTTGCACTGATCACTGAGAAAGGCTTTCTTATCTCTCCTTGCTATTCTTTGGAACTCTGCATTCAAATGGGTATATCTTTCCTTTTCTCTTTTGCTTTTCACTTCTCTTCTTTTCACAACTATTTGTAAGGCCTCCTCAGACAGCCATTTTGCTTTTTGCATTTCTTTTCCATGGGGATTGGTCTTGATCCCTGTCTCCTGTACAATGTCACAAACCTTTGTCCGTAGTTCATCAGGCACTCTGTCTATCAGATCATCCCTTAAATCTATTTGTCACTTTCACTGTATGACATAGGGTATTTGATTTATGTCATACCGGAATGGTCTAGTGTTTTTCCCCACTTTCTTCAATTTAAGTGTAAATTTGTCAATAAAGAGTTCATGATCTGAGCCACAGTCAGCTTAGTGGGTGATAAATTACAAATAAATGGGCATTAGATACATAGTTATGTTTCCATGACTCTGAATTATAAAAACATTACCCCACAGGAATATTATACTACACCTCTGATCTTTTCTGAAGGGCACTGGAGATTAAGTTTATTCCAGCCCCAACATGAATATCTTATTAAAGAGTCACTAACAAAACAGCTTTCCTATCTCTAAAATCTGTGAATTGGAAAGTAGTCCTACCTTTTTCTTTTCTTTTTCTTGTGGAACCTCACACACACATTTCTGTAGAAGCCTTTTGGTGCTTCTAGAAAACATTGTTTGCCAAAAACTATGTTAGTTACTCAGCTTAAATCAATTGGAAGGAAGGTGAAGTCAACGATCAGTATGACTCACAGGTATTCGGGCTTTAAGGGGAAACCATAAATGTTAGGACAACTAACTCAGGTTTGGGAATGTGTAAGTGGCTTCATGCTAACCTCAGGAATTTCTCAGGATAGGGGATTCCATCATGTGTGATTATATCATATGAAATTTATGTGATGTTAGTTTTCTTGGAAACTTGAGTCCAAATTATTTTTGATATAGTAAGAACTCTTGGAATATTATCCCTGCTTGTGAAGATTATCCCTGCTCTCTTTTAGAAAGCTCCATGTCCAGGTAGACTAGGACAAGGTGTCTTGGGCATCTGTAATGCCTGATGGAATTGGTTTTGTAAGGGAAGCTCGCCAGCCTCAGTTGAGTCTCGGAACTGATCTCCACTGAATGGTGAAAATGGTGTGTTGGAGTTGACCTAGGTTCGGACTCTCACAGCTTTCCACTCAAATGCTTCAACAGCTCTTGACAGGTTGCTGAGCTGGTTCAGGCAGGGTGGAGGACCACTCTTTAGGACTAAATGGATGTAGGTTTCTTACAGCCTAGAGTTAAAGCAAGAGAATGTTCATAGTTCAGAATATTTTCTTACCCGGCTTGCCAAAGAGACAATCCAAGGGGGAAAGGCAACAAGACGAGGTGGACTTGGGGTTGCCTGTGGGCTCCATCCTTTACTCAATAAGCTCTTGAAGAAGTTACATGACCCTTTTCAGTGTTGGCCTCATCTACAAAATAGAGACACCAACATCTAATTTATAGGATTTTTAAAATGTTCAAATGAAGAGTAACAAGCAAAGCACATGGCAAATAACTAACACAACATTTTAAATAAACTCTACTCCAGTAAAAGTTTAATAAATAAATAAATATTAGATAAAATGGCTATGATATAGGGAAAAAAGCATCAGACTGTGAAAGAATTTTTGATGATTTTTAAAGGATGAGCAATCTAAGAAGTGGACACATTGACACTCAGAAAGATCCCTGTTGGAATGAAACAACAGAGTTCTGAATTTTAGCCCAAGTTGTCCATGCTTGTTCTCTTTCATAAGGACACACTCATTTCATCAGGATACCCAGAAGTGACTGGGTGTACTCACACCAGACACCTCTGCAAGTGACCAAACTAAAGCTGAGCAGCACTTTATTCATTTACACACAGACAGAACTATAACTACCCATAGGCTTGGATACTCCTTTTCCCTGGGCAGCTGATTCCCCTGTGCACACACACATTTACAAGGGGAGCCAACCTCTACTACTTGGAGAAGGAAATGGCAACCCATTCCTGTGCTCTTGCCTGGAAAATTCCATGCACAGTCCATGGGCTCGCAAAGAAGCAGACATGACTGAACACATATCAGACAACCTCTGCGAGATGGTGATTATCAGATATAAAGTGAAAAATGGGTCAGCTCAAGGCTCTTAGCAGCTAATGTGAAAGAAACATGATTTTGGTTGGCCTTCTCCAAGGTAGGGACAAAACTGCCAAGAATTTTGCATGTTTATATTGGTGTGTTTGTTTTGATATTTCTCCTGAAACCCTTTTTCTCCCTTCCTCTTTCCTTCTGTTCTTAGCAAGTTTCATGAGCAGAATAGGGGAATACAATCAGAAAATGACTGTTTTCTTTCTCATAGCTGCACCTGTGCACCTTACCTAGCCTTGTCACTTCCTGAACTTTGGGATGAAAATCTCTGGCAACCCAATAGCTGATCTGCTCCCTCTTAAAGCAAATGTGACTTCTATCCATTCCTAATCACAGGACTGTCTTGTTTCAGTAATCAAAGTGTCTGGTTTCCTTCAGTAGTCAAAATGTTGAACTTCATGAAATTTTAAGTTTCCTCCATTTCTTTGCTTAGTAAACCAGTATCGCTGTGGATATTCTTTGTTCAATTGTTTTGAATCTTTCACCTTATGCTCCTCCTTCTTCTTATTCATAGAACATTCTGTTTCTGATTCCTTCAGGAGCAAAACTGAGTTAAAGACGGAGAGGTGAGCTAGGCAAGAAAAGGTTTTGACACCAGCATTGCTTTGAGCTGGCATCAGTGCTTTCAGGCCTTGAAAGTTGTTTAAAGGTGACACTCAAATGTATGGACACCAAAGGGAGAAACGGGAATAAACTGGGATATTGGGATTGACCTGTATAACACTCTGTGTGTGTGTACGTCTGCTTAGTCACTCAGTTGTGTCCGACTCTTTGTGACCCATGGACTGTAGCCTGCCAGGCTCCTCTATCCATGGAATTCTCTAGGCAAGAATACTGGAATAGGTTGTCGCTCTCTTCAGAGGCACATGAAGGTGTGATGGATTCAGTTCAGTTCAGTTCAGTCGCTCAGTCATGTCTGACTCTTTGCGACCCCATGAATCGCAGCACGCCATGCCTCCCTGTGCATCACCAACTCCCGAAGTTCACCCAAACTCTTGTTCATCGAGTTGGTGATACCATCCAGCCATCTCATCCTCTGTTGTCCCCTTCTCCTCCTGCCCCCAATCCCTCCCAGTATCAAGGATCAAGGTCTTTTCCAATGAGTCAACTCTTTGCATGAGGTGGCCAAAGTATTGGAGTTTCAGCTTCAACCTTCCAATGAACACCCAGGACTGATCTCTTTTAGAACAGACTGATTGGATCTCCTTGCAGTCCAAGGGACTCCCCAAGCGTCTTTTCCAACACCACAGTTCAAAAGCATCAATTCTTCAGCACTCAGCTTTCTTCACAGTCCAATTCTCACATCCATACATGACCATAGAAAAACCATAGCTTGACTAGACGGACCTTTGTTGGCAAAGTAATGTCTCTGCTTTTGAATATGCTATCTAGGTGGGCCATAGCTTTCCTTCCAAGGAGTAAGCGTCTTTTAATTTCATGGCTGCAGTCACTACCACAATACATGAACCATGAACTTCCATATATTCAAGCTGGTTTTAGAAAAGGCAGAGGAACCAGAGATCAAATTGCCAACATCTGCTGGATCATCAAAAAAGCAAGAGAGTTCCAAAAAACACCTATTTCTGCTTTATTGATTATGCCAAAGCCTTTGACTGTGTGGATCACAAGAAACTGTGGGAAATTCTGAAAGGGATGGGAATACCAGACCACCTGACCTGCCTCTTGAGAAACCTATATGCAGATCAGGAAGCAGCAGTTAGAACTGGACATGGAACAACAGACTGGTTCCAAATAGGAAAAGGAATATGTTAAGGCTGTATATTGTCACCCTGCTTATTTAACTATATGCAGAGTACATCATGAGAAACGCTCGGCTGAAAGAATCACAAGTTGGAATCAAGATTGCCGGGAGAAATATCAATAACCTCAGATATGCAGATGACACCACCGTTATGGCAGAAAGTGAAGAAGAACTAAAGATACTCTTGATGAAAGTGAAAGAGGAGAATCAAAAAGTGGGCTTAAAGCTCAACATTTAGTAAACTAAGATCATGGTATCTGGTCCCATCATTTCATGGGAAATAGATGGGGAAACTTTGAAACAGTGTCAGACTTTATTTTTTGGCCTCCAAAATCACTGCAGATGGTGATGGATTCAGGAAAGTGTAAATTGCTCAGATTGGCTCTAAGATGGCAATTTTGAGAGTTTCAAAAAGGTGACTGGGAAGATAAATAGGGGCTGGATCCAGAAATCCTTGTATGACTTATTAAAGAAGTGTTGATTAACAATTCCCTTTACAAATAGAAACAGTGAATGACCTAGGCAAAAATGAGGTGGCATCCCTTTAAAACATCCAGCTACTTTTCCTTCATTTCCCCCTTCCTATTTCTACCATTCAATCTTCTGAAAATATTACATACCCTTTGGTTATATGATATAAACTGTTAGATGTGGGAGATATAGAAAGTAAACACAATAGACAAATAATCATACAATTACAATCAGTGTGATGAATATCATTATGAGAGAAAATGTGGAGTTCTTACTGTACAGAGAAGGTACAGTAAGGTACTCTGGTCTGTAGAGTTGGATAAGGCTTCTTCTATTCCAGTAAGAGGCTCTGTCTGAGCTGAGACCTGAAAAATTACAGAAATTGCTCTGGCCAGAGACTTGTGATGGGGAAGCATCGTAAGACATGGAAGAATGGGGAACAGGGGCACGGGCAGGAAAGAAGGAAGGAAGGAAGGAGATGGTACCTTCCAGACACTAAAAGAAATCTAGAGTGGCTGAAACATTTTCTGAGAGAGAAGAGGTGGAGTTTGAGATGAGATTGGAATGGAAGTTGGAGCTAGATCATAAAATCTTCAGAGGGCTAAAAATGAGAAAATCTCTGCCTCATTTGATGGAGTAAATCCAATTACACAAGGTGTATTATGTGAGGCGGCTTTGGTTATATCCCATTTCTGAGAATCTATCACATTCATCTTAATTATACTTGAAGCTTCTGGAGACTTTCTGAGTTACATTTCTCACACTCTATCTCATTCTGTCATCATTTTGTCAGGCGACTCTGAGCCAAGTCCTAGATAGGACACTAGGAATTTGTATATGAATGAAATGTGCTCTGTTCATCAAGTCTTGTGCAAAGGACAGAGAAAGAAATCAGTGATGATGACCTTGAATTCCATAATAGGAGATCTACTATTCTAAATTCTATAATATATATATTCTGTGGGGGGGTGGAGGAGGTGAGAGGGAGAACACTGAAGAAGGAAAAAAGGTAACTCAAAGTAGATGAGAGTTATAAGCAAATACTTCCAAGAATAAGGGATCTGCCTGAGCCAAAGACTAAGAGTAGGAGTTAAGCAGCTGAGTGACTGGCTGAGAGGAGCACTAGAGGCAGAAGGAACAGGTATGAAGAGTCAGGAGGGCATGAAAGTGCGATGGACTCAGGAAAGTGTAAATTGGCTGGCTGGAAGGTGGTGTGTGTGTTCATGAGAATTTCAAGAAATGTGGCTGGGAAGATAAATAGGGGCTGGATCCAGAAATCCTTGTATAACTTATTAAATAACTTTCAATTAGCAGTTTCCTTTTCAATGGAAACACTGAAAGACTATTTTCTTGGGCTCCAAAATCTCTGCATATTAGAAAGCAGACACATCACTTTGCTGACAAAGGTCTGTCTAACCAAAGCTATGGTTTTTCCAGTAGCTATGTATGGATGTGAGAGAGATGGACCATAAAGAAGGCTGAGCGCCGAAGAATTGATGCTTTTGAACTGCGGTGTTGGAGAAGACTCTTGAGAGTATCTTGGACTGCAAGGAGATCAAACCAATCAATCCTAAAGGAAATCAACCCTGAATATTCATTAGAAGGACTGATGCTGAAGCCGAAGCTCCAATACTTTGGACACCTGATGGGAATATCCTACTCACTGGAAAAGACCCTGCTGCTGGGAAAGACAGAAGGCAGGAGAAGGGAACAACTGAGGATGAGATGGTTGGATGGCATCCCCAACTCAGTGAACATGAGTTTGAGCAAACTCCGGGAGATGGTGAAGAACAGGGAAGCCTGGCATGTGGCAGTTCATAGCGTCCCAAAGAATCAGACATGACTTAGTGGCTGAAAAACAACAAAACAATTTATGTCTGTTCGGAGATAGAAACCTTTAGCTGCTGCTACATGAATGAAGAGTCTAGCTCTAAGACTCACAGGAGAAGAGCAAATTTAAAACTGCTTGGCAATCATTAGGTAACACAGCTCATTTACCAGACACAAGAGGAATTTCATGGAACTTGGAGTTAAGTGTCCTTGTCAAGCGTGGGGCTCATGAAGAGAGGCTGAAAATGACGCTGATCTGCTCCTGTTCTACTCTGGGAGAATCTGGGAGCCCAAGTTATCCTGCAAGAGGCTGGAGTTCTGAGATGTAAATACAACGAGTTTATTGTCTGAAGCTCTGTGTTCCAACTCTGACTTGGCTTCTTTTTGCTGCAGGGGAAGCTTTGCTATTGGGAGATTTTTTGTTTTTTGTTGGTCGCCACTCCCTCTTCTCTTCCTGCTTAGAAACTCTTTGGATACCAGAGTATTACCTGGTGCCCTGAAGGGCAGGGGCTGTTGATTTGATTCTGATTTTTTTAAGCAATTAAAAGTTGCTTTATTTTGCCAGCCAGCACAGAGTCAGGTCTCTTGCGTGTGCCTGTATTTGAAAAACGTGGTCTGTGAGTCCAGAGCACAGCAGGATGTGGGGAACTCAAAGATTATTATTTAATTTTATTTATTTATTTTTAAATTTTTATTGAGGTATAGTTGGCTTACAATGTGTGTTAATTTCAGGCGTATAGCAAAGTGAATCAGTTATACATACACATATATCCACTCTTTTTAGATTCTTTTCCCATAAATGCCATCGAGTAGAGTCCCCTGTGTTATACAGTAGGTCCTTATTAGTTATATATATAGTAGCATGTATATGTCAGCCCCAGTCTCCCAATTTATACCTTCCCCCATCTGCTTTTCTCCCAATGGCCATAAGTTTGCTCTATCTGTGGCCTCTATTTCTGTTTTGCAAATTTGTATCATTTTAAAAGAGGTTACCGTTCAATATTATGCAGAAAACACATGTGCAGAGCCGAGGAGGTGAAAGAGTTCTCAAAAGACCATGGGACTGGCAACTCCTGAGAAGTAAGAGTCGATGAAAAGATGAGTCTTTTGTTCTGGGTGTGTCATGATGTCTTCCCACTAGAGTAAAACCTCAGCACCTGAGGCTTGCCTCCCACTTGCTGCCTTCCTGTTGATTCAGTTCCCTTGTAGTAACAGCTTTGTTCCATCTGTGAAAGGGGTAAAACTCTGCAGTTAAGCCTCATGTTATGGTTTGATGCCCTTCTGATTCCCAGAGGTAAGAAAAGGCAGCCTGCCAGGCTGGCTCTGGTGAACCCTCACTCACTTCCCATATTAGTGCCTCAGGTCTGGAGACCAGACATCCAAGGCAGGCCTCCTTGGGCTGCATTCCTTCTGGAGCTTCTAGGGAAGAATCTGATTCCTTGCCTTTTCTAGTTCAGGGGTGTCCTATATTCCTTAGCTCATGGGTCTTTCCTGCATCTTCAAAACCAGCGACTTCCAATCTCTCCACGACTTGTTTTTCTAGTCACAGTTTCTGATTTTTAATAGTATATAATTTAGAGTGCATATGTGTGTGGATAGATAGAAAGATAATAGAGATATTCCCATGGTACCCATGAAAGAGGGCAATTGTATTTATCTCCTGTCAGCTATGTATAAGAAATGTAGTTCAGTAATCACCAACTCAATGGACATGAGTTTGAGCAAATTCTAGGAGATTATGGAGGACAAGGAAGCCTAGTGTGATGCAGTCCATGGGGTCACAGAGTCAGACACGACTTAGTGATTGAACAAAGAAACCACTTGAGTGTCATTGATGTTGGTTGATTTTGTTAAATTCCTATTTTATATTTCTTTCATTTTCAAAAACTGCAATTTAACGTTTACTGTGACTACCTAGGGTAGATTATATTCTGGATATCAGGATCTAAACTTTCCATAAAGTTAGCTTTCTCCTAGCATGAAATTGAACTGAGCTATGATTATCATGGCTCCACCATGACATAAAGCATTGGTACTATCATCTGATCAATTTTAGGGGCTCAGTCTTGTTCTCAAAGTGTATCAAGAAAACCACGATCCACATTGCCAAATCTGACAAGAACAAATTCACCTTTCTCCTAATCTGAGTCATGAATATTTCACCTCTATTCACCTTATAGCTTTCCAACCTGTATCTAAATTCACTGGATTCTTTTCTCTCACACCAACTCTGAAGCCTAAACCCTACAAAACTTACCATGTGTTGGATTCTGGTTTCCTTTTTCAATGATTCTCCACACTAAAGAATAAATGAGATAATGCATGTAAAGAACTTAGTTTGCAATACACAGAATAAAATTTGCTATTTTATTGTGTCACTACCTTACAGTGGATCTGAGTAACATATGGATCTCTCTTAAACCCTCGTTATGACTAAGACTAGTTATGAGTGGTATTCCTATCAATTGAGTTCTAAATTAGCTGTTTTCCTATCTCCACCCTCTTCCTTACCCCAGTTACCTATTTCATTGCGTCACTAGGATGCCAAAGACAGCTAACACCTTCCTAGTTAGACTGTCAGTCATGGTGACTGAGTTTGAATCCAGTTTCTTCAGCTTATTAGCTGTGTGATCTCTTTGTAGTCTAAGGGACCCTGAAGAATCTTCTTCAGTCAATCCTAAAGGAAATCATCCCTGAATATTCATTGGAAGGACTGTTGCTGAAGCTCAAATACTTAGACTTGCTGAGAGGAGCTGACTCACTGGAAAAGACCCCCATACTGGGAAAGACTGAAGGCAGGAGGAAAAGAGGGTGGCAGAGGATGAGATGGTTAGATAGCATTGTGCTCAGTCTCTAAGTTGTGTCCAGCTCTTTAGGACCCCATGGACAATAGCTCGCCAGGCTCCTCTGCCCATGGAATTCTCCAAAGAATACTGGAGCAGGTTGCCATTTCCTTCTCCGGGGGATCTTTCAACCTTAGGACTGAACCCACGTCTCTTGCATCTCCTACACTGGCAGGCATATTCTTTACCATTGCACCACCTGGGAAGCTCTAGAAAGTATCACCAACTCAGTAAACATGAATTTGAGCAAACTATGGGAGATAGTAGAGGAACAGAGGAGCCTATGTGCTTCAGTCCATAGGGTCACAAAGAGTCAGATGCGACTTAGTGACTGGACAGCTACAAAGCCATGTGACCCTGGGCGAGTTACTTCTCTGTGTCTTAGCACACTACTCTGTAGAGAGGGCATCCTACAGCACTTGTCTCTTAAGGTTCCTGAAAAAATTATTTGGGTTAAAGTGTGCAAAGCAATTTGCAAACTGTATGATTTAAGAGAGGGGGTCCCCTGTCAGCTCAGTTGGTAAAGAATCTGCCTCTAATGCAGAAGACCCCAGTTCAATTCCAGGGTCAGGAAGATCCACTGGAGAAGGGTAGGCTACCTACTCTGGTATTCTTGGGCTCCCTATTGGCTCAGTTGGTAAAGAATCTGCCTGCAATGCAAATCATACTCTGAGGGCATAATACTACTATCATGGATCTCCCTGCATTAAGTGCAGAGATCATCTGAAACTCCCCAAGAAAGGGGGAAAAAAATCACACAGTGACTTTCATGAAAGAAAAAATAATCTCAGAGATGCATATCTGCCCACAATGCCATTATGCAAAGAACATTTTATTTTCTCATTGTCCTCAAATAAAATGAAATTCTGACCTTATCTTTGAGGAACAAAAGGCTCCTTAAAACCCTGAATTCCCTTCTCCCCCAGACAAAAGTGCAAAGAACCCTCAAAGGTGAATTTGAACATCTGCTTTAGATAAACTTGGAAAGTAGCTTATTAATGATTAAAATATACTATTTCCTGACAAAATATTATAGCACAGTTTCACCTAGGGTCCCTGATGACATGAAAAATGCATGTGAAATGTGGTAAATTTTCAGCAAATACAGCAGACTCTCAAATAGGATTTGTAATTGAAGTAATAAATTGTTAAATAAATATTAAAGATTAGAACATATTACATCAATCCCAATATAATAATTATATATTTTTAATATATTTTACATTAATATGATTACCTTCATCACCTTCATTTGATACTGAAGGAAAGTCTTCTGTTACATTTTGCACCTGGGATATCTCACTTACAATTATATGATTCCATAATACAAGTAACATGAGCAACCTTGATCAATATCATAGCATTGCTCCAAGGACAGGGGACCTGCATTTACCTTTCACAGATGGTTTTTACAATATGATGAATAATGTACTTTGCTCCTTTCTCTCTCTGACTTTAACTTACACCTGAATAAGATGTGAAGAATTTGGAACAGTGAAAGGTTCTCCTGTATCAAACTGTTGACACATTTCTCATTTAGCACAGTTGCTTCCCTGATAGCTCAGATGGTAAAGCATCTGCCTGCAATGTGGGAGACCAGGGTTCGATTCCTGGATTGGGAAGATCCCTGGAGAAGGACATGGCAATCCACTCCAGCACTCTTGCCTGGAAAATCCCATGGACAGAGGAGCCTGATAGGCTACAGTCTGTGGGGTCACAAAGAGTCAGACACGACTGAGCGACTTCACTATAGTTGAGAAGAGAAGCCAAAGGCAAAAGAGAAAGTGGAAGATATACCCAACTAAATGCAGAGCTCCAGAGAAAAGCAAGGAGAGACAGGAAAGCCTTCTCAAGTCAACAATGGAAAGGAATAGCGGGAAAACAATAGAATGGGAAAGCCTAGAGATCTCTTCAAGAAAATAGGAGATATCAGGGAATATTTCATGCAAAGATGGGCAGAATAAAGGATAAGAGAGGTAAGGACCTAACAGAAGCAGATGAGACTAAAGAGAGGTGGCAAGAATACACCGAAGAACTATACAAAAGGTCTTAATGACCTGGATAACCACAACGGTATGGTCACTCAACTGGAGCCAGACATCCTGGAGTGTGAAGTCAAGTGGGCCTTAGAAAACATCGTGCATGCGTCCTAAGTCACTTTAGTTGTGTCTGACTGTGCAGCCCTATGGACTGTAGCCTGCCAGGCTCCTCTGTCCACGGGATTCTCCAGGCAAGAATGCTGGAGTGGATTGTTGTGCGTACCTCTAGGACATCTTCTCCACCCAGGGATCGAGCCTGGATCTCTTACATCTACCTGCATTGGTAGATGGGTTCTTTAACACTAGTGTCACTGTAGAAGCGCTTAGAGAGCATTTCTATGAACAAAGCTAGTGGAAGTGATCAAATTCCAGCTAAGCTGTTTAAACTCCTAAAAGATGATGCTGTTAAAGTGTTGCACTCAATATGTCAGCAAATTCGGAAAGCAGAGAAGTGGTCATAGGATTGAAAAAGGTCAATTTTCATTCCAATCTTAAAGAAGGGCAATGCTAAAGAATATCCAAAGTACCACACAACTGCACTCACTTCACCTGATAGCAAAGTAATGATCAAAATCTTTCAAGCTAGGTTTCAGTAGTAGGTGAACTAAGAACTTCCAGATGTATAAGCTGGATTTAGAAAAGGCAGAGGAACCAGAGATCAAATTGCCAACATGTACTGGATCATAGGGAAAAAAATTCTATAAAAACATCTGCTTCACTGAATATGCTAAAGCCTTGAACTATGTAGATCACAACAAACTATGGAAAATTCTTAAAGAGGTGGGAATACCAGACCACCTGACCTGTCTGCTGAGAAACCTGTATGCAGGTCAGGAAGCAACAGTTAGAACTTGACATGGTACAAAGGATTGATTCAAAACTGGGAAAGGAGTACGTCAGAATATATATGTTTACTGTATATTTTTAACTTATATGTAGAGTACAGCATGTGAAATGCCAGGCTGGATGAATCACAAGCTAGAATCAAGATTGCTGGAAGAAATATCAGAAACCTCAGATATGCAGATGATATCACTCTAATGGCAGAAAGTGAAGAGGAATTAAAGAGCCTTTTGATGAGGGTGAAAGAGGAGAGTGAAAAAGCTGGCTTAAAACTCAACACTCTAAACTTGCTTAAAACTCAACACTATAAAAACCAAAATGATGGCATCCCATGATGCCGGGTCCCATTGGTCAGTCAGTCAGGTCAGTGGCACATTCATGTCCGACTATTTGTGAGGCCATGAATCGCAGCATGCCAGGCCTCCCTGTCCATCACTAACTCCCAGAGTTCACTCAGACTCACATCCATTGAGTAGATATTGCCATCCAGCCATCTCTTATCTTTCTCGTCCCCTTATCTTCCTACCCCCAATCCCTCCCAGCATCAGAGTATTTTCCAATGAGTAAACTCTTCACATGAGGTGGCCAAAATATTGGAGTTTCAGCTTCAGCATCAGTCCTTCCAAAGAACACCCAGGACTGTTCTTTAGAATGGACTGGTTGGGTCTCCTTGCAGTCCAAGGGACTCTCAAGAGTCTTCTCCAACACCACAGTTCAAAAGCATCAATTCCTCGGTGCTCAGCTTTCTTCACAGTCCAACTCTCACATCCATACATAACCACAGGAAAAACCATAGCCTTGACTAGACAGACCTTTGTTGGCAAAGTAGTATCTCTGCTTTTCAATATGCTATCTAGGTTGGTCATAACTTTCCTTCCAAGGAGTAGCGTCTTTTAATTTCATGGCTGCAATCACCATCTGCAGTGATTTTGGAGCTCCCCCAAAATAAAGTCTGACACTGTTTCCATTGTTTCCCCATCTATTTCCCATGAAGTGATGGGACCAGATGCCATGATCTTTGTTTTCTGAATTTTGAGCCTTAAGCCAACTTTTTAACTCTCCTCTTTCATTTTCATCAAGAGGCTTTTTAGCTCCTCCTCACTTTCTGCCATAAGGGTGGTGTCACCTGCATATCTTAGGTTATTGATATTTCTCCCAGCAATCTTGATTCCAGCTTGTGTTCTTCCAGTCCAGCGTTTCTCATGATGTACTCTGCATATAAGTTAAATAAGCAGGCTGACAATATACAGCCTTGACGTACTCCTTTTCCTATTTGGAACCAGTCTGTTCTTCCATGTCCAGTTCTAACTTTTGCTTCCTGACCTGCATATATATAGGTTTCATATGTCATGGCGAATAGATGGGGAAAAAGTAGAAACAGTGAAAGATCTTATTTTCTTGGGCTCCAAACTCACTACAGATGGTGACTGCAGCCCCCAAATTAAAAGCACTAGCTTCTGGAAGAAAAGTTATGACAAACCTAGACAGCCTATTAAAAGCAGAGACCTGACTTTGCTGACAAAGTTCTGTATAGTCAGAGTTAAGATTTTCCAGTAGTCATGTACAGATGTGAGAGTTGGGCCATAAAGAAGGCTGAGTGTCAAAGAACTGATGCTTTCAAATTATGGTTCTGGAGAAGATTCTTGAGAGTCCCTTGGACTGCAAGGAGATCAAACCTGTCAATCCTAAAGGAAATCAACCCTGACTATTCATTGGAAGGACTGATACTAAAGCTGAAGGTCCAATATTTTGGCCATCTGGTGCAAAGAGTTGACTCATTGGAAAAGACCCTGAATCTGGGAAAGATTGAGAGCAGGAGGAGAAGGGGGTGACAGAGGATGAAATGGTTGGATGGTATCACTGACTCAACTGACATGAATTTGAGCAAACCCCAGGAGATAGTGAAGGACAGGGAAGCCTGGCGTGCTGCACTCCATGGGATGTGAATAATTGGACACAACTAGGTAACTGAACAGAGAAGGTGATGGCACCCCACCCCAGTACTCCTGCCTGGAAAATCCCATGATGGAGGAGCCTAGTGGTCTGCAGTCCATGGGGTCACGAAGAGTTGGACACGATTGAGCGACTTCACTTTCACTTTCCCCTTTCATGCACTGGAGAAGGAAATGGCACCCCACTCCAGTGTTCTTGCTTCGGAGAATCCCAGGGGCAGAGGAGCCTGGTGGGCTGCCATCTATGGGGTTGCACAGAGTCGGACATGACTGAAGCGACTTAGCAGCAACAGCAGCAGCAGCAGTAGCAGCAGCAGGTAACTGAACAACAACAATAAGGTCTTTATAAACTTTTAAAATTAAATCACAAGTATTAAACAATATGTATATATTTTAAAACATTATGTCAAGGATGGAAAGCTGGTTTGTTAGTAAATGCACAAAGGAGTTCAGTTTTAAGTTCTGTGACAAGGTAAGTGTGAGAAAGTCATCTTACCCTGAGTTTAGTAGAATGGAGTTCTTCTCTACAGTGAAAATATCATTAAATTTGCCTTTAAAGCTCAGTTACCTAAATGTTTCTGAATTACTGGCAGTGACAATTGTTTACATTTGACAATGTTTTTAATAATAAACTATATGAGAACAGCATGAACCATATGAGATTACATGAATTTCTACAAAAGAAATACAATGAGTTAAGGTTAGAGTCCTTTGGACTGCGACGAGATCCAACCAGTCCATCCTAGAAGAGATCAGTCCTGGGTGTTCATTGGAAGAAGTGATGTTGAAGCTGAAACTCCAATACTTTGGCCACTTGATGTAAAGAGCTGACTCACTGGAAAAGACCCTGATGCTGGGAAAGATTGAGGGCAGGAGGAGAAGGGGACGACAGAGGATGAGATGGTTGGATGGCATCACTGACTCGATAGACATGGGTTTGGGTGAACTCCGGGAGAGATGGTGATGAACAGGGAGGCTTGGCATTCTGAGGTTCACTTCATGGGGTCGCAAAGAGCCAGACACGACTGAGCTACTGAACTGAACTGAACTGAAGGTTATATTGCTCCATTACAAGATTTAAAGAAAGAAAGATCGCTATTATGGGCTGAAATGTGTCCTCCTCTTTCTTCATGTGTGGAAGACCTAACCCTCAAAGTGACCAAATTTGTAGGGAGGCAATTAAAGTTAAATGAGGTCACAAGGGTGGGACCCTAATCTGAAGGGACCGATGTCCTTACAAGAAAAGAAAAACACACTCAAGACTTGCTCTCTCTGAAAAGAGAAGAGGCCATGTGAGGACACGGTGAAAAGGCTACCATCCACAAGTCAACAAGAAGGACCTCACTAGATACTAGCTCTAAAAACACTTTGATCTTGGACTTCTAACTTCCAGAATTGTGAGAAGATAAATTTCTGTTAAGTCACTTAGTCTGTGATATTCTGTTATGGCCGGCTGAGCAGACTAATGCAATGGTGTTCATTAATCATTCTCTAGGTGCTAATTATGCTGTCAAGAATCAGACCACATGCCAAGGGCTGGGACCCAGAGGTAAACTATATATGGTCCCTCATATTGGACAGGTCCCTAAAGTTTCTCTGTTGTTTGGTGTGGGGATAGATTCATAGAGGGATAATTTTTCTCAAGGTCTCAGAGCTAGTTAATAGCAAAGCTGGGTACAAATTGCATATCTCCTGATTAACTTCAGCCTGATGTTAGGTACCAGACTCTTTTTATGGAGATAAATGGTAATTTCAGCTAAGACAGAAAGTATTAGGAATGTCACTTTGGAAAATTTGAAGTCTACTAGAGAAAGGTCACTTGAATTTCTTACAGTTTCCCATCTCTAGTTCTTGACCTTGGACCTCCCATGTGCACTCAAAGCTTGATCATTTCTTTGTAACTTTGAATCAAGCAAAGGTTGGTTCCTCTCCATTGACTAACTGTGGCTTAAGCAACAAGGCCTGCTCTCTACCGAGGATAGAAGTGGAACCTTTAATTTTCTTATCCATGGCCCACACTGGATTTCCCTAGAATTTTCTGGAGGCAAAAGGCTACCACAGGGAGAAAACCATAGAATGCAACTGGAAACTGTCCACATTTCCTCATTCTTAGCTCCATCTTTGACAAGCCGTGGTCAAAGAGACCCAGACCGCAAGGCTATGATGTAATTCTTGTTCTCCTGCCAAAATAGAAAGAAAATGATGAGGAAGAAGAGTTTTATGGGGGGGGAAAAAAAAAGCTTAAGGAAATGTGTTTTTAAACTTGGGGAATGGCATTCTGAGACTAAGATCTGTCAGAGTATACCATATATAAGGATATTAAATGAAAGCAGATTAAGGAAGCTGAGTAAGTAACAAGGATAAAAATAGCTTTAGTACTTGGTGTTTTCTGTGGGCAATGGAAAAAAAATCTCTGCATATTACCCTATCATTTATATTTTAGGTGAACTCCAGAGGAAAGGAATTGGATCGGGAGAGACATAGCTATTATACATTGAACCTGACCTAGAGAGTTGGTATGGAGTGGTTGCAGATTTAAGAATAGATGACAATGTCAGAACAGCTGACCAATTTTGTTTTCTTACAGTGGAGACTCAAATGAGATAACACTTGTTGAAGGAAACACACTCATAGTTCTGTGAATTGTCCACTGAGACATAACCTGTGAGTCTTACTGATAACTGTGCTCTCTTAGACATTTCCCAGTCTCCTTTGCATGAGGGTTGACCACATGACTAATAACAGACTCAGAGTAAATGGGAAATAAACTTTTGTTTAAAAGAGCGGGACACGACTGAATGACTGAACAAGAAGGCTTGCTGTCTACTGAGGATAGAACAACAAGGCCTGCTATTTACTGAGGATAGAAGAGTCAGACATGACTGAACAATTTGAACAAAAACAAGACTTCTAGATTGATAGTGCAGCTAAGGATGAATGCTGGTGTACTAAATACCTTCTCCCCATTTTCTTGCATTCAAAGCTCCGATATTGTTCAGATGTCACCTTCCCCATAAGGCTCAAGGAAGGATATATTATCCTTTGCTCCTTTACTCTAAAGAAAATCCTTATTATCTTCTTACCATCCATGCATTTTGCCAGTGATTGGTTTGGGGGTGGACATAGGACCAGGTTGTAAAATTTTCTGGGAAATTCTAGTTTTTAAAAAAAAGTCACAGACTTTCCCCTCCCTGATTAGAGATGGAGAGCTGATGGAGTGATGCAATAAAGCAAGCTAAAGTGGTTTGGTTAGTAAAGTACAGTAATTTAATTCTGTATGCAGCTGTGTAATGCAAAGAAATAGAGGAAAACGACAGAATGAGAAAGACTAGAGATCTCTTCAAGAAAATTAGAGATGTTAAGGGAACATTTCATGCAAAGATGGGCTTGATAAAGGGCAGAAATGATATGGACCTAACAGAAGCAGAAGATATTAAGAAGAGGTGGCAAGAATACACGGACGACTGTACAAAAAGATCTTCACGACCCAGATAATCACGATGGTATGATCACTCATCTAGAGCCAGACATCCTGGAATGTGAACTCAAGTGGGCCTTAGAAAGCGTTACTATGAACAAAGCTGGTGGAGATGATGGAATTCCAGTTGAGCTATTTCACATCCTGGAAGATGATGCTGTGAAAGTGTTGCACTCAATATGCCAGCAAATTTAGAAAACTCAGCAGTGTTCACAGGACTGGAAAAGGTCAGATTTCATTCCAATCCCAAAGAAACGCAATGCCAAAGAATGCTCAAACTACTGCACAATTGTACTCATCTCACACGCTAGTAAAGTGATGCTCAAAATTCTCCAAGCCAGGCTTCAGCAGTACTTGAACTGTGAACTTCCAGATGTTCAAGCTGGTTTTAGAAAAGGCAGAGGAACCAGAGATCAAATTGCCAACATCCACTGGATCATGCGAAAAGCAAGAGAGTTCCAGAAAAACATCTATTTCTGCTTTATTGACTATGCCAAAGCCTTTGTGTGGATCACAATCAACTTTGAGAACTCTGAAAGAGATAGGAATACCAGAGCACCTGACCTGCCTCTTGAGAAACCTATATATGTAGGTCAGGAAGCAACAGTTAGAAGTGGACTTGGAACAACAGACTGGTTCCAAATGAGAAAAGGAATATGTCAAGGCTGTATATTGTCACCCTGCTTATTTAACTTATATGCAGAGTACATCATGAGAAATGCTGGGCTGAAGGAAGCACAAGCTGGAATCAAGATTGCCGGGAGAAATATCAGTAACCTCAGACATGTAGATGACACCACCCTATGGCAGAAAGTGAAGAGGAACTAAAAAGCCTCTTGATGAAAGTGAAAGAGGAGAGTGAAAAAGTTGTCTTAAAGCTCAACATTCAGAAAACGAAGATCATGGCATCTGGTCCCATCACTTCATAGGAAATAGATGTGGAAACAGTGTCAGACTTTATTTTTTTTTGGCTCTAAAATCACTGCAGATGGTGACTGCAGCCATGAAATTAAAAGACGCTTACTCCTTGGAAGGAAAGTTATGACCAACCTAGATAGCATATTGAAAAGCAGAGACATTACTTTGTCAAAAACGGTCCGTCTAGTCAAGGCTATGGTTTTTCCTGTGGTCACGTATGGATGTGAGAGTCAGACTGTGAAGAAAGCTGAGCGCCGAGGAATTGATGCTTTTGAACTGTAATGTTGGAGAAGACTCTTGAGAGTCCCTTGGATTGCAAGGACATCCAACCAGTCCATCCTAAAGGAGAACAGTCCTGGGTATTCTTTGGAAGGACTGATGCTGAAGCTGAAACTCTGATACTTGGGACACCTCATGCAAAGAGTTGACTCACTGGAAAAGACTCTGATGCTGGGAGGGATTGGGGGCAGGATGAAAGGGGATGACAGAGGATGAGATGGCTGGATGGCATTACTGACTCAATGGACATGAGTTTGGGTGAACTCTGGGAGTTGGTGATGGACAGGGAGGCCTGTCATGCTGCAATTCATGGGGTCACAAAAAGTCAGACATGACTGAACGATTGAACTGAACTGAACTGAACTGAACTGAATTTCATTGTCTAGGTGAAATGATAACCATTCTTTGGAGTCCTGGAACTGAGGACAAAGGAGAGGGACAAGATGAGGCTCCAGGGGCACTGCAGTGGGTAGGGGGCAAGGACATGTAGAGAAATAGCCTCTTAGGAGGGCAATGGCCTATAGCCTCTCAGAATAGCAATGTATGACCTCTGATTCAGCTGAAAATAAATATACCCAGAACAGATAAATATCCTTCATTCCTGCAAATCTCAAAAGCATGCCAGATGGGGAACATGACTTCAGATTTTAATGTTTAAAACAAAAGAGTAGATCAACTGACAGTGGAAGAGATACAGAAGATGGGTACATATAGTCAGTGGAATATTACTGAGTCAGAAAGAGGAATGAACCTGAGTCATTCATAGTGATGTGGATGGACCCAGAGTCTATCATACAGATTCAAGTAAGTCAGAAAGAGAAAAAGATGTGTATTCATGCGTATGTATAAAATCTAGAAAAACGGTACTGTAGGGCAGGAATAGAGGCACAGACGTGGAGATCTTCAGTTCAGTTCAGTTGCTCAGTCATGTCTGACTCTTTGCAATCCCATGAATCACAGCACGCCAGGCCTCCCTGTCCATCACCATCTCCCAGAGTTCACTCAGACTCTCGTCCATCGAGTCCGTGATGCCACCCAGCCATCTCATCCTCTGTCGTCTCCTTCTCCTCCTGCCCCTAATCCCTCCCAGCATCAGAGTCTTTTCCAATGAGTCAACTCTTCGCATGATTTGGCCAGAGAATTGGAGTTTCAGCTTCAGCATCAATCCTTCCAAAGAAATCCCAGGGCTGATCTCCTTCAGAATGGACTGGTTGGATCTCCTTGCAGTCCAAGGGACTCTCAAGAGTCTTCTCCAACACCACAGCTCAAAAGCATCAATTCTTTGGCGCTCAGCCTTCTTCACGGTCCAACTCTCACATCCATACATGACCACAGGAAAAACCATAGCCTTGACTAGATGGACCTTAGTCGGCAAAGTGATGTCTCTGCTTTTGAATATACTATCTAGGTTGGTCATAACTTTCCTTCTAAGGAGTAAACGTCTTTTAATTCATGGCTGCAATCACCGTCTGCTGTGATTTTGGAGCCCCCCAAAATAAAGTCTGACACTGTTTCCACTGTTTCCCCATCTGTTTCCCATGAAGTGATGGGACCAGATGCCATGATCTTCGTTTTCTGAATGTTGAGCTTTAAGCCAACTTTTTCACTTTCCTCTTTCACTTTCATCCAGATGCTTTTTAGTTCCTCTTCACTTTCTGCCATAAGGGTAGTGTCATCAATGGACATGTAGAAACAGGGTGGGGAAAGGAGGGTGGGAAGAATTGAGAGAGTATCATTGACAAATATACAGTATATCCCTATCATGTGTAGAATAGATGGCTAGTGGGAAGCTTCTGTATAACACAGGGAGCTCAACAAGGTGCTCCGTGATGACCTAGAGGGGTGGGTTGGGGTTGGGGTGAGAGGGAGGCTAAACAGGGAAGGGATGTATGTATACATAATAGCTGATTGACACGGTTGTATAGAAAAAAACCAACACAACATTGTAAAGCAATTATACTCCAATTAAAAAAAAATTGAAGAGAGTAGAGAACTCTATAGAAAGGGGAGAAGGAATCACATGTTGCACCAGTGAGTTAGTTTGATATCTTGGCTTTGTCATTTACAGGTTTTATTTTATTCATCAGTTTACATCACCTCTCTGAGCTTCAGAGAAATTGCTGTCTTTGCACTTCTATTAATACACTCTTACATTTTTTTTCAGTATGCTCTGTACCCTTGGGCTTCCCAGGTGGCGATAGTGGTAAAGAACCCACCTGCTAATGCAGGAGATGTAAAACATGCAGGTTTGATCTCTGGGCTGGGAAGATCCCTGGATTGGAAGATCCCCGGATTGGAAGATCCCCTGGAGGAGGGCATGGCAATCCTCTCCATATTCTTGCCTGTGGAATCCCATGGACAGAGGAGCCTAGCAGGCTACAGTCCTGAGTTGCAAAGAGTTGGACACAACTGACGTGACTTAGCACTCACACAGGTACCATGTAAACTTACGCAGTCTTATCTAGGATTCAGAAGTTCTGCATTCTAGTATTCACTCAGCAGCATTTAGATGTTTGCATAAATGGTTTCGTTTGTAAAAGGAAAAAGATGCCATGGCCATACTTCATCAGCTTATCTGGAGGAACACACGGGATGCTCATCTTATAGACCCCGTTAAAACAGGCAAATAGACGCTTCACTATTGCACCCATTCAATCTGAGCCCCCTGTTTTGCCTGATGATGTGCTGTGAATTCTTTTATAAACAGCCACTTTTCCCCATTATTTAGACAAAAAGTGACAAAGTCAACTCCAATTCCCAGAAAAACCTGGACTGTTTTCAATTGACCTTGTATTTAGACTGGCTTTGAGACCTCAGGAGCTGAGAAACATCATTGTTGGAAACTCTGAACATGCCCTGTCACCCACACAGCTCTGCCCCTTCTGGATTTTTCAGCCATCCACCCACCAGCCTCATCTGGCTGAGGCTTTGGTTGGTGTGGGAGAAGAGAGAGGAATCTGTTGTGCTGAGTCATGACCCCAGTGCTGCACATGGTACAAAATCAATTAAAGCCCCCCTTGTCTGCGGCCCGAATCCATGACACAGTGGCCTTGAGGAAGGCCGATCCCTGGCTTCATTTCTCTTGGCAGCCCCCGTTCTCTAGGAAGGCAAGGGGTTGGGGTCCCTGTGGGTCATAAACGATGAATAAGGCACACAGACAAGGGGGGGTAATTGCTTCCACTTCACCTCCGCTCCCTCCCCCAGAAGTGTTCTCTGGCCAAACCAAATCCAGAACTCTCAGAAGATCCAGCCGACCCAGAGCCAAGAGTAACTCCCACCTTCCTGCCGCCACTTTCTGTCCCCATGGGCCTGTCCAGAAGATCTGGTCAGGAAACTGAAAAATAGTTGAGTGTGTGGTGACAAGCGTTGTAGGTTTGCTTTGTAAAAATATTCTGAGCAGGGAAATAAAGCTTTCAGCAGCTTATTTTTCCACCGCTCAGGGGAGCACCCACTTTCTGCTGCCATAAGCATTTCAGGTACCTTGAAGGTGGGGGGCAGGATGCTGAAGGGGAGAGGAGAACCTATTCAAGTCTTGGATGGGGATGACTTGGTGAAGGGGAGAAGAGTCTTGTCGGAGAAGCTGGCCCTCTCATATCTGGTTCTTAGGATTCAGAGGGTCACGATCCCAGCAAGCTAACATTTCTACACATGCTGGATATGAAAGGAAATGTAATGCCAAGCTCCTGAGTTTTTTCCAAGGCCCTTCCAAATCATCTCTGTTTACTTAGCATTGCCCCTCCCAGGCATAATTAAGCCAAGCAAACCTAAATGTTAGCAGTTGTCTTATCACATCATGATGCTTCATGAAGACTTACCTTCCCACACTCTATCCCTTCTGTTCAGAAGGCCCTTTCTAGCCCTAGACCCTCATCACCATCCCCAACTCCCTAGCCACCAATTTGATCATCAAAATCCAGCCAGGAGGTTTGCTTTCCCCTTGAAATCTTCCCTGACTCCCTTCACAATTAATCACTCTATTTCCTAAGCAACAATCTTGCCATCATTGCCTGTATCACACGGTGGGGTGTTTCCTCACACACGGGATTTGTGTTTCATTCATTTTGATGTTTTTGTAGCTTCACACAGGATGTGGCAAGAGTAAGTACAGCCAAACAGGTTAACTGAACAAATTAACATCTGACCTATTTCTGCCGAAGAGGAGAAAGGGGAGAGAACTGCTGGTTTTCAAGAAGCTTGGGTAAATTCAAGACCCTGTGGGGCTGAGAGTTTGTGCCCACTTCTTTCCAAGTGGACATTTGTCCCAGTAAATCCCTCAGTTAGAAGTTGTCATAAATCACACAGTCAAGGCCTCTGAGAACATTTGAGTTGACGGAGAACCCAAGCATCTTTTTTTTTCCCCTTCCAGCACTCCTTTGAGTTAAGATGCAATGATTCTGTTTTTACAGGTGAGAAACAGTTTTCACAGAGGAGGCAGGAGGCAAAGAGAGCAGAGCTGGGGCTCAGTAGAGATTGCCTGTTTCCAGGAATTTTCTCTTTCTACAAGTGACCAAAAACTACAGAGAACAGAAAAAAAAATGTATGCACAACTCTTTGTGATAGATTATTAATATTATTTTTATTATTTTCAGAAAATGTAAAGCCCAGTTAAGATTTTGTCTGTCCAAATTCAAGAGAATCTCCCAGGGGTCTGGCACAGGGCAGCAGAGAATATGATGTGTCCTCTAGGGGATCCCTGACTCAGACGGCTTGACCACCCTCCTTAGTGTGATGGTGATGCTGGCACTGCCAGCCATGGAGAAGCCCCATCAGGATTGGGACCCAGTGGCCGTGAGAGGTCAGGCTCAAGCTCCATCAGGATTGGGATCCCGTGGCCGTGAGAGGTCAGGCTCTGTCTCTAAGGCTCAAATCCATGTTACTTAATCTTTCTGGGCCTCTGTTCCCCCATTTTTAAACCGATGGCTGCCATTAGACCTAACTCACAGTTTTGTGAGTTATGCCATTGTTGTTTAGTTGCCAAGCCATGTCTGATTCTTTTGTGACCCCGTGGACTGTAGCCCACTAGGCTCCTCTGTCCATGGAATTTTCCAGGCAAGAATACTGGAGTGGGTTGCCATTTCCTTCTTCAGGGACCTTCCTGACCCAGGGATTGTATTCACATCTCCTGGCTGGCAGCTGGATTGTTTACCACTGAGTCACCAGGGAAGCCCAGGTTATGCCAGTCTATGTATGCAGAGCATTGAACAATCAGGGTCACCTCTAAGTGCCAGGTATCCCCCTGAAACCTTCAGATTCTTATCTCTCATCCTAGTATCAGCTCATTCAGGTATTATCATTTCTGTTTTGGCTATTTAATTCCCGGGGCTCAAAGATTCGTGTTTTACCTCCTGCATATTCTGGATTTTGAATCCCAATTTTGTGAATTTCAAAATTCTATATGTATTGTCTCTGTTTTCTTTGAAACTTCTGGAAACAGTGCTCCTTTGAGACTCTGCCAGAAGGAATTCCATGTCTTGGATAATCTATGGGGGTCCAGAGAGTGAGCAGGACAGATTGGGAGGCCCTGACCTCTCTAACTTTCCAAGTCAAGGTCTGAAAGTTCTGTGTGGAGCATGGGTATATCTTGGATAAATACCCAGAGGCTTGGGGGTAGAGGGAAACTATTTGGAGCTGGCAAGTCTAGTCCATTAACACATGCTTATGAGTCAATTTCAAAGCTGAAAGATCTTTCGTAAGCGCCAAGTGATATTCAATTAGTCTGAGGACAGATCTTGTCAGCTGAGTAAGAGATGCCCAGATGGACCTGTGTGCATGTGAATTATCTACACAGGAGATACTGTAGATGCTTGATCCTCCAGGTGTGAGGTAAGAATTCAGTAAATGGGTGCTCCTGGGAAGTGAGGCATGAAGAGGCTGAACCTCTACTTTGCATGGGTGTAGGGATCTGGTCTCATAGGAAAGCTTGCCATCAGTCTTTGACAGAGTCCCTTTTGGAGGGTCAAGGTCTAAGCAGGACCACCCATAGGGAATGAGTGTGCTGATGCCTATAGTCTGCTTTGGATCAGGCAAAGTGAGAGAAGTGTGGTTAGTGTTTAGCCAAAGGGTACAGCAGGGCCATACATGGGAGAAAAATGAACCCTGAGCTTAGAGACAATATACAACCTGTCAGGAAGTGGAACCCAGGGAAGGTCTGGAAAGTGGTTCAGGAGGGAGTGATTAATGGTGTGAGGGCCTGGCGGCTCTGAGTCTGCTGGATGCCCCCTGCTCAGTGTAGGATGGCCTAGTCTCTGCAAAGCTCTTGGGAGGGTCAAGGAGTCAGCCTTCCCTCTTTGAACCTAGAATCTGCAGTGCCCCAGGTGGATCTCACTTTATAGCTTAGGAATGTTTGTTTTTCCTTGTTTGAAGGGTGATGGGTGGGGAGAGCGGGTAGAGTCGAGTCTACTTTTGGAGGCAGAAATCTGAATTTAGGTCCATTCCCCAGTGAGCTCTCTGTGACTGTGAGCAAAAAGGCCTTCTTTTCTTTTGCAATCAGTTGTTGATCTGGGAAATGAAGAATGGGCTCAAAATAGTCCTCAAGCTTTCTTCCAGTGTCAACTTTCCATAATTTACAGAACTGACTGTTCTCTTTTTTTGTTGATTCTGTAGAACTCAAGGGTCTTTCTGAAATGTCCTGTCTACCAGTTCAGTAAATTTGGGAATATTTAGTGAGTAAGACTGAGTTCCAAAGAATAGCCTGTTTTTTTTTTTATCTGTTTTAGAGGTTCGTTAAAGTCTTGAAAGACATCCTTTGGAGAGAAAATGATGCATACTTATACACTTATTTGTATGTATAATTTTTTCCTTTTGTTAGCTTAATTCTTTAAATGAAATTTATAACAGGGTATAAAGATGAGTTTTGCAACATGAATAATAATCCACACTTGTTTTAGAATATCACATTTTATTAATAATGATTTCACCTTGTATCTATGAAAAATGTTAAAGTTTAAAAAGCTCACTGCTTGCATAATCTTTACTCATCCTCAAAACCATGTGTGATCTAGGCTTTTTTCTTTTCATTAGTTTTTTGAAATAGCCTTATGCTTTTTCAGTTATTAAATGAATAATATATAACAGGATACTGAGTTAAATATTTAACATTATTTTCTCCATCTGGTAAAAAAGAGCCAGAAATTACCATGATCATTCTTGAAAATGTGATTCATTTTTTCAATTTAATTGGAGTATAATTAATTTACAGTGTTGTGTTAGTTTCTGGTGTACAGCAATGTGATTCAGTTTTTTATATATATATATATATATATATATATATATATATATATAAAAGAGAATTATCTTAATGGATAAAAGAAGAGGTGATAGCTTTGAAAGTGTGAGTCGCTCAGTCACATCTGACTCTTTGTGACCCCATTGACTGTAACTAGGCTCCTCTATCCATGGAATTCTTCAGGCAAGAATACTAGAGTAGATAGCCATTCCCTTCTCCAAGGGATCTTCCTGACCCAGGGATCTCCCACATCGCAGGCAGATTCTTTACCATCTGAGTCACCAGGGAAACCCAAAGAAGAGTTGATTTATAGATAGATAGATGTAAGTCTCTCTCTCTCTCTCTCTCTCTATATATATATATATATATATATACACACACACACACACACACACACACACACACACACACATTAGGAGAGTTTGAATAGTAAGCTATGTAAATTAGGAGAGTTTTCAAGTTCCCTTAACCCTAAACTCCTCAACTCCTAGTTCATCTGCCCCACAGACCCCTTCCCCCTTGGCAGCCACAAGTTTGCACTCTACGTCTGTGAGCTTCTTTCTGTTTTACAGGTATGTTCATCTGTGCTCTCTCTTACTGTGTGTGTGTGTTCTGTTTTAGATTGTGGTATATGTGATATCATGTGGTACTTGACTCTCTCTGTCTGACTTACTTCAGTGAGCATAATAATCTCTAAGTCCATTCATGTTGTTGCATATGGCAGTATTTCATTCTTTTATGACTAAAAACTCCATTCTGTATCTATATCTATCTATGTATCTATCTATCTGTCTATAGATCAACTCTTCTTTGGGTTTCCCTGGTGACTCAGATGATAAAGAATCTGCCTGCGATGTGGGAGATCCCTGGGTCAGGAAGATCCCTTGGAGAAGAGAATGGCTACCCACTCCAGTATTCTTGTCTGCAGAATTCCACAGATAGAGGAGCCTAGTGAGCTACAGTCCATGGGGTCACAAAGAGTCAGACATGACTGAGTGACTGACATTTCAAAGCTATCACATCTTCTTTATCCATTAAGATAATTTTCTTTTGAGACAAGAATGTGGCTCCCTTTCCCCAAATGGAAAGAGGAGTCTACCACCAGAGGCAATTGATACTCCTTTTTATACTTCCTCTGACTCTGTTTCTTCAAACATAAAATTGAGAGCAGTGACATGTCCCTCTCAAGATATTCATAAAGATTCAGTAATTACACACGGCATCTGGTTGCATCACTTCATGGAAAATAGATGGGGAAACAGTGGAAACAGTGTCAGACTTTATTTTGGGGGCTCCAAAATCACTGTAGATAGTGATTGCAGCCATGAAATTAAAAGACGCTTACTCCTTGGAAGAAAAGTTATGACCAAACTAAATAGTGTATTGAAAAGCAGAGACATTACTTTGCTAACAAAGGTCTGTCTAGTCAAGGCTATGGTTTTTCCACTGGTCATGTATGGATGTGAGAGTTGGACTGTGAGGAAAGCTGAGCACTGAAGAATTGTTGCTTTTGAACTGTGGTGTTGGAGAAGACTCTTGAGTCTCCTTGGACTGCAAGGAGATCCAGCCAGTCTATTCTAAAGGAGATCCAGCCAGTCTATTCTAAAGGAGATCAGCCCTGGTTGTTCTTTGGAGGGAATGATGCTGAAGCTGAAACTCCAGTACTTTGGCCACCTCATGGGAAGAGTTAACTCACTGGAAAAGACTGATGCTGGGAGGGATTGGGGGCAGGAGGAGAAGGGGATGACAGAGGATGAGATGGCTGGATGGTATCACTGACTCGATGGACGTGAGTCTGAGTGAACTCCAGGAGTGGGTGATGGACAGGGAGGCCTGGCATGCTGCGATTCATGGAGTCGCAAAGAGTCAGACATGACTGAGTGACTGAACTGAACTGAACAGAATTACACACAGGTAGGGTGTCTAGTCAAATGGGTGGTATGATTTGTCCAATCCCAGGGCATTACTCGTAAACCTGGAATGTAACTTAGCACTGGGTATCTAAGAACAACAGAAGACCTGGGTTGTACTGACCATTCTAGGTGACTGAGGATTGACCGAGTTATTGAGGTCTCTCAAATCACATTTTATAGGTAATTATCTGCATGGACTGTAACTAGAAATTACTAATTAAGGATTAGGTCCATCAGTCTAGTTCAGGAGAAGTTGCTTTGGTCCCACCCCCCCAAAAACTTTAAATACATATGATACCAGATCCTGTGTTTTATTCTTAGAATACATTAATAAATCAGAAATTAATCCTGGTACTAAGGAGACTAACATCACAGAGAGAAATAGAAGAACTTAACATGAAACAGTTTGAATATATTCTGATAAAAGATTTGATGGGAAATCATAGGATGCTATGCAGACAAAGACAAAAAGTTCTTAACCTAATGATTAGAATGGCTGGGATTAAGAAAGCCTTCTCACAGGAGGAACTTAAAGAGTTTAAGACTTATAAAATGAAGATATGGTGTGTATGTGAGTGTGTGTGTGAGAGAGAGAGAACGGGAATAAAGGCTCTCAAGAAAAGGAAGTCACGAGTGAAGGAATGAAACTGAAGGGTACATACTAAAAGAATAGCAATTTGGTAGTGCAGGAGATGTGAGGTGATAGTTGGGGTAATAGCAAAAATAATGAAGTCGGTTATGAAAGGCAGGTCAAAGTTTGAGGTCTTCATTCTTTGGAAGCCATTGAAAGGTGTCATATAGGGCATAACAAAATCAGATGAATGCTTCAGTGTTTTACAAAATGTCCCTTGGCTTCAGCATGGAGCACGGATAGAGTGGACAAACCAGAGGTGGAGATACTCTTTAGGAGGCTATTGCAGTAGTTCAGGTGGAGTGGAGGTGGTTGAGTTGGAAAAGTGTATTAGGGAATGGAAAGGGAACCTATTTAGTCAATACTAATTGCTAAAATCAGCAAGCGTGGGAATGTTTTTCGTGCGGAGGATGAAAAAGAGTGATGATAACTCCCAGGCTTGTGATTTGAGCCCTGGGGCTTGGTGGGCCCATTCCTTGAGAAGGGCAGAGCAGAGAAGGTGGCGAGGAAGAGTTTAGAGAGAAGAAGAGAGATTCTGCTCTGGGAATCCTGGGCTGAAGCCTGGCGCTCTGGCTTCTGACTGTCTTTGCCATTGTCTATGGGCAAATCCTGATCCTTCTTTAGCTTTAGCTTCTCCAGTTCTATCATGAAGGTACAAAACTCGAGGCTGGTTCCCAAATATGTGTCTGTAGTCTTATAATTCTGACTTAGCATGTCTGTTGTGTACTCCCGGAATCAGGATTTTTGAAAGTTTCCCCTGATGATGTTGCTATTTGTTTGGAGGCCCAAGTGATATTCTAATTGGTTTGGATGCTCGTGGATCAGGAGATCCCTCAGGATACCAGTAGCTCAACCATCTCAGTGCCCTTTTCCCCTAGTTCTCTCTCTGTCCTGCTGACTCTGCAGAGGCAAGCTGGCATCTGTGTGGCTCCACAGTCACTGCCACGGCCTGCCAGTAACCACAGCTTGTCTCACTTCCACCCCCGCACCCCCCACCCCCCCACCACCTCCGCCCCACAGGTTGGTCAGGGGACAAAGCCAAGATGACTGCCCTTCGTACAAAGTGAAGCAACTCCATGCCATGTTTTTTAAGGATATATGGTTAATCTCCTACTGGGGTAATCTGTAAAAATTGCTCCTGTGGTTCATTTGGAATGAAGGGTTGATTTTTTTTTCCAAGTGTGGTAGTCAGTGCAGAAAAAAGAAACCAACCAACTTCTTTAAAATCAAGGTTTTGAAGAGAAAGCACATTTAGACATTGAGTTTTATTCTTCCAGCTATGCTCAGAGAGTACATGGCCTACCCACTCTTTTGATGTTTTCACTGATCCCACTTCCTGCTGTAGATGAGCTCAGCAGACTCTGCATGTAGACATGAGGAAAAATCATTCACCAAACCTGAAAAATTCACTGAGGCCTGGCCATCAGTGAGAGGCTTTAGGTGTTACTTCTAGCAACTTGCAAACAACTAAAATTGCACTGAGACCTCCAGGCTGGACCAAGAAGGGGATTCCCTCGCAACACACATGAAAGCATTTGTCTGGAACAAGACCGCACAGGTCTTTCCCTCACTGCAAGGCTGGGATCAATTGTTGGCCCCCTAAACAAAAGGGATGTGGGAATCTGGTGAGAATTTCAAAGGTTTGGAATATAAGACTTACATGCAAAGATGAAAAGTAGCAGGCTTTTTCAGCCTGGTGGCACTGTAGAATGGTTTAATTATAACCTCCCTTTATAAAGAGGGTTCTCCAGTGAGGTAAAGCCGCTACTGGATCCCAGGCTATTCTATAGGAGAGACCACATCTTATTTACTTTTTATTCTTTCCATATTTTTCAAAGCTCTGAAAGAATTGGTGGCTGAAGAAGCTGATTCAGCAATTGTATTCCCAGGTCTCCCTATGGAGCTTAACTTTGGGGCCCTGAATTCCAGTGACACCAATTACAAACTGTGTAACTTTGGGTAAGACACTTGAACTGTGTGTGTTCTAATTTTCTTACCTATAAAATGAAGTGAAAACACTGACCGTGCAGCAAAATTTTGAGGATTAAGAGAGAGCATGTGTGTCTAAGGGCTTCCCTAAGCGTGGCTCAATGGGGAAAAGTCTGCCTGCAATGCAGGAGACACAGGAGACACGAGCTTGATCCCTGGATCAGGAAGATGCCCTGGAGGAGGTCATGGGAACCCCCTCCAGTATTCCTGCTGGAAGAATTCCAAGGACAGAGGAGCCTGGTGCACTGTGGCCCATGGGGTCACAAAGAATTGGAAACGACGGTAATGACTGAGCTGGGAGGCAGGCAGGCGTGTGTACCTAAAATACCTACTATAAAATCTGGAAAATTTACTTAATGTTTGTTGAGTGAAGGACTACATTAAAGCGATGGAGAGAATTCAGACTGGCTACAGAAGAAAGGTAAGTAGAATGACTTGAAGTACTTGTTTTCCTCAGACAGTGCAGGCTTAATTAAGTAGGTTGAACATATGAGCAAATACATCCCCGATTGAAGGGGCAAGGTGACTGCCCTTGAGCCTTGGGAGAACCTTAACTTCCTGGCTTGTGGCCACTTCGTATTGTGGTTGTGCACCATAGTGTGTGTGTGTGTGTGTGTGCAGTGTGTGTGCAGCATGCATGTATGTTTGCACACATGTGAGTGCATACATGCATGTGATGTGTACTGTCTACTAGTGTGAAGTGAGTTACTCAGTCATGTCTGACTCTTTGTGATCCCATGGACTGTACAGTCCTCGGAATTCTCCAGGCCAGAATACTGGAGTGGGTAGCCTTTCCCATCTCCAGGGGATCTCCCCAGCCCAGAGACTGAACCCAGGTCTCCCACATTGCAGGTGGATTTTTTTACCAGCTGAGCCACAATAAGAATGAGTATAAATGAGTAAACACATCATTGCATGAATAAATACTCTTAAGGCCATTAAATGCTTAATTATTTTTGCTATAGCATCTAGCAGGTGATTAAAAATGATGCAACGTACAGATTGTCTCTTTTGAAAGTTGGTATTGGAGTGATAGAGGAGGGCCAAAAACAACCATATTCAAACACATACCTATAAATATAATGATATCCTATGGTTTTATATGACTTAATTCTCTGTTCAAACAGTTACCATGTTTTCCTGCAGATTACATCAGTTCAGTTCAGTTCGTCACTTAGTCACGTCCGACTCTTTGTGACCCGTGGACTGCAGCATGCCAGGCTTCCCTGTCCATCACCAACTCCTGGACCTTACTTACACTCGTGTCCACTGGGTCAGGGATGCCATCCAACCATCTCATCCTCTTTTGTCCCCTTCTCTTCCCACCTTCAATCATTCCATCTAACCCATCTCTGCATTCCTCTCTCTGCTGGAAACCGGAAACACCCTGGGTTTCAATGCATGATAAAGGAGAGCCAAGAGTGATTTGGTGTCTTCTATAAACTGAGAATAGGATCAAATACAAACAAACAGAAACTACTCTCTCCCTCCTACTGTTTACATTCTTGTGGCAAAGTCAGATTTTGTCTTGGAAGCCTTTCCCAACTATAGTTGTGATAATGTATTCGCCACACAATGATTTATTTAAAAGAATAGAACATTATTGATAAAAGTGAAGCTCCTTACTCATCTCCCTGCAAGGCAATCACCAGCATGAATTTTGTCACTCATGTTTTCCATGTTTATTGTGAAATGTATCATGTATCCACAAATGATACATGTAGTTGCTGTTTCTTCTTAAAAAAACTTTTTACATAATGATTCATACAATTTTTTAAACAAACTTGCTTTCCCATACTTCTATTCAATATTGCATTTTTGAGGTCCATTCATGTCTTTTTAATATATAAATTTATTTATTTTAATTGGAGGTTAATTACTTTACCATATTGTATTGGTTTTGCCATACATCAACTTGAATTCTCGACAGGTATACACGTGTTCCCCATCCTGAACCCTCCTCCCTTCTCCCTCCCCATACCATCCCTCTGGGTCATCCCAGTGCACCAGCCCTGAGCATCCAGTATCATGCATCAAACCTGGACTGATGATTCATTTCATACATGATATTATACATATTTCAATGCCATTCTCTCAAATCATCCCACCCTCTCCCTCTCCCACAGAGTCCAAAAGACTGTTCTATACATCTGTGTCTCTTTTGCTGTCTCGCATACAGGGTTATCATTACCATCTTTCTAAATTCCATATTTATGCATTAGTATACTGTACTGGTGTTTTTCTTTCTGGCTTATTTCACTCTGTATAATAGGCTCCAGTTTCATCCACCTCATTAGAACCGATTCAAATGTATTCTTTTTAATGGCTGAGTAATATAGACAATAGGTCTCATTAATTTAACTCATTTAGTTTTTTATCATTAGAGAACATTGTACGAATATACCACCATTTAATTGCCTATTTCCTATTGAAAGAGAAAAGATTGTTACAATTTTTCTCCATTGAAAACAAGCGATGTTACTATGAACATCCAGGATACCCTGATACATGTGAAAATGGTTTCTCTGAAGCAGAATTGTGATGTTATTGGGTATGCACATTTTAAATGTCATTATCCTCAGCCAATTTCTCTCTAAAGTGACTGTAGTAACTTACACTCCCCCAGCAGGGAGAAGGCAATGGCATCCCACTCCAGTACTCTTGCCTGGAAACTCCTGTGGATGGAGGAGCCTGGTAGGCTGGAGTCCATGGGGTCGCTGAGTTAGACACGACTGAGCGACTTCTCTTTCCCTTTTCACTTTCATGCATTGGAGAAGGAAATGGCAACCCACTCCAGTGTTCTTGCCTGGAGAATCCCAGGGATGGCGGAGCCCAATGGGCTTCCGTCTGTGGGGTCGCACAGAGTCAGACACGACTGAAGCGACTTAGCAGCAGCAGGGTATGCGAGCTCTGCTTTCTGGAGTCTTTACCTAAAGTTGGTGTTGACAGACTTTTTCATGTCTGTCAAATTATTTGGTGTGAAATGGTGTTTCACTCTTGTTTTAGTTTGTATTTCCTTTGTGAGGATAATCATCTTTTCATACATTCACCAACTCCTCTGAATTGTCTGTTTTCATCATTTGCCCACTTTTAAAGTTATATTTTTTTAAATTGACATATAATTTCTCTACCTATTCAAGATTCTAATTCATGTTGATTTTATATATTACAGATATCCTTTCCACATGTGCTGTTTTTTCCTTTAGTATGTTTTGTAGAAGAGAATAGTTAAATTTTGAGGTTCTCAGTTTTATCAATGCTTTCCTATAAACTACTGATTTGAGAGTTATCTAAGAAATCTGGTTCTTTTCTCCTACTCAAAAACGACCACTCTTGATTTTTTAAATTAATTTGTTTTCTCATTTATCATTTTATTTCATTATTTTCATGTAAGATGCATATTTTAAGTGGAAAGTCTCACCATTCAGTTTTTTTTTTTCCTTTCGCTGATTTTTAATGCTACCTCTATCCATGCCTGTTTCTTGCATGTATTGAACTTATTTAAGGGCTTCAGATTCTGTTCCGTTCATCTGATTTCCCTCCCCCTGTTCCAATGTCACTGTTTTCATTTCAACAGGTTGAAAATATAATGTCTTAATAGAGACATAGCTAAAAGCTACCTCCCCTAGAATTCTTGCCTGGGAAATCCCATGGACAGGGCTGCCGGGGAGGCTACAGTCCATGAGGTCACAAAGAAATCAGACATGACTTAGCAACTAAACAGCAGCAACAATGCAGAGTTGTAAAGTTGAGATTTTGTTTGAAATCTCATTGAATATATTAAAGACTTGGATCAAATTAATAGGCTTCTAAATTTTAACATCTCTATCCATGGAAGTGGTATGCTTCTCCATATATATTGTTGTCTTTTATTTTTGTTAAGAACATTTTATAATGTTCTCCTCAAGATTTTACTTCAACTATTTATAGACAATTTTGATTTTTATTTGATTACTTAGTTACTGGTGGAACAGAGGTTAAAGCGTCTGCCTCCAATGTGGGAGACCTGGATTCAATCCTTGGGTTGGGAAGATGCCCTGGAGAAGGAAATGGCAACCCACTCCAGTATTCTTGCCTGGAGAATCCCATGGACAGAGGAGCCTGGTAGGCTACAGTCCAAGGGGTCGCAAAGAGTCAGACACGACTAAGAGACTTCATTTCACTTCACTTCACTGATATGATACACTTTTGTGTCTTATTCAACCATTTTGAAACTTCATGGCTGCTCCATTAGTTTGTTTATGGATTTTCTTGATTTACTATGTTGATAACTTTATAATCACTAAATACATAATTACAACTTCGAATTCTTATTCCTCATTTGTTCCTCTTGTCTTATCGTTAAGACATGCAGTTGACCAGTAATGGTGCCTGATGGGGAGTACACTCTTATCTTTTCATGACTTTAATAGAAAGGCTACTTGATTTCAGTGTTAAGTTTTATATTTGCAGAATTTTGATAGCTACCTATTATTAGAGTAAGGAAGTTCCCTGCAGTTGATAATTTGCTAAAAATTTTGTCTTAAATAAATGTTGAATTTTATGGCAAATTTTATGTACCTGTTGAGACATCTGTTTTCTCTTTTCAGTCACTCACATGTTGAATAATAAAACCTTGATAGATTTTCTTTTTCTTGATGACACTTATCTGTCTTTCTGTGACAAATTCTAGTAGACAACAGTGCTTCTTGATGAGGCTTAGAACAGTGGTAGGTACAAAAAGATCTTCATTACCCAGATAATCACAATGCTGTGATCACTCACCTAGAGCCAGACATCCTGGAATAGGAAGTCAAGTGGGCCTTAGGAAGCATCACTACAAACAAAGCTAGTGGAGGTGATGGAATTCCACTTGAGCTATTTCAAATCCTGAAAGACGATGTTGTGAAAATGCTGCACTCAATATGCCAGCAGATTTGGAAAACTCAGAAGTGGGCACAGGACTGGAAAAGGTCAGTTTTCATTCCAATCCCAGAGGAAAGCAATGCCAAAGAATGCTCAAACTACCGCACAATTGCACTCATCTCACACGCTAGTAAAGTGATGCTTAAAATTCTCCAAGCCAGGCTTCAGCAATACGTGAACCATGAACTTCCAGATGTTCGAGCTGGTTTTAGAAAAGGCAGAGGAACCAGAGATCAAATTGCCAACATCCACTGGATCATGGAAAAAGCAAGAGAGTTCCAGAAAACATCTATTTCTGCTTTATTGACTATGCCAAAGCCTTTGACTGTGTGGATTACAATCAACTTTGAGAACTCTGAAAAAGATGGGAATGCCAGACCACCTGACCTGCCTCATGAGAAACCTATATGCAGGTCAGGAAGCAACAGCTAGAAGTGGACATGGAACGACAGACTAGTTCCAAATAGGAAAAGGATTACATCAAGGCTGTATATTGTCACCCCTTCTTATTTAACTTCTATGCAGAGTACATCATGAGAAACGCTGGGCTGGAAGAAGCACAAGGTAGAATCAAGATTGCTGGGAAAATATCAGTAACCTCAGATATGCAGATGACACCACTTATGGCAGAAAGTGAAGAAAAACTAAAGAGCCTCTTGATGAAAGTGAAAGAAGAGAGTGAAAAAGTTGGCTTAAAGCTCAACATTCAGAAAACGAAGATCATGGCATCTGGTCCCATCACTTCATGGCAAATATATGGGGAAACAGTGGAAACAGTGCCTGACTTGATTTTTCTGGGCTCCAAAATCACCGCAGATGGTGACTGTAGCCATGAAATTAAAAGACACTTAGTCCTTGGAAGAAAAGTTATGACCAACCTAGATAGCATATTAAGAAGCAGAGACATTACTTTGTCAACAAAGGTCTGTCTAGTCAAGGCTATGGTTTTTCCAGTGGTCATGTATGGATGTGAGAGTTGTACTGTAAAGAAAGCTGAGCGCCGAGGAATTGATGCTTTTGAACTGTGGTGTTGAGAAGACTCTTGAGAGTCCTTTGGACTGCAAGCAGTTCCAACCAGTTCATCTTAAAGGAGATCAGTCCTGAATATTCATTGGAAGGACTGATGTTCAAGCTGAAACTACAATACTTTGGCCACCTGAGGTGAAGAGCTGACTCATTGGAAAAGACCCTGATGCTGGCAAAGATTGAGGGCAAGAGGAGAAGGGGATGACAGAGAATGAAATTGTTGGATGGCATCACCGACTCGATGGACATGTGTTTGAGTGGACTCTGGGGAGTTGGTGATGGACAGGGAGGCCTCACGTGCTGCGGTTCATAGGGTTGCAAAGAGTCAGACATGACTGAGCGAATGAGCTGAATTGAGGTTTAATATGCTAGTATTTTGCTTAGGCTGTTTAAAATTAAGATGTTTGCAACCTGTACATTTTTTGTATTTAAAATTTTAATGGAGATTTGTGTCTAGTGTTACTGTTTTTTTCTGGCATTCTAATTTCAATCTATATAACTCCTCTATACTAAACTTTTCCACTTACTATTTTCTCCATACCTGTTAGAACTAAATGCCACATTCTATCTTGGTCTGCAATCTAGGTATGTTACCTAAATGTGCACTTTTTCAAATGTAAGACAAATTGCTATTTTTTAATAACCATTTGCTATATTAAGTGTGCTCTCATAGTAGTAAGTGGGATTCTTAAGTAGAGAAAATCTAGATATTCTTCATTTAAGTCTAATCATCCTAGCAATGGTTAATAGTGAAATTCTCAGATAAATCAAAGAAATATCTCAACCACCTTCCACAAAACAGTTTTTTAATAAGTATTAATTAAATTGGTAGCTTTCTATATGCTGGGCTCTGTGCTTTGCACTTTATATACATGATATTACCTAAAATTTACAAAAAATCTCATGGGATAGGTAGGGTTATTCTCAGTTTAGAGATATTAAAACTTGAGTTTATGGGGTTAAATAATTTGCTTAAGTTGTATAATGCCATCCATGGTAACTCCATTGCCAGCACATAATAGAGCTCAACCTGTTGACTGTAAATCTAAAGCTGAGAATTAGGCTTTTATTCAGTGGACTTGCTGAGGACTTCAGTCTGCGAGACAGCCTCTCAGATAGTTCTCAAGGTCTGTTCCAACAAGGTAAGGAAGGAACCAAGATGTATAGGAATTCAAACAAACCAACAAAACTCAAGAAGTTGAACATCACAAGATTACTCCTAATCAAAGAAAACCAGACATCTCAAGTTAATGAATTTAATGTTTTTTTGTGTGTGTGTTTGGGCAGATACAACTGTCTGTTCATTAAACCATTCCTTCAGTTTGCGCCATTACTATCTAAGGTCAGTATTCTCTTTTTCTTTATCCTGAATCCTCTCAGCATGCACAATATGTGAATGGAGGTGGGTGGCTGCCTTGTTAGTACAACATCCTTTGGTTATGATACAGCACCAACGTTTTTCATCCACAAACCCAACACTGTCTCTTGGTTAATGTACTCTTTTTATATTAGTCCTCTGATGAAATGATAAGAATTCTGTTCCAGAGCATACATATTTTGTTTGCTTTGTTTTGCCTATGTATATATCATTTTCCTTTGTTACTTTTTACACCACATCAAAGAAATACCTACTCACGCTCTGACATCTTTCTTCTGTTTTCCTGCCCTTATTTTCAGTTTCCTCATTTCTAGTTATTCTTGTTAATGCTTAATAATTTTTTAAAACTTTTGCTGAACAACAAGAAACCAGCAAAGAATTAAAAAGAAAAGGAGTTTTCCTATACTGGGCTATTGTGCCTTCAAGGTGGAAAGCTGATGTTGGATTCTCGGGTACCCTGGAATCCTGAGTGTTGGCTGAAGTTGAGAGCAGGTCAAAGGTTCATGAACTATTTTGAATGTTCCTCTACCCTGGGCCTCTCTGACAGGCAATGTGCCTCAACTTTGTCAATGCGTAAGGGCTTGTTTGAATAGCCAGGCATAGCACAGAACATGAAGATGAAGCTGCTTGTCCAGTGGTGAATGTTTTCCTGTTTTTATAACCTACTTGCTGTCAGTTCTGTCTTTTCCTTTATGATGTTTAATTGAAATCACATCCTAATGAGGTCTGGCCAGTATCTTTCCTTTGGCTGAAGACTTGATGTTACTGCCAATATATCTGAATAAGAAGAGAACAATTTCTGGAGAAATGGAAAACTTCAGCAGCTATTAAAGGCCACTAGAAAGAAATTGTTTATATGATGCATTTTCCTCCCTTACATTTTAACAGATTAATTTGTTACTAATCTGGTGTTTCTCTCAACAATGATGATTTTCATTTAATTAGTCTTGGAATATCCCTGGAACTCAGGTCCAACCAGTGAATCTAGATTTTTCATTGGTTGAAGTTCAGCATCAGTGATCTCACTTGAATTAGCTCCTGGTAGTAGGCTTGGGAAATTTTCAAGTTTATGATTTTGTGCTAGTCACTCAGTAATGTCTGCCTCCTTGCGACCCCATGGACTGTAGCCCACCAAGCTCCTCTGTATGCTTCTTCTTTCTTTTCAGCCCGGTTCAGATGCCGTGTCCCAACAAGCTTTCCCTTAGTTCCCAAATGGCAATATGTCCATTAAATGCACATTTAGAGAGTTTGTATTTGAACCATTTCATATGCCCCAGGCAATGAGATGCAGTGTGGTAGAGGAGAGGTTATGAGTACTGGAGCAGGGCAGGAATATGTTTACATCCTGGGATGAGTATTTACCAACTGGATGATGGTGACATCTGAATATTTCATTTTCCTGTGATGATAATGTTCAAAATAAAATAATATGCTGATTATAATACCTGTCTCATCTGGTTATTGAGAGAATTTAATGAGGTCACATATGTGTAGACATGACACAAAGATGAGGTAATAACCATGATTTCCCATTTCTTTGCATTTATCTCCACCATCACCAATATGTATAAAGAACAGCACTTGTAGAAAAATTAGTCTATCTTTCCATGACATTAACCTTGCAAGTTAAGGGATTTTCATCAGGGTAATATGTTTCAAGTGGCATGTTGTTTTTGGAACATATAGTCAACCCCATATGCTTTCTTTGAGATAACCTCATCAAAGTATTATTTTGTTTCTTGTGACTTGATTCTTGAAAGTTACTTAGTGTTATTTTATTTTATTGGAATGTAATTGATTTATAATGTTGTGTTTCGTTTCTGCTGTACAAGGAAGTGAATCAGTTATGTGTATACATAGATCCCCTCCCTCTCAGACCTCCCTCCCACCCCACAGCCCCATCTCACTGCTTTAGGTCACCACAGAGCACTGAGCTGAGCTCCGTGTGCTATACAGCAAGTTCCCACTAGCTATCTGTCTGTTATTACTTTTTAAAATTAAATCCAAATCCTCTTTTATATCCACTTGGGGAACGCACTGAGTCATGTGGGTAATCTTTTCTCTTTGTAAAGTAGCCTTCTGGAAAGTAAATAATCCTTTGTAATTTATCATACTTATATTCAGATACCAGTACGTGTTATAGAGGTGCCCTCCAGGTACATCAGGTACTCTGTCTTTACATTTTAATGAAGTAGTGTAGAAATGTGCTGGTATATATGTAAATTCTTCACAGTGCAAGCTCATAAAGCTAATTTTAGTTAGGCTCTATTGGCGACTAAACCACCACCACCGAAAGCCTAGGGAAAACAAGAAGGAGAGTAATATTATTGAGCATCTGTATTCCAAGCATTGTAGTAACATTTTCACCAATATATCACAATTATTCTTCCTCTCAGTGTTATGAATAGTATTGTTCCCATTTCATTGGTCAGAAAAATTGGAAAAGTAATCTATGCAAGTTTCAAAGCCAAGATTTGAAATGAAGTCTGCCCTAATGCCAAATCCCTTACTAATTCCAATAGCACATTCCTTCTTGAGTACAATCCACTGAGCTTAGGCAGGAAGTAATATCTAAGATTTGTGTGGTATTTACCTTATTTGGTGAGCACTTAAAAATATCTTATTGTGCATTATCTTGGTGCCTTATTTTCATCTGGGTATGCAACATAGATTTAAGCCATGGCTCTGAAGCATGCTTCAGTGAGGTTTCGAAGGAGTTAATACTTTCCCTTGTTTTTTGATTGAAGATGAAACGTGGCCTGTTGCTAGAAGCCACAAAGCTGAGCATTTATTAAATATACTTACTTCCCTTTCATCTATTTGGCCAGTGTTCCCAACTATAATCTAATTTCCTCTAAAATTTTCCATGGAGCAGGATAGTGGCTTCAAATCCTGGAAATGCTGAAGGAATCATTTAATGACCTGTGGTGAGTTGCTATGAATTTATTCCAGACTTGCTAATGAGTATTTGGAGAAGATGTATGGGTAAGCTCCAAGTCTCTTCAAAAATGATCCTGCTAGTTGCAATCAAGGACTTTCTGTGGTATTTGGAAGTTCTAGATGACTCTTGAGGGCGTCTATTTAGTTCAGTTTGAGAATATGGTGCTACTAAAGGCCAATGGTTTGCCTATCCTAGGGCTCATAGATTATCCTTTTCACTTTGGACAGCTGTTTAGTACATAAATGGTGTAGGTTGTAAATGGGCGAAACAACACAAAACACCCAGTGGGGATGGTTTAGTGTGTACATTAACTCTGGGTAATCATTTAACCTGGTTTTTTTTTGTGTGTGTGTGTGTGTGTGGCCTCACCATGGGAGCAGGTGAGACCTTGGTTCTCCACTCAGGGATCGAACCTGAGTTCCCTACAGTGGAAGCACAGAGGCTTCACCACGGGCCGGCCAGGAAAGCCCCCAGCCTGAATTTTCTAAGAGCACATTTGGTATTCAACTCTAGGGACATATGGATGATTTGAACTAAGACTCTCATTAAGTCATAGTCTATGGGGGATACATAAGCACATAATTATGTAATGTTATGGTGCATACCATGCCAAAAGTAGCTAGATAACATCTGTACCATAAACACAGGAAAGGTATTGATTAATAATATGTGGAGTTTATTAAATAAATAATGAGAATTATTAAAATGATGATTAGAACTATTATTGTTGATCTCTTTAGTGCTAATCCCACTATTAACACCTGTACCTGAATTATTCCAATCAACCCAACAATGTTGAGATACTGGTGATGATAATAAGGAATATAATATTAAATGCTATTTTAAGACACTCTATTGGACATTTAAAGATATTATTTTATTGGATCATACCAATGACTTTCTGCTGGTTTTGGCTTTTTTGGGGGGTGGTAAAAGAAAAAAAACTTCCTGAAATATTATTATCACCATTTTGGAAAGGAAAAGTCCGATGTTAAGAGTTTCCATAAACTCTCCAATCATTCACTGATATTAAAGAAGCTTCAAACTTGGGCTAATTGACTCCTCTTTTCATTTTTCCATCTTTCCTAACATTTTTGTTCTCCTCTTCGCTTGACCTCTTATATTGATTTTATTTTCGCCTGTGCTGGGTCTTTGTCACTGTATGCAGGTTTTGTCTCATTGTGGAGGCAGGGACCTCTCTTCACTGTGGTGCACGGGCCTCATTGCTGTGGCTTCTGTTGCACAGCGCGGGCTCTGGGGGCTTGGGTTTCAGTAACTGCAGCCCCTGGGCTTAAGGAGCCCTGCAGTGTGTGGACTCTTCCTTGACCAGGGAGACTGAATCTGCATTCCTTGCATTGCACGGTGGATTCTTAACCACTGGGCCACCTGGAAAGTCCTCTTGACCTCTTTTCACCTTCATTTCTTTTCCCATCTGCTGTATCATTCTCTTTTTCATCTTAGTTGAAAACTAAGTTTCAGTTAGTTTTAATATTAATACAAACTAAATATTAATCATTATTAATTAATTAATAATACAAACATTAATATTAATTATTAATTAATTAATATTGTAATAATATTAATACAAACTAAAACCACAAAGAGATACAACTACACAACCATTATAATGGTTATAGCTAAAAAGACTGACATTAAGCTTTGGTGATAAGGCAACTAGAATCTCAAAGGTTGTTAGTGGGAATGCATACTATTTTAGAAAACAGTTTGGCACTTTCTTATAAAGTTAACTTAGTTTTAAGTTAACTGAAACTGAGTTAACAAACTCATGTTTCAGATCACCAAAAGCATGCCAGTCTGCAGGGAACTGTTATACAGAAGAAAGCAAAATACAGTCCCTGCCTTCCTGGTGCTCATGGTCCAGTGAGAAAAACAAATAAGTAAATATGTAATTATAGTAAAAATGTGGTAGATGTTGTGATGAAGATACCCACTTTGGACTCCCCCATTCATGGTTTCACTTTCTGTGGTTTTAGTTAGCCATGATCAACCACAGTCTGAAGATATGAAATGGAAAATCCCAGAAATAAACAATTCTTGTTTTAATTGCACACCATTCTGAGTAAGGTGGTCAACTCTCCCACCTTATCACTTTGTCCTGCCTGGGACGTGAACCATACCTTTGTCCAGCTTATCCTGCTTATTGGTCACTTAGTAGCCTTCTGGATTATCAAATTATTTAGCACTATGGTTAATAAGAATGAAAAGACAAGCCATAGACTCGGAGAAGATGTTTGCAATATGTATGTCTAGCAAAGGGCATTTTTTAAAAATCTAGAATATACTGACACAACCGAAAAATAAAAAGAAACAGCTAAATAAAAATAGGCAAAAATTTTAACAGACACTGCACAAAAGAAGACACAAATGGCCAATGAGCCTATAGAATTAAGCACAACATCATTAATCATCAGGCAAATATTAATACAAACTAAAACCACAAAGAGATGCAACTACACAACCATTATAATGGTTATAGCTAAAAAGACTGACATTAACTTTGGTGATAAGGCAAACTCGAATCTCAAAGGTTGTTAGTGGGAATGCATATTATTTTAGTAAACAGTTTGGCACTTTCTTATAAAGTTAAACATACATTTACTGTTCAGGTCAGTTCAGTCACTCAGTTGTGTCCAACTCTTTGCAAACCCATGAACAGCAGCATGCCAGGCCTCCCTGTCCATCACCAGCTCCCGGAGTTTACCCAAACTCATGTCCATTGAGTCGGTGATGCCATCCAACCATTTCATCCTCTGTCGTCCCCTTCTCCTCCTGACCTCAATCATTACCAGCATCAGGATCTTTTCAAATAAGTCAGCTCTTCGCATCTGGTGGCCAAAGTATTGGAGTTTCAGCTTCAACCTCAGTCCTTCCAATGAACACCCAGGACTGATCTCCTTTAGGATGGACTGGTTGGATCTCCTTGCAGTCCAAGGGACTCTCAAGAGTCTTCTCCAAAACCACACTTCAGAAGCATCAATTCTTTGGTGCTCAACTTTCTTTACAGTCCAACTCTCACATCCATACATGACTACTGGAAAACCCATAGCCTTGACTAGACAGACCTTTGTTGACAAAGTAATGTCTCTGCTTTTGAATATGCTGTCTAGGTTAGTCATAACTTTTCTTCCAAGGAGTAAGCGTCTTTTAATTTCATGGCTGCAATCACCATCTACTGGTATTTTGGAGCCCCACCCCCAAAATAAAGTAAGCCACTGTTTCCTCATCTATTTGCCATGAAGTGATGGGACTGGATGCCATGATCTTCGTTTTCTAAATGTTGAGCTTTGTGCCAACTTTTTCACTCTCCTCTTTCAATTTCATCAGGAGGCTCTTTAGTTCTTCTTTACTTTCTGCCATAAGGGTGGTGTCATCTGCATATCTGAGGTTATTGATATTTCTCTTGGCAATCTTGATTCCAGCTGTGCTTCCTCCAGCCCAGAGTTTCTCATGATGTATTCTGCATATAAATTAAATAAGCAGGGTGACAATATACAGCCTTGATGTACTCTTCCTATTTGGAATCAGTGTGTTGTTCCATGTCAAGTTCTAACTGTTGCATCCTGATCTGCATATAGGTTTCTCAAGAGGCAGGTCAGGTGGTCTGGTATTCCCATCTCTTTCAGAATTTTCCACAGTTTATTGTGATCCACACAGTTAAAGACTTTCACATAGTCAAAATTCTTCACGCCAGGCTTTAGAAGCACGTGAACTGTGAACTTCCAGATGTTCAAGCTGGTTTTAGAAAATGCAGAGGAACCAGAGATCAAATTGCCAACATCCACTGGATCATCGAGAAAGCTAGAGAGTTCCAGGAAAACATCTATTTCTGCTTAATTGACTGTGCCAAAGCCTTTGACTGTGTGGATCACAATAAACTGTGGAAAATTCTGAAATAGATTTACTGTATGATCTGGCAATTTCACTCTTAGGTGCAGAAATGTAAACATGTTCCTGAGAGAAAAGTAAACATTTTAACACAAAGATTTGTGCTTGGATGTTTAAAACAGCTTTCTTCATAATAGCCCCAAATAGGAAATGATCTAAAACAACATTAATTGGTGATGGATAAGCAATTTGTTTTCTAAACATATGGTGAAATACTGTTCTGCAATACAAATGAATGAACTGATGTTACACATCACATCATTTGTTGTGGTTTAGTCTCGAAGTTACGTCTGACCCTTTTGTAATCCTGTGGACTATATGTTGCCAGGTTCCTGTCAGGCAAGACATGCTGGGGCAGGCAAGAATGCTGGGGTAGGTTGCATTTCATTCTCCAGAGGATCTTCCTAACCCAGGGATTGAACCTGTATCCCTGCATTGGTAGATACATTCTTTACAACTGAGCCACCAGGGAAGCCCACACATCATCATAAATGTATTTCAGAAACATGATGCTAAGTGAAAGAAATCAGACTCAGAAAACTAAGCCCTTTATGATTCAAATTGCATACATTTTTAAAATACTTTATTCTACATTACAGTACTGTATTTGTTTTGCTATACATTGACATGAATCAGCCACAGGTGTACACGATCTCCCAATGCCAAAGCTCCCTCCCACTTCCCACCCCATATCATCTCCCTGGATCATCCCGTGCACCAGCCCCAAGCATCCTGTATCCTGTATTGAACATAGACTGGCGCTTCGTTTCTTACATGACAGTATACATGTTTCAATGCCATTCTCCCAAATCATCCCACCCTCTCCCTCTCCCTCAGAGTCCAAAAGTCCATTCTATACCTCTGTGTCTCTGTTGTTGTCTCACATAGAGGGTCATCATTACTATCTTTCTAAATTCCATATATATGTGTCAGTATACTGTATTGGTGTTTTTCTTTCTGGCTTACTTCACTCTGTATAATCGGCTCCAGTTTCATCCATCTCATTAGAACAGAATCAAATTTATTCTTTTCAAGGGCTGAGTAATACTCCATTGTGTATATGTGCCACAGCTTTCTTATCCATTCATCTGTTGATGGACATCTAGGTTGTTTCCATGTCCTGGCTATTATAAACAGTGCTGCAATGAACATTGGGGTACATGTGTCTCTTTCAATTCTGGTTTCCTCGGTGTGTATGCCCAGCAGAGGGATTGCTGGGTCATAAGGCAGTTCTATTTGCAATTTTTAAGGAATCTCCACACTGTTTTCCATAATGGCTGTACTAGTTTGCATTCCCACCAGCAGTGTAAGAGGGTTCCCTTTTCTCCACATCCTCTCCAGCATTTATTGCTTGTAGACTTTTGGATTGCAGCCATTCTGACTGGTGTGAAATGGTACCTCATTGTGGTCTTGATTTGCATTTCTCTGATAATGAGTGATGTTGAGCATCTTTTCATGTGTTTGTTAGCCATCCAGTATGTCTTCTTTGGAGAAATGCCTATTTAGTTCTTTGGCCCATTTTTTGATTGGTTCGTTTATTTTTCTGGAGTTGAGCTGCATAAGTTGCTTGTATATCTTTGAGATTAGTTGTCAGTTGTTTCATTTGCTATTGTTTCTCTCCCATTCAGAAGGCTGTCTTTTCACCTTGCTTATAGTTTCCTTTGTTGTGCAGAAGCTTTTAATTTAAATTAGAACTAGAGGAATCAACTTGCCTGACTTCAGGCTCTACTACAAAGCCACAGTCATTAAGACAGTATGGTACTGGCACAAAGACAGAAATATAGATAAATGGAACAAAATAGAAAACCCTGAGATAAATCCACACACCTATGGACACCTTATCTTTGACAAAGGAGGCAAGAATATACAATGGAGTAAAGACAGTCTCTTTAACAGGTGGTGCTGGGAAAACTGGTCAACCACTTGTAAAAGAATGAAACTAGACCTCTTTCTAACACCATACACAAAAATAAACTCAAAATGGATTAAAGATCTAAATGTAAGACCAGAAACTATAAAACTCCTAGAGGAAAACATAGGCAAAACACTCTCTGACATAAATCACAGCAGGATCCTCTATGATCCACCTCCCAGTATAATGGAAATAAAAGCAAATTGCATACATTTTTAGAAAATACAAAACTATAGTGACAGATGGAGAAAGCAATGGAACCCCACTCCAGTACTCTTGCCTGGAAAATCCCAGGGGTGGAGGAGCCTGGTAGGCTGCAGTCCATGGGGTCACGAAGAGTAGGACATGACTAAGTGACTTCACTTTCACTTTTCACTTTCATGCATTGGACAAGGAAATAGCAACCCACTCCAGTGTTCTTGCCTGGAGAATCCCAGGGATGGGGGAGCCTGGTGGGCTTCTGTCTGTGGTGTCGCACAGAGTTGGACATGACTGAAGCGAGTTAGCAGCAGATAGTGATAGAAACAGCTAAGTCATTGCTAGAGTTTTTTTTTGTGTGTGTGTGGCAATGAAGCAGGAGGGAAAATATTTATTTTTTTCAGCTGGGCACAAGGGTAATTTTTGCAGTGATAGAAATTTTCTATGTTATTATTGTGGTGTTAGTTATACAACTGGGCTTCCCTGGTAGCTCAGAGCATACAACATCTGCCTGCAATGCAGGAAACCTAGGTTTGATTCCTGGGTTGGGAAGATGCCCTGGAGAAGGAAATAGCAACCCACTCCAGGACCCTTGCCTGGAAAATCCCATGGACGGAGAAGCCTGGTAGACCTACAGTCTATGGGGTCGCAAAGACTCGGACACGACTAAGTGACTTCACTTTCACAACTCTACAATTTGCCAAAACTCACTGAAATTTGCACTTTACATCATGAGAAACGCTGGACTGGAAGAAACACAAGCTGGAATCAAGATTGCCAGAAGAAATGTCAATCACCTCAGATATGCAGATGACACCACCCTTATGGCAGAAAGTGAAGAGGAACTAAAAAGCCTCTTGATGAAAGTGAAAGAGGAGAGCAAAAAAGTTAGCTTAAAGCTCAACATTCAGAACATGAAGATCATGGCATCCGGTCCCACCACTTCATGGGAAATAGATGGGGAAACAGTGGAAACAGTATCAGACTTTATTTTTGAGGGCTCTAAAATCACTTCAGATGGTGACTGCAGCCATGAAATTATAAGACGTTTACTCCTTGGAAGAAAAGTTATGACCAACCTAGATAGTATATTCAAAAGCAGAGACATTACTTTGCTGACTAAGGTCTGTCTTGTCAAGGCTATGGTTTTTCCTGTGGTCATGTATGGATGTGAGAGTTGGACTGTGAAGAAGGCTGAGCCCTGAAGAATTGATGCTTTTGAACTATGGTGTTGGAGAAGACTCTTGAGAGTCCCTTGGATTGCAAGGAGATCCAACCAGTCCATTCTGAAGGAGATCAGCCCTGGGATTTCTTTGGAAGGAATGATGCTAAAGCTGAAACTTCAGTACTTTGGCCACCTCATGCAAAGAGTTGACTCATTGGAAAAGACTCTGATGCTGGGAGGGATTGGGGGCAGGAGGAGAAGGGGACGACAGAGGATGAGATGGCTGGATGGCATCACGGACTCGATGGACATGAATCTGAGTGAACTCTGGGAGATGGTGATGGACAGGGAGGCCTGGCGTGCTGCGATTCATGGGGTTGCAAAGAGTCGGACATGACTGAGCGACTGAACTGAACTGAACTGAATAGTGAATTTTATTGTATGTAAATTTTAATTCAAGGAAACTGACCTTTAAAAGTACAGCCATATACTCATTGAGTAGTAACATGTTTGTACACCACTGCACAACTAATAGAAAACAAAGTTGTAGTATAAAAATAATTCACAAATATTGAATGACCACTAATTATACATCAAAGACTGAGCTAGGTGTTCCAAGACAAAAAGTTATAAACTAGACAGTGGGTGCTAAGACAGGTGAGTAAACAATTAAAATGCAGTGTAAGTGATATGATGGAGATAATCGCAAGATGCTGCAGCTACACAGAGAAGTGGTACCCAATCCAGCCTTGAGGGTATCACAGGTTCTTATTGAAGGCAATATCAAGGTGCAAATATGATGGAAGAATATAAGTAAGTTAAGCAAATGAAGGCCTCTGGGTAATGACCCAAGCGAGGGTCACACACAGTTGAAGCTTTGAGTAAGAGAGCAGGTGGTGACCTGTGAGTGAAAGTGAAGCTAGATGTAAGCAGGTATATTCAAAATACAGCTAAGAAATAGAATTCCTAGAATTAAATAATTCTTACACATGGGAACTGAGGCAAAGTAAAAGACAAGGGTGTTGTTGCTTTCCTAGCTTGAAAATTTGGGTAAATGTTGGCAGTATTCACGGAAACTTAAAAGCAGGAAAACAAGGAGTGGGTTTAGTGAAGGAGGTATGAGCACATTATACGAGTGCTGACTACCCAGTGTCTGTGAGACATTCCAGTGCAATCGGTAGAAGGTCAGGAACAGAAAAGGCTGGAGCACAGGAAATGGACCAGAAATAGCAGTGCAGGCTTAGGGGGTATGAACCCACCACAAGAGATGATGAGATCAACCAGGGAGACTTAAACAGGAATCATGATGGCCCCAGACAGGGAAAAGAAGGAATATTGAGGCGGCTAGGAGGATAAATAGAAAACCACGTCCCAGAAGTCAAGCAAGGAGAGTACTTTGAGTGGCCAGTGGTATCAAACTGAAGAAAAATCAAGCCAGGTGAAAGGCAAACATCGCACGTGCAGTTTGGAAAGGGGAAATAATGGGCTGGTTTTTCCAGCATGGATTCACTATGTAAAGGTTGGAAAACCAGATACAGAGGCCTGAAAGCTGAGTGGAGGGTGATGAAAAGGAGGTATTTAATATACTTTAGAGAAACTTCTCTGTGACAGAAATGGGAGAGTGTGGAATCTGGAGGAGAACTTGGGGATTATAGGCAGTGCCTTGTCCATATGCTCATGGGGTACAACCAGTAGGAAGGGAGAGATGGATGGAGCAACATTCCTGAAAAACCAGGTATGGATGGGATCCAACTTTTAGTAAGATAAAGGGTTTGTCTTCTGGGTCATGAAGAGGGAAGGAGCACGGGAAGAAGTAAAGAAGCAAATATGTAAGTTTTATGGCAAGAAGTTGAAGAATTTTGACCCATGTCTTATGTTTATCTATGGGAGGCAAGGTCAAATGGAAACTAAGGATGAAAGAGGGGTCATACATTTTAGGGAAGAGGTGACAGTTTGAAATAGCTGCCTCAGAGAAGTGAAAGTCTCTCAGTCGTGTTCGACTCTTTGCAACCCAACAGACTATATAGCCCATGGAATTCTCCAGGCCAAAATGTTGGAGTGGGTAACCTTTCCCTTCTCTAGGGGATCTTCCTAACTGAGGGTTTGAACCCAGGTCTCCCGCATTGCAGCCCATTATTCTTTACCAGCTGAGCCACAAGGTAAGACCAAGAATACTGGAGAAGGTAGCTTATCCCTTCTCCAGCAGATCTACCCAAACCAGAAATTGAACTGGGGTCTCCTGTATTGCAAGTGGATTCTTTACCAACTGAGCCATCAGGGAAGCCCCCAGAGAAGGGGGAAATATAATAGACTTCCTAAGCATCATTAAAGGCCCAGTTAAAGTTGGGGACCATAAATTAAGACTGTTTCCAATTCAGAGTGATTTTCCCCCTCAATTTACCCAGCAACCCAGTTGCAAGTGTAGAGAAGATAGTAAGTTGAGTTCATTCAGGTTTTGGTCTATGAAGGACTCTATTAGATCCTTACAAGGTAAGACATGGATGATTTTGAGAAAGTAATCACTTTGAAATGAATGTTATCTTAGCTGGATCATGCAGGAAGTGAAATCAAGGGATTCCTTAGAGATGAAGAGAAAGTAGAGGCATCTGTAAACTGGAAGTTCCTAGGAGGTCTATCAGATGGTATATTGGGGATAACTGAATTGAGATAAGGTGGAAAGATCGGGAAGATCATAGGAAATGAAGTAGGCAAGGAATTTGAAAGGCCAGGATGTTGAATTATTCCAACTGGAGTCACCAAAAGTGAAATCACTATCTGGGTTGGACAGAAAAATTGGTTGGCTGGATCTTCAAAGCTAATTTCAGATGTACAGAGGGGCGAATCTGTTAAACATATATGTTTATCCACTTTTTTTTTAAAGTTTCTTTTCCCACACAGCTCATTACAGAGTTTTGACTGGAGTTCCCTGTGCTAATCATGATCTTTGTTGGTTGTCTGTGCTACATACAGTAGTGTGCACGTGAAGATCTGATTACAGAAGGAAGGCAGGTTGGAGAGGGCACACTGAGTTAGTGTATCTTTGTGCTGTGCTGTGCTTAGTCACTCAGTCGCGTCCGACTCTTTGCAACACCATGGACTGTAGCCCACCAGGATCTTCTGTCCACAGGGATTCTCGAGGCAATAATACTGGTGTGGGTTGGCGTGCCCTCCTCCAGAGGATCTTCCCAACCCAGGGACTGGACCCAGGTCTCCCACATTGCAGGCAGATTCTTTACCATCTGAGCCACTGACGAAACCTAAGAATTCTGGAGTGGGGAGCCTATCCCTTCTCCAGGGCTCTTCCTGACCCAGGAGTTGAACCAGGGTCTCCTGCATTGCAGGCAGATTCTTTATCAGCTTCCCTTTACCAGGGAAGCCCAGAGTATCTTCAACCACAATGAAAAGAATTTACTGCATAGGAAATTTTCCATCTAAGAAATAGTTGATGTGGGTCTCGGTTTACTTATTCCTTTCCAGATTTGCATTAGAAGGGAGAGGAAAGAGCATTTGGTTCTAGAATTTGTTTGAAGAGAGAATGTGAGTTCCTTATTAGAAGGCAGAGATGGTATCTCACATTTTTATATTCACAGCTCTGCACTGGTATATTTATGAAGTCTCCAAATATACCTCAGAGAAGGCAATGGCACCCCGCTCCAGTACTCTTGCCTGGAAAATCCCATGGATGGAGGAGCCTGGTAGGCTGCAGTCCATGGGGTCATGAAGAGTTGGACATGACTGAGCGACTTCACTTTCAATTTTCACTTTTCATTTTCATGCATTGGAGAAGGAAATGGCAACCCACTCCAGTGTTCTTGCCTGGAGAATCCCAGGGACGGGGGAGCCTGGTGGGCTGCCGTCTATGAGGTCACACAGAGTCGGACACGACTGAAGTGGCTTAGCAGCTTAGCAGCCAAGTATACCCACACTGGTATGCTCTATAAAGCCTAACAGAATGTATAGGGTGACAATGTTAAGGAGGATAATGAGGTAAAATCCCAAGGTAAACATCTTAGGGGAGTGGGAGCTGTATAGAGGCCTGAGAAAATCTGACCCAGAAGAGGCCAGTAGAAGCAAAGAGGACACAAACCCGCCATGTCTTATGACATGAACGAACACGAAGAAGAAAACAGCCTCCGCGTGGGTGTCTGAATGGGTATAGCCTGCATGGGTCAAGTCCATGAAGAGTTTCAGAACTTAATATCATTGATGTAGACAGAGGTGGTTTGGTGCTGAGAGCCATTGCAGGCAGACGAGGGAGCAGGCAGTCTGATGGTGGGGTCTGTGAGAACTGCTGTCTTCTCTACCAGTGTTGGTGGCTGTGTCTCACCAGGAGCCGTTGGTGTAGTAATTAAAGCTCTGAAATCAGCCGAACTGGGGTGGAGTCCCACTTCTGTCATTCACTGCTCTTGGGAACCTCTCTGCACTTTGATTTTTTTCAACTCTAAAATGAAGACAATATTGCTTGCTTCAGAGTTGTCTTCAAACTTCTATAAGGTTGTGCTTGCCAAATATCATGGTGTCTTCATATAGCAAGTATTTAACAAAGAGTATTGTTATTATCATTATAATTCTGGGTGTATGTGATGCTAGAGTCCCCAAAGAAAGTACGACCTGTGCATAATGAGATAACCTTTCAGTCAGCTTGGGTGGAGGAAAAGGTGAGGGAGAGAGTTTGCCAAATGGAAAAAATGAAATCATTCAGTAAGTGAGAGCTTTTAACTCAAGCTAGGTCTTTAAACCACGTCAAATGTCAGAGAACATAACCACCAGAGTGATTTTCCTACTCTTCCTTAATAATGGGTCTGGAAATTCAGCATGATTGAACTTTTCCTTTGTCGACAGGAGCAAAGTGTTTAGAAAGAGGAGCTTCGGGAGAGGACTGTAACTCCCTGAGCTCGTTAAGACACCCCAGCCATAGCTACGCAGTCCTTTGACTTTTGATTAGAGCTGTACTCTTTTAACAGACATCTTTGTCCAGATGCAGACACACTATGGTGGTTTCCAAGTAGGAAATAAGGATAACTTGGAAGTGGAAACTTTACTGACTTTACTCTTCTGATGAGGGGCCCTTCCTTTGCAGTCACTTGAGTCTTCACATCATGGAAAACACTATCCTCCTGTCTCTTTACAACCTCCATCTTCTCCCAAGGGTTTCCAAAAGGAGGCAGCCTGTGTGGAGGCCCTGGTGCTTTTCCTGCTGGTATGGAAGACAGATGATACAATTTAAAACACAGTCCTCCTTGATCCAATTAAACTCCTGCGCATAACTTTCCAGAGTGTGATCAGTGTTCCCGATGCTTGTCCCAGGGGCTGCCTCTGTTCCTTCTGAAACTACTGTCTTAGATCTTACTATCATTTTAACTCTGATAGTTTCTGTCCTACTTTTTGTGGCTTATATCATTAATTTATTTTGTAAATTAATAATATTCCTTTGTTTTATAGTGACTCGAGAGGGGAAAATATCTGTTAGATTCTAGGCTGGTAGAATTTCATACTTGTTATTCAGTTGCTAAGTCATGTCTGACTCTTTGTGACCCCAGGGATTTCAGGCTTCCCTGTCCTTCACCATCTCATTTACAATCACCGAAAAGGCACAGAAAGTAGACTTTATTTAATGCCCCCAGCAACCCCAATACACAGATCATACCACCGTTTTGAAGAAGGGCATGATGAAGAGAGAAGATTCAGAGTTATAGGCCTGAGTGGATTTTAAAGTCAGATAAGCTGAAAGTTGATTGATTGATGGCTTTGCCACATTCATTCTGTAGAATCCTGAGCCAGATTCCTAACTTCTATGAGCTTCCATTTTCTGTGAACAAAGAGATCTTACAGGACTGAGAGAGGATTATAATGAGTGTTGGTCTCTTTGTAAATACCAATAAAATAGTGATGCTATTATTTTTGTATTTTCTTACAAACAATTTTTCACATCTGTAGGCATTAAACATCTAACATTTTAGAGACAAAAATTAAGTAAAATTATCTTCCTAAACTAAACTGCCGTAGTCACGTTAACTCCTGCCTACAGTTCACAATGAATCTTTATGTTCTTTGTGTGGAAAAATCTGCTTGATTTATCAGCTCTGCCAAGTTCTTATAAAGACAAGGGGGAAAAGGTGAAGAGGCAGCAGAGAGAAATACTTTATGTAGTCTTTTGCTGTTGACATTATATATTTCCTCTCCAGCAGAGAACTAAAACTAAAACTGGGATGCGTCATACTCAGAAGGAACCAGACCTGGGCTGGAATTTGCTGGCTCTGGACTGGAAGGGTTAGCTACCTCAGACTCTTTCATGGGCTGGTTCAAACAGGGTTCTTTGGTTTACTGTTCCTTTTTAAAGAAGTTCCAGGTAGTAAAGAGGGAACTGCCATGACGTACTCGACTTTGGCCCTTGCCCTGGTCTTGTTGGTGGAGCAGTGGAGTGAGTGTCTGTGGACCAGATGCATAAGCAGACGCTGGGTTGCAATCTAGGCTTTTGATTGAGAAACCTTCTGTGCTGCTTCAGATGTGGGGCTGCTTTCTCCTCCTTTCTTTCTCCTGAGACTGAAACACAGAGGAACCAAGAGCCTCACATAAGACTGACCGCGATGAAAGGGTCTTTGTGAAAAGAAGACCATCTATCAACCATGGGGCCATTTTGGCTAAGGATTGAACTGTAGTCCCTGTACTATTATGGCAAATTTACATCCAAACCCACAGACTCACCTCTGCCAACCAGTGTGCAAGCCTTCACTGGTCCACACCTATGCTGAGCTGGTGTTTGGGGGACTATCCCTAGGTTTCCAAATATTTAATTTTTATTGTATTTGAGGAACTACATAGAAGGGAGAGGGGAGAAAGAAAACTCTTAAAAGGGATTTTTCTTTTTCAGGAAATTTAGCCAATGTTCCAATGAGCTGTGTTGATGAAATGAAGCAGCTCAAGTGAAAACAAATTGAATTTGGAAAATTTTTTTTTTTCTCCACCCAGTGGCAGTTGGAGCTTCCATTCTGAGTTCCTTCTAACTTCCTGGAGCCACGTTTGCTTTGCTGAGCAGACTGAATCATTTAATCTGTCAGCTTCGCTCTGCTCCTGCCAGACCTCACTCAAGGAAAGCTTCCAGAGCCATGGGAGCTCACCGAGGCTGCTAGCTGCCCAGGCCACTCCCTGGAGGCCACGTAGCCACAGTGCAAGTTCCTCTGTCCTAATGCAAAGCTACTCAAAGTCGGGGAGAGCATTTCTGTTCCCATCCACAAAAATAGATCAAAAGGCTATGATGGCAGCGATGATTATTATTTGACTGAGTTCTCCTTATGTGTAGCAAGCACCGTACCAAGAACTTTATATCCATTAATTCATGAGTTCTTCCCAATGAGCTGATGTGGAGAGCAGATATTCTTCTAGCTATACTGATGAGATGCCTTAAACTCTGCTCAGAAGGAGTGAAAATTCTAGAGATGAGGCCAGCATATAACAGGCCACAGGGCAGAGTAATGGTGTGGCCAAGTCTAGAGGTACTAAGGAGCAATGAGCATATATCTCTAGCTCTGGGTAAGAAAGTTCAGTCACTCAGTCGTGTCCAACTCTTTGTGACCCCATGGACTGCACCACACCAGGCTTCGATGTCTATCACCAACTCCCAGAGCTTGCTCAAACTCATGTCACTTGCTCAAACTTCTTAGTGAAGTGAAGTTGCTCAGTTGTGTCAGACTTTTTGCGACCCTGTGGACTGTAGCCTACCAGGTTCCTCCATCCATGGCATTCTCCAGGCAAGAGTACTGGAATGGGTTGCCATTTTCCTTCTCAGGGGATCTTCCTGACCCAGGGATTGAACCCGGGTCTCCGGCATCACGGGCAGATGCTTTAACCTCTGAGCCACCAGGGATAGAGGAGGACAGGTCTTCGGTCAAGGGTATACGAGTAGCTGCGCTTCTCTGCTAGAACCTCCAAATAAGCTCACACTTCTTACTGGGTAAGAAAAGAACCCAATAAAGGAAGACTTGGGTTTCTTAGGTGGTGCTAGTGGTAAAGAACCTATCTGCCAATGCAGGAGACATAAGGGACACAGATTGGACCCCTGGGTTGGGAAGTTCCCCTGAAAGAGTGCCTGACAACCCACTCCAGAAGTCTTGTTTGCAGAATCCCATGGACAGAGAAGGCTGGTGGGCTACAGTCCATAGGGTAATAAAGAGTCAGACATGACTGAAGTGTCTCAACACACACACAAAGGGAGATTTGAAGAGAAGGTAGTATTTGGACAAGAACTAAAGGATAAAAGAAGCTTACTTAAAGAGTCCCTGACAGAAAAACCAGCAGGGTCAAAGGCACAGAGATGAGGACCTGAATGGTGTAGCAGAAAGATGGCTGGGGTCTAGTGTCACTCTCATGTCAATGTAAGGGAAGGAGGCAAAGAATATGAGTGATCAGCAGTACCAGATTTCCCAGCCTCCTTCGTGCTGAGATGAAGCAATATACTAATTTCCTTTCTGGCCAATAGAATGGAGCGGGAAGCGATGGGCATGTCTTCCAGGTCTATAATCCTTTTCATGAGTGATCCTTTCTCTCTCATCTCATATTTTGGCCAACAGAGAGAATTCTGAGAACCCAGAGGAGGGTGACCCACAAGACCAAAGGAAGCAAGGGTTCTGGATTATGGCCTGAGGCATATCACCTCTTTCTCAGCCAAACCACATTAGGTGGTGGCAGGAATGAGAAACAGACTCTTGTGTTATTCTGTTGAAACCTGGAGATTATTTGTTCTAGCATTTTGTCTACTCTAACTAGTCAGGGCGGTCAGCGAAAAGAAGACAACAACCCAGTCCCTGAGAGCTTTGCACAGGGGGGAGGAAGAATTTAGGATTTCTCTTTATAGGAATGGGAGCTGTTAGAGTGCATTTAGCCATGGAATGCCCAGAGTTTAGTTCAGGGCATTTGCTCTGGATGCTGTGTGTACAGTGGGTTGGAGCCAGAGGCAAGACAGTGGGAATGGAAAGAGGTATGCTTGGCTAGGGATCTATCTGTACTGCCCTCCAGAGTGTACCTGACTCCTAACTTCTAGTTATGTTGTTATAGACTGTAGACAGAGTACATAGTAAGGTCTTCTGAAATTGTGCAGGTATCCACAACTAAAGGAGAAGCCGATGGTGACCCACTCCAGTACTCTTGCCTGGAAAATCCCATGGAGGAGCCTGGTGGGCTGCAGTCCATGGGGTCTCTAAGAGTTGGACACGACTGAGCGACTTCACTTTCACTTTTCAATTTCATGCATTGGAAGGAAATGGCAACCCACTCCAGTGTTCTTGCCTGGAGAATCCCAGGGGCGGGGAGCCTGGCAGGCTGCCGTCTATGGAGTCGCACAGAGTCGGACAAGACTGAAGCGACAGCAGCAGCAGCCATAACTAAAACATCTATGACATTTTTATTCCACTAGTTTGACTTAGTATGAATAGAATGTTAGCTTTCTGATTAAGAAAAATAGATAATGCAACAAGCAAAAAGATTCATTGTATAACACAGTGAACTATAGCCAATATCTTATAATAACCTATAAGAGAAAATAATCTGAAAAGTAACGTATGTGCTTATGAATAACTGAATCATCTTGTTGTGCACCTGAAACTGTTAAGTCAACTATACTTCAATGAACGCATATATTAAGAAAAAGTAAACATCTGAAAAGCAATAGCCCAGGCATCTAGTAGCGTAAATGAATGAATTACTTCATCACTGCCAATCACTTCATGCTAACCATGGTGCGGAGTGTTGACACATACCATCTCATTTCAAATTCACCACAGTTCCAGGAGGAAAATATGATTGTGACCCAATGGGTAAGGAACCAGTGACTTAGACACCCTGTCCTGCTCTTCTGAAGACCTATAGCCACTAAATTCTAGAGCTGGGCCTTGATCCCTGGTTTCTCTAACTTCAGAGCTCATACTCCTTCCTTACATCCTGCTTGCTCCATAATCTTTAAGTAAGAAGATTTTTGGGTTGAGTGTAATGGCCCCTATGGTGGAAATCCCTTTTACTACATGCTGTTAACGTAGCAGCTGCCTGGTATATGTCATAACAGAAAATAGCTTCACTTATCATAAACTCAGTGTGATTTAGAACAAAGCCCTCAGCTATGTGGAGCAAGTTTTTCATTTTACAGTTGAGGGAATTGCAGCCTTCAGAAGTGGGAAGGGAAGGGTTACACAGGCTTGCAATATAGTCTCTCCCTTTCCTGGGGACACCCTCGGGGAAGAAATGTGACCTGGTCAAATCTCCTTGTAAATAAGCTATTAAGGGTTCCGGGGAAACCACTGATGGTTTTTATTAGTGGTGGAATTTTTATCTGTGGGCCACTTTTAGCAGCATGTACCTTATCCTTCCAGGATTACTTATAGTAAATAAGCCTGGAAGTCACTGATTCATAGGGCAAGGAGCCCTGAAAAATGTCACGTAAGCTATGCAGTTGCTGGAGTATAAAATGGAAATGTTTCATGACTAAGAGAGCTGGCTTTCATGTAAGTAATGTGTTGGATACATCTTTTAGAGACCCATGTGTTAAAGCCTGGGACAGAAAAAGTCCTAATGTGGCAAGAAAGTCCCCGGGAAGTGGTACTGGCTGTTTCAGTCTCTCCCCCTCTTTCCTGTGCCTCGTCATGACTTGTAGCTTAGAAATGATTTGTAAAGCTTGATACTTGGTAAGATATTTGCTTCTTGATAATCTAATTTGAAAATCGAACATTAGTGTTATGTCTAAAAGGTACTGTCTTATCCAAAATCACAGAGTTTGGCAGCAATGGAAGACATAAACTTGGACCTCTTGTCTCCTCTATTCCAGACCACTTAAATGCTGAGGTTTCCTCTGCTTCTGCCTCTTCTTCATGACTCAGAACGCTGATGATAATGATGATGGGGATGGGAATGACACAGTGATGGTAAAGCAACTACCTTTGAATAAATACCGACTACTTATCAGATGTGGAGAAGGGAATGGCACCCCACTTCAATATTCTTGCCTGGAGAATCCTATGGACAGAGGGAGCCTGGCAGCCTACAGGCCATGGGATCGCAAAGAGTCAGACATGACTGAGCGACTCTCACACACACACACACTCACCCCCACCCCCCACACACACGCGCGCGCGTATCAGATGAGTTTCCGTGTTGTCCAGCGGTAAAGAACCCACCTGCCAATGTAGGAGGTGCAGGTGGAATCCCTGCATCGGGAAGATCCCCTGGAGGACACGGCAATGCACCCTTGCCTGGGAAACCCCATGGACAGAGGAGCCTGGAGGGCTGGACTCCGTGGGGTCAGAAAGAGTCAGAAATGTCTTGTGACTAAACAGCAGCAATAACATATCAGACACAATGCTATGTGTGAACACATATAAAGACAGTGTGAACAGTGCAGACATATATAAAACTTAAAATTCATACAAGACAAATATGTGTAGAGTTTTCATTGGGTTCAACCTTTTGAAACTTCCAAGATTTAAACCACCAAAGAGCAATTTCATATGGTTCCACCTAATACACGGTCAGGTCATCTAAATTAGCCTCTCTGAAGATCTTCAGTCTTAACCATATGAGGGAGCCTAATATATAAAAATAAAAAGCAAAAATACTCCAAGAAAAGGGAACTTCTATTGTAAGGGCTCCTAGGAGGGAACCAATCCGGAAATCCTGAAAATCTAAAGAAGACTGACCCAGCGCGGCAGAGTGAATGAGACAGACCGACAGGAGTCAAGTTTAGACACAGAGGCAAGAACAGAGCCACTGGGCTTTATAGGTAGAACTAGAGAAGTTGGCTGGAGTGATAGCAATGGCGGAGGGGTAGATAACTCCGTAGATGTGGGATTAGTGTGGTCGCTTCTGACAGGCAGAGGTTCCCCATGCTCCCAACAGCCTCATCAGGAAAGCTCTTGTTAATGTCTCAGAGCATGTTTGCTAGCAACCTCTCAGCTTAGAGAAGGCTGTGGAAGCAGCAGACAGAGGTTGCACTCACTTACTTTGATGTATGGCTTGTGCATAAGATATTGCATGTTTATTTTCTCTTTTGTCTCAGAGAAGGATTTGCTTTGGGCGGGTGGGGGACTTGACAGGAAACTCTTATGGGGGGTCTGTCTTTGGTGTAGGAGAAGCTGGAGACTGGAATTCATATACTCTTTTTCAGAAAATGAAACCCTTTCCAAGTCCAGAGATAATTAGACAAAAGTCTCACGGTTGCAGTAAGCAGAAAGGGGCTATGATGGGCAGATTTTTGGCATAGCTGTTCAAGATACACAAGGGCTTATCCAGGGACCAGGAGAGTAGGGGCCACTGAGAGAAACTGGCTAAGGATTAATTGAATGATGAGGAGAAGGATGAGGAGGAGAGGAAAGGGAGGCAGGGGGTCTGGGACAGCGCCCGGTCTGGCTTTGTAGGCCAGTTCCCTAACAACGCGTTCTGGGGAAGTCAGGGGCTTGACTGAAGCTTAATTCAGATTCTCTGAATGTGCCTTAAGGAGACAGACTAAGAAATGATCTGCTGAAATGCAACGGGAAGCAAAACTTGGCAAGAGCACAGTGGCAAATGAGCTAAGAATATGGGGGATATCCTGCCAAGACCCCCTTTCCCCCAGGACCACCCTCAGCGTATCCGGAGAAATCAATCAATTGGACGGGACTGCATGGCTCCCACAGAACAGCAGTGGGGGACCCCTGTGAAGGTTGGGGGGTCTTCCATTTACAAACAGGATTTGAGTCTCAACAGAGCATTAAGACGGGTCAATGGAGGCACAGGGGATGAGTTCAACATCCCTTAACATCCTGTGGGTGACTCAGTGGTGCCAAGTGCTATGCCCACTGCTGGACTATGCCCAAGGAATTCTAGCCCTGCCTCCTGCTTCGTGTGAAGGCCCTCGAGCCGAGACGTGACATGATTTCAATGTCCCACCACACTAGGGAAATTTGTAAGAACGTTGCAGAGAGTTCACAAAATTCATCAAGTCTACAGACCATTCCCTGCCCTTACTCTCATTTCCCTGCACAGGCTCTTTTCTCCCTTGGGTATTCTCAGTAATCTTCTCTGAATGTTTAGCTTGATAGATCCATGATCCACTCAGGAGGTCCCTTCCCCATGAATATCTTCCTATGCGCCACTCATGGAGTCATCTGCTAGGTTCATCAAGATGAAAGGTTGGGCACATCCTTGGTTGGCAGAGTGGATAAAAACCCACCTGCCAATGTACAGTGCATGGGTTTGATCCCTGGTCCCAGAAGCTTCCACTTTCCACGGGCAGCTAAGCTCATGGGCCACAGCTACTGCAGCTCGTGTGTTCTAGGACCTGTGAGCCACAGTGACTGAGCCTATGGCCACAGCTCCCGATGCCCGCAGGCTCTGGAGTTCAGCCCCACAGCAAGAGAAGCCACCGCAATGGGAAGCCTGGGCATTGCAACAGAGAGTTGTCCCTGCTCACTGAAACTAGGGAAAGACCTCACAGCAACAAAGACCCAGTGCAACCGAAAGCAAATAAATAAGAGTCTAAAAGAGATGAAAGGTCAGAAAGAACAGCATACAGATCATCACCTTTTTATACATTCAATTTCTTCCTGCAACTCTCATCAACTTTATAAGCAAATTTATACCCCTAAAATCTCTTTACAGTCTCCAAAGTGCTTTACCCAATATATATATATCTGCATCTCACCCTAATTTTGTGAAGTAGCTATTATTATCCCCAGGTGACTGGTGAGGAAACAGGTTCAGAGAGGGCAAGCTCTGCCCAAAGTCACACAGCAGGTTTCACACATCTCCTAGTTTCCATCTAGCTCATTTGCCCCAATCCAGTGCTGTCTTCAGTATCTTCTTCTCTTAATCTGCCATCTCAGTGCATAAAATAGGACAAAATAGTAGTCTCTGTTCCCATGTCTGTCCAAATGTGGATCCAGGCTGTAGTCCATTTTCCTTTAGTTCGGCTGAGACAAACTCTCATCTGGAAAATATTTATTTCTTAACATTTCCAGGCTCATTGACTGCCCCCTCCAACCTCACACATTTTGATCCAACAACCCTCTCCCCCACGACTATTCATAATGATAAAAGAAAACAAACAAAAACTGTTATTTCACACTACTGTCTGTTCCTTTGCAAAAGTTCCCTTTCCTATTCCAATTGCCCTTCCCAACTTTTGACTTAGAAAACTTCTACTAATCCTTCAAGTGCCAGGAATACTGCCCTTGACTTCCAAGCCCGCTGCAGGGGTCATCTCAGTTCTCACAGCCCCATCTCTGTGTTTCTTTCATCATAGTGCATATCAGACTATTCACATGCCTTATCTCCTTCTCTGGCTCAGGAGCCCCTTGAAGGCAGGGTGTTCCTATCTTTAGTATTTAACACAGATTTTGACCCACACTAGCAGGTGTTCATGAAATATTTCTTGTCCTGATTGAAAATCGCAAACCACACAGAGAGAGCTACATTTCTAGGCAATCGGTTTCCTATAAGTAAAAAACCATTTTCTTGCTTCCAGAAACAATTGCATTGGCTTTTTCTTTTAATCATCCATACAATAAAATACATAGCTCTGAATATTCAGTTAGGTGAGTTTTGACTTCTGTGTATATCTTGGTGACCATCATCTCAAATAAGCACAGACTATTTCCACCTGTTTTCTTCCTTACTTTCAGTCTCCAAGAACAGTCTTCTAAACACCTCGGCCAGAGCTAAGAATTCGAGTTTTAAATCCATATCTCAACGTGAGCGTCCTTTACAGGTACAAATCTTGGCCCAAGGGGCCATGCTGGCTGCAGTGAACTGGCAGGATCATGGTGCAAGAAGCAGTGGGCAGCATCACTCTTCTGAGCAGAGACGGCATATCTGTAACACATAGTTGGTTGAATAACATTTTATATTCACAGTCAGAGGTCAATACAAAACCCTCCCTTCTCCTGGTGTAAGCAAAGAAGTCCCTAGGAATCCAGATCAGCTAGGAACAGATAATGGAGCCTAGGGTCTTAAATCATCCTTAGGCTTGTGGCCTGGTTTTCATTTGGTGCTGGAGAATGTCTTTTCCTTCCATGGACTGTGAGCCAATGTTTCTTTTCCTGCTGATTTATGACCTCCTATAAATTAACAGAGGCCTTTCAACTGGGAACCTCACATCCCAAAAGCATGAATCTTCCATACATAATTCCTCCCCAAGGATGCCAGAGTTAGCTCTCAATTATGTATAATGATGGAGGTACACGGTGGCCGAAACAATACAAACACTACTTATATTCCAATTGGAATAGTCCCACCAAGTCCTAAGAAGGGAACAGTCAAATTTGCATCCCAGAAGCATAAAAGTTTTGCCTGCTCAGGGCAGGGGAAGGAGTTTTATTCATGTTTAGTTATAGTAAATATTGGTTTACTGAATACCTCCCATGAGATGAGCGATACAGAGACACAAGAACATGCTGTTCCCCTTCAAAGGATTCTCGTTGGTTGTGTAGATGGATGTGTCTATAACTGTAAACAAGTTAAGTTTTCCACTTATTTCAAGATGATTTTTACCAATATTTTAGTGGTTCAGGCATCCAAATCATAATGGCATGGGAAAAAAGACGCTAAATTATAATTTTATTGTCTGGTACCAGATTTCTTTGATTCATTTCTTGTTTTCTTCTAACATTCACGAAGTGTCACTAGGTACCAGATGCTATGCCGGGAACCAGGAATAACATCATGGAGAAGAGGTGATCTTTACCCATGGGGTACATAACCATGGTAGCTGAGGATTTGTGGGCTATCTATCAGTAGGACACAGGTGTGGAGTGAAACAGAGATTCAATGTTCGAGGCAGAGAATTTACTTATGGATTGAATCTCTCTTAAGCTGATTTTTTTTTTTTTCCTTACTGAGAAAGGAAAAATGGGTTGTAGTAGACAAATCTAAGGACTAAGGGTCAGAAAGCCTGTTGTCTACTTTCTGATCCTCTTCTCATTAGCTGGTGATTTGATAAAAGCCATTTGAACTCTTTGCCCCAATTCCTCCATAGGTACAATAGGGGCAACACTTTACCTAGGAGTTGGAAGTTCTTTGTGCATGTGTATGTGTGTGAGTATGTGTTAAATAAGAATTATCTACCATACAATTCATCCTTCCACACATTCACCACTCACATATTCATTGCTACTTTGTTTATCCTTCAAAGTAGTTTTTTGTAGCTGCTGTAACACATTACTGCTAACTTGGTGACTTAAAGCAACAGAAATCTATGATCTTATAGTTTTAGATGCCAGAAGTCAAAAATTATATCACTAAGCTAGAGTCTAGGTCAGCAGGAAGGCTCCAAGGGGAACCTTGCCTCCTCCAGCTTCGGATGGCCACTAGCCTAACTTTGCTTGTGGCCACACCACTTCAATCTATATCTTTGTGGTCACATTGCCTTGTCCTTTTCTCTGTGTGATTTCCTTCTGCCTTTCTCTTATAAAGACCCTTATGATTGCATTTAGGGCCTACCCAAATAGTCCAGGGTAATTCGTCCATCTCAAAATCCTTAACTTTATTACATTTGCAATATCCTATTTTTGCCATAAAAGCAGTATTTACAGGCTCCCAGAATTATTATATCATTTGTGGTGATGTGTGTGTGTGTGGTTGTGCCTACTCTTTGAGACTGTACAGACCATAATCCACCAGGTTCCTCTGTCCAGGAGATTCTCCAGGCAGGAATACTGGATTTGGTTGCCATTTTCTCCTCCAAGGGATCTTTTCACCCAAGGATAGAACCTGAGTCTCCTGCATCTCTTTGCATTGGCAGACAGATTCTTTACCACTGAGTCACCTGGAAAGCCCAGGATATCTTTTACAGGGCGATTATTCAGCCTGCCATGTCCTGTATTTGGGTGCTTGCTTGGCATTTTGGGACTTCTGTGGTGGCTAAGATGGTAAAAATCTGCCTGCAATGCAGGAGACCTGAGTCCAGTCCCTGGGTCAGGAAGATCCCCTGGAGAAGGGAATGGCAACCTAGTCCAGTATTCTTGCCCAAGAAATCCCATAGACAGAGGAGCTTGGCAGGTTACAGTCCATGGGGTCACAAAGAGACTCACAGGACTGAGCAACTAACACTTTCACTTTGGCACTTTGAGAGTGGGTAAAATGTATAGATCAAGTGTATGGGCTTTGAAATCAAAAGGGCTTGTTTTTCAGTACTATCTCTGCCACTTCCTAGCTGTGATTTGGGGCTAAGTTACTTCCACTTTAATAATATGGACCACATGAGTAGTTAGTACCTCAGCTCAGGGTATTAATCAAGTTATTCGACAGATACCAGAAATTAACATTAGGCGCTCATGGTCTAGAGTTAAAAGTTTTTCCCTCCCACTGGAGAACTCAAGATCTGGTTGAGAAAATATAAAGTAAACAGTTTCAATGACGTCCAAGGACTGCTATTATCAAGGGAAGGTCGTGGCTGCGGGAACCCTGAGTTGGGTCGTATATCCTGCGGGATCTGAAGGAAATGGAGGAATCTTGATGGATGAGAAGTTGTTAACCTAGAAGGAGAACAAGAGTGCAGGTGGAGCAGCACATGCAAAAGGGGGCGTGGTAAGAGATGAATGGATAAAGAAGATGTGGTAGATATTCGCTGGCATACCACTCAGCCGTAAGAAAGGTTGAAAACGCTATTGCAGCAACACAAACGCAACCGTGAACTTATCTACAGAGTAGACAGAGACTCACAGACATGGAGATCAGACTTGTGGTTGCCAAAGCGGATGGAGAGAGAGACAGAGGCATGGACTGAGTATTTGGGGTTGGTAGATAAAGACTATTACATGTAGAGTAGTTGCACAACAAAGCTTTACTGTACAGCACAGGGAACTGTAGCCAACTTCCTGGGATAAGCCATAATGGAAAATAATATTAAAAAATATTGTGTGTATGCAAGAAACTGAGTCACTTTACTGTACAGTGCAGATTGAGACAACGTTACGCATTAACTATGCTTCAATTAATAAAAACTTTAAAAACATCGATAAAAAATTTAAAACTTCTGTTTGGTAAGAGAACTGTTAAAAAGGTGAAAAAAAAAGGTGGACATGATGAAAGGTGAGGTTTACTGGGGAGGGATACAGAATCTGGGCAGCACTGGAGAGGTGCCAGGGGCTGGTTCATATGGGGCCACTAGTCCCAGGCGAGGCCTGCCTCTGGGGCACGCAGCCTGTGTGGCTGCCAACGCCCTGCACTTAAAAACGTCTTATGCCTTGCTTAATGCTACGCTCTTGCTGTCTTGAAATGCCTAATAATTTTTAAACAAGTTCTGCATTTTCACTTTGCATGGGGCCCTACAAATTCTGTAGCCAGTCCTGGTGCCAAGAAAAGAGTGTAAGCTTTTGCCTCAGGACAAAAGCTTCCTCTTCAAGGATTTTAAGCAGAGGAGAACAGAATCAGATGTTGGTTTTAGAAACGGTCACAGGTTGTTTCTGGGGAGAACGATGGATGGGATGTCAGTGGAGAGGCTGTGGTAACAGTTGAGGTTAGAGGGTCTGGTCTAAGGCTGGGAGAACAGGATGTAGGCAACATGAGAGCTGACATATTCAGTGAGCAGAAGCAGGGGTAATTGGATGCTGAAGGTAAAGGGAGCGAGAAAATCAGGATCATTCTCACGTTTTAGCTCAAGTGATGGAGTGAGGCAGGACCACTGATGGGACAGGGAACCGGGCAGCAAATGGCAGCAAATTCCCTGTGGAATCAAGCTACTGAGTTGCCAAAGACTCTCCTCCCCTCCCAGCTCCTCTCCCCTCAATCTCTTCTCCACGTCTGTCTCCCTTTCTTCTCCCTCCTCCTTCTTTCTTTTGTGGCGCTGGGGAAATCCAACCAAGCCAGGAGGAAAAAGTGAGACAGATTTCAGACTTTACAAAAAGTGTCTTTTCCTTCCTGTCCCCCAGACAGCTTTCAAACTGCCAAGAGCTTTCCCATCTAGTGGTCTTTTTCCTGCAGATCTTATCCCTCTGACTCTAAGACTTTGTGAAACTCTTAATACCTTCACCTCTTTCCCCATGTCCATGCTTTTCCATACTTACCACATACACACACATAGACACTTAGCTCACTCTGTCTTCATGCTCTGGGCTGTTTCATTGATAAGTCCTTGGGAAAGTCTTTACTGATTTTAAGCATTGCCTCCAACTCCACTCCTGTAACGTGGATACGCACTCACCCATGCGAAAGCACACAGTTCTTTCTCTGCTATACACTTCCCTGATTTCCTGTCTCTTCAACTTTTTCAGCATTGCCACAACTACAACAAACGTGTAAATGATGGTCTGTGTAATGCCCCTTCTCTTCCATCAATTTATTAATATAAACATCACAGGACAAAAGCCATGACTCCTTTGCTTATTGGGTCACACAACTTGGAAAAGAGTAAGAAGTAAATGAATGTTTCCTGAATGCGGCAATATACCTGAATGAATGACTGATGAATGGAGATGGTAGATTATAATGATGATAGAGGGATGGCTTCCTCAACTCCTTCGGAGGCTTAGGTACTCTAATCGTGTAAAACGGGGGGTCTCTGGTTAGAAAGATCTAAGAATAGCACCTCTAAAAATGAAATATTAGAAGACTTAATGACAGTGAGAATTGCATTGAACAGCACTTTACAGTTTATAAACAGCTTTTACCAGAAGTATCTCATGCCCTTAATGAAAGTTTGTGTGCCTGGCAAATAGTAAGGCCAAACTGAACCTTTGGAGTTTGGAGCAGAGAAAGGTTTTGTTGCAGGGCCAGGCAAGGAGATAGCAATGGCACCCCACTCCAGTGTTCTTGCCTGGAAAATCCCATGGATGGAGGAGCCTGGTGGGCTGCTGTCTATAGCGTTGCACAGAGTCAAACACGACTGAAGCGACTTAGCAGCAGCAGCAGCATGCTTATTATAGTGGCTCAGTTGTAAATAATCCTCCTGCCAATCCAGGAGATGCAGGTTTGATCCCTGGGTCAGGAAGACCCCTGAAGAAGGAAATGGCAACCCACTCCAGTGTTCTTGCCTGGAGAATCCCAGGGATGGGGGAGCCTGGTGGGCTGCCGTCTATGGGGTCGCACAGAGTCGGACACGACTGAAGAGACTTAGCAGCAGCAGCAGCAAGGCGATAAGGTGGCTCCTGCCCTGAAAAGCCTGCTGCTCCCCAAGGATTTCAACAAAGCATCTTTAAAAGTCAGGTCAAGGTGGGGGTCACAGGATACCTGATCAGATCCTGCACGGTTTTCTGACTGGCTGACGATGAGGGAACAGGATGTGTCACAGGGGTTAAATTTATCAGCCCTTGGGCTCCAAGAGGCTTGAGGCTGTGACCTCATGGTTATCAAATAGTTAGCATTTAGTGGGGGGCTGGGGGAGAAGAGTGGTTCACATCTGCAAAACAGCGCAGGCAATTTGCATGAAATACTGTTATCTAAGTACTTCAGAGAGGAGTTAAAGCAGGAGATATGCACGAAAGGCCCCATAGGGTCCTGCTCAGTTACAGTGTGATTTACTCAGCAGTGCTGAATCAGAAGAATTCATATCTCCATTTGTAAATGGGGCAAAGGAGACTTGGGAGATGGTATAACTGCCTAAGCTGTCACCAAGGCGAAGTAGCACAATCAGCGTTCACACCCCTGTGCATTTCGGACTGCAGCCCGTGTTTACTCTGCACACCTTAATGCTGCTGAGGTGGGTAAGCATTCACCAAGCTCTGTGTCAGGCCCTGAGCTGTGTACTCTGCCTGCAGAGATGGATCTGATTGTGCGGGGAGAGACAGATGGACCAGTAGGCAGAATGGACATATGCTCAGTGAGAAAGGAGCCCAGTGGAGAGGACCACTGCATCCGCTCTGGGGTCGGCTCGGCGTCTGGGGCCAGAAGACATGCAGCCAGGGCAGGCCAGTGGCTTCTGGGCTAATCCCTGGCGAGCCTGGGTGGCAGGGCATTTGAGGAATGATCTCAGAGACAGACTGGGGAGAGTCCTAGCCCTGCTCATTCCCTGCTGACAGTCAGCTCCTGGGCGGCCCACTCACTGCGGGGTGCATGCCGGAGCTGCCCTGTCCTCAGCCCTTCCATGGCCTTTGCCTTCCTTCCAGCCCTCTCCCCTTTGCTGGCATTTTCTCTTCCTGGAGTCTCGTCACAGGCTTCATTCTTTGCTCTCAGTTTTGAGTAAAGAAAACAGCTGACATGGTTTATGGTATTGCTCCCATAAATTAGAAGAGAAGGAAAATGTATGTGTTAAAAAATATAAATTCATAAGAGAAAATAATATGAAAAAGAATATATATATGTACATATAACTGAATTACTTTGCTATACTCCAGGAACTAGCCCAGCACTGTAGATCAACTATTCCTCAATTAAATAAATTTAAAAAAGAATAAAGAAAAGGTAAAGCCACATTAGACTTCCCTGTATCTCAAATGGTAAAGAATCTGCCTGTGAGGCAGGAGACCAGGGTTCAATCCCTGGGTTGGGAAGTTCCGCTGGAGAAGAGAATGGCAATCCACTACTGTATTCTTGCCTGGAGAATTCCATGGACAGAGAAACCTGGTGGGCTACAGTCTGTGGGGTCACAAAGAGTTGGACACGACTAAGTGACTAACACACAAACACAAAGCCACATTGACCCTAAGAGTGGGATGCCATTCAGTGTGGTTGTGCCTTTGCAAGTGTGTGAGTGGTATTTGAAGTGGAATGATAAGGTCTGTTATAGAGAAAGCTAATTTTTTCATTAATTCATGATGCTGCTACTGCTAAGTTGAGCAGGGCAAAGCACATGTCTTTGGAAAAGGGCCATAATTTGATGTACTTCCCCACTCACTGGGCTTCCCCTATGGCTCAGTGGGTAAAGAATCTGCCTGCATTGCAGGAGATACAGGAGACACTGGTTTGATCCTTGGGTCAGGAAGATCCCCTGGAGGAAGAAGTGGCAACCCACTCCAGTATCCTTGATTGAAAAAAATCCCATGGACAGAGGAGCCTAGCAGGCTACAGTCCACGGGGTTGCAAAGAGTCGGACTCGACTGAGTGACTAAGCACACATATCCTACGCACCACGTAAGCATGATCGTGGTAAATTACTTCATTACCTTGAGGCTTAGTTTTATCCTTATAGATAAAGGATAGTAGTGCCTACCCTATGGGGTGATTGTAAGAATTAAATCAAAGAACATATGAGAAGTGTTTGGTCCAGCATCTGCCTTAGGACTGCTTTTTGCTAAAGAGGAGATGTTTGTATGATCTTTCATTCAGCTCACATGGACTCTGATCTTCTGGGCACCAGATGGAGAATACACAGATAAGTCACAGACCTTGGTCTCAAAAACTAGTTTAAAAGTAAAGGAAGATACATGAAAACAGGTATCCGATGAGTTAGAAGTTCTCCTTGAGCTATAAAAATGGCCAAGAACTTTGAGAGCATGGAAGAGAATGAAATGTTTCTGAATTGTGGGATGGAGAAAGTCAGAGAATCCTTTGCAGGGGGAGAAACGAGCTGAAGTTCTCTGTTAGAGTCATGGATCAGGGGACCATCCTGCACGAGGCCACAGAGGTGTCTGGTGACTCAGTCAGTAAGAGGGCTTCCTGACCATGGCCCTTTATCAGCCTGATTCATTTTAGAGACTTCGGTTTGGGTTGGGAAGAGAACTTGGCCTATCGTGGATGACTGATGTGAAATGAAGCTATCAGAGCATTTAAGAGCACAGGCATTGGAGTCAAAGATCTAGGTTCAAACCTGGACTTCATTGCTTTACTTGCTAGTTGTGCCATTTGGAGTGAGTTACTTCACGTCTATGGATTTCACTTTCATCATTTGTAAAATAGTGGAATTAGAGACCAATTTCCTAGAGTTGGCCCAACATTACAGGCACAATAGTATTCCAGAAGCAGGTATGCAGTGAATGATGTGTGGTGTGTGTGTGTGTGTGTGTGTGTGTGTGTGTGTGTGTGTATGAAAGGGGGTGAGAATGAGTTTGTGCATATGAGTTGGCATTTATTGTGTGCTTACTCTTTATGGTAGAAAACTATGCTAATTATTATGTGAGCACGATCATGTGAAATGAAGTCCATTTTACAGATGGGAAAATAAAACTTTAAGGAGGTCAAATACTTTGTCTTAGCTCATAAGGCTAGAAAATGGCAGAGCCAGTTTGCTTGATGCAAATGCCCGTCAGTATTAATTGTCCTTTTAACATCCAGTCCAGTGCAAGCTGCCTGTCTTGGCTGCCCTCTGAGGCTAAGCTTCCAGTTAACATGCGACCCAGTCAGAATCAGAGACCCTTTGAAGCGTGAAGTCCCCCAAATAGCAGGTTGCATCTCTTGGAGGAGAAGGGGCCACACCCGAAGCTGGCTCCAAAGCCTCGGGGGAGAAAAAGAAGGGAGGGAGAAGTGACTTTACCCGAAAAGGTGACACATGTTTTCCAGGAGATGCTTCTGGAGACGGGATGGAGATTCTGAGTGCGGTGGTTTTAGACGTTTCATTCAATCTTTCATTCTTGCTTCAGGCCTGGGCAAGGCTGGATTGTCGAGTCCAAAGCAAAAATGGAAAAAATAAAGAAAAGGCTTTGCACTAGAGACCCAAAGAAATCATTGCACTGTGCCTGTTTCACATGGTGCTGCCTGCGTAAATGAGCAAACCAGATTCTACAGCCTTGGTTCTCTGAGAATCGAAGGGGCGGATCCTGAATAGGGAAGCTGTAGGAAGAGAGAAAGAGGTTTGGGAAAATATGGGCTTTAGCTTTGAGAAGATAGGATTGACTTTGCACAATGGATTTGCTGAACTGCACTGCCCGATTGCCCACTGTTTGAAAGGTACTGTATGCTCTGCTTGGAGCTGGGCACTGGTGGGGTCCTACAGGAGCTGAATAGACAGTTTTTAAGCGATATGATAGTGGAGTTTGACCAACATACAGAACTAGCACAGAGAAGGGCAAGATGAAAACTAACTCCAGGTCGGTTTTCTCCCCTTGAAGATCTTGTTGTAAACACTGGGGGAAATCAATCTTTTCAAAATGATTCTTTTCACTGCAGGAGGCTGAGTAAATATAAAGATTCACAGCAAGATGATGTGAGCCAGGGCACCTGTTTCTTAAGAACCACATTGGCAAGCTTAAGTTTCCATCCGCCCTTTTGCTGATCGCAGGTCTGCCTACCATCTGTCCCTCACATACTCACTCTGACTTTTCTCCAGCTGGAAGCAGAGCAGTGGGGTTTATAAGGGCACCAAAGTTTCTTTCCAATATGCGTTTCCCTCACCATCTATGATATTGTCCAGCTCATATTCTGTCACATTCAAAAAATTAATAGAAAGAAATAAGCAAAAAAATGTTCTTAATTCAAAGTCTGTTGTGCGTTCAAAGAAGAGATTTTGGTTTAAAGATTAGAAAATCCTTCCTTTAAATCTGAAAATAACAACAAAAATAGAATGGAAGACTGAAGGAGACAGACAATCTACTCTTTCTTCAGTGAAAGTAGGAATAGCTATGGCCCCAAACCACATACTTTGATGTATTCCTATCTGTGAAATCTGGTCTGTGGCAAAGGTATGGATGCCTAGAATATGTGTCACTTCCTAAACCTGGAACTGGGTGCAGATTTTCCTAGAAGTGTCAAACTCCTGAAAAGTATATTTGAGCAGGATACAGTTTCTATTAAATTGTTTTAATGTTTCTATTAAATCATTTTCTTTAATTTTATACAGTATTTTCTTATGTAAATTTTTACAACCTTGTCCTTGACAAGGATTTGAAAAATATTCTTAATACAAAGTCTGTTTTGCATTCAAAGAAGAGATTCTGGTTTAAAAATTAGAAAATCCTTCCTTTAAATCTGAAAATAACAACAAAAATAGAACGGAAGACTGAAGGAGACAGACAATCTACTCTTTCTTCAGTGAAGAAATTGTTTTCTTCACTATGGATTTTCTCAAATCCAGAAAAGTGATTTTCTGATTAAGCAGGAGAATTTAAGACTGTGGGCAGCCCAGGAAGAAGAGACGCAACGCTGTGGGAAAGCTCTTGCCCAGAGGCAGGCTCTGTGCACTGGCATTTGGAGTTGTTTACGGTTTAGCCCACCTTCCTTCCCCATCTGGTCTTGCCATTCCATCTCTGAGAAAGGAACGGAAGGGAGGAGTGACTATGAAGGTCACCAGCTCACAAAGCAGAAGATCTGTGGCGTACAGAGTTTAAATGGGAACCTCTCTGATCTCCCAAATACCTAACACAGAAGGAGCAGGAATGGGCACCTGTCCTCCAGCAATGGGAATGTTCAATTTGGTGAAGTGTTCTGGAAAATTAGCAAAATAAACCTTCTGTCACTCCTTCCAGTTTTCACATCTGCATCCCTCTCCATGCACAGTGATCATCCAGCTAATACTTTGCCACATTCAAAAAATTATCAGAAGAAAATAAGCATAAAAATCTACACATTTATATAATAGTCAAAGACATGGGTGGAAGAAAGAGACATATATCTCTAGGGTTCAAACAAATAGCTTTTCAGTTCTGAATAAGTTCAAGGGACTTTGTTGTCTTAATGACTTTCTTACATAAAAAAAATGAACTGTAAACTGAAAAGCAAAAATTTTAGTAAAAATTAAATCATCATCAAAGGGGGAAAGAGCTCAAGAAATAACTGAAGAAAAATGTAAAGTGTCACTGAGATTAAAATCACATGAAAAGTTTCCAAAGTTAAGTAAACTTAGATGTAAGCACAGTGAAGGACAAGGTTCTAAAAAAATTACATAAGAAAATATTTATAAAATTAAAGAAAATTATTTAATAGAAACATTAAAACAATTTAATAGAAACTGTAATCTGCTCACATTTTTATATTGAATGATGAACACAGATCCTAGCAAATTTATTATATTTAATATTTATATTTATTATATTTATTATATTCCAACTACTACTGTTACTAATGCTGATAATAATAGAAATAATATGGAAGGAAAATGTTCAGGTTTGCCTTACACTTTCTCACAGCAAACACTCAGAAGACAGTGGAATAGTGTTCATAAAGTTTGGAGGGAAGAAAACTGGACTCATTAATTTTGTATCCAGCTGTAGTTTGTCCTTGGAATATTAAGTTACTGGATCTGCATCCTCAAATATGCAGAAATTCCTTGGACAACATGCACAAATCAGCCTTGGAAGTAAAGAACAGACGCGAGGCAAAGAAAGGCACTCAATGGGAAGATTGCATTTAAAAACTTAGAGAAGTCATAGTGAAAGAGCTTGATGATGAACTTTACATCCATTTAGATATATAACCAATATTAATGACTACCTGTTCTCGTTTTCTACTAAGAAAAATATTATAAAATTTGCCAATGATAAATAATATTTAAAATTAGGAATTGGAGAAAGCAAGGATTCAAAAATAGTATTTAGGGTGGAAGCATGTAATTTGTAAAAATGTCTCCAATTATAATGTTTTAGGGGCTTCTCTGGTGGCTCAGAGGTTAAAATGTCTGCCTCCAATGCGGGAGACCTGGGTTCAGTCCCTGAGTCGGGAAGATCCCCTGGAGAAGGAAATGGCAACCCACTCCAGTATTCTTGCCTGGAGAATCCCATGGACAGAGAAGCCTGGTAGGCTGCAGTCCACGGGGTTGCAAAGAGCCGGACACGACTGAGTGACTTCACACACACACACACACACACACACACACACATAATGTTTTAAATAAAATTTCCCCCTTTAACTTTAGAGGAAGTTTTAATAAGTGGGATCTATTTTTCTTAATTATTAATTTAATTTTTATTTTATATTGAAGTATAGCTGATTTTTTTGGCTTCCCTGATAGCTCAGTTGGTAAAGAATCTACCTGCAATGCAGGAGACCCCAGTTCGATTCCTGGGTCAGGAAGATACACTGGAGAAGGGATAGGCTACCCACTCCAGTATTCTTGGGCTTCGTCTGTAGCTCAGTTGGTAAAGAATCTGCCTGCAGTGCAGGAGACCTGGATTCAATCCCTGGGTTGGGAAGATCCACTGGAGAAGGGAAGACTACCCACTCCAGTATTCTGGCCTGGGGAATTCCATGGACTCTATAGTCCATGGGGACACAAAGAGTCAGACACAACTGAATGATTTTCACTCACTCTCTCATAGTTGATTTACAATGTTGTGTTAGTTTCAGGTGTCCAGCAAAATGATTCAGTTAAGTGGGAAGTCTTTTTATAGGAAAATTTTTTATTTAAGGTACAGTAATTCCTTTAGTTTGGGGTTGAGCTCTACTTCCTGTTGAATTCAAGAAAATGAAATGTAATTCTTTATATTTTAAATGGCCTACATTGGATGGGATTTCACTGAGATGTGGCATAGGGGTTGACTCTTTTTAAAAGTGTATTTATCTATGACTTTTTTCTTTTTAAAAATTTTTTTTTTTTTTACTTTATTTTATGTTACAATACTGTATTGGTTTTGCCATACATTGACATGAATCGCCACAGAAATACATGCTAATGGAACAGTACATGTAAATTAGAGTTAGATTGAAATAAAAATCTATGGACATGAAGAAAGAAAAGGAATAAAGATTAGAGATATGATTGGAAATTGGGCAACATGCACTGTGCATTAAGTTCAGTTCAGTTCAGTTCAGTTGCTCAGTCGTGTCCGACTCTTTGCGACCCCATGAATCGCAGCACGCCAGGCCTCCCTGTCCATCACCATCTCCCGGAGTTCACTCAGACTCAGGTCCATCGAGTCTGTGATGCCATCCAGCCATCTCATCCTCTGTCGTCCCCTTCTCCTCTTGCACCCCAAATCCCTCCCAGCATTAGCGTCTTTTCCAGTGAGTCAACTCTTCGCATGAGGTGGCCAAAGAATTGGAGTTTCAGCTTTAGCATCATTCCTTCCAAAGAAATCCCAGGGCTGATCTCCTTCAGAATGGACTGGTTGGATCTCCTTGCAGTCCAGGGGACTCTCAAGAGTCTTCTCCAACACCACAGTTCAAAAGCATCAATTCTTCAGTGCTCAGCTTTCTTCACAGTCCAACTCTGTGCATTAGGCTGACTCAATAAAATGATAAGCCATAATTAGTAGTAATGGAAAGTGTTGTAGGAAAAAAATGTTCCAACTGTGAGTTCTGCAGAGCTTACCAACTCTTGTATTTTATAGATCGTTTATTATATCTGATACTATTATACCATTTGCATTCAAAATATGATAGTTCTTTTTTTAATCTTTTCAAAGTTTATCACAAAAGTCTTCAGGACTCACGTTTGATGGAATCTGCTTCTGTCTTCTGAAATCTGTAACTAAAGAGAACTATATTTCTCTTGCCAGAGTTCTATCACTGGACTCCAGACTCCAATATCTCTTACCCTGATGAGTGCATGCTCTCTGAAAGATTTGGATTGTATGCTTTCTTATTTTTATTCAATGCCCTTCAAAATGGGCAGTGTGCTTGGCATATAGTAGAATTTAATAAATGTTTGTGAACAGAATAGATGAATGAATAATTTATGAATGGACTTTAAACTGTATTTCCAAGTCAGCCAGCAAAGAAGAGATAAAACTGGAATTGAATGTTTGGTTTTCCTAAATTATTCTATTTTATATTGGAGTATAGCTGATTTATGATGTGTGTTGGTTTCAGGTTTACAACAAAGTGATACAGTTATATGTACACATTTATCTATTGATACAGTTACATACATACATGCATCCTTTTTCGAATTCTTTTCCCATTTGGATTATTACAGAGTATTGAGTAGAATCCCTGTGCTATACAGTAGATCCTTGTTGGTTATCTATTTTAAATATAGTGGTGTGTGTATGTCAATCCCAAATGCCCAACCTACCCCCTCCCCTATCCTTCCTCCTATAGTTCGTTCTCTATGGTCTCTCTAACTTTAAAGTCCCTCTGTTCTTTGCTATACTCTATAGTGGATTTCCATTTCCTTCTCCAGAGGATCTTCCCAACCCAGGGATCTAACCCAGGTCTCCTGCATTGTAGACAGATGCTTTTCCTAAGCTCTGGAGAAAGGAACAGTAGGTATTCTAACCATAAAACCCATTGTCAGTGTCAAGGGACACTTTGGCAACACAATCTGGCTTGAGGTCCTGCTGTGTATGGTTATCCTTCTGATATGTCATGAGTGTGAGAGAGGAAAAAAAAAAAGTTTTAGAAGAGATTACATCTGCAGATACAAAGAAATAAAAGCTGATGATCCAAGATCCTGAGACACTCTCATTGCTCTGATAACGGGTTCACAGGTTGGAAAGTCCTCTTTGCACTCTCTGCAAGGTTGCTTTCTGTACTGAGATGTTAAAATGGCACCTTTGGAAACTTTCCTGGTGGCTTATATTCTGTGCTCCCATTGCAGGGGACCTGGCTTCAATCTGTGGCCACAGAACTAGATCTCACATGTCACAACTAGCAGTTTGCATGCCACAATGAAGACTGAAGACCCATGTACCACAACTAAGACCTGGAGCAGTCAAATGAATAAATAATAATAATAATAATGTTTCTTAAATGGGACCTTTTGTAAGTTAGTTTCAGAATATATAGTGCTAGCAACTTCTATATGCCAGTCTGGTATTAGATGATGCAAGCAGTATTTGTAAAGGATGAGGTCAAAGGCTATGTGACCACTAGCCCAATATAAAAGCATAAAAGTGAGTTAGGTGAAGATTTAAACGGCAAGAAACATTTTCATTGGAAAAGTTATGAGAGATGTAGCCTCTTGCTCATGGGGGAAGGCAAAAATCTCATTTTAACTCACTTCAGGCTCACTTCAGATCAGCATTTGAAGGAGATGAATTTGTAGACACTGTGGCTGATAATGGGCTCATACCCATTAAAAATAGTGGAGAAAACTGTGTCTGGTATCTGTTCTGGTGATAGATGAAGACAGGCAATTTTATTGGGAATGACCTGCTCTCCTGGAGTTCACCAGAGCAAAGAAGGTTTGCTTCTGAAGGACCAGATGGCTCACCAGAAAGGAAGGCCCTGGGAGTCATCCAAAAGAGGATTTTTCCAAAAAGAACTTCTTTAAAAAAAAATTGTTAGAGCATCATTGATTTACAATGTTGCAGTATTACAGGTGTATGGCAAAGTGAATCAGTCATGCATATGCATATATCCATTCTTCTTTAGATTTTTCCATGTAGGTCATTATGGTCTTAAGCAGAGTTCCTGTGTCATACACTTGGCTCTTATCCGTTTTCTATTCTATATACAGCAGTATGTATATATCAATACGTACACACTATAATTCCAATCTCCCAAATTATTCCTGAAGGGGTGTTAAGATCCCAGTAAGGAGTCTCACTGAGGCTGGGCTGTTCTCAGTCATGTCTGACTCTTCGAGACCTCATGGACTGTCGCTAGGAACTTCTGTCCCTCGGGATTCTCCAGGCAAGAATGCTGGAGAGGGTTGCCATGCCCTTCTCCAGGGACTTTCCCCACCCAGGTAGCAAACCCAAGTCTCCCGCATTAGCATCTGAGCCACCAGGGAAGCCCAAGAATACTAGAGAGGGTGGCTATCCCTCCTCCAGGGGATCATCCCAATCCAGGTATTGAACCAGGGTCTCCTGCATTGCAGGCAGATTCTTTACCAGCTGAGCTCCCTGGGAAGACCCTCACTGAAGCTATCAGAGGTCAAAGGAAAGCTATAGATGCCCCCATTGCATGGAACTGAACAAGAAATATCCAGAAGCAATGGACCATCTACAAAGAACTCACAAATACACTCTAAGAAGGATCAACTTTGAATATCCACTGAACCTAATCTCTGCATTTACCCACCATGATGCCCAGAGGAAACTCAAATCAGATTCCATTCAGCATCAGTGAAGAAAGAGTTTTTCTGGCCTCTGTCTCTCCTTAGGCTTCCATTTCAGTCCTGGAGGAATGAGAGGCAGCCTCACAAGGTGGTGGGGTAGGGGGAGAAGGAAGGCAGAATGGCAATATGAGCACCCTACCTGATGATGACCTGACCTGAGGAAGGAGGAAGCAGATTACAAAGAAAGTGAAAATTGTGATAATTCCATAGACCTGAACATATTAATCACTGAACTGAGGGTGTCCACTGGAGAAGGCACTGGCACCCCACCCCAGTGCTCTTGCCTGGAAAATCCCACAGACAGAGGAGCCTAGTAGGCGCAGTCCTTGGGGGGCAGAGTAGGAGGCGAGTGCCACCCTCCCTCATGCATGGGGCCGCCACCCCACTCGCCTGGAACCACGGACAGAGGAGCCTAGTAGGCTGCAGTCCTTGGGGTGGCTAAGAGTCGGACGTGACTGAGTGACTTCACTTTCACTTTTCACTTTCATGCACTGGAGAAGGAAATGGCAACCCACTTCAGTGTTCTTGCCTGGAGAATCTTAGGGACATCGGAGCCTGGTGGGCAACCATCTATGGGGTCACACAGAGTCAGACACAGCTGATGAGACTTAGTAGCAGTGGCAGCAGAGGGTGTCCAGGGAGTATTTTTATTATTGGAGAGCAACCAGGCAAGCTATGGAGCCAACTCAGTATTGCATCTAGAGAAGAACTAGCATCTAGTATATGTCTGAATGAGCAAATGGGGAAAAAATAAAATGCTTCCCTCTATCCATGCCACTTGGAGTCCTGGTCTTTCAACTCCTTGGTTATGTTTTAAAGGTACCTATTGCCTGGAAAATCCCATGGATGGAGGAGCCTGGTGGGCTGCAGTCCATGGGGCCACTGAGAGTTGGACACGACTCAGTGACTTCACTTTTCCTTTTCACTTTCATGCATTGGAGAAGGAAATGGCAACCCACTCCAGTGTTCTTGCCTGGAGAATCCCAGGGACGAGGGAGCCTGGTGGGCTGCCGTCTCTGGGTTCGCACAGAGTCAGACACGACTGAAGCGACTTAGCAGCGGCAGAAGATACAAAGCTCACTGCAGTTTGAATTCCATCTGTTTTCCTAGCCCTGCCCTATGCAAGATCCCCCTCTATTATAATTAAATAAACTAGTATCAACAACAGAGCATCTGCTTCATTCCACATATCATGCTAAGTGCTTTATGAACATGAACTAATTTAATCATGTCCTCAACCCTCCCAAAGCAGTAAGTATCATAGTCTCTTATTACAGTTTAGGAAACTGGGGCTGAGCTAGGGAAAGCGCTTTAATCAATACCACATGACTAGTAAGTAGCAGAGTCCAGGTTTCAGGGAAATTTTAACCAACTCGAAAGCTTCCTCTACTAACCATGACCCCACTACCCGTTTCTCAAGCAGAAGAGAGACTCACAGACATTGAGAACAGACCTGGGGTTGCCAATGGGGAGGAGGTGCAGGAGGGAAGGACTGGGTTGGGATTAGCAGATGCAGACTGTTATATATAGGATGGACAAACAAGGTCCTGATGTATAGCACTGGGAACTGATGCAACATCCTGTGATAAACCATAACAGAAAAGAATATAAAAAATAACCTCAGTATGTGTATACCTGAGTCACTTTGCTGTACAGCAGAGATTGGCACAACATTGTAAATCAACTGTACATCAATTAAAAAAATAAAAAAGATACTTGCTATAAAGACTTTGCCAGTCTCTACTTAAACTCTGATGGCTGGGAAAGAACCTTAAACAGCTCACTCCAGCTGAACTCTCCCATGGCAGTTGAATATCGTTTGTAAGCCAGCAGGATACAGCTTCTTGGCATTTCTGCTCTTTGCTGTTAACAAAGTATAACAATGTATAACACTATGCTAAACCAGTTTAAATACTGAATGTATGAGAGTCTTTTTGCTACAATAGCCATATCTCCTTTAAATAGTCACAAACTTTTTTCTCTAGGCAGACCCTCTCAGTAATTTCTAATATTTGCCATCCTCTAACTTGTCTTTAAACTTAGGTTACCTGAAAAGTGGGATACAGACAGCACTTTGCCTGCTACATCGTATTATAGGCGATTTAAATATCTAGATTCAATTAGACTTTATTAGTGAGTGTTGGTTGGTTGGTTGGTTGGGTTGATGATTCCTCATCAGCTTATTCTGAATTCCTTAATTTAGACCTCATGCAGTGTTTAACACATCTCTAAAATCATTCTGATTGTTTTAAAGCTTGGCCTTGTCCCCGGGGATGTGATATCTGCTTTGTCTTCCTGAGGGCCACAGCTCCATTTGCGTCATTTAAACAGTCCATGCTTCTGCCTTTCCCTTAGTAGTCTTTTCAGCCATCCCTGATTCATCTGAGCTTATTTTCTTTTCAACATTCTGCTGTGGATATAATCCCATGGCATGCAAGTAGAGCCATTCTATAGATTTTTAAAGGTAGAGGCCAGACTTCAGAGGGAATGTGAACGATAGAGCAATATTTTGCATGTTCTTAATTTACAGTTGGATTGATTTTAAGAAAATATGTGAAAAGAGAAAGAATGATAACAGGGAAGGAAGACAACTTGGTAAAGGCAAGGGTGGGTAGAGGAGACATCTAAACAATAGAGATGAATGTTAATGACTTAAGCAAGTGACAACTTCCATTTATGAAGTAGTTCCTACCTTTCAGACTCTGCAAAGTGTTTTATCAGCATCATATTATACAAGGCTTCACATAATATTAAAAGGTGAATATTCTTCCATGGTTGTTAAGAAAACTGAGGCTTGAGGATAGTAAATCGCTTGCTAAGGGTCTTGCAGCCATTAAATTGCAAAGGTTAGATTCACATTATTTTCCTTTTAACTTTAAAATTTAAATATATATACAATGGCATATTAGTCATAAAAAGAATGAAATAATGCCATTTGTAGTGACATGGATGGACCTAGAGCTTGTCATACTGAGTGAAGTAAGGTAGGTAAAGGCAAATATCTTATGTACGCTTACATGTAGAATCTAAAGAAAAATGATACAAAGGAAACTATTCATAAAACAGAAGTAGAATCTAGATGTAGAAAACACGCTTATGGCTACCAAGGGGGAAAGGGAGGTGGGAGGGATAAATTGGGAGGTTGGAATTGACATACACATACTACTATATATAGAATATATACAAAGTAGATAAGTGAAAGAACTTACTGTAGGGAATTCTACTCAATACTCTGTAATGGCCTATATGGAAATAGAATCTAAAAAGACTGGATATATGTATTCACATAACTGATTTACTTTGCTGTACTCTTGAAACGAACACAAGAATGTAAATCAATTGTACTCCATTAAACATTTGGAAGGAATGATGCTAAAGCTGAAACTCCAGTACTTTGGCCACCTCATGCGAAGAGTTGACTCATTGGAAAAGACTTTGATGCTGGGAGGGATTGAGGGCAGGAGGAGGAGGGGACGACAGAGGATGAGATGGTCGGATGGCATCACGGACTCGATGAATGTGAGTCTGAGTGAACTCCGGGAGATGGTGATGGACAGGGAGGCCTGGTGTGCTGCGATTCATGGGGTCGCAAAGTGTCGGACACGACTGAGCGACTGAACTAACTAAACATTTATGAATGAAAAAATCAAGTGTCTCCAATAAAGTCTGTCATGCCTTAGCCACTGTTATATTGTTTCCCAAATCAGAAAGAATTTAAAAGAAATGTCTAAAACACACAAGCAAAACTCTCAAAAGTCTCCAGCGTCTAAGAGAGATTGAAGAGAATATACTACTAGATTTCATTAGAAGGTTAAAACTCTAGGGAATGTTCCATCGGTGTGACTTAAAACTATGTTTACCTTGGGGCTTTTATGTATGTATTGTATATTTATAGATTTTTATATGTATTGAAGGTGTGAGGAGATGATGCTACCACTTTCATACTGAGAACAGCTCTGTGGTCTTCTGCCTGGGGCAAGTCTGTCCCTCAGAAGATACTGAGAATGTTTGGAGACATCCGTGGTTGCCATAGTTGCTGAGAGGGAGGGGAAAAGAGGTCTCATTTACTGGGCAGAAGCCAGACACACCACTTGTTGTTGTTCACTCAGTTGTTTTTCGTGCTCAACTATTTGTGACCCCATGGACTGCAGCACACCAGGCTTCCCTGGTCTTCACCATCTCCCGGAGCTTGCTCAAACTCATGTCCATTGAGACGGTGATGCCATCCAACCATCTCATCCTCTGTCGTCCCCTTCTCCTCCCACCTTCAATCTTTCCCAGTAGCAGGGTCTTTTCTAATGAGTGTCATCTTTGCATCAGGTGGCCAAAGTATTGGAGCTTCAGCTTCAGCATCAGTTGTTTCAATAAATATTCAGGATTGATTTTCTTTAGGATTGACTTGTCTGATCTCCTTGCAGTACAAAGGACTCTCAAGAGTCTTCTCTAGCAACACAGTTCAAACACATAAATTCTTTGGCACTCAGCCCTCTTTATGGTCCAACTCTCACATCCATACATGACTACTGGAAAAACCATACCTTTGACTAGACAGACCTTTGTTGTCAAAGTAATGGATCACATGGATCACAGCCTTGTCTAACTCAAGGAAACTATGAGCCATGCTATAGTGGTGGGTCATGGTGGAGAGTTCTAACAAAACGTGGTCCACTGGAGAAGGGAATGGCAAACCATTTCAGCATTCTTGCCTTGATAACCCCATGAACAGTATGAAAAAGCAAAAGATATGAAAAGAGACATCACTAAATACCCTAAAATGCACAGGATGACCCCACAACATCCACTTGTCTCAACTTGTCAATAACACTGAGACAGAGAAATCCTGGAGTGAACTCGAGGTACTAATCTTTACTAAAATTGTGTTTTAATCTCCTTAATATCAAGTAGCTCCATCATGTCCGGAGGAATAAAGACGAGGGACTTTTACAAGGAAATGGTCTTGCTTTGCAAGAAGAAGAGGAAAAGGAATATACTTTGGAGGTGGGCGACTGAGAGCCCTGGGAGAAATGTGCTGACCATGAACGTGTCCTTGTTAATATTCAGTTCTGAGTGGAGACTGCGTGCCAGCCATCCTTTACATAGGTGGTTTTGGGTTTAGCTGGAAAGAATTGGCCTTTGAATCCATACTCAATGACTGTAGCAGATTTGCCTGTCTCCTGTGTTTTCGTTATTCCGTCTTTATGAAAAAAATATCAATGTCAGTTGTACATTGAAAAAGGAGGATCTGTGACCTGTTATATTTAGCATTGCGAGGGAGGAGAACTGCAATATTTGCTTTCCATAAATTTGCAAAGAGAAAGATATTTTCCACCCACCCCACCCATTCCACGGCTTTCCACTGACAGCTGCATATACAGATATCCTGCCATATGTCTCTGGAGAAACGGAGAGCTGAGAGGCATGAATGGAGCCATTGACTCAGCTGTTTTTGGGCACAATTGCTTTGGGGTGGGGGGGGGGGGGCAGTCCTCCCACTGTGAATGAACTGCGGGGCACAGCTAGTGGATGGACTTCACCCAGTAATTCCTGGTTCATTCCTTATTTGGATCAGTGATGAGGTGCACAGCACCAGCTATAACCTCAGGATCCAAAATGACTTTCCAAGCCCGACTCCTTACAGTCAGGCCCTGCTGATGGAGCCTAGGAGAAGAATATAGGGTGGAACTCTCTAGGTAGGATTGGGGGAGGAGAGGAAAAAGAAGGAAATGGTTTCCGTGAATTATTGCTATAGGTTTAGAGAAACAAATGCATGGTTTTAAGAAAGCAATGGAAGGATCTCTACAGCTGCGACTCCCATTGCTCTTGGGATAAAATTCAAGTTGCCTAATGTGGCCAACTAGGCCTGGCATGAACAAGTCCCTGGCTGTCTCTCTAGTCTCTTTCTGGTCTGCTCTTATCTTCTCCAGCCAGGCTGGCCACCATCTAATCTCAAGGTCTTTGCAAATGTTGTTCCTTCATTCTGGAAAGGTTTGCCCCCAACCCTTCTCCTAGGGGCTAACTCCTACTCATCCTTAAGATACAGTTAAAACATAACATCCCTGACCCTCAGGCTAGATTGGATTCCTGTCACATGTTTCCATAGTAACCTGATGTTTTTTTCACTGTGGTTATTCCAATTGCCATTCCACAGCTATGTTCCACATCTGTGAGCTCCATGAAGTTAGGAAATATCTGCCTTGCTCATGTCTGTATTTCCAATACCTAGTTCAGCAGCTGGCCCCTGGCAGAAATGGTTGGACATAGCATTAATACTAATAGTAAGTAATGAAGGTGAAAAAGAGGGAAGGAAGGAAGGAAGGTGGAAGAAAGGAAAGAAAAGAGAAGGAGGGAGGAAAGGAAAGAAAGAAGGAAAAAGAGACGTTCATATGAAAATAGCATTATCAATCATCAGGTTCAACTTCTGCACTTATCTGTAGGCCAAATGGGGACTAAAGGCCAAAATCTAGACTTCCTGACTCTCAAGCCAATAAATTAAATAAACACAATAAATCTAGAGAGGGTACTCAGAAAGAGGTCAACTCTCCCTAAAACTTGGAGGGAGAGTTGAGCCTGTGATATCTCAGTGATCCAGTGCCTTGGGCTCTCCTATCAAGTGGCCGTGTGTTCTGTCTCCTGCCATTATTTTTTAAAATCTTTATTGTTATTATTTTTAAAATACTCATTTATCTGGCTGCCCTGGGTCTTCATTGTAGCATGCAGGATCCTTACTAGTGGCAGATGACCTCTTTGTTGGGCAATGTGTGATCTAGCTCCTTGACCAGAGAGAGACCTGGGCCCCCTGCAATGGGAGTATGGAATCTTAGTTACTGGACCCAGGGAAGTCCTGTCCTGTCATTACTGAGGGAGTGATTAGGGGCACTGCATTTATAAAGCAGAAATTCCATGCCAAGGACTGTGCATAGTATATAAAGTACATTTTCTCATTTATCCTCAAAAAGCCACACATTGAGACAAGGATTGATCCCCAGTGGTGCTGGTGGAGAAATCAAGACTCAGAATCTCAGGGTACATTATGAGAAAGCACATGCCCGTAGGCACCTGGAAACCTGACTCATTTATCCCCCTTTTGATTCCGAGCTTCCTAATGACTCTTAGTTGTACTTTACTTCACCTATTACTTTCTCAGGAGGGGTTCACTTTACTTTCTTCCCTTACTAGGCTTCTCTTAAAGGCCTCCATCTCCTCTTCTGGGTACCTGACATAGTTCTAATCAGGCATTTTTGAGTGATTTACAACTATGTGAAGGCAAGAAACATGCCTGGCATAGATTGCCCTTGTGTCCTCAGCCCCTGAGTAGTCCTTGACATATAATAGGTTACACTTCCCTAGTGGCTCAGTGATAAAGAAGCTATCTGCCAATGTGGGAGACATGAGTTTGATCCCTGGGTCAAGAAGATCCCTTGGAAAAAGGAATGTGAAACCCACTCCAACATTCTTACCTGGAAATCCCATCAACAGAGGGGCCTGGCAGACCACAGCTCATGGGGTCGCAGAATTGTCAGACATGACTTAAAGGCCAAACAATAACAAAAATATGTATAAGCAGATGAGTTAGATTCTTTTATTGGGATGTTGTTTAGTTGCTAAACTGAGTCTGACTCTTTTGCGATCCCATGGACCGTAGCCCATAGTTCTTATTTGGGTCAGTGATGAGGTGCACAAGTTTTTACTGCATTTTAAACCCTGTGTGGGTCTCTGGATACAAAGAAAATTGTTACTGTTGTTCAGTGGCTAAGTGGGGTCCGACTCTTTTTGACCCCAGGATCTGCAGCACACCAGCTTTCCTGCCCTTCTCTATCTCCCAGAGTTTGCTCAAACGCGTGTCTATTGAGACAGTGAAAGAAAATTAGTACATGGCTATTGCCCAAAGAGTTGGACACGACAGAGTGACTTTCACTTCACTTCTCTTCATTGCTCAAAAACATTCATGGTCACATAGGGGGAAAGTATTGCTTAAAAAAATAAGGTAATTGAGGGCTTCCCTTGTGGTCTATTGGTTAAGAATCTGCCCTGCAATGCAGGGGATGTGGACTCAGTCCCTGGTTGGAAATCTAAGATCCCACATGCTGGAGGCAACTAAGCCTGTGATGCAATTAGAAGGTTCCATTTGCCACAACTAAGACACAATGCAGCCAAATAAATATATGTATATATTTTTAAATAAGGCAATTGTGTGATTAGATCAATTCTTTCTAGCAAATGGTGGTTAAATAATTTAGTGAGTTACTGTTAATTCTGCTACGGTGATACAGGGATGCTATACAATTAATCCCATGGATGCCCCCTGGTTATTTTTATCTAAATTTTGCCACCATGATAGTAACTATCTAGAACTCTTACTCTGCAAAAGTAAAACAAATGTTCAATGTGTACTTTGAAAAAGAAAAAAAAAAGGTAATTGAAGTGTATTATGGGGGAGTAAGTTGGGGGAAAGGTAGAGTTAGTTAATTTTGTCAGAGGATAGGAAACATTCAGAAAATGTTTATAGGAGGAGAGGAGACTTGGTGGGAGCCCCCAAGGTGAGAAGACTTTCATCAGGTGAACAAGAGCTAAGGTATGATTAGAGTGAAGGACATGCAGATGAAGGGAGCCCAGTGAGCAGAGGAAAGAGAAAATGGAGGAGGAAACAGCATTTGAGTTCAGCAATTGCAAATAGATGGGTTTGCCTGGAGCACAGGGCTGGTTCAGGGGCATGGCCAGCATAGTTTGAAGATGGAGGTATGGGCTAAATTATGAAGTAGTTTTCACACCTGCCTTGGAAGTTTGAATTCCTTACTGTAGGTGGTAACAAGCGCATATTGACAGCAAAACACACTTGGAAGAATATTGAACAGGTCATTCATTATGCGAATATACATGTTAGGTAGGCAGAATAGGGAAAAGGAGTCCAAAATGGCGGTGGCTAAAAGACAAGGAAGGGAATAGCCTGCGAAAATAGAACAAAAGAAGGTCCGAGGACCAGAGTGAGGACCTCAGATAAAACAAGCAACACTCCTGGCTGGCCCAATTTACATAGGACAGGCCCAGGGAGAGAGAAACATATAAATAGAGGAGCCAAAGCCAGCTCTCTCTCTCTCTCCCCGCGCTGGGGAGCTCTTCTCCTCGTGCCTTTGGATTGATGTGGCCTCACTCCTCAAAGATGGGTTTTCCTGCTATCTTCTAAATAAAATAGAGCTGTAACACTGATTTGTCTAAAAGCTATAACGTGGTCCATTTGAGACCTGAGAGCTATAACACAGTCTATCCAAGATCCGAGAGCTGTGACACCCCAAGAGGGCTTTAATGTCCGTCACTCCAAATCTTTGTTGTGACGAGACAAAGAACCGAGGACCATACACTCACGTGACAGACACTCACTGGGTTCTAACACTGGGGCCAAGCTCTGTGCTACTGAAGAACGTGGGTAAAAATGAAAAAGACAATGGCCTCTTCTGTGAAAGTGAAAGTCACTCAGTTGTGTCTGACTCTTTGCAACCCCATGGACTATACAGTCCGTGGAACTCTCTAGGCCAGAATACTGGAGTGGGCTGCCTTTCCATTCACCAGGGGTTCTTCCCAACCCAGAGATCAAACCCAGGTCTCTCATGTTGCAGGTTGATTCTTTACCAGTTGAGCCACAAGAGAAGCCCTCTTCTAAGAAGACTGCCCTTTATTAAACACGTAGCAGAAGTCAGGCCCTGCAGTCAGTAGACTCCAGGCCAACCCAACTGTCACATGTTTCACAGTGGGAATCTGAGGCCCAGGGAAATTCAGCACTGGCAAGTGTGTGCTATTGGTACAGCTAGGACTGGAACCCATGTTTATAATTCCTGTTCGCCTGATCTTGCCACTAAAAGTAGTTTCTAATGTGAAGAGCAGACTTATTGGGAAAAAACCTGATGCTGGGAAAGATTGAAGGCAGGAGGAGAAGGCGATGACAGAGGATGAGATGGTTGGATGGCATCACCGACTCAATGGGCATGGGTTTCAGCAGGATCTGGGACTTGGTGAAGGCCAGGGAAGCCTGGCTGATACAGTGCATGGGGTCGCAGAGTCAGACACGACTTAGCAACTGAAAACCAGCAATGCTAGGTTCAGACTCTTGCTTTTCATTTTATTTTCTCCTTGCAGTAAGGGGTGTCAGGAAGGGTATGGGTATTTATTGATTGACTTTTGGTCATGCTGGGTCTCTGTTGCTCTGCACCAGCTTTCGCTACTTGCAGTGAAAGTGAAGTCGCTCAGTCGTGTCCGACGACTCTTTGTGACCCCGTGGACTGTAGCCCACCAGGCTCCTCCATCCATGGGATTCTTCAGGCAAGAATACTGGAGTGGGTTGCCATTTCCTTCTCCAAGGGATCTTCCCAACCCAGGGATCGAACCTGGGTCTCCTGCATTGCAGGCAGATGCTTTAACCTCTGAACTACCAGGGAAGCCCAAGCAAGGGCTTATCTGTAGTTGCTGTGCTTGTGCTTCTCATTGTCGTGTTTTTTTTTGTTGCGGAGCATGAGTTTTAGGGCTCGCAGGCTCAGTAGTTGTGGCACATGGGCAGAGTTTCCCTGAGGCATGTGGGATTCTTCTGGACAAGGGATGGAACTCGTGTCCACTGCACTGGCAGGTGGACTCCCAACCACTGTACAAGCAGGAAGCCCTGGGGTTTGGGTTTTGAAGCCAGTTGGATCTTAGTCCAGATCCAAGCTCTACCATGGACTTCCTCAGTGACTGCAAACAAATCCCTCCCTGGGTTTCAAAGCCCTGTCAGATGGGGTGGAAGCTCTCTCTGTCACTGTTTTGCAACGAGTGTGAATAAGTTGACACGTATCCACGTACATTGATATGTATGGTATCCAATACAGGGTGCAACAGGAGATATAGCTTGATCCACGTTAGTGCTCCAGCATCCCTTGCTGGAAGAAGGAAGGAAGTTGCCTCTTCAAACATTACCAGGACATGCATCACACAAACTGAAGGATGTAAGTCATTTTTGCTCTTTCCCTCCTTGAAACCAAGATTTATTTCTTATCTGTGTGTCTGTGCCATCTGAGGGGGAAAAACTGGTCAGAAACACTTCCTTAGACTAGAAAGACTGGCTGGGGTTCAAGGACTGTCTCTCTGGAGTCTCCACATCAGCAGGCTTCTCCATTCACCAGTTGAGCAGACAATTACCATTTTGGATAGATAAAGCAATTTCATTACTCATTTGCCCATGAAACTCTGTCCTTCTTGTGGGGCCTGAGGTGTTAGTTTTATGATATGAAGGCAGAAGCTACTTTTCAGTCTCCAGTTTTAAAGAACAGCTTTTCTTAGAAATGGTAGGAACAGGCTTGCCTGCTCGTGGAAGGATACTTTGCTGAAATAGTAGGGCTTTGTAAATCCCTGAAGGAATGGAGGTGGCTGAATTTCCAGACTTGGATTTGGTTGAAGGAATTTCTGACAGACACATTCCCTCAATGGTAACTTTGGACTCACTAGAGCTTTGGGAGCAAAATAAAGCATGCTTTGCCTTTGGGGGAGTAAGAACCATGCCCTTCCTTCCCTCCTCCTTTCCTCCCTCTCATTTATTAAAAAAACAAAAACAAAAACAAAAACACAACTTCACTATGGTTATACTTGCAGAAAGACATGCATCTATATTCTACATTTTCAGTAGAAAAAAATAAGATTTAGACACTTCTCCAGATTGTCTCCAAACCTATAGCTTTCTAGAATTAGAGAATTTTATTTTTCTTCAAAATTTGACAAGTATCCTTAACCAGATGTTCTCAATATATGGACACCAGTGTGATCTTCTATTTTTCCTTTACATTTTCCTCTAAAAGTTCACTTCTATGTACTCTCGAGTTTCTTCCTTTTTCTTTTTTTTCAATAAAATGTTGTCCTTCTTAACACCCATGATAAGACACTGTAGACACTGTACATTCCCAGTGAATGAGGCCATAGCATTGGCTGAGAAGAAAGTAAAGATCATGAAGTAATGAAGCATTTCCTATTTATTCAAGGAATAATATGTGGAGTGCCTGTCATATGACAGACAGTACTGGGAAATGAAACTACAGCAGAGAAAAAGAAAAGATGATCCTTTCTCATACAGAGCTATTTTCCTGTAAATTTTTGGCAGGATTCATGAATTTGGATTTTTTTTTTTTTTTTTTTTAGTTAAGACTTTATCTTCTTAGAGTAGTTTCAATTTAACAGAAAGGTAAAAGAGTTCCCATGTATTCCCTAACATCATACATCCATTGTCTCCTCTATCATCAACATCTCCCATCAAAGGGTACATTTATTACAACTGATGACCATATATCATCACATCATAATCACGTAAAGTCCACAGTTTACCTTAGGGTTCATTCTTGGGGGTGTAGGGTCTTCCAGGAGGCTTAGTGATAAAGGATCCACCTGCCAATGCAGGAGACCCAGGTTTGATCCCTGGGTCAGGAAGATCCCCTAGAGAAGGAAATGGAAACCCACTCCAGTATTCTTGCCTGGAGAATCCCAGGGACAGAGAAGCCTGGAGGGCTACAGTCCACAGGGCCACAAAGAGTTGGACACAACTGAGTGACTAAGCATGGCACGGCTTGGCCTTGCACATTCTATAAATCTGGACAAATTTATAATGCTAGTATCAATCATTATACAATTATGCAGAGCATTTTTTTCACCATCTTAAATATCTCTATGTTCTGCCTAGTCATCCTTCTGTCTTGAGTATATAGTAAATGTGCAATTAAATTTTGTTAATGTAATTCACTGAAGCCAGAAGAAAATGAAATTTTGTGATGTAGGTAAAGTTTAGTTTGGTTTTGGATGTATGACTTTGCTAAAACATTTAGTTTTGAGAGGTGTTGTTTCCAATAGAGACTTTTAAAAATATTTTACAATTTAAGGGGTTCTGGGAAAGCTACTCATTCTTCCAGTTCATCTCCCTGAGGACTATTCCCCCCACAAATTTCCAATTTCTTCACTGGTGTGGAATCTGGTCAGAGAGACAGATGACTTTCCCTTTGGTAAGTATGCCAAGTCTTTTGCTTGAGTTTGTGATTGAGCAGACAAAAGAATTATGGTATCATTCAGTCAAGCACTCCAATAACAGGGATTCTTGACTGAGTTGATAACTGGGATCCCTTGAAACTTGCTAACTTTTAGGCTACTTCTGGCTTCTGTGACTGGAAGAAATGATGACTCCAATAGCATCTGCCTTTACCCCCAATTTTACCTTCACTGGTTCAGTGAACACATGTCTGATTCATTCACCAATCAAATATTTACTGTGTTTACACTGTATATGAAGCACTAAGTGCCAGTGATTTAGATATGAATTAAGTGTCATCATTCTCGTATGAATGCTGTCTTTCAAGAGAGGATTACATACAGAGACAGGAAATTTCAAAAGATTATGGCTGATGGCATGGCAGTGCAGAAGCAGGGCTAGACCACAAAGCAAGGCTTCTATTCTTCAGGGGTGGGAGCACAGAGGATGAGCTGCCCGAGCTGAAGCCTGAAGGATGAGTAAATAACAAGTAGATGAAGTAGACATGGGTTTAGGGTATGCATTTCAGCCAGTTGTTATTTAGCCACAGAGTTGTGTGCGACTCTTTTGCAGCCCCATGGACTGTAGCCTGTCAAGCTCCCCTGTCCATGGGATTTCCCAGGCAAGAATACCGGAGTGGGTTGCCATTTCTTCACCAGGGGATCCTCCTGATTCAGGGATCAAGCCCACATCTCCTGCATTGGCTGGCAAGTTCTTCACTGCTGAGCCACTAGGGAAACCCACTTCAGCCAGAGATAACAGCATATATAGACCCGCAGATTAGTAAGAGCATGGCACATACAGGAAATAGCAGAGTGGATGAAGACTGGTGTGTAACGTTGGATGTGCCAAGAGCTGAGGTTGGAAAAACATAGGAAAGGCACATCTTGACAGCCTTGTAGATTCCTTAGTAGTTTGAAGTAGCAGGGCTTCCCAGGTGGCGCTAGTGGTAAAGAACCTGCCTGCCAAAGCAGGAGACATAAAAGAGGCAGGTCTGATCCCTAGGTTGGCAAGATTCCTGGAGTAGGAAATGGCAATCCCTTCTGGTATTCTTGCCTGGAGAATCCCATGGACAAAGGAGCCTAATGGGCTGTGGCCTATAGGGTCACAGAGAATTGGACACAAGACCGGGAGCTGACTATGGCTCAGATCATGAACCCCTTATTGCCAAATTCAGACTTAAATTGAAGAAAGTAGGGAAAACCACTAGACTATTCAGGTATGACCTAAATCAAATCCCAAGATTATACAGTGGAAGTGAGAAATAGATTTAAGGGACTAATTCTGATAGATAGAGTGCCTGATGAACTATGGATGGAGATTCGTGACATTGTACGGGAAATAGGAATCAAGACCATTCCCATGGTAAACAAATGCAAAAAAAGCAAAATAGCTGTCTGGGGAGGACTTACAAATAGCTGTGAAAAGAAGAGAGGCAAAAAGCAAAGAAGAAAAGGAAAGATATAAGCATCTAAATGCAGAGTTCCAAAGAATAGCAAGGAGAGATAAGTAAGTCCTCTTTAGCAATCAGTGCAAAGAAATAGAGGAAAGCAGCAGAATGGGAAAGACTAGAGATCTCTTCAAGAAAATTAGAGATATCAAGGAAACATTTCATGCAAAGATGGGCTCGATAAAGGACAGAAATGGTCTGGACCTAACAGAAACAGAAGATATTAAGAAGGGGTGGCAAGAATACACAGAAGAACTGTACAAAAATGATCTTCAAGACCCAGATAATCACGATGATGTGATCACTCATCTAGAGCCAGACATCTTGGAATGTGAAGTCAAGTGGGCCTTAGAAAGCATCACTATGAACAAAGCTAGTGGAGGTGATGAAATTCCAGTTGAGCTATTTCAAATCCTGAAAGATGATGCTGTGAAAATGCTGCATTCAATATGCCAGCAAATTTGGAAAACTCAGCAGTGGCCACAGGACTGGAAAAGGTCAGTGTTCATTCCAATCCCAAAAAAGGCAATGCCAAAGAATGCTCAAACTATGGCACAGTTGCACTCATCTCACATGCTAGTAAAGTACTGCTCAAAATTCTCCAAGCCAGGCTTCAGCAGTACGTGAACTGTGAATTTCTAGATGTTCCAGCTGGTTTTAGAAAAGGCAGAGGAACCAGAGATCAAATTGCCAACATCCTCTGGATCATGGAAAAAGCAAGAGAGTTCCAGAAAAACATCTATTTATGCTTTATTGACTATGCCAAAGCCTTTGACTGTGTGGATCACAAGAAACTGTTGAAAATTCTCAAAGAGATGGGAATAACAGACCGCCTGACCTGCCTCTTGAGAAATGTGTATGCAGGTCAGGAAGCAATAGTTAGAACTGGACATGGAACAACAGACTGGTTCCAAATAGGAAAAGGAGTACATCAAGGCTGTATATTGTCACCCTGCTTATTTAACTTATATGCAGAGTACGTCAGTACTGGTCTGGAAGAAGCACAAGCTGGAATTAAGATTGCCGGGGAGAAATATCAATAACCTCATATATGCAGATGACACCACCCTTATTTCAGTAAGTGAAGAGGAACTAAAAAGCCTCTTGAAGAAAGTAAAGAGGAGAATGAAAAAGTTGGCTTAAAGATCAACATTCAGAAAACTAAGATCATGGCAGTTGGTTCCATCATTTCGTGGGAAATAGATGGGGAAACAGTGGAAACAGTGTCAGACTTTATTTTGGGGGCTCCAAAATCACTGCAGATGGTGACTGCAGCCATGAAATTAAAAATCGCTTACTCCTTGGAAGGAAAGTTATGACCAACCTAGATAGCATATTGAAAAGCAGAGACATTACTTTGCCAAGAAAGGTCCGTCTAGTCAAGGCTATGGTTTTTCCAGTAGTCATGTATGGATGTGAGAGTTGGACTATGAAGAAGGCTGAGCACCAAAGAATTGATGCTTTTGAGCTGTGGTGTTGGAGAAGACCCTTGAGAGTCCCTTGGACTGCAAGGAGATCCAACCAGTCCATTCTGAAGGAGATCAACCCTGGGATTTCTTTGGAAGGAATGATGTTGAAGCTGAAACTCCAGTACTTTGGCCACCTCATGCAAAGAGTTGACTCATTGGAAAAGACTGATGCTGTGAGGGTTTGGGGGCAGGAGGAGAAGGGGATGACAGAGGATGAGATGGCTGGATGGCATCACCCACTCGATGGACATGAGTTTGAGTGCACTCCGGGAGTTGGTAATGGACAGGGAGGCCTGGTGTGCTGCAATTCATGGGGTCACAAAGAGTTGGACTCGACTGAGCGACTGAACTGAACTGAAGAAACTTAGTGCAGTGCTTAGAACATTAATACATCTTTGTTTAAAGGCTGAATGAATCAGTGAACTTTAACCTGAAGGCAATAAGAAGTTCTTAATTGATTTTGAATTACCTTCTCATTTTTGTTAGGCAAACATTTGATTGAGGAAAACAAATGATTAGCCCAGTGCTTTGTATGGAAATTTGACACCACAAGAACAATCCCCCTCCATGTTTTTGCAAACAATGGGACTAGAGGAGGAGAATGAGGAGAAAGAGACAGAAGAGGATTTCTTCTTGGGAGAAGGCTAAATAAGACAGGCTCATGTCCAAAAGAAACACAGAGAACATCAAGTCATAGATAAGCAAATAAATGGAACACGTGAGGCTTACGTTTCGGAGAGAATGGGATCCCAGTCCTATCTTTGTCCTGTATCATCTTCATCTTCACACTTTAACCTCTTTAAGACCCAGTTGTTTCTTCTTGTGAAAAAAAGGGGTCATAACATCCTGGCACGCGGCTGTTGAGAGCATGTAATACATTATATAATATTTATTATATATATATATATATATATATATATGAATTGTATATGTATATATAATTCCTAGCACAGCACCCATACTTCTGTTAGGATATCCAGAACAGATCATTTAAGATAAGTAACCATCACTTAGCTTGGATATTTTGTGAAGTATCACAAAGAATAACTATATTGATGTAATGCTTATACTGTTTTTAGGCATTGTTTTAAAGATTTGCAGTGATAATTGGTTTAATGCTCCCAAAGATACTTTGAGATAGGGAAGCACAAAGAGAGAAAAATCTGAGTACACACAGGAGTGTATTGCCACAGGTGTCACAGCAGGGATTCAAACCCATACTGTCTGCTACAGGACGCAGACCACAAAGCATTTCTCTCTTATATTATGTATGTTAAAAAAAAATAACCAGGCATACTATACATATGAATGCTATGCCCGAAGTCCAAGTCCCCAAAACTGAGAGAATAAGACGTCCACAGCAATGCAAAAGCATAAAGAGGCTTTATTTCTAGCTCGAGCTGGGGTTCCCATCTCATCCAGCGTAATGGAATCTTGACGAGGGCCCCAAGCCCTGGATTACAGTAGCATTTATAGGTTTAGGACAAAGACAGGGAGTTGGTAAGGGCGGATTGGTTGCAAAGGTTTCTTGGCATCTACTGATTGGCTAGATTTCCGCGCGTGCGGGCTTTCTTAGGGGATTCCATCCTCGTCCCGATTGGCTCACACCAGGCTGCGGGGAGCATGCTGATTGGTCAAGCTACACTGCCTGCGGGAGTTCCCAGTCCCTCAGCTTTCCTAGAGAATAAACCTCAGGCCTAGCCTGCCCCTTAGAGCCTGTCCTGGCTCCAGTTATGTCCTAACAATGAAAATGCTACATGTGCAGTTTTTAGATTTGGAAATCCTGATCTGATGTTCCATGGGATTATAAACTGAAGTCTTAAGGAATTTGTCTTTTGGAACAATAAGTCATGTTATTTAGTCCCCTAATACTCAAATCAGAAATAAGCCTATTTTATGTAGATTTCTAGACAATTACCAGTAATCAAACCACTGTTTTTGCCTAAGCCTATGTTTAAGTCATATAGGTTTATCTGGAATAAATAGTGGTATTTCATAAACTTTTTTTATTATTATTATTATTATTATTTATTATCTAGCTAAGAATCACCTTCTATACACAAAGAAAAACAGGGCTCTGTTTGATCCCAAAGTGCCAGGGATCTGTCCATGAAATATCTTTCCTAACAGCAGAGATAAATTTCAGGCAATGGAGTTCGATAAGCAGGAAAGGATATTCAGGTTTGAAATAGTTTTCATCACTGAACTCAGTTTGTTGGATATAGCTGAATCAACCAAACTTGTTTAGATAATTAAGGGAATTTACTGATGGTCCCAGGAGATGTACACTGAGGTTTTGTTTTCTTACATTTTAAGGAGCTCTAATCCCAGGTGATGCTAGTTGGTAAAGAATCCACCTGCCAGTGCAGGAGGTGGAAGAGACCTGGGTTTGATCCCTGGGTTAGGAAGATCCCTTGGAGAAAGAAATGGCTGCCTACTCTAGTCTTCTTGCCTTCAAAATACCACAGGCAGAGGAGCCTGGCGGGCTACAGTCCATGGAGTTGCAAAGAGTCAGACACACCTGAACTTCTGCTGGTCCTCTCTGAAAGTCAGATATAGGGTCAGGGATTCTGTGGCTGGGAGCTCAACATTATGACCAAAGGTCTGTTTTCTGTTTCTTCACCCTGCTTTCTACTGTTTTGCTATCATTTTAGACTCTGATGGATATAGGATTGCAGTTAACTGCTCTAGATCTGCATGTTTATTTATAAGTGGGGAAAGAAAGAACTTCACTATCATTGCCCTCAGTCACATCTGACTCTTTGTGACCCCATGGACTGTAGCCTAACAGGCTCCTCTGTCCATGGAATTTTCCAGGCAAGACTACTAGAGTGGGTTGTCATTTCCTACTCCAGGGGGATCTCCCTGATCCAGGGATCGAATGCACTTCTCTTTTGTCTCTTGCATTGGATTCGTTAGCTCTGCACCACCTGGGATTAGAGCTCCTTAAAATGTGAGAAAGGGTCATTCCCAGAACCTCAGCCTACACCTCCTTGCATTTCATTGGCTTAAACTGTATCGTGTGACCATTTCTAAACCAAGTGTGTCACCAGGCTTCACAGAGTAGCATCCACCAGTCAAAGTCCACGTATAAGGTTGGAGGTGAGTCAGTCCTACCTGGGGGCTTCCCGGCTGTGCGGTAGAGTCTACCTGCAGTGAAGGAGACAAAGAAGACACAGATTCAGTCCCTGGGTTTGGAAGATCCTCTGGAGGAGTAAATGGCAACTCCCTCCAGTATTCTTGTTTGGAAAATTCCATAGACAAAGGAGCCTGGTGGGTTACAGTCCCTGGGGTCGCAAAGAGTTGGACATGACTGAACCTGCACTCACTTACTCACTCAGTCCTATCTGAAATACATAGCTAAACATGGTAGAGTCAGATCTCCAAAGGAAATCTAATTTTCATATAATTCATCATTTTTAGAAGTTACATCCCAAGGTATGGGACTAATCTCCTCAAAAGAGAAATAGATGATAAATGGTAAACCGAGGTATACACAGCTATCTCTTTCTAGGAGAGACTCTAAGTTCAAAAGTCACAAGCATTATCTTAAAGCAAGTGTCCTATAAAGCCAAACAACACTTACCTTAAGAAGAAACTTTTCATCAACTGGCTTATAAAATCTGGGGTCACTCAGCATGACACAATTGTGTCATCTGGTCCATAACTATCTGGAAGACATTTTCAGAGCTTAGAGAAATATTAAAATGGGAATGTTTTTATTTCCTCAGGAAACTGATGATCTGGCAGAGAAGTTGCCTAGTCTAAGCCCCCCAAGGTGATAAATCTAAAGCAGGCATGAACATGACAGTCTTTCTTGCTGTCTTAAGGAAGAACACAGAGATAAACAAGCGAGGTTTCAACTAAGTCATGACAAGCACTGAACTCTTCAAGTGATTGCCCAGACAACTTAGCTAATTCCTCTGATTACTTTAAGTATGAACTCACAAATGAGGCTGGGCAAGAGAATGGTAGAGATTGCACTTTAGACATGCACTTAGACATGCACTTTAGACATGCGTGTGAATGTACCGTAGCATGTTTGTGTTCTTATTTATTTACAGGGCTTAGTATCCAAGGGACATGTTGTATTGCCATTTATCAAGACTGAGTTGAATTTGACTCTGGTTTAAGTTTTCCATGATCTGCTCTCAACATTTCTTCCTCTAGGCAGCTCTTCCATAACGGTAAAAGCATTAGGTGACAGCTTCCATCTGGCCGATCCCAAGTTACTTTTCATATAATTCATCATTTTTAGAAGCTACCTCCCAACATGCTGGGCCCAGCTCAACCAGTCACGGCTTTTTATGAGACATCATTCAACTATCTTAGCATCTCAAAAGGAAGAACTCCACAATTATCTTTTATGGAAAGACTTTGGACATGCATTTTGAAGTTGCATGCCCGGAACTTTATGTGCAGAAGAATCAAGGTATCATATTATCCAATGTCCCTGGCAAGTCCCTAGGACTAAATTTCAGGCTACACGATGTTTGTTGTTCATCTCAAAGGTCAGCTTTGACCACATTTATTAAATTACAAACTTGCTTTTCTTTTGCCATCAGAAGATGGTACAAATTAAGGGTTCCTTGCTCTGGTCACAGTGCAGATCGGAGCTGAAAAACAAATGCAGGAATTGTAGGGACCAAGAACACTGAACCAAAAAACCATAATAAACATTCCCTGTTCTTAGGGTCCTGCACACTGATACAACACAGAAATGTACCATTTGTTAAAATACAAGGTAGACTAAATATCATTCCTTTTCTTAAAATAAAAATAAATACAGCTATCAGAAGATAAGCCCCCATTCAACTGAACTTGCCTTCTCTAGTTTCCATGATCCTGACCTGTTCATATCACCTTCGTAATCAAACAATTTCAGTGGGTTTGCATTGCCTCAGTGATGGAGTTCAAATGCCTTAGAAGCCTGCACTAGCACCATCTCCTGCTGTTTCTCAAGCTTCCATTTTACTACAAAGCAAGTGAGTTAATTTTCAGTTACATGCTGTATGTAATTAGTCACAAACCTAAGGTTTTTGCAAATACTGTTCCTTCAGCCTGGAATCTTATTAAAATTAATAAAACTTTGGGATATCCCTGGTGATCCAGTGGCTAAGACTCAGAGCTCTCACTGCAAGGGGCCCAGGGTTTGATCCCTGGTCACAGAGTTAAATCTCACATGTTGAAAATAAAGGTTCCCATGCTGTAACCAAAGATCCCACACGCTTCAACTAAGACCCAGTGCAGTAACGAAAGAAAATTAACAAAAATTGAGAACACTTTTCTGATGAATTGGCTGATTCATGTAAATGTATGGCAAAACAAATACAGTATTGTAATTTAAAAAATAAATAAATTTAATTATAAGAAAAAAAAAAGAAAATTAACAAAAATTGAGAACACTTTTCTGATGAATTCTCTTCTCTTATCTAACTCTACTACACATAGGTATCTGTAGTCAGATATAGACACAGATATGTTTATGTACACTCACACAATACCAGGTTCAGTTCAGTTCAGCTGCTCAGTTGTGTCTGACTCTGTGACCCCATGAATTGCAGAACACCAGGCCTCCCTGTCCATCACCAACTCCCAGAGTTCACTCAGATTTATATCCATTGAGTCAGTCATGCCATCCAGCCATCTCATCCTCTGTCATCTGCTTCTCCTCCTGCCCCCAGTCCCTCCCAGCATCAGAGTCTTTTCCAAAGAGGCAACTCTTCTCATGAGGTGGCCAAAGTACTGGAGTTTCAGCTTTAGCATCATTTCTTCCAAAGAAATCCCAGGGCTGATCTCCTTCAGAAAAGATTGGTTGGATCTCCTTGCAGTCCAAGGGACTCTCAAGAGTCTTCTCCAACACTAAGCTCAAAAGCATCAATTCTTCAGTGATCAGCCTTCTTCACAGTCCAACTCTCAAATCCATACATGACTACTGGAAAAACCATAGCCTTGACTAGACAGACCTTAGTCAGCAAAGTAGTGTCTCTGCTTTTAAATATGCTATCTAGGTTGGTCATAAATTTTCTTTCAAGGAGTAAGCGTCTTTTAATTTCATGGCTGCAGTCACCACCTGCAATGATTTTGGAGCCCCCAAAATAAAGTCTGACACTTTTTCCACTGTTTCCCCATCTATTTCCCATGAAGTGATGGGACCCGATGCCATGATCTTAGATTTCTGAATGTTGAGTTTTAAGCCAACTTTTTCACTCTCCTCTTTCACTTTCATCAAGAGACTTTTTAGTTTCTCTTCACTTTCTGCCAGAAGGGTGGTGTCATTTGCATATCTGAGGTTATTGATATTTCTCCCGGCAATCTTGATTCCAGCTTGTGCTTCTTACAGCCCAACATTTCTCATGATGTACTCTGCATAGAAGTTAAAGAAGCAGGGTGACAATATACAGCCTTGACGTACTCCTTTTCCTATTTGGAACCAGTCTGATGTTCCATGTCCAGTTCTAACTGTTGCTTCCTGACCTGCATATAGGTTTCTCAAGAGGCAGGTTAGGTGGTCTGGTATTCCCATCTCTCAGAATTTTTCACAGTTTATTGTGATCCATACAGTCAAAGGCTTTGGCATAGTCAATATAGTAGAAATATATGTTTTTCTGGAAATCTCTGGCTTTTCCCATGATCCAGCAGATGTTGGCAATTTGATCTCTTATTCCTCTGCCTTAGCCACTCCACATCCAAGGCCAGGGGCAGCAGCTGGGAGGAGCAACCCCATGTCCAAGGAGCGATGGCTGTACGGCTGCAGGAGAGCCTAGAGGAGCCATCCCACGTTGAGGGTCAGGAAGGGTGGTGGTGAGGAGATACCCCTCGTGCAAGGTAAGGAGCAGCGGCTGTGCTTTGCTGGAGCAGCGTGAAGAGATACCCTATGCCCAAGGTAAGAGAAACCCAAGTAAGATGGTAGGTGTTGCAAGAGGGCATCAGAGGGCAGACACACTGAAACCATACTCACAGAAAACTAGTCAATCTAATCACACTTAGTCAATCTAATCACACTAGGACCACAGCCTTGTCTAACTCAATGAAACTAAGCCATGCCCGTGGGTCAACCCAAGATGGGCAGGTCATGGTGGAGAGGTCTGACAGGATGTGGTCCACTGGTGTAGGGAATGGCAAACCACTTCAGTATTCTTGCCTTGAGAACCCATGAACAGCATGAAAAGGCAAAATGATAGGATACTGAAAGAGGAACTCCCCAGGTCAGTAGGTGCCCAATATGCTACTGGAGATCAGTGGAGAAATAACTCTAGAAAGAATGAAGGGATGGAACCAAAGCAAAAACAATACTCAGCTGTGGATATGACTGCTGATAGAAGCAAGATCCGATGCTGTAAAGAGCGATATTGCATAGGAACCTGGAATGTCAGGTCCATAAATCAAGGCAAATTGGAAGTGGTCAAACAAGAGATGGCAAGAGTGAACGTTGACATTCTAGGAATCAGCGAACTAAAATGGACTGGAATGGGTGAATTTAACTCAGATGACCATTATATCTACTACTGCGGGCAGGAATCCCTCAGAAGAAGAGGAGTAGCCATCATGGTCGACAAAAGAGTCCAAAATGCAGTACTTGGATGCAATCTCAAAAATGACAGAATGATCTCTGTTCATCTCCAAGGCAAACCATTCAATATCATGGTAATCCAAGTCTATGTCCCAATCAGTAATGCTGAAGAAGCTGAAGTTGAACGGTTCTGTGAAGACCTACAAGACCTTTTAGAACTAACACCCAAAAAAGATGTCCTTTTCATTTTAGGGGACTGGAATGCAAAAGTAGGAAGTCAAGAAACACCTGGAGTAACAGGCAAATTTGGCCTTGGAATGTGGAATGAAGCAGAGCAAACACTAATAGAGTTTTGCCGAGAAATGCACTGGTCATAGCAAACACCCTCTACCAACAACATAAGAGAAGACTCTACACATGGAAATTACCAGATGGTCAACACTGAAATCAGATTGATTATATTCTTTACAGCCAAAGATGGGGAAGCTCTATACAGTCAACAAAAACAATATCAGGAGCTGACTGTGGCTCAAATCATGAACTCCTTATTGCCAAAATCAGACTTAAATTGAAGAAAGTATGGAAAACTGCTAGACCATTCAGGTATGACCTAAATCAAATCCCTTATGATTACACAGTGGAATACCAGGTTCAGTTCAGTTCAGTCGCTCAGTCGTGTCTGACTCTTTATGACCCCATGAATTGCAGCACTCCAGGCCTCCCTGTTCATCACCATCTCCTGGAGCTCACTCAGGCTCACGTCCATCGAGTCCATGATGCCATCCAGCCATCTCATCCTCGGTCATCCCCTTCTTCTCCTGCCCCCAATTCCTCCCAGCATCAAAGTCTTTTCCAGTGAGTCAACTCTTCACATGAGATGGAGTTTCAGCTTTAGCATCATTCCTTCCAAAGAAATCCCAGGGCTGATCTCCTTCAGAATAGACTGGTTGGATCTCCTTGCAGTCCAAGGGACTCTCAAGGGTCTTCTCCAACACCACAGTTCAAAAGCATCAATTCTTTGGAGATAAGCCTTCTTCACAGTCCAACCCTCACATCCATACATGACCACAGGAAAATCCATAGCCTTGACTAGACAGACCTTAGTCGGCAATGTAGTGTCGCTGTTTTTGAATATACTATCTAGGTTGGTCATAACTTTTCTTCCAAGGAGTAAGTGTATTTTAATTTCATGGCTGCAGCCACCATCTGCAGTGATTTCGGAGCCCCCAAAATAAAGTTTGACACTGTTTCCACTGTTTCCCCATCTATTTCCCATGAAGTGATGGGACCAGATGCCATGATCTTCGTTTTCTGAATGTTGATCTTTAAGCCAGTTTTTTCACTCTCCTCTTTCACTTTCATCAAGAGGCTTTTTAGCTCCTCTTCACTTTCTGCCATAAGGGTGGTGTCATTTGCATATCTGAGGTTATTGATATTTCCCCTGGCAGTCTTGATTCCAGCTTGTGTTTCTTCCAGTCCAGCGTTTCTCATGATGTACTCTGCATAGAAGTTAAATAAGCAGGGTGACAATATACAGCCTCGACATACTCTTTTTCCTATTTGGAACCAGTCTGTTGTTCCATGTCCAGTTCTAACTATTGCTTCCTGACCTGCATACACATTTCTCAAGAGGCAGTTCAGGCGGTCTGTTATTCCCATCTCTTTCAGAATTTTCCACAGTTTCTTGTGATCCACACAGTCAAAGGCTTTGGCATAGTCAATAAAGCAGAAATATATGTTTTTCTGGAAATCTCTTGCTTTTTCGATGATCCAGTGGATGTTTGCAATTTGAACTCTGGTTCCTCTGCCTTTTCTAAAACCAGCTTAAACATCAGGGAGTTCATGGTTCCCGTATTGCTGAAGCCTGGCTTGGACAATTTTGAGCAGTACTTTACTAGCATGTGAGATGAGTGCACCTGTGCCATAGTTTGAGCATTCTTTGGCATTGCCTTTCTTTGGGATTGGAATGAACACTGACCTTTTCCAGTCCTGTGGCCACTGCTGAGTTTTCCAAATTTGCTGGCATATTGAGTGCAGCACTTTCACAGCATCATCTTTCAAGATTTGAAACAGCTCAACTGGAATTCCATCACCTCCACTAGCTTTGTTCATAGTGATGCTTTCTAAGGCCCACTTGACTTCACATTCCAAGATGTCTGGCTCTAGATTAGTGATCATATCATCATGATTATCTGGGTCATGAAGATCTTTTTTGTACAGTTCTTCTGTGTATTCTTGCCACCTCTTCTTAATATCTTCTGCTTCTGTTAGGTCCAGACCATTTCTGTCCTTTATATAGCCTATCTTTGCATGAAATATTCCCTTGGTATCTCTGATTTTCTTGAAGAGATCTCTAGTCTTTCCCATTCTAGTCTTCTCCTCTATTTCTTTGCATTGATAGCTGAAGAAGGCTTTCTTATCTCTTCTTGCTATTCTTTGGAACTCTGCATTCAGATGCTTATATCTTTCCTTTAGATACTCATAATTTGCCCTCACACAACACCCTATATATCTATCTATATTTTGTATTTATGGATTTGCTTGTTTATCTTCCATCTAGACTTTCTGTCTCCAGTATGGTAGCCATTAACAACATGTGAATGTTGAGCACTTGAAATTTAGTCCAATCTGAGATAGTGCTGTAAGGGTAAATATCACACACCAGAGAGTCTTGGTATAATGAATAATATAAAATATATAATTCATAATTTTTCAATTATTGCATGTTGATGTTAAATACCTTCCTGTTTTGGGTTAAATAAAAAATATTAGAATTAATTTCATCTTTTTAACCTGTTTAAATGCATGTAATGTACTTGAAAATTTAAAACGATGTTTGTGACTCTCATTATATCATTTTGGACAGCACTGATGTAGACTGAGCTCCTTAAAGGAATGAATGGTGTTCTGTTGATTTCTGTTAGAACTGAGCCCATGGTAGGCACTCGGGAATACATCTCTGTGTAAGGTGAGTGAATGAATGTAATTAAGTCCCAAACTGAGAACAGTGGGACTACAGGGGAGCAGACATGCCAAAGCTGACAAAGTCTGTGCAAGGGAGCTAAGACTTGAGCCTTGAAACTGGGCGGAATTTGGGTAATAGAGAATAGACTGTTGGGTGACTTTCCCAAGTCACTTCCTTTTACCTGAACTTAGGTTTCCCATTTAAGTATAAAAAGACGGCAAAGATACATGCATCCCAATGTTCATAGCAGCACAATTGCCGATATATGGAAACAATCTAAGTGTGCATCAACGGATGAGTGGATAAAGAAGATGTAGTACACACACACACACACACACACACACACACACACTCACACACACACACATGCACACATAGGAATATTACTGAGCCATAAAAAATAATTTCACTTTTGCCAGCAACACTAATGCAGCAACCTGGATGGACTTGGAGGGCAAGATGTTAGATGAAACAAGTCAGACAGAGAGGACATGTATGCTGCCCCATGTGGATTCTGAGGAACAGAGAAAACTGGTGAATATAGCAAAAGGGAGGTGGACTCACAGATACAGAGAGCAAAGTAGTGCTTACCAGTGGAGGGAGGTGGAGAAGGCAATGGCACCCCACTCCAGTACTCTTGCCTGGAGAATCCCATGGGTGGAGGAGTCTGGTAGGTTACAGTCTATGAGGTTGCTAAGAGTCAGACACGACTGAACAACTTCACTTTCACTTTTCACTTTCATGCATTGGAGAAGGAAATGGTGACCCCGCTCCAGTATTCTTGCCTGGAGAATCCCAGGGACAGAGGAGCCTGGTGGGCTGCCGTCTATGGTGTCACACAGAGTCAGACAGGACTGAAGTGACTTAGCAGCAGCGGCAGGAGTGGAGGGAGGAAGGGCAATATAAGAGTAGGGGATTAAGAAGTTCAAACCATTGAGTTTAATATAGGTTAAAGGATGAATCATACAGCATGGGAAATATAGAAAATATTTTCTAATAACTTCAAAAGAAATATAACCTTTAAAAGTTAAAATCACTAAATTGTACACTTGTAACTTATGTAATATTTTATATTAACTGTGATTCAAAAAAAAAAAATCACATCTCAGTAAATAAATAAAGGGCAGGGCAAAATGGGCTTTGATGTAATTCCATTAAGATTCTGTGATAGAGATGGCATCATACAACAGTTATTGGTGATCACTCCAGTTGGAATATTTATTTTACTCTTGATTCCACATTGCCAAGTGCTATCCAATATGTGTAGAGGGTCCAGGCATGCCTAGGGTTTCTCTTAAGAATTTTTATAGACATGTGTTTTTAATGCTTATCTCAACTTATTGATAACTAATGTTGAGCTTGGACCAGTCTTTTAGTTCTTAAAATGATTCCAAGATGCCCTTCAGCAATAACCATCAGGAAACTCTGAAAAAGAAACAGTTTCCTTACTTATAAGGTTGAGTATGGAGAGGTTTCAGTGGGGGCTTGAGGGAGAGACAGAGAGAGAAAAGGCCTGGGTTCTGTTTTTACTGGTGTCAAGGCTAGGGGCCTAGGGTTTCCAGAGTTCAGTCTTTATTGGTGAATCTAAAACATAAAAGTAGAAATCTAAACCATGACAAAACAAAACAAAACAAAACAAACAAACAAACAAAAAGCAAGTAGCCCAAATGATCGGTTATTGAAATCAAACAAGGACTCATATAACAGAGCCTCAGGGGGACAGGTGAGCTGACTGTCTAGTCTTGTGGCTGGCAATGGTTTATGTGAGATATTCTGAAGTGGATGCCTCTTTGAAATGGATACCTCAGCAATCAAAACGTAAGTCAGGTATGTATAGTCCAAAAACAGAGAAAACCACTGTTTACACCACAAAGTGGTTGGTTTAGCTGATGAACTGGACAAATCAATCTAAGGTCTCCTCTACATGAACCATCATGTCCTGATTCATGGAAGACTCTGTAGGCTGTTTTTGTGCCTCTGGTTAGGCTTTAAGTGGATATCTCACCGAAGCCAGCCACTGACTGGTGACCAAAGGTGATGTATTCTAAATAATCCATTCAGGGAGACTGCCTCTAGCATCCAGATTTGAAAGTACAACAGAAAATAGGATAGCTATTTGCAAAAGAAAACTTACCCAACCATAAATATAAATAATTTATATAACATGTATTGTAGAGCTGATAATAATACTTAGCAGCATTGACTGAAAGTTTATACTGTGTAGATTTTGCATGCTATTTATTTACTTTAAATTTTGTTTTAATATATTTTTCATTGGATAATTTCTTTACAGAGTTTTGTTGTTTTCTGTCAAACTTCAGCATGAATCAGCCATAGGTATGCATATATCCCCTTCCTTTTGAACCTCCCTCCCATCTCCCCCAATCCCATCCCTATAGGTTGATACAGAACCCCTGTTTGAGTTTCCTGAGCCATACAGCAAATTCCTGCTGGCTCTCTATTTTACATATGGTAATGTAAGTTTGTATGTTACTCTTTCCATATATCACATCCTCTCCTCCTTTCTTCCCGTGTCCATAAGTCTATTCTCTATATCTGTTTCTCCGTTGTTGTTCTGTGAATAAATTCTTCAGTACCACTTTTCTAGATTCCATATATACGCATTTGAATATGATATTTATCTTTCTCTTTCTGACTTACTTCACTCTGTATAATATGTTCTAGGTTCATCCACCTTTTTAGAGCTGATTTAAATGAATTCCTTTTTATTGCTGAGTAATGTTCCATTGTGTATATGTATCACAATTTCTTTATCCATTCATCTGTTAATGAACATTTATGGTTGTTTCCACGTTCTAGCTACTGTAAATAGTGCTGCAATGAACACTAGGATACATGTGTATTTTTCGATTCGGTTTCCGCAGGGTATATGCCTAGAAGTGGGATTGCTGGGTCATATGGTGGTTTTATTCCTGTTTTTAAAGGACTCTTCATACCATCTTCCATAGTGGCTGTATCAATTTACATTCCCACTAACAGTGCAAGAGTGTTGCCTTTTATCCACCCCCTCCAGCATTTATTGTTTGTAGACTTTTTAATAATGGCCACTCTGACTGGTGTGAGGTGATATCTCACTGTAGTTTTGATTTGCATTTCTCTAATAATGAGTAATGTTGAACATCTTTTCACATGTTTGTTAGCCATCTGTATGTCTTCTTTGGAGAAATTTCTGTTTAGGTCTTTTTCCCTCTTTTTCATTGGGTTGTTTGTTCTTCTGGTATTGGGTTGTATGAGCTGCTTATATATTTTGGAAATTAATCCTTTGTCAGTTGTTTCATTTGCCATTATTTTCTCCCATTCTGAGGGTTGTCTTTTTACCTTTCTTAGAGTTTCCTCTGCTGTGCAAAAGTTTTTAAATTTAATCAGGTCCCACTTGTTTACTTTTGTTTTTACTTTCATTACTCTAGGAGGTGGGTCATAGAGGATCTTGCTTTGATTTATATCACTGAGCATTCTGTCTATGTTTTCCTCTAAGAGTTTTATAGTTTCTGGTGTTACATTTAGGTCTTTAATCCATTTTGAGTTTATCTTTGTGTATAGCATTAGGAAGTGTTCTAATTTCATTCTTTCACATGTAGCTGTCCAGTTTTCCCAGCACCATTTATTGAAGAGGCTGTTTTTGCCCCATTGTATATTTTTGCCTCCTTTGTCAAAAATAAGGTACCCATAGCTGCATAGGTTTATCTATCTTTATCTATCTATCTTCTGGGCATTCTATCTTGTTCCGTTGATCTATATTTCTGTTTCTGTGCCAGTACCATACTGTCTTGATGACTGTAACTTTGTGGTATAATCTGAAGTCAGGAAGGTTGATTCCTCCAGCTCCATTCTTCTTTCTCAAGACTGCTTTGACTATTTGGGGTCTTTTGTGTTTCCACACGAATTGTAAAATTTTTTTCTAGTTCTGTGAAAAATTCCATTGGGAATTTGATAGGGATCACATTGAATCTGTGGATTGCATTTGGTAGTATCGTCATTTTTACACTATTGATTCGTCCTGCCCTGGAACATGGGGGGTATCTCTCCATCTGTTTATGTCATCTTTGATTTCTTTCATTAGTGTCTTATAATTTTCTGTTTACAGTTCTTTTTCTCCTTAGGTAGATTTATTCCTAGATATTTAATTATTTTTATTGCAATAGTGAATGGGATTGGTTCCTTAATTTCTCTTTCAGATTTTTCATTGTTAGTATATAGAAATGCAAATGACTTCTCTGTATTGGCTTTGTATCCTGAAACTTTGCTAAATTCACTGATTAGTAGTAATTTTCTGATAGTATCTTTAGGGTTTTCTATGTAAAGTATCATGTCATCTGCAAACAGTGAGAGCTTTACTTTTTCTTTTATGATCTGGATTCCTTTTATTTCTGTTTCTTCTCTGATTGCTGTAGCTGGGACATTCAGAACTATGTTAGAATAATAGGGGCAAAAGTGGACACTCTTGTCTTGTTCCTGACCTTAGGGAGAATGGTTTCAGTTTTTCACCATTGAGAAGAGTGTTTGCTGTAGGCTTATCATATATGGCCCTTACTATGCCGAGGTAGGTTCCTTCTATGTCCATTTTTGAAGAGTTTTAATCATAAATGCGTGCTGAATTTACTGTCTTTTTCTGCAGTTGAAATTATTATATGATTTTTATCTTCAATTTGTTAATATGGTGTATCACATTGATTGATTTGCATATATTGAAGAATCCTTGCATCCCAGGAATAAACTCAACTTGATCATGGTGTATGAGCTTTTTGATGTGTTGCTAAGTTCTATTTGCTAAAATTTTGTTGAGGGTTTTTGCTTCTGTGTTCATCAGTGATATTGGCTTGTATTTGTGTGTGTGTGTGTGTGTGTGTGTGTGTGTGTGTGTGTGTGGTCTTTGTCTGGTTTTGGTAGCAGGGTGATGGTGGCCTCATAGAATGAGTTTGGAAGTGTTCCTTCCTCTGGAATTTTTGAAAGAGTTTTAGAAGGATAGGCATTAGCTCGTCTCTAAATGTTTGATAGAACATTTGATAGAATTCTCCTGTGAAGCCATCTGGTCCTAGGCATTTTTTTTTTTTTTTGGCGAGATTTTTTTTTTTTTTTATCACATGTTCAATTTCAGTGCTTGTAATTGAGTTGTTCATAATTTCTGTTTCTTCCTGGTTCAGTCTTGGAAGACTGAACTTTTCTAAGAATCTATCTGTTTCTTCCAGGTTATTTATTTTGTTGCCACATAGTTGTTCAGAATAGTCTCTCATAATTCTTTGTATTTCTGCACTGTCTGCTGTAACCTCTCCTTTTACATTTCTAATCTGTTAATTTGATTCTTTTCCCTTTTTTCCTTGGTGAGTCTGGCTAAAATTTTGTCAATTTTGTTTATCTTCTCAAAAAGCCAGCTTTTAGTTTTATTCATCTTTACTATTGTTTCTTTCATTTCTTTTTCATTTATTTCTGCTTGGATCTTTATGATTTCTTTCCTTCTACTAATTTTTGTTTGTTTGTTTGCTTGTTTGTTTTCTAGTTGTTTCACGTGTAGTAGTTAGATTGTCCATTTGATGTTTTTCTTTTTTCTTGAGGTAGGACTGCGTAGCTATAAATTTCCCTCTTATAACTGCCTTTGCTGCATCCCATAGGTTTTGAGTTGTCATGTTTTCACCCTCATTTGTTTCTAGAAATTTTTTATTTCCCTTTTGATTTATTCAGTAACCTGTTGGTTATTTAGAAATGCGTTATTTAATCTCCATGTGTTTGTGTTTCTTACAGTTTTTTTTTTTCTTCTTGTAATTGATATCTAGTCTCATAGCATTGTGGTTGGAAAATATGCTCGATATGATTTCAATTTTTTAAAATTTACTGAGGTTTGATTTGTGACCCAAGATGTAATCAGTCCTGGAGAATGTTCCATGTGTACTTGAGAAGAGGGTGTATTCTTGTGCATTTGGATGGAATGTCCTGAAGATATCAGTGAGATCCATCTCATCTAATGGATCATTTAAGATTTGTGTTTCCTTATTAATTTTTTGCTTTGATGATCTTTCCATTGGTGTGAGTGGGGTGTTACAGTCTCCTACTGTTATTGTGTCACTGTCAATTTCTCCTTTTATGTCTGTTAGTGTTTGTCTTATGATGTATTGAGGTGCTCCTATGTTGAGTGCCTACATGTTTACAATTGTTATGTCTTCCTCTTGGATTGATCCCTTGATCATTATGTAGTGTCCTTCCTTATCTCTTGTAATCTTCTTTATATTAAGGTCTATTTTGTCTGATATGAGGATTGCTACTCCAGCTTTCTGTTGCTTCCCATTTGCATGGAATATATTTTTCCATCCTCTTACTTTCAGTCTGTATGTGTCTTGAAGTCTGAAGTTGGTTTCTTGTAGACAGCATATACATGTGTCTTGTTTTTGTATCCATTCTGCCAGGCTGTGTCTTTTGGTTGGTGATTTAATCCATTTACATTTAAAGTAATTATATATATATATATATATTCCTATTACCAATTGTTTGGGGTTGATTTTGTAGATCATTTTCCTTCTCTTGTATTTCTTGACTGTATAAGTCCACCTCACATCTGTTGTAAAGCTGGTTTGGTGGTACTGAATTCTCTTAACTTTTGCTTGTTTGAAAAGCTTTTTATTTCTCCATCAATTTTGAATGAGATCCCTGCCAGGAACAGTAATCTTGGTTGTAGATTTTTCTCTTTCAGCACTTTAAATATATCCTGCCATTCCCTTCTGGCCTGTAGAATTTCCATTGAAAGGTCAGCTGTTAAGTGTATGGAGTTTCCCTTGTATGTTACTTGTTTCTTCTCCCTTGCTGCTTTTATAATATTCTTTCTTTATGTTTAGTCTTTGTTAGTTTAGTTAGTGTATGTCTTGGTGTGTTTCTCTTTGGTTTATTCTGTATAGGACTCTGTGCCTCTTGGACTTATTTCCTTTTCCATGTTGGGGAAAATTTCAACTATAATCTCTTCAAAATATTTCTCATACCCTTTTTTCTTCTCTTCTTCTTCTTCTTCTTCTGCTGCTGCTAAGTCTCTTCAGTCGTGTCCAACTCTGTGCAGCCCCATAGATGGCAACCCACCAGGCTCCCCCTTCCCTGGGATTCTCCAGGCAAGAGCACTGGAGTGGGTTGCCATTTCCTTCTCCAATGCATGAAAGAGAAAAGTGAAAATGAAGTCGCTCAGTCTTGTCGGACTCTTCGCGACGCCATGGAGTGCAGCCCACCAGGTTCCTCTATCGAATGCTGGTGTGTTTGGTATTATCCCAGATGTCTCTGAGACTATCCTCGGTTCTTTTCATTCTTTTGCTTTATTCTGCTCTTCAGAAGGTATTTCCACCATTTTATCTTCCAGTTCACTGATTAATTCTTCTGCTTCAGATATTCTGCCCTTAATTCCTTCTAGAGTATTTTTAATTTCAATCATTGTGTTGCTGTCTCTGTTTGTTTATTTTTAATTCTTCTAGGTCTTTGTTCATTGATCCTTGCATTTTCTCCATTTTGTTTTCAAGGTTTCTGATCATCTTTACTATCATTATTCTGAATTCTTTTTCAAGTAGTTTGCCTATTTCCTCTTATTTTATTTGGAATTCTGTGTTTCTAGCTTGTTCCTTCATTTGTGCAGTATTTCTCTGCCTTTTCATTACTTTTTAACTTACTGTATTTGAGGTCTCCTTTTCCTAGGCTGCAAGGAAAGTTGAATTCTTTCCTTAAAGAAGGTTGAATTCTTTCTTCCTTTTGGTTTCTGCCTTCCTAAGGTTGGTCCAGTGGTTTGTGTAAACTTTGTATAGGATTCTATTTGTGCTGAGTTTTGGTTGTTTGCTCATTTTTCCTCTGTTGGGCAAGGCTGAGTGAGGTGGGAATACAGTCTGCTGATGACTGGGCTTGCATTTTTGTTTTGTTTGTTGTTTACATGTGGTGTCCTGCATAGGGTGCTACTGGTGGTTGGGTGATGCCGGGTCTTGTATTCAGGTGGTTTTGTTTGTGTGAGTTCTCACTATCTGATACGCCCTAGGGTTAGTTCTCTGGTTGTCTAGGGTCTTGGAGTCAGTGCTCCCACTCCAAAGGCTCAGGCCTTGATCTCTGGTCAGGAATGGAGATTCCACAAGTGGTTGTTATGGCATTGAGATTAAAACAAATAGCCACAAACGAGAAACCAAAGTTGAACCCCAGACAAATGGCAGTTACAAAATCAAGAAAATAATATTTAAAATAATGGAATATACACATATACATATACACCATGGGCAAAGTGAAAACAGTCCAACAAAAAGAAAGTATGGTAGATTGACCTGGTGAACAAAGGAAATACAAAAAGTATATTTACCAGTTAAGAACAAAATTAACTAAAGCACAAACTTGAAAACAAAACTAATGCAAGGCACCAACTGGGGAGTAAAGCAATGAAAACAAAACTAACAGTATGTTAAGAGGAAAGGAATGAAAAAAAAAAACAAGAAAGAAAGAGTAGGTATGCAAAGTTAAATAGAGATAGATGAAGGTTTATATTCATTACAGATTAACTGCAAGGGGAAAAGAACAGCAGGAAAAGCAAACAAAGGAATAAATGTAGAAAAATATAAGTTTAAAAAATTAAAAATTAAAGTTAAAAAGAGAAAAGAAAAAAAAATGGAAGAAGAAAAGGGAGAAAAAAAGGAAACTCCACAGAATTGCCAAAGCCCAGCATAGAGGCAGAGGTTTACTACAACAATGAAAAGTGTGACTGAATATACACATATACATATACACCCATGAGCAAAGTCAAAACAGTCCAACAAAAATAAAGTACAGCAGGTTGACCAAGCGGACAAAGGAAACCAAAATTATATCTACCAGAACAAAACTAACTAAAGCACAAACTGGAAAACAAAACTAAAGCAAGGTGCCAACTGGAGAATAAAGCAATGAAAATAAGACTAACAAACATGTTTGAGAGGAAAGGAGAGAAAGAAAAAAAGAAAGAAAAACATACAAAGTCAAATAGAGGTAGATAAAGAAGATTTATATACATTAAAGATTAACTGCAAGGGGAAAAGAACAGTAGGAAAAGAAAACAAAGGAATACATGTAGAAAAAATAATAATAGGTTTAAAAAATTAAAATTAAAAAAGAGGGGGAAAAAAGGTAAACTCCACAGAACTGCAAAAATGTGACTGAGGAAAATAAAAGCTCAAAAGCCTAGATTTCATAGTGCCAATAAAATCAACAACTACAACAGAGGAGGTAAAAAAAAAAAGGAAAAATCCAAAAGTATCTACAGAGCAAGTCAAAATATAAGAATAATAAATGTTTTTCTTGAGTCACTTCTGTGAGAATCCTTTCCCTTGCTGGGAGCCACAGTCCACCTCACCTCCTTAGAGTGCCCTCCAACACTGTGCTGATCTCTGGACCTGCTGTGGGGGCAGCTCGGATTCTAATCTGGTCCTACTCCTGTGGTCCTGCTCCACAGGAGGAGGTCCTACTGTGGAGGACCTCTCAGGTCCTACTCTGATAGCTGATATCCACAGCCATCAGAGCCAGTGCATTGTCTTCTGTGGGAGCTCTCAATGGCCTCTCATCTATTCTATAGACACAGAGTCTGGCTAGTTGATCCAGTGGATTTAGTCTGCAGCTTGTACAGCTGATGGGAAGGTTTTGGGTCTTCGTCCTTAGCCACACTGCCCCTGTGTTTCAATTGTGGTTTTATTTCCACATGTGGGTCGTCCACTGGGGTTTGCTCCTGAGGCCGCCCCTGACAGTCTAGGGTTTGCCCCTGTGAGGGCCAGGCATGGAGGTGGTGCAGCTGCTTGGATCACAGGGGTTCTGGCAGCACCAGGTACTCAGGCAGGTTGGAAGCTAGGGCAGCAGGAAATATAGTGCTCTAGAAGGGTTTGACAACTAGTACTGGCCAGTAAGCTCCAGGATTCTTGCCTGGAGAACCTCTCTCCCTGCCAGAGAAGCTTGACAGGTGGCAGTTTACAGGGTCACAAAGAGCTGGACAGGACAGAAGTGACCCTGAGCACATGGATGCAAGACTTTTTTCCTCCTGTGGCAGCTCTGCCCCAGTGAGAACTGAGCGTGAAGGTAGCATAGTTGCTTGGCTTGCAGGGACCCTGGCAGCTCCAAGTGTGCAGGGACACCCTCCACCACAAGAGTCATGGCCCTATCAGAGTCTTTTTTCGAGCTTCTCATAGCTGGCTATCAGAAGGCCTGTTTGTCCAGTCTTTCTCCAAAGCTCTGCCCGTCAGGCACTTAGAGGGATACCTTGCCTGGGGTCCTTCTCTGTTGTTACAAGCATCAGGTACATAGGGGGCTCCCCTGGCTGGAGTCCCACTCTAGACTGGTGCATCAGTCACTAAAGGGGCACCCTGGGTGGGGTCCCCTGTAGTTCAGTTTTGCAGACATTTAATGGGCCAGCCTTTCTCCTGTTCAGCTGCTGATGCTGGCATGTGGTGAGAGAGAGGCTATGGTGATGGCTCTACCTGCTACGCGTGACTCAGTAGTATCACCTTGCTTCCATGGCTGCCTGGCATTCCTCTACAGGCATTTTCCACTATAATCTCCTCCCTCACATCCCCTTGATCCGTCTCTCAGCAGTCAACAGCAGCCCTTGCCCTGGGATTGCTCTACAATCCCTAAACTCCAGCTCCCAGCCACTGTGCCTCCAGGGTACCAGCATTCCTGTCTGGAATATGTATGGCTATGGCAAAGACTGTCTGATTCTCATTCCACTCAGGCTGCCATAGATCAGCTGTTTCACTCAGCCTTAAAATGTTTCTTCTCTATCTCAGACAATGGCCCTGATGTGGCAGTTGGACCCCTGCTTCAGTTTCCCCACCTGTTGAGGGCAGGTCCAGTCCTACTCACACTCCTGTTTTCCCCCTCGTTCCTTCTTCCTACCGAGTGTTGCATGGGTCTATATATTGTTTTCCACTGGTCAGGTACTCCTTCCGCTCTCAGCTGGTGTCCTGCATGCACTTCTGTGTCTGAAGGTGTATTCCTGATGTATCCATGGGGAGAGATGTACTCCACATCTACCTACTCCTCCACCATCTTGTTCTCTTTAAATTTATTTATTTTTAATTGGAGCATAATTGCTTTACAATATTATGTTTGTCTCTGCCATACATCAACATAAATCAACCATATATATACACATATCCCCTCTCTTTTGAACCTCCCTCCTGCCTCCCACCTCATCCCACTTCTCTAGGTTGTCACAGAGCCCCTGGTTTGAGCTCCCTGCATCAATATTATCTCATTCAAACTTCATAAAAATTGCATTTGAACTGCTACTTTACACTCATAGATGACGTGAATGGCTCAGAAAGTTAAGTGATTTGGTCAAGTAGTAGAAGAGGAATTGCAATGCACGTCTCTTTTGCTTATCTTGGTCACAATGTGGTGTTCTCTTTAGCATCCCCAAGTGTACATCTGGTCTATGCCATACTGGGCTGACTTGATAAACTGACCCTTCAGGTGGAAATGCCCTATAAACAAAACCTGCAACTCCCAGCTTGACACTCTTTGTTTCCACTGAGTACCATCCTCAGCGAAGAACTGGAACTTTTACTGAGGTTCCTGCTTTTGCTCAGCCCTTTATATTGGCTGAAACAGCCCCTTCTCCCTAAGTTTTGGTTAATTTATTTCAACCTTTATTTTTCATTGTAATAACTTCATACAGACTGACATTAGTGAACTGACACAGGTAAAAGAAATGTATTTTTAAAAATCTGGTCCTGTACCACATGTCTGAATATAAACCTAGACCCTTTCCTGAATATGTGGGAAAATTGCTGGCTTTTTCCTCCGTTTTAGACTCGGAGTACAAAGTCCTTCTTTTAGAATGGGCAGGGATGTCTATAAGGAGAGATCTTTTCCTCCCCTGACTTTACTATTTTTCCAGATTGTAATTTATATCTGAAAACATTTCCTATAGTTTAGAGATATTTTTAGAAGTAGCAGGATGGTCTTGGGCAAAGCATGAAAGAGTCTGAATTTTTGTAACTTCCAGCTTCTTAGTTTCTATTCTTAGATTCCAGTCTGGTCTTTCACTCCCTTCTGTCCATTTTACTGTCCCAGAAACTCTTCCTTGCTCCCTTTAAATTATGTCAGAAAAGCAAAGAGTAGGAGCCAGCAGCTCTGATATTTGTCATTGATAAGTCATCTCCTTCCAGAGATCACAGTTTCATTCTTACTAAAGCCCTTTTGGGCCTCGAATGAAAGAAACAGCAATTTTCAGGTATCAGAGAGGAAGAAATTCATCCATGCCCTTTTAGGTTCTTCTGACTGGCCTAAGAATTCAATTGCCTTGAGACAAGATTAACAACAGAAAACCACACTGAAGTTTAATCCCATGTATATGCAGCAGAGATCCAGAAGAACTGAGTGAATGCACCTAATGTCTTAAACCCTCACCTTAAACACCATCTTCATCTTTGGCTAAAGATAAAAGGGGATGTTGGGGATAATGGTTTGGGTCTTCAAAAGGAAGGAAGGCAATTCACATTGAGATGAAAAAGCAAAAGTTTGGTAAACAAATTTTTAGCTGAGTTCCTGCAGGGACCAGGAGACTTAGAGAGGAATTTTAACAAATGGACTTTGTTGAACTTCTTTAAGTCTCCATACCTAGTTCACACTACAATAATCCAGGGTGGTAGCTCCCTTCTTGGGACAGGATCTGTATGTACATTCTTTAGGTAGTGAAGGGGAGGTAAAAGAATGACTTTCATTTCTTAAAAATAATGAGCCTTAATTAACTTTCATAGACTTAAAAAAATATATATGCACAACCTAAAAGTTGAGAGTTATGTTTTATTTGGTGGGATTTTAGTACTTCAAGCCCAGGAGACAGTATCCTAAGTAACCCTCAGAGAAATGCTCCAAGGAAGAAAGGGGGAATCTAGGTCATATAGAAGTTTTGCTTCAAAATTATGTAGGCTGAACATAAACAAAAATATATTGTTAATTAGATAAAATGAGATATCTCAAGTTAAGGAATTTAGCATTTTTCTATATAAGGGAAGATGCAAGGGACTGGGCTCACTGAAATTATTCCTATGATAATGAGAGAGACAATTTCTTGGTAGGTTACTAGGAAGTCCAAGGAGCCTAAAGAGGAGAGAGGGGTTTGGGGCGCCCTCAAAGAGGAGATGGGGTCTGGAGTTCTCAAGGAGGAGAAAAGGACAAACTTCCTTCTATGTTCCTAGTCTTAGTCACATAAAACTTTTTTTTTTTCTTTAAGCATGGAGCCGATGATTACACAACAAAACAATTCAGCTTAAACTCTATACTAAGGACTATATAACAACAATGTGTCCTGCTTGAAGACAATTCTCCTTCTTGAGAACCTTCTATGAACTGCAGCATGACAGGCTTCCTTGTCTATCATCAGCTCCCAAAGCTTGCTCAGACTCATGTACATTGAGTTGGTGATGCCATCCAACAATTGCATCCTCTGTTGTCCCCTTCTCCTCTTGCCTTCAATCTTCCCCAGCATCAGGGGCTTTCCAATGAGTCCGTTCTTTGCATCAGGTGGCCAAAGGATTGGAGCTTCAGCTTCAGCATCAGTTCTTCTAACAAATATTCAGGACTGATCTCCTTTAGGATTGACTGGTTTAACTTCCTTGTAGTCCAAGGGACTCTCAAGAATTTTCTCCAACTCCACAGTTCAAAAGCATTGATTCTTTGGCACTGGGCTTTCTTTATAGTCCAACTCTCACATCCATACATGACCACTGGAAAAATATAGCTTTGACTAGATGGACCTTTTTGGCAAACTGATGTCTCTGCTTTTTAATATGCTGTCTAGGTTGGTCATATTTTTTCTTCCAAGGAGCAAACATCTTTTAATTTCATGTCTGCAGTCACCATCTGCAGTGATTTTGGAGCCCCCAAAATAAAGTCCATTTCCACTGTTTCCCCATCTATTTTCCATCAAGTGATGGGACCAGATGCCATAATCTTCATTTTCTGAATGTTGAGTTTTAAGCCAAGTTTTCACTCTCCTCTTTCACCTTCATCAAGAGGCTCTGTGGCTCAGACAGTAAAGCATCTGCCTGCAATGCAGGAGACCTGGGTTTGATCCTGGGTCAGGAAGATCCCCTGGAGAAGGAAATGGCAACCCACTTCAGTACTCTTGCCTGGAAAATTCCATGGAAGGAGGAGCCTGGTGGGCTACAGTCCATGGGTGGCAAAGAGTCATGACTGAGCAAATTCACTTCACTTCACTTTCTGCCATAAGGGTGGTGTCATCTGCATATCTGAGGTTATTGGTATCTCCCGGCAATGTTGATTCCAGCTTGTGCTTCATCCAGCCTGGCATTTCACATGATGCACTCTGCATATAAGTTAAATAAGCAGGATGACAATGCACCTTGTCGTACGTCTTTCCCTGTTGGGAACCAGTCTGTTGTTCCATGTCCAGTTCTAACTGTTGCTTTTTGACCTGCATGCAGAAACTTCTGACTAATCCTGTTATCTTAAAATGTGTATTGTGGGAGTGGGTCTGGTAAGATCTCTCTATTGTTAATTCACAGAAAACTAGTCAATCTAATCACACTAGAACCACACCCTTGTGGAACTCAATGAAACCAAGCCATGCCTGCGGGGAACCCAAGACAGGTGGGTCGAGGTGGAGAGGTCTGACAGAACATGGTCCACTGGAGAAGGGGATGGCAAGCCACTTCAGTATTCTTGCCTTGAGAACCCCATGAACAGCATGAAAAGGCAAAATGATAGGATACTGAAAGAGGAACTCCCCAGGTCAGTAGGTGCCCAATATGCTACTGGAAATCAGTGGAGAAATAACTCCAGAAAGAATGAAGGGATGGAGCCAAAGCAAACTAAATACCCAGTTGTGCATGTGACTGGTGATAGAAGAAAGATCCGATGCTGTAAAGAGCAATATTTTATGGGAACCTGGAATGTCAGGTCCATGAATCAAGGCAAATTGGAAGTGGTCAAACAAGAGATGGTAACAGTGAACATCGACATTCTAGGAATCAGCGAACTAAAATGGACTGGAATGGGTGAATTTAACTCAGATGACCATTATATCTACTACTGTGGGCAGGAATCCCTCAGAAGAAATGGAGTAGCTATCATGGTCGACAAAAGAGTCCAAAATGCAGTACTTGGATGCAATCTCAAAAATGACAGAATGATCTCTGTTCATCTCCAAGGCAAACCATGTAATATCACAGTTATCCAAGTCTATGCCCCAACCAGTAACGCTGAAGAAGCTGAAATTGAATGGTTCTGTGAAGACCTACAAGACCTTTTAGAACTAACACCCAAAAAGATGTCCTTTTCATTATAGGGGACTGGAATGCAAAAGTAGGAAGTCAAGAAACACCTGGAGTAACAGGCAAATTTGGCCTTGGAATGTGGAATGAAGCAGGGTAAAGACTAATAGAATTTTGTCAAGAAAATGCACTGGTCATAGCAAACATCTTCTTCCAATAACACAAGAGAAGGCTCTACACATGGGCATCGCCAGATGGTCAACACCAAAATCAGACTGATTATATTCTATGCAGCCAAAGATGAAGAAGCTCTATACAATCAACAAAAATAAGACCAGGAGCTGACTGTGGTTCCGATCATGAACTCCTTATTGCCAAATTCAGACTGAAATTGAAGAAAGTATGGAAAACTGCTAGACCATTCAGGTATCACCTAAATCAAATCCTTTATGATTATACAGTGGAAGTGAGAAATAGACTTAAGGGCCTAGATCTGATAGATAGAGTGCCTGATGATCTATGGAATGAGGTTCATGACACTGTGCAGGAGACAGGGATCAAGACCATCCCCATGGAAAAGAAATGCAAAAAAGCAAAATGGCTGTCTGGGGAGGACTTACAAATAGCTGTGAAAAGAAGAGATGAAAAGCAAAGGAGAAAAGGAAAGATCTGAATGCAGAGTTCCAAAGTATAGCAAGAAGAGATAAGAAAGCCTTCTTCAGCGATCAATGCAAAGAAATAGAGGAAAACAACAGAATAGGAAAGACTAGAGATCTCTTCAAGAAAATTAGAGATATCAAGGAAACATTTCATGCAAAGATGGGCTCGATAAAGGACAGAAATGGTCTGGACCTAACAGAAACAGAAGATATTAAGAAGAGGTGGCAAGAATACACAGAAGAACTGTACAAAAACGATCTTCAAGACCCAGATAATCACGATGATGTGATCACTCATCTAGAGCCAGACATGTGAAGTCATGTGGGCCTTAAAAAGCAACACTATGAACAAAGCTAGTGGAGGTGATGGAATTCCAGTGGAGCTGTTTCAAATCCTGAAAGATGATGCTGTAAAAGTGCTGCACTCAATATGCCAGCAAATTTGGAAAACTCAGCAGTGGCCACAGGACTGGAAAATGTCAGTTTTCATTCCAATTCCAAAGAAAGGCAATGCCAAAAATGCTCAAACTACCGCACAATTGCACTCATATCACATGCTAGTAAAGTAATGCTCAAAATTCTCCAAGCCAGGCTTCAGCAATATGTGAACCGTGAACTTCCTGATGTTCAAGCTGGTTTTAGAAAAGGCAGAGGAACCAGAGTTCAAATTGCAAACATCCGCTGGATCATCGAAAAAGCAAGAGTTCCAGAAAAACATCTATTTCTGCTTTACTGACTATGCCAAAGGCTTTGACTGTGTGGATCACAAGAAACTGTGGAAAATTCTGAAAAAGATGGGAATACCAGACCACCTGACCTGCCTCTTGAGAAATCTGTATGCAGGTCAGGAAGCAACAGTTAGAACTAGACATGGAACAACAGACTGGTTTCAAATAGGAAAAGATTACGTCAAGGCTGTATATTGTCACTCTGCTTATTTAACCTCTATGCAGAGTACACCATGAGAAACGCTGGACTGGAAGAAACACAAGCTGGAATCAAGATTGCTGGGAGAAATATCAGTAACCTCAGATATGCAGATGATACCACCCTTATGGCAGAAAGGAAGAGGAACTAAAGGGCCTCTTGATGAAGGTGAAAGAGGAGAGTGAAAAAGTTGACTTAAAGTTCAACATTCAGAAATAGAAATAGATGAGGAAACAGTGGAAACAGTGTCAGACTTTATTTTGGGGGCTCCAAAATCACTGCGATGGTGACTGCAGCCATGAAATTAAAAGGCGCTTACTCCTTGGAAGAAAAGTTATGACCAACCTAGATAACATATTGAAAAGTAGAGACAGTACTTTGCCGACTAAGGTCCGTCTAGTCAAGGCTATGGTTTTTCCTGTGGTCATGTATGGTTGTGAGAGTTAGACTGTGAAGAAGACTGAGCGCCGAAGAATTGATGCTTTTGAACTGTGGTGTTGGAGAAGACTCTTGAGAGTCCCTTGGACTGCAAGGAGATCCAACCAGTCCATTCTGAAGGAGATCCAACCAGTCCATTCTGAAGGAGATCAACCCTGGGATTTCTTTGGAAGGAATGATGTTAAAGCTGAAACTTCAGTACTTTGGCCACCTCATGCAAAGAGTTGACTCATTGGAAAAGATTCTGATGCTGGGAGGGATTGAGGGCAGGAGGAGAAGGGGATGACCGAGGATGAGATGGCTGGATGGCATCACGGACTTGATGAACGTGAGTCTGAGTGAACTCCGAGAGATGGTGATGAACAGGGAGGCCTGACGTGCTGTGATTCATGGGGTCGCAAAGAGTCGGACACGACCGAGCGACTGAACTGAACTGAACTGAACTGATTGTTCATTCTAATTCTGTCATCTTAAAATGTAAATTGTGGGAATTGGTCTTTACAAACAATGAGACAGTCTTTTGATTTATTGTAATAACCAGTTAAAAAGTATATAGCTCCCTTGCCAAGACTAGTGAGGGGGCCTCTCCATCCCCCTTCTGATGTCTATGTCAGAACCTTTTTCTTTCCCTTTTCATACCTTAATAAAACTTCGTTATACTAAAGTTTTTGGCTGATTAAGCCTGGTCCCTGGTCCTGAAGCTAAATCTTCTTCGGAAATCAAAATCCAACATTGTTCACCATAAGCTATCAATATGAGCCTTACCAGTCTGACTGATGCCAGGATCCTGTGTTTTCACATCTTGGGTTTCCTCGGGGACCCCATTGGAAAGTGGTTGAGTCTGATGACTACTAGAGGGCAGGTATTCTTTTCTTTCCCAAGTGTCCTCAGGGCTCACTGGCTCATGTTGGAGGGCTGGGATTACTGATGGCTGAGACATCCTTGTTTACTGATAGGTCAGGAAATATTCCATTTCTCACCCTCATGCCATTGTTATTCAATAGTTAAGTCATGTCTGACTCTTTGTGGGCCCAGAAACTGTAGCACACCAGGCTTCCCTGTCCTTCACTCTCTCCTGGAGTTTGCCCAAAATCATGTCCATTTAGTCGGTGATGCCATCCAAACATCTCATCCTCTGTTGCCCTCTTCCTCCTGTCCCCTTCCCCAGCATGAGTCTTTTCCAGTGAGATGGCTCTTCACATCAGGTGGCCAATGTATTGGAGCTTCAGTTTCAACATCAGGCCTTCCAATGAATATTCAGGTTTGATTTTCTTTAGGATTGACTGGTTTGATCTCCTTGCTGTCCAAGGGACTCTCAAGAGTCTTCTCTAGCACCACTATTCCAATGCATCAGTTCCTCAGTGTTCAGCCTTCTTTATGGTCCAACTCTCACATCTGTACAGGACTACTAGAAAACAGGTTTGTTCCCCTACAACAGTAACAGACATATGGATTGTACACTGGGAAGTAGGGAGGGATGTCACTGAAGGCAGCTTCCAACCTCTCTATAAGCTCAGAAAGGCAGAGGAGACTTTGACTGTATCTCTCTTTCAGAACGTAGGATTTTAATGCCAAGGTGATCTTAGACCAATGCCCTAGTTGATGTGTAATGTTCTTTATACAATACCCTTGACCAAGGACAATTCAGCCTCTTTTTGTATACCTCTGGTGCTAGGCAGCTCACTACTTTAGAAAGCTTGCTGTTATTATCTTGTGCATCATGAAGCACGTTCTTGGAGTCCATTGAATGGTAGGAGGATCTCAGGTCATTTGGAGAAATCCAGTGCTGTGTATTTGCCCCTCAGTCAGATCACTCTCCAGGCTGAGGTCATCATGTCCATGAAAAACTGAATAGTGCAAAAGCAATATGAGATTCACAGGCATCTTTATGCATGCTTGGGAGGAGGAGAGGGAATTTTGGAGATCTGGTTTCTGTAACCAAATAAAGAGCTTATTTGCCTGCAGCACAGAAAGGCCAATTCTCACAGCAAGAGTTTGAAGGAAAATAAGGATTTATTGCAGGGCACCCAGCGAGGAGTATGAGACAAGCCTCAGATGTACTTCAACCTGTCTAAGAGTTGAGTTTTTTTTTTTTTAGGGGAAAAACAAAGAAGTGGGACTTAATTATAATCTCATGACTTTTTTTTTCCCCCACTATTTCTTCATCGTAGTTTTGGGAATCAGGGTGTCTCTGGTTCAGGATTCTCTGGCCAAGTGTTCCATAGCTTGGGGGTCTGTGAGCACATCTTGCCCTGGAGAAACAACCTGAGTTTGAACATTAATGATGATATCGACAACCACAGTCGTAATCATCTGACTGTGATTGATAAGTGTTCAGTTAGCACAGGATTTAGGTCTGAGGGGACAAGAAAGGGAATAAAGTTTTGGGTGGAGAGATTTAATTATAAACACTGTAAGGAAACTCAGTTTCAAAGGGATTTAGTTTCACTTCAAAGACAATTCAAAAAAAAATCACTGCAATTTGTATCAAAGAGTGTTCTGCCTTTATTATTTTTGAGGATTTTAATGATTTCAGCTCTTACATTTAGATATTTAATATATTTTGAGTTTTTTTTTAATATGTGGTATGAAGAAATGTCCTGTTTCTTCACATCTTCAGAGACAGAAGCTTCAAACCACTCAGAATACAGCAGGCACACACTCTGTCTTTATACTCACTCTAAGCGTGTGTGTGTGCTCAGGTGCTAGTCATGGCCAACTCTGTGGCCCCATGGACTGTAACCCACCAACCTCCTCTGCCAATGAGATTTCCCAGGCAAGAATACTGGAGTGAGTTACCATTTCCTTCTCCAGGGGATCTTTCTAACCCAGGGATCAAACTCACATCTCTTATGTCTCCTGCACTGGCAGATGGATTCTTTACCAACTATGCCACCTGGAAAGCCACTTTAAGTTTACTGTCTATATATTATTTACTATTATATGCTTTTTTCATATATTTCTATTTACGATCTTGTTTATGTTCTGACTCCTCCTAGCTAGAATACAAGTTCTCTAAGAACAGAAGCCCTTTCAGTCTGACCACAGAATCAACCCCTAGAACCTGTTTTGTTGCAGTCCTTTGGTAAGTATTTGTGAAAGGAATACATGAAGGATATCAGGAGGTATAACAAAAGAGAAGACTTATTCTGTGAGAGCGCTTGAAGGAGCTGGCTTTGTATTCTGGAGCTGTCCCTGATTCCATGACCTTGGGCAATTGACTTCCTGTCTTGAATTAGTGAAATGAGAACAATTAGCTCTATCTCCTCTTTGCGGTGGTGAGGAAAAATGAAATATAGATCACTTAGCACAGTGCTGCGAACCGTGAGGGCTCAGTAGCTTTGGCTCATACTCATCTGAGGGGTTTGGTTTAGAATCCTTCCTGACGTGGACATTGCACATAAAGCCAATTATGAATAGTAACTGATGGGCTCAGGAAAGTCCAGTGAAGCAAAATGCAGCGTTTTCTGGGTCTATGTGCCCATTTCACCCTTGGCGGCCATCTCTTTCTTTTCTGCCCTCTCCACGAGGCATGCAGGGCCTTAGTTCCCTGGCCTGGCATTGAGCCAGTGTTCCCTGCATCGAGAACCATCAGGGAAGCCCAACAGTTACCTTTTAATGGGAGAACTGAACATCTCCATTATTTTTCCTGCAGGCTAAATGCCCCTTTAAAAACTAAGCCTCTCAATTCTGCCTCATAGGTACCATTTTATTTCTTCCCACAAGCCCAGAGAATCATGAAAAGACATCCTGAGACATTAAATTTGGTGGAATGCAGTGAGGGCTTCAGGGTTGCCCAATGTGGCCGCTTTCTATGTTGGGGAAACTGAAGCCCAGTGAGGAAAGAGATCAACTTCAGGATGACACAGTGGACAAGCCAGGACTTGAGTCCCGAGCACACTGTGCCATATTTCACTGACATTTCTAGAGAAAACACACACACACACACACACACATAAACAAACACAGACCCCAAACTGTTGTGTCTTCACCTCATCAGCACTGCATTCTTTGTAACCATTCCAAAAGGAAGAACAATGAGGATGATAGGTATACAGTGTTACTTCCCATTTTAAATTCCCCCAGGGATTCCCATTTCTAACATGTTTATGTACAAGATTAGGCTCCTCTTTGCTCTAATTGCTCATTTTTTCCACTGAGAAAGAGAGTTGCATCAGGGTTGGATTAGCTCAACCTGAAGCAGAGATGTACACTGATAGATGTATGTTTAAATCTGTCAGAACCAATGAAGAAAGAAAACTGTTGCTAACTTTTTGTTCTGACCTCACCAATAAGCCGCAGACTTTTGAGAGAGGACATCATTCTCTAAACAAACTGCTCAGTAGCATGAAAACTCATTTCAAATTCCTTTTAAGAGGACTTCATATGACACTCAATCCTGGATTCCCCCTATAAAACAACACAGCTGTTCCCTTGCAGCGTGTCTCTCAGCAGGAGCTGCAAAATCATATTTAATCAACTCTGTTCTAAAAGCCATCTAATTGCCTCTAGGGCTCTGGCTTTCTTCCCCAAGCCAGGATGGTGCCTGCTGACATGTCAGTGGCAACAGCCCAGGCGGAGCCAGCTGCCCTGTGTAGAGCCATGTCTTCATGTGCTGGGCCCTCCATCATGTCCTTTATATTCAAGGTTTCTTTTAATCCACCTTGCAGTCCCATGAAATAGATGATTGCCAGATGTAGAAACAAAGAAACTGAGGCTTAGAATGTAGTCATTGGTCTAAATTCAGAAAAACAAGTGAGAGAATTGGGATTCAGACAAGTCCCCTCAACTTCCAAAATCTGAGTGTTTTCAAGTCTTCGCTCTGGCTTTCTACATGAACAAGTACCAAAGACTTATGTAGGGATGAGGATGAGTCAATTTGACCAGCATAAGCAAAGCTGGCAATAGAAAATCCCTGTCAAATGCTTTAGATCTTAAACTCCCTTAAAACTCACTGCTTTGTTTCCCCATGATGACACTTTCTGTTAGAATGTAAATGACTTTCATGTGATTTTTTATCCAACAGTCCTTGATGACTACCATATAAGATTCACTCTCCAAAGTGAAGTGGAGGGATACAGAGATGAAATGGATCTGGATCATGCCTTCAAGAAGCTCAAAGTCTAGAAATAGAAGTATAATAACAACATGAATCATTCTATTGAGAGGTAGACTATGATGTCTATCACCAGTGGGCCAAAGTGTTGATATTATGATGGTCTGAGAAAGAAAAAGTCTATTCCAGCCAGGGAATTAGATTAGGCTTTACCTAAGAGTACAAGAGTAGGGATAATTAACACTAACTTCTGTGACATAAAACCCCCAAATATCAGTTGCTTAACATAATAAGAACACCTTCCTCATTTTCTGCTGAGGTTCAGCCTGATTCTCCTCTAAGGATACAGGCATCTTGCATCATGTGGCTCTGTCCTTTGACAGCCCTATGTTTCTGCCCATGTGATCAAGGAAGTGAGAAAGAGAGAGTGGAATGTCAATGAAAGGTTGAGCAAGAAGACACAGCCAGATGTGGCTTAATTCATTTCACTCAAATCCCAGGGAACAAACCTAGTATCATGGCCCTAGCTCTAACCATAAGTGTAATTGCAAAGGAGCCTAGGAGATATGTGTTTTTTCTGTGTGCCCTGGACAGAAGTTTCACTGAACACATAGCATTATTTTTTCTACAAAGGATGTTGACACATGTATTGTGGAATAGTTTTAACTGAACAAATTGAGACAAGCAGGATGTTAGTGCAGGGGATGTTAGAGGAACACAAATTCAAAAGATGTTTGGTCTGGAAAGATATCAAATATGGAAGGGCCTTGAGTGACAAGCATTTCCCAAAATGTGTTTTCCTCCGTGTTAAGAAATATCATGTAAAGACTGATTTGTGTGGTCAGACAGATTTTGGAAAACGGAATTAGTAAAATTGTAATTGGTTTGGTTCCTGCAGAAGTTCTCTAGATTTTTGGAAAAAGACATAATATGTCAGTTATAATAAACTTTTTGATCACAAAATCTCTTTTTTTCCCATAGACTATGTTGTCAGATTAATATTTTGTGAAACATGCTTTGCATAAGGAATCTTAGGCAATGGAGAGCCGTGAAGTAGCAGAGAACAATGATTAGAATGCTTTTAAGAGTGTAAGGTGGAAGGGGAAGGATAAGGGCCGCGACAGTGAGTTTGAGATGGACATGTACACATTGCTATATTTTAAATGGATAACCAACAAGGTCCTACTATATAGCACATGAAACTGTGCTCAGTGCTTTGGGGGGGCTTGGATGGGTGGGAAGTTTGGGGAAGAATGGATATACATGGCTGAGTCCCTTCACCGTTTACCTGAAACTATCACAACATTGTTATTCTGCTCTACCCCAAGACAGAATAAAACATTTTGTTTTAAGTACAAGTTAGAGATGCCTTTCAACTCACTTTCCAGAGTTGATCAATTGGTACTAGCTGGCAACAATGCTGAGATGATGAAAGAGATCACAAAACCTTGTCTGAATTTATCTAGGAAAGTGTAGTGATGGGTAAATAATATCTTCTATGGATTAAAGGATGCTAGATTGTGATGGTTAATTTTATGTGTCAACTTTTAGCCAGGCTTTGGTGACCAGTTGCTTGCTCAAACAATAGTTTAGATGTTGGTTGAAGGTATTTTTAGATGTGGTGAACATTTACAATCAGGGATTTTAAATAATGGAGATTACCCTTGATGAACTATCACATTCAGTGGAAGACCATAAGAGCAAAACTAAGGTTTGCCTGAGAAAAAGAATTCTGCCTCAAGACTAACATATAAATCCAGTCTGAGTTTCCAGCATGCTAGCCTCTCCATAGACTTTGGACTTAAGACTGCAGTGTCTTACCTGAATTTCCATACTGCTATTCTGCCCTACAAATTGTAGATTCACTAACACCCGTGATCATCTGAGCCAACTTCATCTATCTACCTATCTATCTATCTATTATCTAGTTGTCTTTCCTACTGGTTCTCTTTTTCTAGGGTAACAATAGCATGATGTCCTCTGACTTTTTGTGTTAAGTAAGTGTCACATATGGTAAAAAGAGAGCTTGGGTACCTGGAAATCAACTCAAAATAGTGAGGGAATTCGAGAAGAGAAAGAGATGAGTTTTGATTTTGATTTGTAATTTGGATGTCAGAAGAGCAATGAATGGTCATCCATTAGAAGTGCATTCATACAGGGATAAAGAGAAGCCAGCATTATTTCCAACGTGTAAAATATTTTGGTGAGAAGGGTGTATCTCCTTTAGTATCTTTTGAGAGATATACCTGTCTGTCTATAACGTTTCCTGAGGTTGAAGTCTGGGAGAAATGCCTTCAGTGACTTGGGAATGAAAGAGCTGCTTTGTCCTGAAAGAAGGCAGGGGTCTTTGGGGGCTAAATGTCCAAGGCACACCTGAATGTGTGCACGGAGGGAGAAAGGAGAAGAATGAACACAGAGAAAGGTGCAGAGGAATGCCATTCGTGAAAGCTGAGTAGTGCTGAGTCACTGGGCATGACTCAAGCAAGGCTGAGAACCCTAGGGTGATGGATGAAGTTCTCAGCACTAGGAGATGGAGTGATTATTAATGCATGTGTGTGTGATGAGCCAATTGCTTATGAAAAACCACAGTGGAATCTCTTTATTGTAACAGCTCAATAGTCATACTGATTTCCACAATGCTTGGCAAGTGCCCACCAGTCATTGAAGTCAGATGGGGAGGACATAAGTCCAGCCTCCTTTAGGATCAGTCTCCTCTGTGTTTTAATAGCACTCTTGGCTTAGCTCTTTCACTTTCATCAAGAGGGTTTTTAGTTCCTCTTCATTTTCTGTCATAAGGGTGGTATCATCCGCATACCTGAGCTTATTGATATTTCTCCCGGCAACCTTGATTCCACCTTGTGCTTCTTCCAGCCCAGCGTTTCTCATGATGTACTCTGCATAGAAGTTAAATAAGCAGGGTGACAATATACAGCCTTGACGTACTCCTTTTCCTATTTGAAACCAGTCTGTTGTTCCATGTCCAGTTCTAACTGTTGCTTCCTGACCTGCATACAGGTTTCTCAGAAGGCAGGTCAGGTGGTCTGGTACTCCCATCTCTTCCAGAATTTTCCACAGTGTCTTGTGATCCACACAGTCAAAGGCTTTGGCACAGTCAATAAAGCAGAAATAGTTGTTTTTCTGGAACTCTCTTGCTTTTTCCATGATCCAGCGGATGCTGGCAATTTGATCTCTGGTTCCTCTGCCTTTTCTAAAACCAGCTTGAACATCAGGAAGTTCACAGTTCACGTATTGCTGAAGCCTGGCTTGGAGAATTTTGAGCCTTACTTTACTAGCATGTGAGATGGGAAATAGATGGGGAAACAGTGGAAACAGTGTCAGACTTTATTTTGGGGGGCTCCAAAATCACTGCAGATGGTGACTGCAGCCATGAAATTAAATGATGCTTACTCCTTGGAAGAAAAGTTATGACCAACCTAGATAGCATATTCAAAAGCAGAGACATTACTTTGCCAACTAAGGTCCATCTAGTCAAGGCTATGGTTTTTCCTGTGGTCATGTATGGATGTGAGAGTTGGACTATGAAGAAGGCTGAGCACTGAAGAATTGATGCTTTTGAACTGTGGTGTTGGAAAAGACTCTTGAGAGTCCCTTGGGCTGCAAGGAGATCCAACCAGTCCATTCTGAAGGAGATCAGCCCTGGGGTTTCTTTGGAAGGAATGATGCTGAAGCTGAAACGCCAGTACTTTGGCCACCTCATGCAAAGAGTTGACTCACTGGAAAAAGACTGATCCTGTCGGGATTAGGGGCAGGAGGAGAAGGGGATGACGGAGGATGAGATGGTTGGATGGCATCACCGACTCAATGAACATGAGTTTGAGTAAATTCCAGGAGTTAGTGATGGAAAGGGAGGCCTGGCATGCTGCAATTCATGGGGTCACAAAGAGTCGGACACGACTGAGCGACTGAACTGAACTGAACTGGGTTAACACCATCCCACTACTTGCAGGTGTCACGAGATACCTTTGTTCATACAGTCATTCAACAAAGATCTATTGAGTTCCTACAATGAGTCATGCACTGGTCTTGGCATGGAAAATACATTAGGGAACAAAAATGGTAACACTCCTTCCCCTCACAGAGCTAGCATTTTAGTGTGGGTGACAGAAACTAGCTTGAAAAATATTTCAACTATATGATGAATCATGGCATGTTAAGCAAAAATAAGATGAGGCATATGTATCTACCAGGAGAGGCTAGGTTGCAATGGAGTCATCAAGTCTTGGGTTTCAAAGGCTTCTTCTACAAGCTCCATGAGCATCACTGGCCAAGAGAGTTCTCTGCTCCCACAGCCTCACTGTCTTCTTCACTCTAGAAGCCAGACTGACGAAAACAGCTAATGTCTATAGTATTGCTGGCAACCTTGGCATAGGGAAAAAAAAGACCCCCAACCCCAATGTCACCTTGGTAATGGAATAATACAGCCTGGAAGTGTCGCACATAACTCATTGGACTGAACTGATTACTCGCACTGACCCAAACTATGGTATCAGGAAGTACAGTCCAAACATGTGTCCAGATTGAGGGGAAGCCTATAAATTTGGCAAATGACAATAGGACTGTTTAGATCGCAGTAAGAATCTTGGCTTCTCCTATGAGGAAAATGAGAAGTCATTGGAAGGTACGAATGGAAGAGTGAATATAGAATGAAATAGATGTTCATTGAGATCTTGTCTCTGTTACTCGCAATGGATGTGTTGGGGTGCTGGGAAGTAGGGTAATAAAACCTAGCTTATTGGGTTGGTATGAAGATTAAATGACCCAGATATATAATATTGGATATGGAAACTTTTCTGTAAACAGATAATAATATACTGAAGCAAAAGCCAAATATTCACCACTGAATTCCCAAGGCTTCATAAGGTTTGGCCCACTTTGTTCTCTTAACATGCGTGCTTAATTCTCCAAAGGCTGCCTGGGAGTAAGATCAAGATGCAGAGGGCATCTTCGTATGTGTCTTTCGCCTAAGAATTCACATTTTGTCCAAAAAAGGGGGAGAGCTGTCACCTTGAATATGAAAGGTCATGGTAGTAACTCATAAACCACAGTTAATGATCAAACTCCTGGCATCGCAGCTGCACAGTCTGGTGGAGGCATGTTCCCTGTGGCCTCATGGTTTGGGGGACTTTGGGGTGGTAGGATTAGCTGTCACCTATTTCTGAGAAAAGATATGACCTACCCTTGGCTGACACATCTGTCAGCCCCTCAAAGTCTTTGTTCAAAGAGAAAGGTAGCTGAGCAGCAGTTGCAATGCATAGAGATACAATTACAAGAATCCTGCACAGTCTTGTTCTGGGTGTGTGTCATTATTATGAATAGAGGCACCACGGTCCAGGGTCAACTTTTAAGACACAATGGAGTTGGAATGTTTTTATACTCCTCTGCTTGTGTCTCCTTTCACTACAAAGTCTCTTTCCACACCCCTCTCCTCTCGGTCTTGTAATGCTAACTGGCCCATCCCAGTTGGCTCTTTTCCCTACGCCTATCCTTGTCTTTTCTCTAGAAGCATTAATCTTTCAGATTGTGGAGCACATTCAGCTAGTAGCTGTGAATTTAGAGAGATCAGCACATCACAGTTGTGATGATCACACTTTTCGGTTTACTGAGGACCATCATGTTGTTGCCATTCAGTCTGTTAGTCATATCTGACTCTTTGCAACCCCATGGACTTCAGCCTACCAGGCTTCTCTGTCCTTCACCATCTCCCAGAGCTTGCTCAAATTCATGTCCATTGAGTTAACCACCTCAATTGCCAACCATCTCATTGCCTGTTGTCCCCTTATCCTCATGCCTTCAATCTTTCCCAGCATCAGGGTCTTTTCCAATGAGTTAGCTCTTCACATCAGGTGGTCAAAGTATTGGAGCTTCAGCTTCACCATCAGTCCTTCCAATGAATATTCAGGGTTGATTTTCTTTAGGATTGACTGGTTTGATCTCCTTGTTATTCAAGGAACTCTCAAGAGTCTTTTCCAACACCACAGTTCAAAAGCATCAATTCTTAGGCGCTCAGCCTTCTTCATAGTCCAACTCTCACATCCATACATGACTAATAGAAAAACCATAACTTTGATTATAGTGGCCTTTGTTAGAAAAGTAAAGTCTCTGCTTTTTAACACACTGTCTAGGTTGGTCATAGTGTTTCTTCTAAGGAGCAAATGTCTTTTAATTTCATGGCTTCAGTCACCACCTGAAGTGATTTTGGAGCCCAAGAAAACAAAGTCTGTCACTGTTTCCATTGTTTCTCCATCTACTTGCCATGAAGTAATGGGATTTGATGCCATGGTCTTCGTTTTTTTGAATGTTGAGTTTTAAGACATTTTTCACTTTCCTCTTTCACCTTGATCAAGTTGCTATTTAGTTGCTCTTCACTTCCTACCGTAAGGGTGGTATCATCTGCATATCTGAGGTTACTGATATTTCTTCTAGGAATCCAGCATGAGCTTCAACCAGCCCACATTTTGCACAATGTACTCTGCATATAAGTTAAATAATCAGGATGACAATATACAGCCTCGATGAGCTCCTTTCCCAATTTGGAACCAGTCTGTTGTTCCACATCTAGTTCTAACTGTTGCTTCTTGAACCGCATATGGGTTTTACAGGACGCAAGTAAGGTGGTCTGGTATTCCCATCTCTTTAAGAATTTTCCACAGTATGTTGTGATCCACATAGTCAAAGGCTTTAGTGTAGTCAATGAAGCAGAACTAGATGTTTTTCTGGAATTCTTTTGTTTTTTCTATGATGTTGGCAACTTGATCTCTGGTTCCTCCACCTTTTCTAAATCCACCTTGAACATCTAGAAGTTCTCAGTTCACATGCTGTTGAAGCTTAACATGGAGAATTTTGAACACTACTTTGCTAGCATGTGAAATGGGTGCAAATGTGTAGTAGTTTGAACATTCTTTGGGATTGGAATGAAAACTGACTTTTTCCAGTCTTGTGGCCACTGCTGTGCTTTCCAAATTTGCTCTCATATTGAGTGCAACATTTTAATAGCATCATCTTTTAGGGTTTGAAACAGCTTAGCTTGAATTCCACCATCTCCACTAGCTTTGTTTATAGTGATGCTTCCTAAGGCCCACTATGACTTCACAATCCAAGATATCTGGCTCTAGGTGAGTGATCACACCATCGTGGCTATATGGGTCCTTAAGATCTTTTTTGTATAGTTCTTCTGTATATTCTTGCCACCTCTTCTTAGTATCTTTTGCTTCTGTTAAGTCCATATCATTTCTGTCCTTTACTGTGACCATTTTTGCATGAAATGTTCACTTGGTTGCTCCAATTTTCTTGAAGAGATCTCTAGTTTTTCCCTTCCTATTGTTTTCTTCTATTTCTTTGCATTCCTGACTTAGGAGGACTTTCTTATCTCTCTTTGCTGTTCTTTGGAACTCTGCATTCAGATGAATATATCCTTTCTTTTCTCCTTTGCCTTTCAATCGCTTCTCTTCTTTTCTCAGTTTTTGGTAAGGCCTCCTCAGACTACCACCATGGCTTTTGCCTAATGTCAGAGTGTATTTATTAATACAATACTTTTTTGTTTTCAATGTTTTCTCAGTTTGAAAAATAGATGGGCTCGTTAACCATATGGAGAAGGCAATGGCACCCCGCTCCAGTACTCTTGCCTGGAAAATCCCATGGATGGAGGAGCCTGGTGGGCTGCAGTCCATGGGGTCGCAAAGAGTTGAACACAACTGAATGACTTCACTTTCACTTTTTATTTTCATGCATTAAAGGAGAAAATGGCAACCCACTCCAGTGTTCTTGCCTGGAGAATCCCAGGGACGGGGGAGCCTGGTAGTTGATCATCAATAGTGTTACACAGAGTTGGACACGACTGAAGCGACTTAGCAGCAGCAGCAGCATTAACCATAATATAACTTCATCCTTTCTAAAGGGTCGGGCTTCCCTGGTGGCTCAGAGGTTAAAGCATCTGCCTCCAATGCGGGAGACCCAGGTTCGATCCCTGGGTCATGAAGATCCTCTGGAGAAGGAAATGGCAATCCACTCCAGTATTCTTGCCTGGAGAATCCCATGGATGGAGAAGCCTAGCAGGTTACAGTCCACGGGGTCACAAAAAGTTGGACATGACTGAGTGACCTCACCTTCACTTTCACCTTTCTAAAGGGTCACAGAAAGACTGTGGACTATCAAGTCCCTCCAACAGGGTGATCCTAGAGTTAAAGATTTATATAATATTAGAGTTGGGGGCAGGGTGGGTAGGTTGGTGGCTACAAACTAGAATAAACTTCTGAGGTTCAGATTGGGCAGTGGGTTGTCAGAGCACATCCTGGGGATCAGCAGTCCTGTCTGCTGCCAGTTTCATCTGGAGCTTGACTTCCTCATCAAGTTCTGATGACACACTCCTCCACTCTGAGAGAGGCACAGTGGTGGTGATGAAACACCCAGCCTCTGGTCTCTGATGATCCTAGGTTCAAATTTTGACTTTTAATGTATGATGGTTGTTTCTTTTCTTAGAAGAAAAAAAAACAAACAACTTATTTATTTAAGTATTTGTGGCTGTGCTGGGTCTTCACTGCTGTGAGAGTTTTTTTCAAGTTGCAGTGAGCAGGGGCTACTTTCTAAGTTGCAGTGTGCAGGCTTCTCATCACAGTGGATTCTTTCAATGTGAAGCACAGACTCTAGGCACAAGGGCTTCAGTAGCTGTGGCCCCAGGACTCTAGAGAACAGACTCAGAAGATGTGGGTCCCAGGCTGTACAACGCAGGCTCAGCATCCACGGTGCACCGGCTTAGCTGCTCCGTTGCATGTAATATCTTCCCCGGACCAAGGATGAAACCTGTGTCTTTACCACTGATGGGCAGACAGTGGTCTGCATTGGCAGTCTGTCTGCATTGGCAGACAGAGTCTTTACCACTGACGGGTCCTCTCAGAAAAGCTCAGACAGTTGCTTCTTAATTTCAAGTTCTTAATAAGAATAATGATATTTGACTTAGCCAGGTTTACTTAGCCACGTGTAATCACATAGTATGTGAAAACTGTTTAGCATAGTCAATTGATAATAAATTAGAATATCTATTAATGTTATTAAAATAAAAGTTTATTTTCCATATCATTTCAAACATCCACATCTGAAACCTAGTGGACAGTATGCAATGGTAGTTTCAAGCTGTTGAAATAACCGTAAGCCAACTCTCCATCTTGGATCTTGAGGTATATAGAGATAGAGATATTCACCATAAGTTGGTCTTCCAAATATTTTATTTTTATTAAGATAGGAGAAATCTTGGTTGTGGGGAAACAAAAGAAACATGAACACAGTCCAAGTAATAGAACATATGGTAAAATATTTGCCTGACTTGACTTCTGCCTTTACTTGGTATATAATTGACCCTGCTACTGTCACATTATAGAACAAAGAAGATAAAAGAATGATGCCAGCAGTCTTAGAGAAGTTAGCACCATTTTGTCAGTATCATAAGAATTTATTGTACATAGAAGATCAGGTTGCTGAGAGCCTGAGTGTTAACAGGAGTAGAGCTGCTACCTCAGCAAATGAAAAGGAATGCAACCAAGTCCAGTTGTTCATAACAGCGATTGCATAGAACCTGTGGAGTATGATCACAGTCCTGTACACTGAGCACTGGCCCTCGCAGAGGTGTGGTGGGGCATGCTCTGGGGTGTTCCACACAGTGTGGTAGCAAGGGAATGGCCCTATCAGCTCACTTGAGAACCTGTTAAGACTTGAGATGCAAATGGATGCACTTACATCACAACCATTCTGGCCAAAGCAAAGCTCTTTGATCCCTGGCCCTGTCTCTTTGTCATTTTCCCTCTTTTGAATATATCCTTGAGTTTCAGCCCAGCTTGATATCCCAGGGCAAAAGCACACATGGGATTTGGGCTTAACCTGTTTGGGGGCCCCAAATCACCTGCTGCTGCTGCTACTAAGTCACTCCAGTTGTGTCCAACTCTGTGTGACCCTGTAGACGGCAGCCCACCAGGCTCCCCCGTCCCTGGGATTCTCCAGGCAAGAATGCTGGACTGGGTTGCCATTTGCTTCTCCAATGCATGAAAGTAAAAAGTGAAAGTGAAGTCGCTCAGTTGTGTCCTACTCTTTGCCACCCCATGGACTGTAGCCTACCAGGCTCCTCTATCCATGGGATTTTCCAGGCAACAGTACTAGAGTGGGTTGCCATTGCCTTCTCCCAAAAATCACCTAGAGTTTTAAAATTTGTGTTGAAGAAATGCAAAGAACCATTGGAGAGAGACATCCAATTATGGTCTTTAGACCAGGGGGTTTAAAAGTACCTTGAAAACTGTCTTGAAAATGCTGATTTCTTGGTCTTATCTTTTACCTATCTAATGGAACTGTTGGGAGACAGGATCTGAAGATGTATAAGCTCACAGGGTATTTCACCCTCATGAATGTTTAGAACCCACTAGGTTAGTGGCCCTGTGAGCAGTTCAATGTAATGAAGGAAAATTGCCTTTTTAAGATCTGTCAATGGTAGCCACCACTATCTTCTTCTGACAGTTGAGAAAACAAAGGATCAGAGAAATTACAATTAGCAGAAGACCCCAAAAATTTGATCACAAAGAGTTCTTTGCCACCTTACAGGGAAGTGGCAGTATGGTGCTTGTCCAGAATCATATCCTCCTGAAGCAGTAGGGTCATTTCCATGGCCTGGGGAAGATAACATTCAATCTTATTTTGATCATTTGGTGAGCACTTTTATTAAAAGTCTGAAGAAATGACAATTCAGCATAAAATAATCCTACCACCTTGAATGAATCCTTCTAGACCCTGCCACTTCTGAATACATCTAGAAAGTCAGAGGCATTTTTCATGGGCAAAAATGACTGTGCCTTAAGTTTGTATTTTCACTCATGTTAAAGGAATTGGAAAAAGCTTAGATTTTTCAGGAAATAGTAACTCACAGGTTACTGAGCAGATGGCAATTTCCTCTCTGCCTCTTGCCTAAAAACACATGTTGAGTGTGTCAAAAGCAAAGCCCAGCCTGGTCACAGCTCTGTTACTCAAGCCTAAACCATTTGCTTCCGTGTTTATTACACAGCCAACGGTATCAGTACAGAACTTTGACATTTGTATTCATAGTAAGCTGGTTTTAAGAGCCTGCAGATGCAGCAATATCAGTACAGAATCTGGAGAGAGGACATTTGTTTTGAAATAGGTTTGATTTCTAGAACAAGCACTCTGATCCCTTCCCTTGGAATACACTGTTCGTCTGACCAGTTTGCTTCTTGCTATTACATGGAAGGCCGACAGAGGATGAGATGGTTAGGTAGCATCACCTACTCAATGGACATGAATCTGAGTAAACTCTGTGAGATAGTGAAGGACAGGGAAGCCTGGTGTGCTATAGTCCATGGGGTCATGAAGAGTTGGACACAACTGAGTGACTGAGCAACAATGCTAGGGTTCTAGGGAAAGAAATAGAAGATGTGGTTCTTAACTTTGTAGATCTAATAGCCTGGTCGGTGTAACAGAATGGTAGTACATATGTACATACATCTCCTCTAAGTTAGAGGACTGATAGGCCAGATTAGCAGATGCCGTGATGGCAGGAACACTGGTCATGGAGTTAGGAGGCCTGTGTCTCATTCTCCTTTGTCATAAAGGATTTTGTGCAAGCCCCTTTGCTTCTCCAGATTTCCATCTCCCCATCCATAACTGAAAAATTATACCAGGCCATATAGTCCAAAAGTCATGATTTGCCAACTGTATGATTGTGGGCAAGTTTCTTCTACTCCTAGTCTTATTTTCCTTACTTATAAAGTTGAGGTTATAAAATGACAGTTGCAAGGCCTAAATATATTAGTATACAGTATTTATATTTATTTTTAAATTAACTTATTTATTTTAATTGGAGGCTAATTACTTTACAATATTGTGGTGTTTTTTGCCATATATTGACATGAATCAGCCATGGGCGTATACAGTATTTAGATAATTATCTTGCTTCCTTGAACAGTGAGTGAGTGCCTTCATCACCATCATCATTTACTGGATCTTTTTCTTACTCTTTCAGCTCTGTGACCTTAGCCAACTCATACTAACCATTTGATTTCTGAAACTGCTCAACTATATGCTGTACTTACTTAAAATTTTTACTTGGCATAGTTCATGAAACCAGTCATTCTTTAAACTAAAGATCAGCATTTTTTTTTTTTTTTCCTGTAAAGGGCCAGACAGTAAATAAGCTTGCTGCTGTTGCTCCTAAGTTACTTCAGTCGTGTCTGACTCTGTGCAACCCCATAGACGGCAGCCCACCAGGCTCCCTTGTCCCTGGGATTCTCCAGGCAAGAACACTGGAGTGGGTTGCGATTTCCATCTCCAATGCATGAAAGTAAAAGTGAAAGTGAAGTCGCTCAGTTGTGTCTGACTCTTCACGATCCCAAGCCTACCAGGCTCCTCCGTCCATGGGATTTTCCAGGCAAGAGTACTGGAATGGGTTGCCATTGCCTTCTGCGAAATAGGCTTAGGAAATGGCAACCTACTCCAGTACTCTTGCCTGGAGAATCCCATGGATGGAGGAGCCTGCTGGGCTATAGTCCATGGGGCTGCAAAGAGTTGGACACGACTGAGTGACTTCACTATAGGCAATATGTAGACAAAAGAGAGTGATTGTGTTCCAAGAAAACATTATTTACTGAAAAAGGAAGTGGGCTGGATCTGGCCCATGCACAGGCAATAGATTACTTGCCCTGCTTTAAACTGAAGAAACTATACATGTTTTTGATTTATGAGGAACACACACAAAACACAAACCTTTGACCCATGAAATGCATGATACTGTAGCGTAGCTCATGGCTTTGTGCGTGTCTTCACCTATCATCAGCCACACTTTCACCTTAGAAACAGAGATTTACCTTAGAGAAGGGCTTTGAGGTCAAACCACTGTAGGCAAAAACCAGCTCTGATTCCATTTTGGAACTATTTCTTTGACTTGCTTTTCATTGCTTTGTTATTATAATCATACATAACGGCCTGCCTCAAAAACTCCTTCCCCTCTGCCTGTTAAATTAAAATGCTTTATTCAAAATCCTGTCCACCTGTAGATGGCAAGAAGGAAGAAATGATTACATCCTCTGCCTGACACTTGTCTTTCTAGGAGATATTTGCATATTTGTAAGATTAATGGCCTTTTTATTTCCTTACCTCCCCCTGATCTCTGATCTATAAAAGAACTTGGCATCCAGATCCCAATAAGATGGCTATTTTGAGACATTAGTCTGCCATCCTCTTGAACAGCTGGCCTATCATGTGGCGAGCAAAGCAAGCTTGGACTCAGTAACAAATTCTCCCTTTTTTTACAGCTAAGGTAAACCGAGGCCCAGAGATGAGAGCTGTTTATGCAGTCAGGTGCTCTAGGGAAAGAGCCAGTCCCAGAATCTTAGTCACTTGACTCCAGATCAGAAACTTTGTATATTTTTTTCTTTAGCTTGAAAAGAGGAAGAAATCATTTCCTTCAAAAAAAAAAAAAAAAGAAAAGAAAAAGAGAGAGAGAGAAAGCCTTTATTTTTACTAGAGTTCTAACACAGAAGTGGATTTTTTTCAATCTTCAAGTTAATGGATATGCCATAGTCAGACAAGAAAACACTACTATGACTGCTTAATCGAAATACCAGTCCCCTGTCCTTGTCACTTGGATCTCATATGAAAGGTCTCCTTTCCTTTCTAGTGAAACAGAAAAACACCCTCTCCCTCCACTCACATCTACTTGAGTTCCAGAATCATTTTTTTTTTTTTGGCAGTAGATCAGCAGTGAATGAGATGGCCTCTCACAGCCATCCACAGCCTATCCCCAAAGAAGAAATGGAAACAGAAAGCCCTGGAATAGAAACAGGCTTCCTTCTGCTCCAACCTGAAGGAAACAATTCCTCTCCCCTTAATGTGCTGTTTTGATGTCTCTGTTCTGGTCTTAATGTACTGTGCTGGGGTGAAAATTGCAATAATAACAGCAGCAACAACAATAGCTACGATTTATTAAGTAAGTATCATTTACCATGAGCCAACTCATTGGAAAAGACCCTGATGCTGGGAAACATTGAGGGCAAAAGAGGAAGGGGGCAGCAGAGGATGAGATGGTTAGATAGCATCACCAACTCAATGGATGTGAAACTGAGCACCTCTGGGAGATAGTGGGGGACAGAGGAGCCTAGAGTGCTATGGTCCATGGGGTCACAAAGACTCAGACACTACTTAGAAATTTAACAACAGCAACACCATTTACTAGATGGTGCACTAAATGCCCTAATCATGAATAGGAGCATTATGAATCCTATTTTATAGATGAAGAAATGGAAGCACAAAAAGCATAAGTCGTCCAAAGAAAAGGGGGTCATATGCTCAAATTCTTCCTCCAAATAACAAATAGGTATATAATTTTGACATAAAAATTAATTATGTGGACTTGTATGATTCCACTTATATGACATGTCCAGAGAAGGTAAGTCAATAGAGATGGAATGCAGATTAGTGGTTGTCTGAGGCTGAGAGTGGGATGGGGTCTGATTGCAGTGACCCCAAGAGAGATTCTTGGGGTAATGGTTATGCTCTAACATTGTATCATGGGACAGTTGCAATCTACTATAAACCATTGATCATTTCATACTGGAAATTCATTAATTTTATGGTATGTAAATTAAAACTCAATGAAGTTTCTAAAAACTAATCATGCAGACAGAAGTTTTAAAGGCTTTTCTTCATCTTCGTAGCTATTCCCCCACGTAAGTCTCTTCATTTCTGTCACAGACAGATCTGAGCACGGGAAGGTCTCTGCTTATCCAAGATTTTAGCTCCATTTCTTCTTTGAGGATAGGACACAGAAGTACGGGTGCTGCTTTTCCTTCGATGCTAATTTCTTGCCAAAAAAATAATTCTGGAATTTGTGTGGGTGCACACAGAGGAAGAGGGTGCTTCCTTGTTTTAATAAAAATGAAAGGACACCATGATTATAAATGAAATATGACAAGAACAGGGGACTGATTTTTCCATCAAGTAGACATATGCATATTTTAATGTATTTTAGAAATGGCTATTGCAATAGCTCATTTATATATTTGTTCATTCACTTAATATATATTCATCAAGCCCCTGTTATGTGCACCTTTCTTGACTCTGGAGATAGCACAAAGATTACCATAGTCAAAGCTCACAGACCAACAGGCAAATTACCCTCCTCTTTCTATCTTTACCTACTCTCCCAGGCTCTATTTGGAGTTAACTTCTCCCATACAATCTTCCATATCATTTTAAAAGTTAATTAATTTATTTTAATTGGAGGCTAATTACTTTACAATATTGCAGTGGTTTTGCCATGCTTTGACACGAATCAGCCATGGGTGCACATCTGTCCCCCATCTTGAACCTCCTCATCCTACCTCCCTCCCCATCCCCTCCCTCAGGTCTGTCCCAGTGCACCAGCCCTGAGCATCCTGTATCAGGCATTGAACCTGGACTGGCAATCTATTTTACATACCGCAGTATACATGTTTCAATGCTATTCTCTCAAATTATCCCACCCTCACCTTCTCCCACAGAGTCCAAAGCCTGTTCTTTATCTTTGTGTTTCTTTTGTTGTCTCGCATATTTTGCCACCATCTTTCTAAGTTCCATATATATGTGTTAATAGATTGTATTGGTGTTTTTCTTCCTGACTTACTTCACTCTGTGTAATAGGCTCCAGTTTCATACCAGATCGTTTTACCTATTTTTTTCTGAGTCTTTGCTGTGCACTGTGCTCAGTTATGTCCAACTCTGTGAAACCCTATGGAGTGTAGCCACCAGGCTCCTCTGTCCCCGAAAATTTCCAAGTAAGAATACTGAAGTGGGTTGCCACTTCCTTCTTCAGGGGGTTCTCCTAACCCAAGAATCAAACCTGCGTCTTCCATTGCAGGCAGATTCTTTATCACTGAGCCATCTGGGAAATGAACTCCATTGTATGGTCATTCCTTTTAACATTGTGCATTTCATAATCTTTGTCTTCATTTGGGATGGAGAAATGATAAAGAGCAATTCTCACATATGAGTACTTAATCTGAGTTTTTAATGACATGTAGAGCAAAATACTTTCCCAGTAGTCATGTATGGATGTGAGAGTTGGACCATAAAGAATGCTAAGTGCCAAAGAAATGATGCTTTTGAATTGGGGTGTTGAAGAAGACTCTTAAGAGTACCTTGGATGGCAAGGAGATCAAATCAGTCAATCCTAAAGAAAATCAAGCCGGTATATATATTGGAAAGACTGATGCTGAAGCTCCAATACTTTGGCCACCTGATGCAAAGCCGACTCATTGGAAAAGAACCTGATGCTGGGAAGGAGGGAAAAAAGATGGCAGAGGAATAGGATGGGGAGAACACTTTCTCCTCTCTACCTCATCAAAAGAACATTTCAACGCTGAGAAAATTCCACAAAATAACTTCTGACTGCTGGCAGAGGACATCAGGCATCCAGCAAAGCAGATCATTGGCTTCAAAACCAGGTAGGAATTATTTTATTTTAAAGAACGAAGATAGAGACAAAGGAGGTAGGGAGGGAACACAGGCACGGGAAGGGAATCCCGTCCCAGGAAGAGACTCTTAAAGAGAGAGGTTCCCTAAAATTGGGGAACTTTCTCACAGCTGTGCATGGGCGAGCCCTGGAAGCACAGAGAGCAACATAACAGGAAGGAAGAATAAATAAATTATTAAAACCAACAGATTATGAATTCAACAGTATAACCCCCAGCGGATAAGCAGCGCAAACGCCTGTGTCCGACAGCAGTGGGGGCTGGGCAGGGAGGAGCGTGCCCGCGACAGTGCTTTCTAAGAACTGGGCTACAGGAGACGTAGGCTGCAGGGCTTTTCTCGAGAATCGGGGCATAAGGGGGCCAGAATCAGGTCCGCGCGTGGATAAAGCGAATTATCCCAGACTAGCAAACCAGACTGGGGGATAACTAACACGCGAAACACCCAAACATAAGACACTGACAGGCCCACGCACAGATTAAAGGACTGATCGGAAATAGCTGGCTGCAGACCATCCCCCCACCGGCGACAGGCAGCCAGAGCCTGAAGCGCTGGAAGAGGGCAGTCGCAGCTCAAGAGAGACATTACCTACCAAATTGCAAGCAAGCTTCTTTATTGAGACTTCTGGGGTCTCTGAATAGTCATCATCTGCCTGAGAAAGAGCCCCGGCGGAGATTCCAGAAAATTGAGCGACTCAGAAAGCCCAGAAGACGCAACAATAGTGCGCGCCAAACTCCCTAGCCACTCGGACTTGGAACCAAACCCGACACCCGGAGGGGGCTTCCTGAGCGGCTTAAACAGGGGAAGTGCATGAAGCATAGGGCAGGCCCCACACGGTTATCCCGCGGATTGGGAAGGGGCAAGCCCAGTGCAGAGCTCACCACCACCCTCCCTGTGGCAAGACAGAAATCAGACACGGAAGAGACCAGCAAACAGAGGAAGTCAAACAGAGGGAACTGCCTTGGTAGCGACCCCACACAGTCCTCAACGACAGAGAAAGCGCCAGATACACCGTTACTACTTTTACGATCAAAAAAATTTTGGGGGGGGGGAGGGATGATGAGGAAGCGTGATTTCTTTTTTTTTTTTTTTTAAGAATCTTTTTCTTTCTTTAAAAATTATTTTTTTCCTTTTTAAATTTGTTTATCCTTTTCTTTTTCATCTTTTTTCCCTAAACTTGCTTAAATTTTTAAGTCTTCTATATTTCTAGTTATTATTTTTATAACCCAATATTACTTTTCAAAAAAAAAACGCTATCGTTTAAGCAAATGCCGTATATAGTCTTATTGGTGGAGTAAGTTGTCTTTTAATAATTCTGGAGTCTTTTATTATATTTTACTTTTTTTTTCTTTTTCTCTATTTTCTTTTTAAATTTCTCTCTCCTTCTTCTTCTTCTCTTCAATAATCTATCTTTGAAAATCCAATCTATACTCCAGATTTTTAATCTTGGCATTTTGGTATTTGTTGCCAATTTTGTACTTTTAAAAACCTAATCCTCAGTACTCAGTTTTACATGAGTGCAAGACTACTGGCTTGACCACTCTCTCCACCTTGGGAATCTCTCTTTTCTCCACCAGGTGGCTTTTGTCTCCTCCCTCCCCCCCTCCCCCCTCCCCCCTCTCTAACCAACTCTATGAATCTCTGTGTGTTCCAGAAGGAGAACTCTAAGGGAACTGGTCACTGGCCGGATCTGTATCCCTCCTTCCCATCTCCCTCTTTTATCCTCCTGTCCACTTCTATCTACTTCCTTCCTCTCCTCTTCCATGTATAACTCTGTGACCACCTCTGAGCGGTCCAGACTTCGGAGCGCACACAAGAAAGTGGTTACGGGCTAACTTGCTTTTCCCTCTTTTGATTCCACCTCATCCCATTCCACTCACCTCTAACTACTCCCTCCCTCTTCTCTCCTCCAAGTAACTCGCCGATCCTCTAGGGACGACCCTCAAGGTGAAGAAACCTATCATCATTAACCTAGATGTTTTAACATTAGTGCTGAATAGATGGAGAAATCATGAGGCTATTGTAAAAATAAATCTGAAAACCAGAATCAGGAGGCATAATTCCAAATCCTGAGATCATCAAAGAATTCCTGAATAGAGGGAACATTATCCAATTAGAGCTCATCAAACAAACACCTTCATACCTATACTGAAATTGAGCACTGCCCAAGGGCCAACAAGCTCCAGAGCAAGACATACCATGCAAATTCTCCAGCAACACAAGAACAAGCCCCTGAGCTTCAATACACAGGCAACTCAAAATACTCCAAAACCATTGACGTCTCATAACCCATTACTTCACATGTCACAGCACTCCAGAGAGAGGAAATCCAGATCCACCCACCAGAACTCCAACACAAGCCTCCCTGATCAAGAAACTTTGACAAGCCACTGATATAACCCCAATCACAGAGAGGAAGCTCTATAATAAAGATAACTCCACAAATTCCCAGAATATAGAAAAGCCACCACAAACGCAGCAATATAACCAGGATGAAGAGACAGTGGAATACCCAGCAGGTAAAGGAACAGGAGACATGCCCACCAAACCAAACAAAAGAGGAAGAGATAGGGAATCTACCTGAGAAAGAATTCCGAATACTGATAGTGAAAATGATCCAAAATCTTGAAATCAAAATGGAATCACAGATAAATAGCCTGGGGTCAAGGATTGAGAAGATGCAAGAAAGGTTTAACAAGGACCTAGAAGAAATAAAAAAGAGTCAACATATAATGAATAATGCAATAAATGAGATCAGAAACACTCTGGAGGCTACAAATAGTAGAATAACAGAGGCAGAAGATAGGATTAGCGAAATAGAAGATAGAATGGTAGAAATAAATGAATCAAAGAGGAAAAAAGAAAGACGAATTAAAAGAAATGAGGACAACCTCAGAGACCTCCAAGACAATATGAAACGATCCAACATTCGAATTATAGGAGTCCCAGAAGAAGAAGACAAAAAGAAAGACCATGAGAAAATACTTGAGGAGATAATAGTTGAAAACTTTCCTAAAATGGGAAGGAAATAATCACCCAAGTCCAAGAAACCCAGAGAGTGCCAAACAGGATAAACCCAAGGCGAAACACCCCAAGACATATTTTAATCAAACTAACAAAGACCAAACACAAAGAACAATTATTAAAAGCAGCAAGGGAAAAACAACAAATAACACACAAGGGGATCCCCATAAGAATAACTGCAGATCTTTCAATAGAAACTCTTCAGGCCAGGAGGGAATGGCAAGACATACTTAAAGTGATGAAAGATAATAACCTTCAGCCAAGACTACTGTACCCAGCAAGGATCTCATTCAAATATGAAGGAGAAATCAAAAGCTTTACAGACAAGCAAAAGCTGAGAGAATTCAGCACCACCAAACCAGCTCTCCAACAAATACTAAAGGATAGACTTTAGACAGGAAACACAAAAAGGACGTATAAACCCGAACCCAAAACAATAAAGTAAATGGCAACAGGAGCATACTTATCAATAACTACCTTAAATGTAAATGGGTTGAATGCCCCAACCAAAAGGCAAAGACTGGCTGAATGGATACAAAAACAAGATCCCTATATATGCTGCCTACAAGAGACCCACCTCAAAACAACGGACACATACAGACTAAAAGTGAAGGGCTGGAAAAAGATATTCCATGCAAATAAAGACCAACAGAAAGCAGGAGTAGCAATACTCATATCCGATAAAATAGACTTTAAAACAAAGGCTGTGAAAAGGGACAAAGAAGGCCACTACATAATGATTAAAGGATCAATCCAAGAAGAAGATATAACAATTATAAATATATATGTACCCAACATAGGAGCACCGCAATATGTAAGACAATTGCTAACAAGCATGAAAGGGGAAATTAACAATAACACAATAATAGTGGGAGACTTTAATACCCACTCACAACTATGGACAGATCAACTAAGCAGAAAATTAACAAAGAAACGCAAACGTTAAATGATACAATTGTCCAGTTAGACCTAATTGATATCTATAGGACATTTCACCTCAAAACAATGAATATCACCTTTTACTCAAGTGCACACAGAACCTTTTCCAGGATAGATCACATTCTGGGTCATAAATCTAACCTTGATAAATTCAAAAAAATTGAAATTATTCCAAGCATCTTCTCTGACCATAATGCACTAAGGTTAGATCTCAATTATAGGAGAAAAACTATTAAAAATTCCAACATTTGGAGGCTGAACAACACGCTTCTGAATAATCAACAAATTACAGAAGAAATCAAAAAGAAATCAAAATATGCATCGAAACGAATGAAAATGAAAACACAACTACACAGAACCTTTGGGACACTATAAAAGCAGTCCTAAGAGGAAAGTTCATAGCAATACAGGCATACCTCAAGAAACAAGAAAAAGTCAAATAAATAACCTAACTCTACACCTAAAGCAACTAGAAAGGGAAGAAATAGAGAACCCCAGAGTTAGTAGAAGGAAAGAAATCCTAAAAATTAGGGCAGAAATAAATGCAAAAGAAACTTAAGAGACCATAGCAAAAATCAACGAAGCAAAAAGCTGGTTCTTTGAAAGGATAAATAAAATCGACAAACCATTAGCCAGACTCATCAAGAAACAAAGAGAAAAAAATCAAATCAACAAAATTAGAAATGAAAATGGAGAGATCACGACAGACAACTCAGAAATACAAAGGATCATAAGAGACTACTATCACCAATTATATGCCAATAAAATGGACAACTTGGAAGAAATGGACAAATTCTTAGAAAAGTACAATTTTCCAAAACTGAACCAGGAAGAAATAGAAAATCTTAACAGACCCATCACAAGCACGGAAATTGAAACTGTAGTCAGAAATCTTCCAGCAAACAAAAGCCCAGGTCCAGACGGCTTCAGAGCTGAATTCTACCAAAAACTCTGAGAAGAGCTAACACCTATCTTACTGAAGCTATTCCAGAAAATTGCAGAGGAAGGTAAACTTCAAACTCATTCTATGAGGCCACCATCACCCTAATACCAAAACCTGAAAAAGACACCACAAAAAAAGAAAACTACAGGCCAATATCACTGATGAACATAGATGCAAAAATTCTCAACAAAATCCTAGCAATCAGATTCCAGCAACACATTAAAAGATCATACACCATGACCAAGTGGGTTTTATCCCAGGGATGCAAGGATTCTTCAATATCCGCAAGTCAATCAATGTAATTCACCACATTAACAAACTGAGAAATAAAAATCATATGATTATCTCAATAGATGCAGAAAAAGCCTTTGACAAAATTCAACATCCATTTATGATAAAAACTCTCCAGAAAGCAGGAATAGAAGGAACATACCTCAACATAATAAAAGCTATATATGACAAACCCACAGCTAACATTATCCTCAATGGCAAAAAATTGAAACCATTTCCCCTAAAGTCAGGAACAAGACAAGGGTGTCCACTTTCACCACTACTCTTCAACATCGTACTGGAAGTTTTGGCCACAGCAATCAGAGCAGAAAAAGAAATACAAGGAATCCAAATTGGAAAAGAAGAAGTAAAACTCTCACTGTTTGCAGATGACATGATCCTCTACATAGAAAATCCTAAAGACTCGACCAGAAAACTACTAGAGCTAATCAATGAATATAGTAAAGTTGCAGGATATAAAATCAACACTCAGAAATCCCTTGCATTCCTATACACTAATAATGAGAAAGCAGAAAAAGAAGTTAAGGAAACAATTCCATTCACCATTGCAATGAAAAGAATAAAATACTTAGGAATATTCCTACCTAAAGAAACTAAAGACCTATATATGGAAAACTATAAAACATTGATGAAAGAAATCAAAGAGGACACTAATAGGTGGAGAAATATACCATGCTCATGGGTCGGAAGAGTCAATATAGTGAAAATGAGTATACTACCTAAAGCAATCTACAGATTCAATGCAATTCTTATCAAGCTACCAGCAGTATTTTTCACAGAACTAGCTCAAATAATCTCAAGATTTGTATGGAAATACAAAAAACCTCGAATAGCCAAAGCAATCTTGAGAAAGAAAAATGGAACTGGAGGAATCAACTTGCCTGACTTCAGGCTCTACTACAAAGCCACAGTCATTAAGACAGTATGGTACTGGCACAAAGACAGAAATATAGATCAATGGAACAAAACAGAAAGCCCTGAGATTAACCCACACACCTATGGACACCTTATCTTCGACAAAGGAAGCAAGAATATACAATGAAGTAAAGACAGTCTCTTTAACAGGTGGTGCTGGGAAAACTGGTCAACCACTTGTAAAAGAATGAAACTAGACCCCTTTCTAACACCATACACAAAAATAAACTCAAAATGGATTAAAGATCTAAATGTAAGACCAGAAACTATAAAACTCCTAGAGGAGAACATAGGCAAAACACTCTCTGACATAAATCACAGCAGGATCCTCTATGATCCAACTCCCAGTATACTGGAAATAAAAGCAAAGATAAACAAATGGGATCTAATTAAAATTAAAAGCTTCTGCACAAGAAAGGAAACTATAAGCAAGGTGAAAAGACAGCCTTCTGAATGGGAGAAAACAATAGAAAATGAAACAACTGACAAACAACTAATCTCAAGGATATATAAGCAACTTATGCAGCTCAACTCCAGAAAAATAAACGATCCAATAAAAAAATGGGCCAAAGAACTAAATAGGCATTTCTCCAAAGAAGACATACGGATGGCTAACAAATACATGAAAAGATGTTCAACATCACTCATTATCAGAGAAATGCAAATCAAGACCACAATGAGGTACCATTTCACACCAGTCAGAATGGCTGCGATCCAAAAGTCTACAAGCAATAAATGCTGGAGAGGATGTGGAGAAAAGGGAACCCTCTTACACTGCTGGTGGGAATGCAAACTAGTACAGCCATTATGGAAAACAGTGTGGAGATTCCTTAAAAAATTGCAAATAGAACTGCCTTATGACCCAGCAATCCCACTGCTGGGCATACACACCGAGGAAACCAGAATTGAAAGAGACACATGTACCCCAATGTTCATTGCAGCGCTGTTTATAATAGCCAGGACATGGAAGCAACCTAGATGTCCATCAGCAGATGATTGGATAAGAAAGCTGTGGTACATATACACAATGGAATACTACTCAGCCCTTAAAAGGATAAATTTGACTCAGTTCTAATGAGATGGATGAAATTGGAACTGATTATACAGAGTGAAGTAAGCCAGAAAGAAAAACACCAATACAGTATACTGATACATATATATGGAATTTAGAAGACAGTAATGATGACCCTATATGTGAGACAACAAAGAGACACAGAGGTATAGAGTGGACTTTTGGACTCTGAGGGAGAGGGAAAGGGTGGGATGGTTTGGGAGAATGGCAATGAAACATGTATATTTTCTTGTAAGAAATGAAGCGCCAATCTATGTTCAATGTAGGATGCAGGATGCATGGGGCTGATGCACAGGATGATTCAAGTAGAGGATGTGGGGTGGGAGGTGGGAGGGGGCTTCGGCATTGGGAGATTGTGTCCACCTATGGCTGATTCGTGTCAATGTAGGGCAAAACAAATACAGTATGGTAATTAGAAAAATAAATAAATTTAATAATTAAAAAAAAAAAGAACCTGATGTTGGGAAAGATCAAAGGCAAAAGGACAAGTGGGTGGCAGAAGATGAGATGGTTTGATAGCATCACTGACTCAATGGACAAGAATTTGAGCAAACTTCAGGAGACAGTGGAAGACAGAGGAGCCTAATGCGCTGCAGTGCGTGTGTTGCAGAGTCAGACAAAACTTAGCAACTGAACAACAACAAAAACTCACTTTACAATGCTGTGTTAGTTTCTACTGTATGACTGTGTGAATGAGCTGTATGTATACACATGTCCCCTCCCTCTTGAACCTCTTTTCCCCCTCCCAATCCAACTTTCTAGGTCATCACAGGGCACTGGGCTGTGCTATACAGAACCTGTGCTACACAGCATTTCCCCACTAGCTATCTATTTTACACACGATAGTGTATATATGTCAATGAGACTCTCGAGAAATTCATCCCAGTTTCCCCTTCAAAAAGGGTCAGTCTTAGGAATAGTTAGTTAGAAGGATATGCTACATTGAAAGAACAGTAAATTTTTTAAAAAATGCAAGAAAGAATTTGAAGTGCTGGGGAAGAAAATATTAGTAGCTGGAGCCTAGTGAAGAAGGAGCAAAGTAGAGGACTGGTGAGGTGGTCAGGCCATCATAGTCATGATGAGGTGTTCCAGTTTCATACTAAGTACAATGGATGAAGGATCTCAAAAAGCCAAGTGACATAGATTTGATTTACACTTTAATGAAATCATGTTGAATTCTTCGTGAAGAATGCACAGAGGAAGAAAGCCTAAAGTAGTAAAACTTTGAATACTGTGAATAAATATGTGCAGTGTTAAGATTCCCTGGGTAGCAGTCTGGAGACCTGGGTCTAGATTACAGAGTGAACTCAGCACTATCAGATATGCGCCTCAGAGTTTACTGTTTTCAAACCCAACTCACCGAATTTGCTGGCATTAAACCTTGCTATTGATTTCATGCCTCTCCCTACACACATCTGAAATTATATACAGTACGTGTATTATGATCAAGAATCTTCAGGGAGCTCACCCAGAGTTCTGGGCATCTCTTGATGGTGCATCATTTGTTTTGGGAGTTTCTGCATCTCACTCCTTCTCCAGGGAATCGGATGTACTTTCTGTCACCCCAGTGTAATTCTCACTGCCGCTTTCATAACTGCCTTTTATTGGCCAAACTCTGCTGGCTTTGGCACTCCACATACTTCCCCTCATTAAGAGAAATCTACTTCAATCCCAGGCTCCTCGTAATAATACATATTTTATGTGTTCAAATATCCCATTCCATACATCCCAAGAAGAGGAAAACATAGAGAACATTGGTTGGGGGTCAAGAGAAGTGGTTCTATTCTCCACTCGACTATAACTTATTGCCTAGCTAGTTCTCTTCTCTGTGCCCCAGATTCCCTATTTGCAAAATAAGAGCATTGAACTTAATAAGCTGTGGGTGTAAGTGTTTCTTTACTGACTCTCTAGAATGTGCTGCTTTTGCTCTCTAACTGATCTTGCTCACTAGTGTGTTGCCTTCTCTGTTGTCCTCAGGACTTTCAGGGGCTGTGGCTTCATATGTTGCCTAAGCTTCAGCAAGTGCAACAAACCATTGCAAGAATTCTCAGATCTTATTTTCATATTTATTTTGCATTTGTGATAGGGTTGTTGGAAGGAGTCAATGAAATTACATATGTGGAGTTTCTAGTGCCATTCACTAACTAGCGCAGCTCAATGTATGTTAACCACAATTACAAATGATTTTGTATTTGTTAACCACTAATACAAGTAGTGGATGGCATCACCGACTCAATGGACATGGTTTGGGTGGACTCCGGCAGTTGGTGATGGACAGGGAGGCCTGATGTGTTGCGGTTCATGAGGTCACAAAGAGTAGAACACGACTGAGCAACTGAACTGAACTGAACTGAATACAAGTAGTGGATGGCATCACTGACTCAATGGACATGAGTCTGAGCAAACTCTAGGAGATGGTGAAGGACAGGGAAGCCTGGTGTGCTGCAGTCCACGCAGTTGCAAAGAGTCAGACACAACTGAGTGACTGGACAACAATTACAGATAAATGCTACGCATTCCTTCTTCACTCTCTTCCTTTCTTCTTCCTTTTTCTTTTCCTTACTTTAATTTCTATATAAACAGAAAAGGATGAGGTTGAAAAAAATCATGCATTCCAAGCCCTTCCTTTTTCCAAATATGTATAATAATGTCCCATCATTTATTTGGTCCAGATGATGCCTAGATGTTGACTCATTTAGAGAGGACTGTTCACAACTGGATGATTTGGGTGTGCGTTGGTGAGACTGGAGGGTAAATAGTCAAACCCAGTAGAAATGGAACCTGTAGGTTCAACTCAAATCTTCCCTTAAGATGATTCTTCCATGAAGACAGAGTCATGGAAGCCACTGATAGAGGGTCAAACTCCACTCTGTTCTAATGGATGGTCTACGTCACTGCATGGATGAGAAGAGAAGCAGAGTGTTTAAAGCATGGGCTTCCCAGACAGCTTTGGGCATTCTTCCAAGCCCTGGTCTTTATTAATTATATGATATAGGCAAGTTACTTCACCTTTGAGACATTAGCTTGTTTTTCTTTTTTTAATATGTAAAATGAAGATTATATAGTCTACTCATGGCTACCCAGAGGTAGAGCAAGAGAAATTTGTAGCAGAGTTTGACACAACGTGAGTTTTCAACATATGACATACAGTTTTTCTTCATTTTACTGAAGTATAATTGGTTTACAATGTTGTGTTAGTCTCAGAGGTACATTCAGGGGATTCTTTACAGAATCTTTTGCTTTATAGGTTATTACAAAATACAGAGTACAGCTGTCTGTGCTTTACAGTAGGCCTTCGTTGATTATCTATTTTATATATAGTAGTGTGTATATGTTAATCCCAAACTCCTAATTTATCCCTCCCCTTTCCCCCTTTCTCCACTGATAACCATAAGTTTGCTTCCTCTTTCTGCGGGTCTAGTTCTGTTTCATATTCTTATTAACTTTGCTAATGTTGAAATATTTTTACTAATGTGTATATCAGAGCTATTGCTAGTAGAGACATGGATTTATTATTAGTGTTATCTAACAATACTTGGTAATAATTAAGTTTTTGTGTTCTTATTATTTGTATTTCTATTATGAAGTGATAAAGAAGATTAAAAAGACTCCTGGTTGAAGTCTATATCATTGTTCCCATGGTGAAGACCAACAGTTGGGCAAGGTGAGATCATCTCATCTTTTGAAAAGATGGACAGGATGAAGTTTATCCACAAGTTCTATGCTCATAAAACTGAACTTGAGTTTGTTGTTGTATCAGAAGTTATCTGAGATGGTCTTGTTGAGGGCTGGGTAACTTCACACGGGCGGTGCCCAACCTGGTCAGCTTAGGTTCGCAGCACCTGCTCAAATGAGAAAGCATAGTTCTTTCCAAAGAACCGCACAGCAACATTTTCCTGTAAGGAAAGTGTGAGAAGACTCACAGAGGAGGAATGAAGGGTAGGGCTTAGCTATCTGGGTCAGGAAGAATTTGTAGGGAAATAAACATGGTAACTCGTGAGACATCAGAGGCAATTATCTTTAAGAAAAAGATGGGCTTGGCTTAATTCATTTTTCCATGTGGTTACATTTTATTGGTGCTTGCTGGGTGACAAATCACCCGTTTTTAACTTTTATTTAGCTTTAGTTTTGATCTTATGAGTTGAGAATGACTAATGCCCCAGAATATGACCCTGGAGCAAAGCATGCTGGGAAAGCACATTTCTGGGTGCATGCTCCCCTCTTTGCCTGGAGACATGGACCCAAATAAAACTCAAGACTACCACCCACCCCACCCCCAGGGGCCATTGCTTTGGAAAATAAAACAGGGTTTTTGAATGCGTTTTGTTCGCCATTCTTATTCAAGGTTATCCAAAGACGAATCTGAGAAGAAAGAGTAGTAAATTTAACTGGAACTTTTAAATAATGTTCAGTCCAAAGCTAAGAAGCTTAAGATCAAATAAGAATTTGAAACTTCTGGCCAAGACCCAAAATGAGTGTCTTCAATAGGCGTTATTTCCTGGGTCTTTCTGGCTCAGAAGATCAAGGGCAGGGGATAAAATTTGGTTCTTACTTAATTCCGTTAATGGTCAGACTGTAGAGGGCTAATCACCTCACTTCCTTTTCTGACTGTTTTTGTTGTTTAGAGTTACTCCCCTAAGAGTTCAACCCTCTATGGCTGAAAGGATTGGAGGAGACTGGATATCCATTTGTGGGCTTTTGCAAGCACTGGCTGTGATGTGCTAGTCAAAGGTTAATTCTGTCTATGGGGCTAGTTTTTTCCTCTCCACAATCCTAGGAGGGAAGCGTGGTTATTAGGACCTCTGCTTTTACAGATGGGGAAACAGATTCTCAAAGAGTTTGGTGACTTGCCCAAGATCACATGATAAGTTAGTAGCAGAACCAGAATGTGAACTAAAAATCTCTCAAATTCTACTCTATATCATAACTGAATTGCCACTGATCTTTTAAATTTTTCAAAAAAATTAGAAAAATGTTTAGTGGCCTTATTTCTCTTGACTGCTGGGTTGAGATGTCTCCTCTTTCTAAGCCACATAGAACTGCCAGGTGGTACCTTCTCAGGTACCTGGCCTCAGCTCAGGGCCTGGCCTGCAGTCGGAACTCAGTACATACAAGTTATAATAAATGTGTATGAGATCAAAGGGCTTGCTGCCGTCATTTGCATTTTAGGGTCCAAGGATGCTGGAGCATGAACAAAGCTTACCCTATCATATTATTTTACAGAAAGGGAAACTGGGATTTGGAGAAGAAGAAGGGATTGCTCAAGGTCACACAGTTGTTGTGACAAATGGCAGACCCCTCAGTGTCCTCCAAGAACTGATGAAGCAGCTGATAAAGGAAGTTCATGAAGAAGAGATGAGAAAAAGAAACATGCATTATCACAAGGTAACCTCAGCATCCTTCCAGCTGTAGAGCTTCAGATGAGTCAGCTCTTTGACCCTCAGCTTGCTCGTGTGTAAGAACAGAACCTATTGCATAGGATATACCTTTAAGCTCCTCAGTGCAGGGCCTGGCCTGCAGCAGGAACTCAGTACATAAAAGTGGGAATAAATGCGTATGAGATCAGAAGCACAAAGAGAGAGACAGAGGGAGTCTGTGAGGTAGGGGCAGTGCAGGAGGGAGTGGAGGGAGTGATTTCTGTCTGTCTGTTCCCACACTCGGTTCTATTTGGGAAAACAGAGGGGTGAAGATAACAGGAAAAGGGGGCATGTCCTTAAGTCCATCATCTATTGTTACCCAGATGATATTCTGGTAACAAGGAAACCCCTGAATTGGTTTGTTCGTGGCTCCCCATATGACCCTCCAGGGCTTTCAGGGGCAAGTGCAAGAATTCCAAGAAGGATCCAGGAATGAGGTGGTCACAGATGGGAACATTTATTTCTTTGGGAGCCTTCCTTTTTGGATGTTCTCAGAGCTTTGGATGGACTAGAAGGGATCTTCAGGCTAGAACCTGATGGGGGTGGAGCATGTTCCCCTTCCACCTTGCTCATGTTTATCTGACTCTCATGGCGGGGCCAGATGCCAACTTTCCTCTCCAGTCAACAAATGAGACTCTGGGACGTTTATAAATAGCTTCTAGAAACACTTCCTGAAACTTCCCTGAGGACTTCTAAACACTCCTTAATAGGGACAGATTGCAAGAGAAAAAAAAAAAAAAAAATTTTTCCAAAGACAAATTGGTAGGGTTGCAAAGAACATTCAATAGAAATCATAGTAAAAGTGGGAAGTTGAGGGTGGCAATCTGCTTAGGAAAATTTCTAATTTCAAGTTTATAAATTAAAAAATATAGATGAATACTGGGACAGGATGTGGTTTCAGGTTGGCTCCTTCATGATAATAATGTTTCCACATCAAACAACAATTCACATTAATAGAACCATATTGGGAAATTAACCTTGTTTGAAACAATACATTTTTCACATCTTTCAGTCTTTTCAGACACTCATTCAATTTTAAGCTGTTATGAAAAATCATTAGCTCTTCAGTTACAAGCAGTCCTTATCTGCTCATGCAAGAAGCCATACATTCCTCACCTTGACCCTCATGCAAGAAGCCATATACTCCTCACCTTGACCCTGGTGTCCTCCAAGGAAAGCTTGGCATTCAAGTTTCAGGGCAGAGTTGAATCAGATGTGTTTTCCTCTGGGCAAGCAGATTTTACATGAGGACATAGATTCACAGAGAATGGATGAACCCCAGGAAGGTTTCAACCTCCTAGGACTCACTTGAACCAGAACATGAAGACAAGGGAAGAGTTCTTAGCCAAAATGGAGCCTTAAGGATTACTGTTTGTTATTTTTCATCTGTCCAGACAAGATCCAGCCTACCAGTTCAAGCTGACTGCATTGGGAAAAATACAGAGGAGATGCCAGACAAGCTATGAATTCTTTGTTCTCTTATCAGAGAGGAGACAGCTTTTCTAACAGAAGATCCCAGTGGGATCAAGGACAGTAGCTCTGATCTGGAGTGTCTCAGGTTGCCTTGGCTGTATCAGAGAGAGCCCTCAGTCCTGCTCCATAGGGTCTCTTATGGGACCAACGAGGGGCAGCCTGGATCTTATCAGGGGTATCCAGGCAAGCAATGGACAGACAGCAGGCCCTTGGGTGATTGCCCCAGGGATCCCAAACAATCTTTGATCAGAAGAACACATAATTTCTGTGCAAGAAGTAGAGTAGTCAAACAATAGATCTAGATAAATAATGTGAATGAATGTTGCTGTTGTTAGAATTATTCCCTTTCAAATATGATATTCTTCAATTTTATAGTGACCTAAAGAGGTAGAGGTAATAGATATGGTGAAAATTCTCATTTTGCAATGGAGAAAATGGAACACTGTCAAGGGAAAAAAAATATGTACTGATGTCTAGAACTCAAAGTGCAAAGTCTCAGGCTTGAAACTGTTCTGAACATAGACCAAGTCTTAGGGTCTTTTCCCTGGGTCCATTGATTCCATTCTGTCACATAATTCTCTATCTCATTCATTCATTCCTTCAACAAATGAATTGAGTGCCTGCCACCTTGCCAACACTATTCTAGGTGTTGGAGTAATGTCAGAGGTCATGACTGTCAGAAATATCTGCAAGATGCAGAATAAAATGTGTCTTCTGTATCACCACTCATCATCTTATACAACATGGCTCCCAACTCAGGGTACTTGTTGCCTAGGACACAGTCAATAATCAAAATACTAGTTTCAACACTATAGAAAAGGTGTGAGTGATCTGGAAGAAAGACAGCAGAGGAGCAGAGGCATCGGGTAGAAAGACAAGTAACATTTTATACAAGATGGTCATGGTAGACTTCACTGAAAAGGTGAATTTGAGCTTGACAGAGGTCAGAGATAGTCTTCTGGCTAAGAGCTTTTCAAGCAGACTTACATAGCCAAGGAAGAGACTCTAAGGAGCCTGGAATGGCTAGAGTGAGGGAGTGAGCAGTCAGAGTTGAAGTTAGCAAGATAGGGGACTGAATCATGTTCGGTTCAGTTCAATTCAGTCGCTCAGTCATGTCCGACTCTTTGCAACCCCATGAATCGCAGCACGCCAGGCCTCCCTGTCCATCACCAACTCCCGGAGTTCACTCAGACTCATGTCCATCGAGTCAGTGATGCCATCGAGCTATCTCATCCTCGGTCGTCCCCTTCTCCTCCTGCCCCCAATCCCTCCCAGCATCAGAGTTTTTTCCAGTGAGTCAGCTCTTCGCATGAGGTGGCCAAAGTACTGGAGTTTCAGCTTTAGCATCATTCCTTCCAAAGAAATCCCAGGGCTGATCTCCTTCAGAATGGACTGGTTGGATCTCCTTGCAGTCCAAGGGACTCTCAAGAGTCTTCTCCAACACCACAGTTCAAAAACATCAATTCTTCGGTGATCAGCTTTCTTCACAGTCCAACTCTCACATCCATACATGACCACAGGAAAAACCATAGCCTTGACTAGACGGACCTTAGTTTGCAAAGTAATGTCTCTGCTTTTGAACATGCTATCTAGGTTGGTCATAACTTCCAAGGAGTAAGCATTTTTTTAAATTCATGGCTGCAGTCACCAATTTCATGCTGAATCATGTAGGACCATACAAATCATTGTGATGACTTTAGCTTTTACTCTGCAACAATCACAGAGCCTCTGTGGAGTTTTTAGCACAGACGTGGCATAATCTTATTATATTGTTAAAACATTCTATTGACTGCCGTGTTGAAATTAGGTTGAAGAGGACAGGGTAGAAGATGAAAGAAATCCAAACAATGTGTGTCGCAGAGACAATGGAATATATTCATGGAACCTTTCAAGTGTGTCCTAGGCACACAGGAAATCATTTCCCATTCTCTTTCTGCAGTGAGGTTAGCATGACATGACCAAGTTATGTCCCAAAGTGATGATACTACTACTTCCAGACATGACTCTAAAACCTGATGTGTGACCCTCAGAACTCTAGCCTCACTGCAGCACCCCTGGACCTCAACACCTGTTGAGGATAGAAGCATTGTAAGAGGCAAGGAGTCTGTGTTCTCAGTGACCGCGTGGAACAGGGTCACTTCCCCCACACCAGCCACATTGTGCTGTGGCTTGAGTATGTCTGGAAACCATGAAAAAGGTTAAAGAAGAACATTAAAAGAAAAAAATCCCAATGCTATCTATTTCTTTCAGCTTTGTTACTAGTGACTGTTGAGATTCACTTCCTGTTTTGATTTTCCAAAGTGAGGAGAGCAGTGTAGAGATGGGTCATGCCTCTTCTCCCTGTCTCACTAACAGCTGTTCAAAATCATATTTACACTTTTTAGCATCACAGCGTGCATCAGAACCCCGGATGTGGAGGGTGGAGAAACGCTAAGTCCCTGCAGAGTTGGATGTGGAAATTAAGGCAACAGTACAGAAGCAACAACAAAATAATTACAAGTCAGATGCACTTCTTTTTTCCTTCTTCTTAAAAAGATATTAAATTTGTAGTAAACTTTCCTTGAGCTTTTTAGCATTTTTGCGCTTTGTTAAAATTCTTTTTAAAATAGAACATCATTCACTACACCAATCACTGAAACAATATTTAAACTCCTCACCACTGTGTTATATATCTACCATCTGTCTATCTAACCATCCGTTCATTTATCCATCTACCCATTCTTCTCATCTATCCATTCATCCATTCATTTATCCATCCATCTATTCACTAATTTATCCATCATATCCATCATTCATCATATCTATCTATTTTCTTCTATCCATGAATTTTGCGAGGTTTTACCAGTATTATTTATTAGAAAACTTCCAAACTCAGAAACCTAACTGGCATAATGATAGGCAGACAATGAATTTTTCTCTAAGAAACTAGCATGATTCTCCCCTTGGATATAGAAAAGGGGAAAGGGGAATTAACATGGTCATGTTAACATGGACTACCACTTGCCAGGCTTTCTGCAGTGAGGACATTATTTAGAAGATCTCATCGGTGGCTTCAGGATGGCTCTCAGCAGATTGAGGGTCAGGGTGGAGGAAGGCAGAACCAGCATCATCGCCCTCTGACTAACAGGTGAATTGACACGGAGAGCTGATGTCACTGTCACCAGGAACAGCCTCTGGATGCAAGGGATGTGGGATATCACCTAGAACCTCTATGCCATCGTGGATGCTCCTACTTTGTCAAGCTGGAGAGGCTGGAGGCTGAGCAACACTGCAGAACCAGCCCAGATCAGTGGTTTAGAAAACTGACTTTGCAATCGGCCAGAATTGGGCGTGGATCTTGATTTTGCCACTTTCTGGATGTAATCCTTACAAATACTGTGTAATCTCTCTTACTCTGTTTCCTTAAGCATCAGGAATAGCTATAAAACATTTAGCACAATGATCGGCTCACAGTGAGTGCTCAAATTGTAACCACTGCAGTTATTCTAATGGCACTGAAAGGTCTCCTGACTCAGATAGGAGAATCCCCAGAGCACTGTTAGGTCCAGTTTCAGGTCTATAAAACAGCACACTTAGTTATAGCCTGAGCAGCTGCAAAATGCCCTCAATGGGTGGTGGCTATGAGTCCTGCTTCCTGAAGGCCAGAACTGAGCTGAGCAAGGAGGTTTTTTAGGGGTTCACATGAGAAGGGCGGTTTCCTAGGAGCAAAGAGGGAGCCACCCCAGCCATCTCTTCTCTTTGTTCCCATCTCCAGTCACATGTGTGGGTGCTGTGTGGATTGGCTGGGGAGAAGCAGCTTTGACCAGCTCCACAGGTCTCCTCCCACCCCCACCAAGGGGGTGGGGCACATGCGAGAGAACCAGGGAGCAAGGGCAGAAGTTTAGAGGGCAGGAGGACATATGATGAATACGCCAGTCATGTATTCTAGGCCGTCTAATGTGTTTGCTACTGAAACAATGTCCCCAAATCCAAGAAAACAAAATATGACTGTTTTTCATCTTCCTCTCTAGAACCCGGTATGGTGAAATTGTTAGAAAGAAATTGCCCTGAAGAGCCCATTGATCACCACCTCTTCTGGGAATAGAGAGATTTCCACTGGATGTGCTAGGTAGGTTGGTAAAAGAGGGGAAGCAGTAAATGATAAGCATATGCTCAGAACTGCACACTGATGTGTATCATGCTAGTTCCTTACATCTTTCCAGAAGGTGGCTACCCTCTTTGTAGAGATAAGGGAGGTGCATTTTAAGAAAAATCGCTTCGTGAGAAAGCGCCAGAGCTAAAGACTCAGGTTTGTCTTTTCCAGTCCTTTAGCTGCCCCCGATCTCTGTTACATCTCCAGATTTAAGACAAAGGCAATGGCATGTGGTCCTACCTTACCAAGGCGCTGCTGGGGGCTTGCTAGTAGATCTCCTGAGAGAGTCCCCACATCCGGAGAGATGGTGACTGGCCTCAGCCTGTGCAGGCAGAGAAGGTGCCCATCTGGAAGTCTTAAGGATGTGCCACTGAATTTCTTGCAAGGAGTCTGGTGGAGCTGGTGCTCTTCCTCAGGTGTGACCTCAGCCCAGCCAGCAGCCCCAGTGAGAGAGACACACCAAGGTTCCCAGGGAGGCTTCTGTTGAATGTCTCTAGTCTTTCCTGGAATTTCTCTTCCTGCTTAGCCACGTATGAAGAATGAGGAGCATGGTGGAGCCAGAGAGACAGTCCATACAGAGAGCTTCTCTGTGTCTCTATTATCTGCCACTTTCCCTAATGCAGAAGCCTCTCACCTGCAAGAAAAGGTGGTCTGTGAACTGGCAGGCAGGACCCTGTGACCACGGAGGACAGGATTTTGTTCCATCTTTGGTTAGGTCCAAGGCTTCCGAGGGGCTTGGTAACATACTTGGATTAATAATAGCGTCTAAAAATCTGTCATCACTTCATTGTATGAGGCAGTATGATTAACCTCACTTTACAGAGGAAAAGAAAAACCTGGGACCCAGAGATGCTTGCTAAAAGATTCTTGGTGGACGTGGCCAGTGCTCTTTCCAATATAAGATCTTAAGCATGGCAATAAGAGATCTAAAACTCTTCTTCTAGGCTTGGATAAAGACTTGGGGCATGAGCTTTCATCTAAGTGGAGAGTCAATTCTAGTTTTGGTATTTTCAAGGCTTTGGAATGATTCATAGTTTATTGAGTCTCCTTTCCTCGTGTTCTAAGAAGCAGATAAACGTTTTGACCTTGCTTACCTCAAATGGAGGTTCAAAACAAAGGATTATGTGTGCTGATGCTTTGCGAAATGTAGAAATCCATGTGTATATAGGCAGAGAGGGTCAGTAATTAATCAAATCTTCAGCAGTCACAAGTTCAAAGTATTGACCATTCACAAGTTAGCCATAAACTCAGACGTTTGAAAAGGCTCCTGAGAGCAGTAATATGCTTTTTCAAAAGTTATAGCCCCCAAACAATGCGTTTTACTGCCTGGAAGAAGTCACAGCCTGTGGAGTATTACAAGGAAGCCCAGTAAATATTTGTAGATGGAATTTAATGAATGAAGGCACAAACCCTCTGGTTCTCCTGCTGAGGTTCATGAAATCTTATTAAACATCCTTTTTAGCAAGTTTGGTTATTTGCTTTTTTTTTTCAATCCCCCAGCAGATTAAATATAAGCGACTTGGAAAAGAAAGAGGAGCTGTTGAAAACAGTGCAAATGTCAATAGAAGGCTTGACAGCTTGAGAATAGAAGAGGAAAAACAAGAGCAAAGCGGATAAAGAAACCCCTGCAATACAGCACTGGGTTGTTGAATCAATAAAAAGTTAAATAAGTTTAAGATCATCGGAGATGTGCACAGACTATTTTGAAGTGACTTTCACCTACAATAACTTGCTTTAAAATGTTTTGACAGTTTGAAGAGGGGGTTGAGCCTCAGTTATCACTTATTAGAAAGGCCTCTTTCTATGAGAAGGTACAGATGAGTTTCTTTTGAGCATTCAACTGGGCTTTCCTGAAGGGTATGCATACAGCTTGGAGTTATAAATGATCATAAGTTAGAAAATCTGTGTATATAATCTCTCTGGCATACTTTACACCTTATGGTTCTTTTGAATTCTAGTCTGGAGAATCTGGAGTCAGAGGTAAGGAAAAAAAAAGAAAACAAAGCCCAAACAAAACCATCCTTTGCATCTCATCTCTGTAAGTTCATTATGGTGCAGCTGTCAGAAAAAGCTCACCCCAAAGATCTCCTTTATCACCAGCTCTTACAGTGAACGCAGTGGGTCTGCCACTGTTGATTCTGGCTTCAAGATATGGTCTTACATCCTTTTCCCCTTTTGTGACAAAATACAAAAGCAAACCCGGACTTTCCTGGTGGTCCAGTGGTTAAGAATCAGCCTGCGATGCAAGGGACACGACTTCAAACCCTTGTCCAGGAAGATTTCACATGCCATGGGGCAACTAAGCCCATGTACCACAACTACTGATGCCCACAGGCCTAGACCCCACGCGGTGCAGTGAGAGAAGCCAAACAATAAGAAGCCTGTGCAGTGTGACAAAAAGTGGACTCCACTTGCCACAACGAGAGAAAGCCTGCACACAGCACCAGAGATCCGGCGCAGCCTCAAATAAACAAACGAAATCAAATTTTTAAAAAAGCAGAAACAAGCGGACAATGAGAACAGCAATATAATGAGCCGTAGATGAATACACACAGACACACACACAAACACGTAGATATGATTGTGAGCAAGAAATAATGAGCAGATCGTCTGCAGAAAGTAAAAGATAGAAAAGGCTATGTTTCCATGCTGAGTTTTCCTGACTCCTAAGTCCACAACATATATTAATTCTTCAACCTCTGTCCACCTGGGATCAATGGAGATGTAAATTCAATGTGTAGCTCTGACCTTTCCCATGAATGAGTGGATAAATGATGCTCAAGAGGCTCATTAGAGGCCATAATAGATTTGTAGTGCTAAGCCACAAGGGTTTCCTGAAGAGTTAAGAACAAGAAGCAATGTTTAATACTGTCAACAACGGACATAAAGATGGAATAGCAATGTCAACAGAGGGAATAATGGTGGCAACAACAGATAAGAATTGCCTCTTTGTTGGACATCTGGTGTTTGTCTGCAGTACTCTGAACACTCACACTCTCGCAATTAATCCTCCCAAGACCTGGCAAGGAAGTTGTTAGCTGCATATTAGGAAACTGAGGTTCAGGAAGTTAACGCAAAACTGCAACTCACACAGCTAGTAACTGACAGGGCTAGAATTCAACCCTAGGCCTCCCCATCTTCAAAATTCAGTCTTCCATCCTTCCCTTCTCCTCGCCCTCTCCTCTTCCTCCTTTGCCTTCTTCATCTTCTTCTTCTACTCTAACTCCCTAGATAACTAACTTCATGAACATCTTCTTTGATCCATAACTTCCTAATACCTTTTCAGGAGTGAAAGGATCCAAATAGCAACAAAACTTTATGAGCATCTACATTTTGCAAGGCACCATGGCATAAAAACTCAGTTGCCAAAAAGAATGGAGGAAAAGAGCACATCTGTACTAAGATGAGGGCTTCCCAGGTGGTGGTAGTGATAAAGAATCTGCCTACCAATGCCAGAGGTATAAGAGAAGCAAGTTCGATCCCTGGGTCAGGAAGAGCCCCTGAAGAACAGAATGGCAATCCAGTCCAGTATTCCTGCCTGGAAAATTCCATGGGCAGAGGAGCCTGGTGGGCTACAATCCATGGGGCCACAAAGAGTCAGACACGATTAAGTGACCAAGTACACACATGTGTATTAAGTGCTTAAGACGAATCAAGCCTTATATATTTTATCATTTCAATTTTCTCAATCATAATGTATATATTATCCCTATTTTATAAGCAATGGGACTGAGGCAAGATATTTTAAGAAAGAAGTTTATCTAGAATCATACACACAGGGGAAATTCCAACTTGGCCAAGTATTCACCAATCCAGGCAAAGTGTCTAACTGATACACACAGTCAGAACCAGTTCTCTGATCCTTCAGATCATCAAATCTTGGAAAGTCCCTCTTAGTACATGACCAGACTTAAATGAAATGCTTCCCAGACATTCTCATACAGCATGTGGAGGGCACTTTGATGATAGCTATCAAATATGCAAAGGAGTACATCTGTTGACAAAATAGCTATATTTCTAAGCAGTAGGACAGATGCTAAAAATACTCTATATGAGTGATCTTATTGTATGTGCTTATATAAATTATAATGGAGAAGTAGTGGATAATAAAAATGAAAATATAAATACTATCTTTAGTTAAACATTGTCATTATCATATAATGGAATAAAGTGAAGCTGTTAAAATGATAAATTACACTGACATTTGCTGACATATAAGGATGTTTCTAACATATAGTCTAATTAAAAAAGCATTTCAAAAACTACGTATTAGAATGATAAATTCATAACTCTGAAAGAGACCCCTCCCACCATCATACACATATCCTGGAACAAATGTACATAAACTTTACAATTTTAGCTGTGGTTCACTTTAGACAATGGAATAAAGGATAATCTTCATTTACTTCAAATTTTCTGAATTTTATTTTGCAATAATAGCTTGCATTTATTGACTGTTCTAACTTAACTACACTTCTTTTATTAAATATGACAATGACTCCTCTGTCCATGGAATTCTCCAGGCAAGAATACTGGAGTAGGTAGCCATTTCCTTCTACAGGGAATATTCCTGACCCAGGGGTCAAAACCTAGGTCTCTACATTGCAAGGGGATTCTTTGCCATCTGAACCATCATGGAAGCCCAATTTTATTTACTTCTTTGAGTTTTCTGAATTTTATTTTGCAATAATAACTTCAATTTATTGAGTGTTCTAACTTAACTACAGTTCTTTCTTTATCACCATAACCCTATTTTACAGATCTGCAATTTGACGTTTAGAGAGACTAAAAATTTGCCTAGGGTACACAAATTATGAGCTGAGATTTAAGTACATTTTCTTCTTTTACAAGCCTATATTCTTCAGTATTATTTTACGCTACTATAAATGTGTAATAATTTTGATATAAAATGAAATTTAATTATAACAATAAAAATAATTAAGATTTTTTTGCTTCTCAGAAAATATACAATGATCTCTGCATTCTGTACAACATATTAAAAATTGTGTTTCAATTATTTCATCATTGTAGGGTTCAGCCATTTCAGCCATTCTTTAGTTTAGTACCTCCCTTTCTTAATTTCTAATGGACATTTAAAATAAATATTGTCTGATGTTTCCTTAACTCCTGAGGCAAATTGTTTCATAAGAACTTTTTCACCTCCAAGGTGCCATAGGATTTAAGAAGTAAAATACGAGGTTTTCTGGTGGTGTGGTTGTTTTTAGTTCGTTTTTGGTAAAGAAATTCCTAGGTTTCCAAGTGTCAAAATGCGAGAGGTTTATTTGGACTTCCGCAGGTTTCAAGTGCATCTGATGCTTTATAATGTATAGTGTTGCTCCTCTGAGAACCCACAGCCCTGTGGGATGCCCTGTCCATGCTATTTATGGCACTAACACCACTTGTCTTCTTGTCTAAAGGTCTCATTATACTGAAGTCTGGGTCTGACTTATTCAGCTTCAGCATCCTCAGAACCTGAACATGTGCCTTCATAAGTCTGCTTGTCCATAGGGCCAGAATGCCCTCAAAACTACCCCCAAGCCCTCTTAAGGTTAGTTCCAAAATGTTGGGTGTGGTTTCTGCATTCTGTAAAGAAAGATTAAATCTATATTTCGGTGAAGGTTTTTGGGTCAGCCTCTGTTGCCTTAGAGAGGTCAGTTCTCACTTGTGCTAGGGAAAGTTCAAAACCAAAGTGGTGGTATGAAAGGTCTGTGTTTGGCCTAGACTGTAACTTTCTCAAACAAAAGTCAGGAGGGCACAGCTCTTGGGGATTATGATGTTAATTTTAATTTTTCCCTCTCTTGGAGGAGACTGCATTCTGAGGCCATAGAGCCATAGAGAGGAATCTGGAGAAAAGGACTGTTTTTCATGACTTCTCAAAAGAGGGATTAAATCTTCTGCTAGGGAGAAAGATGTCCACAGGGAATACCCTGCAAAGAGAAACACTGAGCACTCGAGGTGAGAAAGGCTTGGTATTCAGCTCTGGGTTTCCTTTTCTGCATTTCCATTCTCTTTGCTGTTGCTGCTGCTAAGTCACTTCAGTCGTGTCCAACTCTGTGTGACCCCAGAAACGGCAGCCCATCAGGCTCCCCCGTCCCTGGGATTCTCCAGGCAAGATCACTGGAGTGGGTTGCCATTTCCTTCTCCAATGAAAGTGAAAGTGAAAAGTGAAAGTGAAGTCACTCAGTCATGTCTGATTCCTAGCGACCCCATGGATTGCAGCCTACCAGGCTCTTCCATCCATGGGATTTTCCCGGCAAGAGTGCTGGAGTGAGGTGCCATCACCTCTCCATTCCCTTTATCCATGTTCAAACTTTAGTAAAGCTTGGTAAAGTTGAGTGCATCTCAGTTGTGCTTGAAGAATAGAGTGAGATGGCTCTTTCCGTACATTGGTGAAAACAGAGAAGAGTAGAGAGAGGATGGCAAAATGGAGAAGGAGCTGAAGGTATTGGCCTGAATTCAGAGACATGGCCCAACTAAGATAAATTTGTAGAACATGTAACCAGTTGCTAGGAATTCTCAGAAATGCTTGGGAAATAGGCAAGTCTCCCCATGTACACTATTTGGGCTTGGATTATGTCATTTGGATACAAAAGTAAAAGTTGCCCTAAGAATCGAGAGCTTCAGGTTGCTTGGTTTATTCTTCGGTTAGGAAGTTTAAGTTTTCTGTAAGATGTTGAGAATAGGGAAGATATTTGTGAATCATCTAGAAACCACCAGTAACTGAAACGGTCAATATCCCCAAACCACTATAGATTTACTACAGTGATTTGATTTTTATTACCAACCATACAATATACAGTTGCTGGGTCAGGAAGATCCCCTGGAGAAGGAAATGGCAGGTATTCTTGCCTGGGAAATCCTACGGACAGAGGAGCTTGGTGGGCTACAGTCCATGGGGTCACAAGAGTCGGACGCAACTTAATGACTCAACCATCACCACAAACAATATAGGGTAAATGCTTCACATACATAAAATGTCATTGAGAAAGTGTAGGATTTTTTTTTCTCCTGAATCCTGATCTCCTAACAATTTTATCAAAGCACACTGGAGTTCCAGCTTGGAAAAATCAAACTCATGGTCAGAGAAAGGTCCTTGCAGGCCAAGCCTGGTTCTTGCTTTGGTTATAAAAATGACTAAACAATTTTTATGCATTTCTAAGAACAGACTGCAGACATTCCAAGGAGACGTTTCAACACATCACCAACTTGGACACAAAGACTGAAAATGTCAACTGGGAAAGAGTTTAGAGACAACTGATGGGCCAGCCATAGGCACAACTCAAGTCTCTTAGACTGATTTGAGTAAATCCGAGACCTGGAGGGTCAGGGGCAAATGATCAAGCCCACTCAGAATCTTCTCCCTGAACATAAGTCGTTACCACTATGCAACTCCCCTCCCGACCCCCTGCTGTCCTGTAAAAAATTTTTCTGTGACAAAGGCAAGGAACTGAATGGAAGAAAGGAGGTAATTGATGGTCCATCTGATAGGATTTCCAGAGCAGAAGTTGAGGCCTCTGAATACAGACTCTGTTTCCTTGACATCCTCTGCCATCACTCCCATCTTTTCATTGATACAACATCCACCAGGGAAAGCCATTTCCTCCCCAGCATCCGGCAGAACGTCATCATCTCTGGGTGCCCGGCTCTCAAGTATGCTGCCTCGTGAGTATGTGATCTGAACTGGTGTCCCCAGTGTCCTAAACAACTAAGGGAGAGCACAGATCAAAGGCTTTGAGAGAACAGACCAGACCAGGGCGGAGGGGAATCTTTTCCATGAGGAAAAGTTAATCACTTCTCAAGACTTACCCTGATTGAGCCAGTTAATGTCATCTGCGTCTTGCATGACTTCTGTTGGTGGAGCTAAGCCAACTTGATATTTTGTTATGTTTTAGTTCTTCTAAATAAAACCATGACTATTCTATTCATATGACATTATGTGCAAACTAAATAGAAGTGACGTTTAATGTGTGTAATGACTAATCTCAGTTTTTAAGTGAAACACATGGGAAGATACATATTAAAATTGAAATTTTACATTATACTTATTCAAGCTTTTGAAGTTTTGCTTTGCTTTAGAAGGACAGAAATGTTCTTTTTTAAAAAGTATTTTCTTGAAGTATTGCTGATTTACTTTCTGACTGTGAAGACAGAAAGAGTTACTATGTTGTGTTAATTAAAATTTATTTTGTTGCGTTCATTTCTGCTGTATGGCACAGTGATTCAGTTATACATATACACCCATTCATTCTTTTTCGTATTCATTTCCATTATGGTTTATTACGGGGTATTGACTATAGCTCGCTGTACTATACAGTATGACCTTGTTTATCCATCCTACATATAAAAGTTTGAATCTGCTAATCCCAAACTCTCAGTGTATACCTTCCTCACCCTTTTTCCCCCTGTCAACCGCAAGTCTGTTCTCTGTGTTCTTGAGTCTGAGAAATGTTCCTTTTTTTTGTTAGCACTTTCATTTGGCACATGAACAAATGAGGATTATATGAGCCAAGGGCTTGAAATGGGCCAAACGTGGGGGCTTTACAGGTTACCCAAGATAGATGTGATATTTTGCAGTGAAAAAATAAGTATTGGTAGAAAAGAACCAGACAGATTTGGCCAATGTGCTGGATTTGGCGACACAATGGCCAGAAACATACGTAGTTTGGCCTGAGGGTTGTCAGTCTTATTGTGGAGACTTCTTAGAAGTAGAAAATTATAGTAAAGTAATAAAAGCTGCTAGATATTGAAAGTGGAAAAGGAGGAGGCATTGGAGCAGTCTTACGAAAACCACCCTTTCCATCCACGGGCAATATGATAAGCCAAGGAAGACTTGAAAATAACTGTGAAGGCAGAAAGAGTTTTGTATGCACTTTAAATAGGTATTTAAGTGTGGCTGGGACACAGGGTATGTGAGTGTAGACGAGCTGTGATGTGCTTGCTGTTGAGAGGTAAAACTCAAGAGTCAAGAGGTTGTGGAAGGTCCCGTTCTCTAACGGATTTAAAGTTTATTCCAGGGCAATGGAGAACCATCAGTGATGCGGTGAGATTTATTTACTTCTGCATCCATTCACTAAATATTCACCAGCAGTGTTTTTTATTTAACAAACCTCTGCTGAGCACTGATAGGCGCTGGAGATAAAGCACAGGCAAACAAACACAAAAATAAAGAATAAAACCAAAAAACGAGATAAAACACCCTGCCTGGAAAAAATAGGTAGCAATTTTAGATTTAGGGGGCAGGGGGAGTGGCACCAGGGAGGTGGCATTTGGGCAAAGAGATGAAGAAGGTGAGGGGGTAAGCCATGAGGAGATCAAGAGAAAAACATTCCAGATGACGAGAGATGCTAAGGCAAAGGCCTGGAGGTAAGAGCACGCCTGACTATCTGAGGAACACCAAGCCAGCCCATGGGGCTGGAGCGGACAAGGCAGAGACGACGGGCTTTCACTCTCGATCCTCAGTCAGAGCAGAAGCTGCCCAGTTGCTCTGAGCAGAGGCAGGAAGGGCACGGGCTCCTGGTTTTAATGGATTCTTGGGAACTGGCATGAGTCAAGGGAAGAAACAGGGAAACCAGTGAGGAGGCTAACGTAGGAACCCGGGAAGAAAAAATGGTGGAGGTCTGCATTACAGTATAGTAGCTGGTATGGTCAGAAATCCAGCAGCATCTGCTGACCATCAGAAGGGGTGTTCAAGGACAGGTGGGGAGACCAGAGAATGACCACACCTCTGCCCATACACACAATCCCTCTTCTTGGGCTCTTTCCACAGTTGCCTCTCAAAAGCATTGTGCAGTGAGAAAGAAGACATTCATTTCATTTCCACCCAGGCTTTTAACAATCGAAGAGAAAACTACTGTACCTAAGTACAGGATAAATAAAGGGCTTCCTAAGGCCATGTGCAGAATGACAGTTAGCAGGAACATGGCCCTAGAACAGGAGGTAGCTTCCCACCCAGGGTGAATCACCAGCTTACTGTTGGGAACAATTTATTTGATGCAAATAAAAACCATACATTTATAAATCAGCTAAATAAGAAGTGTAAGGGGAGAGCTTCTGGGATTTGAACAACAACAAAAAATTATTCTCCATGGGGGTTGGAGGATTGGAAATCTATCAGGACTTGGGGCATGCACACATCTGGTATGTGTTGCTGGGGCCCTTGGTCACTTTGTAAAGCCTTGATCAGTTTAAGGCTTTTGTTTATGGGTCTTGAACTCCTATGATTGGAAAGCCTTCGCTTAATGTCAGACGGGCATTCTGAAGAAGTCAATTCTATTTCAAAAGCAAAGCCCTAACTTATCTTAATGCCCTTCCTATAGACCATTCTATTGCCTAGACAACTATGCATAAGTCATTTAACAAGTTGTCCTGCTTCTATCTTTTCAATAAGCGTTTTTACTTCAGAATAATGGTAAATTTATGGAATAGCTGCAAAACTAATACAAAGAGTCTCTATAGATCCCTTACCCAGTTTACCGTGATGCTGGCACCTTGCATTAATGGCATATTTGTCAAAACTAAGAAATTTTCCACAGGAGCTGACTCCCCAGTCACATTGAATAACTAATAATAGTGACTCTCATTGGTAAAACATGTGACTTGCTCGTGACTCAACTTCACAGGCACTGGGGAATGGCATTCTTCCCATTCTACCATAGTGAGACAGATTCAGAAAGGAAGAAACTCCTGAAAACATAATATGAAAACTCAAAAGGTGCTGGGTGGCAAGAAAATATAAAAAGCGTCCCATTAACTAGTGTGTGATTGATTCTCAATAAATATCTACCAAAGGAAGGAAGAACTGGAGGATTTCAGGTTCAGAAAAAAAAAAAATCAGTTCAGTGTGAACTTTAGATTAAAAATGAATGATTTTTAAAAATCAGCTTGTCTCATGAAATATTTGGGACACAGTTATACTAGAAATTTATCTGTTCAAGAAGATGTGATACATACATATGGTGGTGGTGGTGGTGGTTTAGTTGCTAATTTGTGTCCAACTCTTGCAGCCCCATGCTCTGTAGGCTCCCCAGTCATCTCTGTCCATGGGGTTTTCCAGGCACAAATACTAGAGCGGGTTGCCATTTCCTTCTCCAGGGGATCTTCCCGACCCAGGGATTGAACTCTCATCTTCTGTGTTGTAGACAGATTCTTTACTGCTGAGGCACCAGGGAAGCCCTTATATATATATATATATATATATATATATATATATATATATAAAATTAAGCCATAAAAAAGAAAAATAATGCCATTTTCAGCAACATTGATAAATCTAGAGATTGTCATACTGAGTGAAGTAAGTCAGACAAAGAAAGACAAATATGATACCATTTACATGTGGAATAAAAAAAAATGGTACAAATGAGCTTATTTTCAAAACAGAAATAGAGTTGCAGATGTAGAAAACAAACTTATGGCTGCCTAGAGAGAAGGGGTGGATGGAGAGATACACTGGGAGACTGGGCTTGAGATGTACGCATAACTAATAAGGGCTTCCTGTGCAGCTCAGGGAACTGTGCTCAATACTCTTTTCTGGGAGTATTACACTGATCACTTACACGCAGACTCTAAAATACAGTGCAAATCAGCATACCTATGAAACAAGAACAGACTCCCAGACACAGAGAACAGACTTGTGGTTGCCAAGGGGGGAGGGGGAAGGGAGAGGCAAGAAGCGGGAGTGTAGGATTAGCAGAGGCAAACTAGCCTATATAGAATGGATAAACAACAAGGTCCTACTGTATATCACAGCATTGCAGTTCCACTATTCTTGCATAAAATGAAAAATAAAATTGCTGTTTACCTGAAGTTCACATTTAACTGGGTGTTCTGTATTTTATCTTGCACATCTGAGGAGGAAGGGAAGAAAGAAGGGAGGAAGAGGAAGGAAGAGGAAGGCTGGGAGGGAACCTGATATGAATCAGGCTACCTCAGGATTCTGCCATTAGAGCTTTGGCTCATCTGATTTCAGATTTACCAAGAAAACATCTGTCTATAATTTGACATTTCATGAGGAACTAGCCACTGGGAAAGAATAAATTGGTCAGGCTGTCTGGAATTTCTCACTGCTAACTGACAACTTGACTTTTGACTAAGATGTGGTGTACCCTGTAGCTTGGTACAGGGAAGGAATGTACTAACTTCAGAGACAGTCATAGTCCAGTCCATGTGACAGATTTTGCAATAGAAATTAATAAATTGAAATTCCAACTTTATGTCCCAGTCCTCAGAGTTCCATTACTGTGATGCCAACTCTGAGAGATGCCTCTGCTCCCTTAAGCATGCTCATGGTGGGGACTGCAAGGTTCTATGGTGATGTTTCCAGGTTTTATTTCTTAAACTGAATGGTAAATATATGGTGTTCTTTTATTCTTTGTAACGTTTCATGCATCAGAATATTTTATAAGGCATTTTCAAAGAAAGTGAAATAAGAAGCCAAGTGATTCAATGGAAGAAGGATGGACTTGCTTTGAGAAAATATTTGCTCGAGCCCAGATTAGCCACTGTTTCACTTCTTTCTATTTTACATTCTAACAACATAGCGTTAATCAGAGTGTTTCTAGTGAGATCTTATGCTGAACTCTTTCTTTTACATTTCCATGCCTTATGCTTTGCCTTTTGTCTTGGAAAGCCTTCTTTATCCTTTTTCCAGCCACTCCCACTCACTTTTAAAGACAGCTCATAATTATCATGCAGGACAATTCAGGATTTTTTTTTTCCTACTGGCAAGTCTCTTTCCCATTCTCCTCTCCCAACACTCAGGGCAAGCGGCTCTATTTCTACCCCTACCTTATTTCTTTGTCCCCAACCAGCTGTGTTATGTTCTCTGATGCTCCCACCACGTTGTGCTGATTAGCTTTTACAGGTCTGTCTTGCCATGAAGTCTTTCATGGAAGGACTGTTGCTGAAGCTGAAGCTTCAATACTTTGGCCACCTGATGTGAAGAGCTGACTCACTGGAAAAGACTCTGATGCTGGGGGGAAGATTGAAGGCAGGAGGAGAAGGGGACTGAAGAGGGTGAGATGGTTGGATGGCATCACTGACTCAGTGGATGTGAGTCTGAGCAAGCTCCAGGAGATGGTGAAGGACAGGGAAGCCTGGCATGTTGCAGTCCATGGGGTCACAAGGAGTTGGACATGACTTAGTTACTAACCAACAACAACATGCAACAACTGGAGTCTCCTAAAGAGAACTGAGCATTAATCATGCTCCTACTCCCTGGACCTAGCAACATGACTAACCCACATTTTGTTGTTTAGTTGCTAAGTCAAATCTCACTCTTTGTGACCCCATGGACTGCAGCATGCCAGGCTTGCCTGTCCTTCACCATCTCCTGGAGCTTGCTCAAACTCATGTCCATCGAGTCGGTGATGCCATCCCACCATCTCACCCTCTTCAGTCCCCTTCTCCTGCCTTCAGTCTTTCCCAGCATCAGGGTATTTTCCAATAAGTCGGCTCTTTGTATCAGGTGGCCAGAGTATCGGAGCTTCAGCTTCAGAATCAGTCCCTCCAATGAATAAACCCCTGTTTACCCATCTGAACTGAGTCTAGGAAATGACTGTCCCTAAGCCTTAGTTTCCACCATTATAAAGTTACTACACACAAGTGCACACACATCAGCAGGTAAATTTTCAGCCACATATTGCCTGCTTAAAGAAAACTCACTTCTATATATTCCCCAAAACTTTAGGGCTAATCCAACTTCCTTCTTTAATAATGAGAAAATTAAGGCCCAGAGAGGGACAGTAACCCACACAGGGTCACACAGGAGTGGAGTGGCTCGTTCAGAGGAAGAACCCAAGTGTCTTTCAGCAATGCCTATTGCTGGGCGATGATAAGCAGATTGTCTAACTTTCCAGCTTCCCTAACTCTATAGAGAAGTTGGGTGTTGGTGGCTCTCCCCAGCACAGCCTCAGAGCTGATCCAGACCTCAAAAGGGTAGCCTTTAGGAGTGTCCATAGTCCCATGGCCTTTAATGCAGCATGTTCACACTTCCTGCCGCCTGGCCCAACCCAGCGCCCCCCCGCTTTGTTTTGGTCAAAAGTCTCACTGGCAGACAGGGTAAGTAATAGCAGTGGACTCTTTGAATGCCTTTCCCCTAGAGCCTCCTTAGCCTTGGCTATTGGCGGCATTGGCTGAGGCCGTCCTTTCCATATTCTGCTGACCTGAGGTCATGTGGTGTGAATGGAAACAGAGGAGCTGGTGCCCTAGAATTGCTTGCAAAACAAGTTGCTCTTTTTCAAGCTGCGGATTCCATTAAGTAACTGGAATGGCCTTTATGTATCTGGCATAAGATGTAGGCTCGCCCTCCCTTTGCCCCTTCAACCTTTGGAGGTAGGAGTGCTCTCACCGTCAGGGATTTCCAGGGCCAACCTGGAAGGGATATTCCAGCATGGATTTCCCAGATGGGGTGTCCTCTCTTTTGGAAAGTGTCATCTTGTTTACCACCAGTCTCCATTGCTGTGCTGGATTAAGCATGGCTGTTAATCACTCCTTCTTTTCTCCCTCTCTTTGTTCTAGAGGTCAGTCCCAGAAAAGGTCCAATTTGGTTCCAGGTGGACTAGAATATGAACATTCTCAAAGCTACAAGGGACTTTTGACTTCACCTGAGAGAATCCTTCATCTTTGCAAATGGAGAAACAATATGAAAGAGGAGTAGCTTTGACTAAGTGCCCATAATATTAGGACTGGGACTCATTCCAGTTTCCCCGCCTAACTTCTCCAGGACTCAGAACTTCAAGGAATTCTCCAACAACAAACAACAAAGCACCTCAAACCATGACAGTATTTATCTGAAATTTCCTACCAGTTTGTTCTTTCGGATGCCTTCTCACATGCTCTCTCTTGCTTCCTTTGCTTATCCATTTATTTATTTGTAATTTTTCATCTTTGTTTCCTTTCCTAATATTTTTTTTTCCTAGTCCCTTCAATATGTCCTTCAAAACTCAGCTCAGGTAAGTTCCATGAAGTAAGAGTAAGGGCTGGAGTTTGACTTATTAGTCTTGATTCTTCAATTCCCTACAATGGTATTAACCATCCACATCCTTGCTATGGCCTCAACATAGCTGGAGTGTACACTCCACTCTGTGACTTTGGGCCTTGGTTTGTCATCAGCTTGACAGGACATCTAATGCTCTGTCATCACCATAAGCATAAAGCCCTGGTGTGTACTCTCCCTGTAGCCTGGGCTCCATAATGAGATAGAAAGAAAAGACCTGACTTGGACCTTCAGCTGGAAGCCACACCCAGCAGAGCCCAACAAAACCCAACCAATGTCACAAGGTATGACGACTGGAAACCTCTGGAAAGAGCCTCTACCTCAGAAGGGACAGTGGTACCCAACTATATGTATGAGATAGTCTTGCCCCAAGGTAAAATAAAATAGGGTTCAACACATTAATTCATTAAGCCATTCAACAAATAATCACTGAGCACCAACTAAGATCCCATTAACTCTTTGAAACCATACATCACGAAAACTATTTGTTCATTTTTAATGCATTTTTCTGAGGAAAGGGTTTGCGATTTTCCTGAACTGGGTCTTTGTTGTTGTTATTCAGTTGCTAAGTCATGTCTGGCTGTGCAACCGAATAGACTATAGCATACCAGGCTCCTCTGCCCTCCACTATCTTATAGAGTTTGCTCAAATTCATGTTCACTGAGCTGGTATTTCTATTTAACCATTTCATTCTCTGTTGTCCCTTTCTCCTTTTGCCTTTAACCTATCCCAGCATCAAGGTCTTTTCCAGTGAGTTGGCTTTTCCCATCAAGTGGCCAAAGTATTGGAGCTTGAGCTTCTGCTTCATCAACAGTCCTTCCAATGAATATTCAAGGTGAATTTCCTTTAGGATTGTCTCAACCAAATGTCTGAAAGGCCTCTGGTATGAGGGTTCACTTGGGATCTTGTTTCATTTGCCACAAAAGGTCAATATTGAATCATAGTATTGTGTGGTTGCTCATCTGTGAGTACACATGAAAGAAAAAAAGATTGCTTAAATAATTTGAGTTTTATTAGAAGGACTGACCATAAAGATTGAATTTGTAATTTTCTAATTACTAAATGGGAGCTTTAGTCATTTGCAATAATCATCTATGCTATTTGCAATGGACACTCTCACCAAATAACTTACACCCTAAAATTATAATAAAAATACTGAATGTTTTGTAAATACCATGGTAAATTGTAACTATTACCTTGATAATTTTGTAGGTGGGGCTCCTGTATCTGTCTTTTAGCATCTTAACATTTGTAACTATTTTCTCTCCTATTATGGGCTTCCCTTGTGGCTCAGCTGGTAAAGAATCCACCTGCAATGTGGGAGACCTGGGTTCAGTCCCTGGGTTGGGAAGATCCTCTGAAGAAGGGAAAGGCTACCCACTTCAGTATTCTGGCCTGGAGAATTCCATGGACTGTATAGTCCATGGGATCGTAAAGAGTTGGACATGACTGAGCAACTTTCACTTTTTCCTGTTACACTAGTGTAGGCCCCTAGGGGTTCCTTTATGGTTGACTTACTATTTTTTTCTTGTATAACATGATCTTAAGATCCTTTACTATTCTGCTTTCTCTTCTCTGCATTTGCTAGTTTGTCACTGTTTCCCTTAAATACATCACTGAAAACTGAGCAGAATCCAAATGTAACCAAATGCTTAGGTCCCACTATGGACTAACTATGTCCTCACTCTCACCAGACTTTCAATGCTGAAGCCCAAACATCTAATGTAATGGTATTTGGAGATGCTAACTTTGGCGGTGATTAGATTTAGAGGTCACGAAGGTGGGACCTGATGATGGGCTTTGTGCCCTTATAAGAAGAGACACCAGAGAGGCTGATTACCTCTCTCCACTGTGTGGTAACACAGCAAGAAGGCAGCCATCTGCAAGCCAGAAAGAGCTCTTACCAGAAACCAACCATGCAGGCACCCTGATCGCAGACTTCCAGCCTCCAGAATTCTGAGGAAATAAATGTCTGTTGCCTAAGCCACTCAACATTTTATCACGGCAGCCTGCACAAACCTGCTGTCCACACCGTGTCTAGCACAGTGCTTGGCTTCCCTGGTGAGACGGATGGGCTGGGCCTGAGGATGCCAGCCTTAGGGGACCTTTCTTGGTATGCCCAATATCAACACATGCTGATGAGACGAGCAGGCCCCCAAGTTCATGCCAGGCTTTTCCACTGCTGGTCTGGATTTCTGGGCTCCTGATGTTGGCCTCTCCATGCCAGCCTCTGGGGAGCCAGTGCTTCTTGGGAAAGATACCACATGCATGAATAATATGACGAGCGTCTGAGTTGGCAGCGAGGGGTGACAGAACTTTTCTAGGGATGAGGCCAAGTCTGGCAGGTTTCCCATGTCTATTCAGCTCCTGGAAGCCCAGCAAATTCACGTGGACCTGTCTGGTGCTTAGGTCTCACTGGTGGGAAGATTCAGAGATGGCTGGGATGATGTGCTTTTCTGCAGCCTCTGGGCAACCTGCCCAGTCCAGTCATCCTTAGGTCGCCTTCAGGGAGCACCGGTGAATACTTGCTCTTAGCACTCTTGCCCTGTAGGCGCCTCATGCTGCCCACAAGAACAGGTGAGACACATGAGTGAGTCAGTTTGATTCCCTTACCTTTAAAATGGTCATTGCTCCATGTTATTAAAATATTGCTCCAGATGACTGTGACAATTAAATGAGGTGAAGAGGTCATACATAGATGCCAAGTAGTTAGAGCTGCTCTCACAGGGCACTGTTCTCAGAAGCATACTCTTTCTCAGAAAGCATACTCTTTCCTATAAAGGTGCAAGCACATTGAGGTGGACAGTGTTATGCCCATTTTACAGATGAGGAAACTGAAGCTTGGGAGATTTACTGACCTGCTTAGGTTTACAAAGTTAGTGGGTGTGAAGTTTCTTTCCAAGTGTTTGGTGTTTACAGAGCACCTAATCTGTACTAATTAAACAAAGAGAAATAACTGAATTTTGTTTTTCTCAGTCCAGGCTGACATCAAAGTCCATGTCATCAACCACTGTGCTGTGCTGCTTGACTCTAAACTGCAGAATGCTGTTTCTCTGGGAGAAACTGTTTCCATGTGGTCATGAGTTTTGATCCACAGACTGATTGCCCTGTGAGTGGGATCCCAGCAGAGCTCCTGGGCCTTACATTCTGTCCATTACATCTTTTTGTGTGCTGCGGATCTAATACAGGTTTCTATGTAGGCCAAAAAATGGAACTAACGCACAGACACTATTCTTGAGGATGTTATGCTCCCAGGAAGGGAGGGGCATAAGGAAAATGTCAATCAAAGATTATATGTAGTAATAGCCACTCACTTACTGAATTTTGACGTGTGACAGATGCTTTGTTAAGCATTTTATATATCTATCATTTTCCCCTCATACAACCTCATGAGCTAGGGACTCTTTCTAGCTCTCTTTTGCAGAAGAGGAATCTGGGAAGATTCATTTACTCTATGCAGGTCTCTGGTTCCTTGGAGAAAACAATCATGGTTAATCCACATTCTCTCACTTGAAGGTCAAAATTTAGCAAAGTCACTAGCATGATATAGAGGCTGCATCAGGGCTCCAGTTGGCCCTAAGTTCAGTTCCTTTCTTGATCAAGGAGTGCAGATGAAACAGACACAGGACTGCTGTCTAATTCTGTTTGTGTGTTTGTGTGCTGTGTTACTTCAACCATGTATGACTTCTTGAGACCCCATGGACTGTAGCCTGCTAGGCTCATCTGTCCATGGCATTCTCCAGGCAAGAATACTGGAGTGTGCAGCAATTCCTTTCTCCAGGGAATCTTCCTGACCTAGGGACTGGGCACTCATCTCCTGAGTTGGCAAGTGGAATCTTTATCACTGAACAACCAAAGCTCCACAGTATGATTTGCCTGGCACTTAATCAACTTTTGTTGTTAACATTATTATGAACATGTGATAGAAAACAAAGCAAAACCCAACTAGGCCAGCAGATTCAAAGCACAGAAGAGGATTTCAGACACTTTCACAGTTTCCAGGGTCCCCTCACATGCAGGATTTCACCCATGAGGCTCCCCACCTAACACTGTGAGAGCCCCCGCTGTGAGAGGTGGTCATTTAATGGTCATTCAGCTCTTGCCTGTTAAGTGCCAGAGTCATGGCTCTAACTCTGGTCACCTCAACCCTAGTTCCAGTGCTCTGTCAGCTCCTAGAAAGTGTCAGCATACGAATTGCTTAGGTGAAATAGAAGGGTTATTTAGGGAATGTTCCTTAGAAGATTCAAACTGTCATACAATTGCACTCATTTCACATCTAGCAAGATTATGCTCAAAATCCTTCAAGCTAGGTGCCAACAGTATGTGAACTGAGAACTTCCAGATGTACAAGCAGGGTTTTGAAGAGGCAGAGAAACTAGAGATCAAATTCCCGACATTTGTTGGATCATGGGGAAAACAAGGAGTTCAAGAAAAACATTTATTTCTGCATCATTGATTACACTAAAGCCTTTGACTGTGTGGATCACAACAAACTATGGAAAATTCTTAAAGAAATGGGAACATCAGACCACCTTACCTGTCTCCTGAGAAACCTGTATGCAGGTCAAGAAGCAAGTTAGAATCAAACATGGAACATCAGACTGATTTGAAATTGAGAAATGAAAAAATAAATAAATAAATAAATAAATAAAATAAAATAAAATTGAGAAATGAGTGCATTGGGATTGTATATTGTCACCCACTTATTATGCAGAGTACATCATGCAAAATGCCAAGCTGGGTGAATCACAAGCTGGAATCAAGGGAGAAATATTAACAACCTCAGATGTGCAGATGATGCCCCTCTAATGGCAGAAAGTGAAGAGGAACTAAAGAGCTTCTTATGAGGGTGAAAGAGGAGAGTGAAAAAGCTGGCTTGAAACTCAGCATTAAAAAACTAAGATCATGGCATTAGGTCCCATCACTTCATGGCAAATAAAACGACAAAAAGTGGAAGAAGTGACGGATTTTATCTTCTTAGGCTCTGAAATCAATGTGGATGGTGATTGCGACCATGAAATTAAAAGACACTTGCTCCTTGGAAGGAAAGCAATGACAAATCTAGACAATGTGCTGAAAAGCAGAGACATCACTTTGTCGACAAAAGTCCATACAGTCAAACCAATGGTTTTTTCCAGGAGTCACATATGGATGTGAATGTTGGATAACAAAGAAGGCTGAGGGCCAAAGAATTGATGCTTTTAAATTTTGGTGCTGGAGAAGACTCCTGATAGTCCCTTGGACTAAAAGGAAATCAACCCTGAATATTCTCTGGAAGGCCTGATGCTAAAGCTGAGGCACCACTGCTTTGGCCACCTGATGCAAAGAGCTGATCCATTGGAAAAGACCCTGATGCTGGGAGAGATTGAAAGCAAAAGGTGAAGGGGATGGCAGAGGATTAAATGGTTAGATAGCATCACTGACTCAATGGACGAGTTTGAGCGAACTCCAGGAGATAGTGGAGGACAGAGAAGCCTGGTGTACTACAGTCCATGGGGTTGCAAAGAGTCAGACAAAACTTAGCAACTGAAAAACAACAACACCTTTAGAAGAGAGGGCAGTGAATCCCAGTGATCCCACCTGCCGCAGATGTAATCTTCTTGGTAGGATGGCTAAGCAGTTCTCCACTTCAGGCACCAGTGAGAAAGGCTCTTCCAGAAGGAGAGTCTTTTTCACTTCATTTCACTGCAGATGAAAAACAAGTGTTTCAGGTCACTCTTTTTCTTTATTGACTCTTCAAGTACTGCATATCCCACTCTGAAACACTGAGAATCATCTCCATGGAATAAAAAGAACACAGGCTTTGGAATCAGAAGGATATGTTCTTTTCATCAACATCAACTCTGAAACTTATAGCTGCATAACTTTGGAAAAGCCATTAAGCTCTGAGATTGTCTCTTCATCTGTGAAATGGAGACAGTAATATCTACTTCCAGGTTGGTTGGAGAGGGTTAATTTATGTAATATATTGAAGATGTCTAGATCACAGTGGACTCAGAAAATGTCACGATTTTTCATCATTACCTTTTATTAGTAAACTAATAAGTTGTAGTTACAAAAGACTTGCTCGCTAGATCCTATGACCCTCACATATGGTGCTTTATGATTCTAGTAACTTCCAGAGAGTTAGCTTGATTCGCATCTTCAAAAGGAAAGCTGAGTTCAGTGGTGGGATGAGAGAGAAACTCACTCTCCATGCAGCTATATGGTCAGTTGGCATATGTGTCTGAGAGATGCTAGAACAGTAAAGAGAAATTTTCAGATCTCTAAACTTGGAAAGAATACTCTGGAGTGTAAGCCAGTCCATGGGCAATTGGGGATGGTTTCTGAAGCATGACATCTGTCACAGCTGTTTGGGTTTTGTCCATACGGTTCTCTGTTGAAGGTTTGTTTTGCTGTCACATTGGAGAGGTGGGATTTAAAAGGTCATGTCACCCACAATGATTCAAACAGGTTGGATCCTTCATCTTCTCATATCTATGCTCTGGAGAGCTTACTTGCCAAGCAGAGCTCTGGAGTTTTATAGGACCTTTATACCACCTGAAATCATCTAGTTGAAAAGCCATCTGAAATTGCCTAGCTGAAAAGGACTGGCATTTAAGGGGAGATACACTAGGAAGAAGGCAGTTAGAGCAGACTGCTGGCAGTGGCATCGGAGGGAAAGTGTGAGATGCTGTAGGAGCCGACAGGAGGGGCACCTAGTGCAAGACCAGTGATCAAGGCACTACCGAGTCACCCCGAGGAAGTGACCTTGTTGAAACAACAACCAAATGGAGGTACCTAAGGGGGAAGGTGGGGATACAGACAACTTCCTTGGATAAAGAAACAGCATGTTCAGAGCTTAGTGGTGGAAGAGAGCATGGCACACTCAAAGAGCTGAAGAGGAACATTCTTGGCTGGAACGGGATGATTGGTGGGAAAATGGTAAGAGATGAGAATGAAAAGGGGAAAACCATGCAAGGAGACTGGACTTCACCCCTGAGATGATGGGAAGCATCTGAAGCATTAGGCAGGGGCATGCCAGGATCACATCTTATAGGAAGTAACATAGAAGGTGAATTGGAGGTGAGATGTGAAGGTGATGATGATGGCAGTGATGAAAAGAAGAGGGGAACAATCACCACCAACTCCACCAAAGTGGAAAATGTGGTCAAGATTACAAGACACCAGCCCCTCTTCCACTTTGTGACCTCATATGAAAGTGAAAGTGAAAGTCACTCAGTAGTGTCCAGTTCTTTGCGACCTATGGCCTATACAGTCCATGGAATTCTCAAGGCCAGAATACTGGAGTGGGTAGCCTTTCCCTTCTCCAGGGGATTTTTCACAACTCACAGATCAAACCTAGGTCTCCCACATTGCAGGCGGATTCTTTACCAGCTGAGCCACAAGGGAAGCCCAAGAATACTGGAATGGGTAGCCTATACCTTCTCCAGCAGATCTTCCTGACCCAGGAATCAAAGAAGAAACTCCTGAATTGCAGGTGTATTCTTTACCAACTGAGCTATTAGGGAAGCCCAACCTCATATGGCTCTACTCAATGCAAACAATAGGATCAGCACATGAAAAGAATTTGATAAACACTGAATGGTACATTTGAATTTATAGCTCTCTCTTTGATGGCATAGGGCTTCAGAATGTGGTATTAGATGAGCATATGATCTCAAAAAAAATTATGTAACAAAATTATGCATTATTCATGAAAATCACAAAATAAGCTGTGGTTTTATGCTTTGCAAAAAGATTTACAGAAATATGTTTAACCAATGAGATTGTATTCTGTCTTCATGTAATGGACCTCACTGCAGGCATCAAAGGGTAGGGCTGGAGAAGGAAATGGCAACCCACTCCAGTACTCTTGCCTGGAAAATTCCATGGATGCAGGAGCCCGGTAGACTACAGTCCACGGGGTTGCAAAGAGTCGGACATGACTGAGTGACTTCACTTTCTTTCTTTCTGTAGTTTCTTTTGGAGAAGGAAATGGCACCCCACTCCAGTGTTCTTGTCTGGAGAATCCCATGGATGGAGGGGCCTGGTGGGCTGCAGTCTATGGTGTTGCAAAGAGTCGGACACGACTGAGCAACTAACACACACACACACACACAAGGGTAGGGCAGTAAAGGGAACTGTGGATGTATATTTATTGAAGAGATGGCAAAATTAATGCAGAGAAAGGAGAATCCTGCTCATTACCATAAAGCAAATTAATGAAAAAAAAAATAGCAGTAGGGTCTCCTGAATTACAACTTTTATTCTTTTGATTGTATCTGTGACTATCATTTACAAAAAATGAAAATCACGTAAATAAACATAATAATCTTTCCGTAGGGTAATATGCCTTAAGGTATACTACCAGGATGCAGGGCTGGTAAACAGTAGTAGCTGATGTGTCTGTGTGTGTGGTGAGGAGAGTTCTAGTTTCACATATGTTTAGAGCAGATGGTAAAAACAAAGGTAAGTGTATTTCTTTATTATAGGATACTAAAGAGATTTTAATAAGCAAATACACCTTTAGAAATTCAAAAAGAAAGATTTTCATCAGTCTACAGCTTTTTAACTTTCACATTTTCAACATCAGATTGACATGCTGTTTTACATAAATTATACTCATCATATTGATTTCTTTAACATCTTCAGGATTGACATTATAATTCTATGTTAAATGGAAGGCCCTTAGGGATTTATATGCTTTTCCTATTACTAACTTAATATAAGTATGTATCTCTAGAAGTTGATCAGCTTCTTTTAAAATTCAGGTGGAAGACTTTGACAGATAAAACATTGTGATGACTAAATAAATCACATCAACTTCTCCCAGCTTTCAACATTTTATCTTCTATATTAGGAGTTTGGCAATGTCTACCACCTTAAATTGGATGACTTGTTATTTGACTGTCAGTGTTCGGCTTCATAAAAATGTTCATCTCAATGAAACATTAAAGTGCAACCTTTTATAAGAAACAATTGAGAGCTCAAGTTAAATTTAGCCACACAAGTTACAAAAGGCTTCTCAGGTGGCACAGCAGTAAAGAATCCATCTGGCAATGTGTAGGAGACACAGGTTCAATCCTGGGTCAGGAAGATCCCCTGGAAGAGGAAAACCACTCCAGTAATCTTGCCTGGAAAATTCCATGGACAGAGGAGCCTGTCAGGCTACAGTCCATGGGGTCACAAAAGAGTCAGACACAACTTATCAACTGAGCATGCACTTGTGCATAATGTACAAAAAAATGTATTAACCCAACTGAAGTGATCATCAGATGAAAGGTATCATCCATGTATAGCTAAGGCAGCTCAAGCAAGACCTGTGAAAATGAAAGATTCCCTTCTTCAGGGATCTTCCCAGCCCAGGGACTGAACGTATGTCTCCTATACTGCTGTTGGATTCTTTGCCATCTGAGCCACCAGGGAAGCCTCTAGCTGCTGACAGATATTCTTTGACCTTGTGTTACGGGTAGCCTAATTTCAGAGACATTGAAATGGAGGGTGGGTATGTGTTAGATCACCAAGGACCAGCTTCCTAGAAGACAATTTTTCCACAGACAGTGGTGGTAGGGTGATGGTTTCAGGATGAAACAAGTGCATCACATTTATCATACACTTTATTTCTATTAATATTATTACACCAGCTCCACATTAGATCATCAGGCATTAGATCCCAGAGGCTGGAAACCCCCGTGTTAGAATTAAAAGATTTAATATTATGCAGTTATATTATAGACTACTCTTTGGGAAATTCAGTTTCCCAAAGACAAGGAACAAAATGCCCTAGAATCTTGCCAAACTCTTACAACTCTGTAACCATTCCAACTTGAGATTCACAGACGTCTTCATCCATTAAAACTATATAACAAATTAACATAGACCAGGTGGCTTGTTAACAACAGAAATGTATTTCTCACATTTTTGGAGCCTAGGAAGTCCAAGATCAAGATGCTGACAGATTCCAAATATTGTGGAGGTCCACTTCCTGATTCATAGAGAGCCACCTTCCTCCTGGGTCTTCACACGGTAGAAGAGGGGAGCAGTCTTTCTGGAGTCTCTTCTATAGGGTCATTAATTCCATTAATGAGAGCTGACCATCTTGATCTAATCATCTCCTGAAGACCCCACTTCCTAACACCATCATAATGGGGGTTAGGATTTCAAAATACGAATTTAGGAGGAACACAAACATTTAATCAACAGCAACAGATATTCAGATAAATGCTCAGGACATTTCTCAAAGGCATTATTATATCTCCACAACCAGAATCTCATTTTTTTCTCTAAGGACTCAAACTATTTCCAGTTTTGAATCGATGAAAATTTCTTGAGGTTTTAAAATTTCTGATACTCATAAACGTATAAACTGAAAATGTTAGATGTTAAGTGAGAACATATTCCAGTAGTGAAAGTAATACGCAAATCTATCTTTAGCCTTAAAACTTATTTTGCTTTTTCATTTTTAAAATCTTTTCATGCATTTTCTCCACAATTTTATTCTTTTTGCCAAGTTCACACATCTGAATGACATTTTAAAGCCTGTCAAAGACTGCAAACTAAAACATATGATCTTAATTATGTTTGAATGAGTGTTTTGGTGATTCAAAGTTGTAGTTAAGAAGGTTAGTATTTTACTTTAGAGAAAGTGGAAGTTTACAAGTCTATTCAATTCTTGCCCTATTAGATCAAAATAAGCCTCTCCCTCTCTAAAAATCTTTTCTCTTTCTAGGTGAGGATCCTTTATTTGACAATGAGCCAGGGCACTCAGTTTGAAGTGCTGGAAAATTACCTCTATTATAAGTTAACAATTTAGAACTTTGTATTGAACACCACCAAGTTTCCAGAAAGCTCTGAAAGAACTCCCTAATTATTTATAGTGGGTTGCTTGGTGCCTCCCACTTCAAAATTTGTCCCTGTCCTATCCCCAAAACCTGTAAATGTGACCTTATTTGGGAAAAGATCTTTGCATACCTAATTAAATTAAAGATTGATATATGTCGGAGAGTGTTTTGCCTATGTTCTCCTCTAGGAGTTTTATAGTTTCTGGTCTTACATTTAGATCTTTAATCCATTTTGAGTTTATTTTTGTGTATGGTGTTAGAGAGGGGTCTAATTTCATTCTTTACAAGTGGTTGACCAGTTTTCCCAGCACCACCTGTTAAAGAGACTGTCTTTACTCCATTGTATATTCTTGCCTCCTTTGTCGAAGATAAGGTGTCCATAGGTATGTGGGTTAATCTCAGGGCTTTCGATTTTGTTCCATTGATCTATATTTCTGTCTTTGTGCCAGTACCATACTGTCTTAATGACTGTGGCTTTGTAGTAGAGCCTGAAGTCAGGCAAGTTGATTCCTCCAGTTCCATATTTCTTTCTCAAGATTGCTTTGGCTATTCGAGGTTTTTTGTATTTCCATACAAATCTTGAGATTATTTGATCTAGTTCTGAGAAAATACTGCTGGGGAAAAAAATAAATAAATAAAGATTGATAGATGCAAGCACCCTAAATTACCCTACTGCTGCTGCTAAGTCACTTCAGTCCTGTCTGACTCTGTGTGACCTCATAGATGGCAGCCCACCAGGCTTCCGCATCCCTAGGATTCTCCAGGCAAGAACACTGGAGTGGGGTACCATTTCCTCCTCCAATGCATAAAAGTGAAAAGTGAAAGTGAAGTCATTCAGTCCTATCTGACTCTTAGCGACCCCATGGACTACGGCTTACCAGGCTCCTCCATCCATGGGATTCTCCAGGCAGGAGTACTGGAGTGGGGTGCCATAGTGAGGGCTATCTCCAAGGATAGTGGGGAAAACATAAGCAGCACAAGCCAAGAATTGCATAGAGCCACTAGAAACTGGAAGAACCAATTCTCCCATGGAGCCTTCAGAGGGGGTATCATCCTGCTGATGCACTGATTTCAGGTGTCTGGGCTCCATAATTGTGCATGAATAAATTTCATTGCTTAAAGCTACCAAATTTGTGGCAGTTTGTTATGGCAGCACTAGAAAACTCGTCACAACAAACTGTGGGAAACTCTTAAAGAGAGGGAAATACCAGACCACCTTACCTGCCCTCCTGAGAAACCTGTATGCAGATCAAGTAGCAGCAGTTAGAATCAGACAGGGAACACAAGACTGGTTCAAAATTGAGAAAGGGGTATGTCAAGGCTGTATATTGTCACCCTGCTTATATAATTTGTATGCAGAGTTGTCATGGGAAATGCTGGACTGGAAGAAACACAAGCTGGAATCAAGATCGCCAGGAGAAACATCAATAACCTCAGATATGCAGATGATGCCACACTTATGGCAGAAAGCAAAGAAGAACTAAAGAGCCTCTTGATGAAAATGAAAGAGGAGAGTGCAAAAGTTGGTGTAAAATGCAACATTCAGAAATCTAAGATCATGGCGTCGGGTCCCATCACTTCATGGGAAATAGATGAGGAAACAGTGGAAACAGTGAGAGCCTTTATTTTGAGGGGCTCCAAAATCACTGCAGATGGTGATTGCAGCCATGACATTAAAAGACACTTATTCCTTGGATGGAAAGTTATGACCAACCTAGATAGTTTATTAAAAATCAGAGACATTGCTTTGCCAACAAAGGTCCTTCTAGTCAAGGCTATTGTTTGTCCAGTGGCCATGTATGGATGTGAGAGTTGGACTGTGAAGAAAGCTGAGTGCTGAAGAATTGATGCTTTTGAACTGTGGTGTTGGAGAAGACTCTTGAGAGTCCCTTGGACTGCAAGGAGATCCAACCAGTCCATCCTAAAAGAGATCAGTCCTGAGTATTCATTGGAAGGACTGATGTTGAAGCTGAAACTCCAATACTTTGGCCACTGATGCGAAGAACTGACTTATTTGAAAAGACCCTGATATTTGGAATGATTGAAGGCAGAGGGAGAAGGGGATGGCAGAGGATGAGATGGTTGGATGGCATCACTGACTCAATGGACATGAGTTTGGGTAAACTCTGGGAGTTGGTGATGGGCAGGCATGCTGCAGTCCATAGCGTCACAAAGAGTTGGAAACGACTGAGTGACTGAACTGAATTGAGAGTATGTCATGTGAAATTCCAAGCTGGATGAATCACAAGCTTGAATCAAAATTGCCATGAGAAATATCAACAACCCAAGATATGCAGATACTACATTAGTGACAGAAAGCAAAGAGGAACTAAAGAGGTTTAGTTCAAGAGGTTCTTGATAAGGGTAAAAGAAGAGAGTGAAAAAGCTGGCTTAAAACTTATCAGTCAAAAATTCTGATAACAGCATCTGGTCCCATCACTTCCTGGCAAATAGATGGGGAAAAAATGGAAACGGTGGCAGATTTTATGTTCTGGGTCTCCAAAATCACTGTGGATGGTAACTGCAACCATGGAATGAAAAGACACTTGTTCCTTGGAAGAAAAGCTATAACAAATCTAGACAGTGTATTAAAAAGCAGAGACATCACTTTGGTGACAAATGTCTGTATATTCAAAGTTATGTTTTTCCAGAATTTATGAATGGATGTGAGAATTGTATCATAAATAAGGCTGAGTGCCAAAGAATTGATGTTTCTGAATTGTGCTGGAGAAGACTCTTGAGAGTCCCTTGGACTATGAGGAAATCATACCAGTCAATCCTAAAGGAAATCAGCCCTGAATATTCATCGGAAGGATTGATGTTGAAGCTGAAGCTCCAATACTTTGGCCACCTGATGCAAAGAGTTGATTCACTGGAAAAGACCCTGACACTGGGAAAGACTGAAGGTGAGAGGAGAAGGGAGTGACAGAGGATGGGATGGTTTGATGGCATCACTGACTTAATGGGCATGAGTTTGACCAAACTCCAGGAGATGGTAAAGAACAGAGAAGCCTGGTGTGCTGCAGTCCATGGGGTTGCCAAGAGTCAGACATGCCTTACTAAAGAAAAACAATAAAAAAAAGGAAGATCATAATATTCAAATGCTCCAGATCGTCCCTCTTCTGAAATCATCAGAGACCAATATCACTGACTTGAGACCTGGTTCCACAAATGTGGGGGCAGTGACTTCAGTTTTTAGCAATTTTTATCAAAGAAAGGGGATTTTATTCTTTTGTTCTTTTGCAGTTGTTTAGATTACTTAAAAAAAAAAGCACATAGTAAACTGTAAGCATTCTATCTGAGGTTATTGCTAAAATCTTCTGTGCCATTAAAATTTGACACATCCTATTTTACACTTTCTTGTTTACAATGAATTTATCAAGTATTCTTCAACAATTTTCTGATAAAATATGGAGTGAAATAAAAATGCCTGGCAGCTTCCACTCCCCTCACAATGTTTTAGTTTTCTTATCTGTGAAAGGGCGATTGTAGGGTCACACTGATCTTATAAAGTTGTTGTGAGGGTTTATCCAGTTTACACGTGTAGAGTTTAGGACAATGTCTGGCACATCGTAAAAGTTCCATAGATGTAGATTGCTGTTGTTCCCACCACCATCATTATTGGCATTATGTTTATCAGCATGGTAATCAGGAAATGGGAGCCGAACACGTGTGACCTGGAGTATGTACACACATCCTGCCTAAGAGTAATGTAGCTTAAGACTCCCTAAATTAAAAGTTAGATGCCCAAGACATGTGGAGAAATTGTTATTGTTATGGTCTGTCTTCAAACTAAAAAGCATGACGGCATACATCATTGCATGGTAGAAGCATCTTGAACTTCAGATCCAGACAGACCCCAATCCTTGTTCAACAGCGAATATGCTCTGTAACCAGAGACAAATTACTTATAAAGATGCATCTTAGGCAGTCTTTTCAAGCTTGCTCTATTCTCCAATTACCTGATAAAAAGTGCCACTGGCTGTGAACTAGTCAGAGGCTGCTGCTGATTGAATCAAAGATAAGGCTGTCACGGGAGCTGAGGCATCAGAGTACCTTGTGGGGACTGACAAAGTGACCAAAGAGTAAACAAGATGAATTCTTTTCCAGGAAATGAAAACCCAAAAGTTAGTGTGGAGAAGTGGGTAAGAGGAACAAGGAAATGAGAATAAGACAAGCCATGCTGAGTGGAGCAGAAAGGGGAAAAGAGAGAGCTCCTTTCTCTTTGCTTCTTCTTTATTATCTTTATTATTATTATATCATGGTAACATTGCACTCATATAAAGAAAAAGCAGAATCACAAGATTGAGTTTGTATTTGAATCATGAAGGGACATCAGAACTCTTAAACAAACATGCTGGGACAAGTTTATCTACTTTCCAAGGCTTAATAAAGCCCACTGTATTTCATTATACTGTTTTTGCCTGCCTAAAAGTTTCAACTAGGATTAAAAGATAAAGCATTTGGTCAATCATATTTTGTATACGCTAGTCCAAATAAGCAGATGTTCCTACGTCCTTTTCTGAAATAGTTTTGATATGTACACATACCCTTGGCTAATAGATGGATGGTTCTGATTAGTCTGGTCAGCTAAATCAAATAGTAATTCAGTCAAGCAATCAACTGGCTTCTTCCTACCCTTGTCTCCTTACCAAACTGGCTTATTTGACTGCATTGTTGATCAGCTTTAAATTCAATCTTCTTGTATTTCCCCTTAAATGGAAAACTTAGGCATTACACAATGTAACATATTTTCCTGATAAAAATTAGGGATATAGCCAGAGATAGATTTGAGATTTTCTAATTTTCGGAGCAGCTGCTTTTCTCCTACAAAGTGCATTGTATACATGCGTACATGTGCACACACACACAAACACACATACAATCAAGTTATCTTCGGTAGAGAAACTAAAGTTCAGAGAGGTATAGTGAGTCCTCTGACGTCACAGAGCATTAAGACACAGGGTGTTCCAAGGGACCAAACCATAATCCAGATAATCTAGATCAGTTGTCTTCCTGATCCAGGGAAGATCCCCTGGAGGAGGGCAAGGCAACTCCATCCAGCATTCTTGCCTGGAAAATCCCATGGACAGAGGAGCTTGCTGAGCTACAGTCCACGAGGTCATAAGAGTTGGACACGACTAATGTGACTTAACACAACAGCAACCCAAACAGGACATAAGCAGCAGGAGCCTGGTCTGGGGCTTCCAGAAACATAGTTTTTCCAACAGGACTAAACCATCAAAACTTACGGTAAAAAATAACATTTATTCTAGAGATAGATGATCACCTCTGTGCCCTGAGCATAAGAAAGCGTATAGGAGGCACAACAGATCTGAATAAGGCTATGCTTTCCTTTACCATTATTGAAAAAGCAAAAATATAATCCAAGAAACACCATCAATAGATAATAAGCTAGATGGACTATTTGCTCAAAAATATAAGCTAACCCAAGGACACATTCACTTCCTGCTACCTCATATTAAATTAATATTTTCTGCAAAGGTTGACATGATGCAGAAAGCTCCTAGGGTCAAGGTAAATGACTTTTTTTTTTTTTTTGCTGTAGGCTTGAGGCTCAGTAAAGAACACAAGAAATTTTCTAAGATGCTAAAGGACATTTTCATACTGTTCATAGAGTTCTCAAGGCAAAAATGCTGAAGTGGTTTGCCATTCCCTCCTCCAGTGGACCACATTTTGTCAGAAATCTCCACCATAACCATCCATCTTGGGTGGCCTTTCACTGCATGGTTCATAGTTTAGTTCATTTAGACAAGGCTGTGGTCCATGTGATTAGATTGGTTCAGTTCAGTTCAGTCACTCAGTCATGTCCGACTCTTGGCGACCCCATGAATTGCAGCAAACCAGGCCTCCCTGTCCATTGCCAGCTCCCAGAGTTCACTCAAACTCACATTCATCGAGTCACTGATGCCATCCAGCCATCTCATCCTCTGTTGTACCCTTCTCCTGCTGCCTCCAATCCCTCCCAGCATCAGAGTCTTTTCCAATGAGTCAACTCTTCACATGAGGTGCCAAAGTACTGGAGTTTCAGCTTTAGCATCGTTCCTTCCAAGAACATCCAGGACTGATCTCCTTCAGAATGGACTGGTTGGATCTCCTTGCAGTCCAAGGGACTCTCAAGAGTCTTCTCCAGCACCACAGTTCAAAAGCATCAATTCTTTGGCACTCAGCTTTCTTCACAGTTCAACTCTCACATCCATACATGACTACCGGAAAAACCATAGCCTTAGATTGGTTAGTTTTCTGTGATTGTGGTTTTCAGTCTGTCTGCCCTCTGACAGAGAAGGATAAGAGGCTTATGGAAGCTTCCTGATGGGAGAGACTGACTGAGGGGTAAACTGGGTCTTGATCTAATGGGCAGGGCCATGCTCAGCAAATCTTTAATTCAATTTTCTGTTGATGGGTGGAGCTGTGTTGCCTCTCTGTTATTTCAGTTCAGTTCAGTTCAGTTGCTCAGTCATGTTCAACTCTTCACAACCCCATGAATCACAGCACGCCAGGCCTCCCTGTCCATCATCAGTTCCCAGAGTTCACTCAGACTCAGGTCCATCGAGTCCGTGATGCCATCCAGCCATCTCATCCTCTTTCGTCCCCTTCTCCTCATGCCCCCAATCCCAACAGGATCAGTCTTTTCCAATGAGTCAATTCTTCACATGAGGTGGCCAAAGCACTAGAGTTTCAGCTTCAGCATCATTCCTTCCAAAGAAATCCCAGGGTTGATCTCCTTCAGAATGGACTGGTTGGATCTCCTTGCAGTCCAAGGGACTCTCAAGAGTCTTCTCCAACACCACAGTTCAAAAGCATCAATTCTTCAGCACTCAGCTTTCTTCACAGTCCAACTCTCACATCCATACATGACCACGGGAAAAACCATAGCCTTGACTAGACGGACCCTTTGTTGGCAAGTAATGTCCCTGCTTTTCAATATGCTATTTAGGTTGGTCATAATTTTCCTTCCAAGGAGTAAACATCTTTTAATTTCATGGCTGTAGTCACCATCCGCAGTGATTTTGGAGCCCCCAAAAATAAAGTCTGACACTGTTTCCACTGTTTCTCCATCCATTTCCTATGAAGTGATGGGACCAGATGCCATGATCTTCATTTTCTGAATGTTGAGCTTAAGCCAACTTTTTCGCTCTCCTCTTTCACTTTCATCAAGAGGCTTTTTAGCTCCTCTTCACTTTCTGCCATAAGGGTGGTGTCATCTGCATATCTGAGGTTATTGATATTTCTCCCGGCAACCTTGATTCCACCTTGTGCTTCTTCCAGCCCACTGTTTCTCATGATGTACTCTGCATGTAAGTTAAATAAGCAGGGTGAGAATATACAGCCTTGACATATTCCTTTTCCTATTTGGAACCAGTCTGTTGTTCCATATCCAGTTCTAACTGTTGCTTCCTGACCTGCATATAGGTTTCTCAAGAGGCCGGTGAGGTGGTCTGCTATTCCCATCTCTTTCAGAATTTTCCACAGTTTATTGTGATCCACACAGTTAAAGGCTTTGACATAGTCAATAAAGCAGAAATATATGTTTTTCTAACACTCTCTTGCTTTTTCGACGATCCAGCGGATGTTGGCAATTTGATCTCTGGTTCCTCTGTCTTTTCTAAAACCAGCTTGAACATCTGGAAATTCATGGTTTACGTATTACTGAAGCCTGGCTTGGAAAATTTTGAACATTACTTTACTAGCGTGTGAGATGAGTGCAATTGTGCGGTAGTTTGAGCATTATTTGGCATTGCCTTTGTTTGGGATTGGAAGGAAAACCGACCTTTTCCAATCCTGTGTCCACTGCTGAGTTTTCCAAATTTGCTGGCACACTGAGTGCAGCACTTTCACAGCATCACTTGAAATAGCTCAACTGGAATTCCATCACCTCCACTAGCTTTGTTCGTAGTGATGCTTTCTAGGGCCCACTTGACTTCACATTCCAAGATGTCTGGCTCTATGTAAGTGCACACCATTGTGATTATCTTGGTCATGGAGATCTTTTGTTTACCTGAGGTCAAACAGAGGTTAAAGTGTCTGCCTGCAATGCTGGAGACCTGGGTTCAATCATGGGTAGGGAAGATCCCCTGGAGAAGGAAATGGCAACCCTCTCCAGTATTCTTGCCTGGAGAATCCCATGGATGGAGGAGCCTGATGGCCTACAGTCCACGGGGTTGCAAAGAGTCAGACACAACTGAGAGACTTCACTTTCACTTTCTTGCACTTTCACACTATGGTGAAGGTAATGAAGATAATGGTGACCTCCTTCAAAACATCCCATGCACGTGCTGCTATCCTCAGTGCCCTCACCCCGCAGCAGGCCACCACTGACCCACGCCTCCACTGCAGACTCCTGGACACTAGAAGGCAAGCCTGGGTCAGTCTCTTGTGGAGTCACTGCTCCTTTCTCCTGGGTCCTGGTGCACAAGGTTCTGTTTGTGCTCTCCAAGAGGGCACTATTTGCCAGTCCCATAAGTTCTGGCAGCTCTGTGGTGGGTTAAAGGCAACCTCCTCCAAGAGGGTTTATGCTATTCCCAAGTCTGCTGTACCCAGAGCCCCTGTCCCTGTGGCAGTCCCCTGCTGACCTGGCCCTCCACAGGAGACACTCAGACACAGTTCTGTCTCAGTGTCTGTGGGTCCCTGGATCCTGGTGCACACAAGGTGTATGTGAGCCCTCTTAGCATCTCTGGCAGGAATGGGGTTTGATTCTAAATGCAAATTTGCCCCCCATACCATTTTGCTAGTGCTTCTCCTTTGCCCTTGTATGCGGGGTATCTCCTCACAGCTGCTCCAGCACCTACTGTCTTACTGGGGTTTCTCTGACCTTGGACGTGGGGTATCTCCTCATGGCCAGTCCAATAAAGTGCAGCCACCACTTCTGACCTTGGACATAGGGTATCTCTTCATGGCTGCTCCAGCGAAGCGCAGGCACAGCTCCTGACCTTGGACATGGGGTATATCTTCTTGGCTGCTCACCGCTCCAGCGCCGCCACTCATTGCTGCCACACATTGCCGCCAGGTCATTAGGTGACCAATATGCTACTGGAGATCAGTGGAGAAACAACTCCAGAAAGAATGTAGAGATGGAGCCGAAGCAAAAACAACATCCATTTGAGGATGTGACTGGTGGTGGAAGCAAGGTCCAAAGCTCTAAAGAGCAATATTGCATAGGAACCTGGAATGTTAGGTCCATGAATCAAGGCAAATTGGAAGTGGTCAAACAGGAGATGGCAAGAGTAAATGTCGACATTTTAGGAATCAGCAAACTAAAATGGACTGGGATGCGTGAATTTAACTCAGATGACCATTATATCTATTACTGTGGTCAGGAATCCCTTAGAAGAAATGGAGTAGCTATCATGGTCAACAAGAGAGTCTGAAATGCAATACTTGGATGCAGTCTCAAAAATGACAGAATGATCTCTGTCTGTTTCCCAAGGCAAATCATTCAATATCACAGTAATCCAAGTCTATGCCCCAACCAATAACACTGAAGAAGCTGAAATTAAATGGTTCTATGAAGATCTACAAGGCCTTTTAGAACTAACACCCAAAAGAAATGTCCTTTTCATTATAGGGGGCTGGAATGCAAAAGTAGGAAGTCAAGAAACACCTGGAGTAACAGGCAAATTTGGCCTTGGAGTAAAGGCTAATAGGTCTTCAGCCAAGGCTAATAGAGTCATGCCAAGAGAACACACTGGTCATAGCAAACACCCTCTTCCAACAACACAAGAGAAGACTTTACACATGGACATCACCAGATGGTTGACACCAAAATCAGACTGATTATCTTCTTTGCAGCCAAAGATAGAGAAACTCTATACAGTCAGCAAAACAAGACCAGGAGCTGACTGTGGCTCAGATCATGAACTCCTTATTGCCAAATTCAGACTTAAATTGAAGAAAGTAGGGAAAACCACTAGACCATTCAGGTATGACCTAGACCAAATACCTTACAAATATACGGTGGAAGTGAGAAATAGATTTAAGGGACTAGAGTTGATAGAGAGAGTGCCTGATTAATTATGGATGGAGCTTTGTGACATTGTACAGGAGACCAGGAGCAAGATCATCCCCAAGAAAAAGAAATGCAAAAAGGCAAAATGGCTGTCTGAACAGGCCTTACAAATAGCTGTGAAAAGAAGAGAAGTGAAAAGCAAAGGAGAAGATGAAAGATATACCCATTTGAATGCAGAGTTCCAAAGAATGCAAGGAGAAATAAGAAAGCCTTCCCCAGTGATCAGTGGAAAGAAATAGAGGAAAATAATAGAATGGGAAAGACTAGAGATCTCTTCAAAAAAATTAGAGATACCAAGGGAACATTTCATACAAAGATGGGCTCGATAAAGGACAGAAATGGTATGGACCAAACAGAAGTAGAAGATATTAAGAAGAGGTGGCAAAAATACACAGAAGAACTGTACAAAAAACAACTTCACAACCCAGATAATCATGATGGTATAGTCAGTCACCTAGAGCCAGACATCCTTGAATGTGAAGTCAAGTGGGCCTTAGAAAGCATCACTATGAACAAAACTAGTGGAGGTGATAGAATTCCAGTTGAGCTATCTCAAATCCTAAGAGATGATGCTGTGAAAGTGCTGCACTCAATATGCCAGCAAATTTGGGAAACTCAGCAGTGGCCACAGGACTGGAAAAGGTCAGATTTCATTCCAATCCCTAAGAAAGGCAATGCCAAAGAATGCTCAAACTACTGCACAATCACAGTCATCTCACACACTAGTAAAGAAATGCTCGAAATTCTCCAAGCCCGTCTTCAACAATACATGAACCATGAACTTCCAGATGTTCAAGTTGATTTTAGAAAAGGCAGAGGAACTAGAGATCAAATTGCCAACATCTATTGGATCATGGAAAAAGCCAGAGAGTTCCAGAAAAACATCTATTTCTGCTTTATTGACTATGCCAAAGCCTTTGATTGTGTGGATCACAATAAACTGTTGAAAATTCTCAAAGAGATGGAAATACCAGAGCACCTGACCTCCCTCTTGAGAAATCTATATGCAGGTCAGGAAGCAACAGTTAGAACTGGGCATGGAACAACAGACTGGTTCCAAATAGGCAAAGGAGTACATCAAGGCTGTATATTGTCAGCCTGATTATTAAACTTACATGCAGAGTACATTATGAGAAACGGTGGGCTGGAAGAAGCACAAGGTGGAATCAAGATTGCTGGGAGAAATATCAATAACCTCAGATATGCAGATGACACCACCCTTATGGCAGAAAGTGAAGAAGAATTAAGGAGCTTGTTATGAAAGTAAAATAGGAGAGTGAAAAAAGTTGGCTTAAGCTCAACATTCAGAAAACGAAGATCTTGGCATCTGGTCCCATCATTTCATGGCAAATATATGTGGAAACAGTGGCAATAGTGTCAGACTTTATTTTTGGGGGCTCCAAAATCACTGCAGATGGTGACTACAGCCATGAAATTAAAAGACGCTTACTCCTTGGAAGGAAAGTTATGATGAAGCTAGACAGGATATTAAAAAGCAGAGATATTACTTTGCCAACAAAGTTTAATCAAGGCTAAGGTTTTTCTAGCTGCCATGTATTGATGTGAGATTTGGACTATAAAGAAAGCTGAGTGCAGAAGAATTGATGCTTTTGAACTGTGGTGTTGGAGGAGACATTTGAGAGTCTCTTGGACTGCCAGTAGGTCCAATCAGTCCAGCCTAAAAGAGATCAGTCCTGAGTGTTCATTGGAAGGTCTGATGTTGAATCTGAAATTCCATTACTTTGGCCACATGATGGGAAGAGCTGACTCATTTGAAAAGACCCTGATGCTGGGAAAGATTGAAGGTGGGAGGAGAAGGGGACAATAGAGGATGAGATGGCTGGATGACATCACCAACTCAATGAACATGAGTTTGAGTAAACTCCAGGAGTTGGTGATGGACAGGGAGGCCTAGCGTGGTGCAGTCCATGGGGTCAGAAACTGTCGGACATGACTGAGCGACTGAACTGAACTGAACTGCGAGGATATTTAAGTATGGCATTTTTTATCTTCAGAATTCCTTTTTCCTGGTGTTGACTCTAAAAGGTCCCATTTAAAGGTCACATCCTCAAGGAATTCTTTCCCATTTTCACCATTTCCCTGTTAAAATCAATGTCTCTACTCCTTAAAAGTGTTGAGTGTTTGTCTTCTGTTATAAACATATTTTTCAGGTTTATCACTGTGTTACTTAAATGACATGAGATAGGCTGGCTACTTAGGTATAATGTCCCAGAAGCTTCTTACCATTCACTACTAAAAAAGTGTGATAAATAAAGTGAATACAAATATGGTTGTTAAATGTCAAGATGGCCCTAGGAAAATGCTGACAAAGAAGTTTACTCTTGGTATTTTTTCTCAAAGACTTGGTATTTGTCACTTTCTTTTCTTTCCTTGATTAGTGCACTTCAGCTCTTTTCTCATCCAGAATTATTCTCATGAGATCATCACAAATTAAATCCTGCTAAAGTGAAAGTGAAAGTCGCTCAGTCTTGTCCAACTCTTTGTGAACCCATGGACTATATACAGTTCATGGAATTCTCCAGGCCAGAATACTGGAGTGAGTAGATCTGATCTTTCCAACCCAGGGATAGAACCCAGGTCTCCCACATTGCAGGCAGATTCTTTACCAGCTGAGCCACAAGTGAAGCCCAAGAATACTGGAGTGGGTAGCCTAGCCCTTCTCCAGCAGATCTTCCTAATCCAGGAATCAAAACAGGGTCTTCTGCATTGCAGGCAGATTCTTTACCAACTGAGCTATGAGGGAAGTCAAAGCTCAAAAGTAAAACACTAAGATCTTGGCATCTTGTTCCATCACTTCATAGCGTATGTGCACATTCAGTCGCTCAATCGTGTCCGACTCTGTGACCCCATGGACCGTAGCCTGCAAGGCTCCTCTGTCCTTGGGATTTTTCAGGGAAGATTAATGGAGTGAGTTGCCATTTCCTTTTCCAGGGGATCTTCTCAACCCACAGATCGAAACCCTGTCTGCTGCATCTCCTGCATTGGCAAGCTGATATTTCAAGCTGTGTCACCTGGGAAGCTTTCACGGCATACAGAAGGGGGAAAAGTGGAAGCAGGGATAGATTTTATTTTCTTGAGCTCCAAAATGACTATGGACAGTGATTGCAGCCATGAAATAAAGACACTTGCTCCTCGGAAGGAAAGTTATGACAAAGCTAGGCAGAGTATTAGAAAACAGCAGACATCACTTTGCTGACAAACATCTGTATAGTCAAAACTATGGTTTTTCTAGTAGTCATGTATGGATGTGAGAGCTGGACCATAAAGAAGGCTAAGCACCCAAGAACTCATGCTTTTGAAACATGGTGCTAGAGAAGACTCTTGGGAGTCCTTTGCACTGCAAGGAGGTCAAACCAGTCAATTCTAAAGAAACCAACCCTTTATTGGAAGGACTGTTGGTGGAGCTAAAGCCCAATACTTTGGCCACTGATGCGAAGAGCTGACTCATTGGAAAAGACCCTGATGCTGGGAAAGATTGAAGGCAAAAAGAGAAAGGGGTAGCATCATCTTAGATTAGATAGCATCACCAACTCAATGGATACGAGTGTAAGCAAACTCCAGGACATAGTGGGAGGCCAGAGAAACCTGGTGTGCTATAGCCCATGAGGCTGCAAGGAGCTGGACATGACTTAGTCTGAACAACAAAAGAAATGATATAAAAACCTAAAGACTCCCAAGGAGTTTCACTTTAACCTAGAAAAGTTATTATTATGGAGAATTACGGAAAATTCTGATGTCACTGAGCTATCAAGTTGACTTTATTTGGAGAAATAGACCAAGAAAGCAATATTTCTTATATAGCTCTCTGCCTGTGCATTTTAAAACATGTGTTACCCTGTAGGAGATGTAGGCACGGCTAGTTATGATTAGAACTGGGCTCACCGGAATCCTGGGATTTGGACAAGTCTTAGTTCTGTCAATCCAGTAGCTCTGGATCACATAAAATGAGTCTCGGATTCCTCACCTATAAAAAGAACTTAGACACACGACTGTAATATGCTGCAACTGTGTGTACTGAAATATGTGAAAATGGTTGAATGTGGACTGTGTATATATGTATGTAAAAATTTCTGTGAGATGCTGCTGTCGCCACTTAACATGAAATATGTTCTAGTGGATTTTAATCCTGGTGGCCAGTTCTATGATACTGTATGTATTGTACAGCTGATGACAGGAGTAAGACTGTTCAGTGAATATTTGTTAAATTTTATTGTCGTGGCCAGAGATAATTTCAGAATAAAATTTTAATGTCCTACCTTAAAAAAATAATAAATAAAAAATAAAAAATAAAATAAAATAAAATAAAAGAACTCTGAAGTATTTCCAAAGCTTTTTATCCACTATTTCTAGGATATCAGTTGAAGATAAATTTTAGAACTTACTTTGGAATGTACGGCTAGAGTTGAATACCAATTGGGGATAACACCATCAAACAACGAAGTAGGAACTAAGTAGGGCATGTTAAAGATCATTCTGACACTTTGTACAGTTTTTTTTTTTTTTTAACATTAATGCAAAGCCAGGATTCAGGGTAAGAAGGGAATCTAAAAATATTAGCCGTTTGTGTATCAGAAATGGTGTAAGTAGGCAAAATATATGGGAATAAGACATTATAAGGAAGAGAGAGAGAAGAGAAAGAAAAGAAAAAGAAAAGAGAGAAAATAGTTAAAAGCTAACCTGAGCACATTAAACACCACATCATTAACTGTTGGAAAAACAGACATATCCCACAAAACCCAAGTGCATAGTAACCGACATAAATATTTTCTGCAAAGATCCACTCCATCCTGGGTTTATGTTTATGTATGATTGATGACAGCTACGTCTTGGCCCCAGAGGACAACCTTTATTCACATCATTCAGTTGGGTTAGTTTTAAATATCTAAATATAAGCCAATCTTTAAAGTCCATCTTCTTAGCTAGGTAATGTCAACATTGAACTAGGCCAGCACAGCATCAATGGAAAGACACCTATCTTCTCAAACTTTCAGTCAGAACCTTCTACTGACTTGGCTTCTCACTGTTTCTCTCCTCTTTGTATTCCACAAGATAAGATTATACAAAGACCAGATATATTTGTCAGCTATTTATCATTCACTCTAATTTGCAGTAATCAAACATATTTAATGTTAATTGGATATTTCCCACTGTTGGTGCTTTGAACTTATGTACAGAGCACTGGAATTTCTTGAGCACATACACTTTAATTTTCATTCTCACAGTGATCAAGTCAAAACATTTTCTCTCTCCCACCCCATACCTCCTGCCACCACATCACACAGAGGAAAAAATATGAATCTTAGAAAATTTGATTAGTTTATCCAAAATCTAAAGCCAATAAATGACAGAGGTAAATACTGACACATGTAAAATTAGAGTCAAAAATATATCTCATTGCTAATGTGTCATCAGAGATGTTTTGAGACTAAATGGAACACAATTACTTGATGAAAAACTACAGCAAGTATTTTCTGGAAAATTCTTTGTCACATATTTTCAAGATCTCTTTGTCAGAGATCCTGATAGCTCAATTGGTAAGGAATCCACCTGGATTGTACGAGACACTGGTCAATTCCTGGTTCAGGAAGATCCCCTGGAGAAGGGACAGGCTACCCACTCCAGTATTCTTGGGCTTCTATTGTGGCTCAGCTGGTAAAGAATCTGCCTGCAGTGTGGAAGACCTGGGTTTGATCCCAGGGTTGGGAAGATCCCCTAGAGAAGGGAAAGGCTACCCACTCCAGTCTTCTGACCTGGAAAATTTCATGGACTATATATAGTACGTGGGGTCACAAGAGTCAGACATGAGTGACTTTTACTTTCACATAGAGCTATTTGGTAATAAAAATCTGCCACAAGAGAGCCTTTCATCAGAATTATTAACTATTCATATTTAAAATACTTTATTGTTTTCAGAACACTTAAAAATATTTTCTCATTTAATTCTTTTTCAATTATTTAAGCAATCCAGGATAAGCTAGGCTGTAATGCAGTGATAAATACACCCCTAACTCTAAATGGCTTTACACAATAAAAGTTTGTCTTTTATTCATGCCAACTTTGATGGCAAACAGGCAGCTATTCTAGACAGCTTTTTATATGGCAATGCAAGGAGCCAAGGTCCTTCCACTCTGTGATTCTGGTATCAACATGTTTTACTGATCACTGCATCTGGAGAAGAGAAAAGTGTGGAGATCTCATCCTTCTGTCTCTAAAAGTCTCCCATTGAAAGTCATGCTTGTCACAGTCCATTGGCCAAGACTGGTCACATGACCTCAACCTAACTGCAAGGGACTCTGGGAAGTCCTCCCATACTCCCCAGGAGAAGAAAACCAGATATAGCAAGGGGTATTAATTTCTACTATAGTGATTTTATATTCTTTTCTTTACTTTGCATAACTCTACACTTACACTTGAAAAGTCTGGATTGCTCAGTATCAGAAAGATTCCAGTGTTATTTATGACCATTCATGAGCAAATGTAGGCATCATAGTTATTTACTGTTTTCCATAGATCGCTTGAGTTAGACATTCATAAATCTCACTTTCTTTGTCCTCTCTTTTTCTCCCTTCCTTCTTTTTCCCCTCTCAGCATCCCAAAACATCTTAACACCACCATCTGATTTCAAGCTCCTAGTCATGTTTAGCCTGGATCCTCACTTCTTTAGATTAGTTCACCAGGAGTATAAATGAAACTTTCTATTCTATATTAATTACCTCCGATAGCATGACACTGCTGTGTCATTACCTTAAAGGAAAAATCTTATGATTGTAGAGACAATGAGGAGAAATACATAACACGAACAGAGAAAGAATTTTCTTCCCACATACAAAAAGAGAACAAAGATTCGGTGATTTTAAGGAATCTAAGGTCACTGAACCGTTCAGTGGTACTGGTGTGGGGATGGTGTGTTTTTGAGCAGAAAGGGTGGTCAAGTGGGCAATGACCTTTTGATTAAGTCTTCTTTAGCAATTCTATGGTTGTTTCATAGGACTTCCCTGGTGCCTCAGAGGTTAAAACGTCTGCCTGCAATGTAGGAGACCTGGGTTCAATCCCTGGGTTGGGAAGATCCCCTGGAGAAGGAAATGGCACCCCACTTCAGTGTCCTTGCTTGGAGAATCCCATGAACGGAGGAGCCTGGTGGGCTACAGTCCCTGGTTGTTTCATATTATTAAAAAAGTAACATAGTTCATCTTTGTACAACTCAAAAGCATTTTTTTGGTGGAAAAATAAAAAGGACAGCTTTGGAGAAGGAAATGGCAACCCACTCCAGTACTCTTGCCTAGAAAATCCCTTGGACGGAGGAGCGTGGTAGGCTACAGTCCCTGGGGTGGCAAAGAGTCGGACACGACTGAGAGACTTCATTTCACTTCTCTTCCATCATTGTGCAAAAATTTCCTTTCCTTGAAGTTCCTGCCATTCACATATACTAAATCTCTTCCTGTGAAGCAGTATCATTGATGTAATTTTTTAAAACAAATATTTCTGAACAATTACCATATGCAGTATTTTAGGTGTTAAGAAAACAATGCCCACTAAAATGGCTATTCTTGCATTTTCTCATCCAAATGCTGTTATAACCTCTCCATTTCAGCTCTTCCTACCCTTCTGTATCTTAATTCGCTTATGAAGAAGCACTGCTGATGGCTGACATGTATCATTCTGTGATCTTCTTCCTTATCATCCACAGATAGAATGCTGTTATTTTCCTTTCTCTGCAAAGGAATCTAGGAATTCCCCGAATTAATACAAGAGTAAGCACAATTAGACTTATTTAAACACAATTTAGACTTAGGAGAGACATGTTTTTCTCATGAGATAGTGGAAAACTTGACATCATATTTAAACTTAATCCAACTGCAGACAGATTTCCAAAGTTGAGAACTGAAATGTCAAAGACAGGAAAAAAAGTGTTATCCTCATAGCTACTGTGCTTGGGGCTGAAGATGACTCATGAAAGATTGAGTGTGTGTGTGCATTACCCGCAGAGCACTGACAAATTACTAAAACTAGAAACTTGGAAATTACAGAATGTTTGAACAACCAGAAAACGAGGGCTAACTGAAGATTTGAGTTCTCTGGGGTGACTTTGAAATATTCTTGCAATGTGTACAAAATTAAAAGTAAACTACAGCACAGGAAGCTCAGCTTAATGCTCTGTGATAACTAGAGGGGTAGGATGGGGGAGTGGGAGAGAGCTCAAGGGGGGGCATATATGTATACCTTTTAATAATAATGTATACATTTAAAATTATGCTCCAATTTTAAAAACAAAGAAAAATGAAAACTGCAAACATAAGGTTTCTTTTTATTTAAATCTGATGAACACTTACATAGCATTTTTTAAGCTTTCTGGTTTCCACTTTGCCATCGTTAAAATAATCACAAGCAGGCTAGAATACTTTTCTGGAAAATGAGTTTTAGGTTTCAAAATATGAAATTTGCTAGTAAGTGAAGTTCACATTTTTTCCTTGATTCAATAGATCTAGAGGTTTATCTATTGGTAAATAGTATATACATATCATTTTTAAATCAGTAAAGAAATAGCTATTGAATTAAGGCATTAGAGAAATTTAAGATACATTCACTGCTTAACATCTTTTTCTTGTTGAGTTAATTTCTCTTTCCTCCTTTTCCTGGCTACTCACTTTTTCTCTCTCTGTGAATTTGGAAAATTCTTGCTAAACATCTTCTATGAGAGTCCTTTGGACTACAAGGAAATCCAACCAGTCCATCCTAAAGGAAATCAGTCCTGAATAGTCATTGGAAGGACTGATGCTGAAGCTGAAACTCCAATACTTTGGCTACTTGATGCGAAGATATGACCCATTTGAAAAGACCTTGATGCTGGGAAAGATTGAAGCCAGGAGGAGAAAGGGACGACAGAGTGTGAGATGGTTGGATGGCATCACCGACTCAATGGACATGGGTTTGGGTGGACTCTGGGAGTTGGTGATGGACAGGGAGGCCTGGCGTGCTGCAGTTCATGGGGTCGCAAAGAGTCAGACACGACTGAACGACTGAACTGAACTGAACTGAATGTGCCAGGCATTGAAAGAGATAGTCTATCAGTCATGCCTGACTCTTTGTGACCCATGGACTATAGCCTGCTAGGTTCCTCTGTCCATGGAATGCTCCAGGCAAGAAGAATACTGGAGTGGATAGCCATTTCCTTCTCCAGGGATCTTCCTGACTCAGAGATGGAAACCGGGTCTCTTGCACTGTATGCAGATTCTTTATCATCGAGCCACCAGGGATTGCTGTGCCCTATGTTAAATTTTTCAAGTAGCTCATGATTTTCCTAGAGAACAGGGTATGAAGCTATGAGGCCAGTGCTCTGAAGTGTAATGTGAGGGCCATGCTGAGTGGAGAGAGGCCAGCTTGTGTAGCTCTGCTTAGGAGCCTGGGGACTCTTGCACAGGAGCTCATGCCATGCCACGCAGCTCGTGCCATGTTTTGCAGGAGGCTGTCTAGCAGACAGAGCGTGAAGGCACTGCAGTTCCCTGAAACTGCTCATACAAGTCTACAGGTGCAGGGGGAATGTTATGGCCGAAATGCAGGGGAGATCAAGTGAGTTGGGGGTGGGAGATGAGGCCGTAGGGAGAAGAGTCATGAAGAGCATGGCAGGCTGTATAAAGATGGCATTCCTTGTGACTCTGTGTATTTTGGCCTCTCTGTCTTCCAACCTATGCAACTGAAGCAATACAAATTGGATATGTTCCCAGATCAACAAGATTAATGTGGTGTGTCTACTTAACTCACAAATGGTACACTACTTGGGTGATGAGGTCTGTGGCTTCCCCAGGGAGTGTCCATGAGTTCATTAAGTAAAATGATGTACTGAGCTCTATTGAGAACTTCCTATATACTCAGCCCAGAATCAGAGGTGGTGGAAGAGCATTAAGAAATATCAAGTATGTTTTATTCAAAGCAACACATGTATTGATCACCAAGAATATGCAAACTGTTGTGCTAGGAACATAGGGTACAAAGATAAGGAAGACATTATCTCTACCTTTAGTACTCTCAGAACCCAAGGCACAAATTAGAGGGGATGGAATATCTCTAATTATTTCAATTACTTACTCCCTTTGTTGTATGAATTTCTATTGTGTGATATGGCATTTAAAGCACAAACAACACAGCTTTATACCTGCACCATGTACCAAAAACCACCTCTCTTCAAGAAACTCATGGCATGCGGCCTAAATAGTGTACATAAATGATGATAATATAAGGAGAACTACAGACAAAGGGTTTTTTCAGGGTTATTTGGATAGAGGAAAGGCGTCCTCTATAGAGTCAGACATTTTACAAGCACAGCCCCGTAAACATCACAAAGATTCTGAAATAGACATCCTTAGCTCTATTTTATGACCAAGGAAATCACTCTTGAAAGTTAAAGTAGCCTGCCTAAAGATAACCATTGCTGCAGGTAAGGGCTTGATAAGTTAAGTTATGTATTTCTAATTACATAGTCATGTTTTCTCCACTCGTTCTGGGCTATGTGGAATTAACAAGACTTTAGAAAAAGAAATGGTATTCAAGAAAAGCTGATTCAGACATTCTCATAAAGACACAACTTTATGTTAGAGACATGGCTCTTCTCATGGAAGCTGATCTCTCTGCCTTATTGTACAAATAGGTCAAATTTGAATGAAAAACAGCGCATGGAAACGTTCATACTTAGTATGTTCAGATGGTTTTGTGTGCAGACATGGCATATAATGCGTGTGTATCCTTTCAGGCTTATTTGAAATCAAGAAGGCAATGGCACCCCCACTCCAGTACTCTTGCTTGGAAAATTCCATGGATGGAGGAGCCTGGTAGGCCGCAGTCCATGGGGTCACTAAGAGTAGGACACGACTGAGTGACTTCACTTTCACTTTTCATTTTCATGCATTGGAGAAGGCAATGATAACCCACTCCAGTGTTCTTGCCTAGAGAATCCCAGGGACGGCAGAGCCTGGTGGGCTATCATCTATGGGGTCACACAGAGTCGGACACAACTGAAAGAAGGCAGGAACCAGTTTGCAATCACTCCTAGTTGTTTTTTGAACTTTTATAATGACATTGAATAAATTAATATTAGCCCTTGCTCATTGTTCCTTGCCAGGGACTATAGTAGCAGAAATCATTGGTATTGTATTAATAAGTACAGTTTTTGTTGAGAAAATGTATCTTATTCTCTGGAATTAAAGATGTTACAATCTGGGAATTTCCTGGCGGTCTAGTGGTTGGGACTCTGCACTTTCACTGCTGGGGCTTGGGTTCTACCCCTTGTTTGGGGCTATAAGATCCACAAGCTGCAGAGTGGCCACAAAAAATATGAAAGCTTAGGATGTGACAGGACAGAGTGTAAATGACTTTAGTTTGAAGGCCTGTCATCTGGAATGTGGAGAGAGCCACGAGAGGCCTTAGCAAAAAAATGTACTTGGGATTGTAAATTATGTCTGAGCTGACATTTCCCCTCTTGGGAACTCCGGTAATGGGGCCCAGGTGCCCAACGCGATGCACCATTAAGTTGTAAAAGAAAACAACATTTTTTCAAACTGATACTGTGAGTTAAGATTCACGGCTGAATGCCATTTGTTTTTGTACTTTAAAACAATTCAAACCAGATTATTTTATACCAAAGAAACGGAAAAACAATTCTCACTGCCAACCCCCATCTTTCCTTCCTACTGACAGATCTGCTAATTTGTTCTCAAAAATACAGGTTGGCAATGAAACTGTTGACCAATTTTTTTCTAACTGAGGTTCCATGATGAAAAGCTTTCATAAAGGAGGCTGCAGTGCTAAGATTGCTTTTAATCAGTGTGTAGGATTCTAATGTAGCCCAGGGTTGCCTCCTCTGGAAGAAACTCAGATGCAAGACAATATTCCTCTAAGGGCTATGTGTGAGTACAGGCTAAAGGTCTCTCAAAAAAAAAAAAAAGGAAAAACAAAGATTTTGTCTGGAAGACAGAAGACTGGATTTTGCCTTGTTTCTATTATTCTGGGGTTATCGTCCCTTCTACAAAATTAAGGATGTTTGAGGAAGAATTCTTGCAAAGCTACTGTCTACAGAGGATACTGAGAGTATACACACGCATATTTTGAATTTAAGTGCTATTTTATAGGTTCTCCATAATTGCTGATGTCAAAGGCTAAAGCAAGCTCTACTCACATCTTTAGAATTTATAAAGTCAGATCTACACAGATATATTAAATGGATCAAACTTATTCCGTCTCACTGTTCTCACTGTAGAATAAAAGGATAGACCTAGAGGCTTAAGTAGAAACTCGATGGCTTCCAGGACAAAGTCTAAACTCCCTGGCTTGGCAGTTAAGGTCTTTCATGATCTGGCCACTTGACATGCCTCCTAATTTTCTTCTTTGAGCCTTCTGCATAGTTCTGTGCCCTCAGAAATAGATAGTATTATATGCTTTGTGTCTTTTGATAAGTTACTGCCTCTGCCTAATATTTCTTTACTTCCATTATAAAGCTGGAGTACCACATAGAATATTCCATGTCTGTGTGCGTGTTTGGTCTTGTCAGACTTCTTGTGACCCCCTGGATTGCAGCCTGCCAGACTTCTGTTTCTGTCCATGGAATTTTCCAGGCAAGAATACTGGAGTGAGTTGCCATTTCCTCCTCCAAGGGATCTTCCTGACCCAGGGAGTGAACCTGTGTTTCTTGAGTCTTTTGCATTGGCAGGAGGATTACTGGTGGGCCACCTGGGAAGCCCTTTGACACTGGCATTTTCTTGAGTGAATTCCATGGCATACTGCTCTCAAAAAGTTTCTCTGATGTGTTGAGCATGTGTTTTAGGAAGAAGGGGGGGATAAGTCTCAATGATTAAGACATTAGGAAAAATGCTGTTTATTTTACTAATCATTTGAAAAACCACAAGAAGCATAATCAAGATTCTGAGAATTCTTGAAAAAGAGAAATGAATTTAAGCCAGCATTTTCCAAGCACACATAATGACAAATATCTTTCTGTATAACAGTTACAAATATCTTTCTGTTCACAGTGAGAAACAAGTTAATCCAGAACATATATCACAGCTTATAGATTTTCAAGGAATTATGATACATGCTATTGTTATCAATAAATTTTAATTATTTTTAAAAATTCAGGGTAATTGTAGTTGTAACATAAAATGGCAGGAAAATAAGAGATATCACAAACCTTTACATAGTTTCACCCAATTATAATATCTTGCAAAACTATGGGGCAATATTACAACCAAGAAATTGACATGGGTATAGTAAAGAGACAAATCCACTACTCTCTCTTTCACTTTTGGTAATAACTAGTCTGTTTTTATTTCTAAAATTTTGTCATTTCAAAAGTTATAGAAATTGAGTAACATATCATACAGCCCTTTGAGATCGACTTTTGTCATTTGGGTCACTTGGCATGATTTAACTGTATTTAGATTGTCAAATGCATCAATAATTTGTTCCTTTTTATTTCTGAGTAGTATCCCATGATACAAACATATCATATTTTGTTTAACCATTCACCTACTGGAGGGCATCTGAGTTGTTTCCGGTTTTAGACAATTATTAATCAGTTCAGTTCAGTCGCTCAGTTGTGTCTGACTCTGCGACCTCATAGAGAACAGCATGCCAGGCCTCTCTGTCCATCACCAACTCCCAGAGTTTAAAACTCACGTCCATTGAGTTGATGATGCCATCCAACCATCTCATCCTCTGACGTCCCCTTCTTCTCCTGCCTTTGATCATTCTCAGCATCAGGGCCTTTTCAAATGAGTCAGCTCTTCACATCACGTGGCCGAAGTACTGGAGTTTCAGCTTCAACATCAGTCCTTCCAATGAATATGCAGGACTGATTTCCTTTAGGATGGACTGGTTGGATCTCCTTGCAGTCCAAGGGACTCTCAAGAGTCTTCTCCAACACCACAGTTCAAAAGCATCAATTTTTTGCCGCTCAGCTTTCTTTATAGTCCAACTCTCACATCCATATATGACCACTGGAAAAACCATAGCCTTGATTAGACGGACCTTTGTTGGCAAAGTAATGTCTCTGCTTTTTAATATGCTGTCTAGCTTGGTCATAACTTTTCTTCCAAGAAGTATCTTTGAATTCCACGGCTGCAGTCACCATCTGCAGTGACTTTGAAGCTGAAAAAAATAAAGTCTGTTATTGTTTCCAGTGTTTCCCATCTATTTGCCATGAAGTGATGGGATTTCTTTGGAAGGAATGATGCTAAAGCTGAAACTCCAGTACTTTGTGAAGAGTTGACTCATTGGAAAAGACTTTGATGCTGGGAGGGACTGGGGGCAGGAGGAGAAGGGGACGACTGAGGATTAGATGGCTGAATGGCATCACGGACTCGATGGACGTGAGTCTGAGTGAACTCCAGGAGTTGGTGATGGACAGGGAGGCCTGGAGTGCTGTGATTCATGGGGTTGCAAAGAGTCGGATACGACTGAGCTACTGAACTGAACTGAAGTGATGGGACCAGATGCCATGATCTTAGTTTTCTGAATGTTGAGTTTTAAGCCAACTTTTTCACTCTCCTCTTTCAATTTCATCAAGAGGCTCTTTAATTCTTTCCTTTCTGCCATAAGGGTGGTGTCATCTGCATATCTGAGGTTACTGACATTTCTCCCAGCAATCTTGATTCCATTTTCTGCTTCATCCAGACCAGCATTTCTCATGATGTACTCTGCATATACGTTAAATAAGCAGAGTGACAAACTAATATAAACATTAGTATACAGATTTTTGTGTGAATATACATTTTTATGTCTCTGGGTTCAATGCCCAATAGTGCCAAGGCTGGCTCATATGGTATCTGAATGACTAATTTTTAAGGAAATTGCCCAACTGTTTTCCAGAGTTGTTCACAGGCTTTTCTGTGCATGGCATTCCTGTAGTGATAAGTCTTATTTCATTTCTGATATTGGTATTCTAATTTGCATCAACACTCTTTTCTCCTTTGTCAACTTCACTAGAAATTTGTCAGTAATATTGATCTTTTCAAAACACCATCTTTCTGTTTACTTGTTTTCTGTGCTATTTTTCTCTTTTTTTCCTCTTTCAGTTTTTTCATTGGTTTCTGCTCTCATCTTATTTTCTTCATTGCTTCAGATTTACGTTGACGCTTCATCTCTTATAGAGTATAAATTTAATGCTATACATTTCCTCTTTTAGCTGTATCCCACAAATTATTTTATACTGTATTTTTTCAATACGTCATTTTTTGAAAACTATCCTTGAACTTCCATTTGAACCCTGGACTATTTCAATGTGTATTGTTGCTCACTTTTCAGGTACTTTTCTGTTTTTTATTTCTAGTTTGATTACTTTGTGGTCAGAGAATATTGGGTGATTTCAAGTATTTAAAATTTGTTGGGGTCTGCTTTTTGCCCCAAGGAAGTACTTATCTCGATATATGGTCCATGGGCACTTGAAAAGAATGTGTATTCTATTGTTGTTGGTTGGGATAATCTTGAAAATGTTCATATTATTGTTTGATGATGCTGTAAATTCTTCTAAATGCTTTCTGATTTTCTGTCTAGTTGTTCTATCACATAATGAGAAAGAAAGGAGTGTTGAAGGCCTCAGACATACTCGTAGATTCGCCTCTTTGTCCTTTTAGTGCCGTCACTTTCTGCTCCACATATTATGCAACTCTATTGTTAGGTACATGCACATTTTGGATTTCTACCTCTTCTTGCTGAATTGACTCCTTTTTAACCATATAAGATCTCTATCTCTGATAATTTTCTTCACCCTCAAGTCTGCTTTATTTAACATAAGCATAGTCACTCCTGCTCTGGAGGAGGGCATGGCAACCCACTCCAGTATTCTTGCCTGGATAATGCTATGGACAGAGAAGCCTGGCAGGCTACAGTCCATAGGGTTGCAAAGAGTCGGACATGACTGAAAAAAAATTAGCACGCATGTACAGTCACTCCTGTATTCCTTTGATTCATATTTGCATAGTATATGTTTTTTATCCTTTTACTTTCAAATGGTATATATCACACTTAGGTAAGTTTCTTATAGACAAAATTAACTGGGTAATATTTTTAAAGAGTCTCTGCTGATCTCTGTTTTTTAATTGGTGTACTTAGATAATTTACATTTATTATAATTTTTTGATATTTCAGGGTTTAACTAGGCTACTTTATTTTTGTTTTCTGTTTTAAGTCTATTTTTCTTGCCTTCTGGTACCACCTCAATCTCGGGTATTGGAGTGTTTTGTTTCAGCATTGTGAGGATGGAAGTGTGGGCCTCTCCCTGGTTCACATTTGCTGGTGTGAATATGGGTGGACCACTGTTTTCCTGTGGTATTTGACTTTAGTACACTGCTATTGCTTAACATCTTTGTACCCTGCTAGTCTGTCCCTTTTCTAGTCCTCTGATTAAGAGAACATGCTTTGTTGGTGTTTTCTTTGTTGGTGTTTCCAAGTTGCTGGCTTCTTTATCTCCCAGTTTTGGATATAGGAGGCAAAAAGAAAACTCAGGGAGTGCCTTATTCTATTGTTCCTTGAGTCTTCACCTTCCGGCTTGTCTGCCTTCGTTTATTCAACTTTCAAAGTCTTCTTCTGTGTGTCTGACTTTTAATGTCTAAATTTTTTAGTTGTATGTACTTGGAAAAAATTGGGTCCACTCCATTTTCCTGGGGATGAAAGTCCATTCTCAATAATTTAAATGCATAATGCTTACTTTTATTACCTCCAAACACAGTATGATATACTATTTTTAGACTTTACTTTTAGAGCTGTTATCAGGCAATGTGATATTCTTTGTACATTATTTTGTTACTAATAAACAATGGGCAAGATATCATCATCTCAGTTTATTAACAACAAGTGAGGATTGAGATTCAGAGAATCTAAGCAAAATGCAAAGTCAGGATTTAAACATGATCCCCTGCACCAATTCTTCCTACTTTGATTCAGTTTTAAAGTTTTGTTGTTGATGCTGTTGTCTAAAGGACTGTTGGTCTACTTTTGTAGTATTTTGGAATTCTTGATGGCTGCAAGAGAAATTCTAAGTGAATAATAAAAATGGTAAGAGATTCAGAGTCAGACATATGAAAGGTAACTGAAGGAAAAAAAATGATACTGGAGAGAGAAGACTGTGTCTTTGCATATTTGAACAGCTCTCAGATGGATAACACACTTAAAGTACTGTGAGGGTCTCAAGGGAACATGACCAAGACTAATGATTAAATGTTACAAAGATACAGAGTTCAACTTCTTTATAGGGAAGAGCAGTTACAGATGTCTGAAATGAAGACAAATTGTCCCTGGGGGTAATGAAGCCCCCATCCCTGAGTGCTTTCAAGCAGGACCTAGATTAATGTCCTGTTGCTGAGAAGTATGCAGAGTTTTGGCAGATATGACCTCAAAGCCCTCTCTGAATCTTATGGTCTTTAATTCAGGCTCTGCCATGGAAGAGCTATAGGATTATTGGACATATTACTTCTTTATCAGCTTAATTTTTCTCTTCTATGGGATAATAATAATAGCAGCCTACATCGCAAGATGATTTTGAGGAACAGATAAGATGATGTGTGTAAAATGCTTAGTGCTATGTCTGCCACGTATACAGCACTGAGTGAATAAACATCAGCAGTGATAATGAAGATGATGATAATAATGTCGTTTCTGATGAACTGCAGGATCTCTGAGGACTTGTGTTATTGTTGCAGAGAATATAGACTTAGGAACTGATTAATAGAATTTTAAATCATAAAGTAGATTTAAGTAATGAAAAATTTTCTCTACCCAACCTGTCCAGGAATATTTTATTATTCAAGAATTGACCTGAACTTATCATTGATACTTAAAATATCTTGAACTTGGGATACATCCATGCACAGAGCAAATATACACTGAAAGTTACTCACTTATAGGCATAAAGCTATGTGCTAATTCAAATCCTTCAAACTTTGTCCATCCTATGAGTCAACAGGTCTCCACTTTCAAAATTCTGTTTAATTTTTGACAACTCTCTTAATATCTCCTAGATTCCAACTTTCTTTTTTATAAAGTGAGATTTATTGAAGCTCATCTCTATTCCATGACCTGGCTCTGGGATTTGGTTATTTTCCATTTCAAAATGAGCTCACATATCTTAAAAAGGTCAGACAAATTGTTTATATCACTCAGTTGGCCACTTTTTTCTTCCCAGTGTCTGTCCCAGAGTCACCAATCAAAGATTTCGTATTATCTGGTCAGTGAAAGACTGCACTCTTGACAGATTCCATTTCAATTTTGTTTCAGCTTTAGAAGCAGTGATTCCGTAGACCATGGCCATTCCAGCTGGGCTTCACTTTCATAGATGAATTAGCTATTTCCAGCATTTCTTCTTGCAAAATTCCTGTGGGGAAGAAGTTAGTCTTGCTTATTTCACTTCTCCTCTTGAGAGGAAAAGGCCTTAAGGAGTTTGGGAATTGTGGCTGGTTCCAACAGACACTTTCACAGTTAGATCACTTCTAATGGTGAAATATTTTCCAGACAATCTGTCTCAGCATTTCCATCTATTTAAGCACTGTAGGCATCAAGAAGGTGACCGCTTCCTACAAAGGAGTTCTATAAGCAGTCACAGCCTTTCAGTGGCTTTGGGGTCTGCCTAGTCATAGGAACTATTTCCAAACAGTTCTATAAGTTAGTGGTGGAAACGTCTTTGGAGAAACCTTTACGTATCTCACCTCTCATCCAGTTGATGGTACCAATGCATCCCAGTAACTCAAACCAAAAATCTCCACACTCTTTCATTCCCCAGTCAATTACTGTCTATGTCCAGTCCATTCTACTGTCAGTTTTTTTTTCTTATATTTTGCACCTCTTTACTATGAACATTTCTGTTAGACTGGACTATTGCTGAGACTGCTATAAGTGCTTGAAACTCAGTCGCTTTGCTTCACTATTGTCTCACCATGTTCCTCAACATTCTTTATGCTATTTGACCAAGCCATCACTTTTAGTTATAAAATTGGGCACAGTCATTCCTGTGCCAAGTTTTTTTCAGTCACTTTCCATCACCTAGAGGACAAAACTTAAATCTTATATGCAGCATGCAGGGTTTCTTATGATCCATCCTGTTCTCTTGTTACAATTTTATTTTCTTAAGAACCCTTTTTCACCCAAAATCTAAACCATTGAAAGACTGGCATTTTATAAATATGCCATACTCTTTATTCTTTTATAATTTTATTCCCTTTACATAAATGACTTTCCCCTTAAAATCCTACACCAAGTAAGATTAATCTATTTCACCATAAAGCATCACTTTAACTATAACCTCTTCTGCATACCTTCCCTGGTTACCTAGGCAATGTTTTTTCTATGTGCTTATTGTGGCTTTATGAAAGTATGTTATTATATTTATTTTTATCATTTTTCTTTTGTGGACTAGACACTACAGATACTAGAGGGGAATAATCTCTTTTCTTCTTTTATGCAGATCTGGTTCTTTATTACTGTTTTAAGAAGTTTAATAAATATGTATCTTTTTGTGGAAAACTAGAATTTATTATTCAGATGTAAGAGCATTTGAGAGAAGTTTAACTTTGGCCCATTAAGAAGGCAACAGCCCATGACTGGAGTCTTTGTTGGTGGCCAGGCCGTAAAACAGCAAGTGGTTATGAAGGATTCAGCTGAAGGTTGATTCCAAGATACCTGGGGGCTAGGGCTGTCAGTAAATCTTGTTCCAATGAAAGTCTTGATTGGAGATTAGTCATCAGGGAAGGAAGTCATGCCTGTATTTCTAACATTTATCACTCTACTCTGTTTCTGGACATGGAAGGCGTGTTTTTGCAAGAATAAATATGCAGAGTAAGAGAGATCGAGAGTCCAACCATCCCTTGTATTCTTGGACTCTCAGAGGTAACAAATGCTAACTGTTGAAAGAAAGCTGCACTGTGTGTGTGTGCTGAGTTGCTCAGTCCCGTCTGACTCTCTGCAGCCCCAGGAACTGTAGCCCACCAGGCCCCTCTGGCCATGGGATTTTCCAGGCAATAATACTGGAGTGAGTTGCCATTTCCTCCTCTAGGGGATCTTCCCCACCAGGGATATAGCCCATGTCACTTTCGTCTCCTGCACTGGCAGGTGAGTTCTTTACCACTAGCTCCACCCACTCCAGCACTCTTGCCTGGAAAATCCCATGGGCAGAGGAGCCTGGTGGGCTGCAGTCCATGGGGTCTCTAAGAGTTGGACATGACTGAGCGACTTCACTTTCTCTTTTCACCTTCATGCATTGGAGAAGGAAATGGCAACCCACTCCAGTGTTCTTGCCTGGAGAATCCCAGGGACGGGGCATAGTGGGCTGCCATCCATGGGGTCGCACAGAGTCAGACACGATTGAGGCGACTTAGCAGCAGCAGCCACCTGTAAAGTCTTGCTCTTAATTCTCCTATTGGAAGTAGAGGGTCTTTGATGACTCACACTGTGTGGAAGAAAGCACAGGTAACTAGAACCCAAGCAGAAGAAAGCACAGGTAACTAGAACCCAAGCAGTACTGTGTCTCTCCATCTGTTATTTCTCCATCTAGCACTGCTAGACAGTCTATCTTGGTGGAGAGTATAAGCAACTCTGCTTGCTGTAGCCATATAAAGATTGTAAAAGGAGAATGAGCAACTGAAAATGGAAGATAAGCAGAGGTGGATCTAAAAGTAACTGATCAGCCAAGGAATTGGCACTTGGGGAAAAAAAAAAAAAGTGGGAATTCCCTGGCACTCCAGCAGTTAGAACTTGGCACTCTCACTGCTGGGGTCCTAGGTTCAATTTCCAGTCAGGGAACTAATATCCTGAAAGCTGCATCAGTTCAGTTCAGTTCAGTCGCTCAGTCATGTCCGACTCTTTGCAACCCCATGAATCGCACTATGTGACCAAAAACAAACAAACAAGAATAAAAAAGAGAATGTAGGGGAAAAAATGAGGACTTTCCTAGACATCCTCATAGAGCAGGTTTATTATGTGTGCCTTGGTTCTCTTCAGTTTCAATACCTGGGCAGAATCAGTTCCACTTGTCAGACGTCTTCTGTCCTTTCTTTGTGCTCATCCCTCCACCAGAATATTTTTCAAGTCTTAACTCAAACCCCATCTCTTCCCGGAAGTGTCTCTGATAATCTACCAGCCCTAATTCATGCAGTTGCCTTGCCTGGAGCAGAGGCCAAGGATCCTGTGTTAGGAGCATCTACTGCTGCTGCTGCTGCTAAGTGCTTCAGTCGTTTCCGACTCTGTGCGACCCCATAGACGGCAGCCCACCAGGCTCCCCCGTCCCTGGGATTCTCCAGGCAAGGACACTGGAGTGGGTTGCCATTTCCCTTCTCCAATGTATGAAAGTGAAAAGTGAAAGTGAAGTCACTCAGTCATGTCCGACTCTTGGCGACCCCATGGACGGCAGCCTACCAGGCTCCTCCGTCCATGGGATTTTCCAGGTGAAGAGTACTGGAGTGGGGTGCATCTCCCTACATGTAAATTTGCTTGATCTCTCAGTATCTTACAAACTCTGATCCCTATTCCTATGAGAAAACACAGAGCCATAAAACTACAAAAGACTGATATCATATTCTCTTTTGTTGTTTGCTGTGATAGAGGTGCCAATAAAACAGAGCTCCGGACACTTATTAAAGGTGGAAAACCAGGTTTTTATAAGAGAGAACAGATATGGAACCAAAAGGGCCTATGGAGGAGTGAAAAGGGGAGAACAAAAAGAGGACTAGAGGAATGTATAAAAGTGGAAGACTTAGAAGGGAGTAAGCAGAGTCCCTTGGACTGCAAGGAGATCCACCCTGTCCATTCTGGAGATCAGCCCTGGGATTTCTTTGGAAGGAATGATGCTAAAGCTGAAACTCCAGTACTTTGGCCACCTCATGCGAAGAGTTGACTCATTGGAAAAGACTCTGATGTTGGGAGGGATTGGGGGCAGGAGGAGAAGGGGACGACAGAGGATGAGATGGCTGGATGGCATCCCTGACTTGATGGACGTGAGTCTGAGTGAACTCTGGGAGTTGGTGATGGACAGGGAGGCCAGCTGTGCTGCAGTTCATGGGGTCGCAAAGAGTCGGACACAACTGAGCAACTGAAGTGAGCTGAAGCAGGGTATTACCTAAAATGCTTTGGCGAGGTGAGTTGGGGCAACATTCCTTTTGAGTTTGGTGAAAGTGAAAATCGGTCAGCCGTGTCTGACTCTTTGTGACTCCACGGACTGTAGCCTGCCAGGTTCCTCTGTCCATGGAATTCTCCAGGCCAGAATACTGGAGTGGATAGCTATTCCCTTCTCCAAGGGAATCTTCCCAACCCAAGAATTGAACCCAGGTCTCCAGCATTGCAGGCAGATTCTTTACTCTCTAAGTCACCAGGGAAGCCCAATAAATAGAAAAGTGAAGTAAGTTTGGTAACCTTGCATTTTCTTGAGCAAAGGACTCAGCATCTTTAGGGACACAGTCCTGTGTAGGTAGAAGCCACACTAAAGTTTAGTTAAATATTTTAGCACAGTGTTTGGGCAACACCTTTGTGCTAAAGGGGAGTTCACTGCTCACATAAGAAAGAGCAGGAAATACAGAAGGAATATGGAGGTGTTATTGCAGGGTGTGTGGTAGACAGAACAGCCTCTCCAGAGACATCCACATCCTAATCCTGGAACCTGAGAGTATGTTGCCTTCCCGGGCAAGAGGGACTTTGCAGGTGTGGTTAAGGACTCTAGGATAAGTGGATGATGCTAGATTATCTGGTTGGGTCTTATAAGAGGAAGTGTCAGGGTTGGAGAAGGAGATGTGATGATAGAAGCAGAGGTCTCAGAGAGAAAACGATCAGAAGATGCTGTGGACTCTGAGCCATCGAGGAAGGAAATGGACTTTAGAAGCTGGACTGGGTAAGGACATAAATTCTCCCCTGGAGCCTCAGAGGGAACACAGCCCTGTGCACACCCAGAGTTTAGCCCCATAAGACCCAGCACAGACTTCTGCTATCCAGAACATTAAGATAATTTATTTGTGTTATTTTAAGCCACTGAAGCTTGTTGCTGTTTGTGGTTGTTCATTACAACAGCAAGTAGGACAACACAGGACAAGAAGCATGAGCCTCAAGCCGCCCAGTTCATTCTTGCCCCTGGGCCCTCCCCAGCATCCCATCCAAGGGCCAAAACATCCAGGGAACCAAGGAAATGCGTGTGCACTCTGACTATAAGCACAATTTCTGGTTGGGCAGGAACATGGTGGGTGTTCATTTTTCCAGGAATGTCATGCCATTTGCTATGTTGCTTGTGGTTTTGATATTAATAATAAGAATCTTAATGCAATCATTATTTTGTCATTTGATTACATTTCCTTGGTGAATCAAATGACTCCCAAGCTAATTGACATTTAAGGACCGAGTGCATGCTCAATACATTGGTTTACTTAAACAGGAAAAGGTTGGGGTGATTAGCACAAGAGAGAACTCATTTCTAAGCTATTTCAGTCTCTCTTTTCACATCTGCCAATAATCTCTATTCCAAAAGCAATATTGGCTGGGGCACTGGAAGAATGTACTAGTATTTTCAGACAGGCTGCAAACTACCAACCAAGTTTACTGAATAGTCTTGTTACTAAAGCCACAGAGATGATAATTCTTTTCCTCTGGGGAAATCATATGTTCCCCTTGCTTATTACTTCTTGCTTCTACTGTGAAAGTTACAGTGGTCAATGCTTCGCACATAACATTCTGGAAACGTGGCTCTGCACATTTTATCAGTTTCCTCTTCTGAGAACCAGTTCTGTTCCCCATCAGACCTCATTCCTTCACATTGATGTCACTGAGTTTCAGACTCAGATTTTAAGTACGATGTCAGGGTGTAAATAATTGCCACAATAATTATAGCTACTGGGAATAAAGGGCATCTTGTATTCCAGGAACTGTGCTAGGCATTTTGTGTTTATTTCATTTACTCAACCTGAATTTGTGTGTGTTCAGTTTGACATTGGTTAATGATGTCTGCATTATTGGTTGAAGTCTAAGCTGGGTTGAAAAGTGAGAGCCTAGGATTTCTAATAGCTGGTAGAGTTTCAGGGGTAATGTATGCTTGGCTCCCCTTGCCCCAAGAGATAGATCTTGTTCCCTTATTACAGAGCAGGGGTTGGGGGTATGCCACATGAGGCATACAGAATCAGTGATGCCAGACATTTATGGAAGAACATATGGGCCCAGACCCTGGAGAAGAAAATGGCAACCCATTCCAGTGTTCTTGCCTGGAAATCCCCATGGACAGAGAAGCCTGGTGGGCTACAGTCCATGGGATCACAAAGAGTTGGACACAACTTACCGACTAAAGAACAACACATATGGGCACAGAGACAATTTGAAACACTTTGCAGATTAAGCTTTTTAAACATACACAGTATGAATGCTGGAATTACATTGTCTTGTTTGGGCCTGTCTCCATCAGTTCATTCATTCCAGCCTTCACTCACTGATTTATTAATTCAACAACATTCAAATCAGTATCTGTGAGCATACCTTTGAGTGTTGGGGATACCATTTGAATAAAACAAAATTGTTTCTTTCATTAAGTAGTATTCCAGTAAGGGAAAAAATATATGCAAAACTATCAAAAGCAACAGTAAAACCCACTTACATATGTCCAATGGTGATGAATATTATGTGGAAAAATAAAGCAGGGAAGGAGAAACAAAGAAACAATTTTCTCTGGAAGCAGTGATGTTTGGAAAGTCCTGCATGAAGGGAGAGTAGCCGGCTGTTTCTCTCTGGGAGGAGAGAGTTCTAGACTTAGGAATAGCACGTACAGAGACAGCCCTGATGGGAGAGTGTGTCCAAGGCTGATGGCTTAGAACGGGCTGCCCAGATTCCCTTATTAGTGATTCATTACAGAAGTGCACTCAGAAGGAAGCTATAAGGGGTGTATGGGGGTAGGGGAAGGAAATGGTAAGAATTCAGGCAAAGTCTTGGCCTCAGCTTGATCTTTCCTGGAGATTCTAATATACACCAAGGAGTCTGGAGAAAATAAACTTCCCAGGACTCCGTCAGGGCAGGCCAAAGGGTTAAGTCCTAGGCACACAAAGGTAGTCTTTTAAAGAAGGTCTCATGGGTCAGCTGTTAGAGAGTATGGCTCCCAGAGGCTGGAGGATGAACACAGAAAACCAACAGGGGATGCAAGATGCTGTGTTGGGGTGTTCACTGTGCCTGCTAGAGCCAGTTCACTGGAGACCATGAAGAGAGCAGAGCAGCTGAAAACTGCATCAAGGAGGCGTCCGGGACCAGGTCCTGGAAGAACTCTGGAGTTTACTTTATTGTTAATGGGACATTTTGGAGATATTTTGAGCGATATAGTGGCACATTCATCTGATTTACATTTTAAAGCTATTGTGTGAATCACAGACTCAGGCAAATGAGAACAGAAGCCAGGAGACTTGTAAGAAGGCTGGTGTAGAATTCCAGGGGATTATGATCTTGGGTCTGCACCGTCCAGCACAGAAGCCACTGGCCAAATATGGTCACTGAGCCCTTGGAATGTGACTCATTCAAACTGAGATGGGCTGTAAGTGTAAAGTAAGCATCAGGCTTTCAGGCTTAGTAGGAAATAAAGATTGTAAAATACCTCACTAATATTTATTTTGTATTAATCACATCCTGAAATGATAATATCAATATTTTGCTCAAATAATTACATAAAATGTTATTAAGTATGTTAATAAAATATGTTATTCAACTGTGTTTTTTTTTAATCTTTATTTTTTAATTTTATTATTTGCTCTTGGTTGCACTGGGTCGTCATTGCTTTGTGAGGTCTTTCTCTAGTTGGGGCGAGTGTGCACTGCTCTTTGTTGCGGTGCTTGGGCTTCTCACTGATTCCACGGGGCTTCTCTTGTTGTGGAGCACAGGCTACAGCTGTGTGGGTTCAGTGGTTGTAGCACAGGGCTCAGTAGTTAGTGGCTAGTGGGGTGCTTAGTTGCTCTGAGGTATGGGGAATTTTTCCAGACCAGGGATCAAAATTGGCAAATGAATTCTTATCCATTGCACCACCAGGGAAGTCCTTAACTGCTTCTTTTACTTTTATAAATTTAAAATCACACCTATGGTTCACATTATATTTCTACTGGACATCCTAGTTTAGATTCAGATGGTGAAGTCTGCTTAAATTCTGGATCGTTTATGAAAATAGAGAGACCAGGATTTGCTGAAGGATAATACACAAGGGTATAAAGGTAACCACCAAAGGATGGTGACATTTTCTAAGATGGAAATCACTGGAGGTGTTGGGAGCGTACTGGGAGAATGGGAAATGGGATTTGGTTCTAGACACAAGTTGGAAATGTCTAATGGATCTTGAAGTTGAAGTGATAAATGAGTGGATGTATATGAGTCTGGAGTTCCTTGGAGATCTGGTTTGGAGATTTCAGTTTAAGAATGTGTGTGTTTAGTCCCTTAGTCATGTTTGTTGACTCTTGTAACACGTCGGACTCTCCCACAGAATTTTTCAGGCAAGAATACTGGAGTTGATTGCCATTTCCTTCCCAAAAGTTTAAGGAAACTCTGTATATAAATCATTCTTAAAGCTATTGTCCTCAGTGTCATTGCTGTAGGAGTGAACATTAAGAGGTATATGAACCAAACTTTGAAGAAGACAGTCATTTGGGAGATTAGGAAATAGTGAGGAATCTTAGAAATGATTCTCACTAGTTGCTTGAACTTGGTCAACACCTTTGTTTAAACCCTTGCTTCATAATATATAAAAAGGGATTAATAAAGTACAAACACCATATAGGTGCAGATGAGAAGTAAATAGGAAAATACATAGCCACACTTCACACAGTGTCTGGCCAAAAGTAAGAACCCTATAAATACCACTGGTTACACTATTCTCCCCTTCAGAAGGGTCTTATTGGATCAGTCAATATGAGCAAGGAAGCCTCCAGTTCTGAAGTTTTTGTCTAGCTTTTCTAGTAGGGAAAAAACATTCATATTTTCGTCTGCTCACTGTGGGCCAGGCAAGAGTTAGGTGCTGTATTTGCCCCATGGCTTTTGCTGCCATTTGTAACTTTTCTAGGTGTGATACCACGAGCTTGGAATGAATCCCAATGGGGAAATCTACTTGTTTGTTTTTTAATTTTTTTATTTTGTACTGCAGTATAGCTGATTAACAATGTTGTGATAGCTTCAGGTGAACATTGAAGGGACTCAGCCAGACATAGATTTATATCCATTCTCCCGCACACCCCCTTCCATCCAGCTGCCACCTAACCCTGAGCAGAGTGCTATCATGTCCTATGTAGTAGGTCCTTGCTGGCTATCCATTCTGAATATAAAACCTGCTTGGTTTTTAATAACTGTACAGAGACGATTCAATTTGGGATCTTGAGTCTAAGATATTCAGGTCTCCATATTATAGCTGGAGACGCAGCAGAAGTATCTTCTTGACAGGCCCAGTATAAATGCTAGTTTAGTTTGTAGACTATCCCAAAGGCCAGTCTCCAGTCTGCCACATTGGTTGTGTGAGCAAGAGGGAGCATAGTGGAATGGGGTGGCTTAGGGCAATCCTATATTGGTAGCTATGGTAGAAAGCATAAGACCTCCTCCATAAAGATGTCCATGTCCTAACCCTTAAAATGTGTGAGTGTGCTATCTTACATAGCAAATGGGACTCTGAAGATGTAATACAGTATTAAAATGGGAAGGTTATCCTGGATTATCCTGGTTGGCCTGATATAATCACAAGGGTCATTCCATGAGGGAAGAAGGGGTTTCAGAGTCATAGCATAAGATGTGAAGATGGAAACTGTGGTGAAAGAGAGCAAGAGACTGGGATTCAGATACGCATGCTGCTGGTGGTTTGGAGCAAAGAGGAAAGTGGAAAGTGAGAGTGAAGTCGCTCAGTCCTGTCCGACTCTTTGCGACCCTGTGGACTGGAGCCTACCAGGTTCCTTGGTCCATGGAATTTTCCAGGCAAGAACACTGGAGTGGGATGCCATTTCCTTCTCCAGGGGATCTTCCCAACCCAGGGATTGAACCTGGGTCTCCCCATTGCTGGCAGACGCTTTACCGTCTGAGCCAGCAGAGAAGTACAGGAAGAGGTCATAGAGCCAGAGGATGCAGGCAACCTCTAGAATCTGGAAAAAGAGAGGAAGCAGATTCTCCTCTAGAGCCTGCTCAAGTAGCTCAGTCCTGCTGACATCTTGGTTGTAGCCTGGTGCAACCCATTTTAAACTGAGCTCTGCAGATAGGAGATAACGCGCATTGTTTTAAGCTACTTAGAGCTTTCTTGGTGGGAAATCTGCCTGCAATGCAGGAGACCCAGGTTTCATCCCTGGGTCAGGAAGATCCCCTGGAGAGGGGAATGGCTACCCACTCCAGTATTCTTGCCTGGAGAATTTCATGGACAGAGGAGGCTGGTGGGCTACAGTCCATGGGGTCACAAAGAATCAGACATGACTGAGCAGCTAACACTTTGACTTATTACTTTCAAGCTACTTAATTTGTGCTTATCTGTTAAAGAAGCCTTAGGAAACTAACTCAGGGACCCTTAAAAGCCATGGACATAGAGTCATAACTGTGGTGGAAATGTACCTACCCAGACTCTGTCTTCTAATAATTTTGCTAATACAGAACACAGCTAAGGAGAAAAGAAACAAAAAGGTTTCAAAGCCATTCAAACAGATGGTATTTATAAACTAAACAAAAGGCCCCAAACTTTCATGGTGCCAGAGACTATGCGAAATTATTTCAACAAAACTTCCACAAACTTCAGTTCAGTTCAGTTCAGTTCAGTCGCTCAGTCGTGTCCGACTCTTTGTGACCCCATGAACTGCAGCACGCCAGGCCTCCCTGTCCATCACCATCTCTTGGAGTTCACTTAGACTCACGTTCATCTAGTCCGTGATGCCATCCACCCATCTCATCCTCTGTCATCCCCTTCTCCTCCTGCCCCCAATCCCTCCCAGCATCAGAGTCTTTTCCAATGAGTCAACACTTTGCATGAGGTAGCCAAAGTACTGGAATTTCAGCTTTAGCATCATTCTTTCCAAAGAAATCCCAGGACTGATCTCCTTCAGAATGGACTCGTTGGATCTCCTTGCAGTCCAAGGGACTCTCAAGAGTCTTCTCCAACACCACAGCTCAAAAGCATCAATTCTTCAGTGCTCAGCCTTCTTCACAGTCCAACTCTCACATCCATACATGACCACAGGAAAAATCATAGCTTTGACTAGACGGACCTTAGTCGTCAAAGTAATGTCTCTGCTTTTGAATATGCTATCTAGGTTGGTCATAACTTTTTTCCAAGAAGTAAGCATCTTTTAATTTCATGGCTGCAGTTGTGTCACAAATGAGAAGCATCAAATAGAAAGATGGGGAAGAGTTGTTGGGGGGCAGGAATTTGACAGTAGTAGAAGGCAGAACAGTTCTGAGCCTCACAGCCAGGCAAGATGTGAGGAATGCAGAGAGCTCACTGGTGTAGAAACAAACATGGGCCCTGCCCTGACGGGGAGCATCAATATGCTACGTATCTTAAAACATCGAGTAGCCCTGAATATACACGCTATCATGTTTAAATAGCTAGCTGGTGGGAGGACGCCCTATGGCACAGGGAGCTCAGCCCAGTGCTCTGTGATGACCCAGAGGGGTGGGATTGGGGGTGGAAGGTGGGAGGGGGGCTCAAGAAGGAGGGGATAAATGTACACATAGTTGATTCAGGCTGGTGTACAGCAGAAACTAACACAGCACTGTAAAGCAGCTATGCTCCAATTTTAAAAGAATTTAAATGAGAAAACAATGATGATGAAAAATAACATAAATGTTGTCTTTGAAAATCCAAGGGAAAAAAATAGGTTTAGACTGCTCAGTTACTCAAGAAAAAACTGAGTATACTCTATAAACACCTTACATTTCCCCCTGCAAAAAAAGGGCTAAATTACATTTTAAAAAATTTCTTGAAAGTTTTAATTCTAATTAAGCAAAAATCCATGCTCAGGGTCTAGTTTGGGTGACTTTTCAGTTGTACACAGACATGTAAGCATATGTATACAGATATGCATTAAGGACTTACAATGTCTGTTTATGCTTGGGTTTGGGAAAACTTGAGAGAGGAAAGTTGATAGACTGCGAAAAAAAGAGAGGGATGGGGATTTGCAGACACGTTGCTTTGGTTCATACACTGTACTTTATACTTTGCGTTTGTTAACTTCACCTACTTCTCATGAATTATCGATAAAGCTGCTGCCACCTTCCTAGGGGCCTTACATATACTGCCCCAGCCCACGTTCCCTAAGAGTGGCCCACTAGCACTTAAGCTTAGGTCTCAACTTTAAGATGTAAACGAATCTTCCACCCCATTGTAGGAGCTAAAAATATTTCTCTTTAACAATATCCCAGAAATAGTCCAATGAGTAAAATGGTAAATTTCTGCCTGGGGTTAGCAGGTGTGTGGAAGCCTCTCTCCTGGCTCATTTTTATGCACAGAATTACCTGAGACTTGAAAGAAGCCACGGGCATCCAACCAACTTATTTTGCATATGAGAGAACTGAAGCCAGATGTGACTCTGACACCTAGGGTCGCAAGGTTAATTAGAACAGGGAGTGAAACCCAGGATTTCTGTTGTCCAATACTAACCAGGGTTATCTCCCATTACTCCTCAGGGGCATATATAAGGGGCAGAGTTTTGAGGACTCACGTGGAAAGGAAGAGGCACCTCCCTTCCATGGAAGTGAACTTCAAGGGGCTCCAAACCTCAGTCTTTTGGATTGACCCCCTCTCCTCAGTCTTAGGCTGGAGAGGAGGATGGAATTAGGGTCCAAGCATTTGTGGCTTTGCCCTGTGCTTTCATTCAATGGGGGACAGGAATCCACAGACAGCCTGCCCTTATGGGAAGCACTTGTTTGCCTAGAGGGTCTTTTTCCTTTGAACTTCTCTGGGGATTCCACATGTCAGAAAGAACTGATCAAAATAGTAAACGTAGACCCCGACAAGGATTTCCAAAATTGCACACAGATGTTTCTGTTTCGGAGAATTGGAAACACACATCTTTCTTGGATTGCTATAGCAACAGGGGACAGACAAAACAATGCTTTGCAGGAAGCCATCCCGTGGGGACTGATAACAATTTGAGGGAGCGGAGCTGGGGGGCTGGAGAGTCTGGGCCAACATGTGCAGAGGCTGGGAATCCCATCGCCATGGAACGTGGAGCTCATGTTCTAATGGAAACCACCAGTCTCTAGGGCGCGCTCCCTTGGTCTGAGCCCCGAAGTGCGAATGTGAAAATGGGAAAGGCAGGGGGCCAGAAAGAAGGCCTGGGCTGAAAATGCTGCCTTTTGGCTCAGCCTCCACTCGCCCAAACCAGTCCTCCAGATCCAGACCAGTGGAGTACAACAATTGACATGTTCACAGCACTTCACCATTTGCAAAATGGTTTTCCAATTTTATCATCAGAGTTGCTCATTTTGCCATTTCCATTCAGAGAATGGATAACTAGGCTCAGAGACAGATCTAGAGTTGGGATTTTAATTTGAACCCTTCTGGCTCAAAAATGCTTGACACAGACCAAGTCCCATAAATCAGAGAGCCCCTCAGCCACTCTCTTGCTCTTGTGAAGTTTTAACTTTCTTCCTACTTTGTCTGTTAGACTTCAACCTTCCTCTGAGTAGCAAACTGAAGCAAGTGAAAGAGATTGACCTTTATTTCTGAGCTGTCAAGTAGGAAAACAAGAGACTGCGAAGTCCAGGGCCATGCAGTTAGCCAGAATTTGGAGCGATTGATAAAATCTAATTTATCTCAATAGCTAAAGAATCTTTACAGATCTTCTTCTCATTCTCAGTGAAAATGATGTTTAAGCTACATCCCCAAACAAAAGGTTGCTCAGTGACAGTTGGAACCCTGGTTGATTTTTTAAATTAATTAACTTATTTTCATTGGAGGCTAATTACTTTATAATATTGTAGTGGTTTTTGCCATACATTGACATGCATCAACTTCACTTTCATTTTCTTGCATTGAAGAAGGAAATGGCAACCCACTCCAGTGTTCTTGCCTGGAGCATCCCAGGGACGGGGAGCTTGGTTGACTACTGGCTATAGGGTCGCACAGAGTCGAACATGACTGAATTGACTTAGCAGCAGCAGCAGCAGCAGCAGCAGCCTCATATCTATGGCTGACAAATCTTTCAGCATTTTTTATAGTTCTGAAAAAGTTTTAAACTACCGAGGCATTATCTGTTTCTTGAAGGTCTAATAGAATTGGTCTCTAAAACTGTCTGTTGTTTAGTCTTGTCTGACGGGAGAGCCTGGTGGGCTGCCGTCTATGGGGTCACACAGAGTCGGACACGACTGAAGCGATTTAGCAGCAGCAGCAGCAGCAGCCATGGGTATACATTCCCGGTTGATTTTGAATAATGTGTTTAAACTGATCACTTGATAAGAGCTAGTTGTGCCATTGTGACTGTGTTTTTGGCATCATGGCATTAACCAGTGTGCTTTTCTCCATATGGCTTTACATCACGGGCCTTCCTAGGGACTCAAACAGTAAAAAAATCTGCCTGCAATGCAGGAGACCCAAGTTCAATCTCTGGGTTGGGAGGATCCCTTGGAGAAGGGAATGGCTGCCCACTCCAGTATTCTTGCCTGGGAAATCCCAAGGACGGAGGAGCTTAGCAGGCTACAGTACATGGGGTCACAAAGAGTTGGACACAACCAACACTCTCATTTTCACTTTCATGGTACCCTGAGTTAATAATTATCATATTTATATGAAACGAGGGGTTAACTGAAGAAGTTGCTTTGAGGACTGAAGTGACCAGTCCACGGGTTCTGGCCATCCCAAGAACTGAGGAATAAAATGTCCCTTCATGCCTTGCCTCTACCACCTCCTAAATGCCCCTAAGGAGCAATGACAATTAGGATAACTTTTAGGGAGGCAGAAGAATATTATCAAAGCTTAGACTGCACCTCATGACTTAAAATAGCATTGTCTTGTTACATTTATATGGTATGATGGTTCTAAGGCATTTTAGTTTTTCTATTCCTATTGCAAACCCTGCTGTCAACACAGAAATAGCAATACTATAGATAATGCTTCACATATATTTATAATGAGGATCTGTTTTGTGCTTCATAAACACATTTTCTTCAGTCTTGCAGTAATCCCAAGAGCTGAATGCTTTCTTCTTCATTTAACAGAAAGTAAGCTGAAGCCATGAGAAGAAGTAAGATTTGTCCTAGTTCACAGGCAGTGAGACTCAGAGCAAGGACTTGAATTCATATTTGTTTGAATTCAAGGCCATGCTCTTTCTACTTCAGAACTGCACTTGGAGGCAATATTACAAATAGCATTTTTAAAGGCAGAAGCTGCCTGATAGTTTCTTATAAATCAACTAATAAAGAAAGCAACTGGAGGTTAAACATAAAAGAGGATGCAAAAGAGAGAAATAACTACATCAGGTTGGTGTGAAAAGAAGAAAAAATAGTGGGACTAGATCAGAGTCTTTTGCCTGCTTTGCTTTATTTTGGTTTTGTTTTTTAAATATATTCTAGTTACCATTAGTTTTTCCAGAGTGTCAGTGTTAAAGAAAAGTGTTTTGGTTATCAACTAAGCCACATGTTTTGTTCTCCGGGGTAATTACAAAATAGATTGTTATAATAAAGATTGTCTTCAGCTAAACAGTGGCTGAAGAAGGTTAGATTGTGTTTAACCCAGGGATTCCATTTATTTAGCAGCATTACTGTTCTGTTTAATATACCTATTAACATTCCATGGAAAGCATCTTCTCAGGAAGTCATTCTGGGGAGCCACATATTACATCATGGAAAAGCTTCCTCCAAGTTTGCCAAGGGGCCCCAATATAGATAAAGGATTCTAAAGATACCATATAAATCTTTTCAAACTTGTCTTTAACCAACCACTGGTGTCCAGGAAGCTCAAGCATTCAGACTGTTTCCCATTTCTCTCAGGCAGGTCAAATAATATTTCCATCAGAAACAGCAGAAATTTTAATTCCAAACTACAAGTGATTCACATGAAAAGCCCACGACACCACCAAATGGAAGATGACACTGGTTAGAGTTTCTAGGGTGTAAGCATTTGAATCCTAGGGCCTGACTTGTGGGTGCAGGCCTTTGTATCTTTCTGCGTTGCATCTTATTGTCCTTGAGTCTTGCTGCATGTTCCTGCCAGCTGGCCATGATTAAATCTCCAATGTTGACAGGCAATGAGTGAAACAATTATTGCTGCATGAGTATTCTGAGAACTTGATGGGTGGGGATTAGAGGGGCAACGTGGTAGGGTGCAGCAATTTGGGCTGACAAAGACATTTATGGATTTCAAAATGCCAGATGGACTCCCAGATGGAGGGTTTGGACTTTGCAGTTGGGTCTGGCAGATGTGAGACTTCCCAAGGTCCCAGGACTAGTAAGGATGATTTCATCCTTTACTCTAAATCAGGCTGTGCACTGCTGGCTTGGAGCATCCACTGTGAAGCCAGGGACAGGAGGGAGGTCCTCACTCAAGGTCAAAATAGAAGTCAAAGCTAGCTTTTGAGCTAAAATGGGGAAAAGACCAGAACCGGTTCTCAGAAGATTGAGGTGCTATTCTTTTTAAATGTTAGTTTATCTTTGACTTTGGCCAATGGCAAGCTCAAATTAGACACACATTTATAGAATGTTGACTGGTGTCAAGGAGTGTAGAGGCTATCAAGGTGAAGAAAGCACATTCCTCAGATTCTGGGGATCACATTATAGTGGGAGGGAAAAGTAAAGATATGATTACTGCACAAAATAAAAACTCTAAAGTCTTTATTAACTACAGTAACCTAATCAACTAAAACAGGTATGAGAAACTAGAGGTGGTGTCTCAGTTAATCATTAAAAGATTTTGGCAAGAAGAGTAATTCAGGACAAGGGAAGGACAAAATCAAAATCACAGAGGCTTGGGATTGACATTTATACACTATTGATACTATGTGTAGAACAGATAATTAGTGAGGCCATCCTTTGTGTCATAGGGTGCTCAGTGCTCTGCAGTGACCTAGATAGGGAAGAAATCCAAGAAAGAATGGATACATGCATACATATTATTGATTCACTTTGCTGTACAGTAGAAACTAATACAACAGTGTAAAGCAACTATACACCATAAAAATTAATTGAAATAAATTTGTTACATTAGCTCAAGTGACAAAATCGGTTTTCTTATAGTGAAAAACAAAAAAAAATCAACCACCAAGGCTGGACATACTCTCTAACTGTAGGACTAAAAAACTTAAAGGTAGAGTGTTAAGGTTCTGATCACATTCAGTAAGAAGTGAGCAGGAATTTTGTGGGTGGCACGAATGTGATAATAAGGGGAGCCTCTGGGACTTTTCGAATAATTCATATTAAATTTTAGGAAAACAACAATATATTTCATATATCTGGACTCTGACATGCATGTCAAAAAATCATTAATTGTTGTCGCTTTAGTGAATGGTGGGGCCTTAGCCAGGTCACATTCCCTCTCCAGACTTCAGTCTGGTGTAAAACTTTAGACTTTGGTTTCCCCAGGCCAAAATCAACACAGTGGAACCTCCACAGTGGTCATGGAAATAAAGAAGTGAGTGGCTCCCTTCTTCTCCGCTTGGAATTGTGCCCTCAGACATCAGGACAGAAAGAAATCTATAAACCACTATAGGTCACCTGGCCTACACATTGACTAAGTTCAAAGAGCCAGCTCTGTGCTGGCTATACTCTTGTGGGGAGGGCTGGCGTGGAGGGTGATGCCATAGTTCTCATACCAACTCTAGCTGAGTTCTGGCCAGAGACAATTCTGGTAGCATCCTTTCACGACACCGGTGAGAAACGCGATTTGTATTTCAGTTGTCCCTTGGAGACATGCTTTCACCTCAAGGCTGCATGCCCATTTTTCATCTATGGGCTAAAAACCATTAGTAAATATTAATTGGAAATTAGTGAGGGTATTTACAACACAGTCTTCAAAAGGAAGGGATTTGTGTGTGGTTTCTTAAATGGCATCCTGTGTTAAAGTCAGTATTTTGAAGAACATCAGTGTTTGGTCCTTCCAAGAATAAGAATGATAATACCACTTTACAGAGACTCAGTACCAAGTTAAATCCATAAACTTCCAAAGAGATTCACAATCACTGGAATTTTAATTTTCTGAATTTCATATGAAACCACTACATTTGGAAAACTCCGAGATATTGGTAAGTATAGCAACGTGCGTGGGTGTGTGCTAAGTTGCTTTAGTTATGTCTGACTCTGTGCAAGACACTATGGACTGTAGCCCACCAGGATCCTCTGCCCATGGGATTCTCCAGGCAAGAATCCTGGATAGGGTTGCCATGTCATCCTCCAGGGGACCTTCCCGACTCAGCGACTGAGCCTGCATCTCTTAAGTCTCCTGTGTTGATAGATGGGTTTTTTACCACTAACCCCCACCTGGGAAGCGCCCAAGTATAGCAACACATGTGCCTAAAAACTGGTTTAGACTGGGGCTAATCCTTCTTTCCTCCACCCTCAGGCTGAATCCCAGACTATCTACTTACACTAGGATTCAAAGGATAAGTGGGATTTGTGTAGTTAGAAATTTTCCAGGACAGTGCACATGATAAAAGAAGAAGCAGGTTCAAAGATGAGGATGAATGGCATTTATGAGTAGAGTACGGAAGAGAGAGAAAACATTATGTAGACTGATTTAGCTAAAATCACAAATTCTGTGCAAAAACTATGAGCTTGCTGTGAGCTCCTAATTCAAAATTCATAAACAATAGAGTGAGTGGCTTTGCCTTTATTTCACCTTCTTTAAAGCTCTTCCATAATTATTAACCAGCTAATTCTCACAGTGAGTTAATTTAGCGAGGTGGGTAGTATCATATCCCTAGTAAAGAGGGCCATACATCGTTTAGAGAGATGAGGATTTGTGTCCAGAAGCTAAGAGGTAGGAGTGATGAAGTTAGGAGAAGCACCCAAGCCTTTGGTTTCCAGGTGTTTGGTCTTTTCAAAAGGCAAGTAGCCATTGTAATTTCTGGTTTCAATCATTTAACTCCACTCCCAGTGTAAACAAAGGTTTCAAAAACCAACACAAAAATATCACAGAGAGACCCTGGCAAAATATGCCCAGTGCTTTTCTGTATGCACACAACACTGTTTGTTTAGAGACAGTAAAAGAAGGGAAAAAAAAAAAAGATTATAGCCTCCAGCAAGCCTTTTCTAAGGCCACCTGAATTTTCAGAGTCACCCTGTTATTCTGATGTGACATTTATAAAAGTTATAAAATTTTATGAGAGGAAATACTCCTTCTTGTGCTCAAAGACTACCCCTAAATAGTTTCCATTTTAGGAAAATATACAAGACAGCTCTGAGCATTGGGATCCTGAAATATATGATGATGGAAGATGATTTTGCATTTCTGGTGCTCTTTAAATTGTGTCCATAACTCCCCTCTCTGAGAATATTGCTTGACAAGCCCTTCCCTCTCACAGAACAAATAACCCTGTAAAGTAACAGGGCTCCTCTTCCAAAGAAAATGAACAGAAATCATCCCAAACAAGCCATCCGGGAATTCCTTTTCTTGGAGAACACCTAATCCCTAGAGTAGGTCAGATTTGAGTGTAATTTTGTTAGTTGTTTTCATGTGTTCCTAGCCATGCTTGGCAAGGGCTTTTAGATACTCCATGAGTACTTCTTAATCAACATCTAATACTCCAGAGGCTCTTGAAAACTAGCATTACTTGGATTGGGACATACACGCTCCCTGTACTTCAGAATGTTGTTGAGAAGAAAGAAGTATCCTGGAGCACTTTCCTGAGAGTAAACCTTTAGCATAAGTACTGATTTAAAAATTGTAGAATCACTTATTCTGGCAAATGCTAACATGAGGAAAATGTTGAAGAATATAGGAATCACGGTTTAGAGTAATAGGGGCCAGGAGAGTCAAAGGCATCAAATAAATTCAAATTTTTGATCATTTTAACTTATTCTATTCACAATTGTTAATTATCTACTAGTTGATTCAATATCTAACTGAGTCCTAGAAATAGTGTAATAAGAATGTCAGGTGAATCTTTGTCTTGAAATTTTCAATCTAATGGCCCATCCCAATGTGGGAATCTCTTCTGCAGTAATTATTATATGGAGAGAACTTAGAACTGCTTAGATATTTCTAAAGATGAAGGTCTAGCACTTATCAAAATTTTCAACACATAACCGACCCTTAATAACTTGTCTCTCATTCATTGAAATCTACTAAATACTGCTCGTAAGCACTTCCTTGTATGTCTCATTCCACTGATTTGAGTTCTCAAACAAAGCTGTAAAATAAGAATTCATAGATCTTTCTTTGTTTTTTCAAATGGGTAAATTAAGATTCTGAAAAAAAAGTAATAATACAAATTACTCCGGTAAAAAATCAAAGTTCCACAATGAAACAATTCTAATGTGTTAACTGGGAATATAAAATGAAGATAATGGCACTTACATTGTTTTTAAAAGAGGCTAATGTTGTTTTATAAATAGTAAATAATAGAACTGAATCACTTTGTAAATACAAGTTTATTGATTTATCTGTATCAAACTTCCATGAATATTTTATTTGAAGCATGGCTTGACCCTCTTGAATCAAGTAGCTGTTTCTTCATCAGACAAATAAATGCTACTTTCTATGCATATTAACTAACATATAGTGAATTCCTTTCCTAGTTTTCACATGATCTAAAATTACCTTGTTAAAAAATTTAAAAAGTAATAAAATAAAATTGCCTTGTTTATTTACCCATTTATCTGATTTGTGTATTCTTTTCCACTACCTGCAATCACACAAAACAAGAAAGCTCCATGAGTTCAAGCATTTTGATTTTGTTCTGTTCTCCAGTGAACTTTCTGTCCTAGACCAGAGTCTGACTCCGGTAGATGTTCAATAAAGATTAGAAGAATGAATAAATAACTTTCAAGGATTCTTCAAGAAAGCATTATATATGTGCATGTTATATTTGTGTACTAATGAGATTTTTATCACTATAGATTCAGTTTCTATGTGGCAAGGACCATGTCTCAATCATCTCTGAATCTCCAGTACTCAGCATAGGGCCAGCTTAGAATAGCCTCAGTCAGTTTATATTTGACAATGAAGGAGCCGTCCCTGAGAGTGTCTATCTTGCCAGCATATCTGAGAATACAGATAGAGAGAATCAAGCTGTCAGTGAGCCCACAGGCAGGAGTGTGGTGAGGAAGCCAGAGCAGGATACACAGAAACATAGAACATAAGAAAGGGGCATTGGGGTGACTGCAATCACCTAATGCAATTCAGTTCTTCTCACTCAGACTTGTCCCAGGGCTTTGGAAAATATGCTTGGGCTCCAGTCATTTTCAATAAATTACTTTAGCACTGGAATTCAACAGACTCAAGCAACTTTCTCCTTTTTCGACTCATCTGATCTCCACATTATTGAACAATGGTTTCTCTGGTTCTTTTTCATTCATTGTGACTTTGTACTTTGTTTTATGTTGTTTAGTTGTTCAGCCACTCAGTCCGACTCTCTGCCACCCCATGAATCGCAGCACGCCAGCCCTCCCTTGTCCATCACCAACTCCCAGAGTCCACCCAGACTCATGTGCATCGAGTCAGTGATGCCATCCAGCCATCTCATCCTCGGTCGTCCCCTTCTCCTCCTGCCCCCAATCCCTCCCAGCATCAGGGTCTTTTCCAATGAGTCAACTCTTCTCATGAGGTGGCCAAAGTACTGGAGTTTCAGCCTCACCATCAGTCCTCCCAATGAACACCCAGGACTGGTCTCTTTTAGGATGGACTGGTTGGATCTCCTTGCAGTCCAAGGGACTCCCAAGAGTCTTCTCCACCACAACAGTTCAAATGCATCAATTCTTCAGGACTCAGCTTTCTTCACAGTCCAACTCTCACATCCATACATGACCACTGGAAAAACCATAGCCTTGACTAGACAGAACTTTTTTGGCAAAGTAATGCTTCTGCTTTTGAATATGCTATTTAGGTTGGCCATAAATTTTCTTCCAAGGAGTAAGCGTCTTTTAATTTCATGGCTGCAATCACCATCTGCAGTGATTTTCAAGCCAAAAAAAATAATGTCTGACACTGTTTCCACTGTTTCCCCATCTACTTCCTGTGAAGTGATGGGACCAGATGCCATGATCTTCATTTTCTGAATGTTGAGCTTTAAGCCAACTTTTTCACTCTCCTCTTTCACTTTCATCAAGAGGCTTTTAGCTCCTCTTCACTTTCTGCCATAATGGTGGTGTCATCTGCATATCTGAGGTTATTGAAATTTCTTCTGGCAATCTTGATTCCAGCTTGTGCTTCTTCCAGCCTAGTGTTTCTCATGATATAAGCTGCATTTAAGTTAAATAAGCAGGGTGACCATATACAGCCTTGACGTACTTCTTTTCCTATTTGGAACCAGTCTGTTGTTCCATGTCCAGTTCTAACTGTTGCTTCCTGACCTGCATATAGGTTTCTCAAGAGGCAGGTCGGGTGGTCTGGTATTCCCATCTCTTTCAGAATTGTCCACAGTTTATTGTGATCCACACAGTTAAGTCATGTCTTACTCTTTTGTGACACCATGGACTGTAACCTGCCAGCCTCCTCTATCCATGGGATTTTCCAACAAGAATACTGGAGGGCTTGCCATTTCCTTCTCCAGGGGATCTTCCAGGCCCAGGGATTGAATGTATGTCTCATGCATTGCAGGCAGATTTTTACTGAGCCACCAGGGAAGCCCTGATTTTTTCCTAAGCCCCTATCAATTTCTGATACAATTGTTGCTCAGATATTGGAAGGGATTTTCTGTCCTTCAGGTGCCAGAGAACTTGGGATGAATTTCCTGACAGTGCCATAGCCTATGAAAGCCTGGAACTCTTGTCATAGTCTCTGCCAATTCTGGGGATTCATTCTTCTGTCTGATATCCCTGCATCCCCATGTGAGGTATCCTGCCACACATCTGGTTCTAAGAACAAATCTTAGCCATTTTGTGAGTCTTTTGGAAGACTCTTCCCATATAAATGCATTAGTAAATATTGGAATAGATTTTGAAGAATCTGTAGAGGCTTGTGGGACATCATCAAGTAAACTTATGTATATTGTGAGTCCTAGAAGAAGAGGGGAGAAAGAAATAGAATATTTGAAGGACTAAGACCTGAAAATTTCCCAAATCTATACATTCAAGAATCTCAACAACCCCCAAGAAGGGAAAACACAAAGAAATCCACACTGAGACACAATAAAACTATTGAAAGACAAGGAGACAATCTTGAAAGCAGCATGAAAGAAGTGAATTGTCATATACAAGGGGTTCACAATAAGATTAATGAATAATATCTCAGTAGAAAATAGCAGAGAGTGGAAGACAGTGGGCTGACAGAATCAAGGTGTTAAAAGAAAAAAAAAACAACAAACACTGCTAACCAAGAATTCCATATCCAGTAAAAACCACTCTATTTAAAAGTTAAAGGAGAAGTTATGACATTTCCAGGTAAACAAAAGCTGAGCACGTTTTTCAGTAGGAGATCCTCTCTACAAGAAATCACGAGGAGTTCTTTAGGTAAAAATGAAGAGATCATCGACAGTAACTCAATAAAAGAAATAAAGAGCTTTGAAAAAATATAACTACATGTATAAATATGTAATGTAGTCAAGTCTCATTTTGAGGCTTCTTCAGGGTTCCTGTCAATGTCTCTTTTTCCCCTGAAGGATGGGCCACACTTTTCTGTGGCTTTGTATGCTTTGTAAGTTTTCATTGTTAAAAGCTATACTTCTGGGTATTTTAATGTGGTAGCTCTGAAAATCATATCCTCTCTCCCTCCCTAGGGTTTGTTATTATTGCTCTTTGAGGGCTGCAGTCGTCATCTATTTGTTTAGTAACTATTCTAAACGATTTTACTTGTCATTTTTAGTCTCAGTTTCATTATCTCGGTAGTCAGTGACCTCCAGAGATTTCCTTAAATCCTTGGAACCAAAAGACAAAAAATAAAAATACGCTTCTGGTTTTTCTTTGCAGATGGGCTAAAATACTCCTTCAATGCTTTGCCAGTGTTGCCTACAACTCTGCCTTAGCCTTCAACTCTTGCTTGTAGCGAAACCAAAGATCAATAAGAGAGGCAAGCCTAGCATTCTCGAAGGACTTTTCAGACCCCATGTTTAGCCCTAGGCATGCGTATTGTACTTGGATTCTCTTGTATACATGGCAGCCTTTCAGACCATTATTTCCACAAGAAGCTTCCTTCTCAATTTCTTCCTCCCCGTTTAGGATCTGTCTGCTGCTGTCTCATATGTCATCCCTGGCCCCCGGCAGCTGTGGGTAATTAATCTTTAATGTTTGCAACAGATGCCACCCAGCCTGCAAGGGGGTGAAACAAAAGCAAGTCTCAGTGATAGTCCCTCAGGGAACTGCCAGATAGGTCAAAATACACAAATTTTGGAGGACACAGTCTGCATTCTCCCTGGTCCCTGGCACCAGCAGTTTCAAGAAATGTGGACCATCTTCCCACAGCTGCCAGCAAGCTGCGAAATGGGGGAGGGTAGACAGGTAAGAAAAAGCACCGCAACTCTCTCTCACCAACAATTTTAGCAGCCTTTTTTTCTTCATTAAGCACTCCCCTGGTTGTTAGAAGACTTTTATTAGATTCCAGAGTTTTTCAAAGGTTTGCTTCTGTCAGTTTTGGCCCCTTATGATTGCTTCAGTAAAAGGACTAATTTTGGGAACTCCCTAACCTACTGTCTCTCCCGACATCCTCAAAAACATACACCTTTGATTCACAAATTTCTAGGAATTTATCCCACCAGTGGACTTGTGCACATGGCAAAAAGATGTTTGCCTGCAGCCACTAGTTTTTGACATTGCTTATAACAGTAAATAACTAGAAACAAAATAAAAACAAATCCATTGGTGAAAGAAAGTATGGCACAACTCTGAGATGGAGTGCCCTGTATATGTTAAAAACAATCAAGGAGATTTCTTTACGTTTACAGAGAAAGATTTCTAAGACATATTAACTGATTAAGCAAGTGGCAGAACAGGGCGTTTTGTGTGTGGATTTCGGAGCTTACGCAGGATGTATATGCACCTGCTTCCTTTCCTATGCGGGAAAGCTAAGAAACTGCAGTCAGTCTTTGTCTGTGAAGGGCAGGGTGCAGATGGGAATTGTGCAACTAGGGTAGAGATGGTAAGGACCCAGTCCATGGATACTTGCTTAAGTTTATGAATTGCGTGAACCATATGAATGTACTAATTACTCAAAAGGAAAGTTAAAATTCAATAATTATCAGCATCCTCAGAATAAAATTCTAGTGTTCATCGTCTTCAAGGCTGTGCTTGACCCCCCCTCTGCTTCTGCTTCATCATTGTTCCCCTGTCTCCTGATGCAGACTGACCCAACTGCAATCAGACAAATGGTATTTTTTTTTCCTCCAAATCCAAAAACTTTCCAAACTCTTGCTCCCTCAGTGCTTCAGTACAAAATGTTTCCTCTCCTAGACATGTTTATTGCTCTGAGATCCACATGCTTAGTTATCACTCAAATCCTTTAGTTTTCACTAAGATCCTCCTTGAACACTTTTGCCCCAGGAGATTTCCTCCATCCCCGCCCTTCTTTCTCAGCACCTTGGTTTTATTTTTCCATTATAGTAATTATTGCAATAGAATATTAGGCATCTGCTTACTTTCATTTGCCAGTTTCCCCTACAAAACTCTAAGAACTCCATTTGTTTTGCTCACTGTTGGATCCTCATCAGTACCTGGGTCAGGGCTTGGTCCACTGGTTCCTGTTGAGCTGAGTGAACGGATGTGTTAATGAAGGGAGTGGGTACAGTAAATCCTCGTTTACAGTGAATATTTTTTAATATCTTTTTCTTTTGTTTCTTGGAGTAAATCCTTTTTTCAGTTGAATCTCTTTTTCTTTTTTTATTTATTTTTATTGTAATATAGTTGCTTTACAATGCTATATTCGTTTCTGCTGTATGGCAAAGTGAATGAGTCATATATATACACATATCCCATCTTTTTTGGATTTCCTTCCAATTCAGGACACCGTGGAGCCTTGAGTGGAGTTCTTTGTGCTCTATAGTCGATTCTCATTAGTTACCTATTTTATCCATGCTGTCAACAGTATATGTGTGTGTGTGTGTGTGTGTGTGTGTGTGTGTGTGTGTGTCCAATTTCAGCCTCCCAATTCATCCCACTCAGGTAGATTCTTGGCTTATTTCATCTGTAAATCAGGGATGGTCTCTAAGGTTCCCAGAGAGACTTTGCACAATACTCCTGTTCCTTCACTTCTACAGCTAGCACGCACGTGAGGTTGACCTTACTCTTTTCCCTATTAAGATAGTGAGCTCCTAGTGCCAGCAAAACAGGCTCTTGTGCTGGTATCAGAGCCAGGCAGGGAGCTGTTTGTCTTGAGTAAGGGCCTTTGTCTTCTGTCACAGACCTACCATGCATTGCTGCCTCTTGGCTTCTCCCCCATCTATTTCATCTGCTTTGAGTCTCTACCAACAGGGACCCATATTTACATTTTTTTTTCCCTCCACTTTCCCTCTAATACACAGGGTTCAGACAATAGTGACTTTCAAAGCTCAAATAAAAAATCTGGGTCACACTCAACACCTCTAGAGTCATTTAGCTCTGAACAGTGCACAAGCAGGGTCCAACAAACTGCTCCAACCTAATGAATCTTTGAAAAGGCAAAAAGCCAAAGCAACAACGACAACAGGAAAAAAAAAAAAAGCTTGAAGTTAATACTCTTGTTTCCAAAACACAGAGAGAGAGGCCACACGATTGTGGAGGGACAGGATTCAACTTCCTAGCAACCAAAAACTGCAGGGAGAGACCGGCCAACCCTCCCTTCATGCAATCTCTCAAAAGCAAATATCCAGGGTCCCAGGAGCCAAGGGACACTTTGGGTACATGGACAAGTTGGCTGACATGGAGGAGAAGGTGCGATAGAACAGCATAGACACTGTTTGCCCTAAAGTCCAGGAGGACTCACCTCCCCCATCCCCCCACCCCCACCCCCCCACCCCACCCCCCCGCTTCTGGAAGTCCTCTCAGAGAAAGCACTGAGGCGCACTGTTCAGTGGGTGGCTTCTAATTTCAGGCTCTGGAGACAGCCGCACCTACTGCTCACGGTGCCCAGATGTCTTTGTGACAAGCCGGACACAGCCAGTCATCAAGGGGAGGAAACCATCGCAGAACAGAATGGACCCGGCCTCTGGAGTTTGCCAAGAGGTGGCTCTGCCAGAGACAAGCAGATATCTACTTCCAAACTGGCTGGCGACTTCTTTGTCTGAGAGCATTCATCTGGAAAACAGCTGAGTCTCTGCTTCCCTATTTTTCTTTACAAAGAGCTAGAAAGCCAAGGGCCTCGAAAAAGCAGAGGGCCTTGAGAAAAGCCATCATCAATACTTAATTTTATTAAATAGCAGGAACATAGATTTTCAGACCTGACAGATAAAATCTCCAGAGTAGTGTTATTCCAAGAAAATAGAATGATTTCTTTGAGATTCATTCTGCACTGGAGAAGGAAAAATTCGTCTCATATATGTTACCATGAAGGTTAAATTAGGTCATGCTTAAAAACACCAGACTCAATGCTTTACACAGTAGCTGACTATTTAATTTTTACCATACACATGTACCTATTAACCCCTGTATCCATGTATAGTGAGTATTATGAAATAGCTTCAATATAGATAAATTGACACATGTTTGTCCCTCCAAAAGGGAGAAAGGGTGTCCACAGAAGCTCCTGAGGGTCTTAAAACTGAAATTGCTGACTCAGGCTCAACTGTCTGCCTCTGAAGCTTGATGCTTTCTTCACATTTCCCACTTCAAAGTAGCACTTTAAATAAATTTGGGAGACACAAGCAACCGTCACTGTTCTGTCACTTTGAACCTTAGCGTGTTGACCCTTGTGGCAGTTAGTACCATCGTATCATACCATCGTTGTGAATGGCACAGAATTCTCGGTGTACAGTTGTGTAAAGAACTGCCCTTTGTTAGAAACTAACCTAGCAACAATTAGACTGTAGCAATATTTTACCCAAACACACTAATCACCAAAAGCAGATGAATCAATAAAATCAGCAAAGGAAGATAAATCGCATTCTAAGCAGAGGAAGCAGCGTATGCATAGGATGAGGATATAGACCATAGGATGAGAACGGTTGACCCCATGCAGCCTGGTTCTAACAGACTGCAGTCCCGCCCTTGTCCACATCATCATTGCTAAGGCATCTGTATCCGATCGTGACAGCATCACTCTCCAAGTGACGTTGTGAATCTGGATGCAGATGACAATGAGAACATGGTTTAAGACCAGTTTCTTGGGTGAGGGGAGTGGATGTGCTAAAGGGCTGGTGTCTGCATGCTGGGAAAGGCAGAGAGTAGCCTTCCCTGTGGAGTCAGGGGTGCAGATACAGCATCAGAGTATAGATATCAGGCTCTGCCAGCAGAGTCACAACAGATGTGACGTGTCATCACAGTCTCTTCACCGAGGGAACTGTACACAAAGAACTCACTCCTGACGACTTTCCATTTGCTGCCTTAAGTGTGGGTAGGGGGTAGAGAGTGGCTCTCCACTCTCCTCATTTAGAGTGCGCTGAAGGACAGACTTGTACTGATGCCTCCCCAGAGCCCTGCTGCTGTGAACCAATTACCTAGAGGGGTGATGCAGCAGATGGAAAATGCCACCACCGGAGACTCATGTGCAAAATGCAGTGAACATTCCAGACACCAGCTAGTCTCTTGCAGTCACATGCTCTAGTTCCCTACTCATCCTCTCCATCTCGGACAATGTCCTCCAATCTACACACAGTCATAGCTGCCAGTTCTAAAAGGGGCAACTCTCAGATATGCTTTTTCTCTGGAACCAAATGTCAAGAAATACACGAACACTTCCTGGGTGCTGAATATATGACCTGAGTTGGATGATTCAGGAGTAGGAGAACCACAGAACACTGATGATGGGCTGTATTGGATTTAAACCACAAGCGTGGGTATCTTTATCTTAAAATGAACCACAGGATTGTTTTCAGTGATGAAGAAAGAGAAGGTAGAGAAAGGAAGCTGCGGGGAGGATAGCAAAAAGCGCAAGAGGCAGGCACATAGCTTATATGTCATCGAGCTCATAGGCATGAACGTAGAGTCAGACAGACTGGCTTTGACTTGGAATTCTGGATTCTCTCACTGATGTGGTTGTCACGTCCAGGAAAGTCCTATATTATCCTTCCATCTCAGGGTTCATTAGTCAAATGAATTCTGTGATGATTCAATTTTAGAAATTATAAGTAGGGCAGGGAGTAATACACAACAAATGGTTCTGCTTTTAATATCCTTTGAATTTTTCCATCCGTTGCTCCCAACTATCCTCTGAGTTAATATTTTCTCCATCCTTCAAATAAGCACAGTAAAGCTTGGGGAAGATAACTGATTTGGTGGAGTTCACACAACCAGTTCAGTGTGGGATTTGAACCCTGTTTTCTCTAACTTCAAAGCCTTATTCCCTTCATTGGTAACAGGCCACTCTGGGGCTTACATAAGTCAAGTGGAAAGCTGTGGATCTTTTTGGAGTTAGACTGAATTTATGTTTTATGTGAAATTACTCTGCTCAGTACAAAGAAGGTGGAATATGAGTTGACTTTCCTATTTCCAAAACTTAAAACAGACAGGCACAGAACTTAAAACAGACATGGCCCAGAGGAGGCTTGGGACAGACAGACACATGGGCCTCTTGTTGGCCTCAGAAGGGGCCATTCTCCCTTCTGAGGGGCTATTTAACAGAGAGCCCTCTTATTCTCAATCTCCCAGGCCTCCTGACCCACTTACACCGAGAGAAAATTCTTGCCAGACCCTATTCCAGGGTCTGAGTTCCCTGAGACAGGATGAGATCATCCTTTTGGGCCTGGCCTGCTTTAAAAGCTGGACAACATCCTGAATGAATGAGTATGTAAATGAATAAGTGAATGACTCCAGGAGAATCCATCAACAGGGTCTATGTCAAGAAGCCATTTAAGCTCCTGCAAAGTTTATTGGTCTGCCACCAAGAGTAAAGTCACCTGCCTGTCATCTTGATTCCCAGGTGATTCAGCAGCCTGAGCGTGGATTTTCCTTGGCCAGTGAGTTCTTCCATTTATTTCAGTTTTTGTACCTCCTTGAGGAGACTATTACAGGGCTCAAGTCTCTCTACAGACTACCTTCTGGGGATACAGATTATTAACTACTATAGAGCAGTTAATGAAATAAGAATGGATCTGAAATTAGAGAATGCAATTTCAAGTCTACACTTGGCTGTATAATGAATAAAAAATGTTAACTTCTGTAAAGTCTATTACCTCATGCAATAAATAAATGTGATCAAAAAGATTACCTACTTTCATTGCTCTTTTTAGAATCATAAAGGTAGGGGTGAGAAAATTCTTTGTAAATGGATATGTGCTTTTAAATTGTTGATTAATGCTTTATTCACTTAAAATCTTGGGCAAAAGGTGACAGCTATATTTTATTTAGTCATTTATTTTCTCAGTCATATTTTAGTTCATACATATTATTGAGGAATTGTCATGAGTCCGGGATTAAGCCTGAAAAGAACTTTAAAATGTTTCTGAAAACATGCCAATAATTTTACTACCCTGGACTGTGACATCATGGCAGGCGGGGAAATCTGATGCACTGTTTCTACTCTTTGCCCTTGTCCCAACCTTAGCTCGCAGCAATATGCGTGTCACGTAAGTGGTACTGAGGATACATCAGATCAATCAAATGTTTTGAAGGTGGAATATCAAATACCTCTAGTTTGGTCCACCCAACTCATAATCCACATCATTGCCAAAGGGATGTCTCTAAATGTAAATCAGGTACATCTATTCTTTAGTTAAAACACTCCAGAGCTTTTCCATACTCGGAGGTGAAAGTTCAGCTGTCTTAGTCTAGCATCACACTGCTAGCCTTCTAATCAAATAGAACTTCCTCTGCCCAGCATAAATGTTTCTGCATAGTAAACTGTTCCTAAATACCAAGCTGTTAGACCATCCTCAATCTTATCTTATATATATATACACACACACACACATACAGAATTGTTATAAGGAATTGTGTTGTGATTATGGAGGCTAAAAAATTCAGGACTTTTGCAAGCTGGAGACTTAGGGAAGACAATGGTATAGATTCAGTTGGAAATCTGAGGGCCTGAGAACTGCGAGAGCTGATAGGGTAAGTTCCATTCTGAAAACCAGCCAGCATACTTGAAACCCAAGAAGAGCTGCTGTTCTGGCAGGAAGATAATGATGTCCTAGCTCAAGGCAGGCAGGCAGGAGGAGTTCCCTTTCACTTAGACCTTTTGTTCCACATGTGCCCTTACAAGCTATTACATTTTATCTTCTTCTGGTTAAGAGTGTTTTATTAATCATTTCAACACATGCATTGAAGGTCTACTGTGTGCTCATCTTTGTTTGGAAGATATATTTATCACAGTATACCTGCGTAGTTCTTAGTTAAGGGCTATCCAGTACTCTCCAGAGCCTCGCTGGGCACATGCTGAGTGTTTGGAGATGAATCAGATGGAGACCCGCTCCTCCAAGCATGGCATATGCTTAAAACTATTTGGAGTATAATGTAAGAACTGTCACAATAGAGGTGGAATTGGAGTTAGGATGACAATTCAGCTCATGGATATATGGACAGAATCCTCAGGACAAGTGACCTGAGGGGCTTTCCCCATGAAGTGCCAGGAATTGGACCAAGACATCATAGGGACTTTGGGGAACTCCAAGCAGAATGCTATTACAGGAACATAAGGAAAAGGTAAGAAGTCAGAGGCAATGAAATGAGGAAACCAGTATAAACTGTGCTAAAGCAGGCAGGTATGGCAGACTTCTGTGAGCATTTTCTCAGAACCCTCCAACTGTGCCACGGTGAAAAAGGAATTCTTCTCATGTGTGGGAATGAACTGAAGTGTGTTATCACTTGTCAAAAGGATGTGGTGATCTTACAGTGGAGGAATGAAGAGATGTCAACATTCCTCCCACCTAGCCTTGTTGGAAATTTTTGTTGCTACATTTGAGATCAGAGAAGAAAAATTCCCATTTTATGACAATCCCCAGTGAGAAATCAGTTCGATCCCTATGTCTTCAGACTTGTATTTACTTGGTCACTTTCCTTAGATGGTGGGAAAGTGGGGACCAAGACAAACTGTCCTTGAGAAATTGAAGAACTGCTTTAGAACACTGAAGCCTGAATAGCTATTTCAAATGATTTCCCTCTGCAAAATTATAGAAATGCTGTTTTGACCTTGTTTTATTTTTGTTTTCATTTGGCAGCAGGAGAGACGTGGCAGACCATCCAAGGAGATGTACGGGAAGCTGGGCAAGAAGAATGAAGAGAGCTTCAAGAGATGGGAGAAGGCAGTCATGCTCTTTGGCCCAGAGCACCAAGGGGAGGATTGTGGAAGCCATCAAGGCTCATGCTTGGCAATTTAGCTCTTCCTTAGATCAAACTCCTGGAACATATTTAATTTTTGAAAGCAACTTGCAAGAAATTTAATCTTCCTGCCAGCAACTACTTAGAAAAATAAAATTTTAAAATTTAGGGCTGGGAGAAATCTGAAAAGTCAGCCAGTCCAATCAGTCTCCTTAGGCAGATATGAAGAATGAAACTGAAAAAGTGGTTTGCTCAAGGTCAAACAGCTTATATCCTGGGTTCCTATCAGGGGCTCTAGGAAGGATAGAAGTCAAGTGGAGCTCTCTGGAAGTTTATGTAATATGGTAATTAAATTATATACTTCCCTCAAAACAGAAATTGTCTTTAAGTGACTTTCGAGAATGCAATAGCAGGGAAGAAAGCAGAGAAAAAAGAGGGAGTAGGAGGAAGGTGGGTCAGTTTCAAATTTGACCCACCTGGGTCAATTTAAAGTTACTTGAAAGAATTTTTCAAAATAACAGTAGCCAGGATCCATCCTCGTTAGAAAGTTAGAGACATTCCATGGTTTATTAGTCCCGTAAAAGAAAACCTCCAGAGAATCCTTCATCTAGCAAATAGGGTGGTCTTGGACATCTCACGGAACTTGTGGTAAGTATTGTTGCTTGGGATAACTGGAATATTTACAGGAACTTTGACCAGCATTAAGGTCTTGGAATGTAGTCTGAACATGTGGAACAAAGGCCTCACACTGGCATAGAAGACCAGTGATCTGGAGTCAAGAAGCTAGTGTTCTAGTCTGTGCTCTAACAGTTGTTCTAAATCTTCAGGAAAGTACCTCCAACCCACATCCCCTCTCCAGAGGCCAGGAATCTGTCTGTAGAATGATGGAGTTTGCCTTGGAGAAACTTTTCAAGCATCTTGCTGTTTCACACCATCAGGCATTTATCCAAAGGATTCCCCCTGCCTGAAATATCTCTTTTCTTCACCTCTTCTGTAAAGTCGTCTTCTGATTTTTCAGGCACTGCTTCCTTCCAGAAGACTTCACTATCAGACATCTTCACCGACACCCCTGTTCCAGTCTGAATCAAGGGCTCCTCTTTAGGCTCCCACGTCACCTGGCACTTACATTACCTGTATCCCAACACTTTATAAAATATGCCAGACATTCCAAAAGCCATTATGGAAATTTAAAATTGACCCACCTGGGGTCCAATTAACTACCACCCAGTTAAAAGATGCTTTAAGTCCATTTTTGTCATGGCTTTAAAAAAAAACAAAAAAACCATTTTCCTGAAATGACCTTTGCACTCAACCTTCTACTCATTATCTTTAAGGCAGTTTAAAACTGAAAGGGAACTTTTCTGAAATCCATAAAACATGGTAATTAAGGGGTATTTCAAACTGTAAATGATCTTTCAATGACTAAAGCAAGAAAAAATGAAATGAAGCAGTGGAGGAAAAAGCAGAGCAGGAGAGAAAGGAGATATACAAGGAAAGTATTTAATTTATTCTGAAAATATTAGCAATAAACCCCATGCCTGGTTCACAGTAGATGTGAAATATGCATTTCTGAAAGTGATCTGAGCCGCAGTTGTAGTCAAGTTACCTAAAATAATGAGGCTATATTAACAATAAAGATCCAGTTTCTCAGAAGTCCAACATAAAAATCAACCCAAGTGCTCCTTTTCAATACCTTTAAATGGACTCCTTTGCAACGTCTCCAGGCAAAGCCATGACATCACCAGTGGGGTCTGTGTCACTTATGTGAGCAATGTCTCAATTGTGCTGTTCCCAAACTGTAGCCAAAACAAGCTGTCTTATTCCCCGAGGCAATGGCCAAGGCTTGGGAAACCATGAGTGTACGCACATAAATCTCAAGGGGAAGAATCATGTTTAAACCTTTAAAGAATTTGCACGTACTTGGACCTTCAAAGTTGTTTGGTTTTATGGTAAACAGGATAGGACTATCCAGAAAAATGCGAGCATTTAGGGAAGAAGATGTGCGTGTGTTTGCTTCACGGAAGGTGATGGCATTGTTTGAAGTATTCAGAGAGTTATGAAAGAAGACTCAGACATTCACAAGACTCCTTCTCTAGAGGCGAGTTCCGTCAGTAAAGAGCAGGTTTCCTGTCTGCATAGAGTCTCATGATCCTACTGAGAGAAACTGCACTCCATTACAGTTGTACAAAGACCCTTGCAGGAGAAAGGGACATGATGCTGAAACTACCTCCCTCAAGCTTCCACTGGAGAGAGAGAGAGAAAGAGAGAGATTGAGAATGTCAAAAGGGACTGATCTACCAGAGGTGCTCAAACAATTGCACGTTTTCCTTCCTTCCTTATATCTGACCATAGTGTATGTTCTCATATTATAAAGAAGGCACATTACTTTACCAACAAAAGTCCATCGAGTCAAGGCTATGGTTTTCCAGTAGGTATGTATGGATGTGTGAGTTGGACTATAAAGAAAGCTGAGCACCAAAGAACTTATGTGGTATTTGAGAAGACTCTTAAGAGTCCCTTGGACTGTGAGGAGATCCAACCAGTCCATCCTAAAGGAAATCAGTCCTGAGTATGCATTGGAAAGACTGGTGTTGAAGCTGAAACTCCAATACTTTGGCCACCTTATGTGAAGAGCTGACTCATTTGAAAAGACCCTGATGCTGGGAAAGATTGAAGGTGAGAGGAGAAGGGGACAATAGAGGATGAGATGGCTGGATGACATCACCAACTCAATGAACATGAGTTTGAGTAAACTCCAGGAGTTGGTGATGGACAGGGGAGGCCTGGGGCGCTGCAGTCCATGGGGTTGCAAAGAGTTGGACACTACTGAGCAACTGAACTGAACTGAACTGAACTGATATGCTCTTGTTCTTATATGACATCTACCTGCCTACCTGCTTCCCAAGCTACAGGCTGAACTACCTGGTGAACATCAAACAGAACTGTTCATCTAAAGTAAGCCTGCAAACAAACATCATATTATGACCCCTGAATGTCTCTGTGTTATCATTTGCAACAACTCCTTAGTTTGCTAGTTACGAGCTATTTGTGATTCTCTAAATACTTCATGCCTTGTCAGGACTCATGCTTTTAATGTTTTCATACCCTCTGCACTAGTGTTTTCCCCTAACTTTTCTGCCTAAAGGACTGTCAGATAAAATACAGGATACTCAGCACAAACAACATGAATTTCAGTAAACAACAACAAAAGTTTAATATAAGTTTGTCCTAAATATTGCATAACATACACTCTATATCTACTTACTAATTCTAGCAACAGATCAGCCTAGTTAATGCTTTTTCATCTTTTCAAATGTTTCATTGTCCAGGAAAGAAAGAAAGTGAAAGTTTTAGTTGTTCAGTTGTGTCCAACACTCTGCAACCCTTTAGACTACAGCCCAGCAGGCTCCTCTGTCCATAGGATTTTTCAGGCAAGAATACTGAAGTGAGTTGCCATTCCCTTCTACAGAGGATCTTCCTGACTCAGGGAGGGAACCAACCCAAGGACTGAACCAACCCAGGGATTGAACTGACTCAGAAATCAAACCAGGGTCTCCCGCATTGCAGGCGGTTGCTTTACAGCCTGAACCACCAGGAAACCCTTCACTGTCCTTGCTGCTTCTCTAATCCTCTCTCCCCTTTCCCACGAAGTTTAGCAGTTCAGTTTCCTGCCTGCCTTGGTTGTCCCTTGTCCAGGTCACCATTATAGTACTTACATGCTGCACAACATAACTTCTATATCTGCTTGTGCCCTTCCCTTCTTTTTCTGTTTCCCACTGTCACAAGATAGTTTCCCTCTACTTTTCAAAGGTCCATTCTTTCCACCTTTGTTGTCCATCTCTTCCTATAACACCCTTTTGTAATAACTCTGTCAATTAGCCCCACATCTGTATTTCCAGCCTAAACTCTTCATTCAAGTTTTATATCTGTATATAAGATGGTCTCCTTGACACTTCTGCTTGGCTGTATCACCAGGATTTCAGGCTTCGCACATGCAAAAGAGATCTCTCTCCCCACTTCTCTCCCTGACCATTGTGTCTACGGTAACCTCTTTCAAGCTCCCCACTCTAAAAATGGCACTTCCATTGACAGAGTGATCAGACTAACACCCCCATTTTCCACCTACTCCTACTCATTCTTCAAGTTTTAACCCTGCTATCACTTCCTCAAGGAAAAGCTCCTTTTTTGTCATACCAGATCTGGATCCATTCTCTGTTTATACACTCACCAAGGATCCTGCACTTCCCTTTCATAATATTTAGCGCAACTCAAACAGCAGATTTACTTGGCCTGCTACGTCTTTCACTTTTTAAGCTCCTGGAAGTGAGGATTATATCTACTCTAGGCATTGCATCCTCGTTGCCTGGGACAGTGTTTGACTCAGAGCATGCTCTGTGAATGTCAGCTAGATTCTTGAATGAATGAGTGACAGCTTACTTGCATTTTCCCTTCCTTACGATGCGTCCTTTGCAGATCTGACATTTTTGCTTTGGACATCATAAGGATTAAAACGCAGACTCGAGTTCAACAGACATGGATTCAAGTCTCATGCTACAATTAATGTGACTGTAGTCGAATTGCTTCCCCTCATTAAGCTTTATTTTCTGCATTTGTCTGTGGGAGATAATCATACATAAGTTTTTCTGAATAAAAGACATTTTAAATTCTTGACAATATTGGGGCATAGTTCATTAGCTGTGGCTTATCATTCTGATTTTCTTATTTTGTTAGAAATCCCTCAACTCTCATGCACAATTCTACTCCATTCTAGGTAAAAATGAAACTATACAACCATAATGCCAAATTATTTTAAAATAAAGAAAATGTATACATGAAAACAAGATCAAACAATGGAGGATATCCATCAAAATCTCTTCAGCAAGAGGTGAAGAGAGAAGACCTTTCCTAAAATTGAAGAAATCTCATTCTTTAAAAATTAATAATGTCTCAAGAAGGGAGAGTTCAAGGGAAATAAATGATGCAACTTCTCCATAGAAACAACTCACATTTTCCCCAAAACTTAAGAAGACTCACTGTAGTAAGATACTGGCCATTTAAGGGCTTATTTTTCTGGAAAAGATGTGTGAAGGGTCAAGTTCAATGTTAATTATTTTGGGGGCATGTTGCACTTTTGAAATGCCATGTGCTGTTGAAATTCTCAGAAGCTTTATCAGAGCTACCAGTCCACGTGAGGCCGCAGACCCAGTCATAAACACATGAGAAGTTTTATTGCATTTAATATTTCTGAGCTGGCCCAAAACAACTTTTATTCATGATGGTTTTACGTTCCCACATATGGACTGCACCAGTCTGTGAAAACAAAGTGAGGAGGAAATAGGAAGCCGTTAGTCTTATGTCTCCTTTTAAAGAAGAAGAGTTAGATGTAGGTCTCAAAATGGATCAAAGTAGAGAGCAAGTCTTACCATGTTTTTAACAAACACATCATGTGCTGAGCTGGTTGGGAACTTTTCATAAACACATCCTTTAATCCATAAGAGAATCCTGAACAACAAATATTCTCATTTAGAGATGGAAAAGCTACAGCATTTCCCCCCACCCCACCCCAGGATTCTCTTAAGGATTAAGTGATGTGTTTATGAAAGTTCCCAACCAGCTCAGTAAAGAACAGACTTTTGGACTGTGGGAGAAGGTGAGGGTGGGATGATTTGAGAGAATGGCATTGAAACATGTATATTATTATTTATGATTTACATCGCCAGTCCAGGTTTGATGCATGAGACAGAGTGCTCAGGGCTGGTGCACTGGGATGACCCAGAGGGATAGGATGGGGGAGGGAGGTGGGAGGGGGTTCAGGATGGGGAACACATGTACCCCCATGGCTGATTCATGTCAATGTATGGCAAAACCACTACACTATTATAAAGTAATTAGCCTCTAATTAAATAAATTCATTTAAAAAAATAGATGGAAAAGCTACATTTTGAAAAGATTAAGCTCAGGACTGGCTAAATCATTACAGGACCCAGTGAAAAGTGAAAGTGTATGGCTTCTTGTTAAAAAATTATTTGGAATTTCAAGATGGCAGAATGGAGGACATTCAACCAAGGACAGGATGCTTCTAAGTGCAGGGTCTTTTGCAATTACACAAGGCATGTGTCCATGAAACTGGCCCTGGTCAGACAACCCATCTGGTGTCACAAAGCCAGTAAAGGTAGAGTCAAGGACTAGTATTCAGCCATCAAAAGCTCAAGCCATGATTTTTGCTCCTCTGAAACTCCCATTTGTTAGTCTTCCTCCACCCTTGCCATCCGGTTTACTCTGTTTAGCTGTTTACACTGCGCTTGCTCTATTTGACAGAAGAACATCTGACTTTTCAAAATTTGATATTTATTTTCATGTATATGCTTTGGAGGTACATTAATGGTGGAATTGGGCAACATCTCAACTTCTTATTTTCACTTTAATCGCTAATTTCCCAAGATGTGTGTTCACATCAGGCAGCTCCACCTGTGTCTTGGGCATGAATCAGAGACTGTTTTTGAGAATTAATCCCCATAGAAGACTTGTCCCTGGAAGTAGACTTTTAGATAGTGATAGCTGATAAAAGACTTGTTGAAACTTGTGGTTGCCAAGGTGGAGGGTGGGTGGGGAAGGAAGGAGGGGAGTTTGAGATTAGCAGATGCATGCTAGCATATATAGGCTGTATAAACAACAAGGTCCTATTGTATATAGCACAGGGAACTATATTCAATATGCTGAGATAAGCCATAATGGAAAACTATGAAAAGAATATACATATGTATAACTGAGTCACTCCGCTGTACAGAAGAAATTAACACAACATTATAAATCAACTGGACTTCAATTAAAAAAACAACTTGTTGGATGTTAGTTCCAATCAAGAACTACACATCTTTAGTAATCCTGCTGCTGCTGCTGCTAAGTCGCTTCAGTCCTAGTGATTACTTAATCCCATTTTGTTTTGTGATAATCGTTTTGTGTTATTTTAATTCCTGTTGTCATAGGTATACTGAGACAGACAAATCAATAACTAACCCAAGAAATATAGCAAATTAATGGCAAATCAGGGACTAGAATTCAAATATTTTAAACTAGAGACATGGGATTATTTGTAAAAAGTGAACAGCTGATATCTAAATCATCTTTTTCTTGGCTTATAAAGCAGATTTTCAAGAGTCAGATACCTTTTAAATTAACAGATAACCACTTAAAAAAGAAAAAAAATCACTGCACCTTATAGGCAAGATTGCGAGAAGACCAGGTCTTCTGTTCTGTCTCCTATTGCACAACACGAGAGATGCTGGCTGGGTCATCATGGATCAGATGGGCACCCCTCAAAAACTGTGACATGCTTGCTACTTACATGCTTGAAGTCTTAACTCAGGTGGCGGTCAAATTTTATAGCTTTTCCAAGACAGTCTGGGGCGGTGTCTCTGAAATGTTCATCAACTGCTGTTTGGAAAGACTTCAGTTGCTGCCAAATAAACAGGAACAGAAAAAAGCAAGCTGTCTTCTTCTCCCGAGAAAAGACAGCCATGCAAACTGCTTCCCACCCACAGGGGACAGTACAGGGCCAGGTGAAGAGTGGGTCTCTGGATTTCCGAGTATTGAGTCTACTGGGCAAGCAAGAACTGAGGCTGCTTAGGGTATACTTTAGTGTCCTGCGCAGCTACTACACTATTTGGAGACCTGTCTTGCTCCTGATGACTCTACCATAAAATCCTGACTATGTCCTCATGAGCAACCTTGATACTGGTGAGATAGCAACAGCAGACACACAAGAAGTTTCATGTTGAGTTTCTTGTCAGATGCCAACTAACTATGAATGTAGACTGATTATTTGATTGTAACTAATGAGCCATAAAATCTAGAGTAAAGTTCAGGGATGTAAATGTCCTGGCAAACTTAAGTATCTCATAAATATTTATTTTGCTAATACTATGTCAGTTCATTGGCCAGGATTCAGCTAGACAGTCTCAGAGAATATAGAGTTCATTTCTTTACTATTCCCAGGATGTGATTCAGCTAAAAATTCCCACTCCTTCCAGAAAGCCCTCTTCTTGAACACAGCATTCATCTGTACCATTCGCTGGACTTTTGAATTCAAGACTGAGTTGGAAGGGACGTCCCTGGCATTTCAGTGGTTAAGACTCCATGCTTCCAGTGCAAGGAATGAAAGTTTGATCCCTGGTCAGGGAACTAAGATACTACATGTCTTTTAGCAAGGAAAAAAAAAGAAGAAAAACTGAGTTGGGAAATCATCCAGCCTAGTATTTCATGTGAGGTATGTATAATACTAGTGATATGCAAGATGTTTGGGAGAATAAGTCAGTATGTTTAAACAAACAAACAAAAAAGTAAACATTCAACCATCCAGTTTGATGACCATTGTGAAGAAGTCATAATCTAAGCCCAGATTTAATCCATTATCACTCTATTCAGGGGGCTTCCCAGTTGGCACAGTGGTAAAGAATCTACTTGCCAAGGCAGGAGATGCAAGTGATGGGGGTTTGATCCCTGGGTGGTGAAGGTCCCCTGGAGGAGGGCATAGCAACCAACTCCATTACTCTGGCCTAGAAAATCCCACCACAGAGGAACCTGGAAGGATACAGTCCATGGGGTCTTGAAGAGCTGGACATGACCAAGCACACACACACACACTCTAATTCAGACAAAAAAATTGATTCAACATAAAATCTATTAAGATGTTTTATCATACTGATATTAAAGGATAAAAATAAGCCTCAATAAAGGCAGAAAAATATTCAGTACAAGTTAAACCTCTACTAGTGAATAAAAATGTCAATTGTCAAGAAGCAATAAGAAGTAACAATTTTTTCTCCTATTGCTGCTTTCAGATTTATTGAAGTATAATTGACAAAACTGTATATAGTTAAAGTGTATAAACTTGATTATTTGATATGAGTATATGTTATGAAGTGATTACAGAATCCAGTTAATTAACACATCTATCATCTCAAATATTTACCCTTTCGTCTGCTGTGGTGAGATGCTTAGATCTAGTTTTTTAACTAATTTCAAGTATATAGTACATTTTCCATCTAGTCAAGGCTATGGTTTTTCCAGTGGTCATGTATGGATGTGAGAGTTGGATTATAAAGAAAGCTGAGTGCCGAAGAATGCTTTTGAACTGTGGTGTTGGAGAAGACTCTTGAGAGTCCCTTGGACTGCAAGAAGATCCAACCAGTCCATCCTAAAGGAGATCAGTCCTGAGTGTTCATTGGAGGGACTGATATTGAAGCTGAAAGTCCAATACTTTGGCCACCTGATTCGAAGAGCTGACTCATTTGAAAAGACCCTGATGCCGGGAAAGATTGAAGGTGGGAGGAGAAGGGGGGCGACAGAGGATGAGATGGTTGGATGGCATTGACGACTTGATGGACATGGGTTTGGGTGAACTCTGGGAGTTGGTAATGGACAGGGAGGCCTGGCGTGCTGTGGTCCATGGGGTGGCAAAGAACTGGAAACGACTGAGTGACTAAACTGAACTGAGTACATTTTATTAACTGTAGTCACCATGCTGTACGTTAGATTCCCAGAACTTAATTCATTGTATACCTGCAAAATTTTACCCTGTGATCAATCTTTTCTCATTTTTCCCTTAACTCTTTGCCCTCTGGCATTCTCCTCTATGTTTCTATGAGTTTGGCTTTTTTAAAAAGTCAGATTACACAAATAAGTGAGATCATACAGTACTTGTCTTTCTCTCTGGTTGATTTCACTTAGCATAATGTCCTCCAGTTTCATCCATATCATATATGACAGGATTTCTTCCTTTCTCATGACTGAATAATATTCTATTATATACAAAATATCATTATAATGTAATGCATTATATATTATATATGAAAGCTGTATCATATTTTTCTTTATCCATTCATTCATTGACAGACACATAGATTCTTTCCACATCTTGGCTATGGCAGGTAATGTGCAATGAACTTGGGCATACATGTATTTCTCTCAGATACTGATTTTATTTCCTTCAGAAGTATATCCAGATGTGGGATTGCTGGATCATGTAGTAGTTCTATTTTTTAATGTTTTGAAAACTGTCCATAATTTTTTTCTCTAATGATAGTATCAATTTTACATTCTCTGACCCAGAGTGCACAAGAGTTCCCTTTTCTCCCCATCCTTGCCAACATTTATCTTTGGTTTTCTTGATTAAAGCTATCTTAACAGACTTTTAAGACTCCATTCTGAAGGAGATTAGCCCTGGGATTTCTTTGGTAGGACTGATGCTGAAGCTGAAACTCCAGTACTTCGGCCACCTCATGTGAAGAGTTGACTCATTGGAAAAGACTCTGATGCTGGGAAGGATTGGGGGCAGGAGGAGAAGGGGACAACAGAGGATGAGATGGCTGGATGGCATCACTGACTCGATGGACCTGAGTCTGAGTGAACCCCGGGAGTTGCTGATAGACAGGGAGGCCTGGCGTGCTGCAATTTATGAGGTCGCAAAGAGTCGGACATGACTGAGTGACTGAACTGAACAGACTCTTGGTGATTTCTCACTGTGGCTCTGATTTTCACGCTCCCGATGATTAGAATACTTTGTCATGTACTTGGCCATTTGTATGTCTTCTTTAGAGAAAAATATTCAAGTCTTTAACATGTTTTTAAATTGTATTATTGTTATTTTGCTATCGAATTTCTGAGTTCTTTACATATTTTGGAAATTCAACCCCTTATCATGTGTATAAAAGTAAAAGTAAAGTGTTTGTTGCTCAGTCATGTCTGACTCCACAACCCCATATGAACTGTAGCCTGCCAGGCTCCTCTGTTCATGGAATTCTCCAGGCAAAAATTTTGAAGTGGTTAGCCATTCCCTTCTCCAGGGGATCTTCTGGACCCAGGGACTGAACCCAGTTCTCCTGCATTGCAGGCAGATTCTTTACTGTCTGAGCCACAGGGAAGCCCCTAAGTAATGATGTAAGAATCTACAAAAATTATATAGCTACCTTCTTGCTTAATGGTACGACATCAAAACAACTTTATCCATGAAACCAAGAACAAGACAGGATTCAATGATATACTAGCAAGCCTAGTCATTTTCGAAAGGCAACATTAACTAACTAGTTAATCAATTAAACTAGTAAATAAGAAATAAAAATGCTCATCATATATTCTATATATGAATCAGAAGTAGAAAAATATGTTTACAATTAATAAAAAAATATAAGACATTTGCTTAAGATAATAGCCAGGACATGGAAGCAACCTAGATGTCCATCAGCAGATGAATGGATAAGAAAGCTGTGGTACATATACACAATGGAGTATTACTCAGCCATTAAAAATAATACATTTGAATCAGTTCTAATGAGATGGATGAAACTGGAGCCTATTATATAGAGTAAAGTAAGCCAGAAAGAAAAACACCAATAAAGTATACTAACGCATATATATGGAATTTAGAAAGATGGTAACAATAACCCTGTATGTGAGACAGCAAAAGAGACAGAGATGTATAGAACAGTCTTTTGGACTCTGTGGGAAAGGGAGTGGGTGGGATGATTTGGGAGAATGGCATTGAAACATGTATAATATCATAAATGAAATTAATTGCCAGTCCAGGTTCAATGCAGGATACAGGATGCTCGGGGCCAGTGCACTGGGATGACCCAGAGGGTTGATACAGGGAGGAAGGAGGGTGGGAGCTTCAGGATGGGGAACACATGTACACCCATGGTGGATTCATGTTGATGTATGGCAAAACCAATACAATATTGTAAAGTAACTAACCTCCAATTAAAATAAATAAATTTATATTAAAAAGATAAAATTAATAATGATATTCAAGTATTTTCTTCTCTCAAGAACAGTTATATAATTCAATTAAAAATATTTTTAATTTTTAATTGAATTGAACCTGGGTCTCCCGCATTGTAGGCAGATGCTTCACCGACTGAGCCACAGGGAAGCCACTAGGGAAGCCCTAATTAATTCCCCCAAATTGACTCTACAAATTTAATGGAACACCAGTCAACATCTATCTGCGTGATTTTCTCTTTTTGTGGAATTGACAAACTAATTCTAAAAGTTATATAAGAGCTAACAGAAGGTAAGACACTCCTAAAGAAGACAAATGAGAGAGGAACTTGCCTGGGTATGTGGTAAGATTTGTTTGAAACCATATAATTAAATCACTTTAGATTGTTGCCTGTATAGACACATAAACTAATGGAAATAACAGAAAACTAAGCAATAGGACAGGCATTTATTTAAACAGTTTACGACAAAAACGACATTGCCAAACAAGAGAGGAAAATATGCATAATTATTATAATAAATGGGCTTGGCCACTGGTAAAATGAAAGAACATATTCATTTATACTTCGTGTCAAAATCAATTAAAATGTTAATGTATTATAAAAGAATATATATACATATATATATACACGATCTTAAAGTATAAAAAGATATACTTTAAATACAAAGATATACTTTAAATACAAATCAGAAATGGAAAGATTGATAAAGCTAATTACATTTTAAAAAAAAAAATCTGTTTACTAGAAATCATCATAAAGAAAGTGAAAAAAAGCTACAAATTGGAAAACTTATCCATGAAATTTAGCAACAATAAAAAGGGTTAGTATCTAGAATATATAAAGTATAGAAAATGAAACCACATATAAAAGTGAACAAAGATGTGGACAGACACCATGAAAACAGAAATGTAAGTGTACTTTTTGAAAAAAATGCTCATCCTCGTTAGTTATAAAGGAGATGTTCCCAAAATGGCATAAGAGAACAATTTAGTACACTTGAGATTAGTGAAAAAGAAAGTCTGATAATACCGATTGCTGTTAAGGGTGTAGAGAAACAGCTCTCATATCTGGTTGATGGAATGTAAATTAATCCAACACATTGCAAATAAATTGGCATAACTTACTAAACTTCAAAAATCCTGAATTCAGCAATTACATTCCTAGGAATATTTCATAGAAAAACTTGTACATGTATTCCAGGACACATTCAGTAAGTGTGATTCCAGCAACATTGATTTTACTAGTGAAAAACTTATAAAATATCAAATTCCCATAGTCAGTAAAATGGATGCATTGTAGCATAGTCATTACACTAGAATACCATAGAGCAGAAAGGAAATAAACTACAGTATAAAAAACCAATGTAGATTAATTTCGAGATGCCAGATTAATTGAAAACAGTAATTCATGAGAAAAATATATGTAGTATGATTCCACCCTTGTAATGGTATAAAACAGGCACAATAAACAGAGGGATATGGTAATGGATGTTTCCTTGTTACTCTCTTACCCTCTCCTTCCTCTCCCACTTTCCCCTCTGCCTAAACAGAGGGATATATTGATGGGAAAATCTGTGCAAAAAAGACAAAATTTAGAACAGTGGTCACTTCTGGAGGTTGGGAGAGGGACCAATAATGAAATACAGGTAGGAAGGGGACACATAGGCAGCTTCAAAGGTTCTGTAATGTTCTGTTTCTGAAGCTGGTTGAAGTATACATGGTCTTTATTTTCTTTGATTGATCCATCTATCTATCATCTATCTACATGCATTAGATATATTTATATAGTGGCACAGATGTTAAATTATCTGCCAGCAACACAGGAGACCAAGGTTCGATCCCTGGGTCAGGAAGATCCTTTAGAGAAGGGAATGGCTTACCCACTCCAATATTTTTGCCTGGAGAATTCCATGGACGGAGGAGCCTGGCGGGCTACAGTCCATGAGGTCACAAAGAGTCAGACACGACTGAGCTTGAGCAACTAATTAACTAACTAAATATATGTATATGTGTATATATATGTATATATATATATATATATATATATATATAATATTTTACAGGAAAAATAAACACAAATTGACTAGGAGTTTGCCAGCAAATAGGAAAAAACATCAAGGAAAATCCAGAGGGAAACATCATGGACAAAGGTGTTAACATGTGAAAAACATGTCTATATGGATGTGCTTTTGAAGAATGACACCTAGTTCACATATTCAACTTTGAGGTTGGAGAAAATTTCAGTCAACTGAAAAGCAGGTGAAAGCATTGCTGCTCAGATCTATGTTTGTTTCGAGGTAAGAAATTGCAGATGCAACTCCTTGTCTTGTCCCCCCACCCCCGGCCCGAGACATCTAGGCACATATTGGGTACAATCTACCTTCTGCCCTCAGGGGAAAGGAAACATCTGAAGAGGGCTTGGAAGCAGGTTGAGGTCCAGGCACTGTGGTTTGTTTGGGGGAAGGACATGCAGCGAGATAAAGAACGCCTAGCTCAGGTTGGCATTGATAACGGTCTCTGGTGCCTACTGCAACACTTGGCACGCAGTGATGTTCAACAAGTATTTGGGGAATGAATAAAGGGAGGCTTTGACAATGAAGAGTCCTGGGAACATGTCTCCTTTGCTAATGCCGCCTTTTTCTTGTTTCATTTTTGGCTATTCTTGCCGCGGCTAGAGAAACTTGATAACTTTTTCCCTTTCCCTTTGCAGTAGCTGGTAGGGGTGGGAGGACTTGAAGAGGTCCAAGACAAACTGTGAATGGCCTTGATTTCCAGTGGTCCTCGCAGAGTGCTGACAGACATCTGACATGGGAGCTAGATTGGAGACGCTGCTAGCTGGGGCCAGGAGCCAACCGTCTTTTCAGAGGAAATGTCCATAGATGGTAGGGAATTGAGAGTCTCCGTATGCCGACTCTGTGCTTTTTCTTTCCTCCTCTTCACCCCTCATTTCTCCAGCTCACATCTCCTTCCATCCTCTACCTGATCATTTTCCTTTCCTTATGCTTCTTAAAAGAGCCCTTCACATCCTTTGTTTGGTTAATTTCTTCTTGGACTTCCCTCGTGGCTCAGACAGTAAAGCCTCTGTCTACAAAGCAGGAGGCCTGGGTTCGATCCCTGGATCAGGAAGACTCCCTGGAGAAGGAAATGGCAGCCCTTTGGACCAACACATCTCCTCATGGCCAGGAGGGCACACAAGAAACTGGGGGCATGGTTGAGGCAACATCACTAGATTACAAGCTTCATGCTTTGGAAAGTTCATTTTTCTTATAAAAGTTCATTTTTTTCATATAATTTCTGTCTAGATTTAGTTTATCCTCATTTTTGAATTTTATTGTAATTTTCCTTTAGCAGAATTATACTGTAAATTCACTATAAATGAAATGTGGAGAGGTATAAAAGAGAAAGAAGAGCTATAAATGTCATCCAGAGATAATAGTCATTCCATGTAGTTTGGGGAATTCTATTCTAGTCTCTCTCTGATTTTTACTATCCATTTCTCCTTTGGAAGTTAAGGGTACCACTCATTTAATGTTCTTTCTTTCAACGTTACAATGAAGATTGGGAAGAAGCTCAAGAAGTAAATGTGGAGCTAATAATAATAATAATAGAGACTTAATAGTGGTTAATATGCAGGGCTCCTTTATAAGGCAGGATTGGAGAATGGATCTTAGGTGTGAAGTAGCCTGCCCGTTGGACATGTGCCTTCAAGGCTACTGTGGGCAAAATTACTCACACAGTTAGCAGCATAGGAAATAGTATCTATCTCACAAAGAATGGACAGCTGAGGAAATGGGTGAATAGTGGTACCTTCAGCTCATCTATAGGAGGCTGACCCTCAGCCCATCTCCAGGTCTGTGCGACCCCATAGACGGCAGCCCACCAGGCTCCCCCATCCCTGGGCTTTTCTAGGCAAGAATACTGGAGTGGGTTGCCATTTCCTTCTCCAATGCATGAAAGCAAAAGTCAAAGTGAAGTCGCTCAGTCATGTCCGACTCTTAGCGACCCCATGGACTGCAGCCCACCAGGCTCCTCCATCCATGGGAGTTTCCAGGCAAGAGTACTGGAGTGGGATGCCATTGCCTTCTCCAATTCTTAGATTAAAAGCAGATAAACCAAAGAGGAACCCATATCTTCTTCCAAATATAAACAGAGAAATAATATTCCAGAGAAAGATGACTGCTTATTTCTAAAGTTTGGTACAAAACTGTCCCCCACCGGTGTAGATTCCAATTTGTATCAGGAATAATCAAATCAGGAAAGTAGGCAGGGACTTCCCTGATTGGGCCAGTGGTTCAGAATCCACCTTGCAGTTCAAGGGACACAAGTTCAATCCCTGGTCAAGGAACTAAAATCCCATATGCCACAGAGCAATGAAGCCTGAGCACTGCAACTGCTGAGCCTCTGCACCACAGCTAGAGAGTCTGTGGCCCCAAGGAAAGAGCCTACGAGACTCAAGGAAGACACAGTGAGCTGCAGTTAAGACCCTAAGATGCAGCACAGATAAATATTCTTTTTTAAATTAGGAAAACAGAGAACACAATAGTTATTTTAACAGAGAGATTTAATACAGGGAATTGGAGAAGTAAAAAGTAAAACTAACTAAATAAATAAGGTAATAAAAAGTAACTGTAGGAAACAGGTACCAGAGTGAGAGACACAAAGAGAAAAGGCTGAGCTTAATCCCATCCTGTGGGCTCTGGCCAGCAGGTACTGGGATATCAGGAGCTTGGAGAAGGAACTTAAACACCTATGGCTTAGATCTCAAGAAGAGCAGGGCTGGCTGCAGCCAGTCTTTCTCAGGGTGCAGGATGAAACCAGCTGACTGTGTTGTGGGGGAAATAGAGAAGCTAGATCCTTATCATTGCCCCAGCAAGGGGTCATTGCTAGAGCAAAGCTAACGAGAAAAGTAAGTCATCCAGAAGGAATAAGTGCCTACCCCTCCCAGACCAAGGCTGTTTCTAGAGCCTAATGGGAGGACAAGTAGCTAAGGGGAGATGTGGCTTGGAAAATCCAGACCCCAGACTCACAGTTCAGGGCTTAGACGGACACCAAGGTTGCCACTGCAGCCATTCTGCAGAGACAGGGTAGACCTCCACCCAAAATCTGGTTTTGATGTAGAGACTGATAGTCCCATGCCCACCAAGAAGGTATCAACAGGTTTTTTTTTTAATTCACAGAATTAAGTTTTCAGGGGAGAGTAGAACATGATCCTAGGCTGATCTGGAAATAAACTTCAAGGTGCAGACAAGGGGACTGGGTTGGGTTGTTAATATGGTCACAGGATGGGCTGGAGTGAGGGCCCCCTGTGTGGACAGGGGCTTGCACAGTTCAAATCCTCCATGGGCCCCAGGACAGGAAGTGCCAGACGTTCTCATCAGTCTTCTCAGATGTGGAAGGGAAAACGCCCACTATGAGCAAGCATCAACAAGTGGAGTCAGACTCTATTACATTCAGAAGACAGATGGAGACTTTTCCTCCAGCAAAGGCTGAAAGTGCCCCTGCTGGCATTCTCCAAGGGGAGAAGGTCCATGGGTAAAGGATGGAATGGGGGAAAGGGGGAGATTCTTTCAGTTGCCACTCTGAGTTCTAGCTGTGAGCTCTATCTTGGAACTTCCATTTCTTACTTATCTATTTGGAACACCTTGCCAGATTATTCACTATTCTTATAAAACGGCTTTTAACAGCTGCATATTATTCTCTCTTTGGATATTTGGATAAACTATGCTTAACTGATAGGCATTTAACTTGTTTCTGGATGTCCTTATATTTTTGAAATATGTAGTCTATGCTGAGAAGTCACTGCTCCAGTCCCCAAGGATTCACTGCGCCCTTATAAGGTGCTGAAGTGAAGTGAAGCGAAGTAGCTCAGTCGTGTCCGACTCTTTGCAACCCCATGGACTGTAGCCCACCAGGCTCCTCCCTCCATGGGATTCTCCAGGCAAGAGTACTGGGGTGGGTTGCCATTTCCTTCTCCAGGGGATCTTCCCCACCCAGGGATCGAACCTGGGTCTCCTGCATTGCAGGCAGACGCTTTAACCTCTGAGCCACCAGGGAAGCCCCATTATTAGGTGCTAGGCATAGGATAAAAACCAACCTCTGCTATCTAGACAGAGGTGACCGCTCACAAATAGGGGCAGTGCAGTTAATGCCTAGAGGCAGATGAAGACAACCAGGCGAGACATACAGTCACGTTTTTTTTTTCTTTGTATTTCATTTCAATTAAATGATAAAGCAGGAATACATTCTCATTCAAAAAATTTCAACTCTGTGAAAATACATAGGTGAAAAAGCATAAATCTCATTTCAGTTTTGCAACCCTGAATACCTGTCCTCCTGATCTTTTTTGTATGTGTGACAAAAGTACATAGACACACACATAGACACAGAATGCACAAGATGTAATTATGGGTTCACATAATTTAGAGATTCCTTGGATATGAAGAGGACCAGAAAACAGAAAAATGGAAAGATAGGTGCATAGATTATACATAGTACTGGCATTCAAGCTCTTTTCAGTTAATCTTATATCTTAGAAATGTTCTCTTCTCTGTGAAGGCTGCACTGTTCTCACAGGAAGAATCCTTGAGGATTAATGCAATGTAACCTTTTCTCCACTCTTAGAGTTAGTCTTTCCACTTTTAATAATTACAAAAATGCTACAATAGAAAAGAATATCTGTATGTGATTGTGAAAATAAATCTATGTAGTATCCAAAAATAAAATTGGATAAAAGGATTGATGCAAGTTTTTTTTAAATATATTTTCCTCTTAAAAGAGTACTGATTATAATTCTCTGCAAGTGTTCCTCTTTCAACATTATCTTGCCATGATTCATTTTTTAATATTTTTAAATATTGCCATTCTAACGGGAAAAATCTCTTTGTAGTGTTATATTTTTATCTCTCTAAACACATAGACTTATTGATATTAAAGATCTTATTTATTTAATCTGTTCATAAGAAGATTTGATGCTTAATGTATAGGATAATGGTATTTTATTTCTTTGACCTTCATATTAAGTCAGGCAGAAACTCTTTACCACTTTTTAAAGTAACATTTGGTTTCTAGAAAGAAAAAGCCAGTGATGTTAACTTTTCGAAAGAATTCTTTATAAAACTTTAGAGGATTTTTTTTTTTTTACAGTTTATTTTATTTTATTTATTTTTTTTTAAATTAAATTTATTTATTTTTAAAATTAACTTGTCAGGTATAACACTACACACCCTTGAAGACAGGTCTACTAAGGAATGTGATTGCCTATTAAGTTACTGAATAGTTACCTAAGATGGATTAGGAGGAACCAGATGAGCTCTTACATCAATGACGATTAGATTCATATCAATGACTATCTACCTTTCCTAACAGTTCTCTTTGGTCTTTAAGGCAACTTGATACACACTGTGAGCAATTTCTTCCTCAAGATGTGATTTTTATTTCCCTGATGAAGTTTTTGCTTCCTATTACAGACTTTCATAGGATTTTGATTCCCTAATATAACATGACACTTACATGGTAATATCTTTCATTTCTGTTGCTTCTGCTGGAACATAAGCCAGGGCCATCGCTGTATCCCCAGCACCATTTTTTTTTTTTTTTGAGAATTGTAAATTCTCCAATCTGTGATGAGTCATTTACTTTCATGAAAGGAACCAAAACTCTCCCTTCTACAAAAGTGCTGCAGACCCTTGTTGTTGTTCAATTGCTAAGTCATGTCTGACTCTTTTGCCACCCCATGGACTGTAGCCTGCGAGGTTCCTCTGTCCATGGGATTTCCCAGCCACGAATACTGGAGTGGTTGCCATTTCCTTTTCCAGGGGATCTTCTTGACCCAGGGGTCAAACCTGTGTCTCCTGCACTAGCAGGTGGATTCTTTACCACTGAACCACTTGGGAGCTGTTTTATATTTAATTTACAGTAAGTGAAGGTGAAAGAGACAGTCGCTCAGTTGTGTCAGATTCTGTGCGACCCCAAAGCTCTACCCACAGTGTGGTGAGAAGCATACTCTCTAGATAACTCACTTTCTCATTTATGTGGGGCTTCCCAGGTGGCGCTAGCTGTTAAGAATCCACCTTTCAATGCAGGAGATGTAAGAGACGTGGGTTCAATCCTTGGGTCAGGGAAATCCCCTGGTGGAGGGCATGGCAACCCACTCCAGTATTCTTGCCTGGAGAATCCCACGGACAGAGGAGACTGGCAGGCTATAGTCAATAGGGTCACAAAGAGTCACACATGACTGATGTGACTTCACAAGCAGGCACGCATATTTATATAACTCATTTGTCACTTGATCACCTGCCTGAAGCCCCATCTTCCTGCCTTTCTGATTCCATGGCTTCTGTATTTCCATGGAAGTCAAAGGCTTAACCAGATATTCAGTAGACACCCAGTTCATTTCTCAGGGTCTCCTCTGCCTCCTGAATTCCTTATTTTTCTGGTCTCTGATTCTCTGATAACATGAGAAACTCAGCCCTATCTTCAGGTTCCATAAAAACATATTCACAGAAGTCAGCTATTGACCCAGTAGAGTTTAAAGTTAGGATTCACATGAGATTAATTCAAGTAGTGAAATGAAATATAGGAGTATCTTCATTTTTAAAAATATTCTTCCAATGAAATAAAATATTCTTTCATACCACCAAAGACTTTCTCTCATCTTTTCTGAGCTTTCACTCTTTCTCCTCCCTTTCTCTAAAGAACCACAAATCCACTACTCGTCCATTCTTTCCACGGGTTATTTTGCCTCTTTTCTCTGAAGTCCTAGAATTAGCCAACGTCAAGGCCCTTGGTACCTCAATTTCTATCACAGTCACATATTAAGGGACTTTTCCCTGATAAAAGAAAATTTACTCCCAAAGAGGAAAATGATGCTGGTTGCTACAACAATATGTTGCTTTACTAGTTACATACACATAATACACCTGGGAATGTCTTGCATAGGTGAATTTCAGTTTGCTTTCTGTAAATAAAGGAGCAGCACAGTAATTACTGCTCTCTCCTTCCATAAACAGGCAAGACTATGTTATCATTCAGAGAAAGTAGAGCTGGTGCCTCTTGACCCTTTCAGAACAGAGAGCATGGCTAAGACCCAGAAAAACATGCCTTTAATATCACGGTAATTTGTGAGAAGCGTGGATTCAGAAGCATTCCACTGAGAGACTGCAAGAGAGGAAGCATGGAAGAATGCAAGTGCAAAAGTCATTAATTTTCAAACCAGTAAGGACTAGTTCAGAATTTAAAAAAATGATATGTATCATATCACAGCACATTTATGGGAATAACTTAGCTATCTTTCCTGAGCAATTGATGTAGGCAATTCAGGGCAAGGTTTACTTAAAAAAATAAATTGTTTTTAGATTCCATGGAAGTATAACATATGTATAGAAAAGTACACAAATCACAGATTAATAAATGTTCACAAATGGAACACACATCTGTAGCCAGGAGAAAAACAGAATATTGCCATTTCCATTCTCCTTCACCCCTCCAGGACTTCCACCAGGGTGATCACCCTCCTTGCTGCTGATACCATAGGTTCCAATACATTCACTTTGTCTATTGTTGAACTTTACATTGATGGAATCATACATCATGTACTTTTGGGGGTCTGAGTTCCTTACCTCAACATTATATTTGTGGGATTCCTCCTACTAGTGTTGTTTACCATTATCATTATTTGATATTTTTAACTATGCCGCAAATGCCATTTATTGAATTGCAACATTGAATTCCTTCTGTTGGAATATTTTAGTGTAGCCTTTTTTATGTTGTTTGTATTTTTCAAAAATAATTTTAAAAAGCCACAGAAAACATAAACTATCTATAATTCCAACACACACACATATAATAACCTGTGCTGTCCTGGGAGTATAACTGACTTCAGTTATGGTTGATTCTATAGGTTCTAAGTCTTAAATAATCTCCCCCTCTCCTCTCCTCTTTTTCCTTCTCCTCCCCCACCTTACCTCCCCTCCTCTTCCTTTTCCTTCTCTGCTCTCTCTCTCCATCTCTCTCTCTCTGTCTCCCTGTCTCTCTCTCTCTCATACATACATATCCCTCTTTGGTATGTTCTCTGATCAAGGAGATCAAGTATTATTCCTGATGCAACCTAGATCTCCCTGTGACTGGGTAATTGGGAGCTAAAATGTTCCTTCCTCCACCAGGGCCTTATAGATTGAGGAACAATTTTACTCTAGGAAGGAGATGTTATTATCAGAGAGAGAGGGTTGATCAGTCACACTGGGTAGAAGGAAAATATGAATACCACAGTAGAGCATGCTCGATGTACCTTGCTCCTACTCTATTATCTTAGCTTGCATCAGTACAACAATAACCCAATGAGCTAAAAACAGGGACTTTTAGTCATTTTCACTCCTGATATCAACATCTAAAGGATACCTTTTGTCTGATGCAAAACAGATTTTTAGCAAGATTTACAGAAAACAGAGAAGGTGATGGCATCCCACTCCACTACTCTTGCCTGGAAAATCCCATGGACGTAGGAGCCTGGTAGGCTGCAGTCATTGGGGTTGGGAAGAGTCGGACATGACTGAGTGACTTCCCTTTCACTTTTCATTTTCATGCATTGGAGAAGGAAATGGCAACCCACTCCAATGGAGAATCCCAGGGACAAGGGAGCCTGGTGGGCTGCCGTCTATGGGGTCACCCAGAGCTGGACACGACTGAAGTGACTTAGCAGCAACTTAGCAGCATAGAAAACCTGAAATGACTCCCATTGAGTTTGCTCGGAAGTCAAGTATGGCCCCATTTACATCTATAGAGAGCGGGGATAAGTTGTGTGCTGCTGGAGCAAAGTCCAAAATAAATAGCCAACCCAGGGTCGCTCCCCAGCCTTGGCCCAAGAGGAAGCTCAGTGCAGGTACAGTCTCCTAAAATGTACTTTGTGCACCTTGGCAAGAATGTGCCAGCATAGGGGGAGACTGGGACTGCCTGCTGGAGACATAGATCCAGGCTCTCCAGCTGGCAGGCATGGTAACGGCGCATGTCTGACTTCCTTTTCTCACTACTGTCTACTCTCCCTAGCTGAAGGCAGGGGGAGAAGAAAGAATAATCAGCGCTTCTCTGCTGTCTCCATTTATGGAAGCTGCGAGCCCGTGATTGATACCATTTTTGCATGGGCTGCTACTTGCCCACATTTCCAGAAAACCAGATTAAGCATTTCTTTTAATGATGTTGATGTGCATCTTTTGGGGGCAGAGAACTGGTAAGATGCTGTTGCTCTTCAGTTGCTAAGTTGTGTCCAGTTCTTGTGGCCCCATGGACTTCAGCATGCCAGGCTACTGGTAATGTATAGACTCCTTTAATACAGTAAGTGCTTGGCACTGCCTTTGAGACCGAACTCACTGTTTCCTGAGCGCTTACAGTGGAAGATTAAAATAGAATGAAGGCCCTTGATGCTGTGTTAATGTGTTTTTCTGTAGCGTTCCCTCTGCAAATAGTAGGTTCCCATTAGTTATTTATTTTATACATAGCAGTGTACGTATGTCAATCCCAATCTCATTGTTCACCCCACACACCCACTTTTTCCCTTGGCATCCATACATTTGTTCTCTATATGTCTGTGCCTCTACTTCTGCTTTGTAAATAAGATCATCCATACCACTTTTCTAGATTCTGCATATACGTGTCAATATAGAATATTTGTTTTTCTCTTTCTGACTTACTTCACTTTGCATGGCAATCTCTAGGTTTATCTATGTCTCTGCAAATGACCTGCTTTTGTTCTTTTTTGTGTCTTAATTTTAAGAATTATGGGCTCATACTATATTTAAGGGATGTAGAATTACCCATTCATTCATACATTTAATGTAATAAATAGATGATAGATAGTTGGATAGATAGGGTCATGGTTAATTTTGTGTGTTGACTTGGCTAGGCCACAGTACCTAGATATTTGATCAAACATTATTCTAGATGTTTTTGTGAGGGTATTATTTAGATGAGATTGGTATTTAGATCAGTAGACTCTAAAGCAGATTACCTTCCATCATGTGGGTGGGCCTCATTTAATCAAGTGAAGATCTTTAGGAAGAAGACTGACCTTTCCCAAGAAAGAGAGAATTCCACCAGGAGACTGACTTTGGAGCAGAGCTGCAGCAGCAGTTCTTCCCCGGGTCTCTAGGTAACCAGCCTGCCCTGCAGGTTTTGGACCTCTCAGGCTCCCCAAGCACACAAGTCAATTTCTTATCATCAGTCTCTGTCTCTGTCTCTTTCTCTTTGCCCCATTGGCTCTATTTCTCTGGAGAACCTGGACAGACAGACAGACAGGTCAAGCTTACGGATTACTTAGCATTCAATGAAGCAGCCCATGGGAATCATTTCATCTTATCTTTTGAATATGCCTAAGAATTGGGGACTGAGATTAGTCTGACTTAACAGGTAAGAAACTGGAGTTCAGAAGATAAACCCCTTGTCCAAGGTCATCCTGATGGTTAGTGCAGACATGCCTTCTCACTCCAGGAAGGGTGCCTCCCTCTCGAAGCTCACTGTTCTACAGGGTCCCCTTGTGTTTGAGGTTGCCCCCTGTCTTCGGCTCTCATCCATTGTCCTTTACGCCTGCGGATCCTTCCTGCTCTCTCGACGTGCATTCAGAGCAGCCCCTGCACACCAGCGGCATTCTTCCCAGCTGCAGCTCTCACCCGGAGTTTGTTCACACAGCCTGGTGCTAATAGAGATCCCAGACGCTCCTGGCTCCACCGACAACATCAGAGGCGCAAGAATGCAAAGGAGAAGCAGGGAACAGTTTTCAGAGGAAAACAGGCTTCTTTCTTGAGCAGACCTTGCTTGACCCCTTGAGCAAGGGCAGAATGTGGGAACATGGCTGCGAGAGACAGAACAGAGGCACCCCAAGCTGCAGCTGCCATGGAAACGCAGGCGCGGATTCCACTGGAACCTTGGTATGTTTCTCCTCACCTCTCCCTTTAAATTCTTGCAAACTGTCCGCACTCGTTTCTTCATTCATTTATCTACTCATCTAATCAATATATACTTTTTGAACATGCATGATTATCAAGTGCCACACTTGGTGTTGGAGAGATGATGGAGAATAGGAGAGGTCTCCCTACAGTTGCTGGAGTCTATTTCTTTGGTGAAAAAGACAGGTAAATAGCCAGGCAATTCCAGTACATTGTGGTTAAGTGTGAGGGAAGAAGGAAGCACACTAGGAAAGCACAGGGAAGATGCAGAAACAAGTCTGTTAGTTGAGTCAGGGAAGGATTTCTGGAGGAGGTGATGTCTATCCCAAGACTGGAGCCAAGGATGAGAATTCTCCAGTAATGGTATGTGGAATGGCAAGGATTGTTTTCTGGATGAAGTAAAAATGTGCTAAGGTTGGAAGACTGGATTTGCACCTGATGGTTGCAAAGATTTTAAAGGTATTCATGACTTAGACTTAGGTGGGGTACTAGGAGTGGGGTGGCAGGGTATGAGTATCAGGAGACGAAGCAGGAGGAGAAAGTGCTTGCAGTCAGATTCTGTAACAAAGTGGACTAAGTGAAAGAAAATGAAGTAGCTCAGTTATGCCTGACTCTTTGCCACCCCATGGACTGTAGACCACCAGGCTCCTCCATCCATGGAATTTTGTAGGCAAGAGGACTGGAGTGGGTTGCCCTTTCCTTCTCCAGGGGAGAAGTGGGCTAAAGAAAGCAATAAGGAGAACGAGGGGAGATGACAGAAAGCACGATCCGAACACAGTTAGCTTTTATCACCTGCAGCTCCTGGTGTGAGTCCAGGTTCTGTCCTCCCAGGCATGGTGTGTTCTGGAGCGCATGCTCCTCCCCCATCAAAGGGGAGTAGCCCTGCCCCGGTGACCTCCGGGATGGTGATGCGGAGCAAGTCAACAGTGCCTGGAAAGTGATGGTGCACTCCTTAAGCAGCTCTGTCCTTGCAAGGCTCCAGCACAGGATGGAAATACTGATCAGTGCCCCACGTTCTGGGGGTGGGCAGGCTATTCCAGAAGCCAAGAGGGTCTTCCGCTTTGGTGTTTCCCACAGCCTGGAAGATAACCTCTGACTCTAACCCAGTGAGCAAGGCCAGCTACCGCTGTTCTTTCTGCTAATGAACCCTATGCTTTGGCCATACAAAATTCCAAAGCTAGTGTGCCAAAACAAAACAAAGCAAGCAGAATAGAATTAAACCCTCCACTAGTCTAAAAGTTTGACTCCCCCAACACTACAAGGTTAATGCAAAAGATCTGAGACCTGGATCTGATTTCCAGATGGAAAACTACTCGCCACCCAAACTCCTCCCTTTTGATAATTTTCCTGAGTTCATCTGCACTCATTTTCAGGCCTCTCTCCTTGGGAAGGTTTTCCTGGCATGTGGTACAGCCGTTGCTGGGGTCCCTCCTTACATGTCCCCAGCAAACTGCACCTTCAGTATCATTTAACCCCTACCAATTGCTTCTCAGATGCAAAGTTTAAAAATGGTCACATATGTGACCCTCAGTTCCCGTTTGATTTAGCCAAAACATTCACTTGGGCTTTTCCATAAGATGTTATAACAACCCAATATTACTTCATTATTACACAGAATTGACTTCTTAGAATACCTTTTCCCAAAGACTTATTTTCCCCAAAATAAGCAAACAATAATAGCAACAGGTAAGCCTGGCATGTTGTAATCCATGGGGTCACAAAGAGTCAGACATGATTTAGCAACTGAATAACAGTAACAACAAACAAACAAAATTTGGGCTTATAAAATCCAAAATTCAAGTCAGTTTAGCTTCTGAAATAAAGTACATATACTTATTTGCAAAGCAGAAATAGAGACGCATACACAGAAAACAAACGTATGGATACCAATGGGGAAATGGGTGTGGGATGACTTGAGAGATTGGAATTGACATATATACAGTATTGATACTATGTATAAAATGGACAACTAATGAGAAAAATATGACATTGTTAATCACGTATACTTCAATAAATTAAAAAAAAAATAAGAGGAGTGGCATCAAATAGGAACGTTTTTGTTTGTACAGCTGCTGAATCTTTCCTTTGGGAAATCCCTAATCTCTACTCTGACAGGCAATCCTGGGCTAATCTTCTCATGAGGCCTCACGTGTCCAAACTCTGTGCCACCTGCTACGATTCTTCCAAGAAGAACATGCTTTCATCCTCTAAACTAAGCCAGGCCAAGAGGCCCCCAGTGGCTGTCTCTCTGTTTGAAAACCCTCATGCTAAATTCATTCAAGTACGTGCTCAGCCCTTCTCAGGTTATCAGCTATGCCTAAAAATTCTCATCAAATTGAGCATGAAATCTGATATTTCACCACTTTAGAATCCCCATGCCCTTTTCTTGGGAATCAGTTTAAGAGGAAAGGCAGATTTTTTCATGTACATAGGATCAGATTATCCTTCCCCATTTGTTGAAGCTCCACGCTCATCCTTCCAAGAGATGTGCTTTAGTTTCCAATTCTCTTTTGTGATGGCAAAAGAAGGGGGGTGGCAGAGGATGAGATGGTTAGATGGCATCACAGACTCAATGGACATGAATCTGAGCAAACTCCAGGAGACAGTGAGGGACAGGGAAGCCTGGCGTGCTACAGTTCATGGAGTCACAAAGAGACAGACACAACTTAGTGACTGAACAGTGGCAACAACAATCTCAGTAATTCAGGAGCGAGTGCCCTTTCCAATCAATTGATTCCAATGTATCTATATGTGCACCCATACCTCCAAGGTGCCTTACTCTGCTCATGACTTCCTGTAACAGAGACCACTCTTGGTAAATTGAAATCGACTCCTGGTAGATATTTTGCTAGTGAAAAGAAGGGAAAACAGAAATGTAACCTTTGGCATGTATCCTAATAAAACAAAATTTATGATTCTCTATTGCAGTTATCTAGTTTCTTGCCAGGGTGTGCCACTAGATTGCGGAACTATATCTCATGTACAGCCACAAGGTATTACTTATTTTTATTCATTGTCATATTTTCTAATATAGATCCTAAGGCAGAGTTGGACTCCAGTATTATTTAATGAAAGGAAAAGGAATAAATGAGTGCATTGATGTCCTGCTAGAATCCTTTCTGGGTACCATGTTCAAAATGAGGATGAGCCTTTATTTGTGGCCACAATAATTGTATTTCTGAAAAAAACATTTGTATTTTCCTTTAGTAGATCTGTTTTTATGTTACCTGGATTTGTGGCTGTCTTCTACCGAGACGCCGTAAACCCAGGCTTGCCTAACAACAATGCAGATGGAAGTGCTGTGTGCAAAGTCCTTTACAAAATCCCAGGATGGAAAGACCCACCAGGAAGAAAAGTTGCAGTCTCCTCTTTAATAATACCAGATACGAGTGGTATCAGAATCTCTCACACGTATGTACCTACTTGTCAACAAGTGAGTTTGTGTGTGAACATGGGGTTCATGGGTTCTGGCTCCAGCTCTGCTGTCAACTCACTGGATAATCTTGAATAAATCTCTCTCTCTCTGAGCCTCAGTCTCCCCTTCTCTAACAAACAGGGGCTTGTATATATCATCTCCTTGCTCACTTGAAACATTGTATTTAATTCCCTGAAGCTCTTCTGGTTTCCATGTCTATAGTTAGGGGTGACCTTGTTCTGGCTCACAGGTCTCTTCCTTCATCATTTACCCTCAGGTGACAACTTGGCCAGGAGAGACTTGCTCAAGGTACCCCAGCGCTGTCTCCCAAGAGAAGTGCAATCATCGACGCTGAGCAGCTGGAGCATTCAAAATCCTCAATTGTGGCTGTTTACTGCTCCCTGGTGGTACAAGGAGGATTCTGCAGATGCCCAAAGGAAATATTTCTCTGAAATGTAGATCTCACTCTTTCTTTATTGGAAGGCTTAATGAGCAAAATATGTAACATGCCAACACAATGCCTGCTACCAAATAGCTATTGAATAAAGTCATGTTCACTTGTCCCTTCCAAAGGAAACTGGCTTCAGATTGTTGTTTAGAAGATCCTTTAAAATATTAGAGTTTAGGAACAGGAATTTAGAGCATATAAGAACAACAACAAAACATCATCAGTAATTGATGGGTATGTATTCAGCAAAATCAATATATTAAAAGTGATCAAGGTAGAGAAGAAGCAAAGCAACTCTGAAAAAATATATATTCATTTATTTTTCATTCATAGTTCATGGAGGTGGCAGGAATAGGGAAAGTCTAACATTTATTAGCTTCTATATGTTCCATTATTGAAAAGCAGAGACATTACTTTGGCAACAAAGGTCCGTCTAGTCAAGGCTATGGTTTTTCCAGTGGTCATGTATGGATGTGAGAGTTGGACTGTGAAGAAAGCTGAGCACTAAAGAATTGATGCTTTTGAACTGTGGTGTTGGAGAAGACTCTTGAGAGTCCCTTGGACTGCAAGGAGATCCAACCAGTCCATCCTAAAGGAAATCTGTCCCAAATATTCATTGGAAGGACTGATGTTGAAGCTTAAACTCCAATCCTTTGGCCACCTGATGCGAAGAGCTGACTCACTGGAAAAGACCCTGATGCTGGGAAAGATTGAGGGTAGGAAGAGAAGGGGACGACAGAGGATGAGATGGTTGGATGGCATCACTGACTCAATGGACATGGGTTTTGGGTAAACTCCAGGAGTTGGTGATGGACAGGGAGGCCTGGCCTGCTGCAGTCCATGGGGTCACAGAGTCGGACACGACTGAGCGACTAAACTGAAAAACTGATAGGTCCCATGTTTTTATAAGTTTTGTTACATTTGATGCATAGAAAAACCTAATGATGTGGGAGTTAGCAGCCTGATTCTACACAGGGGGGACTGAGCCTCAGAGAGGCAAATGACTCTCTGACTCTCAGGGCCATCATCTATAACTTATCTTGTTCTGTGCTTTTTCAACCATGGTTTCTCCAAATACATCACCCAGGCGTCTCGGGGTTTTAAATTTATTTCATTCTTCTACCCCTTTTACAAGTGGAGAAACTGAGACTTAAGAGATTCTACAGCAGTGGTGTGCTGGTAAGGGTTTAAAACCAGCTCAGGATGGTGGTAGTGGTGTCAGTTTAATTTCAGAGTATTTGCTCTATAAATTATAACATTTTCTATACAAATTATAAATACTATAATTTGTTTGAAAGAAAGTGAAAGTCGCTCCATCGTGTCTGACTCTTTGTGACCCCATGGACTGTAGTCCACAGAATTCTCCAGGCCAGAATACTGAAGTGGGCAGCCTTTCCCTTCTCCAGGGGATCTTTCCAACCCAGGAATGGAATCCAGGTCTCCTGCATTGCAGGCAGATTCTTTACCAGCTGAGCCACAAGGGCAGCCCATAATTTATATAGTTTTATATGACTTTCATGGTCTATTTCATTGAACATGGATTGGGAGGAAATGTACACAATCTGGCTGACCTCTGATCTCATGTCTCACAGTGACATCTCACAAGTTTACATTGAGCACCAACACGTCCAAGACTGATGTGAACGAGAGCTGAAGTGCCTGGGTCTAACTCCAGCCTTCTTCTTTCTTGACTGGACAATATAACCTGAGAATTGAGGATGCCATTCTGCTAATGGTCTCACCAGTTAACCATGCTCAGTTCTGATTCCACCCTTATCCTACTGGCTTCTTGACATGAGGAGATTAAGCATCAAGGTGAAATACCAAGACATTCATCAGTTTGAAATGAGTGGCCATCAGTCTGAAGAAAATGGGCCTCCATGCAGAGAGGGAGGTGACAGCCTGATGCTGTGGATCCAAACAGCAACAGTCAGATCTCGACCATATGTTTTATCCCAGTGAATGGTATGCTCCATGGAAGCAGAATGCTTGTCTTTTTATACGCATTGCTTCCCCAGCTGATAGCACAATGGACTGCTCCACGATAGGCACTGTAGAATGCCTCTACCTCTGGCCATTGTGTTAAGACTTCACTGTAAGGTGAAACCTCACAGAGGATATCAGTACTCTGTGGTTTTGCATAGGTCACTTGAACTCTCTGGACATCAGCTTTTCTACTTTTAAAATGAAGAAAATATTAGCTACTGTGACAGTTTGTTGTTGGATTAGAGTAACAAACTGTATATCCAGTGTTAGGTACACAGTAGACAAATCAACAAAGAATAATTCTTGTTGTTGTTGTCTTTGTTAGATTTTTCAGTTTTTAAAGATACTCATGAAGCAGGATTTCTGAGAAAAGTACAGACTGATCATAATACTTTATGTATGTTGGGTGGACAATTTTACATCATGTATCTCAGCTTTTACTCATAACCTTTATTTATGATAGATATCAAATACCTTATTTTATAGATAAAAAAAATGAAGCTTGTTCAATCAGTAGCTTCTGGGAGTTTTCCCACCAAATAGCTTCTCTACTTGGATAATTTTTCTGTGGTGTGCTTTAAAGCCACGCTTCATTGTCCTGTTTTCCATGAAGGATTATCCATTTCCTCTTTCCAAAGTAAATTTTGCCATTCCTCTCTCCATGCTCCCATTGCATGGGATAACTGGATCTGCCATAGTAGCTTTCAGCAGTCATTCATTGTTCCATTTATTTAAAAACTTTTTCTTGACTGGCTGCTAACTATCAGGAATACTGCTCAGTTTAAGGTTTTGGCTGGTGAAACAGGTAGGTAGGTAAGAAAGTGTTATTTGCTCAGTTGTGTCCAACTCTGCAACCCTAAGGACCATAGACAGCCACCAGGCTCCTGTGTCTGTGGGAGTTTCCAGGCAAGAATACTGGAGCGGGTTGTCATTCCCTCCTCTAGGGGGTTTTCCCAAACCAAGGATCAAACCTGGGACTCCTGCATTGCAGGTGGATTCTTTACCATCTGAGCCATCAGGGAAATAGATAAGAGTTCTTGCCAAACAGAGCTCAGATCTAGTGGAATAGACAGACATTAACAGATATCCATAAACATGTATATATATATGTATCGGCTTCCTCGATGTTTCAGCGGGTAGAATCTGCCTGCAATGCAGGGGACACAGGAAACACAGATTCAATCCCCGAGAAGATCCCCTGGAGAAGGAAATGGTAACCTGCTCCAGTATTCTTGCCTGGAAAACCCCATGGACAGAGGAGCCTGGCAGGCTACAGTCCAAAGGGCCAGAAAGAGTCATACATGACTAAGATTGCAGGCACAGCAAATATATATATAAAACCAAGATGTTGGGGTGAGATAGTAGAGGGTAGCTTTAGAGTAGATTGATTTTAAGCAGGAGCAACATAGCATCGTACATGTTATTATGTGTCACTTTAAGCATCTCATCTTCTTATTCTAGGAACAATAGGAATCCCAAAAATAACTTGAGAAGAATGAATTGATCAGAATTTTGTTTTTAAATATCAGTGTCTCATTTTTAGAGAATTCTCCACACTACTTGAAGTCAGAGCATCTAGCATTGTGGATGGCATAAGAACAGGCACTCAGGGCTGTTGCTGAAATAATGAAGTAGGCATGTATATATGTACATATACATATATATGTACGTACATGTTCAGTATATACAAACCCCTATATAGATACACACATATATAATGCTTATGCATAGTCAATAATCCTGTGAACACTCAAATAGCCGTTGCTATGTCAGTTGAGAGGTTTGAAGACTGGAATACAGAGATGGTATCACGTGGTATTGTTGGTGGTTGAGTAAGCCAGGATGCAAACTTGTCTAGAATATTCTTTAGGGTCTACATTTTTCCCACAACTATATGCTCTGACTCTCATTATGCCACGTGGCCTCTCGTGGAAGTTGCTCAACAATGTAGACTCTGAGTCAATGAGAGTTTTCCCCTAGTAGCCTGCCTCTCCCAATGTTTTAAGCTCTGGATGCTCTCTTGATAGCTCTCCTGACACCATAATTGTTCTCCCTGTTCAGGCACCCATCTGTCTTACTGCTGCATCTGCCTCTGGCCCCAGAGGATAGCTTTCTACTTGTCATCCATTCCAAAGCCAGACCCCAGAGCTTGACCGTCACTCTGTGTCCCTGGCTCCTGCTTAACTCACCTGTAAGCCAGCCTGGGTCAAACAGCACTGGACCGTCATTTCCCTTATTTAGAAATCAGAAACAACCTACTTCAGGGTCTTAGAAATGAGTCCCAATATTTATAGGGAAATCTATCCTATGGTGTTTTTCTTTCTTTTCAGGTTTATTGTGATATAATTGAATTGAAATACATGTTGCAAAATAATCTAATACCTCCAACATATCACATAATTACCCCTTTTTTTTTTTTTTGGTGAGACCATCTAAGATGTACTCTACAAACAACTTTAAAATATATAATACAGTATTACTAAATATAATCGTCATGCAGTACATTACATTCCCAGAACTTACTCATTATTTAACTGGGAGTTTGTACCCTGTGGCCTAAATCTTTCCATTTCTCCCACCTCCAGCCCTTGCTAACCACCATTCTACTCTCTTTTTTTTTTTTATGAATTTGGCTTTTTATATTCCACAGACAAGTGACAGCACATGGTATTAATCCTATAGTATTTTGAACTCCATGTTTTCTATGATTTTGTGTAAGCTCATGTAATAAGACTTGCTTCGGTTTTTAGTAAGAGAAACTGAAAATCACATGTCACAGATAAATCAGGAAGTGTGTTCTTCCTATTATAATAGTATAATGGGATACATGTAATATATAGGGCTTCCTGGGTGGGGCTACTGGTAAAGAACCCAGCTGTCAAGTCAGAGACAGACTTGCATTTGATCCCTGGGTCTATAACATCCCCTGGAGGAGGACATAGGAAACCCACCTCAGTACTCTTGCCTGGAGAATCTCATGGACACAGGAGCCTGGTGGGCTACAGTCCCTACGGTTGCAGAGTCAGACATGACTGAAGCAACTTAGCATACACACATGTAACATATTAAAACAACAACAACAACAACAAAAATCTGGAAGTCAGCAATCGAGGGCCTCTATAGCTATTTTGAATACAGGCTGCTTCTGTCTTTTTCCCCAGCCCTTCTTTATCATATGTTATGCCGCTGAAATGGCTGAACCGCTTTCAGTAAGACAATCGTGATCTAGACAAAGAGGGGAAGAGCATGAATGAAAGGCACATGTTGGCTGAGTGGGCTCCTTTAAATCATGTGTGCATGCTCAATTACTCAGTTGTGTCTGATTCTCCATGACCCCATGGACTATATAGCCACCAGGCTCCTCTGTCCATGGGATTCTCCAGGCAAGAATACTGGAGTGGGTTGCCATGTCCTTCTTTAGGGGATCTTTTCAACCCAAAGATCGAACCCCTGTCTCTCGCACTGGCAGGTGGACTCTTTACCACTGAGCCACTTGGGAAGAGCCTCCTTTTAAAGACCATCCTTCAAAACCCCACGAAATATTCTGCTATGTCTAGTTGGGTAGAATCTAGTCACATGGCCACTCCCTGTTAATGGTTTTAGTTGAACTGTTGATATCTTCACACCAAAGCCATCATTTACTGAATGCCAGTGATGTCAATGTCCTTCCTCTGTATTATTTCATTTACCCCTTGGAATAGACCTTTTAAAAGTATGAATTGTAGGTATAAAGTCACTTTTTAAATAACTTTGGAGATCCCTGTGATCCTCCTTTGGGTGGAAATACTTTCTGCATTCATAGCATTTACCAGGCACTTTCTGTTTGTTTAGTGAAGGGGCAGCGTCCTTGAAGCCTAATATTTGTATGAGCTAGAGATCACTTGTTATTCCCATTTTCCAAATAATGCAACTGAGGCTTATGAGATCAAGTCACTTATTAAGGGCACATGGCTAATATATGGTGTTTCCAGCATTCCAACCTGAGTCAGTCTGACTCTGAAGCTCATGGAGTTTTCCATTCTGATGCATTGCCACATTTGAATCTGTCTAGCTAAGGAGGACGGGCATCCTTGAAGCACGCCAGAATAATTTCTCGCCAGCATCTCCACAGGCCCGTGCTGACTGAAGAATGCCTATACACATCTTGTATCACTGCTTCCCATCAGTCCTGGCCTCCATGGCTTCCCCAGAGCTGTTCCCAAGGTCCCCAAAGGACTGAAAATGTCATCTCTGCAGACAAATTGGGAACAAGTTAAAGGACGGCAGAGGGATGGATGGGAAGATTGAGCCAAGGTAGAAAAAAATAACATTCCAAACAATTTTCATTTGGCACAGAGTGATTTTTCCTTGGGCATTTTTCCTTTTCCAGTTTGGTAATTCATGTTTATTTTCAGTGAAACTCACTCCATCTGTATCTGATTCATTCACACTTAATTCATCAGCAGACAGTTTTGTCAGAGAAAAGGATTCCGATGTGCCTCTGGCATTTGACTAGGGAATCGGGGTCTGTCGGGAATGCCAGGGCGAGGGGGCCTGTGGGAAACTGCAGAGGAGCAGGTGAAGTGGCTTCACGCTTCTGCCATGTGCGCAGCCCTCTGCTGTTTCCTCTTTGTTTCAGGCCGCTCTGGTGGTCTTCCCAATGATTTTCTAATAGGGCTTAGACACAGATCTTTCCCACTCTGCTGGCTCCATTTCAGCTGCCCATAAACACACTCACATTTCTCTCATTCTAAGACACAAAAGAGCTAAGTCACCTCTCAACAAAGGATCACAAACCACAATTTCCTTTCCCACCCCCATTCATCCTCAAACACATTTCCACACCGGCATCTCAGAAGTTTGCACTCTGCGATCATCACCTCTGCTTTATTCCTCAGGCCGCCATCGTGGACCTCCTCCTCCTGTACCCGACCGAGACTTTTTAATGAAAGTCGCCTTTCAATTCCAAGCCCACCGGGCAATGCTCTGTTGCTACGCGATTAGTGTCTTGCTTGCATTGGCTGCTGTTGACACTTCTCTCTTTCCTTACTTTGCTCCACTGGCTTCATTCCACCCCTCCTCTTCTTTATTCCCTTCTTTTTAGTCCCCTGACCCCTAAGTCTTGACTGAAGGTTCTGGAACCAGAATGTCTGGGTCCAAAGCCCACTTCCAAATGTGCCATTTCCAAATGTGTGACCTTGAGCAAGTTTCTCAATCCTCTCTGTGTCTCAGCTGAAAACTAGGGAAAGTTATAAATTCTTGCCACGTAGGGTTGGAAATGGATTAAATTAATTTATTACTTATAAATTTCCTTAAGCAACACCTGAAATATCAATAACCTCAGATATGCAGATGACACGACTCTTATGGCAGAAAGTGAAGAGGAGCTAAAAAGCCTCTTGATGAAAGTGAAAGAGGAGAGCGAAAAGGTTGGCTTAAAGCTCAACATTCAGAAAACGAAGATCATGGCATCCGGTCCCACCACTTCATGGGAAATAGATGGGGAAACAGTGGAAACAGTGTCAGACTTTATTTTTTTGGGCTCCCAAATCACTGCAGATGGTGACTGCAGCCCTGAAATTAAAAGACGCTTACTCCTTGGAAGAAAATTTATGACCAACTTAGATAGTATATTCAAAAGAAGAGACATTACTTTGTCGACTAAGGTCTGTCTAGTCAAGGCTACGGTTTTTCCTGTGGTCATGTATGGATGTGAGAGTTGGACCGTGGAGAAGGCTGAGCGCCGCAGAACTGATGCTTTTGAACTGTGGTGTTGGATAAGACTCTTGAGAGTCCCTGGGACTGCAAGGAGATCCAACCAGTCCATCCTAAAGGAGATCAACTCTGGGATTTCTTTGGAAGGAATGATGCTAAAGCTGAAACTCCAGTACTCTGGCCACCTCATGCGAAGAGTTGACTCATTGGGAAAGACTCTGATGCTGGGAGGGATTGGGGGCAGGAGGAGAAGGGGACGACAGAGGATGAGATGGCTGGATGGCATCACGGACTCGATGGATGTGAATCTGAGTGAATTCCGAGAGATGGTGATGGACAGGGAGGCCTGGCGTGCTGCAATTCATGGGGTTGCAAAGAGTCAGACACAACTGAGCGACTAAACTGAACTGAATATCGTATTAATAACTACTCAATAGATTTTAACTGAGAGGACCAGTACTAAACACAATCTAATAATCTGTAAAAGCGTATATAATAGGATTGATGATCGATGGGGATGTACTCTAATAAAATCATTGTGATTATTTTTAAATTATGTTGGGGACTTCCCTGGTATTCCAGTGGTTAAGAAGCCACCTGCTAATGCAGGGTATGCAGGTTCGATCCTTGCTCTGGGAACTAAAATCCCACATGACACAGGGCAACTAAGCCCGTGTGCACCACAGCTACTGAAACCCGAGAGCCCAGGCTCCGCAACAAGAGAAGCCGCCGCAGTGGGAAGGCTGCTCATCGTTACTAGAGAGCCCGGATACCACAGTCCAGAGACGCCAAAAATGGATAAAGTGATGCTGGGTGCATATTCTAGTCTACAGGATACTATGTCCAAACCTATGGATGGAAAACAGTCCATATGGCTTTACTAATGTATATACACGTAAAGATAGAAAGTGAGGTTAAATTGTTGCCTAATCATACAACAAAAGGGAAAAGTAATGGGAAAAATGTATAACTTACCAACATTAATTACAAGAAAGCTGGAATGGTCATATAAATATTAAAAGGAACCTGAGGCAAAGAGTACTTCCAGAGGAATATAGAGATGCTTCGTAATGATAAAGGGTCAGTTCATTGGAAAAACATGGACTCATCTATGAGTATGTACCAAAGTAGGGAGCAAGAACATCCACAACTAGATCTGAGAATTTTAACTCTCTCCCCTTAGCATTAACATACAAAGCCAGTCGCTCAGACTCCTCCTCCTGCAGGGGGTCTGGGTCATATCCCTGTTCAGGGAACTGGATCCCCACATGCTGCATCTCAAGAGTCCTCAGAGTGAAGATTCCAGGTGCCCAAATTAAGGCCCAGCACAGTCAAATGAATAAAGTAAATGTCAAAATATAAAAAAGAACTAGACCAAAAAAATCCCTAAAGCTAGACAATATTCAAGCCCTGTCAATCGCCACTGGCCTGGCATTATAGCAAGTTGCATCCAACAACTGTATAACACACATTTTCTTCAACTGAATTTGGGATGTTCACCCAGATAAACAATGTATTGGGTCATAGAAAATCTCTATGAAATAGAAAGAAATTGCTTTCTTATTGACTTTATTCACTGATCTCAGCGAATTTAAATAAGAATCTGAAAAATAAGATAACTAATGCTGTATTTTATATATGGGAACTAAACAGCATGCTTCTACATAACTTATAGGTCAGTGAAAAATAATGAGGAAAACTAGAAATTATTATTAACTAAAGGACATAGAAGGAACACAGGTTAATATTGTCAGGATGTATTTAAAGTACTAAATGCTTATGTACGAATTAATTACTTAAATTTCCACTTTAAGAAGATAAACAACTAAACTTCAAATTAGGAAATGAAAAAAAGTATATGAAATTAAGGTCATAAGCCAATAAAATAGAAAAACAACAGAGAAAATTAATAAAGCCAAATGTAGCTTTCTAGAAAATTACAAAATATTGATAAATCTCCTCAAGGATTCATTAAGAAAAATACAGGCACATAAATTCTTTTTATCACAAGAGAGAGGATGTCATTAAATATTCCCTACATGGAAAAAACATAGTAAAATAATATTATTAAACTTTTACATAAATAAACTCAACCACTTATGTGAAATGGAAAAGAACCTTTAAAAAAATACATAACTTAGTAAAACACAGATACAAGAAGAAGTAGAAATCTAAATAGCTCTGCATCTTTTTTTTTTTTTCATGGAAAGGCATTTTTATTTTAAATATAGCAGTGTGTACATGTCAGTTCCAAGCTCCCAGTCTATTGGTCCCCTTTCCCTTCGCCTCTGGTAACCATAATTTTGTTCTATAGTCTGTGAGTCTGTTCCTGTTTGTAAATGAGTTCATTTATATCTATTTTTTCAGATTCTGCACATAAGGGATATCATATGATATGTGCCATTCTCTGAATACTTCACTTAGTATGGTGATCTCCTGGTCCATCCTTGTTGCTGCAAATGGCATTATTTCATTCCTTTTCATGGCTGAGTGATGCTGGGAGGGGTTGGGGGCAGGAGGAGAAGGGGACGACCGAGGATGAGATGGCTGGATGGCATCACTGACTCGAAGAATGTGAGTCTGAGTGAACTCCGGGAGTTGGTGATGGACAGGGAGGCCTGGCGTGCTGCGATTCATGGGGTTGCAGAGTCGGACACGACTGAGCGACTGAACTGAAGTGAACTGAATAAGCAGAGACATTACGCTGCTGACATAGGTCCGTCTAGTCAAAACTATGGTTTTTCCAGTGGTCATGTATGGATGTGAGAGCTGGACCATAAAGAAAGCTAAGCGCCGAAGAATTGATGCTTTTGAACTGTGGTGTTGGAGAAGACTCTTGAGAGTCCCTGGGACTGCAAGGAGATCCAACCAGTCCATCCTAAAGGAGATCGGTCCTGGGTGTTCATTGGAAGGACTGATGTTGAAGCTGAATCTCCAATACTTTGGCCACTTGATGCAAAGAGCTGACTCATTTGAAAAGACCCTGATGCTGGGAAAGATTGAAGGCAAGGGGAGAATAGATGACAGAGGATGAGATGGTTAGACGGCATCATCAACTCAACGGACATAAGTTTGAGCAAACTCTGGGAATTGATGATGGACAGGGAAGCCTGGCATACTGCAGTCCGTGGGGTCACAAAAAGTCGGACAAGACAGAGAGACTGAACTGAACTGAATAGTCCATTGTACTCCTTCTTCCATATCCATTCATTTTTTGATATACATTTCGGCTGCTTCCATGCCTTGGCTACTGTAAACAGTGCAGCAATGAACACTGGGGTGCATTTATCTTTTTGATCCATGTTTTCTCTGGATATATGTCCAGGAATCATACGGCACTAGTGGTAGAGAACACACCCGCCAATGCTGGAGACATAAGAGATGTGGGTTCAATCCCTGGGTCAAGAAGATCCCAGGGAGGGGGCCACAGCAACCCATGCCAATATTCTTGCCTGGAGAATCCCAAGGACAGAGGAGACTGGCAGGCTACAATCCATAGGGTCGCACAGAGTGGGACATGACTGAAGTAATTTAGCATTCATGGCAGATCTATTTTTAGTTTATTAAAGAACCTTCATCCATTCCTATAAATTATCCTCCATATATTCTGATAAATTCTCCTATCAGTAGTGTAGGAAGGTTCCCTTTTCCCCACACCCTCTCCATCATTTATTATCCACAGGTTTTTGGTGTTGGTCATTCTGACTGGTGTGAGATAACATGTCGTAGCTTAGACTTGTACTTCTTTAATAATTAGTGATGTTAAGCATCTTTTCATGTGCCTCTAGGCCATCTGAATGTCTTCTATGGAGAAATGTCTCTTTAGGTCTTCTGCCAAATTATGATTGGGTGTTTTATTTTGTTTTGATATTGAGTTGCATAAACTGTTTATAAATTTTGGAAATTAATCCCTTGTCAGTTGCATTATTTGCAATGAAATAATCATCTTTTAAAACCAAGGTTTTGTAAGCGTGCCCCTCACCTAACTAGAGCTATCAATATCATACTTTACTGTATTAAAATGAAAATTTTTTATCCTCACCTCAAAACTAGTGAACCAGGAACTGAAAACAATGTTTCAACAGTTTTTTTTTAAAGCCCTCCAGGAATGAACCTAGGAGAAACACCCAAAACAAAATATTACCAAATTAAATCTAAAACACATAAAAGGATTAAGAGAACTCCGTCCCAAGTAAAATAGGTCACTTTCATGTTTTAAAAAACAAGCAATGAAATTAATTACATTCATATGCATAAAATATATTAATATATAACATATATCAATTACACTGAGTAAAAGAGAAAACTAATAATATCTTGTAGGTCAAGTTCCTTCAGTCATACCTGACCCTTTGCAAACCTATGGCCTGTAGCTCGCCAGGCTCCTCTGTCCATGGGATTCTCCAGGCAAGAATACTGGAGTGGGTTGCCATGCCCTCCTCTAGGGGATCTTCCCAACCCAGGAGAGAACCCACGTCTCTTATGTCTCCTGAATCTGCAGATGGATTTTGAACAATTTAATATCTATGCATGATAAAAACTTTTAACAAGCTAGGAATAGAACATACCTTTATCAACACGTTGAAGGCATCTCCAATAGCAGTACTAACAAAGGATAGACTGTGAACAGCCTATAAGCACATGAAAGTTCTTAGCACCACTAATCTTCAGGGAAAAAAATATACAAGTGAACCACAGTGAGATGCCACTAAGAGAACAGTAACATAAACACTGGTAAGGTTGGGAGAACCATACTCTAAGATGTTTCTGGCGGGAGTGTAAAATTGCACAGCTACTTTGAGACAATGTTTTGATATATTCTTATAACAAACCTCTGTTGTGTGACCTGGCAACTCTAAGTGTTTAGCCAAAGGAAATGAAAATCTGTTTTACAAAATGACCTGAAAAAAAAAAAAAAAAATGTTCACAGTAACCTTATTCATAATAGTCTAAAACTGAAATGGATAAGCAAATAGTGGTATATTCACATAATGGAGCAATATTAAGTAATAACACCAGCACCTTACTTGTATATTCGGAACATGGTTGGATTGTACAGACATTATGCTGAGCACAGAGGCCAGACACAACAGAGAAGGCACTGTTATACGCGATTCCATTTATAGGAATTCCTACCATAGACAAAACTAATCTAAGTTGAAGAAAAATTCAGAATAGCTGTGCCTCTGGGGGACAGTTAAACGGGGAAGAGACTGAAGGGAAAATTCTAGGTTGACAGTTAAACTCTATAGATAGGTATGTAGGTTGCATGCTTGGATGCATTTGTCAAAACTAATGGAACTGTAACTTAAGATTGTACATCTCCTAGAATTCAGTTTTAGCTTAAAAATGTGTATTAAGAAAAAAAAATCTGTATGCTTCTTGAACTGACAGCCAAATTGCTGGCTTGGTTAACCTTCAACAGCAAAAGTATTGATTAAAGTCTAACTTAAATGGAACGATGCTGAATGCAATACTGTAAGGCTTTTCAAATCTTCCATATGTCTATTGTATTTGATTTTGCATGTGATTATTGCTGCCTTAAAGCCAATATCAATATTTATCTGCAGCTTGGGAAGCCTTTTTCTTGCCAGAAATGTGTAAGCTCTCTTTTCCTCTTGCTATAAATGGGATAAGTCCTACCAAACACTTTTCAAAAATAAATGAGTGGAACATTAATTTCCTGATAGCTCAACACCCCAGCTTTTCAACAGCATTAACTGATTTCATATGTTTAGTCTTTCATTGGTGGAATTATTCATTTCTGAATATAGATCTCTTTTTTTTTCTGGGAAATTAGAGATACAGTTAGTTTAGTTTATATTTTCCTTCTAATCATTTTCAAAACTTAATAACCTTCATTTTATTTTGACACTGCTTAGCAGGAACACATAGCTGAAATAATCTGTTGATGCCCACAATTGGATAGATATATAAACAAGGAAACTATTCTCTTTTTGCACAGTTCAGTTCAGTGGCTCAGTCGTGTCCTCCTCTTTGCAACCCCATGAATCACAGCACGCCAGGCCTCCCTGACCATCACCATCTCCCAGAGTTCACTCAGACTCACATTCATCAAGTCTGTGATGCCATCCAGCCATCTAATATTCAGTCTTCCCCTTCTCCTCCTGCCCCCAGTCCCTCCCGGTATCAGAGTCTTTTCCAACTAGTCAACTCTTCGCATGAGGTGGCCAGAGTACTGGAGTTTCAGCTTTAGCATCATTCCTTCCAAAGAAATCCCAAGGCTGATCTCCTTCAGCATGGACTAGCTGGATCTCCTTGCAGTCGAAGGGACTCTCAAGAGTCTTCTCCAACACCACAGTTCAAAAGCATCAATTCTTTGGCGCTCAGCCTTCTTCACAGTCCAACTCTCATATCCACACATGACCACAGGAAAAACTATAGCCTTGACTAGACGAACCTTAGTCGGCAAAGTAATGTCTCTGCTTTTGAATATACTGTCTAGGTTGGTCATAACTTTTCTTCCAAGGAGTAAGCGTCTTCTAATTTCAGGGCTGCAGTCACCATCTACAGTGATTTTGGAGCCCCCAAAATAAAGTCTGACACTGTTTCCACTGTTTCCCTATCTATTTCCCATGAAGTGATGGGACCGGATGCCATGATCTTCGTTTTCTGAATGTTGAGCTTTAAGCCAACTTTTTCGCTTTCCTCTTGCACTTTCATCAAGAGGCTGTTTAGTTTCTCTTCACTTTCTGCCCTAAGGGTAGTGTCATCTGCATATCTGAGGTTATTGATATTTCTCCTGGCAATCTTGATTCCAGCTTGTGTTTCTTTCAGTCCAGCGTTTCTCATGATGTACTCTGCATAGAAGTTAAATAAGCAGGGTGACAATATACAGCCTTGACGTACTCCTTTTCCTATTTGGAACCAGTCTGTTATTCCCTGTCCAGTTCTAACTGTTGCTTCCTGACCTGCATACAGATTTCTCAAGAGGCAGGTTAGGTGATCTGGTATTCTCATCTCTTTCAGAATTTTTTTGCACAATATTGGATATATTGGAGAATGAAACAAGATGAAGAGAGGTAAGTAAAGTGCTGGTGAAAGTTTTGGTGTTGACTCACATTACGTTATCTTTATGTGTCAAATGATAAAATATACATATTTTAAAAAATTTGAAATTTTGTTTAACACCTGCTTACTCTACAGGTCTAGCAAGCTATCATGTTTTATCACTTTGACAAAGATTTCTGAAAATTACTGAATCTCAATCCTTGAAAATGCAGAAATGAAAATAAAATTCTATGCAGCCTAGGGTAGGGGGACAGACAACCATACTAGCAATAGTCATTTTAATAGGATATGTTACATGCTGATACATGGAAACAATGGGTTATGAATATATCAATAGCTATGCATGGACACTAACCCAGTTCTGTGAGAGTATATGATTCTGGAAAAGGAGTACGTCAAGACTGTATATTGTCACCCTGCTTATTTAACTTCTATGCAGAGTACATCATGAGAAACGCTGGGCTGGAAGAAACACAAGCTGGAATCAAGATTGCCAGGAGAAATATCAATAACCTCAGATATGCAGATGACACCACCCTTATGGCAGAAAGTGAAGAGGAGCTAAAAAGCCTCTTGATGAAAGTGCAAGAGGAAAGGAAAAAGTTGGCTTAAAGCTCAACATTCAGAAAATGAAGAGCATGGCATCCGGTCCCATCACTTCATGGGAAATAGATGAGGAAACAGTGGAAACAGTGTCAGACTTTATTTTGGGGGTCCAAAATCACTGCAGATGGTGACTGCAGCCATGAAATTAAATGATGCTTACTCCTTGGAAGAAAAGTTATGATCAACTTAGATAGTATATTCAAAAGCAGAGACATTACTTTGCCGACTCAGGTCCGTCTAGTCAAGGCTATGGTTTTTCCTGTGGTCATGTATGGATGTGAGAGTTGGACTGTGAAGAAGGCTGAGTACCGAAGAATAGATGCTTTTGCACTGTGGTGTTGGAGATGACTCTTGAGAGTCCCTTGGACTGCAAGGAGATCCAACCAGTCCATTCTGAAGGAGATCAGCCCTGGGATTTCTTTGGAAGGAATGATGTTGAAGCTGAAACTCCAGTACTTTGGCCACCTCATGCGAAGAGTTGACTCATTGAAAAAAACTCTGATGCTGGGAGGGATTGGGGGCAGGAGGAGAAGGGGACTACAGAGGATGAGAAGGCTGGACTGCATCACTGGCTCGATGAATGTGAGTCTGAGTGAACTCTGGAAGTTGGTGATGGACAGGGAGGCCTGGCGTGCTGCGATTCATGGGGTTGCAAAAGAGTTGGACATGACTGAACGACTGAACTGAACTGAACTGAACTGAGAGACTTCTTTTCTAAACTCTCAGACTATGAAGTATCTTTATTTTATACTTTATGGTTGTACACAATTTTCTTCATAACATAATAATTGTAATTAAAGAAATTGAGGATAATTATTTCTCCAACATTGAATTTATCTGCTGGAGTGCAGCTGCTTTGTTTGTTCTAGTCTTTGCTTTATCAGGTTTCCCTGGTGGCTTAGTGGTAAAGAATCTGCCTGTGATGCAGGAGACCCGGGTTTGATCCCTGGGTCAGGAAGATCACCTGGAGGAGGGAAAGTGACCCACTCCAGTATTCATGCCTGGAGAATCCCATGGAGAGAGGAGCCTCAGAGGGTATAGTCCATGGGGTCACAAAGGGTTGGACACAATGGAGCAACCATCATCTTCACTTTGCTTTATCACCAGTGATTGCCATGTGATTCATGGCATGATCAATGGATGATCAACAGATTCTTATTTAACAGCTGCAGCAGCAAAGGATGAGCTCAGTCTTGAAGGGCCAATGTTTTTCAATGCAGAAATTTCCAAAGTTCTTTTCTTCTGATACCTAAACTACAACATGCAGCTGATGTGGTTACTCTGCCAACCAAGGTACTGATCAGAAGAAGCCTATAATGAACAAACATGCAGTGTGAGCAAAATCAAACTTGTGTTGCTGTAAGCTACCAAGATTTGGGGGCTCTTTGTTATAGCAACACAACTTAACTCATCCTAACTAATACAATGATCACATCCAAAATTCACTTTCACTAACTAACCCAGTATCGAATATGCACTGATTGCTATGGAAGTATATACAGATTAGTTAAATGCAGCTCCCAAATTACTACACCTCATAATTTCACAGTTCCTTTTTTGTAATGAAATGAGTCTTCCCTTAGTCCAGAAAAGATGCCATCTTCTTATTTAATATGAATTCATATATGAGTAGTTTAGGTATGAGTAATGAAGTCAGATCTCAGTTATAAAAGCTAGAGGTTAAGCTTTCTAATCTCTCTGAAGTTTACATTATTTTTGTCTTTGTTAAAATGGGAATAATCCTCCTCATGAAGAAGTTAAACTTTAATATTATAAATGTGTTTACCTCAGCCCAGGCAGTAATAAGCAATTATTTATAATAAAATAAGAAGATGAGAAATGTGATATGTGGGTATTGTCAGAATTTTCTTTCAAGTTCTTTGATATGAAATCAACTCTTCTTCATTATTAGAGAAGAACTGTGTCTTACTTGTCTTTTTATATCTAGTGATTAGCACAGATCTGGACACACAGCTGGCACATGATAAATGGTTGTTGACTTAAAATCTGTGAGGGTTGAGAGGAGAATAACAGGAATTTCCAGTCTTGAGGACGTCAGGGGAAATTTCAAAATGTCAAGGAGTAGAAACATTTCAACTTAAATCTTGAAGGTTAGGCATAATTTTGACATGCTGGAGATAGAGCATGATTGTCAGAGAAAATAGAAAAAGCAAAGACATGAGTTAGGACCTTCTAGGATGTGAGGCAGATAGTGAGTAGTTTAGTTTGGGTATATGTAGGACACATAAAATAAGAATTTTTAAAAAGATAGCCAAGGTCAGAATATAGGGAGCATATGAAGGCCACATAAGGAGCTGAATTTTTAGTCTATAGCAAGAAAGTTACTGAAAACAGCAAAGGAAAAGTGAGCGGTGTAAAGAGCAGTGCTTTAGGAAACCTGTCTTAAGATGCAATACTGTATTATGGGCTTTATAGTCACAATTATTCTATGAAATGGAGAATGTTATTTTTGTTTTCCATGAGAAAACTGAGGCTCAGATGTCAAATAACCTGCCTCATTTATAGTTATCCATCCGAGGAAAAGATAATATTTAAATCCAACATTTTGTTTGATATCAATCTATATTTTTCCATCTAAAATCAAATGGAATAAGTTTTACTTCAAGATTTTCCAGATGTACAGGAAGAAGTATTATTGTAGATAAAGCAACTCTATGATTTGTGAAGCAAGTCCAAGTGAGTTTCTTTAAAATATTTGCTTTTCCTTAAGATGTATTTCAAAGATGACTTGCAAAGTGCAAAATGTTAAAAGAATACAAACTGTTAATATTAATGTTAATTAGATAAATTATGCTTATAACAGTGTTGTTTAGATCATATAGATCTTATGTTACTCTAGCACAAAAAAGAGATTAATTACTTTCTCATTTTTAATCTTATTTCCCTAAGCACAATATTTACAAATCAAGAAGAAATTCATCCCAGAACCTATTTTTCATTTTAAGTTCTTTAGAAGGTTAAAAAGATGTCCAGACTATGAAAGCTGAAAAATCCGAGTGCTTGTCCTACAATGGAGATCAAATCCAAGGAACATTTCAGTGGTGTGGGATATGACCTTTTAGTCCAAGTGACATAGGACATCTGCACGGGATTCAGATGGTTTAAACAATTTTTTAAAGGATCCATGTGTGCTGAGCGCTTATTCCTAGTAATTCAGCATTTACACTCTGATGATGAGTCCTGGAACAGAGTAAACAGAAGAGGTCGATATAAAAGTAATTGTCTTTTACTAAATGTCCACCATGAACTGGATCCTTTATTCATTTTATTGGTAACCTTCACTACATCTTTTCAGAGCTTGTTTTGCTTTCCACTTTGTAGCTAGAGAAGATGACCTTCAGAATACTTTCAAAAACACTTATGGGCTCGGACTTCCCTAGTGACCCAGTGGCTAAGCGTCTGCCTGTCAGTGCAGGAGACACGGGCTCCTGGTCCGGGAAAGGGACCCAGGCCGCAGAGCAGCCGAGCCCGCGTGCCACGACTACTGATGTCTGCACACACCGGAGCCTGTGCTCTGCAGCAAGAGGAGCCACCTCAATAAGAAGTGCACCACACGAGAGAGTAGCCTCCACCCCCTTGCAGCAACTAAAGAAAGCCCACACGCAGCAAAGAAGATCCGGAACAGCCCCCAAAAAACAAGTAAAGAAAGAAAACATAAATAAATAAATGATAAGATTTTCTAAAACCTCAACACACACACACACAAAACTAGCATGTTTTTAAGTGGAGATCTTTCACATATATTTTTGGAGTCATAACCTCACATGCTTTCTATTTAACCACCTTGACCAAGTTCCCTTCAACTGTGAAGCTCTGTGATTCTACCTGTCACCTCTGGTTCTTTCTCTTAAAATGGAAAGAGAGGCTTATTGCAATTGAGTCCACATGAGTTGGCCTGTTTTATCCAAGAATGACCTCAATGGAACATTTTCTTCTTGTATTTTGTTTCCCAAGCTTTGAGATACAACTATAATCCCTCTGTTCTATGGTTTATGGCCGCTCTTTCCATTATACTCTTGATGAACAACAACTGCTGACCCAGAACTCTATAAAACAGTCAGTCCTACAAGACCTGAGGGGGCTTCCCTTGTGGCTCAGCTGGTAAAGAATCTGCCTACAATGTGGGAGACCTGGGTTCAATCCCTGGGCTGGGAAGATCCCCTGGAGGAGGGAAATGTTACCCACTGCAGTATTCTGGCCTAGAGAATTCCATGGACTGTATAGGTCATGGGGTGGCAAAGAGTCGGACATGACTGAGTGAGTTTCACTCACTGACTCTTAAGATCTGAGGAAGTCCCTTCTCTCTTCATCCCATCTCACCCTTTCTCCTGCAGAGGCAATCGGTGCCCTGAAAATGGTGGGAATTACAAGACTTGTGAGGCTGGTGGTGGGTAGTGTAAGTCTTGGCATACAGAACATCTCAGAGTGAAGACAAAGACCACGGGACAATTAACTCTATCTTAAATGGCTTAAGCTCACATAGAAATTGATCCTTGAGCTAGGCAGGCTTTGTTTGACTCAATTTCATAGACATTTTATAATTGTTATATATCAGAAACTGGCTCTATTTGTCTAAAGGACTGAGTAAGAATAAAAAACAGGGGTTGGTGGGGGGCGAGGAGAATAACAAACAGAGAAAAACTCTTTAAAATACAGCCCTGGATGACTCTTCCATCCTTCCTCCTTCTCATGTCTCCAGACACACCAGAGAGACTCATTTCTTTGTCTTTCTGTCGCCCTCTCCTCACTTGTGAGGCTCTCTGCTTTTGCTCCAGCTGTTACCTCTGCCAGGCTGATCTTTTCCACTCTACCAGCTTAAGCAAACTCTTACGCATCTTTTTAGGTCTTAGTAAGATGCTTTTACTCTCTGGAGCTCTCCCTAGATCATTGCCAGCACACAGAACACGTTTCCCTCATCTGCACATCCTTAGGATGAGCATCTTTTCTGTGCTGTATAGCTTATATGGTATATCGGTGCTTACTGTGTTTTTTTTCCCTCCTATTGAAACCCCAAGTACAGTGCCAGAGACCCAGCATGAGCTCAGTAAATTGTTATTTAATGCACACAGCCTAGATCAGCTGCCCTTTCCTCAGGGAGCCTCTACTCTTATTTATACCAGGAGTCTTAGGCCCCACGCCAAACCAGACAGGAGCAGGGTTCCACCATGACTTCTCCAGTGGCAAAGTGAGGTAGACTTCACTGACGCTCTCAAGATAGACACAAACACTGCATGTGACTAAAACTTCTCGCTCTGCTTAGTCGCTTAGTTGTGTCCGACTCTTTATGACCCCATGGATTGTAGCCCTTGAGGCTCCTCTGTCCTTGGGATTCTCCAGACAAGAATACTGGAATGGGTTGCTATTTCCTACTCCAGGGGACCTTGCTGACAGGGATCAAACCTGCGTTTCTCGCATCTCCTGCATTGGTAGGAAGATTCTTTATCACTGTGCCACCTGGGAAGCCCCCAAATTTCTCATTATATAGGTCTATTTTACCCAAAGTCCTTTTTCATTTAGGTCACTACCAGGATGTTTTTCTTTTTATTCTATTTTTCAAGCAGTAAATAACAATTTTCAGACACTCTCTTCACCTAATTCTCCTTCAGTAATAGTCTCAATTGAACTTTAATTGCAAGGGGATCCAACCAGTCCACGCTTAAGGAGATCAGTCCTGGGTGTTCATTGGAGGGACAGATTTTGAAGCTGAAACTCCAATACTTTGGCCACCTGATGAGAAGAGCTGACTCTTTTGAGAAGACCCTGATGCTAGGAAAGATTGAGGGCAGGAGGAGAAGGACAACAGAGGATGAGATGGCTGGATGGCATCATTGACTCAATGGACATGAGTTTGAGTAAACTCTGGGAGTTGGTGATGGACAGGGAGGCCTGGCGTGCTGCAGTTTGTGGGATCGCAAAGAGTCGGACATGACTGAGTGACTGAACTGAACTTTAATTTTCATACCTTTGTGTTATTTAAAAACAACTTCAAGTAATCCTCTACTTTTTACCACTCTTCCAAAATACAGACCTATACCCATCAGGGTACTCACTAAATATGGGTAGTTGTGTTTATCTTATAGATGACATGTTAACCACCTCACCCAGGGCTCTTCAGTATTTTTTTTCTCTAAGAAATATGATACTTTCTCCAAGGCAGGATTTGGTGAATGTGGCTGCCCACATCTGATTACATGAATATTTTCTCATTGGACTGTCTTATTTGTTGGCTGCTGAATCATCTTAAATTCTTCTAAATACACAAAGGTTAGATAAAGAAAGTGAGTGAATGTCAGAAGTGAGACTAGAAAGCAGGTGGTCTGATACTCTTGTGTCTTGTTTCACATATTGAATAGTGGAGAAAGTAGAAACTAGATAAACAATGAAAAAAAATAATTGTCTACCATTTATTTCTATTTTCTCACTGACTGTGTTAGGTATCTCATAAGCATGTGTGGTTTTATTTCTCACCACTGTTCTGAAATGCAAACATTATCTCCATTTTACAGGTGGGGAAACTGAGGCTCAGAGTGGTAGGGCCCCTTATCTACACAGGTCTTCCATGCTATTTTCACTGTGTGCTCTGACACAGCACTTCTCAAATCCTAGTTTAAGTGAAATAGGGCACTAGCTATTTGAAGGAATTTTTAAATTAATTTTTTTGAATTAGTTTTGAAAGAATACTCTGAACTTTCATACTGAGGTCTGTTTAAAGTGGAGGTGGTAGGAAGTGCTTGGATTGGACTTCTGGAGAGATAAATAGGGATAAAAAACAGAGGTAAAATGTCCAGCATATATTTACATGCAGTGGTGAAATGGGCCAGCTGAGACAGTGATGCTTGAAAACAGAGCTTCTTTATGCAGCAAAGCCTTGTTTTTATGTCATGGGGATCCCCAAGGTCCCAGGACACCAAAATGTAATACTGGGTAGTGGCAGTTGGAGGCCATCTCATTGTAGCTGTATGGGTCCCTAGAGTGACCTTTAAATGTTGCAGCTGGCCTACTGAGGTCACGATGAAGCGACTTTAAAAAATGGTATGTGGCTTTTCTAAGAACAATTACCTCCTTTTCTAAGAACAATTACCAAAAATCCCATTGCATACCTCCTTGAATCTTTTCTGGAAAGACTGCTGGTAGGAAAACTCAAAGAGAGCCCTGCTAACATTTTGCCAGTGCTGTTCTGTTCCATGTGGGTGAAGGGATTCAGCCACTAGACTGTGCAGCTCTGGGACACAGGTACTGGAACTTACTCATCTTGATACTTTTCACTCCTGGCAAATTGCTTATCGGTTGCCTTTAATTCAGTTCACTATCCCTGTCACCCACCAGAGATTCAGTCTAGGAAGACAACAGAGGAAGCAACAAGCGTAGCCTTGCAGAAGACACAATGGGGAAATTAACCTTTGAGAAAGGACAGGAGTTAACGGGCCAAGAGGAAGCGACGACAGTCATCTCAGGAAGAAAAAACAGCGCATGCCAGCGCACAGAGGATTAGGGCACGAGCATGCTGGCTCCGTACCTATACCTGGGTGTGGATGCGGAGCTGCTGCAGAGGACCAAGAGATAAAACTGAGGGCTTTTAGAAACTACAGCATTCAAAGCCCTGTCAGTCAGCAAAGGGATTTAGACGTCATCCTGAAGGCAGGTAGCAGCCACTGCTGAGTCTCCACGTAAAGGTCAGATTTATGTGGTGGCTCAGCTGGTAAAAATCCGCCTGCAGTGCAGGAGACCTGGGCTCCATCCCTGGGTTGGGAAGTTCCCCTGGAAAAGGGAAAGGCTACTCACTCCAGTAATCTGGCCTGGAGAATTCCATGGACTGTATAGTCCAGGGGGTCACAAAAGAGTCGGACACAACTAAATGACTTTCACTTTCACTATGTTTTGGAGATCTGACTGTAAGCAAAACAAAAAGTACTCCACACTAGAGTATGGCGAAGGCTACATAAACAAAGAAGAAAGGCAAGTTGAATGAAGAATGGCAATTAAGGAACCAAATATCCCTAATAGAAACTGGAAATTGACTGAGGTAATCCCATTGCATACTTATGAAATAATTTCTGATCTCATTAGTCACCTAGTGAATGCAGAATAAAATAGTAAGCAATAATTTGTGTCAACTGATCAACACATTAAAAGCATTAAAAGCATCTACTGCTAATAAAGGTGCATATACAGTGTTGTGAAGTTGCTACAGTTTTGGGAGGTAATTAGATGGCAACTATAAACATTTAAGACTTCCAACACCCTCTGAGTTGACCATCCTACAAGTAATCATCTATCTAGCAGAACTAAAAGCCCAGTATGCAAAGATCCACATTATAGCATTTCTTGTAAGAAGTCAAATAGAACAAAACATTAAGGAGGAATGACCTCTGTTGAGTGGGCTTCCCAGGTGGAGCTACTGGTAAAGAACCCACCTGCCAATGCAGGAGATGTAAGAGACGTGGGTTTGATCCCTGGATTGGGAAGATCCCCTGGAGGAGGGCCTGGAAACCCACTCCAGTATTCTTGCCTGGATAATCGCATGGGCAGAGGAGCCTGACCTGCTGCATTCATAGGGTCATAAAGAGTCAGACGCAAATGAAGGGCCTTAGCACACATGCACGCGTGCAGCCTCTGTGGGTTAGTCTCCTTTTGCCTCTCTAGCTCCACTCTCAGTCGCTGTTGACAACATCTTACTGGACTCCTGGCCCCCTGGTTTCCAGCAGGCACTGGAGGGAAGAGAGAGAGGCTGGGGTATTTATCCCTTGCCTTGTCCTTGCTCCACAGTGCTCAGCCTTTACAGTGGTTGTGTATCCCTGCCGTGCCCACAGCTGTATGAAGGTCATCTCTATTAAGAAACCACAGCTCTCATCAGATCTAGCAACTATGTTCTGTTCCCCTTCCTCTGCAGGCTTGGGGTTTAGTGGTTTCTCTCCCTAAATACTTGCTCTTTTAACTCTCTTTAAGTCACATTTTGTGGGGCTTTCCAGGTGGCTCGGATGGTAAAAACAAAAACAAAAACTGCCTGCGATGCAGGAAACCCAAGTTAATCCCTGGGTTAGGAAGATCCCCTGGAGAAGGACATGACAACCCACTCCAGTATTCTTGCCTAAAAATCCCATGGATAGAGGAGCCTGTGGGCTGCAGTCCATGGGCTTGCAAAGAGTTGGACATGACTGAGCGACTAACATTTTCACTTTCAAGTTATTTTTTGAGTATGTCAACTGTTCCCTGCTGGAACTCAAATGAAGACTTGGGGATGAGTTAGAGGGGGTAAAACTGAATATGAACAGGTGGGCTGGTCCTTACAGGATTCCCACGTGACCTGAGTGAGAGAAGGGCGGCAAATTCTAGTGATGATTCAGACAGTAATGTGTCTAGTATACAAAGTCTGTCTCTCTCTCAGTTCAGTTCAGTTCAGTCTCTCAGTCATGTCCAACTCTTTGTGACCCTATGGACTGCAGCACGCCAGGCCTCCCTGTCCATCACCAACTCCCCGGAGTTTACCCACACTCATGTCCATCGAGTCAGTGATGCCATCCAAACATCTTATCCTCTGTTGTTCCCTTCTCCTCCCACCTTCAATCTTTCCCAGCATCAGGGTCTTTCCAAATGAATCAGTTCTTCACATCAATTACTTTCTTTCTCAGTTATTCTCAGTTACTCCCAATGAATTGTCAACTCATTGTTTAAGATTAAGGAACAGGGGGCCAAAAGAAAGGACAGGTGCTGTCCCACCATAAGAAACTTTCAAGGAGACTTAACTTTCCTTAAATGTGCTTGCCTGTAAGACTGGAAGGACTGGTGCTGAAGCTGAAACTGCAATGGTTTGGCCACCTGATGCGAAGAACTGACTTATTAGAAAAGACCCTGATGCTGGGAAAGATTGAAGTCAGAGAAGAAGGTGATGACAGAGGATGAGATGGTTGGATGGCATCCCTAACTCAACGGACACGAATTAGAGCAAGCTCTGGGAGTTGGTGATGGACAAGGAGGCCTGGTATGCTGCAGTCCATGGGATAGCAAAGAGTCTGACACAAATGAGCGACTGAACTGACTGAACTGAACTTCAGGAGCATTTGTTAATTTTCCTAAAGATTCAGGAGCTCACCGGAGGCAGTAGAAAGTGCTTAGGGTTACACACACAGGCTTTAGCAGCCAGCTCCCTGAATTCATACCCTGGTTCCTCACTGTCTATCTGCATGATCTTAACAAGTTGCCTACCCTCCTCCAGACCTCATTTCCCTCATTGTGAAGTAGGGATACTACTAAGTACCTCTCTTATTTAGTAGTTATGAGGAATAAGTGAGCTACTACACATGAATATCTTACAACTGTGCCCAGCACATGGGTAGAGGCTTAATAAATATGGACAGTTGTCACTGGCTACTCATGCTGGGCTGTTATATACAGAATGGACACAGAATCAAGCTGCAAAGACAAAAAGGAGCAAATGAAAATGATGACCTCATCCTACTTCTCTGCCTATGCCTGTGGTTTGGCACCTAGGATCATATAAAAGAGAACATATGGAAACCATTATCCAGACAGTCTCATTTCTGTTTTTGATAGGGTTTCTAGACTGATGGATGGGGGATGGTTTTGGAAGCAGAGTCTTGATTTTTGAAAAGCACTTGATAGGGTTCTCCCCCTGGCCTAGTTCAAATCCCCTCCTCTCCAGATAACTCCTGGAGCCCCTGCATGGGATTATCCCCTCACTGCTTTAAATGCCAGAAGTCCTATGGCCTTCTCCTCTTCAGGAGAGATGGCAGCTTTCCCTGTGACTGAGTCCTTTATGTGTTCATCACATCCTCTGGATTGAGCTGCTAGAGGTCACTGTCCTCCAGTCTTAAGTTGGCAGACAACAGAGGGTGGCACAAACTACCTAGACTTTGGCGTCAGACCAACATAAATACAAGCACTGGTTCTGCCTCTCAACAGGAGGGTGTGTTCAAACACACCCTCTGCGTTATTCCCTCTCAGTTTCACTTTCTTCATCTCTGAACCTGAGCTAGTGATGTCATTCCTTGTATCACAGATAACCATTTATTACCGTTCATTCTGTTTTGGACTTCCCTGATAGCTCAGTTGGTAAAGAATTCACCTGCAATGCAGGAGATCCCGGTTCAATTCCTAGGTCAGGCTGATTCACTGAGGAAGGGATAGGCTACCCACTCCAGTCCTGTTGGGATCCCCTTGTGGCTTAGCTGGTAAAGAATTCTAACTGCAATTCAGGAGTCCTGGTTTGATCCCTGGGTTGGGAAGATCCCCTGGAGAAGGGAAAGGCTACCCACTCCACAATTCTGGCCTGGAGAATTCCATGGACTATCTATGGGGTCACAAAGAGTTGGACATGACCGAGTGACTTTCACTGTCACTTTCACTTTAGTTCTGTTTCAGGTAAAGCATCAAATCACTCTATGGTAAGGATACTATCAGGTATATAATACAAGAACACATGTACACCCATGGCTGGTTCATGTGAATGTATCCTAAAAGCCACCACAATATTGTAAAGTAATTAGCCTCCAATTAAAATAAATAAAAAATAATAATAATAAAAATACAAGTGGAAGTCTGCACTCTGACTAACACTCTTTGTTTCTCCCGCCTCCCAGCTCCTGATAACTACCATTCTGCTCTGTCTCTGTGAGTTCAGTTTTCTGGATTCCACACACAAGTGATATCATGCACTATTTGTCTTTCTCTGTCTCACTTATTTAACTTAGAATAATGCCCTCAAGGTTTATCCAAGTTGTTGCAAATGGTAGGATTTCCTTCTTTCTCATGGCTGAATAATACTCAATTATGTATACATACATACATACATACATACATATATATATATATATATATATATATATATATATCTTACTATATCTTTACCCAGTCATCTGCTGATGGACACTTTGGTTGTTTCCACGTCTTGGCTATTGTGAATAATGCTGTGACAAACACGGGGTTGCAACTATCTCTTCCAGATCCTGTCTTCATATCCTTTAGAGGTGCACCCAGAAGTGAGATTTCTGGATCAGATGATAGCTCTGTCCCCAAGTTTTTGACATACCTCTGTACAGCTTTGCATGTTGGCTGAACACATTTTTGTGCCTGCCAACAGTGCATAGCGTGTTAGTTGCTCAGTTGTGTGCTGCTGTTTACAACCACAAGGATTAAAGCCCACCAGGCTCCTCTGTCCATGTAATTCTCCAGGCAAGAACACTGCAGTGGGTTGCCATTCCCTTCTCCAGGGAATCTTCCTGACCCAGGGATGGAACCGAGGTCTCCTGCATGGCAGGCAGATCCTTTACCACCTGAGCCACCAGGGAAGTACATAGGGTTGCCTCATACCCACGTGGTGTACTTGAAAGTTGCTAAATGAGTACATCTTAAACATTCTCATCACAGAAAAAGAAATGCTTTTCAGGCGACATGATGGATGTGTTAGCTCATGCTACAGTGGCCATCATTTTATATTATGTAAGTGGGTGAAATCAACGTGATATACACCTTAAACTAATACAACATCACCTATATTAGTAGTAGCTCAGTAAATCTTGGGAGAAAAGAAAGTTAGTATTGTGATTACCAATTTACAGAGATGAACACATTGAAACACAGAAAGATATCCAACAGAAGATCATCCAAGCTACAGAGCTGATAAGTAGCTCAGTTAAAATGAGCCTCAGGCAGCTGAAGCTAAAGTGGCTAGCCACTGCACTGCGGTTTCACAGACAGGCACTGCCTGCCTTTTCACAGATGCTCCGCGCCATTGTTGAACAAGGCTTACTAAGTGCCTAAGGTATGCTTTGTATCAAATTCTGGGCGTAAAGCAGTGATGCAAGCCTGATCTCAGCAATATTACCCTCTAATGTAGAATACAGACAATAGTCATAGAGAAAAATAAAGAACTCCCTACAGCTTGTAATTAGTGCTCTGAATGCAATAAACAAGATGATGAAATAGAGAAACTTGCAATATTAGAGAAGACCTCTTGCAATACCTCTGCCCTAGTGAGGATTCAAAATATTTATTAACTTTAAATAGGCCTGGAAAGGAACAAAGTGGGGGCTGCTATGAAATACGAGGTAGATTTACAACTGGCCAACTTGCTTTTGCAAAGGCTGCTCGTCAGAACACTGCTGTCAGTTTGGAGAAAGTGCTTACCCTGTCCAGGTCCTGAATCATTTAAAAAATGATATTCAGTTTAATACCTTCCAGAAATTATGTGATTGGATTTTGAAACATGGGAAGTTTCAGTCAGATAGTGTGGAAATGATAGATGCCGCTTTGTTTGCAAAATAGTATGGAAGGCATTCATTTTAGACATCCACAAACACAGGATTTTAAATTGAGAAGCCCCGATATTTCCAAACTTTTACCTCCTGTGTTGTGTCTGCATATTTCAGGGGTTAGCTAAGAACAAACAAAATCATCCTGACCAGCTGAGCATTCCTTACGGAGCCTCTATATTGGTTCCAAGGTAGGTAGGATGTTCCAAGTACTTTCAGCAAGTCATTTCTCATCCACACACACAGGACTTTATGACGGAGAAAGACTCAGTGTTCTGTGTCATATAGCAGTCATCTTACACATCTTCTCCCCACTGGTAGCATGTGCCATGGGCAGCTTTCCGTTTTCTATCTCCTGAACTTGGCCCTAGGTCCTCAGGCTCTGAATTCCCCTAGACAAGAATGTTATCTTGATGTGAAATCATCTCAGAAATCTGACACCAACTGATAACTTACACGGTCATCAAATACTGATTCTGATTAAAGTTATCGGGTCTTTCTGGTTTCTAATGTGCACCAGGATGAATGAATTTAGAAAATTAGTATCTATTGGCAGATAAACTCCCTACATATTTTTTAAATGACAGTATTTATTTTGGAATTGAATATTTGAAACACTACAGGATGGAGAATACCAAAGAGAAGAAAAGGGGGTTGGCCATGTAACAAGAACATAAGGGAGAACTGGGGGATGCAGGGGATTTGGTGAGGCCTGTATATGAGAGCTGAATGGTTGTGCCATTTTGGACAAGTACTCATACATTCTGGGCCTCTTACATACTCAAGGTCTCAAGTTCTTTCTTTGAAAAATAAGAATGTGCAACTACATAAGAGGTAGTATTCTGGATACATAGAATAAAAACCTGCAGACTTTTGTGTTATGGTTTCTTTTGGGGTGTGGTTTTGATTGCTTTATTTTTATTCTTTTGAGTTTTTGATAACTTTTTTGGATAAAATTTTCATCTTGTAGAAATGTTGCAAGGATAGTACAAGACACTCCCAAATATGAGGCTCACAAATGGTTATTTTATCTCCGATCAGTGAGAGTAGGCTGGGACTGCTGTGGTCCTTTCTTCTGATTACTCCCATGTATTTCTTCACACTAAGGAAAGCATGTGTATAATAATAGTGCCTTTATCAAAATCTTTCTCTCTATTTGTTGTTCAGTTGCTCAGTCATGTCTGACTCTTTGCAACCCCGTGGACTACAGCACAGTAGGCTTCCCTGTCCTTCACTGTCTCCTGGAGTTTGCGCAAACCCATGTCCATTGAGTCAGTGATGCCATCCAACCATTTTATTTTCTGTTTCTCTCTTCTCCTCTTGCCCTCAATCTTTCCCAGAATCAGGGTCTTTTCCAATGAGCTGGTTCTTCATATCAAGTGGCCAAAGTACTGGAGCTTCAGCTTCAGCATCAGTACTTCCAGTGAAGAATCTACACTTAACATCATACTTAATCACAAAAGAGTGACTGGTTTCCTTCTAAGATCAGGAATAAAGGAAGGCTAGATGATCTTAAGCATTCTTTTAACCCTCTAATGGTGTTGGTTGCAGATAACATCAAGAAGACCTAAGTCAATGTGGATATAGTCCATATTTATTGATCAAATGATATCTATGAGTTAAGATATGAATTCCCTAAATACATAGATTCAAAGCAATTCTAATTTAAAAATCCCATAATGTTTTTTTTCTTTTAGAAATGAACAAACTAACTCTATATTTATAAGGAAAGGCAGAGGACCTAAAACACCCAGAATAGTCAAAACAACTTCAAAAGAGAACGAATTTGGACCATTTATGCTATCTTATCTCATGATTTATTATAAAGCCACATTGTTTCAGGCAATGATGTATTGCTAGCATAGTAGACAGACAGATCAAGGGAACAGAACAAAGAATTCAAAAAGAGGTCTGTCAGCTACACGTTGGCATTTGCCATTGGCACTCACGATCTGCCTCTGCGAGGATAAAATCCCACGCTAGTGCAGCTGCTGGCTCTCAGCAGCCCCTAAAAAGAGTTCAGGATGGACTGCAGAAAAGAGGCAGGCTATGCTCAGGGAGCAACTGGCAGAACAGGTCTTCAGATAGTTGATAGTTTTAGGAGACGGTTTTATGAGGCCAAATCTTGTATCTCCTCCTGTCTAGAAATGCTCTCAAATCATTCATGGTGATGACTGCTCCTCATGACTATCAGAACTCTTCTGCAAAATAAATGTGCCTTACTGTGTGTACTCCCCCTTCACCAAAATCACATGCTATACTGACTGCCTCCAACCTCTTTGGAGCAGTATCTAAGACTCTCTGAGATGCTCTTTCCCAGGCCTTTGTCCTCATTTTGCCCCAGATAATTTTTTAACCCACAAACTTCACACTATGCATTTTTAAGAGGGTGAGCTTAAGCATATGATAAATAGATTTTCAACAAAGTTTCAAAAGCAATTGAAAGGAGAAATAACAAATTTTTTCAACCAAGGCTCTATAAAAATTAAATATGAGTATGCAAAATTTAATTTTGATCCACATCTCATATCATATACTAAAATTAACTCAAAATGATTGTATATCTACATGTATATTCTAAAAGTATAAAGTTTCTGGTAGAAAATATAAAAGAACATCTTTGAGGTCTCCAGGTTATGCAACGATTTCTTAGATACAGAGGAATAAAAAAAATGAACAAACTGAATTTTATCAAGCTATTAAGGTCTATTCTTTGAAAGACATTGTTAAGAGAATGAAAAGGCAAGATATGACCTTCCAGAAAACAATTGTGAATCATATATATAATAAAAGATTTTTCCCATACTATATAACAATCTTCCAAATACTCAAATAATAGGAAAACAAGTTATAAGGTAAAAAAAATAATAATAATAATAACAAAGAACTGTTTAAAGACATTATCAGAGAATGTACACATCTGGCAAATAAGCACACCATTGTTACTCCTGAAAGAAAGGGAAAGCAAAACCACGTTGAGACGTAGCTTTTCCCACTATCTAAAAGCAGCACATTTCTTCGAAAGCTTTTCTGAGTCAAAACAGCATAGAGCAAAGAGTATCCACTGCTTTCTGAAAATCTGAGTTCAGTCATTTTGCTTTTGGAAAGACCCACATTAGTGTGGTGATTTTATAAAAGGGAAAATCCTATTTGAATTTCTTTCAGTTAGTGAAAACAAGTACTAACATACTTCTTTTATAAAAGGAAAGTAGCATAACTCTTAAAAAAGCAGGATATACCCAACTATACTCATTACGTTGACTAACATTAAAACAACAGATCATCCACACCGAACTAAGTATTGACAATGACATGGGATAACTTTCATCTCTTCTGGTGAGAAGTAGGATAGCACATCTGCTTAAGAAAACCGTTGGTCAGTTTCTTTAAAGTGTAGACATGTATCACTTATCATATACCCTAACCATGCCACTCCTAGGTATTATCCAGGAGGAAGGAAAGCATATGCACATACAAAGGCTTGTAACCAAATATTCTGAGTAGCTCTACTTGTAAGAGTCAAAATGTTGAAACAGCCCAAATACTAATCAAAGGATAAATAGATAAATTATGGTCTCACTATGATACAGAATATTACTTATGAATATATAGGAATAAACTATTGGCATACATTGAAATAAGGATACATCTTAAAATAATTATACTGAAATAAGGCCCCAATCCAGCATGCATTGCAGGAGTCCATTTGTAGAATTCTGAAAACACAGGCTAATGTCATGACAGAAAACAGCTCATCGGGATGTGGGTAGGGACAGGAAGGGGATGGGCAAGAGAGAAGGATTACAAGGGGATTCTGGAAAACTTATGGGAGACGAGATATATGTTTATTATCTTGACTGTGGTGATAGTTTTACAGTTGCATACATATGTTAAAACTTGTGAAATAGTACAATTTAAATATGTGATGTTTATTATAGTCTAATTACACCTCAACAAAGTTGTTAAAATACATTTCAATACATTTGATTAAGTAAAAGCAACAGACTGCAAGAAATAAACGTAACAGAGTCCCAAGACATCAAAATGTAAATGACAGAACACATCTGAAAGTAAATTAAGCCTAAATAAATGAAAGTGTGCTAGTCGCTCAGTCGTGTCTGACTCACTTATGAACCTCATTTCAAAATAGCTCTATTAATATAGTTTTTGAGACATTAAGACAACATAGTCAGAAAGTATCTCCTTTTTGTATGTTTGAGCTTGTCTGACAGTACAGAGTAGGCAAGTGTGTGCTAAAATCCAGCTTGCTCTTCACTCACCAAGACAAGCACCCTTGGCTGCATTTCTCCTGAGAGATCTCCTATTTTCACTAAAGCTCTTTATGCTCTCTCCATATTCTTACAGCTAATAATAATAATCAGTGACGTGTATTCATGCAGTTCTCCTAATAGTCCCAATAGAGTCTGCATTGCTCTCCATACTTTCCAACGGAGGAAGGTGAAGAAACTTAGAAACTTTCCCCAAAGCTACACATCATCAAATGGGAGATACTGGATTCAATCCAGATCAGTGTTGCTTTTAAAAGTGTCCCCTACAGGAGAAACAAAAGGAGATACACCACCTTCTCTTGACTTTAGCTCCTCGGAAGCCCTGCAACCTCTCCACATCCCCTGTGCACTCAAAATGAAAGCAACAGCAACATGAATGGTCATCCCAGCCTACACACCGTTTTAAAAAAATCTTGTTCTTTTAATGTTTCAGAGGGGTAGTGATAAAGTTATCAACAGCCTGACGTCTTATGCTCCAATAGAGTTACAGTTAATCCCTTTCAGTCAAAGCCTAATCCTAAATAAGCTAAGGGAATACAGTGAACTGCACACAGTACAATATTTCCTTATTTTTTAGTGGCTAATTTCTATTTTATTTTGAGATAATTTTAGATCTCCTTTTTAGATCCTTTTACAGAGGAGTTGTAAAAGCAGTATAGATTTCATAAATCCTTCATTCAGATTCCCTTGTAATATAATGCAAACTTACCCAAACTAAAAAATTAACTTTGATAATACTATACATCCGAAATGCTGGGCTGGATGAAGCAGAAGCTGGAGTCAAGATTTCCAGGAGAAATATCAATAACCTCAGATATGCAGATGACACCACCCTTATGGCAGAAAGCAAAGAGGAACTAAAGAACGTCTTGATGAAAGTGAAAGAGGAGAGTAAAAAGCTGGCTTAAAGCTCACCATTCAGAGAACAAGATGGTGGAGGAGTAAGTGGACATGGAGTACATCTCTCTCCACGAATACAGCAGGAATACAACTTCAGACACAGAAGTTCATGCAGAGCACCAGCTGAGAGCAGACAGGAGTACCCGACCAGAGGAAATGAATATATAGAACCACGCCACACTTGGTGGGAAGAAGGAAGTTGGGGGAAAACAGGAGGGTTAGGAGGGCTGGACTGGCCCTTGGTGGGTGGAGCAACTGAAGCAGGGGTCTGACCCCCACATCGGGGCAACTGTCTGAGTCAGAGGAGAAATCTTTAAGGCTGAGAGTCAAACAGCTGATCTATGGTGGCCTAGGTGGAATGAGAATCAGACAGCCTTTCTCACAGCCATGCACACCCTGTACAGGGACACATACATACTCTGTACGTCTTCCCCTGGAAGGCGCAGCAGCTGGTAGCTGGAGTTTAGGGACTGTGGAGCAATCCCAGGCCAGCGGCTGCTGTTGACTGTGGAGAGATTGATCAAGGGGATGTGGGGGAGGAGCTTGTGGTGGGATGTGCCTGTGAAGGAACGCCAGGTAGCCATGGAAGCAAGGTGATACTGCGGAGTCACACATAGGGGGTGGAGCCATCACCATAGCCTCTCTCTCCCCACATGCCAGCATTGGCAGCTGAACAGCAGAGAGGCTGGCCCATCAAATGCCTGACGCACTGAACTAGAGTAGGACCTCACCAAGCTGCCCCGTAGAGTGCCTGATGCGCCGATCCACAGAGTAGAACCCCAGCCACGGGGGCCCCTCTATGTGCCTGATGCATGGAACAACAGAGAAGGACCCCAGGCAAGGGAGCCCTCTAAGTGTCTGAACAGGCAGAGCTATGGAGAAAGACTGGCCAAAGAGGCCTTCTGATTGCCAGTCACAAGAGACTTGAAAAAGACTCTGACAGGGTCCTGGGTGGAGGCAGTCTGTGACCTTGAACACTTAGTGCTGCCAGGGTCCCTGCAAGCCAGGCAGCTGTGCCACCTTCACGCTCAATTCTCACGGAGGCAAAGCCGTCACAGGCAAAGGAAGTCTCGTGTCTAGGTGCACAGGCAGTGTCCATCTCATTGCGACCCTGTAGACTGTGGCCTGCCAGGCTTCTGTCAGGAAGGCGGGTTCTCCCAGCAAGAATACCAGAGCGTATTGGCCAACACTGGTTGCCATACCCTTCTAGAGCACTAGATTTCCTGCTGCCTTGCCTGCCCATTGTCTCCCCTACCTGGTGCTGCCAGAACCCCTGTGACCCCAGTAGCTGCACCACCTCCACACCTGGGCCTCACAAAGGCAAACCCAAGTCCTCCAGGGAAGCCTCAGGAGCAAACCCCAGTGGGCAACCCACTCGCAGAGGTGGAAATAAGACCACAATTGAAATCCAGGAGAAGTATGGCTAAGAAAGATGACCCAAACCCTTCCCACCAGCTGTACAAGCTGCAGATTAAATCCACAGGATCAACTAGCCAGACTCTGTGTCTATAGAATATACGAGGGCCGCTGAGAGCTCCCACAGAAGAAAATGCACTAGTTCTGACAGCTGTGGACACTGGAGTCAAGAACAAAAGGAGGAGGACCAGATTAGAATCTGAGCTTCCCCACAGCAGGTCCAGAGATAGCACAGTGATAGCCTGCAGCCTAGGGAGGGAGGTGGACTGTGGCTCCCAGCGAGAAAAGGACTCTGACAACAGTCACTCAAGAAAAATATTTACTATTCATATGCTTTGACTTGTTCTATAGATTCTTTTGGATTTTTTTTCTTTTCCTTTTTTCTTCCCTTTTTACCCCCTCTGTTGTAGTTGTTGATTTTATTGGCATTATGAAATCTAAGCTTTTGAGCTTTTTAAATTTTTCCTCAGTCACATTTTTAACTGTTGTTATAAACCTCTGTCTCTGTGTCGAGCTTTTTGCAGTTCTGGGGAGTTTCCTTTTTTTTCCTTTCTCTTTTTTTAAATTTTAATTTTTTAAACCTGTTATTATTTTCCTACATTTATTCATTTTCTTTTCCTGCTGTTATTTCCCCCCTGCAGTTAATCGTTAATGCATATAAATCTTCTGCATCTACCTCTTTAATTTTGCATATCTATTCTTTCTTTCATTTCTTTCTTTACTTTCCTCTCAACATTTTGCTAGTCTTATTTTCATTGCTTTATTCCCCTTGGCACCGTGCTTTAGTTTTGTTTTCCAGTTTGTGCTTTAGTTAGTTTTGTTCTGGTAGATATAATTTTTGGTTTCCTTTGTTCGCTGGGTCAATCTATTGTACTTTATTTTTGTTGGATTGTTTTGATTTTGACTACAGATCTCTTCAAGAAAATTAGAGATATCAAGAGAACATTTCATGCAAAGATGGGCTCGATAAAGGACAGAAATGGTCTGGACCTAACTGAAGCAGAAGATATTAAGAAAAGGTGGCAAGAATACACAGAACAGTACAAAAAGATCTTCATGACCCAGATAATCATGTTGGTGTGATCACTAATCTAGAGCCAAACATCCTGGAATGTGAAGTCAAGTGGGCCATGGAAAGCATTGCTAAGAACAAAGCTAGTGGAGGTGATGGAATTCCAGTGGAGCTGTTTCAAATCCTGAGAGATGATGCTGTGAAAGTGCTGCACTCAATATGCCAGCAAATTTGGAAAACTCAGCAGTGGCCACAGGACTGGAAAAGGTTAGTTTTCAATCCAATCCCAAAGAAAGGCAATGCCAAAGCATGCTCAAACTACCGCACAATTGCACTCATCTCACATGCTAGTAAAATAATGCTCAGCATTCTCCAAGCCAGGCTTCAGCAATACATGATCCATGAACTCCCTGATGTTCAAGCTGGTTTTTGAAAAGGCAGAGGAACCAGAGCTTAAACTGCCAACATCCACTGGATCATGGAAAAAGCAAGAGAGTTCCAGAAAAATATCTATTTCTGTTTTATTGACTATGCCAAAGCCTTTGACTGTGTGGATCACAATAAACTGTGGAAAATTCTGAGAGAGATGGGAATACCAGGCCACCTGACCTGCCTCTTGAGAAATCTGTATGCAGGTCAGGAAGCAACAGTCAGAACTGGACATGGAACAACAGACTGGTTCCAAATAGGAAAAGGAGTACATCAAAGCTGTATATTGTCACCCTATTTATTTAACTTATATGCAGAGTACATTATGAGAAACGCTGGGCTGGAAGAAACACAAGCTGGAATCAAGATTGCCAGGAGAAATATCAATAACCTCAGATATGCAGATGACACCACCCTTATGGCAGAAAGTGAAGAGGAACTAAAAGCCTCTTGATGAAAGTGCAAGAGGAAGCGAAAAAGTTGGCTTAAAGCTCAACATTCAGAAAACGAAGATCATGGCATCCGGTCCCATCACTTCATGGGAAATAGATGAGGAAACAGTGGAAACAGTGTCAGACTTTATTTTGGAGGGCTCCAAAATCACTGTAGATGGTGACTGCAGCCCTGAAATTAGAAGACGCTTACTCCTTGGAAGAAAAGTTATGACCAACCTAGATAGTATATTCAAAAGCACAGACATTACTTTGCCGACTAAGGTTCATCTAGTCAAGGCTATGGTTTTTCCAGTGGTCATGTATGGATGTGAGAGTTGGACTGTGAACAAGGCTGAGTGCCACAGAACTGATGCTTTTGAACTGTGGTGTTGGAGAAGACTCTTGAGAGTCCCTTGGACTGCAAGGAGATCCAACCAGTCCATTCTGAAGGAGATCAGCCTTGGGATTTCTTTGGAAGGAATGATGCTAAAGCTGAAAGTCCAGTACTTTGGCCACTGCATGCGTAGAGTTGACTCCTTGGAAAAGACTCTGATGCTGGGAGGGATTGGGGGAGGAGAAGGAGACAACAGAGGATGAGATGGCTGGATGGCATCACGGACTCGATGGACATGAGTCTGAGCGATCTCTGGGAGTTGGTGATGGACAGGGAGGCCTGGCGTGCTGGGATTCATGGGGTCGCCAAGAGTCGGACACGACTGAGCGACTGAACTGAACTGAACTATGGCCATGTATGCATATGTGTATACTCAGTCACACTTTTTATTGTTGCTATAAACCTCCACCTCTATGTTGGGCTTTTGCAGTTCTGTGGAGCTTTCCTTTTTTTCCTTTTTCCTTTCTTCTTCCATTTTTTTCTTTTCTCTTTTTTTTAATTTTTAAAATCTATTATATTTTTCCACATTTCTTCCTTTGTTTGCTTCCGTACTGTTCTTTTCCCCTTGCAACTAACCTTTAATGCGCATACAGCTTCCTCACCTCCCTCTGCTCATCTTTGCACGCCTAGTCTTTCTTTCTTTCTTCTCTTTCCTCCCAACACATCTGTTAGTTCTGTTTCCATTGCTTTATTCTCCACTTGGCACCTTGCTTTAGTTTTGTTTTCAAGTTTTGGCTTTAGTGAGTTTTGTTCTTAAATGGTAAATATAATTTTTGATTCCTATGGTTTGCCGGGTCACTCTACTGTACTGTATTTCTGCTGGATTGTTTTAACTTTGCTCATGGTTATATGTGTATATTCCATTATTTTAATTATTATTTGCTTGATTTTGTAACTGCCATTTGTCTGGGGTTCATCTTTGGCTGCTCCTTTTTGGGAATTTGGTTTAATCTCACTTAATGCCATGACAAACCACTTGTGGAATCTTCGTTCTTAACCAGGGATCAAGCCCTGAGCCTTTGGAGTGGGAGCACTGACTCCAAGACCCTAGACCACCAGAGAACTAACCCCGCTGCTGCTAAGTCGATTCAGTCGTGTCTGACTCTGTGTGACCCCATAGACGGCAGCCCATCAGGCTCCCGGTCCCTGGGATTCTCCAGGCAAGAATACTGGAGTGAGCTGTCATTTCCTTCTCCAATGCATGAAAGTGAAAAGCAAAAGTGAAGTCACTCAGTTGTGCCCGACTCTTAGTGACCTCATAGACTACAACCTACCAGGCTCCTCCATCCATAGGATTTTCCAGGCAAAAGTGCTGGAGTGGGGTGCCACTACCCTAGGGAGTATCAAATAGTGAGAACTCACACAAAGGAAACCACTTGAATAGGAGACCCCACATCACCGAACAACCAGTAGCACCCTGTGCCGGATGCCTCATCTAAACAAAAACACAACAAAAATACAAACCCAATCATCAGCAGACAGGATCACCACCTCACTCAGTCTTGCCCATCAGAGGAAAAGCAAATAAACAAAAACTCAGCACAAGTCTCACCCTATAGGAAGCTCACACAAACCACCGGACCAACCTTAGGAGGCCAGAAACCGAAAGGAAGAAAGAATTCAAACCTGAAGACTGGGAAAAGTAGATCTCAAACACAATACGTTAAAAAAAATAATGAAAAAGCAGAGAAATACTACACAAAAGAAGGAACAAACTAGAGACACAAAATTCCAAATAAATGAAGAGGAAATAGGCAAACTACCTGAAAAATAATTGAGAATAATGATAGTAAAGATGATCAAAAATCTTGAAAACAAAATGGAGAAAATGCAAAAATCAATAAGCAAAGACCTAGAAGAATTAAAAAATAAATATACAGAGACAACACAATTACTGAAATTAAAAATACTCTAGAAGGAATCAACAGCAGAATATCTGAAGCAGAAGAACAAATCAGTGAGCTGGAAGATAAAATGGTGAAAATAACTTCTGAAGAGCAGAATACAGTAAAAAGAATGAAAAGAACTGAGGACAGTCTCAGAGACCTCAGGGACAATATCAAATGCACCAACATTCGAATTATAGGGATCCCTGAAGAAGAAGAGAAAAAGAAAAGGTATGAGAAAATTTTTGAAGAGATAATATAATAGTTGTAAATTTCCCCAATATGGAAAAGGAAATAATAATCAATGAAGTCCAAGAGGCACAAAGAGTCCCATACAGGATAAACCCAAGGAGAAACACGCCAAGACACATACTGATCAAACTAACAAAGACTAAACATAAAGAAAGAATATTAAAAGCAGCAAGGGAGAAACAAAAAGTAACATACAAGGGAAAATCCATATGCTTAACAGCTGATCTTTCAGCATAAACTCTATAGGCCAGAAGGGAATGGCAGGATATATATATAAAGCACTTACAGGGAAAAATCTACAACCAAGATTACTATACCTGGCAAGGATTTCATTCAAAATTGATGAGAAATATAAAGGTTTTCAGACAAGTGAAAGTTAAGAGAATTCAGTACCACCAAACCAACTTTACAACAAATGTTAAAGTGACTTATATAGTCAAGAAATACAAGAGAAGAAAAAAGGTCTACAAAATCAACCCTAAACAATTAAGAAAATGGCAACAGGAACAATTATATCAATAATTACTTTAAATATGAATGGATTAAATGTTTCAGCCAAAAGACACAGACCGGATACAAAAACAAGACCCATATATATTCTGTCTAAAAGAAACCCACTTCAGACATAAAGACACATATAGACTGAAAGTGAGAGGATGGAAAAATATATCCCAAGCAAATGGGAAGCAAAAGAAAGCTAGAGTAGTGATCCTCATGTCAGGCAAAATAGACCTTAACATAAAGAAGATTACAAGAGATAAGGAAGGACACTACATAGTGATCAAGCGATCAATCCAAGAGGAAGACATAACAATTTTAAGTATCTATGCACCCAACATAGGAGCACCTCAATACATAAGACAAACACTAACAGACATAAAAGGAGAAACTGACAGTAACACAATAACAGTAAGAGACTTTAACACCCCACTCACACCAATGGACAGATGATTAGAACAAAAAATTAATAAGAAAACACAAGTCTTAAATGATCCATTAGATGAGGTGAATCTCATTGATATCTTCAGGACATTGCATTCAAATGCAGAAGAATACACCTCCTCAAGTGCACATGGAACATTCTCCAGGATGGACCATATCTTGGGTCACAAATCAATCCTCAGTAAATTTAAGACAATTGAAATAGTATCAGGCACCTTCTCGGACCACAAGGCCATGAGACTAGATAACAATCACAAGAATAAAACTGTAAGAAACATAAATACATGGAGATTAAACAACATGTTTCTAAATAACCAGCAGGTTACTGAAGAAATAAAAAAAACAGATGACAAAACACAACAACTCAAAACCCATGGGATGCAGTGAAAGCAGTTCTAAGAGGGAACTCTTTATAGCTATGCAATCCTACCTCAAGAAAGAAGAAAAACATTGAAGAGATAACCTAACTTTACACCTAAAACAACTGGAAAAAAAAAAAAAACAATATTAGTAGAAGGAAAGAAATCATAAAGATCAGAACAGAAAGAAGTGAAAAATAAAGATACAATAGTAAAGTTTAATAAAACTAAAAGTTGATTCTTTGAGAAGATAAACATAATTGACAAGCCTCTAAGTAGACTCATCAAGAAAAAAGAGAGAAGAGTCAAGTCAAGAAAATTATAAATGAAGGATAAGTTATAACAGACAATGCAGAAATATAAAGGATTATAAGAAATTATTATGAATAACTATATGGCAATAAAATGGATAACCTGGAAGAAATGGACAGATTCTTATAAAAGTTCAGTCTTCCAAGACTGAACCAAGAAGGGATAGAAATTATGAACAACCCAATTACAAGCACTGAAACTGAAGCTGTGATTTAAAAAAAGTTTCCCAAATAAAAGCTGAGGATCAGATGGCTTCACGGGAGAATTCTATGAAACATTTAGAGAAGAGCTAATGCCTATCCTTCTAAAACTCTTTCAAATAATTCCAGAAGAAAGAACATTTCCAAACTCATTCTATGAGGCCACCATCACCCTGATACCAACCCCACACAAAAACAACACACAAAAATACCAAAACGACAGGCCAATATCACTGATGAATATAGGTGCAAAAATCCTGAACAAAATTTTAGCAAACAGAATTCAGCAACACTTCAGAAAGCTCATACACTATGATCAAGTTGGGTTTATTCCAGGAATGCAAGGATTTTTCAATATATGCAAATCAATCAATGTGATATACCATATTAACAAATTGAAAGATGAAAACCATATGATAATCTCAATAGATGCAGAAAAAAATCTGACAGAATTCAGCATCCATTTATGATTAAAATTCTTCAAAAAATGGGCATAGAAGGAACCTACCTCAGCCTAGTAAGGACATATATAGTAAGCCTACAGCAAACACTTTTCTCAATGTTGAGAAACCGAAAGTGTTCCCCTAAGATCAGGAACAAGACAAGTGTGTCCATTTTCCCCACTATTATTCAACATAGTTCAGGAAGTCCTAGCTATAGCAATCAGAGAAGACACAAAAATAAAAGGAATCTAGGTCAGAAAAGAAGAAGTAAAGCTCTCACTGTTTGCAGATGACATGATACTGTACATATAAAACCCTAAAGATGGTATCAGAAAATTACTAGAGCTAATCAGTGAATTTAGCGAAGTTTCAGGATAGAAAATAAATACACAGAAATCACTTGAATTTTATATACTAACAATGAAAAATTAGAAAGAGAATTTAAGGAATCAATCCCATTCACCATTGCAACAAAAAGACTTGAATATCTAGAATAAACTTGCCTAAGGAGACAAAGGAGATGTACACAGAATTATAAGACACTAATGAAAGAAATCAAAGACAACATAAACAAATGAAAAGATATCCCATTTCTGGGTAGGAAGAATCAATATTGTGAAAATAGCTATACCACCAAGTGCAATCTACAGATTCAATGCAGCCTCTATCACATTTCCAATGGTATTGTTCGCAAAACTAGAACAAAAATTTCACAATTCATATGGAAACACAGAAGACCCTGAAAGCCAAAGCAGTCTTGAGAAAGAAGAATGGAGCTGGAAGAATCAACCTTCCTGACTTCAGATTATACTACAAAGCTATGGTCATCAAGATAGTACGTTACCAGTACAAAAACAGAAATATAGAATGGAACAAGATAGAAAACCCAGAAATAAACCCATGCACCTTACTTTTTACAAAGAAGGCAAGAATATACAATGGAGCAAAGATACCCTCTTCAGTAAATGTTGGGACAACTGGAGAGTTACATGTAAAAGGATGAAATTAGAACATTTCCTAACACCATACACAGAGATAAATTCGAAATGGATTAAAGACCTAAATATAATACCAGAAACTATAAAGCTCTTTGAGGAAAACACAGGCAGAAATCAAAGCAAGATCCTCTATGACCCACCTCCTAGAGTAATGGAAATAAAAACAAAAGTAAGCAAGCGGGACCTAATTAAACTTAAAAGCTTTTGCATAGCAAAGGAAACTATAAGCAAGATGGAAAGACAACCTTCAGAATGGGAGAGAATAATAGCAAATGAAACAACTGACAAAGGATTAAATCCCAAAATATACAAGAAGTTCATACAACTCAATACCAGGAAAAAAAAACAAACAGTAAAAAAGTGGGGGAAAAGACCTATACAGACATTTCTCAAAAGAAGACACACAGATGGCTAACAAACACATGAAAAGATGCTCAACATCGCTCATTATTAGAGAAATGCAAATCAAAACTACGAGATATCACCTCATACCAGTCAGAACAGCCATCATCAAAAAGTCTACAAACAATAAATGCTGGAGAGGGTCTGGAGAAAAGGGAATGTTCTTGCACTGTTGGTGGGAATGTAAATTGATATAGTCACTATGGAAGATGGTATGGAGATTTGTTAAAAAAAAAAACAGTAATAAAACCACCATATGACCCAGCAATCCCACTCTTAGGCATATACCCTGAGGAAACCAAAATTGAAAAAGACACATGTGTCCCAGTGTTCACTGTGGCACTATTTACAATAGCTAAAACATGGAAGCAACCTAGATGTCCATTGACAGATGAATGGACAAAGAATTTGTGGTACATAAACACAATGGAATATTACTCAGCCATAAAAAGGAACACATTTGAGTCAGTACAGATGAGGTGGATGAACCTAGACCCTATTATACAGAGTGAAGTGAGTCAGAAAGAGAAAGATAAACATCATAGTCTAATGCACATATATGGAACCTAGGAAAATGCTACTGAAGAATTTATTTATAGGGCAACAGTGGAGAAACAGAAGTAGAAAATAGACTTACGGACATGGAGATGGGGAGGAGAGGGTGAGATACTGGGAAAGAGTAACATGGAAACTTACATTACCATATGTAAAATAGATATTCAACAGGAATTTGCTGTATGGCTCAGGAAACTCAAACAGAGGCTCTGTATCGATATAGAGGGGTGAGATGGGGGGTGGGAGATGGGACAGAGGTTCAAAATGGAGGGGATATATGTATACCTTTGGCTGATTCATGTTGAAGTTTGACAGAAAACAACAAAATTCTGTAAAGCAATTATCCTTCAATTTAAAAAAAAAAATTAAAACTCAACATTCAAAAAACTAAGATCACGGCATCCAGTACAATCACTTTGTGGCAAATAGATGGGGAAACAATGGAGACAGTGACAGACATTATTTTTTGGGCTCCAAAATCACTGCAGATGGTAACTGCAGCCATGAAATTAAAAGATATTTGCTTCTTGGAAGAAAAGCCATAACAAACATAGGCAGCATATTAAAAAGCAGAGACATTATTTTGCAGACAAAGATCTGTCTAGTCATAGCTATGACTTTTCCAGTCGTCATGTATGGATGTGAGAGTTGGACTGTAAAGAAAGCTGAGTGCTGAAGCACTTATGCTTTTGAACTGTGGTGTTGGAGAAGACTCTGGAGAGTCCCTTGGAGGGACTCTCAGGAGGTCAAACCAGTCAGTCCTAAAGGAGATCAACCCTGAATATTCCCTGGAAGGACTGATGCTGAAGCTGAAACTCCAATCCTTCGGCCACTTGATGCGCAGAGCTGACTCATTAGGAAAGACCCTGATGGTGGGAAAGATTGAAAGCAGGAGAAGGAGACAACAGAGGATGAGATGGCTACATGGCATCTCCAGCAACTCAATGAACGTGAGTTTGAGCAAGCTCCACGAGTGGTGATGGACAGGGAAGCCCAACACTCTGCCACCCATGGGGTCGCAAAGAGTCAAACACGAAAGGGTGACTGAAGTTAACTGAACTGAATACTATTTAGCTGCCTTCTCTAATGCTCAGACAGTAAAATATCCACCTGCAATGCAAGAGACCCAGGTTCAACCACTGGGTCAGGAAAATCCCCCTGGAGAGGGAGTGGCTACCCACTTTGTATTCTTCCCTGGAGAATGCTATGGACAGGGAAGCCTGGCAGACTACAGTCCATGGGTTTGCAAAGTCAGACACACTGAGCAACTAACACTTTGACTCCACTTTTCATAATATCATTCACTAGAGTTGACTGATTTCAATAGTTTTTACACTAAAGTTCCTTTTCTGCTCTAGGAGCCAATAGTTTTCCACATCACATTTAGTTGTCCTGTTTCGATAGACACCTCTAATCCTGACAATTTGTTAGATTTTGCTTGCTTTTCATGACCTTAATACTTTTGAAAAGTAATGGTCAGGTTAGTTATTTTGTAGAAAATCCCTCTACCTGGATTTTCTATTTTCTTGTGATTATATTCAGGTTTTGTATTACTTCCCAATAAGAAAACCACAGAGGTGACTTACTCCTTTTCAGTGTATCTTTTAACTTCGTGTTTACGTTATTCCAACATACTTTACTTTTTTGGATGCTATTGTAAATGAAATTTCAAGGAACTTTTCTTTCTCTTTCCATGAAACAGAGGGGACAGAAACATTTTTGCTCTTAGTAAGTCTTCCAAACTTTGAGTGAGATTTATCTCTAATCACGCAAGTAGGATCTGATGAAATTTTCCATCTTGTCAGGCATTCCTCAAACTTCAGTTCAGTCTCTCAGCTGTGTCCGACTCTTTGTGATCCCATGAATCGCAGCACACAGGCCTCCTGTTCATTACCATCTCTTGGAGTTCACTCAGACTCACGTCCATCGAGTCCGTGATGCCATCCAGCCATCTCATCCTCTGTTGTCCCCTTCTCCTCCTGCCCCCAGTCCCTCTCAGCATCAGAGTCTTTTCCAATGAGTCAACTCTTCGTATGAGGTGGCCAAAATACTGGAGTTTCAGCTTTAGCATGATTCCTTCCAAAGAAATCCCAGGGCTGATCTCCTTCAGAATGGACTGGTTGGATCTCCTTGCAGTCCAAGGGACTCTCAAGAGTCTTCTCCAACACCACAGTTCAAAAGCCTCAATTCTTCGGTGCTCAGCCTTCTTCACAACTTCTTCAAACTTAAAGCAAAGGAATACACATGGATCATACTCTATAAGATTCTTATATCATGCTTCAAGGGGTACAATGTCAATATGTATTATTGGCTAGAGTGATGCACCATCATTTGGCTATGGTGAGTGATGACAGAATTATTTCTTGCAAACATAATAATTTTGCTTTATAATCACATAATATTTTGGTAGATTCTTTGACACTATGCAAATATCCCATTTCTGCTTAACAGTCTATGACCCATTTTAGTAACCTTTGATGGATCTTGCCTATTGCAATTATTTCTGTGATGTTCTAATGGTTATTTTCTATTTCTTGCTTTCCTCCTATAATACATTTATTATTTGGAATTCTTCAGTAAGGAAATGTGTATTTTTCTATATTTATTTATTTGAAATCTGGAAGGTTTTTTTTTCCTATGATGGACTTTCAACAGGAAAAAAATGACCTTTAAAGATAGTTTTTAAAACTACTACTTGGCAATGTGAACTAATTTCAAGGAAAATGTCCAGCCCTTTCTAGGTAAGAGAGGAGACAGAGATATTTATTTTTTTTTAATAACTGTTCCAAATCTTAAGTGAGATTTACCTCTAGCCATGTAGGCAGGACTTGATAAACCTTTCTATCTTCAAGGCTGACCTCTGCTGGTACCAGAGAAAAATACATTATTCACACCTGCAATGCCCCTATCACCATTCCCCTCCTCTTCCTACCTCCTTCATTCTTGGGAACTGAACCTTGCCCTGTTATACTGGTGAATTCAAGAACCATTAACTTTGAGCCCAGAAATAAACCCATGTACCTAGGTCAACTAATCTATGACAAAGAAGACAAGGATATACAATGGAGAAACAGTCTACCCAACAAAGTGGTGTTGAGAAAGCTGAACAGCTGCATGTAAATCAATGAAATTAGGACACTCCCTGTATCATATATAAAAATAAACTCAAAATGGTTTAAAAACTTAACTATACATCATGACTCCTTAAAATTCCTGGAAGTTTTACAGACAAAACATTCTCTGACATAACTTGTAGCAACAACTTAATATCAATAAAACAAACAATCAAAAAAAATGGGCAGGAGACCTAGATATTTTCCCAAAGAAAACATACAGATGGCCAGAGGCACATGAAGAGATGCTCAGCATCACTAACTATTGTGCTCAGTCATTCAGTCCCGACTCACTCTTTGTGTCCTCGTGGACTGTAGCTCACCAGGCTTCTAGGCAAGAACACTGGAATCAGTTGTCTGTTCTTCCTCTGTGGGATCTTCCCAACCCAGAGATCAAACTCACATCTGTGTATCTTACATTGGCAGGCAGATTCTTTACCACTGTGCCATTTAAGAAGCCCTAATTATTAGATAAATGTAAATCAAAACCACAAATCACATGCCTATCAGAATAACTATCATCAGAAAGTATATATAATGAATGCTGAAGAGGGTGTGAAGAAAAGAGAACCCTTCTAAACTGCTGGTGGGAATATAAATTGACACAGCCACCATACAAGCAGCATGGAGCTTCCTTAAAAAGCTAATCGAGCGCCTATATGATCCAGCAGTCTCACTCCTGGCTATATAGCCAGAAAAGACCGAACACTAATTCAAAAAGACACACGTACCCCAATGTTCAGAGCAGCATTATTTACAATAGGCAAGGCATTGACACAGCACAAGTGCCTGTTAGCAGATGACTGGCTTCAGAAGATTTGATGTATTTACATAGACACACACAATGGAATGTTACTCAGTCAGTAAAAGAATAAAATATTGCCATTTGCAGCAACCCGGATGGACCTAGTCAATGTTACACTTAGTGAAGTAAGTCAGAGAAAGACACCAGCTGTGCGGTATCTTTTATGTGAAATCTAACAAAATAATGCACGTGGATCTGTATACAAAACAGAAGCAGTCTCATAGACATAGAAAACAGATTCATTGCTACCAAAGAAGAGAAGGAGGTGGGAAGGAACAAACTAAAAGTATGGGATTAAACAGATACAAACTATTACACATAAAATAGATAAGCAGCAAGGATTTGTGTATAACACAGGGAATTATATTCAACATTTTATAACCTATAATGGAATACAATTGGAAAAAATAACTGAATCACTATGCTGTATACCTGAAACTAACAGATTGTGAATTAATTATTCAATAAAAAAGAATAATTCGCTTTAATTAAATATTTTTTCAAGGCCCCAAATCCTAAGGTTTTTCTAACCTTCTCTGCCAGAGAAGTGTCCCTAATGACAAAAGATGATCCTCAAGATTTTGGAAGACAGTGTGATGGATAAAAATCAGTTGTATTTCTATATGCTAACAATGAACAACCCCAAAAGGAAATTATAAAAAGAATTTCATTTATGATGACATTCAAAAGAACAAAATACCTAGGAATAAATTTAACCAAGGATGTGGAAGACTTTTTACAGTGAAATCAACAAGACTTTGCTGAAGGAACTTTTAAAAGACCAAACAAATGCGAAGATCCTGTGCTCGTGGATTACAAGACAATGTTGTTAGGACGGCACTACTGTCCAAAGCTGTCTACGTGTTCAATTCAGTTCGCATTAAAATTGACAGTGTTTGTTGAAGAAACGAAAAAACTGATCCTCAGATTCATATAGAGTTACAAAAGTTTTTTCAAGTGGTGCGCTAGTGGTAAAGAACACCGCCGACACAGGAGATATAAGAGACGCAAGTTTGATCCTGGGACAGGGAGATTCCCTGGAGAAGGGATCGGCAAGGCACTCCAGTATTCTTGCCTGGAGAATCCCATGGACAGCGAAGTCTGGCGGGCTGCAGTCCATAGGGTCACAAAGAGTCAGACACACCTGAAGCGACTTAGCATGCAGAGTCGCCAAAGCAATGCTGTAGAAGAAGAACCAAACTAGAGGACGCGCCCTTTCCAATTTCAAGGCTTACCATAAAGCTACAGTGTGGCACTGATACAGAGCTAAACATATACACCAAAGCTAAACATAAACATCTAAGGGCAATTCAGTTTGGACAAGCGTGTCAAGATCTTTTTAAAGGGGAAAGGATAGTCTCTTTAACAAATGGTACTGGGACAATTGAATATTTACATGGAGAGAGTGAATTTAGATTTCTGCCTTACAGAATGTAAAACAAATTAACACAAAATAAAACAAACCATTAAAAATGTTCAATTGTTTACCCCCCTCCTTCCCAAAATATATAGAAACAGAATGACCAAGAATGCTTTAGTCTCATCTACTTCATTAAAACACTAAGAAATGAGAATTAAAGTCATGAAATTAAATCCTTAGTAGATGGATGAAACAGCACATTAGGCATAACTCATGAAAAAAATTATCCTAGGTGGTTCTGACAATAGCATTAGAGTACAGCACAAAGAAACAGAGATGTGCCATGTCAGAACTGGTTAAAGAGACCTAGAGAATGGAATAGAATAAAAGAGTCTAATAATACACACTGTTCTGAGCATGAAGAACAATCCCAGAACAATAATACAAAGACTATCTTTAAAGCATCCCTATAGAAAAGCCACCTAGCTGCAAAGGAATATCAAATGGACTAACAGTAGATTTCTCAACAATCAAAATCAAATGACAGTAGCAAAATGACTTCAAAGTAGTGAGAAAAAGCAAATATGTACCACATGCATACATGTACATGTATAATTGTGTACCTACCAAAATCCCTTTCAAGAAGAGTGAAGGTGGCAGGGTAGGAAGGTCCCTAGCTCTCACCTCCTCCCATAGACACTACTACATATAGAACAACTCTCTCTGAGAATGGCCTGAAGACTAGCAGAACAGCTCTTCTACAATTAAAGATGTAACACACACCCCCAGGTGGGGACCTAAAAGAGGAAGTGTGTGTGTTGAGTTGTGGCATAGACTCTTTGTGACCCCATAGACTGCAGCCGGCCAGGCTCCTCTGTCCATGGAGTTTTCCAGGCAAGAGTACTGGAGCAGGTTGCCATTTTACACTCCAGGGGATCTTCCCAATCCAGAGACTGAATCTATATCTCTTGCGTCTCCTACACTGGCAGGCAGATTCTTTACCACTTGTTGTTTTCCTTGTTCAGTCACTAAGTCTTGTCTGACTTTTTGTGACCCTATGGACCCTATGGAAGCACACCAGGCTTCCCTGTCCTTCACCATCACCCAGACTTTGCTCAAACTCATGTCCGTTGAGTTGGTGATGCCATCCAACCATCTCATCTTCTGTCACCCACTTCTTCTGCCCTCAATTTTTCCTAGCATCAGGGTCTTTTCCAATGAGTTGGCTCTTCTCATCAAGTGGCCAAAGGACTGGAGCGTCAGCTTTAGCATCAGTCCTTCCAATGAATATTCAGGGTTGTTTTCCTTTAGGATTGACTGGTTTGATCTCGTTGCTCTCAAGGGACTCTCAAGAGTCTTCTCCAGCACCACAGTTTGAAAGCATCAATTCAGTGCTCAGCCTTCTTTACGGCCCAGCTCTCACATGCATACATGACCACTGGAAAGACCACAGCTTTGACTAGATGGGCCTTTGCTTTTACCACTAGCACGACTCAAATGCAGAGGTCCTCCCCAAAGAGCGAGGTCCTCCCCAAGGAGCGCAGGGCTTGAGCCCCACATTCAGCATCGCAGCCCTGGGGACTGGCACCAGGAAGACAAGTCCTCATTGCTGGTTTTGAAAACCAGCAGGGTTTTCCACTAGGATAAGCAGAGGCTGTAGGAGACTGAGAGCCTGCTCCTAAAGGGTATGTGCACGAACGGGCTTGCTCTGAGCCCCACTCGGAGGCTGCCGAGTGGACAGTGCATGGCTCTCTAGCTGGTCTGCCAAGGCTGCTCCAGCATAGCCCCCAGCCTACATCGGACTGTACTTTTACCCTCACTTTCTGTCAAGGTAGTGGCTTTGGACATGCCTGGGGAGGCCATACCTTCAGCTCCAGCCCACCTGGCTCCAGCCCAGCCCTGACAAGGTGGCAGCTTCTAGCATGCCCAGGGAGAAGCCCTAGCCCACAATTGCTCCAGCTCCAGCTCCAACTTGCCCCTTAAAGCCACCAGGCACACACTGTCCACACAGGGATACTCCTACAGGCATTGAAGTGAAGTGAAGTCGCTCAGTTGTGTCTGACTCTTTGCGACCCCATGGACTGTAGCCTATCAGGCTCCTCTGTCCATGGGATTTTCCAGGCAACAGTGCTGGAGTGGATTGCCATTTCCTTCTCCAGGGGATCTTCCCCACCCAGGAATCAAACCTGGGTCTCCTGCATTGCAGGCAGACGCTTTACCATCTGAGCCACACAGTAGTGAAATATTTACCTGTCACAAATGTGATAAGGACAGTGTTTCAAGAGGCATGTTAGCCTCAGTCGCATTAGAGAAGGGAAATGGTGATAGATCAGTCACATGAGCATTGAACAAGTTAGAAAGTAACAAGGAAAACTAAAGAAAAGAAAATTAATGAGTTAATTAAATAATGATTGAATAAAAATTTAAATGCAGATTTTTAAAACATTAACAAAATCAAGGAGGGACTGTTTGAAAATGAGGCCTGGGAACTTCCCTGGGAGTACAGTAGCTAAGATTCTGTGTTGTCAGTGCAGGGAGAATGGGTTCAATCCCTGGGCAGGGAACTAGATCCCACCTGCCAAAATTAGAAGATCCTGAATGCACAACTCAGACTCAGCACAGCCAAATAAACAAGTATTAAAAAGAACAATGATGCCTAGATTCAACCCGGTAAATGTGGAAGGGAAAAGGAGGGCTGACTCACTGCCTTGGGTCAAAGCCAGAGAAGCTGCTGCATTGCGACTACCCTCCAGTTGGGTTTGCCAAAGAGGGAACCTTTGTTTGTTTCCCCAGGAACACGTGTAGGCCAAGCGAGAAGGAGAGTTAAGTGGGGTCTTCTTGCTGGGCCTTGTCCAATCGATCTATGTGGAGAATCAAGGAAAACTCAGCAAAAGGGAAGTGGGGGTGGAACTCTGAAGGCCTGTGGAATGAGGACAGAGCCCCAGAGACCTCCCAGAATAGAGCTGGAGAAGTCTGGGGTCAAGCAAACTGCAGGGAGAGGTGTTCGACATGGAAACTCTGACGAGTGGAGGAAATTACCCTCAAGAGACAAAAGGGCTGTAATTCTCTACTAGACGTGGAGAGTAAGGAAGTCCACCAGGCCTGAGAAATGGCCAGTCTTCTTGCCCCAAGCATGCCTTAACTCAGAGAGGAGCCCAGCAGATGCTGGCAAGTGGAAGATGTGGGATATTACTCTGGCTGGGCAAGGTGCTGCTGCAGTAGCAAATAACCCAGAGCTCTCAGTGACTTTGCAGAGCTGACTTCCTGTTCTCACTGCAGCCCTTTGTGGGTTGGTGGGGATCTCACCTGAGCACAGCTCATGCAAGCGCATAGCCTAATGAAGGCTGTTTCCAGATACATACTTCCAGAAGACATTGTCTACACTGTCATAAGCCTACACTGGACTGCTGCGTGGTGACTGTCCTTCTGTGAGTCTCAACAGTCTCATTTTACAAAGGAAATTAATGTCTAGGTGCAGGAAAAACAGCACTAGATCAGCACTTTACAAATTGTGTTCCAAGGAGCACGTGTTGTCTGATTATGTATGCATAACTCAGATTTGAAAACTTTAATTAAAAAAATGGTTTCCTAAAAAAAAAAAAAAAAAAGGTTTCCTCGAATGTATATTTTAAACAGCACACTTTTATTTCACGTTGTGGTTGCTGCCGTCATCCCCTTCTTCTGAGGCCAGACAGTGACCACACCAGATAGTCTCCGGGGAAACAGCATCCAGCTTTTATGTTGCAATTCGTAATTCTGAGATACCATCAAAAGCATAAAAACTGGAATGCTTCATGTAAAAGAATGAAATTAGAACACTCCCTAACACCATACATAAAAATAATCTCAAAATGGATGAAAGATCTAAATGCAAGACCAGAAACTATACAACTCTTAGAGGAAAACATAGGCAGAACACTTCGACGTAAATCGCAATAAGATCCTCTATGTCCCACTTCCCAGAGTAACAGAAATAAAAACAAAAATAAACCAGTGGGACTTAATTAAACTTAAAAGCTTTTGCACAGTGAAGGAAACTATAAACAAGGTGAAATGACAACTCTCAATGGGAGAAATGAAACAACTGACAAAGGATTAATCTCCAAAGTATACAAGCAGCTCATGCAGCTTAATACCAGAAAATAAAAAAAATGAAAAACAGTCAGAAAGTGGGCAGAAGACCTAAACAGACACTGCTCCAAAGAAGACAAATAGATGGCCAATAAACACATGAAAAGGTGTTCAACGTTGCTCATTATTAGAGAAACGCAAAGCCAAACCACAATAAGGTGTCACCTCCACCCGTCAGAATGGCCATCAGCAAAAATCTATGAAACAGGGCTAGAAAGGTGGAGACATGTGGAGGAAAGGGAACCCCCTGGCACCGTTGCTAGGAATGCAAATTGATATAGCCACTGTGGAGAGCAATATTGAGATTCCTTAAAAACCTAGGAATAAAACTACCATATGACCCAGAAATCCCACTACTGGGCATATACTCTGAGAAAACCATAAGTGAAAGGAGACATACATACGCCAAAGTTCATAGTAGCATTGTTTACAATATCCAGGGGCGTGGAAGCAATTTAGATGTCTGCTGACAGATGAATGGACAAATAAGATGCGGTACATATACACAATGGGATATTGCTCAGCCATAAAAAGGAACACATTTGACTCAATTCTAATGAGGTGGATGAACCTAGAGTCTATTATATAGAGTGAAGTAAGTCAGCAAGACAAATGTCCTTCTTAACACATATATGTGGAATCTAGAAAGATGGTACTGATGCGCCTATCTGCAGGACAGCCGTGGGGATGCAGATAGAGAACAGAGTTGCGGACACAGTGTGGGAAGCAGTGGCCGGGACATGAGAGAGAGCAGACATTGAGAGCAGCGTTGGACCATACGCATCACCACGCGTCAGATTAAAGCCAGTGGAATTCGATGTGCAACACAGGGAACCCAAACCTGGTGCTCCGTGACCACCTAGTCGGGGAGGATGCGGTGGGAGGTGGGAAGGAGGGCCACGAGGGAAGGGACATGCATACACCCATGGCTGATTCATGTTGATAGATGGCAGAACTCAACACAATATTTTAATTATCCTCCAATTAAAAGTAAGTAATTTTTAAAAAAGAAAGCATCTCTTAGCTTGAAGGCAATGTGACCTCTAGAGGGAAGCAACCGCCAGACAGAGCAGTTCCTCTGCACCAGGCATGCATTTCATCTCTTGATCAGACTCTAACAGTTTGAGTAAATGTCTCGTTGTATCCGCATTTTGGAGGAATGAGGGCTGATTTTTGTCAAGCTCTTTCTCTAACTTTGAGCAGACTAGCTTTGGGCTCTCTCTGTCTCGATGTCCTTCTAAACACAGAGTGACTACAGGAAGGGCGTGGCCTCTGTGTTTCTTTTCCTAACCATCTCCAGCAGCTGTCCTGGTGAAGCCCTTTAGTCTCTGTATTTAAAGTTAACCATAGAGCAAGGGACTCCTCAGTGTAATCAGAACTGATCTTCTCTCCATCCAGCCAGGTGGCTCTCTCACCTCACAGTTCTCTGAGCTGCAGGGGGCTTTGTACCTGAACATCAATGCTCACTTCCCTGTGGGCAGGAAAACAGGTCACAGTTAAATGAGCCAGGGACCTTAATAAGTGCAGATGTCTTTAAATAAACAAGTAATTGGGGGATATAAATATAAACAGAACCATACTTGACAATCAGAGATGAATCAGCTGAAGGGGGATTAAAGCAGTGGGTCTGTGATCAGAAAGCCTGAATCCCAGCTCTCTCCCGCATTGCTGATGTGTGCTCCATTGGTTAGTCTCTCTGAACCTCAGCTTCTCCATCTACACACAGAAACTGAGGATATCTAGATGTCAGCTGAATAAAAAAATGCGTGCACCAAGTCAAGCCCATGACAGTGACTAAATATTCATTGTAAGAAAAATGGTGTATATCGGAGGGCAGGGGTGGGGAGAGCAAACTTCATGTGTCTACAAACTGGTACGGTGGGATCGACAGGAGTTTAGAACATACCAGGCTTGTTTACAAATCCCAGTTCTGCCACGTATAGGCTGTGTGATCTTGGACGTGCCACTGACTCATATTGGACTTCAGTTTCTTATTTGGAAAGCTAAGTTATTGATGGCTATTGTGTTGAGATTTAAGAGTGACAAGGAACGTGAAGTAGGATCAAATCGGCAGATACCAAACTGATTATTTTCTATATCATACTCTTGTCCAAATGCCTATCGATTCATGCTACAATACCAGCTTATCATCAACCTCCTAAATCAGATATTATTATTCCCATTTTGCAGACCAAGAAATTGAGGGTTAGAGTTTCAGTGACCTGCTCAGAGGCACAGAATTTGAAAGCAAACAGTGTCTGGTTTCTGACCGGATCAAGTTCTTAGTCTAATGTCTCATGATGCCATTAGCCATGGTACGGACATGTTGACCCATGCTGACTCCCAGAGCTGCAGACTAAGGCTCCTACCCTAGTCAGTAGAGGCTGTTCCGACAGCAGAATCTCCTCTGAAGGGAGAGAGCACACGTTTCCTTCGCTCACCTTTTTCTCCCCTGGTGTGCGCATTGGCTACATATGCCCACTAGATGGCGCCGATATCCTAGCTTTGGTTTACTTTGGTTTCCATCTTGGGTGTGACTTAAAAATTTACCTTCTGCAACAACAGATTTAAATCTCTACATAAATCCCAGCTTGTGAGACTCATACACTTGTAAAGATTTTTTTAAAAATATTCAGCGTGAGCTCTAGAGGCTTAGTTATCTTGCTTAAAAATGCGGACCAGCCCTCTATAAAATTCACTAGCGGAGGCCCCTCAATGGCCACGGGCCATCACGGTGCTATGTGGTATCTCTGCTCCAGGGCAAAGTGGGAATTATTAGCAGCTTTCTCTCGGAGTGTATGGATCGATGGGCCCATGAGAGCCCACCAGCACTTCGTGGCTTTTGCTCACTGCACTGTGGAATGAGACAGAGAATATAGAGCAGGCTATTCTAGAAGGACAGACGACTCCCCTCACCCCAAATTCTTCCCCCTACTAGCCTGTTACAAACGTCTATAACAATACAATCCATTTAAGGTGATGTACTGCTTTATTATGGGCTTCTCTGGTGGCTCAGTGGTAAAGACTCTGCCTGCCAATTCAAGAGACTCAGGTTGGATCCCTGGGTGGGAAAGATCCCTTGGAGAAGGAGCTAGCAACCCACTCCAGTAGTCTTGCCTGGAAAATTCCACGAACAGGGGAGCCTGGTGGGCTACAGTCCACAGGGTCACAGAGTCAGATTTGACTTAGCCAATGAGTTACTTCTTTATTATAATAATCATAACAATAACAGCAACAAAAACCAACCTCTATATTGTCTTGTATAGTTTACAAAGTACAGCTCTCTCAATTATTTTATTTAACACACCTGAATTAACATAGCTGAGGGCATTTACTGGGTTGGCCAAAAAGTTCTTTTGGGTTTTTCTGTACCAACTTAGGGAAAAATCCAAATGAACTTTTTGGCCAACCCAATATTCCATTTTACAGAGTAGAAATTGAGCTCAACAGAGTAAGTCAATTCCTAAGAATCTCCAATCTATTCAACTAAAATGTAGAACTCGAATCTGAGACTTCTGATTACAAGTATCATACTCATGTCACTGCATGAGATTAATAAAAAAAAAAAAAAAACTTGCATTGCATCCTAAGAAATTCATTTATAATGGACAGCTCCTCTATTGCTGTTCCCCTACTCTTCTGATCATGTCTGAATTTCACCTCTCCCCAAAGGTCAGAGTCCTTGGAGGGAGATGCTCCTTCTCCTTCTTTCCTTACTTTTCTTCCTTCTCCCAACCTCCATCTCAGTTCTCAGCCCAACAGAGAACACAGGTCTGTGCCCTACATACAGAGCACCAGAGCTGGAAGAGATGGTTGGAATTATCTCCTCTAACGACCCTCTTTATATGTAAGGAAACCAAACCACGGAGGAGGAGAAATATTTCCACATGTGATGCCACGGGATTATCTCAAATGACCTGCTTTTCATGAAAGCCAGTCTACACCTTGATATCAACACATTCGCTTGGAAACTACACCCATGCCATCTGGTTATCCTTTAAAACAGGGTCTCGTATAAGTTTTCCACAGATGCAATTGCGTCCCCACACACATATGTACAGTCACCAAAGAAACTTCGGGCTGTGAAATCTCATCAGCGTTGAAATCTGTATGTCACAACTTTTGTGCTTTGGAATCTAAGGTAAAGCCAGTTCACCAGAAATCTGAGCTGTAATTAGCCTTTTCGTGTTTCATTTGTCTCATACTTTGTATTTGCCTTGTCCATGCTGCTGTTGAACCCATCTCAGTGAATCATGGTTGCTGTTCTCCTTGCCTGATTCTACCAGGGAGCAGAACATCTCCAAGCCAAGAACTAAATCTTAGAAATCTTTGTAACTCCATATGCTAGTATAGTTTTTGGCAGAGAGTAGTTGATCAATAATTAACTGCCAAATTGAATTACACTGCACTGAATTGAACCTACCCATTACAAACTGCCTCCCTGCACATGTATCATCAGGGTTTTAAAATCCAGATACAGATGGGAAAGGCACCTGTTCATAGATATTTAAGCTTTAAGATCTTTTGAGACATTTAAGCTTTAACAAGCACATTCTTTACCCTTAGCTCAAGGTCCTTATTGTGTCTCTGGTCAGATAAAGGCAGATAAATTAAAGATTAAGTTACACAGAATCTGGTAATTGAATACATATTTATTGAGCTCCTTCTATGTGGAGAAGTAAGTAATCAGGAGTTCTAAAGACAACAGAAGAATTGATGCTTTTGAACTGTGGTGTTGGAGAAGACTCTTGAGAGTACCTTGGACTGCAAGGAGGTCAAACCAGTCCATTCTGAAGGAGATCAGCCCTGGATATTCATTGGAAGGACTAATGCTGAAGCCAAAACCCCAATACTTTGTCCACCTGATGTGAAGAACTAACTCCTTGGAAAAGACCTTGCTGCTTTGCAAACTGAAGGCAGGAGGAGAAGGGGGGTGACAGAGGATGAGATGGTTGGATGGCATCACCGACTCAGTGGACACGAGTTTGAGCAAGCTCCAGGAGATCGTTAGTGAAGGACAGGGAAGCCTGGCATGCTGCAGTCTATGGGGTGGCAAAGAGTTGGACACGACTGAGCGATGGAACATCAACAGAAGACAGCAGAATTTCTATGGGCAGCAACGATCCAAGGACCAGCACCAGGAGGGGGATGGGTGGGACCAGGTCTTGAATGGAGGATTGACTATGGAAGGAGGAGTCCTTCCAGAAGGAATGATTGTTGTGTGGTTTGGGCATCACCATAAGAAGAAAGACTGCATAGCACTCTGGCTCCGTGGATGTAGAGCTCCATCATACTCAGAGAAGCGGCTTTCAGGGGAGGTGTTCTAGCTGAGACTTGCCTTAGTTGGGGAGACTGAGGCCCAGAGCAGGGAGGTGACTTAGGCATGGCTCCCCCAGTGACAGCGTGCGTGACAGAGCTGGGATCAGAGCTCAGTGTCCTGACTCCCAGCCCATCACTCTTTGCTTGAATAATCCGCTGTGCACCTGGTGATGCTTTTCTTTCGGAGTCCAGCCACTACTCCGTTTTCTGTGCATGGCAGGCAGCCAAGAGCCGTGAACTTCTTCATGTTACCATTTTGCCCTCTGCAGAATTGGATATTCAAGTATTCACTTGGGGTGGGGTGGGGATGGGTCATAGGGTTCCGTCAATAAATGTTTGTGAATTGCTCTGCGCTCTTTGGCCAGAGGGACTCCAGAAATGGGAGATCCCAGTGGCAGTGGCGGTGGTATCCGAGCCCTTTTTGAGGGCTTGCCTTTACTCTGCAGAATGAAGAGAGATGGTTTAAGTGATAAACTATTCCTTATGAGCTGTATTTGTGTTGAAAGCCCAGCATGAGTTCCCTGAGTGCTTCCTCTCGCGCAACCACAGCTATGCACCAATCCTCCTGGGTTCAGAGATGGAACTTTGCTTAAACGCATGGAATTTATTCTTAGTCCTTTTCTTAATTACGACTTTATTTCTTTTGTGTTCTCTAGGGGAGGGGTTAGAGAGCAGAGGAAAAGGAAGGAAGGAGGCAGGGAAATGTGTTGTAGATCCAAGAGTTTTTTATTCTGTTTTGTTTGTTTCTGAGCTGCTTGCTGTCTGAAAAGTAGAGGGATGGAAAGGATCTTACAGAGACGCAAACTTCATTCCAAGGAAACCAGAGCCCAGAAGACATGTCCCAAACACAGTGAAAACATGACTTGAGGTGAGGTTAATTAATATTTGACTAATAAGTCCCCTAGGCTGATAGAAAAAAAAAAAAGACTAACTCTTTTTATTCATCATTTATTTCAGTAAACAAAGGGGGTAGACGTTTGGGGTAAGATGACCATGTAGTCATGCTGAAGGTGTTTCAGCAAATGGCTATGTCATAAGCACCCCCGTTGCCACCCCAGTTTAGTCATGCCCTTTCTTCCTGTGTCCAATTTGGCGTCTCACGACACTGAGAACTTTACCCACTCTTATGCAATGGTCCATGTTCAAAATTCAAATCAGAACAGGTCAACTGGAGGCCTCCATCTGGGTCCTGTCTTAGGGAGACGTCCTCGATGTCTAGAAGTCCTGCGAAGTCAGTGACACATATGTAGGCATATTCTGATCACCTTTTTTCTTCCTCTTCCTCCTGCCCCGCCTGCGTCTTCCTTTCCTTCTTCTTCCTTCCTGCCATTTTTATTTTCCCTTTTCACCAGGATTGTTATGCGACCTACTCTAGGACATGTTATCATCCACAGGGAAAAGGAGTAAAACAAACTGGACTTCAAAGGAAAGGAGGGAAATTTCTTACTGGTGCTTCTTGGCCCTGGTAGAGACTTGCTGTGGGAAAATAGAGCAAACCCTGATATTGCACAAGGCTTGAAAGCTCTCACTCACAAACTGAAGGAAAGAGTCAGTGGTCCAAAGGCTTCTGGTCAGGATAACCTGAGACAGTGAAGTGAAACACCACCGTGCCACCTGGAATGAGCATTTGACAAATGTGAGTGTGTGCAGTCTCCTTTGATCTTGGGATCAGACGATGGGGACTAGGAGCTCTATCCTTATAAGCAGAGCTAGAGAGAAGATGCATGGCCTGGAGGAGACCCAAGGGGACCTCTCCCCAAGTGCTTCCAAAACTCCCTCCTCTCCACCTCCTCTCTGTCATGGAACAGCTCAGCCGTCTGCCCAAGGAGGTGGTGAGTGTGGTATGTAGGAAGGTGGGTGAAGGAGGAGAGGACGACTGGGAAGGAGCCCAGCTGCTTCAGTGACTAACCCTGTGATGCTGGACAAATGACTCATCCTTTATATCAGCTCCAGTTTCCACATCCACAAAAATGAGGATAATACCTCCTGCGTGTGAGTAGCTAGTGAGGGTGAGGTACTTCAGATGATACCTGGCACACGGCAATCTTGGTTACTATTATTTTCCCAAGAGTTGCCTGGGGAGGGCAGCTGCTTGGGGCCGTGGGTCTTTGCGGGGAAAAGAAGGCCTGGGAAGCTGGTGGAGACCATGCTTTCTTTCTGAGTGAGTCATACTCCCACCTCCCTCCCTCATGTAGAGCTGATCAGTGGTGTGTGCACACTTCCAGTCTAGCTGGGTTTCTGCTCCATAAAGCCTTCTCGTTCTCTTTCCTTCCGTCCGCCCCTAGACAGGGCCACCCCTGCCCTTGCCTCTGAGCTTCCAGAACACGATGTGTCTTCTTTGGTGGCAGTCAGACAGTCTAACTGGTGCCGCTGAAATGGACACTCCGGGCTCAGTTTTCATGCCAGGACCTGAGTTCCTGGAGGGCACAGGTCATCGCTTTTACCTCTCACTCTCTCTCTTGAGTTAGGTTGCTGTAGTTGGTGCTCGTAAAATAAACAGGGGGTGAATGAATGCCTACCAGTCGCAACTCAACTATGTCAAGATAGCGATTTTTGGGGTCTGTATGGGGTACTTTCTGAAGGAAGTGTCATGAGCCATGAGAGGTGATGAACCTCGGAAAGTGATTTGGCTTTTCGGAAGCAACCAGGAAGGTATTTTCAAGAGTGGATTTGAACTTCCTCTGTTCAGCTGTTCAGAATGAAGCATGATCACTGATTTGTAGCAGCAAATGGCAAAGGCAAAGACTAACGGAACTAAAGGAGAGGCTTGCTCCTTCTCTGAATTGGTTGTTGAAGTTGTCAAAGTAACCCTACGTTGTTGAATGCTGTCAAAGAACAGACTGAAAGAAAAACAACTACATCTCAAATGCCCAGTGCCTGAATGGGTAGAGAGGTTTTATTGTGTTGGTCATAAATAGCTTTCATGAAGTTAGAGTGCTTACTTGAACCCTACTTGAACTAGCTGGCTGCTGGTGTATTCACGACTCAGAGAAGAATTTTTTTTTTTTTTTAAGCTTTGGGGTTGCTCCCACTTCTTGTCATGGAGAGAGCCAATTTATAAGAATTGTTTATTACTCCATAGCCCAGCTGGACCCCAGAAGGATGGGGCTGCTGTGGCCATGGAAGACAGCACAAGCACACGCAGACACCAGAATGAAGCCAGAGACCTTCTGGAGGCTTAGGCAGACATTCAGTCTCATAAATAAATACATTATCAGACCACACAAAGCACTTCCTACCCGGTCTCTTCCTCAGAAGTCACACTCCAAATGGCTTCTTTAATTTGTCCAGGTTCAGAGGATCAAGATGTATTTATTGATTACCTACTGGATAACCAGTTTCAAGCCCTGCACCCCGAGAAAATGGTCGGAGAAGCCACGGCCCTTTGCTTCTCCTAATGATTTGGAATTGCAGACGTAGAAGCAAAATGCGCAAGCTTAAATCAATTAGTAACAAATGCAAGCCAGGATGAACGCCACCCTGTGATGTCTTGGGAAATGAATTGCAAGGTATGAGATCTGAGGCCTAAAGCTACTATCAATTGGCTGGATGACTATCCACCCACTCTTTTGATAAGCAAACGAATCTGCACTTATCATGGCTTAGGTATGTCAGTTACTGAAGATACCTTGAACAAATCATTTAATTTGTTTTTTCGTCCGCTTATTCAACAGACAGTTGACGATTTTATAGTAGGCGAGGGGACCTGTCCTAGATGCTAGGGGAGGGAGGGAAGATGAGTCCCTGCCCTCTGTAGGGCACACTCCTCATCATGGCAGTGGTGAGAGCTGGAGCGGGGAAGGGTGGTGGATTCATTGGTCTCTAAGGTCCTTTCTGCCAAGAGTATGCTAAGCAGTCCATTGGCGGATTATGTGGTTCATTTGCTTAGTGTCAGGTCAAGAAGATGAATGGTCATTTGTAAAAACTGGGATAAACCAACAGGCTTCAAATTGCAGACTTTTGGATGGGACTCCCTCAAAAGCCTCAAAGCACAGCACTCACATGCCTGTGTGTTCCTTTAAGAATGCAACTCAGCCCTGTTCATCCCCTTGTACGTATACATTTCTTTACAGTTTACAAGTCACTTCCATGTGGACAGTTTTATTTGCTCCGCATAACACTCTCATGAAGTCAGGGGTTTAATACTCTCTTTTCAAAGATAAAGCAACTGAGGGCACAAGTGGCTGAGTTGACTTGCTCATGTCTGTGAGGCGTAGCGCTGGGGTCAGAGCCCAGGGCGCCCACACCCAAGACTGGGGCTTCTGCAATGCAGCGGTATTGATTCATGAGGGATGTGTGTTCTGAGGGCTGCTTATGGCTCAGGCATTTGGAGAAGCCCGGGGAAAGTCATGAGGAGCCAGGCAGCCATCTCAGGGATGTTACAGTCAGTTCTCCTCTGACTCTTACTCCAAAACTAACAAGAACTTACTGCTTTTTGGGTCTTCCCAGACGGTGCTCATGGTAGAGAACCTGCCTCCCGATGCAGGAGATGTAAGAGATGTGGGTTCAGTCCCTGGGTGGGGAAGATCCCCTGGAGGAGGGCAAAGCAACCCACTCCAGTATTCTTGCCTGGAGAAGCTCGTGGACAGAGGAGCCTGGCGGGCTATGGCCCATAGAGTTGCAAAGAGTCAGACACAACTGAGCCACTTGGCAGGCACGCATGGGCTGCTTTATAGCTTCTTGGGTAGTTTTACCTGCAATTTAGAGTATGAGCTCCTAGATCATAAGTTCCTGATGTCAGGTAGCAAGTAAACCACTCTTGATAAAGTACTTTCATACCTTCGTATCAGTTTAATTGATATTGATGGGGATGTATGTGTCGTGTGTACACATAAAACATTATTTCTGTTCACTAACCATGAAGTGTATATTCTGTGAGACCCAAAATTATACACATGAATAGTAGAAGATCTAGAATTTAATCCTAATGTGTTCATCAGCCAGCACTTTATCAGGTCTGTTCCTTAACACTCCATCCCACTGTGCCATGCAGAAGACCTAGGAGAATATTTTACCTACAGTAGCAATTCTAACAGCCATGGCAGAATGAGTAGCTTGCATGTGGATCAGTTTATTCTGTGAATGGGCTCTACATTCACCCCCTAACACTTAACTGTCCCTAACTCTAAGAAATAAGTTTCCTCCTAGACACAAGAGTACGTTGAGATCTGGGGGAGCAGAGAGAAGAAATCAAACAGTGAAAGATGAAGGAATGCTATAGTAAGGGAGGCAGAAAGACTGAGAGCTTTGGTGTTAGACTTGGATTTGATGTTAGCATCACCACTTACTTGTGTATACCTGCAGGCTGATATTTTAACTCTTGGGTCTTAAGGGATATTTAAGAGGATTAAAGACACAAGCTGCAATCAAGATCACTGGGAAAAATATCAATAGCCTCAGATATGCTTATGACACCACCCTTATGGCAGAAAGTGAAGAGGAACTAAAAGCCTCTTGATGAAAGTGAAAAAGGAGAGCGAAAAAAGTTGGCTTAAAGCTCAGCATTCAGAAAATGAAGATCATGGCATCTGGTCCCATCACTTCATGGGAAACAGATGGGTAAACCGTGTCAGACTTTATTTTGGGGGCTCCAAAATCACTGCAGATGGTGACTGCAGCCATGAAATTAAAAGACGCTTACTCCTTGGAAGAAAAGTTATGACCAATCTAGATAGCATATTCAAAAGCAGAGACATTACTTTGCCAAACAAACGTCTGTCTAGTCAAGGCTATGGTTTCCCCGGTGGTCATGTATGGATGTGAAAGTTGGACTGTGAAGAAGGCTGAGCGCCGAAGAATTCATGCTTTTGAACTGTGGTGTTGGAGAAGACTCTTGAGAGTCTCTTGGACTGCAAGGACATCCAACCAGTCCATTCTAAAGGAGATCAGCCCTGGGTGTTCTTTGGAAGGACTGAGGCTAAAGCTGAAACTCCAATACTTTGGCCACCTCATGTGAAGAGTTGACTCATTGGAAGACTCTGATGCTGGAAGGGATTAGGGGCAGGAGAAGGGGATGACAGAGGATGAGATGGCTGGATGGCATCACCGACTCGATGGACATGAGTCTGAATGAACTCCGGGAGATGGTGATGGACAGGGAGGCCTGGCGTGCTGCAGTTCATGGAGTCACAAAGAATGGGATATGACTGAGCAACTGAACTGAACTGAACTGAAGGATAATAATATATGGTGAACATTTAGCCCGGTGCCTCATCTACAGTAAATACTCAGTAAACACTAATTCTTCATTCTAATACAAGCTGAGAGAACTGTAAGTGGAAACACAGAGTTGTAAGGAAATATAGCATATGCTTGGGGTGGGGGGTATCTCTGAGGAGGATAAAGTACATGCATAGGGACACAGGAAGGGAAGAATTTGAAAGAGTAATATAGGATCTTATTTTAAAGGGCTGTCAATGCCAGTCTAAAGGGTTAGACTCTATCCTGTTGCTCTAAGGGGTCTATAACCAGTTGGGTCTTTTATAAACAAATAGTGAAGTTAGGCAGAGAAGCATCAGTAAGTAGGGTGATGAGAAGCTGCACAAAACTGGAGTAACATCCTTTCCCCCAATGTGCCTTTAATAATTGCTGAAGGAGAAAGTGCCTAATGCCCCACTGTACAAACCTGAGCCACTCCCGAGTTCCTCCAGGACAAAAATCTTTATCCACGCCATGGCTGGAAAAGGATACATACATATATTTTATGATGGATTAGTTTTTTTGGACGGTGGCCACACCATAGAGGGTTTTCTAATCTATTTTGAGTTCTAATTGATTACAGCATTTGGAAAAATGTACAGCAAATTGCTCCGTTAATCAAGGTAAATCAAGCTGATGTCGTAGATGCTAAATATATGTTTTGCAGTAATACTGTCTACGTGGCTGGAACCAAGGCTGCTGCCAGCGTTTCCACTCAACAGCCCTGCCTTCTCAAAAGGGGCTCATGGATCATCTCGGAAAACATTCAGCAGCTCATCTCCAAGCCTAGATTCCTGGGCCCCTCTCCCCACATGTAAGGAAGGGGTCTCAGGAAAAGATGAGGCCGCCTCCTTCTGAACAGACTCCAAAGCAGTGGGAATGATGTCACACCACAAAGGTTTAGGAAGACAAGGAAGGCTATATCAAAGGCAGATGATTTTATGAAGCTGGAAGGACCCTGAATGTCCCATCCCTTGGCTGATGGGAGAAGTGACAGGTAAGCAGAGAACTTTGCGAAGATACAGAAGATCATAGTCTGAAAGAATGCTCAAAGACCATCTACCCTCCCTCAGATCTTTGAAGCATAGACACAAAGAGGAGCTTATCAGCAATCACATGGCAATTTGGTTTTCAGAGCTAAGATTAAAAATTAAGTGTTCTGACTCCTCAGGCTGTCTCTGAATGATAGAAAATGTTGTGGTCCTTTTCTTTTTCTTCTCTCTTTTCCTTCTTTCTTATCATCATCTCTAACATTCACAGTTATCTCAAATGCTCACTAGGTGCCAGACAGTTGTAATAAGCACTAAATATTATAACCCTGTGAAGTTAACATTACTTACATCCTAATTTTTAAAATGAAGGAATGGAGACTTAAAGAAATAAATTAACTTGACCAAGGTAACTCTGCTAACACGTAACAGTGAGCGTGAGCATGAAGTCGCTCAGTCGTGCCCGACTCTTAGCGACCCCAGGGACTGCAGCCTACCAGGCTCCTCCACCCATGGGATTTTCCAGGCAAGAGTACTGGAGTGGATTGCCATTGCCTTCTCCTAACATGTAACAGTAACAGGGATTAAAACATGAAAGGATCTAATACATATGCAAGTGCACTTTATCATCATTATCCATTTTCCATCATGTTTTCATACTTTTATATGACTCTTTATATATGGTGCTATGTACTTCATGCACAGCGTTTTAAAAAGTTACTACTGATATATTTTAAATGATGCAGAGAGTCATAGGTGATCACTCTCTTGCAAACAATCACTCTCTTCAGGTGAAGCAACTTGTTGAAAGTCACACAGCTAGGAGGATTTTGGACCAGCCATCAAACCCAAGGATATTTCTGAGAGTCTGAGTATAGTCATGAAGTGAAATGAAGTCACTCAGTCGTGTCCAACTCTTTGTGACCCCATGGACTGTAGCCTACCAGGCTCCTCTGTCCATGGGATTTTCCAGGCAATAGTCCTCGAGTGGATTGCCATTTCCTTCTCCAGGGGATCTTGCCGACCCAGGGCTCGAACCCAGGTCTCCCGCATTGTAGACAGACGCTTTACCATCTGAGCCACCAGGGAAGTCCTGAGTACATGATAATGAAGGAAGGCAGAAGATAAAAGGACTAAAAGTCAACTCTGTCCTCGAATGGCTATATTCTAATCCTAACCATTTTCCTTATCCCCTTCTGGGTCTCAGCTAGCATGTTGGTACCATGAAGACACTGAGGTTCTTGCCAAGTATTGTTATTCAAAGAGAAACACCAATAGCAGAAGAAAGAAGGAGGAAGAGGCGAAGAACAAGAAGGAAGGGACTGGAGGAGGGAAGGAGTAGGGGGAGGGAGAAAGATCCAAAAATACACATGCAGCGCTTCTAAGACCACTAAGGACTGAAAGGGTGGGGATGGAAAGAGGGGATCAGAAAAGTCATGCTCAGGTCAGTTTTGGAGGATCATCCATCGACTGGGAGGTGTCCCATCAGGACTAGATCAAAAGCAGACAGTGACGCAATCAGCTGTTTGTGTACAGATGCTGGCCCTCACATTCCTACATGGGAACATCTGCTGGGGACAGCCACTTGACAAATAAGCAGGCAATTAGGTAGCAGATCCATCTGGGCCGAGAACATGGGACCGCCAGCAGTGGGGAGGCTGCAGCGGGGGAGAGGGCTTTGCTGGGAAGGAGGCTCCCGTGAGTCAGAGCGTCTAAGACAGAAAAAGGGAGACAGGGTCAGGAACAGATTTCAGTGCAGAAGGTCGTTTGCTGCTTGTTTTGCAGCATGGCTTTATGATTCTCAGTCTTGGCTATAAATGATAATAACCTGCAGATCTTAAATATCCCAATGTCTAGGCTATACCCCCAAACAACTCAACCAGAGTCTTTTGGAATGGGGCATAGGGAGCTGTGATTTTTAACGCTACCTAGGTAATGCCCATGTGTTGATAAGGTGGAAAAACAATGGTCTGGAGGCCTCTAAACTTAACCAGTTAAGTTGGTGACACAAAGATAATGGTCTATAAGAGCTACCATTTTAATGCCCCTATGCTTCTCTTTGGAACAAATCTAAGCATGCCTTTTGAGTTTATACAAGCCTCATTTCAGTGGTCTAGGATCAAGTAAAGTCCATCTAGTCTATGAAACAAATACAAACTACTTCTACCTCTTCTATTAGCTAATCTTAAACAAGCTGGTTCTTTCTTCAAGGTTCCATTATCTTATCTGTTGTCCCATAGAGTTATCTGTTGGGAAGTAACACTGATAATGTATACTTAAGGGTTTAAAACAGGCTGGAAATATAAGAAGTGCTCAGTAAGTGTTGGTGGAACTTGACTCTGAGTCACATACACAAGAGGAAACGTTTTAGCAAGTCAGCGGGGTATTGTTATTGATGCTCTTTTCTCCATTAGACATGACAGCCAATCTATCACCAATCTTGCAGATATTATGCCCTAAATACTTTCCAATCTATTTTTCTCCAGTCTCAATGTTGTAGTTTAGACGTTCACCATCTTTCATGTGAACCATCGCAATAGTCAAGCACCAAGAGCTTTACATCAACAATTGTGTACTGTTAAATGTGTTCCATACACCACAGACAGAAGAATTCAAAACAAACAAATATCAGCTCAGCTCAGAACCTGGAAGGGATACTCTATCGTCCAAAAGACAGAGACCAAGGTATTAATGTAGCACATAAGACTCAGACTTGCTTCTCCTGGTCTTTCCACACTCGCTTGTATATATTAGCTCTTTCCACATATTCACCTCTCTCCTGCCATAACCACCTTCATATCCCAATGCTATCAATCTACTTGTATTTTTCTCTGTATTCACTTGGATGTTTACACAACAGATCTTTTTCTTGTGCTGCTTGCTCATCTCAGAATACCTTTCTGACCTAGCTAACACCTGTCTATTCCTTAAGCTCAGCTCAGGCACTACCTTTCTTTAGAAAGCCTTCCTGGTTCCTTTGCCTTGTTTCTATTAAAGGCTATGCCTTTCATTTCCTTCCACAATAATATTTTACATTTTGCTGGAATTGTCCAAACACAGTCATGAATCTCAGCCAGCTGGTTGTTAGTTCCTTCCACGACAGAAGCCTTCTCTGGTCCTCCACTGTGTACAGTCAGCATACAGAGGATATAGATGCTGTTTAAACTCGAGTAGATGCTCCATCGCTTACGAAACTTTGGTCCAGTGAACCTGAGACATTGTACTGAACTTTGCTCCCCAAGGAAGAGGTGGTTTGCTCTCCCACGTCTTCTTTTCCGCTTTCTCATGGGGAAAGGCCAGGACTGTGAGATATGTGTTCAAATCTTGCTGGTCAGTCAGCTCCTAACTAAGGCTTAATTCCTGAAGGCAGTCCTCTGGGAATCTTTTGCAGACAGAAATGGAGCCATGCAGAAACAGATCTCAGTCCTATTTCTTTCCTCTGAACCAAATTGGCTCTGAGTAATGCCTTTGCGATCCTGACCACATCCTCCTCCTCCACTGCCAAAAACAAGGGGCTAGAGATAAACCATAGCTCAAGCTCGAAGAATTTGGAGAAGGTGACTTGCTTGCTGGGTCAGGGCCATATTCCAGGAAGGCTCCTTCAACCCCCTTGGGTCTTAGATTAGACTGTGTCCTTCCAGTCTTGTAAAAATGAGCTGTCAACAGCAAGTCAGAAAATATTAATGGGGTAGGCAAGAGATGCCCCCAAAGGGGGAGGATTGCAGAAATTGCTTAGAAAACACTCAGTAAGATGACATTTTTAAAGAATTTGTTCTTTGTTTCTAGTGACTTTCATACAAAGTTACTGCTAACTCCCCCAACTGCATTGGAAATATTTAGATTCTATATTTGATTTTAAAAAATTAAGCATGATTTGAATTGAAAGTGATGTTAGAGATAATCTGGGCCAATCCCAGAGCTTTTGTTGTTGTTGTTGTTGTTGTTGTTGTTTGTTTGTTTGTTTGTTTATTTGTTTTTAAGGGAATGAAGGATTTTGTTTTCCTGGTTACCCAATATTTAATCTCCCTTTTAAACCAAACTCCCATTTTCCTTTGGTTGGACAGAATTACAAGCTGGCGCAACAATTTCTGTCCCTGTATGCATTCTATGTGTAACAAAAACCAATGGAATACAATGGTAATTATAATAGATTGGCAATCAGTCAACTTTGAATTGATCAAAAGGAGATTATCTGGGTTACCAGATCTAATCTGATGAGTCATTTACAAAAAGGCGAAGTCATTAAAAAAAGAGAGACACACTTGCTGACTTTAGGACAAAGAACACTGTCTTATTGTGAGGCTGGGGCCAAGTGTGAAGGACCTCAGGATGGCCTCGAAGAGCTGAGAGAGGTCCCTGCCAAAAGCCAGCAAAAAAACAGGGGCTTCCATCTCATGGCCGAAAGGATGTGAATTCTACCAACAACCACATGAACTTGGAAGAGGACTCAGTCTCAGGTGAGACCACAGGCCTGGCTGACTCACACCTTGCTTTCAGCCTGGTGAGACTTTGAGCAGAGAACTAATTAATGTTTATGCAGTGCCTGGACTTCTGATATCCTAAAACCATGAGATAATAAAAGTATGCTATCCATTTCCTGACCGTTGGTTATATGAACAGGACTATCTCCCCTCCATCTTCAGTCATGGCATAGGACCCAAGCTTAAATTAAGCATCGTACTCCCTCCAGTCCACAGGGATTGGGTCAAGATGGGTATGTGAGTTAATCTGCCTATGAGACTCAGGCCAAGCTATTTTGTTGGACCTGTTTAGGGAAAAGAAGTGATCCCTTTTCACCGAAATTGAAGCTGAAGGCATTTAGGTCTGGACCTGTTGTCAACCATATTACCCTCATGTGGAATTTGGGAAGGAGGTGAATGTTGAGAAGAACAGATTTCAGCAGGGTTGAGAAAAACACAGATTTCTTGATGTATTTGAGTCCTGGATCAAGCTGAACCTAGAGAAGAGATTACCTATGAAGGTTTGAATGACCTAAACCTGCAATACCCACCCTTCATTTAAGACTGGTTGGGAGCAGACCTTCATCCCATGAAATAGAAAAGACTCTGTCTGAAATATGGGGCAACTAGGGCCAGACAGGAATATATTGACCCAATCACACAATTAATAACAAAAGGACATACAAGGAGTGAGACTTCCTCATGCCCAGTCAAAAGGATTCACCACCGCTTTATTTTTATGCTGAGTATCTCCGGGGTACCCTGAATTACTGATTGAAAGAATACAATATAACAGCAATGGCAGCAGCAACAGTAACTACAGTTCAATGAATTTATTATGAGCCAAACTATTTGTGATGAATTTAATATTATATTCCTATAAACCTTGTGAATTTTATATCTTAATAATTTCTATCCTAAAGATGGAAGTTCAGAAATGTAATAACACAATCTAAGTCACATAGCTGGTAAGTAGAGGAGCCAGGATTTAGTCCTTATCTGTTTGGATCCAGAGTCTACTCTCTTAACTAATGGGTTAATTGTTGCTAGGATACAACAGAAACAAAACAAACTCAGGGGATGTTTATTACTTCAAACTGACTGTGAGCATATGTCATAAAGACATCTTTTTTTTATTGATACAGATTCTCAAAGACTGGTGTGTATTTCTCAATCAATCAGCACTACATGCTTGAATAAATCTTTCATCCCTAATGTTGAAATATTAACTTGTACATCTCTTGTCCCTCCTTTATTTTGAAGATTATACAGGAAGTACGGAAAGGGAAAAAAAGTTTGAAAGGAAAAAAAAAAATGCAACTTGCTATGAGGGGAATAAATTCAAACTAGCACTTGGGGCACTTGTATTCAAATTGCTATCTTCCTGTAATTCCCTATGTGATCTTGTGCAAATCATGTCTCTATTGGCCTTTATTTTGCGATCTATAAAACAAAGGGATTTACATTAAAATTGATGGGCAGGAAACCTTGCTCCATTATGAAGACATTTTGATGGGATTCCAAATACCCCAGGAACATTTTTGGCTAAACCAATATTGCCTTCAATTGGATCCTTTGGTTCAGTCCTGGAATATCTCTGAGATGTTCAGCCACTGGAAAACCACTATGCCCAAATTATAAAAGTACAGTACATCATTTAAACACTTGGATTTCCCTGGTGGCTGAGTGGTAAAGAACCTGCCTGCAATTCAGGAGACCCAGGTTCGATCCCTGGGTCGGAAAGATTCCCTGGAGGACACAGCATCCCACAAACCACTCCAGTATTCTTGCTGGAGAATCCCATGGACAGAGGAGCCTGGCAGGCTACAGTCACCAATAAGGTCACACAGATCTGGACACAACTGAAGCAGCTTCAGTTCAGTTCAGATCAGTCGCTCAGTCGTGTCCGACTCTTTGTGACCCCATGAATCGCAGCACGCCAGTCCTCCCTGTTCATCACCAACTCCCGGAGTTCACTCAGACTCACATCCATCCAGTCAGGGATGCTATCCAGCCATCTCATCCTCTGTTGTCTCCTTCTCCTCCTGACCCCAATCCCTCCCAGCATCAGAGTCTTTTCCAATGAGTCAACTCTTCGCATGAGGTGGCCAGAGTACTGGAGTTTCAGCTTTAGCATCATTCCTTCCAAAGAAATCCCAGGGCTGATCTCCTTTAGAATGGACTGGTTGGATCTCCTTGCCATCCAAGGGACTCCCAAGAGTCTTCTCCAACACCACAGTTCAAAAGCATCAATTCTTCGGCACTCAGCCTTCTTCACAGTCCAACTCTCACATCCATGCAGGACCACTGGAAAAACCATAGCCTTGACTAGACGGACCTTTGTTGGCAAAGTAACGTCTCTGCTTTTGAATATGCCACCTAGGTTGGTCATAACTTCTTCCAAGGAGTAACTTTTCTTCCAAGCAGCTTAGCATGCATACATTCAGAAATGAAGCATTAAAACACTGAATAGTGTGTGCCAACATGGATACAGCAGATTAATGATTACAATTCCTTCAAAAATAATAGCACAAATAATCTCATAAGGGAGAGGTTATTTATTATTATCACCATCATTTGACAGAGGAGGGTACTGAGGCTCAGATGTTAAGTAAGATGCATGAGGGATGAGCACGAACTGGAACTCAGTTCTGACTCTTGAACCTGTGCAGAAAAGCACTAGATTATAAACTATGCACCCTTTCCTCTTCTGCAGAGACTTTCTGTGTTTGATAGAACTGTAGTGTTCTGTTTGGGGATTGCTTTGGGTTGAAGCAGAGCCATCACTTTTAATGACTCAATCAACTCATCTGAAGTATACCAGATCTTTTCTAGAAGAGCAGAGGGGGACTAAATATTCCCTAAAAATGGAGATCACTTTGTTCCTCTAAGAAAAGCTTGCTTTATAGCCACACTGTACAAATCGCCCTAGGGCTTGTTTCATTTTTTTTCTTTTTTTCAGGCTTTGTTTCTCTCTTTGAGAGTCATAATTGCTAAGATTTATGCAGGAAACTTTTCTCTAGACGATTCCAAATAATTTTGCAGAATTTCTTAGCCTCTTTAGCTGCCCCTTGGGGTCCTTGCAAAGTGCTGTCTCATGAAAGGAGTGCCCTACCCAGGCTTTTGGGGAGAACATATTCAACCCTTTCTCAGATGTATCATATATATAGGAGATGGGTGGGAGTTGGGGGTCCTCAAGCATTAGATCATCTGGTTTATCCCAATGCTAGGAGATTGTTCCCAGTTGGATATCTCAAGTGTTGTGAATGGCTGCTAATCTGAAGGACTGCACATCTGTTATTTGAAGCCAGCCCCCAAGCAGCAAGAGCTCCTGACAGAACAGGTATAGCTTTTCTTTCTTTTCTTTTGAGATTATCCATGGCAAGTTTGCAAGATGAGAAATGCAGAGAATGCCGCTCTATACACACCAATAAGGCTGGATTATCCTGGTGTTATGACTTGATGCTAGAGAAGGCAGAGACACCATGTGCCCCATCCTTGTGCCTCATCAGGGAGGGAGGGGAAGTTGAGAAGGAAGAAAAAGTAACAGAAGAAATGTGAAAAGATGAAAGAGAATCACCCTCTGTCCTTTCTGCCTTTGTAACCAGCATCATCCCCATCCATCTCCTAACACAGCTCTCATTTCTTCCCCTGCACTTCCAGTGTTAACTGAGGGTTTAATCTACGCAGAATCGGCTGTACTTTCTCTTTTACTGCATTTGCAGCGGGTATACAACATGTCTTCATTAACTCTCCGTGACATTTAGAATAGCTTGGGATAAAAAGACACTCAATCAAGTAGGAAAAATAGTCCCCCACCCTCCCATCTCCAACCCAAGCATCCCCCAGGGCATGTATTAATTACTGAAGATGAATGCTGGACCTTCATTCTCAGCAGGAGCTTTTAAATTGTATTGCTCTGTCAGGTCCGAAGATGGTATTTCATCTCACAAACCGGTAACAGAGTTTCAACTTTTAGTGGAAGTAGCAGCTAATAACAGCTTCCCTTACTGAGCGCCTAGAGTGTGGCTATATGCTCAGCTGCTCAGTCGTGTCTGACTCTTTGCGACCACATGGACTGTAGCCAGCCAGGCTCCTCTGTCCATGGCATTGTCCAGGCAAGAATACTGGAGTGGGTTGTCAAGCCCTCCTCCAGGGGATCTTCATGACCGGGGATCAAACCCATGTCTCTCAGGTCTCCTGTATTGGCAGGTGGGTTCCTTACCCCCAGTGCCATCTGTATTGTTGAATTCTTTCCATGAGTTAGCTCATGTAATCCTCACGCCTACCCTACAAAATACATTATTATCCCCATTTGTTGGGTGAGGAAACTGACTCCAAGCACCATGCTATTTCCAGACCATAGGTGGCTCCTGACGATTCGAAGATGGAGGGAGGTCTAGAGTTCCTCAAAGTGATCTTGTGTCCATGAACACTCTGCTACAATATCTCCACTGTTGAAGTCTCTCAATTCCGCTGTGAATTGAGAAGATGGTTCTCATATTCCAGTTCATGCATGAACCTTCCAAGGAAGATGTCCAGGCTGCAAATAAGATGAAACTTTTCTTCTGTTGTCTATCAAGTGGGGCTGTTACTGTTTCCATAGAGGAAACCACGCTCAGATGGATTTGACCTTCCTTTGCCTCACTGTTGTGTTGCCAAAGTACCTTTCAGACAAACTCCTTTTATCTCCTCCTGGCCCAGACTCATCCCAGTAGCTATCAACATTCTCTAGATGAAGCTAAAGGGATATTGAAAGTTCAGAAGGGCAATGGGTATCAACCTTTTTTTAGAAACACTAGTCTCCATGTTTGTTTTCAGAATTACAAATTTTTGAGAAATCCTAAATAGTCTCTCCCCCCACCCCCCTGCCTTACTCTACTCATTGTTCCAAGAAACATGTGCTCATTGAGTATTCTGAGGCGTCTGACAGGAAAAGCAAACAAGGAAACAAAAAGAGGGAAAACAAAGCGCATGCAAAAATTTCTGTTTCACCTCTCTGCCTTTTCCTCTGCTTAAATTTGTTTTAAAAAGAAAATTTTCCCTAGAAACATCTGCTCATAGATGGAACTATGACATAAATGAAATTAGGAGTTAACTGGTTTCCCGATGGATGAACACTCTCCCGCTTCTGAAATCCTGCCTTACTCTATCTTCATTACTCTTTTGGCTTACAGACTAAAGATACTAAGCTGATGGTGAGAGACAGATGTATAAACAGATAAAGGTGAGCAATATATCCTATCTTGTTCTTTTTCTCCTGTTTAACTTGTTTTCCCTGATTACAAATGAATATACATCTGTTATAGAAAATTCAAGCTGTAGAAGCATAGAATCCATAGGATCTACTGGGGATTATACCAAGGTTTCCCTCATGTGCTCTCTCACATATGGAAATGCTGTTAGAATGGGCACAGACACTGATGCCTGGGATCTTGTAGATTCTCAGGAAAGGTGATTTGAATGGGTGAATGAGTTTTGTTTTATTAAATTTGCTCACTCCACTGTGAGTCTTTCTCAAGTAGATGCACCCAACTGTGCTCCTCCATACCTAACATAGTGCCTGGCTCATCGCGCATGCTTAGTCACTCAGTCATGTTCGACTTTTCGACACCATGGTCTGCAGCCCACCAGGTCCTCTGTCCATGGGATTCTCCAGGCAAGAAAACTGGAGTGGGTTGCCGTTTCCTGATCCAGGAAACTCAAACTGCATCTCTTACATCTCCTGCATTGGCAGGTGGATTCTTTACTGCTGAGCCACCAAGGAAGACCCTAGTGCACAGTAGACACGAAAAAAAAAAAAAATTGCTACAATCTTTTGCCCTATGGGAGTGCTTCTGAGCCTCCGGTGAAGGAAGGTCTCTGCATTTAGAGCCAGATCCACCGTCTGTCATGTGGTTGCATGTAAGTTCATTAAAAACTTGGTTTCTGTATCTATGAAATAAGGCTAACACTACCTGTCCTATAGAGGTGCCCTTATGTTCACAGGAGGAAATATTTGTAAATGTGCTTTGTAAATACCAAGGGGTTACTCAAGTTAGCTATTTTATGATTACAGGGGAAGAAAATGTTCTATTATTAAAATGAGCTAAGTTTATTCAAATAAACAAGCATTAACTGAGTTTCAGTGCCAAAGAGAGAAATGGATACAGAGGCAGTGATCAGCTGATGTGATCAATGGTGAGGGTCAAGATTAGGGTGGGCAGAGGATTCTGTGAAACCACAGAGAAGGAAGACTTTCTGATGATACTGAGGCTGCACGTGAAACAGGTGCTATCACAGGTATGAAAGAGGAGGGAGAAATATTCTAGGCAAAGAGAAGAGTTTGCATGATACAGGATGCTCAGGGCTGGTGTGCTGGGATGACCCAGAGGGATGGTATGGGGAGGGAGGTGGGAAGGGGGGTTCAGGATGGGGAACACATGTACACCCGTGGCAGATTCATGTCAATGTATGGCAAAACCAATACAATATTATGAAGTAATTAGCCTCCAATTAAAATAAATAAATTTATATTAAAAAGAGAAGAGTTTGAGCAAAAGAATGAAAAGACAGGTAATACATATATATATATATATATATATAGGGAACTATTATTGTTTCAACAGGAATGCCAGACAAAAGGTCTTGTGATAAGCTATCACCTACTTTACGTGATGTCGTGCCCAGGTTTGCAGAAGAGAAAGTCAAGGGTACTTTGTCAAGCTGTCTCCCATCTATCTTGTGATAGAGTATGGATCCCTTCCCATCATGTCCTGAGGGTTTCTAGAGCTCAGAGAAGGTAGATAACTTCTACCAGCATCACGCAGGCAGTGCCTGGATCCCATGGACTCTAGCCCATTAGTTTCCTCTGCCCATGGAATTCTCCAGGCAAGAATGCTGGAGTGGGTTGCCATGCTATTCTACCGGGGATCTTCCCGATCCCGGGATCAGACCTGCACTTCCTGCCTTACCGGCAGATTCTTTACTGACTGAGCCACCAGGGAAGCCCATCACACAGGCAGTTGGGGGTCTAAACTGGGATTACAATTACGGCCTGGACCAAATGGCCCTGTCCATCACACGTCCAGCCTTAATCCATCTCTCCTCATTTGTCCTGAGTTGAAGAGAGGAGGGGATGTGAATTCCTTTTCTATAATAAATCCTTCTTTTGTGGTGGGCTAGCGAAGGGCACTCAGGGTCTGAGCAGGGGTTTTGTTCCAAATGGCCACGTTAAGCCAATTGCGGCTGCTGTGAAAGTGGGGTCCCGTGAAACCTGGCTGGCTGGTTGTAATTAATCACTACAAGGCAGCAAAGAAGGAGCCCGGGCTGTCAGAACACCCAGGAGGCTATGGTTGAAGAGTTCCAACAATTCACATTTGCAGCTCGGTGTCTCTGTAGGAGCCTGGAGTTTGGAAACTCTGGAGCTCAGCACAGATTCTGAGGCTTGGGAGCCTTGTCCTTTTGGACACCTTACCCCAAGGAGCTCTCCAAGCCCCTGACATTTGGGGGATTGTCAGAGCTCTGGGCCGCCAGCAAAAGACCCTGTCTCAGAAGCCAAAGTCATCAACAGAAATGGAATTGAATGAGCAGGTTTTTCAGAGGCTGGAAGAAAAACTGTTTCTGAAATCTGTTTTGACTTTTGCAAACACTGCCTTTCCCTCTGGCCCCATAATTGAGTGGGGCTGGCGATACTTATTCATCTCTTAGTCTGTGGCTGAGTCACCCCCTCCTTCTCATCAGAATGTCATGAGTATGCAGAGGAAAGGTGTTTATTGAGCAGTTTCACTCCATTCTAGGGTGGTAGTGATGCTGAGGCTTAAGGCTGTTGTCCTCAAGAGAAACCCAGAAGGGTCCCACACCAAGTAATTGAATAGGAAAACAACTGACACAGATGACTTAAGTTTCCTTTCAGTGAAGATGAGAGAAGGAAATCTCTTTGGGCAACAGGTCAGGTAGCAAAGTCCCTTGCATTCATTAGAACCTCATTGACAGTTAAGTCAATGCCTTTGAAGGTACTCGGCAAGTTCTTGGGGGTACTAACAGCTCTCCATTTCCTTATGTGCCTTCTGGTTTTGTCTTCCTTTTTGCCTGGAGAATTCCATGGACAGAGGAGCCTGGCGGGCTACAGTCCACAGGGTCACAAAGGGTCGGACACGACTGAGCGACTAACACAATTTACTCTCTCCTTTTCTTCCTACCCAGTTCCTTCCCTCTGATTCTATTTGCAAACCAAGACTAAGTTCTAAAGAGCTTTTTTTAGCCAAGGGTCATATATGAAAATAGTACTGTTGGTAGAGATGATGTAAGTGAATCTAATAAAGTTATTCTTTATGCCCCAGGGCTCCACAGTTAATAAGAAACACCTTGCAGCTGTATAGCACCATATATACACCAAACATTAGATTCGCTACCTCATTCACTCTCACTCTGCGTTTCAATTTCATGAACAAACAGGTAAATAGTACTTTCCTCATTTTACTAAAGCTGAGATCTGAAAACAGCTACGAGCTGATGATTCCCTAAATATTTTCTTCTGACTGTTTTTCTTTTGTGTTCCTTTCAAGATTAGTTTGAAATATATCCATCTACTTACTTGACGTCTACTTACTTGACATCACTACAGTAATAAACCACAGGCCCTTCAAACTCAGCATATCCATAACTGGCCTTGCTGTTGTTGTTTAAATGTTAAGTCATGTCCAACTCTTTGAGACCTCATGAACTGTAGCCCACTAGGCTCCTCTATTCATGGTATTCTCCAGGCAAGAATACTGGAATGGGCTACCATTTCCTCCTCAAAGGGATCTTCCTGACCCAGGGGTTAAACCCAGGTCTCCTGCATTGGAGGCAGATTCTTTACCATTGAGCCACCATGGAAGCCCCCTAACAGGCCTTATCACCTCTTCTCTCTCCCTCTTTTCCCCTCTTAGTTTTTCCTGGTACTGATTCAATGGAAAGCCCCTGCTGTTCATCCAGTTATCCAAGGGTGACCTTTTTTTCCTCTCTCTCTGCAGTTGCACATTCAATCAGTTTCCATCTTTTAGAGACTCTCCCTTCTTATAATCGCAAAAAGCCACTTTCAACTCAGTTTAAACCACAATCATTCCCAGCCTCCTAACCAACCTCTGTATATGGAGTTTGGCCCCACACAGTCCACTTTATACCACGGACTGAGTGTTCTTTGTAATATGAAGGTCTGATCATAGCACATTTCCCCTCCTGCAAGTTGAAACTTTCTTTGGTTCCATGGACCTAGAGGGTAAATTCATATACTTGATTATTTGTGTTAGTCTATTTTAGTCTCATTTTTTTTTACTGGATTCCAATATGAGCCCATTCAACACCTCATCCCAAGCCACAAGACTCTGTGTTTCCACCACGTTAAAACTTTTCACTTCTACCCATGCCCCACTCATTTGTGTTTCCCCTTTCATGTTTGGCTAACATCTGTGCGCTTTCAGGGTTCCCACTGCTTCCTCCAGGAAGGCTCCTTGGGTCCATTTCTAAGTTGTCTCTATGAGGTTTTCATGGTATTTTTTTCTGCTCTCTACTATCCCACTTCTTTCTTTCACTACAGCGTTTTTTGCTTTTTATTTCTTCGATTTCCTTTCTGAGTGCAGAGTCTGCATCTCATTCAACCTCAGCATCAAAGCCTCTAGCAGCTGCCTTGCACACTGTATGTTCTAGCAGCAGCCTTGCACACTGTACGTTCTAGCAGCAGCCTTGCACACTGTACGTTCTAGCAGCAGCCTTGCACACTTTACATTCTAGAAGCAGGCTTGTGCACTGTAGATGCTCAGCAAATGCTGGAGAGGTCCGGTGACCTGTCTGAGGTCCTCCACTAAGAAAGAAATGGCCACTATTGAAGCTTAAATCTTGTTTCTCTGAATCAAATACTTCATGGAGGAAAAAAAAAGATAACCACATTGCAGGAATGATCATAATTTCTTCTGTTCCAATCGACAGATAAGATACTACATACCATTTATGATATACTATAATGAAATGTAGTTTGACTGTCTACATGTCTTCTATGAAGAAGTTTTTCTGGTCTCATCTTTTCTCCATGGTTTCTCTACTGTCTTCTCTAGCTATTCCCTTGAAGACACTCTGGGTCTGCACTTTACATTGCCTTTGACTCTCTTGGAAGAAGAGAGAAGGGTCCTAAGAAGTTTGGTGGTTCTTACTTTTCTGTTTTTCCTGGAAAGGTCCAAGAATTGTGGGTCTGACTGACCAGGCTCACCCTCACCTATTCTCCAGAAAGCCCCCTACCACACAAAAGGAAATGCAAATAAACTAGCAGTCACTATGTCTATAAAACCAGACACATGGAGCAGTACTTTTCTCCCTCATCAGATGCTTCCACCAGTGTTTACTTAGCTAGTAATATTAACATAACTAAAACAGCTTTCATCATCCCTGGAGAGGACCGCAGAGTCCCATGAAGAACATCTCTGCCAACAAGCCTGGTATCACATGTGAAAACTGTTATGAAGTTTCCCCTTTCCTTGAGAAGGAACAGGAAGCCAGGAGGTGGAAGATGTGCCCAGGACCACTCAGTCAGTAACAAAACCACACAAACCCAGAACCCTGGTCTGTGAATTCCCTACCTTTCACCCTTTCAGCTGATCTAACAACTCAAAGGTTGAAAAGCCAGGAAAAAATGAACTCTATTTACCCTCGATCCAGAGGCAGTTAGCATCTCATTATGTTCTTGAGGGAACTGGAAATCTGAGTACATTTCAAAGAATGGAATGGTCCATTAATCATGGAAACCGATAATGTACATTCATTTGACCTTTTTTTTTTTTCAGAGGCAATACTAAATATCCACTATTTTCTATTACATTGATAATCTCTGTTTCAGAGAAGAATAAAGAAAGGAAAGGAGGAGGGAAGAGAGAGTAAGAAAGAGAGAGGGAGAAAGAAGAAAGGAAGGGAGGAACAGAGAGAGTGAAAAAGAAAGAGAGAGAGGAAGAAAGGAAGGAAGGAAGAGAGAGAGAGAAGGAAAACGAGAAAGAGGAAAGGAAGCAGAATGACCCCATGGATGTGTTTGGCTGTGAGGGAATGGACGGGCTGGTTTAAATTTGTCAGTTGCTGGCTCAGATTCCCAGTGCCCTGCCTCTGAAGTGTGTTCCTGTTGAGTTTTAAAAGGGAATGAAATTAGGTCTGCACATAGGACCTTTCATAGTTTTATTTCCTTGGGTGTTCCTGAATGGCGCACCGGGATGGAAAGCAGCGCTGTGTGCGTTTGACCCTGTGAGAAGCCACCAGGCTCTGAAGAAGAAATTACTCACCGCCTCTGTGCTATTAGTTGAAACACATCTAAAGTCTGGCCACGCAGATGTTAATCATGAGCATTGGGAGGCTTTAAAATACATTAGGAAAGAAAATTTAGGTTATGAGGAACTTTACTGCTGATTTATCTGAATCTTTTTTTTTTTTTTTTCAATGTGAAAACCATTAGGCAGGGTTAGGAGGTGACATGTCCCAAGGTCACACACTGAGTCACGAAAAGACCAGAGATGTGGTGACCCCCTGTTTCTTAGCTGAGTTCTACTAATGATGGGAGCCTTTCGGCATTGTCAACATGGAGGATGCCAGGGGCCCTGTGGGCAAAGCAGCACTCGGTCCTTACTCTTTTATTGCTTCCGGTGTAAAAGGATAGTCTGTACAGTCTTCTGTGCTAACTCTCATTTTTAAGGATGGTGGCTCTTCCAGGGACCGCTCAGACACTTTTCCGGGCTCTGCCCCTTCCCTCTCCATTCATGACGGTTGCAGTGTCTTCTATCTTCCTTAGACTTTCTTTAGAGTCACACTCACTGGGTCACTGAAAAGTCTCTTTCTTTTGAACACAAGAGACTGAGGCAATGTTTACATTTTCGTACTTTCTTGGGACTTTCACCCCAAAGGATGGTGGGGGAAGGGAAGTGACAGAGGCAAGGCAAGCACAAGAGGATAAATTACCGCGCTATCTTCAGCTCACGGAAGGTGACTTTGGAGAGGTGTATAGGACCACTGTGTGTCAGAACAATTCAGGGCTGAGTGAAGAGAAAGGGAAAGCTGCGTGTCTGTTTAGTCTTTACTTATGCTGTATCTCATTGGTCAGAATGGTCTCCAAAGTTGATTCTCCAACATTTTCAATTAGCATTGTCTGGCCCCTCCAGAGATGACTACAGAAGCCAGAGTGTCTATCAGTTCATGGTACCTGAATGAGCTGGAGGCTGAAGCTGCTGGAACCCATGTTACAGTGGAGGGTGACTGAGGCCGTGCAGAATCCTGTCCTTGCCCCTAGGGAAGGCTCAGACCAGTGTTGAGAGATGAGGAGACACAAAAATCCAAGAAACACTAGCTCAGATGATTGTCTCAAGCAAATTTAAGATGTGCAGCTGTAACTAGAGCACTCTGCATATCATGGATGGAGAATGTCAAAGCCCTTAAAGAGGGGCCTTGAGCAATCATTTCTCTATTTGAGTCCAATGCTTTGCTGAAATATATCAAGTGTTTATCAACCCTTCTTCCTTTCTATTTGGCTATCACCCTGCCCTCTGATTCTCTACTCCTCCTTTCTCCCTCTTATATATTCCTGTCTCTTTAGATAAAAGCACTTGACCGTAGTTACTAAAGATGGATTGATATTCCCCACACTCCCATTGCCAAAACAAAGCAAATGTTTGAAGACAAAGATTGATGGTAGGTTTTAGGGTGCCTTAAAAATGAAGTTTAGGAGCTTGGCCATTACCTTCTCTAGTGGGAAGTGAGAACAATGCTCACCCCATGCCTCACAATATAGATTCTTTCTTTTCTTTCCTCTAACTCAAGTCTTACCCATTTTCAAGACAAACCTGACTTTATCACCTCTGCTTTTCACCCATGCTTCCACTTATGAGATGGTCTGCAGTTATGGATGTATGTCTCATTGCATGCTCAGTCATAGCTAACTCTTTGTGACCCCATGGACTGTAGCCTGCCAGGCTCCCCTGTCCATGGGATTTTTCAGGCAAGAATACTGGAGTCTGTTGTTATTTCCTCCTACAGAGGATCTGTCTGACCTGAAGATCAACCCAAACCCGAGAGTCTAACATTTCCGACACTGACAGGCAGATTCTTTACCCTTAGCGCTTCCTGGGAAGCCCTTGTAGTTTTGGGGCATCTCCTCAATTCTTGGCACAGAGGAAGTTTCTGGGTGCTATTTAAGTCTGGCAAGAACTGTTAAAAAGAGAGCATGACAGTATCCTGTGAAAAGTTCTGGGACGTGGGGATACCAGATGCCTGCAGGAGGAGCCCCGGAACTGTCTGGAAAATGATCTAGCAAGGCTCCTCAGGAAAAATGGCATCGAGTGTAAGGAATGAAGGGTAAGAAAGGGTTAAACTAGATTGCTATAGAGGAAGCTCTGTGTAATGGCTGGGAGGCAAGAGAGCACAGTGCTTCTGGGACTCCAGTATGAATGGACCGACTGAAATCCTCAGAGCATGAGAGGTGTGGGAGCCAGGCTCCTAAAGGGGCCTTTGGTAATTCTAGGCCCCTGGCATTTTTATACTCTTGTGTAGTTTCCTCCTGCATTAAGTAGGGTGAATCTGTGTCATCACAAAGACATTTTGAAAATGATGGTGTGTGAAATTAGAGGCCAAGTCAAAAAGACGTTACACAATTTGTACTTGTACTATTCCCTTTCTTGGATCACTCAGTCTCAGGAATGCCAAGTGCCATGTCATGAGGACACTCAAGTGGTCCTATGGAGAGGACCACATAGAGAAGAACTGAGAACTTCGGCCAGCAGCGAGCCTCCCTTTGCCAGATGTGTGAGTCAGCCCCATTGGAGAAGATGCTCCAGTTCCAGTCCAGCCTTAGATAACTACAACCCCAGATGGCATCCTGACTACCAACCTCACAAGAATCCCAAGCCGGAGCTCCCCAGCTGAGCTCTGTGAGAAACTGTGTGAGATAATAAGCACTAATCATTTTAAGGCCCTAGACTTGGGGGTAATTTGCTGCATGCAATAGAGAATGGATACAAGAGGAAAGGGGGTGTGCACTAAGACTGGGGAAGTGGGCCAGAGTCAAATCACACCGGGAATTGTAGGTCCCTTTAAGATGATGGAACTTTAGAGCAGCAGAAAGTCTTCAATGAGCTTTAAGCTGAGGAGTGAAGTCATCAGGTTTATGATCCTATGGACTCTGAGGTCAACTTCATGCTCAAATTTGTCTTTCTTATATGGCACTGAGTACAATACTTTTGCATTAAGTATGACAGGTGAACATTTCAACCAGAGAATGATAGACTGAAGACAGTATAAGATCTCTTGGCTTCCCTTGTGGCTCAGTTGGTAAAGAATCTGCTTGCAATGAGGGAGACCCAAGTTTGATCCCTGAGTCAGAAAAATCCCCTGGAAAAGGGCATGGCTAACCACTCTGGTATTCTTGCCTGGAGAATTCCATGGACAGAGGAGCCTGGCAGGCTACAGTCTGTGGGATGGCAAAGAGGCGGACACAACTGAGCAACTCACACACACACACAGGATCTCTCTGTAGCATCAAGAAAGGGAGGAGGAGCTCCAGTTCCCAGAACAAGTGAAATGGATGGAATGCAACTTCAACATGCCCCCACTCCCCCATGCCCCACTCCCCACTCTACCTCCTATGAAACCCATACTTATGGATGAGTGAAGTGCAGTGCCTGCTGCCAAGTGTGTTCAATGCAGGCTCTTTACAATGTGGGTGTGGAACAGGCAGGAAAAACACCTGCCTAACAGACATACCATAATATAACATGATTTTTTCCAAATACACTTATGTTCTTGGTGTGGGAGTTGGAGCAACGATTTGACCCGAAAATGTGTGAAATGAAACTATAGAATCATAAGGTCCTAGAGTAATAAAGAGACAGTAGAAGTAATTTAGTACAGCTTCCAACTCAACGTTGGATTCATCTATAGAAAGATTTAAAATAGCGCTTACAATTTATTGAGTGTTAATGGTTAGGTACTCTGCTGAAACCTTCCATGACACAATTTGATTTATTGTTGAAGCACACCTGAGAGGTAGCTGCTATTTTCACTTTTTAAATAAATAAATAACCAAGCCAACGTTTAGAAAACCTAGGCCAGTGCTTCTCAGACTCTAGAGTGCCTATGAATGGCCTGAAGACCTTGTTAAAATATAGCTTCAGACTCTATGTCTAGCGTGGAGCCAAGTTTCTGCATTTTTAAAACTGGAGGATAACTGCTTTACAGTAATGTGCTGACTTCTGCTGTGCAACAGTGTGAATCAGCCGTATGTTTACTTATATCCCCTCCCTGTTGAGCCCCCCTTCCCACCTCCCCCCATCTCGCTCCTCCAGGGCATCACCTCGCACTGGTCAGAATGGCCGTCATCAAGAAACCTACAAAGGGTAAATGCTGGAGAGAATGTGGAGAAAAGAGAACTCCCCTGCACTGCTGGTAGGGAAGAGTACAAATCGATACAGCCACTGTGGAAAACAGTATGGAGGTTCCTTTAAAAACTAGGAATAAAACTACCATATGATCAAGTTTCTACATTTCTAAAAGCTCCCATGTGATGCTAGCACAGCACAAAGGTAAAGAATACAAGTCTCAAGGCTGGGATGTGGCAGGTTGAAAACCTCTTCTGTCTGACTTCAAAGATTGAGCCCTTAACACACTAACAACCCCTTCTCCTTTTCACTGAAGTGGTGGTTGTCCAGTCTCTATTTGAATGCTTCTACTTATTCGAAGTCCTCCCTGGTGGCTTTGGAGGAGGAAATGGCAACCCACTCCAGGATCCTTGCCTGCAGAATTATATGGACAGAGGAGCCTGGGGTTGCAAAGGATTGAACACAACTTAGCAACCAAGCCCCCACACAGTTCATAAGGTGGTTCTCCTTTGCAACTTTGAATACTAGCTGTAAAGTAAAAGTTTTTTTCTTATGTTGTGGCAAATCCTGTGCCTCAGTGGAACCTCAGTGGATCACTTGTTAAACCATTATTAAAAAGCACTTTCTCTAGGATTGAATTATTCCTTTGAGTGCTCCATTCTTCAGGGGGCAATGGAGAGAAGGAGGGGAGAAGTGGGATATCAACACACCTCCTGAACCCATAACATTAGTTAATGAATGATTGGGTAAGTGGTGGGAGACAGAGGTGCAGTGTTCCAGAACAAGTTAAAGCATTTACTAATCTGCATTCGAGTGTGTGTGTGTGCTTAGTCGTGTCCTCCTCTTTGTGACTCCATGGACTATAGCCTGCCAGGATCCTCTGTCCATGGAATTCTCTGGGCAAGAATACTGGAATGGGTTGCCATTTCCTTCTCCAGGGAATCTTCCTTACCCAGGGATCTAACCCACGTCTCTTGTGTCTCCTGAATTTGCAGGCAGATTCTTTACCCCTGTGCCACCTGAGAAGCCCTTTTCAAAACTAAAGCAATGGTAATGTAGAAGAAGGAGCCAATTGTAATCATGATCAACTTCCCCTTTTCACACAATGTCCAGTCACTAATAGAGATATGGCCATAGGCATGTTGATAAATAAAATATGTATTGAATCATATTAATTAGATACTCACCATAAAAAATGAATCCTATTGATTAATTTAGCCCATTCTCACTCTCATTCTTATGCACCAAGGCATAACAAGTTGCCCATTAGGAGATGAGTCAGAGCTGTGGTGGACTGAATTCACAAGCTATGAGTAGTGAGAATAACTTTCCTATAAACTGGCTGTAGGCTCTCAAATACTAAGCTAAATCATTTAGTCTCCAAGAGAACACAGTAGTATGTAGAAAAGACATTGAGCCAGGAGTCAGAAAACCTGAGTTCTAAAATTAACTTTATAGCCAATTTACTTATGTCAGCATCTAACTTGCAAAAAGAGAGCCTGGGAAGGGATCAGACAAAACAGTCATTCCTCTTCTCAATCAGAAATTCTAGGCATTATCTTCAGAGAGTGCAAGTGAAACTTTAGGTTCCAAAGATGTGTGTTAAGTTGCTTCTGTTGTGTCTGACTCTTTGTGACCCCATGGACTGTAGGCTGCCAGGGTCCTCTGTCCATGGGAAGAATGGACAGCCTCTTCTCTCCAGGCAAGAATACTGGGTTGCCATGCCCTCCTCCAGGGGATCTTCCGACCCAGAGTTCAAACCCACTTCTCGTACGTCTCCTGCATTACCAGACAGGTTCTTTACCACTAGCGCCACCTGGGAAGTCCACAGGCCCTAAGTACCTCGAAACCAAGAACCAAACTGCCAATTACTTTTCTTCTCTTTCTAACAACAGCAGAAGGAAGAAGAAGAAAAAAAATCAAGGATGTTAGAAAAAGAAACAGGGATATAGAAAAGAATTCTAATGTGTTACTCTCTTTTTCAGGACAGGACATATTCTCAAAAGCCAGCTGAGATGAAAGAACCGCAGATGGACGGTGGCAAGTCATACCACCTTGCCACTCAGTTCAGAATGTACTGAATTAATAGACACTTGGAAACCTCTCTCATGTCCATATCCTTGACTCACAAATAGGAATTATGAGGTCTTTGACATCCTGCTGATATTATATTGTTTCTTGATGTTCTTTGGGGAAATTTAAGTGCCTCTACCCTCAGCTGAAATGATATCTTATAATTTTTTCCATCAATAATCTTTAGTGACTTGTAGAAGATGGGCCCTGAAAACACTGCCATCTACCATAGGGAGACCAAGTTTCCATTTAGATGATGAACCACAAGAATTTTAGAAGCTATGGGCCAATTTTTATGGAGGTTTCTTGTTAATATTACTCATGATATATTTTTCCCCCATTACTCCAAAGCCATATCCTTTTCAATGACTGGAAAGAGTGTGTATTGTCTGAGTTCAGTGTCTGTAAAGGCCGAGGCTTGGGAAAATGAGGCTTCTTGGGTGTGGAGTCAGCACCAAGAAAGTGTTCCAATTATAGAATTGCAGAATCAAAAATGTAATAGTGCCAATCATTTTAAAATCGGATTTGAGAGAGTGTAGGGCAAGAAGCAAGGAGGACCTAGTGTTTATCGACACCAGCTGTGTGCCAAATGCACGCTATTACCTTTACTCATATTTACCTAAGTCCTAAGAGGGAGCTATTCTCTGCTGTCCAAGTAAGGAAATTAAGTGAGTCTGCAAGAGTTTAAATAACATGTCCATGTTCACATAGCTAGTGAGTAGCAGAGAACCAGTGGCTCCAGCAGGCCTTTTGAGATTTGGAGTCTAAACCCTTTTCAACGTTCCTGGCTCTGTTGCTTGTTTGCTAAGTTATCCTGGATGAATGACTTAACCCATGGAGCCTCCACTTCTTCGTCTATAAAAGAAGGCGTGGAGGGTGCTTGGGACACTTTTCCCCAGAGGGAACAGAGTCCTTAGCAACAAATGAGCACACTAAAAACTAAACACTAAAGTTGTCAACATCGTCATTATCGTAGCCTGCTGCCTCTTTTAAACAAGTAAATACATAAATAAAATACTAGAGTCATGCGAAGGCAGAGGAGGTGGAAGGCGAGGGAGAAGAAGAAATACAAGGCTATTTTCTCTCCTGAGTTGCATGCTGACGTGTGTTTTGACTCTGTAGGCATGAAGGTGTTGCTTTAAGTCTCCACCATGTGTTCCCAACCGTAGTCAGGATGAATGGGGGCAACATTCATAAATAAAATCCCACGTTTTCTTCTTTTGCTCTCCCTCCAGGTCTCTCCCCTCCTCATTTCTTACCCTGACTTCTTGTCTATTTTTAGGTGAAAGTGTTAGTTGCTCAGTTGTGCCCAACTCTTTGCAACTCTATGGACTGAAGCCCTCCAGGCTCCTCTGTCCATGGAATTCTCTAGGCAAGAATACTGGAGTGGGTAGCCATTCCCTTCTCCAGGGGACCTTCCTGACCCATATAAAGCCTCCTTATCCTCTCTTATCTCTGGATGTATCCTCATCTTGCAAGGTGGGCTGTGCTGCTGTGCTGTGCTTAGTTGTTCTGTTGTGCCCAACTCTTTGTGACCCCATGGACTGCAGCCCACCAGGCTCCTCTGTTCATGGGGATTCTCCAGGTAAGAATACTGAAGTGGGTTTCCATGCCCTCCTCCAGGGATTTTCCCAAACCAGGGATCGAACCCAGGTCTCCTGCATTGCAGATGGATTCTTTACCATCTGAACCACCAAGGTTCAGAAGCCTGAGTTGGGCTGCAGAGATAAGGAAGAAGTGATCATAATATTGGATGTAACTGGTCAGATTTATGAGCAAGGGGAGCTGAGAGAAAATGCAAAGAAATGCATAGTTCGTACAGTTACACAGAATTACCCAAACTTAGCTTTCTAAACTGCCAGTGTTGAGTAGAACTGTGAGTTATTTTCTGAAAACTAATACAGATTGCATAGGAAGATCCTTAGGAATCAGCTAGAATCCTTGGTCCAGTTTCAGTTCAGTTCAGTTCAATTCAGTCACTCAGTTGTGTCCGACTCTTTGCAACCCCATGAATCGCAGCACACCAGGCCTCCCTGTTCATCACCATCTCTTGGAGTTCACTCAGACTCACATCCATTGAGTCCTTGATGCCATCCAGCCATCTCATCCTCGGTCGTCCCCTTCTCCTCCTGCCCTCAATCCCTCCCATCATCAGAGTCTTTTCCAATGAGTCAACTCTTCGCATGAGGTGGCCAAAGTACTGGAGTTTCAGCTTCAGCATCATTCCTTCAAAAAAATCCCAGGGTTGATCTCCTTCAGAATGGGCTGGTTGGATCTCCTTGCAGTCCAACGGACTCTCAAGAGTCTTCTCCAACACCACAGTTCAAAAGCATCAATTCTTTGGTGCTCAGCCTTCTTCACAGTCGAACTCTCATATCCATACATGACCACAGGAAAAACCATAGCCTTGACTAGACAGACCTTAGTCGGCAAAGAAATGTCTCTGCTTTTGAATATACTATCTAGGTTGGTCATAACTTTTCTTCCAAGGAGTAAGCATCATTTAATTTCATGGCTGCAGTCACCATCTGCAGTGATTTTGGACCCCCAGAAATAAAGTCTGACACTGTTTCCACTGTTTCCCCATCTATTTCCCATGAAGTTATGGCACCGGATGCCATGATCTTCGTTTTCTGAATGTTGAGCTTTAAGCCAACTTTTTCACTTTCATCAAGAGGCCCTTTAGCTCCTCTTCACTTTCTGCCATAAGGGTGGTATCATCTGCATATTTGAGGTTATTGATATTTCTCCTGGCAATCTTGATTCCAGCTTGTGTTTCTTCTAGCCCAGCGTTTCTCATGATGTACTCTGCATATAAGTTAAACAAGCACAAGAAAATTGAGGCACAAGGGCAAGGGGTGGAGACGAAGATCATCCTAGCTGTCAGTCTCTCTGAGACACTCTGGCCCTCCAGCCCTTTCTTATCTCCTGTCTGGAAAATATCAGAGTGATCGCAAGTATTCTGACTTCTATTTTTGCTTTGTCCTCCTTAATCCCAGATTCCTACTTGGAAGCTTCAAAAGATGTTTATCAATCTTACTTTCTTTATCTACTTCAAAGCCATCTAACTTTCCCCAAAATGGATTACTCCCTTTTCAAATCCTGAATTTAAACCCTGGAATATTCTCCAGTAAGAACTCAACAGAAGGAAATCAATGAAGAACAAATATGTTTCAGACTCATAAACTAATATCTGTGCGTATGTATTTTAGGGATGTGTGTGTGTGTGTGTGTGGTTGGGGGATTTGGCTAGATTACTCTTAAGTTTTCATCTAACCCTGCAAGTACAGGGTGCCTCTGAGTTGTTTGTTATTGTGTCAGTATTTGAGAGTGCTCTCTTTTCTAACTGACCACCTTGGATTATGAAATGGACAAACCAAGTCAACTACCAAAAGGAGGTATAACCAGGGAGTAGAGATGCATTTTAGAGAGTACCAAACTAATTTTTGCAGAATTGTTAAAATTCTTTTCTTTTTCTTTCCTTCTTCTTCTTCTTCTTCTTTTTTTTTTTTTTTTTTTGAAGTTTGGAAGATTTAGGATTAACTGTCTTGGTGAAAATAAATAGATAGATAGGGCAAGCTAATGAATTGGTGTTGTCTTCCACATGGAAATCTTTGTGTTTTCGTTTGTGGAATTCCTTACCCCACCCCCTTTTAGGAGATCAAAAGGTCTTCTTTTGGATCAAGGGGAAAATCAGGTTTTAGAAATGGCCACACTTTCCCCACCCTCCCTCAGAGTAGGCGGCAGCTTCGGCTCCTTGGATCTTAGCAATTGCATTCCCTCTTTGTCCCTGAGGTGGTCCATGGGAGGAACCAGGCCATTGTCCGAGGCTCCAACCTTTGTTGGATTCTTGAGAAAGGGCTGCTGAGGCAGACGCGAGGCCTGCTTTTAAGTTTTCCCGCCTCAAAAAGTCTATTGAGGCGTTTTTGTGTGGTTACTTGTGGGGGTCAGGCTTCTGATCTGACCCCTGGCATCTCCGAGTAATTAGAGCATGCAGAATAGCACCTCCTCCCTGGCTAATTGGCTCTCTCAATGAACCTTTCAGGGAGGAAGTCTGTCTATGACTCACTTGCCCTCCACAGCAAACTTCAGGCCCCAACACATTCATTTGTCGATGTGATGGGATAGCGACTTAGGAAGTGATTAGGAGTGGGATCAAACAGGTTCCTGATTGCCCCATTAGGAATGGGGCCCATTAACTCTTTGAGAGCTCTCTACCACCCTGGTGGGAAATTGATTGCAACTGAAGACACTTTCTCAGGCCTGGCGATGCTAACACATTTATAGGTCATTATTGGAAGATGTGGTAGCTCCTGGGATCTACCTGGAAATCAACTGGCTTGGAAAACAATCAGCAATATGTAGCTTGATATAAATAGACACCTTAGAAGAAGGTAGGAAGCAGCCAAGGAACAGAGCTGAAGTAAAAAAGAGAAAAACATTTTAATAAATTACGCTATGCTTTTAGCAGAAATCGGGGTATAGGAGGCAGTAAAGATTCTGTCCTACAGCTATCATTATGGTTACCAGTTGTATGGAGATTTGTGCAGTTTGATTCAAGGAAGCAAGCGTGAATGCTCTTAAAATATTCTAGGCACAAGACCTCCTTGTACACAATCTCTGCAGACTGCCCTCAAGCCAGGCCACTCCATCTGGAGATGGCCACATTACATTTCCTGCTGGAAAGAATAAGAAGGGTTCTTAGCAGCCTCCCGCGCAGACAAATTAGGCCCTGGTTTTGTAGGTCATCTCTTGTGTTTCATAAATGATTTGCCTCTTACTTTCCTGACTGATGCCCAGTTCATTCACAAACGGTAACTTGACTCTTTCCCCACCACTTCGTGACTTCTAGCAGCTCTTGAGTGGTGACTTATGAGCAAGAAATGCTAAATGTTAAAAACAAAGACAAACAGCGGGCTACCAAGACTGATTACTTCAAGGGTGGTGAGGAAGAAAAGGGGAATGAGGGAGTCAGAAAAGAGAACTCTTTTTTTTACAGCTTGATGTATATGCATCTTATGATGATGCAAAACATTTTACTTGTAACGATGTTTAAAAACTTAAACTTTTCTAAAATGTATTTTTCACAAAGAAATATACAAAGCAGTGTTTATTGATCTTGGCTTTTTCACTCAATGCATCTCGTGTCCCATCAGTTATTAAGCATGAGACTTTGCTGATGGTAGACAGTCCAACTGAAGAATTCATAGAGACTGCTCTGGTGGTCCAGTGACTAAGACTCTGTGCTTTCAACGCAGGGGGCCCAGGTTTGACACCTGGTTGAGGAATTCGATGCCACATGCTACAGCTAAGAATTTGCATGCCTCAACTAAAGATCCTGATTGCTTCAACTAAGACCCGGTGCAGTCAAATAAATAAAAATTTTTATAAAGAGTTCATATAGGTTAACCTATATATTTGTATGTTGAATCCAGTTCTACCTCTTACTTGCTGGATAGTTTGGGACAGGTAATTTATTCCTCAAAAATCCAAAATCTTTGCCTACTAAATGAAGCTATTTCATAAATGTCTTAGAGGGTTGCCATGGGAACTTAAAAGAAAAACAAGAAACAGCTCAGGGACACCCCTGATGGTCCAGTGGTTAAGACTTGGCCTTCCAATGGAGGGGTGCAGATTTGATCCCTGGTAGTGGAGCTAAGACCCCACATGCCTCGTGGCCAAAGAAACCCAAACACAAAACAGAAGCCATGTTGTGACAAATTCAATAAAGACTTTAAAAATGGTCCACATCAAAAAAAAAAAAAAGAAAAGAAAAAGACAAGGTGCATACAATGTCCAGCAAAACACTGAATTCCAGGGCATGGTTTGCTGATGGAGTGAATGGTGGTGCTTCCGTTATAAATCAGAGAGCTATGGTCTAGGGGAGCCAAGTCAAGACCGCCTGGAGGAGAGTCAGTATGCACTTCAGACCCTCTGATTCCAAGTTTGCTTCCCTCTCAGGATCCCGGGGTGGAGTTGGCAGGGTGGAGGGTCCATCCTCTCTGGATCCCACTGTCATCTTGGGAGTTAAAAAGAGTATGCTTGCTTTACTATCTACACTTTATACAAGAGGAAATAAAATGAAATGTCTAATCATGGCTCAAAGAGTCTGGAACTCTCTTTACAGCCTAAGCAACGCCACATTTTCTCAGGACTCCTTCTGAGATTGCTGGGGTACTTCAGATGACTTCCTCATCTGTGAGAGAGCAGCATTCCTGTGATTTTTCTCACCATGAGGTTTTAACAACCTGAATCCACTGGTCGAGATGGTTTGATTCCTTTTCTGGCATTGTAAGCTCCTTGAAAACACGTATCAGTTATCTATTTACAGTGCCTATAACCTGTCTTCACCTTTGAATGGGCAGTAATCCATATTTAAACAGCGAAAACAAATGAAAAAAATCCTTGAACATAGCATACAGAATTTTCCCAACTAGATTTTAAATGTTAAATGGAGAGACAGTCTTACTCATTTTGGCACCCCAAGCAAAATGTGCTGCACCTATACATGCTGGTGGAGTGAATTTAGCTAGTATTCAAAGTCTAAGAGAAAATGAAGGCCTCAGAGAATCACCACTTCACTTGTTGCTTACAAGGCATGTCCTTAGATAATCATTCAGAGAGAAAGTTAAGGCCAGACTTTGAATCTTTTTGCACCAAAAGAAAGAAACGGAGGGGTGGAGGCAGTGATAGGGAGACGAGGAACAGGAGGGGTTATGTGGAGAGGGTGGAGAAGGAAAAAGGAAGGAAGAGAAGGAGAAGAAAGAAGTCAGGTTGGTGCCCTTAAATCCTGTCTTATGGAAAATTCACACAAGGGGCTGGAATGCAAATGAGTCTTGGCATGTGAAAGCAACAAGACAAAGGGTCAGAACTTTCTGAATTAACAATGGAGGTGTTTGTAGCATGCTCAGTGGAGTATGTGACAAAGACTGCTATTTTCAGGCCTTACGATGAATTCATGCCTATTTTACCGAGATGCACATCAACTTCCTTCTCTCGTTTTCTCTCTACATACATACATGCACACACACACACAAACATACATACATTTTTTTCTTTTTTAACTCTTTCTCTGTACATACTTTAGAGGCAGCAGTATATGCTGGAAACTTTTCTTAAGTTTCACACTCAAGTTCATGGTTCAGAGAAAAGACTGGACCTGGAAGCTGATATTTTTCTGGCAGCCCACTTTGGACTGCACAGTCTAGGAGCACATAGATACAGGATGCTCTCCTAGAAAGCTCCTGGGTCTGGGATCATAAGACCAGGTTTCTAGGCCTTTGAGTTCTGCCACCATTTACCTAGTCACTTCAGTTTTGTCTGACTCTGTGACCCTATGGTCTGTAGCCCACCCTATGAATCTGTCCATGGGATTCTCCAGGCAAGGATACTGGAGTGGGTCCCCATGTCATCCTCCAGGGGATCTTCCCAACCCAAGGGCTGAACCCATGTCTGCTACGTCTCCTGCACTGGCAAGCGGGTTCTTCACCACTAGCACCACCTGGGAAGCTATTTGCGGACCCAGACCTATCCTTTTCCTCTTACAGCCTCAGTTTGCTCTTGGGAAAGGAGGAATTCAGCACAAAGAAATCTTTAAGGTTTCTTTGGATTTGGGAATTTTCTATTTTGCCTTTTTTCATGACTCCTGAGGCCTAGGCCTTGGAAAGGAGGTGCCCTGTGGGCTGGTAGCTACTTTTATTGAATATGTTGTTGTCTGGCTCCATGCTTAGGACTTTATGTATCTCACTGAATCCTCATAGCATCCTGAAAGAGGTCATCGCTCTTCTGTTTGGTAGGGAGAGGACTGGAAGCCTAGGGAAATGAAGTTGGCTCATGGTCTTTTACTATAACTCTGGAGACGATCCCTTTTATAGGGACACCTTCATAGGATCTTCACATCATCCACTCTGCCCAGACATCAGCTGATGCCTGTTTTCCTTCCAAGTTCTCTACTGCATGGGGCCCCTAGTTCACACATATCACAGTGATATGAAGGTAGTGCCCAGGAATCATTTGTTGACATCACCTCCTCCAAGAAATTATCTAATAAAAAGCCCATACATAGGCTGGGAAGTGGGAGGTATAGAGTTTACCCTTTCTCTTCATAAACTCACTTTTTGTCCTTGAGAAAAACATTCCCTCTTCTTGGATTCAGTTGCCTCAACCATAAATTATGGGGACAATATGGCAGTGATCAAAGTCATTGCAGGGTGTTGGAGAACAGCATACCAACAATCTGTTACTTAGTTTCAGTCCTAAGGTCCTCTTTTCTAGATGTGTGTTCTTAACCTCACTCAGATTCAGTTATTCAGCTATAAAATGGGAACAATATGATCAGTTCCCTGCAGGACTGCTGTGATTATTGAGCTAATGCATGTAAACTGACTAGCATGATGCCCAGCACATGCTGAGGTCCTAAGGAACTGTTATTAGCCATCTCTTGATGAAAGTTCTTGTGAATAGCATGTTGTAGACCGGTTGGTTTCTAAGAATGCTCCCTGATATCTTTTAAGAATGAACACTGTAGAGATATTGAGCGTGGGGCCATGAGTATAGTCATAACCTGGGGAAGGGCGTTCTAGGAGGATGGCTCAGCATATACACGGGATGGAAGCAAGAGCGCAAGCTACATTGAGAAATAAAATCATTCGATACTGTTGGGGTGCTGGGCATGTGTTTATGGAGTGGGGTGGGCTTCAGTGGGAGAAGAGACAGGAAAGACAGGCAGGGGGCAATCCTGTAGCACTTTAGACTGTATCCTGAAGGCACTGGGGACTGGACTGTCAGATTATGTTTGCAGGGCAAAGTGAAGAACAGGGATGATGTACATATTTCTATGGAGCACATGCTCAGCTAATGAGCTGGTTTTATTTAGACTGTGTGTTGATTTGGAAATGATTTGGGAGGCTGGGCTTGAATGAGTGATGAGGTGTCCTGGGGGCTCTCCCAAAACCGCTTCTTGGCACTACCCATGGTGGGATTCAGAGGGAAGACAGAGAAACTGAATGCCTGGAGGCTTGCAAAGAGGAACGATGCTGGGAGCTGGCCTCTGGCAGTGGCCCCGGGCACGGGGAGTAGCAAGTCCCAATCCACTTGGAGGCTGGAAGGGCAGCCGTCTCTAGTCTTACCGCCAGCCTGGCCTTCATGCTTCGGTTTAGAAACCCGACCGCTGAGCCGTTTGTTCATCCCAGGACTGCTCTGTGAACCTGAGGCCTAGCACCCATGAAGGATGGTGAGCTCAGCTCCCGGGCCCCTGGGAACCATCGCTGCCAGGAGGAGCACAGGTATGCCAGGTAGGAATTTCTCACTCTTCGTCCTCCACCCCTCAATTTCGGGAATGCATAGAGAACGACTGTGGCTTGGATGTGAGACCTGAAGCTCAGCGGCCAAATGAAGTCAGGCTGTCCATCTGTTCTAAATTTAAATCCTTAACCACGTTTGGGCACAGTACCTTGTCTGAGGTTGTTTTCTATCCCAAATGTATAATGTCAGGGCGTGCCAGGGAGGGATGCGGGCGATGACGGCAGAGGGCCTCAGAGAAGGAAACACGGCAGCTCCTGCAGCCAATCTGATTAGCGCATAAACTCCAGCTCTCCCTCACCCCGAAACCTCACTCGGTCAACAGTGACTGCCTACAAGAAAGCTGCTGCCTTCCAGTGGAATTTCACAGAAGGACCATTTCAGAGTCTCTCGGCATAAGTGTGATTCAGTACTCCTTTCCCCTAACTTCTTTTAGGGGCATACCATTTGGAAAATATTAATAACTGCTATTTTAAGTGCTCTCCATGTACAAAACACTGGGCTAAGCATTCCCTATTTGTTATCTCATTTAATCCTCATGGCAACTCTATGAATTAAGTACTATTATTAGCTTCCTTCTGAAGATTGGGGAAAATTAATTGTTCAGGGATTAAATAACTTGCTCAAGTCTTCAGAACTAGGCAGGAAAAGGGTCTAGATTTGAATTCACTATTATCTCAAACTGAACAGTACTGCATAGGTTCCTAGATACAGGGAAGTACCTCCGTGGACCACCTGAGCCAGCCTGCTACTCGGGCAGAGGTAAAATATTGTCATCCCCTTATAAAGACGAGGAAAAGGAGGGCCAAAGAAGTTAGTGACTTGCCCTAAATCATACAGGAAGACAACAGAAGAGCATGTACTATGTCCTGGAACCAGGATGCTTGTCCTCAAGAAAACAATTCAGAATAAGCAGCCAGTATGCTGTCAGATATTTTTGCAAAAAAAAAAAAAAGTTTTTTTAATTTGAACTACTTCTAAACTTACTACTAAAAACAGCAAAAATAGAACACAGAGTTTCCATGCATCTTTTACCCAAACTCTCCCAATAGTAACATCTTCCACAACTAGAGTGTAACCATCAGAACCAGAAAATGAACATTGGTACAACACCATTCACTACAGGCTTTTCTGAAATTTCGCCAGGTTTTCCATTTAGGTTCTTTTTCTGCTCCAGAATCCCATCAGGATCCTTTGTGACATTTAATCATTACTTCCTCTTAGTCTGCTACAGTCTCTAACAGTCCTTTAGTCTTTGTCTTCCATGACTCTGGAACCTTTGGAGGGTATCGGTAAGTTAGTTCATGGAATGTGTGTTTGTCTAGAGTTTTCCCGTATCTGAACCGAGGCTCTGATCTGGGGCAAGAGTATCAGAGAAGGGATGCTGTGGAACCGTATCACCAGGCATATGCTGTCTACGTGCCTTATTGGTGATGCAACTTTGATTGCTTGGAGAAAGTATTTTCTGCAGGGGTGCTCTGCTCTTAAATTGTTATCCCTCCCACCCCTGCTCCTGTACTTAGCAGATATCTTAGAGAAGATACTTTGAGGCTATGTCCCTCTTTCTATTCATGCCTCCTCTCACTGGTTCACATCCATTAGTAACACTTGTGTGCAGCAAGTTCTAGTCTGCTTGCTACTGACTCCCCTTCTACTTATATTAATATGAATTATGTCATAAGGGAGGACTGTCCATTCACTCCCATCTTTCTACTTAATCAGATATTTTTATATCCTCATAAACTCATGCATGTGTATTTTAGTCTATGGATTATAGTCCAATTCTATCATTTTCTATTTTGTTGCTCCAATTGTTCAGTTCTGGCCACTCAGAGCTCCTGCAGGCTTGCTTCCAGATCTCTTGCATCACAGGGCTCCTCAACTTTCTTTTCATTAATTGCAGCAGCTGCCTAAAATAGAAATAGCCATGATCCCCTTAGTTCCTCTTTTTCTCTTATTTCCTTCACCCTCTTCCAACTTCATCCCTTGTTTCCAAAGGCTGTTAGTTTCAGCCTCAAAATGTCTCTCAAATCATCCCTCATGGTCTCGTCCCAGTTTGGAATGTATTATTTCTCATTTTAACCACTATGACATTTTGGTCTTTCTCTTTCTAGTCCCTACCCACACCCCCAATGAATCCCTTTTCCACACTGCTGATTAAACAGTGTTCTGAAGATGTGAAGATTATATTACCTCTCCCCTACCAAGGCTCCTGCTTGCTTTCAGAGAACTGGAGTTTCTGAGCCTGTCTGTAAGACCATCCATGATTTGGCCAAAATTAGCTTAATTCCATCTACTGCTTCTCCATCTGTTTTGTGCTCTGTCCCTTGAGTCCCTCACCTTTCCCATCATGTGCTACAGCATTTCATCTTTTGTGTTTCTGCACATGCTGTTGATTTTGCTTAGAATGCCCTTACTCTTGAAAATGTGTTATTACCCCAATTCAGAGCTACTTGTGATCTATGGAATTGGTGAAGAAGTGCCTCAGTCAATAGATACCTACTGATTCAAAGGACTCTCAATTGTTTTCACAACTCCCTGAACACCTAATTTACATTTTTTTTTCTGAAATAAAGAGAAAGAGTTCATATGGAATAGCCTTAGTTATTCTATTTGAGTTGTAATCTTGTGGCAGAGCCAGCAGAATTGTGGATGGTGATGGAGGGTTAAATCCATCTTTGCTGAGCTGACTGCCTCTCTTTCTGTGGGATAACACCGTCACCACTCTCATGATTACTTCATCATCATCACCTCCATTGCCTAACCACTACTCCCTAACACTACCAGTAGTAAAGCCTACCACTACTGCAGTCACCATCACTGCCACCAACAAATTTGCACCATGACTGCCACCACCATCAAACCAGCACCAGGGCTAAATGACCATCACCTCGCCACCACCATCACCATCAGCACCAGGACCGCCGTACCACTAACCCACCAGATCTGCCCTTTATTGAGTGTCAAAAGGATGCTAAGCATCTCACATATGTTAACTCATTTATCCCTCTTTATACTTTCGTGAAGAAAGAAAGTGAAGTCTCTCAGTCGTGTCCAATTCTTGGCGACCCCATTGCCTGTAGCCTGCCAGGCTCCTCCATCCGTGGGATTTTCCAGGCAAGAATACTAGAGTGGGTTGCCATTTCCTTCCCGTGACCCAGGGATTGAACCTGAGTCTCCTGCACTGCAGGCAGACTCTTTACCGTCTGAGCCACCAGGAAAGCCTATGCTTATACCTTTGTGCTGAGACAAAGAACTAAGCAGTTTATGTAAGCTTACTCAATTGGTAAATACTAGAAAAAAACAGAGATATTGAACGTAAGTACTAAATGAACTTAGATGTCTGTTAATTCAACTTTTACATTATCTCATATTTAATTTTCTTATTTTACAGGTAGGAAAAAAACTGAAGACAAGTCGAGAATGGCTCATATCTTGCTCTGATTCTTAAATCAGGACTATGTTCATTGTGCTACGGTCTGTCCTACACAGACCATTTTCCTCTCTGTGCTCTGAGATTATCTTTGGAATTTTCCCATTGCAAAATTATTCAAGCATCTCATACATGCATGTATTGGATCAAATAACAGACAAAAAATTAATACAAAATCCAGGAAGAAGACTTAAAAGAGTAATTTTCCTTCTTCCCCCAACCCCCAAACTAAACTTGACAATAAATAGTTTTTATTCGCTTGAATTCAGCCCATTAACACTGCATGCATTAAACGTGCCATTTCAGAAGGAACATGGTGGCATCATTTAGCATCCCAGACCACAGCTTAGCAGCCAAAAGAGAATCCAGAGTCCGTGACAAGGGACAGAAGATGAAGTCTTCCAGTGTGATTTCCAGAGATGGAGAGGCAGTGATGCAGAGAAATAAAGGACAGCAGTGCCAAAGGGCAGGGATGGATTTGGACAGTCCTCTTTAATCTCAGTGGTGGGAAAAGGCTTGGCCTTAAGTGACATGAATTAGTTGCATATTTGAGGGATGAAAGGGTTTGTAGCTTCTGAATGGCTTTCTTCCTCAGGTGAGGCCCAGCCAGGTCTGCAGGAAGAAAGAGCAAAGCTGCCACAAGTTAAAAAGAGTTTAGAACTGGGTCTTCTGGGAACTGGCTTGGCCATAGAGCCTCTGGGTAGGCCTGAGACATGCTCCTCCTGGCACATTGTGAAATGCTGTCAACATCCTATACCTCCTCCTTTTATAAATTCAGGCCTATTGCATGGCCCCCTCTGCACTCAACCTTTCTAATGTTCTCATTTCTGTGGACACTGAAGTCCCACATGAAACAAAGTCAAGACTTAGTTGCCAACTTTAGACTCTCTGTGGATATCTGGTCTACTCTGTAGTGATCCCTCAATTCTATATCCCTACTAGAATATTCATGGATGTAGGCGTAATAGAAAGAGCACTGGACAGAGAGATAGGAGGCTAGGACTTGGTTCCAGAACATACATGGAATGAAGGAAGCAGGAATCTTACGCACAAGGCTGCATATTGATTTTGAATCTAGTTAAATGTTGCAATTATCAGGAGTAATAGCTTGATCACTCTGCTTATGGCTTTCTGGCCCCTGTTTCTCCAACGAACTGCAACATATTTTCCAGGAGACTTTACAGCTTGCTACCACCCAGCAAACTGTGCCTCAGTATTTGGGCTTAGTCACATTTCGTGCTGCGTATATTCTTAATGTGTCATTCAGATAGTCAAGAAGTATTTTTGTGACTCTACTATACATACCATATATGTATTTATATGGGGAGAAAGAAGAAGAAAAGGAAGAAGGAGGAGGAGAAGGGAAAGGAAGAGCAAGAGGAATAAGAGAGGATGGTAAGTGTTGGTTTTCTGCCTTTAGTGAGATTAGAGTCAAAAGAGGAAGTCACCCAATAAAGCAGAATTACAAACATTTGAGTGTCCCAAGCATTGTGTAAAAGAGAAGCACAGAGAAAACTTTATGTGGGGACCTAAAATGTGTAGGGAAATTGTTGTTGTTGTTAGTTGCTCAGTTGTGTTTGACTTTGTAACCACATTCACTGTAGCCTGTCAGGCTGAGGAGTCCATGGGATTTTCCAGATGAGAATATTGGAGTGGGTTACCATTTTCTTCTCCAGGAGATCTTTCCAATCCAGGGATCAAACTCATATCTCCTACATTAGCAGGCATTTGTGTGTAGATTTTTACAGATGAGCCAAGAAGAGCCATCCTAAATCTGTGTAGGAGAGTCAAGATGACTTCTTTGTGTAGCTACCATTTTGAAGGATGACTAGATTTCAGCCAGATGAAAAGAGCAAAATTGGTTCTAGGAAAAGCAAAAAAATCAATGAGCAAATCTTACAAATGAGAGAGAACATTGGAGGAACTTCAGCTGTGGTTGTAGCGAATTGGGTGAGGTGAGGGGAGTGATGAGAGTTGAGGCAGGCCATCTAGGCAGTGTTCAGACCCTGCAGTGTCTTAGAAGTGATGTGAAGGGTGCTAGACTCTTGTCTGGTGTTGTGTTTGTGTCTATGCGTCCACTGCTGAGTAGAGCCTTGCCTACAGTACCATCTTAGTAAATGCAAAGTTCAATGTGCAGTTGATCCAGAAGAATCCCTAAACTATTTCTCTTTGTTTATTTTTTCAGACTTCTCTACTAAAGTAGAGGTATTATGGGAAGTGGGATCTTCTTGTACCTGGGCCTCAGTTTTCTCATCTGTTTGATGGGGCATTAAGATAACTATATGCAGCACCATATGAAACGGCTTCCCAGGTGGTGCTGTTGGTAAAGAACCTGCCTGCCAACGCAGCAGACGAAAGAGACCTGGGTTCAGTCCCTGGGTCGGGAAGATCCCCTGGAGGGGGGCATGGCAACCCGCTCCAGTATTCTTGCCTGGAGAATCCCATGGACAGAGGCACCATAGAGTTGCAAAGAGTCACGCATGCACAGACACACACACAAACACACACACACACACACACACACACACACACGCAGTATATGGAAAGGTCCTAGGTTATTGAGTAAAAGTTCTTAACCTTTGCTCCATTCCATACTTTTAAGTTTAGATAATCACTGATACTATCATATAAAGGAAAATTATCCTACATTGTTAGGCTATACACACCTGGTGATCCCAGGAAGAATGTCAAAATTTAAATAAATAAATAAATAAATAAATATATATATATATATATATATATATATATATATTCCAGTCTCTTTTACAAAGCATACAGATATCAGAAAGCTGATTCTCAGAAAGTTGAAGCGATTCAACTGTCACTTAGCTACTTGATGCTAATACCTGGAAAGGAACCCAGTCTTACTTGTCCAGGCTTCCTCTTCTCTGCTCAGGTTTTTCTGCAGCTCCTCGTCTTCAGTTCCTCTCCATCCTCATCACTCACACAGTGCTTGGTCCTCATTCTGCCTCTAAATATGTGCCCCAAGGGCAGCCACTCAGGGGGTTATTGTGCAGCTCTGCTCTGTCTCCTGTAAAGTAAGGACAAGAAGACCTTATCCACGCATTCTTTTCTCGGATCAGCTAATGTAGTCACAGGAAACAAAGCAAGTGCGAGAGTGCACTAGACTGTCCTCCCATGAATCCTTGCAGAGCTATCATCATGACATCTGTGCTGCCCAGTTTTGTGGGAAATCAGGAGACAAAAAGGAGGCAAAAGGACATTCATTAAAATCCCAGAGGAAGACTAGGTCTTGTTATTTATATGAAGAAAAATAATAACTCAGAACCCCAATAGCACTTTGGCATGAATTCAAATGCTAAATGTTCTAATCCTAAATCTTTCTCAATTGAAATCTTTTCTCTATTTGGTCTATAAAACCTAGCTTTCCTCTGATACAATCTTTCAGCAAATCATTTCAAGTTTACCCTTCAAATACCTCTCCCATGAATTTTTCTCTCCATCTACTTGCTATTGTCATGATTCAAGGTCTCAGAACCTTCCCTAGGTCTCTTCACTGCTTTCTTCCATTTTTTCCCCTATCTCAATAGATGGTTATATTTTTCCAGATGAATCTTTTTAAATCCTAGTGTTGGTCAAGTCTTTACCAAAATTAGGCTATGCTTCCCAATCAACTACAGAAGACGTTCTAAGATCAGCTCCCACGCCTGAAACCACAGGCTCTTCCCAGCTGTTCGAGCTTTGCCCGTGCCAGCATTGCCAGGCACTGGTCTCCTTTGCACGTGTGCATGCTGGATCACTGCGGCCACGCCTGACTCTGTGAGACGCGACGGGCTGCAGCCCGCCAGGCTCCTCTGTCCATGGGATTCTCTGGGCAAGAATACTGGAGTGGGCTGCCATGCTCTCCTCCAGAGGATCTTCTTGACCCAGGGACTGAGCTCACATCTCTTGTGTCTCCTGAACTAGCAGGCAAGTTCTTTACCACTAGTGCCACTTAGGAAGCCCCTGGTCTCCTTTATTTCCCCTAAACTTGAACTAAAGGATTGACTTTGCTTGCTGGTACTGCTCGTTTGATCAAAAGCTCCCTCTGGTTGTATTCTTCCCTGCCCTCAACCCCAAACTATGCTTACTTTTACATCTGCAGCATAACTGTCTCTTCTTCCATGACCGGCGCTAATGGTCATCCAACCTTATCCCTAAACACCAACATTTCCAGCTGGAAATGTCCTCCAAAGTCTTTGTAATTTTTCCCCCATTTTCATGCAAAACACTGGCTTATTCACTTACCAAAAAGCTCATTTATGACAATGTTTTGGTCTCTGATTCTATACTATAATCCTTTTTGAAGCTGGGGGCTATATCTAATTCTTCACATCAACCTCAGTACCCACCATAATGCTTGACAAGTAAGTGCTCAGCATATCTTTTGGAAATTAATTGACTGAGTACTTTCTATAAATTACAGCAAAGAAGTCTGAAGAGAGCCAAAGGTAGCTCTGATAGAAACAAGAATAACCCCTGAACAATGGTAACTCATAACATAATTCAGACTGAGAAACGGCAAACCCAGAGAGGGTTTTCTCTCTTCATGTTTATCTTTGGAGGCCTCATGTGAAATATGGCTATGAGAGTCTTGGTCTTGCTCAAAACTGTTTTGTTTTTCTTCTCTTTCCTGGTCCTCCCCCACCTCACTTTCTTTTTATAATGTTCTTAAAAGTTGAGAATGATTTCTCTTAGCATTTGTAAGTTTATTTGTGGATGCAATTGCGAAGCTCATCATGTCAGTTTTATGAGAAGTCTGAGTCCATTGTCCTTAGAAAACGAAAATGATTAACATTGATTTGTTTTGTTACCCAATTGTTTAAATTATAATAACTCTCCATCAGGGTTTTTAAGTACAGCTGTGTTTATGGATTAAGATCTACTGACTCAAATATTTACAGTGTTCCAAAAATTACGAGAACATACAGTGTCAGGAATTTTCCATAGGCTGTTCCTTTGAGCCAAAGTGAGTTCCTGTTCAACTTGAAGAGAAGGCTTTAGACAATTTCAGAGGACATGGACAGGTCTACTTAATTCATCCCCAGACAGGCACCAAATGGAATAGCTCCACAGAAGGGAAACATTGGTTAAATGGTCATATTAACAGTCATTCCAGGCTGTATTAACAGAGCAGAGATAAAAGGGTAGAGGCCCTAACATTATGAAGGACAGACCCTAATAGCCTATCAAATCTAACTTGTTGCTTTCCCTTCACTTGTTTTTTTTTTTTTTTTTTTTTTCCCTTCACTTGTATATGGTTAAAGATGCCTCTGCCTTTAAACATTTGAAACATAGCTGGCCTGGAGTAGGGACAGAGATATGCCATTTTCTAGTTCTATGATCTGGGACAAACCATTTTTCTGGATCTTTTGCTCCAATATATGAAATAACAGTATGTAGGGGAACATGAAAAGACATCATGATTCTCTGCATATATACATGTTCAGTGGACTCTCAGGGGATTCTTTTTCCTTTAAGCCAGATTCTGCTCTTGGAAACATTGGCTTCAAAGTGGTAATTTTCCCAGATGAATCTTGTAAATAGACAGAGAGGACACTATCTTGGAATTTGAAACTGAGGGTTCCAGCTTGTCTCTTCAGCTGTTCTACTTTTCCTCTCTTGGTTCCATCACATATCTGTCTGATGACAGGGTTGTAAATGCCTTAATTGGCCTTGTGTGCTGTGTCACAGTGCCAAGTTCATGGTAAGACTTTATTTTGGAGGCTCCAAAATCACTGCAGATGGTGATTGCAGCCATGAAATTAAAAGACGCTTACTCCTTGGAAGAAAAGTTATGACCAACCTAGATAGCATATTGAAAAGCAGAGACATTACTTTGCCGACTAAGGTCCATCTAGTCAAGGCTATGGTTTTTCCTGTGGTCATGTATGGATGTGAGAGTTGGACTGTGAAGAGGGCTGAGTGCCGAAGAATTGATGCTTTTGAACTATGGTGTTGGAGAAGACTCTTGAGAGTCCCTTGGACTGCAAGGAGATCCAACCAGTCCATTCTGAAGGAGATCAGCCTTGGGATTTCTTTGGAAGGAATGATGCTAAAGCTGAAACTCCAGTACTTTGGCCACCTCATGCGAAGAGTTGTCTCATTAGAAAAGACTTTGATGCTGGGAGGGATTGGGGGAAGGAGAAGAAGGTGATGACAGAGAATGAGATGGCTGGATGGCATCATGGACTCGATGGATGTGAATCTCAGTGAACTCCGGGAGTTGGTGATGAACAGGGGAGGCCTGGCGTGCTGAACTGAGAGAGAGAGGAAAATACAAAGGAAGGAAAGGAAGGAAGGAAGAAATCTACAAATAAAATAAGCATATTTCAGTTCAGTTCAGTCACTCAGTTGTGTCTGACTCTTTGTGACCATGAACTGCAGCACACCAGTCTTCCCTGTCCAACACCAGCTCCAGGAGCTTGCTCAAAGTCATGTCCATCAAGTCGGTGATGCCATCCAACCATCTCATCAACTGTTGTCCCCTTGTCCCCCTGCCTTCAGTCTCTTCCTGTCTTCAGTTAAGTGAGCATATTTGTCCTACCTAATTCATAGGATAGGTGGGAGATGGAGAGAGAACACACACATAAATAACCCACACCATCTTTATAGCACTTTATAGTTTACAAACTACTTTCATAGCCATTATCTAATTTGATTTCCAAAGTCTCTTAAACTAGGTTGGACAGGGATAATAACCCCCTGCCTGATAGGTGATTGAGCTGATACTCAGATCATTGAAATTTTTCACCCAAGGTTACACAGGTAAATTGAGGGTTGAGACTTGGCCTCCATTTTTTAACTTATAATACCCTGGATAATACACCATGCTAGTTAGATGCACTTTTGGAATTCAGAGAAAGAAAATATAAATTTGAATTAAAACAATGACAAAGAAGACAGTTAGGAAATATATTTTAGATAAGCCAGTCATGAAAGCTTTATTTGTTCAGAAAGAGAATTAAGTTCTATAAGAATCACCAAAGTTAATTGATAGAACATAATGTTTAAACCATCTCTTGCAGAATTTTCCGCAGTTTATTGTGATCCACACAATCAAAGGCTTTGGCATAGTCAATAAAGCAGAAATAGATGTTTTTCTGGAACTCTCTCGCTTTTTCCATGATCCAGTGGATGTTGGCAATTTGATCTCTGGTTCCTCTGCCTCTTCTAAAACCAGCTTGAACATCTGGAAGTTCATGGTTCATGTACTGCTGAAACCTGGCTTGGAGAATTTTGAGCATTTCTTTACTAGCATGTGCGATGAGTGCAATTGTGCAGTAGTTTGAGCATTCTTTGGCATTGCCTTTCTTTGAGACTGGAATGAAAACTGACCTTTTCCAGTCCTGTGGCCACTGCTGAGTTTTCCAAATTTGCTGGCACATTGAGTGCAGCACTTTCACAGCATCATCTTTCAGGATTTGAAACAGCTCAACTGAAATTCCATCACCTCCACTAGCTTTGTTCGTGGTGATGCTTTCTAAGGCCTACTTGACTTTGCATTCCAGGATGTCTGGCTCTAGGTGAGTAATCACACCAACATGATTATCTTGGTTGTGAAGATCTTTTTGTACAGTTCTTCTGTGTATTCAGAAAACTAAGATCATGGCATCTTGTCCCTTCCCTTCATGAGAAATAGATGGGGAAACAGTGGAAACAGTGTCAGACTTTATTTTGGGGGGCTCCAAAATCACTGCAGATGGTGATTGCAGCTATGAAATTAACAGACGCTTACTCCTTGGAAGAAAAGTTATGACCAACCTAGACAGCATATCCAAAAGCAGAGACATTACTTTGCCAACAAAGGTCTGTCTAGTCAAGGCTATGGTTTGTCCAGTGGTCATGTATGGATGTGAGAGTTGGACTGTGAAGAAAGCTGAGTGTCGAAGAATAAATGCTTTTGAACTGTGGTTATGGAGAAGACTCTTGAGAGTCCCTTGGACTGCAAGGAGATCCAACCAGTCCATTCTAGAGGAGATCAGTCCTAGGTGTTCATTGGAAGGACTGATGCTAATGCTGAAACTCCAATATTTTGGCCACTTCATGCGAAGAGTCAACTCATTGGAAAAGACTGATGCTGGGAGGGATTGGGGGCAGGAGGAGAAGGGTACAACAGAGGATGAGATGGCTGGATGGCATTACCGACTGGATGGACATGAATTTGTGTGAACTCCAGGAGTTGGTGATGAACAGGGAGGCCTGGCGTGCTGCGATTCATGGGGTCGCAAAGAGTCAAACACGACTGAGCAACTGAACTGAACTTAACGCTTAAACCAAAACACTAATAAATCCAACTAATTGTTATGATGTTTTGAGGGTAAAGATGAAGGCATTTGAAATCAGACCTATCTGCTTTTCAGTACCAATTCAGCTACTTATCCATTCTGTGATCCTGGATCATGTGGACTTTGAATCTGTTTTTCAGTCTGTACGTGGGTTTAGTAATACTTGCTTCATACAGCAGTAATGAAGCATAAATACAATAGTCTATAGAAAACATTGTACATGTTAATAATATGGCCATTACTCAGAAAGGGAGAATGGTTCCCTTTGAGAACTTCCTTGCATTTCTGGGATGCTATCATTCTAGGTGAGAACTGTGTCATTTCCTGGCATTCTCTTCATAACCATAGAACAACAAGCCTAATCCTTGTCAATCTACCTGACAACAGATGTAATCCTGAAGAGCGCTGAAACATGGGCAGTTCTCTCCGTGGGAACATTCTGTGCCAGGCAGTAGGAAGGAGCTGAAAGGGCAGCAGTGGAGGCTTGCTGAACTCTGCTTGCATCAAGTACCTCATCTTCCTGGAGACACTCCCTCCCAAGATTTCCAGCCAATATCCTAGCCTGGCTTTGTCCGCTTTTATACCCATCTATGACTGTGTCTGAATTCTTTGACTTCTTTACAAAAGTGAAACTAATCTGCAAAAATTTGCTTGATTCATTCACCCATTGCTTCAATCATTCATTCATTTATCCAAACCATCGTGACTGCATCTGAGTGTCAGGTCCCTTTCTGATTTTGCACAAAAATAATGATTTTAAGGCAAGGGTCACTGAATCCCCATTCTAATAGCTGAGGACTTAAAGATAGCCTAGTTAAAAGAAATGGTGCAGGACTGAGAAAAGAGATCTGAACTTGAATTCTCAGTAGCATCACACATTTGGAATAAGTTATTTTATCTCTTTGAGCCTCAGTTTCCTCATTTGATAAAAGGATGTGATCCCTTCTGTTAAGGGTTCCTGGAAGGATTGTTGAAGAGATGTGTTTAAATCACTCAACAGATAATAAATATTCATTGTATGCCTCCCTTCCTTAACATAATATTTCAGAGGAAAAGGGAATTGATTGTTTTAAAGGAGGTGATAAGAAGACATAAGAAGGCTAAGACATTCATCTCTCCTTGACATGTTCACAATTAAATATTTTTTAATGAATCATTGAAAAAGTGAGACTCTCAAACTTGATGTGTGTTTACTTGACATTCTTCAACATTTCTACCAAAACTAACCACTCAATAAAATTCAAATTATGAAGAGTTCATGCATCCTGAGAACCAAGGAATTACAACATTCTAAATAGATAAGGGTCTACAGAAACGGTCCAGTACATTTCCATTTTTTCTCTCCTCATTCTACAGGGATCTTTGCTACTTTATGTTAAATATTGCTGGACCCATCAGAATAGCTCAAATTTAAAAAAATGACAACACCACATGGACGAATATGTAGAGTAACTTGGTACAATAAGAAGGATAATTCAGGAGAGGTTAATGAAGAGATGATTTATGAAGGTGTAATCGTGGTCAGGGAAATCAACAAGAGAGATTGTGCAGCACACAAAACAAGCAATAGTGGAAGCTCCTAGCATCCTTAGCCTGATGGGAAGAGTAAAGGGGACAGTGTTATCAGAGTCCAGAGAGAGCAGCCTGTGGCTGTGGATCATGAGCTCTGAAAGTGGTGGTGGGCTTTGGATGAATGAGCAGTCACTGCTCGTATGTGACCTAACAAGGAGCAGAAGAATAAAATGCCAGTCTCAGTCATTTCTCACCCTTCAATCCCTCACCTGTTTCTCCCGGGGCCAAATCCAGCTGAACGTCAGTGGGCAGGGGACCTCACTGATCTCTCATGTAGAGATCTGCCTTTCAGGTCAGAGAGCAGATGGGAAAGCAAAGACTTGTAAGCATCATAATCAAGAGAAAATAGAGGCTTGAGGAGGAACGGTGATGTGGCTGGCCCACGCGAAGTTTCCTTAGCAGTTACGTTGTGGCAAGCACTATTCCACATGCGTTTCCTTGCATTAATTAGCTGTGGGGACCTACGTGGAAAGGAAATCCAAAAAGAGGTGGTATATGTGTATGTATAGCTGCTTCACTTTGCTGTATAAGAGAAGCTAACACAGCATTGTAAAGCAACTCTACCCTAACAAAAGTTGAAATTAAAAAAAGACATTCTCTCTTATTCATTTTAAATAACGACTATTTCATGGAAAAAATCCATCAAGGCACTGTGAGTCTTGAGGGTATTCTTTAAATAGCTCAAAAAACAATTATTTATAGAAACTGATTACCAGCACAAGCATTTCATATCCTTTCTGGCTATATGAATAAGATTGCTTTAGGGGTTAAACAACATGTTTCATAGGGTGCTCATGAAAAACACTGCCAACAATAAGATGCCTTAAAAACATGTATATATGCTGCTTAGCAATCCACACTAAAACCTTTCTTCTCTCTTTCTCTCTCTCTATTGCTGACTTGGAAGTTCAGAGTCTTTGAAAAATGTTCTTAATGATACTTAATATGTTATTTTTGCTCCTTGTATAAAAATAAACTAAAATAAATTCCCTTGGGAACCAAAAAAAAGTTATCTCATTGAGTTTTTACACCAATGCTATGAGCAACTACCAAGTGAAACTGAAATCGTCCATATTAAGCTGTTCTTGATTGGGTTATATAAAATACCAGAAGCATTTAATCAGAGTGGACAAAATGTTGACAGAGGGAAGAAAAACTGTAATAGTGTGGAAGGTGAAACCTCAGACTCCAAAGCTTGTCATCTACCAGAGATCTGGGCATTTGTCACTTAAAGCAGCTGTGGTTGAAGAATAATTGCTCCACATAGACATCCATGTCCTAATCCCCGAGTCATGTGAACATGTTAGATTACATGTCAAAAGAGGCTCTGTAGGTGTGATCAAGGTTACATATATTAAGATAGGAAGATTATCCTGATTTATCCAGGCTGGTCTTAATGACATGAGCTCTTAAAAGCAGAGAACATTTTCCAGGTAGAAGCAGAGGAGTTGTGGTAGAAGGGGAAGTGAGGGTGATTGCCAAGTGTGAGTATAATCCCCAACAGCTGGCTTCTGTGATGGAGGGCCAGGTATGAGGGCTAAAAAGAGCTCCTGAAGAACTCATAGTGGCCTCCAGCTAACAGCCACGAAAGAAATAGGGACTTTCGTTCTACAGCCTTATGGATCATGGACTCTGCCAGCAACCTAAATGAATTCTTCCTTGGAGCCTCCTGTTGAGAGTCTAAGACAGCTGGCAGGTTGATTTCAGCACTGCGAGACTGAAGACAGAGGAACAGCTGAGTGAACCCAGGTTTCTGGCCTAGAAAACAGTGAGATAATAAATATGTGTTCTTTTACTTCACTGTGTGTGGTAGTTTTTTGTTTTGTTTTGTTTTTCTTTTTAACGGCAGCAATATAAAGCTAACACAAATACGCATATAACTTGGTTTGGAACCCCAGAAGCTCTGAGCTCTGTGGAAACATTCCTGTCCAAGCTCCTCATACTAAAGGAATCTTAACTTCTACCTGCCTCTTAAATATTGTTGTACCCACCAGAATAGCCCAAATTTAAAAAAAAAAAAAAAGGAAAGAAAGAATTGACAACACCAGATGGCTGAGCAACTGGAACTCTCATACAACGTTCATGGAAATGTAAAATGGTATGACCGCTTTGGAAATACTTCTTGCAGTTTCTTATAGAACTAAACATATAACAATACTATCCACCAGTAATCCTAATTGTAGGCATTGGTCTAAGAAAATAAAATCATATGCCCAAAAAAATACCTTTTACATGAATATTCAAAGAAGATGTAGTCATAATATCCCCAGACTAGGAATAGCCCAGGTTTATATCAATAAGAGGATGGAGAAAAAAAAACAACACTGTGATAACTTCATAATAGAGAATATGATATGAAATGTCCAGAATAGGCAAATCCATAGAGATATAAAGTAGAGTAATGATTGCCAGAGGCTGGGAAGAAAAAGATTAAAAACGCTTACTCCTTGGAAAGAAAGTTATGACCAACCTAGACAGCATAGTGTAAAGCAGAGACATTACTTTGTCAACAAAGGTCCATCTAGTCAAGGCTATGGTTTTTCCAGTGGTCATGTATGGATGTGAGAGTTGGACTATAAAGAAAACTGAGCGCTGAAGAATTGATGCTTTTTAACTGTGGTGTTGGAGTAGACTCTTGAGAGTCCCTTGGACTGAAAGGAGATCCAACCAGTCCATCCTAAAGCAGATCAGTCTTGAATATTCATTGGAAGGACTGATGCTGGCTGCAACTCCAATACTTTGGCTGCCTGTTGCAAAGAGCTGACTGATTAGTAAAGACTCTGATGCTGAGAAAGATTGGGGGCAGGAAGAGAAGGGAACAACAGAGGATGAGATGGTTGAATGGCATCACCAACTCAATTGACATGGGTTTGGGTGAACTCTGGGAGTTGGTGATGGACAGGGAAGCCTGGCGTGCTGTGGTTCATGGTGTTGCAAAGAGTCGGACACTGGCAACTGAACTGGAACTAGAACTGGGATGAAAAGTAGGACTGAGGAGCAACGGCCAATGTGTATGTTATTTCTCTTGGTGGTGATGAAATTTTCTGGAATTAGATAGTGGTAATGGTTACACAACCTTGTGAATATACTAACAACCACTAATTTGTATACTTTAAGGGGTAAATTTATCTCAGATTCTTAAAAAAAAAACATAAAGAGAAAGAAAAATTACAGACTCATACTATAGGAATTCTTTTTAATTTACTTTTTTAGTGAAGGCTAATTGCTTTATAGAACTTTGTTGTTTCCTGTCAAAGCTCAACATGAATCAGCCATAGGTATGGAATGGTTCACAGATTTGCATGTCATCCTTGTGCAGGGGCATGCTAATCTTCTCTGTGTCATTCCAGTTTCAGTATATGTGCTTCTGAAGTGAGCTCTACAGGAATCTTATATACTGTATGCCTCTTAACTCTGTAATGACATAGATGAATCTCAAAAACTTAGTGCGAAAGAAACTTCACACAAGAGAGTAAATGGTTTCTAATCTCACTGATGTGAAAGTCTAGAAACAAAATTAAACTATGGCAAAACCAAGTAGGAAAAACAGTTGCATTTAGGATGATAGGAGTGAAAACTGTGGAGTGGGAAAAAAAAAAAAAATTTGGTGTGATGGTACTGTTTTATATCTTGATAGATGTTTGGGTCACAAAGGTATATGCATTCGTCAAATAGTAACTTAGGATTTGTACATCCACTGCACGTAAATTTCATCCCACAAAAAATAAACAAATACTGAACTTCAGTAAAGGCTATGTAGGCATAAAAACCAATATTGTATTGTCAGATAAACAGAGGGATGGATAAAGCAAGCATATAGGAAGATTCTACAATTGTAGAATCAAGAATTATATTTGAAATGTTCATAGTAATAAGTTGGCCAAAAAAGTTTGCTTGGGTTTTCCATACCATCTTACAGAAAACTCAAATGAACATTTTGGCCAAACCAATAAAATGACAGAAAAATACTGCTTCCTCTTTCTTGAATATTTATAATGAAAGGTGCTGTTGTTTAGTCACTAAGTCATGTCTGACTCTTTGCAAACCCATGGACTGTAGCGCACAAGGCTCCTCTGTCCATGGGGTTTCCCAGGCAAGAATGCTGGAGTGGATTACCATTTCCTTCTCCAGGGGATCTTCCTGACCCAGGGGTCAAACCTGCATCTGCTGCACTGGCAGATTTCTTCAGGGCTGAGCTGCCAGGAGAGCCCCATAATGAAGGATACTCATCTCATAATACCATCCAAATTATTGCTCAACAGCTCTTGATGTCAGAATCATCTTCCAGACAGTAAGATTTTGCTTTAATTCCATCTAGCAGCCCTTGTTTCATCTTCTGGGATCCTCTAGATAAAGTCTACTCCCAAAACCCTTTAAAAGGCTGCCTGGGGAGCGTAAGAATGTGAACTCTAGAGGGTTCATGACCTGCTTCTGTCCCTACTACATCACTGCTCTAAGTGTAGTTCTTCAACCAGCCACCAAGGCATCACTTGGGATAGTCTGTTAGAAATGCAGAATCCTGGGCCTTGTCTCAGCACTACTGAATCAGAATCTGCAATTTAACAAGATCTTTGAATCCTTTGAGTGCAAGTCAAAGTTTAAAGAATAAGCTGGAGCAGTGAAGCAAAAATATAAATGTGCTTGTACCAGTGTAGTCCCATTAGAGAGAGAGAATAAAGACACACTGAGGAGCAATAACTTAAAGAACTAGTAGAGTGAGAGTGAGGGGGGATGGGTTAGAGAGAACCTGGACCTGATATTCTTAGTGTCTGCTGTTTGGCTGACAGGGACGCAACGCCAGGCTTACAGGAATATGTCTGTCCTTAGCTGCTTCACCCCTTGAGCTTTACTTTTATATGCTCTCCAAAGAGTTTTGCTTTGATATCCTCTCCAAAGCTTCCCTGGTGGCTCAGATGGTAAAGAATCCCCCTGCACTGCGGGAGACCTGGGTTCAATCCCTGAGGGGGAAGATCACCTGGAGGAGGACATGGCAACCCACTCCAGTATTCTTGCCTGGAGATTCCCCATGGACAGAGCAGCCGGGTGAGCTACAATCCATGGGGTCATAAAGAGTCGGACAGGATTGAGTGACTAAGCACACACCAAACATAAAACCTCCTTCTTGCAGGCTAGTGCTTCTGTGAACAAAACTCTTGAAAATCTTCTTTGCAAGGTTTTGCCCTCATTTTGCTCATCCAAAAGCACTTTCAAAGTGAGTAATATGGCTTTCCTTCCATTTCCTGCCTCCTCCTTCCAATTATGTAAACACACCACCAGTGTTTTAAGGATTAAAAAGGAAAGCATGATACAGATCAATTCATCACTATTTCTAAATGAGCCTTTTTCATGATAGAATGTCTACCCAGGGACTAGGGCTCTGCCTTCTTAGTACTGATAGCCTTGGTTACTGGGACTTCCTGGAGGGTCTTTTTGTTTTGATGCTGTTTTAATGAACACACAAACACTGTTTTCCAACTCAAAACAAATGTCCAGAAACACCTCCCCGCCTCACCCTCCAGGAGTCCTTTCCTGATTTTGCAACTTGTTTTAACTCTGATGGTCCTTGCTGGCGGTGAATGTTTCCTCCGAGCACGCTGGGAGCTCACCGAATTGGGTCTGTCTCATTGTGACCTGAAATAGCATTGACCTAGGGCTGACTCCCTGGCTATCTCATCCTTCAAGATTCAGCTCCAATAGCACAAGTGGCACATGTTAGTGAAGCCTGTTCTAACTTCCCTACCTGCCTCTCAGTGTGGTCAGGCAGTTAGTAACCTCTTGGATTATGTACATCCTTCTGTTCTAACTACAGGGGAAGAAATAGATATATTAACCTAACAGTTGCCATAAAATCCTCCTGGGGTGGGAAATGATTGTCTATCAAAGTACCTTGATTAACTCCTTGTAGTGGAAGGTGAGACCCTGAGGACACGTTTAGAAAAAGTCAGGAAGTAAAAGAGATTCGTAAATTGCTCACTATTGGGAAATCAGTGAGGCTGAGGAGTAGAAGAGAGCAGAGAAGGAAGGGAAATGGCAATATGGCAAAAGATTAGAGACTGGATGCTGAGCACCTGTGAAGCTGGAAGGCTGCACTCTGGTCATCCAATTACCATACCTGATTGCACAATGGTTATCTCCACCTCTCCCTGGAGGAGAAAGAGCATGGGAAATAAAGAACAGAAAGTCTTTATGGAAAAGGTGCTATGGACGTGGAGATACATTGATAAGCACGATATCTCACTTATTCAAAAATAACGAATTCTAACACAGTCCATGACCCGGGGAACAGACCATGAAAGGCATGTAACTGACATAAAAGTGTAAATAGCAATCCCCAATAATCAGGCATAGCTGTCACTGACAGAGCTTGCACAAGGCATCAGACACTTTACTGAATGTCTCTCCTCATACACCATAGTGTGCAGTACATGCAAATATCACATGCACAGTTCCCGCATTTCTGATAAGGAAACTAAATCTTGGAAGGCTAAATGAATGCCAAAGTTCTCTGCGTTTGACTATGATGGACCTTGCTCTCATTCCCATAAGCCCATTCTTCACCAGACACATCTTCTGCAAGATAACCCAAAGTGCCTGTTAAACCATCTCTCCATCTTTTAGCCATAAAATAGTCCCTTGGGTTACAGAAGAGTTTATTTACACTATATACAACAATTTAAGGATTTCCTAGGTGGCACTAGTGGTAAAGAACTGCCTGGCAATACAGAAGATATAAGAGATGTGGGTTCGATCCCTGGGTCAGGAAGGTCCCCTGGAGAAGGGAATGGCAACCCCTCCAGTATTCTTCCCTGAAGAATCATGTGGACATAGTAGCCTGGCGGGCTACAGTCCATGGCGTTGCTCAAAGTCAGACACAACTGAAGCAACTTAGCGTGCACACACACACACACACACACACACACACACACACACAACACACACAACAACAACAACAATTTAATGTTATGCAACTATTTGGGTGATTTATTTAAACATCCAAAGCCAAACATTTAATGAGAAATGGTGGTAAGGAAATCTGAGAAGTATATGCATTGATACTGCCAACGAGTGTTATGAAACTGAATACCACTGGCTGAAGATAAAAGGAACAACAACAACAAAAAAACACAATCCAAACATGAAAAAACGTGGGTTCTAGGTCAAGCAGCCAAAGTGGTCACAGTACTTGGGTACAGAACATGGCTATGAAGACCATTAAAAAGAAATCTTGTTTTCTGTTTCCCATTTCAACGCAGCACGAAAGGACAAAATCCAACGAAAATTCAACGCAAATGGCTAAAATGAACAGTGGTGCAATGGAACAGCTCTCGCTATGGAAAGAGGTTTATGCTGGCCTTGCTCATGTCGGTGCTGTGACCAAAGGACCCCACCGTTCTGAGTCATCCCTTGCTCTTCTCCATAGCTGGAATATTAATTGTACCTATTTCTGAGGATCTTTGTGAAGAGGAAATGATGACATCTGTAACAGGCTTGGCGTGTATTATGCTCAGTACAGCTCTGTTAAGTCACGTTTAAGGACAGCCTCATTGCCCAAATGGAAAAGTTCTGGCATCCAGAAGGGATTTCCAACATGGAGCAGGTCTTTTCTGAAAAAAGCGTACGGTATTCACTCATCATTAGGAGGAGAAACAGGAGGCGGCTTTCCCACCCCTGGGTTATCTGTCTCTACTCTGTGAGGAGAGCCACAGTGTGTCAGATCCACTCGCTCTCACTCTTCCCATCCCAAGCAGCATCACCCAGGAGACAGAAATAGCATTCATCGAAAGCCGCAATTACCTCATTTCACTGGCCTGTTTATATGAGATGTGCCTTGCCTCACAGAGACTGCAAGGGGCCAAAGGCCAGCAAACAGAGCCGCTGCTTGTCCAAGAAATGGCCCTGCAAACAGGAGGGGACAGCATGTTCCCTGAGTAGATTGGGACCCTTGGCTGTTTTGTGGGTGTTTTTGTTTTTCAAGCCAGAAACAGTGTCTGCAAACTCCTGGGGATTTCCCAAGCCCTATTCGTCAGGTGGCCAAGCTTCCTCTGACATCATCTCTGAGTGATGCGGGGCAGAGAGAGGGTCACACACGAGGCAATCCCGGGGCAACACTGGCACGATTGCGGGAAGTGAGAGGGCTGATGCCAGCGTGGTCAGAAAAACAAGGCGAACTTTCTGAAACAGTGCCTGGCATTTGGTGGGCATTCAAGCAGTCAGTCTTAAACAAAACTGACTTCCAGACTGTGCATCCAGTATATGACAGAGATGAGATTTTGACTAGGGTGCCCAGTTGTCATGGTTTACCTGGAGCTAATGGGTTTCTCTGGAGATGTGACTTTGGGTGCTAAAATCAGGACGTGTGTGCATGCTAAGTTACTTCAGTCATGTCCAGTTCTTTGTGACCCCATGGGCAGTAGCCCACCAGGCTCCTCTGTTCTCAAGGTTCTCCAGGCAAGGATACTGGAGTGGGTTGTCATGCCCTCCTCCAGGGGATCTTCCCTACCCAGGGATCAAACCCACATCTCTTATATTTCTTGCATTAGCAGGTCAGTTCTTTACCATTGGCACCACCTGGGAAGCCCCTCAAATCAGGAAAGTCTTGGGCAAATTGGATTGAGTTTATCACATTAGTTTCAACCCAGATTTGTCTGACTCTAGAACTCATGTCATTAAACATAAAACAAAAGCCTGTCCTCAAGGAGACTTAGGTTTAATAGGGGAATTAAACATGGAAACAGATAGTCATCATGTATATTCAGAGGGCCTGTTGCTTTAGAGAAGGATTAACAGCTAAGCCAAGCCAAGCACCGTTCAGCAGCATCCATCATTCCTCCTTTCTAAGAGCGATCCAGTTTTGTTCAGGAAATCTTTCGACTAAACTTGTGTTTCAACGATCCGGGCCCTGAAGCTGCGTTGCCCTTATCAGTGACTGGTTCAGGAATGGGCATGTGACATTACGCTGGCCAATGACACATGAGAGAAAGTCTTAGGGTCAGATTCTTGGAAACGTTTCCTTGTTCTTTAAAAGAAACCAAGGTCAACAAAAGCTCTTTTCACACACTGGCTGTATTTATGTCTGTAAGTGACATTTAGAACCATGGTGGCTGTTTTAGATTTATCAAGGGACTAGAGCAAGGCTGGATGGCAGGGAAGGTAGAAAGGACCTGCATCTTTTATGACATCATTGAGCTATTAAATGAACGGACCTACAGCCATCATACCTCAGGACTGAAGTGCACTGCCTTTATGACTGAAATTATTTGAGACAAGGTGTTTTGTTCTATAGTCTACAGCATTAAAAAGATACTCGATCCAAATATGACATGCCATCAGAGGGAGCAGAGATGCTCACCAGTTAATGACACAAGGGAAGGCTTTAGGAAGGATAAAACACTTTAATTGTGCTGTGGAGGAAGGATATAATTTCAGTTGACAAAACAGGCATAGGAAATAGCGCTAGTGAAACTACAGAGGAAGTGTAACCTAGGAATAGCTGGAGAAGAGCAAGCAGGCTAATTTGGCTAACGCAGAGGCTTATGAAAGTGATCAGTGAAACAGGAAGCAGGAAATGTACTCAGGAAGTAAATCATAGAAGACTTGAATTCCAGGCTAAGTAAACTAGACTTTCCCCATAAATGATGAGAGAGTCACTAGGACAGATGGCTAGAACATCACCATACACCATCCCCAAACAATTGTTGATCACTGAGATTTCTCCTTCGTTTAGATTTGCTGACTATATAGAGCTATAATTCTCAACTTTGGAAGCATGCTAGAATCATCTGAAGGTGATTATAATCACCTTTTTCCTGTCTATATATGCCATAAACATGGGATGTGAACAGAGTATATTGCTCTGGGACTGTATGATTTATACTTTGTGTTAAGCTCCTCATTTCAAATCATGTTTGAGAATAATGGACTTGGCCATCTATAACTGTGTATCTTCAGTTACACTTTCAGTTCAGTTCAGTCGTTCAGTCATATCCAGCTATTTGTGACCCCGTGAATTGCAGCATGCCAGGCCTCCCTGTCCATCACCAACTCCCAGAATTCACTCAAACTCATGTCCACTGAGTCGGTGATGCCATCCAACCATCTCATCCTCTGTTGTTCCCTTCTCCTCCTGCCCTCAATCTTTCCCAGCATCAGGGTCTTTTCAAATGAGTCAACTCTTCACATGAGGTGGCCAAAGTATTGGAGTTTCAGCTTTAGCACCAGTCCTTCCAAAGAACACTCAGGACTGATCTCTTCTAGAATGGACTGGTTGGACTTCCTTGCAGTCCAAGGGACTCTCAAGAGTCTTCTCCAACACCACAGTTCCAAAGCATCAATTCTTCAGCACTCAGCTTTCTTCACAGTCCAACTCTTACATCTGTACATGACCACTGGAAAAACCATAGCCTTGACTAGATGGATCTTTGTTGGCAAAGTAATATCTCTGCTTTTTAATATGCTATCTAGGTTGGTCATAACTTTCCTTCCAAGGAGTAAGCGTCTTTTAATTTTATGGCTGCAGTCATCATCTGCAGTGATTTGGGAGCCCAAAAAAATAAAGTCTGACACTGTTTCCACTGTTTCCCCAATGATTTCCCATGAAGTGATGGGACCAGATGCCATGATCTTTGTTTTCTGAATGTTCAAGTTTAAGCCAACTTTTCACTCTCTTCTTTCACTTTCATCAAGAGGCTTTTTAGTTCCTCTTCACTTTCTGCCATAAAGGTGGTGTCATCTGCATATCTGGGGTTATTGATATTTCTCCCGGCAATCCTGATTCCAGCTTGTGCTTCTTCTAGCCCAGTGTTTCTCATGATGTATTCTGCATATAAGTTAAATAATCAGGGTGACAATATACAGCCTTGACATACTCCTATTCTTATTTGAAACTAGTCTGTTGTTCCATGTCCATGTCTAACTCTTGCTTCCTGACCTGCATATAGGTTTCTCAGAGGCAGGTCAGTTGGTCTGGTATTCCTATCTCTGTCAGAATTTTCGACAGTTTGTTGTGACCCACACAGTAAAAGGCTTTGGCATAGTCAATAAAGCAGAAATTGATGTTTTTCTGGAATTCTCTGGTTTTTCTTGCCACCTCTTCTTAATATCTTCTGCTTCTGTTAGTTCCATACAATTTCTGTCCTTTATCAAGCCCATCTTTGCATGAAATGTTCCCTTGGTATCTCTAATTTTCTTGAAGAGATCTCTAGCCTTTCCCATTCTGTTCTTTTCCTCTATTTCTTTGCACTGATCTCTGAGGAAGGCTTTCTTATCTCTTCTTGCTATTCTTTGGAACTCTGCATTCAGATGCTTATATCTTTCCTTTTCTCCTTTGTTTTTGCTTCTCTTCTTTTCACAGCTATTTGTAAGGCCTCCCCAGACAGCCATTTTGCTCTTTTGGATTTCTTTTCCATGGGGATGATCATGATCCCTGGTCATGATCCCTGTCTCCTGTACAATGTCACAAACCTCCATCCATAGTTCATCAGGTACTCTGTCTATCAGATCTAGTCCTTTAAATTTATTTCTCACTTCCACTGTATAATCATAAGGGATTTGATTTAGGTCTTACCTGAATGGTCTAGTAGTTTTCCCTATTTTCTTCCATTTAAGTCTGAATTTGGCAATAAGGAGTTCATGATCTGAGCCACAGTCAGTTCCCAGTCATGTCTTTGCTGACTGTATAGAGCTTCTCCTTTTTTGGCTGCAAAGAATATAATTGATCTGATTTCGGCATTGACCATCTGGTGATGTCCATGTGTAGAATCTTCTCTTCTGTTGTTGGAAGAGGGTGTTTGCTATGACCAGTGCATTCTCTTTGCTAAACTCTATTAGCCTTTGCCCTGCTTCATTCTGTACTCCAAGGCCAAATTTGCCTGTTACTCCGGGTGTTTCTTGACTTCCTACTTTTGCATTCCAGTCCCCTATAAGGAAAAGAACATCTTTTTTGAGTTTTAGTTCTAAAAGGTCTTGTAGGTCTTCATAGAACTGTTCAACTTCAGCTTCTTCAGCTTTACTGGTTGGGGCATAGGCTTGGATTACTGTGATATTGAATGGTTTGCCTCGGAAATGAACAGAGATCATCTTTTGTTTTTGAGATTGCATCCAAGTACTGCATTTCAGACTCTTTTGTTGACCATGATGGCAATCCATTTCTTCTAGGGGATTCCTTCCCACAGTAGTAGATTTAGTTGTCATCTGAGTTAAATTCACCCATTCCAGTCCATTTTAGTTTGCTGATTCCTAGAATGTCGACATTCACTCTTGCCATCTCCTGTTTGACCACTTCCAATTTGCCTTGATTCATGGACCTGACATTCCAGGCTCCTATGCAATATTGCTCTTTATAGCATCAAACCTTGCTTGTATCACCGTCACATCCACAACTAGGTATTGTTTTTGCTTTGGCTCCATCCCTTCATTCTTTCTGGAGTTGTTTCTCCACTGATCTCCAGTAGCATATTGGGCACCTACTGACTCAGGGAGTTCCTCTTTCAGTGTCCTATCATTTTGCCTTTTCAGTATTCTAGAATGTCAATCTGTAAGGAATACTTCAAGCTTTCTAACACTTCTCATTTTTGGCTAGTCACTGTCCTATCTACCTCTAAAATAATGTAACAGCATTGGCCTTGTAAATAAACTATTACCACCATGACTGGTATCATTTTTATTGGGATTAAAAGGAAATACACAGAAGTTAAATGAGCTGTTCAACCCCAACCTGAATATTAGTATCAGATCTGGGACTAGAAACAAAGCTTCCAAATTATTTATCTAGCTAGCATTCGTTCCACTAAACTGAGTTGTTGTTCCAGTTATATGTATTTCCCCTAAAGTTTTCTATTCTTTGTGTAGCCAGACTTTTCTATTCATGTGCTATATTTCTTTGTCTCCTCCCATCGATATGCTCCCACTGTAGCATTCCTGAGTAACTTCTTTTTATATGATTGCTTAAATCACACTTATCTGGCAATTCCAAAACAGTAGCCTGCCTCAGAATTACCTGGAGAGCTTGTTAAAACAAACATCTGGGCTTCACCTCCAGAATCCTTAATTCAGTGTGTACCATGTGATTCGTATTCATGGAATATTCTCAGGTGAGGTCTAAGCTACTAGTCCCAAGACCACACTGAGAATCACTGTCTGTGTGTGCTAAGTTGTTTCAGTCGTGTCTGACTCTTTGTAACCCAATGACCTCAGCCCGCCAGGCTCCTCTCTCCAAGGGATTCCCAGGCAAGAATACTAGGGTGGGTTGCCATTCCCTTCTCCACGTGATGGGGGTTTTCCAGGTGAAAATCACCGCACTCTTCCAAATCCAGAGGTGGATTTTTTTTGTCTGAAGTTTATTTTTTAGCCAAGAAAATCTGGTCTGGATCCTGGATCTGGTGCTGTGTGGCTTTGAGCAAATTGCCTCCTCTGTTTAAGTCTCAGTTTTCCAATTTATAACATGGAGATATTTATAAATACCTAGAACGCTGTACCATACAGTTGGTAGAAAAGCTCCACCGGTTGTCCATTTCCTAGCTCCTCACCCCTTTGTTGACTTTCTGCTGATGTTCTACCTTTCCCAAGAAGGGGAAATACACGGCTCTAGTCTTAGAGCCGTGACTCCTCTTGTGACTGGCTCTCCTTCAGTGAGCTTGAGTTTGCATTTCCTCTACCAATTGCTAACAGACATATGGAGTCTATTTCTAGGAAATGTTATGCAAATCATCTCAAAGAGGGGGAAATATGATAGGCAAATTATGTCAATATTATCCTCAAAGCAGTGTTTTGGAGATAAAACCCACCCCATATGTTCTGCTTCACTTACTTTCAAATTTTTAACAGTTTAACCATAGCAGCTGCTCCTGATCACTAATTGCCTGCAACATTAAACAATGGATGTGTATCAGTTCCCAGACTTTTCCTTCTGTGTCAGCCTTAGAGCTTCCAGATATTTACAGATTTCTCCAGGTTGCTTCATTCTTCTCATGCTAAACTCTATCAGCCTATGACTGAGCAAACGATGGGATGGGATGGATCCAGGTGACCTTTGGCACAAACCTTGGTGAAACCAGAGCAGTAACAGATGGGGTTCCAGACCCAGAGACAACATGACTCCACACAGAGTCTTTTCATGACTCAAGGACCTTGACTAAGTTTCCATCACCACTTCTGGCTGACGGGTGCTTTTCCATGTGGATTTCCTGGGAGCTTCTTCATCAGAAACTACGTATAGCTGTGCATCTCATTGTCCCCACAAGGAACTCGGCATTCGCTGCTGATTTTTGTTTTTTTAATCTACTATTTCAAGTCAGTTTCCAAGGAATGTTGGTGTTTCCATTTAAGCTCTTGCTTTTCTCCGTTCTCTGTCTCCACTGATCCAGGATAAGCTATCACTTTTTTTTAAGTTAGGGTCAATATAATATCACCCTAACTAATATCTCCCGACTTCTGTTGAACCCCACTCCACCCATGCTTACCACAGCTGGAATGATCTAAGATACAAATTGTATCATGTCATTCCTTTGAATCCCTTTCCAATGGCAAGACTCAGTCAAAACTAAGTCCAATCTCATCATCCTGGTTGATCCTAAAGCTGCACTGTCCAATATGGTAAACACTAACCACATACAGCTATTTAACTTACATTTACATTAACTACAATTTCATAAAGTTGGAAATGACATTCCTCAGTCACATAAGCTATATTTCAAGTGCTCAGTAACCATGTATCCCTAGAAGTTACCATTTTGGGTAATGAAGATACAGACTATTTCCAAGATCACAAAATTTTTATTAGAAAGCACTGCTCTGAATGTTGAAGACTGGTTAACACTGTTTGCTGTAATGCTGTGAATGGCCATCACTTCAGGGGACAGTGCCTTCAGACACTGCTGAAGGGATGGAGACTGACTTGAGCGTTCCATAGTGCAACCGTTCTTAATGGAATTAAGGGTGCTGATCAACTCCAGAGAACTATCACACAACTCCCAAAGAGTACACTCAAGGATGTTTGTCACAGCAGCATTTGGGCTAGCAGATTATGGAAGACAACCAACGTGTTCATGAGAAGGGAACTGATGAGTAAAATATACAAGATGCATATAGCAGAAGTGAAGCAGCCAGAATCAAGTGACTAGATACACACATATCTGTCTTAAAAACATATTATATTCTTACTGTGGAATATGAGTTAGCAATAAAATAATAATTTTAAAAGTTCTAATACATGCCAAAACTTGGATGGATCTCACAGATATTAAGTTGAGTACAAAAGTTAGACATAAAAGTACATACTTTATGATTCCATGTTTATGAAGTTCATTGAACATGCAAAATAATTTTGAGTAATTGAAATCAGAAGAGAGGTTGCCTCTAATTGTAGATTTACTGTAAAGGGACTGAAGGAAACTTCCTGGGGAGATGGAAATGTTCAATGTTTTGATCAGGGTGTCCATTACATGGAAATATACATCTGTCAGACTTCCTTAACTATATGCTTAAGATCTGTGTGTTTTACCATATGTAAATAGGCCCCAATAAAATTAGCTATTTTTTAAAAAATATGTAGTTTTAAAGGCAAAAAGATTAGTTTCAGATGAGATACCCATGTATATATGCATTCAAAAACCACAATACATATTTTACAAAGTTACACATAAACAAAAGGATATATAACAAAAACTTTGAATCAGTATTTTTGGTGAGGATCAGGGACATAAATGCTAATGGGGATTAAGGATGAAAGAGATATAAATTAGGATAAAGTAAACTAGTAAAGTAAATTAGTAAGGGTCCTTAAATGTACCAGAGGTGATTAGCCATGTGTGATCAAGTAATCCAACTTTCTGCGCATGTGAGCTAAGTCACTTCGGACAAGACCAGCTCTTTGCTACCCTGTCAAATGTAGCCTGCCAGGCTCCCCTGTCCATGGATTCTCTGGACAAGAATACTGGAGTGGGTTTCCACATCCTCCTCTGGGGGATCTTCTCTACTCAGAGATTGAACCCACGCCTCTCACGTCTCTTGCACAGGCAGGCAGGTTCTTTCCCACCAGTAACACCTGGGAAACCCCAGCTTTCTCTACCTGAAGCCAATAAGACCTTCACAGGAAGAGGGTCTCTTTCTTTTTCTCCAGGGGTGGCTGATCTAGGATTGTGTAATTCTGGTGTGAAGTGGAGCCTGGAGCCTTGGGGAAAGACAGGAGATGAGGTAGAGAGGAGGGAAGGAGATAACAGCTCAGCTGAAGAGGAAGAAGACAGAAGGGAGCAGGGGAAGAAATGGAATATCTAGACATATGAATCTTCAGAGTTTCTGAGCCAGCTCCATCTCTGGAACTTTCAGGAATGTGAACACATACGTTTTCTTTTTCTCCCCTTAAATTAGTTTGAGTGGATTTCTCTCATTTGCTCTCAAAAATGTACTAGTATCCTAAAGTAATTTAGTGTTTTAAAGAATCTCTGTTAAGCCCTATTTTAGCATTTTAAAACTTTTAAACTAGGAAATATTTGAATAGATACACACATTGAAAATTAACATAAAGAATTCTCAGCTTGAACAAGTTTTGGTGGATTGCTATACACTATATATTTCACACATTCAGTTCAGTTCAGTTCAGTTCAGTTCAGTCACTCAGTCGTGTCCGACACTTTTAGACCCCATGAATAGCAGCACGCCAGGCCTCCCTGTTCATCACCAGCTCCCAGAGTTCACTCAGACTCCACGTCCATTGAGTCAGTGATGCCATCCAGCCATCTCATCCTCTGTTGTCCCCTTCTCCTCCTGCCCCCAATCCCTCCCATCATTAGAGTCTTTTCAAATGAGTCAACTCTTCACATGAGGTGGCCAAAGTACTGGAGTCTCAGCTTTACCATCAGTCCTTCCAAAGAAATCCCATGGTTAATCTCCTTCAGAATGGACTGGTTGGATCTCCTTGCAGTCCAAGGGACTCTCAAGAGTCTTCTCCAACACCACAGTTCAAAAGCATCAATTCTTTGGCACTCAGCCTTCTTCACAGTCCAACTCTCACATCTATACATGACTACTGGAAAAACCATAGCCTTGACTAGATGGACCTTGGTCAGCAAAGTAATGTCTCTGCTTTTGAATATACTATCTAGGTTGGTCGTAACTTTTCTTCCAAGGATTAAGCGTCTTTTAATTTCATGGCTACAGTCACCTCTGTAGTGATTTTGGAGCCCCAAAAAATAAAGTCTGACACTGTTTCCACTGTTTCCCCATCTACTTCCCATGAAGTGATGGGACCGGATGCCATGATCTTTGTTTTCTGAATGCTGAGCTTTAAGCCAACTTTTTCGCTCTCCTCTTTCACTTTCATCAAGAGGCTTTTTAGCTCCTCTTCACTTTCTGCCATAAGGGTGGTGTCATCTGCATATCTGAGGTTATTGATATTTCTCCCGGCAATCTTGATTCCAGCTTGTGTTTCTTCCAGCCCAGCGTTTCTCATGATGTACTCTGCATAACTTAAATAAGCAGGGTGACAATATATAGCCAGACTGGTTTGGAACCAGTCTGTTGTTCCATGTCCAGTTCTAACTGTTGCTTCCTGACCTGCATACAGATTTCTCAAGAGGCATGTCAGGTGGTCTGGTATTCCCATCTGTTTCTGAATTTTCCACATTTATTGTGATCCACACAGTCAAAGGCTTTGGCATAGTCAATAAAGCAGAAATAGATGTTTTTCTGGAACTCTCTCGCTTTTCCATGATCCAGTGGATGTTGGCAATTTGATCTCTGGTTCCTCTGCTTTTCCTAAAACCAGCATGAACATCTGGAAGTTCACGGTTTACATATTGCTGAAGCCTGGCTTGGAGAATTTTGAGCATTACTTTACTAGAGTGTGAGATGAGTGCAATTGTGCGGTAGTTTGAGCATTCTTTGGCATTGCCTTTCTTTGGGATTGGATTGAAAACTGACCTTTTCCAGTCCTGTGGCCACTGCTGAGTTTTCCAAATTTGCTGGCATATTGAGTGCAGCACTTTCACAGCATCATCTTTCAGGATTTGAAATAGCTCCACTGGAATTCCATCACCTCCACTAGCTTTGTTCGTAGTGATGCTTCCTAAGGCCCACTGGACTTCACATTCCAGGATGTCTGGCTCTAGATGAGTGATCACACCATCATGATTATCTGGGTCATGAAGATCTTTTTGTACAGTTCTTCTGTATATTCTTGCCACCTCTTCTTAATATCTTCTGCTTCCGTTAGGTCCATACCATTTCTGTCCTTTATTGAGCCCATCTTTGCATGAAATGTTCCCTTGGTATCTCTAATTTTCTTGAAGAGATCTCTAGTCTTTCCCATTCTGTTGTTTCCCTCTATTTCTTTGCATTGATCTCTGAAGAAGGCCTTCTTATCTTTTCTTGCTATTCTATGGAACTCTGCATTCAGATGCTTATATCTTTCCTTTTCTCCTTTGCTTTTCACCTCTCTTCTTTTAACAGCTATTTGTAAGGCTTCCTCAGACAGCCATTTTGCTTTTTTGCATTTCTTTTCCATGGGGATGGTCTTGAATCCTGTCTCCTGAAATTACCTATTTCCATATAACCACAATACTGAGATCATACCAATTGTTTTCCCCTCAGACATTACCAAATACACAATATTCACATTTCTCTGATTGCTTAGTAAATGTCATTTACCATGTTTTTTTTTTTCAAAGAAGGATTTATATAATATCTAAAACAATTTGAGTAACACATCTCTTAAATTTATTTTAATTTACAACTTTCCCATCCCACTGTGTGTTTGTGTATGTGTGTGCACATGCGCAGGAGCCTACATTTATTTGATGAAGAAACTTGGCACCTTCTGTAGAACTATCTTTTTCTGGATTTTTAGATTGTATTCTTGCTTAATATCTTGCTCTGGCTTTTCTTTCTTTCTTCTTCTTTTTTTTTTTTTTTTTGCCACACGTTTTCTTCCCCAACCAAGTAGGTCCTCTCAGTAAAAGTGTGGAGTTCTACCCACTGGACAGCCAGGGAATTCTCAGTCCTGTATTTTCTATGAGCTGATAAATTTTATTTTAATTTAGAGACAAGAATACTTTATCAGAGGTAGTCTATAGTTTCTGTTGTATATTAGAAGTGAAGAAAATTAATGTCTGATTATATCTTTCCCTGTGATGTCGAGAGTGATCAGTACAGTCTGGTGTCTTCAATTGGATCCAAAGACATGATACAATGAATTTATTTGCAAAACATAGACGTCCTTATCAGCTTTTAATCTAAGGTTTGAGAAGCCACTGATGACCATTCATCGTTTCATTAAAGGTTCCAAAATGCTCATATTCTGTTACTCCTGTGTATAACAGTTGCAATTTCTCCATAAAGAAAGATTTCTTTCCAATTATTTGGATACATGAGGTACAGTTCTTATGGGAAATATAAGCTAATGCTTGATTCTTTCCCAGGTTTAACCATTTTCAGAGTAAGTTGAAGCCTATAAAGGTAAAAAATGTGAGTTTTGGATTTTTGCTTAAAAGTATCTTTATGAGCTCATGGATTATAAAATATTTTATATGTTTAAATCTATTTCACTTAGTATTCTCTTTGTGGACCAAATGTCCTCTTTTGGCCAATGGGAGCTCTTGAATCCTTTTGACACAGTCTCATTCATTGACAGAATTACCTACAAGTGGAGAAGATGTCCCTTACTTCTCTCCTGTTTCTGACTCCAGATCTGGAAGTAATCAGTTATTTCTCTGAGGTGCCCTTTTTCTTTTTGGTGGGAAATTCTATTTTGAAACAACAACCATCTGGGGACTAGGGGTGATCATCGCTACCAATCATTACCAATCAAAATTTTTTTTCCAGAATTTTCAGTGATCAGAGCTAGAAAATAGACACATTTTAAAGAGGAAACCACATGGGACAATTTTTTTATTTGGCTTAACCCTTTGATTTTAAATTTTTTTCTCACCTGCTGACAAAATTTTGATTTTTAATACTTATTTTCCTTCTCTAATACTAATGATAATATATTAGTATTAGACTAAGGAGGCCAAAATTATTACTAACAATATCATTGTTGAAAGCAGGATTATTTTGGCAGTTTATTTTATCTTTGGTATATGCTACCTCATTATCCTATTTATAGTCAATTAAAATGAGTCTTCCATGTGTGGCTAAGTCACCAACTTTGTTACATTTTGCTTTTTGATGGCTTGGTGTTTGATTTTTATGAATTGTCATTTTTATATCTGATTTTTTTTTAAATTATTGAAAATATTTTCATGGCTTCAAAGCCATGTTTACAAAATGAGGTATTTTCACACAAAGTTAGATTTTATTTTAACCTTTACCTGTCTCCCTCTTCCTCCCTATAGATAATGGCTTTAATTTGCTTATGCTTGTTTATTATGCAGACACCACCCTTACGGCAGAAAGTGAAGAGGAGCTAAAAAGTCTCTTGATGAAAGTGAAAGAGGAGAGTGAAAAAGTTGGCTTAAAGCTCAACATTCAGAAAACGAAGATCATGGCATTCAGTCCCATCACTTCATGGGAAATAGATGGGGCAACAGTGGAAACAGTGGAAACAGTGGCTGACTTTATTTTGGGGGGCTCCAAAATCACTGCAGATGGTGACTGCAGCCATGAAATTAGAAGATGCTTACTCCTTGGAAGAAAAGTTATGACCAACTTAGACAATATATTGAAAAGCAGAGACATTACTTTGCCGACCAAGGTCCGTCTAGTCAAGGATATGGTTTTTCCTGTGGTCAGGTATAGATGTGAGAGTTGGACTGTGAAGAAGGCTGAGCACAGAAGAATTGATGCTTTTGAACTGTGGTGTTGGAGAAGACTCTTGAGAGTCCCTTGGACTGCAAGGAGATCCAACCAGTCCATTCTGAAGGAGATCAACCCTGGGATTTCTTTGGAAGGACTGATGATAAAGCTGAAACTCCAGTACTTTGGCCACCTCATGTGAAGAGTTGACTCATTGGAAAAGATTCTGATGCTGGGAGGGATTGGGGGCAGGAGGAGAAGGGGACAACAGAGGATGAGATGGCTGGATGGCATCACGGACTTGATGGACGTGAATCTGAGTGAACTCTGGGAGCTGGTGATGGACAGGGAGGCCTGGTGTGCTGTGACTCATGGGGTTGCAAAGAGTCAGACACGACTGAGCAACTGAACTGAACTGAAATGATGTCTGTTTGTTATTCTGTTTTGATATATGTGCATATATGAATCTCAGATAAGACTAGGCTATACATGCTTTTCTGGACCTTGGCAAGCCTTATTTCAGAAATGTAGAATCCTTTCTTTGAAAGATTCTATTTTCCTGCACCTACCCCAATTATTTAAGTAAAAGCAGGGGTTTACTTAGACCAAGTTTTATTAACAAAAGGCACACATAATTTGTAACCAATGGGAAAAGGACTTGAAAAGTTAAAAAGTTCCTTTGAAGGCTAACGTCTATGACTATTAAGACTCAGAGCAGAGTTTCTTTCCTCTTTGGAGCTGAACAGATTTTTAATGAAGAAAGTATAGGTTTTGCTAATGGAAATCGCCTTGCGTATATAACTGAACTGGGTTTGTGGACATTAAAAGCTATTTGACATGCACCGATCTTCTACTAGTAAGAATTTGGGAATAGCAATTTCTTTCCTGCCCCTTTGATCTGCTCCCAAATCCCACGGTGGTATATTATGGCTGCAGAGAGCTGTAAGTGTTAGCAAGTAGCAATTTGAAAGCCCTAAAAAATGTAGTTGCAAAGGCAATTCAAACATCAGGTACTCTTCTCATCATCCAGACTCTGGTTTAGAGCTATTGAGGGAATTCTTTGCAATCTCAAGCTGCAGTGGATCACTGGTCTGGTATGGATACTCAGGCTACTCTGAATATTTCCAGCACAAGAAAGCAGCTACTCTTTATTTTCTCTCTTTCCTTAAAACTCAAAAAATACACACACACAAACATATTTCACTGAAAAAGCATTTCTTTCTGAGGACAAATACAGTGGTTTTGAATAAGGAGGTTACCAGTCTAGATGAATTTTGATTCCCACTCTTCTCTCACTGAGGCTTCGCCGGTGGCTCAGATGGTAGAGAATCCACTGGCAATGCAGGAGACTGGGATCGATCCCTGGGTCAGTAAGATCCACTAGAGAATGGAATGGCTGCCCATTCTAGTATTCTTGCCTGGAGAATCCCATGAACAGGGGAGCCCAGCAGCCTACACTCCACAGGTTGCAAACAGTCAGACACGACTGAAGAACTAAGTAGGCATGCACGCACGTTCTCTCACTGAGGGCCTAATACATCCATTTGCAATTTGGGAATTGCATTCAGTAGGTGCAGCCAATGACAAAGAGAGACATTGTATGCCTCCCACAAGAATAACTGTGAGGAATTCGGAAGATAATAAAGAAGACAAAGATACATATGGAAAATCCTATGTTCTCTTTCTCCTTCTTATAGTTTGTGGTATAAAAGATAGATGCATAGTTTATTTTTAGCTGTACAAAATAAATTGCCTAATACTGTTCACATTCAAACACACACACTGTATGTTAAGTATTTAACTGTTGATGCTCTTTATTGGGGTTTCCCATCTTCCACCATTCTGAATTATGAAAAAAACAATATCTCTGTCCACAAAAATGGAAGGTATAAATACTTGCCTCAGGGAGACTAGAGAAGGGGAAAGAGGGTGGTGGGGAAGATACACCTTTCCTTAAAGATCTTTGTCACTAACACTTAAGGACCTTTGTGACCTCAAAACCTCTGAGTATCTGTCTGCATCCTTCTGAGTAGATAAAACAGAAATTGATGTCAAAACAATTGGCCATCTCCATACATTCTAACCAAGTCAGTAATAACTCCAGAAGAGATGAGCTGCCTTTTACTGTGTCCTTTGGGATTCTCAAACTGTCTGGCAAAGTCTTTAAGCACCTTTTCTAAACTGACCTGCCCACACTCGACTCTCACTGCCTCCCTGCCTGCCCTCCCCAAACCACCCTTACGTCTCCAGAATCAGTGGAGATGCATTCAGGAGAGATGGCTGAACTAGGCACTGAATGAGATTCTTGTCCAACAGATAGCGTGCTGTGTGGTCTGAGCCAGCCATCTTCCTCTCTGCACATCAGCTCCTCTCACCATAAAATGAGAGCCTCGGAACAGTGATCTTCGTGGCTTCTTTCACCTCTGACATTTGGGGGAATCTACAAAAATGCTCCAAGATATTAGAAGAGTTCCATTTAAACACCTGGCCACTTTAGAAGGGCTTTGCATATATATTGTATTTCACTTGCTAAACTGCCAAATAAATCTGACGTGAGTGATCCCCAAGAGGACCCAAGACCAAATTGCAAATGTCTGTTTGAGATGATGGAGGTCTTGTAATCTGAGCATTGATCCTAGAAAGCCTTTGGGTGCTTCTCAGAGTAACGTAAGACTATAAAGTGATGTATTACCCACGAGAAATCCTTTTCCATTTACATTTCATTTTCCTCTGTGGTGTTTAACTTATTTTTTTATTATATGCAGCCATCATAAATATTTATACTGCAATGTATGATTGGTCAATAAAGGAAAATCAATACTGGGTTTTTGCTGCCCAGAAAAGAGATTGTGCTTTACCTGATTCTAATTAAGAATGAATCTAAAAAGAAAAAAAGAAATCAAAGGTGAGAAGGTAAAATAGGGAGCTAAGTGGAAAAAGGAAAAAGAAAATATATATTATTTTATATTTTAAAATATTATAGATATTTTACACTTACATTCACATTGATACACAAAAAAATTTCATTTAAAATTGTCTTTGCTAGTAACCCTCAGTTCAGCCTTCCTATAGTGCCTATAAACTACAGAAAATGATGAACTTAAACACAGAAAGCCATCACAGTTACTTCATTATGGTTTTATCTGTCATTACATATAAAGGAGATGAACTTGGAAGAAAAAAAGTTTGCTTCTCATTTTCATAAACCATGTTTCAGTTCAGTTTAGTTCAGTCACTCAGTTGTGTCTGACTCTTTGTGACCACATCAATCACAGCACACCAGGCCTCCCTGTCCATCACCAGCTCCCGGAGTCCACCCAAACCATGTCTATCAAGTCGGTGATGCCATCCAACCATCTCATCCTCTGTTGTCCCCTTCCCCTCCTGCCCTCAACCTTTCCCAGCATCAGGGTCTTTTCAAATGAGTCAACTCTTCACATGAGATGGCCAAAGTATTGGAGTTTCAGCTTCAACATCACTCCTTCCAATGAACACCCAGGACTGATCTGCTTTAGGATGGACTGGTTGGATCTCCTTGCAGTCCAACGGACTCTCAAGGGTCTTCTCCAACACCACAGATCAAAACCATCAATTCTTCGGTGCTCAGCTTTCTTTATAGTCGAAGTCTCTCATCCATGCGTGACCACTGGAAAAACCATAGACTTGACTAAATGGACCTTTGTTGCCAAAGTAATGTCTCTGCTTTTTAATATGCTCTCTAGGTTGATCATAACTTTCCTTCCAAGGAGGAAATGTCTTTTAATTTCATGGCTGCAATCACAATCTGCAGTGATTTTGGAGCCCCCAAAATAAAGTCAGCCACTGTTTCCACTGTTTCCCCATCTACTTGCCATGAAGTGATGGGACAGGATGCCATGATCTTAGTTTTCTGAATGTTGAGCTTTAAGCCAACTTTTCACTCTCCTCTTTCACTTTCATCAAGAGGCTCTTTAGTTCTTCTTCACTTTCTGCCATAAGGGTGGATTTACCAAGTATGATCTCTATGCCAGGTAGTATTTTGATGTTTGTGTTCCAGCTGAAAAGAGCATGTTCTTTTTTATAATAGAAAGGGTAGACAAACAAAGAGGATAAATCCTGTTAGGTGATTTAAAAGCTTATGTGATAGTCACTGGATGTCTGTTTAGATTGGCCAGAGACATTTTTGAGACCTAATTTTAAGACTTAAAATCAGATCATCAAGAAAATTGCTACAATCCAATTGAGCAAGTCAAACACACAAACAAGTGGTTGTAATATAAAACAAGAAGTGACCAGTGCTCAGAAAAACTCTTGCTCTATTCAGTGGGTGGTTTTTAAGCATGCAGCATCAGCATTACCTGGGAGTAATGGGAGGATGGCAGATAGCACGGGAGGAGAGAAGATCCTACCCTAGATCTGCTTCATTTTAACACATTTTCCAGGTAATTCATATGCATGTGCACATTAGAACAATACTGCTCATTAAACAAACAAACAGGGAATTCAGAGGAAAAGAAATCATATCCAGCTTGCAGTTGGAAGGATTCCTTGAGGAATAATTATAAAAGCAACCCAAGAAAATGAATAAGATGCCAGTCATGCTCTATTTATGATTTCTTCTCAGTGCTATTTAGAGGGATTCATAGCTAGACCATACAACAAGAGCCATCAGGCTAGAATTAACTGTAGCCTCAAAAAGAATAAAAATACTTAGGAGTAAATTTAATCAAGGAGGTGAAAGGTATGTATGCTGAAAACTGTAAACACTGAGGAAGGAAAGCAAAGAATTCACAAATAAATAGAAAGCTATCCCACATTCATGTATTGGAAGGATTAATATTGTTTAAAAATTTCATCCTACCCAAAGAGAGAGATTTAATGCAATTCCTACCATGACTCTAACTGCATCTTTCAGGGAAAAAAATTTTTTTCTAAAATTTACATAGAACTGTAGCAGTCTCCACATAGTCAAATTAATCTTGCAAAATAAGAATACAGTTGAAAGCATTACCCTTCTTGATTTCAAATGGCATTACTAAGCAATAGTAATCAAAATAGTATAGGACCATCTTAAAAACAGATGCATAGACTAATGGAACAGAATCAAGACCCCAGAAGCAAACCTATGCATATATAGTCAACTTATTTCAACAGAAGTACCAAAAATATACAATGCCAAAAGGATAGCCTTCAGTAAACAGTGCTGGGCAAACTGTATGAAAGTGCTGGTCATTCAGTCGTGTGTGACTCTTTGCAACCCCGTGAACTGGAGCCTGCTTCTGTCCATGGAATTCTCCAGGCAGGAGTACTGGAGTGAGTTGCCATTCCCTTCTTCAGGAGATCTTTCTGACAAAGAGATTGAACCCAGATCTCCTGCATTGCAGGCAGATTCTTTACTCTCTGAGCCACCAGGGAAGTCTCCAGGCAAAGTATATATCCACGCACAAAAGAATGAAATTTAACCCTTATCTTATACTATGAGCAAAAATCAACTCAAAATGGCTTAAAGACTTAAATGTAAGACTTCCAAAAGAAAACATAGGGTAAAACTTCCTTGATGTTGGCTTTCACAATGATTTTTGGATGTGGCATTTAACGCCTGGATAACAAAAGGAAAAATAAACTAATGGAATTATATAAAACTAAAAAGCTTCTGCAAAAAAAAAATGCAAAAATCATTCTCGCAACTATGATTTCGAGACAAATATTTGCAAACCATACATCTGAGAAGAGATTAATATTCAAAATCTATAAGAAGCTTATACAATTCAATAGCAAAAACCCATCCAATTACAAATGGGCAGAGTCTTCAAACAGATGTTTTCCCAAAGAATACATACATATGGCCAATAGTATATGAAAAGATGTTTTCTAATTATAATTGGGGAAATGCAAATCAAAATGACTATGAAATATCTGTTAGATAGATTATCATCTAAGAGACAAAGGATAAAAAGTATTGGCGGGGATGTGAGAAAATGGAACTCTTGCACCCTTTGGTAGCAATGTAAATTGTTACAACCACTATGGAGAAAGCATGAAGGTTCCTGAAAAACTTAAAAAACAGAACTACTATATGATCCAGCAACCCCACTTCTGAGTTTATATCCAAAGGAAATAAAATCACTATACTGAAGAGAAAACTATACTCTCATTTTAATCACAGCTCTATTCACCATAACCAAGATATGGAAACAACCTAAGTCTGCCTTCACAGATGAGTGGATAAAGAAAATGAACTGCACACACTGATCTGGCCAGCCAGGTAGCTAGAACAGGATATTATTCAGCCGTTAAAGAGAAGGAAACCCCACCATTTGTGACAACATAGATGAATCTGGGCTTCCCATGTGGCATAGTGGTAAAGGATTTGCCTGTAGGAGATGCAAAAGGTGCAGATTCAATCCCTGGATTGGGAAGATTCCCATGGAATGGGAAATGGCAACCCACTCCAGTATTCTTTCGTGGAAAATTCCACTGACAGAGGCGTCTGGCACGCTACAGTCCATGGTGGTGGCAAAGAGTCAGACACAACTGAGCACCAGAACAAGCTGAAGGAGATGAATCTGCAGGACATTATGCTAACTGAAATAAGCCAGACAAAGAAAAAAGGTGCACGATCTCATTTTTATGTAGAACCTCAAAAGTCAAACATATAGAAACAGAGAGTAAAATGGTGGTTACCAAGAGCAGAGAGGTGGGGGAGACGGGGAGATATTGGTCAAATGGTACAAATTTTCAGTTGTGTGGGATGAATAAATCTAAAGTTTTAATATACAGTGTGATGACTATAGATAATATTGATTACTGGAGATTTTCTAAGAGGGTGTGTTTCAAATGCTCTATGGTGGTTCAAATGGTAAAAAATCTGCCTGTTATGTGGGTGACATGCATTCAACCTCTGGGTTGGGAAGATCCCTGGAGAAGGGAATGGCAATCCACTCCAGTATTTTTGTCTAGAGAATCCCGATGAACAGAGGAGCCTGGTGGGCTACAGTCCATGGAGTCGCAAAGAGTCAGACATGACTGAGCGACTAGCACTTCTGTATTAAAAAAGGAAAAAAGAGGTAACTAAGTGGGGAGATATGTTAATTAACTTGACTGGAGTAGGAATTTCACCTGCAATGCAGGAGGCACAGGAAATGCAGGTTTGATCCCTGGGTCAAGAAGATCCTCTGGAGGATAAAACGGCAGTCCACTCCAGCATTCTCACCTGGGAAATCCCAAGGACGAGGAGCCTGGCAGGCTACAGTTCAGGGAGTCACAAATGAGTTGGACATGACTCAGTGACTAAAGAACAAGTAGGCATTTCACTATCCATATGTATGTCCAATCATTACATACACCTTAAATATATGCAATTTTTACTTGTCAACTCCCTCAAAACGAAACTATATCTTGGGAATGTTTGGCCTTCCCATTCCTGGGATGGAAATGTAAATTCCAAGTATAGAAGTTTTGTTGTGTAACAAGAGTTTGGTGGTATCTTCCACTCTGGCAGTACATCATCTGTATTAAGAATGGTCTCTAAAATCTGTCTCATTACAGCAAAGCCATCTTGAGACATGCTTCCTTAATTTCTGCACTATGGACTGCCTTTGTAAACTTGGCTAAATCAACTTGATATTTTATTAGGAAAAAGACAACTTATGTATTTTACCAACATAGTTAGGCATTTTGGAAGGATCACCAATTAAAATGGTATAGTCTGTTATGTGGTGACTTCTGGATGTGTGAACCTGGAGGGACTCTGCTAAAGAGATCATTCGTCATGTTGCACCTGTGTCCAATCAGAAGAAGCTCAGTGCAAAGAAAAATGGACACATATGTATATTTGTGTGTATGTGTGCATATGCGTAGTGATGAAGAGGAAAGAGCACAGCCTTGAAAATGAGATCAATCTGATTCAAGTCATTTGATTTCTCTAAGCCTCAGAGTTCTCCACAAAATGGAATTAATAAAAATACTTCATAAATATGTCAGAAGAATTAAATGAGATAAATGGAAGTCACCTAGCCCCATGCCTGGCACAGTGTATGTGCTTGACGCTACTTTCTGTTTAATAAAAACAATACATTATCGATACCACCTGTCCTAAGGGGAAAAAAATCCAGACATTATTATCTCTACAACTAGGAGACATTACTTAGAATCTTCACACCACAGATAATGGAAAATAAGATTTTTTGATACTGATGTTATTACCACTGGAGTGGCAGGTAGATTTTTTTTGGACAAATGTATGGAATAAATAGTAAATAAATTAATATACACTGAACAAATCAACATCTCTTGGGATTTCCTTGTCATTAAGACACAATTCCATTTGGGAAAGGAACAGAATAAATAATGTCCTGTCAGTTCCTTGGTTAATTACTAGTGATCATGTCAGCTGTTTTGGGAAAAGATGTAATGGTCACATGTTCAGATCTAACTTTGCTAATAACCCTTTAAGAAAACCTGTTAATTATCTAACTTGTCTGGCAAATTAGGTTGAGTTAAGACCCTCAATATACCTGCTACATTCTCCTTATAGTTTAGAATGTTCAAAACTTATGAGAAAATATGATTGGCTTGCTTTTTCCATTATGGAAGTATAATTCTTTATTCTACTCTGCCCCATCCCCCACCCCAATTCCTAAATTATCTTTGATGAGGCATCAAGAAAGACAGGACTTTGGAGAGGGCCACTAGGGGTTGCACTGATTGAATACTGCCAGCGAAGCTAAGGAGTCAGGAATCTTGAAGGTATTCAATTCTGGCACAGAAAAAGAGACAATGCATAGCAAAAAGGAGAAAAAGTGAAAAGGCACTGAAGACACATTCAAGTCAGGGTGAACATAAGCACATCATTCTGGCTCATTTGCCCTCATCCAGCCAGCACTGGACAAGACCTCAAGGAGTCAAAGTTTTATTGCAAGAAATTAAGATGACCGATAAAATGTCTCGGAGGTAAGAAGTGGTTAAAAGGGAAAGAGTGGTGGAGTTCTGCAGGTAATGTAGATTAAAAGACATTCTAGGCTCTCTTTTCTTTCTTTTTCTTTTCTTTTAGTCCCCTCCCACCCTATGCTTCTGCGTCACAAGACAAAAACATCTTGAAGTGGTTTCTTCCATGTTATATTCTTAGAGGGAAGGGAGGAGAAGTCTTGGCATTTCAGCCTTGCTTGGAATATGGCAGCAATGCATAACTCATGGCATCCCTCTCGCCTCATTTGTGTGCACTGAAGTATTTAAAGTGAAGGTGTTAGTTGCGCAGTCATGTCTGATTCTTTGCGAGCCCATGCACCATAGCCCAGCAACCTCTCTGTTCATGGAATTCTCCAGGTAAGAATACTCGAGTGGGTTGTCATTCCCTTCTCCAGGGAATCGAACCTGGGTCTCCTGCATTACAGGCAGATTCTTTACTGTCTGAGACCCCAAGGAATCCGGGAAATATTTAAAGCATATGCTTATCTTAGGCCTGTCCTTCTTTAGACAGAAATAGAATAAAGTTGAGGAAGGATAAGGAGAGACAGGAGACCTGAGCTGGCATCTAGGGAGGTGTGAACTCAGAGGACTTCCTGTCTCCTTTGCTGCAGGATCCTAGTCTGTTAATAGGTGTAAAGTAGTGTGAAATGCCATGTCATAGGGCCACACATACCTGACTCCTGCCTGGATTTTATTGTGGAAGGATTCTAGCTTTCAGCAAAGTGGTTTTGTTGCACTCCAGGAGTTAAAGGCTCACCCTTTGGAATATTTTAGACCTGATTTTAATTCAGGGCCTATATCTTGTGAAAATTGAATAATCCTTCAATCGCCTTGTTTCTAAGGTGTAGACAATAAGCTTTTCAGTGCTTTTCAGTGTTACTCGGGTGTGTATGTATGAAAACCAAATGAAATAAACACAATGCCTAATGAAGAGTAAGTCTCTGATGAAAAACGGAGTCTTTTACAGAACCCACTTCTTTGTCTTAGGATCCACTAGTGTGGGAATTGGGATCTGGTGCTTTGGAAGCCTTTGTAAAACCATGAGATAGCAAGTACATAGACAAAATCCTGGGTCCCTGATGGCATCACTGCATCACTGAACCACAGAACCAGCCCTGGAATTGTCAAATACCAGATTTCGTGATAAATCAGCTAATACATACATGCATGCTCAGTCACTCAGTCACGTCTGACTCTCTATGACCCCGTGGACTGACTAAGCTCACAAGACTCCTCTGTGTCCGGGATTCTCCAAGCAAGAATACTGAAGCGGGTTGCCATTTCTTCTTCCAGGGTATATTACCGACCCTCGGTCAAAACTGCATCTCAGGTGTCTCCTGCATCGGCAGACTGATTCTTTACCACTGAGCCACAGTGGATCCATATCTGCATTATTTTAATGACTATTATTCGGAATGTGCTTACTTCTAATTGACATTCTAGATGGTACACAATAAGTGCCTAATCGTGGAGAGGTCGTGATGAAAACCCAAGTATGGTCTTTTGAAATGATTTAAGTATTCAGAATGGTAGTTGTAATTTAGGTGCCGCATAAAGGCTTCATTTTTCTCCCTTTTCCCAACTTGACTCTGAGCTTCTTGGGAGCATTAATTTCTGTCACCAGTGTCCAACAACTGAAGATAACACACTATAAAGCTTCTTGTCTATTGGCAGGAATCAGATTCACTTTTACAATGCAATTTTATTATAAAGTCTGATGTAAGAGAGGTAGGTAAATTTGGGTTAGAATTCCAGTCTCACTCAGATTTTCTTGCTGTGGCACTTTGGGTAAGTCACTGATACTCTCTAACTCTTACATTCCCCCTGTAAAAACGGTGACAATACTTTCTATGTCTTATTGCTATGGGCATTCCAAGATATAAAGGAAGCAGAAGATGTTAAAAATACTATAAAATTTTAAAGTGTGTCCCCACTCTGATTTGAGTTATTACCCAAAATTTGGTCATTGGAACAAACTAGAAAAAGGAGGATCCTCTTTAAATCTACATCTCAAATGCGGTTGAGCTTGGTCATCCCTGTGCATTCTCTAGCATGTTTGGAGGCTTTGCTCCAACACATCTGGCTGTTTTATGACTTTAATTCCAATTTAAAATTCCACAGTGCCTCACACAATCATTTTTCTTTATCCAGAAAATGCTTTGCATCAGACCAGATAAGGAAAGCAAGAGCCTGATGTGTAATCCTTCCAGTTGTCTTTTGATCTCTCTTCTGCTTCTACCAAGAGTTCAATACATAAGTCACTTCTCCACCACTAAAGCAAGGGGTTGTACCCTAAAGGCCAGTGATTTCTTTATTTCATAATGGTAAAAACATTTTAGCAAGTAAGCTAGGTTTAAGTCTCTGTTCTGACACATAGCAACTATGGTATCCTGGGAAGACAGCTCGCTGAACTACTGTCTTCTCATGAATAAAATAACATGGAAAATACAGGCTTGATGTGGGAACAAAATGAGATCATGCATGTGAAAGAAAGGTCCTGGTAAACAAAGAAGTTCTGCACGCCATCATCTGTATTAAAAATCACATGATTTGTGAATCATTTCAGGGGCCTGTTTCTTTTTCCACAAAAAGCAACTATAACGATGGTTTGCAATGCACTGTAGGTGATTCCCCTGATTTTTCCAAGGAAATTTATTTTAAGAACACTTTCTTGTGTAATGAAATCAGTGGATCCAGATAGGGCTTGCAAAAGAACAATCAGATATCAGCTATTTTCTTTTGCTCTTTTTCTAACCAGTGCCTATAGAATCTTCCTGCAGAGGTACTCCTTGAGGCTAAAGAAGGAAACGTATGTAGCAGAAAATATAGGATGTGAAAAAAAACACACCATATGTATATTCCTTTCCTAGGACTGCTAAAACAAACTACGAAAGACTTGGTGGTCTAAACCAACAGAAATTTATTCTCTACAGATCTGGAGCCCAGGAGTCTGAAGGCTTGGCAGTGATGGATCTCTTTGGAGGGCCTGAGGGATACTCTCTTCCATGCTTTTCTCCTCTTTTTCAAGTGGCTGCCAGCACCCTTGCACTCCATGTCTTATAGCCACATCCCTCCAATCTCTACCTCTGTTTTCACACCACCTTTGAAAAATGGTCTCCCTGCCTTCTTGTGCAGAGAAAGGCTAGGGGTTGGAACACAGAGATTATCTGGACAGTCACAGAATGATGCATGCAACCAGGCCTGGCTGTGTAATCCATGAGGCTTCATGTTCAAAATCAGGACAAAGATGCCATTAGGTACTAAAATATAATAGCTTCCTTCTGCCCACAGCCTCTCTCAAGTTATCAGAATGCTTTGTCTGCTAATGAATGCTGCGCTCCCTCTGGCAGGAGGACGCTCATCAGTGAGGGCAGACCTTCCTGGGTGCCCTGGGCTCCATCACACACTTGTGTGCACTCACCTGGCTCTTGGTGGGATGCTCCAGACTGATGTAGTGTGCCCTGACTGGAAGCTGAGATGGAACCTTCCTACTTAGGGGCCTCTGCTCCAACCACCAGGGGTGCACGACCATCAGAGAATTGTGGCCTTCACAATGAGTCACATTTGGTACCTGGATCATGGATGGGTGAAAAGTTCACCCCCACCGCTGACTTCCCTGGTGGCTAAGACAGTAGAGAATCTGCCTACAATGCAGGAGACCTAGGTTTGACCCCTGAGTAGGGAAGGTTCCCTGGGGAAGGGAATGGCAACCCATTCCAGTATTCCTGCCTGGAAAATTCCGTGGACAGAGGAGCCTGGTGGACTACAGTCCATGTGGTTGCAAAGAGTCAGACACAACTGAGTGACGAGCACTAACCTGACTCACCTGTAGAATGGGCTGAATCCCTGCATACTTGGGGTAGGGAGTGTTGCTGCCACACCCCTCGCAGATTCACCACAGAGCACGTGTGCTCAACCCTGTGGCATCCTGCACTCGGGACCCACAGGAGGTAGAGAGCAACAGTGGATGAAGGGCCTTACCCTGCCCACCACGGTCTGGTCATCATTCTGGTTGAAGGAGGCAGAGGGTGAGGCTGGGACGGGGAGGTCTGCTTGGAGCTCAGATTCCAAACCTCTACTGTATCGTCCATCTTCCCATCAGACTTCCTTAGACCATACTAGTCTGAACAAAAAATTAAGGATTTCAAGGCAGTGGCTGGGAGCATTGAACCTGGACTGTAGGAGCCTTCTGAGCGTAAGGTCTTTGTGACTGCCCTGGCCCCACATCCATGGAGCTGGCCCTACTAGCAACACAAGTATGAATTCCAGGAACTGATCTCCTTTTCATGTCACTTATTCAATCTTCCCCTCTCAGTTAAAGAAGATATTTCCCTGGGATTTAGGAATGTTTCGAGAAGCCCATTTTCACTCATCCTCCCATGTAAAGTTCTGTGAGGCTCTAGGAAGGACTCAGCTATCTTCCAAATTGAGATTTGATAGAAAAAAAAGAAAAAGACAATGTTCAGCTTCTGGAGGGACACAGGAAAGATTGTGAGGGTCCTGGCTTCCTTAGTAGCTCAGCTGGTAAAGAGTCCACTCTCCATGGAGGGACCCCAGTTGGATTCCTGGGCCAGGAAGATGCCCTGGCGGAGGGAACAGCAACCCACTCCAGTATTCCTGGGCTTTCTGGTGGCTCTGACAGTAAAGAGTCTGTCTGCAATGCAGCAGACTTGGGTTGGTGCCTGGGTTGGGAAGATCCCTTGGAGAAGGGAATGGGTTACCCACTCCAGTACTCTGGCCTGGAGAATTCCATGGACTGTATGTATAGGCCATGGGGTCGCAAAGAGTCAGACAAAACTGAGTGACTTCACTTTTTTTTCACTTTGAGAGACTCTGAAACTACTTAGCCAACTGTGAGCTCCCTGAAGGTCACTGTGTGGCCTCATGTTTCTATGTGAGCTGTTTGTCATGGGACAAAGAGCTCATGATCCAAAATAAGCAATACTATCTTTTATACCAAAATTACTGTAGCATGTAGTGTTCAGTTCAGTTCAGTCGCTCAGTCATGTCCCATTCTTTGTGACATCATGAACCGCAGCATGCCAGGCCTACCTGTCCATCACCAACTCTTGGAGTCGACACAAACCCATGTCCATTGAGTCAGTGATGCCATCCAACCATATCATACCCTGTCATCCCTTTCTCCTCCTGCCCTCAATCTTTCCCAGCATCAGAGTCTTTACAAATGAGTCAGCTTTTCGCATGAGGTGGCCAAAGTGTTGGAGTTTCAGCTTCAACATTAGTCTTATAAATGAAAACCCAGGACTGATCTCCTTTAGGATGGACTTGTTGGATCTTCTTGCAGTCCAAGGGACTCTTAAGAGTCTTCTCCAACACCACAGTGCAAAAGCATCAATTCTTCAGCACTCAGCTTTCTTCACAGTCCAACTCTCACATCCATACATGACCGCTGGAAAAACCATAGCCTTGACTAGATGGACTTTTGTTGACAAGGTAATGTCTCTGCTTTTTAATATGCTGTCTAGGTTGGTCATAACTTTCCTTCCAAGGAGGAAGCGTCTTTTAATTTCATGGCTGCAATCACCATCTGCAGTGATTTTGGAGCCCCCAAAAATAAAGTCTGACACTGTTTCCACTGTTTCCCCATCTATTTCCCATGAAGTGATGGGACCAGATTCCATGATCTTTGTTTTCTGAATGTTGAGCTCTAAGCCAACTTTTGACTCTCCTCTTTCACTTTCATCAAGAGGCTTTTTAGCTCCTCTTCACTTTCTGCCATAAGGGTGGTGTCATCTGCATATCTGAGATTATTGATATTTCTCCCGGCAATCTTGATTCCAGCTCGTGTTTCTTCCAGCCCAGTGTTTCTCATGATGTACTCTGTATGCAAGTTAAACAAGCAGGGTGACAATATACAGCCTTGATGTACTCCTGTTCCTATTTGGAACCAGTCTGTTGTTCCATGTCCAGTTCTAACTGTTGCTTCCCTGACCTGCATATAGGTTTCTCAAGAGGCAGGTCAGGTGGTCTGGTATTCCCATCTCTTTCAGAATTTTCCACAGTTTATTGTGATCCACACAGTCAAAGGCTTTGGCATAGTCAATAAAGCAGAAATAGATGTTTTTTCTGGAACTCTCTGCCTTTTTCCATGATCCAGCAGATGTTGGCAATTTGATCTTTGCCTCCTCTGCCTTTTCTAAAACCAGCTTGAACATCTGGAAGTTCACGGTTCACATATTGCTGAAGCCTGGCTTGGAGAATTTTGAGCATTACTTTACTAGAGTGTGAGATGAGCGCAATTGTGCAGTAGTTTGATCATTCTTTGGCATTGCCTTTCTTTGGGATTGGAATGAAAACTGACCTTTTCCAGTCCTGTGGCCACTGCTGAGTTTTCCAAATTTGCTGGCATATTGAGTGCAGCACTTTCACAGCATCATCTTTCAGGATTTGAAATAGCTCAACTGGAATTCCATCACCTCCACTAGCTTTGTTCATAGTGATGCTTTCTAAGGCCCACTGGACTTCACTTTCCAGGATGTCTGGCTCTAGGTGAGTGATCACACAATCATGATTATCTGGGTCATGAAGCTTTTTTTGGTACAGTTCTTCTGTGTATTCTTGCCACCTCTTAATATCTTCTTCTTCTGTTAGGTCCATACTATTTCTGTCCTTTATTGAGCCCATCTTTGCATGAAATGTTCCCTTGGTATCTCTAATTTTCTTGAAGAGATCTCTAGTCTTTCCCATTCTGTTGTTTCCCTCTATTTCTTTGCATTGATCACTGAGGCAGGCTTTCTTATCTCTCCTTGTTATTCTTTGGAACTCTGCATTCAGATGCTTATATCTTTCCCTTTCTCCTTTGCTTTTCGCTTCTCTTCTTTTCACAGCTATTTGTAAGGCTTCCTCAGACAGCCATTTTGCCTTTTTGGATTTCTTTTCCATGGGGATGGTCTTGTTCCCTATCTTCTGTACAATGTCACGAACTTCCGTCCATAGTTCATCAGGCACTCTGTCTATCAGATCTAGTCCTTTAAATCTATTTCTCACTTCCACTGTATAATCATAAGGGATTTGATTTAGGTCATACCTGAATGGTTGAGTGGTTTTCCCTACTGTTTTCAATTTAAGTCTGAGTTTGGCAATAAGGAGTTCATGATCTGAGCCACAGTCAGCTCCTGCTTTTTGCTGATTGTATAGAGCTTCTCCATCATTGGCTGCAAAGAATATAATCAATTGGCTGCAAAGAATATAATCAATCTGATTTCAGTGTTAACCATCTGGTGATGTTAGGTCTTCTCTTGTGTTGCTGGAAGAGAGTGTTTGCTATGACCAGTGTGTTCTCTTAACAAAATTTTATTAGCCTTTGCCCTGCTTCATTCTGTACTCCAAGGCCAAATTTGCCTGTTACTCCTAGTGTTTCTTGACTTCCTACTTTTGCATTCCATATTTTGGGGGTATTAGTTTTAAAAGGTCTTGTAGGTCTTCATAAAACCATTCAACTTCAGCTTCTTTAGCATTACTGGATGGGGCATAGGCTTGGATTACCGTGACATTGAATGGTTTGCCTTGGAAATGATCAGAGATCATTTTTTCGTTTTTGAGACTGCATCCAACTACTGCATTTCAGACTCTTTTGTTGACCATGATGGCTACTCCATTTCTTCTAAGGGATTCCAGCCCACAGTAGCAGATATAATGGTCATCTGAGTTAAATTCACCTATTCCAGTCCATTTTAGTTTGCTGATTCCTAGAATGTCAACATTCACTCTTGCTATCTCCTGTTTGATCACTTCCAATTTGCCTTGATTCATGGACCTGACATTGCAGATTCCTATGTAATATTGCTCTTTACAGCATTGGACCTTGCTTCTATCACCAGTCACATCCACAACTGGGTATTGTTTGGCTCCATCTCTTCATTCTTTCTGGAGTTATTTCTCCACTGATCTCCAGTAGCATATTGGGCACTTACTGACCTAGGGAGTTCCTCTTTCAGTATCCTGTCATTCATTTTGCCTTTTCATACTGTTCATGGGATTCTCAAGGCAAGAAACTGAAGTGGTTTGCCATTCCCTTCTCCAGTGACCACATTCTGTCAGACCTCTCTACCATGATCTGCCCGTCTTGGGTGGCTCCACAGGGCATGACTTAGTTTCATTGAATTAGATAAGGCTGTGGTCTGTGTGATCAGATTGGCTAGTTTTTTGTGATTATGGTTTCAGTGTGTCTGCCCTCTGATGCCCTCTCGCAACACCTACCATCTTACTTGGGTTTCTCTTACCTTGGACGTGGGGTATCTCTTCACAGCTGCTCCAGCAAAGCACAGCTGCTACTCCTTACCTTGGATGAGGGATATTTCCTCATGGCCACCCCTCCTGACCTTGGACATGGAATAGCTCCTCTTGGCCCTCCTGCACCCACACAGCCACAGCTCCTTAATAGGGGGCATTGCAACCCACTCCAGTATTCTTGGCTGGAGAATCTCTGTGGACAGAGGAGCCTGATGGGCTATTATCCATGGGTCGCAAAGAGTCAGACATTCCTGTCTGACTCTCATATTAACCCTACAGAGGTACTCATATTCCTACCTCTACTTTACAGAAGAGAAAACTGAAGTCAAAGGAATAAAGTGATCATCTCAGGCTTACATAACTCCTCTGGATCCTGAAATACAGGTGTCCTGAGCCTCCAGTCCTTTGCTGATAAGACAAAGAGTCCTGGAAAATCTCCCTGTGTATAAACCTCCAGGAGGCTTTCTCTCCATCACTTTATGTCAGCCAGACTCTGACTCACAGCTGGAGAATTAGCCTCCTTATTATCTAGTGAATTCCATGAGTACACACCAAGTGTTGTTTTCTGTAACAGACTGAAGTCTCTCCCCGTCTCTTTCTTCCATTGTTGTTGCTGTTCAGTTGCTAAGTCATGTCCCACTCTTTGTGACCCCATGGACTGCAGCACACCAGGCTTCCTTGTCCTTCAGTATCACCCAGAGTTTGCTCAGATTCATGCTATCTAACCATGTTATCCTCTGCTGCCCTCTTCTCCTTTTGCCTTCGATCTTTAAACATCAACTAGTTTTCCTTAGAAAACTGTGCCCAGGTTAAGGGGACTTCTGCCTAGTTTTGCATAGATGCTTTGATATGCTCCAAACTCAATGACCTTCCTTCAATCCCTGGGACTTTGGGAACAGCCAACCCACATGTGGTGGGAAGCAGGGCAAAAGGGAAGGAGGAATGTGATGGAGACACAAACACAGCACAGTGTTTTCTTTCTGAGAAACTTCATCAAGGCTCTGATTCCAGTGACCTCACCTTCAAGCAATGCCAGCTCCTTTGCTCTAAATCAAAGTCCACTTGTGGTGGTTCACATGTTTTGAATTGAATGAGCCTACAGCTTCTGATGTTGCAAAAGAAATCCTGAAATTAGTCAGCATCTGTTCTTTGAAATCAGGACAATCCATGACCCTGACATGCTTGACATGCTTGTTGACATGTCTCAGTGCAGAAACCTGAAGGATGTTGTACATGGTATGCTAGTCTGTCCACATGGTAAGCCTCCTTCAAACAAGGAAACTTACTGAAACCTAGCAGGGCTTATTCTGTACTCTCATTTCAAGTACATGAAACTAGTTATATAAACAGGCTCTCAAGGTAGCTCCATGCTTTCATTCTCATCCCTTCATATAACTTATCTGCACATATTCTTCTAGTGCTGACTTTTCAGAATTAGAATATAATCTATGTGTTTTTGGTGTCTACAAGGCAATTCATAACCTGATCCCTGGCTGTACCTCTGACTTCTTTTATAGCAATTTCCAATACTCATTCCCATACAAGTTACTCTAGTTTTCTTGCTATTCCTAAAACATATTTAGGATTCTCTGAAAACACTGTTGCCTTTCCAACTGAATGGGAACTCTTTCCATGAGTCTCATGGCTCATTTCTTCAGCACATTCGGGTTTCTGCTCAAATATGACATCTTAAGAGAATCTGGATATTATTATGGTGGTCTCTGATAGTCCTGTAATGACTAATTTCATGGTCAACTTGACTGGGCCACGGGGTGCCCAGATATTTTCTTAAACACTATTCTGAGGGCATTTTTGGATAATATTAACATTCAAAACTGAGCAAAGCAGATTGCAGAACCAGAGATGGAACTGGCATAAATATATATATATATATAAATTATATATATAAATTATATATAATATATATATTATATATATAATTATTATATATATATAATTATATATATATATACACACACATACTTCTGCTTCATTGACTATGCTGAAGTCTGTCACTGTGTGAATCACAGCAAACCGTGGAAAATTCTTATAGATGGGAACACCAGACCACCTTACCTGTCTCCTGAGAAACCTGTATGCAGGTCAAGAAGCAACAGAACCAGACATGAAACAATGGACTGGTTCAAAATTGGGAAAGGAGTGCATCAAGGGTGTATACTGTCAGCTTGCTTATTTAAATTATATGTAGAGTACATCATGGGGTTTCCCTCATACCTCAGTTGGTAAAGAATCCACCTGTAATGTAGGAGACCCTAGTTTGATTCCTGGGTTGGGAAGACCCGCTGAAGAAGGGACAGGCTACTCACTCCAGTGCAAAATGCTAGGATGGATGAATAATTAGCTGGAATCAAAACTAGTGGGAGAAATATCAACAGCCTCAGGTATGCAGATGATCCCACTCTAATGGCATAAAGTGAAGAGGAACTAAAGAGCCTTTTGATGAAGGTGAAAGAGGAGACTGGAAAAGCTAGCTTAAAATTCAACATTCAAAAGACTAAGATCATTGCATCCAGTCCCAGCACTTCATGGCAAATAGATGGTGAAAAAATGCAAACAGTGGCAGATCTTCTCTTCTTAGACTCCCAAATCACTGCAGATGGTAACTGCAACCACAAAATTCAAAGACACTTGCTCCTTGAAAGAAAAGCTATGACAAAAATAGATAACATATTAAAAAGTAGAAAAATCATTTTGCCAACAAAGGTCTGTGTAGTCAAAGCTATGGTTTTTTTTTTTTTCCAGTAGTCACGTACGAATGGGAGAGTTGAACCATAGAAAAGGCTGAGCACTGAAGAATTGATGTTTTGAAATCGTGGTGCTGGAGAAGATCAAACCTGTCAATCCTAAAGGAAATCAACCCTGAATACTCATTGGATGGACTTATGCTGAAGCTGAAGCTTCAGTACTTTGGCCACCTGATGTGAAGAGCCAACTCATAGGAAAATACCTTGATACTGGGAAAGATTGAGGGCAAGAGGAGAAGGGAGTAACAGAGGATGAGATGGTTGGATGTCATCACTGATTCAGTGGACATGAGTTTGAGAAAACTCTGGGCAATGTGAAGGATAGGGAAGCCTGGTGTGCTGCTGTCTGTGGGGTTACAAAGATTCAGACATGACTTAGCAATTGACCAATAGCAAATCAAATTGCTCTCCCTAACTTGGGTGGGTTTCATCAATCAGTTGAAAGCCTGAATAAAACAAAAAGGCTGACCCTCCTTGATAAGAGAGGATACTTCTTTTCTAATAGTTTTTAAACTGGGATATCAACTGTTTTCCTGCTTGATATTCTTTGAACTAGGACATTTGATTTTTTTGTCTTCAGATTCAAACTGAAACATTGTCTCTTCCTGAGTCTCAAGCCTGCTGGCCTACTGATTAAAACTAGGATACTGGCTTACCTGATTTCAGGCCTTGAGACCAGACTGGAACTAAATCATTGCTGGGTCTCAAACTTGCTGACTTATTCTGCACATCTTAGGATTTAGTTGGCCTCCATAACTGCATGAGCCAATTCCTTATCATCATCTATCCTATTTGTTCTGTTCTTCTAGATAACCCTAATACAAACACCAAATTAAGAGTAAAGTAAGATAAAATGTAGCAAATTTAAAGGGTTTTTAGTTAAACACCAATGTGCTATCAGATGTCTAGACTGCATTGTTAACATTTTACGTTACTTATCTCCTCTGATATGAACTTGAACACCTCAAAGAAGTCTAAGAGATCATCAACAACTGTGACAGTCTAAATTTATGCCTTTTAATGAATCTAAATCCGCCTTTAGTGTCAACTTTTTGCTTATAATGTTTGTCATTTAAATAATAAATTACTAAGAAAGTATCTTTTAAATGCCAAACCATAAGCTGAATATTTATGACAAAGTAAATTAATTCCTCTTTGCCAATTTTATATAAACTTAAATACATTTTTATAAAATATTTTTGCATTGATATGTTTTATTAGGATTTCACTGAGTCTACTCATCAGTTTGGGAGTGTTGACATTTTAATAACATTGAGTGTTTGAGCCACAACACAGTATACTTCTATATTTATTTGAAGTGAAGTAAAGTGAAGTCATTCAGTTGTGTCCGACTCTTTGTGACCCCATGGACTGTAGCCTATCAGGCTTTTCAGTCCATGAGATTTTCCAGGCAAGAGACTGGAGTGGGTTGCCATTGCCTTCTCCAGGGGGTCTTCCCAACCCAGGGATCGAACCTGGGTCTCTTGCATTGTAGGCAGACGTTTTACCCAGTTCTTATTTAATTTTCTCAGCAATGTTGTGGAATTGGCAGCATACAGGTCAGATTCATTCCTAAGTACATCATATTTAGTCTGTTAATATGAAGAACTGTATTAGTTTCCTTTCAAATGTTAAACTAACTTTGCATTCCTGGGATAAATCTTACCTGAATATTGTGCATTATCTATGTCACATATTGTTTTTTTGATTTACTAAAAATTTATTTAGAATTTTGCATTTATATTCAGAAAAGATACTGGAATATGTTTTCCTTTTATTTGTAATGCACTTTTATTTTGTTATTTTTGGATAAAAATACTGTTTGGCTCATAGAATGAGTTGGGCAATAGTCCCTCCTCTACAATTTTCTGGAAGAGGTCAAATAGAATGGAATATTGTTCCCATAAATGTTTGGTAGCATTATCAGTGAAGGTATTGAAAACTGGGATTTTCCCTGTGGGATATTTAAGTACAAAGTCAATTTATTTAATAGATAGAGATTATTTACTTTAGCTGTTTCTTCTTGAATGAACTTTGGAATTTTCTGTCTTTCAGGGATTTTTTTCCATTTCATTTAATTGTTGACGTTTTTAGCATTAAGTGGTTATAATATTTCCTGATTAACCTTTTAAAAAGTTGTAGAATGTATAATGATGCGAATTCTCTGATTCACAAATGACAGTGTGTATCCATCTCTCTCTTAGTAGCAGTAGCTCATGGTGTCTCTGTCTCCATCTGTCTCTCAATCGCTCTCAATTAGCCTTAAAAGTTTGGAAGTGAAAATCGCTCAGCCGTGTCTGACTCTGTGACCATATGGACTGCACAGTCCATGGAATTCTCCAGGTCAGAATACTGGAGTGGGTAGCCTTTCCCTTCTCCAGGGGATCTTCCCAACCCAGGGATCAAACCCAAGCCTCTCGCATTGCAGGCAGATTTTTTACCAGATTTTCCTAAAGGCTTTCAATTAGCCATACTAGTTATTAATTTTATTGATTTGTAAAAGAATCAGACATTGGGTTCAATGACTTATCTCTATTATTTTTCTATTTTCTACTTTACTGATTGCTGCACTAATTTTTTATGTGTCCCTTCTCCAGCTTACTTTAGATTTAGTTTATTCTTCTTTTTCTAGTTTTTAAAAGTGGGCATGATATCATTGTATTGGGATCTTTCTTCTTTCCTAATAAAGATATTAATGCTATAAGTTTCCCAGAAAGAACTGCATTAGCAGTAACTCACATATTTTGATATGTCGTTTTTATTTTTATTAGTTCATTTTTTTCCAATTTAATTTTTAATTTTCTCTTTGTCTTATGGTCACTTAGAAGTGAGTTATTTACTTCCCAAAGTTTTCAGTTTTTCTGGAGATAATTCTAGTTTAATTCTACCTTGATCAAGGCAATGCTTTGTATGAATTGAGTCTTTCAGAATTTATTGATGGTTGTCTCATAGCCTAAAATGTATTCTATGTAGGTGAGAAAAAATCTGCACTTGAATGTTTACTATTTTGTTGTTGAGTGCTGTACTGTAAAAGCCAGTTAAGTCAAGTTGGTTAATAGTTTTGTTCAAATCTTTTGTATTGCCTCTTGTTTTTTGTCAACTACTTCCATTAATTACAAGATGAGTATTAATATCTTTAAGTACAATGATGAATTTGTCTACTGTCTAAAAAAATATTGGAGTATAATTTATTTACAATATGTTGCATTCAAGTGTACAGTACAGTGAATCTGGTTTACATATATCCACTCTTGTCTAGATTGTTTCCCCATATAGGCGAGAAGTGTATTGAGTAGAGTGCCATACAGTATGTCCTTCTTAGTTCAGTCATTTTAGTCGCTCAGTCATGTCTGACTCTTTACAACCCCATGGACTGCAGCACGCCAGGCTTCCCTGTCCACCACCAACTCCCAGAGCTTACTCAAACTCATGTACACTGAGTCAGTGATGCCATCCAACCATTTCATCCTCTGTCATCTCCTTCTCCTCCTGCCTTCAATCTTTCTCAGCATCAGGGTGTTTTCCAATGAGTCAGCTCTTCGCCAAAGATGGCCAAGTATTGGAGTTTCTGCTTCAGCACCAGTCCTTCCAATAAATATTCAGCGTTAATTTCCTTTAGCCTTGACTGGTTGAATCTCCTTGCAGTCCAAGGGACTCTCAAGAGTCTTCTCCAACACCACAGTTCAAAAGCATCAATTTCTTGGCCCTCAGCTTTCTTTATAGTCCAACTCTCACATCCATACATGACTACTGGAAAAACCATAGATTTGACTAGATAGACCTTTGTCAGCAAAGTAATGTCTCTGCTTTTGAATATGCTATCTAGGTTAGTCATAGCTTTGTTTCCAAGGAGCAAGTGTCTTTTCATTTCATGGCTACAGTTACCATCTATAGTGATTTTGGAGCCCAAGAAAATAAAGTCTCTCACTATTTCCATTGTTTCCCCATCTATTTGCCATGAAGTTATGGGACCAAATGCCATGTTCTTAGCTTTTTGAATGTTGAGTTTTAAGCCAGCTTTTTCACTCTCCTCTTTCACTTTCATCAACTGACTCTTTAGTTCCTTTTTGCTTTCTGCCATTAGGGCGGTGTTATCTGCATATCTGAGATTATTGATATTTCTCCCAGCAATCTTGATTCCAGATTGTGCTTCATACAGTCTGGCATTTTGCATGATGTACTCTGTATATAAGTTAACTAAGCAAGATGACAGTACACAGTCTTGATACACTTCTTTCCTAATTTGGAACCAGTCTGTTGTTCCATGTTCTGTTCGAACTGTTGCTTCTTGACCTGCATACAGATTTCTGTGGAGACAGGTAAGGTGGTATGGAAAATTTAAGAATTTTCCACAGTTTTATGTGACCCACACAGTCACAGGCTTTAGTATAGTCAGTGAAGCAGAAGTTTTTCTGGAATTCTCTTGCTTTTTCTATGATCCAATGGATGTTGGCTGTTTGATCTCTTGTTCCTCTGTCTTTTCTAAATCCAGCTTGAACATCTGGAAGTCCTCACATCATGTACTGTTGAAGCCTGGCTTGGAGATTTTTGAGCATTACTTTGCTAGCGTGTGAGATGAATGCGATCATGTGGTAGTTTTAACATTCTTTGGCATTGCCTTTCTTTGGGATTGGAATGAAAACTGACCTTTTCCAGTTCTGCGGCCACTGCTGAGTTTTCCAAATTTGCTGGCATATTGAGTGCAGCACTTTCACAGCATCATCTTTCAGGATTTGAAACAGCTCAACTGGAATTCCATCACCTCCACTAGCTTTGTTCATAGTGATGCTTCCTAAGGCCCACTTGACTTTGCATTCAAGGATGTCTGGCTCTAGGTGAGTGATCATACCATGATTATCTGGGTCATGAAAATCTTTTCTGTATAGTTCTTCTGTGTATTCTTGCCACCTCTTCTTAATATCTTCTGCTTCTCTTAGGTTCATACCATTTGTGTCCTTTATTGAGCCCATCTTTGCATGAAATGTTCCCTTGGCATCTCTAATTTTCTTGAAGAATCTCTAGTCTCTCCCATTCTATTGTGTTCCTCTATTTCTTTGCATTGATCGCTGAGGAAGGCTTTCTTATCTCTCTTAGCTATTCTTTGGAATTCTGCAGTCAGTCTTGGAATTCTGCAGTCAGATGGATATATCTTTCCTTTTCTCCTTTGTCTTTTACTTTTCTTCTCTCAGCTATTTGTAACGCCTCCTTAGACTACCATTTTGCCTTTTGCATTTCTTCTTCTTGGGGATGGTTTTGGTCACCACCTCCTATACAATGTCACTAACTTCCATCCATAGTTCTTCAGACACTCTATCAGATCTAATCCCTTGACTGTTTGTCACTTCCACTGTATAGTTTTAAGGGATTTGATTTAGGTCATACCTAAATGATCTAGTGGTTTTCCCTACTTTCTTCCATTTAACTCTGAATTTTGCAAGAAGGAGTTCATGATCTGAGTCACAGCCAGTTCCTGGTCTTGCTTTTGCTGACTGTTGAGAGCGTCTCCTTACTGGTTACTTACTTTACATATAGTGGTGCGTTTGTGTCAATCCCAATCTTCCAGTTTATCTTTCCCCTCTTATCCTCTGGTAACTATAAGTTTGTGTTCTATATCGATAACTTTGCTTCTGTTTTGTATACAGATTCTTTTCTACTTTTTCTCTTTTTCTTAGATTTCACAAGTCCAGGTAATCTTAAGGTATAGTCAGGTTTGGGAACACTGAATTAAAGATTAGGAAGAGGGCAGTGAGCAGAGTAAAAGTGATTTGAAAACTTCATCAGCGTTTATCGTTGAAAAAGTCATCAGGGTTCTGATTTCATTGAGATCTGAAAGCCATGTAAATGAGTTGGATTTAATCTAGAGGGCGATTGGAACCACTGATGTTTTAAACAGAGAAGCAACAAAATGCCATTCCCATTTGAAGCTGCCATATGGAGAACTCATTGATCAACAAAGAGTAGCACTATTAAGAAGTCAGTTGCGAAGATAATAGTGGTAACATATACACCAGCGATGGAAGAAAAATAAAAGTATTTGAGAATGTTAAGTGTTAGGAGTATAAAAACTTGGGAAATGATTCTTTGTGAAAGGTACATCAGAAAGAGGAGTCAAGAATAATTCCCCACATTGTTGTCTTGCTTTTGTCACTCATTGAGATAAGTCAGCATGGATAATGAAGGAGATTTGAATAGAAATTATTAAATATTGAGCATTTTGGTTAGGAGTACTTGTGGGATATTCAGGTAGAAATATTTGAGAGGCACCAAGCACACAAGTTGGAAAGATCCCTTGGAGGAGGACCTGGCACCCCACTCCAGTATTCTTGCCTGGAGAATCCCATGGACAAAGGAGCCTGGTGGCTACAGTCCACAGGTTTGCAAAAGTTGGACGTGACTCAAGGAACTTAGCACAAACACACAGAGTGAAGCCCTTGATGAGAGCAACCTGTCCTGGGTCTATGGAGTTTGCAGTAGGTGGGGATCGAAACCGTGTTTTCTGGTGATGTTGCTGGTGGTTGGCTGGGTATTTGATTGGTTTTAAGAATTTGCTTTTGGAATAAAAATATGTGTAAGTAAAACTCAATCATTCTGCTGTATACCTGAAAGAAACACAACATTGTACTGCAATAAAATTAAAATTAAAACAAAAAGAATTTACTTTGATCAGATTTTATAATTATTATTATTTTGGAATTGCTTGTCTGGTTATTACTGCTGTTGGAGAAAAATATTCTAAAAAGAGGAGAGCAGATAGGGTTTATAAAATGCATCTGCTTGTAACTTGTTGCTCTTTTGTCAGTTTCTGTTATTTTTGTTTTCTTTGGAGAGAGAAATAATTCAAGCTTATTTATAAGTTTACTCATGCTTTAAAGTCATCTCCTATATAATACAGGTGAAATGGTAAATGTTAAAAAAATAAATTTTTGTGGCAGGAGAAACATGTGGGTCATGAATATATACATTCAGTCTGGTCATGGTGGAAGGTAAGAATAAATTTCAAAAATTAATTTTTGTTCTCTTGGCAAATGCTTCAAAGTAGAAGGGCTTATTCTGCTTTTGGCCAGAAAACCGATGTTCAATTTCTATACTGTGGATACCATGAGATATTTTGCAAAAAATATCATAAATTGGGTTCTGTGCCTGTGGCTGAGAGTTAAGCAGATAACCAACTCTCCTGATGCTTTCTAAAGTGCTCTGAGAAATGCCCGAACAATATTTGAGTAGTTGTGATGATGTGGGCAATTAAAGACTACTAAATCTGACAAAAATTTGGTGAGGTGGAAGTAAAACATGTTGAGCATTTCATGAACTATTTGTTGACTATTTTGTGTAATCCTAATCACATTAAATACTCTCATTTTACATGTGGGGAAATTGAGTCTAATGAGGGGAAGTCACATGCCTAAGGGTGCAGAGCAGGGATCAAAGCGGGATCTGTCTGGATCCAATGTTCTCATTATAAATTTCCCTAAACTGGGAAGAGTGGGTCTAACTTCCAAGCACAAATGAGAATAAAGAACAGTATACAAATGGGATTTAGTTGGCCTCAACTGGGCCAGATGATGGACTGTGGGACACAATAAACTTTTGTTATTTTAGTTAAGCTATGTAGGCCAGCACTCCCACTGAGAATTTTTCCCTCCACATACGGTTGTAGAAAAGAGAAGACTTTGCACACAATTACATTAGTACTTGATGTTGCCTAATGTGAATTTGGAAATGGAAAAATTAGATTAAATCAGTAAGTGAGGCCTTCTCACCTACTGGGTGAGACAAAGAAAGTCAGGAGGTAGAAGAAAGGAAGTCAGAGGGTGGGACAGGCTGTCCCTTTCAAGCAGAAACACTGGATTTCTTTAAACTAGTGGACCTCTTGAATTCCCCAAGAGAGGAAACAGAGCTAAAAGGGGAATATAACCCTTCAGATGGAAAGAAAACATATGATTCCAGCACATTTGTTTAGTCTTTCTGCAACTCAGATAAAGCAAAAGCTCATTAATTTAGAATTGGTGATAATTTGTACAGGGCCTATTCTGAAGTTTACCTTTGCTTTATCTGGCTAAAAGGATTTGGAAAGCAAATTAACAGTGTAAACAGGATGGCAGGCAGCAATATTTAACCTCTTTAAGAGAGCAAACTTTCTCCCAATATCTTTAAGACACAATTTATACATACAGATATGACATGCTAGTTATAGATTATTTTTATCTATTGTGTGTAGCAGGACCCTGATGATTTCTACCTAGGACACTTAGCTTAGTTTGACCCAATGTGTGTGTTTCCAAAAGAAATGAATTTGCATTGACTTTATAATCATCATACTTTTAAAATATTGATACTAACCTGGACAGGCTTTGAGTATGATAATTAGTTCCATTTAATAACCTCTGACTTTGTTTCTATCAAGCAAGAAACACAAGGTTTTAAGCAGCATGTGGTATAGAACAAAGAGTGGGTATAGAAACCAAAGTTCTTGAGTTCAAGTCAATGTTCTTGTGTTTATTTGAGCTATGTCTCCTTGAATACACTTTAGATGGGGCCTAATCTTCTTTTTAGAACCATCTTAAATAGGAATAAAGAGAGTTCTGCTGTTAGACTCATAGGGTTAAATCAAAGATGAATTTTGCTAACAGATATGAAAGTTCATAATGCGGCAGTATCAGAATGCAAAATAATTCTATTAGCACATTTAGCATTATTAAAGACTGAATGCTGAAACAAAGAGAAGGACTCTCATAAACCAACTTGCTGCTTTCTCCAGGAATTCCATTGTTTGGCCATTTCTTGCTAGCATAAACTCTTAGCTAAAAGTTCACATCTTTGGAGTAGTTAGCTTCATTAGGCTATTATTAATCATTGCAACCTCCATTAAGAGTTCCTAAGGAATTCCCTGTCAATCCAGTGGGGCTCCACTGGAGAGGCCCGGGTGTGATCCCTGGTCTGGGAACTAAGATCCCACAAGCTGTGTGTTGTGGGCACAAAAAAGAAGACTTCTTTCAACTAGGGAGTCTAGGTGCCTTTGCCTTCCTCCTGTTCCTCTACTTAGCCTCCTTTTCTATATAAAATCGGCCCTCTTTAATTTTGTATGTGTGCTTTGACATACTTCTATACTCGTGCCCTAAGGTGCCTTCATTAATCTCCCTGTATATTTCTGAATCCACACCAATACCATGGATTCCTTTCTTCCTACCTTATGTCTAATTCATTCCTGTGTCCAAAGTGCTTGAAACATAGAAGGCACTCAACAGAGTCTTAATAAACGAAGAACTGAATAAATGAGAAAGATGACATATAGAAGGTGAATGGGTAAGAAAGGCACAAGATCGTGGTTCTAACAACTCCTTAAACCCCATCTGAAGAAAAACGCTCCATTTACAGAATGTACATTTTTCTACCATGTGGTCTCTTGACCACAATTTACTGGATTTATAGTGGGTACCAGATCTAAGAGCAGACACATCCATAGGTTAGCTAGACAGCCAGGATGTGCCCACACGACATGCTACTTGGCCATGGCCTTAGACAAAAGGACAGGAAGTGGCCACTCAGTCCAAAGTCAGCTGAATCAAATACCATTACCGCTAATATCTAAATCCATCTTCTTCTCAATAACACAATCTGATGTTTGTACAAGTATCAGTCATTTAGGAAAGTTGACTTTATCTCCTGCTCAGAAGGAAAACCTAAAGCCATGTTAGTAATCTCGTTCCTTTTGATAGCATTTGCTTTAGACATGGCATGTGTCATAGTTCCAGTAAATGAAATGTGAAGCTGATGTGGGAAATTCTCCTGACGAACTTCTGGGAAAGCTTCCTCATTCTTAAAAAGCAAAACTTAGTAAGTGTCTTCCTGTACAGGATGTTGTGATGTTTGGTTGAGATTCTTAGACTCAGCTACTACAAAGATCATGAAGGGATAGTCAGCCTTAGAACAGACCTAGCATCAGAAGAGAGCAAAGAAGACTGAAATAAAGAATCCAGATCCTTGTGTCATTAAAGAGATGCTGAATTAAAGGACCTAGGAGAAGTCCTACTGTAGGACCTCATAACTAGAAGGCAGACTTACCTTGTTGTTTAAGCTAATTGAATCAGGGTTTTCTGTTATGGGTAACCAAAGGCACAGTAATGAATACAAACATCAGTCCATATGCAGAGCGATTATCTATGTGGCTATCTAGTGCAAAATGAGGAACTGACATTTTAGATTCCTTTTTTTTTTTCAGAAACTTGAACTTGGGATTACTGAAAGAAGAAAAATGTAAGTTTGGAACTAAATCCCTAACATTACTAATTAGAGAAAGAATTTAGAATTGCCATAATGAGTCATGAACAAACTCAACTCTTAAGGAAGTAATAATTGTAAGTAAGCAAAGGTAGCCAGCTGGTGGAAAGAAGACAACAGCACAAAGGTCAGACAGCCTTCAAAAGGCTGACCATGAGCTCCAGAAGGACAGAGTGATGGTGGGAGTATTCAGTTCAGTTCAGTCAGTTCAGTCGTGTCTGACACTTTGCGACCCAATGAATCACAACACGCCAATGAATCACCTCCCTGTCCATCACCAATTCATGGAGTTCACTCAGACTCACATCCATCGAGCTGGTGATGCCATGCTGCCATCTCATCCTCTGTCGTCCCCTTCTCTTCCTGCCCCCAATCCCTCCCAGCATCAGTGTCTTTTCCAATGAGTCAACTCTTTCAATGAGGTAGCCGAAGTATTGGAGTTTCAGCTTTAGCATCAGTCCTTCAAATGAACACCCAGGGCTGATCTCCTTCAGAATGGACTGGTTGGATTTCCTTGCAGTCCAAGGGACTCTCAAGAGTCTTCTCCAACACCACAGTTCAAAAGCATCAATTCTTCAGCACTCAGCTTTCTTCATAGTCCAACTCTCACATCCATACATGACCACTGGAAAAACCATAGCCTTGACTAGACAGATCTTTGTTGGCAAAGTAATGTCTCAGCTTTTTAATATGCTGCCTAGGATGGTCATAACTTTCCTTCCAAGGAGGAAGCGTCTTTTAATTTCATGGCTGCAATCACCATCTGCAGTGATTTTGGAGCCCCAAAAATAAAGTCTGACACTGTTTCCACTGTTTCCCCATCGATTTCCCATGAAGTGGTGGGACCAGATGCCGTGATCTTCATTTTCTGAATGTTGAGCTTTAAGCCAACTTTTTCACTCTCCTCTTTCACCTTCATCAGGAGGCTTTTTAGTTCCTCTTCACTTTCTGCCATAAGGGTGGTGTCATCTACATATCTGATGTTATTGATATTTCTCCCGGCAATCTTGATTCCAGCTTGTGTTTCTTCCGGCCCAGCGTTTCTCATGATGTACTCTGCATAGAAGTTAAATAAGCAAGGTGACAATATACAGCCTTGACTTACCCCTTTTCCTAGTTGGAACCAGTCTGTTTTTCCATGTCCAGTTCTAACTGTTGCTTCCTGACCTGCATATAGGTTTCTCAAGAGGCAGGTCAGGTGGTCTGGTATTCCCATCTCATTCTGAATTTTCCACAGTTTATTGTGATCCACACAGTCAAAGGCTTTGGCATAGTCAATAAAGCAGAAATAGATGTTTTTCTGGAACTCTCTTGCTTTTTTGATGATCCATTGGATGTTGGCAATTTGATCTCTGGTTCCTCTGCTTTTTTCTAAAACGCGCTTGAACTTCTAGAAGTTCACAGTTCACGTATTGCTGAAGCCTGGCTTGGAGAATTTTGAGCATTACTTTACTAGTGTGTGAGATGAACACAACTGTGTGGTAGTTAGAGCATTCTTTGGCATTGCCTTTCTTTGGGATTGGAATGAAAACTAACCCTTTCCAGTCCTTTGGCCACTGCTGAGTTTTCCAAATTTGCTGGCATATTGAATGTAGCACTTTTGCAGCATCATCTTTTAGCATTTGTAATAGCTCAACTGGAATTCCACCACCTCCACTAGCTTTGTTCATAGTGATGCTTTCTAAGACCCACTTGACTTTGCATTCCAAGATGTCTGGCTCCAGGTGAGTGATCACACCATCGTGATTATCTAGGTAATGAAGATTTTTTTGTATAGTTCTTCTGTGTATTCTTGCCACCTCTTCTTAATGTCATCTGCTTTTGTTAGGTCCACACCATTTCTGTCTTTTATTGAGCCCCTTTTTGCATGAAATGTTCATGGTGGGAGTATTAAGTCCTATAAAATACCTTGATATTTAATGTCATCCCCCCCATTTCCCGTACATATGAATTTCTTACCTAGAGTTAAACTGGGCCTCACTGGATTTTTATAATCAAAATAACTGAACAGAAACACATATCTACTGAGTAAACAGAGTAAAATGGTCTAATGAATGATTCTGAATTTTTTTATTTAATGAATCAAATGGAACCAAACATACAAACAAAAAAGCACACCTACCTGACATCCCTTTCTCCGTATTGCATCTCTAACTAGTATTATTCACTGTCTGCCTAATATTCCTAGACATGGAGTGAATTCTCTCCTTTCAAGGACACATTCTACCATTATTGAGTGGCATTGACTGATAAAATGTTCCCTCTCAGGTAGAAATTACATTGATTTTGTGAATCCCTGTGGTCATCTCCAAGCATGTAGATCAGTAGTTATCAAATAAGACTAATCTCTCTCCCACCTCAAAAAACATCCTGCTGGTGGAAAATTGGTAAAAAAAAAAAAAAAAGAGAGAGAGAGAGAGAGAGATTTTTGTTGTCAGGACTGAGGAGTTGCTGCTGGCATGTGGCAGGTGGAAGAGGAGGATACAGCTCAATTGCCAGCAATGGACAGAACAGCCTTTCAAAATAATTATAAATAATTAACCAGCCCCAAATGTCAACAGCATCAAAGCATGGAAGCCCTGATCTAAAAGAGATCTTATGTTGTTGATTTAGTTACTAAGTCATGTCCAACTCTTGAGACTCCATGGACTGTTGTTCAACAGGCTCCTCTGTCTGTGGGATTTTCCCAGGCAAGAATACTGGACAAGGTTGCCATTTCCTTCTCCAGGGGATCTTCCCAACCCAGGGATCAAACTCAAGTCTTTTGCATTGGAAGGCAGATATTTTTAACCACTGAGCCACCAGGGAAGACCATAAAGGGCTCTCATATATACCAAATAAATCCCTTCTTTGGAAGAGAAGACAAAAATGAATACTGTGATTTTGAAGCATTTCTATTAAGCCTTTCATATTTTCCATTAGTACCGAGGCCTGGGTATTAATTAAATGGTCTTGTATACAATACCTGGTCCCCATGTCCTAAATACAGTTGACCATTGAACACCATAGATTTGAACTGTGTACATCTACATATATAATAAATATGTACTATAGTACTACATGATCAGTGGTTGCTTGAATCCAAAGATGGGAGGACTGTGGATACAGAAGGCCAAATGAATAGTTACAAGCAGCTTTTTAACTGGGCAGTGGGTTGGTTCTTCATTCCCCTCTGAGTTGTTCAAGCATCAACCATAGTTGGAGGTGAAACAGTCCGTGTTTGGAGAGCAGTGGAGCAAACAATACGGAGGAAGAGGTGCATCAGAGACTTAGGGGTACACAGGCTTCCCTTGTTTGGAGCTAAGGCACCAGCAATGCACAGGGGACTCACCCAATGAGAATTCATGCTGTGGCCTCTGAGTAGATGCCCCATGGTTCTCCTGTGGAAATGCCTGAGTCATATCCTTGGCTTTGGTCCTGCAGTGGACATCTGTTGTTTTTGTCTCCCTTCTCCTTTCTTTTTGGAATAGCATGCAGTTTTCCTTTGGGAAAGTACTTCTCCCTATAGAGGTATTTCCTAAAATGTCTTAAAGGAGCCATCTGTCAGGGGCTCATATTTTCTTGTCATGTGTTGGCAAGTGCATCAAGCTAGGCTGATCACTCTTGATCTCCTTGGGATTTGATCTTGAGTGAAGTAATATAAGAATGGGAAATATTTGAAACTGATTTATAATGAGCTGTGATGGTGTCCTAAAGAGACGGCCTGCAGTTCTTTCTAGATTCCCAGTTGTTCCTTGTTTCTGATCCAATTGTTCCATTGTTCTCTAAGTCTTACAAATTGTCCCTGCATACTTCTACCCCTACTTCAGGACTAGTTTTAGTTTCCTATAGTTCATAATCCCTTTACAGCCAGAGAATTGGGTACTAGTAGGAAGTCAGTACATGCGGATTCTCTGTCTCTGGCTGCTCCTCACTGACTGTAACATTTACAGGAAGGTTACTGTTGCTCTCCGAGTCTGTCTCCTCATGCATAAAATAGAAATAAGAGACTAGGTCATTGCTAAAGGTCCTTTTAGTTCTAAGGTCCCAAATTGCTAGTGTTAAATATTGGATCTTCTTTGACTGGTAAAGGCAAACTAAACCTCAGACACAGCCAGGAGGTGGTGCTCCAGGACCACAATGATCCAACCGCTAACACTATCAAAGCAGTGCTGCCCTTGATGGGGATAAGGGCTTCCAAGAGTCCTGCAAGGTCATTTCCACACTGTCTGGTTGATCAGACACATTTTCCTCCTCTATTGCTAAACACAACTCTGTGTGTGGCAAGCGTGAGAAGTCTTTGCTTCATCTCTGTTGGGATAGATAAACGTTCTTCCCCAAATATTTCCCTATTGGACAGTGGAAATATTCTTTCTCGATATTTGGTGAGTCACAGTGATGGTTGATAGAGATGGGTGGTAGAATTATGCATGTATCAGAAATATCAGTAGACAAGCAGTTCCGAATGCCATGGGAGATAAAAACGAATATGGACTTTGCATGCTGGGATCAGCTCTGCCATGTATTTGCTGTGTAAAATTGGGGAAATGACCTTGTATTTTCCTTCAGTTACCTCCTCTGTAAGCAATTACATTGGATGAGATCAGCAGTTCCCAAATTTATATTTTGTCAGAGAAAAACAGTGGAAAAAATCTTTCCTTAAATAAGGTCATACATGAAATACCCACATATAAATACATCTCAAAACTTTTTACATTACAAGTGGCAGAAATGGAATTCAAACAAGTTTAAAAGTAAAACAAGAGGAAAAAAAAAATCAAAGCATGCCAGACATGACTGGGTCGGGGATCAAAAGCTGTCATCAGAGATCCCTTTCTCTACCTGAAATATACCTATAACTACTTGGCTTCATTCTCAGCCAGAACTTCAACGTGTGGTCGCAAGACGGTCCTAGAAGAGAGATGGAGGGAGAACATACCTGCTTCCCCCACCCCTACTCCCTGTCTCTATGTTCTGAGAAATTCCAATGAAATGGCACATCTCTGCTGCTAAAGAAGCAAGACTGCATGCTTGCCAGTTCTTTCAGAATAATACAGAGTTAGAAAGGGAAAATTCCACATGGCAGACAAGAAGAAGGAAGGAAAGACATTCAGTATAAAAAATATATGTAAAACTGGGATTTCTCTCATTGGAGAAGAAGAAAGAACTATAGTTTTTACCAGCTTATGGTGGAACAGAAACTGAAAACCATAGGAAGAGGGATCTATAAAATGTCTTGAGGCTCTGAGGGTCCAGACCTCTATCTAAACTGAGTACAAGTGATACAGTTCTTTTCTCTCTTTGTCATGTTAGCTCTGAGGCTTCCTCATTTTCTATGGGCTAGCTATTTATTTAGAAAACAAACTGATAACTTACCATCTTGGCTTTTTCTCATTTTTCAAAATTATTTGTGACCTTGTTTGCACGATGAACTTCCTTTGTACATGGTTGAAAATCCAGAAATGATTCTATTATTCAAATAATGTAATTGAAGAACAGATAATTATACAAGCCAGTTACAAAAGTATCCATATAAAATTGTTAATAATATACCTGTAAAACCCAATGAAATCACCTTGTCCAACTCAATAATTTTCTACTGGAGAAGACTGAGATCCCAGTGTCATGCAGAGATTTTGTCCCCAGATAAGAATGAGAAATCCAGATTGCTATTTCCAAATCCATTGCTGTTGCTGCTGTTCGTTCGCTAAGTCATGTCTGACTCTTTGCAACCCCATGGGCTGCAGCACACCAGGCTTCCCTGTCCTTTACTACCTCCCAGAGTTTGCTCAAAGTCCTGTCCATTGAGTCACTCATGCTATCTATCCATCTCATCCTCTCCCACTCACTTCTTCTTTGCCTTCTATCTTTACTAGCATCAGGGTCTTTTCCAGTGAATCAGTTCTTAGCACAAGGTGGCCAAGGAGCGTCAACCAAATCCATTAGTCCCTCTAATTGTTGCTTTGGTGTATGTTGTTACCAACGATATCTTTTTCCTAACACAGTTCTGATCATGTCACTTCTGTACTTAATTATTTACATGATTTCCATCTTTATTGAATAGTGTAAACACTTTAGCATCAAGACCCTTTTGATACAGGCCCTTGCTTACTTATAGCTTTATTTCTATCACTCTTTGCTTTCCCTTTAAACACACTGCTTTTCCCTGACATCTCTCATACACTGTGGCATTTCTGGCTTCTGGTTTCACTCAGACAATCTCCCTGTCTAGAATACTATGCTCTCCTGTCTCTCATCTCGTTAAACTCTTCTCCTTCTCCAAGGCTCAGTTCATTTGTTAGTACCTTCGAAGCATGCTGGGACACATTCTCTTTCTTTAAACTAGTTGTAATACCCCTCTGTTTCTCTTTGGTGATTCTTTTTATGGTTGCTCTTGCTAAATTGAATAGAATTATTAGTTTATTGACTCAGCACTGTGCAGTTCATTTTGAATAAATGAATCATATGATGTTAGGCTTTGTGAGAGAGGAAGCTAGAGGCAAAAATGCTTTCCTAGGACCTCTGAAAATACACTAGAACAGACTAATGATTCTCTTTCTTAAAAGCCTGAGCAAAACCAGAATCCTCCTCTACAGCATAATGTAGCCACTACCATTGAACTGAAGTCGGTTACTAAATGGAAATGTAACTTACCACCCCAAAACAAAAGGCTTTAAAAAGATACATTTCTTCTAAGATGTCACATTCATTTGATACTTGTTATTGAAGGCTACATCTGGGCTCAAAAACAATCTCTGTGATTTGATAGTCCTGTCTGTCAATGAAGAGGAAGATACAATAGTGATGTACATTAGTTCACTTGCTTCCCCACCTCAGTCCAATGGCTCTCAATCTTTTAATCCCTTTTTCACATTTGAGGTTTCATTTTCACTGCTTGACACACCTTAATTGCATCATAGTGATGGCTCACTGTCGGCCATGCTTCCATAGGCATTCTTTACCAACTGAGCCACAAGGGAAGCCCCATAGGTAAAAGCAAGTTGCAATTTACATGCACCTCCTACCTCTTACTATAATACCACCCATTTCTCTTTCTCTGAAAAAAGTGAAATTAGTCTTCCTGCAACCTAGACCTTCCAATTATTTGACCCTCCACAAAGCATCATCACCGACTCAATGGACATAAGTTTGGGTAAACTCCAGGAGGTGGTGATGGACAGGAGGCCCGGCATGCTGCAGTCCATGCGGGTTACAAAGAGTCAGACATGGCTGAGTGACCGAACTGAACTGAACAAATCATCATAGTGACTGAGGTTTTCACCTACCCGGGTATATATGGTACTCAAAGGTAAGAGAAGCTGTTTTCCCATCTTTGCATCCAAAGTTCCTCCTTAGGTAAGATAAGCTCAAACTATTTAACTTGTTTCTGTCTTTGCACCAGTACCTTACAAAATATGATCCCATTTCATCTTTATGGCAATTCTATAGAGTAAGTATAATTATTCTCACTTTCAGGAAAATGATGTTGGAATCAGATAAAATAACTGATTTACTCAAAATCAAACTGTTTATAAATCCCAAAGTTGGAGTTTGAACCAAGCCATTCTAAATACAATATGGGAACTTCCCTAGTGGTCCAGGGTCTAAGATTCCATGCTCCCAATAGATGGATGGGGCCAGGTTCAATCCTTGGCCAGGGTACTAGATCTCACATGTTGCAACTAAGAGTTTGCATGCTGTAACTAAAGATTTCATAACTAAGACCAGGTGCAGCAAAATATTTTGTTAAATATATTTAAGTACAAAATGTATTCATTTTAATTCTGTTAATAAGTATTCTCCAAAAGAATAAATCGACAAATGGATGGATGTTCAGGGTGTAGACATTTTTCAAATATTCCACCGTGCCCACCTCTGGTGCAACTTATGTATTTGCCCAGAAATTTACATATTTGGGGATCACAGCCTTGTCAGGGCAAATGGGCTTGTGTAACTCAATAAAGCTACGAACCATGCCTTGCAGGGCCACCCAAGATGGACCAGTCTTAGTGAAGAGTTTTGACAAAATGTGATCCACTGGAGGAGGGATGGCAAATCACTCCAGTATTCTTGCCTTGAGAACTCCATGACAAGGCTGTATATTGTCACCCTGCTTATTATCATGCAAAATGCTGGGTTGAATGAGTCACAAACTGAAATCAAGATTGCAGGGAGAAATATCAACAACTTTAGATAGGCAGATGATACCACCGTGCTAATGGCAGAAAGTGAAGAGGACCTAAAGAGCCTCTTGATGAGGGTGAAAGAGGTAAGTGAAAAAGCTGGCTTAAAACTCAACATTCAAAAAATTAAGATCATGGCATCCAGTCCCATCACTTCACGGCAAATAGAAGGGAAAAAGTAGAAACAGTGACAGATTTACTTTCTTGGGCTCCAAAATCAGTGTAGATGGTGACTACAGCCTTGAAATTAAAAGACACTTGCTCCTTGAAAGAAACGGTATGACAAACCTAGACATTATATTAAAAGCAGAGACATCACTTGGCTGACAAAGGTCCATACAGTCAAAGCTATAGTCTCCCCAGTAGTCATGTATGGATGTGAGAGCTGAACCATAAAGAAGGCTGAGTGCCGAGGAATTGATGCTTTTGAACTGTGGTGCTGGAGAAGATTCTTGAGAGTCCCTCGGACAGCCAGGAGATCAAACCAGTCAATCATAAAGGAAATCAGTCCTGAATATTCTTTGGAAGGATTGATGCTGAAGCTGAAACTCCAATACTTTGGCCACCTGATGTGAAGAACCAACTCACTGGAAAGACCCTGATGTTCGGAAAGATTGAAAGCAAAATGAGAAGGGGTCAGCAGAGGATGAGATGGTTAGACAGCATCACCAACTCAATGGACATGAATTTGAGCAAACTCTGGGAGATAGTGAAGGACAGGGGAGCTGGCAGGCTGCAGTCCATGGGATCCTAAAGAGTCAGACACAATTTGGTGACTGAACAACAACAAATTACATATTTTTTTCTACCTTTGTGTTATTGTCAAATAAATGGCAGATTATAATCTCATTGAAATTTTTAAATAGTTTTAATTAGGTTTCTGTAACTAGAGACTAAAAGGATTTTGACTAATATATGTAAAGGAAGTGAACATATGGTACAGTTGGCTGAGTCTGAGTCAAAAGTCATGTCACCAAATAAAAACTTCTGGAAAAGTGCCATCGCTGATTATCAGTTGATTATCTGGAACCTCAAGTCACAAGGCATGTGTACTCTTCACAGTGTCACAGATTAAATCCCAAAGAAATATTTGAAAATACTTCATCCAGCCTTTCCCAAAGAATTCTGCAAGACTTTGCTTCTATAGGAAGCTTTTAAGTGGTTCCATGGAAAAATGAGTTTCACTACTAAAGGATTTTGGGGGATTTTGATTGTTAATACACATCATTAATCATATAGTGTTATGTATGTCAAAGTATCTAGTGAATTCATTTTACCACAGATTCTGTAGTTAATCTTGAAAAGTGATGTCCTGAGGGATGTACTGTGTGGAATTCTGGCATATTTTGAGCTCCCTGTTTTAAAAGTGGGGGATCAGAGGCTCAGAGAATTTGAGTCACTTGCTTGAGGTATATGGGAGCAGAACTTGAGGGTTATTTCTCAGTTTCTATTCCAAAGTTCTATTATTCTCCATTGGGCTGAAATGTGGTCACTATTAAATCAGGTAAACAAGGAGGTCATTACATAGGCTAAAGTGGCTTTCATGCTGTGAGAGTCTATATAAGCAAATCAAAATTTAAGGCTATAAATGCCTCAGTTTAGGAAATAAAATGCTAAGAACAACAGTCACAAATAGTGCACTAGATTCTAAGCTACAGCCAGTTAATAACTGCTTTACGTCACTTCTGCCTCTTCTCTACGAATGTCTCTCCCCTACACTTCTTGGTGGTGCATTCCTGGCTACTTCTGATTTAGATCTGCCCAATTTCATTTGTTCAGAATTCAGTTCAGTTCAGTTCAGTTGCTCGGTCGTGTCCGACTCTTTGTGACCCCATGAATCACAGCACGCCAGGCCTCCCTGTCCATCACCAACTCCCAGGGTTCACTCAAACTCATGTCCATTGAGTCGGTGATGCCATCAAGCCATCTCATCCTCTGTCATCCTCTTTTCCTCCTGCCCCCAATCCCTCCCAGCATCAGAGTCTTTTCCAATGAGTCAACTCTGCATGAGGTGGCCAAAGTACTGGACTTTCAGCTTTACCATCAGTCCTTCCAAAGAACACCCAGGACTGATCTCCTTTAGAATGGACTGTTTGGATTTCCTTGCAGTCCAAGGGACTCTCAAGAGTCTTCTCCAACACCATAGTTCAAAAAGATCAATTCTTCGGTGCTCAGCTTTCTTCACAGTCCAACTCTTACATCCATACATGACCACTGGAAAAACCATAGCCTTCACTAGACGGAGCTTTGTTGGCAAAGTAATGTCTCTGCTTTTGAATATGCTGCCTAGGTTGGTCATAACTTTTCTTCCAAGGAGTAAGCGCCTTTTAATTTCATGGCTTCAGTCTGACACCACTGTTTCCCCATCTATTTCCCATGAAGTGATAGAACCAGATGCCATGATCTTCGTTTTCTGAATGTTGATCTTTAAGCCAATTTTTTCACTCTCCTCTTTCACTTTTATCAAGAGGCTTTTTATTTCCTCTTCACTTTCTGCCATAAGGGTAGTGTCATTTGCATATCAGAGGTTATTGATATTTCTCTTGGCAGTCTTGATTCCAGCTTGACTTTTGCTCAAATAAACTCTTAAAATTTATTAAAAAATTGTAATAGGTACCAGTTTATCTTTAAACAGCACTAGGGAAGCTATGACAAACCTAGACAGTGTATTAAAAAGCAAAGATACCACTTTGCCAACAAAGGTCCATATAGTCAAAGCTATGGTTTTTCCAGTAGTCATGTACAGACGTGAGTGTTGGACCATAAAGAAGGCTGAGCACCAAAGAATTGATGCTTTTGAACTGTGGTGTTGGAGAAGACTCTTGAGAGTCCCTTGGTCTGCAAGGAGATCCAACTCGTCAATGCTAAAGGAAATCAACACTGAATATTCGTTGGAAGGACTGATGCTGAAGCCAAAGCTCCAATACTTTGGCCACATGATGCAAAGAGCTGACTCATTGGAAAAGACCCTGATACTGGGAAAGATAGAAGGCAGGAGGAGAAGGGGACCACAGAGGATGAGATGGTTGAACAGTATCACCAACTCAATGAGCATGATTTTGGGAAAGCTCTAGGATATGGTGAAGGACAGGGATGACTGGCGTGCTGCAGTCCATGGGGTTGCAAAGAGTGAGACAAGCTTGAGTGACTGAACAGCAACAGCAAGGGACAGAAAAGGGATCAAGAGCCCTGAGGAGCAACAAGCGACAAGGCGTAGGTACCTGTTGAGCTTCTTGAACTCACTGTTTCCTCAATGCCTCTGGAGGAGGTGGGTAAGTTTTTCTCAGATTCTGGATGTTAGACCCACGGCTTTTTTATCATAAGGTTTCAGATTTTATTTGTGAACTTTTATTTTTGGGGAACTGGATCCAGAAAGCACTGGAGTTGAACTGGGTGAACCTTTAAAAATCAGACCGGGTCTAGGGTCAGACTAGATTAAACTTAGGAACTGGACTGAATCTGACTTAAATTTGACCGGGTTCAGTGTAGAGGCTTAGCTGAATAAAATTTTGTCTTAAAGGTGACCTTACGTGGGTTATATTTACCAAAGATATTCAAATTACAGTGGCCATAGTAAAGAACTTTTAATCATCGTAGATAAGCTTATTCATTTACAAGCTGTCCTAGAGAAAGAAGTGTCTCAGCAAGGCACTCACTATAAAGAGTACAGAAAAAAAAAAAAAAAAAAGTTTCCTCCCCTACAGTTTCTGGTGACAAGAGCGGGAGCCTCTGGAATACCCCTCTTGCTCTGGAGTCTGCAGAAGGCATCCTAGAAAACTTGGCAGAAGCTGGAAAAAAATTCATATCAAAGTCATGGCTGGTGGAGAGAGGAAGGAAGAATTTCACATTGGCAGAAGAAAAAGTCATACATCCTTTTCCTTTCAGGGACAGCTACTGCTTTCTTGTTTGTAAGCTGAGAATTTGGCAACTGTCATTGATGGCCCCTGAAGTATTACCAAACCAGAAATATGGTTGTACCTCATGCTTGCTTGCTTGCTTGCTTGCTAAGTTGCTTCAGTCTTGTTAGAATCTCTGTGACCCTATGGACTGCAGCTTGCCAGGCTCCTCTGTCCATAGGGATTCTCCAGAAAAGAATACGGTAGTGGGTTGCCAATTCTGCCTCCAGGGGTCTTTCAGACCCAGGGATCCAACCTGTGTCTCTTACATCTGACCTGCATTGGCAGGCAGGCGCCATCTATGGCTAAATATGGCTGGCTTGTACATGTGGTTTGGTATGTCCTTAAGGTGTGCCTACTTAAAAATATTTTCCAAATCATCTTTGTTAACCTAAAACTTTAAAGTTATACTGAGATAAGGTAAACAATGAGTATTTATCCACACTCTAGATTATTTCCAAATAAGATAAACTGACCCATTAACTACTGAGCATAGATTTATCCACTTTAGGCTTCCTTTTATCCAGAAACTTAAGATATCTGGATCTATTTGTAAACATATTTTGTGCCACATTAAAAAATTTATTATGAGGAAGAATGTATCTCTGAAAATCGTGAAATATATTTATAATATGCTGGTCCACAGAATACTAGTGTAGCAGACAGTCCACAATTGCTTACTTTCAGTTTTTACTAGGAATAGAGGGTTCTAGTGGTTAAGAATCCTCATCAATATACGTAATTAAAGTGATTTAGGAATAACAAAGGTGAAAGGAAACAAGTGTGTATGAAAAGTAAGTGAGGAAATTAGAATGACTAGCTGTTCCAAAATGAGAGAGAAAACACAGGACAAAACCAGAAGGGAAAACAAAGTTGCATATTTGTGAAAAAGAAATTTTGGGTGTGGGTGGGGGAGGTGGGCAGGGAGGGATCAAGCTGACTAAAGCGGCAGTAGATTTATTTAAGTTTTCAAAGAGTGAATTTTAATCCCAGAAGTATACTGGTGCAAAATCAAAATTAGATTTTCCCTATTAAAATGATACAGTGTTTTTAAACTATTGGTTTTCTCCTGACAGGAGATTATGAAAGGTTTTGGATAATCAACACTGAATATTCACTGGAAGGACTGATGCTGAAGCTGAAGCTCCAATACTTTGGCTGCCTGATGCAAAGAACTGAGTCACTGAAAAAGACCCTGATGCTGGGAAAGATTGAGAGCAAGAGGAAAAGGGGGAGACAGAGGATGAGATGGTTGGACGGCATCACTGACTAAATGGATATGAGTTTGAGCAAATTCTGGATGATCAGGAAGGGCAGGGAAGCCTGGTGTGCTGCAGTTAATGGGAACTCAAAGAGTTGGACACAACTTAGCTATTAAACAACAACAATAACCTATAAAGTCAAGATTTTGTGTCTTATCAAAATGATGTATTATACTTCATGTTGCCTTTATCAGGTCTTTGGTTACCTAAGAAAGCCCAGTCTTCTCAATATTAAAAGTTAAGCTTTATTCACAACTGTGCAACCTTACGTATTTGCCTTTAACATCTTCTATTTTCATAGATATGTATGCAGCTAAATATTGTTTCTACAATGGCTGTGTGGGCACAGGAGGGCCTAGAAGAGCTATTTTAAGTTCAAAGTCAGGAGGGGTAGAAGAGCTATTCCACGTTCAAGGTCAGAAGGGGCGGCGGTGAGGAGATACCCTCATCCAATGTAAGGAGCAGCAGCTGTGCTTTGCTGGAGCAGCCGTGAAGAGATAGATACCCCACGTCCAAGGTAAGAGAAACCCAAGTAAGATGGTAGGTGTTGCAAGAGGGTATCAGAGGGCAGACACACTGAAACCATACTCACAGAAAACTAGTCAATCCAATCACACTAGGACCACAGACTTGTCTAACTCAATGAAACCAAGCCATGCCCATGAAGGCACCCAAGATAGGTGGGTCATGGTGGAGAGGTCTGACAGAATGTGGTCCACTGGAGAAGGAAATGGCAAACCACTTTAGTATTCTTGCCTTGAGAACACCATGAACAGTATGAAAAGGTAAAATGATAGGATACTGAAAAAGTAACTCCCCAGGTAAGTAGGTGTCCAAAATGCTACTGGAGGTCAGTGGAGAAATAACTCCAGCAAGAATGAAAGGATGGAGGCAAAGCAAAAACAATACCCAGCTGTGGTAACTGGTGATAGAAGCAAGGTCTGATGCTGTAAAGAGCAATATTGCATAGGAACCTGGAATGTCAAGTCCATGAATCAAGGCAAATTGGAAGTGGTCAAACAAGAGATGGCAAGCATGAACATTGACATTCTAGGAATCAGCAAGCTAAAATGGACTGGAACGGGTGAATTTAACTCAGATGATGATCATATATCTACTACTGCAGGCAGGAATCCCTTAGTAGAAATGGAGTAGCCATCATGGTCAACAAAAAGAGTCCAAAATGCAGTACTAGTGGCAATCTCAAAAACGACAGAATGATCTTTGTTTGTTTCTAAGGCAAACCATTCAATATCACAGTTATCCAAGTCTATGCCCCAACCAGTAACGCTGAAGAAGCTAAAGTTGAACAGTTCTATGAGGACCTACAAGACCTTTTAGAACTAACACCAAAAAAAGATGTCCTTTTCATTATAGGGGACTGGAATGCTAAAGCAGAAGTCAAGAAACACCTGGAGTAACAGGCAAATTTGGCCTTGGAATGTGGAATGAAGCAGGGCAAAGACTAATAGAGTTTTGCCAAGAAAATGCACTGGTCATAGCAAACACCCTCTTCCAACAACACAATAGAAGACTCTACATATGGACATCACCAGATGGCCAACAACGAAAATCAGACTGATTATATTCTTTGCAGCCAAAGATGGAGAAGCTCTATAGTCAACAAAAACAAGTCCAGGAGCTGACTGTGGCTCAGATCATGAACTCCTTATTGCCAAATTCAGACTTAAATTGAAGAAAGTAGGGAAAACCGCTAGACCATTCAGGTATGACCTAAATCAAATCCCTTATGATTATACAGTGGAAGTGAGAAATAGATTTAAGGGCCTAGATCTGATAGACAGAGTACCTGATGAACTATGGAATGAGATTCATGACATTGTACGGGAGACAGGGATCAAGACCATCCCCATGGAAAAGAAATGCAAAAGCAAAATGGCTATCTGGGGAGGCCTAACAAATAGCTGTGAAAAGAAGAGAAGCAAAAAGCAAAGGAGAAAAGGAAAGATATAAGCATCTGAATGCAGAGTTCCAAAGAATAGCAAGAAGAGCTAAGAAAGCCTTCCTCAGAGATCAATGCAAAGAAATAGAGGAAAAGAACAGAATGGGAAAGACTAGAGATCACTTCAAGAAAATTAGAGATACCAAGGGAACATTTCATGCAAAGGGCTCAAAAAGGACAGAAATGGTATGGACCTAACAGAAGAAGAATATATTAAGAAGAGGTGGCAAGAATACACAGAAGAACTGTACAAAAAAGATCTTCACGACCCAGATAATCACGATGGTGTGATCACTCACCTGGAGCCAGACATCCTGGAATGTAAAGTCAAGTGGGCCTTAGAAAGCATCACCACGAACAAAGCTAGTGGAGGTGATGGAATTCCAGTGGAGCTGTTTCAAATCTTGAAAGATGATGCTGTGAAAGTGCTGCACTCAATATGCCAGCAAATTTGGAAAACTCAGCAGTGGCCACAGGACTGGAAAAGGTCAGTTTTCATTCCAATCTCAAAGAAAGGCAATGCCAAAGAATGCTCAAACTACCACACAGTTGTGTTAATCTCCCACACTAGTAAAGTAATGTTCAAAATTCTCTAAGCCAGGCTTCAGCAATACATGACCTGTGAATTTCCAGATGTTCAAGCTGGTTTTAGAAAAGGCAGAGGAACCAGAGATCAAATTGCCAACATCTGCTGGATCATGGAAAAAGCAAGAGAGTTCCAAGAAAACATCTATTTCTGCTTTATTGACTATGCCAAAGCCTTTGACTGTGTGGATCACAATAAACTGTGGAAAATTCTTCAAGAGATGGGAATACCAGACCACCTGACATGCCTCTTGCAAAATTTGTATGCAGGTCAGGAAGCAACAGTTAGAACTGGACATGGAAAAACAGACTGGTTCCAAATAGGAAAAGGAGTATGTCAAACTTGTATTATGTCACCCTGCTTATTTAACTTCTATGCAGAGTATATTATGAGAAACTCTGGACTGGAAGAAGCACAAGCTGGAATCAAGTTTGCCAGGAGAAATATCAATAACCTCAGATATGCAGATTGACACCACCCTTATGGCAGAAAGTGAAGAGGAACTAAAAAGCCTCTTGATGAAAGTGAAAGAGGAGAGTGAAAAAGTTGGCTTAAAGCTCAACATTCAGAAAACGAAGATCATGGCATCCGGTCCCATCACTTCATGGGAAATAGATGGGGAAACAGTGGAAACAGTGTCAGATTTTATTTTGGGGGCTCCAAAATCACTGCAGATGGTGATTGCAGCCATTAAATTGAAAGACACTTACTCCTTGGAAGGAAAGTTATGACCAACCTGGACAGCATGTTTAAAAGCAGAGACATTCCCTTGCCAAGAAAGGTCCATCTAGTCAAGGCTATGGTTTTTCCAGTGGTCATGCATGGATGTGAGAGTTGGACTGTGAAGAAAGCTGAGTGCTGAAGAGTTGATGCTTTTGAACTGTGGTGTTGGAGAAGAGTCTTGAGAGTCCCTTGGACTGCAAGGAGATCCAACCAATCCATTCTAAAGGAGATCAGTCCTGGGTGTCCTTTGGAAGGACTGATGGTAAAGCTGAAAGTCCAGTACTTTGGCCACCTCATGCAAAGAGTTGACTCATTGGCAAAGACTCTGATGCTGGGGGGATTAGAGGCAGGAGGATAAGAGGACGAGATAGCTGGATGGCATCATTGACTCAATGGACGTGAGTCTGAGTGAACTCTGGGAGTTGATGATGGACAGGGAGGCCTGGCGTGCTGTGAATCATGGGGTTGCAAAGAGTCAGACACGACTTAGTGACTGAACTGAACTGTTGTTTCATAATTATCTGAGATTTTACTTATTCAAATGTTCAAACTTTTAACATTTGACAACTTCCCCAAATCAAATTCTAAAAGGAGATTTCTTTTTAACATTAAAATAACTGAGATTTCCCACAGAGCTCCTGAAAAATCTCAAGTGTTTTGTCTCTTACTTTATAGAAGAGAGATATTAAAATAATTAAGTTTATTAGGAATGCTAAAATTACAAGGGAAACACTGTTAAATAAGAAATGTTCATTAATTTTCTTGAGTTATATGTGCATAGATGTATGTTACTAGTATAGGTATTCCAGAAATTGTTTCAAGCTTCTAGAAATTTGTCAATACTATCATTGTCCAATTATTACCCTAAATTTTCATACGTCATGAAAATAAGTACGTTTTCTTATCTAATGAACTCTCATCAGATCTTTAACCATGACCTTTTTAAAGTCTTTTTGTCATTTATAGACAATTACTATTTCACTCTGATACTTTTTCCAAGGTGCTTCATCTTCCGAGAGATTCATGGAAAGGACTCTGACAAGTACCCTAAAATATAGGTTTCTGACAACTTTAAGATCATACAACTGAACTCCCTAGTTATTGCCAGAAGTAATGAAAAAACTGGATTGAAGCAGAGTAAGAATTAAAAATGAATTAAATTTAAAAATTTGGGGGATTGAATAAATTTCTGAGGATGATTCTAATTTTTTCACAACTTTTTCTTTGAAATGTTGCTGCTTCCTTAAGGCCTTATCTTTCCAGGTTTAAGGAAAGCTTTTTCTTTCAGCTATCTATGATTTACAATAATTTTGTAAAGTATAGATAGCTCCATAAATATAATTGAAATATTTACTTATTCTCCCTACCTGATCCTTCTAGAATTCAGAAATTTATTAAGTATTCTTATTTCATGGCAATATAGTTATTCACATAAGTTTGATAGGAATATATAACAAGACACAATTGGAGTCACTGGTTATGCTGCATTGGGATATTGGAGAAGGCAATGGCACCCCCACTCCAGTGTTCTTGCCTGGAGGATCCCAGCGAGAGGGGAGCCTGGTGGGCTGCCATCTCTGGGGTCGCACAGAGTCGGACACGACTGAAGTGACTTAGCAGCAGCAGCAGGACTGGGATATCATACTTGAGAATATGTATAAGATCATGTAAGACCAGTCTTAAGGAACTAAGATTGACTTTATAAAGCCAATAAAAATCCCTTGGAAAAACTGGTCTGCTATCTTATTTACATCATTCTCAGTAGTCTTATCAGGTGAGTAAGGAAGGTCACTTTCTGACATCCTGGGACCCTCAGGAAATCCTGGGAACCTCAAGAGGAGAGGATTTTACCCAGCTCTATAGGGATCCCCACTCCAATGCTCTCGCCTGGAGAATCCCATGGACGGAGGAGCCTGGTGGGTTGCAGTCCATGGGGTCGCTAGGAGTCAGACATGACTGGGCGACTTCACTTTCACTTTTCACTTTCATGCATTGGAGAAGGAAATCGCAACCCACTCCATTGTTCTTGCCTGGAGAATCCGAGGGACGGAGGAGCCAGTGGGCTGCCATCTCTGGGGTCTCACAGAGTGGGACACGAGTGAAGCAACTTAGCAGCAGCAGCAGCAGCAGCATACGGATTCCAGGCAAACTCTGATGGTACATTCTTGGCTTGGTTTCTAGTCTGCAGAGGCTTTTAAAATCTAATTTAAGATTGTGATAAGTTTATAATCTTTAACTTATAAAAAGTTCCAGCAAAGCAAATTTTAAAGAGCTTGTATTGCTAATCACTATTCTTATTTCACTTACGTAAAAAATCAGTCCAAGTTTAATGAAGCTAGATTTTTTTTCTTGCTAAAAATTACTCACTGTGATTATTTTTGATAGAAATGAGAGTGATTGTAGAGAAAAAAATACATTTCAGTAGAAAATTATGATACAATCTTGTGGATATCAGATTATAGTTCTGATCATTGCCTTTGAGGCTTTGTACATATCTATAAACCAGATTGAATCCTGAATTCTTCTAGTTTCCTCAAACATCTAGCTACAACTCTCCAAACTAATGTTTCCAATTTCCCCCAAGCCTTCTGATTTGGAACTACTAAGAGCAAACTTCTTTTGAACCTACTTGGAAGGGATTATACCAGATCCTTCTCACTACTGAGATGGAATCCAAACTCCAGAAATTTTATAACTGAGTACACATCCCCCAGTTAAAAAGGGCTCCTCTAGACTCTTAGAACAGCCCACAAGCTGGACATTAAAATTAAAGTTGACTAAGGAGGTTCTTTCCCCAAAGTTTTATCATCTTGTAGTGGACAGCTCTCCCAGGATTGTGGGTCAAGATCTTTATCTCAAACATGAAAACTTTATTCCTTTTGCCTCTTTGCCACTTGCTTTTTCTTTCTGTCAGTGCACAAGAAGACGATGCTTTTTAACTTTGGCAATTACAGCTGAATCTACTGCTAAGGTCATTGCTGTACAATAAAAGTCCCTAAATTTTCTGGCTGAGGCAGTTTTAGATAATAGAATTGCTTTGGTTTATTTTTATTGGCTGAACAAGGAAGAGTATGAGGCATACCAAATACTTTCTGCTGCTCCTAGATCAGCATCTGTGGTATCCTAGAAAATACAAGAAAGTAATAATCTACTCAGGTAATACAGGATGATGTGACTTCAGGTGTATCCTTTGTTTGACACCAACCAGTTTGATTACTGTAGTCCCTGGCTAAGGAGTATACCTCCATCTCGAGGTATTACCCTGCTAATAGTTACCACTGCAGTCTCCCTGGTGGGCTACATTGTCTCAAGTGTACATTTATGATCACAGCCACACCAGTACACAGTGGTCTCACTGTGCATGGAGAAACCGAAACAAAATTATTCATACAGCAGAAGTTCTTCCAGTGATCTGACATTATAACCTATGACGTTCACCCTGGGATACTAGCAGCTTGGCTCTGATAGGGACAGAGTGGCGCTAACACCAAATTTTGGGTCAATCTCTCATGTATAAGAGGACAACCCAAAGAGGGGAGTGGTTAGCTTAAGTAAACGAGGGGGCCATTAGAATGATGTGGCTTAGTGCTGTGATGACATATGTAACCAAGCTAAAACCTAAGCATGTAAATGGGTCAATAAGAAGTCAAAACACTAGGGACAACCACTCACAGCTAGCCGGGTTCGAGCTATAGCCAACTGATATTTGCTTTACTTTGCTTCCACCTTTTCTCTGTAAAAGTGTTCTTAACCACTTCTGGTTTGATTTGAATTGCTCTTTGCTCAAATAGACTCTTAAAAATTGTAATATAGCTCAATTTATCTTTCAACAACACACAGCGCAGGATTATATATATATATTTTTTCCCTGCTACTTGAAGTTCCTTGAGTCCTCTTTTTATTTATTCTCTCTACCCCTAATCCATTCTGAAAGACTCTGCAATTATGGAACAGCAGAAAGGTAGGCTCAGATTGAGTTGACACACACCAGTCATTGGGGAGCATCCTGTCAGAACTTCAGTAACAGATTTCCCCATGGTTGGAAATGTCATTGTGCCGTTATTAAGAAATACACAAAATCAGTACTCTTTTATTATCAAAGGTCTTCTAAGACAAATTTCTCTCTGGAGCTCATTCTGATACTTCATAGATTATCATCTTCCACATACTTTTGGGGAAAACTTCCACTGTACTAAATCAACTTCCAAAACCTCCATCCTTCTCCATGGAAACACACGCTTTTGAGTACCTACGTTTGTTTCCAGACAACCCAAGTGCTTTGGATACATTCTCCTTGACCAACTTGGAGTTCTGGTCTTATGTGAAAACATTCCACTCTTTCATGTTTTCCAGACAGTGTCTAATTGGAATGGAAACTAGCGCAGAACTGGGTGTTTGGTGAAGGAAATGACATGTGGCCCTCTGAGAACTAAGGGGTGATGTCACTCACTAAGGTGAAGACTCTGTTGCATGACGCCTTTATGACCAGGGATTAGTGAGGTGTGGCGGACAGAGCACTGGACTGGGAGTCAGCGCGCCCTCCTGGTGTAGCTGCGAGCTTTCTGTCTGACCCTGCATACATCCCTTTCCACCACCTTGGTTCGACTCCTTATCCATCCTGTAAGCCCTCCCCCCACCCGTCTTGTTTTCACTAAGCTAAATCTATCAACTTAGAAAGTCCTGGTGGTAGGGTTAGGGATATACAACTGCCGAGGGGATGGCAAAGAGTCAGCTTTCTACCCAGTTGCTAGATGAACAGTAAAGCTCTGTAGGATAAACAGAAGAGGAATCACTGAATTTTGCTTGGCTGGTTCATTCATTCAGGAAAATACTTTATGGGAAAGATGAACTCACCTGATTAAAACGTTATGAGATTCTCCTGGCTTCTGTGTAGACGGTGGATCATAGGGGACATTAGAGGAAGTGGAAGGGGCAGTTAGGACACTAATCAGATAGAGGGAAGCCTTGTTTTATTGAACTTCACTGCATTGTGCTTTGTAAAAATACACTGAGAAACTGTGCCTTTGACAGATTGAAAGTCTGCAGTAACCCTGCACCAAACAATTCTATGGCTGCCATTTTCCTGTTTGCTCACTTCGTGTCTTTGTGTTACATTTCTGCCAATTCCTGCAATATTTTAAACTGTTTCATTATTATTATAGTCATTTGTGATCAGTGATGTGATCCGTCATTTGTGATCTTTGATGCTACTATTGCAAAGAAAAAAGCCATAAAAAAATGAAGTAATGCCATTTGCAGCAACATGGTTGGATATAGAGATCATCACACTAAATGAAATGTTAAAAGAAGTAAATACCATATGATGTTACTTATATGTGGAATCTAAAATATGACAGTGAACTTATCTATGAAACAGAAACAGACTCACAGAGAAAACAGCCCTGTGGTTGCCGAGAGGATGGGGGAGAAGGAGAGGGATGAACTGGGAGTTTGGGATTAACAGATACAAACTATTACATATAGAATGGATAAACAACAAGGTCCTACAGTACAGCACATGGATCTATATTCAACATCCTGTGATAAACCATACTGGAAAAGACTATGAAAAGAATATATCTGTATATAGAGCCACTTTTCTATACACCAGAAACTAGCAAACTTTGTAAATCAACTATATTCCAACTAAAAATAAACAAAAGATTGCAGCTAAGAGCAGTTTGCTTAAGGATAATGAGAGAGCCTACAGTTTATTTCATTTTTCCTCAAATTAAATAAAAAGTCTCTCTCTTTTTCTTTTTTTTTTTATACCATTGAATTCATTAGTGTTTGTCTTCCCCCAAGTCTAGCAGCCTCATCCAGCATAATTCAGTTCAGACTTCAGTGTCACTACCTGAGAGAGCAGGATAGATTAAAAGCAATTTAGAGAGTCTGAGTTTATTTCTGAACTTTTCCCTTTCAAATCAATTCCAAAAATAAGCTGTGATGTCCATCTTTTAGACTCTGCCCAGTGGAAAATGTTCTTACAACATAAACATCCAGGAAACCTCTAGCCCCACGTTGCTTTAGGTTTCATTATTTCAGGGTGTTCCCACAAGCCTCTTCTTCTATAAGCAGAGTTGTCACTCTCTTTGTTCTCTCTGGCTTTGCCACTCTCTCCTGAGTTCATAGGTTCTCTTTCTTAATCCTACTCTAACGCTTGCCCTAGCAATCTAGAAGACTCTGACATGGTCTAGCTTGACATTTTCACTTTAGGGGTGATGCATCATTTTTCCATTGCTGTTCTAACAAGTTACTATAACTTTAGTGTCTTAAAACAACCAAAATGTATTATCTCACAGTCCACAGTTTAGGCATTTGGTTTGATTCTCCCACGACTCAAACCAAGATGTTGGAAGCCTTTGTTCCTTTGTGGATAGCTAGGGGAGAATAAATTGTCTTATGTGGTGACAGAACTTAGATCACTATCTCCTTCCTGGAGACCCCTCTTAGGCTCAGAAAAAGCACCAAGAACTCAAATCTTACTCACCTTGTATCACTCTTGCCCACTCTTCTGCCTTCCTCCTTTATTCCCCACAAATTATCTAGAGCAATCTCCCCACTTTAAGGTCTTTTAACTTTAATCACATTAGTAAAGTCTCTTTTGCCATGTCACCTTGCAGCATATTCAGATGTTCTGAGGAGGGGCTGGACATCTCTGGGGGACATTAATCTGCCTACCACAGTTGAAAAACTGAGGCCCCAAAGATCAGCATGCCTTGCTCATAATCAGTAAATTAAACAGCTTAAATTTGAATTCAGGTGTGAGATTTCTAGGGGCTTCCCAGGTAAGCAGTAAAGAATCCATCTGCTAGTGCAGGAGCTGCAGGAGATGTGGGGAAGATCCCCTGGAGGAGGCAATGGCAAACTTCTTCAGTATTCTCGCTAGGGAAATCCCATGGACAGAGGAGCCTGGTGGGCTACAGTCCATGAGGGTTGCAAAGAGTCGGACACAACTGAAGTTGACTGAGCACATGAGATTTCTAACTTAGAATTCTTTCCAATATATAAACATATACGCAGCTCAAGTGTGAATTCAGGTCTCTCCTAAGAGCTGAATGATGTTTCGGGACTAATACAACCTCTAAGATAAGACACACGTGTGTTTAGAAGCTTATTCCTCCAATCACTAGCCGTTTGTGTGAAAGTGAAAGTGTTGGTCCCTCAGTCACATCCAACTCTTTGCATCCCCATGGATTGTAGCCCACCAGGCTCCTCTGTCAATGGAATTCTCCAGGCAAGGATGCTGGAGTGGGTTGCCATTCGCTTCTCCGGGAGATCTTCCTGATCCCGGGGGTCGAACCCCGGGCTCCTACACCGTCAGCAGGTTCTTTGCTATCTGAGCCACCAGGGAGGGAAGTCCTGCACTCACCGCTTGACATTGAGCAATTCAGGTTGCATATCTGAGCCACAATTTTATCATCTATAAAATGAAAGGCGAGGACCCATGTAGCAGGGATTTAGGGAGCATTTAATAAGCTATTTCTTGAGCACTTAGCGCAGGGTTTATATTTTTAAAAAATCACTGAAAGAGCCAAATTGAGTTCCTATACTTTGTCAATGAGAAAACAGACCCAGAGAGGAGAAGCAATTGCACGAGGTCATACAGTGGGTTAGTGGCAAACCCCAAGCCAGATTACACAATGGCATGAGAATTTGGAGGGAGAGTAATTACAAGAACGAAATTCCACACCTGCTTTCGACAACATTCCTCAACCAGCCCAGAGGCTGAGCCTCAATTTCCTTCCACCAGGGTATCCCACAGGAATTAGAGGTTGAAAGGCAGGCATGCTGGATTCATCTGATGTGACAACTTTGGTCTTTCCCAGCATTTTCAGTTTCCACATTCCTCTATGAACCTGTGCCCTACAGCCCAATCGATGTCAGCTCACTTAGTGCTAAATGCTTCCTGTGCACCGAGCCATTTTGCATTAGCTTAGTAAAAATGGAGCCATCCAGCATCAATTCACATGAAATAATTTTCCACTTCATGTCAACCGAAAATCACCCATTTCCTGCTACAAGTGGCACTTAGTACTGGGAAGCACTTGGAGTCGTTATGAGCTATCGTCGCCTGGACTGCCTGCCTTTGTGTGATCGGGTCCTGTATCTAGAGAGAATATGGATCAAGACTCTATTTTCGTGTGATTAAATATAAGGATTAAAATCTAGCCCATCTTCTTATCAAGCTGAAATATGTTCACCGCCCAAAGATGGAAAATAGTCATTGCATTTGTAACTCCAAAAAAGGGGGCAGGTCAGAGCAGATTGTTCAGTCATTCAGTGAGTGTATAGAGACCTCCTATGTTCTAGACATTCTTGCAAATACAAAGATAACAAAATAAAATCTCTACTCTTAAAAGATTCTTACTGTCCAGACAGTTAAATGTGTATATAGTCAGCTACAATAAAAGGCATGTTTAATCATACGCAGCTGTTAAAATATTATGTCTTAAGCCAATGATGTTCAAATACTTTCAACTGTGAAACTTCATTTAAATAAAATTCAATAAATAAAACTGATAATAGGGGACCTGCAGTGGCTGAAGTGGGAACAACAGACCTGGAGACCTATCCATTAACACATTATATTTTCTGATAGCTCTTCATAATATATTTAAAAGGATCTATTTTGCGATATTTGTAACTGCTTTACTGAATGTACTGATCTGTAAATATAAGTAGGAAGTCATTCTTTTTATCATTACCTCTTTGAACTTATAGATTGATATTTCTCATACTCCTGGCTTGTATCTCAGGGGGATTCTATAGTTTCTCTGGTCCTTCTCAGGTGTTAATAAATAATCCTGTCTCCCAGCTTATTGTAGAACTAAAGCTAATCTCAGGGAAAGGGGAAGTTTTTCCTTTCTAAGCACTGGAAAATGTACAGAGAAGAGACTTGTTGTCCACCTCTTCCCCATTTCTCCACCATGCTCTTCTCTGTCACTCCCCTCACTTATTATGACTCCTATGAATTCTCCTAATTAGAGAGGGTATTAGCGTGATGGCTTCCCTGGTGGCTCAGAGGTTAAAGCGTCTGCCTGCAACGCGGGAGACCTGGGTTCGATCCCTGGGTCGGGAAAATCCCCTGGAGAAGGAAATGGCAACCCACTCCAGTATTCTTGCCTGGAAAATCCCATGGACAGAGGAGCCTTTGTGGGCTACAGTCCATGGGGGCGCAAAGAGCTGGACACGAGTGAGCGACTTCACTTTCACTTTCTTTAGGGTGATGGAGACAGAAGAAAGAGGCAATGAATGTCTTACTTGCCCAACAGGGGTGCCACATACAGTTGTGGAGGTTGCATACTGCACAACAGTAGGAGAACATGGAATCTAGTTCACTTTGCTTGTGAAGCTAAACTTACCAAGTTACTCTGGTGTGGAGTTGCATCCATTTGAGGGAAGGAAACATTTTTGTAAATTGTCACCTTGTTTTATCACCTAATTCTGTGCTGCCTCCAAAAGGAGGGTATGTCTTTTATAAAATTTTCACATGGTGCGTAAGGACAGAGGCAGTCCTGTTGACCAGTACAATTTAAAGCTGATGCTTGACTAAAGGTGGCAGGTGTTCAAAGACCGGTTCTTTCTTTGCTCTGGAAATTACTAGGCTTTCTCCTGGTGGCTCAGATGGTAAAGAAACTGCCTGCAGTACAGGAGACCCGGTTTCAACCTGGGCCTGATCTGGGCCAGGAAGCACCCCTGGAGGAGGACACGGCCACCCACTCCAGTGTTCTTGCCTGGACAATTCCATGGGCAGAGGAGTCTGGTGGGCTAATAGTCCATGGGGTTGTGAAGAGTCAGACATGACTGAACAATGAACAATTTCACCTCCACTCCCCACTCTAGGACTCTCCCATTTGACGATCTCTGATTCCACTGGCTGAACATTTCTGATCGTACTTCAGTCCTGCAACCCATACCTCTACCCAACACAGGCCATCTCTGTTGGACCTCCTCTACTTGCAGGTGGCCTCTGAATAGAGTCCATTTCAAGACATCTGGAGGCTTACCGCCTCTTCTGCACCAGAGAACACATATACCCTCCCCCACCATACTAGGAAGTAGAGCTCCACAGCCACCCCCTCACCCCAGCTGTCCAAGACACCTTCAGAAAGTGTTTTCAAGAATTAATCACATTCCTGTCTCCATTGTCAGGAGTATCTACATAATTTTCAGGAGTCTCCTCCATCTGAATAAATCTCCTAGCATCTCCTTTGTACCCGCATCTGGAGGATAAACCCAGTGGCAAAACCAGTTCCACAGCTGTCCTGTATCAACAGGTGGCAACTGAGAATCTGGGCCTTTGGAGCATCTGCTGAGACTCAGAGAGATAAGGGAATATCTTGATACATAATGTTTAGTGATATGAGTAAATTCTCAAGAAATAATAAATGGAAGGATGGATAAACATATAAACTTGAATGTGTGTGTATATATATATACGTGCACATATTGTGTGCGTATGTGTCTATCTATCGCACACAAGATATTTAAGATTTTTTTCATTTAAAGTATGCTTTATTTAGCACTTGTGAAAGTCACTTAGAGTCCCTGCCTCACCACAAAGACGTAGGATATAAATTCTAGGTAACACCTGTATTAATTTCCTATTGCTGCTTTAACAAATTACCTCCAACACTGTGACTTAAAAGCACAGATTTATTATACTAACATTCTGGAGGTCAAGGATCTGAAAAAGGGTTTTATAAGGCTAAACTCAAGGTATCAATAAAGGCATGAGACCTTCTGGAGGCTCCAGGAAAGAATCTATTTTCTTGGCTTTTGAGTTCCTAGAGGCTGTCTTGGAGAAGGCAATGGCACCCCCACTCCAGTACTCTTGCCTGGAAAATCCCATGGACGGAGGAGCCTGGTAGGCTGTAGTCCATGGGGTCGCTATGAGTCAGACACGACTGAGCGACTTCACTTTGACTTTTCACTTTCATGCATTGGAGAAGGAAATGGCAACCTACTCATGTTCTTGCCTGGAGAATCCCAGGGATGGTGGAGCCTGGTGGGCTGCCGTCTATGGGGTCGCACAGAGTGGGACACAACTGAAGTGACTTAGCAGCAGCAGCAGCAGCAGAGGCTGTCTACATGACTTGGCTCCTGATGCCACATCACTACACACTCTGCTTCTGTTTCCTCTAACTTAGACAGTCTAGCCTCCTTGTTATAAGGACTACTATGATCTCATGGGACTTAGATGCCCCAGGGTGAATTTCTCATCTCAAGATCTTCATTAATTACATCTGATCTGTTTTGCCACATAAGGTAACGTTTTTGTAGGTACTGGGGGTGAGAACATGGACCTCTTTGATAGGTTCTATTATTTTACCTGCCACATCATCCTTAACAGGAGGTCATGGATAGAGAAAACGAAAAATGGCAACAAATATGAGTGCTTTAAAGTGTGAACATCAAGTGACTTAACCCCACTCAGCCCAGTTTCTTCATCTATCAAATAATAGTACCTGTTTCATGCAATTATTTATTAGTGTTAAATAAGTCAATATTTTTAAAATACTGAGAACAGGGCTGGGTCATAGTGAGTGCCACATAATTATTTTTAGAAGCCCCAAGGGAGGAAATTTCCAGGTGATCCAGTGGTTAGGACTCCATGATTTCACTCCTGAGGGCGAGGGTTCAGTCCCTGGTCAGGGAATTGAGATCTCATAAGCCAGTCGCATGGCCAAAAGGGGGGTGGGGGGTGGGCGAGAAACAAAACAAAGAGTAGTTTAAAAAAAAAAAAAAGAAAGACTAAGTCACAAGGGAGGATGCTCTACGTTACAAAGTAGACTCAGGATACAGCTGCTTCTTATTTGGTCAACACTGTGTTACATATTCCAGGATTAATAGCATCAGGGGCTTATTGACTTAACAAATGTTAATAAATCTCTGGAGTAAGTCTGATACAATAGTATATGCAAATACTATTTTTTAAAGAACATATTCTAACATGTTAACAGTTCTCCTGTGAGATTATGGGTGATTTTTATACTCTTCTTTACACTTGATCAATGTTCTATACTTTGTTCAATTAACCTAGATGCAAGTTATAGCAGAAGGAAAAGATAAATAAGCCATGCTATTTAAAAATAAATATATATATATATACACATACAAAGAGATCAGAGTGTTTTTGTTGTCATGGTCTTTTATTTGCGGGGTTGGGGGCGGGGGGTGGTTCCTAGACTTGATATCTGATGTATATAGGCTGGCTTCCCTATACATTCAATGCTCCAACACCAGCTGAAAGAAAAGAAAGTTGCTCAGTCGTATCCAACTCTTTGTGATCCCATGGACTATAGCCTACCAGGCTCTTCCATCCTTGGGATTTTCCAGGCAAGAGTACTGGAGTGGATTGCCATTTCCTTTTCCAGGGTATTTTCCCAACCCAGGGACTGAACCTGGGTCTCCTGCATTGCAGGCAGATGCTTTACTATCTGACCACCAGGGAGAAGGACACCAGCTGGGTGTCCTATAATTCAATTAAATTCTGACACCAGCTACCCAAAGATAGCATCAAAGTCACAGGTTGATGGCCCAGCCCACAAGACTGCTCCCCCAACCCCAAGTTCCTGATCAACTGGCTATAGATTGGAGATTGCCATGAATTTCTCCTTGGGCCTCAAAGTCAATTGCAAGGCCAGGCTCTTTTATTTCTGACCAACTGGCTATTAATATAAATAGGAGACTCCTGAGATACCTCCTAGGATTCTATTAATTTGCTAGAGAGGCTCACAGAATTCAGAGAAACATTTCAATAACTGGATTACCAGTTTATTATAAAAGAATATGACTCAGGAGTCGCCAGACGGGAAATGATGGGTAGGGCAAGTTATGGGAAGAGAGCATAAGCTTCCTGTCCTCATAGCATACTACTCTCCCCAAATCTCCACTTGCTCACCAACCTGGAAGCCCTCCAAGCCCAGCTCGTTTGGATTTTCCTGAAGGCTTTAATACATTCCTGCCTTCCTTGACCCCTTCCTTCTTTTCTTGCTTCCTTTTTATTAATCAGTGAAGGTCTATAGATCTTTAGGGCTTCCCAGGTGGCACTAGTGATAAGGAACCCATCTGCCAATGCAGGAGACACTAGAGATGTGGGTTCCATCCCTGGGATGGGAAGATCCCCTGGAGGAGCGCATGGCAACCCACTCCAGTATTCTTGCCTGGAGAATCCCATGGACAGAGGAGCCTGGCAGGCTATGGTCCATAGGGTTGCAGAGAGTCAGGCACAGCTGAAGCGACTTAGCACACAGCACGTGCATCTTTAAGTTCTTTAGTTCAACTTCAGTGGGCTTCACTTGAGCTGCTTATTTCAAATGCAAGTTTTTATACTCTGGCCCTTAAAATTCTGATCAATAGGTCTGAATTGGGGTTGCAGGAATCTATCCTGAAAACATTCACATCTAGCCACATACCAGGTGGGAATGTTGAGGAATGTTGTTCAAATGTGATCTAATCCCCTCACCTAATGGTCCTGAGAAACTAAAACCCAGAAAGAGAAAATGACCTCCCTGGTAAGTCAAATGTTGACATGGTGGCAGTTTTGAAGAAGGTCTATACCTGATTATCTGATTTCTTTTCAGAACTCTTATAACTGTAGGTTCCTGAAATTATAAAAGTGTAAGGACCTCTAAAAGCACTAGGGTGATCTCTAGGGAAATTCAGTATTTAAGGCAAATCATACCTATTCATCTTCTTATCCCACAACTGAAATCAGACTGCAAAAATCATGTGAGAGAATCCCAAAAGGGAGGAGAAATCAGAAAAGAGAAGCTTACAGCCCTGCACTGGTGTGGATGTGAGGAGGACTGGCTTCCTGGTGTCCAAGCTGCTCACACTGGGCAGTGCTCCGTGTGCCAGCCAGGATGGTCTTTTAAAAGACAAACCTCCCTGGCGACCCTCTGCCCTGGCACAGCACCGCCCATATGGAGTTTGGTATGGTGGAAACAGCATGTACACTAGGATTGGATGGACCAGAATTCAAAGCTGTGTAGCCTGGGACTGAAGCTCCAATATTCTGATTGCCTGATGCAAAGAGCCGACTCATTGGAAAAGATCCTGGTGCTGGGAAGGACTGAGGGCCAGAGGAGAGGGGGTGACAGAGGATGAGATGGTTGGATGGCATCACTCCTGACTCAGTGAACATGTATTTGAGCAAACTCTGGGAGACAGTGAAAGATAGAGAAGCCTAGAGTGCTGCAGTCCATGGTGTCGCAAAGAGTTGGACACAACTTAGACACTGAACAGCAACAACACCCACAAACCTTCGGCTCTCTGTGCCTTGGTTTCAAGATTTTAAAAAATGACAGAATGGTAACTAATACACAGGGTTTGCAGTGAAGAGGCTGTATAATACTAACATGTTACGCACTTAAGGCTCTGAAATTAAACACCTAAGTTCAAATCTTATCTCCTCTTCTTAATAGACTTTGAGCAGGTTACTTCACTCTCTGGGACAAATGAACACTATGATACATTGCTTGCGGGTCATTGTGCAGATGAGAGGAAACACTGTACTAAGGCTCTTGATTAAGTACTTAGCAAGGGCTCAGTGAATGATAGCTGGATGAAGCATGGTAGATGCTTGACAAACCAGAGGGGAATCAAATGAATGGGAGAAAGGAGAATTTCAGGCAAGATGTAGTCACACAAAGCAACGTGTCTCATCTCCTCTACAAAAATGCTCTCTAAACCCAGAGAAGCTGGGAGGGTAGACCAGATGAGGATAATTGTTTTCCTTGGCAGCTGAAAAGTCATAGCTAGTTTGCCACAGGCACCTCTATTACCATCATTTCAATGCAATCCCCAAATCCCATTGAAAGAGTGAATGAAATTGAAAAGCTGCAAAGGAAGAGAAGGAAAAATTGAGAAGAGGAGCCAGCATGCTCAGGCTGTGTTTGCATCCTCTCTTGGCATCTCCCCACGCTGTCTTGGGCCCCAGCCTCCGCAAGCCTCCTCTCTTTCTGTACCTTTCTGGGGAGAGGTGGGAGGGAGGGAAGTCTTTGTCCCTGCTGTTGGCCCTGAGAAGTTCTTTTCTCTATGGGCAAATGCAAAAGAGGGGTGCGCAAGCTGAGGCACTGAAAGAGAGAAGCCTGAGGAATAAGAGAGCAGGGCTTGGTCTCAGACTGAAAACACAGGACAGTACAGCTCTCCATCAAGGTTCTCATCAAGCCACGGTAGCTGCCTCTTCGCCTGCTTGTGTTTGCACCAGACATGAGCGTGTCCGGACCTCAACGCCAAGGAATGAGCAGTCAGGTTTGGTGTTAATCCAGGCCCCTCAACAGCTTCATAGTTTATCTGTTCAAACCAAGGTTTCAACATTTGTAAAATGAGACAAGATGGGTAAAATACTTGGCACCATGCTTAATAAAATGCCCTTTTCTCCTCCCTCTCCTTGTTCATCTTTTCCTTCTTTTGTGCCTCTTCTTTCTCTGTCCTTTTTTAAAGAATTTTTTTAATTAAATTTATTTATTTTTTTAATTACAATACTGTATTTGTTTTGCCATACATTGACACGAATCATCCATAGGTGAACACAATCTCCCAATGCCGAAGCCCCTCCCACCTCCCACCCCACATCCTCTACTTGAATCATCCTGTGCATCAGCCCCATGCATCCTGCATCCTACATTGAACATAGATTTTTAAAGTCTGTATTGAATTTGTTACAATATTGCTTCTGTTTTATGTTGGTTTTTTTTTTTTTTTTTTTTGCCACAAAGCATATGGGGTCTTAGCTCCCTGACCAGGGTTCAAACCTGCATCCCTTGCACTGGAAGTCAGCATCTTAACTGCTGGACCACCAGAGAAGTCCCTCTTTGTCCCTTTTAATCCTCATGCTTTTCTTCCTCTTTCATTCTCTGTCTCTCTCCTGAAGTCAGGGGCTGTGTTTAACTCAACTCTGCCTCTCCTTAGGCCTTGTACACAGCAATTACTCAGTGGATATTTGTATAATTGAGAAAGAAATAAACTATCCATTGCCCTTTCTCTGTGTGTTAGAAAGCACTCTCATATATGTGTTCTCACCCATGAGTACTTACCTATTAAAATACAAGGCTTCTAAGCAAAGAATTAGAGAATCATGACAACCTAAAACAACCCATGCATTGGTCTAGGCTCCAACTCGGACTTTACATAAAGGACCCTGGAGACTCAGAGAAGAGTACAGATTTACTTATGGCCCTTGTGGGGGCAGGGGCAGAGTCATCTGTCTTGATCCTCATCCATTTCTATTTCTCTAGATCATAGCAGCTCCCTCTGTGGTGAGTCTCCTGATGGTCCCATTGATACATTTGCTCAATTATTCATTCAGTGAAGAAATGTCTCATAACACAGTGTGTCAGATAGTTATGCTACCAAGGACAGCTATACATTAAAATAGTCCTAATATCTATTCTCACAGAGCAAACAAAGGAGACTGCTGCTAACTGAAAACATGGGAATGTTACCCTCCTGTCCTCAACACACATGGATAGATTTTCAGTTTTAAATAATAATAACTTGCTTCTCAGGAAAATGGCAAGATGCTATGAAGGAGGAAAATAAAGGTAGATGCTATTGAACTGGGGCATTGAGGAAAGCATTTCTGACTGAGTGACTTTTAAGAGGAAACTTAAAGATGAAAGAATATTCTTGCGGGCAAGTTCTGCTAGTCCTTTCAGTCTCTCCACCTGGAATGCCCACCCCTGTTTCTTCCTTCATCTAAGCCCACATGTTCTTCAAGTCCCAGTACAAAGGCCACACTTCTTTCCTTATCATCTTAACTCTGCCCTTTAAAAAAAAAAGATCCAGTCTTCCCTCCAAAAATAGATTTTCATCATTTCAATTCATATTCAGCAAATACTTTAACAGAGATGTTTAACTCTGTTTGCCAGGGCAAATTCATCAGTATCCTTTATGTGGATGAACTTGGTTATGCTTATCTGGTTTATTTAAAGCATATTGGATTTATATGAGCTGAAGCCTGGTATAATAAGTTCTACAAGCAATGTATTACCTAATTGCTTCGTAGATATGTATGAGAGAGAGAGAAGCAGATAGATAGGTAGGTGATAGGTAGATTTATCACCAGGTATTTTATACTGGAACAATGAACTTTGCTGGGAAAAATGTAAACTCTTCATCAAGAGATTAGAAATAACAGAGTGGAGAACAAAAGGTGAATCTGAAGATGGTAGGCATGAATATAGATTCTACTTTTAGTTTTTAGTGACTAAACCAGCAACAATTACAAGACTAATCTCCAGCCTGTTGGAGCTCTTTGTATATTCTAAGCATCGTGCTAAGAGTTTCATGTATATTACCGTGTTAATCTGATTCAACAGAAATTGTGATGAGTTTTACTCCAGTTTTTACAGATAAGGAAACTGAAGCTTGGGAAATTAAGTAACTTTCTCAAAGTAACACACTTAACAAGTAATAAAGGCAGAATTTACCCTGGGTGGTTTTATTCTAGAACTCAACACTACATGCTCACTTGCAAGTTCAGAGCAAGCTTAATAAACAATTTAGCTACAGTTTGCATCAATTTTTCTAATCTAAAATAACAAGGGGAGCAGACACAGTACATGGCAACTCAGCACCTCTGCTTTAAAGGGCCACTTCTTCCTGTTCTTTCATAATCTGGGAGGATCAAGAAGGGCTTCCTAGAAGAGTTGCAAGAAGATCTGGAATCTGAAGAAACTCTCAGTCTCCTGGGTTCCTTTCACTTCATTTAAACCCCCATCCTGCAATTCTTTGATTATTTATAGAAGATATTCCCAAAGGAGGGCAGCTCCTTATTCTGCCTTAGAGATTGCAAAGAGAGATAAATAACACATTCCTCATTCTCTTACTCGCTGGGGAAATTGGGGGCTGTGTTTACATCGCTTCCTTGGTATTTATCCTCCTGCTGACTGTTCCATCCCCTCTATTTCACGTTGTTATTTTACTTCCATTAGGGGAGCAGAAAAAACATGAGAAGCCATTCTGATCCAGCCGAATCCTCAGAGGGCATTGCTCGGTCAAAGTCAGCATCCTCTCCCTTGTAATTTTCCCTACAAACATCTCATTCAAGAGGCATTTTCCTCCCTCTGAGTGCTAATGTCCTGATGATGATAAAAATAAATAAATATCTCTCTCTCTCACACACACACACACGCCCCAAAACAAAACAGAAGGGAAGAAAAGAGAACAGAAAATCAATTGCATGCTTGGTTCATTTCATGTTTATATACTTCTGGATTTCCTTCCTGGGCTCCTGAGAATTGCCTAGTTAGCAGTTAGGAAGGGCTGGCGGGGTCACTGCAGTTTTAATGTGGCATGCCTGTCTTCCGTGGCTTTTCTTCTTCGAGAAGGGGCTGGACTTTATTAAGAAAACTTCTGAACATATGAGCTCCTTTATTTATCCATCATGTCTATGGAGACATTGATGCAGTCCATTTCGTGTGGGGAACTGACAAGATTATTTGTTATTTTCTGTTCTTTTCCAGAAATAAAGGCTTTGCTTCAAGAAAACCTTGTGGTTGGTTAAAACAATTTTGACCACTGGAGTCCTTATTTGGTTAATTTTTCATTATGCTGGCTCTTCAATGAAGGACAAGATACTCTGAGCATCTAGCTGTGCGTTAAGAACTATGCCAAGCACTTTTCACATGTTATTCAATTTGATTTAACAAAAAAATATATTGACGTAAACAGCAATGTCCTAATGCCATAGATGGAGATAATGAGACTCGGAGAATAAATATAATTCTGATTGGGAGATTGTGAGTCTTTGCAGCTGATATAAATTTGCTTCCCTCTGATAACTTTTTACAAATTCTAGATTATAGATGATTGGCAATGCTGCACTAGTTTCAGGCGTACACAAGTGAGTTATTTGCACATATTCAAGCGTGCATTCATTTTTCAGATTCTTTTCCTATATGGGCTATTACAGACTATTGACTATAGTTCCCTGTGTATGCAGCAGGTCCTTGTTGATTATCTATTTTATGGTGGCTCAGAGGTTAAAGCATCTGCCTCCAATGCAGGAGACCCAGGTTCAATCCCTAGGTCAGGAAGATCCCCCAGAAAAGGAAATGGTAACCCACTCCAGTATTCTTGCCTGGAGAATCCCATGGACCAAGGAGCCTCGTGGGCTACAGTCCACGGGGTCACAAAGAGTCGGACACGACTGAGCAACTTCACTATACACCATTCACTATACTCAGTTCAGTTGCTCAGTTGTGTCCAACTCTTTGTGACCCCATGGACTACAATACACTAGGCTTCCCTGTCCATCATCAACTCCTGGAGCTTACTCAAACTCATGCCCATCAAGTTGGTGATGCCATCCAACCATATTATCCTCTGTCATCTCCTTCTCTTCCTACCTTCAGTCTTCCCCAGGATCAAGGTCTTTTCCTAAAGAGTCAGTTCTTCGCATCAGGCAGCCAAAGTATAGGAATGTCAGCTTCAGCATCAGTCCTTCCAAAGAATATTCAGGGTTGATTTCTTTTAGGATTGACTGGTTCGATTTCTTTGTTGTCCAAGAGACTCTCAAGTGTCTTCTCCAACACCACAGTTCAAAAGCATCAATTCTTCGGTGCTCAGCTTTCTTTATAGTCCAACTCGCACATCCATATATGACTACTGGAAAAACCATAGCTTTAACTAGATGGACCTTTGTCTGCAAAGCAATGTCTCAGCTTTTTAATATGCTTTATAGGCTGGTCATAGCTTTTCTTCCAAGGAGTAAGTGTCTTTTAATGTCATGGCTGCAGTCACCATCTGCAGTGATTCTGGAGCCCCCAAAATAAAGTCTGTCACTGTTTCCACTGTTTCCCCATCTATTTGCCATGAAGTGATGGGACTGGATGCCATGATCTTAGTTTTTGAATGCTGAGTTTTAAGCCAGCTTCTTCATTCTCCTCTTTCACCTTCAACAGGAGGCTGTTTTTTTTTTTCCTCTTCACTTTCTGCCATAAGAGTGGTGTCATCTGCATATCTGAAGTTACTGATATTTCTTCTGGCAATCTTGACTTCAATTTGTGCTTCATCCAGTCTGGCATTTCTCATGATGTACTCTGTATATAAGTTAAATAAGCAGTGTAACGACATACAGCCTTGATGTACTCCTTTTCCAATTTGGAACCATTGTCCATTGTTCCATGCTTGGTTCTAACTGTTGCTTCTTGACTTGCATATAGATTTCTCAGGAGGCAGGTAAGGGGGTCTAGTATTCCCATCTCTTGAAGAATTTTCCACAGTTTGTTGTGATCCACACAGTCAAAGGCTTTAGCATCTTAGATTAGCTTTTCCAAAAGCAATGTTTGGAATGTAGATTCATGCATGTATTATTTGTTAAGGAAATGGTCCTAGGAGAGAATGACCAGCGAGAAGTAGGAGGGAGATAGGATGAAGTCAAGCAGGGGTGTGATTTCAAGTGGGTTCCCATCTTAGTCTGATCCTGCTCTGGAACATGTTACTCCTCAGTAACATGTTTTGCCCTGACTCAGGGCAAAAGAGCTGGATCTGCACACTGCCATCCCAGTCTATCAGTGATAAGAGCTGCCTGAGAAGGCTATGAACTCCTATTTATTTTTTAATTGCCTTCTTTTATATTTTAATATTTATTGGAGTATGGTTGATTTACAATGTTATGGTAGTTTCTGCTGAACAACAAAGTGAATCAGTGATGTGCATATACCCACTCTTTCTTTAGGTCTTTTCCCATATAGGCCATTACAGAGTATTGAGTGGAGTTCCTTGTGCTTTACAGTAGGTGCTTATTAGTTATCTGTTATACTTCTGGCTCTGCTTGCACTGAGCAGAGGTCAGGGGTAAGACAGACCTAAGCAGACCTGGGTGGAGCAATCTGGATTTCCAGGTATGACATTTCACACTTCTATTTTGCCTTCTTGTCTTTGCATTGGTCAGCCAGATTCTACCACTTCAATTTGTGTGATTGCTCCACATGAAATTGGAAGAAAAAGCTAAGTTCCTCTCAGTAGAACTTAAGTTTCTTGGGCCAGGAATCTTGACTTTATTCAGCCACATAGCTGATACTCCTACAAGGCAGATCAATAGTTTGTTTAGTCACCAAGTCATGTCCCATTTGTTGAGACCCCACGGACGTCAACATGCCAGGCTTCCCTGTTCTCTGTCTCTCAGAGTTTGTGCAAACTCATGTCCACTGAGTCCATGATACTATCCAACCATCTCACCCCTGCCACCCCCTTCTCCTCTTGCCTTTAATCTTTCTGAGCATCAGGGTCTTTTCCAATGAGTCTGCTCTTCATGTCAGGTGACTAGTAGAAGGAGCTTAATAAATATCTAACAAAGGAATGAATGGTGAATAAATGGATATCTATCAATTGCTGAAGGAGAGTTGTATCCATGATTAGATCAATCGTCTAACTATATCATCAAATATTTTGTATTCTCTCATTGGGCTTGTCACATATATCATAGAGCTTTAATCACTGGAAAGACACCAGTGGACCCAGAGAATGTAAAGTTACTTTAATGAAAAATGATACAGAAACATACAAAGATATATAATGAAAGAAGGAGATAACACAGTATATCCTAGACCAGGGTGTAACTTTCCAGGCTCCAACCCCACAGGAAAAATTGCTATGAATGATAATAATTCTTAGAATGAAGAATTTTTCCATTTTTATGGGATTTTATGTCCTCTGAGTGCCTCCCATCTTGGAGACTTGGCTAAGCAATAGCCTTCTGCTCAGTATAAGAAACTGGAATTTGTAACAACCCCAGACTCCATAAAATATCAACTTGAGCATCATGTGGGTTTGAGGATTTAATTTATATAACTAACTTTGTCCATTAATCTTCATGCTGAGAAAATAATATAAAAACATTTTTATAAGTGAAAGAATACAGTCACAAAAAACACATATTATATGATATCATTTACGTGAATTGTTCCAAGATGTCCTTTGTACCCTTGGAGACAATAGTACCTATCCTATAGGATTTATTATCAGGAATAAATGAACAATAGCAAGTCAAGCATAGAAAATGGTGCTTGATGCCAAGACATAAATGCCTTATGAATATTAAGTATAATTAACTATCAATAAGAAAAAGGCACTAGTGGTAAAGAAACCACCTGCCAGTGGAGGAGACATAAGAGACACGGGTTTGATCCCTGGGTTGGGAAGATCCCCTGGAGGAGGGCATGACAACCCATTCCAGTATTCTTGCCTAGAGAATCCCATGGACAGAGGAGCCTGGCGGGCTACAGTCCATAGGGTCGCAGAGTCAGACACAGCTCAGTGACTAAGCATGCAAGAAAAACAAATGAACAAAGGTGCACCCAGACTGGAAACTGAAGATTGACACACAGATGCGTAATAATAATTCACAACTGACACAGTTGAAACACATATGAAGGGATGTTTGGACTTCACAGAAAAACAACTTGTTGCACCTTAAATTTTAAAAGATACGTTATTCTATCATATTGGCAAAGATGACCTTTGCAGCACACCCAGAAGTTAGTAAGAAGAAACACCAAAGGGCTTTGTCAGACACAGTTAAGAATGTGTAAACTGCAATAAACCATTCTAATGAGCATTTGGACAAGTTGATCAAGAAGCACTTCATATCATTATGAAATCTCTCATTATATTATTTTCAACCAAGAGCCAAGGGCAGGAGAGAGAACTTTCTTTAATGGGAAATGATACAAAACAGGTAGAGGTATTTACATACAGAAGAGATAACTGCACTGTTTAGCCTGGGTTGTAAATTTCCAGGCTCTGAAGGGATGGAGTGCTGTGAAATATACCTTTGCTGAGAATAGCAAATTCAAGTTCACTTCACCTCTAATTGAGGTGTAGAACACTGAGAGGCCTGATTTGATGATGATGATGTCTAAATTTCAACTATCATGCATGAGCGGGCCCAAATTCTCCTTCCCCCATCCTTTCATCAACAGGACCCCAAGAACAGCCCTCCATATTTTCTGTTACTATACTAGGACAACTACAGCACCCTTATACTTGATCATTTTCTGGATCTCAATTCCTTCTTCATTTGGTTGTGTGTGTGTGTATGTGGTTGTGTGTGTGCCTGTAAAATTCTATTTTATTGCACATTCAGCTGTGCATTTGAAAGAACTTCCTATATAATATCTAGGGTTTCCAAGTGTCATATGGCAGTGGAACTTTCCAGTTCTCTAGCCCATTCTATGGCCCAAACCAGACATCTATTTTTAAAGGATCTACAAATTTGCCAAATCCCATGGTCCTATGGTTCTAAGAGGAAAACCTAGAATGACACATAATTAAAGGCCTTCTTGAATGAGAATAAGCCTGAGAGAACAAGGAAACCCTACACTTGGCCACACACTGGAGCAGTTTGTGCTTTCATCTCTTTCTACGGTTATCTAGAGAGTCCTCTGCAATGCCGTCCCAACCTTATTTGCACCTGCCCAGCACTAATGATGCTGTCAGTCTACAAGCCTGTGTTCAAGCCTGTCAGCCTATAGGCCTGTCTGTCCATAAGCCTGTCTGTCCTAGAACAGTTGCCTCTCTAGAAGCTAGCATTCCTATTCTTATAAATCTGTATCCCAGTTTCTAGACCTATATCTCTGACTAGAATATATATGCTCTTGCATGTTTGTTGAAAGAATTAGTGATTTCTCTTTTAGAAATAGATCTGATGAGGTGGTAGAGAGAGAGAGAGAAGGTCTTGGGTGAAATGCTTTGGGTCAACAGTAATAAAGGATGTATTTTTAATTTCACAAATATCAATTGAACACCAAACATAATTGTACCTACTTTCTGAGTCCTGAAGGATGAATAAACTTCGTTTGATTAAAAAAAAAAAAAGGCTGTTTTTTAAATCAGGATTTCATTTACATTATATAGGAAGAATTTCTGTGGATGTGTATAGTATGTATGTGTGTATATGTGAGAGAGAGAGACAGAGAGATTTCTCCCTTGCAAACTGTCAATATGATTTTTCATAGGATCTGGAGAGAAATGCTTCACTATAGCAGCAAAAACATTTGCTGGACAAGTTAGATACTTTCTAGCTCTGTGACCTTTAGCAAGTTACCTCATTTCACCAAGTATCAATTTTCTTCTACATGCCTTCAAGGGTTGTTGTGAGAATTGAGAATTGTAAATACTGTCTATAAATTACCTGGCCCCATAGTAGATGCTCAATAAATCAGAGTTGCTGCTATGACATCATAACACGAGACTCCTCAAATGTGAGGGTCAACTCCCTTGTTGAGTTTCTCTTCCAGGTTCAGGGCCTGGACACTTATTTTCTTTAAAATCAGGCACAGTGTGACTCCTTGGTACTGATTCTACTCCTGTGAAAAGCATATTATGATGGGCAATTCTGCCAGTTAGGAAAAGACAAGATTGAGCTTGCACATTCTCTTTAGACATCAAGTAAGCATGAAGCAAGCCTCGTTTATTGGCATTTCCGATTCAGAGCCAGCAGGGGAAATGTAGATAGTGCCATAACCTTGATGTCTTGAGAGTCTCTAAAACGCAAACCTATTTGATATGACAAAAAGTCAACCACATTGGTTACTAGGAAAACCTCAGGATATCCAGAGGAGCCCTTAGGGCATCAAGGGCTAGGGTATCTCAGTGCCCCCTGTCTCTAAATGGATAGCATCTCACAGAGACATTTTACCGCATTACCACATTACTCTCATCTGGTGCCAAGAATGTGCTGGAAAAGCCAACAGGAAACAAAAACTAGCCTTTCGTAAAGTTTTCTCATGCCTCTTTTATTTCTCCTTGTATGCTTCCATTGATCTCTTAGAGTTTTTGAGACTGGAATCATGAATAATAACCTCAGGCAATGCATAGTTTGACCTTGGCAGAGGTCTTTCCTTTTCCCTTTCCTGCCGCCTTGGGTCAGATTCCCAAGGGTGTGTAGCATAGCCCCAGAAGAATCGCCTCTGTAGTTCCTCTGTCTGCTTACTGAGAGGAAAGGGGTGGCAGGAAGAATATCAGACTTGGAGTTCTACCACTCATGGACTTAGAGGTCTTGGATAAATCATTTTATATCCCCAGACCATCATGTTTCAACTGTAAAACAGGATCAACGTCTAGCTCCCCTGAGAACCCATTGGTGAAAATAGCTTATAAACACTAAATCCCAAAGCATGTGGAATCTTTATATTTTTGCCATCTCTAGCACTAGAGGGAAATGAAACACCCTCCATTCATCTTTCAAGCTAATATCATTTCCAACACTGTCTTATCCACAGTCAGAGCAACAAGCTAGAAATAAGATTATGAAAAGATCTTGTGTTGCAGAGAGAGGAGGAAAAAAAAAAAAAAGTCAGGGAGAGAAAGAGAGAAGGTTATCATAATGTGGAGTCCTTTTTGTCCAAAATCCATAGGGCAAGTTGGCAGGCTGGAAATTCAGTTTAGAGTTGATGTTGCTACTGCAGCCTTGAGTCCAAATTCTGCAGGGTAGCAAGTTGGAAACTCAAGTAAGATTTCTATCTTCCAGTCTGGAGAATTCCTTTCACTTTGGAGAAACTTAGCCTTTGCTCTTAAAACCTTCAACTGACTGGATAAGGTCCACCTATGTGATGGAGAAAATTTTACTTTCTTGAAAATATAGTGATTTAAATGTTAAGCATATGTAAAATATACTTTCACAGGTATTCATATCAGATCCAGACTAGTGTTGACAAAACAAATGGATGCCATAGTCTATTCAAGTTCACACGTAAAATTAACCATCAATGCACCAAAAACAATAGAGGATTTCCAAGTGGAAAGGACTGGATGGTGGTTTGGAAACCAAATGACGGAGGGAGCACATGGCCTCTGAGCTGCACCAGCAGAAAGGCAGTTGTTGAGGGGGACTTGCTTTTAAGAGTCACTGAAGGCCCAATAATGACCAAAAAGTGCAGCTTCCAAGAGGCCGGCTCCAGCTAAAAATAAGGAAGAACATATGACCAGTGACATGTGTTGGAAACTAGATGTTTTGATTCAATGGAGGTCTTCAGCTAAAGTGGAGTTGTTGCACTCCATGAATGCTATGCTCAGATGGGATGCTGCATCAGACGGGAAGCCCCTAAAGTAGCATCGAAGGTCTTCCTAAGGCATGAGATTCTGTGATGTTAAATAGATACTCCAAATCATTTCGAGCAAATTTCAAATTTATTTCATTACCCTGTGTGCTACTTTCCTCCTATGAGGCCAGATTGCTTCTTGAAAAGAAGCAATTCATTAATAGCTTAATGTAAAACCATTTACTCTTTTCATAGTACCTGCTACCTGCCTCTGAAATAAAAATTGCAAGCATGACCTGTACGTTGTCTGCTGTTCAATGCACTTAGTTTTCTGCACGGCAAAACCACCCATCTTCCATTTGCCCTTGACTTATGCATAGTAGCAGAGAAGGCAATGGCACCCACTCCAGTACTCTTGCCTGGAAAATCCCATGGGTGGAGGAGCCTGGTGGGCTTCAGTCCATGGGGTTGCTAAGAGTCAGACACGACTGAGCGACTTCCCTTTCACTTTTCACTTTCATGCATTGGAGAAGGAAATAGCAACCCACTTCAGTGTTTTTGCCTGGAGAATGCCAGGGACGAGGGAGCCTGGTGGGCTGCCATTTATGGGGTTGCACAAAGTCGGATATGACTGAAGTGACTTAGTAGCAGCAGCAGTAGCAACGGCATGCATAGCAGTTTAACCACTAGCTGGAAGGAGAGGTCCTCAAATGAAGCAGGCACAAAATGAAGTGCCAGATTGAGCTAAGTCTTTCAGATCCTGTGTAAGCTCTTTATATATATATATATATATTGCCCATGGGATAAGCAGAGGTAGGGTGGCACTGGAGCTAATGTTGTTCCCTTGCATAGAAGGATTAGGGCAAGGGAAACAGTGGAAGAATCCAGTAACTCTAACAGAAGGGAGTGAAGAGAGCCTGAGTTCAGATGAAAAGTTGGATGTGGTGATCTCTGAGATAGCCTTAAAATTCTGAGATCAGGTGATCAGTGAGATACAGGGGATCAGTGAGATACAGGGGATCATCTTCAGGCTTGATTATCGATTGCGTTAATAATTGATAAATGTTTTGCAAACAGCAAAATCATTGGATGATAACAAGTCTTTTCATTCATTATATATTAAAGAGCAATTAACTACAAAAAAGAAGCAAATTCATTTATTCATTTTACCTAAGGTTTTCCTTTTCTCTGTTGGCATTTTTTCCCCCAAATGTGCTCATTCCTATCTGATGTAAGACTTATTTTATGAGATTCACTCTGATTGTTTTCTTACTATTATGCCAGAGCAAGACTGAAGTACATAAAGATGGTGCTACATCAGGAATTCTTTTTCATTGGTGGACTGACCATATAAGCTTTAAAATTGGTATCAGAAGGGCTTTGATCACACTTCAAAGTATTGCACTCAACTATACAGGATACAAATAAATATGATTATTTACCCATATATTTCAGATTTTCCTAAGTGTGATGGTTTGGGTAGCATTTTGTTTTTGCATGCCTGCTCAGTTCCTCAGTCATGTCTGGCTCTTTGCAACCCCATGCACTGTGGCCCACCAGGCTTTTCTATCCATGGGATTTCCCAGGCAAGAATATTGGAGTGATTGCCGTTTCCGTCTCCAGGGGATCTTCCCTACCCAGGGATGGAACCTGCATCTCCCGCATTGCAGGTGGGTTCTTTACAACTGAGCCACCAGGGAAGCGCCTATTTTATCTTTTACTCATTTACTAATCTTAGCAAGTGAACGTCTCCATGTCTTAACTCCTCCACCTGTAGAATGGGTATGTTGGATTTACTTGAGTACTCAGATTTTCAGATTCTAGCTCTTACATTTGGTGACAGTGTTTCCAAGTTATCTTCAGAAGTCTTTCAGAATTCTACTAACTTTTGATGTAGGCTACTATTGCTGAACCCCTATAGTATTTGGGATTAACTGATACTTTCTTCTTGCAAATCAAATCTGTTAGAATATCAGAGCTTCCCAGACAAGTATTGGCTCAGAGTTCAAACCCAGCATCATGAAGAAATCCAGCTTATTTTCCATTATAAGAGAACACATTTAATAGAACTTGTCATCTTTTTTTCTCAAGTGAAAGGTATTTAGAGGTGCAGTTGTGTCCCTTGGTACCAATCTGATTGGAAAAATAATCCTTAAATACTCCCATGCAATGACTCTCAACACAGCCATGCTTTTATCCCATGCTGTTCATCTTCTTCTGCTGTGTATGTCCCTTTGTGAGGCTCATGTATTCTTATTATTTCCTAGGTTTTAAATTCTTGTTTCCAGGGTAGAATTACAAAGGAGGGAGCAATTGGAAACATCTGCTCTGGTTTTGGACACTGGGAAGGCACCTCCATCACGCACCCTTTGCTGCTGAGTGATTACATACAACTAAAAGCAAAGTCTAGACTTCCCAGTTGATGCAATGGTAAAGAACTTGCCTGCCAACACAGGAGATGTGGGTTTGATTCCTGAGTCAGGAAGAGCCCCTGGAGTAGATAAATAGCAACCCCCCATTAGTCTTTCCTGGAATATCCCATAGGCAGAGGATCTGGTAGGCTACAGTCCATAGGGGTCACAAAGAGTTGGATGCAACTGAGCACACACACACATACACAGGGGCAGAACTGCTTTAACTTCGGACTGGGATTTTCTTCTTGGCAGTGAAAGAATGAAATGCACAAGATGGAACTCTCTTTTCTCACCCACTGAATGGATGTGATCTGTCTGTCACTCAGTCTGATTAGGAATATGGATCCTACCAAGAAAGGAGTGGAAAGAATCATGAATAGTTGAAAACCCCAAAGCCAGGTTGTTGTCCTAATGCTGGGCTGATTCTAAGGCAGCATAGTAATGGATTTTGTCTACGTTGCCATGAGGGGATGGTTATAAAAATTAAAAAACAAAACAAAACTCCTATCATGAATTTCCAAAGTAAATGAAGGCTGAAGATGCTGAACAAACCATGTACATCATCACTTTAGATGTAGGTTTGAGAGGTGTATCAACACAGTTACTGAGAATTGCACACAGCCATTGATGATCAGAGCTAGAAAAACTGTGGAGAATTCTAGTGCAGATATGGGCATTCATAAATAGGTAAACCATGGCCCAGAAAAATAGGTTGACATAATATTACTGATAGCACATAAAATTTACTGAACAGTTACCACGTTAAGTACCATGGAAGACACTTCATAAAGGCAAACTAAATTTTCATGAAATCTTTCAGAGTTTGGTACTATTTTCCTTCCTTCCTTCCTTCCTTCCTTTCTTTCTTTCTTTTTTTTTTTTTTTTTCTTCTTCTCTTGGAATTCTCCAGGCCAGAATACTGGAGTGGGTAGCTGGTCCCTTCTCCAGGGGATCTTCCTAACCAGGGATTGAACTCAGGTCTCCTGCATTGCAGGAGGATTCTTTACTAGCTGAGCCACCAGGGAAGCCCTATATAGAAAATAGCAATTACCTCATAGGGTGGTCACTGGAATTAAATCAGTAACACGGAAATGATGGTTTTAGTATATGATGGATCCTCAGAAAATGGAACAGGTACTTGACAGATATTTCAGACAGCATGATGTTACCACCCTGTGCATGGAGGGGGCACGGTGAGTGCTGTGTTTACATTTCTAATGCTTGTCAAGCTGGTGCTCCCATGATGCTGTGAATCATTTGCTTGGGATCACAGGTACATGTCCTTCCTGATTCACAGTCCCACAATCTTAAGTCTAACTCAGAGATGTCAGAAAGAGACAAGCATACATTGCTGCCCAAAACTAACAGAAATATGAAATATTGATTCTAAAAGCTTTAGATTTTCAATTAAAGTTTCAGTCCCTTCAGTATATACTTATAGAAACAAAAAGCAAAGTTTTACCCTGAAGAAGCAATGCACTTAGATTTTTTTTTCCCCTTAGGAAAGAATGAGCACAGATGTGGTAAGGAGAGAGCTAGATGGGGGGTTAGATGTAGCAGATTCTCCTCTGCCACACCTACTGAGTAGGTGGGTTTTGGCACTCCCTACTGGGATGGACATATCCTAGACTCCTAATCAGGCTTAGTTTTCCCATTTTTTAAATGAATAAATTAACTTAGAACTAAATGGACTCTTATAACCTTTCCAACACAGTGTAATATCTATATGAAAAACAGAAAACTCTAATCTTTTACCTACCTGGTAGCTACCATGTAACAGTGTCTACAGGTCTTGTATTGAAATGGAATTGAGTACCTTCCAATGTGCCTAGCACTGTGTCATTTAATCCTTGAGAGCATCTAGTGATGAAAGTGATTTAAGACAACAAGTAGACCTCATCATTCTCTTCCCCCAGATCTTTCCCACGTCCATCTTGACCACTGCAAGAGTGAGCCTGGCAGATTGCATTCCACTGTGGTTGAAGGATGCATCCGGGGTCTGCAGTGTATTCCCCTTCCTCATGTTTCCATTACTCAAGGAACATTTTCAAAGGATGAGATCTGCTCGATTTTCGAATAGTTTCCAGAGGGATGTGGCAGAGTGCCACCTCATTTGATTCACTTAAAATTAGACCACAGTAAGGAATCCCAGTGTCCCGCTGGGAGCAGCTCTGTACCGGTGGGAGGGTGGGAGGAGAGACCTACCCATTTGCTGCTGGAATACAAGAAGGGTTCTCCATCCGTGTCTCACAAGTTTCCCCAGTTCTGATTATTTTGAGTACTAACCCTCTCAATGAAAACAGGATATAATATTATTCCTGAGCTCCCCCTCCCCTCTTCCACCTATCACCTCACATTACAGTTAGGGATTCAGGGATACTAATTCTAACTGAAATGAAGGGCACTTATTGGAAAAAAAAAAAAGTCATTGCAAGTTCATATCCTATTTTCAATCTCTAAGAAGTCAACCACAGGTTACATTTGGTAAAGACTTAAAATATACTCACACTGCATATGGGATATATTGTTGTTCAGTTTCTCAGTCTTGTCTTACTCTTTGCTACCCCCATGAACTGCAGCATGCCTGTCCTTCACCATCTCCTGGAACTTGCTCAAACTTATGTCCATCAAGTCAATGATGCCATCCAAACATCTCATCCTCTGTCATCCCCTTCTCCTCCTGCCTTCAATCTTTTCTACCATCAGGGTCTTTTCTAATGAGTCAGCTCTTCACATCAAGTTGCCAAAGTATTGGAGCTTCAGCCTCAGCATCAGTCCCTCCAATGAATGTTGATGATTGATTTCCTTTAGGATTGACTGGTTTGATCTCCTTATACCCAAATGCAGTACTTGGGTGCAGTCTCAAAAATGACAGAATGATCACTGTTCATTTCCAAGGCAAATCATTCAACATCACAGTAATCCAAGTCTATCCCCCAACCACTAATGCTGAAGAAGCTGAAGTTGAACTGTTCTATGAAGACCCACAAGATCTTCTAGAACTAACACCAAAAGAAGATGTCCTTTCATCATAGGGGACTGGAATGCAAAAGTAGGACATCAAGAGATACCTGTAGTAACAGGCAAGCTTGGCCTCAGAGTAGAAAATAAAACAGGGCAAAGGCTAACAGTTTTTCAAGAAAACACATCAGTCATAGCAAACACCCTCTTCCAACAACATAAGAGATGACTCTAAACATGGACACATGAGATAGATAGTCAATACTGAGATCAGATTGATTATATTCTTTGCATGTGGGATACAATCCTGAGTATATTAGCTGACTTGGGTTGTCATAACAAAATGCCATACAATTTAGATCTATGTTCTCACACCTCTGTGTGCTGGAAACCCAAGACTAGGGTGCCAGTGTGAACAGTTCTGGTGAGAGCATACACACAGACCAAAAGAAAGAGAGAGCTCTCATCCTTTACTTATAAGGCCACAATCACATCACATTAGAGCTCCATCCTTACAATCTTCTTTAACCTTAATAACTCCTAAAAGGGGCTTTCCCAGTGGCTCAGTGGTAAAGAACCCACCTGCAACGCAGGAGATGTGGGTTCAATCCCTGGGTTGGAAGATTCCCTGGAGGAAGGCATGGCAGCCCGCTCCAGTATTCTTGTCTGGAGAATCCCACGGACAAAGTAGCCTGGCTGGCAGGCCTCAGTCCATGGTGTTGCAAAGAGTCTGACATGTCTGAAGTGATTTAGAACACGTGCACAACCCTTGAAAGGACTTTCTCTCCAAATATAATCACATTGAGAGCTGGGGCTTCAGCACGTGAATTTTGGTAGAGAGAAGAGGGGAACAGTTCAGTTCATAGCACTGGGGTTTCCAAAATTTTCTTTAATTTCTCTGTCCTCAGAGATAAGTCCCCAAAGAGAAATCAAACTCGGCTTAGATTTCCCAAGGATTTCCATATCTATAAACTAAAGGAAAATTTGGACTAATTTGCCTGAAATGGGTAAGTTCAGTGATCTGGTTTTTGTTTTTTTTTCATGTACCTATTTATGGGTTGGAAAGAATTCAATATTTGGAGAGAGCAGATTGAGTTCTAATCTTGGTAATATTACTAATTTGCTTTATGACCTCAGCTTTTTCCATCTGTAAAGTGAAATCTTCTGGGAAGACTTCTTCCCACTCTGATATTCTGGGGATCTGAGATGTATGGATTGGTATTTGTGTTCCTTTTGGAATAGAGACTTGTAATCAAAATCCAAAGGGTGCTCTAATGTCATTGGATCTACATTTTCAGTGGCCTCATGGCTAGGATAATGGAATAGAGAAAGCTTAAACAAAATATGAAAACAAACTTCTGGGGAGAGGTGGAAGACAGACACTGAACTATAATCTAGAAGCAGAATTGGAAGCAGTCAGCTGAAATATTCATATGTCAAAAGGAGCAGTTCTTGGAGTGTTCTTCCTGCCTGCTGGTTTACATCTTATGGAGTGTTGGATAGATGAGACATCTCAGTGATTTATAGAGTCTAGTCACTAGGTAAAGGACAGAATAATGATGTGTTTTCTTAACTAACAGGCATTTTCTAAAAATAAGAGATTTATTTATAAGCACTTTAAATATATTATTATATTCAAATTAATTCTAACCACAAACCTTGGAGTATCACTTTTATTCTTAAATTCCAGAAAAGAAAAAAAAAAATGACACTTAGAGCACTTCAAGCAATTTGTTGGAAATCGTATGGTTGGAGAGAAACAGGGAACAGATTCCAAACAAGCCAGTTGACCTGAGATCTCCTAAGGACTAGCCCATTCTGTCTTTTCAGGAAAACTGAGGTTTAGTAATGTCTTCTCCACCAGACAGTGTTCCAAGAAGATGGGGCTGCATGCAACCTTCTACCTCCAACACAACATGGTATAAAACATACTTGGGTGTAGAAAATACAGGATGTTGGCAAGCTCCAAATAAGTATCCTCAAACTTAAACAGAATCAGGAGCATCCTCAAGAAGGAAACAAAGTCTATGGTGAGAACGAAAGACTAAGAATGACTTAGACAGGTGAGAATAGGGGAAATACAGTGGGACAAGACGGGCAGAGTGAAACACGCCAGAACCCAGGAAGTTTCATACCAAACGGTATCTGCCTTCATGCTCAGTTACTCCATATCCCCAAAACATTATTTATTCAAAAGTACATTCTGAATACCACAATTATGTATGCCATAGCATGTTCATCACATCCTAATGGCATGTTTATTCATCTCTCTTTACTGATAGTGAATTCTGGCTATTTGTCTTGGATTTACCATTGAATCGTACCCAATTAATGTTTTCTTTTCACTTCATTTGCACTAGGTGGGTCTTGTAGGCATCACGGAAGTGAATAAACAAGATCCAATGCACTGCTTTCCAGGACTTCATCATCTCTGTTGGAGAAGGTAGACAAATATGCAAGTTGCTGAACTTCAGGATCTTTATATGTAAACTGGAGATGAGAAAACCTCTACCAGATATCTCTCAGGAAAATGGAATGCCTGGTAAAATAATGCCTCAAAAGTACTTTACAAAGTATCATTTGTGTGTAAGCTTATAGCTATAAATAGTTAAATGATGATGGCGTGATCACTCACCTAGAGTCAGACATCTTGGTGTGAAGTCAAGTGGGCCTTAGGTAGCATTACTACAAACGAAGTCAGTGGAGGTGATGGAATTCCAGCTGAGTTATTTCAAACTGTAAAAGATGATGCTGTTAAAGTGCTGCACTCAATATGCCAGCAAATTTGGAAAACTCAGCAGTGGTCAAAGGACTGGAAGAGGTCAGTTTTCATTCCAATCCCAAAGAAGGGCAATGACAAAGAATGCTCAAACTACCACACAATTGCACTCATCTCACACGGTAGTAAAGTAATGCTCAAAATTCTCCAAGCTAGCCTTCAACACTATATGAACCAAGAACTTCCAGCTGTTCAAACTGGATTCAGAAAAGGCAGAGGAACCAGAGATTGAATTTCCAACATTCATTGGATCATAGAAAAAGCAAAAGAATTCCAGAAAAACATCTACTTCTGCTTCATTGATTATGCTAAAGCCTTTGACTGTGTGGATCATCACAAACTGTGGAAAATTCTTCAAGGGATGGGAATACCAGACCACCATACCTGCCTTCCAAGAAATCTGTTTGCAGGTCAAGAAGCAACTGTTAGAACTAAACATGGAACAAGGGACTGGTTCCAAATTGGGAAAGGAGTATGTCAAGGTTGTATACTGTCACCCTGCTTATTTAACTTATATACAGAGTACAACATGTGAAACGCTGGGCTAGATGAAGCACAAGATGAATCTTGATTGTTGGGAGAAATATCAATCACCTGAGGTATGCAGATGACACCACCATTATGACAGAAAGGGAATAGGAACTAAATTTAAAGCCTCTTGATGAAAGCAGAAGAGGAGAGTGAAAAAGCTGGCTTAAAAATCAACATTCAAAAAATGAAGATCATGGCATCTGGTCCCATCACTTAAAGGCAAATAGATGGGGAAACAATGGAAACAGTTACAGACTTTATTTTCCTGGGCTCCCAAATCACTGCAGATGGTGACTGCAGCCATGAAATTAAAAGATGTTTGCTCCTTGGAAGAAAAGCTATGATAAATCTAGACAACATATTAAAAAGAAGAGACGTTACTATGGTTTTTCTAGTAGTCATGTATGGATGTGAGAAATGGACCATAAAGAAGGCTGAATGCTGAAGAATTGATGCTTTTGAACTGTGGTGTTGGAGACTCTTGAGAATTCCTTAGACTGCAAGAAGATCAAACCAGTCCATCATAAAGGGAAAAAGTCCTGAATATTCATTAGAAGGACTGGTGTTGAAGCTGAATCTCCAATACTTTGATGCAAAGAGCTGATTCCACCTGATGCCAAGAGCCAACTCATTAGAAAAGACCCTGCTGCTGGGAAAGATTGAAGGCAGGAGAAGGGGGCAACAGAGAATGAGATGGTTGCATGGCATCACCAACTCAATGGACATGACTTTGAGCAAGCTCTGGGAGATGATGAAGGCAGGGAAGCCTGGTGTGCTGCAGTCCATGGGGTGACAAAGAGTCAGACATGACTGAGCGACTGAACACCACAAAAAATGAAAGAAAAACAAGGCTCTTTCCTTTAGTTGTTGCTCAGTTGTCTTAAGTTTGTGTTGTTGTTGTTGTTCATTTGCTGTTAAGCCTCATGAAATGTGGTCCAGAGGAGGAGGGAATAGCAAACCACTCAAGTATTCTTGGCTCTAGAACTCCATGAGCAGTATGAAAAGCTCTTTCCTTAGTAAAATCCCAATTTTTAAATGAAGAAGCGATGTTGGACATTATTGCTTAGTGAACACCATGACGCTCACTGTTTCAGGCAAGTTTCTTCAATAGAAATGAAAACTAATGGACTAAGGATACATAGGGAAATGTATTTTCTGAATTTAAATATTAATATGAGAAAACAGCAGATATTAGACCTTCTACAAAAAGACTGACCTGTGTCCTGTATTCTTCCAAAGTGTCACAATCATTTAAAATAAAAGAGAGAGAGAAAAAAAAAAAAAATCACTGAGGAATTGCCACAGATTGGGAGAAACTAAGGGGACATGACAACTAAAAGTAACATTTAATCCAGGAGTGAACCCTGGGCCAGAAAAGTACATCTGTGGTTCAAGTAGAAAGCTTCATATAAGGTCTGTAGTTTATAGGGTTGCAACCATAATTTTATAATTCCATAACTGCACCAAGGTTATATAAGAAGTTAACATCTGGGGAAATCTGGTGACAGGTATACAGGGACATTTTGTCCTATTTTTTTCAACTTTTTGCATGCCATGTTTTTTTCAAATAATAAAAAGAAGAAGGTACTTGACTCATGCATCCAGGCCCCTGAAGTTAGAAGAAAATGGTCATGTGATCTGTCACCAGCGTCTGAGGGCGTAGTTTGTTGTTCCTATAATTCAGTGGGATTATCTGTCTGACCTGCTCAGAGTCCCCAAACCCACAAATCCATATTCAGAACCTTTGGGTGATGAAACGCAGAAAAGCTGGCATGCGCTGCGCCGGGCGCCGCTTTACGTGCGGCCGCTTTCCATGCATCCCCTTTCCATGCATCCCCTTTCCATGCATCCCCTTTCCATGCCCCGCACCACTCTGCACTTGGCCTCGTGTCCTTTCGGTGCTCTTACCTTGTCTCGCAACGTGAATTCTGTGTCATAGAAGGAGGCCCAAACCAGTCCCCTCCTCCCTCTGAACCCAGAAAGCAAACAGCTTAATTGGAAATGGCTGTTTTTCTTCTCCCCTGAGACGGTAAAAATCATTTTCCATTTCTTCAGGCAGTTGAGAGTCACTGCCCTCCAGGAAATGAGGAACGTTTCCCTGGACTTTATTTTTCTACATGCTATAAAATTAATTACAGTTTTGTTTCATTTCAGGGTTGAGGTAGGGTTAACAGAGGAGGGGAAATGCATTAAGGCAAAGGAGTAAATAATACACAAACCTAAAAGATGTTTTGAAAGGCTGCCAGAAGCCAGGTGAATAATTGATAATACTCTGAAGCATCCAGATCTTTCCCACGAAGTGGTAGTTATGCCAAAATGAATTGCAAGTGATATTTTCCCTCTCTCTTTTCCCTTACACACATACACACACACACACACACACACACATACACACACACACAAAGTCCCTTTACTGACCCTCCCCTTCACAGATAAGAGATACTATTATTCATCCATTCAGAGTGTCCTGAAAGTCAGACCCATTCTGCTCTTCCCTCATTCTCAAGTCCACCGCCCTTACATGAATCTTGTCTACATTTATGTGTAGGTAATTTTATGCACTAGAGGAAGAAATGGCAAACCATTCCAGGATTCTTGCCTGGGTTATCCCATGGACAGATGAGACTGGTGGGCTATCATCCCTGGAATAGCAGAAGAGTCACAGAAGAGTCAGGCACGTTTAGTGAGTAAACAATCTTAGGCATCTGGTCTCCCTGCCCAAGTCTGGACAGACTACTGCCTCCTACAGAGCTTTTCCTGCTCTGCTTTTATGGTGCCCTGCTGAACAGAACCCTCTGTCCTCAGTTCCTGCCTGTGAACAACAGTCCGGTCCTTCTAAGTTCTGGCTTCTGACTTCATTTCCACTGGACAGTCTAGCAACCCTGAGTATCTTTTCATTAAATATTTATTCCCTTCCTTTGTCCACATAGCCTGTCCACCAAGAATGAAGGTACTCTGCCCTCAGTTCAGGCTGCAAAATTCTCTCTCTCATGATCATGTAAGTGCCACCTCCTTCCTGAAACCCTCCCCCAATTTTCAGTTATTCTGGTATTAACTTGCCTGAGATTACATTTGTAGGCAGTTGCCTCTCCTCGCAATGGCACCCCACTCCAGTACTCCTGCCTGGAAAATCCCATGGATGGAGGAGCCTGGTGGGCTGCAGTCCATGGGGTCGCTAAGAGTTGGACATGACTGGATGACTTCACTTTCACTTTTCACTTTCATGCATTGGAGAAGGAAATGGCAACCCACTCCAGTGTTCTTGCCTGGAGAATCTCAGGGAAGGGTGAGCCTGGTGGGCTGCCGTCTATGGGGTCGCACAGAGTCGGACACGACTGAAGCGGCTTAGCAGCAGCAGCAGCAGCAGCCTCTACTAGACTATAAACCTCCTGAAGGTAGAAAATGTGTGTTTTAGTATTTGTTCCTCTTAAGAACATAAAGATTTTGAGAGAAAAGTTCATGGAATGTTGGGAGATTGTATCTATTTTATATATGATGAATAGGCTTGTAACATGGAGAATATAATTCTGTGGCACACAGCATGCCATCACAATTCTGAAAAATGTGATGCTCTGTGAACATTTTCATAGCACTGTTTTACAATTTTCTTTCCACATCATTAATTCTCAGAATCCACTCAGTACAGTAGGCTTGATTCTCTTCATCTTTCTGATGAGAAAACTGTGAGTTGGGCAGGGATCAAGTCTAGCCTGATGCAAAGATGTGACTCATTGGAAAAGACCCTGATGCTGGGAAAGATTGAGAGCAGGAGGGGAAGGGGGGCGACAGAGGATGAAATGATTCAATGGCATCACCAACTCAACGGAAGTGAGTTTGAGAAAACTCCAGAAGACAGTGAAGGACAGGAAGGCTGGCATGCTGCATTTCATAGGTTTGCAAAGAGTCAGACATGACTTAGAGACTTCTGAACAACCAAAGTCTAGCCGGGGCAGAGTGAGAGGACTTAGAGCTATACAGCCCTAGGTAATTGCTAGAAGAGGAAGCCATTGAATGGGGCGGTGCGGGGGTGTGTGTGGGGGGTACACTCGACTCAAAGATCTACAGACTGACTTTCTAGCCTCATCTGTTCCATCTAGGAGCTCAGTGGTCTTGCATAAGGCATTTGGTTTTCCAGTCTTTTATTTCCTGTTTATCTTGTGTGTGTGTGTGTGTGTGTTCAAATATTGAATCATTCAACCAGTCTTATATTTTTGGAAGTGGGGGAATGTGTCTTTTTTAAGCCATGATGAATAGCCCTGTGATGAACATCTATTGCTGGAGTGCAGTTGATTTTCTGTGTTGCATTAGTTTTGGGTGTGCAGCCACGTGACTCTGTAGTACACGTACATGTCTCCACTCCTTTTAGATTCTTTTCCCATCTAGGCCACTCCATAATATTGAGAAGCGTTCCCTGTTCTTTACGGTGGGTCCTCGTCAGGTATCTGCCTTATATGCAGTAGTGAGTATATGTCAGTGCCCTGGAGGCACGGGCGCAGGGACGCCTCCAGAAGATGTATAATGTGGTGAGCTATGTCCACAGTGGAGGCCCCGCTCGGCCAGGTTAAGAGGCCCGCGAGGTCTCTGAACTGCTAGAGATGAGTCCTCTACACTGCTCTCTGCCCCCGAGAGGCCGTGCTGTCACGCTGATGCTTCCACTTGTCATCTTCCTGTATGTGACCTGTGAAGAGTGAGCGCCGCTCTGGTCTCAGGAGACCATCTAGTGCGGCGGCTAAGCACACAGCCTGTGGGGCCAGCCGGCCTGGGCTTGTATCTCACCTTGACTTCCAGACTCGGCCCGTGGCCTTCAGAAAGCCGCTTCCCTCCCCACGCCTCACTCCCCTCATCTGCAGTACTCACCTCCGAGGACTGCCTGAGCATCTGTGAGGTAAATCTCTGCTAACAGCACCTCTTGTAAATGGTAGCTATTTTTACTTCTGTGCCAACCACACAGGCTCCTGGGAGGATCAAACGAGAACAGTTTGTAAACTTTAAAGCACTAATGGAAAATAAAGACTTGGTACAAACGAATATGCTTTTTTCTCTAAAACTGGGGGAAAAAAATGTGTCCATTTGTTCCAAAATCCTTCTGAGATCATGAGCTAAAAACTCAAAGACTATTCATACCCTTTACGAGACATAATTTTCTTCTAAGACATTTTCAAAGTTAGCTTTACAGTGAACTTTCTCCAAAATGTCTCTTGTTGGAATCAGTTATGCAGACTTGAGGTTTTGACTACTTTATTTTAAATACCCCCTCTTTCAAAGTTAGAAAAACAATTACAATAAACAAATAACACAAAGTTATAAATTACAAAAGCCATTTTTTTAATCTGTGAAGATTTTTAACTTGAAATGGGTGTGTCCTGTACCCTCCATGGATAGCCTCTCCTTATAAATTTTGCATTCAAATAGTAACGTTAAGCCATCAACTCAGAAATCAGTAAGGGAAAGTTCCTTTTTATTTTGGAAGCACTTCGATGCTAAATGAAATGGATGGCTGGTACATGCTTTTCCTACCCTTTGCAAAGTAATAAATAAGAGCAGAATAATAGCATATTTTAAAATGCCACATTGATATACACACACTGACTACAATATACACACATAGTAAATAACCTGGGAGACGGTTTAGGTCAGCTTCCAGACTGGTTGACAGTCATAATTTGGTACAATTACCCAATTTTTAGTAATACTTTGTGAAGGTTATTGTCTTAGAATTGTGGAGGATACAAGACAGCTGGGATCTAGTAAAAATAAAATATTGATTTCAATCCAAAATCCATGTTTATTGACAAGACCGTATTTGAGTTTAAAAGGGTCAAGGGGAGCTCCTGGAACAGCTTTTTTTTTTTTTTTTCTCATCGCCTCTTTGTTCAGGCCATTATCCAAAATGATTTGGCATTTATGGAATAAACAAGTTTAAGCTTATGCAGCAGCCTTCTTTTCCTCTGTGGTAGGTTTCTTTTCTGGAGGCTTCTTTTTCAGCTGCTGGTTTCTTGGTCCCTGCTCAAATGGCTTGATCAGGCTCAGGGCTTTCTGTTCTCAGATCTGCCCACCATCATCTTTCCTAATTGGGTGTGCTTCCCTAACTCTGATGACATTTTCCATAGATTGCAAGTTCTACATGATGTTATACTAAACACATACATTTCTGAAGTCAAATAAACAGTATAAGTTGAGCTCAGTTTATATTTGATTCCTACAAGGCTTCTCATAGTCTTTAATAAATTCTTGACTCTTTTGGCAGGGGATGGAAGAAGTTGTGTTGTTCAAACCCATTAGATTAAACAGTATATTTATGGATTAGTGTTCCACAGAATAACTGGGGAAACACTGGATTAAGAATTAGCTTAGATTCCTTTGTTCAGTAAAGAGGAACTTGATGTGGGTAATGGAGATACAGCTGTTAACACATAGCTGCCGTCCTATTTTCATGCAGCTCACACCTGGGAGGTGAAGCCTAGCACATGAATATTTTAGCAGGAAGTGTGAAAGGCTGGGGAACACCTTAGGGGAAGAGGGATGCCTTATTAACTTTCAGATGCATGACATGTTGCCTGATGTGGAACCAATGCATAGTTGATGTTCAACTGATGTTGGTGAATAGGCTGGAGAAGGAGAAAGAAATCAAGGGACCCTGGAAGGGAAAAAGACTTGGGGTGGAGGAAAAAAATGGGTTGAGAAGAGACCAGTGTGGGAGTATAATAAAAGGCAGACAGTTAGTTGACCAACATTGAAATATCCCGAGAGTTTCTAAGAGAATGGGAGGTGACTCTGTCTGGGAAAACTGAAGGTAGCAGTTAAAACGGCACATTCTGCATCACAGAGCTGCTTCAAGTTGATCTCATTACAGATGGAGACTCGTTCCATAAAGTGAGGTAGTCTAGGGAGTTCCTGCTCCAAGAGATCTTGGCGATGCCCCAGTGTGAATGTCTTGCCTTGATCTGTCCATGTGACCTCTCATATATAATTTTTTTATGTGTGTGTGGTGGGGGGTGGGGGGTGGGGGGGTTTAAAGCAGACACTGAGATCCACTTAATCCACTGGGCACCCTTCTGCTTTGACCTTTAGGAAGTTCAGAGCTTAATTTGGTCCACAATTGCAATAACATTTACCTATCCAAGTCCAGTTGTACTCATATCTCCCCTTTCTGTCAACACATCCAAAACTGCTACAATGTCTCAGAAACTATCCTAGGCTCTGTGAGTGCTGTACATAATGCCTCAAAGAGCTCTGACCAGTCACAGAACATGCAATTTTTAGTCGCTGATTCATTCATTAACTCAGAAAGTTATTGGCTATCTAACATGAGTCAAGATCTTTACCAGGAGTATTAAAGAAGGTAAAAATGTAAATAACAATGACATTTTTCACCTTCATTATAGTTTCCTTTGCTGTGCAAAAGCTTTTAAGGTTAATCAGGTCCCACTTCTTTACTTTTGTTTTTAATTCCATTACTCTAGGAGGTGGGTCATAGAGGATCTTGCTTTGACTTAGGTCATCAAATGTTCTGCCTATGTTTTCCTCTGTTTTATAGTTTCTGGTCTTACATTTGGGTCTTTAATACATTTCAAGTTTATCTTTGTGTATGGTGGTAGGAAGTGTTCTATTTTCTTTTACATGTACCTGTCCAGTTTTCCAGCACCATTTATTGAAGAGGCTGTCTTTCCCCCTTTGTATACTCTTGCCTCTCTTGTCAAAAATAAGGTACCCATAGGTGCTTGAGTTTATTTCTGGGCTTTCTATCTTGTTCCATTGGTCTATATTTCTGTTTTTGTGCCAGTACCATACTATCTTGATGACTGTAGCTTTATAGTATAATCTGAAATCCAGCTCCATTCTTCTTGCTCAAGACTGCTTTGGCTTTTGGGGTCTTTTGTGTTTCCATATGATATAGTTCTGTGAAAAATGTCATTGATAATTTGACAGGGATTGCACAGTCATTTCTGCAATATTGATTCTTCCTACCCAGGAACATGGAATATCTCTCTATCTGTTTATATCTCTCCATCTGTTCACTCAGACTCACGTTCATTGAGTACGTGATGCCATCCAGCCATCTCATCCTCTGTCATCCCCTTCTCCTCCTGTCCCTAATCCCTCCCAGCATCAGAGTCTTTTCCAATGAGTCAACTCTTCGCATGAGGTGGCCAAAGTACTGAAGTTTCAGCTTCAGCATCATTCCCTCCAAAGAAATCCCAGGGCTGATCTCCTTTAGAATGGACTGGTTGGATTTCCTTGCAGTCTAAGGGACTCTCAAGAGTCTTCTCTAACACCACAGTTCAAAAGCATCAATTCTTCAGTGCTCAGCTTTCTTCACAGTCCAACTCTCACATCCATACATGATTACTGGATCACTGGATCCCTCATAGCCTTGACTAGACGGACCTTTGTTGACAAAGTAATGTCTCTGCTTTTAAATATGCTATCTAGGTTGATCAATGAGTAAGCCCATTTTTGGAGAGTTTTAATTATAAATGGGTGCTGACTTTTGTCAAAGGCTTTTTCTGCATCTATTGAGATTATCATATGGTTTTTATCTTTCAATTTGTTAAGATGGTGTATCACATTGATTGATTTGCATATATTGAAGAATCCTTTCACCCCTGGAATAAACCCAACTTGATCAAGCTTTTTGATGTGTTGGCTAAATTTTGTTCAGGATTTTTGCATCTATGTTCATCAGTGATTCGGGCCTGTAGTTTTCTTTTTGTGTGTTGTCTTTGTCTGGTTTTGGTATCAGGGTGATGGTTGCCTCATAGAATGAGTTTGGAAGTGTTCTTTCATCTGCAATTTTTTGAGTTTTAGAAGGATAGGCATTAGCTCTTCTCTAAATGTTTGATAGAATTCTCCTGTGAAGCCATCTGGTCCTGGGCTTTTGTTTTGGGGAGAGATTTTTTTTATCACAGCTTCAATTTCAGTGCTTGTAATTGGGTTGTTCATAATTTCTGTTTCTTCCTGGTTCAGTCTTGGAAGATTGAACTTTCCTAAGAATCTGTCCATTTCTTCCAGGTTATCCATTTTATTGCCATATAGTTGTTCACAATAGTCTCTTATAATCCTTTGTATTTCTGCATTGTCTGTTATAACCTCTCCTTTTTCATTTCTAATTTTGTTGATTTGATTCTTATCTCTTTTTTTCTTGATGAGTCTGGCTAAAGATTTGTCAATTTTGTTTTTCTTCTCAAAGAACCAAATTTTAGTTTTATTAATCTTTACTATTGTTTTTTTATTTGTTTGTTTGTTTCTTTTTCATTTATTCCTGCTTGGATATTTTGATTTCTTTCCTTCTACTACTTTTGCTTTTGTTGCTGTTATTTTTCTTCTTTTTCCAGTTGTTTTAGGTGTAAAGTTAGATTATCTATTGGATGTTTTTCTTTTTCTTGAGGTGAGGTTGTATTGCTATAAACTTCCCTCTTAGAACTGCTTTTGCTGCATCCTATAGATTTTGAGTTGTCATGTTTTCATTATCATTTGTTTCTAGAAAGATAACCCTCAGAATGGGAGAAAATAAAAGCAAATAAAACAACTGACAAAGGATTAATTTCCAAAATATACAAGCAGCTCATACAACTCAAAGCAAGAAAAACAAACAATTCAATCAAAATTGAGAAAAAGTCCTAAGCAGACATTTCTCCAAAAAGACATACAGATGGCCAACAAACACATGAAAAAATGCTCAACATTGCTCATTATTAGAGAAATGCAAATCAAAACCCCAATGAGATATCACCTCACACTGGTCATAATGGCCATCATCAAAAAGTCCACAAACAATAAATGCTGGAGAGGGTGTGGAGAGAAGGGAACGCTTTTGCACTGTTGGTGGCAATGTAAATTGATACAGCCACGATGGAAGACAATATGGAGAGTCCTTAAAAACTAGGAATAAACCAATATATGACCTAGGAATCCACTCTTAAGCATATACCCTGAGGAAACCAAAACTGAGAAAAGACACATGTATCCCATTGTTCACGGTAGCCCTGTTTACAATAGCTAGAACATGGAAGCAACCTAGCTGTCCATCAAAAGATGAATGGAGAAAGAAGTTGTGGTACATATACACAATGGAATATTACTCAACCATAAAAAGGAATGCCTTTCAGTCAGTTCTTAGGAGATAGATGAGCCCAGAACTTATCATACAGAGTGATGTGAGTCAGAAAGAAAAAGATAAATATCGTAGTCTAATGCACATATACAGAATCTAGGAAAATGATACTGAAGAATTTATTTACAGGGAAGCAATGAAGAAAGAGACATAGAGAACGGACTTATGGACACTGGGAGAGGGGAGGAAAGGGTGAGATGCATGGAAATTTATATTAAAATAGATAGCCAATGGGAATTGTTGTATGGCTTGGGAAATTCAAACAGGGGCTTTGTATGAAACTAGAAGGGCAAGATGGGGAGGGAGAAGAGAGGGAGGTTCAAAAGGGAGGGGATATCTGTATACAAAAAAAAAAATCATAATAATGACAATAATAATAAGTAAATAACTTTAAGACAGTTTCTGTACTCATTCTTTTAACAATTTGCTTAATATGCAAATATTGATAATGATTCATGTACATATGCAAATTACTTAAAAACTGGTTCTAATGAGTGCTCAAATCTATTATCATCATTATTTTTACAACAGATATCCTTAAATGTTGTAAACTTAGATTTATAAAACCCGAATCCTACAAAAGCACAAATCTAAAGTGTGTAAAATCTAAGTGGGTATAATTTTTAATGAAAGAGTCCTGAAGCCCTTAAAAATTATAGGGCTTGCCCATTGTCAATGTCCCAGCTAGACTTCCACTACTGAATTACACTGGATTTGGGATAATTACCCAGGGACAGTCTCACCATAGCCAAGTTAACTCAAGTTCATTCACTCAGCATGTGTTTGGAGGGTCCCTACCAATGCCAGGTCCTGAGCTAGGCAACAGGGTTCTGAGTTACCTTTTGGGTAACTCTGAATGAGGGCCCTCTGCCTATCAGCACTATAAATGTATTATCTAGGTGCTCAGCATAGAGAACCCATGTTCCAGTCTTATGATTGCCTAAGCACCGTGACCAATCTCTGGGCAGAGCCATATGGAAATAACTGCTCTTTGGCTTCACATTCCTCTGTTAAGCTTGATACCCTCACAAAAGGAGGATTATACAGGAAGTAAGAGATAAACTGAGGACACATCGTGTAAACACGTTCTTTGCAGAATGGGGCAAGCTGCATGGGGAGAGAGTTACGGCAAATGTCTCATACAGTCCAGTAAAGAAGCTTTAGGGTGTGGACCTGACACTCTCTGACACTTAATTCCTCATCATTGGCCAAAACAATGTGTCAACAGCATTTTCTTGGTGGCCAAAACGTAGAGAGACTTGCATTTGGAACAGCAGATGGAAAATGTAGAGGAATACTTCCCTTCACATAGTGTGCTTAGTTGCTCAGTCATGTCCAACTCGTTGTGACCCCACGGACCGTAGCCCACCAGGCTCCTCTGTTCATGGAGATTCTCCAGGCAAGAATACTGGAGCCTGTTGCCGTACCCTCCTCCAGGGGATCTTCACCACCCAGGGATCGAACCCAGGGCTCCCACATGGCAGGTAGATTCTTCACCATCTGAGCCACCAGGGAAGCCCCCTTCACCTAGACAGCAGTGTAAATGGCGCCCTCTAGAGCTGTGTACTGCACAGTCCTCACAGTGGTATCAAACGTGATTGAGAACCATTCCCCACATGCACGTGTTTGTATATAAAGAAGGTGAAAATGCAAAGCCATGGGCTATAAAGAAATATCGATGAGAGAAAGTAACAAACCATATAGCTGAGGTTTCGGGAGGGGTAAGGGCTTCCCTGGTGGGTCAGGGGTAAGGAATCTGCCTGCAATGCAGGAGACTCAGGAGACATCAGTTCTTGGGTCAGAAAGATACCCTGGCTCACTCCAGTGTTCTGGCCTGGAGAATCCCCTGAACAGAGGAACCTGGTGGGCTGTAGTCCATACAGTGACAAAGGGCCGGACACAGTTGCAGCGACTGAGGGCTGTACACAGAGAAGGGTATGGCAGATTTAGATTTGGCGGGCTCAGATTTGAACTCAATCTGCAGGCAGCATTAGGAATCCAGGATGCAGGCTGATGGAGAAACAGACCTGATCAGAAGATGTGACTGAGGTTAGAAACATGGGTTTAAGATTTGTCAATAGAAAGTTGATAACTGGAAGACGTGAGAAGGAGGGTAATTTCTCTCACGGAAACAGAGCACAGAATTATAATAGAAGTGAAAGGGGTACAGGGGTACAGACTTAGACCTTGCAAATCCCTGTTAGGGAAAAGGATTAGGAGGAAGAAGATCTGGAAAAGCAGCTGGAGGCTGACGCTTTCGTCCTTTGGAAAACACTGTCCAGTGTTTGGAGTGAATTGCAGTGGCATATCTCAGACCACAAGGGCTCTGTGGGTTACAGAAACTTTGTTTGGCAAAGTAGAGTTTGCCATATAAGGGTACAAGCTGTCATTTTTCACAGATTCCAACCTTCTGTTTCTCAAAATATGCTTCAAATGCATTCATCAGTTTCATCAAGGATGTTTCCCAGTGGTGAGGGAATCATAAATCTCACAATGTTCTTACGAATTCTTTTAAAAAAACCCAAACTTTGGTTATTTAGATAGTAAATTAGTTTAAACTAGCACTGTTTTTATATTCAGGGGGTGCTTAGACTCAATAAACATCCCATGAAATACAATAGATGGGCAGAATTTAACAGAAATTCCTTCCATTCAGTAGGTATTTAATCCAGACCTGAACATGCAACAGTGTTAGGGACTGAGGTATAATGGAGAATAAGCTTGACATCACCCTTACCTTATGTATTTACATTCTGGTGGGAGAAACAAACAAAAAAGTAAAGGCAAGAAAACAAGCACATATTGAGTATGAGATAAAGACTGTGAATAAGGAATTAAAGTGGAGACTAACAGGGGCTCAGCTCTTAGATAGTGTAGTAAGCAAAAGCCATTCTGCAGATACTGTTCTAGCCAAGCACTAAAAGAGAAAAAAAGTACGACCTCATGAAGAGGCGGAAGGAAGAACAATTTAAGTAAAGGGAATGGCATGACCAGAGGCTCTGAAGGAGCGAAGAACCGGATGAGCTTTAGGACCTGCAAGAACCAGAGAGTTCAGAGGATGGAAGGGGGAGGAAGTCAGGGGGCAGACTATTGCTATGTGGACAATGGGTTGAAGGTGAATAATAAAGGAGACTGCCCTCATGGTCCAGTGGCTAAGAGTCTTGCTCCCAGTGCAGAGGGCCCAGGTTCAATCCCTGCTGAGGGGACTAGATCCTACTTGCCACAAGTAAAGATCAAAGATCTTGTGTGCTACAGCTAAGCCCTGACACAGGCAAATACATACATACACACACACACACACACACACACACACACACACACACACATATACACATTAACAGGTGAACAATAATGTGCCTAGAAATCACAAAGGGATGAGTATCACAGTCATTCTGGGCTTCTGGACTAAGACACTGGCCATCAGAGAGAGAGAGAGAGGATGGGAGAGAGAGAGAGATGAGTGGATCCAGGGATATACGTGGAGACAGAGTTTACAGCACTCATGGACCTGTATGTAGCCCCAAAGACACGGATGTCTCTCCAGGTATTTTGTTTGAGAAACAAGGTAAATGGTGGGACCCTTTGTTAATATAAAGAAGATCTGAAGGAGAACCATGTTTCTGGAGGGAAAGCCACAGTTTTACTTTAAACATGCCATGCTTGAGATATCTGTGAATGATACAGTCACACTTAATATTAGCACAATTTGAAAGGGAAAAGGAACCCTTTGCTGTGTGGTAACTCTCAACAAGGTGAACAAAAATGTGATCAATTCATTTGTTACCTTAAGCCTGTCTATGGCTTCCATTTACCTCTGGCATAAGGACCTTGATTTTTAGCCTGGAAATCATTTTGGAAAATATGCAATATTCATTATTTTTCTTTCTCAGATATATGTCATCTAAATACAGTGATACTAAAAATAATAAGAAAATGAAAAAGAAAGGAAATGTTGATTTACTCTGATCTATGAATCATGGACTTCTGGTCCAAGTCTGTTGTATTACAGAATTTGAAAAGTAGAAAAATAAATACTTGCTAAGCCCCTGGTTTTTGCTTTTCTGCTATCAGCTGACAAGCTCATTATGAAGAATGAAGAACTGGCTACTAGATAAATAAATTGCCAAAATGCTAAACCTTCTAAAGAAACAGGAGTGGGGTTTTGAAGCTCCACTATTTTGGTCATCTGATGTGAAGAGCCAACTCATTGGAAAAAACTTTGATGCTGGGAAAGTTTGAGGGAAGGAAGAGAAGGGGGTGGAAGAGGATGAGATGGTTAGAAATCACTGACTCAATGGACATGAGACTGGGCAAACTCCTGGAGATAGTGAAGGACACGGAAGCCCGGTGTGCTACAGTACAGGGGATCACAAAGAGTAGGACATGACTTAGCAACTGAACAACAACAAATATACAGAATATGTGTCTCCAGAAAAATGACCCCAAAACCCATTGGCTGATCTACAATATTCAGGGCAGGTACTTGGTACTTTAAGGCAAATCAAGGAGAAGGGAGGCACAGTGTTGTTTCTCAGAGAACTTGCATCATCTAGAAGAGACTCATACACAGTATCAGTAGGAGAATAGATTGGAAGTTATCCAACTCTGAATGCCAGGAAATAAACATTGCTATTGGAAAAATGATGATAGAGAACTTCCAGCTGAGAATACTATGGAAGAGCTTCGTGGAGAAGGGAGTGTTTGAATAGAACCTCAAAGGATGGGTTTGATTTTGAAAATATGATGAGAGGGGCAGTTCAGGAGGAAGTAGAATGGAGCAGAGGCTGGAAGATCAAGGTGTGTTTGTGAAATTAGAAATAGTTCAGTATGCATGCACGTACAGAAAGTAAAATCCAAAGTGGGAGGTAAGGATGGAAAAACTGGTTGATTCAGAAGTTCAAGAAACAGGTTGATACTAGAGTATCCAATCCACCAACCTCCACATTTCTTAGCCTTGAAAATTTGATGGGATTAATTCCACTCCCAGTTGATGAGGGTAGGTTCTGTTTTGAAAGGAAGTGTTGGACACAGTGCTCAGCTGTGTCCAACTCTTTGCAACCTCATAGACTATATAGCCTGCCAGTTTCCTCTGTCCATAGAATTCTCCAGGCAGGAATACTGGAGTGTGTTGCCATTCCCTTCTCCAGGGGATCTTGACCCTGGGTCCCCTGGGTCTCCTGTGGCTCCTGCACTGCATTCTTTACCTCCTGTGCCCTCAGGGAAGCCCATATATGTATGTGTTTATATATGTATCAGTTCAGTTCAGTTCAGTCACTCAGTCATGTCCGACTCTTTGCAACCCCATGACTGCAGCACACCAGGCTTCCCTATCCATCACCAACTCCCAAGATTGCTCAAACTCATGTCCATTGAGTCAGTGATGCCATCCAACCATCTCATCCATTGCCGTCCCCTTCTCCTTCTGCCTTCAATCTTTCACAGCATCAGGGTTTTTCCAGTGAGTCAGTTCTTCGCATCAGGTGGCCAAAGTATTGGAGTTTCTCAACTTCAGCATCAGTCCTTCCGAGGAATATTCAGGACTGATTTCTTTCAGGACGGACTGGTTGGGTCTCCTTGCAGTCCAAGGGACTCTCAAGAGTCTTCTCCAACAACACAGTTCAAAAGCATCAATTCTTCCGTGCTCAGCTTTTTTATATTCCAACTCTCTCGTCCATATACGACTACTGGAAAACCCATTGCTTTGATTAGATGGATCTTTGTTGGTAAAGTAATGTCTCTGCTTTTTTAATATGCTATCTAGATTGGTCATAACTTTTCTTCCAAGAAGCAAGTGTCTTTTAATTTCATGGCTGCAGTCACCACTATTTCCATTTTTTTTTTTTACCATCTATTTGCCATGAAGTGATGGGACCAGATGCCATGATCTTAGTTTTCTGAATGTTGAGCTTTAAGCCAACTTCTTCACTCTCCTCTTTCACTTTCATCAAGAGTCTCTTTAGTTCTTCTTCACTTTTTGCCATACGGTGGTGTCATCTGTGTATCTGAGGTGATTGATATTTCTCCCAGCAATCTTGATTCCAGTTTATGCTTCATCCAGCCCAGGATTTCTCATGATGTACTCTGCATATAAGTTAAATAAGCAGAGTGACAATATAAAGTCTTGATGTACTCCTTTCTCAATTTGGAAACCAGCCTGTATATACACATAGACACACACACACATATATGCATTGCACTGTTGGTTTTATGCAAGAAAATCTCTTTCGCTTCATTGTGTGTTATAAGATAATGTTCTCCCCCCACCCCCCCGGATGTGAACAAGGAAACCTAAAGCTTTAATAACTCCTGACAACCATCTTGGGACCAGAGGAAAAATAAGTTTAAAAAAATTAAAAATAAATCTGGCACTGAAAAACAAGGCTGAAAAATGAAGACAGGGAAAAACTGTGTCCTAACATTTTTTGAGTTAATGGATTAAGCTTCACATGAGAGCAGTGCTCTTTCTGGACTTTTGTGTTACATGAGCCAATAAATTCCCTTTATGGCTTGAACCAGTTTGACTTGAGTGTGCTATTATTTGCCACTCAAAGTATCTTGATACAGAATCCTTGGAAGGCACATTAAGGTTTTGGTAGGCAGTAAGGATCTACTGAAATTTGTAGCCCCAAGAGTGTCATAATCTGGAAAGAACCCCTCCTAATAGTGGACAATGCAAAACACCATGAAATCAAGGTAGTCTAAAAGAGAAGCAAAAAAGTCAGCCAGTGTTTTAAGCTGAGATTTGCCTTATATTTTTTTTTCTCTCTTTCCCTGTCTAGTCATTTGACTTCTGTCTCTGTCCCCCAGAAGAGGAAAGGAAATAATTCTACTTAAGTCTTTCCTTGAGACCAGCCATCTCCCCTGGGCTTGGAGCCTGACACCATTTTTCTCTCTTCCACTGACGCCATAGATGTATTCATTTCTCTTTGGGTATTTAATGTAAACCAGATAAGCCACAAACTTATAAAAACTTTAGTCAATTTCAATTCTCAAGCAAGCTGAATCACTGAGGCCAATGCTTCAAGTACAAGATACTGTGATTTCACCGATGGTAAGGCTGTTTGGGGAATTGCTTTCCTAAACTTTCCTTCCAGTGTTTAGATTATGGCATGCAGTCTAGAGGTATATTATGAGTGATCCTCTTGAACTTAGTCAGAAAGTCCTCATAAATCACATTCAAGAAAATATATTTAACTTCCATATACATATATATGAAACTCAAGAACTCAGACAAGTGGAATGAATTCCAAACTGTCAGTTTATAAGAGTAACTTGCCTTTCCAATTTGAGGATTGAAATTTGGGGTGAGAAAGCTCTAATGGAAATAATATGTTCTTAGAGAAACAAGAGGATCTGCCTGACTACTGAAACATTTTATATGAAATAATATTTAACCTTGGAATTTAAAAAAGGTTAGGTTATGATCCCGGGTATTGGTGGGATTCCAGTAGATCCCAGTTGCTAAACCTTAGTCTTTCATCTATGAAATGGGCTTAATTATTCCATTTTGTGTTATGACTCTAAAAGAAAATATTCTTGAATTAATACAATATTTACAATTGACTGTACCCTTAATATATGCCAGGTACTGTATTATAGACATTAGTTATTATCATTTATTGAACTCTTAATAGGTACCAGGCTGGAGTAATAAATAGTAACCTACTCCAGTTTGCATGCCTGGAAAATTTCATGGACAGAGGAGCCTGGTGGGCTATAGTCCATGGGGTTGCAAAGAGTCAGATACAACTGAGCATGCACGCACGCACGCACGTGCGCACACACACACGCGCGCACGACACACACACACACACACACACAAGTACTAAGAATTGATATGTATGAACATACTTAATTCTCACAACATTCAAATATATGGATGCTAATATTTTTGCCATTTTATAGATGAAAAAATTGAGGTATGGAAATGTGAAGAATTTTCCCAAGGTCACATATGGCCAAGGAGAGAACCAAAGGGAAAAGGGAGGCAGCATGCTCTTGGTATGTCTTATCATTTTTATGCTTCCTAATAGCACTGATAACTAGGGATTGTGAATACTAGTTTTTAGATAAAAGTAAGACTAACAAAGGATATATACATTTCTCAGGGATACACAGCTAATGAATAAAAGAGCTTAGACTTAAACCTTCACTCCAGGACTTCCCTGGTGGCCTAGTGGTTAAGACTGTGCTTCCGCTCTGCTCTTCACCCAGGTGCCCTTTCCCAATAAAATCTCTTGCTTTGTCAGCACATGTGTCTCCTCGGACAATTAATTTCTGAGTGTTAGACAAGAGTCCAGTTTTGAGCCCAGGAAAGGGTCTTTCTTCCTGCAACAAATGGCGACTGGTAGGGACTCTTCTCCACTGAGACTGACATCCTGGCCACTCAGGGTACTCAGGGGCCAGCTTGCCTGCCAATGGACCAGACCCAGCGGCTGCAACTGGGACCCTTTTGTCCCTGGTCTCCTCCTGACACAGACAACTGGCCAGAGTGCCCTGACCGGTAAGGAACAAGAGACCTAATCAACCTCTCTCCCCTTCCCTCTCTCTTTCCTCTCCTTAACCCTTGCTATCCTTCCCTGTTTTTCTAGTCCCCGGTCCTGGACGCAGGAATCTGGTTGAAGGGCCCTCAGCCTGAGCTGAGGATTGGAGACTGATCAACTCCTCTTGACAGAGAACTCGAATTCTGGTTCTGTCCTGGTCTGATTTCTGGTAGGGCCGAGTTCCAGTCCTCCCTTCTCTGGAGGCCCAGGGGAAAGTCCTATAATACCTGGGCGTCTGTAGGTGGCAGGAGATATCTGTAAGGCCACCCCTTTCACCCCACCTCTTATGCCTCCTCCCCCTTTTTCTTTCAACCTGGCTTCCTTTCCTCCCTTGAAATCTTTAATTCTTGTATTTAAGGGCTTCCTTGGTGGTGCAGAGGTTAAAGCGTCTGCCTGCAATGTGGGAGATCTGGGTTCGATCCCTGGGTCAGGAAGATCCCCTGGAGAAGGAAACGGCAACTCACTCCAGTATTCTTGCCTGGAGAATCCCATGGATGGAGGAGCTTGGTGGGCTAAAGTCCATGGGTTGCGAAGAGTCGGGCATGACTGAGCAACTTCACTTTCCACTGCAGGGGATAGGGGCTTGATCTGGTTGGAGAAGTTCCACATGCATGGTGTGCCCAATCCCACCCTCTCCCCTGCAAAACACTTAACTCCACTGTTGCTTTCATCCTGTAGTTCCCATAGTATTTTCCTCATATACTCAGTCTCTTCACTTCAAAGCTTTCCATTCTATGCCATCTTCAAATTACACTGTCATCATTCTCTCTCTGAGCTGGAGCTGAGTGACAGAGGAAAGGAGATGAATATTAGATAAATCACAAATCACTAGATTCGGTATGTACCCATGCTATGTTTTAGGAAAGTATTAAAATAACTTGATGTAAATAAGATATTTGACTCAGTGGCATATTCATTTTCAAATATAATTTCCAGTTTCATTTTGAAATTTAGCCTGCTTTTGATTTTTTACCACATTCATTAATGTCGTAAAATCATTAACACCTTAGCATATTCCCCTAAAATAGGAAAGGCTTATTGATTCCAAACTCAAATTTAATCAGGATTAGGATTTCTGAGTTCTCATTTTTTATTATTAGCAAATGTGTGTGTGTGTGTGTGTGTGTGTGTGTGTGTGTGTGTTGCTCAGTCGTGTCTGACTCTGCAACCCCATAGACTGTGGCCCACCAAGTTTCTCTGTCTGTGAAATTCTCCAGGCAAAAATGTTGAGATGAATTGCCATGCCCTTCTCCAGGGGATCTTCCAAACCTAGGGACTGAACCCAGGTGTCCCACATTGCAGGCAGATTCTTTACCATTTGAGCCACCCAGGAAACCCAAATTGTGCAGTTGCTGCTGCTGCTGCTAAGTCGCTTCAGTCGTTTCTGACTCTGTGCAACCCCATAGACGGCAGCCCACCAGGCTCCGCCGTCCCTGGGATTCTCCAGGCAAGAACACTGGAGTGGGTTGCCATTTCCTTCTCCAATGCATAAAAGTGAAAAGTGAAAGTGAAGTCGCTCAGTTGTGTCCGACCCTCAGTGACCCCATGGACTGCAGCCTACCAGGCTCCTTCATCCATGGGAGTTTCCAGGCAAGAGTACTGGAGTGGGGTGCCATTGTGCAGTAGTAATGAAGAAATAAGCTGTTGCATGTTATTGTTAAGTTTGGCAGTCTCCTAAACTCCTTTTCTCTAAGACAGAAAATGTAGAATAATTGTTAGTATTTATAGTTTTTGCCTCATTGTCACCTTGTGAAACCTGGTTTTCACCTTGACCAGCTTTCACAACCCCATTCCTTTCAAGCTGTTAACAGATAAGGTGTTAAGCTATGAGGCATCATGATTTGACTTATGCTAACTGGAAAGAATTTGTTAGTGTTATGAAACCAGCAAAACCATGAGATGTAAGTGGGCCGTATTGGAATAAGGACAAGGTATAGAAAGTTATTGGTTACAGAATCATCAGAATAAGAAGGAATGCTATATGGAACTACATGAGATGCTCAAATAAATATTGTATTTTGTAACTTGCAGAGATCTTTCAGATAACTCATCTCTTATAATGCACACAACCATTCTGTGAGGCAAGTATCCTTTTTAAAATATTCCTGGAATAAGGATCAGAGATATGGTAAAATTACCCAAGTGTCTGCAGTTAGTAAGTAGGGATGCCAGGATATGAATCAAATTCTGACTCCAGAATCCAAATAGATGAAGTGTTAAAATCCCATGGGCTTTTGTTCTGCTCTCACACAGGAATCTACTGGGTGATTTGGGTTTCTCATCCTTTCTGTCCTCTTCTTTTCTTTGAGTTTTCTCAGCCACATTCATGGGAAAGGACTCCGTTTAGAACTTTGGGAGACAAAGGCTGGTTAATGCATCACTGACCACAGAGGCTCCAGGATGTGGCCAAACCTTGGTTCTTCAATTGTCTGCTGTCCATTCCAGTCCTGTCCGGCCCCCTGTAGACCTTCTGTTGCCAGGACTCAGAGCTGGTCTCTTTGCCCGGCTTTGGCCTCCAGACCTAGAGACTGAACAGTTGTTCATATTCCCAGATTGGGCCTTTTCTGTGCCCTGTTTTCATGTGAACACTTTCAAAGCACAAAGCCCTAATGAACTCTACTTTCTTTTCTACCTTCCCTAGATGAAGGCCTTATTTTCAAGGTCCTCATCATCTTCTGCTTCAAGATAACATCCCGAGTCTAGAGCAGGGCAAACACTAACTTAGCCTTGGCTCTAGTATTTTTGCGTTCTTCGGGGTCTTGTGCACTAAAATTTTGATTCTTTAGGATCCTGACCTCTAACACTCTAACACATTGTACCAGTTATACCCTTTGATCCACTTAGATTACCAACATCTGCATGCATACATATGTTCATGCATATATATGCACATACATACACAGATGCATATATACATACATAAATCATAAATGTTGCTCTCTTATTACCTACCATGTATTGCCACAGGATGGAAATGGAGCCAAGTTTCATATCTGGATCCACTCTTCAAGTAATCCAATTATACCTTTATTCCCATCTAAACCATCCACATAGAGAGAAAAGGGATGAAGCCCAAGTTTGCTTTGTGTTGAAGCCAGGATTCTTACCCTCTCCCTGTAGGGATACTTAAGATGAGATACAAAATTTGTTGCTATTGTTGTTGAGTTGCTAAGTCTTGTCTAACTCTTTGTGGCCCCATAGACTGCGGCATGGCAGGCTCCTCCTTCACCATGTCCCAAGATTTGCTCAAGTTCACGTCCTTTGATTTGGTGATGCTTTCCAACCATCTTATCCTCTGCCACCCCCTTCTCCTTTTGCCTTCAATATTTCTAGTATGCATGCATGCATGCTAAGTCACCTCAGTTGTGTCCACTTTTTGCAACCCTATGGACTATAGACCTCCAGGCTCCTCTGTCCATGGGATTCTCCAAGCAAGAATACTGAAGAGGGTTGCCTTGCCCCACTCCAGGGGATCTTGCAAACCCAGGGATGGAAACCACATCACTTATTTCTCCTGCATTGGCAGGTAGGTTCTTTACCACTGGCACCATCTGGGAAGCCAAGACAAAAATTCTATGGTAAATATTAGGCTTTCTACTTTTGGTCCCAATATCTGTCTATTGGACCAGTTTTCATACTCCCAGTAGCTTTGAGTCACAGCTATCAGCTGAGCACATTACCATCCATCTACAAGATTACATTTCTATTCCAATTTTCTCTTGTATAATCAGTTTCCACCATGGGATGAAGTTCTGGCTAAAGATATGTAAACTAAAGTAGTGTGTGGAAGATTGTTCTGGGAAGTTTTCTTAAACAAGAAGTTGTGTGTCCTTCCTTCTTCTTTCTGTCCTTCCTGATTCTTAGTGCACAGTTTCCCTGGGTACCACTGGAGCAGCCAATTTGGTAATGTGAATGAGGTGCACACTCAAAGGATGCTGGAGAAGAGAGGTGTAAGGATCGTGTTCTCTGACATCAATAGAGCCACCATACCAAATTCATATCTCCAATCCATAATGCACTTTCAAATACAGGACACCTAAACTTGCCTTATTTTAAGATATTATTATTTATCTCCCTTATATACAACTGAAACCAATGCCAATTGATATAAATGGATATATCTCTTTAAAAAGAAGGGATAGAGAGAGTTACACACTGATAAATTAAAGAAAATTGGCATGTATAGAGAATGTGGCTATTGTATTGAGCCAAGAGAAATCTTTTCAGAAATGTAGATTATTCCACTGTTACCTATTATCTTTGTATTTAGATAACTTGCATATAATACCCTCTAGTCCTTCCAGTTTTACCTTAAAGGATAAAGCCTACAATCAAATTCCTGGAATCTCCACTTGCTAGGTGTTTGACATCAGATGAACTCACTAATCCCTTAAAGATTTTTTTCTACATCAATGCAATGGATCATGAGTTATCAATACATTGCAGCATGTGTGCCTGGAATGGAGAAGACACCAAACAGTTCGAATTTCCAGAGTCAGACACTATCTTCAAATCCAAGGACTTAATTTCCAGTTAGCTTTGAAGGAGGTAGATAACTGTATCTGTTGAGAAAACCTGTCTCCTACATTTGTGTTCTGTTCCCTTTCCTCTTTGGACACACAGGGAGATAAGATCCTGTGATTTCACTATGATTCCATTAGCATTAAATGGAGCGCGCATGACCCAGGAGAATCGAGACTCTGTCAGTGGAAAACTCGAAGTGGAAAGGTTCTTGTCCACAAAGCTATGCTTTAGAGACCTTGTCAGTAAGAGCTTTTGTCTTAGGGGTTTGTAAATATTTATATTTTCAAACTACTATGAGAGGAACAACAGCCATTCCACATGAATGGATTACATTAAATGTACCCAAAGTCTGTAATTCAAGCTGTCAAACGTGAGGAAATACCAGACTTAAGGCTGCCATTCCAATCCACTCCAGAATAAATAAGGACTTTGGGCAGAGTTCGTCCGCACAATGGCTCACAGACATATGGAAGACGTTACTAGGGAAGACGACTGAAGAGAAGGAAAAACAAACTAAATGAATTCAAGAAGTACCTAGTCTTTCTTCCAGAAAGGAAAGGGATTAGGGCTTGAGGGAGAAGGTTGTTGGCCCAGAAGCAAGGAATTGGGATTAATATTAACCCAAGAATGAGGGGTGGCACGTGGAGGCTTTTCCTGTTCCTAAGACACTTGTCTGTTTTTCATTTATTGTTTATGGTGTTTGGTGATATGACACCAATATAGAAATCAAAATGTGTGTCTGGATGGGCTGGATGAAGGGTAGGGGATTTACTTGCTGTGAAATTTCTGTGTTAAGCATGCAGTGGAGTTTCCTAGACCATATAACACAGGTGGAAGCTGTGTTTATTGAACAGAAAAAAAAATGAATTTCAGGGAGATGTTGACCAGTGGGTCATATAAATTTGATTCAATTCTACAGACGTGTACCAGCCACATACTTTGTGCCAGACATGGGCAATGAAGCTTGAGAGACAATCTGATTTAATGCAAAGAGATATATAGCTTCTTGTCCTTACTCTGAATTTCACAGATTTTGCAGAGTGAGGCAAGTAACTTTGCCTCTCTGAGCATCAGCTGAATATTTTCTTTTTAATAACTAAATACTAAGTTAGATGATTTGGCAAAGGTATGGGACAAATTGAGCTTGCTAATGCTCTCCTATTAACCAGGTGTGATATTGTATGTTACCATTCACTCTCATTCCATGCTCTTCTTTGTGGTACCCCTAACTGTGACAGGATATAACACCCCACTCTTTTTAATTCAGGAAAGGTCAGAAGATTTGGTTGCCTAGTGAGGTAAATGGAGTGATACATCTGAGAGGAGTATATGACAACCATTGAGAGGTTCACTGTATCTGTGTTTTCTTTCTTTCTGCCTTGATGATTCAATAATGGTCCAAATGGAAGCAGCCTGGGTTCTGGAATGATAACGTGAAGCTGTGTTATTGCTTTCCTGCTATGAACATTCACCATTAGTGGTTTTAAGTCACTAAAATCTAGGGGTCTTTCAGTACTGGAGCAAAACCTACCCTTGCTGAGACTGAAACTCAGAGAATAAGAGACAGCTCTTGCCATCTATGGGGTCACACAGAGTCGGACACGACTGAAGCAAATTAGCAGCAGCAGCAGCTAGTCTACAAAGTGTACATTCTTACCTTAGAATAACCTAAGTCACAGTGACCCTAAGTATCAACCTAGTCTATGGCAGAAAAGTAAGAAAGAACAAATTCTAAATGATCATGGTCTTTCAATAAACTAGCTTCACCCAGTTAAGCAATGTAGGCCAACCTCTACCTGTGGTTTGCTAGCTTTCCCTCTATGACAAGGAGACAGTAAAATTAGGGTCAATGACAAAATGTGTTACTTTAGTAAAGTCTCCTAAGAAAGAAAGTATGGTGCCTGTTCCCCATTAACAGCACCGAAGACTTCATGAAGAAGGAGGTGATACACTCAGGTCTTTGTGTGAAATATCTCTTGACGTGCCTCGGAGGGTGGACTGGAGTATATATGCCTGCAGCTAGGCTGACCAACTAGAAGGAGGTATAGAAACATACGGAATGTGGAGAACAGTTTTAATGAGGACACTTGCAACAGAGGTTAAGACTGCAAATATGAGAAGCCTTTTGCAGGCAGAATCAATAGTGAGGGTTTAGATGTGTGGAAGATGTGTAGTTAAAGATGACAGTAACAAGACAATGATCAGCTCATCAATAGACAGGAAGCCTTCATAAGGAGACTCAGTGAGTAAGTCATTTAGTTGTGGGTTCCTCTTATGCTTCTGCACAGAATATCAGTCATCACATGGTTCTGCCCTTTGGGAACATATTTAGATGCAGACCACTGGGCAAGATGCATCATTCAACTGGCCAGCTGTGACCCTTTTAGAAAATCTATGTCAGAATTACTGGAAGACCACATTGTTTATGATTCGTGGGAGGCATTTACAGCAAGTTAAAAAGCAGAGTTTCGACCACAGTTGTGGACCCTGAGACAGGAGACAGCTGGGCAGGATGCCAGGAGAACAACCTGAGGAATTCTACAGGCTTGGGTTCAAATTCCAGCTCTACCACTCTCTTGATGTTTGGTTTAGAACAAATTACTCAAAACCGCTGAGTCTCAGTTTTCCCACCTATGAGATTGGGTATAATAATATGGACTTCAAAGGACTGCTGTGAAGATCCCAGAATGCAATCAATGTAATGCAACCAAAACATAGTAGGCATTCCACAAATGCCGTTTCCTTTTTCCTTCCCACATACCACTTAAATGATGTGAAAGGAGGCTGTCTCTAAAAGACACCATTGAATGATCGCTCGTTATCAGTCGACTCACCCTTTCATTTTGGGAGCCCCAAAACAATCCTTTACGGTAAATCAAAGGGATTTTGCCATCAAAGAAAAGAAAGGGACCAAACATTTTTGGTTTACTACCCATTGAAAACAGCTTAAGCCAGAAGGGCATTTTGCCTGGAGATGATGACTTCTGTGGGCATGTGCATGGTGGGAATGGTAGGAGGAAGCCAGCGGTCACCATTTCCAAATATCAGATGGTCATCTGAAAGGCGGGGGAAGTAATGTGCTTTGTGGTCCAGACAAGAAAACTCTGGCCACTAGGTTAAAGTTATCATGAGACATTTCTCAGTTCAAGTCACTGCCATTAGTCACCCCACAGTGCCTCTTTGGAGGCAGTAAGTACTGTTACTGGATGTATGAAAGCTGAAGTCAGGCAAACACTGCATAATTAAGCAAGGAGTAGAGTTGCCCACACTTGGTGGGTAGGTGTACTAGGTGCAGTTTAAGGTAGCAAATATGTGATGAGGATCCAGTACATGTAGGATTCTGGCTGTAATCTGGGCAAGAAACAGATGCAAAGAAGACAACCATGTCATAAGTAGGTACTAAATATATACTATAAATCAGATGCCACCTGAGTCAATGAAGTAAAGAAAGTAACAAGGTATAGACCCTGACCTGGAAGAATTCACATCTTGTAGATAAAGCAGCAAATGATGACAGGAAACAAGACATAAAAGCTTGTGGATAATAGACCTAATGCTTATGAAAATGAATAAACAAATGATTTTTTGCCTTGGAAGATTAAGGATGGTTTTCTTAACTGGGGTTGCCCTAAGGTTTTGTATGTCAGAATGATGAGGAAAATCAAGATGATTCTGAAAATACAGATTCTGACATGTGCTTTAACTAGAACTGTGTAGATTCATGTGTTATAAGCTGGATAAATGAAAGCCAGTAAATGACAGTGAGAAAGAATTGAGTGCCAGGCACTGTAGACTGCGCAGCGTGCTAAGCACCTCGGGTGCATTAACTCACTTAGTCCTCCTGACAGCTTATGGTTGATGGTACCACCTCCATTTTCACTTTACATAATAAGAAACAATGGCACACTATTTTAAGTTTAAAGTTACAATTCAGATCCAGTGGTAGTGGCTAACAGCAGGGCTGTTGAAAGGATGTGGAAGCCACATATGATAAGAATGGTGGCCTAAGTGGGAAGAAAATGCAAAAAGAGGAGCTGTATGTTTTATGCACAGCTGATTTACCTTGCTGTACAGCAGAAACTAATACAACACTGTAAAGCAATTATACTCCAATGAAAATTAAAAAATGAATGGATAGAATGACATGCTTAATTAGGAATTCACACCAGAAATATTGCCAAACTCTAAGTTTTAAGCATTGTTGTAAATGAGTGGAAAAGACTGGTAAACAAAAGCAGACATGAGACTCTGCTCTACTGTTGCTGATTTCTAGAGGAAGATATAAGGAACAGTAAATATAAAAAAATAATAAAATGCACCACTTTTCAGCCACTGAAAAGAGCTATGGAAAACCAAGACAGTGTAGCCAGGATTTGTGGGTTGTGCAAGCTGACAGAGGTGTTACAAGCTTCATGTGGTGGACAACGTAGGTCTTAATGAGAAGATGGCATTTAAACAAAGACTTGAGTATGGTTCAAGGGTTAGCAACAGCAGGGACGTGAGCATGGGTCCATGTGAGACATCACAACAGCAAAATGGACTGTGAGGTCAGTCTCTAATTATAGGTCTTGATGGCTCAAAAGCTTCAATAACAGATTTCTGGTTAAGTAAAACAAAAACTGTGATTTCAAATCTTAGTAGAACCATTTCAAGCTTAAGGTATATTTATATTTTCAAGCTATGAGACTCTGAAAACAGTTATTTTCCCTTTGCTGAGCTCCAGTTTTCTCATCTGGAAAATGGGTTTCAAACTATCTAACTGACTATTTGTGGTGATTTAATGAGATGGTGATGGTGATTGTAAAAACCCTGGTGTGGAGCCTGACGCAGAGCTGGTGCTCTCTAAGTGGTGTTTTGTGCCCCCCCACTCTCTTGAAAGTTTTAGGCACTACAGGGGGAAAAGAAATAGTGGATGTTTTGCTTTGGATAATCCACTCATTGTGCAGGCGTTTCTGGAATCTGCAAGCCACCATCCACCAGTTTCATTGCATTGTTGCAGGCTTATGCTCAAGTCTTTGCTCAAGTATTTACACAGCTTTGACTCATATTTGGGGTACCCAGAATATTTCTCTTTCCTGTTCTCTGTCAGATCTTACCACCCTCTTACCAGTTCCCTCTGTGAATGCCAATTTTGTGAATTTAAAGACTATATCTACTGCCATTGAAGCATAGCAATTTTCTTTTTATGGGTTAAAAAAGAGGAAATACAAAATTGATAGACAATCAAAATATATGGTAGGAGAGAATTTTAAACTAGGAAGAGTAAATGAACCTGACTTGTAGGCTGGTAGTAGTTCATACTCTCAAACATAAATTTATTAAGACATTTCTTCACACACATCTTTGGAATTAGAAGCTCTACCTAAAGATGGTTTAAATAAACCTCGCTGAAGAGCATGAGAAATAGTATTTAATGAAATTTTACTTTGGTTCAAATCTCACTTACCATTCCTACTGTGCATTTACTGATATTCTATGTACCCTAGGCACCATGGAAGAGACTTTAATACCTTATCTAACTGAGGCCTCGCAACAACTCTGAGACATGGAAACTTTTTATCCTCTCACATAAGGAGACTGAAGTCTTCTGTATCCTTCTGTGCTGTGCTGTGCTTAGTCCCTCCATCACGTCTGACCCTGTGACCCCATGGACTGCAGCCCGCCAGACTTCTCTGCCCATGGGGATTCTCCAGGCAAGAATACCAGCGGAGGTTGCCATGCCCTCCTCCAGGGGATCTTCCCCACCCAGGAATCGAACCCAGGTCTCCAACCCAGGTCTCCCACACTGCAGGCAGATTCTTTACCTTCTGAACCACTAGAGAAGCCCTACATCCTTACTACATAAAGAAACAGATTTGTTTGGGGAAAAAAAAATTGTATTCAAAGAATACAAATAGAATTCCTAAACTTCAGAGTCAATAGTCAAATTCTGAATCTCCCTTAAGCCTATGCTTTTGGTTCCATTATACACCACCATTCTGTATTTTTAATGAAGTAGGTTTTGTATGAGAAATTTGAAGAATAGATTTGTATTTTATATCATACAATTCAGAAAACTCTGTTTGGGGAGAGAATTTTCATAGTGTTCTGGAATAATTTTTAACAGAGGGGGATACCCAGTGTTTATTGCAGCACTATTTACAAGAGCCAGGGTATAGAACTGTTAGGTAGGTAGAACAGGGAAAAGGAGATCAAAATGGCAGTGGCTACAAGGAAGGGAAAAGCCCGCGAAAATGAAACAAAAGAAGGTCCGAGGACTGGAGTGAGGACCTCAGGTAAAACAAACAACACTCCTGGCTGGCCCAGTTTATACAGGACAGGCCCAGGGAGAGAGGAACATATAAATAGAGGCGCCAAAGCCAGCTCTCGCTCTCGCTCTCGCCTCTCTCTCTCTCTCTCCCCCCCATGCTGGGGTGCTCTTCTCGTGTCTTTAGATCTACGTGCCCTCACGCCTCGAAGATGGATTTTCCTGCTATCTTCTAAATAAAATAGAGCTGTAACACTGAGCTGTAACACTGATTTGTCCAAGAGCTATAACACGGTCCATTCGCGACCTGAGAGCTATAACACAGTCTATCCGCGACCTGAGAGCTGTGACACGTCGAGAGGGCTTTAATGTCCGTCACTCCAAATCTTTGTTGTGACGAGACAAAGAATCGAGGAACATACACTCACGTGACAGAACCAGCCTAGATGCCCACCAATAGATGAATGGATAAAGAAGTCGTGGTCCATATATACAATAGAATATTACTCAGCCATGAAAAGGAATCAATTCGAGTCAATTTTAATGAGGTGGATGAATCTAGAGCCTATTATACAGAGTGAAGTAAGTCAGAAAGAAAAAAAAATGTTGCATATTAATGCGCGTGCACACACACACACACACACACACACACATATATATAATCTAGACAAATGACATTGATGAAGCTATTTGCAGGCCGGAATAGTGACGCAGACATAGAGAACAGGCTTGTGGACACAGCAAGGGAAGGAGAGAGTGGGGCTAGGTGAGAAAACAGCACTGACCACATGCAAGAGAGAGGGATAACGGGAAGCTACTGAACAACACCAGGAGCCCAGTATGGTGCTCTGCGACAACCTAGAGGGGTTGGATGGGGTAGGGAGTGGGAAGGGAGGTTCAAGAGGGAGGGGGCATATGTACATTTATGGCTGATTCATGTTGCTGTATGGCAGGAACCAATGCAACCTTGTAAAGTAATTATCCTGCAATTAAAAGTAAATTTTAAAAGAGTTATGTTTAACTCTCAAATATAGAAGCTATCTAATGGTAGAGCTAAATTTCAAAGCATCGTTTTCGGTTTCAGCACAGCAACTGAAACCATGGCATGAATGCCATACGGGCATTTTGAACTCTTGACTTCCAACCAACGCAGAAGTGTAGACAGATGAGATGTGCAGGAGACCATACCTGAGTGATTTCCTGGGGCAGAGGGTAGAACAAAGACAGCTGTCCTGGGAGGGAAGAGACAGACCTTCTGGTTCGTGACTGGAGGGTAATTTGTTTTGCAAAGATCTTGGGCAAGTTGCTTTGTTCTCTCTCAGATTAGAAACAGGTAACAAGTGCCTCTCTGGCATCCAGCCCTCCTCCCTCCCCGCCCGCGCCCCCTCCCTCCCCCCCGCGCTACCCCCCACCTCCCACCCTGACCTGCAGTCTCTGCGTCTCTCTAGATTGGATGGGTGTTTTTGGCTCCCTTGTGTGAGAAGCTTCTTGGATTAGCCATTGAATGTAATTCCTCTGATTTGGTTCTTTCCTATTATAAACACTGTTGCTGCTGCTGCTGCTGCTGCTAAGTCACTTCAGTCGTGTCCGATTCTGTGCGACCCCAGAGACAGCAGCCCACCAGGCTCCCCCGTCCCTGGGATTCTCCAGGCAGGAACACTGGAGTGGGTTGCCATTTCCTTCTCCAATGCATGAAAGTGAAAAGTGAAAGTGAAGTGGCTCAGTCGTGTCTGACTCGTAATGACCCCGTGGACTACAGCCTACCAGGCTCTTCCGTCCATGGGAATTTCCAGGCAAGATTACTGGAGTGGGGCGCCATTGCCTTCTCTGATTATAAACACTAGAAATGAGAAAAGGTAAAATTTTCTCTAAACATCACCCGGCCCTATCCCTTAATGATCAAATGAGAGACACAGAGGGTCACAAAAGGCTAAACTTGGGCTTCCCAAAGCCACATGTCAATTTAAAGCAGAGCAGGGCCAGACCCAGTTCCCTGAATCCTGGTTCATCAACCTCTGTTGCTTCAGTGTGATTAAATCTGACGTCAGACCTCACAGAGAGATGGTGTTTTGTTGTTTTGTTCTGTTATCTCAGTCCAGACTATACAAGTTTTTCCTCCATAATGAAAAATGATCACCCTTCCTAAAGAATAATTGAAATGAAAAAGACAGTGTAATCATACTGCATCTGCAGCTATTGGCATTTCAAAACACTGAGAGCATAATGAAATAATCCTTAAGGAAATGAGTTATTGTCCAAGCATGCTGCCTGCTTTGACTTCCTCCAGTGCACTCTCACGTATATTAACATTGTACCGAAAACTAGTCAAGGTCTTCTCTCTTTGGTCTGCATGACAATGCTCGAAGAGAAATGAGATGCTTTAATATTACAGAGCAGTGCCATTTAATAGAAGTGTGATGGCCAAAGTCATGGTGATGAGACTCCAGCTTTGCAATTTACTTGGAACTATTTTTCCCTCCAGACGCCTGAGCTTCCTGGGAGACAAGCAGAAGCCCTGCATGATAAAGGGGCATGAAGTCATATTATATCCTATCAGGTTTGTAAAGAGAGAAGAAAAGCGATGCAGAGTAGGAAAAAGAAGATGGCTCACCAGAGCAAAGGCCTCATGTGCTTCCTCTCATTCATCCTCGTGATGATCCTGTGATATAGCCATTATTGCCCATTAATTAAAAATGAAGAAGCGTGGGCATTAAACAGAGAGTTCAAGGTCACTAGTGTGCCAATAAAAGGCTTTGTTATTGTTCAGTTGCTCAGCTGTGTCTGACTTTCTGTGACCCCATGGACTGCCGCACACCAGGCTTCCCTGTCCTTCACTATCTTCCAGGTAGTGAAAGTTTGAGTTTGCTCAGATTCACAGCCATTGAGTCAGTGATGCCATCCAGCCATCTCATCCTCTGCCTTCCTCTTTTTCTTCTGCCTTCAATCTTTCCCAGCATCAGGGTCCTTTTCCAATGAGTTGGCTCTTCACATCAGGTGGCCAAAGAATTGGAGCTTTAACTTCAGCATCAGTCTTTCTAATGAAGATTCAGCATTGATCTCCTTTAGTATTGACTGGTTTGATCTCCTTGTAGGCCAAGGGACTCTCAAAAGCCTTCTCTAGCACCATAATTCTAAAGGATCAGTTCTCTGATGCTCAGACTTCTTTATGGCCCAAATCTCACATCTGTACATGGCTACTGGACTTCCCTGGTGGCGCAGACAGTAAAGCGTCTGTCTACAATGCAGGAGACCCAGGTTCGATCCCTGGGTTGGGAAGATCCCCTGGAGAAGGAAATGGCAATCTACTCCAGGACTATTGCCTGAAAAATCCCATGGACAGAGGAGCCTGGTAGGCTACAGTCCACGGGGTGGCAAAGAGTCAGACACGACTGAGCAACTTCACTAACAATGTTTTTTGTGTTGTTTTTTTTTTTACTATATGGACCTTTGTTGGCAAAGTGATGTCTCTGCTTCTTAATACATTGTCTGAGTTTGATATAGCTGTCCTTCCAAAGAGCAAGGATCTTTTCATTTCATGGTTGGTTTTAGTGGAACTGCAGGACTTTTTAAATTCAAAAACTTTGCTCTATTTTGCTTGTTCATGTTACTTCCAATGAAGGAATAGGTTATTTATATTTTTATACATGGTAGATCATCATTTTTACCTTTAATATTCAGGGTCACTTTAGAGACTGACAGTGAGATTTTTCTTCCCTTGGATCCTCAGAATAGTGAGCAGGGAATACAGACAGGAAAAACAGAAGGCACACTTTCAAGAGAAGAGAGACCTTCCTAATGGTAAGACGTATGACTTTGATAGGTCAGCTTCAGAAACTGCATGTTTGCAAAATAAGCATGATCAGTAAGTCAAGCAATGACCCCACAGAGATATGGGGAAGATACAAGTTTTAGATAGGACTTTGGGCTAAAAATCTGTACATTTCTGTGATTTATCATTTGATTTGCAGCACTTTGGTTAACACAGAAGGTACATTCGATTCCTGTAATTTTAGGTTCCTAAGTTTTGTCCAAATGCATATTTTTGCAAGAAAAGAAAAAGATCCTCGGCAGTGTTATATTATGGCTTTTGGCTGAAATCTCATGCCTAAAATGTGCAACTGAAATATGGCTTTATGGAGGAGCTCCAAGTTTTTCAGAATTATGTACTGTTTGAGAGGGGTCAACCGCAGAACTGCACATCTCTGCAGTGTCCTCAAACACTCTGAATTGCTGAGGTCTGCAAAACCAATTTGGAAACCTTCAGAACGGGAGGTCCTTTTGGCTTTCTGTCCCCAAGCTGCTCTCCAGCAGAACAGGAACCAGGAAACACTATGCACTCACTCAGAGCCACCAGGTTAGAAATTCACTGGCATTAGAAAAAGGAAGGCCCTGGAGAACTGTCAATGGTGAAACTCCTCCTTGATGCCCTGAAGCCTCCATAAAACTGCAAAATATTGAAGGTGAGAACTCAGCAGTATATTTTCAGCCAGAGACACTAAGCTGAGGCTCAGAAACAGGAAGGAAATTGTTTAATAAGACACAGTGACTTTGTTCCAAGATTAGTACTAAATTCTAAGTTGCTTGACTCACTTGGTGCTTGAGGAATTGCAGAATTCCAGGATGAGACAGAAGTTCAGAGGTCATCATTTCACCACCATTATCCCAACTGGATATTAGTAGGTTTCCAGGGAAAGGGAGTTTCCTGAACAAGTAAGTTTATGAATCAGTGCCTACTATATTAGCGATCCATAATGTCTTTGTGCAAAGTTCTGAAAAGTCTAGCATAAAAGATTTTTGTTTTGTTTTTATTACAGTATAATTGGAGTATAATTGCTTTATAATGTTGTGTTAGTTTCTGCTATTCAACAAAGAGCATCAACTACTTGTGTACATATATCCCCTCCCTTTCAAATCTCCCTCTCCCATCCCACCCCCATCCCACCCCTCAGGTCATCACAGAGCACGGACGTGGTCTCCCTGTGCTATGTAACAACTTCACAACTGCTGTCTATTTTACACATAGCAGTGTATATGCTACTCCCCCAATTTACCTCCCTCTTCCCTTCTCCCTCCTGTGTCCACGTGTCTGCTATCTACTTCTGCATCTTTATGCCTGTCCTGCAAATAGGTTTATCTGTACCATTTTTAAAAAATTCTACATATAAATACATTTGATTTTAATTGTTTCCCTAACTCATTTGACTACAGAGCCATTTTCCTCCAGGCCCCATATTGACATACTGGGAAACACTTGGACTTTGCAGAATACGGTTTGGAAATGCTGGCTTTGGCTGTTCTCATTGGGTACTTAGTTCCTCTACCCGCCAGGTTACCATGTAATGTCCAGATAGTGTCCACAGCAATGAGGCTCTCATCAAACCATAAGTTTATCAAGCAGATGATCATAATATGTTCCCAGTCAGGCTTCCTGTGCATGAAAACAAGGGCTTAATAATTACATGACTATTGCTCCCACAGGCATCCCTGCCACAGCTTTCAACAATTCCAGTCTTCAGAATGTCAGTCCTAACATTTGGCTCCAATTGACTTGCTGCAAGCCTGGTTCTTCTCAACGGGATCTCTCTATGCAGACGATAGCCTTGCAAAGATTTCAAGATGTTGATCATAACTCTCTTTCTCTCAGAAGCCTGAACTTCTTCTTCTTGTTAACCACTCCCTGGTTCTTTTTCTATTTCCCACCGAGAATGGTTTCAAGTCTCTTCACCATTTGGCCACTGATTTCACTTAAAACCACTGGCTGTTATGCTATGAGACAAATTTAGTTTCAAATTTTTATTTATTATGCTTGGTACAATAGATGCATGAGATTCTGAAAACATTTCTGACCTTTGTTAATCTCATTTTTTTTTTTTTACCTAATAAGTATTTATCTCATATCTATCTTATAAAATTAACCCCATAAAACTATGTTGATAAAGAAAGTGCATGTATGACCTACAAAATAGTACTCGATATATTTCAGCCTTGACACCTTTATTCCCCAAACCACACTGATTGATAGGAATCTACCCCAAAGCATCATCATTTCAGCCAATCTTGTGAACATTTGGTTAACAAGTAAAAATAGAAGGCGATACAAAGGGAGGTGATTGTCCCTCTGTTTCTGACCACTTTCAGAGGGCTGAGTTTCAGTTCTTCCTCGTGTTATCAAGTTACAGTTGACTTCTTGTCTATCTGGTCCTGCTCCCATCTGTTCTTTATGGGTGTTTCTGCCGTCTATGGGGTCGCACAGAGTCCTACTCAACTGAAATGACAGCAGCAGCAGCAGCAGGATGCTCTAGGAATGCAGTAGAAGGAATTCAGCAATACAAAGTGAAGACAGGTTTTTCAAAAGAAATGTCCTGTAAACTAAGGCTTGAAAAATGAGCCACAATAGAAAAAGAGTTTCTATATGAAACAGTTGCAAAATCTTAGAGGCTTGTATATACTTTACTAATTCCAGCAACTAAAAAGGCAATCCTGGTTAAAAGGTTCTACATATGCTGAAGATTATGAAAATAAATAATATGTATTTGAAAAAGAAGGGTCATCTTATATTTTGTCACCAAACTTAAATAGTCTATGCCATAATTTGTATATGTGAACTGGCACATCTGCATAATCTAAGGGTTTCCAAGAAAAATAAATTCTTGGGCCTCACCCCAGACCCACTGAATCAGAATCTTTTTGGTTGGGGGTCCAAAAATCTGGGTTTCAATGATTTTTTTGGGTAATTCGTATGTAAACCAGAGTTAAGGTGGAGTTTTGATTCATGTTTACTTAATCCATTCAGATGTGTTTGTGATACATTAGGCTGTATCAATGGCAGGATTTCCTGTAAAATGTATTAGGATGCTTCTTGATGGTTATAACAGGGACAAAGAACTTGTAGCTGTTTCTTACATCAAAATTGACTTTTCCTCAGCCACCCAAGGCAGAGAGAGAATGATACCATCTAGTTGTTTTTTTGAGTAAAGTCTCTTGGGCTGTGGATATTTTCAATGCAAAATACACTATTCTATTTCATTTCAAGGTATTGAACATAGCCTTCTGAGATATCTGATTCAAATCCTGGTATTTGAAGTTGCTTTCATAAAGACACAGAAAATCAAACACCCAGTCTTGAATATTTGATGTTCGGAAGCCTGCCATTTATCCAGAACTCCAAATCCTCTTGAAGTGTCCCTAAAATTTGTGTACAAAACATGAGCTCATTCAGATCTAAAATATAGCTCTCTAGAGAGCAAGATGTTTATAGAATTTTAGGATATCAATTATAAGACAAAGACACTTTTCTCTCTGCAACCAGCCAACAATAGCCCTGTTTCTCCATAAATATCAATGGGGAGGTGGGGGTTGGTCAGATAGGATCTGGTTGATGCTGCCATGTGAAATACCTTTTATGTGTCAGTTTTTAAAGAAATGGGATAATTTAGCCTCACCCTAATATCCTACATTAGCATGCTGAAACCCAGGCCCAGATAAGAAAAACAGCCCTGCATTGCTAAGAGTCATGTTAGCACCTCTTTAGGGCAGTAAAGGAAAAGATAAATGATAATGGTAGGGAAAAAAAACAATTTCCATAGTGCTTTCAGTCATGACTAAAGGCCAATGTGTGAGGCAAAGACTTCTACTGAGAGATCATAACATATAACGCATCATAAACCCAACAACCATCAAGAGGGAGAAATGGCATGTAAGTAAGAAAACCCTTCCTTGCTAAGATACTTGATGAGTGCACCTGGGAAATTCTAGGATAATTTAAACACTAATTTGGTGCACTGAATTTATAACACAGAGCAATCTCCATCTCAAATGCTATTGTTTTATTTACAGTCTGAACTAATGGCTCCACCACGTTGCTCCTCTGGGTTCATATGGCAGTCTAATACTTAGAGGGAAAATAAAGCAGGTTCTAGGACTTCTGATAAGGCTCCCAAAAGACGGAAATTGTGAAGTAAAGAGCTCTAGATAAGAATGTTTCTCTCCACAAAAACTGATTTGGTTCTTCATAGTTCTTATCCCTGAATTCAGCTCCAGAACTTTTAGTATAACTATACTCAGTAAGGTGCTCAGAACAACTGAAACATCCCTCATTTGGCAGAGCCTACCCTCTTGAGAGGGCTTCCCTGGTAGCTCAGTGGTAACGAGCCCTCCTGCCAATGCAGGAGACGTGGCTTTGATCCCTGGGTCAGGAACACCCCCTAGAGAAGAAGATGGCAAACCACTCCAGTACTCTTGCCTGAAAAATCCCGTGGACAGAGGAGTCTGGTGAGTTACAGTCCATGGGACTGCAAGAGTCAAACACAACTTAGTGACTAAACAACAACTCTCATCAGAAGACAATTTCGGCTTTAAAAAGCAAATATTTTTCTTCACTATGCATCCATAGGCAATTTATTCTTTTACTTGTCGGCTGGCCTTATTTTAGAGCAATTAAATATTCATATTGGTCTTCACCAAATTATATTAGAAGTTTTAAGACGGCACTTATCATGACATAAATACTTTGGTTTTCCTTAGAGCATGTAGCACCATGCTTGGGACATAGAGAACTCTAATTATTCTCATTTTCTTTATGCTAAATCACGTCCCTGGATCACAACCCGTGAAAACCCATCTGAGTTCCGAGGAAAGGTTCCAAAGCACCCACTTAAGCTGGAGTTTTGACTCATGTTTACTTAATGCATTCAGATGTGTTTGTGATGAATTAAGCTGTTAGTAATGGCAAGATTTTATGCAAAGTACATTGGGATGCTCAATGATGCTCATAAGAGGGACAGAGAACCTGTAGCTGTTTCTGGTCTCAAAACTGACTTTTCTTCAGCCATCTCTGGCAGAGTATGAAGTTATCTAGTTGCTTTCAGAGTAAAATTTCTTGGGTTGTGAAGTAACTCTGTCTATGAATGTTTTTAATGAAAATGATTTGACCTGGTAGAGAGAGTACCATGGTGTTTACCAGGATCACCTGGAGTCTCATCCCAGCTCTCTATTAAGTGCCTGCATGAGCTTAGGAATTTCCTTCACCTCACTGATCTTTGTTTTATTGATCTGGGTAAAGTTATAAAAGTAAGTGATCTCTAAGGTCCTTTCAGCTCTAATGTTTAAAGATCTCTGTCAATTTTGAAGTCACCTATTTTGGATTTCACCATTTTTACACCTAATTTTGCTGTCTCTTGTGAGGCACAGGAAGCTAAGTCTTGTAAATGTAGCGTGGTGGGTGTTTGAATTTCCCACTAATAAAGACTATTCATCAAATTCAGGTTGTAGTAATATAGCAATGAGAATAGAAAAATGCTAATTTTAATGCCTTATAATAAAGAATGCTGATGAGTTAATGGAGAGGAAGGTGCACGAATATGAAAGATTTAATATGAGATATGGCATAAATAAGGCATAAATAAAATCAAAGAGCTGGAGGGGTCAGAAGAGGAGGTTGCTTCCTCATAGTGGGGTGGCTTAATGGAAGCATTTTAATTGACACTTGGAAGTTCAAGTAGGAGACCTTCTAGAGTTCTGACTGATACATAAAATGTGATGAAACAGCACAAAGGATATAAAACTAGAAGTGAAAGTTAAGGCTGGATTATGCAAGGAAACCCAGGCCAGTTCAGGTCTCTGGAGTTTTTAAATTAGTAGTTATTAACCCTGGCTGTACATAAAAATCACCTGGGGAACATTTAAAAATTATCTCCACTGGGGCCTCGTCATCAGAAATTTTGTTAATGGTCCATATTGAAGCCCAGGCATCAGTATTTTAATTGTTAACTTTCTAGATAAATGTAACATGCAGGCACAGGTAAGAATCAACCATTTATGTATGGTGGGACAATGGAAGGTGCAAGGCAGGTGAAGGGCATAACTACAGTAGACTTGTAATGAGTGGGAGAGATTTGTGTCCTCAGGACAATTGATACATGAATTGCTTTTGGGAAGGGAGACCCCTTCTTTTTTAAAAGATGCCCTTTATAGTGGGACTCATCTCTGGTTGACTCCAGGTATCATAAGGAAAAAAGAGTCTACTCTGCATGATTACAGGCTTCCCTTGTGGCTCAGCTGGTAAAGAATCCACCTGCAATGTGGGAGACCTGGGTTCGATCCCTGGGTTGGGAAGATCCCCTGAAGAAGAGAAAGGCTACCCACTTCAGTATTCTGGACTGGAGAATTCCATGGACTGCATAGTCCATGAGGTCACAAAGAGTCAGACACAACTGAGAGACTTTCACTTTCACTGCATAATTAAGGAGAGAGGAAGCAGAGAAAAGCTTGGCAATGCTTGGCAGGAAACTTAGCCTCAAGAGATGGGTATGATCTAGACAGGGCTGGGGTGAGGAGACCCTTAGGAAAGGAGATATATCTAATGGGTTGTTCCAAGTGAAAAGCCACTGCCATACTACATTTCTCTTTCTCAGAACCTCATAAATCTTCAGTAAAATATCTAAGAAATGAAAAATGCTGGCTGTAGTAGGACTTCTTGTGGAAACTCATGAAAGCCTAGATAGTCGGGTTGAGATTTTCATGGTGCAAAAGAGCTACTGTGGACAGCTAGCATGTTATATTCTAATTTAGAAAGCTATACAGAGCTAACTGGTATGCCTTAGAGAAGGTTCTCAAACATGACTAAGTCACAGAAACTGTGAAGCAACTAATTATAAATGTAGATGTCTGGACTCACTGCCAAACTTTATGTTAACCTGGGTTTTGATGGTGAGAAACCTGTACTTTTTAAGGTGTTTTTTTAATTTTAATTTTATTTTGAAGTAGAGCCAATTAACAATGTTGTGATAGTTTCAGGTGGATGGCAAAGGAACTCAGTCATATATATACATGTATCCCTCAACTGCTGTCTCATCCAGGCTGCCGAATAACATTGAGCAGAGTTCCCTGTGCCATATGGTAGGACTTATTGATTATCCATTTTAAATATACTGGAGTGTTTATGTCTATCCCAAACTCTCTAACTATCCCTTCCTCCCATTTCCCCACTAGCATAGGAACCTGTGTTTTTAACCAGTTCCAAAGACCGAAACTGTGTCAGAGGTCCTGAGTTTGGGCAAGACTTATATGGAAGATATATAAGAGAGTGGGAAGATCTGGAGACAAGGAGGAAGAGAGACAGCTAGAACTGAGAAGTTCTTAATCATAGTTTGAGAAAGAGAAAAAAATGCCTTTGATTTAGATAATTCTAACAGAGAAGGCAATGGCAACCCACTCCAGCACTCTTGCCTGGCAAATCCATGGATGGAGGAGCCTGGTAGGCTGCAGTCCATAGGGTCGCTAAGAGTCAGACACGATTGAGCGACTTCACTTTCACTTTTCACTTTCATGCATTGGAGAAGGAAGTGGCAACCCACTCCAGTGTTCTTGCCTGGAGAATCCCAGGGACGGGGGGAGCCTAGTAGGCTGCTATCTATGGGGTCGCACAGAGTCAGACATAACTGAAGCGACGTAGCAGCAGCAGCAGCAGTGGATTTATATGAAGAAAATAAGATAGCTAAAATAACTGCAGGTCATATGAAATAAACAAATATTTCCATGTGTCTAGGCCTGGCCAAAGACATCACAAAGCATCTTTTTTTTTTTTTTTTCTTTTCTATTTCTGCTATCCCTTGGGACAGATCGCTCTGGGCCTCACAGAGTTATGAATCAGAGTGTTCTGACATATGCAGCTAATAGAACATGCATTAGTCTTAAAATTAGGAGCTCTGTTCTGAGTGTCCCTGATTTCATTCTTTATTCCAAGAATATTAGCCTCTCCTAATATAGAAGAGATGTGAAATTTTCCACTGACTATCTTACAATGGATTCACCACTCATTTAGTCTTTTCTTCACCAATTCTACTCTGACTACCCAGGAGACAGATCACAGGAATGATTCCCTACTAGCTTGATTTCAGAATTACTAAGGCTATCAATCATAGTGTCTTTGAGTGAGGAATTTTCATTTTAGGGTATATATATCTTCTGCAATTAAACAAAAATGAATGTGTGTGTGTGAGTTCCTCTAGCACTAGGAAGGGCATCCATAACATTTTCCAAAAAGACCACAAGCCATTTATTATGAAGTGTCCCTGGTGTACAGAAAAGTGAAAGTTTCTCAGCCATATCCGACTCTTTGTGACTCCATGAACTGTAGCTCACCAGGCTCTTCTGTCCATGGAACTCTCCAGGCCAGAATACTGGAGTGGGTAGCCGTTCCCTTCTCCATGGCATCTTCCCAAACCAGGGATCAAACCCAGGTCTCCCGCATTGCAGGCAGATTCTTTACCAGCTGAGCCACTAGGGAAGCCCGGTATACAAGAAAGAGCACTGCTAAATTTAAGTACTGGCCCTGACATGTGCATGAGTGTGACTTTGCAGGAGGTTATCACTCCAAGTCTCATTTTCCTTCCACTCTACACAGGGATATGAATTCAACTTATCCAATGCATTTAAATATGCCAATTAGAAAGCAATAGAATACAGGGAGTTCTTGTAACCCCATAAGCAATCTTACATACCCAGAGATGGAGCACCATAGCTAGATCCACCACAGATTCCATTAAAAAAAAAAAAAAAAGCCATGAATGAAATAAATAATGATCTTTGTAACTGAAGAATTGTGTTCATATAAATTAAATTATCATGCTCTCTAATTCATTCAACATCAGGATCACCATGAGTATACATGTAAGACTTGCTTCCTTGGTGGCTCAGACAGTAAAGAATCTGCCTGCCATGCCGGAGACCTAGGTTCATTCACTGGGTTGGGAAGATCCCCTGGAGAAGGGCGTGGCAATCCACTGCAGTATTCTGGCCTGGAGAATCCCCATGCACAGAGGGAGCCTGGGGGGCTACAGTCCATGGCGTTGCAAAGAGTTGGACATGACTGAGCCACTAAGCACAAGTGTAAAACTAATGATAATGATGATAGCGATTCTTGTTTATTGAGTGCTTACCATGTATCAGAGAAGGCAATGGCACCCCACTCTAGTACTCTTGCCTGGAAAATTCCATGGGCGGAGGAGCCTGGTAGGCTGCAGTCCATGGGATCGCTGGGAGTCGGACATGACTGAGGGACTTCACTTTCACTTTCGCACATTGCTGAAGGAAATGGCAACCCACTCCAGTGTTCTTGCCTGGAGAATCCCAGGGACGGGAGAGCCTGATGGGCTGCCGTCTATGGGGTCTCACAGAGTTGGACACAACTGAAGCAACTTAGCAGCAGCAGCAATACCATGTATAGGCACAGTTTTATTGAAGCCCATAATCCTATTAGGTGAATATACTTATATCCATCATAGGAATGAAGAAGGAAACCTGAGAGCATTGAGTAAATGAAGGTCAGAGTTAGGGCCAGAGTCAGGGTTAGCAACTGGGGGAAAGAAGTTTGCATGAAAGCTGCTCTCACTTACCTTCAAAGACAGCCAAAGGGAAGAGAAGTTGATTTTCGTCTGTGTGACTCCATAGAGTAGCAGAACCATGATCGGGAGTGGCTATACTATGAGGCTCTAAGTGTCCAGCTTCATTCAATGCAGAAATATTCAATGCAGGGCAGGAACAGAGACACAGACACAGGGAATGGAAGACAGGACATGGGTGGGGCAGGGAGGGTGCAGGGGAAGAAGAGGATGGGACGAATTGAGAGAGCCACATTGACATGTATACGCTACCATGTTAAAACAGACAGCTGGTGGGAAGCTGTTGTGTAGCTCAGGGAGCTCAGTCCAGTGCTCTGTGATGACCTAGAGGGATCTCTTGTCTGAAACATTATAGACAAGGCTGCTGAACTGGAGGGAGGGATTAGGGTGGCCCTCTGTAGGGGTCTCTTCCCAAAGTTGGAGCTTATATTTGGATGATAAAAATGGTCTGTTTCCTTGGTGATCACTGTAAACTCCTCAGGGAGGAAATGGAATTGACAGGGACATTTGCCCCTTTGACTCAGATTTGATAGTTTGTCTTAAACAAAACCATAACCTGATTCCATCTCCTCTCTCCTGAGATACATGGCTGCTGTATGTCTGTTGCTGATTTCAGAAACAGATGATGTTAGCATATGCCCCAGATTCCTTGGGAGGCTCACCTGAAAGGGGGTTTTGCTACTGACATTTTCATAGCTAAGAAGAGGCTAGCCCACTCATTTGTGAATTTACAGATGGCATAATGACCCTTTCCCATGAAAGGCTGGGAGACTTGAATGAGATAATGTATGTAAAATGGCTAGACACACTGTCTGGCACATAGTAAGCCTTCAGTAAATATTACTTGAATCCAGTTCAGTTCTAGTAGGCATAGAGATGTGCTCTCCCGGTCCCCTTTAAGGAAGGTCAGGCTACCCAGGGACCATTGATGGAGCTGGCAGAGAGTGTCCTACTGCTGGCAACCCCAAGCCCATCTTGACTGCAGAGAACTGCCTCACAGGAAGTGGACCCTCCTGGGAGAGTCCACACCCAGAGACTGAGCCAGGCGCGTATTACGTCTTCCCATTTTGGTCTCATGTGAGACACTCGGACACGCTCCTCTCGGGCCTGGTGGAGACTTCTCCCCTCTCAGTCCCACACTTCACACCTTCCTCCTCCTTTCACAGGCATCGATCCCCAACAAGCACCTTGTGTTCTAAACTCCACCTCAGTGTCTGCCCAGAGAACCCGACCTGTAACACCTACCCACACCCCACAAACTTAGGTGTTAATTGAGAAGATCCGCCTCATTCTGGCTTCCTGGAAGATGTCATAGGATTTGTACAAAAATACAAATCTCTTGCATTTTTAGGGTATTTCTTGGGGATTTGTTGGCTGATTCTTGGGTATTTCTCTTTGGGTATTTCTTGGGTAATTCCTGGGTATTTCTTTGGGTGATTCTTGGGTGTTTCTCTAGCCTTGGTTGCCTTTGGTCTTCAGCAGGACAGCTGGGGCCACAAGGCCAGTAAAGGTCCTCTCAATGCTGACCCTGCAGGAGGTTTTATTGCCTCCATTCATATTCTCATCACACCCACTGGGAAACTTTCTTGGTGTCATATTGTCTATCTTGTGTTCTCAGAGCATCCTGTGTCCACGGCAGAAAACCCTTCCACTGCACTGTCATTTGGCTTTCATGCAGCTGTCTTCTTTACTGGATGGAAAGCTTTGGATTAAAGACGCTATCTTTCATCTTAAAGTCACCTGTGGCACCCACTGCTGAGTCAGGAGCCTCAAAGGGGCTGGTGCACTGGGATGACCCAGAGGGATGGTATGAGGAGGGAGGGGGGGTTCAGGATTGGGAACACATGTACACCCGTGGCAGATTCATGTTGATGTATGGCAAAACCAATACAATATTGTAAAGTAATTAGCCTCCAATTAAAATAAATTTAATTTTTTTAAAAGATATTTGATAAATGGATGCTCAATAAATGAACCCATGCAGACATTCTCTGGGTTACTCTGACTGAGGAATACATGATGAATGGCACTCCATAACTCTCTTTCCAACTGTCCTCTCTTTGGGTAAACCATATCCTATGTGAAGATCAACTTGTTTTCAAATTGCTGCAGGATACAAACATGTCTAAGTAACTGGTTCAGAAAATGAAGACATGGCACCGTATTTTAATCAACTGTCAAAATCAGGTGGTACAATTCGCCAAAACATCATCCCTTCCCAACAAAACATATCTTGCTTAAAATGAAATTGCTTTGTATTGATTTATTTTGTTTCCATGTAAGAAAGTAAGGATGACAGCTACCAAAAGACAAAAGGGCAAAGGGTGATGAAGTGATTGGCATGAGACAGACTGAAAGGTTGCAGGAAAATTTGGGAAGGGAAAGCAAATTATACATGCCAGGCATTGTTTTAAGCTCTTATTTAAGCTCTATATTTAACTTAATCATTGTATTTAGTGGACAAGAATGCTGGGGCACAAATTGGTTAATGATTTGCCATGAATCCTGTAAGAGAGGTCACAAAAGTAGAAATAGAAACTCAGACATTTCATCTCCATTGAATGGAGCTGTCTGAACAAATAAATGGAAATGAAGACCTCAGAGGTATCTTGATAATGAATCATCAAGTACGTTCTATGCAAATTGTTCACAGAGTGAGAAAGGGGGAAGGAGAAAGAGAGAGGATGAGAGAATTACCAGTAATTGCTAAATAAAATAATACTTATCTTACTTAAATGTAGAATCTAAAAAAAAAAAGTCAAACTCATAGCAGAGTAGAACAGTGAATACCAGACTCTAGGGGGTGGTGGGAAAAGGAGACATTAATCAAAGGGTACAAACTTTCAGTTATAAGATGAGTGCATTCTAATGTACACCCTGGTGACTGCAACTGATCACCGTGTATATCTGAAATTTGCTAAGAGAGTAAATCACAAGTGTTCTTTCCATTTCCCGACACCAAAAATGGTGGCTATGGGGGGAGGGTGAAGACTATGGTAATTTCATTGTGTTAATCATTTTACCATGCACACGTACATCAAAACATCACATTGTATACTTTAAATATGTACAACTTTTATTTGTCAGAAATAGATCCAGGGACTTTCCTGAAAGTCCAGTGGTTAAGACTTTGCTTCCAGTAAAGGAAGTGTGGGTTTGATCCCTGATGGGAAAGCTAAGATCCCATATGCCTCATGGCCAAAAAGCCAAAACATAAAACAGAAGAAATGCCATAACGGATTCAATGAAGACTTAAAAATGCTTCACATTTAAAAAAAAAACTTTAAAAATAAATAAACAGAAGCTCTAAAAATAATTCCTGAGTAGAAAGCAATGCTCTAAAGAAGAGGACATATATAATTGCAAAGCATGTTTCCTGCCCACAAGAAATTTCAATAGATAGTTGGGAAGACAAGATATAAGTGCTTTAAAAATAGAACTAAATGGAATACTACTCAGCCATAAAATGGAATGCATTTGACTCAGTTCTAATAAGGTAGATGAACCTCGAGCATGTTATACACAGTGAAGTAAGTCAGGAGGAGAAAAACAAATATCATATCATATATAGCACACACATATGGAATCTAGAAAGATGGCACAGGGAAGCAATGCGGACACAGACAGAGAACCCACCTGTGGACACAGCGGGGGGGAAGGAGAGGGTGGGGCAAATTGAGAGAGCAGCATGGAAACATACATTACCAGATGCAAAATCAGATAACCAGTGGAAATTCACTGTATCACACCGGAAATCCACAGCTCTGTGACAACCCACAGGGTGGAGTGGTGGGAGGGGGGATTCAAGAGGAAGGAGACATGTGTATGCCTGCCGCTGATTCACGCTGATGTGTGGCAGAAAGCAACACGACATTGTAAAGCAGTGATCCTCAAATTAAAAGTGAAAGTGAAGTCGCTTAGTCATGTCCGACTCTTTGTGACCCCATGGACTGTAGCCTACCAGGCTTCTCCATCCATGGGACTTTCCAGGCAAGGGTACTGGAGTGGGTTACCATTTCCTTCTCCAGGGGATCTTCCTGATAAGAGAGAGAGATCTGGCTACCCAGGGCAATGAGGCAGGGATGTTCCATTGCCTTCACAGTAAGTTCAGAGTCAAGAGACTCTTTCCAGTAGGACAGTCAAGATTGACTGGAAGGAAGACCTGTCTTCACTCCCAGTTCATCTGGCTGTGAAAGTGAGTGATGTCTTATTTCCTCCATGTCTCTCTGATCCCTCCTTTCAGGGTCTCCTCACACTCACTCCAGAGTTATCAGAGGTGGCCCCATGAAAACACAGGTCAGGACTTCCCCGGCGGTCCAGTGGTTAAGAATTCACCTTCCAATGCGGGGGAACACAGGTTCAAGCCCTGGCCTGGGACGATTCCACACGCTGAGGGGCACCAGGCCCTTGCTCCTAGAGCCCGCGAACCACACCTTCTGAAGCCTGTGTGCTGTGGAGCCCAGGCTCGGAGACAAGAGAAGCCACCGCAATGAGAAGCCCACACACCGCATAAAGGGCAGCCCCTGCTCGCCACAACCAGAGAAGGGCTTGAGCCACAACGGACACCCAGCACGGCCAAAAATAAATGAAGCGAACTGTCTAAAAACAGAAAACAGAGGTCGCACTGTACCCTCCTCTCTGGGCTCTTCCGTGGCTCCCTGTCCCCCGAGGATAAAGGACCTTGCTCTGCACTGCCATGAGTTCTTTACATGTCAACCTACTACTAATTAAATTACTACTAATCTGCCATAAGAGAGAAGGAAAAGAAATCAGATTTTCAGAAATCAGCCCTATGGCCAGACAGGTTGCCCCATTTCATGGAGTCCTGTGGGCCTTGCCCAGAAAATTATCCACATTTATTTGTTTTAGTTTACTTTCAATTATGAATTGATTTGCAGACATAGAATTTGCCTATAACCACCTCCAGCTGTGTACCTTGAGTATTTTCAAAGAGAGAAAATATAAGATGATATGGAAGAATCAAGGAAATGTCTCCATCCATTAAAAAAAAAAAAAAAACACTTCTCATTTCAAACATGGTCCCTAACCAGAAGAACGGCTTTTGCTGAAAATGCCAGGACTCCAAAACATAAGGCTGCTTTAAAGTGGGAAGCTGTTCTAGTGAAAAAGTATAAAGGCAGTCCTCTCTGTGAAGATTTTGCATCTGGGTGTGTAATATAGACATGCAGGTCTGATTTCCTTTGCAGAGAAGGAATGTAACATTGTGACGTTTTTGAAATTCTAAACCTGAGAGCAGAGGTCAGGGGGAGTCATTAGAGTCTGAATAGAAATGCCAAGGTATGCTTTATGAATGCTGAAGCTGGAAAGATACTTTTAAGGACATGCACAGGTTCCCCCCCCCCCCGCCACCCCTGCATCCGGCCCTTCTTAAAGGGTCTCTCTTGGAAAATAAAGTCGGGGATTTTGTGTTTTTTTTCCTGAAAGGACCCACAAAGCAAGAACAGATGTGACACGAGTAACCTCTCCTTTGTGCATACCTCAGAGAAAAATGACACGGACTAGCGCAGGGGATCTGGCCGCTAGCCAGAGAGAAGGACAATTGGAGTGTAGGTCTCTAATGACAGGGTTCACCTCAGCTTACTCCTTCCACCTCATGCAGGGAGTGCAGGTGGGGAAAAGGGGCTGTGTCCCTGCCTTGCAAGCAGAGATGAAGGATTTGCAAAACGCTGCTGTGTTCCTCCCTCTTCCCCACCTCAGAATGCACCACTGCTTTAGCTGGCCCCTTAAGTGCCTGGAAGATGGGACCTGACACAGTGCTGGTGGCTTGGGTCCCAGATAATGACCCCAGAGTTAGACTTCTGACTCTGCCACCTACTATGTAATTTCTAAAATATATATATATATATATATATATATATATATATATTCAGTTCAGTTGTGTCTGACTCTTTGTGACCCCATGAATCGCAGCATGCCAGGCCTCCCTGTCCATCGCCAACTCCCGGACTTCACTCAGACTCATGTCCATCGAGTCAGTGATGCCATCCAGCCATCTCATCCTTGGTCATCCCCTTCTCCTCCTGCCTCCAATCCCTCCCAGCATCAGAGTCTTTTCCAATGAGTCAACTCTTCACATGAGGTGGCCAAAGTACTGGAGTTTCAGCTTCAGCATCATTCCCTCCAAAGAAATCCCAGGGCTGATCTCCTTCAGAATGGACTGGTTGGATCTCTTTGCAGTCCAAGGGACTCTCAAGAGTCTTCTCCAACACCACAGTTCAAAAGCATCAATTCTTCGGTGTTCAGCTTTCTTCACAGTCCAACTCTCACATCCATACATGACCACAGGAAAAACCATAGCCTTGACTAGACAGACCTTTGTTGGCAAAGTAATGTCTCTGCTTTTCAATATGCTATCTAGGTTGGTCATAATGCTTTCTATGCCACCTTATTAACAACACAAGGATAGTAACATGATCTACTTCACCAAGTTGGTTTCAAGAATTTGACAGAAAGTAAATTAGAACAGGGACCCTCTGGTGGCCCAGAGGTAAAGAATCTGCATGCTAGTGCAGGAGATGTGAGTTCAGTTCCTGGGTCAGGAAGATCCCCTGGAGAAGGAAATGGCCACCCACTTTGGTATTCTTGCCTGGGTAATGCCATAGACAGAGGAGCCCGGTGGGCTACTGTCCATGGGGCTGAAGGAATTGAACATGACTTAGGGACTAAAGAACAGCCACAAGTTAGGAGCACTTCCAGTAATGGCCAACACATAGCTAGTTTTCCACTGCTGTTGTTTGTTCTAAGGACTAAGAATCACTTTCCATTACATTTTATATTCATTTGGGTCCATTTCTTGTTTTCCCCTAGCCAGAAAGTAAGACCCTCAAGAGTGGAAAAACATGTCAATTTCATTTTAATATTGTACTAGCTGAACTCAGCGTCTGGCGTGCTGTTACAGGCTCTCTGAAAAGGAAGCTGGGATCTGTTCTGTTTGCCAATTTCTGTGGTGTAAATGCTCCCACCATGGTCATTTTCAAAATATCAACCGGACATCAGCTGACTCACAAGATTCCTGAAAATTTAACAATGGCCTCTTGTAGGGCAATGCAAGCCAGCATCCCTCTGCTAAGTGTATGCACGAGAGACAGATGAGGAAGAATAAACATGTCAACAAACAAATTTAGAAATTACTGATTCCCAGATTCTCAGTGATATGAATGAGCGTGCAACCGTTTATTCACACCCCCCCAGCTTTATTGAGGCAAAATTGACAAAAATTGTATGAGTTTAAGGTGCACAACAAGATGTTTTGATAAACCTATACATTATGAAATGACTATCACAAGCTAATGAACATATCCATCACCTCAATTAATTATCTTTTTATTTTATGGAATGGGAACACTAAAGATGTACTTTTTACAAATTTCAAGTATGCAATACTATGTTATTAGCTATAGTCACTATGCTGTACGATACATCTCCAGAACTTATTCTTTTGTTGTTGTTGGCATTGTACTGCGTCTTTATTCCCCGGCCAGGAATCGAACCTGGGCCCCCTGCAGTAGAAGCATGGAATCCGTAGAGTGCCAAGGCAGTCCAGAACAAATTTATTTTAAAACTGGAAGTTTGTACTCAGTGACCAACCTCTTTCCATTTTTCCCACCACCTGGAACTACTGTTCTACTCTGTGTTTCTATGACTTCAACCTTTTTTCAGATTCCTCCTACAAGTGAGATCATACAGTATTTATCTTTCATATCTGACTCATTCAACTTAATGTCCTCTAGGTTCATCCACGTTGTCACAAGTATCAGGACTTGCTTTTTTATGGATGAATAATGTATTTAACTCACAGTTACTTTATCCATTCACTTATCAGCAGACAATTCAATTGTTTCTCTGTCATGGTTACTGTGAATGTTGCTGCGATGATGGGAGTACAGATCTCTCTTTTCTACCATTAACTAGGTTTTGATAATCTTGTCTATCATCTTAAAAAGAGGCCTCTGGCCAGAAGGAATCTTTACTAAAGATTTCTACAGAACATGGGTCCCTTGTGTTGCCTCTTCAAAAGAATGTGCTGTGCTTTGCTGCTCAGTCATGTCCGACTTTTCCAACCCTTTAGACTGTGGTCTGCAAGGCTCCCTCCGTCCGTGGGATTTTTCATACAAGTATACTGGAATAGGTTTCCATTTCCTACTCCAGAGGATCCTCCCAACCCAGGGATCAAACCCAAGTCTCCTGTGTTTCCTGCACTGAAGGCAGATTCTTTACCACTAGCCATGGATGCTGTCACACATTACGCGTTACTTGTGAACACTCATAAGACACATGCATATGTTACAGACAGTAAGTCTCACAGCAAAGAAACCCATCCCTACACTGTAATATGAATGCGAAGAAACATTTCCTAAACATATTTGATCACTAAATCTAGTTTGCCCCAATAAACAGTAACATAATAAGGAGTTAATATCTCTGCAAAACACTATCAGGACTACTTTTTATACTTATATAGAAAAAAGTAAATGTCCTTAGTAATTTTTGGAGAATATGTTTTTTTAAACTTGGAACAAAATACATCATGGATATTCATCAAAAGAAAGAATATATTAATAAAAAGTAATAGCCACTCTGTGCTGAGGACTGTTAATGCCTAAATCTACAAAGCAGATAAAATTACCCCACTGTACAGATGATAAGATGGAATCTCAAGACATTTAATTAATTTACTTACTGTCATACTTTTGAACAGAATTCAGATCCAGCTCTTTGTGGCTGCAAAACCAACATTTTTCTTGTGATGTCAGATGTCAACATTAGACATGTGATGTCATTATGAAATTATGACCATTAGTTTATGGTTAACCCTTCACTGTTCTAGCCAATTTCAGTAACATTTTCTTCATTTTCTTTTCCGTTTCTTCACAATAATTGTTGCAAAATTTCTACATTTTGCCTGCCACCCTACTTGTAGAAGTTTATTTCACTTCCTTTTAACCAACATTATAAAAACATTAGAAATAAAGTGTCTTCAATTGGTTGCAACCTAACCTGTACATTCAGCTTTATGTGTACCCATCTTCCCATCTTTGTTCTGTTCATCTCAGGAAATAAATAAAGAGAGGAAAAGAAAGTCTCTACATCTGTGCTACATAACACTTGACTTTTCAAATTCCTTTTTGTACCTATTCCTATCTCATTCTCTACCTCTCCCTCCCCAGTGGATTTTTTCAACATTTTTAACATGTTCAGTTCTCTCCCTACACGGCCTAGAGCAGCTCTTCCTCCTCCTTCTTTCCTACCTGTATATCTTCCAGTTCACTTTTCCCTCTCCTTAGCCAAGCTTCTTGAAAATCTTGGCTACGCTAGCAGTCTACTGATCTCCACTTCTCACTTTCCAAACCTCTTCAATTAGGCATCTCCTCCTTTTCCCTTGAAACTTTTTCAACAGGATCATCAGTGAGCTTAGTTGCTAAATCTTTGGGCATCTTTTGATTCTTTATTTAATTAACCATCCCTTTCCTCTCGCAAAATGCTATTTCTTTTCCATCATTACAACTCGGTTGACTTGGTTTCTTCCTGCTTTTCTAGTGAATTTGTCTCAAACTTCCCTAGAGGTTTCTCTTCCTCTAGCTGTCTTCTAAATGCTGATTTTTTTTTCTCAGAGAAGAAGTCCAGGCTCATATTCTTTCTCAAGAGTCATACTTTTGGAGTCATCTCATCTACTCTTGTGGATCCAATTTAAGCCTGTTATGCGTATCATTTTAAGTTCACCTGAAATATAGAAGAACTGCTGGCTCAAAAGTACATCCAATTCTTATAAGAAATGTCAACTTGAATGACCTACACGTATGTCTAAATTGAAATTATTGATATTTTCCTGTCTCAATATGCTTTACTACATATATTCCCTTTGAAAGTAACTTGCACTCAGACTTTTAGGCAAATGAATGAATGAATGAACAGTAATCCTCATTTTCTCTGTCTTATCTCAGATCTAATCCATCAACAATTCCCTTTGAATTGTTTCTACCTAACACTTCTAAAATTAATCCATTTTTCTCTCATACACAATAAATATGTTACATTTTTTTCTTGGGCATCAATAGCACCCTTTTATCTGAACTTGTAACTTCTACTCTTGCCATACTATAGTTAATTCTGCATTCTAAAGCTAGAGATAGATTTCTTTTATCATTGTTATTCAAATAGATTTTTTAATTATTTGTTTTAAATTTTATTTTATTGAAGTGTAGTTGATTTTGCAATATTGTGGTAATTTCTACTGTACAGCAAAGTGATTCAGTTTTACATATATATTATATACGTATATATAATATATAATCATGGAGGGGAAGAAATAAATATGCATATGAATGTGAAATAATTATATAAATCAAGGCACAACATGGTAAAGATTAGGAACACTGAGGATGTTGGGAAAAACACAAAATTTTTGGAGAATAGAAGAAATCAGATTCACATACAATGTTTGGGGCCTCAAAACGCTACCACAATTCTCAAAATGTAAAACTGTTCTTACAATTGTAAAGAATTTCTAACATCTAAATTTCTAGATTCATATTCAAATGTAAAAGTAAAATAAGGACTGGCTGAAATGTGCAAGGGCTAAAAATTACACAGGAAACCCAGATGCCCTGATAAAATAAGGCACCAAAATGTAAACAAGAGAAGATTGGGATTCAGAAAATCGTATCTTCTATACTGAAGATAAAAGAACCCAGGATAATGATAAAGGGAATATCTAAGGTAAGCGCTGTTTAAAAAGCCTGAAGAGAAGTTAGAGTTATGTTAGTGGTCTTCAGGAAGAAGACCTCTAAGAGACAAAAGAACAGATATATTACTTACCTATGTGCGTTCAGAACATGACTGAAGCGACTTAGCAGCAGCAGCATGTACATTCACACATACACACACACCCACATAGATGACTGATACATAGGTATGAGGACAGTCTTTTCTTTAACAGAAATAAAGTTTCATTGTTCTGGTAGATATTTGAAGCCTTAAAAGAACTTCCTGAACAAATGTATTATTAAGACAGTTGTTAACCCAAAAAGAAAATTTATACAAATAAAGGAAGTCATTTTGCTATATTTCATGGCTCAGCTCTGAAAACATTTACACAGTCTAATAATATAAACACTAAAATGCTTATTTTATTAAAAGCGTGGTAGAACTATCTTGAAAAGTTAAGGGAAGGAAAATGTGTATGCTGCATGCTGGTACAAAGGAAAGGCTGTGGAGTACACTGTAAGACAGTGGCCAGATTATCATAGCTCCTCAGTAGATAACGTCTAAAGTTAAGACTAAAAATAGATATTGCATAATTTAGAAAATGGAAGCAAATACCCAAAGAAATGTTTTGAAAATTTTGAAATTGTGTCTTCAGGAAATGAGACTCAGTGATGAAAAGGGGAAAGGATTGCTACTTTTGCTAAAAGTCAGAGAACACTGTTTGACTTTATAAAATATTTCCATACAAATAACAAAACAGTGATGTGGATGGGGAAGAACACACAGGTAGACGTGAACAAAGGTCATGCTCTTGTCCTTGAATTGGATGCTAAGTTCAAAAGTGTTGGTTATATTACCATGCTTTATAGCATACATAAAGCTTACATATATTATTTCATATGTATCAAAACCTAAAAAGTATTTTAATACATAATCATTAAAAATTAAATACTTGATAAATTGGTACAACCACCATGAAAAACAGCATGGAGGCTCCTCAAAAAAAAAAAAAAAAAGCTAAAAATAGAATTACCACATGTACATGTATTAGTCACTCAGTCATGTCCAACTTTTTCCAAGCCCATGGACTGTATCCTGCCAGGCTCCTCTGTCCATGGAGCTCTCCAAGCAAGGGTACTGGAGTGGGTTGCCATTTCCTTCTCCAGGTTATCTTCCTGACCCAGGAACTGAACCTGGGTCTCCTGCATTATAGGCAGATTCTTTACCATCTGAGCTACCAGGGAAACCCAGAATTACCATATGTATGGTCCAGCAATTCCACTCCTGGGTATAAACCAGATAAAACAAAAACATTAATTCAAAAGGATGTCTGCACCCCAATGTTCACAGCAGCATGATTTACAGCCGTCAAGATATGCAAGCAACCCAAGTATCCATCAGCAGAAAAATGGATAAAGAAGATTTATAATAGAATGTTACCCCATTATATAAAAATGAAATATTGCAATTTACAGCAACATGGATGGTCCTACGAAGAATATTATGCTTACTAAAATAGGTCAAAGACAAATACTACATGATAACACTTTAATGTGAAATCTAAAAAATAATGCAAATGAAGGTATATAACATAACAGAAATAGACTGACAGTGCATAGAAACCATCTAGTAGTTACCAGAAGGGAGAGGGAAGTGAGGAGGGGCAAGTTAGGAGTGTGCAATTAAGAGGAACAACAAACTACTCTCTATAAAATAGATAAGCAGCAAGGGTGTATTACAGAGTACAGGGAATCATAGCCATCATCTTATAATAACTTTTAAACAATACAATCTGTAAAATGTTAAATCACCATGCTGTACACCTCAAACTAATATAAAATTATTGTACATCAATGATACTTCAATTAAAAAAAAAACCTGAAACCAAAAAACCTCATCTGCATTCAATATTGAAGTTTTCAGAAATGGGGAAATAGATTTCTCAACATCTCTAAAGACTATTGGCTGCAGAGTTTCCAATGTTTCTTTTCTTTGACTAAAAAGGAAGTAAATAAAACAGTCAAGTGTCTTTGTTACACAAATCTCTGGTGAACCATGGGTAAGTTAGCATGTGGTGTGTTTCAATAAAAGATGCATTGTCAGACATAAGACCATGGAGCCCACTGGGCTGGGAGAAAGAAGCCTGACGGCAGCATTTCACCGACGTCTGTTCTATTACTACAGACACTTGCTCAGGGTACCTTGGGGTTACGTCTGCCTCTCATCCTGGAATTTACTGACAAAAACAAAGGGACACATTAAAATAGATTTAAGAATTCATTGTCTACTCTTTCCAATGGATCTGCCAGTGAGCAGATCATATGCTCACTCAGTGTTCCCCTTCCCTTTTGTCTGCAAGCTCCATGCAGGTTGGGACCTCATGTCTTGTGCATTCCTGGATATGCCTGCCTTTTGCCCCACACATTGGGAGAATTAAATACATAGCAATCAAATGAATGATTGAACTATTGATTTTTTTTTCACTATTGATTAATCTGAGGTTTAGCCTATGAAAAATTGTATCAGTTCAGTTTAGTCACTCAGTCGTGTCCAACTCTTTGTGACCCCATGGACTGGAGCATGACAGGCCTCCCCTGTCCACCACCAATTGCCGGAGTTTACTCAAACTCATCTCCATTGAGTCGGTGATGCCATCCAACCATCTCATCCTCTGTCATCCCCTTCTCCTCCTGCCTTCAATCTTTCCCAGCATCAGGGTCTTTTCAAATGAGTCAGCTCTTTGCATCAGGTGGTAAGAGTATTAGAGTTTTAGCTTGAGCATCCATCCTTCAATGTATATTCAAGACTGATCTCCTTCAGGAAGGACCGGTTGAATCCCTTTGCAATCCAAGGGGCTCTCAAGCGTTTTCTCCAGTACCATAGCCAGATCTTACACTTATCTGCTTCCCTCTTGGATGACAATGACGAGAATGTAAAATTTAATGGAAGAAGACTTCAGGTTAATTCCTGGGTATGTCCTCCACCAACTGTGTCATTCTGAGCAACCCTGCATAGTTCTCTGAGCCTGAGTCCTCTCATCCATTCATCCATCATATCATGGTTATAAAACTGCTCTTGCTCTGGGGAGGGAATGAGTTAATAACTGGGTATTCTACAGACTGTAAAATAAGATATGAATGTCAGTTGTATCTATGACAAAAATATTTCTGATCTGTATTTTCTAAATATCATAACCATTTTATTCACCTCAGTACATGTTAGTTTTCTAAACTGAATTTATAAGCAAGATATTTTGGTGTAATGTTAATAGTCTTCGTGAGTTTCTGTGGCACATAGATACAATGGATTATTACTCAGGCATAAAAAGGAATTAAATTGTGCCATGTGCAGAGACATGAGTGGACTTAGAGACTGTCATATAGAGTGAAGTAAGCCAGAAAGAGAAAAACATGTATCATATATTAATGTTAATATGTGGAATGTAAAAATGTACACATGAGCCTATTTGCAAAGCAGAAATAGAGACACAGGCATAGAAAACATATGTATGAATACCAAGAGTAGAAGGGGGAGATGGGATGAACTGGGAGATTGGGATTGACATATATACACTGCTATGTATACAATAGATAGCTAATGATAACCTACTGCATAGCACAGGGAATCCCACTCAGCATTCTGTGGTGACCTAGGTGGGGGAAAGTCCAAAAGGGAGGAGATGTGTGTACACATGGGGCTGATTTAGTTTGCCGTATAGCAGAAACCACCACAGCTCTGTAAAGCAACTAAACTCCAACAAAAATTCTAAAACTAGAGAAATAATAAATTCTTACACTGCACACACATATACAGAAATTGTTAAGAAAGGAATTGCCATAAATATTAATGTCTACCTCCTGGAGTCATAAGACCTCAAATATGTGAATCAAGTATATTTTGCTCAAGGTATCATTTTCCCGCCATTTTTCTGACAAACACAGAGTTGATCACTTCTATTATATGGTTAAGTCACTAAGATATAGGGAAACAAGAAATTACTTTTATTTTCTTTTTAAATCACCTATGTTTCAGATAAGTGGATGCTCTATGAAGTTACAGATAAAAGTTCACTACATTTAACTATTGAAGAACAAAGAAACCCTATCATCATTAAATATAATTATTTCATTATTAGATCTCTGTGTGCATGGATGACCTTTCTTTTAGATCAGTCAACATCTTTGCAATGTAACAAAGATTAGACCTCTATATGAATTATTTAGACAAGAATCTGATGCAGTGAAGCAAGACAAGGTTTTGTAAAATGCGCCCTGAATTCAAATTCTGACTCAGTCATTAATTTCCCTGAGCCTCAGTTTCCTTACATGCAAAGAAAAAAAAAAAGATACTTAAAAGGATGACAGAAATTTTACAGAAAGTACCTGATTGGCAATCAATTAATGTTGGTAATCAGTGTTAGTAATCATTGTATTAGAGTCAGATTTTGGGCTTTTGAACCCCTCATGCTAAGATATCATTCTCCAGCTATGCTTGTATTTACACACTAAGTTGGCTGTGCAGAAAGCAGTGGATACCGGCTGATTCCCAAGAAGAAGAAATGTGGCTTGGACATGCAGGTGTGGGGCAGCAACATCCGCAGAAGGTGGGAGTGGCTTGGCTGCATCTGTGTGGCTGCGTCATACATGATCAGAGATCCACAGATGCCAGAACTGTGCTAAGTGTGTTACGTGTGGAACAAGAACAGAAACAAAGGCAGACAGCAAACCAAGAGTGTCTGCTTGCTATCCCCAGACCACAACTACGTGCAAAGCAGGGGGAAGCCTGTCAGATAGAAAGAGCTTTGTTCTCCTGAAAACTTGATGGCTTTGGCTATGCATGTTTGGTATTAAAACCAAAGAAAAGCAGCCAATACCCTGCTTGTAGGCACTGCAAGATGAAGGGGATGAATGGGAACAAAAGAGAGAAACAGAGAAGCAGGAAACTCATGCAGGTCTGCGTACAGCCATCCAGGGAAGCCCCCAAATGTTTCAGTAAAGTCTACTAAACTTATGCATGCTAATGTGAGTGACTGTGTTACTACAGTTACATAAACTGGAGGAAAACGTGATGCCTAAATCAGTGCAGCAAGGGGAAGAGGTAGTTAGACCATCATATCAAGAGAAACTAAGTTATCTCCCAGGGATTCCTATAAACCTTGGGCAGGACTTGGACTTGCATAGGCTATTTGGGAGTTGGAAGTAATTTGATCAAATCCAAATGTACATGTGTGTACCTTTGTTGGGGGACTCTTAGCTAACCCAGAGATTATACATGGATCATAGTATCCTTATCTCTGTACTACAAACAAGGCTGCAAAATGTTTAAATGACTTGTCCAAGGTCACTTAGCTAAGTATATGGGGAAGGGGGTGTTGGTATTTGAACCTGTGCCCGCCTGTCCCCTAAATAGAGCCCTCAGTTACCATGTCATGTTGTTTCTGTAAGATGATTCTCTTGATCATCTAGTGAGGGTTAGCTGCCTGGTTACATCATAAATCACAGCAGAGCTCTTGAATAAAACAAGCAAGCAAGCCCTGACTGTGCATATTCTGATTCATTAAGTCTAAGCAATATCAGGGGAATCTGTATTTTTTTTTCAACTTTATCAGGCATTTCTAATAGGAATTCAGACTTGGGACCCAAAGATAGTCTGGTCTCTTAGTATAAACATGGGAATTTTTAGGGTCTCCATTGGGAAGGGTCTCATGCAAAGACAAACACCAAGAACTCAACTTATTCCAGAGTCAGGGATAGAACCTATATTTCTGGTCTCAACACTCAGTGGGAAATACTCATGAACACAAACTAAGAATCCACACAACACAGCCTACAGGAATCAAGTGATCAAAAAAGTAGTTTAATGAGACACTTCTTTTTAAAGAAACTCACTGGAAAGTATAAGAATGTTTCAGTAATTTTCTAGTTACCAGTTCTGTAATGTAAGAAGTAGTAGCCTTATTCTGTCAAAAAAGAACACAAGGCTAACAGAAGGAAATGATTTGACAAAGACTACAAGAGCAACCCAGATAATCATGACCCAGATAACCATAATAGTGTGTGATCACTCACCTAGAGTCAGACATCCTGGAATGCAAAGTCACGTGGGCCTTAGGAAGCGTCATTATGAATAAAGCTAGTGGAGGTGAAGGAATTCCAGCTGAGATAGTTAAAATCCTAAAAGATGACGCTGTGAAAGTGCTGCACTCAATATGCCAGCAAATGTGGGAAACTCAGCAGTGGCCACAGGACTAGAAAAAGTCAGTTTTCATTCTAATCCAAAAGAAAGGCAATGGCAAAAATGCTCAAACTACTACACAATTGTTCTCATCTAGCAATGGCACCCCACTCCAGTACTCTTGACTGGAAAATCCCATGGATGGAGGGAGCCTGGTAGGCTGCTGTCTATGGGGTCGCACAGAGTCGGACATGACTGAAGCGACTTAGCAGCAGCAGTAGCAGCACACACTAGAGCAAAGTGATGCTCAAAATTATCCAAGCCAGGCTTCAACAGTATGTGAACCATGAACTTTCAGATGTTCAAGCTGGTTTTAGAAAAGGCAGAGGAACCAGAGATCAAATTGCCAACATCTGTTGGATCATCGAAAAAGCAAGAGTTCAGAAAATATCTGCTTCTGCTTTATTGACTCTGCCAAAGCTTTTGACTGTATGGATCACAACAAACTGTGGAAAATTCTTAAAGAGATGGGAATACCAGATCACCTGACCTGCCTCCTGAGAAAGTGTATGCAGGCCAAGAAGCAACAGCTAGAACTGGACATGGAACATCAGACTGGTTACAAATCAGGAAAGGAGTATGTCAAGGTTGTATACTGTTACTGTGCTTATTTAACTTATATGCAGAGTACATCATGTGAAATGCTGGGCTGGATGAAGCACAAGCTGGAATCCAGATTCCTAGGATAAATATCAATAACTTCAGATATGCAGATGACACCACCCTTATGGCAGAAAGTGAAGAAGGACTAAAGAGCCTCTTGATGAAAGTGAAAGAGGAGAGTAAAAATGTTGGCTGAAAGCTCAACATTCAGAAAACAAAGATCATGGCATCTGGTCCCATCACTTCATGGCAAATAGATGGGGAATCAACAGAAACAGTGGCTGACTTTATTTTGGGGGCTCCAAAATCACTGCAGATGGTGACTGAAGCCATGAAATTAAACGATGCTTACTCCTTGGAAGAAAAGTTTTGACCAACATAGACAGCATATTAAAAAAACAGAGACATTACTTTGCCAACAAAGGTCCATCTAGTCAAAGCTATGGTTTTTCCAGTAGTCATGTATGGATGTGAGAGTTGGACTATAAAGCAAGCTGAGCACTGAAGAATTGATGCTTTTGAACTGTGGTGTTGGAAAAGTCTCTTGAGAGTACCTTGGACAGCAAGGAGATCCAACCAGTCTATTTCCACTAAAGGAAATCAGTCTTGAATATTCATTGGAAGGACTGATGTTGAGGCTGAAATTCCAATACTTTGGCCACTTGATGCGAAGAACTGACTTATTTGAAAAGACCTCAATGCTGGGAAAGATTGAAGACAGGAGAAGGGGGGACGACAGAGGATGAAATGGTTGGATGGCATCATTGACTCAATGGACATGAGTGTGAGTAAACTCTGGGAGTCGATGATGGACAGGAAGGCCTGGAGTGCTGCAATCCATGGGGTCGCAAAGAGTCCAACATGACTGAGTGACTGAACTGAACTGAACAAGAGCAAACCAGGATTCTAATTCAACTCTCTCAGCATGAAAAGAAAGACTACACACTTGATAAACAACACTCTCAATTTCAAAGTGCATGTGTATTACATGAGCTGATCTTCAGGTTGTAAAAACAGGGTCATTTTGTGCGTAATAAGGATTCCTCTGGCTCCCACTCTCACCCACTCTTGTGCAATCCCCAGTCCTTTGTAGAGTCTTTTCAGGCACTCCTGAGGGTGATTGAGGAGAGAATACTATGCTTTCCTTACCAACCTTCTCTGCCCTCAGGATGAAGCTAGCCTGGAAAACTATAAAGCATAGTGACAATGAAAGGCAGTTCAAATGAGATAGCATGCAAGTCAAAAGAAAAGCAGACCCCTGGATAAGCAAGGAGCTGAAAGTCAGAGAGAGGACACTGTTAGAAAAGTGCGAGGAGAAACTCATTCATGACAAGGTTTCCAGTCAAGTGTACTTGACATGCTGGAGACCACACCACAGCTGTACCAATGTCTGCATAGCTGTAACTTCCCCAACTGCTATGCTGTTACAGCAGTGATATAATCAGAATAACAACAGAATGTCTCTTCCTTCTACCCTCTTTCTTTCCTTCTTCTCTTCTGCCTTCTTCACAGAAGCAAATGCATGCCCTGCAGTTGAGGAAGTAGAGTTGCGGAGAGATGGGGTCGTGGCAGCCTTCGCAGAGCACGGCTGATCACAGATGCTCGTGTGAGTGTGTGTACTGCGGTGGGGAGGTGCAGGAGGATACCTAGTGGCCAAGGGAGCAGATGGGGGCAGGTGAAGAGGAAATCAGGACGGTGGGGAGATTGCTTACGTGAAGCAAATGACTAAGCAAACGTGTAAATATTTTGAGAATAATGACATCCAGTTTTCTCAATGTTGAAAAAATGATTTAGAAACTTAAATAGGGTGAAATCTAGAAAGAAGCTTGAGGTATTAGAATTAGAAGTGGTTCTAGTTACATGCCAAACCTTCCTGAAGTTGAGTTGCATATAGCAGTCGCGTTTTCTATTTGCAGGTCCTGTGGGTCAGGAATCCAGGCAAACACAAGAGGGCACAGAATGGCCTGGCTCCCTGGTGTCTGGGGCCTCTGCTGGGGTAGCTGGGCACAGTGGGTTGCAGTCATCTGGGACCCCCAGGGGGCTGAGCTTCTCCCATGCTAGCCCAGGGCTTCTGTGCAAGCATTCTGGTGAACAAGGCAGAACCTGCATGTTCTTTTCTGCACTGGCCTCAAAAATCAGGTAGCATCATTTCTGCCATAACCATTGAATTACATACGAGTCAGATGTTACCCAGACTCAAGTGAAGGGGACGTGAATTTTCTCTTTGGTGGAAAGAGAGACAAGAAATGTGTGGGTATTCAGAAACACCCAGAGGACTGTAGGTATGTGTATACATGTTTAAGCATGTATGTATGCATGTGTGTGGGCTTCCCTGGTGGATCAGTGCTAAAGAACCCACTTGCAACACAGGGGACACAGATTTCCCTAGGTTGGGAAGATCCCTGGAAGAGGAAATGGTAACCCACTCCAATATTACTAACTGGAGAATCCCATGGATAGAGAAGCCTGGTGGGCTACTGTCCATAAGAGTCAGACATGACTGAAATGACAGCATGAACACATGTGTATACTTATGTGTATAGATATGCACACATGCATGCATGTGTATATATATATTCATACATATAACGACATGCATATATATTTTCCTACCTCTGTCTATCAAGAGTTCATTGAGCAATGCCAGAAAAATAGTGATGAACACACTGAATACCCAGATGATCTAGGCTTCTAAATATCTTACTTCACAAGAATGATGATGTTTCCAGAGCTAAGAAAGGAAAAGTGATGATTGTAGGTTATCTTGTTTTGCCGTAAAGTAAGGAAAGGTTGAAAGAATACAAGGCATGTCAAAAGATATAGGAATCAGCTAGAAGTTGCTCCCAAGGACCAAAGATGGGACAATTAAGCATCAGAATAAATAGTGAAAGTGAAATATAACAACTCATGAAAGTAACTGGTATTCATGAGTCCATACTTGATACAAATAAAAATATAAATGAACAGGGTGAGGGGATATTTATTCCTTGAGAAAAACTGAAAGTGAAAGTTACTCAGTCTTGTCTGACTCTGCGATCCCATGAACTATACAATCCAAGGAATTCTCCAGGCCAGAATACTGGAGTGGGTAACCTTTTCCTTCTCCAGGGGATCTTCCCAACCCAGGGACTAAGCCCAGGTCTCCCTCATTGCCAACGGATTCTTAACACCAGCTGAGCCACAAGGGAATTCCTTGAGAAAGATGCCAACTGATACATGTAGAAGGAATAATGGAAATAGAAAAATCACTACTTGGCTATCATCACGGTCTGGATTGATTTAGGCAGAAGTTGTCTCAGATGGTAAAGAGTCTCCCTGCAATGTAGGAGACCCAAGTTCAATCCCTGGGTCAAGAAGATCCCCTGGAGAAGGGAATGGCTACGCACTCCAGTATTCTCGCCTGGAGAGCTCCATGGGCAGAGGAGTCTGACTGGCTGCAGTCCATGGGATCGCAAAGAGCTGGACACAACTGAGTGACTAACACTTTCACTTTCTATCAATGGATGCTAAGGCAGTGGCTGGGGTTCTGGAGAAAAACAAGATACCAGAGTAATTTCTGAATATCCACCCCTCAAAGACTCATCAACTACAGAGGGAAAATGGTGACCTCACTGTCGGGCAGTCTGGCAGTTAGCACCATGACCAGGTGATCCACGCTGTGACCCCTGGGGGACCAGTCAAGATCATGTGTCTCCTGACGTGAGTCACTGAGAAGAAAGCAACCAAGGTCTCTGTTGCTTCTCTCAAGAAAGCGTGGCCTATGTTAGGCCACAAGGAAATAATGGACTCTGGTTGAGGCTTGTCCTACAAATTGAACAGATTGTGCTCTTAAAAACTGTTAGAGAAAGGACAGAGAAAGTCTAAACCACTGTTCTAGGCTGAAGGGGAGTGATGAGAGCTGTGAACTAACACAACATATTTCTGAAGAAGCCAGAAGAACAAATTGGACCCTGTTGAGACCGTGGCGAAATTTGCATGGGATATGGATAATGGATTGGATGGTAGTGCTGTGTCAAGATTGATTTTCTGATTTGGAGAGCTGTTGTGTGGCAATGCAAAAGTCTGTCTTTGCCTGGGAGGTATACATACTGAAGAATTAAGGAGTCATGGGCAGGGGGTTATATCTGCTATTGCTCTCCGATGGTTCAGAAAGATTAGTGACAATGGGTGTGAGGAGAGAAGAGAGAGCAAAGGAGGAGAATCCATGGGTTGAATGACGTTCCCCTTTCTAAATTCACATGTTGAGTCCTATGCCCCAGCACCTCAGAATGTGACCTTATTTCTTTTAAAGAGATAATGAAATTAAAGGGAGGTCATTAGGGTGGCCCTTAAATCAATATGACTAATGTCTTTAAAAGAAGAGGAAATCTGGACACAGACACACAGAGGAAGAAGAGTAAAGAGACAAAAGGAGAAGACCACCATCTGTAAGCCAAGGAGAGAGACCTGGAACAGACCCTTCTTTCACAAGCCCTCAGCAGGAATATACCCTGGATACACTTTGATTTCAGATTTTAGACTTGATCTTTGACTCTCCAGGGCTGAGACAGTAAACCTCTACTGTTTAAGCCATCCAGTCTGTGGTACTTCATTTTAGTACCCCTAGCAAATCAACACTATGTGAAAAGGATACAGATGGTCTTCATAATGTTCTTTGCAACTTTTCTGTTTAAGTTTGAAATTACTGTACACTATTATGAAATTAGTGAGAAGGTATCATTTTACATGTAATCATCTAGCACTATTTTCACATGTGCTCTTTCCTTTGGTCACTACACCTCAAGTGGGGTAGTGATTATTAACTGATTATTAATTGATCCATTTCACAGTGCAGGAGGCTCTGAGTAAGTTGCAAAAGGATTTTTATAGTTAACAACTAATGGAGACCAATAAAGCTTAATGAAGTATCTTCTGAGCTTCTATTGCTGACAGTAGGAGAAGCTACTAGTTCATACATGTTAAACTTTTAATGAAGTCATCAGGAAGAAGAAGGGCAACAAGAAAGTTTCCTTTACAGATTGCCCTAAGCTCCATTTTCTTAAAGAAAAGACTTGGAGGCAGGATAGAAGAGAAGAGGAGAAAGAGAAGCAGAGAGAAGTGGGAAACAGGGAAAGGATGAAGGGGAGAGAGGAGTAGTGATTATCACCCGCTGTTTTTGGCCCTCACCTGGAAGCTGATGAGCACGCAGATGGGAGACAACCAGCAGCATCCTCTCCTTGCAGGGTAGAGACGGTCCCTTCCCAAGTCTCTCCTAGTTCATAAAATCTCCACAGTGTCCCCTGCCAAATGGTATTGTTATAAAATGCTGTGCTTTTTTCTTCTCTACTAAAACTTGAGGCATTCCAGCCTCTTCAGGTTCTTGTTATGGAATCCTGGGTAAAGACAAAACCATGATCCTGTAAAAACACACTCATGGGCTTCCTGGGAAGTCCAGTGGCTAAGACTCATGCAAGCAATGCAAAGGGCTTAGACCAGACCCCTGGTCAGGGAACTAGATCCCACAGGCTGCAACTAAGACTCAGCGCACACAAATAAATAAAGACAGACAGACATTTAGGAAGCACACAGTCCTATAAGTCATTCCTCTACTCAAAACCCACTGGTGCCTCTCAGTAAAATCCAATGTCAGTCCCAAAATGAGCATCGCCCCATCTCATCTGCCCACCTGTTACCTCCCATGCTGCATTCCCTCTGTCCAGCCTCCAGAAACTCCTTCAGTTCAGTTTAGTCGCTCAGTCGTGTCCAACTCTTTGCGACCCCATGAATTGCAGCACGCCAGGCCTCCATGACCATCAACAACTCCCAGAGTTCACTCAAACTCACGTCCATCGAGTCCGTGATGCCATCCAGCCATCTCATCCTCTGTCGTCCCCTTCTCCTCCTGCCCCCAATCCCTCCCAGAATCAGGGTCTTTTCCAATGAGTCAAATCTGTGCATGAAGTGGCCCAAGTACTGGAGTTTCAGCTTTAGCATCATTCCTTCCAAAGAAATCCCAGGGCTGATCTCCTTCAGAATGGACTGGTTGGATCTCCTTGCAGTCCAAGGGACTCTCAAGAGTCTTCTCCAACACCACAGAAACTCCTTAAGGTACCTCAAACTCACCAAGGTGGCTCCAGTATGGGGCTGTGTGGTGTAGGCCCCTCTTCTCTGCAGTTTCACGTTCCTTGGTTTCAGTTACCCACGGTCAACCATGCTTTGAAAACATTAAATGGAAAATTCCAAAAATAAACTGTTCCTAATTTTCAACTGCATGAATGTTCTGAGTGGCGTGATGAAATCTCGTGAGGTTCTACCCAGGGACATGACTCCTCCCTTTCCTCAGCAACCCCCACCCCTTAGTTACTTAGTAGCCCTTTCAGTTATCAGATGGACTCCCATGGTATCAGTGCTTGTGTTCAAGGAAACTTTCTTTTGCTCGGTAATGTCCCATGGCACCCCACTCCAGTACTCCTGCCTGGAAAATCCCGTGGACAGAGGAGCCTGGTAGGCTGTAGTCCATGGGGTCGCAAAGAGTCGGACACGACTGAGTGACTTCCCTTTCTCTTTTCACTTTAATGCAGTGGAGAAGGAAATGGCACCTCACTCCAGTGTTCTTGCCTGGAGAATCCCAGGGATGGGGAAGCCTGGGGACTGCCGTCTATGGGGTCACAGGGTTGGACACGACTGAAGTGACTTAGCAGCAGCAGCAGTCCCAAAGTTCAGGAGGAATGATGCTGGCAATTCAGATTTGCCAAAGAGGCACCAGGAAGTGCTTCCATTAGGTGAAAAGATGAAAGTTATTGACTTAATAAGGAAAGAAAAACACCATATGCTGAGGTTGCTAAGCTCTACCATTAGGGCAGATCTTCCATCTATGAAATTGTGAAGAAGAGAAACCACCTGAAGCAGCTGATTCTCCTGCCATTATCATCAGAAGGTCAGTAGCAGCCCATATCATTCATCTCAGCTCATCACCTGGGCTTTCTATCACCTCTCATCATCACCAGAAGGGTGAATGCCATATTTTGAAAGAGAGACCACATCCACATAGGTGTTTTCACAGTGTACTGCTACAGTTGTTCTATTTTATTACTAGTTATTGTTGTTGATCTGCTACTGTGCTTAATTTATAGATTAAACTTTACCGTAGGTATGTACGTATAGAAGCAAACGATATATTTAGGATTTGTTACTATCTGAGATTTCAGGCACCCACTGGAGGTCTTGGACCATATCCCCTGTGAATAAGAGGGCGGAGGTCTGCTATACTTGCTGTTCTTTCTGTCTCCAGTGTGCTTTCTTGAAATGCCCAGAAGCCTGGTCCCCTTAATTCCTCTGATCTTTACCAGAAAGTCACCTGCACAGCCAACCATTTTTAAAATTTAAAAGCTACCCAAAATGCCCCATTCCTCTTTCCCTATGTGGTTATTGTCCTTAGAGCTTGTCACTGTGTAACATTCTGTGGTTTTTACTATTTGGCTTTCTTTTATACATTGCTTGTTTTTTTCACTGGAACATCTCTTCCACAGGGACAGAGAATTTTGTTTTATTTACTGTTGTATCCTTAGCACATAGAGTGGTATTTGGCTCAACAAATACCTGTTGAGTGAATAACTGGGGTTACTTGACCACCCTGTGTCCCAGTTACATTATCAAAACCAGTGTAATAAGTATTACATGCTGCTGAGAATGTGGAGAAACCACTCACTCATACACCACTGGGGGAAGTCTGAATGACACAGCCACTCTGGAAAACCATTTGGCAGTACCTTATTAAAGTAAATATGCAGTTATCATATGACCCAACAACTGTATCTTTGAGCATTTATCCTTGAGAATGAACAGTTATGTTCCCGTTAATAAAAAAAAAAGTACATAGATATTCTTAACAGCTGTGGTACATCCATACTACGGAATATGACTCAGCAATGAAAACAAATATAATTGTTGATACAACTTTGGTAAATCTTGAAGTAAAAATCAAACAAGCAAAAGAAAACACACACACACACACACACACACACAGGAAAAACAAATCCCAACAGGAATATACAAATTCCATGTATACAATATTCTCAAATGGTAAATGTAAAGAGATGAAGGAATTTCCAGGGATTAGGGATGAATATGGTGTTGGAGGAAGAGAGGTAAATGTGTTTATTAAGGGATAATATAATGGGGTAAAAAGAGCTATAGAAGGAACACGTGGTGATCAAATTGCTGTTTGACTGTGGTGGTATATATGCAGACCTACACTCAGTGATAAAATTATACACACCTAAACACACACAGACTGTTACTGACCCTTTTGAGTTGGCTCCCATCAATCGTCCTCCTGCCGGTGTTGCTTGCGCCAGTAGAGTGAGCTGGAGTTTGGTTCAGAAGCAAAGCTCTTTGATTGAACTCAGAGGTGCCAGCTCCTGCAACAGAGTCCATGCTCTCCGTGAGCATGTGGGTGCAGGTGGAGCTGCTTTATAGGGGTCAGCGTTATTAGGATCAGCCTGTAGGAGTCTCCTGAGTGGGGAGGGACAGAGTTCTCGCCTCGAAGCAGCTTTTGCTGCTCGCAGGGCCATAGCGTCTTTCTGCACAAGGCCTGCTGCCGCTGTCTTGAGCTGCCCTGCCATGCACGGTGCCTCAGCACACGCCCTCACTGCGTGGGCCGGCCTCCGCCCTCACGCCTCCTAATTCTGGTCCCAGCACAGGGCGGAGGTCGCTGCACGCAGCATCCTACGAGCAAGTGAAACTAGACGAAGCACAAAGGAAAAGGAAAAAAAAGTTAGAGTTAATTTTATTACCTGGGATCTATTTTTATTTTGCCGGGAATTGTGAATGGGCTAACAGGAATTGTGCTGCTAACAAAGTGTATCACTGTCAATTTCTCGATTGTGATATTGCAAGATACTACCATTGTGGGAGACTAGCTAAACAGTACTCGGAATCAGTCTGCATTATTTCTTACAAGTGTCTGTGAATCTACAGTTTTCTCAAACGAAGAAGGAGTGATTGAAACACTGCAATATTTTTGACTCTGGAAATGTGTATGGAGTGTATGTATGTACGTCACCTTTGCAGGGTAGTTGTAGACATTAAGTGGATATACACACATACAAGTGTCTGTGTGTGCAAACAGTGCACCGAAAGTCTGCTCAGGGCACTTCCTCGGTGCTCCAGTGGCTAAGACTCTGCTCCCAAATCAGGAGACCTGGGTTCGGTCCTCGGTCAGGGAGCTACATTCTGCATGCTGCAACTACAACCTGGCACGGCCAAATAAATATACAAAAATAAATATTTTTTTAAGTTCTGCTCAGCATATAATAAACCGTCGATACATTTCAGCAGTTGTTATTCCAATCCTTGAAGGCAGAGCTTATGTTCAACTCATCTGATTCCCAGGATTTGTATTATTGTTGATGCATATCGCTAGCACCTGTCAAGGTAAACTGACTAATTGGCTTATCTAATCCCTTGTACTAGGGTCAGTAAGACCTCTCTGTGGAGTCCAGCATAATCAGGAGCCTAACCAGAAAGATAGGAGGGCTACCTAGACTCCATCTCCCAGCATTGCTAGTTTATTATAAGCCCACCTCCTTCATTAAGTCTTTGTTTTGTCGTGAGAGGAGGAATTGGAATGACATTATTTCTGACTCTTAACTGTACATCATCCCATGTTTTATAATACATAGAGAATTATTCTTTTAAACATTTTGTATTGGAGTATAGCTGGTTAACTGGAGAAGGCAATGGCGCCCCACTCCAATACGCTTTGCCTGGAAAATCCCATGGATGGAGGAGCCTGGTGGGCTGCAGTCCATGGGGGTCGCTAAGAGTCAGACACGACTGAGCAACTTCACTTTCACTTTTCACTCTCATGCATTGGAGGAAATGGCACCCCACTCCAGTGTTCTTGCCTGGAGAATCCCAGGGATGGGGGAGCCTGGTGGGCTGCCGTCTATGGGGTCGCACAGAGTTGGACACGACTGAAGCAACTTAGCAGCAACAGCAGCATAGCTGGTTAACAATGTTGTGATAGTCTCAGGTAAACAGCAAAGAGACTCAGCCATACATATATCCATTCTCCTCCAAACTCCCTCCCATCCAAGCTTCCACGTAACATTGAGCGGAGTTCCCTGTGCTATTCAGTAGGTCCTTGAAACTTGAGCCTTGGGCCAGGAGTCCAAAGGGAGTTATATACTGACTCCAAAATTCCAGGCTCCAGTTGCACTTCAGTGAAGTAGACTCTTCTTTTTCTGGCCCCCATTAAAGCACAGTTATTAGCAGCTGTTTTTCAGAAACTTTATAGGTCTTTGAAGTATGTGGTAGTCAGAATATCTGCAGATGATAGCAAGCCAAGATTTTTGAAACCTATAGGGGATAAGAAATTGTAGAAACGTAAGCCGTAATTATGGTATTAATCACTAGCATTGCATCATTATCCTCCAAAGCCGAGGGGAGTTATGCTTGCTACATTTAAAAACAATAAAGGCATGTTGGGATTTAGGAAAGCACAAAAAGGCTTCAGAAAAATACCAGTTTGTTTATTTTATCTAATATTTGCAATACAACCTGATGCATTTCTGTAGCATTTTGGGTAGGACTCCTGGGTGATTTTTCATGCTAGAAGTTAGCCAATAGCTGACAGATGTTTTACTCAGGTTTTAACATTGCAGTGAGCATTGTATGGATCATTCTTGCCTGTCCTGTTATCCTATGTCAGAGTATCTGGAATGTCTAACCCTTCAGAGTTGGAATTGCTTATATTTTAGAATCAATTTGGGATTCCTTGAATATTAAATCAGGTGCTTATTAAACACCTTGTGTGAACTCACCCTTGCAGAAACACTATGAACTAATTATAGTGAAATATGCACGTTTCTCTATTGATAGTAAATACAATTTGTTGAGGAACTACTAAAGGCCCACATTATATGCATATTAACTCATCTAATTCTCATAACTCTATCAAAAGCACATTAATAACTCCAGTTTACAAAGAAAGCATACCAGGTCAGAAACTTCATGTTAATAAAATCTTAAGTATTTTTCCCAATGTTGCAATCACATTTTTTAATTCAGGTAAAAATAAATGTATGGATGCTGGCACTGAAATTACAATGACAAGAAATAGAAATCAACCATGGTTAGAGCAATTGAAGAAAACAGAAAAAATATTTTCAAAGTGCTGAAAGAAGTTGATTGGTTAGGTTGTATTTACAGCAAAACCATCCTTTAAAAATCTGGCTGAAATAAAGACATTTTTATATAAACAATGAATAGATTCTGAGTAAATTCTCATAAAATAAACTTGGAAAGGATGTACATATGGGAAAAAAAAATCCAGTAATAAGGTTCATAATGTACAGGAACAGCAAATGTTTGAGCTTGTCCAAACAAACACTGAGTATCTGAAAAACAATAATAGTGTTTAATTTGAGTTTAAAAGTGAAAACCATCCATGATGCAACTTAAATACCAGCAACAATAACACATATTGGGGAGGAGTGGGAAGAATAAAAGTATTTTGAAGTCCATTATACTATTCATCATTGGAGTGAAAATAGGTGTGAACTGAGGACTGTGTGTTAATTGTGTCTGTAATTATTAGCATAACCACTAAAACACTAGAAAGAGGAGACTGATTAGAGCACATGTTTAAATCTACAAAATAAAGAAAAACGATGCCAAAAAAAATAAAAAATCTACCAAAACAGGAGAATACGGTTCTCAGGCCAGGGTAAGACCAAAAAAAAAAGTATGCTTCATTATCAATGGAAACCTACTGAGAGGAACTTAATCCATTCAAGAGCCAGTCATTGAAGACAGCATATTGACAGACCTCCCTTTGAAGGAATTCTGTACAGTGGAGCCTCCAAGCTCTCTTCACTGAGGACCAGTTCTTAAGAATATGAACAATATAAATCTTCACGTTAAAACTTGCCAACGATATCCACCTACGTTAGTCATTCTCAAATGCAGGACTCAAGAGTATACTTCCAAGCATACTGACGCAGTAGATGTGTTTTTATTACAAATCCCAAGAGATATTATAAAAATGTGGAAGACTTGAAGGCTACATATGATAGTCACTATCTGACATGAGAATACCAAAATCCCTTGGCAGTACTATTTATCAGTACAAACTAAGAATGAGGTGCTTGGTTTATATCTCACTCTCTGGCAGAATTTGAGAAGAGCAAAAAAAAAAAAAAAAAGTATACATTCATTTGAATAAGACATTACTCTTCACAATGGAAAAAGAAAAAAAGATTTCTTAAGCTTTAAACAACAGACCTTGTTATATTTCCTAACAAATGTCTGTGAGTCTCATATCTCATGGGAGGCAGCCCACCTGGTCTCACCTGGTGAGACCAGCTAGCTCACAGTTCCTGCTGTTTTCCTCATCTCAGGAGAACTGGATAGGAAAAAGGTTTTTCTAGTAAGCCCAGGCCGTCTTGCTGAAAATCCCTCAAATTCCAATCTCAGAAGATAAAGAAGAGTCCAACCTCAGACATCACAGAAGTAAACGCTTCTTGAGGTGAGAGTACAGTTCAGAATTTATGACTGTGATTCAGGCAGGTAAATCAAACCCTTCTGAGCACTAATTCCTACAAAATGAATTTTTTTTCCTCGTGGAAAAATTGATTGAAATAGGTTCTTGTACAGATTCCTTTGGTCAATCACATACTCGTTTTCATATTCACTCCTCCTCCTTGCTCATATTTATTCATTCACATATCCCTTTATCAGCTTTCTTACATTTTATCAAGTTAGTCATTAACTCATTCAAGATTCTCTCAATCTCTTGATCATTTACATGTTCACTTACATTGTTTATTTTTAACTGGAGTGTAATTGATTTGCTGTAGGACAATGTGAATCAATCATACGTATATGTATATGCTCTCTCTCTTGAGCCTGCCTCTCATCACCTGCCCATCCCACCCCTCTAGGTTGTCACAGAGCACCGAGCTACACAGCAGCTTCCCACTGGCTATTTCTCCGCATGGCAGTGTCGTACAGATGTCCACGCTGCTCTCCCAGTTTATCCCACCCTCTCCTTCCCTTGCTGTGTCCGCAAGTCCATTCTCAATGTCTGTGTCTCTAGCCCTGCCCTGCCAACAGGTTCATCAGTACCATTTTTCTAAGTTCCATCAGTTCAGTCACTCAGTATGTGTGTTAATATACGGTATTAGTTTTTCTTTTTCTAACTTCACCCTGTATGACAGACTCTAGGTCCATCCATATTACTACAAATAATCCAATTTCGTTTTCTCAGTCTTTGAATCTCTAAGTCATGCATTTTTGTTCACTCATCCTTTAATTCATTTATTCATTCATTTAAAACACCCCCACACAATATCTTCGTGCAAGTCTCCTCTCTGCTAGAGGCATAGGCCGAAATTGGCAGTGCACCCAGGACTCCCTCTCAAGCTTTGAATTAGTCCCTTTGACTTTCTCTTTTCAAGATCTCCACCTATGAGTACTTTGGACAGTCCATTCTGCAGCTACAGGTCCTTAGTTCATACACAGGGACAACATTTTTATCTGCTTCTAGATGCCAGTCAGGCCAGATTTGTATCAAAATCCTGTTTCTTTACATCAGATCTCAGTCATCCCAGAAGTTTCAACCTAGCCTTAAGGCTCTAGAAAAGGAAAACCTCAGGCCTTTCATTCCTATGTAGGGAAACCCTACGTAGTAATTCACAGTAATTCACTGCTGTGAAGATCTCCTGGAGAAGGAAACGGCAACCCACTCCAGTATTCTGTCTGGAGAATCCCAGCAATGGAGAAGCCTGGTAGGCTACAGTCCATGAGGTTGCAAAGAGTCAGACATGACTGGGAGACTTCACTTCACTTTGAGTCCCTACTACTCATATAAATCAGTTCACTCCTGACGCTGCTCATCACTAAATGAGTGGAAACTCTTCCCACACCAAGCAGTTCTCTGTAACACCAGCTGGGTGTCCTAAAACTTAATTCAGTTCTGACATTATTTACCTGGTGATAGCTTCAGATTCCACAAGTTAGGGGCTCAGTCCCGCACGACTGCCTCCCCCAACAGGCACACACTGCAGACACGAGTTGAAGGCCCAGTTTATCCCCTGTGCTTCTGACACGTGAGCTGTGCGTGGGAGTTTCCATTAGAGTGAATTTACTAGAGCGGCTCACAGAGCTCCAGGAGACGCGCATGTTTTCCAGTTTATTAAAGGAGATGACAAAGGTTACAGAGGAAAAGCTCGATGAAGACATACATAGCGTGAGGTCCAGGAGGGCCCCTCATGCAGGAGCTTCAGTCGCTGTGAAGTTGTACGCATTGTCCAGCTCCCAAGCTCTCTGAACCTTGTCTTTTGGTTTTTTATGAATGTTGGATTACAGAGGCATGATTGATTAACTCCTTGGCCATTGGTGATTGATTCAACCTCCAGTCTCTTCCTTCTCCTTAGAGACTGAGGGGTAGAAGGTACTGAAGCTTCAACCCTCTAACTTGGGTTGGTTCTTCTGGCAACCAAGACCCTTCCTCAGTTTATCTGAGTTATTTTGGAAAGTCATTAACCTAACAAAATAAACCTTGATGGCTCTTAACACAGGAAAGTCTAAGAGTTTTAGGATTCTGGACCAATAAAAGGTATAAGACCAGATGTATCCATTTCTTATCAATCAAAACATCACAGGTTCACAGGGTTCTTGCTTCTGCCTCAAATGAGTGGGTATCGATCATGACCTTGGTGGAGCCTGTGTAGTCCGGAGTTCTGGTAATTGACCTATGTCAAAAGAAGAATGTTTACCCTAACTCACTCTTCTCTGATTATAATTATATTATAGTCAACACAAATGACCATTGACTTGGTTAAAGTCAACAACTATATTTTCAAAACACAAAATATTTTTTTTCTTAATAACACATACAACTGGTGATTGTTTAATATTTGTTTTTATTGCTAGGGAGTGTCAGGATGGGTGAATTTCTTCTCTGCCCTTCTTGGTTCTTTGGCTGAATTAATTAAATTGACACAAGACAGATTAACAGAAAGAAGCTAGTTTAATTTGTATGTATGGAGGTGTCATAGAAATAGATCCTACAAAGTGACCAAAGCAGACGATTCATATAAATCTTAACAATTATTTGTGAAGATTTAACAAAACATAGGGGTTTGTGCTTTGGGTTGCAAACTAATGAAAGAGTAACAAAGTTTGTTATACAGGTTTCTTAGCCTTGAATTCCCTATCTCTGGTGATAAGGATGTTAGTGTAGGGAGGGTACCTTCAATATGGAAGATTTATTTCCTGCTTTCAGGGGAAAGAAGAGGGTTGGAGTATTGTTGTTGCTGCTGCTTTTTTATTAAAAAACATGTTGCCCCACAACAGCCGTGACTTCAGTGCAAAATAATATGTCAGTGTGGTATATCTTGGGGTAGGCTGTCCTGACCCCTAGGAAGAGTGAGGTCAATGATGATCACAATTTGATGGCACTGTTCATTGATATATGCCTAGCCACTGGCATAGCTTTTGGCAAAATGTATATTTTTAACAGAAATAAGAGCAGCATGCGTTGTAATTGAGTAGATGCAAAGGGTCTAGAGAGAGAGGATGTGGAATAAATTGGGCATTTGAGAGGTGGGAATGATGTAAAAGATGGCACAAGGGATAAGAACTTCCAACTGTGCTTTGAACATAAGTAGGGGCTTCCCTGGTAACCCAGATGGTAAACTGCAATGCAGGAGACCGGGTTCAGTCCCTGGGTTGGAAAGATCCCCTGAAGAAGGGAATGGCTACCCATGGCAGTATTCTTGTCTGAAGAATTCCATGGACAGAGGAGCCTGGTGAGATTTAGTCCATGGGGTCGCAAAGAGTCGGACACCACCAAGCGACTAACACTCTCTCTTTCCACTTGTTTTTTCCCAGGAGTTTGGCAGGCCGTTGTGTGTGGGAGGTGATGGTGATGGTGGTGGTGGCTTCTGGCAAAGGAAACTGCATTTTCAATGATGTGGAAGTGAAACAAAAAATAAGATCACTGTGGTTGAATCATAGTGTATAGGGCAATGGGAGTGGGAATCAGGAAACCATGGATAAATAAGGCTAAGAAGACAGGCAGAGACTAGATCATGCAACAGGCAATCCATGCTAAGGATCTGGGACTTAATTATGAGGGCAAAGGAGTGCCAAAGACCTGACCTAAGCTATTGCGAACACTCCTGCACTATTTTTGTTGCCTCCTCGATCTTACTCCCTGGAGGAGGAAATGACAGGCCACTCTAGTATTCTTGCCTGGAAAATGCCATGAACAGAGGAGGCTGGCAGACTACAGTCCATGGGGTCACAGAGTCGGACACGACTGGGCACGGCACATAGAGAAGATCTTTCTCGTAGTCTGCGTTTCCCACTGTTATTTTAAAGTAAGCATTCTGAACGTCTTCTTTCCTGCTTCATATTTTCCAGTAGCTGCCTGTTCCTAGAAGATCAAGTCTAAACTCCATAACATTCCATGTTTCACAGTGATGTCTCAAGTGGCTTCTCCAGCAGAATTTTCTCCATCATTTGATGATTGCATTTTCATAAAGCCCATCAAATCAGCTAATTAAGAGCCCCCTTCTAACTGTCTAGGCTTCCCAAGTGTGCTAGTGGTAATGAACCCACCATCCAATGCAGGATAAGAAACCTGGGTTTGATCCCTGGGCTGGGAAGATCCCCTGGAGGAGGAAATGGCAACCTCATCCAGTATTCCTGCCTAGAGATCCCATGGACAGGGGAGCCTGGTGGGCTACCGTCCATGGGGTTGCAAAGAGTCGGACAGCACTGAAGAGACTTCGTGCTAGCGCTCCTTTCTGCCTGCCACACAAAAGGGCTGCCTCCTCACTGGTGCTGTTTGTATATCGTGCCCATATGTCTCTTGCTTTGCTTATTTTACTGTCTTTATTCATTTGTGTGCATGTCTTTCTTTATCTACTAATTCTGTCCTCTTTGGAGACAAACTATAAGTTATTTGCAAACACCTATGGTCTGGTATACTATTTAAATGGATGTCTTCCCTTCCTCCAATTTTATTTTAGTGAGCAAATTAATGAACAACGATTAAAAAAATGAAAAGGATGAATCAAAATAGAGAAATTGGGCCGTGTTCAACGAAAGTATTTTTAAAAATCTTGTGTTTTGGAACCGAGTGATATTTGCAGCGTCTTTAAAAGGTGCAGATGTCTTATTCACTATTACTCATCCATGATGAATTTCACTCTTAAAAATACAAACATGGTATGATGGTTTTACTATTGATCAACTCTAATGTGTACATTTAATACCTAGGGAGAAATTGACTCCCAGTGTTTCCAATCAATGATTAGAAAGGACTTTACCTGGAGAGTCACTGGGGTCAGGCCTAGAAAAGGCATGAAATTCAAGGCTTTTCCCTTGATTCCCTGCTCGCTTTCTGAGTCTAATGGGAGCCACGTGGGCTCATCCCTCTGTAAGATTAATGTAGATTCTCAAAACTAGATTAGGTGGGAAATCCTTCACAAACTGGGAATAATGAACTGAGAAATTCTCTGATGGATAACTGGAGACTCATTCAGGTCCAGTGTAGAACATGGAAGCCAAATAAGAAATGAGGAAAAAGAGGTGAAAGTACCAAGAATATGAGGAGGAATGGTTGATATGGCTGTGGCATAAGCAGTTCTCAAGGAGAGGAATAAAACTGGCAGGATCAGGAAGAAAAGGCAGTCTGAGGGTAGAATTCCAAAACTACATGAGTGCAAGGGATGCCATGTTGCCCATCCAGTGCTATCTGTGCATAAGTGGTATGAATGTAACAAGAAGAACATCTGATACCTTAAGTAGAGTGTAATTTTGATTCTCTTTTTATAAAAAAAGTCATGAGGCTATATCCTTTATGTGACATTCTGTGTTGATATTTGTTCCTTTAGGCAACTGGACAGTGAGGATGGACAAGCGAAGTGACCAGAATTACTCAGCACTCATGTGTCAGTTGTCCTACCGAGAACTGAAAGGCAATCTATGAAATGACCTGAGTGCATGTGTGCTAAGTTGCTTTCAGTTCAGTTTAGTCGCTCAGTCATGTCTAACTCTTTGTGACCCCATGAACGGCAGTACACCAGGCCTCCCTGTCCATCACCAACTCTCTCTTTGACTCCCTGTGGACTGTAACCTGCCAGACTCCTCTGTCCATGGGATTTCCCAGACAAGAATATTGGAGTGGGTTGCCATGACTTCCTCCAGGGGATCTTCCTGACACAGCCATCAAATGCATGTCTCTCGCATCTCCTGCATTGGCAGGCTAGTTCTTCACCACTAGAATCACCTGGAAAGTCCATAGGAAAAACTTGACATTGCCCTAAATAAGTTTTCCAACACCATGGGGGTATCTACAGCCATTCCCCATTTATGAGTACGAAAAACTGAACTTCAAAGAGGTAAAATGGAAGCTTCTCATCTTGTTGTTTTTGTTCAGTCCCTCAGTCCTGTCTGATTCTTTGCAACCCCATGGACTGCAACTCACCAGGCTTCCCTGTTCTTCACCATCTCCTGAGCTTACTCAAACTCTTGTCCATTGAGTCAGTGATGCCATCCAGCCATCCTGTCCTTTCTCATCTGCTTCTGCTCCTGCCTTCAATCTTTCCTATCATCAGGGTCATTTCCAGTGAGTCAGCTCTTCTCATCAGATGGCCAAAGTATTGGAGTTTCAGACTCAGCATCAGTCCCTCCAATGAATATTCAGGACTGATTTCCTTTTGGTTTGACTGGTTTGATCTCCTTGCTGTCCAAGGGACTGTCAAGAGTCTTCTCCATCACCATAGTTCAAAAGCATCAATTCTTCGGCACTCAGCTTTCTTTATAGTCCCTCAGATGGTAAAGCGTCTGTCTACAATGCGGGATACCTGGGTTCGAGCCCTGGGTTGGGAAGACCCCCTGGAGAAGGAAATGGCAATCCACTCCAGGACTATTGCCTGGAAAATCCCATGGACAGAGGAGCCTGGTAGGCTACAGTCCACGGGGTCGCAAAGAGTTGGACACGGCTGAGCGACTTCACTTCACTCACATCCATACATGACTACTGGAAACACTATAGCTTTGACTAGACAGACATATGTCAGCAAAGTAATGTCTCTGCTTTTTAATATGCTGTCTAGTTTGGTCAAAACTTTTCTTCCAAGGAGCATGCGTCTTTTAATTTCATAGCTGCAGTCATCATCTGCAGTGATTTTAGAGCCCAAGAAAATAAAATCTGTCACTGTTTAAACTGCTTCTCCATCTATTTGCCGTGAAGTGATGGGACTGGATGCCATGATCTTTCGTTTTGAATGTTGCATTTTAAGCCAGATTTTTCACTCTCTTCTTTCACTTTCATCAAGAGGCTCTTTAGTTCTTCACTTTCTGCCATAAGGGTGGTATCATCTGCATATCTGAGGTTATTGATATTTTTCCTGGCAATTTGGATTCAAGCTTGTGCTTCATCCAGCCCTGCATTTCTCATGATGTACTCTGCATATAAGTTAAATAAGCAGGGTGACTATATACAGTCTTGACTTACTCCTTTCCCGATTTGAAACCAGTCTGTTGTTCCATATCCGGTTCTAACTGTTTCTTCTTTATCTGCATAAAGAGTTCTCAGGAGACAGATAAAGTGGTCTGGTATTCCTATCTCTTGAAGAATTTTCCACAGTTTGTTGTGATCCACACAGTCAAAGATTTTGGCATAGTCAATAACGCAGAAGTGGATATTTTTCTGGAATTCTCTTGCTTTTTCTATGATCCAGTGGATGTTGGCCATTTGATCTCTGGTTCCTCTGTCTTTTCTAAATCCAATGTGAGCCTCTGGAATTTCTCAGTTCACATATTGTTGAGCCCAGCTTGGGAAATTTGAGCATTATTTTGCTAGCATGTGAAACGAGTGCAATTGTGCAGTACTTTGAATATTGTTTGGCATTGTTCTTCTTTGGGATTGGGATGAAAATTGACCTTTTCCAGTCCTGTGGCCACTACTGAGTTTTCCAAATTTGCTGGCATTGAGTGCAGTACTTTCATAGCATCATCTTTTAGGATTTTAACTATCAGCTGAAATTCCATCACCCCCACTAGCTCTGTTTATAGCGATGGTTCCTAAGGCCTACTTGACTTTGCATTCCAAGATGTCCCAGAGCATACGACTAGAAGAAAGGACAGGAGGGGAATGCTTTTATAAATTCATCTCTTCTTCTGCCTGTGACACAATGAATCCTAAAAAGATGTTACATTTTCCCCTTTCTGAGAGATATTACTGAGTATGACGGAGTAAGATGCAGAGAAGGGCATTGATTTGTTGGATTTAACAGTGCTGTGGCGCCAGAGACAGGCAGCTCCAGTGTTGCTTTTCTGCGTGAGCTGGAGGCTGTCTTCCTCCATACTCAATCCCCTCATTCTAAAAGAGGGTGACTCACCTCATCTTTAAGGCTGTTCCAAGAATGGGGACTGTTCCAAGCTTATGTGGGATTATTGTTGTAAGAAGGGTTCTTATTTTGATTTATTCATTCTGTTACTGAGTTAATGGTTGATCTCTCATTATCCCTGTAGCAAATGCTAGGGACACATGGCAAAACTATGTTTGGGTGATACAAATTGATAGGAGCAAAAATATAGAATATTTTAGGCACTGAATATGACTTTAAGTTCAAATTATATAATTAAGATCCCAAAATGACTTTTCCCATACAACTTTGAAAACTTCTAGTCAGTGTACACTGCCTCCAAAGTGCTAGATTTTTCTGAATTAGCACTCAACAGGTTAATGTAACTATACAGCATAATAGAATAAGCAGTCTTATAACTTACATATTGCCGTTTAAGTAATTTACTGTTTCTATTGCTGCTGCTGCTAAGTCGCTTCAGTCATGTCCAACTCTGTGCAACCCCATAGACAGCAGCCCACAAGGTTCCCCCATCCCTGGGATTCTCCAGTCAAGAACACTGGAGTGGGTTGCAATTTCCTTATCCAATGCATGAAAATGAAAAGTGAAAGTGAAGTTGCTCTTAGCGACCGACTTTTAGTGACCCCATGGACTGCAGCCTACCAGGCTCCTCTGTCCATGGGATTTTCCAGGCAAGAGTACTGGAGTGGGGTGCCATTGCCTTCTCTGACTGTTTCTATTGAGACCCTTATTTTAATTAACCTTACCTATGAACCGTCTCGGAGAAGGCAATGGCACCCCACTCCAGTACTCTTGCCTGGAAAATGCCATGGATGGTGGAGCCTGGTGGGCTGCAGTCCATGGGGTTGCGAAGAGTCAGATATGACTCAATGACTTCACTTTCACTTTTCACTTTCATGCATTGGAGAAGGAAATGGCAACCCACTCCAGTGTTCTTGCCTGGAGAATCCCAGGGACGGGGGGAGCCTCGTGGGCTGCCGTCTATGGGGTCGCACAGAGTCAGACACGACTGAAGCGACTTAGCAGCAGCCACAGCAGCATGAATCTTCTCCTGCAGATAGAACTAAAGTGAGACAAGCAAACACATCACTGTTCATAAAGACATGTAAAAAATTCATTGTATTCACTGATACTTCCCATATGTTAGTTAAGAACCTGTGAGCTATGGTCATCCTTCAATTTACAGATGAAAAATCGAAGCCCATAGAGGTAAATTGATTTTCCATAAAACACTGCACATAACCAAAGGATCCAGAATTTCAACTAAGTTTGAGTTCAATAAAGTTTCAACAGCATTTTGCCCATTTTCTCCCCTTCCCCCATTTTCTTAGCTATAATATTTTACTTTTTTAGCAGGCTTACAATTCCCTGGAAAAATTTAATCTGAGAAACTCATGGGAGATAGTCCTAGGTGACTGAAAAGCAAATAAATGATAATCAATTAAGATAGAATTTTCAGTGGATAGTGCAAGCTGTATGCAGAAACTTGAGGCATTAGCTAGAACAGAGAACTAACACAGCCTTGCTTCCACAGCCTTTGGAGGTGGAATTTCACAGCAGTGGCCTCCACATCAGAGTCTTCAGTGCTTTATTCATAGGTCAGCTGTAGGACTTTTTGCAGTTTGTTCTTAGGCGACCATCACAAAAACCCTGGAGATACTCTTGTTTGCTGGCTTTTTTGCCAGGGCTGACCACCAGGGTGACTTGGAGATGTTTCTCCAAATAGAGAAGCTTAAGTCCCACCTGTGAAGATTCTCATTCACTAGATCATCATGGACTTGAGCATCCTTAGAAACTCTCACCCAGCAACTCTTTAAATAGACCTAATTGAGAAACAGTCCAGGAACACACATTACTCTTTCCCATTTTGTAGGTTGCAAAATGGAAATCAGGAGAGATGAGTGTTTCCAATATTCAGACTTTATTTAGCCTATTGCTCAAGAATTCCAGAATGTAAACTGTGATTAATAATTACATGATCCTTGAAGTTCTAGTCTCTCAAAATCATGTCCAGATAAAGAAGCACAGAGGATACATAAAAACTCAAGGTTTGATGTGTTTTCAAAGACTTTAAGTGGGATTTCAGCTTACAAATATGTATAGATAACCTAACAACTCTGCCAGTTTCTTCTCTAGATTTCCCTCCTCGGCAAATGACAGGTGATGCTGGGCCTCATATAGGGATCTTGGGAACAGATGATACAGCAAAGGGAAACTGAAAGCTGAGTCCTAGATGGCATGTCCTCCAAAAAGAGTGACCTTGCAGAGCATGAAGTTCCATGGGACAAGCAAAGGCAGCTGAGACCCTCGCAATGACAGCTCAGTCCTTGTGGTCATGAGCAAAGAATAAGAGGCAAAATTCAGGGGAATTTCTTGGGTTGAAGGAACACAGGAAGAAGAACCCTTTCTTAAATCTATACCAACCCTGAAAATTGTTCTCAGATGACTGAGCCTATGCCTATGGCACTGAGAACCAGAGATAAATACGGAAAAAGAAGTTCTACTTTTAAGGAATCACATTCTGCGTTGATAAGTAGGTGCAATGACCAGTGTTAGGGGTTAATCAACAAAAGTTTCTGATAAAGCTCTTTAGAGTAAGTCATGCCAAAGTATCATTGTGGAGGATGTTTTGTGGTTAACCACGCAGAGCTGGTTAGCAGAAGGAGGGCATTGCAAAGCATATGCAAACTGCAGAGCAATGAAGCAGGATGATACGTTAAGAGAGCTGCAAGTCAGAGCCTGCGCTCCGAGGTGCAGCGCAGAATTGCTGAAAGAGGGAAAGGCACCTGGGTGGCATCTCGTGAACCACATAAATGCATGAAGACATTCCCTCTGCTTCCTGGAAACCACGGACTGGCAAGAACATGGTGTAAAGTTTACTCCTCCACCATGACAGAACAGTTTTGAGGAATATGAAGGTGCCGGTGTAATCAGCATTCAAAGCATTTAAGCATCAGGCTAAAATTTGTTTGACTTCAAAGATCTTTTTCCAGCTCTAAGATATTCTGTAATGTCTAGTTAAGCCTTTTAAACCAGATGTCACTCTTGGGGATGACATGAGACTGAAAAGGAAGAAATATAAATAAAAGAAATATTGAGGTAAAGGAGTAGTGGGCAGTGCTTAACATCAGCCCTGGGATGGATGGTGACAGCAATAGGGGAGGCAAAGCTGGTCCAAAACATTTTCTCCTGCCTGGATACTCAAAAATTCTCTTAACTGTTTTCAACCATTTGTTCTTATTTCTCTCTAATCCAAGATTATACAGACATCCAACATGCCCTCATACTGAAGCCTGGATGATTTTAATGAAAGAAAAAACAAGGGATGCCATCTCTCCATGCTCAATTCTCTGTTGTCTCCCTCTTATTCTTCATGGGCTTCCCTGGTGCCTCAGCTGATAAAGAACATGCCTTCAATGCAGGAGACCTTGGTTCAATCCCTGGGTCAAGAAGATCTCCTGGAGAAGGGAATGGCAATCCACTCCAATATCCTTGCCTGGAGAATTCCATGGAAAAGAGGAGTCTGGCAGGCTACAATCGATGGGCTGGCAAAGAATCAGACACAAGTGAGCTACTAACTCTTTCCTTCTTTCTTACTCTTCCTGACCAAACTATTTCCCATGGACTACAGAGACCTTCATGATCTTCCTGTGTCTGTCTCTTCAGCCTTATTTGATACCAATTTCCACTACGTTAGAGTGTCTCAGCTTTGGTACTATTGACTTGTTGGACTGGATGATTCTTTGGGGGCTAGTGTAGAATATTTAATAGCATCCCTGGTCTCTACCCACTAAATGATACTCACTGCCAGTTAGTCACAGCCAAAAATCTCTCCAGCTTGCCTAATGTCCCTGGGGATGGGAGAATTCCTCTGCTTGAGAACCATTGGTCTAGATCTTTCCTTTTCAGGTACATGTTCATTCACATGTACCATGCTCCCCTCCCTCTCATTATAAAACTTTTAAAATCACCACCTACTTTCCTTGAGATAATCGCCCTCTCCCCACCTCTATACCAGATTGCTAGTGTCTCATCATTGCTTCTCTCCAAGCACAATCGCCATTCCCTCCGTGAGGCCTACACCGAACCACCCTTCATAGTGCTGCGATCACCCTCTTTCCTTTAGGGCTTTATTTTCAACCGTATGTTCATCACTGGTGTCATTGGGACCATTTCTGACTTCTTCTCCAGCCATTATACTACACGAAAATAGGGGCCTTGTCTATTTTTATTCACCACTGTGTCCTCAGTACCTGGCATGGTAGAAACTCAAGAAACACTCAATGAGTGATGAGAAACTGAACAAAAATTGTCAGAAACAATTATCAGAAAAATAAAGCAGAACGTTCAGCCTCTGATGCCAACAACTATTTGCTGAGCACTGATTTTGCGATTAAGCAAGATCTGAGCCCTGGGGCCACAGTGAATAATCCACAGCCTTTGCCTAGGAAGCATACTCTTGGGAAAGAAATTGATTTGTAGGTAAAAGGATTAATACGATATCCTCAGTGATCAATGGAGGTTTGAGCAAACTGAAGTTGGATATCTACAGAGGAGTTCCAAGATCTGCCTGTAGAGTAAAGTTTCAGGCAGGAAAAAAATATAATTCTTGAGCTCAGACTGAAGGACAGAATTTGGCCAGATGGACAGGGCTTAGTAGTGTAGACTGGTATTAGAGCTGCTGTGACTGGTGGGAATTAGTTACAATAGTGATACAGGTATACAGCAATCCAGCCGGCTGAGCATCTCCACGCAGTTCTGGGAAATGAGCTTAAAGACTTAAGCAGGGATAGAAGCATGAGAACTTCCTGTATCGGCTCAGAGATCTGTACTTCATCCTGGAGACACTGGGTGGTCATAGATGGATGGAATGCAGTGGTGTGAGTCAGATCTGCAATTTCAACTTGATAAGCTGAAAGTTTGACCAGTAGAGAGGGAAGAACATGACTTCACAACTCAGAGTCTCATTAAAGTTTTTGTTAAATCTTCAAGTGGCTGTGGACCAGGCACATAGCAACTTCTCAACAAGGAAAATCAGAATGCTAGCTCAGTATGAGGTTCAAGAGTACACAGATTCTATTCTTAGCAATAGCAGGGCAGAAATTTTCTTGTACCAGGGGGTCCTTACAGCCTCAGTCCTATGAATCCTTATTTATTGTTAGTGGCAAGGTATATATTTGGAGATATGGGGATCAAATGACTCAGATGGTAAAGAATCTGCTTGCAGTGCAGGAGACCGGGGTTTGATGCCTGGGTTGGGAAAATCCCCTGGAGAAGGGAATGGCAACCCATTCCAGTATTCTTCCCTGGAGAACTCCATGAACAGAGGCTGCAGTCCTTGGGGCACAAAGTGTTGGACACAATTGAGCAATGAACACTTTCACTGTAACTTTAGGTACCAAGGGCTTCCCTTGTATCTGAATTGGTAAAGAATCTGCCTGCAGTGTAGGAGACCTGGGTTCAATTCGTGGGTCAGGAAGATCCCCTGGAGAAGAAAATGGCAACCCACTCTAGTGTTCTTGCCTGAAGAATACCATGGACAGAGCAGCCTGGCAGGCTACAGTCCACAGGTTCACAAAGACTTGGACATGACTTAGTAATTAAACCACCACCACCCCAGGGATCACTTCCCTGGTGCCTCAGATGGTAAAGCATCTGCTTACAGTGTGGGAGACCTGGGTTCAATCCCTGGGTCGGGAAGATCGCCTGGAGAAGGAAATCCCTTCCCTCCAAGGCCTGGGAAGATCCCTTGGAGGAGGGCATGGCAACACATTCCAGTATTCTTGCCTGGAGAATCCCCCTGGTTAGAAGAGCCTGGCTGGCTAAAGTCCATAGGGTCGCAAAGAGTAGGACTTGACTAAATCAACTTAACACGCACATAAGAATCAGTAGGCCAGCTCTAGGCTTCAGGAGAAAAAGAGGCAAACATAGGCATTTTCTGGACACTGCAACATTCTGAAACCTGATGATTGAGTGTTTGTTTTCCCATTGTCTGCATTTCTGCTTAGTCCTCCAACATGAATAATTGTCAAGGTTTTGCTAGGCCAAAGTATATTCCAGGGAAATCGGATCTGCAGTTTTACAGAATTTCACAATGCTTTTTGCAGTTCTGTGTCAAATTATTTGTTTAAATCTAGTTTATTTTACCTTCTTGGTCCTGGACGTACTATCAGCTGAAATATTTATATCATTGCCTCTGAGGAGTTGTGCATTTTCCTTGTTCTGTGAAAAATGTGCTGACCTGCTCTATGTATATGAGCAATTGTTTTTATTTTAATTACTTGAGTGCCTGTGGAAGGAGACTGAGTTGTCTGGCCTGTTCTTTTCTTCACCGTTTCTTGCTTTCATTCACTATCTTTTACCGAAAAAGTCTTGTTCTCGTCAACAGCAAAGTCTTTGGAGACCATGTGAAGTTGAAATCTCCATATTAAATCCAGCCTTTTGAAAGGAGGTGTGGGAATCATAAAGATAAACATACCTTACTGCCCAATGCAGAAATCCCCCTCTCCCAGCTAGATTCCAGGATGCTGGAAAAACAGCCCAAGCACGTTCTTGCTGTTGTTCACATCTTATTTTTGAAAACAGGCCTTCCACAGAAACATACAAATGTATTCCTTATTATATGGAACATTCTGTCCTCAACTCATGCCCTTCTGATCTCATTCATTCGACACAACCATTGAATATTCACGGTGTGCCAATCAGTGAGCAAACCGGCAAGCATCCTTTCACAGAGGCCACCTTCTAACATAGGAAGCAGACAGTGCGGAAGTTAGTACCGTCGTGTGGGTGGAAATGGGAACTCCACAGGAGGGGGCACTATATGGTTCTAGAAAGTCGTGGAAATTATGCCAAGAGAAATGATATTCAAGTTAAGGAAAGAGAGGAATGAGTGGAGGAGGCTAGCATCAGGGAGAAAAAATGCCTCAGGTTGGAATTGGAATCTCACTTGATGAGAGATTCAGCTAGAAAGGTAAGGCCGTGCTGCATGCATGCACGCATGTCTGACTCTCTGTGACTCCACGAACAGCAGCCCACCAGGCTCCTCTGTCCATGGGATTTTCCAAGCAAAAGCACTTGACTGGGTTGCCATTTCCTATGCCCAGGGATCTTTCCAACCCAAGGACTGAAACTGTGTCTCTTGTGTCTCCTGAATTGGCAGGATCCTTTACCACTGAGCCACCTGGGGAGTCCCCAGCAAGGTAGGAAGCTGGATGGTATTTTTTAAAAACCTGGTTCCTACAGCAGTATGGTCTGACATATTTGTATTCAGCACCAGCTCCAACTCTTCAGACTGTTTGATTTTAAGCAGATTACTTAACCTTTCTGAGACTGACTGTCATTATTAGTCATTATTAGATCATAGGGTGTATGTAAAGGTTGAATAAGTTAGAACATGTAAATTGTTTACACACCAGCTGAGACATGGTAAATATGAGGTCATGATAAATGACCTTGATAAACATGAGGTCATGTTATTACTGTTATTATTATTATGTATTTATTTATTTCATCTTCACTTTGCCTTCCTTGTCTTTAAGCGATCTGGGATCAACATCTCCTTTCTGGAAGCCCTGAACCCTGGATCCTCTCTCCGACCATCTTCTCTCCTTTCCTCTCCATCTTTTTGGTTTTCTTTTCATTACCCTCTTTCACCTATAGTTAGCACCCCACCATGGTAGGCCCCAACAACTGGATAATGGGTAATCTCAAATAATGGAGTCCTGGTATTATCAGTCCCATGCCAGGACCACATAAAGAATAATTTCTGCGTATAGTTCAGTTGGAAATTCATGTTAGCATGCTCCACCATGCGTAAGAGGAAATGAGCTGAGCATAAATTATAGGTAAAATGATATTTCTCACTTAGCTGTCAACATTGAAGAGGCATTTCTATTTAACTTTGGTAATGTTTCTCAATTTCTCTCCATTTCCATATTCATACTGCCGTACTTAAAGTTAAGATTCATCTCTCATCCAAACTAGTGTGGTATCATCCCCAGTGTGCCCTCTCTCCTTTCTCTTTCAAACTTGCCTATTTCAGTCCAGCTTTCACTGGGATATCAGAATGTTCCTCCTGTAATATCACACTGATCACTGTATGATCTTGTGTGAAAACCTTCACAGATGTTCTGTTTCTGAATAATAAGTCTATCAGGACACCTTTCGTTGCGAGGAACAATAACAGACCTATCCAATTAAAAGAATAATGAGAATAGATTACTTCACTTACCAGAACAATCCAGAGGTGATTTGGGCTTTGGGCACAATTTGAATAGAATTTTAGCTCTGTCTCTCACTTGGTTCTTGTCCAAATGTCAGTTTTGTTCTCTAACTGACTTCTGTTATTTAGCAACATGTTTAAAGCAGTCATAGGTATCCTAAATTCACATTACCATCCAGCACAAGTCACATCAAGGATTTCTTCCTATTGCTCCATCTTAAGCTGTGGACCCACCTCTGAAATGATCACTGGCTCTAAAAAGATGTCATAAGCGGATTTCCTTAGATTTGAGTTTAAAACAACCTCTGAGCTGAACATTGTAGGAAAGTATGTAGGGTGGCTACATTCTGTTTAGGGAAATCAGCACCAACCCCTGGCCAAATAGTGTGAACCATTATGGATACAGTAGATACCAGGAAGGCAAGCAGCAAAGCTGCTTCCCCGTCCCCAGAGGGTGTCATTCAAGGTGTGTCACTATCTGGCTTCAACTCACAATTTCAGTTTCCCATCATTCCTATTCTTATTTTACTCTTGTCAGACTGAATTTATCGCCCCAAATTTCTATCTGTGCTTTTGCTCTAGATTGATTTTCCATGTGGCATGCCAAGCTCCTGCCCTTCTTAGCCACAGAGAACCCTCTTTATCCTTTTAGACCCACCTTGAAAGCTGTCTCCTTATGAATTCTATGGTATCTCCCCTCCCTGATCCCCTGCTGCCACTGTTCAGCTGGAATGAAACTAAATTTGTTATCATCCAATTAGGATTCTATCTGCTAGAGTAATTCTTTTCTGAGTAACTCTGCCCTGCTCTTCTTTATCATCTTCTTCAAGGACTTCAGTTCAGTTCAGTTCAGTCACTCAGTCGTGTCCGACTCTTTGTGACCCCATGAATCGCAGCACATCAGACTTCCCTGTTCATCACCATCTCCCAGAGTTCACTCAGACTCATGTCCATTGAATCCGTGATGCCATCCAGCCATCTCATCCTCTGTCGTCCCCTTCTCCTCCTGCCCCCAGTCCCTCCGAGCATCAGAGTCTTTTCCAATGAGTCAACTCTTCACATGAGGTGGCCAAAGTACTGGAGTTTCAGCTTCAGCATCATTCCTTCCAAAGAAATCCCAAGGTTGATCCCCTTCAGAATGGACTGGTTGGATCTCCTTGCAGTCCAAGGGACTCTCAAGAGTCTTCTCCAAAACCACAATTCAAAAGCATCAATTCTTCGGCACTCAGCCTTCTTCACAGTCCAACTCTCACATCCATACATGACCACAGGAAAAACCATAGCCTTGACTAGACGGACCTTAGTCGGCAAAGTAATGTCTCTGCTTTTGAATATACTATCTAGGTTGGTCATAACTTTTCTTCCAAGGAGTAAGTGTCTTTTAATTTCATGGCTGCAATCACCATCTGCAGTGATTCTGGAGCCCAAAAAAATAAAGTAGTGATGGGACCGGATGCTATGATCTTGGTTTTCTCAATGTTGAGCTTTAGGCCATCTTTTCGCTCTCCTCTTTCACTTTCATCAAGAGGCTTTTTAGCTCCTCTTCACTTTCTGCCATAAGGGTGTTGTCATCTGCAAAGGACTTACTCTCTGTCTTTTGTTTTCTTATCCAAGAAACTATTAGTGCTTTGCCTTAGGACATTTCTCTATAGGTCAATGTTGTTACCACTTATTAAATACATAAATCCTACTGAGTTTGAATTTTGAGCTAAAAATTAGGAAAATCTGGATGATATCTTATAATTTCAAAGGAATGGTCAACTAATTACATGCTAATAACCTACATATTATTACTTAAATACACAAAAAGAGAAATTTAGAAAACTCAGCAGTGGTCACAGGACTGGAAAATGTCAGTTTTCATTTCAGTCCCAAAGAAGGGCAATGCCAAATGATGTTCAAGCTACCATACAATTGAGCTCATTGCACATGCTAGCAAGGTAATGCTTAAAATCCTTTAAGCTAGCAGTACATGAACCAAGAACTTCCAAATGTACAAGCTAGATTTAGACAAGGCAGAGGAACCAGAAATGAAATTGCCAGCATTTGGTGGATCATAGAGAAAGCAAGGAAATTTAAAAAAAAAAATCTACTTCTGCTTTATTGACAAGACTATAGCCTTTGAACGGGTGGATCACAACAAACTGGAAAATTCTTAAAGAGATGGGAATACCAGACTACCTTAGCTGTCTCCTGAGAAACCTGTATGCAGATCAAGAAGCAACAGTTAGAAATGAACATGGAACAACAGACTAGTTCAAAATTGGGAAAGCTGTATGTCAAAGTTGTATATTATCACTCTGCTTATTTAACTTTTATGCAGAGTACATCATGTGAAATGCCAGGCTGGATGAATCCTAAGCTGGAATCAAGATTTCTGGGATAAGTATCAAGAACCTCAGATATCCAGATGTTGTTGTTCAGTTTCTCATTCGTGTCCACCTCTCTGTGACCCTCATGAACTACAGCACACCATGCTTCCCTGTCCTCCAACGTCTCCTTTTCTGATGTGTCAGCTCTTTGGATCAGGTGGCCCAAGTACTGGAGCTTCAGCCACAGTCCTTCCAATGAATATTTGGGGTTGATTTCCTTTTGGACTGACTGGTTTGATATCCTTGCAGTCCAAGGGACTTTCAAGAATCTTCTCCAATACCACAGTTCAAAAGCATCAATTCTTTGGTGCTCAGCTTTCTCTGTGGTCCAACACTCACATACATACATGACATGACTACTGGAAAAACCATAGCTTTGACTAGATGGACCTTTGTTGGAAAAGTAATGTCTCTGATTTTTAATATGCTGTCTAGGTTAATCTTATAGTTTCATGGCTGCAGTCACCATCTGCTATGATTCTGGAGCCATAGAAAAGAAACTCTGTCACTGTTTCCATTGTTTTCCCATTTATTTGCCATAAAGTGATGGGACCAGATGCCATGATCTTAGTTTTTTGAGATCATGCAGATGACACCACCCTAATGCAGATGACATTACCTTAATGGCAAAAAGCAAAGAAGAATGAAAAAACTTACTGAGAGGAGAGTGAAAAAACTAGCTTAAAACTCAATATTCAAAAAACTAAGGTCATGGCATCTAGTTCCATTACTTCATGTCAGATAGATGGGGAAGAGGGGAAGCAGTGATGGATTTTATTTTCTTGAATTCTAAAATTACTGCAGCCATGAAATTAAAACATGCTTGCTCCTTGAAAGAAAAGCTATGCCAAACCTAGTCAGTGTATTAAAAAGCAGAGACATCATTTTACCTACGAAGGTCCATCTAGTTAACACTATGGTTTTTCTAGTAGTCATGTATGGATGTGACATGTGTACCATAAAGAAGGCTGTGACTGAAGAATTTATGGTTTTGAACTTTGGTGTTGGAGAAGACTCTTGAGAGTTCCTTGGACTGCAAGGTAATCACATCTGTCAGTCCTGAAGGAAATCAACCCTGAATATTCATTGGAAGAACTGAAGCTGAAGCTCCAATATTTTGGCAACCTGATATGGAGAACCAGCTCATTGGAAAAGACCCTGATGCTGGGAAAGATTGAGGGCAGGAGGAGAAGAGAGGGCAGAGGATGAGATGGTTGGATGGCATCACCTACTCAATGGACATGAGTTTGAACAAGCTCCAGGTGATAGTGAAGGACAGGGAATCCTGGTGTACTGCAGTCCATGGATTGTAAGGAGTCAGACATGACTAGACAGCTAAAGAATAACAACATAAAACCTAATGAATGCAGGTTACAGAAATTTCAGTTCACCATAGATATGAGGTATCAGTATAAATTTTTCCTGTCATTTGCAAGTAAGTCTTGTTCTGTGCAACACCTGTATTTCTGAGAATCCATTTGTAAATGAAATAAGTCTCATTTACATACATTTTAATTATACAGATGAACTGTATGAGTTCCTTTTCAATTTTTAGTCACTTCTAATATTTTAGCTCCTTGTCAACTCATTAATAAATTAGTCAATACATACAGAATGTCCGTGACTTAACAGTGGTTTGACTCAAGACAGGCTTTAGGATGGTGTAAAAGTGGTATGTTTCGTGTAAAAGTGTTATGTATTCAGAGAAACTGTACTTGGAACTTTAAGTTTGACCTTTTCCTAGGCTTAGGAATATGTTCTCTTGTGATTTGGGGCAGTGGCAGTAGCCACAGCTCTCAGTCAGCAACCAGTATCACCATTCTGGACCTGTACAACTATTCTTTCTCACTTTCAGTGCAGCATTTGAAAAATTACATGAGATTCAACACTTTCTTATAAAACAGACATGTTGTTAGATAATTTCTGCCAACTGTAGGCTAACATATGTGTTCTAAACACATTTATGATAGGTTAGTCTAACTTTTGATATTTAGTAGATTGGGTATACTAAATGCATTTTGACTTAAATATTTTCAACTTATGATAGGTTTACTAGGGTGTAATCACATCTTAAGTCAAGGAAGATGTGTATTTAACTGAATTTTTTAAAGGTACATTTTCAGTTCAGTTCAGTCACTCAGTCGTGTCCGACTCTTTGCGACCCCATGAATCGCAGCACGCCAGGCCTCCCTGTCCATCCCCATCTCTTGGACTTCACTCAGACTCACATCCATAGAGTCAGTGATGCCATCCAGCCATCTCATCCTCTGTCGTCCCCTTCTCCTCCGGCCCCCAATCCCTCCCAGTATCAGAGTCTTTTCCAATGAGTCAACTCTTCACATGAGGTGGCCACAATATTGGAGTTTCATCTTCAACATCAGTTCTTCCAATGAACATCTGGACTGATCTCCTTTAAAATGGACTGGTTATATCTCCTTGCATTCCAAGGGACTCTCAAGAGTCTTCTCCAACACCACAGTTCAAAAGCATCAATATTCAGCACTCAGCTTTCTTCACAGTCCAACTGTCACATCCATACATGACCACAGGAAAAACCATAGCCTTGACTAGATGGACCTTTGTTGGAAAAGTAATGTCTCTGCTTTTGAATATGCTATCTAGGTTGGTCATTACTTTTCTTCCAAGGAATAAATGTCTTTTAATTTCATGACTGCAGTCACCATCTACAGTGATTTTGGAGCCCCCAAAATAAAGTCTGATACTGTTTCCCCATCTATTTCCCATGAAGTGATGGGACCAGATGCCAAATCTTCGTTTGCTGAATGTTGAGCTTTAAGCCAACTTTTTCACTCTCCACTTTCACTTTCATCAAGAGGCTTTTTAGTTCCTCTTCACTTTCTGCCATAAGGGTGGTGTCAATCTGCATATCTGAGGTTATTGATATTTCTCCTGGCAAACTTGATTCCAGCTTGTGCTTCTTCCAGCCCAGCGTTTCTCATGATGTACTCTGCATAGAAGTTAAATAAGCAGGGTGACAATATACAGCCTTGACATACTCCTTTTCCTATTTGGAACCAGTCTGTTGTTCCATGTCCAGTTCTAACTATTGCTTCCTGACCTGCATATAGGTTTCTCAAGAGGCAGGTCAGGTGGTCTGGTATTCCCATCTCTTTCAGAATTTTCCACAGTTTATGGTAATCCACACAGTCAAAGCCTTTGGAATAGTCAATAAAGCAGAAATAGATGTTTTTCTGGAACTCTCTTGCTTTTTCCATGATCGAGCAAATGTTGGCAATTTGATCTCTGGTTCCTCTGCCTTTTCTAAAACCAGCTTGAAAATTTGAAAATTCATGGTTCACGTATTGCTGAAACCTGGCTTGGAGAATTTTGAGCATTTCTTTACTAGTGTGTGAGATGAGTGCAGTTGTGCGGTAGTTTGAGCATTCTTTGGCATTGCCTTTCTTTGGGATCGGAATGAAAACTGACCTTTTCCAGTCCTGTGGCCACTGCTGAGTTTTCCACATTTGCTGGCATATTGAGTGTAGCACTTTCACTGCATCATCTTTCAGGATTTGAAACAGCTCAACTGGAATTCCATCACCTCCACTAGCTTTGTTTGTAGTGATGCTTTCTAAGGCCCACTTGACTTCACATTCCAGGATGTTTGGCTCTAGGTGAGTGATCACACCATCATGATTATCTTGGTCTTGAAGATCTTTTTGTACAGTTCTTCTGTATATTCTTGCCATCTCTTCTTAATATCTTCTGGAAATAGCTGTGAAAAGAAGAGAAGCAAAAAGCAAAGGAGAAAAGGAAAGATATAAGCATCTGAATGCAGAGTTCCAAAGACTAGCAAGAAGAGATAAGAAAGCCTTCCTTAGCAATCAATGCGAAGAAATAGAGGAAAACAACAGAATGGGAAAGACTAGAGATCTCCTCAAGATAATTAGAGATACCAAGGGAACATTTCATGCAAACGTGGGTTCAATAAAGGACAGAAAGGTAAATTTTAGCTTGGCAAAAATACCTTAGGTTTATGGGTAATAATTACTGATTCATTAGTTTTGAAAGTTCAAGCTTTGACTACAATGCATTTTTATCAGTGTTGGACACTAGTGTTTTGATTTCCTTTCAGGATAAATAAAGATATATGTAAGGTGACACAAAGGCATTGTGAGACAAAATTATGGTGCAAACTGTCAATTCCAATTGTGAAGTAAGGACATTTTAAGAACTCTTATAATTACATTTTATGTCAATTCCAGACATTAGACATAAGTGACTGTGAAGAGCTTTAATCAGGCTTTTAAAGATGTGAGAATTTATTTGGCTTTTAATATCTTTCCTTTTGGGGACTACATTATTTTTCAGGCAGTATCAATTTCACATGTAATCCTGAGAAGCAACTAAGTATATAAAATCTGATTCACAGAGATCAGTATAACATTGAGTTAAAAGTGTGAGACTGTAGGGGAAGAACATACTTTTGTCAAGTGATGGAGATGTAGAAGGACATAGAATCAATTTGAAGAAGTTTCCAGTGACCAAATCTGGCATGACTCAGGCAGCAAAATAAGTGAATGAGTGAATGAGTGAGTTGATAAATAAATGGAGAAAAGGGGCCTCACTTCCTTATGGTAGAATGCATTGGTTTTCTATTGCCACTGTAAAAAGAATTAAAATTTTAAAAGATTATAACACAAGAAATTAGTTTAAAATTTAAAAAAATTTTAATTCTAGAGGTCAGAAATCTGAAACGGGTTTCAGTGGGCTAAGACCAAGTTGTTAACAAGAATGCATTTCTTTATGTAGGTTCTGTGGGACAATATTTTCTTGTCTTTTCCATGTTCCACAGACTTCCAGCATCCTTAGGGGGACTACCACTCTCCTTCACGCTGAATATCATTAAAGTCAAAAATGGCTAGTAGACTCTTTCTCACATTACATCATCCTGACACTAAACTCCTGCCTCCCATTCAAAGGACCTATTTGATTACATTGGGCCAACTAGATAATTCAGGATAATCTCCTTATTTTAAAATCAGCTGATTAGCAACTATAATTCTATCTACACTCTTATTTCTTCCTTTTCATGTAACATTACAACTTCAGGGTCTGGGGTTTAGTATGTAAGTGTCTTTGAGGGACAGAGTTATTATTCTCTAAATCATATAGAATTGCATGTAATAAATGTAAAAGGAATGACATAAATAGAAAATTACCTTTTGGAAAAATCTGTTGTAATAATTATTGCATGCATCCATGGATACTAAAGTTAGGCGATGATGAGAAACAGAACTTGTGAATCGTTTCAAAGTTGCTTCTCACATGATACTTAATAGTTGCAAATAGAGTAACTTTCCATGCATAAACATGACAGATAACACTGTAATCTATATCTGTATAATTGGAGTTCCCAAAGGCAAGGAGAAAGAACAGAGAATGTTTTTGAAGAAACGATGACTGAAATTTATCCATGCTTCATGAGAACTATAAACCCACATATCTGGGAAAGACAACAAAACCTTAGCAGAAGAAATATAAAGAAAACTACACCAAAGCATATCATCAAATTTCTTAAACCAGTGTTAAAGAAATCTTAGGAGGAAAAAAACAACCCAACATTTTGCACAGAGTGTCAAAGACTAGTATAACACTGACAGTTCCTTAGGAAAAGTAGAACTCAGAACAAAGAACTCAGAGCAAAGTAACATTATTAAGTACTGAATGAGGAGGAAAAAAGAAAGGTCAGTGTTCAATCTAGAATTTTATAATCAACAAAAATATTAAAAATTTTAAAGCAAAATGAATCATTTTACAAAAGAAAGCTGAAATTATTTATCTCTAGTCAATTACCTCTAGAAGTAATGTCTTTAACAATACTTTAAGAAAACAGAAAATAATACCAAAGGGAAATTTGCCTCTATACAAAGGAATAGATTACATTGGGGATGGTAGATATATGTGTAACCAATATTTCTACACTATTTAATTAAATCTGGTCACTCAGATGGTAAAGAATCTGCCTGCAATGTGGGAGACTTGGGTTTGATTCCTGGATTGGAAAGATCTCCTGGAGAAGGGAATGGCTACCCACTCTAGTATACTTGGCTGCAGAATCCCATGGACAGAGGAGCCTGGCAGGCTAGAGTCCATAGAGTCGCAAAGAGTCAGATATGACCAAGCGACCAGCACTAACTCATGAAATTTAATTAAAATATTCAGCATAATTAAATGACTTTGATTTCCCACAAGAAGAAGCAACAGTGATCATGTTGAGCTTACTCCATTAAAACTAAAAGCAAGCAAAATATATGAACTGATGGTTTTGAAGACATCAGGTAATGAAGGACAGTGGCCCTTCAGAGACAGGAAACAAATAATCTGAGCTGTATAGTTGTCACAACTTGCTGCCTTGAGAGAGTTTGCAGACCTAGCAAAAAGAAAAGGGAACACAATCTGAGCCAAAAGACTCCCTGAGTTGAGATGGAGCTCAAAATCCTGGAAGTCCAAGAGGCTTAGAATTTCCAATACAAAGTAACAGAAGAAAATTTGCCTGCGTAGAGAGTGCTCTAAACATATGCAAACCGTGTGGGTGCATGCTCATTCTTGTCCTACTCTTTGTGACCCCATGGATTGTAGCCCACCAGACTCCTCTGTCCATGGAATTTTCCAGGCAAAGAATATTGAAGTGGATTGCCATTTCCTCCTCCAGAGGGTCTTCCTGACCCAGGGATCATACCCCAAGTCTCCTGCACTAACCGTCAAGTTCTTTACTATGTGCAGAGGGTACCCTTCAATTTGTTTAGCTCATTGTTATTAGGATGTCTTCCAAAACTAACCTATAGATGCAAAGCAATGCATAAAACAATGGCATGTTTGTTTTTTTTTTTAAGAAATGAACAAACTGCTTCTAAAATTCAAAGGAAAATGTAAAAACTTAGAATACCTCAATTAAGAAGTGTGGAGGACAAACACAGTTTGATATTAAGACTTTTTATGAAGTTGGCGTTTTTCAGAAGGCAAGTGTTCTGATGCTTTGCCTCAGAGCTCACTTCTTTTGAGTTCATGGGAGCCAAATCCATGGAGACATCTGTTTCCCTTCATGGGCCTCCTCAGTAGCAGTTTTCTGCCACAAAGTTGCGGTCCATGTTGCCAAATACACATAACCTTGTTCTAGTACTGCCTGTTCTCAAATTGTTCCTTCTCTCTCTCTCTCTCTCTTTTTTTCATTCATTGTCTAAAAAACCATTGATTGTAGATAACTTTGACGAAAAACTTTGTAAACATCTTCCATATTAAATAGATAGCTAATAGGTAGAAAGATGAATACATACATAGATGCATAGACCTAGCTATCTTGGGATAATTGCAGATAGTTGTTTGGATAAAAAAAAACCATCATTTCATTGAGCTGGTAAGGAGTCTAGAAGACATGATCATCAGTAGTCTGGAGAGCAAGTCTTCTGTTAAATATATAATGTTCACATAGTAGCTCAAGATTTCTGTAATTATTTCCTATAAAAATTGGAAATGTGAGATTGTTGATTTTTAAAAATATATATATATACAATGATATGATTACTTTGTATTTCTTATATCATATTTTCATTCCTTGAATTATCATCCAAGCATATCCTTGCTTCTGTATATTACCATAATTCAAATTTATCCTAGTAATGGACATCAACAGAAACTCTAAAATAATCTTCTTGATGGACAAAAAATTAATTTAGTTCAGTTCTATAAACTTTTTGAAGCCCTATTGTACTTTCAGCCCTATGTTACAAACATAAATAGCAGTGATTTCTCTGCACACAAAAAGGAAACAATGTAAAGAAACTGTGAATGTTAATTTTCTTTACAGTTCTCCAGCCTTCAAATATAAGTTCATATTGCTTCTCAATCTCAGAAGGGAATCTTGAGAACCAAAATGAACCAACATAAAATAAGGTGTGGATAGGTGATCTTTCCTGGGACAAATGCTGTATAATCTAGGATTTAAGAAAAAAAAACACATTGGTTTGGAAAAGACAGATCTGGGTTTGAATCTTAGCTCCAGACTTTCTCACTGTACAATTTTGCCAAACCTCTTACACTTTCTTGGCCTGTCTTCTAACATCTGTAAGATGAGAACAATTATACCTATCTAGAGGGTTGCTATGAAGGTAAAACTAGATAATTGATATCAATATTAAGCTCCCAATCCAGGGCAGGACAACCTGGTCAGTGTTCAGTGCAACAAATTCCCTTCCTCTAGAATGGAACAAGGGAACTGTCTGAGAGGCTGCTGATCATCAAGAGAAGGGAGAAGGCTGTCAGCAGTAGAACATAACAATTTATAAATTTCTTATTTCACAACAAGCTCTGGGACATCCATCGTCCATGGAAATAAACAAACTCAGAGACTGGAGCCCGTTCCCAGCTGCAGAGTCCAATGCAAATGCACCTGAATGACTAACGTGTGTTGCAAATGACTTACCAACTCCTGACTGCAATCTGGGTCCATCTGCTTAGCAGGGCCAGCCGCCCCACCCGAAAGGGGCCCATGAGAACTACAGACCATCTCTTGGAAAGAGGAAACTTTGCTTTCTCTCAAGGTGTGTTTCAAGTCTCCATTCCAATCATTTAGCAGACTTTGTTAAAGCAGCAGGCAACTTTCCCCAAATGTCTTTAGAGCTCCTCAAGTTCTGGTTCCTCTTTTAGCAAAATTGGTTTCAGGGAGGGAGGTGTGACTTCTCCTAGGTTTCACAGACAGACATTTAGATCCCTCTTTCTTTAATCTGACACGTATCTACTTTGCAGTGTGCTAATCTCAGTAAGGGTTTCCCTGGTGGCTCAAATAGTAAAGAACCTGTCTGCAATGCAGGAGACTTGGATTTGATTCTTGGGTTGGGAAGATCCCCTGGAGAAGGGAATGGCTCCCCACTTCAATATTCTTGCCTGGAGAATCACATACTCAGTAAAGCATTCACTGACATTTTTTCTTTGAGAGTTAAAGGATGAAAATGCAATGAAAATGATGGTAAGCATGCCCCAAATCCCTTTGAGAACCACCCGATACCTTCACATGCTGAGACATGTGTCTGGATTCCTGGACTCATGCAGTCTGATCCTTGGTTGCTAAACTATCCACACATGGCTTTTCTCTCTTCATCTACTGTGATCTTTTGAGGCCTTTGCAAGAATCCAGACAAACACATACACATACTTCCATCCATTCACTTCTCTTAGCAGATAATGCTGATCACTGAGTCTGGCCCTTGCTATTACTGAGTCTGGAAGTTATCTAAAATGTTGTCTCGATACAATCGTGAGTGGACATTTCCAAATCGTAGGGGACATTTCCAAAGCCACTCACTGTACTATCACCAAGAGAAATAGGCCTCCATCACACAAGATTCTCCTTCAAAGTAAACTTACAAATGTGATTCTGGTATAACACTACAGCTAGGGCTTTGGCTCAGCAATTACTTGTTGAATGAAAGACTGAAACAATCAGATAGTATTAGATCAACTTTCCCAGGTAACAATTACTTTTATAAAAGATATCAGATATAAAAGGGACATTACCGATCAGAGGGAACATCAGATTCAGAGAGAATGAGGAACAACTGGACAAGGGTTTCACTGGTGACTGTTAATAAAAACAGAATAGTACATAGACTTTTCAGTTAAAGGAAAATTAAAATGTCAGATATTTGAACAGGGGTGGGTATCCCATAAAAACTTGTCTCTACCTACTTGTCCATAAAATCAACATGCTTTTTATAGAGTTTTCATAGTGAATAACTCTCAGAACAGTTTCTAAAATGAAAGCATGTGTACACCCACACTTAGGACCTTACACATAGGATAGTTTTCTTTGTAATGAATAAAATACTGGGAAACGAAGTTGTCCACTCTGTTTTGTTCCTTTCGGTAGACTTTGAACCTTATATGTTTATTATACTGTAATACACTTATAAAAGTTTTGGCTTGTGTGGCAGTGAGTGGAATTGGCTGTTTCTTTCACACTGAGGAGAGTACAGAATTCATGGTGTTCAGAAAAATAAATGAATGGGGGTAGAAATAGGATTTTGGGGAAATGATGCTGCTCCTTCTTTAATACAAGGATGCTTATTGTCAAGTGTGGTGAAAAGCCAGTGACTCATCTTTATAACAAAACTTGCTAAGGAATCCCAGCTGAGTCAAAGGTGCACTGAAGATCTATGGCAATAACTGTCTGGTTTTTTCATTAGAGAGCCTTTCCACAAATGGTTGCACTGTTTTTGTTGTTTTTAAATTAATTTTACTTAGAGAATTTTATCCTGAATTTTTAAAGAAGAGCAAAGAAAACATTTAGGTAGAAGAGCAATGATAGAAATGAACTAACCAGTTTTTATTGGAATGGTTCAGCACAGGAAAAGGGAGTGAGCCCTGATGCCACAAGGAACACCAAGTTTTAGAAGGTTGGCAACTTGAGCTCAGCTCACTTTTTTGGTAAGTCCCTCCTCTCAAAGGACCTCACTTGTTCTATCACTTGTAGAAATGAGGGGATTTTGTATGCCATTCTGAAACTTCCTTTGGCAGTTATCTCCTACAGCTGATTATACATATACTCTATGATCAATTACCCTATGAGCAATTCCACTGCTAAGTGTGTACCAACAGAAAAAAGTGAGCATATGCACCAAAAGATTCAAATGGGCAAGTTCATAGAAGCATGATTTGTGATAATACAACTTGGAAGAGCCCAAGTGTCCATCAACCTTAAAATGTGTTATAAAGGGGAATATTATATAGCAACGAAAAGGAACATGCAAAGCCGTGGAAATATTGAGGAAGTGTGCCAGGCATGAAAGGTTTCATGTTATACAATGCCATTCACGCACAGTTCAAGAATACGCACATCTAATTCACAGTGAAAAGAGTGGTTTGTGATTGGACAGATCTGGATTGAAATTTTGTGTTGGAAAATTAAAATTAATAGCTGCAGTGCTTTGGACATGCTGGATTACCTCTCAAAATCTCAGTTTCCCATCTGGCATAAAAACACTTAACACAATGTCTTTCATATTAAAAAAAAATACACATAAGATAATGGCTCTTGTTAGTAGTATTCCAAACTCAGACATCCGGGGTTCCTGTGAGGTATGTTATTTTAGGATTAGATGGGGATTCTTAAATCTGTTGCTCTAGGTCTCCATCATGTCTTCTGTCACAAACATTTTGATTCTTTCCTCTTTCCCTCTCCCCAACCTCTTGCTATTCTTTGTTTCCCTTTTCTCACAGTACTTCCACATTGCTTGCTTTTTATTGTAGCTCTCTAAGACCCCACCCCACCCCCCACTGACACAGTTTCTTCTAAAGCTCTTTCAAGACAAAAAAGAAGCGGCTGGTCTCCACATCCTCTCCAGCATTCATTGTTTGTAGATTTTTGATAATGGCCATTCTGACTCCTGTAAGGCAATATCTCACTGCAGTTTTGATTTGCATTTCTCTAATAATCAGTGATGTTGAGCATCTTTTCATGTGCCTGTTAGCCATCTGTATGTCTTCTTTGGAAAGATGTCTATTGAGTTCTTCCACCCTCTTTTTTTGATTGGATTGTTTGTTTGTTTTTATTTTGAGCTCCACAGACTGTTTATGTATTTTGGAGATAAATCCTTTGTCCATTGCTTCATTTGCAAATATTTTCTCGCATTCTGAGGATTGCTTTTTGTCTTGTTTATGGCTTTCTTTGCTGTACAAAGTCAAAGAGAAAAACAAATATTGTATATTAACGCATATATGTGGAATCTAAAAGCATGATACAGGTGAACCTATTTCCCAGGCAGGATTAGAAATGGAGATGGAGAGACTGGACATGTGGACATGGGAGTGAGGGAAGGATGGGGCAAACTGGGAGATTCGGTTTGGTATAAATACACTACCATGTGTGAAATAGCTGGTGGGAGCCTGCTATATAGCACAGGGAGCTCAGCTCCTTGCTCTATTGTACAGCAGAAGCTAACACAACATTGTAAAGCAATTATATTCCCATTTTTTAAAGTGGCTAAAATTTTCCCTTTGTGTTTCACTCCATATATTACTCTCCCGCCTTCCATGTGCATGGACATTAGCATGTGCATATTATAGTCCCATGTAGATTCATTGCTGGATTCAAGGCACACATATGTCATGATCCAAATGTTTCATAGCATGTAAAGAAAGGTAATAGAATCCTAAGGTTCATTTGATGTGTTACGCTTGGATGAAGTTGAAGTCCTATGAATCTTTCACTCAGTTGCCTACTGCCTTGACCAGAATTGACCAAGTCTACTAAATAACTGTTGTTGGGTTTTTTTCCCTATTGGTCATGGACACAGCCCTTCCATTTCCCCCTTGCAATAATTTACTGCGTTTTCTGTTTAGCAATCTTTTTTAAAAGTGTAAGCCATATCCTATATCTTCTTTGTTTAAATCCCTCCAATGAAGCCCAGTGGAACTGGAGTAAACCTATGATCTTACGTAACCTACCTTTTCAGTACTAACCTTTTTCCATCTTCTCCCTTGGTTGCAACACTCGTATTTCTGTATCTCACATACATTATGCTTACATCCAACTCAGGGATTTTGTGTATGTTAAGGCTCCATTAGAAAATTCATTTCCCAGATTTCATAGCTAGCTCCTTGTAATGATTCAAGGCAAAGTATCAACTACCAAGAGAGCTTTGCCCAAGACCACTCGCTAAAACATTTACCCCATCCCAGATTACTACCACATCAATTTATTATACTTTCTTTATAGCAGTTTTCACTAATCTCATTTACCTGCCTTTTTTGTTGTGTTTATATGGTTATTGATGTGAATGCTGCACTGGGGGCCGTTAATGTGGTTTGTAGGTGATGCCAGTGGTATTGGTGGTACAGGGAGTAGCTCTTCAATAATGGTCTTTCTGTGGTCGAGGTTTTCATCACTCCTCCTCATGGTTGAATTCAGTAACCTCCTGATCCAGGCAGAAGAACCCACGTGAATAATGAAAGCCTCAGACATCTTCCTCTCCTAGTCTCTGACTCCAACATGATCACATTTACTGGCTTCCACTCACTGGGTCAAGCCATTTCCCAGGCTCGATTTGAAAATGAGAACTTCACAAATTTCTCCCTCTTATTTACAGACTTCAGTATGATCTGAGCACAGGACTCTCTAAAAAGGAAGAACATTTTCAGCAAGTTTATAGAATATTAGCATGAACATATATCACTGAATTCTAGCCACTTAACTTCTCCCTTGCATTCTACACCTTGGATAAAATAAAAACACCTTTTCAGCATTTTGTATTTGTCTGGTTTGTTTGTTTGTGTTCTAATCCTAAGGAACCTAAGTATTCCCCAAAGCACTGAGAGATGACCGTTCTCTGCCTGCTATGTGCTGTAGGAAATAGAAGCACCATGAGTGCTTAATAAATATATGCATCCCCAAAATTTGAAGTTCTTTTAAAACATTACAGTGCCATGTTTATTGAATATTTACTCTAAGGCAGAGACTGCATATGTTCATTTCTCCAGACCCTCTTCCCTTCCTTAAAAACATACACGGGTTTAGAAAAAACAGATTGGCATTGAGAGGTAGTATAAATATTTTGGACTTTGATCTTCACTGAAGTCTTGGTTTAACTCATTACTGTTCAGTTGCTAAGTCATGTCCAACTCTTTACAATCCCATGGACTGCAGCACACCAGGTTTCCTTGTTCTTCACTATCTCCTAGTGTTTGCTCAAACTCATGTCTATTGAGTCAGTGATGCCATCCATCCATCTCATCTTCTGTCATCCCCTTCTCCTCCTGCCCTCAGTCTTCCCCAGCATCCGGATCTTTTCCAGTGAATTGGCACTTCACATCAGGTGGCCAAAATATTGGAGCTTCAGCTTCAGCATCAGTCCTTCCAATGACTATTCAGGGTTGATTTCCTTTAGGATTTTCTGGTTTGATCTTGCAGTCCAAGCAACTCTCAAGAGTCTTCTCCAGCAACACAATTCAAAAGCATCAGTTCTTTGGGGCTCAGCATTCTTTATTGTCCAACTTTCACATTTGTACATGACTACTGAAAAAACCATAGCTTTGACCATATGGACCTTTGTTGGCAAAGTGGTGTCTCTGCTTTTAATATACTCTCTGAGCCGAAATTTCCTCAGTAGTTCTGTGAGACACATAATACCTAATTTGCTTTGTGTTCAGTTATTAAATGATGTAAATGAGTTTATTAAATCCTTGGGAATTAATAACTGTCAGGTCTCTTCATCAGCCACAGGATTCCACAAAACTGTCCTTTACTTGGAGTGGAGTCACATGAAGAATATAGATCTTTCTGTTGCCCCTTGAAGAACGCAGTTGCCCTATATGGGTGATTTAACTTCTGCTATTAGTCTGGACAGTATTAATCTCAGCTGAATGAAATCTTTGTGTATATATGCACTCACTGAGGAGTAGGATGAGTTTACAAACAATTATGCAAATATGGCTGTATGTTTTTCTCCAGACCTAACCACATCATGAGAGGAGATTAATCAGTGTGGACATTGTTAGCAAATGGAGCATTTTGTTCTGTTTTTCCTGAGAAGATAAGAATTTGTGTCTAATGCTGAGTCTTAGTTCAGCTGTGTGACTGGGGTCGAGATGAGCATTGGCTGAATTACCTCTGTTCTGTTTCAAATAATTATCCCCAAGAGAATCTAAACAGTGAAGCATAGCTGGGGCAATGGAGGTGAGCATGATCCAAAGGAAGTACATATTGTTCCCTGGTAAATGTTGACAGAAACACCCATTCTATACTGTCAAAACCAGCCCCCTAGGATACCATACTCTTTTATCCCTTAAATTTCAATAGAAGAATAAATCCTGCCCTTTATGTAGATGTAGAAGAGGTAAGAGATCCCTAGAGCTGTGAATTTCTTAATCATTGATCAGTTACAGTTATAGAAGGAGGGGCCATTTATATCCATATCTCAATGTATAGTCACATACGTTATATCCAAGTGTACATTTCTTATGTGTGAGAGCTCATAAATATTATAAGTAATATCCAGACTATTGGGTGACTGGTCGTGCATATGTCATTTTATTTTAGTGAGCCAAAGTTTCCTTATTTGCACAATGGGAATGAATTATATGAAAGTTGTCATTTAAGAATAAAATACTCTAAAATTTAAAAGAATGTCTTCATAGCTATTTTTTTCTATCAAAATCAGACTCATTTATTTAGATAATAATTTGAACTTTTAGTTAATAAAATAATTTTATTTAATTGTTATTGGTATTGAAGTATAGCTAGCTATCAGTGTTAGGTTAGTTTCAGGAGTACAGAAGTATGATTCAGTTGTACATTTGTTTCTATTCTTTTTCAGATTCTTTTCCCACAGAGTTCCCTGTGCTATACAGTAGATCCTTGTTCATTATCTGTTTTAAATGTATTGACGTGAGTACATGTCAATCTCACATTCCCAATCTATCCTCCCTGACTCCAGCTCTCTTCTGGTAACCATTATTTCATTTTCTAAGTCATTGAGTCTGTTTCTGTTTTCAAAATAAGTTAATTCATATCCAGTTTAGATGCATATAAGCGATGTCATGTATTTGTCTTTCTCCATCTGACTTACTTCACTTAGTACGATAGTCTCCAGGCCATCCATGTGCTACAAATGGCACTATTTCATTCTCTGTAATGGCTAACTAATATTCCATTGCATATATGCATTATATCTTGTTTATCCACTCATGTATTGATGAAGATTTAGGTTGCTTCCTCTTGGCTGCAATGAACACTGAGGTGCATGTATCGTTTTAAACTAGGGTTTTCTCTAGATACATGCTTAGGAGTGGGATTGCCAGATCATATGATAGTTCTAATTTTAGTTTTGTAAGGAAGCTCCATACTATTATGCATAGTGGATTTACCAATTTACACTTCCACCTGACTCCTCTCCAGTACTTATTGTTTGTAAATTTTTTGATGATGGTCTTTCTGACTGGTGTGAAGTGAAATCTTATTGTAGTTTTGATCTGTAGTTCTCTAGTTATTAGCAATGTTGAGCATCTTTTCCTGTGCCTGTTGGCCATCTGTATGTCTTCTTGGAGAAATGTCTGTTTATGTCTTCTGCCCATTTTTTGATTGGGCTTTTTTTTAATATATATACTGAACTACATAAGCTGTTTGTAAATTTTGCCTATTACTCTCTTGTGGGTCATGTGGTTTGCAAATATTTTTTCCCCGAAGAGTTTTATAGTGTTCCAACTTACCTTTAATCCATGTAGAGATCATTTATGTCTATGCTGTTGGAGAATGTTCTAAAAATTGTTTTCTTACATGTAGCTCTCCAGTTTACCCAGCACCACTTATTGAAAAAGCTGTCTTTTCTTCATTGTATAGTCTTGCCTCCTTTGTTGTAGATTAATTGAACATAGATGTGTGGTTTTATTCCTATTTCAGGGCCCTATTTCAGCGTTTTCTGTCCTATTTCAGTAATCTCTGTTTCTTTTTGTGATGACTGTAGCCTTATAGTATTGCCTAGAGTCAGGTAGCCTGATTCCTCCAGCTCTGTTTTTCTTTCTCAAGTTTGCTTTGGTCATTTGGGATCTTTTGTGTCTCCATACAAATTTTAATATTTTTATTCTAGTTCTGTGAAAAATGCCATTGGTAATTTGATAAGGATTGCATTGAATCTGTAGAAGAATTTGAAATTTCTAATTCATTTTTTAACAAATTTTATTGAGTACATATAATGGATCCTGGTGACTGAGACATTAGAGATTTTTGCCCACAATGCAGGGGACCTGGGTTCAATTTCTGAGTTGGGAAGATGCCTGGAGAATTCCATGGTCAGAGGAGCCTGGCGGGCTACAGTCCATGGGGTCACAAAGAGTCAGGCATGACTGAGCGACTAACACTTTCACTTACTATGTGTCAAGTTCAATTCTAGGCACTGGAATAAATAAAGGTACAAAAACCACTGCCTTCATAGAAACTGCCTGTAGCATAGGGGCATAGCCAACAAATAAATTATATATATATGAAAGTGTTATTTGTTCAGTTGTGTCCAGCTGTTTGTGATACAATGGACTATAGCCCACCAAGCTCCTCTGTTCATGGAATTCTCCAGGCAGAAGTAATGCATTGGGTAGTCGTTCCTTTTCCAGAGGATCTTGCCAAGCCAGGGATTGAACTTGGCTCTCCCACATTGGCACCAGGTTCCTTACTCCATGCTGCTGCTGCTGCTGCTAAGTCGCTTCAGTCGTGTCTGACTCTGTGCGACCCCATAGACGGCAGCCCACGAGGCTCCCCCCGTCCCTGGGATTCTCCAGGCAAGAACACTGGAGTGGGTTGCCATTTCCTTCTCCAATGCATGAAAGTGAAAAGTGAAAGTGAAGTCGCTCAGTCATGTCCAACTCTTAGCAAGCCCATGGGCTACGGCCTGCCAGGCTTCTCCACCCATGGGATTTTCTAGGCAAGAGTACTGGAGTGGCAGCTTTATTCATATGTGTACACACACTCACACACAGCTACCTAGTTTATAGTACTATAAGTCTGATAGAAAAAAATTGAACAGAGTAAGATTTCCTGAGAAGTTTATATTTGAGTCAAGGCTTATAAATGAGTTGAATACCCTAAATATATAAAATATGGATTAAAAGACGAAGTGAATATCTGTGTTGAACACATTGAATTATGAGTCTTTGTTTTTCCCTGTCTAATAGTAGAGCTTCCAATTCCTTTAACACAAGTAAACAATCTTTAAATTACTCTAGAAAATTATTTAGTAAATAAAATTACATCAGTGTGGCTTAAGTAGGATGAAAGTTTCAAACAGAGAGTATAGAACTAGGAACTGCAAGATCTGTGTTCTGGTCTTTCTCTGCCTGCAACTAGCTCAGAAAACTTGGGTGAAAACTAAACTGATTTTCTCTGTCTCTGAATAACCTTTTTTTTTTCAAAACTGGTATAATACTTGTACTACCTATATCCAAAATATCTATAGGGATCACTTGGACATAACATAACTGTACCATGTAAAAGTCCGATATGGAAGCAAGATGGCTTAAGATAAATTATGCATTTCTTGATAGATTGTAGAAGCATCATGTTTTGTTTGCCTGAGAAGATCTCAAGTATTATAATTAGTCTACATCTTTGCAATATATGTCTTACAAGTGTCCTGTTACAAGTACAGAAGCTCCTCTGCTAAAATACTTTTAAATTATATGTGTTCATAGGTTTTTTTTTTTTTGTAAAAAAGCTGCTCACAAGAACAAAAGTACATTGACTGTATCCAAGCGGATGAAACAGACACATGAAATCATTTTAGTCTCATTCATTTTTATTAAATTGGTTTATGTCATATGTACTGTTTAATGTAGCACATTTCTACATTTTATGATGAAGAAAGCTAAAATGGAAACATCTTTGGATTTGTATTTTTAAGAGTTGACAGGAAACAATAAGGTTAAAAAGTAATACTGTCACCATCTCTGGTTCTCCTGTGAAACTTCACTTTGCAGAGATGTTTAGCAATATTTTGTACATGTCAGAAAAGGACTTTTGCACAGCTGCTTAAAATCTGTGTATGTGTGCTCAGTCACTCAGTTGTGTCCAACTCTTTGTGAACCCATGGACTGTAGCCCACCAGTCTCCTCTGTCCATGGAATTTTTGCAGGCAAGGATATTGGAGTGGGCTGCCATTTTCTACTTGAGGGGATCTTCTCAACCCAAGGATCAAACCTATGTCTCTTGCATCTCCTGCATAGGCAGGCAGATTCTTTACCAGTGCACCACCTGGGAAGTCCCCTTTTAAAAGATCCTTCTGTGCTCACCTTTATGACAATTTTGGAAATTATGGGCTCGCACAAATAGGTGCTATTTTTAGGCATATGTTGTAGGCTGGATAACAGCTCTCCAAGATATCTGCATCCTCATCCCTCAGACCAAAGAATGTTACTTCATATGGTAACAGATATTTTATAGATGTGATTCAGGATCTTGAGATGGAGAGATTGATTTTCCCCTATTAGCCAGGTGGGCTCTAAATGTAATCACCATGGTTCTGTAAGAAGGCTGCAGAAGGAGATTTGACTTTAGAGACAGAAGAGCAGAAAGTGATTTATAATGAAACAAAGATTTAAAGATGCTATGCTGCTGGCTCTGAAGCTGCAGGAAGGGGTTGATAGTCAAGAAATGCAGTTCAGAGGTTGGAATAACCAAAGAAACGGATTTTCCCCTGAAAGCTTCCTGAAGGAGCACAGCCATGCTGGCACCTTGGTTTTGGTCCAGGGAAACTGACTTCAGAGCTCTGAACTCTAGAATAAAAGAATAAATATGTGTTGTCTTAAACTGAGTTTGTAATAATTTATAGCAGCATCAATAGGAAATTAATACAGTGTGAACCTCAAATTTTTGGCAGCATTCCCCAAGGAGATGCAATTCATTAAGTCAACATGAGACTACACTTTGTTAAACAAGTTCCAGACTCACTGCCCCCAGAATATTGACAGCATCTGGTGACGTTATTGTTCAGTCACCAAGTTGTGTCTGACTCTTCGTGATACTATGGACTGCCGCATACCTGGCATCCTTGTCCTTCACCATCTCCCTGAGGTTGCCCAAGTTCATTTCCTTTGAATCAGTTATGCCATCCAACTCTCTCATCCTCTGTTGCCCTCTTCTCCTTCTGCCTTCATTCTTTCCCAGCATCAGGCTCTTTTTCCAGTGAGTCAGCTGTTGGCATCAGGTGGCCAAAGTATGGGAGCTTCAGCATCAGGCCTTCCAAAGAGTATTCAGGATTTATTTCCTTTAAGATTGACTGGTTTGATCTCATTGTGTCCAAGGGACCTCAAGAGTCTTCTCAAGAGCATCTATTACATCTACAGTATATCAGAGAGCAGTAAAATTTTTGATCTGGAAGCATGTGCAACCAGATTAATCATCTACCTCTAGTTGGAATAATACAATTTTCAATATGTTGCTGAAATTTTCTGGGCCTCAATGTCCTTGTGTATAAAAGGAAATTAGTAATAATACCCATGTGCCTTTTGCTCAGTCATACCCAACTCTTTGTGATCCCATGGACTATAACCTGCCAGTCTTCTTTGTCAATGGGATTTTCCAGGCAAGAATATTGCAATGGATTGCCATTTCCTTCTCCAGGGGTTCTTCTCCAGCCAGAGATCAAACCTGCATCTCCTGTGTCTCCTGCATTGGAGGCAGATTCATTACCCATAATAATAATACACAAGTCTTAGGGCAAGATGAGGTGAAATAATGCATACTCAGCACTTACATAGATTTTTGGCATAGTGTTTTGTATCAGTTAACATATTAACTTTTTTTTGACCATAGCAAACCCTAAGCCAAGTCACATCAATCTATTAGAAAGATCAAGCTAAATTCAAGCTAGGTCACCACCAGCACTACATGTAAAACTCAAAATAGGAAGAAAACAATTTTAGATATTTAAATTAGTGACTCTGTTTTTCCAGTAGTCATGTATGGATGTGAGAGTTGGACTGTGAAGAAGGCTGAGTGCCGAAGAATTGATGCTTTTGAACTCTGTTGTTGGAGAAGACTCTTGAGGGTCCCTTCAACTGCAAGGAGATCCATCCAGTCCATTCTGAAGGAGATCAGCCCTGGGATTTCTTTGGAAGGAATAATGCTAAAGCTGAAACTCCAACACTTCAGCCACCTCATGAAAAGAGTTGACTCACTGGAAAAGACTCTGATGCTGGGAGGGATTGGGGGCGGGAGGAGAAGGGGATGACTGAGGATGAGATGGCTGGATGACATCATGGACTCGATGGATGTGAATCTGAGTGAACTCCGGGAGTTGGTGATGGACAGGGAGGCCTGGCATGCTGTGATTCATGGGGTCGCAAAGAGTCGGACATGACTGAGCAACTGAACTGAACTGAATGATTGAAAGTACCTTTCCAGATGAGCCAGTTTTATTTGGTTGCACTTCTGAAAAGTGTGCCTGTTACCTGGGTGAAAATTGTCATCCATGTTTGGAGACCTGGGCTTTAACATTGACTAGAAAAATGACCACAAGAGAGTTATTTTTCCATACGTGCCTAAATTTTCTTGTATGTAAAATGTAGATACAGTGAACTTTCCTATATCAATGGGATATCTTAAAGGTTCATTGCTTCTTTTTAAAATTTAAATTTATTTTTATATAAATTTATTTAATTGGAGGTTAATTACTTTACAATATTGTATTGGTTTTGCCATACAGCAACATGAATCTGTTATGGTTGTATACGTGTTCCCAATCCTGAACCCCCTCCCACCTCTGTCCCCATACCATCCCTCTGGGTCATCCCAGTGCACCAGCCCCAAGCATCCTGTATCCTGCATTGAACCTGGACTGGTGTTTCGTTTCTTATATGATATTATACACGTTTCCATGTCATTCTCCCAAATCACCCCACACTCTCCCTCTCCCACAGAGTCCCAAAGACTGTTATATACATCTGTGTCTCTTTTGCTGTCTCACATACAGGGTTATCATTACCATCTTTCTAAATTCCATATATATGTGTTAGCATACTGTATTGGTGTTTTTCTTTCTGGCTTACTTCATTCACTCTGTATAATCGGCTCCAGTTTCATCCACCTCATTAGAACTGATTCAAATGTATTCTTTTTAATGGCTGAGTAGTACTCCATTGTGTATATGTACCACAGCTTTCTTATTCATTCATCTGCTGATGGACATCTAGGTTGTTTCCATGTTCTGGCTATTATAAACAGTGCTGCAATGAACATTGGGGTACACGTGTCTCTTTCAATTCTGGTTTCCTCGATGTGTATGCCCAGCAGTGGGATTGCTGGGTCATAAGGCCGTTCTATTTGCAGTTCTTTAAGGAATCTCCACACTGTTCTCCACAATGGTACCTCATTGTGGTTTTGATTTGCGTTTCTCTGATAATGAGTGATGTTGAGCATCTTTTCATGTGTTTGTTAGCCATCTGTATGTCTTCTTTGGAGAAATGTCTATTTAGTTCTTTGGCCCATTTTTTGATTGGGTCATTTATTTTTCTGGAATTGAGCTGCAGGAGTTGCTTGTATATTTTTGAGATTAGTTGTTTGTCAGTTGCTTCATTTGCTATTATTATCTCCCATTCTGAAGGCTGTCTTTTCACCTTGCTTATAGTTTCTTTTGTTGTGCAGAAGCTTTTAATTGTAATTAGGTCCCATTTGTTTATTTTTGCTTTTATTTCCAGTATTCTGAGACATGGGTCATAGAGGATCCTGCTGTGATTTATGTCAGAGAGTGTTTTGACTATGTTCTCCTCTAAGAGTTTTATAGTTGCTGGTCTTACGTTTAGATCTTTAATCCATTTTGAGTTTATTTTTGTGTATGGTGTTAGAAAATGTGCTAGTTTCATTCTTTTACAAGTGGTTGACCAGTTTTCCCAGCACCACTTGTTAAAGAGGTTTTCTTTTCTCAACTGTATATTCTTGCCTCCTTTGTCAAAGATAAGATGTCCATAGGTGTGTGGATTTATCTCTGGGCTTTCTATTTTGTTCCACTGATCTATATTTCTGTCTTTGTGCCAGTACCATACTGTCTTGATGACTGTGGCTTTGTAGTAGAGCCTGAAGTCAGGCAGGTTGATTCCTCCAGTTCCATTCTTCTTTCTCAAGATTGCTTTGGCTATTTGAGGTTTTTTGTATTTCCATACAAATCTTGAAATTATTTGTTCTAGCTCTGTGAAAAATGCCACTGGTAGCTTGATAGGGATTACACTGAATCTGTAGATTGCTTTGGGTAGTATACACATTTTCACTATATTGATTCTTCCGATCCATGAACATGGTATATTTCTCCATCTATTAGTGTCCTCTTTGATTTCTTTCACCAATGTTTTATAGTTTTCTATATATCGGTCTTTAGTTTCTTTAGGTAGATATATTCCTAAGTATTTTATTCTTTTCGTTGCAATGGTGAATGGAATTGTTTCCTTAATTTCTCTTTCTATTTTCTCATTATTAGTGTATAGGAATGCAAGAGATTTCTGAGTGTTGATTTTATATCCTGCAACTTTACTATATTCATTGAATAGTTCTAGTAATTTTCTGGTCGAGCCTTTAGGGTTTTCTATGTAGAGGATCATGTCATCTGCACACAGTGAGAGTTTTACTTCTTCTTTTCCAATTTGGATTCCTTTTATTTATTTTTCTGCTCTGATTGCTGTGGCCAAAACTTCCAGAACTATGTTGAATAGTAGCAGTGAAAGTGGGCACCCTTGTCTTATTCCTGACTTTAGGGGAAATGCTTTCAATTTTTCACCGTTGAGGATAACGTTTACTGTGGGTTTGTCATATATAGCTTTTCTTATGTTGAGGTATGTTCCTTCTATTCCTGCTTTCTGGAGAGTTTTTATCATAAATGGATATTGAATTTTGTCAAAGGCTTTCTGTGCATCTATTGAGATAATCATATGGCTTTTATTTTTCAATTTATTAATGTGGTGTATTACATTGATTAATTTGTGAATATTGAATAATCCTTGCATCCCTGGGATAAATCCCACTTCGTCATGATGTATGATCTTTTTAATGTGTTGTTGGATTCTGATTGCTAGAATTTTGTTAAGGATTTTTGCATCTATGTTCATCAGTGATATCGGCCTGTAGTTTTCTTTCCTTGTGGCATCTTTGTCAGGTTTTGGTATTAGGGTGATGGTGGCCTCATAGAGTGAGTTTGGAAGTTTACCTTCCTCTGCAATTTTCTGGAAGAGTTTGAGTAGGATAGGTGTTAGCTCTTCTCGAAAGTTTTGGTAGAATTCAGCTGTGTAGCCATCTGGAACTGGGCTTTTGTTTGCTGGAAGATTTCTGATTACAGTTTCAATTTCTGTGCTTGTGATAGGTCTGTTAAGATTTTCTATTTCTTCCTGGTTCAGTTTTGGAAAGTTGTACTTTTCTAAGAATTTGTCCATTTCTTCCAAGTTGTCCATTTTATTGGCATATAATTGCTGATAGTAGTCTCTTATGATCCTTTGTATTACTGTGTTGTCTGTTGTGATTTCTCCATTTTCATTTCTAATTTTATTGATTTGATTTTTCTTTCTTTGTTTCTTGATGAGTCTGGCTAATGGTTTGTCAATTTTATTTATCCTTTCAAAGAACCAACTTTTGGCTTTGTTGATTTTTGCTATGGTCTCTTTTGTTTCTTTTGCACTTATCTCTGCCCTAATTTTTAAGATTTCTTTCCTTCTACTAACTCGGGGGTTCATTTCTTCCTTTTCTAGTTGCTTTAGGTGAAGAGTTAGGTTATTTATTTGACTTTTTTCTTGTTTCTTGAGGTATGCCTGTATTGCTATGAACTTTCCTCTTAGCACTGCTTTTACAGTGTCCCACAGGTTTTGGGTTGTTGTGTTTTCATTTTCATTCGTTTCTATGCATGTTTTGATTTCTTTTTGATTTCTTCTGTGATTTGTTGGTTATCCAGCAGCATGTTGTTCAGCCTCCATATGCTGGAATTTTTAATAGTTTTTCTCCTGTAATTGAGATCTAATCTTACTGCACTGTGGTCAGAAAAGATGCTTGGAATGATTTCAATTTTTTTGAATTTACCAAGGCTAGATTTATGGCCCAGGATGTGATCTATCCTGGAGAAGGTTCTGTGTGTGCTTGAGAAAAAGGTGAAATTCATTGTTTTGGGGTGAAATGTCCTATAGATATCAATTAAGTCTAACTGGTCTATTGTATCATTTAAAGTTTGTGTTTCATTGTTAACTTTCTGTTTAGTTGATCTGTCCATAGGTGTGAGTGGGGTATTAAAGTCTCCCACTATTATTGTGTTATTCTTAATTTCCCCTTTCATACTTGTTAGCATTTGTCTTACATATTGCGGTGCTCCTATGTTGGGTGCATATATATTTATAATTGTTATATCTTCTTCTTGGATTGATCCTTTGATCATTATATAGTGTCCATCATTGTTTCTTTTCACAGCCTTTGTTTTAAAGTCTATTTTACCTGATATGAGTATTGCTACTCCTGCTTTCTTTTGGTCTCTATTTGCATGGAGTATCTTTTTCCAGCCCTTCACTTTCAGTCTGTGTGTGTCCCGTGTTTTGAGGTGGGTCTCTTGTAGACAACATATATAGGGGTCTTGTTTTTGTATCCATTCAGCCAGTCTTTGTCCTTTGGCTGGGGCATTCAACCCATTTATGTTTAAGGTAATTATTGATAAGTATGATCCTATTGTCATTTACTTTATTGTTTTGGGTTCGAGTTTATACACCCTTTTTGTGTTTCCTGTCTAGAGAATATCCTTTAGCATTTGTTGGAGAGCTGGTTTGGTGGTGCTGAATTCTCTCAGCTTTTGCTTGTCTGTAAAGCTTTTGATTTCTCCTTCATATTTGAATGAGATCCTTGCTGGGTACAGTAGTCTGGGCTGTAGGTTATTTTCTTTCATCACTTTAAGTATGTCTTGCCATTCCCTCCTGGCCTGAAGAGTTTCTATTGAAAGATCAGCTGTTATCCTTATGGGAATCCCCTTGTGTGTTATTTGTTGTTTTTCCCTTGCTGCTTTTGATATTTGTTCTTTGTGTTTGATCTTTGTTAATTTGATTAATATGTGTCTTGGGGCATTTTGCCTTGGGTTTATCCTGTTTGGGACTCTCTGGCTTTCTTGGACTTGGGTGATTATTTCCTTCCCCATTTTAGAGAAGTTTTCAACTATTATCTCCTCAAGTATTTTCTCATGGTCTTTCTTTTTGTCTTCTTCTGGGACTCCTATAATTCGAATGTTGAGCCATTTAATATTGTCCTGGAGGTCTCTGAGATTGTCCTCATTTCTTTTAATTCGTTTTTCTTTTTTCCTCTCTGATTCATTTATTTCTACCATCCTATCTTCTACTTCATTAATCCTACCTTCTGCTTCTGTTATTCTACTATTTGTTGCCTCCAAAATGTTTTTGATCTCATTTATTGCATTATTCATTATATATTGACTCTTCTTTATTTCTTCTAGGTCCTTGTTAAACCTTTCTTGCATCTACTCAATCCTTGACTCCAGGCTATTTACCTGTGATTCCATTTTTATTTCAAGATTTTGGATCATTTTTCACTATCATTATTAGGAATTCTTTATCAGGTAAATTCCCTATCTCTTCCTCTTTTGTTTGGTTTGGTGGGCATTTATCTTATTCTTACACCTGCTGGGTGTTCCTCTGTCTCTTCATCTTGGTTATATTGCTGCGTTTGAGGTGGCCTTTCTATATTCTGGCAGTTAGTGGAGTTCTTTTTATTGTGGAGTTTTCTCACTGTGGGTGGGGTCGTATCAGTGGCTTGTCAAGGTTTCTTGGCTAGGGAAGATTGTGTCGGTGTTCTGGTGGGTGAAGCTGGATTTCTTCTCTCTGGAGTGCAATGAAGTGTCCAGTAATGAGTTATGAGATCTCAGTGGTTTTGGAGTAACTTTGGACAGCCTATGTATTGAAGCTCAGGGCTGTGTTGCTGGAGAATTTGCTTGGTATGTCCTGCTCTGGAACTTGTTGGCCCTTGGGTGGTGCTTGGTTTCAGTGTAGGTATGGAGGCATTTGATAAGCACATATCAGTTAATGTTCCCTGGAGTCAGGAGTTCTCTGATGTTCTCAGGGTTTGGACTTAAGCCTCCTGCTTCTGGTTTTCAGTCTTATATTTACAGTAGTCTCAAGACTTCTCCTTCTATACAGCACCACTGATAAAACATCTAGGTTAAAGATGAAAAGTTTTTCCACAGTGAGGGACACCCAGAGAAGTTGACAGAGTTACATGGAGAAGAGAAGAGGGAGGAGGGAGTTAGAGGTGATCCAAATGAGATGAGGTGGAATCAAAAGAGGAGAGAGCAAGCTAGCCAGTAATCACTTCCTTATGTATGCTCCACCATCTGGACTGCTCAGAGATGTTCACAGAGTTATACAGAGAAGAGAAGAGGGAGGAAGGAGACAGAGGTGGCCAGGAGGATAAAAGGGGGAATAAAAAGGAGAGACACAGATCCAGCCAGTAATCAGTTCCCTAAGTGTTCCCCACCGTCTGGAACACATAGAGATTCATAGAGTTGGGTAGAGAAGAGAAGGAGGATGGAGGAGACAGAGGGGACCTGGTAGAGAAAAAGGAGAGTCCAAAGGGGGAGAGAGCAGTCAAGCCAGGAATCTCACTCCCAAGTAAAAATGGGTACTGAAGATTGGGTTCTTAAAGGTACAAAATTGATAACAAACACCAAAAGGCAAAGATTAAAAATCTAGAGTAGAGGTTGGATTTTCAAAAATATATTAAAGAAAAGAAGAAGAAGAAAAAAAAGTCACAAAAATTATTTAAGAAATATATATATATATATATATGAAGTTTGCTTTAAAAAATAGGGTCTTTTAAAGTAATAGTAGATTATAAAAATGAAAATTAAAGGAGTAATAGAGGACTTAAATTTTTTTAAGTTAAAAAAGAATGATCATAAAAATATTAAAAATATATCTAGGACTTTCTCTGGTATTGTTGCAGGCAATGTGGGGGTCAGTTCATTTTCGGATAGTTCCTTGGTCTGGCTTATATTTCTCAAGATCTATAGGCCTCTTCCTATGTAGTCGGTACTAACTACAGGGTTTTAATCTATTGCATCTGTTACTTCCAAGGCAGTTCCCTCTATTTTAGCTTCTTCTGTTTGCTGGTCTCTTCAGTGTCTGATTTCCACCCTGACACAAGGGGGCGGTGGTGGACACTTTTTTAGGCTCACTTGTTCAGTCGTGCTGTGGGGAGGGAGGGATGCTGCAAACAAATAACACTGGTGTGGACTCGTAGTGTCTCAACCACACTGGGCTTGCCCCTGCTCGTGGCACATGTGCCCTCCCTACCCACACTGCTAAGGCTCTATATTGCTCTGCTGGGAACCGCCTGAGGCTGGCCCTGGGCTGCAGGCACCTCCCAGGTCTAAGCCGCTCAGGTTCAGGCACTCGGGTAGTCCTCGGAGGTGCAGACTCTGTTGGGCCTGCGTTTTGTGCCTTTCCCGGGTCCGAGCAGCTCAGGTGATGAGGTGTTTGGCAAGCACAGTCACTGCAACTTATCGCCTCTCCCATCCCTGCTGCTCGGTTTTCTGGGTGTACCACTGGCACACCTTCTCAGGAGGATGATGACGTCCAGAACCCCCAGAAGTCTTAGTTAGCAAAGGAGCCTGCTTGCATTTGGTAGATAATGTCTCTCTGGGGCCACGATTGCCCCCTTCCAGCTCTGGCTGCCTGTTACCAGAGGCGGATGATCTGCAGCCAGCTATCTCTGTTCAGTCCTTTGTTCTGTGCGTGATCTTGGTGGTGTCTTAGGTTAGAGCTTTTTGCGTGGTAGCTATCCCACAGTCTGGTTCCCTAGCCCAAGTTTAGTTCGCTCTGATTACCCTCAGGGCATTCAGGCCTGATCCTTACTCTAAGCAATACAGCCTGCGCCTCCCTGAGCAGCCCCTGCGTGCTAGTGACAGATGCAGACTGCTTCTCCGCTGGGGCAGTTACCATTGAGCTCGTAATCTGTGGGTTTTAATTATTTATTTATTTTTCCTCCCTGTTATGTTGCCCTCTGTGCTTGCAAGGCTTGCCACAGGCTAGGCAGTGAGAGTGTTTCCTGGTGTTTGGAAACTTCTCTCTTTTTAAGACTCTCTTCCTGGGATGGAACTCTGTCCCTACCTCTTTTGTCTCTTTTTTTGTCTTTTATATTTTTCCTACCTCTTTTCGAAAACAGTGGGCTGCTTTTCTGGGTGCCTGATGTCCTCTGCCAGCATTCAGAAGTTGTTTTGTGGAATTTACTCAGCGTTTAAACGTTCTTTTGAATTTGTGGGGGAGAAAGTGGTCTCCTCGTCCTATTCCTCTGCCATCTTAGCACCGCTTCTTCTTTGCTACTTAACACAGAATTTAGGAAAATAGCAAAGCATAGTGGTTAGAATATAGTAACTGCTCAAAAGATGACAGTTATGAACAATAATAATTGTTAGATACTGGGAATGTAAACTTGATTAAAATCATATGATTTATCCAGAATTTCATTATTCTAGGTATTAAACTTTGAGTGCTTCCAGTAAATAGATGGATAAATACATAAAAATAACTCTTAAGCAATCTATATTCTACATCAGCTCTGTCCATTAGAAATATAATGTGTACAACATATGTATTATTTTAATTTTCCTAACATCCATATTTATAAAAAAAGCTACTGAAATAAGTAACAGTGAATGAGGTTATGTTAATAGCATATATTATTAACTCAATACATCTAAAATACTATCATTTCAACACATCAAGTATTTTGTATTCTTTTAAAAAATACTTTGTCTTTGAAATTCAGGGTATTTACCCTTAAGTAAGGTACATAAAGTAATGCTCAAAATTCTGCAAGCCAGGCTTCAGCAATACGTGAACCATGAACTTACAGATATTCAAGCTGGTTTTAGAAAAGGCACAGGAACCAGAGATCAAATTGCCAACATCCAATGGATCATCAAAAAAGCAAGAGAGTTCCAGAAAAACATCTATTTCTGCTTTATTGACTATTCCAAAGCCTTTGACTGTGTGGATCACAATAAACTGTGGAAAGTTCTGAAAGAGATGGGCATACCAGACCACCTGGCTTGCCTCTTGAGAAACCTATATGCAGGTCAGGAAACAACAGTTAGAACTGGACATGGAACAACAGACTGGTTCCAAATAGGAAAAGGAGTATGTCAAGGCTGTATATTGTCACCCTGCTTATTTAACGTCTATGCAGAGTACATCATGAGAAACACTGGGAGGGAGGAAGCACAATATCAGTCACCTCAGATATGCAGATGACACCACCCTTATGGCAGAAAGTGAAGAGGAACTAAGAAGCCTCTTGATGAAAGTGAAAGAGGAGAGTGAAAAAGTTGGCTTAAAGCTCAACATTCAGAAAACAAAGATCATGGCATCTGGTCCCATCACTTCATGGGAAATAGATGGAGAAACAATGGAAACAGTGTCAGACTTTATTTTGGGGGGCTCCAAAATCACTGCAGATGGCGATTACAGCCATGAAATTAAAAGACGCTTACTCCTGGGAAGGAAAGTTATGACCAACCTACATATCATACTGAAAAGCAGAGATATTACTTTGCCAACAAAGGTCCGTCTAGTCAAGGCTATGGTTTTTCCAGTCATGTATGGATGTGAGAGTTGGACTGTGAAGAGAGCTGAGTGCTGAATAATTGATGCTTTTGAACTGTGGTGTTGGAGAAGACTCTTTAGAGTCCCTTGGAATGCAAGGAGATCCAACCAGTCCATCCTAAAGGAGATCAATCCTGGGTGTTCATTGGAAGGACTGATGCTAAAGCTGAAAGTCCAGTACTTTGGCCACCTCATGAGAAGAGTTGACTCACTGGAAAAGACCCTGATGCTGGGAGAGATTGGGGTGAGGAGGAGAAGGGGACAACAGAGGATGAGATGGCTGGATGGCATCACTGACTTGATGGACATGAGTTTGGGTGAACTCTGGGAGTTGGTGATGGACGGGGAGGCCTGGTGTGCTGTGGATTCATGGGGTCACAAAGAGTCAGACCCGACTGTGTGACTGAACTGAACTGAAGATAACCAAACCATCTGGTTTCTCTGGGACTGTCCAGATTTTCACTCTGAAAGTCTTTATCCTGAAAAACTTCACAGAGGCAGTTGTTTATAGCACATCCTGATTTGAACTCTAAGCTATAATCAGAAATAGCTGATCTATATATTTCATCCAGTTCACAGTTGGGAGAGTCACAGATCAAAATTCTTCAAATGTACTGGAAAGTAATTGAATTGAACATCCATTGTTTCATTAAAGTTAATTACAACCTAAAAATGTAGTTCCCCAGCCTTAGTAGCTTTTAGATGTTCAAATAATGCCTACTACATTGGGCAATGCATTTATCTCCCTTTTTAAAAAATTACACATCAAATAAGCTATGCCTCTGGAAATTTACTCTCCTAAACTTTTCAAGTACCATCCTGGAACTGAGCAATGGGATTTCTTATTGTACTGTATATATTACTATATATACAATAATATATATGTGTACTGTATATATATATTATATATGTAATGTATATATTATTGTACTATATATATTATACATTAATATACAGGACATTACAGAGATGTGAGCACTGCTTTAAAGATGTACTAGCATGCACTGTAATTTTATAAAGTATTGACTTAAGGAGCATCCATTTAAAAAGAAAAATGGATTAAATGTGGTGACAAAGAAATATAAAGCATCAGTAAATGTAAGTTGTGGGGGAGTTAAGTATAAATAAAGCATGTGGATAGTCATTCATTCTGTGATGGAATTACCAATAGTAAGCCAGGTCTCCTGGCTCTGTGATGAGAATGCTAAAGACAAAACTTATGTTTTGTTTTGTTTTGTTCTTTCCCCATCTGGTCTGACTTCACACCTCTTACAATATCATGCACTGAGCCTTCAGAGACCCACAGTTACTGTGAACACATAGCGACACTGCATTAATTATAAACAACAGCAATATACCAATCCGTAGCTTGGATTGAAACAGATGAATTCTAGAGGATAAGAACTGAGGTAGATCTAAGCCAAACACATCTAGTATCAAGTTAATGGGAATGTGGCTTGGAAAGGGAACAGATAGGTAGGAGTTGCATTCTCTGTGGAAACGGGAAGTATAAAGTTACACCTGCAGGAAACTGGGAGCCTTCTGTGCTACGTGCTAAGTCGCTTCAGGCGTGCCTGACTCTTTGTGACCTCATGGACTGTAGCCCACCAGGATCCTCTGTCCCTGGGATTCTCCAGGCAAGAATACTGGAGTGGGTTACTATGCCCTTCCCCAGGGGGAACTTCTGCACTACACATAAAGTCGGGGCCCTGAAACAATGCTCAATCTATGTAATTAGGGGACGAAGAGCTTCCTCTAACTCCAGTAAAGTGGCAGGAGAGCTCATCTGCTACCTGAGCTCACAGAGGGAAAAGCAAACGCATCTACAATGAGAACTTGGAAAACCCAGCATGTGCCATGCTTGCATTTGGGTCAGAATATATGTTATTCACATGGAATAGGGATCACAAGGCGGGAAATAATGCAAAAAAAAAAAAAAAAAACAGTCTTAAGACCATAAACCTCATGGTTTGGGCAGAAGCAAATAAAAGAAACCACGCTATGAAGATGCTTCCAAAACCCAGAGGACATGTGCGTCCCATTGACAGAGAGGATAGACTGTGGCGGAAAGACCACCACGAAAAATAAACACATAACCCAAAAATATAAATTACTGGAGGAAATGATCTACTACGTGGGAGATCAACAGAAACAACAAAGCATAAAATTAATACCCCAAGACACTGAAATTACAGAACATAAAAAGAGGCTATCAAATAAATACATTTTAAATGATTAAAGAGAACATAGATGGAAACAAATTAAAATAGAACAAGAACTTATCAAAAATGAATAATTAGAATTTGAAAATGGATATTGTAAAGGAAAAATATGTATATAACTTTAAATTTTAAAATATGTCAATGTCTGTGCCCAACAGATTAGCCATAGGTGGAGAGAGAGGTAAAGACCTAGAAGATCAAGTTACTAAGTCGGAAGTGCAGCAACAATAAATAGAGGTGAAAAAGAAAAAAGAGGTGAAGAATTTGGACCAGAAACTTAGAAGTTTCAATATTTCATACTGGGGATATATTACTAATATTCTGAAGCAGTATGTGGCACATAGAAAGTACTCTAGAAATATTTGCTGAAAGGATGAATGAATGAATGAATAGAAATCCCCAGAAGAGGAGACAGATGCTCTGTGCCTAAAGAGTGAAAATTAAAGAGATAATAGCTGTGAACTTCTCAGAACTGGAGAGAGTTATAAGATGTAAATTAAAGAAATTTAGGGAATCCTAAAGAGGAAAAATCATAATAAACATACACTTTAAAACCACAGACACAGTAAAAATCTTATAAAGCAAACAAAAGAAAAAATATCAAAAACAGAAGCTAAATGTTTGGTAGAATTACTAGCAACAATAGAGGCTAGAATTAAATCATACACAATATTCCAAACAATAATTTTAAGCCAGTTATTCTACAAGACCTCAATGTTATTCAAGATTGGTAATAAATTGAATATAATTTCAGTAAAGGCTGAAGGCTTACAAAACATAAAAAGAAAAGTGCTGGTAAAGGTTCTGTTTCAGAAAGCAGCAAATTGTATGTAGAGGGAATTAGAAATGCACATGAAATAATAATAAATTACTTGATACATAGCTAAATCTAAATAAACAAACATAAATAATATTAACTAATTTGAAGTAATGAGAAATAAGGTGAAAACAAAGTATTCTAAAACAATAATATGAAAGATTAGGGTGAAAGATATTCCCATTTGAATGCAGAGTTCCATCAAAGGCAAAGGAGAGATAAGAAAGCCTTCCTTGGTGATCAGTGAAAAGAAATAGAGGAAAACAATAGAATGGGAAAGATTAGACATCTCTTCAAGAAAATTAGAGATACCAAAGGAACATTTCATGCAAAGATGGGCTTGATAAAGGACAGAAATGGTATGGACCTAACAGAAGCAGAAGATAGTAAGAGGTGGCAAGAATACACAGAGGAACTGTTCAAAAAAAGTCTCCACAACCCAGATAATCACAATGGTGGATCACTCACCTAGAGCCAAACATCTTGGAATGTGAAGTCAAGTGGGCCTTAGGAAGCATCACTATGAACAAAGCTAGTGGAAGTGCTGGAATTCCAGGTGAGTTATTTCAAATTGTAAAAGACAATGCTATGAAAGTTCTAGACTCAATATGCCAGCAAATTTGGAAAATTCAGCAGTGGCCACAGGATTGGAAAAGGTCAGTTTTCATTCCAATCCCAAAGAAAGGCAAAAAGAATGCTCAAACTACCACACAATTGCACTCATTTCACATGCTAGTAAAGTAATGCTCAAAATTCTCCAAGCCAGGCTTCAGCAATACATGAGCCATGAACTTCCAGATGTTCAAGCTGGTTTTAGAAAAGGCACAGGAACCAGAGATCAAATTGCCAACATTGGCTGGATCATCAATAAAGCAAGAGAGTTCCAGAAAAACATCTATTTCTGCTTTATTGACTATTCCAAAGCCTTTGACTGTGTGGATCACAATAAACTGTGGAAAATTCTGAAAGAGATAGGAACACCAGAGTACCTGAGCTGCCTCTTGAGAAATCTGTATACAGGTCAGGAAGCAACAGCTAGAACTGGACATGGAACAACAGACTGGTTCCAAATAGGAAAAGGAGTACGTCAAGGCTGTATATTGTCACCCTGCTTATTTAACTTATGTGCAGTGTACATCATGAGAAACCCTGAGCTGGATGAAGCACAAGCTGGAATAAAGATTGCCAGGAGAAATATCAATCACCTCAGATATGCAGATGACACCACCCTTATGGCAGAAAGTGAAGAGGAACTAAAGAGCCTCTTGATGAAAATGAAAGTGGAGAGTGAAAAACTTGGCTTAAAGCTCAACATTCAGAAAATGAAGATCATGGCATCTGGTCCCATCACTTCATGGGAAATATATGGGGAAACAGCGGAAACAGCGGCTGACTTTATTTTTCTGGGCTCCAAAATCACTGCAGATGGTGATTACAGCCATGAAATTAAAAGATGCTTACTCCTTGGAAGGAAAGTTATGACCAACCTAGACAGCATATTAAAAAGCAGAGACATTACTTTGCCAACAAAGGTCCGTCTCTTCAAGGTTATGGTTTCTCCAGTAGTCATGTATAGATGTGAGAGATGGACTATAAAGAAAGCTGAGCACCAAAGAATTAAAGCTTTTGAACTGTGGTGTGGGAGAAGACCCTTGAGAGTCCCTTGGACGGCAAGGAGATCCAACCAGTCCATCCTAAAGGAGACCAGTCTTGGGTGTTCATTGGAAGGACTGATGTTGAAACTGCAATACTTTGACTACCTGATGTGAAGAGCTGACTCATTTGAAAAGACCCTGATGCTGGGAAAGATTGAGGGCAGGAGAAGGAGATGACAGAGGATGAGATGATTGGATGGCATCATCGACTCAAGGAGATGAGTTTGAGTAAACTCTTGGAGTTGGTGATGGACAGGGAGGCCTGGTGTGCTGCAGTCCATGGGGTTGTGAAGAGTTGGACATGACTGAGCAACTGAACTGAACTGATAAACAAAGTAAAATGTTCTAGATTCTTTGAATCATTTGGTGGGAGTTTAAAGAAGACACCGATAAGACTACTGTTATATATGCATCTTAATTTTTAAAAGTAAATGTTAAAAAATAAATCTTCTATATAGATAGTATTGGATTGGCCAAAATGTTTGTTCATTTTTCCCATAAGATGGTTCTAGTAACAGTTAGCTATTTTTAGCTTCATTCAAAGCAATTTTTAAAGATTATATTGTGATAGCTATCACATCAGCATGCATTCAAAAACATTAACAAAGTTGGTGGACTTCTGTATAGCCATTTTAATATCGAAGATGGATGAGAAAAAGCAACATTTTTGTCATAGCATGCTTTATTATTTCGAGAAAGGCAAAAATGCAAGTGAAACACAAAAGATTTTTGCACTGTATAGAAAAGGTGCTGTGACTGAATGTGTCCAAAGCATTTTGTGAAGTTTCTTGTGAGTGATTTCTTGTGGACGATGCTCAATGGTTGGGGAGACCAGCTGAACATGATAGCAATAAAATTGAGACAGTACTTGAGAACAATCAACAGTATACCATGTGGGAGATAGTCAACATACTCAAAATATCCAAATGAAGCACTCAGAATCATTCGCACCAGGCTTGGTTATGTTTGATGTGTGGGCTCCACAAAAATTAAATGAAAAAAAAAAACAAAAAACGTCTTGACCATATTTCCACATGCAGTTCTCTACTGAAACAATGAAAATGTTCAATTTTTAAAACAGATTGTGACAACAGATAAAAAGTGGATACTGTACAATAACGTGAAACAGAAGAGATCACTGGGCAAGTGAAGTGGATCACCACCAACTGCACCAAAGTCTGATGTTCATCCCAAGAAGCTGACATTTTGTACATGATGAGATTGGAAAGGAGTCCTCTGGTAAGAACTCCTTCCAGAAAAACCAAACAATGAGTTCCAACAAGTACTGTTCCCAGTTAGACTGACTGAAAATAGCACTCGATGAAAAGTGTCCAGAATTAGTCAACAGAAAATGCATAATCTTCCATCAGCGTAATGCACCACCATGTGTCTCTTTGATGACCAGGCAAAAACTGTGATAGCCTGGTTGGAAAGTTCAGATTCATCCACCATACTCACCAGAGGCTGTACCTTTGAATTTCTATTTATTTTGGTCATTACAAAATTCTCTTAGTGGAAAAAAAATTTTCAAGTCTCTCGAAGACTGTAAAAGGCACTGGGAATAGTTCTTGCACAAAAAGATAAAAAGTTTTGGGAAGATAGAATTATGGAGTTACCTGAAAAATGGCAGAATGTTGGAACAAAAGAGTGAATATACTGTTCAATGAAGTTCTTGGTGAAAATGAAAAATTTGGCTTTTATTTTTGTTTAAAAACCAATATTTGTGCATACATATAGTATATAGGTACTTTCACACACATATACCTTCAAAATTATTAGAGGAAATGAAAGAGAATATACAGAGATTTGTCAATCCAGATGAAGGCAGGAAACAAACAAAAAAATAAAACCAAAGGAAACACATATAGTAGTACAAATACTACTATAAATACATCATAGAATAACAGGTATGAAGTCAGTAATCACCATTAAAAAAAGTCACAGGGTCAATCAGGGAACTCAGACAAGTTTCAGAGCTGGGTCTGCATCTTGAAGAATTGGGCATTGGTTTCATTTCAGATTCTATATAATCCCCAATGTATTTGGCTATCTCCCTTTATCTTTTTAAATCCCAGGTGTAATTTAAGGAAAAGTTGAATCTCTAGATTTAATTCACCAAATGTGATTTTCTATAGGATACTTGATAGCTTTTAAAAACAAACATTAAAATGATTTTTTTCTTTCCTTTCAAACATCAGAAGGTTATAATTAATAGATTTTAGTTTGGTTTAAAGAATACAAACCCTCAATTCTGAGAACTCTAAGTATAGATTAAAACATATTTGAGCTTTGTAGGCTGAGATACATATACACTATCTGCATTTGGATGTGTTTTATTCTCCATCATTCCCAGTCGACCCCACTCCCACCCTTGCCAATTCTGTCTTCAGTTTACAAACAAATAAAACAGTGATACTCCTGAACAGTGAAAACTAATTACAGGTAACATTATTTTAGATCCATGGTTTGTAGAGATCTGTGCTTTAGAAAGTCTTTATATTCTTTTGTGTCTCATACAAGTTTCTGAGTTAGAATCATTATTTAGAATTTGTGCTCTAAACTATTTTTCCTATTTAAACTTTGAAATTGACTTTTTTCCTCTGAATAGTCTTTTATTAATTTGTTAGTGAGAGGAGGTATTCAGGAACTTCATACCAAGGTCCTATTTCAGAAAACAGTGGTGACATAAACAAAATAGTTTTAGATTTATAGAAAAAAATAAAAGATAATACAGAGCGCTCATGTATATCATTGTCTATTTTCTCCTACTGTCATATTTTGTTACTAGGATGAATTTGTCACAGGTAAGAAACTTAGTTGGTACCTGACTATTAATTGAATTCTTCCCTTTATTTAGATTTCATCAGTTTTCCTTAATATCCTTTTCCTGTTTGAGAATTCCATCCAGGATACCACATCATGTTTAGCTGGCAAGTCTCTTTAGGTGACTCTGTCCTGCGGCAATTTTTCAGACTTTCCTTGTTTATGATGACCTTGACAGTTTTGAGGAATACCACTCAGGCATTTTATGGAATGTCCCTCCATGTGGATTTGTCTGATGTTTTTCTCAGGGTCGAACTGGGGTTTGGGGCATTGCAGAGGAGGACTTCAGAGATGAAGGGCCATTCTCATCACATCACATCAAGGGTGCATGCTGACAACATGATTTATAACTGAGGGTGTTAACCTCAATGACCCAGCATACATAGTGTTTGCCAGGTTGGAAATGGATTACTTTTCAACAAACTCCTCTTTCTTATTCAGAGAGGCTTTGGGGGAGAGGTTTGTGATGTCTGATCTTGGTTCAGGGAATATAAATTGTTAATCCTGGTCCTGCCATCAATTTCTTGTGTCACTTTGCTTCTTCAGGTCTCAGCTGTCATCTGTGGGGTTTAGAGAAAACACCAAACTAAGATTCTATGTTCTCATCTTTTTTATAAATTTTATTTATCTTTAATTGGAGGATAATTGCTTTACAACTTTGTGTTGATTTCTGCCATTATTTTTATCCCATTTTGTCAGAGTCCTGGTAGAAAAAAAAATGGGTAATTTGAGCAGAATATGGTAAAGAAAGTATTGTCAGAGGTGTGAGCAGGGTATAGGGGGAAAGCCAAGATTTAGCACAGCCCTCTGGGTCCTATGCCAGCAGGGTGCGACCATTGCACCTAGAACTTAAAGAAGGGAGGACAGAGTGCTTCTGGGGTCCATGAGACACAGATGCTCACACCACAGGGGAAGGTGCCAGAAAAGAGCTGTGGCATCATCCAAAGGACACAGCCTGCCTATGACAAACCTGTAAGAAGAGAGGAGCCAATTTCCTGATTTTAGGCTGCTCTCTCTCTTTAATCTGGATGAATCTAACCTAAAGCTAGAAGGCAAGGAAGCCCAGAGAGGTAAGACACATGGGGCACAGGAAAGGGTGAGGAGGAGTAGAAAGTGTACCTGTATCTGGATGACCAAACCAAAGATAGGTTTATTGAACACTGTGAGTCACGACCGAATCAACTCAACCCAGCATGTAACATGCCCAGCAGAATTCAATAGTTTACAATAACTATCACTTAAGTATTTGCAGAGACAAAGGACCCAATGAATTTGCAAACAGCCCATGCTTATGTATTATAGTTCTAATCATTGCAATTTGCTGTTTAGTTTTCAATCATCTCAGACAAGAGGTGTGATTTCTCTTCCCTATCAAAATTTGAAATACATGCAAACAATTCCAGTGGGCTATTTCTCCAGCTAGATAGTCCAAGTTTCTTCCAGACGAGGTGGAAAATTAGATCAGGTTATGCTAAAGAGTCACCCAAGTCTAGGATCTGTAATTCCATGTGAATACAAACCACTTCCTTGGAAAGATTTATATCCCTAAGATTCATTAATGTTGCACTGAGAATTAACATAAGGAGAAGAAGAAATGAACAGAGGTTTTGAGGGACTAGGTTAAAAAATAGAAGTTTAACACCTATATCAGGGCAACATCAATCAAAATGGCAAAGGAGAAACTGAAGTCCCCCTTGTGAGTTAGGAAACTCAAAATTGCTCTAGATAGGCAAGTGTCCGTTGCATAGAAATGACTCCACCTTAAACATAATTCTAGGCACAGAAAATGTATAGGTGAAAGAACTTTGCAAAAGTTGTTTTACATTTGACAAAGCTTTAATATTTCTTATATCACTTACATCATTGTAATATAGACATTATTAGGCCCATCTCAGTGATGAGGAAAAAGAAGCTCGCGCATGAAGCACCTGGCCCAAAGTCACAGCGTTCTAGTACAGGGCCAGACATATATTTGACACTCAGCAAACAAAGCTGAAGGAGTAAAGTTTAATTAGCTTAAGTGCTGAGCTAATCTAGAAAGGACTGACCAACACGCGCTACTTTCTGGCACCGTTGCTGGGCACAGGGAGAAGTCAGCCAGGGTTCTTCTTCCATGTTCAACCCAAAGAGGCTCATTTGAACCCCTGAATGAAAATAACTTTTATATTCACTAATGACTATAATTCTTTTATTACTTAATAAATGGGATGAACAAGAGAGTTCTTAGGAAGCCAGATAGCATTTGCAAATGGGTTGGTGTGACTTGACGGATGGATCTGGCACCGGACGCCAAGAACAGAGTTGCTGAAACCTGCGGGTGTCGGCAGAAACGGACTTCCGAGCCATTTCTCTTTCTTTGGAGGGTGATAATCTGGGCCTTTTAACTGATTAGCAAATCTAAAAGGTGCTCTTGTTTTCTTAGTTTGTATATAAGAATCAGCTACCTGCTGGCAATTCAGCAGGCCTCTTCTTTCTCTACCTCTCTAGCTGTAGTTTCCCTCTTTACTTTGAGGACTGTCAAGCAGATGGATAGAAAGTCATGAAACCTAAGAGATTCAAAGGACTGACTTAGAGAATAAGATCTCTGTTTCTGCTGGGAGCTAGAAAAATGAGGAAAGTCAGAGCAGAACTATTTTTACAAGCTGCGCATTGTTTATACTGCTGAGTATTTTTAAAAGGATTTTGAGTATTTTAAGGAAAGATTGGATGTTTTAACTACTATATCGTGGTGGTACGATGGAAAAAAACCTTGATTTGGAGTTAGACAGTCCTAGGTTTGGTTTTGAACATATCACTTATTTTGTTTTTTAAGCTTTGGGCAATTTTCTTTGTAACCTCTCTGTCTTATATGAGAAAGAAAATCTGTTTTAAAATGTACCCTTTAGTCCAGTGGTTCTCTATCTTGACTGCTCATTAGAATCTCCTGGGGAGCTTTAAAAACACAGATGCACGAGTCAATTAAATGCTTGTTTGTGGGGAAAAGGTATTAAAAAATGCTACCCAAATGTAGATTAAGAGGAAGGGTAGACAAACTAGCGCTTAACCAATCAGAATGAAATGGTCAGCTTTTCAAGGACATAGAAAATTGCAAGGTTTACTCTAAATCGCCGTAAATGGGGAAGCTGAACCCCAGGAAGATTCCCAAGTTTATATAAAATCACACAATTTAGATTTCAGGCCTTCTGAAATCTGGGTCATAGTATTTTCTAAAATATTATAAACTTGGCCTGAGTTGCTCATAAGCTACCCAGAGCAGAAAACAGGGTTTGAGACAACTACACCTTTAATAAAAATAATAATAATAATAAACAACACAAGAGGCAGCTTGGCAATGAGGTTTTCCTCTATGATGCCTGCACTCGGATCACCAACATATCAAACTTTGGATTTGGCTTAAACCAAGAGTCACAGTCTCTCTTGTCCACCACATTTGGGCAGGCAACGGACCTGGAACAAGACAGGACAGGGAGATGGGAGCCAGGATGAAGTGGAGGGTCCACTTTTGAATTCAAATATTTAACAGATTTCAGAACAAGCAGAACAAATTGGTGACCTGAATTCCCCCTTGTAATGTGCTGGCTTACATACCTCAGCTTCAGACTCCACCAGTGTATGACACTGGATGCTAGATTATAGGAAAAACTTGACAGCGTGATATGGTTCAGAGTTTTGTCTTTCATCTGATGTTGTTGCATCATCTGTTTTCTAGAAACCAGAGGCTGGAGATGTTGAGTACTGGTCCAAGCTCTCAAGGCGATAGAGTGGGAACCAGGACAGAAGCCTTGGTAGTCCCCACCTAATGCTCTTCTGGGCATTGTCAGAACCTAAGACCTGGAGTTAGAAGAGACACCAGTTCAAACCCTGGTGACACGTCCAAGCTGGGAAACTGTGAGTTACTTTCTCTTTACTAAGTCTTTTTTTTTCACTATAAAAATGAGAATGATAAAACTAGTTACCTCATAATATACTGTGGGGATTTAATAAAGTAATGCATGTTAAATGTTTAGCTCAGTGCCAAGTGGAGTTTTTGTGGTTTAGCTGGTTTTTTGTTATCATGGTTGCTGTTTTGCTGTGCAGTATCACTTCCTGTTCTGAAGAATGAACGTTCAGAGTTCTTGATGTTTTTAAGGACCAGATAGTTTTAAACTCGTGTTCTCCTCCTGCAGGAGTAGTCTCTTTGCCATCAACAAGCCAATATGCTTGAGTTGACTCAACTGAGAGTTTCGTATGTGGTACATTCTAACCTGCAGCTTAGTGTCTGGAACTAGGGTATCACAGCTTTAGGGTTGACCGCTGTGTGGCTGAGACCAGGGATTTGCTATATGGCTTCCCTTCCATCTCCTATTCAGAAGGGGCAGTGCAGTGGTAAACAGGAGGAAGTCTTTGGTCTGGATGAGAAGGAGAAGCACACTCATTGGACCAAGGAGAAATGATGGGACCAGCAGAGCAGAAGCTGGGGGCAGTGGGCTCCACCCCATCCAGTTCACGCAGCTTCTTGGAGAAGGATGAGGTTGGGGAGGGCAGGAGGAAGAGTCTGGTCTCCAGGGCCACCCACCCAATTCCATGTTAGAATATATCCATGAGAGGGGGAAAGTGCTTTTAAGAGAAAAAAAAAGCATCAGAAGCTTGAGAATGTTCAGACCTCCTAGACCCTGGAAACAATGACATCCTTTCCCCATAGCCCGAGCGAGAGGACTTTGGCCTGGAAAACTGGCGAATTTCCTTTCTGTCGCTGTCTCCAGTGTCTTGTCCTGGCCTCATCCCATCTGTCATCGTCCTGCAAACATAAGGAAGGGCATGTATGTGTGGAGTGATGGGGCGGACACGTTTTCCAAGCCTCCAGGGCACCCCAGACTATGTTACAAGAGGATACTCTTAGTGTTTCTAAGCTGTATAGGCTTCCAAGCTCCCTGAGACTTGGACTTGAAAGAAAACCCTGATAGCCCATTTACTGGCTCCCCAAGCACTCCCTGCCCTTGGCCGTCTGCTGGCCTGGCTGCTGTGTTGAGACCATCACGCAGCGCCTGCTTGTCCCCAGTGCCGTCCTTGTTGAGAACCACAAGGTGGCATTGCAGATTCAAGTGAAGCCACAAACCTTCCTGCTCCAGGTGAGGCTCTGGTGCTCCACACCTGGGAGTCAAGGGAACATCTGTCCCCATCTGCTCATTCTCCAGATGGTCACGCTGAGGCTCAGAGACAAGGTGTAACCTGCTTGGAGAGTTACAACATAGAACAAAAAAGTCTCTCCAAATTGCTCAGGCAGGGAGATGCTTGACCCAGTGTTAGGTACCAAGATAATGAAATGTCTCCCTTCAATTTAGCAAAGTGTAAAATACATCCATGTGATTTCTAAATAAATAAATAACTTCCTTGACTCAAGTAGGTACAAGAAATTAGAGCATAAATGCCTCAAGGGCGGGGGTTGTACCTTCTTCACTTGTCACATTTAAGATGCTGGAACCAGCATTCAGAGTATTGATTTATGGTCCCTAATACATGTTAGGTTCTCTCCTTTTGATAGCTTTTTCATCTTCAGACCAGGTTTCTAGAAGTGAATGGGGCAGCATCTGCTTTCCCCTTGGTCTCTCATCAATTCAGTTAACACATGGTTACTGAGACCCTCCCAGGTCCGCAGCCTGGGCTGTGCACCTGCCAGGAGCCTGGTCTTGGGTTTGGCAGTGAGGAGGTGCCCTGCTCTTGTGGGTTTACTGCTGCCTCGCACCCTGACTTACGGGGTTTGAACAGGGATGTTTTGAATTCTTTCCTCCTTTATCCATCTTTGGTTTCTCCCCAGAATTTGGGGTCCAAGCTTTGTTTCTGATTCTTGGGGAAGCAAGGTAGTCTCTGAAGTCCAATGGCAGAGTCTATTCCTCTGGACAAGACCTGCAGCATCACTACTGATATGTTACATGGGGATGACCCCTCATTATCTCACTCTCCGAGGCACCTTGAGAAACTCATTTTTTCTTTCGGTCTCAGGTTCCCTGTGTCTAAAATTTGCTCAAAGCTGAATATGCTATGCTATAGTTCTAGATCATCTAACTCCATCCCCTCATGAAACTTGTTAGCAATTGAAACTTCTCCCCCACTGCTTCTGCTTGGGTTCCTTTTCACCAAAACATTGGCTGTCCAATGAGGGGTCCCTGATGACTGAATCTGGAATGTGTATTCTTTGGAAAGCTCTGAGGTTGGGACTTGAGGGAAAAAGAAATGCCATCATGCTGTTTTAGAAAAATTCTCTTCCATCAGAGGAAAAAGATCAGTGATTCTCAGGAGGAAAAATGAAAAAACATATCATGTACCCAGAGAAAGCTTTGTTGCTGTTGTGTATTTTAATGCTCATGTAAACCAAAGGATCCTGCTTGGGACCCGGCATGTCTTAGAGTGATGTTCAAGGAGAGACAAGAACCGATGATGTTCAAGAGTAGATCAGATTTTCTAATCCAAAATTTAATAATCCCTACAGGTAAAAATCTCATAGTGTGAAAACTCACTCAAGTTGGAAAGGGTACTAAATTAAATGGTCCATTTACAGATGTGAGTAAAGCATCCTTCCTTCCTTGGACTACACTCTAGGTTAGGTATCTCCAGGCTGCAGGGAGTTTTGCTGACTGGGTCCCAATGCTGCCTGCCATCTCCACCCCACCTTCCGCTCTCCTAGTTTAGAGTATTTTCCATTCTTTCACTCGTTCCTCATATGACATGGTTTCCAGGCACAAATCCATCTAACTCCAGGGTCCCTGTGTCCCTTCTGAAGCCTGATGGCCAGCACTGTATGGTCCCCCATGACAGCCCCCATCAACATTTTGTGCCCTCTCCTGTGCTAAGCAGGGCAGCAGGGAGATGAGGGAGACCTGGCCTGTGTCTTTGAAGAGCGCATCGCACAAAACAAAGGTATCATGTATCTGTAAACACAGAAAACAGAAACAAAAAGCAATAGGCTTAGTTTTCCATGGATGGGACAGAAAATAGCCCATATAAGAGACACAGAGTTCTTAGCACATCATTTGTATTGTCAAGTTTCTGGATGTTCTTATTCTGTTCCTAATATTTCATTAAAATGGTTGTCTGCTTTAAGTGTCACCCATATGAATATTAAAGAGAGCTCTGTTCCCAGAGGAGAGGCTAGTTACATCCTTCCTTTTGTGTGCCTCCTTTTCTTTCTTGTAAGTCTGGGATGGCTCAGTAGTGGGAGCAGAAAATTTGCTTCTTTTATCCCTTTCTTTTGTATGAATTGACACAGCTGGGACTCAGGCAGGAAATGGTGCTTGCCCTCAGCCCAGGATGGACCAACATGCTGGATTCTTCTTGTAGAGGAACTTACCTTTGCAATAATGCTTGTTTCCTTTTTGTGCTGATTGCACTTGTGAGATGGTTAGACTGAGAAATGCAGTGCCCTGGAGACAGGGTGTGAATGCTCCTGCTTCCTGATGGGCTGTCTTTGGTGGCGGAGTCCTGCTGCTGGCTTTTCAAGGCTTTGGTGGAGGGGAGGACAATTCCTCAGCTAATTCAGAGGCCCTGGGCTTTTCTTGTAACTAGAGCAGAGCCCACTCTTTACTGTAAGTTTGTAGGAGATACTGCCAGTTGCAGGACAAGGCTATAGGCATCTTCTGGATTCCTCCTTATGACAGTCCTGCAAGGCAAGGGGGAATATCAGTTTATACCCACAGAGACTGAACCTATGTGACGGTAGGAGGTAAGTCCCTATCAATGCAGGAAAGACCAGGCAGAGAAGGAGAAGCTGTAGTTAAACTCAGAATTTTTGACCTCAGAGCTTCGATAAGTCCTCATGTCCTATACCCGCCTCCAGGACAGGCCCCGTTGTGCGTGACGTTACTATTAGCCAAGTTCTAGTCACATAGACCCAGCTCATTTATTCCTCACAACTGCCATATGGGGTTGAGATGACTATCCCTGATTTTCTTCCCTTCATGAGTAGGAGAAATTGGACAACTGTATAAAATTGAAGGGTGCAATACTGTGTGAGTGTGTGTGTGTGTGTGTGTGTGTGTGTGTGTGTGTGTGTGTGTGTGCTGGATGATGGGGGCAGTGTTTAATCCACACCTCTCCTTCCTACCTCAAGTTCTAGAAAACAGTGGAGCAAACAATTAGGGTGAACCCGATTCCCTCTGTTCCTCAGTGAAGATTTCCCTTCACAAAGATGTTCCCAAAGCTTTGTCAGATCTAAAATGTTTAAACAAAATTTACATTATTTTCAGTGTAATCTATATCCCCTGAGTAAAAATTGGGATTATGTGGTTTGTAAAGATGTTAAATTTGCAAATCAAAGTTTGACTCCCTCAGTTAACTATAATTTATGTTTGTTGGTAATTTATAATTGAACAAGTGCTTTTGAATATATTTAATACTTTTGAAAACATTTAATTTAATACTTCCAGGAATCATGCAAGGTAGATATTATCTCCACGGTACAAGATGTGCTAATGGAGACATAGAGATGATCATATATTTCCCAGCCACTTAGTGACAGATTTCAGTCACTTGTCACTTGATTCAAAATATCATACCCAAGTTCTTGGAATTTTCCATAAGGGGCAACTGCCAACTTTTGTTCTTCTGTCCCTGGAAAATACTCCTTCTGTTGGCTGTTACTATCTCAATAGCTTTACTTCAAGCAACTTCTTAATTTAAAAAAAAATCATATTGCTGGCGATGGGACACAACATAAGTGAGAAAGGGCAGTTGATTCATTCTATCAGCTCCACCTGTAGTCGCTTGTACATGTGAAAATTACAGATGACAGTTTATCTGTGAGTCTGACACCCTGAATCATAAACAACCCTCTCGGGTTTTGCTTAAACAGCAGGAACAATGTGTGTCCAATTGCTGGACAGGTAAAGAGTTGGGGCTGAGACCATTAGAGTTATCAGCTTAAGTAACATTCACTCCACTCAACGGGCAGGGCTCCCACATTTGCCAGAGAACTTATGAAAGTCTGTGTGTGGATGGCATCAGACCCTGGAATGAATAAGCTCTTTGAAAAAAATATATGAAAATCACCAAAGCATCTCATCCTATATAGTTTGATGGATTCAATAGCATGATATATTTAGATGGGTCCTTAACCATCATCAAATTCAAACATTCCTAGAAAGGGAAATGATTTGCCTAGGATCCCATAGTAGGTTAGCTGCAAGGCTGGATCTCTTGATTCCTAAGGACGACCCTCTCTTTGAGTTACTAAGTGGAGATGTACTGAACCCCATCACATTTTGGTGTTAAGGATAAAACAAAATTAACTTGTGGACTGCAGTCCAGCTCAAGAAGAAAGCAGGGCAATAAAATTACAGTACATCCCACAGAGTCTATAATAATATAGAATGATAATAATAGCTAACCCATTTTAAGTGGAATATCTTGTATAGGCCTCAGTACTTGGAATGACCCCAAAAGTGGCTGTATTCATATTTTTAAGATGTGGAAGTAATCATCTATACAGACATTGAGTATTTACCCAATATTATGTCCAGTAATATATACTCATAATAAATATATTACGAGTGGAGTAAATCATGGAATAATATATATACTCATAATAAAATTACAAGTATACTTTGGATAACCAGAGGAAGAGAAATAACTATATTGACTTAGGAGAAAAGAGTAAGTGATACCTGAACTGAGTTTTCAAGGAAAGCGAGTACTGAGGTAGGTAAAAGGATACTAGAGACTGTGCATTGGTGTAAAAATTATTTGATGGTGACTATAATAAGGTTAAGAGGCTTACTGTTAAACATTAGAGCAAGGACTAAAGAAAATAAAGTGAGTGATATGATGTAGCCAATATTGGAGACGAAAGGTAATCCTAAAAATTACTCATTTACTCCATGATAAGGCAGAAAAGGAAAAAAAAAAAGTGAAGAGCACATTAGATTCCAACATGATAGACTTAAACCCAAACATATCAATAGTTACATTAAACATGAATGATTTAAAGATAAAAACACTCCAATAAAAAATCAGAGAGCATCCATTATATTAGAACATGTCAGATCCAACCAAAATTGCTGACTACAGGTCCTGTGAGTACTTAAAGTAACACTTTAAGTCATTTTTAAAAAACATACAGGCTGAAGAGTAAAAGGTAAAAGTATAAATAAAAAGTATAGAAATATATACAAAGCAAACACTGACTATAAGAAAACCAAAATGGCTATGTTAATATTAGTCAAAATAGACATTAGAAAAATGGAAATTCTAGAGATAAAGAGGGATGCTTCATCATGGCAGGCAAGTCAGTTGATCTAGAAGACTTAACAATCCTAAATGTGCATTCATATAATAATAGAGTTTTAAAGTATACTAGATCAACTAATAAAAATGGAGAAGCATACAAATCCATGTTGGAGACTATAACATTCCTCTTTTAGTAACTGATAGAACATGTAGACAGAAAATCAGTAAGAGCATAGAAAACTCAAGCAACACTATTAACAATCATTCTAATTGGCATTTATAGACCACTCCACCCAACAACAGCAGAAAACACATTCTTTTCATGTGTACATAGACGTTCACCAAGATAAGCCATTTACTGGACAATAAAAAAGCATCAATAACTTTTAAATGACTGGATAAAAACCAAGGGTAGCATTTAGATCTGTTCTTATCTTTACCATAAACTGATCATATCTGCATTATGTCAGTAGAATTAATAAATTAATATTATTGCAATTCAAGCCTGTTATTCTGTTAACTCGTTGTGTGACTTTTGGCAAATTTCTCTGTATTCTAAACCTCGATTTTTCCAAAATTATTTGGTATTAACTAGACAATGTTTTCTTAAATTATTCTCTACTTTTTGCTTATGAATCCAGCCCCTTGCATGATGCCTGTCATGTAGAAGGACATCTTGATAAACATTTGTCCAAAAAATATTACAAAAATGAATAAGTGATTATTCTGATTGAAGAGATGTTTGATAGACTCTGCTTCATTTCATCCTTTACTTTTCTTTCATTAAAATATGCCTTCTTTCCAAAATGCAATAGACTAGGGGTTGGAATTCTTGGTCCTTACATAAGTACTTACCCCTTGTTAATTTATTGTGAACTATAATGGATGTGCAGTCCAAGGCAGCTTTCAGTTCATGCTTTATGGAGTCACAGTCTGATGTCTTTAGGTAAATGGCAGGAATATAAATGTTTGTTGGAGCAGTATATAAAAATGTGAGGACCTATATGCCATAGAAAATGTAAGTAATGTGTGTAAAATGACAGGTAACAATAATGGAACTCTAACATTTAGACTCTTGAGAGTCCCTTGGACTGCAAGGAGATCCAACCAGTCCATTCTGAAGGAGATCAGCCCTGGGATTTCTTTGGAAGGAATAATGCTAAAGCTGAAACTCCAGTCCTTTAGTCACCTCATGCAAAGAGTTGACTCACTGGAAAAGACTCTGATGCTGGGAGGGATTGGGGGCAGGAGGAGAAGGGGACGACAGAGGATGAGATGGCTGGATGGCATCACGGACTTGATGGATGTAAGTCTGAGTGAACTCTGGGAGTTGGTGATGGACAGGGAGGCCTGGCGTGCTATGATTTATGGGGCTGCAAAGAGTCAGACACGACTGAGCAACTGAACTGAACTGAACATTTTCAGAGTAACAAATGTTATGCCTAACAAATTCATTTGTCCCAAGCTATGTAGTATATCTTACAAAGTCCATTTTGCTATTGAAAGCATGAATTCCATAATAATGGTTAAAGTATCCCTAACAGTGTACCAGTTGTTTTAGGATTACAGTAAAATGTTATGACTTTGCAACTATTTTTTTAAACTCAAATGATTATTTTTATTAATAACTGACATTCTTTTGATAAAACAATGTTGTAATATACATAAATTTTACTATTTAAGCAAAACCTGATACTGTAATATTCTGTCTATCTAAGTACATTAAAAAATTTGAAGGTCAAACTTATGTACAGGGTTCACACTATAAAGAGAAATGTAGGTGGGCCTTGGAGAAAGAAGACTGGACCCCTGGACCACCAATCTGTTTTGAAAAGCTGGTGCAGAACTGAGATAACTTTTCCCCTAGGTAGACCAAATGGAAAGCCCACTTTACATGAGTGGATGGCACGTCAGGCAAGCACAGGGCTTCCTGAGGGAGAGGTCACTGTTTTATTTACTTAGGTTTTTGCAACTGTTTTCGACCTATTCTTAGGGTGAAGAATATTTAACTCAGTATTCTTCAAAGTAAATTCTCCAAAACCATAGTCACGTAGGCTGTAAATGTTATAAGGAAAGAAGGAAGGCAAGAACAGCAGTTCTTTTAAAGTACTGGAAACACTGACTTAAATATTCACAGGATGTTAGAGATCTTGAAGTATGTTAACGTGCATTATAAATTTCAAAATGATGAAGACAGGGAAGCATCTTATAAAGGATTGACTTCCCAAACATTTTACCATGCTTATCAGTGTCCTCTGGCTGCAACAAAATACCACAAGTGTAGTGGCTCACAGCAACAGGAGATCATTCTCTCACAATTCCGGCATCAGTTCAGCTCAGTTCAGTCGCTCAGTCGTGTCTGGCTCTTTGTGACCCCACGAAGCGCAGCGCGCCAGGCCTCCCTGTCCATCACCAACTCCCGGAGTTCACTCAGACTCGTGTCCATCGAGTAAGTTATGCCATCCAGCCATCTCATCCTCGGTCGTCCCCTTCTCATCCTGCCCCCAATCCCTCCCAGCAATAGGGTCTTTTCCTGTGAGTCAGCTCTTCGCATGAGGTGGCCAAAGTACTGGAGTTTCAGCTTCAGCATCATTCCTTCCAAAGAAATGCCAGGGCTGATCTCCTTCAGAATGGACTGGCTGGATCTCCTTGCAGTCCAAGGGACTCTCAAGAGTCTTCTCCAACACCACAGTTCAAAAGCATCAATTCTTCGGCACTCAGCCTTCTTCACAGTCCAACTCTCACACCCATACATGACCGCAGGAAAAACCATAGCCTTGACTAGATGGACATTAGTCAGCAAAGTAATGTCTCTGCTTTTGAATATACTATCTAGGTTGGTCGTAACTTTTCTTCCAAGGAGTAAGCATCTTCTAATTTCATGGCTGCAGTCACCATCTGCAGTGATTTTGGAGCCCCCAAAATAAAGTCTGATACTGTTTCCACTGTTTCCCCATCTATTTCCCATGAAGTGATGACACCGGATGCCATGATCTTTGTTTTCTGAATGTTGAGCTTAAAGCCAACTTTTTCACTCTCCTCTTTCACCTTCATCAAGAGGATTTTTAGCTCCCTCTTCACTTTCTGCCGTAAGGGTGGTATCATTTGCATATCTGAGGTTAATGATATTTCTCCCGGCAATCTTGATTCCAGCTTATGTCTCTTCCAGTCCAGCGTTTCTCATGATGTACTCTGCATATAAATTAAATTAGCAAGGTGACAATATACAGCCTTGATGTACTCCTTTTCCTGTTTGGAACCAGTCTGTTTTTCCATGTCCAGTTCTAACTGTTGCCTCTTGACCTGCATACAGATTTCTCAAGAGGCAGGTTAGGTGGTCTGGTATTCCCATCTCTTTCAGAATTTTCCACAGTTTATGGTAATCCACACAGTCAAAGGCTTTGGCATAGTCAATAAAGCAGAAATAGATGTTTTTCTGGAACTCTCTTGCTTTTTCCATGATCCAGTGGATGTTGGCAATTTGATCTCTGGTTCCTCTGCCTTTTCTAAAACCAGCTTGAACATCAGGAAGTTCATGGTTCACGTATTGCTGAAGCCTGGCTTGGAGAACTTTCAATTTCCAATTTTACTAGCGTGTGAGATGAGTGCAATTGTGTGGTAGTTTGAGCATTCTTTGGCATTGCCTTTCTTTGGAATTGGAATGAAAACTGAACTTTTCGAGTCCTGTGGCCACTGCTGAGTTTTCCAATTTGCTGGTGTATTGAGTGCAGCACTTTCACAGCATCATCTTTCAGGATTTGAAATAGCTCCACTGGAATTCCATCACCTCCACTAGCTTTGTTCGTAGTGATGCTTTCTAAGGCCCACTTGACTTCAGATTCCAAGATGTCTGGCTCTAGATGAGTGATCACATCATCATGATTATCTGGGTCATGAATATCTTTTTTGTACAGTTCTTCTGTGTATTCTTGCCACCTCTTCTTAATATCTCTGCTTCTGTTAGGTCCAGACCATTTCTGTCCTTTATCGAGCCCATCTTTGCATGATCCCTTGGTATCTCTGATTTTCTTGAAGAGATCTCTAGTCTTTCCCATTCTGCTGCTTTCCTCTATTTCTTTGCATTGATCGCTGAAGAAGGCTTTCTTATCGCTTCTTGCTGTTCTTTGGAACTCTGCATTCAGATGCTTATGTCTTTCCTTTTCTCCTTGGCTTTTTGCCTCTCTTCTTTTCACAGCTATTTGTAAGGCTTCCCCAGACAGCCATTTTGCTTTTTTGCATTTATTTTCCATGGGGATGTTCTTGATCCCTGTCTCCCATACAATGTCACGAACCTCATTCCATAGTTCATCAGGCACTCTATCTATCAGATCTAGACCCTTAAATCTATTTCTCACTTCCACTGTATAATCATAAGAGATTTGATTTAAGTCATACCTGAATGGTCTAGCTGTTTTCCCTACTTTCTTCAATTTAAGTCTGAATTTGGTAATAAGGAGTTCATGATCTGAACCACAGTCAGCTCCTCATCGTGTTTTTGTTGACTGTATAGAGCTTCTCCATCTTTGGCTGCAAAAAATATTATCAATCTGATTTTGATGTTGACCATCTCGTGATGTGCATGTGTAGAGTCTTCTCTTGTGTTGTTGGAAGAGGGTGTTTGCTTTGACCAGTGCATTTTCTTGGCAAAACGCTATTAGTCTTTGCCCTGCTTCATTCCACATTCCAAGACCAAATTTGGCTGTTACTCCAGGTGTTTCTTGACTTCCTACTTTAGCATTCCAGTCCCCTATAATGAAAAGGACATCTTTTTTGGGTGTTAGTTCTAAAAGGTCTTGTAGGTCTTCATAAAACCATTTAACTTCAGCTTCTTCAGCATTACTGGTTGGGGCATAGACTTGGATAACTGTGATATTGAATGGTTTGCCTTGGAAACGAACAGAGATCATTCTGTAGTTTTTGAGACTGCATCTAAGTACTGCATTTGGGACTCTTCTGTTGACCATGATGGCTACTCCATTTCTTCTGAGGGATTCTTGCCCGCAGTAGAAGATATAATGGTCATCTGAATTAAATTCACCCATTCCAGTCCATTTTAGTTCACTGATGCCTAGAATGTCGACGTTCACCCTTGCCATCTCTTGTTTGACCACTTCCAATTTGCCTTGTTCATGGACCTGACATTCCAGGTTCCTATGCAATATTGCTCTTTACAGCATCGGATCTTGCTTCTATCACCAGTCACATGCACAACTGGGTATTGTTTTTGCTTTGGCTCCATCCCTTCATTCTTTCTGGAGTTATTTCTCCACTGATCTCCAGTAGCGTATTTGGCACCTAATGACCTGGGGAGTTCCTCTTTTAGTATCCTATCATTTTGCCTTTTTATACTGTTCATGGGGTTCTCAAGGCAAGAATACTGAAGTGGCTTTCCATTCCCTTCTCCAATGGACCACGTTCTGTCAGCCCTCTCCACCATGACCCGCCCATCTTGGGTTGCCCTGCAAGCATGGCTTGGTTTCATTGAGTTAGACAAGGCTGTGGTCCTAGTGTGATTAGATTGACTAGTTTTCTGTGAGTATGGTTTCAGTGTGTCTGCCCTCTGATGCCCTCTTGAAACACCTACCATCTTACTTGGGTTTCTTACCTTGGGCATGGGGTATCTCTTCACGGCTCCTCTAGCAAAGTACAGCTGCTGCTCCTTACCTTGGATCTGGGGTATCTCCTTACCGCCGCCGTTCCTGACCTTCAATGTGGGATAGCTCCTCTATGCCCTCCTGCGCCTGTGCAGCCACTGCTCCTCGGGTGGCTCATCCCAGCTGCTGCCCCTGGTATTGGGCTTGGGCTCCTGGTGGCTCCTCAGGGTCACCATCCCTGGCCTCCGGCGAGAGGTGGCTCCTCCCAGCTGTCACCCCTGGCTTTGGATGCAGGGTGTCTCCTCCCAGCCAGCCCTGACCTCGGATGAGGGTTGTCTCCTCCCGGCCTTCCCTGACCTTGGACATGGGGTGTCTCCTCCCAGCTGCCCCTGACCTCGGATAGGGGGTGTCTCCTCCCGGCCGCCACTGGCCTCAGATGCAGGGTAGTTCCTCCCAACTACTGCCCTGACCTGGGACGCTGGGTAGCTCCTCTCGGTAGTTGCCCTGACCTCAGACACAGGGTAGCTCCTCTCAGCCATTCCTGTGCCGTCGCAGCCTGGCACTCTAGGCTGCTGCCCCTGACCTCAGACGTGGGGTAGCTCTTCTCGCCTGCGCTTAGTGCGCCAGCCCTGCTCTTGCAGCCGCCCGCGCTTAGTGCAAAGAAATGCAAAAAGCAAAATGGCTGTCTGGGGAAGCCTTACAAATAGCTGTGAAAAGAAGAGAGGCAAAAAGCCAAGGAGAAAAGAATAGATATAAGCATCTGAATGCAGAGTTCCAAAGAACAGCAAGAAGCGATAAGAAAGCCTTCTTCAGCGATCAGTGCAAAGAAATAGAGGAAAAGAACAGAATAGGAAAGACTAGAGATCTCTTCAAGAAAATCAGAGATACCAAGGGAACATTTCATGCAAAGATGGGCTCTATAAAGGACAGAAATGGTCTGGACCTAACAGAAGCAGAAGATATTAAGAGATGGCAAGAATACACAGAAGAACTGTACAAAAAGGGTCTTCACGACCCGAATAATCATGATGGTGTGATCACTCACCTAGAGCCAGACATTCTGGAATGTGAAGTCAGGTGAGCCTTAGAAAGCATCACTACGAACATTGCTAATGGAGGCGATGAAATTCCAGTTGAGCTGTTTCAAATCCTGAAAGATGATGCTGTGAAAGTGCTGCACTCAATGTGCCAGCAAATGTGGAAAACTCAGCAGTAGCCACAGGACTGGAAAAGGTCAGTTTTCATTCCAATCCCAAAGAAAGGCAATGCCAAAGAATGCTCAAACTACCACACAATTGCACTCATCTCACACTCTAGTAAAGTAATGCTCCAAATTCTCCAAGCCAGGCTTCAGCAATACGTGAACCATGAACTTCCTGATGTTCAAGCTGGTTTTAGAAAAGGCAGAGGAACCAGAGATCAAATTGCCAACATCCACTGGATCATGGAAAAAGCAAGAGAGTTCCAGAAAAACATCTATTTCTGCTTTATTGATTATGCCAAAGCCTTTGACTATGTGGATCACAATTCTGGCGTATAAAAGTTTAAAAGCTGTGTATCAGTAAAGCCACCTTCCTATGGAACCTGTAGGGGAGAATCCGTCCTCTGCTTCCTCCAGCTTCTGGTGGCTGTTGGTATTCTCTGGTGTGTGGCAACATCACTCCGATCATGCTTTCTGGCCCATTGCCGCCTTCTTTGTCTTTTTCACTGTCCCCCTGACTTAAACTCATATTAAGGATATTGTCACTTTATTTGGGGTCCACCTAGATAACCCAGGATAAGCTACTCTTTTGTCAAACCTTAACTTGCTGTTCAGTTGCTGAGGCATGTCCGACTCTTATGTGACCCCATGGACTGCAGCACACCAGGTTTCCCTGTCCTCCTCTATCTAATGGAGTTTGCTCAAATTCATGCCCACTGAGTCAGTATTTTATCTAAACATCTCATCCTCTGTCACCTGCTTCTCCTTTTGCTTTCAATCTTTCCCAGCATCAGAGGCTTTTCCAGTGAGTTAGCTCTTCACATCAGATGCCCAAGTATTGGAGCTTCAGTATCAGTCCTTCCAGTGAGAATTCAGTGTTGACATCCTTTAGGATTAACTGGTTTGATCTCCTTGCTATCAAGGGACTCTCAGGAGTCTTCTCCAGCGCCACAATTTGAAAATATCAATTCTTTGATGCTCAGCCTTCTTTACAGTCCCACTCCCACATCTGAGTTACATCTTTTGTGATATATTGTAGTATTCATTTTTCTACCTCATAAGGTAATATTCACAGTTTCCAAGGGTTAGGAAGTAAGCATATGCTTTTCAGGGCCACCTTTAAGCCTAGTACGCCATGGAGCCATTTCAAGGAATTATCCTCTGTTCATTCATATATCGCTCAACAAATATGTTGAGCCACTACCATATGTCAGGAGCTATTATAGGTATCACAGATGTATCAACAAATAAAATTTTAGTAGAATAAATTTTAGAGCACTCTGTGAGGTTAAGAAACATGATTTGAAAATGCTAAAGATTCCTCCAAGCATGTGAAGTGTTACATAAATAATGTAATATATCTTTTCTTTCATTAGAAATTTAGCTAATATTATTTGAATTTCTTATATTTATCAGGCACTGGTATATAGTAGAAGTGAGTGAATACCTTCATGAAGCTTGATGCTACTTGGAAATATAGACATATGCATAAAAGTCATACCCAGAGTAAAAAGAAAATCTATTAGGATCAAAAGCAAGAAAGTAAATTCTTTTTAAAAATTGAGATATCAAGTGGGCAAAATAAAAGAATTGAAATAGAATTCTCAAGATGAGTGAATGCAGAATGGATAATTAGAGATGTTGAGCATCTTTTCATGTGTTTGTTGGTCAACTGTATGCCTTCCCTGGAGAAATGTTTATTTAGGTCTTCTGCCCACTTTTTCCTTTTTACTTTTTTTTTTTTAATTGAAGGATAATTGCTTTACAGAATTTTGTTGTTTTCTGTCAAACCTCAACCTGAATCAGCCATAAGTATACATATAGCCCCTTCCTTTTGAACTTCCCGCCCATCTCTCTCCCCATTCCACCCCTCTAGGTTGATACAGAGCCACTGTTTGAGTTTCTTGAGCCATACAGCAAATTCCTGTTGGCTGTCTATTTTACATATGGTAATGCAAGTTTCCATGTTTCTCTTTCCATACATCTCATCCTCTCATCCCCTCTCTTCATGTCCATAAGTCTATTCTCTATGTCTGTTTCTCCATTGCTGCCCTATAAATAAATTCTTCAGTACCATTTTTCTAGTTTCCGTATATATGCATTCAGTTCAGTTCAGTCACTCAGTCATGTCCTATTCTTTGTGACCTAAAGAACTGCAGCACGCCAGGCCTCCCTGTCCATTATCAACTCCTGGTGTTTACCCAAACTCAGGTCCATTGAGTCGGTGATGCCATCCAACCATCTCATCCTCTGTAGTCCCCTTCTCCTCCTGCCCTCAATCTTTCCCAACATCAGGGTCTTTTCAAATGAGTCAGCTCTTCACATCAGGTGGCCAAAGTATTGACGTTTCAGCTTCAACATCAGTCCTTAAAATGAAAACCCAGGACTGATCTCCTTTAGGATGGACTGGTTGGATCTCCTTGCAGTCCAAGGGACTCTCAATAGTCTTCTCGTTCAAAAGCATCAATTCTTCAGTGTTCAGCTTTCCTTATAGTCCAACTCTCACATCCATACATGACCACTGGAAAAACCATAGCCTTGACTAGTTGGACCTTTGTTAACAAAGTAATATATTTATCTTTCTCTTTCTGACTTACTTCACTCTGTATAATAGGTTCTAGGTTCATTCACCTCATTAGAAATGTGACTCAAATGTGTTCCTTTTATGGCTGAGTAATATTTCATTATGTATATGTGCCACAACTTCTTTATCCATTCATCTGTCAATGGACACCTAGGTTGCATCCATGTACTATAAATAGCACTGTTCTATAAATAGTGCTGTAATGAACAATGGGATACATGTATATTTTTAAATTTTGGTTTCCTGAGGATATACGCCTAGAAGTGGGATTGCTGGGTCATATGGTGGTTTTATTCCTAGTTTTTTAAGGAATCTCTATAACATCTTCCGTAGTGGCTGTATCAGTTTACATTCCCACCAACAGTGCAAAAGCACTCCTTTTTCTCCACATCCTTTCCAGTATTTATTGTTTGTAGACTTTTTGCTGATGGCCATCCTGACCACTGTGAGGTGATATCTTATTGTAGTTTTCATTTGCATTTCTCTAATAATGAGAGATGCTGAGCATCTTTCCATGTGTTTGTTAGCCATCTGTATGTCTTCTTTGGGAAAATACCTGTTTAGTTCTTTTTCCCACTTTTTGATTGAGTTGTTTGTTTTTCTGGCATTGAGGTATATGAGGTGTTTGTATATTTTGGAAATTAATCCTTTGTCATTTGTTTCATTTGCCATTATTTTCTCCTGTTCTGAGGGTTGTCTTTTCATCTTGCTTATAGTTTCATTTGTGGTGCAAAAGCTTTTAAGTTTAATCAGGTCCCACTTGTTTGTTTTTGGCTTTATTTCCATTACTCTAGGAGGTGGGTCATAGAGGATCTTGCTTTGATTTCTGTCATCGAGTGTTCTGCCTATGTTTTTATACTTTCTGGTCTTACATTTAGGTCTTTAATCCATTTGAGTTTATATTTGTGTATGGTGTTAGGAAGTGTTCTAATTTCATTCTTTTACATGTGGCTGCCTAGTTTACCCAACAACATTTATTGAAGAAGCTATCTTTGCCCCATTGTATATCCTTGCCTCCTTTGTCAAATATAAAGTACTCATAGGAGCATGGGTTTATTTCTGGGCTTTCTATCTCGTTCCATTGGTCTATGTTTCTGTTTCTGATCCAGTAGCATACTGTCTTGATGACTGTAGCTTTATAGTGTAATCTGAAGTCAGGAAGGTTGATTCCTCCAGCTCAGTTCTTCCTTCTCAAGACTGCTTTGGCTATTTGGGGTCTTCTGTATTTCCATATGAATTGTGAAATTTTTTGTTCTAGTTCTGTGAAAAATGTCATTGGTAATTTGATAGGGATCACATTGAATCTGTAGATTGCATTTGGTGGTATAGTCATTTTCACAATATTTATTCTTCCTACCCAGGAATATGGAATATCGCTCCATCTGCTTCTGTTGTCTTTAGTTTCTTTCATTAGTGTCTTATAATTTTCTCTGTACAGTTCTTTTGTCTCCTTAGGTAAGTTTATTCCTAGATATTTAATTCTTTTGTTGTAATAGTGAATCAGATTGATTCTTTAATTTCTCTTTCTGATTTTTCATTGTTAGTATATAGAAATGCAAGTGGTTTCTGTGTTTTAACTTTGGATCCTGCAACTTTGCTGCTGCTGCTGCTAAGTCGCATCAGTCGTGTCCAACTCTGTGTGACCCCATAGACGGCAGCCCACCAGGCTCCCTCTGTCCCTGGGATTCTCCAGGCAAGAACACTGGAGTGGGTTGCCATTTCCTTCTCCAGTGCAGGAAAGTGAAAAGTAAAAGTGAAGTCACTCAGTCTTGTCCGACTCTTAGCAACCCCATGAGCTGTAGCCTACCAGGCTCCTCCATCCATGGGATTTCCCAGGCAAGAGTACTGGAGTGGGGTGCCATTGCCTTCTCCGGCAACTTTGCTAAATTAACTGATTAAATCTAGTAATTTTCTAATATTATCTTTAGGGTTTTCTATGTACAGTATCATGTCATCTGCAAACAGTGAGAGCTTTACTTTTTCTTTTCTGATCTGGATTCCTTTTATTTCTTTTCTTCTCTGATTGCTGTAGCTAGGACTTCCAGAATTACATCAAATAATAGGGGGAAAGTGGACACCTTTGTCTTGTTTCCAGACCTTAGGGGAATGCTTTCAGTTTTGTTATTTGGGAGATTTTTGATCACAGCTTCAATTTCAGTGCTTTCAGTTGGGTTGTTCATAATTTCTATTTCTTCCTGGTTCAGTCTTGAAAGATTGAATTTTTCTAAGAATTTGTCCATTTCTTCCAGGTTATTCATTTTATTGCCATACAGTTGTTCATAATAGTCTCTTATAATCCTTTGTATTTCTGCATTGTCTGTTATAACCTCTCCTTCATTTCTAATTTTGGTGATTTGATTCTTCTCTCTCTCTCTCTCTTTTTTTTTTTTTTTTTGATGAGTCTGGCTAAAGGCTTGTCAATTATGTTTATTTTCTCAAAGAAAGAGCTTTCAGTTTTATTAATCTTTACTATTGTTTCTTTCATTTCTTTTCCACTTATTTCTGCTCATATCTTTATGATTTCTTTCCTTCTACTAATTTAGGGGGTTGTTCTTATTTTTCCAGTTGTTAGGTGTAAAGTTATGTTGCCTATTCAATGTTTTTCTTGTTTCCTGAGGTAGGATTGTATTGCTATAAACTTCCCACTTAGAACTGCTTTCACTGCATCCCATGGGTTTTGAGTGTTTTCATTGTCATTTTTTTTTAAATTTCTCTTTTGATTTCTTCAGTAATCTGTTGGTTATTTAGAAACGTGTTGTTTAATCTCCATGCGTTTGTGTTTCTTATAGTTTTTCTCTGTAATTGAGATATAGTCTCATAGTGTTGTGGTCTGAAAAAATGCATGATACTATTTCAATTTTCTTCAATTTACTGAGTATTGATTTGTGACCCAAGATATGCTCCATCCTGGAGAATGTTCCATGTGCACTTGAGAAGAAAGTGTATTCTTCTGCATTTAGATGGACTATCCTGAATATATCAATGAGATCCATCTCATCTAATGGATCATTTAAGACTTGTGTTTACTTTTTAATTTTCTGTATTGATGATCTGTCCATTGGTGTGAGTGGGGTATTAAGGTCTCATATTATTTATTGTGTTACTGTCAATTTCGCCTTTTATGTCTGTTAGTGTTTGTCTTATGCATTGAGGTGCTCCTATGTTGGGTGCATAGATGTATACAATTGTTATGTCTTCCTCTTGGATTGATCCCTTGATCATTATGTAATGTCCTTCCTTATCTCTTGCAATCTTCTTTATGTTAAGGTCTATTTTGCAAGATATGAGGATTGCTACTCCAGCTTTCTTTTGCTTCCCATTTGCTTGGGATATATTTTTTCCATCCTCTCACTTTCAGTCTATATGTGTCTTTAGGTCTGAAATGGGTTTCTTGTAGACAAAATATATATGGGTCTTGCTTTTGTATCCGTTCAGCCAGTCTGTGTCTTTTGGCTGGAGCATTTAATCCATTTACATTTAAAGTAATTATTGATATAATTGTCCCTGTTGCCATTTTCTTAATTGTTTGGGGTTGATTTTTGTAGTTCTTTTTCATTCACTTGTATTTCTTGACTATATAAGTCCCTTTAACATTTGTTTTAAAGCTGGTTTGGTGGTACTGAATTCTCTTAACTTTTGCTTGTCTGAAAAGCTTTTTATTTCTCCATCAATTTTGAATGAGATCCTTGCCAGGTACAGTAATCTTGGTTGTAATTTTTCCCTGTAAGTACTTTAAATATATCCTGCCATTCCCTTCTGGCCTGCAGAGTTTCTGCTGAAAGATCAACTGTCAAGTGTATGGGGTTTCCTTTGTATAGTATTTGTTGTTTTTACTTTTCTGCTTTTAATATTCTTTCTTTGTGTTTAGTCTTTGTTAGTCTGATTAGTATGTGTTCTGGGTGTGTTTCTCCTTGAGTTAATCCTGTATGGGACTCTTTGAGCCTCTTGGACTTGATTGACTATTTCGTTTTCCATGTTGGGCAAATTTTCAGTTATAAGCTCTTCAAAAATTTTCTCATACGCTTTCTTTCTTCTTCTTCTGGGACCCCTTAATTCAAATGCTGATGCATTCGATACTGTCCCAGAGGCCTCTGAGACTGTCCTCAGTTATTTTCATTCTTTTACTTTATTCTGTCCTTCAGAAGTTATTTCCACCATTTTATCTTCCAGCTCATTGATTCGTTCTTCTGCTTCAGATATTCTGCTATTAATTCCTTCCAGAATATTTTTAATTTCAGTAATTGTGTTGTCTCTGTATGTTTATTTTTTAATTCTTCTAGATCTTTGCTCATTGATTTTTGCATTTTCTCCATTTTGTTTTCAAGATTTTTGATCATCTTTACTATCATTATTCTGTATTATTTTTCAGGTGGTTTGCCTACTTCCTCTTCATTTATTTGGACTTCTGTATCTCTAGCTTGTTCCTTCATGGGTGTAGTATTTCTCTCCCTTTTCGTTATATATATTTTTAACTTATTGTGTTTGAAGTCTCCTTTGTTCATGTTTCCAAGTTGAATTCTTTCTTCCTTTTGGTTTTTGCCCTCCTAAGTTTGGTCCAGTGGTTTATGCAAGCTTTGTATAGGGTGAGATTTGTGCTGAATTTTTGTTTGTTTGTTTGTTTGTTTTTCCTTTGATGGACAAGGCTGAGCTAGGTGGTAATCCTGCCTGCTGATGATTGGTTTGTATTTTTGTTTTGTTTGTTATTCAGATGAGGCATCCTGAACAACCACCAGTAGGCATCCTACTGGTGACTGGGTGCTGCTGGGACTTGTATTCAAGTTTGGTTGGTTTCCTTTGTGTGAGTTCTCACTATTTGATACTCCCTAGGCAGAAGAGCCTGGTAGGCTGTAGTCCATGGGGTCACTAAGAGTTGGCACGACTGAGCGACTTCACTTTTACTTTTCACTTTTATGCATTGGAGAAGGAAATGGCAACCCACTCCAGTGTTCTTGCCTGGAGAATCCTAGGGATGGGAGAGCCTGGTGGGTTGCCATCTATGGGATCGCACAGAGTTGGACATGACTGAAGTGACTTAGCAGCAGCAGCCCGCAGCAGCAGGGATAGTTCTCTGGTAGTCTAGGGTCTTGGAGTCAATGATCCCACGCCAAAGGCTCAGGGCTTGATCTCTGGTCAGGAACAAAGATTCCACAAGTGGTCTGTTATGGCATTAAGTGAGATTAAAACAAATACCCAAAAATGAGAAACTAAAGATGAACCCCAGACAAATGGCAGTTAAAAAATCAGGCAAATAATAATTAAAATAATGGAATATACACACACAAGAATGTCAAAACAGTCCAACTAGAATAAAGTACCGTAGACCGACCCAGCGAACAAAGGCAATTGAAAATTATATTTACCAGTTAAGAACAAAACTAACTAAAGCACAAGTCAGAAAACAAAACTAAAGCAAGGTGCCAACTGGGTAATAAAGCAATGAAAACAAAACTAACAAATATGGTGAAGAAAGGAAAGAAAGAATAGATATGCAAAGTTAAATAGAGGTAGATGAAGAAGATTTATTCCCATAAAGATTAACTTCAGGGGAAAATAACAGTAGGAAAGTCAAACAAAGAAATAAATATAGAAAGAATATAATAGGCTTAAAGTTTAAAAATTAAAATTATAATAAAGAGAAAAGGAAAAAAAAGGAAGAAGAAAAAAAAAACTCCACAGAACTGCAAAAGTTCAATGTACAGCCAGAGGTTTAAAACAACAATAAAAAGTGTGACTGAATATATGCATATACATATACACTCATGAGCAAAATCAAAACAGTCCAACAAAAATAAAGTAAAATAGATTGACCCACCGAAAAAGGAAATGAAAAATTATATCTACCAGAACAAAATTAACTAAAGCACAGACTAGAAAACAAAACTAAAGGGAAGGTGCCCGCTGGGGAATAAAGCAATTAAAATAAAACTAACAAAATATTGAGAGGAAAGGAAAGAAAGAAAAGAAAGAATAGATACGCAAAGTTAAACAGAAGTAGACAAAGATTTATATACATTAAAGGTTAATTGCAAGGGGAACAGAACAGTAGGAAAAGTAAACAAAGGAATAAATGTATAAAAAAATAATAGATTTAAAAAATTTTTAAAGAGAGAGAAAAAAGGAAATCTCCACAGAACTGTAAAAGACCAACATAAATATGGAAGTTTATATAATGAAAATAAAAAGTGTAACTGAATATAGACATATAGATATACACCCGTAAGCAAAATCAAATAGCCAACAAAAATAAAGTACAATAGATTGACCTGGCAAACAAAAGAAACCAAAAATTATATTTACTAGTTAAGAACAAAACTAATGCACAAACTGAAAAACAAAACTAAAGCAAGGTGCCAATTGGGGAATGAAGCAATGAAAATTAAACTAACAAATATGTTGAGAGGAAAGGAAAGAAAGAAAAGAAAGAATAGATATGCAAAGTTAAATAGAAGGAGATAAAGAAGATTTATGTACATTAAAGCTTAAGTGCAAGGGGGAAAGAACAGTAGGAAAAGCAACCAAGGGAATAAGTGTAGAAAAATAATAATAGATTTAAAAATTAAAATTAAAAAGAGAGAAAAGAAGGAGGTTAAAAAAAAAAAGGAAAACTGCAAAGGCCCAACGTGAGAACCAGAGGTTTAGAACAACAATTAAAAAATGTGATTGAGAAAAGAACAAAAAGCTTAAAAGTTTAATTTGATTTCATACTACTAATAGAATTGATAACTACAACAGAAGAGGGAAAAAAAGGGAAAATGTCCAAAATAATCTGCAGAACAAGTCAGAACATATGAATAATAAATGTTTTTTCTTGAGTCACTGCTGTCAGAGTCCTCTCCCTCGCTGGGAGTCACAGTCCACCTCACTCCCTAGGAGGCCCTCCAACACTGTGCTGATCTCTGGACCTGCTGTGGGAACAGCTTAGATTCTAATCTGGTCCAGTGTCCACAGCTATCAGAACTAGTGGGTTTTCTTTTGTGGGAGCTCTCAATGTCCTTTTATATATTCCATAGACACAGAGTCTGGCTAGTTGATCAAGTGGATTTAATCTGCAGCTTGTACAGCTGCTGGGAAGGTTTTGGTTCTTCGTCCTTGGCCACACTGCCTCTGGATTTCAATTGTGGTTTTATTTCTACCTCTGCATGCGGGTCGTCCACTGGGGTTTGCTCCCGAGGCTGCGCTGACAGACTAGGGTTTGCCGCTGTGAGGGCCAGGCATGGAGGTGGTGCAGCTGCTTGGATCACAGGGGTTCTGGCAGCACCAGGTACTCAGGGGAGTTGCAGGCTAGGGCAGCAGGAAATATAGTGCTCTAGAAGGGTTTGGCAACCAGTATTGGCCAGTAAGCTCCAGGATTCTTGCTTGGAGAACCCCCTGACAGAGAAACCTGGCAGCCCGCAGTCTATAGGGCCACAAAGAGTTGGACAGGACAAAAGTGGCTCTGCATGCATAGACGCAAGATTTTTTTGCTGGTGGCAACTCTGCACCCATGAGAGTTGAGAGTGAAGGTGGCACCACTGCTTGGCTTTCAGGGACCCTAGCGGTGCAAAATGTTCAAGGACACAGACTGCCTCCACCCCAGGAGTTATGACCCTATCAGAGTCTGTTTTCAAACTCCTTGTAGCTGGCGATCAGAAGGCCTCTTTGGCTAGTTTTTCTCCATAGAGAAAACTCTAGCTGTGCCCGTTCAGGCACTTAAAGGGGTACCCTGCATGGGGTCCTACTCTGTATTCAGTGTGTCAGGCATTTGATGGGCCAGCCTCTCTAGTGTTCAGCTGCCAGTGCTAGTGGATGGAGAGAGAGAGGCTATGGTGATGACTCCACCCCCTACGCATGACTCAGCAGTGTTGCCTGGCTTCCATGGCTGCCCAGCTCTCCTCCACAGGCATTTCCCACAGGCATTTCCCACCAGTCTCCCCCTCACATCACCATGATCCATCTCTCTGCAGTCAACATTAGCCGTTGCCCTGGGGTTGCTCCACAGTCCCTGAACTCTAGCTCCCAGCCATTGTGCCTTTCAGGCGACCTGCATCCCTGTCCAGGGTATGTATGGCTGTGGCAAGGACTGTCTGATTCTCATTCCATTTAGGCTGCCACAGATCAGTTGTTTCACTCTCAGCCTTAAATGTTTCTCCTCTGACTCAGTTGCCTCAATGTGGGGATCAGACCCTATTTGAGCTCCCCCACCTGCTGAGGGCATGTCCAGTCCTACTAAGACACCTGTTTTTCCCCTTAGTTCCTTCATCCTACTGAACTTTGCATGGTTCTGTATATTTTCTGCTGGTCATGTACTCCTCTCTGCTCTCAGCTGGTGTTCTGCTTGTACTTCTGTGTCTGAAGATGTATTCCTGATGTATCAGTGGAGAGAGATGTACTCCACATCCACCTACTCCTCCACCATCTTGTTCTCTCTTTCCACATTTTGATTTTTTTTTTTAAATATTGAACTGTATAAACTGTTTATATATTTTTGAAATTAACCCCTTTATGTTCACATCATTTGCAAATATTTTTCACATGCCATAGATTATCTTTTCATTTTCTTTATGGTTTCCTTTGCTGTGTAAAAGCTTTTAAGTTTAATTATATCACATTTGTTTATTTTTGCTTTTGTTTCCATTATACTAGGAAATGGATCCAGTAAAATTTTGCTATGATTTATGCTAAGGAGTGTCCTGCCAATGTTCTCTTCCAAGAATTTTAAGGTGTCAAACCTTATAGTTACATCTTTAAGCCTTGAGTTTATTTCTGTGTATGGCATAAGGGGGTGTTCTAACTTCATGGATTTCTATGTGGCTGTCCCAGCTTTCCCAATACCACTTGCTGAAGAGACTATTCTTTCTCCATTATACATACTTTCCTTTCTTGCTTAAGATTAATTGACCATAGATGTGTGGGCTTATTTCTGGGCTCTCCTTTTTGTTCCATTGATGTATATGGCTTTTTGGTTTGTTTGTTTTTTAGTGACAATACCATGCTGTTTTGATTACTGTAACTTAATAGTATTGTCTGAAGTCTGGGATGGTTATTCTTCCTGCTTTGTTGTTTTCCCTCAGAATTGCTTTGGTAACTCTGAGTCTTCTGTGATTTCATATAAATTTTGGAACTATTTGTTCTGTTCTGTGAAAACAAATAATCCAGTTTTTAAGGAAGCATTTTATATAGAAAATTCTGAGTGCTAAATAATGTAAAGAAATCAATAAATTCTGAGTGCTAAATAATGTAAAGAAATCAATACAAAGGAGAAGCAAAGAAATAAATAACTCATCATAGTAAAGCACAAGCGAAAACTTCAAAAGAGAGAATTATGTGCATTTCTAGATTAAAAATATATGACTTACAATTAGTAGGAAATCAGGTTGAAATCAACATTCTTTATATAGTAGTAGATTCAAGAGGAGAGTGGAAGAATATTTAGCAGTGTTTTATAAAAAGCATATGTATATCAAATTCAAATGCAGAAATAAAATAAACTTTGTCTTAGGTATACAAAGCTCAGAAATTGTAATGCAAAAATAATGTCTTTGAATATACTTTTATAGAATGTATTACAACAAATAGATAATTATTTATCTGGAGAAGAACTGGGAAACAATTACTTTAGCAAACATTTTTATCTTAATGATACATCTCTCACAAATAAAAATAGAAGAAAAGGGAAATATATAGGAATTCAGACTAAAACTCAACATGATGTAGCGAGGAGTAGAGAGGGCAAGTTCAAGAAAGAAAATAATGGGTTAAAGTGTTTGTCTTGATCAGAGGAAAATATATACATTGAAATTTTAAGCATTGATGACAAAATAAAAAGGAAATAATTATAAATTTTAATAAATCGATTCTAACTAACTGAAGAAAATTCAATAGAATATGTAACTTTCAAAAACAGCAAGATGAAGTTTACTCTGGCCATTGGATAGTTGGAAAGGAGAAATGCAAAAGAAAACAATGCATGGCAAATATAAAGTACAAAATAAAGTTGCAAGATAAATGGCATTGTATCAGTAAAATGATGATGCATTAAACGTGTATGGTTTAAATTCGTAGCTTAAAAGTCAGAGATTTTTCTGATTGTGTTTCTTATGCCAAGATTCACCAATTTTTATCTTTCAGAGAAAATTTTTAAACGGATATAAAGAGTGTGCACAAAGATAGAGAAAGAAGTATATGAGGAAGATGTGTACCATAGGAGGCTGAGGTAGCAGTTTCATAATAAAGATAATCTGAGATAAAAGTGGGCTTAAGAGTTCAAGAAAAGCATACTTGAAAGAACAACATATCCAACAGCTACAGTGCTTATAAAGATAAATGCATTTAAGATAGACTCAGGATTAATGAAGCAGCAACACTAGCAGAACTATTGGGAGAAATAGATGTGGAAACGCCGGGGGCGACACCCCTAGATAGAGATTACGTCGTAGGTTGAGATCTGTTCACATTCCTCTACTAGATCAAGTAGACTTTTAAAATAGTTTTAAGTTGTTACAAATATGCTTAATATGTATACACTGTATGTGCAGATTCTATATCTAGCAAAAAGCATGGTTTTTTTTTTTCACGTGGAACAGTATCAAAAATTGTGCTGTGCTGGGCTAAGTCACTGCAGTTGTGCCCGACTCTTTGTGACCCTACGGATTATAGCTCATCAGGCTCCTCTGTCCGTGGGATTCTCCAGGCAAGAATCCTGGAGTGGGTTGCCATGCCCTTCTCCAGGGGTCAATTGACAAATTTATTCGTAACATGTCTGTGGTTGTGGGGAAGTAGAACTAACTTAAATGTCAATTACCAGCAGATTGGATACATTAAAAAGGAGAGGGTACTCATGATGGAGTAGAGTTATAGTCAGAAGAAAGAAATTAGATGCCCTTGGAGGAATGAGGTTAGCTATTGAAAGCATAGTATTTATTGAATAAATTAAGAAATACAATACAATACAATAAGCAGGAAATTTATAATTTTATTTCTGTAAGTGAAAAATGCATACATAAAAATATTTTTCAAGATTGACTCTATATCTGAGGAAACATCAAATACACTATTTTGTGTGTTTTGGGGAAGAAAGGGAAGAGGAAGGAGAGGAAATAAATGGAACATAAAATATAAGGTACAATAAAGCAAGTGTGGAAAAGAATCAATTATAATTACAATGAAATAAAAAGTAATATTGACTCAATTATATGGCTTATCTGAGGTTGAAAAAAAAAAACAACACAACACAGGCAAACAAAAATCTGAATATAAATTTATATAAGGAGTATGTAAAGAGGTAAAATACACAGATTAAAAGTTAGGAAGAAATAGACCAATAGACTTATAATATTGTGTGTGTATAGCAGGGATGGCTGTGTATGCATGCTTCCAGCTGGTGATATATAGATGTAATATCTTAATTTTTCCTTTATTTTTCACATTTTTTCCATTAAGCCTTTATTCCTTATATAATGAGGATTAAGAGAAAAAAAGACAAAAAAGAAAAATTTGTGTCTAAGGAACTATAGTCTATTTTGACATGTTGGTTTTTAATGTCATAACATATGAAAGAAACACAAAATGAATTAGAAGAGATCAAACAAAGAAAATAGCTGATGCAATTATTAAACCAAATACTCCAGTCAAAACAAAGTCATAAATTGTTGACATGCATATTCCGCAGTCTTAAAACCAGTGCACAAGCAAACTTGACTGCCTCTAAGAGCTAGTTTTTGCTGCGCCATTGGCTTCATCTGTAGCATATATCACGTGAAACATTTCCCCCATCCTCTTTAGTTTAAGATTTAAGTAAGGAGCCCTGAAGGGGCCTCATCACTGAGGCTAAAGTTTAAAAACAATATTATTACTAAACCTTCAAACATGTGCCAGTGATGACATGGAAAAAAACAAACATGTGGCACTTTCTAAAGAAATAATACTTTTGAAAGAATAATTCCCGGAAGTCAAGTCTTGGCTATTTTTAACTTGCATGAACTATTTTAAAAAATCAGACTTTTGAACCTAAATCAGGATATCCAGTTGATAACTCTTGCAATTATGCTGCCTTGGGTCACAAAAAGAAAAGCCATAGCCATCTTGGAATTCTGAGAAATTCACAAGTTTAGAGCACTTCATCCTTAGAGACGTTGACAGGCCTTTTTAAATCATGATGAAAGCAGTCTCATCCCAGTTGTTGTTATGGTATCCTTTAGTACAGATAAAATCCACTAGGACTTTTCTGGGCTGTAAACACTAAGAAATAGTTTCCAGTCATAGTACTTACTTTGTCTCAACAACATGGGTATCACATTTTTGCTCCTTGAAAAACTCTCTACATTTTTCATCTTTCTTTAACAATTAACTTCTTACTCCTCTTATCCACCTCCGTCTCCTCCTCCTCCTCCTTCCTCTTTTCAAAGAAAACTACCATCAGGGCCAGCACCACCACTGATGTCACTATTCTCATTGTTTTAATGGATAATGTTGAATGTCATCTATTGCAAGTATTGGTTATATCATTTTCATAGGCATAGCTAAGGACGTAGATGCATCCTGCCCCAAGATCTACCCAAGAGCCTTCCAAGACCCACCGAAGATAGGTGGGTTTGAATTTCATATTCAGTATGAATTTCATATGAGGTATGCAATGCTAAATTCTTTACTTACATAATTCTATAAAATATTAAGAACAGATGAGATAACTGAGCTTAGAGAATATAAATACATTTCACCTGTTCAGAGAGTCATACAAAGACGCACTCAGGAAGTGAGACAAAATTTGTGCCATGCTGAAGTCAGTATTGCTTCTACTGGATAGTATTGCCTCCAAGAAAAGGCAGGGACCTAAATTAAGTGGCAAGAGCTTGGGTTTAAAATACATTCATGTCAAGTGTAATTGGCTTTCCACTTCAATGCATTGACATTTCTTTGCAATATCATTTCAGCTCACCATGGAATGAGAGATTATTTTTAGCATCCAGACTTTTAAACATTCTCTGTGTATTTCTTCAGCTGGACAATATGTGAAGTCTTTTTTATTTGATATGTGTCTTCCAAGCCTTTGTAAAACATAACTAATTCTTGTGAAGATTCATATGAACTCATGATAAAATAATGGCTGGAAATTTCTTCCCAATGGTATGCAGAAGATAACAGTTCAGTTGAAGAAAAGTTTATTGAGTATCTATTTTGATAAAAGCACTGGGAAATCTTTGGGGACAGAGAGGAGAATAAAATCGTCACTGGTCTCAAAAGGAAGAAGCAAAAACAAACAGAATCACAATTAAAACAGACCGTGATGAATAAGAGGTAGGCTCAGGGATCTTTTTTTTTTTTAATTGAAGTATATTTACTTTACAGTGCTGTGTTGTGTTAATTTCTGCTGTACAGCAAAGGGAATCAGCTATATGTACATATAAACCCCCTCTTTTGAAGATTTCCTTCCTGTTTAGGTCAACACAGCGCACTGAGTCAAGCTCCTGTGGTGCGCAGTCAATTCTCATTAGTTGTATATTTCATGCATACTAGCGTATATATGTCAATCCCAGTTTCTCATTTCATCCCACCTTCTCCTTCCTCCCTTGGTATAAATACATTTGTTCTTTATGTCTGTATCTCTATTACTGCTTTGTAAATAAGTTCATCTATAATATTTTCCTAGATTCTATGTGTTAATATACAATATATATTTTTTTCTCTTTCTGACTTCACTCTGTGTGACAGTCTCTTGGTCATCCATGTCTCAGCAGATGGCAAAATTTCATTCCTTTTTATGCCTGAGTAACCTACCACATCTTCTTTATCCATTTCTCTACTAGTGGACATTTAGGTTGCTTCCATGTCCTGGCTATTATAAATACTGCTCCAACGAGTATTGGGTGCTTGTATCTTTTGAATTATGTGTGCTGTGATTCTTGGGGTCGCAAAGAGTCAGACACGACTGAGCGACTGAACTGAACTGATGGGTATATGCTCAGAAAGCTCAGGGATCTTTGCAAACACAGTAGAGGAGTTTCTCCCCTACCCTAGATATGCAGGGTGAGAGAGGATGGTAAATAATTTTCCCTGAAAAAAGTTACGGATGCTGGAACTTAAATAACAAGAGAAAGTCAGCTGGGTGAAAAAAAAGAGAAGAAAGTCCTTAAGGGAAGTACTGTTGCAAGAAACACATTGAAAATTTAGAAGGATGTGATTAGATGGATTGGTCTTGTAGAAGGTTAGTGAGAAATCATATTGAAAATATAACAGAAGGACCTGTAGAAGGTTCTGTCCATGAGACTAAGACATCAGGCCTGAATTCTTTGGATTACTGGAGCAGGGAGCACTGTGATGGGACTGTGGTCTAGAGTAATGAAATCAGTAATGTCCTTCATTATATGGAGGAGGAAATCCCTCTATATGGAGTCCCAGATAAAGGCAGTCTCTAAGTTTCACATTGATGTCATTGGCAGAGACAAGTCCATAATTCATATGCTTCTGTTTATTCATTTAACCATTCAATAAATAGATATTAAGAATTTATAACAATGAGAAGGATAATGTAAGACACATGTCTTGCCCTCATAGATGTACCTACCACTCAGTATTTTTAAATCACTGCCATTTATTGAGCTATTATTACGAACCAGAAATGTGAAGAGCCATTTCATTAAACTCTGGCTTTAGCTGCACATCCCCTATTTCCCACTAGAATCTGAATTTGCAAGAGCAGGTAACCTGTCTGTCTTGTTTCACTGAGGGATTTTCAGAGATGAGAACCATTGCTCATGTATAATTGGAGTTTGAGAAATATTTCTCAATGAAATAAATCGCTTTATTCTTCAGTCCTTTTGTTGAGTCCTTTAGTCCGTTCCCATTTCTTTCTTTTTTTTTCACTGAGATAAGGCATTCTGTCAACTCCCACCAAGTCATCCTGGCTTTGGCCAAGTCTTCCCGCTCCCTGCACCCCATTCCATCCCATTCCCTGAGCAGCTGGAGAAATAGCCACAGATATAATCTCATATTCAGAGAGCGTGGTCTTTCCTCCTCTGACACAACGGCCAGACGTGAAAGGAACAAAGCGTGTGCCCCAGTGGCCTCTTCTAAGCAGGAAGGCAGGCTGTCATGGCATAGCTGTGCAGGTGGCATGAATTCCAACACCGGGGAGATTGGGCTTTAAGGGGATCTTCCATTCTGGGACTCCCACAGATTCCCAGGGCGCTCTGGAAGAAAGGCTATATGTGCATCTGAGGGCTGTGACATGGGTCCACCTCCCAAAGCTGCAAGTCTGGTGTAAAGACTGAGATGTGTGTCCTGGCAGAGCGCATGCTGCTATTTGAGCCCTCTGTAGGTTTCATCTGGGACCCAAGCCTGCTTTTCAGGGTTCCAGCTCATAGTTGGGACCCCTTGACCTCCTCTTCTTTCTCCACCCTTCTCTCCCTGTCTACCAACCCTCCCTGCACCCCTGTCCTCTAACTTCTCATGAAATACGATGTTGAAAATAATAAAACAGACTTTGGAAAGCTGTGGAGTCATAGGGTCATAAAATCGCACAGAATCTAAAAGGTCGCTGAGCCTAATGTCCCTTATAATGCAGGGGAAATGGTCCTTTTAAAAGTACCTTAAAACATGGAAAATTGAAGAGACAGGAACAGAATCAGTCATTTATTAATGAAAGGTTTCATTTTTAATCTCAATGCACCGTCTAGGCATACCTCAGAGTGCGGAGCACCTGGAAACATGCTGGTTAGGTTTTATTAGCCTACAAATATCCAGAGTGATCAATGGGGTGGAGGGTGGAAAAAGAAGAAGCCTTCTCTTCTTGGTAAACAAACATGGGGTAAGCAAAGTTTTTAATTTGACTGTGCTCAGAGCTGGCTGTGGAGTGAATAATTTACAAAGTAAAGGGCAAGACTTTGCAAATAATGGAAAACTTTAAGTAAACAAAATCACAGTGCCCCCTGACCTCTTTTTACCACAAACGATTCTGAGGTTTTTTTAAAGTGACTAAAATACACAGGACTCAGAATGATTAGAATCTATTGAATTATCAAAAGAATATGTCCAACTTTTGATTTTTGATGAGCTGATGAATGTAAAGTGGTCTGTTTTGATGTTGTTATAGATTTTTCTTTTCTGTTTTTGTTTTATTTTCCCCTGATTACTGATGAGGTAGAGCATACTTCCCTAATTTTTAGGCCATTATTGGTTATTAAGATTTCCTCTTTTGTGAATTGACTATTCATAACCTTTGTCAATCTTAACTGACTTACTGATTTTTCAAGTTTTTTTTCTATGTTATAGACATAACTCTCTTGTCTGTTCCTGTATGAATTTTTTTAATTAATTATTTTTTAAAGACAGCTGTATCAAGCCCATGGAACCATTTATTGTCCCCTAAAGGGCTTCCCTTGGTGGCTCAGATGGTAAAGAAATCTGCCTGCAATGTGAGACCTGGGTTTGACCTGGGTTGGGAAGATCCCCTGGAGAAGAGAATATCTACCCACTCCAGTATCCTTGCCTGGAGAATTCCATGGGCAGAGGAAACTGGTGGGCTACAGTCCACAGGATCCCAGAGTCGAACATGACTGGGCACCTAACAGGGCTTCCCAGGCGGGCGCTAGTGGTAAAGAACCTGCCTGCCAGTGCAGGAGACATAGAGACACAGGTTTGACCCCTGAGTCAGGAAGATCCCCTGGAGGAGGGCATGGCAACCCACTGCAGTATTCTTACCTGGGAAATCCCGCAGCAGAGAAGCCTGGTGGGATACAGTCCATAGGGTCACAAAGAGCAGGACATGACTGAAGTGACTCAGTACACACACAGGGTGCCTAGGCTCACGCAGCTAAAAAGCACTGGGACTAAGGTGCAAAACTCAGATCTTCTAGTTCTAGGTCCTTCTGTCTGCTGAGGGCAGAGGCTGTGTTTTGATGGATTATTGTGTCCTTTGCTTCTGCTGATGCATCAATTCACTAACAGAGCCACACAGTGTCTTCTATGGCATAAGCTGTCCTATGGAAACTGTATTAACTTTCCCAGCCTTTAAAGGCTGAGAGGATGAGAGCTGTGATTAGTGAATTATAAGTGCAAGTCTCTATAAACTAATAAGATGCAAGAAAGCTCAGATGTACATCATCAATTATTGAAGGCCATTTATATAAGAATCCCTTGCTCCACACAGCCAAGAATGATCATTTCAATATTAGTAATAATGATAATAATAAAGTTTGTTTTTCCCTTCTTCCTGAAACAGCACATGTAAACCATATTGTTTGCTTCCCTCAAACATGTTTTCCCCAAATATGTGTGTGTGTGTATGTTTGTGTATGTGTATGTGTGTGTATTTCTTTTTGTTTTTGTGTTTCTCAGGGTGAAGAGAGCCTTCTGGGATGCTGATAGGAGCAATAGATGCTTCATTTTGGATTGTGATGTTCCCAGGGACTGTTGCCCAGTCCTCAGCTCTCTGAGGCCCTTGCTTATCCCAGGGCCCACACATAGCACTGCCCTTAGAATGTAAAGAGAAACTCACTGATCAGCCACAGCCTCCCGGCTCCATCCCTCCCAGGTCCCCTCTTCCTAGGGTAATAATCCTGTCATTAATTTTTTTTTTTCACATGGAATGACCCCCTATCCATCCCATCATTGTTTATTGAAATGCCACATGAAGACTTGGCTCAAATGAAAACTTAATGCCTTTCCCTATTGCTCCTTTCCTTCAGAGAAGGCACTGGCAACCCACTCCAGTACTCTCCCTGGAAACTCCTATGGATGGAGGAGCCTGGTAGGCTACAGTCTATGGGGTCACTAAGAGTCAGACACGACTGAGCGGCTTCACTTTCACTTTTCACTTTCATGCACTGGAGAAGGAAATGGCAACCCACTCCAGTGTTCTTGCCTGGAGAATCCCAGGGATGGAAGAGCCTGGTGGGCTGCCATCTATGGGGTCGAACAGAGTCGGACACGACTGATGTGACTCAGCAGCAGCAGCAGCTCCTTTGCTTTGCATGCACACATGGCAGTCTGTAATCCATGGCAGCCAGCACACCACGGCAGCTTCTTGGGAAGGTCTGGCTTCTGCTAGTGAGTCTGCAGGCTATGTCCCTGGCAATGGTCTTGTTCCCTCCTTGGTAAGAGTTGTGCCCATATTGCAGAGGATATGCTGTCTTTTCCTACACACAAGAGATATAGCTTTTGTCCAAGGCTTCAGCCACAGATGATGACCACAAAGGCAGTTTTCCACACCCTTCTCATGACCTCAGCAGGTGGGAAACACTGATCCCAAAAGGAGGATTATCACAGAGCACACAGGGCAAATAAGTGCTCACTTATCCCACGAACATCTATCAAGCACCTTCCCATTACATGGCTAGGAATATGAGGGTCAGGGTGGACTCTGGACTCATGATGTTTACTATCGATGGCTATAGTGAGTGAAAATAGTCCCTGGCAGGTCGCAAAGAGTCAGACACAATGTAGTGACTGAACAACAAGAAACAGATAATAAACCGCATAATTAAGTAAAGTATATAGCATGTTGGATGGGAAAAGTGTTATACAAAAGAGCAGAAGAGCAAAGCTGGGAAAGGGTAAAAGGATTCTACAGCAGTGTTCAATGGGATGGTCATGATGGACCTTGTTGAGAAGAAGTCTTTTGAGTAAACCCCTGAGGAGGGGGAAAGTGAACCAGGCATATATCTAGGATATGTTCCCTGTAGCTGAGGAATGACAAGTGCAGAGACCCTGAGATGAAAGCAGAGAGTGGGGGCAAATTTGAGGACAGTCAAGGAGGCCAAGGGAACTGTTGTAGATAAAGAAAAGAAAAGGATATTGAAGTCTAGGGGAGGCTGATCAAAGAGAGCTTTGTAGGTCATTTTGAGGACTGGCTTCTGCTCTGCGTAGGATGGAAAATTTAAGATGTTTTTAAGCTAAGGAGAGATGTCATATGATTTATATCCTAAAAGAACCACTTTCTCTGCTGAGTTGAAAATAGGAAGACCCAGTGGCAGCAGAGAGACTGGTTAGGACACTTCTGTGATGATTTAGCAGGAGAAAATGGCACCGTGGACCATTCTGCAGAAAAAAAGCCACGGAAGGAAAGAAAGGGCAGAGATGCTGCCTTATCTGTGGATAAGGCAGCATCTGTGCATGGACTGGACGGGCATGGGGATGGATGAGGAGGGAGGCGGAAGATGCGGGGGAAAACGGTGTTAAAACTGGCTCCAGCGTCAGCAGACTGGAGCTGTTGGTGAGATGGGGAGAGTGCAGGAGAGGTTGCTTGCGGAGCATGTATACAGAAGACAGTTTGGTTTTAGTCACGTTAAGTGTGTGATACTGGTTGGGCATCCATGTGATCAGGCAAGTCTGAAGTCTAGAAAGCAGGTCTGAATTGGAGAAATATGTTTGTGATTCATCAGCAATAGAAATATCTGCCACCCCCACCCCCTGCCACCAAAAAATAATAATTGAGTCTGGATGAGAAAATTTCCAAAGACTGAAAGCTGGGCATTTCAATGTTCAGAAGTTCTAATAAGGAGAACCGAGAAAAAGAGACTGAGAAGATGTGAGCGTTAATAATGTCAGGAGAGTTTGATATTTCGGAAATAAGCAAAGTTGATATTTTAAGAGGAAGTTGTCACAAGGCATTGTGTTAACAAGTTGGTCGCAGCTTCTCAAGGAAACACAACTAACTGCTTGGTCACTTAGGACGTCTCCAGAGAGGTTCTACAGGAAACCAGAACATTGCAAAGCAGTCTGTCAAAGGAAAAGGGAAAATGGCATTTATCCACCGGCAACCTCTGTCTTCCACTGAGAAAAGTCCTTCCTGTGGCCATTACCTCTGGGTTGGACTACCCAGCCTGTCTGTCTATGAAAACAGAGGCTTTGTGGGGCCTATCACACCTTAAGCTCCCGTGGCTCTAAATATGGTGGACCCAATGGAAATCATGGCCCAAACCAGGCTCTCACCCTGGGCGAGGTGATAAAATGACTTTGTAACCGTAAGGATATTATGAGCCATCAGCAGGGCCACTGCATGTGGGAAGCAAGCAACTGGCTTAATGTCAGGAGGCCTTCAGAGCCACGTAGATATGGAATACAGCATAAACTGGGTTATGCATTTTATGAAAGATTAGGGATTCCTCCGTTAATTCCTGTGTCTTTCTCTGTTCTACTAACATCAAACCCTTCTTACTCGTATTCATACCCAGTCTATATATCATTTCTTTCAGGAAGCCTTCCCAAACCAGTTCAGCTTTTCTTCCTCTCTTCTTTCTTAGTGACCACACTTGATTTCAGATTCAGTACCAAGTTTGGCTCTACCAGCTACCAGCCAGGTGAACCTGATTTGACCATCTTTCCCCTCTGAGTATCAATTTAATTATGAATAGGCTAGGAAAAATTGTTCACAGTTTCAGTTGGAAATATTTTATTAAATTACAGCATGTGATAATATTTTGATAAACCATAACATTGTACATTATTATTTTGATTATTCCATCTTTATTTCATGTGATTGAGATCTTGAGGCTAGGGAGCACACTCTTTCTTTTATCTGTCTCCCCAGTTTCCAACACAGTGATAAGCCTCTCAAAGAAAACTTTTGGCCTGACCTGACTTGGAAAAAAAAAAAAACTTACAAATCTTTAGCTTCAATTCCTTTTTGGAACGCAGCTAACCATAAATAAATAAATAAGCCTATGAAAATAAACTACAAACCAAACTACATGCTTTGCCCTGAACTATGTATTTGACTTTCTAAGTCAAGCCTCCCTTTTTAAAACTGAAATATGAAACATTGTGTGCGATGTTTTCTCCCCTTTTAAAGACAAAGCTGCGGTTGCAGAAATAATTTAATATACTTCGTTGCATTTTCCCTGCAATTGTGCCAATTCTGATTACATGTTTCCAGATGCTGCTGTGTTGTGGTTCTTCCATTGCTACCTGGCCGAGGAGCTGAATGGCTTGTCTGTCTCAGCAGCTCTGGCCAGGAGCAGTCAGGTGATATGTGCTCTCGGTGGAAGAAAAAGCCTGTGGATGGCTGTCTATCCTGGGGCCAGTGTTCTGGAGCCCTCCAGGTCCCCAAGCTCCACACCTGTACCTGATGCATGAGAGCCAAGAGACTGGGGGAGATGTTGAACCCACCAAGATAGAACAGCTGGCAACAATCCTAAAACAGATCAAATAAGAGACCTCATTCCTTTCCACTAAGATTTTATTGAGACATTTCATGGGAATTGCTACTTGAGAGGTACATGGAGCCAACCTGGGGCCTGGCCAGCCACAAACAGGGAGCTTAAAAGCTTCATGGGCTGACTCTTGGTCTACATGCAGAAAACCTTGAGGAGCAGGGACTTCTTCTAAAGTCCTCCAGCCTCTGGGCTTTCTGCAGAAGTGTGAGAAAGGGCACAAGAAAGCGTGCTGAGTGCAGAGACTTGATTGTAATTCTACTTCAGCCATCCATCCATGGTTACCTGAGACAAGGTGATTTTTCTCAACGGGGCTCAGAAGCCCTGTCTATAAACGGGGGAGACTTGAGTTTCTAAGACACCCTTTAATTCTTCTCCTGTAAGCCTCCAGTATTATGCTCTGTGGAGGGGAACAACAGTGTGGTAGGTGAACACAGCTTCCAGGCTGGGGCCACTCACGCTGGATTCTCATCTGCTCTCGTCCTTACTGCCTTCTGGAGCTGAGAAGTCAGCCACGTTGCCCCCTTCCTGAGCCCATGTTCCCCCAAATGTAGACTAAAAGGAGGAACTGAGGAAATGCCCTGAGCTCTGCTCTGGTGTCCTGGCATCCTATCCCACTGCACCCTGTGGTTTTAAAGGAAGGCTGTACCTTACACCCCATCAGCTCCCATACCGCAGGGCGAGGAAGCCTGTGGAAGCTTCCTCAGGGTGTTCAAGGATGCTTTCTTTGAACTTTGTTTTCCCACATCCTTTTCTGCTTGCTAAAACTTCTACTCCAGAGAGAGAATTCGTCTGCAGTGCTAACCACAGGGATGGAGGGAAAAGGGCCTCCCTGAGGTGGATCAGAGTTTGCATCTTCTGTCCTTGGTTTGTCCTTGTTGGTGCAGCAGAGGGGTAGCAGATTGACCCCAGGGGGCTCCAGTCTCAGGATATAGTCTGACTCTCCCGTTTATAACATGCTCTCAGATCATGTGCGCGTTCACTGCCCACTCCCTGCATCATGTTTGGAGTTCCAACCCAAACACACTTGCTCAGATTGCTCTCATTCTCTAGAAAGCCTGTGCACCTTGTCCTGCCCCACTGCCTTCAGGAACCACCAACCATGACCATACTGCTGTTCCTACTGCTGTTACAGTAACAATAAACACTCGCGCTGGTGAATCATTATGGGAAAGCCAATGCAGTGTGATTTATATCCATATATCATTTATTCCTCACACCTATTCTGTGGATAGGTTCTAATTCCTCTCCTCATAGCTCAGTTGGTAAATCATCTGCCTGCCATTCATGAGACCCAGGTTCGATTCCTGGGTCAGGAAAATGCCCTGGAGAAGGAAGTGGCAACCCATTCCAGTATTCTTGCCTGGAGAATCCCATGAACAGAGGAGCCTGGCAGGCTATAGTCCACGTGATTGCAAGAGTTGGACACGACTTAGTGACTAAACCAGTACCACCTTTTATGGGTCTAGGAAACCAAGGCTGCTGCTGCTGTTGTTGCTGCTGCTAAGTCGCTTCAGTCGTGTCTGACTCTGTGCAACCCCATAGACTGCAGCCTAGGAGGCTCCCTCGTCCCTGGGATTTTCCAGGCGAGAGGACTGGAGTGGGCGCCATCGCCTTCTCGAGAAACCAAGGCGGATGGAGGCAAAGTGATGGTGCAATGGCTGAGACCAGACTGTCTGGTGGGGCCTGAGCTGTCTGCCTGCTCTGCAGTCCTGCATTTAATGCTTGGGATCTTTGTGTTGCTGTTGATTCACAGAGGTAGCTCTTACCCCCATGATATTTCCTCAGTTTAAATTCCATGTATAAATGTCTCTGTACCTCTCACCTCAGCTGGTGTCCAGTAAGTAATCCAAAGACAGGAATTCCAGGGGTCTCCTGTAATCACCACAGCAGATTGGAGGAAAACAATGTTGAGATGTTAAGAGTCTTCTCAAGGTCACACAGCTAATGTAAATGATAGAGCTGGGTTTCAAACAGAAGTGAGCAAGACTATAAATTCCATGAGGTTCTGAGTCAGCACCAAGTACCTGTGTAAATCTCAAGCTTTTTTTTTTTTTTTTTGCTTCCCCCTTAAACTTTGGTGGGGGAAAGCATAAGGCAGAAATTAGGGCATGGCGAACTAGGAGTAGCAAGAAAAAGCAAGGTGGATCCAGAGGCTTCTGGTGGTTTCTACGTAGGCATTTTGTTAGCAGTATTGGAGGGAGCAATGTGCATACTGTTGCTGGCAGAGAATTCTTTTAGCATCCAAGTGAACATCCTCTCTCTTTTAAGTATGTATTAATTAGAGTCCAAATACATCCATTCTATTCATAGCCCAGTACTTTAATTACAATGGACTCTCGGTTAACCCTTTTGGGTCAGTTCTCTGTTATCCTTTACCCCCTATCCTCTTTTCAATACACAGAGAAGAAGAATGCATTGAAATGACTTTCTCTAAAAGAAAAGAGGGCTTCCCTTGTGACTCACCTGGTAAAGAATCCGCCTGCGATGTGGGAGACCTGGGTTCGATCCATGCTTTGGGAAGATCCTCTGGAGAAGGGAACAGCTGCCCACTCCAGTATTCTGGCCTGGAGAATTCCATGGGCTGTATAGATGAATATGAACACTGTCATAGTCATATTGAAGTTAACAACATTAATGACCAAGAGAGGCATTTTCCTTGTCAGCCTGATTCCAAGCACCTGGATGGCATCACCAACTCGATGGACGCGAGTCTGAGTGAACTCCAGGAGATGGTGATGGACAGGGAGGCCTGGCGTGCTGCGATTCATGGAGTTGCAAAGAGTCGGACACGACTGAGCAACTGGACTGGACTGAACTGAACTTTAAAAATATTGTTTATACACACACACACACACACACACAGACATATGTTTATATATATATATATATATATGTGTGTGTGTGCATGTGTGTGTGTGTGTGTGGTTGCCCAGTTATGTCTGACTCTTTGCAATCCCATGGACTGTAGCCCTCCAGGCTCCTCTGTCCATGGGGTTTCCCAGCCAAGAATACTGGAGTGGGTTGCCATTTCCTTCTCCAGGGGATCTTCCCAACCCAGGGATTGAACCTGAATCTCTCGTGTCTCCTACATTTGCAGGTGGATTCTCTACCACTGTGCCACGTGGGAAACACAGATGTATATAGTTATAAAGTAATATTAACAACACTAATCATAATCAGTCTTAACCACTTTCTATGTGCCAGATACCATGCTAAAACAAGTATATGCATTATTTTATTAAATGTAATCAACATTCTATTAAAAGTACTTTTATTATTCCTACTGTTATATAAATGTACAGTATCTAGGTTTACAAAAGCAAAGAAATTTGCCCAAGTTTGCAGCTAGTGAGTGAACAAATCTGAAAACTTTTTGGCCCAGAGGCTGAGTTCTCAATTATTAACATAAACTGATTGTCTTAGTGAAAAAGGGGATGATAATTCATAGACATAAGATCATAAAGTTGGGCCTCAGAGGAGTCAATCCTATGAAAGAAAACGTCCATCCTATTAGCAGAATAAGAAAATGTGTGTGTGAGTGCCTTTGAATTCTCTTTTTTTAATGAGTTAGGAAGATGCAGGTGACCTCTCCAGATGTCCTAGAAGTCCACAGCAGACAGTATACCTCAGTGATCCCTGGCAACAGATATTAATGCCTTTCATTTCAGTATCACTCCATAGTTATTTTGCAAAGCTCCTCTGATGCCATGGTGTTTTGTGAGGTAGCTCACTCAGACGGGGAGCTTTCCACATAGAAAGTTCAAACGCCTTGCTTCCAGTCATGGAATTAATAAGCAGCATGGACATACACAGGCTTCCTGATAGCTCAGTGGTAAAGAAGCTGCCTGGCAATGCGGGAGATGCAGGTTCAATCCCTGGGTCAGAAAGATCCCCTGGAGAAGGAAAGGGCAACTTGCTCCAGTATTCTTGCCTGGGGAATCCCATAGACAGAGAATCCTGGCAGGGATCATGGGGTTACAAAAAGTGTCGGACATAATTCAGAGACTACACAACAACACATTGACATGCGCACGCTCCCACGTGTAAAACAGATAGCTAACGGGAATCTGCTGCATAGCACAGGGTGCCCAGCCCAGTGCCCTGCGGTAATCTAGAGGAGTGGGATGGGGTAGGGGAGAGGGAGGGAGATATATGCGCACTTATAGATGCTTCATGTTGTTGTATAGCAGAAATCAGCACAACATAGTAAATCAATTATCTTCCAATTAAAAATAAATTAACAAAAACAGCAGCATTCTCAAAAGTGTCAAAGTCCAGTTACAAGTCAAATCCTTACACTGTATATTTCACCTTACACAGTGTTGTATGTCTCAATAAAAATGGGAAAATGTTTTAAAATTAAAAACAATAGGCAAAGCCAGGAACTAAATCTTTGTCTTCATGTCATGGGTACGAGACTTTCTTGTTTTGCAAGTAAGAAAAGAGTGAGAGATTTTAAGTCTGTCTTGACCAATATTACAGTCATTTGGTGTCAGAGGCAAAGCGATTAGAGACACGGGGTATAATCAGAGAGAGCAAAGCACTCCCTTGAGTAGTTCGTCAGGAATATGTTTACACCATCCTGACCTTTCAAGAGAATTGAATGCTGTTATAGGTACCAAACATCATCAGAGATCTAGATGATGAAGCTCTGCTGCAAAGGCTGATATTATGTAGCTCCTCCTGGATGTAGGGAAAGGATGAAGAATTTCCCCTCCTCATAAATACTCAGAAATGAGATCCCAGAAGATATGAGAGTTAAGATTGTAATCTTGAGCAGTTTTCTCTACAAGAGTCTGAGATCCATCACTAAAGCTTTTTATGATGTTAAAGTTGGATTTTGAGTATGAATTCAAAGAGCAGAAACCACTGTGTGTGAGTACGTCTACTAACATTTTCAACCCAAGTAGAGTGCAGATCTTCCAGATGTTCACTCTGGAACTTCCAGATGTTCAAGCTGGTTTTAGAAAAAGCAGAGGCACCAGAGATCAAATTGCCAGCATCCACTGGATCATCGAAAAGCAAGAGAGTTCCAGAAAAACATCTATTTCTGCCTTATTGACTATGCCAAAGCCTTTGACTATGTACATCACAATAAACTGAGGAAAATTCTGAAAGAGATGGGAATACCAGACCACCTGACCTGCCTCTTGAGAAACCTATATGCAGGTCAGGAAGCAATAGTTAGAACTGGACATGGAACAACTGACTGGTTTCAAATAGGAAAGGAGTACGTCAAGGCTGTATGTTGCCACCCTGCTTATTTAACATATATGCAGAGAATCTAGCACAAGCTGGAATCAAGATTGCCTGGAGAAATCTCAGTAACCTCAGATATGCAGATGACACCACCCTTATGGCAGAAAGTGAAGAGGAGCTACAAAGCCTCTTGATGAAACTGAAAGAGGAGAGTGAAAAACTTGGCTTAAATCAACATTCAGAAAATGAAGATCATGGCATCTGGTTCCATCACTTCATGGGAAATAGATGGGAAACAGTGGAAACAGTGTCAGACTTTCATTTTGGGGGCTCCAAAATCACTGCAGATGGTGGTTGCAGCCATGAAATTAAAAGACATTTACTCCTTGGAAGAAAAGTTATGACCAACCTAGACAGTGTATTCAAAAGCAGAGACATTACTTTGCCAACAAAGGTCTATCTAGTCAACGCTACAGTTTTTCCAGTGGTCATGTGTGGATGTGAGAGTTGGACTGTGAAGAAGGCTGAGCGCCAAAGAATTGATGCTTTTGAACTATGGTGTTGGAGAAGACTCTTGAGAGTCCCTTGGACTGCGAGGAGATCCAACCAGTCCATTCTGAGGAGATTGGCCCTGGGATTTCTTTGGAAGGAATGATGCTAAAGCTGAAGCTCCAATACTCTGGCCACCTCATGCGAAGAGTTGACTCACTGGAAAAGACTCTGATGCTAGGAGGGATTGGAGGCAGGAGGAGAAGGGGACGACAGAGGATGAGATGGGTGGATGGCATCACTGACTCGACGGATATGAGTCTGAGTGAACTCTGGGAGTTGGTGATGGACAGGGAGGCCTAGCGTGCTGTGATTCATGGGTTGCAAAGAGTCGAACACGACTGAGCGACTGAACTGAACTGAGAGTGCAGATCACAGGGGAAAGAAGTCTGAGGGGCGGTGATATTTGTACCATAAAGTATTATTTGTCTCTCTATTTTATAAATTCCATTCCAGGATGAAGCATTCAGGTTGTGGAAATATAAGAGATCAGTTTCTCTTATCAATGACTACTATCGCTAGGCTGAGGCAGGACCTAGGCTGAAGACCTAGTCTTGTCCTGAGCTTTCCTGTAGAAGCGCATTTGGGGTGTCACTTCCAGGCTTGTTTGTACCCTAGACAGAGAGAGAGAGTGTGTGTGTGTGTGTGTGTGTTTATTCTATCTTGGTGATTTTTTTCCAGAAGCTCATTTGGGATGTCAGTTCCAGGCTTGTCTGTATTGTGTGTGTGTGTGTGGGGGTGGTGGGGGGTGTTTTATTTTATCTTGGTGATTTTTTCCAGATGATTCCACTAATTGTGATTTCTATAGAGAAAGAGAATAAAATGCCAGCCTCCCTGGCAGCTCAGCTGGTAAAGAATCCACCTGCAATGCAGGAGACCCTGGTTCGATTCCTGGGTCAGGAAGATCCCCTGGAGAAGGGAAAGGCTACCCACTTCAGTATTCTTGGGCTTCCCTGGTGGCTCAGACGGTAAAGAATCCACCTGCAAAGTGGAGACCTGGTTCAGTCCCTGGGTCGGGAAGATCCCCTGGAGGAGGGCATGGCAACCCACTCCAGTATTCTTACCTGGAGAATCCCCCCAGTCACAGGAGCCTGGAGGACTACAGTTCATGTGGTCTCAGAGAGTCAGACATGACTGAGCAACTAAGCACAGCAAGTGTGTCATTTGCTGATCTTGTGGAGGGCAAGAAAGTGAAGACAGATGTGCAATAGCATGGGGTCCTCCATGTGAGCAGAGGAAGTCACAGGAGGTGGGCAAGGGAGGCCTTTGCGTTGTGGGTCAGTCTCGGCTAGGGACGGTCAAGGTGCCACCCCGTGGTTATTTTCTCTGTGTGTCACACAATCTGACTCCTTGCAGCTCCTCATACAATAGGCATGTTTCTACCTCAGGACCTTTGCACTGGCTGCTATCTGTATTTAAAACAACTTTCCCTAGGATGGCTCCTACACCTCCTTCAACTCTCATGGAAAGGTCATTTTCATTGACTTAATGAAGCTTACACTGACCATCTTTTTTTTAATGAATCTGGCATTCTTCCTCAAAATTTTCTTGATTTTCCTCATAGCACTTACTTACATCAGTTAGTTCAGTCACTCAGTCGTCTCCGACTCTTTGCGACCCCATGAATCGCAGCACGCCAGGCCTCCCTCACTTACGTAGTACTTACATATCTGTCGTCTATCTATCTGTCTAGCTATTTAATGAGCCCTTTGACTGAAAGAATGATTTTTCCCCAGTTCTCAAGCCAGAGTGAAATGCTGCACTCAGAACATAGGAAATATTCTGAAATTCCCTGTGTTCTTTCTGTTTCATCTTGTGGAGATAGTGTTTTGTCAGGAGTCCAGTGACTATGGTGGAGAAGGAAAGGGCAACCCACTCCAATATTCTTGCCTGGAAAATCCATGGACAGCCCATAGGGTTGCAAGAGTCAGACACAACCTAACAACTTAACAACAATAATCTACCTACCTACTCCCTGTCTATATGTAAATAAATAAAGACATTTGTGTATCTGTTTATTTAAGTATATGTGTATACGTACACAATTGCCTTTAGAAGATGTACTCTGAAAGAGAAAAGAGTTTCATCTACTTTGTTCACCAATGAATCCTATACATACAAGATAGGCTTGGCACAGGCTGTAGGCACTCAGACATTTGTCAAAGAAATAAATTTACTTTATATTGTTTCCTTCAATTACTTTCCATTATTATGTGAAACCATTATGTTTTTATTATATCTATAAGGTAGTTTTTATTGTGCCTTTAAAATGTACTTTTTTAAAAAGTCATTGATTTTCAGACAGGCTCAGGGGATGCCATTGTGCCTTCTCCCAAGTCATTTGCATTTTACAGACACATACTGAGTCAAATCACACAACACGTTTGAGGAGTAAATAAATGTTAAACTGACGTTAAATAATCTTTAAGGAGAAAGAGTGGAAGCAGAGGGGCTTCTTTGCACATATAACTTCCTGGGAGCCAGGCACTGTCATGTACCATTTTGCAAGGAAAAACTTGAAGTTTGGAAAAATTAAGCTTGTTACAGAGGTCATACAGCTAGTAAAAAGAAGAGACATCAGATTTGTTATCCCTGACCCCAAAGCCTATGGCTAACTAGCAACACACTGCACCATCTTCAAACTACGGATTCTCTAGAGATGGTTCAGTTCAGTTTAGTCGCTCAGTCGTGTCCAACTCTTTGCAACCACATGAATCGCAGCACGCCAGGCCTCCCTGTCCATCACCAATTCCTGGAGTTCACTCAGACTCACGTCCATCGAGTCCGTGATGCCATCCAGCCGTTTCATCCTCTGTCGTCCCCTTCTCCTCCTGCCCCCAATCCCTCCCAGCATCAGATCTTTTCCAATGAGTCAACTCTTCACATGAAGTGGCCAGAGTACTGGAGTTTTAGCTTTCGCATCATTCCTTCCAAAGAAATCCCAGGGCTGATCTCCTTTAGAACGGACTGGTTGCATCTCCTTGCAGTCCAAGGGACTCTCAAGAGTCTTCTCCAACACCACAGTTCAAAAGCATCAATTCTTCGGCGCTCAGCTTTCTTCACAGTCCAACTCTCACATCCATGCACGACCACAGGAAAAACCATAGCCTTGACTAGATGGAGCTTTGTTGGCAAAGTAATGTCTCTGCTTTTGAATATGCTATCTAGGTTGGTCATAACTTTTCTTCCAAGGAGTAAGCGTCTTTTAATTTCATGGCTGCAGTCACCACGTACAGTGATGGTAGTCATAGACAATTGATGTGTTGCATATGGTAGTGTGCCAGACAGATATTCTCCATTAAAACTAAAGGACTCATGTGCCCAGGGATTGAGGTTGCTGGTCATCATCAGCTGTCCAGCTACCAGTGGTCCTCCATGGAAGGGAGCCTCCAAGGTTGCAGGGTGAGCCCCACATCCAGTGATTCTTTCATGTGGGGTTCAAAGGCCTGGCCCACTTGCCTGAAGTGGAGCAACTCTGAAGGGTCATCGTAACTCTAGACTCCCCTGGTGGGGGTCAACTGAGGCCTTTGTTTTAACTACATCGCAGCCTAGTCCCTCCTTCTGCTCAGTTCTAACACCTTCACTCTCCATAGATTTATCTCCAAAAGCACTTTCTAATAAACTTCTGGACATAGAAACCTCTGCCAGAGTCTGGGTCCGAGGAATCTGATTAGAGCCAGTTCATTAGTTGGTGCTGCCCAGTTCAGAGATTTGCACTAACAAGAGCAGTGGCACTGCATGCCATCATTCAGTCATGCCCAATTCTTAGGGCCCCCATGGGCTGTAGCCCACCAGGATCCTCTGTCCATGGGGTTTCCATGGGAGTGGGTTGACATGCCTTACTACAGGGGGTCTTCCCGAGCCAGGGATAGAACCCATTTGTCCTGCATCTCTCTTGCATTAGTGGGTTGATTCTTTACCACTGAGTCACACGACACCATTAGCATACTCCTTAAACCCAGTCTCATATAGTAGGGCATAATGGAACCCATGGTTCTACAAGCTTGAGACACTCCTCTTAACTTCCAGGAGCATGCTGCAGAAAGCAACTATGGTACACAACTTGGCCCTTGTGAGATCATCTGTTTTTTTATTGGCTTGGTGTGAAACATCACCAGTTTGACAGTCAAGACAGCCAGTAAGAACTTGCCCCTGAAATATCCTTCAAAATTGGACTCTGAGGGAGAGGGAGAGGGTGGGATGATTTGGAAGAATGGCATTGAAATATGTATACTATCATATAAGAAACGAAGTGCCAGTCTATGTTCAATACAAGATACAGAATGCTTGGGGCTGGTGCACGGGATGATCCAGGGAGATGATATGGGGTGGGACGTGGGAGGGGGCTTCGACATTGGGAGATCGTGTACACCTGTGGCTGATTCATGTCAATGTATGGCAAAACAAATACAGTATTGTAACGTAGAATAAAGTATTAAAAAAATAAAAGTAACTAGAGTAGATAAATCTGAATAAACCATGAACAATTTAAAAAAAAAGTGAAGGAAAAAAAAAGTAAAGCCCAATCCGTCCTGGGCCTTCAGTTGCATTGCATTTGAGAGAATAAAAATGCATAAACCTAGTTCCTGTTCTCAAGTATCCCTTGGTTTAGAAGGTAAGTTTCTAATGTGGGTACATCAGAACCACTTAAGAACTTGTTAAAAATGCCCAAGATTGACCTTGGATTGGGGACCAAAATTATTCCTACTTAATTTATATATTCTGATACAAATGGTTCATGAGCCCCTTGTGGAGAAACTTGTCCTGAAAATGATGATATAAAACATGCATTGAACATGCATTGTTCTGTCTATTCTTACTGAGTAACAGGTGCTGCAGTGACCTCTATAAGGTATGTGTGTGTACCCAATAGCCTACTATGGAAGGGTTGACAGATCCCATATATTTCATCATATTTAAGGCTTTGTTAATTAAAATTTTTCCCATGGCAATGAACAAGCAATCCTGTGGACATAGTAATCACTGTTAAAATACTGTGTTTGGACCCTCCTGATTCCCTTCAATGTACAAACCTGGGGATTAGGAGATAGTAGGAGTAAGAGTTCCTCCCTGGTTTGCCTGACTCAACTGAACCATTTTTGAATTTGGAGAATTTCACAATCATCAGTCAGACTGACCCTTGCTAGCAGTTCTCTGGATTTCTAGGAAAATCTCTGTTATGTGTCAGGGTAAGGAGATGTTCAAACAAGGAAAAGGGTAAATGAAGAATCGTAATCATTTAGAAAGAATTCACCAAGAAAGAGAGGTCTCCGTGGTGTAAGTGAGGAGTTGCACAATGTGGTGACAGGAAATGCCAGATACATGACAGGTGGGAGTGAGTTCTCCTCTCACCCCCGCCACCCACCAAGGCAGAGAGCTTGAATCTAGCCCAGCTCCCTTTCCTACAGAGGCAGATGGAGACACAGGATCCTTCCAAAACACTGACCCCAAACCTCCATTACCAGCTCATCATAATCAGTGTGAGAGAGGTTGTCTCATATGCATTCCTAGTGCAGTGATTTGGATTTGAGCGATTTGTGCCAATTGGGGGATTTAGGTCCAGATCTTCAGGCAGGCTCTCTAGACATCAGTTAACTAGGCTTTCCAGTGGATTACTTCTGCATGCCTCTGTGTGTTTATGAAAGTCAACAGTGAGAAAATATAGGATTCAGCACTCACAAAAGGAAGTCTGAACTATTCCTAAATACAAGACCCTCCTCGTCATGCCTGTCTCAGTACTGTGCTCTCTCTCCTCCAGCTGCCCCTGCCCACTGGCCATCTACTTTTTTTTTTTTTTTTTACTATTTTGATCTTCCATCACTTTTCTGAGTCCTTTCACTCTATTCCTTATGTGCCATGATACTGTTCCTTCTGCCTGGGCAAGCTTATCCCTATCTTCCTCACCTCATTCTCTTTCCTTTGCCCAAACCCAGGCCACTCATCCCTTGAATACATGATGCATTTCAACTTATTCTTTAGCTTTACTGGTCCTTCCTCTGGGAGTTTTTCTCTGATGACACCAGTCTGGCTTCGACTATGTTCTTCCGTGATTCCTATCAGTACCCTTATCTTGGCACTGGCCTTTGATTTATTTGAGTATAAAGACCATATGCTTGATCTCCATCTTTTGTACAGTGGTTTGCGTGATGTCAACACACAGTAGGTACTTAATAAACACTTGGAATGAGTGAATATAACAACAAGCATTTATGCATGGCTGCTAATAATGAGCAAGATTATTTTAAAATGAAAACACTTATCATTTGTTTTCAGCATTGTCCCATATTTAATATAATATACATTTATTTAATAAAATTGCATATTTAATAAAGTATAAAATAATTTAAAAGAAAAATGAGAGTTTTGGTCATATGTTTATCCCATTGATATTTACTGAGTATAATTATTTTTAAAAATCTTTTCAAGTTCCTATTATTTTATTACAGTTTTTAAAAATTTATTTTTGGTTGCACTGGGTCTTTGATGCTTTTGCACAGACTTTCTCTAGATGAAGTCAGTGGGGGCTGTTCTTCACTGCGGTGTGTGGGCTTCTCATTGTCATGGCTTTTCTTTTTTTTTTTTTTTTTTTTTGGCTGTGGAGCACAGATTCTAGGCACAGGGGCTGTAATAGCTGCAGCATGCAGGCTCCGTAGTCATGATACACAGGCTTACTTGCTTCACAGCATGTAGAATCTTCCTGGACCAGGAATCGAACCAGTGTCTGCTGCATTGGCAGGTGGATTTTTATCCATTGCACCACCAGGGGAGTCCTAGCATTTACTAAGTATTTTCTAAGTACCAGACAGTGGAGAAATCAAGTAGAAAATGGCACCATCTCTTCCATCAGGAAATTCAGCCTAGCAATGGAGACAGACATGAAATGAGTGTTAATCATATGTTCATATTAACTGAATATTTATTATACACCAGACACTGTTCTCAGCAGTGAGATCGTGCCTTCAGGGACCCTCATTACAGAGTGACAAGTGACGGGTATCTGAAGAGAAATGACGCATGTAGGAAGAAGCAGGGACTTCTATAAGGAGGTGAGATTTTCGGTAACCTGCATGGAAAAAAAAATGGAGTACTAACTTATAAGGATGAAAGCATGCTTATTTAATTATGGGACATCTAATGCAGACATGATTGTAGGAACAGGGTTCCTGGAATCCAGTGGTTGCTTGGTAAATATACCTTTCTGGATTACTAAGCCAAGACCAAAAATAAGTAAAATGTGGCTCTTTCCATCAAGAATCATGCATTCTAGTGGAAAAGAGGGTGAGGTACGAGGTTGTAAAAGAGAGGAGAAGCTGAGAGAAGACTTGGCCACTTTCCTCTCCCCTACCCCCACCCTCCTTGGTCCTGTTCCTTCCTCTAAAACCAACATTCTTCTTGGGAGTTCTAAGTTCTCTAGTGTATCTGTTTCTTTTGCTGGGTGCTCCACCTTGGCGTCCTCCCAAATGCCTCCTGCAAATGTTTATTTTTATAAATGTTGCATACACGAGGGCAGGAGATAGGGAAAGGGGTGAGCCAGAGTCATTTACGAAAGCACTTTGGCACTCTGCTCCGGAAATCATTTCTGCAGGAGGCTGCCCTGGACAGAGTGCACTTATTCTCAGACCTTCTCTCCCCATTTCCAAGCAGAATTGCAATTCTTATTTACAGTCAGAAGCTCCATAGGCTTCCGAGCCAAAAGCCTCCTTTCCTGAAAAGCCAATGATGGACACAAGCATTCCATCCTCACTTTTAACAAGAAAGCTTTCCTGTTTGATCCAAAGAAATAGCCAGGCTCTTGGGCCTGAAGGAGACCTGTAGACCTAACTCATCTCCATCAGTGAGCATTTAATGGGCACCTACTTGTGCAGCTCTTGTTCCAGACACTGAGGGTACAAGACATAGGATCCTACAAGGGCAGGAAGGGACTATGTTTTAGAAAGGGCATGCCACACCTTACCATTCTTTACGTACAAGGTATCATAAAATGTTCATGAAATAGAAATTATTATCCCTTTATAGACACAGATCCCTTTATAGACTATAGATCACGGAAGGAAAGAAGGAAGGCAGGGCAGGAGAAAGAAAGAAAGGGAGGGAGAGAGGGAAGAAGCAAAGAGGGGAGTAAGGGAAGAAGACAGGGAGGGATGAAGAATTTGAAGCTCTGTAACTTGTACAACTCCTGACAGCTGGCGAGTAGGCCCACCACCTATTTTCCCCCATCACCTCTAATCAAGCTTTCATCTCAACCTCTCCATCAAAATTGCTTTTCTCAAGGTTATCATGGACATCCACAGGGCTACACCAAGGAGTCAGTTATCAGCACTCATTTTGAGCTTCATCACCTATTAGCAACATATATTTTATCATCCCCTCATTCTAGAAACTAGAGAAGGAAATGGAAACCCACTCCAGTGTTCTTGCCCGGAGAATCCCAGGGATGGCGGAGCCTGGTGGGCTGCCATCTATGGGGTCACACAGGGTCAGACACAACTGAAGCGACTTAGCAGCAGCAGCCGCCTCCTAGAAACACTTCTTCACTTGACTTACAAGCCACCACACACACTGTCCTGGTTTTGCTGGCTTCTCACTGCCAGATCTCTCACTGTCAGCGGGCATCTTCTCATTAGCTTGATGTCTTGATGTTGGAATTTCTCGAAACTCAGTCCTCGGACTACCACCTTACACTGTCTGAATTCACTCCTTGGGTGATCTCATTCTCTCTCATTGCTTCCAATATTATCTGCATACTGATAGCTCTTTTTTCCTTTCATTCTGGATCATTTCTTCATATAGGTACTACAACAAGTATTTGATTTATCTCCTTGCATGTCTCAGACTTATTTTCAAAATTAAACTCCTTTCCTTTCCCCATCAAACCCAGTCCTGAGATGGACTCCCCAGTCTCAGCTCTGGTGACTTCATCTTTCTCATTGCTCAGAACAAAACACCCTTTTGCTTTACTCATATCATGCACCCAGTCTTCCAGGGTACCTAGTTTGAGTTACCTTCAAAATACATCCTGGATCCAGCTACTCCTTTCCATCTCCATCTCCATGGCCACAGTCTGATGCAAGCCTCCATCAACTCTTGCTGAGCTTATGTGGTTTCCTTCCCCACTCCCTTTGCCCTGAAAAGTTGGTCTCCATTTAGTGTCCAAGTTGATTCCGAAAAATGTATCAGTTGTCCCTCTATGACTCTCCAAAGTCTTCTCATCTCACTCAGAGTAAAATCCAAAGTTCTTAAAATAATTGACAGGGTCCTACTCCATCTGGTCTCATGTTCCCGCCCTGAACTCAGCACCTACTCAGCCCACTCTACCCTCACTTTCTCTCCTGTGGTCTCATTAGCTTCCCTGGAATTCTGTCCCCCAGACATCTGTGTGGCTGATTTCCCCACCTTCTTCAGATCTTTACCTCAAGGTAGCTTTTTCAAAAGGGATGTAGTTGACCACTCTACTGAAAATTATAACCGTGCCCCAGCAGCATTTTCTGTCCCCTCCCTTGTTGGTGCTTACCATAATCTTTTATTCCATATATTTTGTTTTGTTGTTTTCTTGTCTTTCTCTCTCTCCACACTAGAAACTAAGTCCCCTTGAGGGCAGGGCTTTCTGCTGGTTTTCCACTGTTATATAAGAAGCACTTTAGAGAAGTGTATATAATATACTGGACCTTCAATTAATATTTATTAAGTAAATAAATTCAAGTGAGTAATGAAAAGGAAGGCATCAGTGATATTTAGCATGGGCAAGGAAGGCTTCATGGAGAAGGAAAAAACTTCTCTGAGTTCTTACAATGTGCCAAGTACTAAGTTGATATCTTATATCCATTATCATTAAATTATCCCTCAACCCTGAGAATTTTTATATTGTTGTTTCCATTTTACAGAATAGAACACTGTCGGGTCAAAAGGCTAATTCACTTTCTCAGGGTCACTATAACAATTTTTATAGACACCCTGAAGTCAGCTGTTCTTCTCTCTGGTTCCTGACCATAAGATACAATTTCAGAAATCTGTCTTGGGGATGAGGCTATCCTATTTAAAGGAAGAGGGGAAAATGAATGAAAATTTTAAAAAGAAAAAAGTTATTATGTTAATGTGTTTGTTTATTTTTCAATAGCTACTATGATTTACTTCTTATAACAACTCTATTGTACTACGCTGTGTCTTTAGGGGAGAAGGATGAGCAGAGTTTTCTGCCCTCCGTGAGATTACAATCTAGGAGAGCTGACACTAACACAGAAATAAAGAGCTTTGTGCTTCAGAAGCACAGGGGAGGGAGCAATTGATCTGATGAGGATGGAATCAAACAAGGAAGACCTCAGAGAAAGACAACATCTAAACTCAGTCCTACAGGACACGGAGGACTTTGTATTCCAAGCAGGGCTGCATCAGGTGCAAAGTAATGTCAGTGTGGGAAAGAGCTTGTGTTTGTTGTCATTTTGTTGAGTCCCTAAGTTGTGTCCAACTCTTTCATGACCACAGGGACTGTAGCCCACCAGGCTCCTCTGTCCAAGGGATTTCCCAGGCAGGAATACTGAAGTGGGTTGACATTTCCTCTTCCAGGGGATCTTCTTGACCCAAGGATCTAGCCCATGTCTCCTGTATTGGCAGGCTGGTTATTTACCACTGAGCCACCTGGCAAACCATCTGGGAAAGAGCTTAGCAGGTACAACAAAGAGAAGGTGGATCTGGGACTTTTCCCTAGGGCAATAGGGAAACTATGGCCAGATTTAATCTGGAAAGTGGCCTTGTCAGATCTGTTCTTTGTTGAGATCACTCTGACAACTCATCATGAAGAATGTCTGGCACGGGGAAAAAAAAATTAGGGACAGGATACTAGTCTAAGGGGCCTAGCAAAATATGGGAAGACATGATGAAAGCAATGCTGGAGGAGGAGAAGGGGGAATGCTGCTGCTGCTGCTGCTAAGTCGCTTCAGTCGTGTCCAACTCTGTGCGACCCCGTAGACGGCAGCCCTCCAGGCTCCTCTGTCCACAGGATTCTCTAGGCAAGAACACTGGAGTGGATTGCCATTTCCTTCTCCAGTGGGAATGATAGGTGATGATGATTTGGGTATACATGAAATCAGCAGTTCACTGTATCACCTGGGGCAATTAAACACTTCTGATACCCCCAGACATAGCTCAAATCAATTGAATCAGAATTTCTGGGATTTACAATAGGTTATAAACCTCCCTGGATGATTTCAATGTGTACTCAAGTTGGAGAACCATTAGTTTACAAATTACAGGAATGGATGACTGACTGGATATGGCCAGGAAATAAGAAGGAAAACTGAAAGATAAGGTTTTCCAGCCCACATGACTTAAAGAAAGGCTGTTGTTTCAATGTCTTGTCTAAGAATCAGACTGGCTACAACTGGTGCTTGATGAGTGAAAGTGAAAGTGAAGTCACTTAGTCGTGTCCGATTCTTTGTGATACTGTAGCCTACCAGCTGGACTGTCCATGGGATTCTCCAGGCAAGAATACTGGAGTGGGTTGCCATTTCCTTCTCCAGGGGATCTTCCCGACCCAGGGATCGAACCCGGGTCTCCCACACTGGAGGTAGTCTTGAGCAAATGACCCACTTCTCAGCTATAGAGAATGGTGAACTTACGTTATGAAACTATTGTGGAGATTAAAGGAGATGATGCTTTTAAAATACATAGCATGGGCTCTTCCCTGGATGTCCGATAGTTAAGACTTTGCTTTTCAATGGAGGGGGTTCAGGTTTGATCCCTGGCTGGGGAACTAAGATCCCATATGCCTCGGAACCAAAAAACCAAAACGTAAAACAGAAGCAATATTGTAACATGTTCTGTAACGACTTTAAAGACAGTCCCCATCAGAAAAAGCCTTAAAAAAAAAAAAAAAGTAAAACACACAGCATGGTGCCAGGGATGTGGTGGATGCTCAAATTTTTATTTTGTTTATTTATTTATTTAATTCTTATAGGTAAACATGAGTCTCTGGGAAAAGGAATGGTTTCCAGATGAGAGATACTAAGTTTGGGTCTCCAACTGATTGAACTTAGAGGGTTTCCAGAGTTATCGAACAGTCAATTGGAAGTCATATTTTGGTTTTCAAAAGAGAGTTCAGAGCTATAAGAACAAATCTGTTACTGTTGGCAGTTGATATTAATTACTGTTGACATACAAGTGTATATTATTGTTGTCCAGCCACTAACTCATGTCCAACTCTTTGGGGACCCCAGGGGCTGCAGAATGTCCTGAATATGGTCATGTAAGTACATCATACGTGGAGAGAGAGTATAATGAAAGCCATGGGAGAATGACTAGTGTATCAGGTAAAGGCGAGTCTCTCTAAACTTGTTTCCTTCTCTATCAAGTGAGGATAAGAGTAAATCATGCTTCAGAACATTTCTTGGAGATTTAAATACGATGATACAGGACAAAGCACATTGAAAATGTGGGATATGGGAGGCATCAAAGTACAAACAAGCCAAAAGAGACGAAAGGGGACAGATTTTCAAAAGAGTAGTTTTTCAAGAAACAAAAGAGTCCCAAATTTGAGGAAAAGATCAATTGTGTCAAGTACATAAAATAAATCATTTGGGGCCACAATGTTCTCCTTGGTATAATGAGCCCTTGAATAAAAGGATATTTACATAAATGGTAATTTATTGTCCTACTTTAAATATGAGCTTCCTACCACTGAAAACAGAAATGCAATCCGTCGTAAGATTCAATACCGCTTCTCCAGAGAAAACAGTTATTTGCTGGTTTTAAGGCTGAAATCAGTTCCTTTCTGGGTTGTCACTGAAGAAATCATGTATAATAGAATGGGAGGTGTCATCTTCAGTATCTCTAAAGTACCTTTAAAAAGTTTTATGGGCCTGCTCTTTGTAAAATCTCTGTTTCCACTACTCTATAAATGCATATTTGCTTGGGATCAGATGGTGATAATAGTGTCTGATGTTACCATAATCATGAAATCAGCCATCACTGAGCAAGCATTTCTTACATGTCAATCAGTGTGCAAAGTGTTTTTATTTGCACTGTTTTCATCTCTCCCCAGAAGAAGGCAGAAGGCAAGTATTGTCACCCACATTTTCCATATTGTGAATCTGAGGTTCCAAGAGGCTGGGTGGCCACCCAAGGTCAAACCAGCAATCAATGGTATGGCCAGGAAGTCTACTGACCTCCAAGATTTGTGCCGGTAGGGCTACTCAGCTCCAGAGTTCAACCTCCTCTCTCAGAAACATGGTTTGTGATGTGAGTGGTTAAGGTAAGAATCAAGAGGGAAAAGAGGCTCTGAAAAGTGATATGCTGTCCCTTAGGGCCCCACGAGTCTCTTGATATGAGGCACCACAGGTTCAGAAGGTGCCCCTTCTGGCTAAAACTCTATCCTGTCATGCTCTATCAGATATAACACTGGTTGAAATGAGCTGAGAACAGAGATTCTTATGTTCCTGCCTTCAGCGGGGCAGAGAATATTTTCAGAAAAGTATTGAAAATGTCAAGCAGATTGGTTTAGTTGCAACTCCTGACTCTTTCTTCTGCACAAAGCACGAATCTTACTCTTCACATGAGTCGGTGGCCAATGGGAGAAGCCAAGTGGAAGAGTCTTCACCTAGCTCGTCTGGTTCAGTAAAGCCCAGTAAGGGTGCACCCTCTCCAGGAGAGTGTCGCCAGCCATGCTCCTTGCTCTCACAATTTATGTTCTCTAGGTTTCCTAGGTGACCCTCATGGTAAGGCACCCGCCTGCCAATGCAGGAAACACACGGGATGCGAGTTTGATCTCTGTGTCAGGAAGATCCGATGGAGGAGGGCATGGCAACTGAGTCCAGTACTCTTGCCTGGAGAATCCCATGGACAGAGGAGCCTGGCGGGCTCCAGTCCACACGGTTGTCCAGAGTCAGACACAACTGAAGCAACTTAGCACACAGGCACATATCCTCTCTTCAGCTACAAAGATAAACCCCTCAGTACCTCAAGCAACAGAACTCTGCTAATACCCTGCCCTCATCAGTCTCCATTCAGATGCCAGCCAAATAGCCTCATGGGTCAAGGTAGTGAGTTAATAAGTCAGCATCCTTTAGAATGCGTCTTCTTTTCATTGACACAGGGAATTGGAATGACTACCTTTGAGAAATAGGCAGTGATGTAATATAGCATATTGTCTACACCTTTGGGACATGCTGACAGTCCTGTTTTCAAATCTGGCCTGCTTGTTTACTTGCTGTGTGACCTCGAGTAAGCCCCTTACTCCCTGACTCTCAGATTTCTCATTTGTTAAAAGGGAAAATTGATTGCACTTATTTCCTCTGATAGGCTTCCCCGGGGGCTCAAGTGGTAGAGAATCTGCCTGTCAGTGCAGAAGATATGGGTTCAGTCCCTGGGTTGAGAAGATCCCTGGAGGAGGTCATGGAAATCCACTCCAGTATTCTTGTCTGGAAAATCCTGTGGACAGAGGAGCCTGGCAGGTTACAGTCCAAAGGGTCGGGAAGAGTCAGACACAACTTAGTGACCAAAACAACCACAATAGCAATTACCTCTGATAGATGGGACTGTTGGGGACTGTTGTTAGGAAGAAAGGTATGTGTTTCCATACGGAAGGAGGTCCACAGGCAAACACTTGTAGGTTCTCACCACCACTCACTTGTCTAACTGGGATGAAGAACTAGGAAGTCGCACTTAACCATGTCCCTTTCCTCCTTGGAATCTTCCTGTCTTCTGAGAACCAGTGATCTGGTGTGCCTTCTGCCGTGCAGTAAAGCAGGCTCTTATGGCCCTGCTCACGCTCAAGAGGCCTGGGGATGTCCAGGGCCTCTCTGACCAGGTGCACACCTCTGTCTAATTCTGGAAAGAATGCCACTGCCCCTTCTTAAACAGCTCTTTCAGTAATAAAGGCTACATTTTCCTCTATCTTCCTAATCCTTTGTGTAACTTGGTTACACAACTTGAGAACTTGGGAGACGCTCTAAACTCCCAAAAGAGTTTAAATAAAACAATGTGAATCAAGTGATGAGTATGGCCCTCTTGGTTCTGTTTAAGAGGCAGAGTCTCAAGTACACTTTCTTCTAAGGTGGACTTTGTGTGATCCAAGAGCTAGCATGCTAATCAATGCATCTATTTTCCATTATTAATAATCAATAACTGATTATTGAGAATTTGCCAAACTGTGTTTAGCACTGTATATAGGACAGTTGTGAGAAAGGGTGAAGCTCATCTCCCAGAGATTCATCAGGCTGACTTGCTTCAGTTGTGTCTGACTCTGTGACGCTATGGACCGTAGCTGGCCAGGCTCCTCTGTCCATGGGATTCTCCATGCAGGAATACTGGAGTGGGTTACTGTGCCCTTCTCACCAGGCTACTGGTGTGAAAAATGTGTGCATATATATACAACCAGGCAGGAAAGAAACATACTATGATGGAAAGTCAGATAAATTGCTCTGAGAAGCTGCTGTATAGCAGGTACTATTAATTGTATCTATTCAACAAGGAGGCACTTTATTTCATTTTTATTATCATGAAATTGATGTAAGGGTTTGAGCGAGCTCCTTTTGTTGGGGCTAGGTCCCACATCTAAAAATAGAAGAAGCTCACTGAATGACATGTGCCTTAGCGCAGCAGTTCCCCACCTTTTTGGGACCAGGGACCATTTTCACAGAAGAAAAGTTTTTCCATGGTCCTGGGTGGTGGGGGATGATTTCAGGATGATTCAAGCGCATTACATTTAATGTGCACTTTATTTCTATTATTATTACATCAGCTCCACCTCAGATCGTCAGGCATTAGATTCCGGAGGTTGGGGACCCCTGCCTTAGAGTCTTCCCAGGCAGAACATTAAAATGTTCCAATCCGTTCTTCTCCTCTGTCACAAGGCACTGCAAGGGCAGAAAGTCAGGGATGATTCTTAAATAAACCTCATGGTGCCTTGGGGGCTAGGCTACAAGGCACGGGGCGGAAGAGCCCTGCCTCCACGTGCCCACCTTGCCCCAGCACAGTTCCATTTCATCCAAGGTCATTCCCTAGAAGAGTGATACATGTTTCACCTTGGTGACGGTGACAGCACCCCATCCTGGGCACTGGAACCAGCTTCAAAGAGAAACAGATGTGTCTGTCATCTTGCCCAGGCAAACCACAAGGAGGCAACACCAGATTTTGTCCCCATCTGTACGCAAGCAAAGAGTCACCAGAAGCCCCAAGGGGAGCCCTGCCTGTGGTGGCAGAACTTGGCTCCTCCAGGCTTCTCACTGGAAGAGGCAGGAGCAGTGGGGTAGAAGGATAGCCCAGTGTATTCAAAATAGCCCATCCACTGAGGTCAGCAATGGACTCCCCTCGTCTGAGGCCAAGGTAGGTTGAGAAAAGGAAGAGACAGGATGATGATCATAGTGGTGATTTGCTGAGTGCCTACTGTGCACCAGTTACTGGTTTAAATGCTTTGCTCTTTTGAATTCTTGAAACACTATGAAGCATCAGTTTTTATATTATTATCTTGATTTTACACCTGAGGGAACTGGGGGCACACAGAGTTCAAGGTCACACATGTAGCAAATGGCTGAGCTGAGATGGAATTCTTATCTGTCTCCAAACCCTCTGCTCTGTACCGAGGTTTCATAGGGCATTCCTCTTATGAGGTCTATGTGTGACAAGACAACTTTTCTCCACTGGCCTCAGTTTTCCTTATCAAAATAATGGCTCTTTCCCTCAGTAGAAATTTTCTAAATATCTGCTTTCTTCTCTCTATTCTGGCAACAGTGCCCATGTCCATGGCACTTTTCTCTCTCATGGAAAGTAAATATTCTGAAGTTCATCTTCCACAATGAAGCATGTGGGATATTTCTTAAAGCGAAAACAGTACTGATCTAACCCGTACCTGAACTCCTCAGTGGCATAGCCCCTTTAAATGTAAAACAAATCTTTTACATTCCAGTCCTGTTTTCCCCCTCCAGCCTCACCCCCTTGCTACTTTTTAAATATGCTTCATTTACTTCTCAGAATAAGTTTCTTCTGCTTCTATTAAATGGCAAAAATTTCCCTTGACCTTGTAACTAAGCATGTGCTGCTCCTTCATTCTGATCATGCTCCATCCCTGACACAGTCCACCTTGATAATTCCAATAATTCTGCTAATTCTGTTACAGCAAGTACTATGAGTGAGTGAGTGTGAAGTTGCTCAGTCGTGTCCGACTCTTTGCGACCCCAAGGACTGTAGCCTACCCAGGCTCCTCTGTCCATGGGATTTTACAAGCAATAGTCCTGGAGTGGGTTGCCATTTCCTTCTCCAGGGGATCTGCCCGACCCAGGGATCGAACCCAGGTCTCCCGCATTGTAGACAGACACCTTACCATCTAAGCCACCAGGGCAGCCCCCATAATATCCTCTGTCTCTACTTCCATTATATTTGTTGAGTGAATGAAGTAATAAAGAAAGAAACAGACTAGAGAAACTCGGGGTGGTTAGCATAGAAATCAGAATCAAGTCCTGTTGTTACCCTTGTGCTCCAAAGGTTCTTGAAAATTTGGAATACAAAAATGGCTAACAAAGACGGAATTGCAGCTCATATTAAGGTCACCATTCTTCCCACCCCATGTATTGGACTCCCGCCTCCTGGAAACCGAAGTTGTATGCCTGGGTGCAGTGGGACACTCAGCAGGTGTGCTCTGAGCATGTCACATGGCTAGGTGGATTATTAATGTGTTAATTAATAATTGATTAATAATCTACTTTAAAATACCATAAGTATTTTAGATAACAGAAAATAAGCCCTTTTACCCTTGAATGCACTTTGATGTGTACTGAGAGAAGAAGAGTCTCTCTCAAAAGCAAGTGGGGAAAAAAAAAAAAACTTCAAAGTTTCTTATATCAGGAAAGATTAGAATTTTCAGACTTCATTTCATTAAAAATACTGTGCAGCTTCCAGTCCTCTAAAGACCCTCACTAAATATTAATTGAATGTGAATTGAATTAAGTAGAAAACCTATTTATGACTCTTGTCCTTTTTTCCATCAGAGGAATTTGGTGAGCAGTAATAGCTGCCTATTGCCTTTTGATAATGAAAATTTCTAGATGTCAGATATAGAGAAGGAGGGAAAGACTTGAGATGAGAGATTAGAATTGATTAGATTTGGGTTCAAATCCCAGCTATGCCTTGAAATGTCCACATGTCCTCAAAGGACTTATTCAAATGAGTCTTGACTTGCTTGTCTATAAACTGGAGATACTGATACTTATTTTTAGATATTATGATGTATTCTGAGAATAAAACAAATGAATATGTTAAGCTCTAAGTTAGAATCTATATTAAAGAAATCGTTCATCTGTCCATCTAGAATCTATATTAAAGAAATCGTTCATCTGTCCATGCAAGTCATGTCAACATACTGCCATGCCAACACATCACCATATCCAGGCATCCTCATCTCTCTCTTTCTGCATTCAAGTACCTTACTAAAAGTCAGTGACTGTTCCAAGATGCTCTTTCTGGACTAATGTCAGGGAACCAGTGGGTCTATACCAATTTGAAGACTGTTTTTACCTTCTAAATCCTCCAGGTTTCTGAGACCATCAGTCAGTTACATGAGGGATATCATTCTACCTCTGGACTGCAGCATTCCTGAGATTCGGGACTTTTAGTGATAAAATCAGGAAAGCCCCAGATAAACCAGGATAAGTTGGTCATGCTACTTCCTCGCTTTGGCTCAACTGAAAAATAGATTCAAGAGCCTCATAGAAACAAAACTCACTTTAGAGCTCATCACATGGCAGCAAGAGCTGAGAAAAGCAAGCACATCCTAAGATTAAGTGAATCCAAAAGAAAAGGGACTTCCAGACAAGGTGGAAACAGCAACTTTTAGTTGCTAATGTTGAACTCTAGTTGTCCAGTAGAATAACAGGGCTCACAGAAGCCAGACTCTCACTGTCTTATTAATCAGGGAACAAGGGGGTTAAGAGCTAAAGAAAATGGGGAAAATGAATTAAATGGGGAAAATGGGTTAACGAATGAAAGAGGGCCTGGCATTGTTCTCTCTTTGAGATGTCCCTTCCCCCATCTGTAAGGAGCTAGGAAGTAGAGTTCTTGGTTAGGTCATTGATGATTCTTCCAAGTTCCTGTATAAGATGAGTTGTGGTATAAGCATGAATTGGAGACATTTGAGTGAGCTTGAATTCTGGCTTCCCATGATCCCCAGCTGTGGGATTTCGGACAAGTCATTTACTTTTTCAAAGTCTTAGATGTTGTAAGGAATTTAATATATAATCTGTTTAAAGGAGCTTTGCAAAGCACTGCATGAACATGTTGCTTCATACTATTTAAAGCTCACCTGGGGATAATTTCACTTTCTTCCCAGTGGACTTTCAGCAACATCTGGAGGCATTTGGGGCTGTCATGCCTGCAGGAAGAGCAGTGCGTTACTGGCATCCAGGAGGCAGAGGGCAGGGATGCTACTCAGCTTTCTGCAATACACAAGGCAGCCCCTTTTCACCTCCCAGATTACTGTCCAGACCCAAGTTTCATGAGTGGAGATGCCCTCATTTAAATGTCAATCTGTACCAATTTTCTTCTGCTTCAAAGTTTAAAGGTGGTATCAAATAAAAACATTTAAGGATATTTTTCTTCCTACATAACCAGCTAGTAACAGCCATCAGCAATTAGATCCATCTCTTATTCTCTGTGGCTTCCCTGGTGGCTCAGACAGTAAAGCGTCTGTCTACAATGCGGGAGACCCGGGTTCGATCCCTGGGTCAGGAAGATCCCCCTGGAGAAGGAAATGGCAATCCACTCCCAGGACCATTGCCTGGAAAATCCCGTGGACAGAGGAACCTGGTAGGCTACAGTCCATGGGGTTGCGATGAGTTGGACTCGACTGAGTGACTGAGCGACAACGAGTCTTATTCTCTGTAGTGTCATCCATATCTGGGGTGAAGATATTTAATTCTTCGATCTAATGGCTTTTCAAAAGAAAACATTTGTTCATGTGCACATGTATGCAAGCTTCCTTGGTGACTTAGTGGTAAAGAATCCACTTGCCAGGGTAGGACACTTGGGTTTGATCTCTGGGTCAGGAAGATCCCCTGGAGAAGGAAATGGCACCAACTCCAGTATTCTTGCCTGGGGTATCATGGACAGAAAAGCCTGCTGGTGCTAGCATTGGTCGCTTGCTGCTGCTGCTGCTGCTGCTAAGTTGCTTCAGTCGTGTCCGACTCTGTGGGACCCCATAGATCGCAGCCCACCAGGCTCCACCATCCCTGGGATTCTCAAGCAAGAACACTGGAGAGGATTGCCATTTCCTTCTCCAGTGTGTGAAAGTGAAAAGTGAAAGTGAAGTCGCTCAGTTGTGTCCAACTCTTAGTGACCTCATGGACTGTGGCTCACCAGGCTCCCTGTCCACGGGATTTTCCAGTAAGAATGCCAGAAGGAGCTGTCATTTCCTTCTTCAGGGAATCTTCTTGACTCAGGGGTCGAACCCAGGTCTTCCTCATTGTAAGCAGATCCTTTACCGTCTGAGCCACAGGAAAGCCACTTGCCTGGGAAATCCCATGGACTGAGAAGCCTGGTGGGCTGCAGTCCACAGGGTCACAAAAGAGACATGACTTCATGACTAAACAACAACAATATGTGTATATGCATGTACCTGTGTGTTCATTCTCTTTGAGTATTTTCTGGGTTTAACCATAAAATAACAACTTGTAAAACATCATAACAGGCTTACAACTATAGAATAATGCTTTATGCTGGGGAAATGACACTGTCCATATTGCACATTTATCAGAACTCATAGAATTTTCACTTCTCTTTGATAATTTTCACTTATCCATATTATTAGATAATAATAAAATAGTATCCCCATTTAACAAGCAAACAAACTGGTATCCAGGGATTCCATGACTTTCTTAGAATCACAAAGTTATTAGCTGGTGAAGATTTCTGTGTCTCAACACTAGAAAATTTGTAGGTATTTATATGAAGCCAATATAGATATGCATTTGTGCTAAGACTGATTGTTTTGGCTCAGCATTTCAGTTAAAACCAGCAAATGTTTGTTAAGTACCAACACTAAGTTTGAAGTAACCCAAATGACACAATTTCCGCCATCAAACTTTCAGACAAGTAAAAATTTTATTTAAATGTTGTCTGGATACAATAATGTTAAATAAAACTGTGTTGATTTCTAACTTACTAGAAGGAACAGATGTTCAAATGAGTTTGCTCGGAAAACTGTGTCATCACATGAAAAATAATTGAAAGTTAACATAAATAATTAACTCTTTCCAACATAGCATATGTTATATGCTCAAATATGCATATATACAAACATATTTTGTATTCTCAGTTGGATTACAAGGCCCATGAAAGTAGTGACCCTTCTCATATCATATGTAAGATGTTGCCTAACTTATGTTTGGGCTATAATTTAAAGAAAATGCTTGCAGGTAGAGGGGTGGGCAATGGCTGAACATATTGAAAAGATAGCTTAGAAAGCCAAGGAAGAGCTACATGAATAAAGTAATAATTATATTTAAAGTGTGTGATGAATTATGATTTTAAGGATTTTCTATGATTAAATGTCACTCTTCCAAATAAGGAGGGTGCTCTTTACTGCATTGAATGTATGTATTCTCATTTACAAATTAAATTGTCTGTCAACATAGAATGGAGAAGAGCCAGACAAGACAGGTTTAGATTCCAATCCTGTACTTGGAACGTCCCTCACATTTCCCCTGGGACACCGGCGTAGATTCTTTTCTTTGCCTCACTTATAGGACAGAGTTGTTGTGAAAATCTAATAAGAACTCCTCTGTTCACGCTTAGCCATTGAGCTGACCATGTAGTATCCTAAATTGACCTATGTCTCATCCAATTGCCAGTACATTAAGACTTCTCCAAGAACTGATGAACTCATCCATCAAGAGCATAACCAACTGAGCTGAAAAGCAATTTTAAACAAGCATCTCTTTAAGAAGGAGATGTAGAAGGAGAAGGCTGGTGGGAAGAGGGGTAAGAGGAGATAAAAACAGACCAGGAAAGGGAGAGAAGACCCTCCAGTTCTTTGACCCCTCTCCTTTCTCCCTATCAGTCATGCCCAGGCTTTACTTCCTCTCTAGCTTTGATTCTTGATGCCCACTTTAAAGGATTGCTTTGTCCATAAACTATTTTCATTTCCTTCACCGTGGAACATTCACTGCCTCTCCGGGAACACTCTCCTGAGTGTTCACATCCAGAGATCTTCCTAATTAGTGTTGCCTCTGGATTCGACTGCTAAACCCCGGAAGAAGGAATGATTGCCCAGTGCTGAGGGCTGAAGCTACAGTAAGTTTATAGCCCCAAACTCCATTTGAGCCCTCTATACTGAGAGCATTCTTTCATGTTTCCAATTCGCACGGCTACTCTCAGGCTTTCTTCTTTGCAACTGTCTCACCACCTCCTTTTGGGTCTGGAAGTTCCATCAATTCTTTCTTGGCTCCCACAGATAAACCCCCCTTTATAATAGGAGCCAGCACTGGGGAATTCCTTCAACATTCTCACACAGGTCTTCAAGATAAGCTGCCTATTCATCCTCTGTTCCTCCTATCACACAAAACATTCATTTATGTCTCTCCCTTACTATCTAAAGATAATTCCTTAATCAGAGTTCTGGTGAACTCCAGAACTTTGTCCTTTGAGCAATCACCTCCCTATAATGCGTCTGCAACCTCAGCCCTCTTGCTCCCATGAACTGTTCCCATCAGCAGTAGAGTATAGTTCACTCATGTTAAGATATTTAAATTTCTCTCAGATTAACAAATTACAAAGAAGCCCAAATCCATGTCTCTTTTCAAATACTAACATGTTTTTTCTGTTCTTTGCGACCAAACGTCTATAAAAATTGTCTATACTTCTAATCTCTCCCTTTCTCTTCCTCCATTTTCAGTTCTACACATTATACCATCTACCTTCCTTCCTTTCATTCATTTCTCAACTGAATGACAAGTACCAATATGTAATTTGCAATTCATGAATACTGGCTGATGAATCAAACTTGCTTTTCCCCACCTCTCCACTATCTAATTATCCAGTTCATCAACAACTTCACTGCTGATGAATCCCGTAAACATTTCTCTTCCTCATATAAATGGTCGTTCACAGCATATGATATTGCTGTCACTGTGTCTCCTGACATTTTCTTCTCTTTTTGTAATAGCTCTGTTGAGATACAATTCCTGCATCATAAAATTTACCTTTTAAAAGTACAATTCAGTGGTCTTAAAATATATTTGCAGAGTTATATAACACTAGCTACTATGTCAGAAAGGCAATGGCAGCCCACTCCAGTGCTCTTGCCTGGAAAATCCCATGGACAGAGGAGCCTGGTGGGCTGCGAAGAGTCAAACAGGACTGAGCAACTTCACTTTTACTTTTCACTTTCATGCATTGGAGAAGGAAATGGCAACCCACTCCGGTGTTCTTGCCTGGAGAATCCCAGGGACGGCGGAGCCTGGTGGGCTGCCGTCTGTGGGGTCGCACAGAGTCAGACACAACTGAAGCGACTTAGCAGCAGCAGCAGCAGCTGCCACTGTCTAATTACTGAACATTTACATCACTTCAAAGAAATTTCATATCCTATAGCAGTCATTTCTAATTCCCTTCCCCTACCCAGTCCCAGGCAACCACTAAGCTACTTTATTTTACATTTTTTTTTCTTTGGTCTATTCTGGACATTTTAAGTAAGTGTAACTATTCAGTGTGATATTTGGTTACTGGCTGCTTCCACATAAAATAATACTTTCAAGGCTAATTCATGCTGTAGCATTTCAGTATATCATTCTTTTGTGGCTAAATAATGTTCTGTTATATGGATATACCACATTTTGCTTACTCATTTATCTGTTGATGGATATTTGCTTTGGCTACTTTTTTGGCTGCTATGTATAATTATGCTGTGAATATTTGTGTACAAGTTTTTATGTGGGAATATATTTTCATTTTTCTTGAGTTTATTCCTAAGAGATAAATGTGCATTCAGATATTTTGCCTGTAAGTTATGTTATCTGTCTTTTTACTATCGAGTTATAATAAATTTTTATTTATTTTGGACATAAGTCCTTTATCATAAAAATAATTTTCAAATATTTTCTCCTATTATGTGGATTGTTTTTTCATTTTCTTGATGATGCCCTTGAAGCAGAAAGGTTTTAAACTAGACAAAGTCCAGTTTATCTACTTATTCTCTTTTCATTTATACTTTTGGTGTCATATCTAAGAAATGTTTGTTTAATTCCAAGGTATGAATAGTTAATACTATGTTTACTTTTAAGAATTCTGTAGTTTAATTTCTGATATTCAAGTCTATGATCCAGTTGAGTTAATTTTTTCATATTGTGTAGAGTCCACCTTCTTTCTTCTCAATGTATATATCCAGTTGTCACAGGACTATTTGTTGAAAAGACTATTCTTGTGGTTTGTCTGAGCAATATCAAAAATTAATTAACTGCAAATATAAGGATTTATTTCTAGGCATTCAGTTGCTATAATAAATGAAATTATTTTCTTAATTTTCTTTTGGAAATGTTGATTGTTAGTGTATAGAATACAATTGATTTTTGCATATTGATTCTGTATCCTGGAGCTTTGCTGAACTTACTTATTAATTTTAATACTTGTTTGTGGATTCCGTGTGTGTGTGTGTGTGCGTGTGTGTGTGTGTGCGTGCGTGTGTTAGTCGTTCAGTCGTGTCTGACTCTTTGCAACCTCATGGACTGTATCCCACCAGGCTCCTCTGTCCACGTGATTCTCCAGGCAAGAATACTGGGGTGGGTCGCCATTTCCTTCTCCAGGATTCGTTAGAATTTTTGATATCAATAATCATGTCATCCACAAATAGAGATAGTTTCATTTTATTCTTTCTAGTTTGGATGACCTTTTTTTTTCTTTTGACTTATTGTCCTAGTTGGGGCCTAGAGCAATAGATAAGAAGGCGTGTCCTTGTTTTTGATCCTAAGATTTCAGTCTTTCACTATTAAGCATGATATTAGCCATGGGATTTTCTGAAATGCATTTTAAAGTTGAAAAGTTTCTCTCTATAGTTTTTGAGTTGTTTTATGATGGAAGAATATTGAATTTTGTCCAGTCATTTAAAAGTATATACTGAAATGATGACGTGGTTTTGTCCTTTATTAATATGGTATGTTATCTTGATTGATTTTTTAGAAATTAAAACAATCTGTATTTCTGGAGCCTTTCATTGCTCAGTCACTAAGTCGTGTCTCTTGTGACTCCGTGGACGGCAGCACCCCAGGCTTCCCTATCCTTCACTATCCTCCAGAGTTTCCTCAGATTCATGTCCATTGAGTCGAACCATCTCATTCTCTGCCACCCTCTTCTCCTTTTGCCTTCAGTCTTTCCCAGCATCAGGGTCTTTTCCAATGAGTCGGCTGTCTTTGGGTCAGGTCACATAAAGACAAGCCCTGTGAACGGGTATTCCAGGGAGCTTCCAGGCAAATCAAATAGTAATAATTCTCTGAGAATGGGGCTTTTGGGAGATTCCTAAACTCTGCCTTTTCTAGACTGTGCATTTCGCAGCTACCTTGATTGAGTCTGTGGTTTGGGAAGGAAAAAGATAGCTATATGACATGTTAAAATGCCACAAAGCTGCTTACTATTGTTACTGGGGGTTCAGCTGTTTTTCCTTCAACAAAAACTCTTCAGATTATTGCAAGCTTTTGGTTAATATGTAGCATTCTGTAAAGGTTGATTTTGACAATTGTTTCAGTGTTCTCCTTGCTTGGATAGAGGAGTGGATTTTCAGAGGTTTCTACCTTGCCATTCTGGAAGTAATCCTTTTTATAATTTCCTCTTATCTCTCTGGCTTCTCTTAGGAATTTTGAAGGCATTCTTCTTAATATGCCTGACCCATTACTATTTGTTTATTTGTTAGGGTTCTGTATTGGATTCTTCTTCCTGCTCTCACATCTTTCATCACTTCCTCAGATGTCCTGAGCCATTGCTGTGGTTTCACTTAGCATCTCCATGCTGTCAGTGTCACATTCTTAACCCCAACTCTAACACTTGTACTGAGCAGCACCCCCATGCCTCTAACTTTCTATCAATATGTTTTGGAAGGCCTATAGACATCTCAAACCCAATCTGTCCCAAACTAAATGCATCACTAACCATCTCTGTTGCTACTACAGACACAGCCAAGAAAATCAAGTCATCCTTGACACTTTCCTTTCTTTAACCCTCCAGCAAAGCAAATGATTTTTTTATCTGGTAGTCCCATTTTCATGCTTCTTGGTCATGTTACCTCCTTTCTGGCTCCTTGTTGCCTTTAGAATTGAATCTGAGTGCCTTCCTGGGGTCTACAGAGAACTTCAGGATTTGGAATTCTGTCATCCTCTCTAGTATCATTTCTCCCTATTCTCCCAGGCAGCTTAGTTTTTTCTCCCATTGTATTTTACACAGGCTATTGCAAGAGAAACCCTGTGTGTTCTCACTAATTCTCACTTTTTTTTTTTTTTTGGCTTACGCTACCTTGAGTTGAATTCTGTTACTTGTAATCACAGTATCTTAAATAATGTGCTAAGCTTCTCAGTGTAGCTACAGCATTTTACCTAGCTTACTTGTTCTTCGAACTTCACTCATCAATGTATCTACACTCTTATTCAGCTGATCAGATTGCTCTGACACCCAGTGTTGGCCATGCTTTCTGTCCATCTTCCCGACAGATTTTACCAGCAAAACTCTAATCCCTGCTTATAGTATGCTGAGAGATCAGTACCACCCATTATTTCACCCCTGAAAGAGAGTTTCTTTTTCTTTTTTTTCCCTCTCCTCTCAAATAGAATTCCCCTTCTCATTGCTTATCTCAGGAGAAGGGGGAAAAATGAGTATTTACTAGCTAAAATGTATATCTAGTATATGAAGTATATTGTCCTTGAAGCAAAACCTTTTTAAGTACTTTTATCTCTTCTGCATCCAATAGATTATATAACCTCTTTGAACATTTTAGAATCAAGTAGAATGGTTATTCTTTATTCTGCCTCTGGGGGAATAAACTCTGGGGGAGTTTAGATCCTGGGTTCCTGCCTTGTTTAAATCCATGTGAAGCAGTCATGGAGGTATCTCAGGATGTAACACATGGTGGGTCTGGGTCTGATCAGCATGTGCTGTAACCTTTTCCTTTTACTTGCTGATTTCTGACCTTGATACCATTCTCCAACCACTTAACCAGTTTCTTTTTTTTTTAATATATATAAAATGGGGGTAAATTCAGTCCAAATTCCAAATGATTGGTAGAGCTAATTGTGTGAATGGATATGAAAGTCCATCCCTGGATCTTGTCAATGGTAGCCACTCAGTAGATGGCTGCTCAGCTTACTAGCATTATCATGACTACCTAGCCTGCACTCTCTGTTCTGTTAACAGATTTCAGCCCTCTAATCTTTTGTTTCTTCATCCTAATCCTTCATTTCCTCTGACTGCTCCTTTTTGGTTCCGAGCAAACAGGCCACTCGTATCTGGATCTGGCAGACTCTGAAATCTCTGCTTGGCTTTGTCAGGCAAGTTCAGGCATGTACAGACATGTCCACAAGTTTCTCAGAAGGTTGACTTTGCCAAAGCCAGAGCATCACTCCCCCCTCCCTTCCCGCTGGGTTCGGTGCTCCAAGCCATGGGACATCATTTTGTGCTTTCGAAACTCCAATATTTACACAGAGTCTGTGTCTCTGATTTACCCGGTATCCAGCTGCTGATACTTATCTTGAAATTTCTAAGTGCAAGACTGCAATCAAAGTGTCAGGGCACAGAAATGAACAAATAAAGATGTTTGGGGACTGCCTCCTTTTCTCATGCGATTTGCAAATTTTTCTTGGCTTGCATAATTGGAGGTGGCTGGGACCATGGGCCCCCTTCATTCCTTGGCCCAGTGGTACAGCACAAGGCAATGTTACAAATACAGGAGCTGGATATGCAGGAGGGGCCCTCACCCCTGCTAGGAAAGCGTCCACCTCTGTGCCTCCCAGACAGCGTTGACGCATTCAGACAAGCTGGACAAAGAACGTACAGTCTACATTCCCTGGCCTTTGAAGGGAAGATGTTGCAATGCACAGGCAATTGGAGTGTTTGCCTAATTCATCAGAACATTCACATTTGCTAGTAATACAATGCATCTATGATGAGAAGGACCCAGGGGGAGCTCTGTGGATTAAGGGTAGAATGGCTCATGTCTCTTAATTTCTACCATTCGGCTCAGCTTTGAAGCAGCCTTCCCTTCATTCAAGAAAGTGTTGCAGTGTTGTTTAAAAGACATGGGACTTTGGAACCAGATGGATCTGTGGCTCAGACGTGCTAGTTGTGGGGTTTTGGGCAATATACGCTTCCTAAATTCTCTTCTCTCATCTGGAAAGTAAAGGCAGTAAAACTAAACTCAGAGCTTTTATGATGATGCTTTGAGATAATGTGTAGTGCTTTAGCAGGGGAGCAGACACAGCAAGTGCTATAAATGAGCTTTTATCATTCACTTGCTTTTTTTTAAGTACCTACCATGTACCAAGCACTCCGCTGGGCCCATAGCTTTCTTTTTCCACCTTAGAGATGATTGAAAATCTGAATGACAGTTGGGAAACAAGGAGGCATATTTCAAAAGAGAAAAAGAAGACTTGAGTTTCATGCCAGTATTACCTCTGACTAATCTCCATGGTCTTAGATGAAAGACTTCTCTCTAAACCTAGTTGCCTCTGCTGTAAAGCAAATTGATTATTCCTATTCTTAAAGCCAATGGGGCAATGTAATAACAACAACAACATTATTATTATAATTAGTGTTAATACAGAGCTTGTTATTTTCCTTCTTAAGCCATTTAAATTCACTGCTTTATTTCAACATTACAGCATCTCTAGGAAGACTTATTATACAGCTTTTACAAACGGAAGGACCAAGGAACACAGGATTTAAATGGCTTGTCCACAGCTAGCAATCAGAAAGCAGCTGGTCTGGCTCCAAAGTCTTTTCTTTCAGTCTTCATGTTTTGTATTAGGTAGACTCTAAAACCCTTTATAAATTCGGAGATTTAGGAGAAGGAAATGGCAACCCACTCCAGTGTTCTTGCCTGGAGAATCCCAGGGATGAGGGAGCCTGGTGGGCTGCTGTCTATGGGGTCACACAGAGTCGGACACGACTGAAGCGACTTAGCAGCAGCAGCAAAACTACTAGATCTAGACGGTGAACATCTGTGGCTGCTAACACTCTAAAAAGAGAAGGAATCAGGCATTGTGGACCTCATCACGGAAGAGCACACACTTCTCATGAAACAGTTTGCTAAGAAATCAAACTTGAATCTGGTCCCTCCTCTAGGCCAAGCCAGCAGTTCAGGAAGTTCGAAGAACAAAGAAACACCTTTGACAACAACATAGAGGTGTAATTAGTGGAAGTCAGACTGTTGGGATTTGTACAAGACAAATGATTCAGTTTCCTCAGCAAGTAATTTGCAAGATAAAAAGAAAAAGGAAGGAAGGAGGACTCCCTTGGTGGCCCAGTGGATGAGCCTCCACACTGAGGGCCTGGATTCGATTCCTGTTCAGGGAACCAGATCCCACAAGCTGCAACTAACACCCAGGGCAGGCAAATAAATAAATAAATATTTAAGAAAGAAAGAAGAAAGGTGGAAAGAAAGCAGGTGTTTATAAATTAAACAAGCCTGACAAGCCAAAATGTGCATCAGTTGGAAAGGCTGGGCTTTATCTGGAGCTTGATCCAAACAAGCAAACTGGAAGAGCCAATCAAAAGCATTAGCTTTGTTCTTGATGCTTATAAGTATTTTCTTAAAAATAAGTTTATTCTCTGTAAAGCTTAGTTTCCCCATCTATATAATAAGATAGTAAACATAGTCTCAAAAAAACAAACACAAACAAAAAAACAGATTTATTATTACCACTCTGGAAAAGTCTATCTAGTGAACTACATTTTGCTTCTGTCATTGCAGGATCCAACATCCTTCTTTTCAAACAAACTGAAACAATTGCTCTCCAGTGTATTTTCGCCAACATATTTACATGTAGAAACGTTGAAATAGTTAACAGTCAATATATATATATACATCTACCATCTAGATTCTACAACAAGCCTTTCACTATACTTGCCTTATCACATACATATCTAGCCATCGTAGACCTCTCTCCCTCTGTCAGTCCATCTGGTTCCTGACACATTTTGAAATGATTTGTAGTCATCACCACAACTTTACTCAAATTCTGCAGTATGCATCAGTTCAGTTCAGTCGCTCAGTCGTGTCCAACTCTTTGCAACCCCATGAATCGCAGCACACCAGAAGTCCCTGTCCATCACCAACTCCCGGAGTTCACTCAGACTCACGTCCACTGAGTCAGTGATGCCATCCAACCATCTCATCCTCTGTTATCCCCTTCTCCTCCTGCCCTCAATCCCTCCCAGCATCAGAGTCTTTTCCAGTGAGTCAACTCTTCGCATGAGGTGGCCAAAGTACTGGAGTTTCAGCTTCAGCATCATTCTTTCCAAAGAAATCCCAGGGCTGATCTCCTTCAGAATGGACTGGTTGGATCCCCTTGCAGTCCAAGGGACTCTCAAGAGTCTTCTCCAACTGCCATTTTTCAAAACTTAATATACTTTATGACTTTTCTTTTCCAAACTGTGTTTTAGGTTCCATAGGTGGGAAGGCTATTCGTGAACCTGAGAAAAATCATTAAGCTAACATCAAACCATGGGATAGTTTCCTTTTCACAATATTATTGTATCATTGTTGTTGTTGTGACAGCTATCGTTGATTTTCACACCTGCATTTGTAACACTGAGGGCCAGTCTGCTCTGGGACTGCTTTCTTCCCTGCTCAGACCTTCCACTTCATCCCAGACATAATGACTCCTGCTCAGTTTTTCCCGCTCCCACCCTCACCCTCTTGTGCCCAGATCCAACCACAGTTTGCTCCCTGCCAGACCTCCATATATCCAGTGGCATTCCAATGCTGCCACAGCATTCCACACGGTATCCAAGTATCTGTCTGACCCAGCCAATTATTACAATAACACCTTATATTTAGTTAGTGCTGGTTCATTATTTCATTCAGTAAGTATTTATCAAAAGCCAATTTAACCAGGTGACCGGGGGAGGGAGAGGCAGAGAGTGGGCCGCGGGCACAGAGTAACAAGGGAATTAAATCAATCAGCACACAGTTATTGCATGACTTCTGTGTACACAGAATCACCACCAAAGAGTTTATCGTCAAGTTGAAGGAAGAAAAAACAAAAGCTCAAGAAATAATTGGAGACCAGCTATAGATGGAGAAGCAAGCAAAAGGTGTAAGCAATCATGTAGGTCTTTGAGTGTGAATATCTGCCAAAGAGATGTAGAATAAGGATTTGACTGGGATTTCTGGAGAGAAATGAGGCTGAAAATACATACCGAGTACACGCTGGGCCATGCACTATGGGAGGAGTAAAAGAAGGCTTTCTTGAATAGGGATAAGAAATGTGTTGGGCAATTGTTAAAATATCTTAGAATGTGTAGAGGAGTTGAATAATAACGTCAAATACTTAGAGCTGGAGGGACTTGCCACAAGGATAGATTCTATGGAATTAAAAGATGGCTGTGTTGCACCACCAAGACTGCTTCAAGAAGCATCAGGGCTGAAATTGTTCGGCAACATACTAGAAGTGCTGAAGACAAAGCTGAGGACTGTTGTGGAACCTGGCCCTTGATTGGCACAGCCTTCAGCATGCATGATTGCTTTGAGTGAATAATTTTTAAAAGAAAGAATAAAGTATCCTCTAGAGCAAATTAATTTTTGAATTAATGTGTGCTTTCTTTCAGCAAGTTAAAAACCTACCTCATTTCACCAATCCCAGACACACAACTTGGAGAGCAGAGTGCAGACTGGATTTTTGTGTGTATTAAAGTTGCTCAGTCATGTCCAACTCTTTACTACTCCATGGACTATAGAGTCCATGAATTCTCCTGGCAAGAATACTGGAGTGGGTTGCCTTTCCCTTCTCCAAGGGATCTTCCTAACTCAGGGATCAAACCTGGGTCTCCCACATTGCAGACGTATTCTTTCCCAGCTGAGCCACCAGGGAAACCCACTTGGATTTTGGCTCTCACTAATACTCACCTTCTCAGCCATGATAGCCCTGTCCATGTTTCTAGACAACATGACTAGGAGAGAAGAGAGAGAAATTTATCCTGATACACCAAAAAAGTAAGCTTCCCTGGTGGCTCAGTGGTAAAGAATCCGCCTGCCAAGTGGCAGATGAGGGTTCAATTCCTGGGTTAGGAAGATCCCCTGGAGAAAGAAATGGCAACCCACTCCAGAATTCTTGCTCAGGAAATCCTATGGACAGAGGAGACTGGTGGGCTACAACCCATGGGGGTGTGAAGAGTCGGACATGACTGAAAGTGAAAGTGAAGTCACTCAGTCGTGTCCGACTCTTTGTGACCCCGTGGACTGTAGCCTACCAGGCTTCTCCGTCCTTGGGATTCTCTAGGCAAGAATACTAGAGTGGGTTACCATTTCCTTCTCCAAGGGGGATCTTCCCGACCCAGGGATCGAACCCAGGTCTCCCGCATCAGAGGCAGATGCTTTAACCTCTGAGCCACCAGGACTAAGCGACTACACAAAAACAAAGTAATATCATCACCAAAAAGGAGTCAGTCAGTACCATCAGGGGTATTCAGGGAGTGAAAATGTCTCTCTGGGTGGTTGTGGAGCTAGATGAAGGTATGAGAAAACCTCCAGTGCCCTCTCCATCTCTAGGGTTTGGGAGCTGAGACTGTATTCTGTGGTAACCTCAGTTTCCCCCACATTGCACTATCCTTTGTAAATAAACAGGGTCACATTAATCCCTCCATTCAGTTCAGTCGCTCAGTCATGTCAGATTCTTTGCGACCCTGTGGACTTTGCGACTGCAGCACACCAGGCTTCCCTGTCCATCACCAACTCCTGGTGCTTGCTGAAACGCATGTCCATTGAGTCAGAGATGCCATCCAAATATCTCATCCTGTCATCCCCTTTTCCTTCTGCCTTCAATCTTTCCCAGCATCAGGGTCTTTTCCAATGAGTTGGCTCTTTGCCTCAGGTGGCCAAAGTATTGGAGCTTCAGCTTCAGCATCAGTCCTAATGAATATTCAGGACTGATTTCCTTTAGGATGGACTGGTTTGATCTCCTTGCAGTCCAAGAGACTCTCAAGAGTCTTCTCCAACACCACAGTTCAAAAGCATCAGTTCTTCGGCACTCAGCGTTCTTTCGGCCCATCTTTCACGTCCATACGTGACCACTAGCTTTGACTAGACAGACCTTTGTCGGTAAAGTGTCATCATGCCCTTCCTGTAATTTCCCAGCCCCCTCTTTTATGTTGGAAGTTGATGAATCCACTTGGAGAGGGGATCTTAGCACTTCCAAGGGTTCTGTTGTATGAGCGTAGTCCTGGGACTAGAACTTCCAGATGCTCTGCATTTTCAGACATCTTTAAAATGCCCAGATTTGACTATGATCTCCCCTAGAGTGACGAAGAGCATATTTGCACCCATTCTGTGCCATGTTTCATCTCCTGGGCACTGCGGATGCCCTCTTTGTACTTTTGTGCCTCCCAGAATCTTTGAATAAATAGCTCCTTCAATTTTAGCCCCTGGACCATGCCAGACACATCATAGGCACTGAGTTGTTCTCACCATTCCTCTTTCCCTGCAGCCTTCTCCATTCCACCCCCTCTAACCAGTGCAAACTACACATATAAATAAACATGCACCCGGCCAGCTCTCCAGACATGTATGAATCCCAGTGTCAGTCTCAGCTTGGGCTCATACTGCTACATAGTAAATCTATCATGAGTATTTGTGAAATCCTCAGAGGATGTCCAACTGAACTGAGTTCTTGGGATACATTTTAGATGGAAAATTATTGGACCCTGCTGTGCAGAAATGCAGTCAAATAAGGACAAGTTTACTTTTGAAACATAACTTTGAGTTTTTGTTGTTGTTGTTTTTATACAAAATAAAACAGTCTCATTTTAAACATTTAAAAATACAAACAAACATGAAAGAAAAATAATGACTGAAAAATCTCACTATCCAAGATAAGATATCTGCTAAGTTTTTACTTGTATCATTCCAGGACTTTTCATAATTTTTTTTTAACTAGGTTAGAAGTTTGAGAAGTAAAAGTTATTTCTAACATGTTGCCATTGCCAATCATGAACGTTCTTATAATGGTATCTTTGTGGAGATCCATGATTATTACCTTAGAATAAATTTCCAGAAGTGAAATTAGTGCCACAGACCTCCGTGGTAGATCATCTGGCAAGTTATGCCAGCTCTGACATCAAATTTATCCCAAATCCCAGAACTGCTCACCATTTCCACCTCTTCTGTTTCACTCCATGTCCACATACAGCTGGTCCCCTTCCCCCTAACCCATCTCCCTAGTCCATCACCCTAGAACAGCTCCCCTTAGTGAACCACTCTAGTTCACCTGCCCCTAATCCACCAGCCTAGTGTGTTTGCCCCTGGTCCATCTCCCTAGAACAGCTCTCCAGAGTCCATCAGTCTAGACAGCTCCCCCTAGTGCCTCACTCTAGTTGACCTGCCCCCAAAATCCATCACCCTAGTCTGTCTCTCCTTGGTCCATTACCCTAGAACATCTCCTCCTAGTCCATCCCCTCAATTTTCTTCCCCTCTGTTCCATCAACCTGGTCTATCTCCTCCTTAGTCCATCACTCCAGAGTATCTCCCCTAATTCATCCCCCCAGTCTCCTTGCTCCCTAATCCATCATCCTACCCATCTTCCCCTAGTCCAGGCCCCCTCACAGTCCAGCACCCTCATCTGTCTCTCCCTAGTCCATCTCCCTAGAACATCCCTTCTTGTCCATCACCCTAGTCTATCATTTTTCCTCTTTCTGCTATAGTTTGATACTTGGTTTCCCAGTTTCTGCTTTGAGCACTTTAGATTTTTCCCCTCAGAGTAAGAAATCTTATGAATGTAAAGGCAGATCATGGTGATCTCTGCACCTAGAGCACTTGGGATCCAGTCCCTATCATGGCTTTCAAAGCTTCTAAGTTCCCTAAGGTCTGTGTCTACCTGTCTCTACAGGGTCCTACCTGTGTCTCCAGCCACTCCTTGCCACCCTCTCCTCTCCAGCTTAGTTGCCCTCCCACTGTTCCCTGAATGCAACATTCCTGCCTCAAGACTCTTTGCTTTTCCAGAAACTCTTCATCCAGATCTTTCTAGGAGCCTCTCCATTAATTCACTCCAAAATAGTTTACCACCCATCACTCTCTTTCCTCCCGCACTTCCAGACTCACCCTGTCAACATGCTGCTTTATTTTCACCACAGCATAAGTTCTCTTATCTTAGTATAAATGTACTTTCCTATCATCTCACATTAGAATTTTTAGTTTCATAAATCCTTCATCACTGTGCTCCAAAAAAACTAGAAATACCTGCCTTTCTAGATGTTCAATAAGTAAACATGAATTGACTGTATAGATGAAAGAATGAATTCTATTTAAGTGTATGCAGAAAGTTAAAGCTTTGGATGCCCATTGCCAAATTGGCCTTCAAAAAAAAAAAGTATATCTTACCTCTGCTCTCACTAGCTGAAAATTAAAGGGGATTACCCAGATTATTTTTATATTTATTTTCTTAATATCTCCCTGAAATAATGTTCTTAAAAGTGTTATTGGTTAGGAAAGAAGTATGTCAGATATTTCATCTTGCTATAACTTTCCCAAGAAAATGACTCAAAGTAAGTGTAATATAAAACTCTCTGAAGAATAAGCAGATTTTCTCCCATAACTGATCTTCCTTCTTTATGCTTGTAAAGTATTTGTGCATAAAGGGGGCAAATGAAAAGTGAAAAGGGTCGAAGTGGGTAAAGCGTAAGAGAGTCTGTTATATAAGAAAACTCTTGCTCTCTAGAATCAGACCTATCTGAATTCAAATTCTAGGGCCACCATTTACTCACTGAACAACCAGGAAAATTTCTACATCCTTGTCGTGCCGGTGACTTCAGCTGTTCATCATGAAACCTTGAGGGGAAAGGACATCATGAAGTACCAGAACTGTCCTCCAGCATGCGAAGAGTCATTTTTTGAAGAAAGGATATTCCTTTAGGAAAGAACTGAAGTTGCAGTTTAATAGACCCTGGGCACTACAGGAACTAGATCTGTCCAGCGGATAATGAGATGTGTCATGAAGCAGCGCACCCCTGCAGTCCCCCTCGGATGACACTCATGGGGAAACTTTGACTCTGGAAAATGTCACCTCTGATCTCCCTTCATGCCTGAAGTTCCTCTGTCAATGCATCTCTCTGTTTTTCTTGTCAGTGCCATAGGCATTTTAAGGACGAATTTTCCTATGGTTTCTAAGGTCATGCCTCTCTGTTTCCTTCTCCCCTGATATAGAAACTTGGCATTGGGCACTCACGGGCAATTATGAGAGAAAATGTACCCCAACATTCTTAGTATCTTTGTTGACAAGGAGTATGAACTTGGCAGTTTTCTGTAAAAAACTCTTGTTTACTAATTTGCATCTTGAAAGTCTATTTTTGTCAGCAAATTACAGTAAGAATTAAATAACTTCTTCTATTATGATACTTGCTAAGGAGATCCAACCCATTGTCCACTCTTTCTTCTTCTTTAACACCTTCCCTTGTGTAGTACTGAAGTCAGAGAGCTAGACAGTTCACTGGTTGAACACTTAACAGAAATAGAGGACTTCCTGGTATCTTCCCATTGAATTGTAGTTTTGTGTTGTCTCCAGAATGGCTTACATATATATACACATAAGCCCTACATTAAAACATCACCAGAGTTTACCTAGCCTTCTCAACCGAAACATGTGCTATATAGCTCCAGCCCCTATAAAACTCTTGCTTACTGAGTGTCCTTGAGTAAGTTGACTCTCTTGATCTCTAAGAATCATGATTAAGAGTTTACGCTTTTTTTTTTATGCTTTCTAAAAAATATTTTAACTTTATTGGGTAGAGCTCATTTGCAATGTTATGTCAGTTTCAGGTGTAGAGCAAAATGATTCATTTATATATACACATAGATTTCTTCTTTTTTAGATTATTTTCTCATGTAGGTTATCACAGAATATTTAATAGAGTTTGCCATGGTATATAGTAGATCCTTTTGGTTATCTGTCTTATATATAGTAAAATATGTGTGTTCCTCCAAGCTCCTAATTTATCCCATCTCCCTCTCCCACGCTTTCCTTTCGGTAACCATAAGTCTGTTTTCAATACCTGTAAGTCTATTTCTGTTTTGTAAATAAGTTCACTTGTATCTTTAAACATTTTTTAAATTAGATTCTATATACGAATGACATCACATGATATTTGTTTTTCTCTAAGAGTGCAGACTTTGAATTCCACTGACCTGGGTCCAAATCCTGTCTCTATCATGCACTAGTATTGTGACCTCGAATGATTTTCTTAAGCTTTTAGAGTCTGAATTTCTTTCATCCCTAAAATGACTTTTTTGCAGTAAGTGTTTATTCTTCATAAAGGCATCATGACCGTTAATTGCGATACCATTATATATATACATATATATATATATATAATGCTTAACTAAGTGTTGACCACATTACAAAAGCTCAATAAATGTTGCATTATTATAATAATTAGATAAACATGTCCTAGACCTAGAGAAGTCTTTTGTAAATAAGCTGCTGCTGCTGCTAAGTTGCTTCAGTCGTGTCTGACTCTGTGCAACCCCAGAGACAGCAGCCCATCAGGCTCCCCCATCCCTGGGATTCTCCAGGCAAGGACACTGGAGTGGGTTTCCATTTCCTTCTCCGATGCATGAAAGTGAAAAGTGAAAGTGAGGTCACTCAGTCGTGTCCAACTCTTAGCAACCCCATGGACTGCAGCCCACCAGGCTCCTCCACCCATGGGATTTTCCAGGCAAGAGTACTAGAGTGGGGCACCATTGAGCTAGCATCCTCAATTCTACATCATTAGTTGACTCCTTGCTACAACATTGCTGTTTTCCCCATCACTCTAGCCAGAAATGTGTATTCGTGAGCAAGGGGTCGTTAGAGTCCTCTCGGGAGTCGGGCCCGGCGCAGATTGTTTCAGGTGTGTCTCTTCCTCACATAGTTCTTACAATGTGCAGAATCATCTTGGAGTTCTTCCTGAAAACCCTCTGCCAGCCAACAAGTGACTAAATTCAATTGATTCTGCTGCCTGCGTACCTCTTAGTTCCACCTGCTCCTCTCTCTCTATCTCACTCCAAGTCTTCAGTTCTAGTTTCAGCATCTCTTGCCTGTATTACCAGGGCAGCAGCTTCACTATTTTGCTCCATTCCAGCCTCACCCTCCTGCCAGCTCCTCCCCACATTCAGGCTCAGATGTGTCACTCACAAACAAGTCTCAGCCTGCTCAGAACAAAAGTCAGACTCCTTGACATCTCATATAAGGCCTTTCATCATTTGACTCTGTGTTGACGTCTAGCCTGACTTTTTGGCCACTTTCCTACCCGGGCAGGCTCTGACCCAAGAAGCAGCTTAAAATGGCTCGAATATGCATTTGCTCTTCCACATTTTGGTGTTTCCGAACCTTTGTGAATGCAGTTTGCTCTTTTCAGAAGGCCCTTCCCCTTGCCTACTGGGAAAACTCACTCTTCAATATTTATTTCAAATGTCACCTCTACTGTGACCTATTCTCAGAGAGCTAATTGCTTCCTCTTCAAAACTATCTTTGCACCCCAAGATTACTGCCCTTTTTTCTCTTACTCACTCATCAGTTTTCATATCAGATGTCACCTTCTCAGAGAAGGCTTTCTTGGCCACTCTCTACCTCCAAAGAATCCCAAGGCCATGAATTTCTGTACTAAATTATTTCTCCTATGACTTCCTCAGAGAAGTAAATGGCAATCCACTTCGTTCCTCTTGCCTGGAGAATCCCATGGACAGAGGAGCCTGGCTGGCTGCTGTCCACAGGGTCGCACAGAATCGCACACAACTGAAGCAGCTTAGGAGCAGCGGCGGCATGGCTTCCGACTGTTTACAAATATCGTTCCTTGCATCTTATGGCCTGACTTTTGTGAAACAAACACATAATTATAAAACTAAAAACAATAGCTTTTCTCTTGCTACAAATCAAGAAAAATTATCATGTATTTCTTTTTTCATACAAAAACAAAACATTTTCACCATCTCAAGGAAATGTTGGACTAAAAGCATGCTAACTATTCAAACCTTTAAATGTTCCACATTTTACTCCTATGTTAAGACAGATCCCTGGACTGTATTCTTAGGGCCCCTTAAAGAATTGCCATTTGGAATCATGATTTAGCACGATTCTGCCAGCATTCATCCATGCTGTTGCTATTATAAAAAAACAGATGTTTGCACAACATCTTTTGGACTCTGGATCAAAGTGCTACTGAGAAGATCTTCCAATGTATTGCTCAGTGTCTTTTGTGACAAGCTCATCTCAGAAGTAGAATCCAGGCCACCATATGTATCTAGGTTTTCTTCTGATAGATGCCGAGAGATTGATATTCATCCTGTTTCTTTCTTTGCTTAGGCTTCCAGGAACCTCAGTGCTCATTGTGACACTCAACTGCTGCAACTTAATCAAGATTTTTAGAATATACTTTTATTTTTATTTTCATTACTACCCTCCTCTGCCTCTTGTCTAGCTTTTTAAAATGTGACTTTTCCCACCTACTAGAAGAATTTATGGCAAAGAGAGCTGTGTGGTAGTAAAAGAGGCATGCATTTTAAAGTCATATGGAGCTGAGTTTCAAGGTTGGTTCTGTTGGTTATTAGATGTATACCTTTAATTTCCTCTATTCTTAGTCTCTAAACTTGAAAACCAAAATATCATGCTATCTAAGTATGGTTATAAATATTATATATACACACCTATACACATGCACACAAACATACCACACACACACACATATGCATAATACTGCAGTCCTTGAGATTCAAGAGTCTTTTTCAGTTATGTTTGTTCCTCCCAAAACCCTATTGGAAAATGGAGAATAAATGCATGATGGATGATGAAATGGAGAATAACAGGATTGCCCATGATCACATTTATAACAGATGAGAAGAGCTTGATCTTGGATGATTTCATAGAGGAAATAAAATGCTGGAGTTTAAATGATGCAGAGGATTTACACACATGAAGACTACAAAGAGGATTCTCTAAATGGGTGAAACTAGTGGAAACGAGTGAATTGGAAAAAAAAAAAAAAAAAAACAAAGAGGCCGACTTCACAGTAAATTTATTAACAAAAGCACCAGAGCAAAATTTCTGAAATTCAAAAAGTTCCTGTTTATATAATTGAGAGTCATTAAACATAGAATGAAGAGTTAATTTCTTAGAATATTAGAGGGAAAAACAAGGGTAATACTTGAAGCATTCCTCCCCCTCCTCAAAGTTTAAACAATTGGTGATGTAGAAACCATAAGCAGAAGTATCTGTAGGAACCTCACAATCATCCATTCATTCTTCAGAAGCCAAGACACAGATTCAGAGCGTCAGAGAGCAGAGGAGCTGGATTGGGTTCTCAGCATGAACTCGGGCAGCACATCTGAAGAAGAGAAAGAGAGAGGCTCAAAAATCTCGAAAGAAGACAGAAGTAGAATAGGGACAAAGATTAGAGTTCTCTGACTCTCAGTCCACCCTGGGACTCTTGCTTTGTCTGTCCACCGGGTCCTGTCCATCTTCAGGTCACTGCAGTCTATCCTATCCCATCTGAGTGTGTGAAAGGGAAGCTTGTTTAAGAAAAGCATACTTTTATCGTCCACCTCCTGAATCTTGATCCATAGGATTGGCGCATTTTGTGATGGTCAGTGAGGCTGAAGAGGTCTGCACCATGTTTAGGGCAGGCTTCTTGCTCTTGCATAAGACTAGCTGTGAAATACCATAGAAAGAGTGTCTTGAGAGTCTGTTGCGAGGTTGCCAACTGAGTGTTTGCATTCAGAGGAATCTCACGCAACACTTCAAATGGCCTTCAGTTCAGTATCCAAACATTTGGTTTCTTATCTATGCTAATTCCAAATTCTCTACAGTTGCTGAAAGTTTATTATGGATAAATGCATACATGGCTGGAAAAGTCACAGATGAGGTAGGTTTCACTTGTTGAGTGGGGCTGGGACTTGCCTTCCAAAATGTGTAAGAAAAACATTGTTTAAGTAGAATGAAGAGAAACAATGACTGGATATATATATATATATATATATATATATATATAATATATATTTATTTTAATGTCTGGCAAGGATATAAAGATACTCTGTTCTGGAGATGAATAATAAATAGGCAGGGTAGACAGCTGCTCTCTAGTGGAATGCGTTGAGGAATGAGTGAAGCTTCTGATGCTAAATTCTTACATACCATGCGAGAAGGTCACATAGATTGGTAATGTCTGCCAGGAGCATGGAAGATGCTGGTAGCAGCACACGTCAGACATAAACCATTGACAATCTGATCTAATGTAATCACACTCTCATGTCAGAAAGTAGTGGTGACGAGGCAGGTGTCATCCAGGTGCCAAGCCTAGATTTCTTGGCTTCTCTTACATAACTTTTTTTCATGCTAGGATGACTTCAGACCTGCTGTCTTCTAGTCTGATAGAGAAGAAGCTCTGCCCATCAATTCATCCCTGTGTTTGTTTTATTTTTTTTAATTTGAAGCTAAAACAGAACTATTAGTGAAATAAGGTTTCTTCCCATTAAAAAAAACCTTCTTAGATGGAGCCCCTAGAGCTCCACGCGGCCTTGTCACGGCGTCTCAACACGAGCCAGTCCACTGGGAGAGCTTTTGGGTTCCTCACTGATGTTCTCGAGTTAGAAGGAAAAGCCCAGCCTTGTCTGCAAAGAGAGTAAACAAGATCCAGATTTTTACTCATCTGTGGGGATGTGGGTAGCTGATTTTTTCCTTGAGCCTGCCAGGTTCTCTATTACGTAAAGGAGGACTTTAGAAGAACCCGCCTTAGTGCAGGGAAGAATCAGACATGCTTGTAAGCATGTGGGAAAAGGCCGGAGCAGACGTGAGCAGTGTTGGACAGATGTGTTGAGGAGGGGTGGTTCAGAAACAGTGCGCTCTCCTCCATTTTCTCGTGCTTCCAGCTGATCCCACCCAAACAAACCCTTCTTAGTATGTCAGAGCCGCAGAGAGACAGACAGCTCCCCATTCAGTCTCTCGCTCCCTATTTTTACCTTAGTAGACTCTGGATATAGTGGCTGTGAGCTTTCTCCCCTAATTCATAGCGTATTTTAGGTTTCTGGGGAAACACACATCTCCACAAACATGTGTGGGCAGAAATCAACATCTAATACAAAAAGCATAGATACTTAATAGCTGGAATTTTGACTCCAACTTCTAGGATCCATTGTGTTTTCTAAGAAGGGAAGCCTAGTGTCACTGGATCTGAATAGAAGCTTATCCTAAAAGTTTAGAACACAAAATTCAAACAGCCAGGAGTGAGCAGCCCAGGGATGTGCCACACAGGTTGGACTTGACTTTGGAAGATCGGAACACTGATGCTGTCTGTCTGCTGTCCCTGTGTCTGTCTGTTTCGGTATGTCTGTCTTTCTCCCTTACACACACAGATACATGGTGCATGTCCTTGGGAAAACTGCTGTCTTCTCTGGGTCTGAGTTCCTCCTCTGTAAATGTTTTCTCATCTCCAGACTCCTTGTCCCTTAATAGCAGTTTCTCCTACAGAACTTTGCACTTGATTCAATTGTCCCATTGTTTCTGCTGCATGAGACTATGATTTTATGTTTGGTCTGCTAATGTGGGGTTAGAGAATCTGAATTTTAAAGCCAGATTTGGATTAACGTCCTGATTCCACTCCCTCAAGTGTATGACCTTCAGCAAGTCATCTGCCATGCAAAACATGGTGATGATATCTACTCATTAAGTTTCTTTTGAAGGCTAAAAATTAGAACACATTCAATATCTTATAATAACCTATAATTGAAAACAACTTGGAAAAATTTATGTATATATATTATATATATATATATATAGCTGAATCACTTTGTTCTACAGCTGAAAATAATATAATATTGTAATAAATTAACTATACTTCAATGTTTAAAATTTAGAGCAATATAAAAATGCCTAGTTATGTATGGTCTTAAGATATAATAAATTTTAGTTTCCCTTCAGCTTCCTTAATATCTTGTATAAGCCTAGCTTTTGGTAAGTATTCCAAAAATTCCTGTTGGAAAGGAAAAATGAAAGAGTGAAAGAAGAGCGAGGGAGGAAAAGATAAAAGGAAGGAAGGGAGGGAGAAAAAGAAGGATGGAGAGAGAAAGAGAAGAGGAGAAGAGGGGGAAAGAGAAAAATTGGAAGGAAGGAAGGAAGGAAGCTGGATAGGGAGGAAGAAGAGGGGGAGAAACGGTGTCAACATGCGCTCCTCAACCTATTCATCCCTAAGGGACATCTCTGGCATACTCCTATCTCTTCCCTTAATCCCTAGTATTGCCATTAGCATACCATAACCACTCAAGTACTGTTTACTGTCCAGGTTTTTTTAATCTTTAAAATGAGGATAATGTCATGCTTTGTGTAACGCTTCTATGAGCATCAGTTGAAATGCTGAGTAGGAGAGTATAATACTTTTAAATACAGTAAGGGTGCTGACGACACACCCTGGCTCTGCTCTAGGGTGCCAGAGTTCACTGCTTGTCTCAAGTCCCTATATGTATAAGCTCATAAATCGGCAAGTGAGGAAGCTACTCAGGGAAAGTGGATGCAGACACATCTGATGATACTGCGTGTGGAAGGATGAGCAGAGGAGGGACCCAAAACTGGATTATATAATCCAGCTGGGTAGTGAGTTTGCTGAGAAAGAATGCACCATAAAAGGCAGAGGCTGGAAAAGCAAGAGGCCTCTGGGAGCAAAAGTTGGGCAGGATGGGAACCCAGCAACCCTGCTGTGGGACTTCCTCAAGTAGGGGAAGAAATAATCCACTCCCTTTGCAGGAGGGTGCTGCCACATACCACATAGGACTGAGAATGTGGTATACCAGATAACTAAGTGGAGACATGTGCCAAAGAAGGTGCCAGTGTAGGAAACTTTGTACAAACTCCACGGTGCGGAGGCTAGAGACAGTGGTTTATCACATTTCTTTATGGTGGATACTAGAGGTTCAAGGTAGGTAGCCAATGCTGATTAATAGACATATAAGATCAAACCAGTCCATCCTACAGAAAATCAGTCCTGAATATTCATTGGAAGGACTGATGCTGAAGCTAAAGCTCCAATATTTTGGCTACCTGATGCAAAGAACTGACTCACTGGGAAAGACCCTGATGCTGGCAAAGATTGAAGGCAGGAGGAAAAGGGGATGACAGAGGATGATATGGTTGGATGGAATCACCAACTTGATGTGAATTTGAGCAAGCTCTGGGAGTTGGTGATGGACAGAGAAGTCTGGTGTGCTGCAGCCCATGGTGTTGCAAAGAGTTGGACATGACTGAGCAACTGAACTGAAGACAACCCTTGAAGAAGCCAAAAATTATTGTGGAAGGGAAGAGAGTACAGGGGAAATGGCAGAAGAGACTGATACTGTTTTCTGATAAGTTTTGCCATATTGGAAGCCAGATTTAGCATAATTGTTTTTCCACTTTGAAGATGCTAAAGAATAGAGACAAAGAAGCATGATACATAAACAGGATTGCTGAACTAGATGGTGTACGTCCACTGACCCAGAGTATATATGCTTCTCCGAATACAGAAGCCATACATAAAATTTCATATCTGAGCCAGACCAGCTGTTTGCCTGTTAGTGTGAGGAAAGAACTGTAGGTTGGGTCAGTTCAATCGCTCAGTCATGTCCAACTCTTTGCGACCCCATGGACTGCAACACGCCAGACTTCCCAGTCCATTACCAACTCTCAGAGCTTCCTCTAACTCATGTTACTCAGTTACTCATTTTACATCACAGTGGGGCTAAAGGATGATTCCCTTCCTAGGAGAGTAGTATATTCTTTTTGGAAATATGGATCCCAGAACATTTTTCCATTTGCAGGTGGTATTTGTCCAAATCAAGAAAAAAAAAATATATATATATGGTATATGTATACCTTTAATTTACAATTGTATAGGTTTTCCCCATGGCATAGTACATGTATATTTCTCCAGCAGGGAATTAAAAATAAGTTTCCTCTTCTTCACCTGTCCTTCCAGAACCAGGATGACCTCAGGAATGATTTCTCATAAGAGATAATGCCTTTCTAGGTGTTTCTTACACTTTGTGAAATCCAGCCAAAGGTTAGGGGTGTGGGGGTCTGGGAGCTACTCTCCTAATGGTGAGGAACCCAAGTCCTGAACATACACACCTGGACTCAGGTCAACCATATGTCAAGCATCAGATAGTCTCTAAAATAAAAGTGGCCATATCTGTCTCAACAAGGAAGCATTAAGGCTATGTGAAATAAACATGCAAAATAATTAGACCAGCACCTAGCAAGAGTAAGTGATGGAGAAGTTGTTAACATCAATACATACTGTTATTAGTATGGCTACTGCCAACAGACTTAGGATAGAAATTTGACAGGAGGACCTCAGGGATAATCCCACCCTACTGGAGGATGTGTGTGTGTGTGTGTGTGTTAGTTGCTGAGTCGTGTCTGACTCTCAGCAACCCCATGGACTGTAGCCCACCAAAGCTCCTCTGCCCGTGGAATTCTCCAGGCAAGAATGCTGGAGTGGGTTGCCATTTACTTCTCCAGTGGATCTTCCCAACTCAGGGATTGAACCCAGGTATCCTGCATTATATACAGATGCTTTACTGTCTGAGCTACTAGGGAAGTCATCCATTCAATTCACAAAAATTTATGAGCTCTCAGTACTGACAAGGCATTCAGTTCATTTCAATCACTCGGTTGTGTCCAACTCTTTGTGACTCCATGGACTGCAAAACACGAGGCTTCCTTGTTCATCACCAACTCCTGGAGCTTGCTCAAACTCATGTCCATCGAGTTGGTGATGTCATCCAACCATCTCATCCTCTGTCATCCCCTTCTCCTCCTTCCTTCAATCTTTCCCAGCATCAGGCTCTTTTCCAATGGTTCAGTTCTTTGCATCAGGTGGCCAAAGTATTGGAGCTTTATAAGAATTATAAATAGTTATTATTGAGACTTTCTTGTTTTTTGTTTCAGAAGCTCAACATTCATAAGATAAGAAAACAATGAACACAACTGTCAGTGAGACAGGGCTAAGAGTAATAACACACGTGTATATTTCCAAATAGGAAAAGGAGTATGTCAAGGCTGTATATTGTCACCCTGCTTATTTAACTTATATGCAGAGTACATCATGAGAAACGCTGGACTGGAAGAAACACAAGCTGGAATCAAGATTGCCAGGAGAAATATCAATCACCTCAGATATGCAGATGACACCACCCTTATGGCAGAAAGAGAAGAGGAACTAAAAAGCCTCTTGAAAGTAAAAGAGGAGAGTGAAAAAGTTGACTTAAAGCTCAACATTCAGATAACGAAGATCATGGCATCCGGTCCTATCACTCCATGGGAAACAGTGTCAGACTTTATTTTGGGGGCTCCAAAATCATTGCAGATGGTAATTGCAGCCATGAAATTAAAAGACGTTTAGTCCTTGGAAGAAAAGTTATGACCAACCTAGATAGCATATTCAAAAGCCGAGACATTACTTTGCCGACTAAGGTCCATCTAGTCAAGGCTATGGTTTTTCCAGTAGTCATGTATGGATGTGAGAGTTGGACTGTGAAGAAGGCTGAGCGCCGAAGAGTTGATGCTTTTGAACTGTGGTGTTGGAGAAGACTCTTGAGAGTCCCTTGGACTGCAAGGGGATCCAACCAGTCCATTCTGAAGGAGATCAACCCTGAGATTTCTTTAGAAGGAATGATGCTAAAGCTGAAACTCCAGTACTTTGGCCACCTCATGCGAAGAGATGACTCATTGGAAAAGACTCTGATGCTAGGAGGGACTGGGGGCAGGAGAAGAAGGGGGACGACAGAGGATGAGATGGCTGGATGGCATCACTGACTCGATGGACGTGAGTCTGAGTGAACTCCGGGAGTTGGTGATGGACAGGGAGGCCTGGCGTGCTGCAATTCATGGGGTCACAAAGAGTCGGACACGACTGAGCAACTGACCTGAACTGACTGATATTGAAAACTCCTTTGGCCCTTCAAATGAGGGGGTTATTTTACCTAAGGAAGGAATTGGAACAGACTTCAGAAAAGGGAGTTTTTCAACAACCTTGAAAGAAAACATGGTGTTTGAACACACAGATGTGAGTGAAAAAGGATGGATCTTTTAATGTGAAGATGAAGGAAGAACAGAGATTCATCGACTCTATGTGTGTGACAAGAGGACTGAGAAATGAGGCTGAAAATGTAGGCTAGGGGCACATGGTTAAAGGTCTTAAGAAGCGCTTAACGTTTATAGGGGAAGCATCACATGCCTTTCCTTAAAAAATAAAATAAAAATTATGTATCAGGCCGTGCTGGGTCTCAGTTGTGGCACAGGGGGTCTTTTATGTTGCTGCATGCAGAATCTTGAGTTGCGGCACACAGATTCTTCATTGCAGCATGTGAAAGTTCCCAGAGCAGGGATCAAGCTCAGGCCCCGAACTAGACCCCCAGGAGATTCTCCTACACACCTTTCTTGAGAGGACTGTAAATTCTCTGTAGATAAAATATTTAGCTTTGTGTTTGAATTTCTCATGATCTTAATATAAGGACTGACAAATAATACTGGGTTATTGCTTTAGCAAATAGTGAGTGATTGGATGAACAGGTGAATTAAGTAACAGCTTTGGAAAATGAATACCCATCTGCGTTATACTCATCTGCTTGTTTGTTCATTCATTCACTCAGTATTTAGTAGGTATTAAATAAATTGATATTTTAGAAATTTTGCTGCTTACTCTTTGTGCCTTGAACTTGAGAGCAACCGTCCTCTCGCCATGAGCCCAGAGAACACTGTGCCTACCCTGTGGAAAGAGTATAACTCTCTATGTAGGACACTCTACCTAAGGAAGTCAGGTTTTTAGGTGTTTTTCTTAGTCATTTCTGTTGAATCATTGAGTTGATTTTAATAAGGAGGACAATTCTTTAAAACTTTGGATCCCCCAAAGCCAATTTTTATGTTTCCCCAAGCACTGAAATTGAGGCTGCTCTGCCTGGCTATTAATACTCTAATGGAACAGTGTGCCCTCTTACAGAGGGGAAGTCAGTCATTGTGCTGAGCTGATTAGAAGTGATGGCATGGAGCTTCTTCCTGAGAACGGAAGTCCTGTAACCTCAAATACCAAGGGCTATAAATCTCAGCAATATATAATGGTAATTGGTTTGAAAGGCCTAATCGACACAGAGAAAGGAAGCCAAGAGCAGAATGCTCAAAACTGGAAGCTCCAGGCCTCCGCCCCCTTCCAGAAGAAGAAGTGTCATTTTCTCCCTCAGCTGCTGGGAACAGCAATAAAGGGTTTAAAAAGCTGAGCCTCATAGAGGCCAGACTGGAGGCCCTGCTAGACAGCCAGTAAGGTCTAAAATGGAAATCTATCTGCAGCACATTAAGCCGGGAAGCTGGTAAAAATCCAGATTCCTAGCTGTGATTTTAACCATATTAAATCAGAATCTCTGAATTTGAGCCTAAAGATTAGTCTTTTGTCAAGTTCCTTAGAGAACTTGACTCTCAGCCCCATTTCTTTTTAGCTACAAGAGGCACAGACAAGTCACTTAGCCTCTCTCAACCTCTCACCGGTTATCTGTAAAATGGGCACAAACCATCTGCCTCTCATAGCTACTATATCAGAGATATTTTTGTGATGCATTTGGAACTTATGAATACTAACATGTAAGATCAATAATCATACCCATAGCTGGCTTGAGGTAGAACTGTTAAAGCTTCTCGTGACCTTCCTTAGTCATACCCCCATAATTCCCCAGCATTCTCTGTCATGAATAATGTGTTATGCAAGCCTCAGGTCCCTAAGTTACCCCTTTCTAAACAGATAGTTACATAAGTGCCCCCACCCCAGAGAAACTATGGAATCCTCACTCCATAAATATTTATCCACTTATCATATCTGTAACGTGGAGAAGGTTGCCTAACCTATCTAAGCACCACTTTCCTGCTCTACATAGTCGTCGTCCTAACTATACCTTTATTCATCAGGATATGTGCTTTGGGCTTAGTTGCTTAGGCATGTCTGACATTTTTGCTACTCCATTGGACTGTAGACTACCAGGCTCCTCTCTCCATGGAATTCTCTGGGAAAGAATATAGGAGTGGGTTGCCATTTCCTTCTCCAGGGGATCTTCCTAATCCAGGGATCAAACCCAAGGCTCCTGTATCTCTTGCATTGCAGGCAGATTCTTTACCTGCTGAGCCCTTGGGAAAGTCAATGATTAGTTAGAATGAAAGTGAAAGTGACAGTTGCTCAGTCGTGTCTGACACTCTGAGACCCCATGGACTATACAGTCCATGGAATTCTCCAGACCAGAATAGTAGGGAGAAGGGAAAGTGAGTAGCCTTTCCCTTCTCCAGGGGATCTTCCCAATCCAGGGAATGAACTCAGGCCTCCCACATTGCAGGCAGATTCTTTACCAGCTGAGCCACAAAGGAAGTCCAAGTATACTGGAGTGGGTAGCCTATCCCTTCTCCAGCAGAACTTCCCCACCCAGGAATCGAAACTGGTTCTCCTGCATTGCAGGCAGATTCTTCACCAACTGAGTTATTGGGAAAGTCAGTGGTTAGAACCAGTGATGCTAAATGTTCTAATAGATAAACCTTGAAATTCCAGTGCATCCTTATTAAAGTGAATTCAAGTGAAGTCACTCAGTCATGTCCGACTCTTTGCGACCCCATGGACTGTAGCCTAACATGCTCCTCCGTCCATGGGATTCTCCAAGCAAGAATACTGGAGTGGGGTGCCATTTCCTTCTCCAGGAGGTCTTCCCAACCCAGGGATCGAACCTGGGTCTCCTGCATTGTAGGCAGATGCTTTACCATCTGACCCACCTCAGATAAGAATTAGCCAGATCTGGAAGATTTTTATCCATCCAGATTTTCAGGAATCCAGTCTCCTTCCACTTTGTGGTTCCCATCTTCAACACATTGTTGCCAGAGTCACTGCAGAAAAAGAAGGGACCCAGTGGAGACAGAGGGCCAGGCGCTCAAGTGCCTCAGTGCAGAAGTGACACATCTCTTCTGCTCGCACTTCATTGACCAGAACTACTCACTCAGACCCACGCAGATGCACGGGCAGCTTAAAGAAAGTCCCTGGCAGGCAGCTACTTCCCACCGCCAACTTTACATTATGCAAGTGAAAGTCACAAAGTCACATCCCACTCTTTGTCACTCCATGGACTTTAGTCCTGGCTCCACCATCCATGGGATTTTCCAGGCAAGAACACTGGAGTGAATAGCCATTCCCTTCTCTGGGGTATCTTCCTGACCCAGAAATTGAACCTGGGTCTCCCCTCATTGCATGCAGACCTTCTTTACCTTCTGAGTGATCAGAAAAGCCCCTTACATTATGAAAGAAGAGTACAAACCTCTTCTTAGTAAGTAAGTCATGCAGTTGTTGTGAAGATTGAATGAGAAAGTACACATCAAATTCTTAGTGCAGAGCCTGGTACAAAGTACCTAATCAATAAATGTTAACTGAAGCCATCATTCTTAATATCACAAGGTTAATTTCCTTGTTTGTAAACACTAGTGGGATCCTTTGGATACTAATGACTTATTTAAACACCAGATTGGCTACCTTAATGATCTGTCCTAATTTTAGTCTGATTTTCATTAATTCTTTCAACTCATATTTGTTGAATGACTATTGAGTGCCAGCAGTGAACTACACTTTCCCTTTACCCAAGTATTACAAGGAATGGTGGAGAAAAAGGACAGGAACGCAATGCAAATACTTACATAAATGGTTGTTTACATTTTAATTGTGGTAAGTTACATGACAGAGAAGTACAGAGTCCTAAAAAGTGCATACCTAAAGGTCTGGCCTAGGCTGTAGGTCAAACAAGACTTCTCTGAGACTTATGGAATGAATGGAAATTGGCCAAACGAGTAAACAGGGGAAAGATGTTAGGCACAGGGAAAGGACATGAGCCTCTTCTTTCGAATCTCCTAACCCAGTCCTGAGGATCAGTCATCTTGGACGGCAGACCTCATGGAATGTTCCAAAGCATCACCAGCTTAAAAAAACACAAATAAATAAAAACATCCTGGTAAATATATCCACAAGGAACATTAGCAATTTACAAAGAACACACAACATCTAAACACTTTAGCAGCTCCGAGGAACTTACAAATGTTTCTATGCACTTACAAACTTCCTTTTCTTGTCTTTGAAATCTTCAAAAAGTCTTCTGTCTGTGCATGACTTTTCTCAGATTGATTCCAGTCACTGAAAATGTTAAAAGCCTAAGTGAGAAGGAAAAACAAAAAAGAGGGGAAAATATATATATATACACACACACACATACACTGCAGCAAAGTGAATCAGCTATATAGCTGAAACTAACATAACGCTGAAAATCAAATATACTCACATAAAAATTAATTTAAAAAATAAAAATACTTTTGTGATCTGTACTGCTGTTGGCTGAATAACCAATCTTCTCCAGTTCTCCCAACACCCCTAAAAATGCAGAATATGATCTCATATTAGATGTTCTTATCATAAACTAATAATAATTATAAATAAATAAGAAGTGAGGAGGAAACTTTTGAAGGTGATATAGGTTTATGGCTTAGATGGTTGTCATGGTTTCATGGGTGTGTTCTTATCTCCAAACTTGTCAAGTTGTATACATCAACTATGTACAGATTTTTGTATGTGAAAAGAATAACTTCAAAAAGTGAAATAAAAATGGACATGTGGATTCCTAAGCACACACACATACATGCATGCACAGAGTAAGGAAGTATTACAGGGTGATAGAGAGTTCTATACCAAGTAGACCTAAGGGTTTGGGGCCCTGCTCTGCCATGTGCTGGTTGTATGATCTCAGCCCCATAGCACAGCATTCAAAGCTGCTTGTGGCACCAGAATCTGAGCATCTCCCAGAATTCTTCCCCGCATGTGCCCTCAGTTACAGCCAGAGCAAGCACCTCCAGGCCCTGATGGGTACTGTGCATCCGCTTATTTTATGCAGAATGCGAGCATATGCCCCCTGAGACGCTCTCCATAAGCATGGCCTCTGTCTCCACCCTCTTCCACACACACTCCTGCTAAGTCTTAATGTGGATCTCAATCTCTGTCGTTAAATTTTTCTTTATCTTGTACTGGTTTTATTCTCTGTGTTCCCGTTGTTGTACTTAAGCTCCTGGTAGCAGCTGTGGCCTTTTCTAATTATGTAGGTGCCTTCCTCTCTCACTTTCCTTGTTTGTTCTTGTCCAGTTGCTCAGTCATGGCCACCTCTTTGCAACCCTATGGACTGCAGCATGCTGGGCTTCCCAGTCCTTCACTATCTCCCAGAGCTTGCTCAAGCTCATGTCCATGGAGTCGATGATGCCATCCAGCCATCTCACTAATCTGTGTAAATTTCCTGGCATGGGCAGATTTTGTGTGTGTGTGTGTGTATTTTCCCAATATCTAATGCAACATCTGATACATAATGGATATTTAATGCACAACTTTTAATCAAATGTCTTTTCTAATCATTTGTCCACACTGAGCCTCAGATTTTTCACCTGTAGAAATGAAAAATAATACCAACTTAGTGCATCCAGCCTCCTATTAAATGAGAACACATACCTACGGTGCTTAGCAAAGAATCTGCCATAAAGTAAGTGGGAGCGATTAACAAACATTTGAAGGTGAAGGTGAAGGTGAAGTCGCTCAGTCGTGTCCGACTCTTTGCGACCCCGTGGACTGTATTTGAGTGCCTCCCATATCCTAGATCAGATGTATAAAAATTCTTTGCCAAATATTAAGCACTCTGTGAAACAAGGCATATATTTAATAATCATAATGAGATTATTATAACATTAAGACAAATACGTGCATGCATCGCTTCTTGTTTAATTATAATAATGATAGTAATATGGATAACCCTGTTCCTGCTTTTGAAGATTAATGAGAAGAGCCAAGAATATGAAGTTTGCAAACACTGGGGTTCTGAACAAGATGATAATACTTGATGCATAACCAGTTATGAATTCCAGGGTCAGTGAATTTAATACATTTTATATCATTGCAAATGTTTGCTCTACTCCCAGGGAAGATTAAAAAAAAAGTATTCCTGTGTTTGGCTCAGAAGCTTGCTTCTCTCCTGGCAGTGCGCATCAGACTAAATGTCACTAGAATATTTCAGCATATGTGGGTAAATATTTACACTCATTTTAAACAGATATTCCAAATTCCTTGTTGTTTTTCAGCAGAGGCCTAAACCTGGTGGTAAAAGTCATGAATAGAACTTTTTCATTCTCACTAAGTGAGAAGGGACTTTTCAAGGATCCTTTCCTCCAGGGTGCTCTATTTTTCTTCTCCATTCTCTTAGGGTTGCATTGTTGGAAGGGAGGACTGGCCCTCTGCCATGGAACTCTCTACCAAGCCACTTCGAATTATTGCTCCATGGTCCCCGAGAGCCAGTAGAGATTCAGCTGTGATCTCAGGGGGAGAAAGAAATATAAAGGAAAGAAATATGAAAGCTGTAATATGAAGAAGTAAATCTTGGAAAAATGCAAAACACATAGTGTTATGGCCTTGGGTTGCAAATGAGTAGACAAAGACTGAATTTTTGATTTAAAGAGGAATGAGAAATTATGGCTGGCACAAGTCAAAGATTGCTTTCGTTCTTTGGAGATGCAGAGAGCCAAAAGGGTACATCAATGGGAGGCTATTGCTGGGCTGACAGGTTGATATCACACAGAGATTGAGTTGCAGACATTTTTGTTCATGTTTGAGTACACTGAAATGGTGTCTCTGTGTGTAAATGTATGTGCATTCTCTTAGCAATTTCTCTTGTTTTCTGAAATTCCTCAATAGTAGATGATCTCATTGTAGAAAAGGCAACAGGACCTCTGATAACAGAATAAAGGGAGAAGCTAGGCAAACGTCAGCCTTGGCTAGTGGGCGACTCGGAAGCATCATGGGTGCTAGAGTTGTCCTATTTGGGGGAGGGGATCCAGCCTGATGACCCCGTATCAGTTAATTCTTGTGTCCACAGGGATCCAAAGGGGTTGGAGGTAAGGACTACCTCCCAGGCTGTCTGAGTAGAGTAACTCACCCTTGGCCAAGGAAGTTGTCTAGCTGTGCGTACAATGGTCTGTTTGTGACTCATAACTGCTGAAGGATAGAAAGGAGCTGTGTGGTCATCAGCTACGTCAGGGCTGAAGTCCAGACAGGGACAAATTCGAATCATAGGATGTTGTGAATTCAGACAGAGGAACCAATCCTTTCATTCTACAGTGATTAAGCATCCATCCATTCAGCTAGTAATACAGCTAGTTACCAGGAATTGCATCCTAGTATAATCGGGGTAAGAATTATGCCTTAGGATTTAATAAAGGGGGAAGGAAGGACATGTAAAGTCCTGATGACAAGACGGCACTTAAACATATTTGTGCACCTGTGATAAGTGAGCAGTCCTATGCTTAATATTATGGAGGCAACAAGGTTGTGTAAATGTGGATTTCACCTTAAGGAAGGTAATGAGTGAACAGGGCTTAATAAAATACCAAGCATGATGTACTCAGTGTTTCATAAGAAGCAGAAAGTTTAAGTACAGAAGAGTCAGAGGAAGGAGAGATCATCAGCTGGAAATCTAAGAACTGACTTTGGAGCTGGCTCCAAAGGGGAGGCCAACTACAAGCATATGTCATCGGGGTATTCCAGATAGAGGGAATGGTGTAAGAACAGGTAGGGGGAAAAGGGGGAAAAAAGTAGTTTCACATAAATGGTGCTCATGACTGGCAAATGGTGAAGTTTTGCTAGAGCAGCAGATTAAAAATAGAGGAACTATAGGAGATGAACATGGGGAAGTAGGCAGACCTTCAAATCTAGGCAGATAAGGATTTGAGATGGGTCTTGAGAACGACGGGCAGCCATGAATGGATTCTGAAGAGCAAACAATTCCTAATGAGAGCAGTGGAAGGGCGAATCTGCTGATGCGGAAGGCATAGACTGAAGCAGGAAAAGCTAGAAGAGCCCCAAGTAAGCTACATCATAATTCTGCCTGACAGGCGGCTACCTGCCATGGAGTTGTTAGAACAGAACATTTTAACAGACATAGTGAACCCTAATGTAAACTAGGGACCTTAATTAACAATAATTTACAAATATTGGTGTACCCACGGCAACAAACATACCGCAGGAATGCACGACGTTGATAACAGGGGAAAGGCAGGAGTCGGGGGTGGAGAAGAGGAGGTATGTGGAAATTTTCTGCACTTTCTGTTCAAGTTTTATGTAAACGTAAAACTGCTCTTTAAAAAATTACCAATTTTAGAGAAAAAAAATTAAAAACCCACCACTTTCATTCAGCCCTTTGGTATGGCCAATTCTTACTTCCCAGAATATCTGTATAAGCATCAAGTATTTTTCTCTGTTCCCTTCATAGTTGAGCTCCTTTCTATATGATTTCATATCACACTGAACTTATTCTTAATTCTATTATTATTGTTGTAAGGTTGATGACTGGGAATATTCTCATTATACTGTGATGTGAGTAAAAATGGTTTATTGTATTAATCCACTGAGATTAGTATTTATCATAGTAACTTAAGTTACTTACTCTAATATATGTGTTCAAAATATACTGAGCATCTTTTGAATTAGGATTGTATGTGTTTTATTTACTATTAATTTTCTAATGCCTGACAGAGTGCCTGGCTCATAGAAGATATTCAGTAGATATTTACTGATTGCATGTTTCATTACAAATGATTTTTGTAATAGATATGGGATATTGGTTAAGACTATTGTATTGGAAGTAAGACAGTCTTTGGTTTAAGTGTTACTGTGTTCTTTCTTTTTTGCTTTGTGATATTGGCCAATTCATTTTACATCTTTAGGTATTTCTCTGTAAATTGGGAATAAAAATATATCCTATGCCATAGAGTTGCTGTGAGAAGTAAATACGATATTGTATGGTCTTAGCCCAGGTTCCCCAGAAAACAGAGCTTGATGCAAGGACTAAGTGCAAATGCTTAATTTCAGCAGATAACATCCCAGGGTAGGGAGCATGCAAGAAAAGTAAACTGAGGCATGAAGGGATGGACATAAATGCAAGGCGATACACCACCATGCTGTCTGCTGTTTTATGAGAAATGATGAAGAGACACAACTGTATTAAAAGAGGTGTGTCCACTTTGTCACGGGGGCCATCCCTAGGCAGTAAGTAGAGAGAATCCTTTCCCCAGAGGAGGAAGACGGGGTTTAATCTCCCCTTTGGCACGTTGTCTCTCACAGTTAATACGCAATGTTTCTGCACTATTGCCTCTGGCTCTTTTGACAACTGCTCATAAAATCTGATCTCCCACCCTGTGCTGTGAATTTCATCCAAGTTCGGGAGTAGCAAAGGAAACTTGAAATTCAGGACATGTAGCTAGCTGGTCTTCCCTGGTGGCGCTAGTGGTAAAGAACCTGCCTGCCAATACAGGAGACATAAGAGATGTGGGGTCAATCCCTGGGTCAGGAAGATCCCCTGGAGTAGGAAATGGCAAGTCACTGCAGTATTCTTGCTGGGAAAATCTCATAGACCGAGGAGCCTGGTGGGCTACAGTCCATGGAGTCGCAAAGAGTCAGACACGACTGAGTGTCTGAGTACATCTAGTTGATCAGCCTGGCTTTGCGGAGGCAAACAAGGGGTGAGAGGCTGACCTTCCTGGGGAAGCTGTTGACTAGATCCAAGAGGTAGGATCTATCCAGACTTAAGCAGAGGTAGCTGGCCTCAGAGGCAAGCATCTGAACTATCCCTTGAAAAGGAAATATAAAAACTGAGATGATGCCAGCAGTTTAGAGGCAGGAGACGGCAACACAGAGAAAGCCCAAGGTGGTGCAGAAGAGTTTGATACAGTAAGCAAAGAATTGATTTCAGGGCCTGGCACATAGCAAACACTTCATAAATGCTAGCTTTTATTTTCTCCTCCGATATGAAGATAAAAAGTTTATTTAAAATTAGCATCTCTATGCCAAAGAAGATTGATTAAATAGAGACTCAGACTCTCAGCAAACTTCAAATCAGAAAAAAATATTTGAGGATTATAAATTATATTGTTATGAGGGCTGTGGGCTTCCCAGGTGGCGCTAGTAGTAAGAAGCCCACCTGCCAATGCAGGAGACATAAGGACATGGGTTGCAGCCCTGCATCTGGAAGATCCCCTGGAGTAGGAAATGGCAACCCACTCCAGTACTCTTGCCGGGAGAACCCCATGGAGAGAGGAGCCTGGTGGTCTACAGTGCATGGGGCCACAGAGAGTCATACATGATGAGCAACCAAGCATACATGAAGACTACATGAGGTCATCTGCATCCATGGGCTACATGTACACATACTGTTTAGGGCAGACAGCAAGGGCTGAATAAAGACTGGATTTTATTTGAAATATTTGTTGAATGAATGGATAAATGAACAGTGAAATCAATTTTTTTTAGGTCTAGAATTCTGAGATACTAGACCTAGGAAGGATCATAGAGATTGGCCCATTCCAAATTCTTCTTTTATAGAATACAATATTGAGATTCATGGGGGCAACTTACTTTTCTAAGGTCTAATGGCTACTGGGCAGGCATTCAAGTTGTAATTCCTTCATGCCTTACTCCAATAACTCTTTACTGATCACACTCCTGCAGTGCAAAGGAACCTGGTAATTATAATAAAGAGAGCTATCTTATTTTTTCTAAAACTCAGAATATGGCAAGCACTTATCATCTCCCTGCGATGCTGATTATCCCTATTAAATACATAAGAGAACCATGGTTTCAAACAATAAAATACCCTGTCCAGTTATTAAATGGTAAAAGTCAGAAACCAAACACAAGTCTTGCTGTTCCCAGTGTTCTTACCTTCTATCACTGCAGTGCACAAACTGTGGGGCTTGATGAGGAGTTTTCGCTCTTATGAGTCTTATAAGATTCGTGGGTGGAGAGGAGGTGGAAGTTCCATAATACATAACAAGAGACCAGGGCACAGAGGGAAAGAAAGGGGAGCCTTGGACCAGCAGAAAATTTAAAACTGAGACACCCGCCCCTTGCCTTCACTATCTGTGGTATTTGCCATTTTTTTATAGGAAAAATCCCTTCTGGGAAAGACTCACTCAACTCCAGATCCTTTTCCAAGACATTCTTGGAGCGGAGACTAGCATTTCCAATTTGGCGGCGAGAAGTGTGATTTTAATTAGGCCATTTCCCTCTGGGGGCTGGGGGCTCTGTTGGCTGAACTTCATAAAGAAGCCTGTGGGTGGGCAGCGTGCAAGGAGCTCAGAGGTGAGGAGCCTTCAGAACAAGCCTCCCAGAGGGGCCTGGCTGTCGTGTTGTGGAATTTCCCCTATTCCTTCTTCCTGCTGGAGTAATTGGAAATTGCTACACCCTGGGGGAAGGTGGCCTCCTTCAGACAGGACACAGTTTGGGAGCTCTTGGATCACAGCCAGCTAATATCCAGTCCATTTGCTTTTCAGCCACAGGGCCCCTGTGTGGATCCGTCACTCAACCCAGACAGGTGGCCACCTGCCTTGGTCCGTGGCATCCCTTTGGGTCCCAGCAGGACGCTTGTGCCCTTCCCCAGGGGAAAAGTTCATGTTCCCCCTGGTCATGAAATAATGTGGTCCCAACCTTCCCTCCTGGGGTGTGACCAGTGATTTACAGCTTTCTGACTTCTCCACTGGAGGACAGTACAGAGATAAATTGTTGACTGCAGACAATGTCTCTTCCAGGCTGGAGAAAGCCAGGGCAGTGCAGCTGGGTTTGTGGGTGGGCTTGGTCACTCAGGAGAGGCTGGCCAAAAGTCACCCAGAGGATGGAAACCAAAGTGTTCTCAGAAAAACCGAGACTCGAAGGAGGACCCAGAAGGCACCTCCTGCAAGTCTTCCATGGTCCTTTAATCCTCCTTTGAGAACTGGATATTCATCTCTGGTTTTCAGAGAACCTGAGGGTTTTTTTTCTAAAATGCAAATCAAATCACATCAAGTTTCTGCTTTAAAACACCCCAGTGGGTCCCTGCTTGTTAAAGTCTTGGAACAGCGTCAAACTTTCTCTATGTTGGGGTTACCATATAGTGGAAGCAGCGACAGATTTTATTTTCTTGTGCTCCAAAATCACTGTGGACAGGGATTGCAGCCATGAAATTAAAAGATGCTTGCTCTTTGAAAGGAAAACTATGACAAACCTAGACTGTGTCTTAAAAAGCAGAGAAAACAAACGCTTTGCCGATAAAGATTTGCATAGTCAAAGCTATGGCTTTTCCAATAGTCTTCTATGGATCTGAGAGCTGGACTAAGAAGAAGTCTGAGCATCTAAGATTTGAGACTTTTGAACTGCTGTGCTGGAGAAGACTCTTGCGAGTCCCTTGAACAGCAAAGGAGATCAAACCAGTCAATCCTAAAGGAAATCAACCCTGAATATTCACTGAAAAGACTGATGCTGGAACTCCAGTACTTTGGCCACCGGATGCAAAGAGTGTTGGAAAAAGATCCTGATGCTGGGAAAGATCAAAGGCAAAAGGAAAATGACATGGCAGAGGATGAGAAGGTTAGATAGCATTGCTGACAATGGACATGAATTTGAGCAAACTCTGGGATATAGTGAAGGACAGGGAGCCTGGAATGCTGCAGTCCGTGGTGGCTCTAAGAGTCGGACATGACTGAGTGACTAAACAGCAGCAGCAATCCCACTGAGTTCTCCAGCTTCCTCTGCTCTTCCTCCATGTGCCCGCACTCTGTAGTTCCCAAACTCAAGTTATGTCCTTCACATACTCATCCACACCCTTCCCCTTAAGTGCAATAACCTTTGCAGCTTCTCCCCAGTCAGTGGGCAGCCTTCCTTTCCATCCCAAATCCTTCTTGTCCTTGCTTGGCTAGGTTTTGCTCATTATTCAAATTTCCAATTAGAAAATTAGAGGAAGACTTCTCGGAAAAGCCTTCCCCAAATATTCCTTCCAGACTCATTGGCAAAATGGGAACACCTGTCTTGACATCTATTTTAAAACTTAACATGCTGTATTATAATTGCCTGCTCGATTTACCTTCCCTGGTCACTGTAAACTGTGAAACTAAAAAACAGGTTACTGCTGCTGCTGCTAAGTCGCCTCAGTCATGTCCGACTCTGTGCAATCCAGAGACGGCAGCCCACCAGGCTCCCCTGTCCCTGGGATTCTCCAGGCAAGAACACTGGAGTGGGTGCCATTGCCTTCTCCGAAAAAAACAGGTTAGTGTTTTGCTCATCATTATAATCCTTGTTCGGTGTCAGACATATTTTTTGCACTCAACAAAGAGTGGTCAAATTAAAAAATTGGACCCCAGAAGGCATCCTGTTAAACCAGTAATGATCCTCATCATTTTTTTGGGATTAAGTACCTGTTAAATACTTCTCTTGAAAAATGTATAGAACTGGAAGGATTGGTCCAGCTTTTCACCAATAATTTGTAAGTGGCTAGGAAGGACTGCTGGTAGAAAACAGAGTTTCAAGTTTTCCATAAACACTGAGTTTTGGTAATGTTTTAAAATATTGGTGTGAAGTATGGCAAGAACAAGTGAAGGCCTGCAGTGTGTCCAGTCTATACAGTTTCTCAAATGTATACATGTGAACAAGCTAATTAACATGATTGGAGTCTTCGTGTTCATGATCCACAACTAAGGGCTTGGACCTAGGAATGTTGGTAGAGAAGAATGTAGGCATATTCAGGAGGTCATGAGACTGCAAAGAGGGAGACAGCTGTCCTTCTGTGTTTTTCCAGGAGGGAGAGTGCTAAGTTGAGCCTTGAAAATGATTCAGCAAGCTTAAGAACCAAGGAACAGTCAAAAGGAGAGAGAATCTGGCTAGAGGAAACTTATTTGTAGTTGAAACAAGGCAATAAGAAGAATAACTGGAGCAAAGGAATGTCTCAGACATAAATTTCATAAATGCCTTTCCACTCTGGGCAGCATGCTATGCTTTATGGGGCCCAGACAGACGCTGAAGGTCACAGAGAACCTCAAAGTTGGTTCCTGGCCAGATCATCAGTTTTAGCCAAAGGGATGGCAGAATACACCATTGCATGTTCACATGGAGATGGTTATAGAACTGAAGACTCGTGCAGGAATTTGTAACCATTTGACAGAGGGATGACAATGGGCTTCCAAGCTCAAACGATCGCCGTGACCTAGGCTATCTCTCTCACTTGCTTCTTTCCTGTTTCATGAGTTTTACATCAGGAATAAAAGTACAACTGGCAGAAATCCCCCAGCACTTCTATTCTTAGGCTCCCCTCATGGCCCCTTAACCTAGCAAAACTGAACAATTGTTCCTCATAAAAATAATGGGCATAACCCTTTCTATTTTCTAATATAGAAATTCCCAAAGTGACTTCCATGGAACATCTGTTCTGAGAAATGTTCATAGAGGCTGAGGGAAAAGTGGGTCCAGGCCAAAAGTTTGGGAAATTATACACGTTCTAGCCCTTGCATAGGTAATCACATTGTGTACATCAGCATATTTAGGACTTTGAGTCCTTTTGAAGAAAACAATCAGATATTCCACAGTTATTAAACAATATTAGTTAATATTCTACTAGGGCGAGTCGGACATGACTGAAGTGACTTAGCAGCAGTAGCAAGAAAAAAAAAAATGACTTTAGGGAAAGTCTACTACCTCACTTAAGGATTGTGACTATATGTACTCAAATGTCTTTACGCACTATTTTGTTTATAAAATAGATACATAATTTGACTATTGATTTATCAAAGTTACATGCTGAACAGCCATCTATTATTATAAATGTCTGTGATATTTTGTATTGTCTTTGTTGTTTTGGATAAAATATAGTTTCTGTTTTATATTGGGAACTAAAATTTTTCACAAAAATTATATAATGCTTTATAAGTGCAAGATGTTAAGTTATACAGGCTACAGTAATAATGGTAATCCTGCATGTGGTAATGGCTTTATTACAGGGAGCCCTTAAGTATGGATCAAAAACTATATTGGGTACTTTTACATCTATTTTCTCATTTAATACTCCAAATAGTCCTGTAAAGACTATGATATTATTATCTCCATTTTACAGGTAGAGAAACTGAAAACCAGAAAGTTTAATTCCCCAAAGTGATACAGCTAGTAAATGTATAGTCTCTCTGATTGCATAATTGGTACTCTTAACCTTTGACAAACTAGTCTTCTAGATCACAGAAATGAAGAGTTTATGCACAGTTGGTCTAATTTTTGTTGCTTCTGGGGAACTAGTACTTTTTATTCCATCTAAGATCAGAGTGAATTCTCTGCTCAAGCTAAACAGAACATTAGGTGGTCTCCCAGTATTCATTTAGGAAATAATTTGTAAAAGTGGGATGTAACCCAGACTGTCACTGGCTCCATAGATAAACATTCTCAGATAGCACTCAAGAGAAGAATTCATTGAATGTCTGAGAATATGCAAGCTCTAATCAAGTGGGTTCAGATTTCTAAAATTTGAGGTTGGGCGTGGGGTATAGTAATGAGCCGTGGGTATGCACAGTTGTAGTAAACATCCTAACATGCATCTGAGAAAATGTCATGCAAGTTCAGTTCAGACACTCAGTTGTGTCCAACTCTTTGTGACCCGATGGACTACTTCACATCAGGCCTCCCTGTCTGTCACCAACTCCTGCAGTCTACTCAAACTCACGTGATGTCATGCAACCATCTCATCCTCTCTTGTCTCCTTCTCCTCCCACCATTAATCTTTCCCAGCATCAGGGTATTTTCAAATGAGTCAGTTATCCGCATCAGGTGGCCAAAGTATTGGAGTTTCAGCTTCAGCATCAGTCCTTCCAATGAATATTCAGTATTGATCTTTAAGATGGACTGGTTGGATCTCCTTGCAGTCTAAGGGACTCTCAAGAGTCTTCTCCAACACCACAGTTCAAAAGCATCAATTCTTTGGCACTCAGCTTTCTTTACAGTGCAACTTTCACATCCATACATGACTACTAGAAAAACCATAGGTTTGACTAGATGGACATTTGTTGGCAGAGTAATATCTCTGCTTTTTAATAAGCTGTCTAGGTTGGTCATAGCTTTTCTTCAAAGGAGCAAGTGTCTTTAATTTCATGGCTACAATCACCATCTGCAGCAATTTTGGAGCCCCCCAAAAAATGTTTGTCACTGTTTCCCGATCTATTTGCTATAAAGTGATGGGACCAGATACCATAATCTGATTTTTCTGAATGTTGAGTTTTAAGCCAACTTTTTCACTCTCCTCTTTCACTTTCATCAATAGGCTCTTTGGTTCTTCTTCCCTTCCTGCCATAAGGATGGTGTCATCTGCATATCTGAGGTTATTGATATTTCTCCAGGAAATCTTGATTCCAGCTTGTGCTTCATCCAGTCCAGCATTTCTCATGATGTACTCTGCATATAAGTTAAATAAGCAGAGTGACAACATACAGCCTTGACATACTTCTTTTCCTATTTGGAACCAGTATGTTGTTCCATGTCCAGTTCTAACTGTTGCTTCCTGACCTGCATACAGATTTCTCAAGAGGCAAGTCAGGTGGTCTGGTATTCCCATTTCTCTCAGAATTTTCCACAGTTTCTTGTGATCCATGCAGTCAAAGGCTTTGGCATAGCCAATAAAGCATAAGTAGATGATTTTCTGGAACTCTGTTTTTTGATGATCCAACATATGTTGGCAATTTGATCTCTAGTTCCTCTGTCTTTTCTAGAACCAACTTGAACATCTGGAAGTTCATGGTTCATGTATTGCTAAAGCCTGGCTTGGAGAACTTTGAGCACTACTTTGCTAGCATATGAGATAAGTGCAATTGTGCAATAGTTTGAGCATTCTTTGGCATTGCCTTTCTTTGAGATTGGAATGAAAACTGACCTTTTCCAGTCCTGTGGCCACTGCTGAGTTTTCCAAATTTGCTGGCATATTGAGTGCAGCACTTTCACAGCATCATCTTTCAGGATTTGAAATAGCTCCACTGGAATTCCATCAACTCCACTAGCTTTGTTCCTAGTGATGCTTCCTAAGGCCCACTTGACTTCACATTCCAGGAAGTCTGGTTCTAGGTAAGTGGGCACACCATTGTGATTATCTGGGTCATGATGATCTTTTTGTACAGTTCTTCTGTGGATTCTTGCCACCTCTTCTTAAAATCTTCTGCTTCTGTTAGGTCCATGCTATTTCTGTCTTTTATTGTGCCATCTTTGCATGAAATGTTCCCTTGATATCTCTTATTTTCTTGAAAATATCTCTAGTCTTTCCCATTCTATTGTTTCCCTCTATTTCTTTGCATTGATCCCTGAGGAAGGCTTTCTTATCTCTCCTTGCTATTCTTTGGAATTCTGCATTCAAATGGGTATATCTTTCCTTTTCTCCTTTGACTTTAGCTTCTCTTCTTTTCACAGCTGTTTGTAAGGCCTCCTCAAACAACCATTTAGCCTTTTTGCATTTCTTTTTCTTTGGGATGGTCTTAATCACTGCCTCCTGTACAATGTCACAAACCTCCGTCCATGGTTCTTCAGGCACTCAGTCTATCAGATCTAATCCCTTGAACCTATTTGTCACTTCCACTGTATAGTCATAAAGGATTGATTTAGGTCATACCTAAATGGTCTAGTGGTTTTCCTACTTTCTTCAAGTTAAGTCTGAACTTGGTAATAAGGAGTTCATGATCTGAGCCACAGTCAGCTCCTGGTCTTGTTTTTGCTGACTGTATAGAGCTTCTCCATCTTTGCCTGCAAAGAATATAACCAATCTGATTTCAGTGTTGACCATCTGGTGATGTCCATGTGTAGAGTCTTCTCTTGTGTTGTTGGAAGAGGGTGTTTGTTATGACCAGTGTGTTCTCTTGGCAAAACTCTGTTAGCCTTTTCCCTACTTCCTTCTGTACTCCAAGGCCAAATTTTCCCATTACTCCAGGTATTTCTTGACTTCCTGCTTTAGCATTCTAGTCCCCTGTGATGAAAAGGACATCTTTTGGGGGTGTTAGTTCTAGAAGGTCTTGTAGGTCTTCATAGAACCATTCAACTTCAGCTTCTTCAGCATTACTGGTCAGGGCATAGACTTGGATTACTGTGATATTGCATGGTTTGCCTTGGAAACGAACAGAGATCATTCTGTAGTTTTTGAGATTCCATCCAAATACTGCATTTCAGACTCTTTTGTTGACTATGATGGCTACTCATCATACTGTCATTCAAAGTCCAAGGAAAATAAGCAAATGAACCCTTGACCAGTTTGTAATTCTGAAAATGAAAGAGATCTTCTTGGATGCAACACTCTACAGGATGTAGAAGGAAAATTCCCTCCTTTTTTGTTTTGGTTTTTACTAATGGAAGTCCTTTGTGAAGAGATTTCAGGACAAGTGAGCTGCTTTTAGATCAGAAATTCTATCTTGAATAGCTACTGCGTGTTTTATTCTAAGGTGGACAGAATCAGTAAGACTTCATCTAAACTCCCTTCTCCCTCTGTACCCCAGCAGACAGACTTTCTGTTGTGGAAAACAAAGATGATCTTGCCATACTCTTTGCAGAACACTCAATGGCTTACCTTCATACTCAGTGTAGTAAATCCCTATTTAAACTTGAGGGCTTACATCATGGGACATTTACTTCACCTCTCCAACACTATCTACAGAGGTATAACAGTAAGAAATGTGTCAGCAAAGTCAGACTTTGGATCCTTCTGTAAGGTATGGGAAGCATTTTGAAGTGAGAAAAAGGAGTGACATGTTTAGATATTTGACTTCATTTTTTTCTTTCATTTGTCCTGATGGCATTCTCAGTGACACCAATTATATGCATGTTTTATCTCTTTTGTACGTGTTCAGGAAATATTTTTTCCAATTATTTTTTCAATTGCTTTTACTGTTTTTTTTTAAGCTCGCTTTCCTCAAGTCTACAGGCTTCTATAGCTCTAGCATTGCTTCTCCCATAGAGATGGTGCTTTTAGTGTAGGTTTAAGTGATAGGTTTTTTTTTTTTTTTTCACTTTTATTTCATTCCTGACCTTTTTACCTAGTTCATTTATTTTATCATTGTTGTTGCTATTCCTTGAGTTCCTAATTTTTTGAGCTTTTGTTTCATGAACACATGTGTTTCTATCTTATAAATACAGCAAAATAATTTGGTAACAAATATTTATCTATGGTAAGATTTTTGAGGGTATTTGTCGGTCGTTATTCCTTTGTAAATTTCCTTTTCCCCTTTCTTCTTGCTGGTATTATTTTAGATCCTATGATGACTTTTTTGTATTAACATAATCATTGAATAAGGTTTGCTTTCCCTTTATAGTTTTTTTGTGGAAAATTAGTAGTGATGGAAGAGAAGTACCATTAGTAAGACTCACCAACTCACAGTGTAACTCCTTGCAATATATACTCTGTGTGTGTGTGTGTGTGTGTGTGTGTGTGTGTGTGTAGGGATGTAAAAATGAGAAGTATAAACTTTATTTCTTTTTTTCTTTGTGTGTTTTTATTGAATTTTGTTGGTTTTAGAGAAAATAATAAGATTAGAGGTACGTATGCCTGCATGCTCAGTCATGTCCAGCTCTGTGACCCCATGGACTGTAGCCTTCAGGACTCCTCTGTCCATGTGATTTTCCAGGCAAGAATACTGGAGTGGATTGCCATTTCCTCCTCCAGGGGATCTTTCCATCCCAGGGATTGAACCCACATATCCTGGATCTCCTGCACTGCAGGCAGATTATTCACTGCTGAGCCACCAGGGAAACCCTAGAGCTAGATTTAATTCTCCTTAAAAAGAAAAGTGAAGCTATGTGTTCTCAAAGATCAGTTTAGCTGCGCTGAACAGATTGAAGGGAGGCACAGAATGAGGTGAAGGAGCTCTAAGGAAATGATCATAAAATGTGTCTCCCTAAGTATGCAATGGTTGGTGGTGTTGATAATAGACTGAACAGAATGAAGGTGAAATGGTGATAAGACTCATGATTGCTCTAGGCTCTGCCCTGAATTGCCTGTGATCATTTCAAAGGCTAGAGATACGCTTATTCCTCTATACACTCCCAAGGACCCAAACCAGACACCAGGTGAATAACAACAAGTACTTAGTACAGCCAGCCAAGAATGCACATTTTAATTCCGATTAATTAAAATATTGTCCTGAATTAAACATTTTGCATTTCTCCTTAGAAACTGCAGAGATCACAGCAAAGGAAATTTGTATTAGACATTCTTCTGGGGGTGTCTCTGAGATTATATAGTTTTATTTTGAGCCTTTAATGCTTTGGAAGTAACTGATAAATAATTTATCTCCAAATATCTGTTTCCACATTTTTAAATGGGAATAATAATAATAATGCTACTATAATCTTGATGGGTTCTTCTTGGGATGACTGAGAAATGTTCAACGTGCCTCTTACAGGCCTGATTTGTTCTAGGTAAGTTCCTACAGAAGCCCCCACTTACTCTTTCTCTCTCCTTTCTGAAAAGGGGTCTCAGGCTTGATTTGATTCTCTTCTCAATCTTGCCAGTACTGCCTCTCTTTATTACAGTCCTTTCCACAAAGTTTTCAGCTATGTGTTTATGTGCTTGTACCCCTACTAGACTCAGGATGGTGACATTTTCTCCTCATATCTACTGTCACCTGAATATAAAGCATCTTCAGTGCATTCTTAATAAAATAATCGGTTCCTAAGGGCAGGTCATTCCTATCATGACTGAGGATGCAAATAGTCCTCCCTACTTCCTTTCTTGGAAACACAAGGATTAAAGCAAGGCCACCCACAGCCTTTGATCCTTGGGTTTAATAGAGAGGATCAGCTGTAACAGAAACAACCCAAATGTGCCACATTAGGAAGACTATGTTTCTCAGACATATGGGCTTCAGTGAGCAAGAGTCACAAGCTATCATGTTTTGATGAGTCATAAATGGCTTTAGTGTCAACCAGTTTCCAGAAGAAAAAGAGAAAATGGCTTTAGTTCATGAAAGACTACATTCCGTCAGAGAAGTTACATATTTCTGAAGCAGAATACAGCGTCTTAGGAAAACAAAGTCTCTCTCTGTAAACGTATAAAATAAGGCAAACTTATATTACCATCTAAAAGCTAGATTTTTTTTTCTCCTTTGAAAGTGTAATTTGTTACTTAATAAGGCCTTTATTTTTATTTGGGAAATTGAATAGTTGTAACTAACCCAGTGGAATTGTGCTTTGTAAAAGTTGGCCTCGTACAAATCAATTTCACTTCCTTCTCTCTAGCGGTGCCATAGCTCATCCTAGCAAGACAGTCAGTTGGCAATTGTTTTCTGAACTCCTGCAGGGTTCTCAGCAGCACACTAAATGATGGATGGCTAGAGAGCTGACGACTGAGGATGGGGAGGGGAGCGTCTACTGTGGGTTTAGTCACCATTTTATTGAAGCTGGCAGAAGAACTATTGCCCTTCCTAAAGTCTAGCAACGCTTTTATGAAAACAAGCATTTTTGTAAACTAATTTGTTTTTATAGCCAAACTAAATGCTATGAACCAAACTAAAATTCCAACTTGGAATTTTACCCCTTGTTTGTTATGATGAGGGAATAGCCGTGTATTCGTGAAGGCTAACTATGTACTAGGTACTTCTTATGTTCTACAATTTAACTTTTATTTAAAAGGTTGAGAGAGGAGGAAAATTTATCCTGGCCCATAAGAAGTCAGAATTATTTTATTGATTTATTCTATTCTCCTTTAATTAATTTAGAAATTACCGAAAGTATATATTACATATTTTACAAAACATTTTAGAAGGAGATACATACACATTTAAACATTCTTATCTTTTTTAAATTTGGATTATTTTATGGTTACAAACATTTTTAAAATCTTATCTTTCTTATCAAAGATAAAAATTTATATTTTTTATAATTCCATATACAAACACATTCACACACATACTCTAATCATGACCTTCCAAGTATATCACAATAATACCTAAAATACTCTACTAGATCCCTGGTATACTTACATTTTAAATATCTTGCCACTGCATCAAACTTCACTGTATAGGTTAAAATCTCATTCATAGCTATATAGTTGTATCAGTCAGTCAGTCAGTTCATTTGCTCAGTCATGTCCGACTCTTTGAGACCCCATGAACAACAACATGCCGGGCCTCTGTGTCCATCACCAACTCCCAGAGTTCATCCAAACCCATGTCCATTGAGTCGATGATGCCATCCAACCATCTCATCCTCTATCATCCCCTTCTTCTCCTGTTCTCAATCTTCCCCAGCATCAGGGTCTTTTCATATGAGTCAGCTGTTCGCGTGTGGCCAAAGTATTGGAGCTTCAGCTTCAGCATCAGTCCCTCCAATGAATATTCAGGACTGATTTCCTTTAGGATGGGCTGGTTGGATCTCCTTGCAGTCCAGGGGACTCTCAAGAGTCATAGTTAGAGAATTATTGTCCCAGCTGAGCCACCAGTTTTTACATTGTGATTACATTTCTGCTTTTGGATAGTTTTTTGTTTTTATTGGAGTTGATAGTTTTCTCCTTTTTAACTTCCTTAATTGCTAATATGTGTATGTTTCTGAAGTGCCTGCCATTATGTAGTCTGTATTTTCAACAGAACTGCAAAGCCCCTTTCAATGTGAACAACAGTACTTAGTGCAATCAGTTCTAGTTTCTGTTCGGGGGTTGTTTTTAACTTGAGTATGACGCTTCTTGTGTTCCCTGTCCCTCAGCTCCTATGTGGAATGCCTGTTTCCCAGGTCTTTTATCTGTCCTCCTGAGACTTTTCATCTTCATTATTCTATCACTTCCCTTTCCCTCTCTTCTGCTATTTTCTGTCCAAGTCTTCCTGAATTTTTGCCTTCCCCTTCCTTGCTTTACTCCCTCAGGTTTTTTGAGAGCATATCCTCTAACTCTTGGGAAAAAAAAAAAAAGAATAGGAGAAGACCGTGTATGTCTAAATTTTTTTCACAACAAATAGCATTTATGGATAATTTCCATATAGAAATTTATGTTGCAAGAAAAAGCATGATAGACCACAAAGCTACAATTGTGAGGAAAGACCAGATCATTTAGGACCTTCTGAGTCTTGGTAGAAAGTTTGAAACTTATCCTGGATGAGATGGAAAGCCACTGGACAGTATCAAGTAGCAAAGTGTCAAGATGTGATTTTAATGTTAATTTTGAAAGGGTTTTTTTTTTTTTTCCATCATATAAAGAAAGACTATAAGGGGATCAGAAGTAAAGCAAAAGGTCTGTTGAAACTGACTGAAATTATCTAGGTGGAAGAATTTTGTGTCTTAAACTTGATTGGCAATGACAGAAGAGGCTAATGAGATGGCATGAGTATGTTGTGAAGAGTGATGCCATTTGATTATATAAAAAAGACTGGAAGAGAAATAGGTTGTAGGGGGATATATGGGTAAAACATAGAGATTTCTTTTAGGACACATTACTTTTTTCCACTTTTCTTTTTTTTTTTAACCATTTATCATTTATTTATTATTACTTTTTTACTTTACAATATTGTATTGGTTTTGCCACACATCAGCATTAATCCGCTGCGTTTGTACACGTGTTCCCCATCCTGAATCCCCCTCCCACTACCCTCCCGTACCATCCCTCTGGGTCATCCAGGTGCACTAGCCCCAAGCATCCTGTATCCTGCATCGAGCCTGGACTGGCAATTCATTTCTTATATGATATTATACATGTTTCAATGCCATTCTCCCATATCATCCCACCCTCTCCCTCTCCCACAGTACATTACTTTTGAGAGGAGGTATCAAGTGATAATTTAGATATGCGAATCTGAAACTTACTTTAAACATGATATTGAAAGCTAAGGGACCACAAGAGATTATCTAGAATAGGGGTTAGCAAACTATAGCCTGTGGGACAAACCTAGCCACTGCATATTTTTGTAAAAAGATTTTTGGAGACACAACCTTTCTCACTTTTTCATGTAATGTCTGTGGCTACTTTCATGGCCCCCAAACCTAAAATATTTACAGTATGCCCCTTTATAGGAAAACCTTGTTGACCCCCAACCTAGGGAATAAAATATAGGTAAAAAGAAAAAGAAGGTCAAGGATGAGCTATCGCATTTCCCACATTTAAAAGTTGGGAGGATAAGGGTGATCCAGCAAAAGACACTGAAAAGAACATGAAGAGAGGAATACCAGGTAAACCTTAGGTCCTAGAAGCCAAGCGAAGACATTGTCCTATGAAGGGAGTGTTTAACGATGACACGTTGCTGACCGGTGAACTAAGATGAGCACTGAAACCTGACTGCTGGATTTTGCCAGATGAACTGGAATGTGCTTGACAAGAATTCTTTGTGTGGAGTACCAACAACCAAGTCTAATGGGAATCTGTCCAAGAGAGAAGGGCAGGTGAAGACGTGAAACTAGTGAATGTGGGTAGCAAGAACACTGAAGATGAGACCTACCCTCTTTGCGGAATTCTGAGTGTAAAATAAAGTGGTGTTCACTTATAGGCTCGAGGTTGATGTAAAATGGTGTAGACGCTGCATAAAACTATATGGGGGCCCTCCAAGAGTTAAAGATAGAAATATTATATATTGTAATATAATAGAAATAGCAACCTTATTCCCAGGTTTTTATACAAAATGACTGAAACCAGGATCTCAAAGACATATTTATACTCCCTCTCCACTGCAGCACTGTTCACAATAGAGAAGCTATGGAAACAATCTGAATGGCTATTGATGCATGGGTGAATAAAGAATATGAGTGGTATTTTGAGTTTTGCTGTGAAGATTAGCCAAAAAAATGAGGTGAAAAGCAGGTGAAGGGTCAACGAAAGTGGAGCATGTTGGTTTGTGAGGAAGTAGACTTGGAGATAGATTGGCATGCAGAAGGTTTACTAGGTCATACTTTCAGAATCAATGTCTTTGGGAGGGAATGCAAAATTGAACAGAAGGTGAAGTGGCCTGAGATGAAGTCCACCAAAAGTGTCAATCAAATCTAGGGAGAGCTTTGAAGCTGAGATGGGCCTTCAGAGATGCCCTTTGACAAAAGTAGAGGGTCAGGCCTTTTATGCTTTCATTGATTAGTCATTGGATGAGGACTGCCCTAGGAAGGAGGGACACTCTTGGTCAAGGTGGTCTTGCTCTATTGAGACAGTTCCTAGAGGGGAATGAAAACTGAGAGCTCTTGGTCAAAATCATTCCCAATGGCTGAGAGAACAAGTTTCTCATTCCCCAAGAGGGAGCTGAACGCCACATTCTAGAATTCGCTTGAAAAGGGCTTTTAAAGTATGGGAACCCCTGCTATCTTTCTTTGATCTTATCATTGCCTCTCCCAAATTGTCCATTACAGTTTTTAAAATTACAGATATTACCTCATGATTGAACACAAGTTGGTCCATACCTTATGCCTTGTCTAAAGTCACTTCCATTAAAAGACATTGACATGACATTCACATTTACTTGAAGAACTGAAGATTATTGTTTTGGTCCAGAGGAGCTTCTCAAAGACTGCTTGTCCTCTCCCTTTAAAAGTGTAGCATAAAAGAGATTAAGGATAATATGAAATCAATAGCTAGTACCTTTGACCTTTGGAAATAGAGTTAGGTTTAAAACTAAATGAGAGAGGAAGGAATTTTCATATTGGATGCCTTTTCTTAAATAGTTTCTATTACATTCCTCACATCTAATAAATGTCTCTTATTTATTGGCCTCTTTGTCAAATTGAAATCATAGGTGGAAAGAAACTCAATGAACCTCTGACCTAACCATCTGCCCTATGCAAAGACACCTTCTATAAAAGATATGGCTTGTGTTGTTCATCTCTGCTTGCAGGCATCAAGGAGTGGGCCTTGATGCTGGACCTTTCATATGCTTGAGCCTTCAGCTTATGTTTTCTAGTATTAAGTGGAAAATGGTTCTCCTTAAAATGTCCATCCTCCAGCTGTAGCTCTATATTCACAGGAGGGTTGGTATAATTTTTCCACTGAAGGAGAGCCTTTCAGAGATTTATAGGTAGCTTTTAGCCTTCTTTCTTGACCTACCTACCCTTAATACTTCTCTTCTGATGGCTAAAAGTGTCCTTATACTCATTTAACTTAGTCAGCAAAGCCACATTGAGTCACCTGCCCTAGGATAGGAACAGGGCTAAATTATATGGATAAATATGCACCCTAAACACCAGGAAATCATTTCCACTATTTTTGTCATTCCAGTTGCTCTCTTGTGTCATTTCTAACCTAAAACAGGGTAATTCCTCTTGGTTAAGGATGTATTCCTTGCTCTTCTTTCTTTCTCATGCTAGATCCTCTCTGTAGAAAAGCTTAGCTAACAGATACCACTTACTGAACACTAACTCCATAACTTGTGCTCTTAACTACTAGGCTAATCTTATCTCTGATATCATGTCCCCAAGAAACATCCAATGCTTCTTCCCCAAATGGACTTCTGCCCTCTTCAGGTTGAACTGCATCCCCAAGAAAGATATGTTGAAGCCTTAGCTCAAGCTTCACATTCTCAGAATGTGAATTCATTTGGAAATAGGATTTTGCAGATATAATTAGTTAAGATGAGGTCATACTGGAACAGAGCGGACCCTTAATCAAATATGACTGGTGTTCTTAAGTAAAGAGGAAATTTTGGACATAAGTAGAAGATGTCTATGAAAAGAAAGAAGCTGAGACTGGAGTGATGCTGGCACATACCATGGAATGCCTGGGGCCACCAGAAGCTGGAAGTGGCAGAATGGCTTCCCTCCTAGAGCCTTCTGATGGAACTCAACCATGCCAATTCCTTGCTTTCAGGATCCCAGCCCCTAGAACTGGGGGAGACAGGAAATTTCGGTTGTTTTAAGCTACCCAGCTTTTTGTACTTTGTTATGGCAGCGCTAGGATACTAAATACAATACCTCTAGGCTATGCCTTAGACTCATTTCCATCTGCTCCTTGACATCCTTCTCTGATGCTCTCTGAGGCAGGTAGCATTGGGAATATTGAACATAAATGCAGCATCTTGCCTGCCCTCCTCACTGTGCTCACCTTACAGTGCTCTCTCTGCTCGATTCTCAGCGCCTACCTTCACACGGCCACTGCCTAGAAGGTCCTCATTGGCTTTTCATCCCTTTAAAGATATTTATTGGGTACCTACTTAATATCAGACACTGGGAGAGGTGGCAAGGGCAATAAAGAGAACAGTCCAGGTCGCAGCAGCTGAGCTGATGGCTATGTAAAGCTCTTCTCAAGGCTTTGCACACATAACCCCATAGATCCTGCTTGGCCATCCCAGGAAGTAGGACCAGTAGTTCGCACAAGTAACAGGTGAGGGAGCTGAGGCACAGAGAAGTTGAGTAACTTGCATAGAATCACACAGGTTGCCACTAGAGGGCTGGGACTTGAACCCAAGCAGTCTGGCTTAGAGTCTGTGTACTTAATGACTTGGCTTTCCTGTCTCTTGGGAGGAAGCAGCTCCTGCTTTCAGGGATGATCGAGAATTTTAGAGGCGCTAAAATATTAAAGAGATAATTGTGTGAATGAATATAGTGTTATAAGCTGTGATAAGTGTTATAGATGGAAAATTAAACAGCATTAGGAGAGAGGCTGGAGGATCACATTTCCCTGGAGAAGAGACACTTAGACTGTAATCTGACGGGGGAGTAGCATTTTGCCAGGTAAAGAGCAGAGAAGAGACTTTCGTGGCACAAGAGACGAAGTACATAAGGCCTTGTGATGGAATCAGCCCAGACCCTGGGGTCCCCCACCCTCACATCCCGGGCTCAGTGGGTCACTGAGTGGTGTTGAATCCATTTCCTAGCATTTCTCACCTCTCTACTTTCCCACAATCACTTCCGCCCGATGGCACTGGCCTTCTGACCCCTCTCTGTGTGTCAGCACCTGAGTGCCCTGTCAGGACACAGGGCAGCCATTATGATCGTCTGAATGCTTATTTGATTGAATATTTCTCCTGCTGAAAACTTTCCAGTGGAGTCTTCTTGCTTTCAAATAAATTCCCAGATATTTGCCATGGTGCTCTGGGCATCTGGGATTTCAGTGTGTCCCTGAGATTTCTCTCTGTGCAGTGTCCTTCCTCAGCTCCGATAATAGCAGTCTGCACTCCCTACATTTGCTTTGAAAAACACCTCCACACTAAACACTTCAAGAGGTTACGTGGCTCTATCAAAATTCAGGACCTTGCCCTCTAGGCCACTGGGGTGAGCATATGACTAAGAAGCAATCAGTCATTGTATCCCATCTCCTTAGTCACAATGACTTGTCTGAGGCAGTGGTTTTCAAAACTGAGTGTGGATCAGAATTACCTGGAAGGCTTATAAAAACAGATTGCTGGGCTCATCTCAGAGTTTCCAATTCAGTTGGCTTGGGGTGAGGCCTGAGAATTTGGGTTCATAATAGGTTCTAAGGTGATACTGTTGCCAACACGGAGATGGAAGATCAAGTACCAGCCAGAGAAAAGCCACAGAAGCTTATGTGCCCTCCGAAAAGCTCTCCCTTTTCTTTGGAATCTATTGCTGCAGAGATGTCTGGTGTCTCTCTCCGAATGGCCAAACCTCTCAATAGCCAAAACCTCTCAATCCCGAACACCTGGAAAGAGTCTGTCTGCAGGGTGAGATAATGTGGATAAAATAGATTAAATAGAAAGGAAAACAGACCTGGGAGTTGAAGGAGAGTTTGTGCCTCATGACTTTAGACTCTGCATCTAATTATCACCAAAGCTAGTGTTACTTCTATTTTTCTTTTTAATAGGAACAAAAAACATCCCTTGATAGCCCCAAGCCCCACCCCCTCACTCCTGTCCCAAGCACATTTTCTTATTCAAATGAGAATTATGGCATTTTTTTCAAACGCTTGCAACAGATTGGCCCTGATTATAAATGCGTGGCCTTCAACACCCTGTCTGGTCTGTTCCCAGCCTATTCTACTCTGCCTCATCCAACTCTGGCAGCCTCTCCAATTTATTTTGCCTCCCTGAGGACTTTCGCACATCTGTGTGTTTATTCCAGAAGGCTCTCCCCCAACAACAACTCCTGTTTATTCTTGCCTACCTAACTCCTGTTTATTCAGGTCTTCAGGAAGTCTTTTCCCACCAAATAGGTTGGTTTGATAAGCTTGGCCTATGCACTCATAGAACTACCTTTAATGACCACACAGTATCTATGGGCTTGTGCAATTAATTTTTGAATTTATGTCTCCTCCACTAGAATGCAAATTTTATAAAAGCATAGACCCATGTTTTATAAACTCAATCTGAAAAAAAGATACATTGTACCTCATCAGATTTTTTTTGTTCAAGTGTGCTTCAAAAGACACTGGGACAGAGTGAAAGACCATCCGCAGAGTGGGAGAAAATATTTGCAAATCATTTATCTTACAAGTGGAGTTCTCACAACTGAACCCAAAAATAAACAACTTAGTTTAAAAACAGACAAAGGTCTTGAGTAGACGTTTGTCCAAGTATGGTATACAAAGGGCCAGTGAGCACACGAAAAGAAGCTCAATTTCTAATCATCAAGGAAATGCAAATCAAAACCACAATGAGATACTACAGCATACCCATTCCAATAGCTTTTATATGTTGGAATTCTGGCATACTACTGGCACAGCTACTGTAGAAAACTGTGGTATTCTTCCAAAAATTAGACATAGAATTATGACCCAGTGACTCCACTTCCGGTTATGCCCCCAAAGAACTGAAAGCAGACTCAAGTAGATATTTGTACATTCGTGTACACAGCAGCATTATTCACCATAGCCAAAAGGGGGAAGCAACCCACATGTCCATCAGCAAATGAATGGATAGACAAGAGGTAGTACATATACATAGTGAACTATCGTTCATCCTTAAAAAGGAAAGAAATTCTGATGCATGCTACAATAGGAATGAACCTTGAAACCTCATGCTAAGTAAAATAAGCCAGACTCAAAAGGACAAATATTGTATGATTTCACTCACGAGAGTAGTCAAATTCATAGAGACAGAAAACAGAACAATGGTTGCTAGAGGCCAGGGAAAGGGAGAGGGAGGAGTTATTGTTCAACAGATAAGAGTTTTGGTTGAGGAAGATGAAAAAATTCTGGAGATGAATGGTGATGATGGTTAAACAACAATGCCTGTGTGCATCATGCCACTGAACTGTACATGTACAAATGATTACAGTAGAAAATTGATGTGATATATGTTTCACTACAATGAAAAGCAACATGGAGAAGGCAACGGCAACTCACTCCAGTATTCCTGCCTGGGAAATCCCATGGATAGAGGAGCCTGGCAGGCTACATCCATGGGGTCACAAAAGAATCAGACATGACATAGTGGCTAAACAAGACCATGTTAAAAATATTTTCAAGGGTAAAGGATATATTCTTACCTCCATTGTTGCTTTAAAAATAGCATTAAAAAATTTAGAATTAATATGCCCAAACATTGTTAATAAAAGACAAAGTAACTAAAAGTTATTATATATCCAGTGCTTCTCTGGGAGGCAGACAATTTATATTGGCTTCTAATTTAAAATTGTTCATTTTGTCAAATATGATTTGACTTTGGTTGGTCTTTTATAGTTTACATAAAACAAAGTTGATTTTCCTCAGTTTTGTGATTTAAATAGTTCCCACATTGAGCAAATAATAAAGTTTGAATTTATATATACCCAAAAAAAAGCAACAGCATCAATCAGCAGCCGACTTGAGTGTGTGGCACATGATAGGTTCTCAGTAAACATTAATGAAAAATGAAAAAGTAGTAAATGGGTAAAAAGCAATAAACCAATGATTCTATTAAATAGATGAGAAAGTAAATTTATAAACTTTGACATAGAGGGAAGAACACAACCTCTTTGAAAGCCAAAAATAGTTTATAATTCATTACATACACTAGTCTACTCTTATTTTCCTAAAGGAGGGGAAAAATACACTCGAACATACACATAGAAAAAAAAAGTCTGTAAGTCCCATCCATTAATTGTGGTTGTTTTGGGAATAGAATTATGGGTGATGGATTTAAGCTTCTACTTTATGTATTTTAGTACTCCTTGAAGGTTTTAAAATAAGCACAAATTACTTCTTATATTATGAAGTAATCAATACATATACTTTCATTTTGAAAAATAAATGCAGTGTTTGAAATGAAATGCCACACTTTCGATGTGGTCTGACCAGAGCAGGTTGAAGAGGAACATCGCTGGCTGGAGTTTCGGAGGCTGGACTTCTAATTTAAGAGAGATGTATCATATGCCAGGCCCCCAACAAGGCGTTTTCTGGCCCTAGGTTAATTCTGGAAAGGTTAATTACTCCCACAACTTAGCAACCCCACTCTCTGGAGGTTTTTTTCCAGACAGAGCATGGTTTTCAATACAAAAGAATGAGGAGATGCCTTACGTCAGAAGACCAAGCTCAGAAGTCACCTTTTGTGGCATGGTTATTTTAACTGCCTTCCCCCATCCCACACATTGCACACAGTTGGTCTAACCAGGAAACCCTACCCAGGAAAAGTCCAGGCCTCAGGTGGAAAGTAAGAGGTGGCACTCAGCGTGGCAGGAAGGATGTTATTGTTGGTGAGTCATGTCCGGTAGCAGCTTGGGGGAGCTGCTGAGGCACCTCCCTGTTCTTGACACTAGCGGCACCTGAAGTTCACGCTGAAGTCATGGATGAGCACCCGGGAGCTGTTTTGGGGAAAATGAGTATGCAGAGAGAGAAGTGGATTCTTCAGTTATACCCTGACTTTTAGTAAATGTGGAGAGATGATGGGTTGTTTTGGAGGGAACATGGAAGGGGGAGACGGTTTGGGATGGAAAGAGTCCTCATCTGTCAATCAGACACCCCAGATACAGGCTCCAGGTCTATCACTAGCCAGCTCTGGCATTTAGGGCAAATCATGGGATTGCTTAGAATGTCTCTTTCCTCTGTGCAGCCAAGAGTTTGAACCAGGTGGTTATCAAGGCAGGACTTAGTGTAGAGGCCACTAAGTGTAGATGAGGCCACTAAGTGTAGATGACGGGGTTTCATCTTCCAGCTGTGCCACCTACTAGCCATGTATCCTAGAGTCAGCCATCCTGCCTTGCAAGGTAAGCCAGGAGAGTAGCCTGGCTCACTGCACATGTGTAGGTGCTCATGGCAGTGCCCTTCAGGCCACCATGAATGAGATCATATCCCACCCAGCACATTGCATTTGTTAGTCGCAGTAATTAACGTATGTCTTTGTATACGTGGCTCATCCAGATTGTGGTTGGTCATAGAGGTGGCGTGTGGACCCAGCAGAGTGTGCCACACCTCTTTAGGGATAGTTCTCACTTTTCAGCTAATGGAAGGGTTAATGAACTTGTCCAAAGGCTTACAGCTAGTCAGTGCAGCCACTGAGACTTGAACCCAGGTTATTTATTTCCAAACCTCTTGCTCTTCACTTCCGTATGACACAGCTCCTCTTGAGTGACATGTCTTAGGAAGCACCTCTTCTTTCCTGTGTGGCATGAATCAATGGTAATTTAACATCCGAAAACACCTTTCAGTTGCCTTGACATTTGCACTTCCCCAGGCCTTTCTGATAAATGCTCACATTCCAGCCACTTTTGAATAATCCTTGCCTGGAGTTTGCATTTAAGAAGGATCAGCTTGAGCCACAGCATACATTTAATGTGCACTTCTGAAAGTGTAGGAGTTTTTGAAATATTCTAAATCACTTCCCTAAGAAAAAGAGGAAATGAACGAGTCATGCTGATGAATATTTGAACACAAACAAATATTGGGAAAACCTACAGAGAATGTGGGCTGGGAAAATTCCTTTGCCCCGAACAATGTATTGATACTTGTAACCATAGAGATTTGCCTTCCCCTGTATTTCCTGTGTTCCCTCCACTCAATTTCCCTTCTGTTGCTGCCAGAAGCCTAGATCTGACCTCATCAACAACCCGCTGACTGGTTCCTGCCTTGCTTCTTAGATCAAAGGCATTGCTATTAATTTCTTGCTTCTTGCCACGTATTCATTCCGGAATCAGCCATGGTTCTTCTTTCCCTACTGACGCTTAAACTGAGTACTCAAGAGCTTTGTTATCTGACCCCCAAGCCATGGGCCATACATCATGTCCACCTATTTCTCTCCCTTACCTGTCCTTTGCTGCAGCAATACTGACTGCTCCATGTTCACTGAATGTGTTCTCCATTCTTTATGCGTTTCTGACTGCCATCCCTTCTGCCTGGGATGTCTCTGTCTTCATCCTCTGTGCCTAATTCTCACATTTCCTCCAAAACCTAAACTCAGTGTTACCTCTCGGATGGACCCTTGCACTGATTCCATGGTGATTTCATCACTCAGTCCTCTGAACCCCAGTCCTCTTGGCTGGCTGCCATGTTATGGCTCTAAGAATGCAAAGTTTGGGTCTCTGAGTGTCCATCTAACTGCAACACCCTTACCTGCCCAGCACAAAGAAAAATCACACTGAATGTTGGGAACTGGATGTAGAACTCAGGTACTTTGACTCCTATTCCTGCAACAAGAATATGATTCAACATTTATTCAACACATATTTTGAGCTCCAGTAACAGCGCTGTGATGAAGGGATCTCATTCACGGTGCAAGCCCATGGGCTCCCCTTGCAGTCCAGTGGTTGAGACTCTGTGCTTCCACTGAAGGGGGCACGGCGTCAGTCCCTTGTAGGGGAAGTTCCACATACTGCATAGTGTGGGGGAAAAAAAGTAAAAGCCCATGGCTTTGAATGGCCTTTAAAGCCCCTCATAATATGAGCCTCCATCTCCGTTCCAACCCTCCCTCCCTTGCATCTACCTCTTTAACCTCTTTCCTCTTCTTGAACATGTCCTCACGTCTGTTTTGTCTTTGCTCCTCCTTCTGCCCAGGATGATCTTTCTCCTAAACAAACCCGGCTTTTCTTCTTCCTGCTTCAAGTTTTCGCTAAATATGCCTTCCTCAGTCAGGACACATCCCACTATATAATGTAAAATTGCAATTACCTCCCACGTTGACTCTTCTCATCCTTTGTGCACTCTACTTTCCTCCATAATGCCTATTGTCCTCAGACTCACTGTATTTTTTTTTTTCTATTCATGTATCTTTTGATTCTGTCACTGGAATCTTAGGTTGTTGATTTATTGCTGAACATTTCATATGTAGGAAAGTACCTTATACATGCTAGGAGTTCTATCCCTCTTTGTTGAATAAATGAATGAATAAAAGTTGAACAGGACAGGCTGAGCTTTTGTCCTCTTTGTGACTCATGGACCACCAGAAGAATAGGCTCAATTCATCACCCAGCTGAGAAGTGTTCTGGTAGGGAAGTTAGAGACAGCCAACTCGGATGAGGACAGTGGAGGAAAATAAGTCATTATCCTTGCCCGAAAAGACTTATAGATTTCCAGATAAATAAATAGATAAATAAGTAGATATCAAACAATATGAAAATGACTTGGCCAAAGGACAAAATAAACACTCTCTCATGCACTTCTTATCCTTTCTGCTGTTATAAACCCGTTGAGGAGTTGGCTCCGGGCTAATTCATCGATGCATCCTTTTTTTCTTCACACCCCGGGAACACTGCATCCCAGCCTCGCAGGTACACCATCTGGAAGGAGGGAATATACAAGAAGATGACTGATAGATGAATGAATGGGCCCTGAAACAATATGCAAGCATGTGGTCCCTCTCTGCCTTAAGCAATATAAATGCCAGTGGTGATTTGGCTGAGAGACGATTATATTTTTTCTGTTTATCCATTTGGCTGGCACAGGAAGGCGGGGATTTCACAGTCATTCACTGACTGATATATGGCGTGATAAAAGCAGGCATCTGCTTGTGAGGAGCAGTTCTCCATAAAGCTATTCTGAGAAAAACAGGTCCAGTAAAGTGAGCTCACGCCCATTACTGGAGATATCTCCAAATTTATTACTGGAAGCTGTATTAGGAGGAGAGTTGACATAGCTTTCTCCTGGTCAATTTCATCAATGGTGATTTGGAAGGCATGACGTCAGCTAAGCCATGGAATATTCGCTGCCCTCATCCATCCCTGCAGGGCTAATGCAGGCCACTGGGACACTTCAGTGTTTGAGGAGACACTGCCTCCCTTAGATGACTCCCTTGTCTTCAGATTATAGTCGAGGAAACTGGGGCCCAGAATGGGAAGGGACTGGTTCAGATTCAAACAGCTACCTATTTCTTCAGAGCCGGTTCTAGATCCCCCATGTAACGCGTGTTGGTCACCTAATCATTGCTTGCATACTTCCAGTGACTTGAATCTCCGAGATTTTTTTATTTTAATATTTTATTTATCTACAGTTGATTTATAGTGTTCTTAGTTTCTGGTGTACAGCAAATTGGTTCAGTGCATATAGTTATAGGCTCCCTAGGTGGTGCTGGTGGTAAAGAACCTGCCTGCCAGTGCAGGAGACTTAAGAAGCTCGGTTTCAACCCCTCGGCTGGGGAGATCCCCTGGAGGAGGACATAGAAACCCACCCAGTATTCTTGCCTGAAGAATTCCATGGAGAGAGGAACTGACAGTCTACAATCCATAGGCTCACTCAGAATCGGACATAACTGGAGTGACTTAGCATACATATACAAATATATGCATTCTTCTTCATTATAGTTTATTATAGGATATTGAATATAGTTTCCTGTGCTCTCCAGTAGGAACTCATTTATCTACTTTGTATATAGTAGTTTATATCTGCTAAGCCCAAACTCTTAATTCATCCCTCTCCCATCTCCTTTTCCCTTATGGTAACCATAAAATCATTGCCTATGTCTGTGAGACTGGTTTTGTTTTGTGAATAAGTTAATTTGTATCTCATTTTAGATTTCACATGTAAGTGATATCATATTTAACTTTCTCTGATTTTTCTGTCTGGATTTTTAAAGATATTTTAAAAGATGTAGTTGCTTTACGCTGCTGTGTCAGTTTCTGCCGCACTGCTAAGTGGATCAGCCACATGTATATACACATCCTCCCTTTTTGGGATCTCTTTCCCAGATCTCTCACCACAGAGCACTGAGCAGAGCTCCCTGTGCGATGCACTAGGTTCTCCTTAGTAAAATCTGTCTTATGCGTCAGTTCAGTCAGTTCAGTTGCTCAGTCGGGTCTGGCTCTCTGCAACCCCATGAATCGCAGCAAGCCAGGCCTCCCTGTCCATCACCATCTCCCAGAGTTCACTCAAACTCTTGTCCATCAAGTCAGTGATGCCATCCAGCCATCTCATCCTCTGTCGTCCCCTTCTCCTCCTGCCCCCAATCCCTCCCAGCATCAGAGTCTTTTCCAATGAGTCAACTCTGCACATGAGGTAGCCAATGTACTAGAGTTTCAGCTTTAGCATAATTTCTTCCAAAGAAATCCCAGGGCTGATCTCCTTCAGAATGGATCTCCTTGCAGTCCAAGGGACTCTCAAGAGTCTTCTCCAATACTACAGTTCAAAAGCATCAATTCTTTGGCACTCAACTTTCTTCACTGTCCAACTCTCACATCTATACGTGACCACAGGAAAAAACAGCCTTGACTAGATGGACCTTTGTTGGCAATGTCTCTGCTATTAAATATGCTATCTAGGTTGATCATAACTTTCCTTCCAAGGAGTAAGTGTCTTTTAACATCCTGGCTACAATTACCATCTGCAAGGATTTTGGAGCCCCCAAAATAAAGTCCAGTAGTCATGTATGGATGTGAGAGTTGGACTGTGAAGAAGGCTGAGCATCGAAAAATTAATGCTTTTGAACTGTGGTGTTGGAGAAGACTCTTGAGAGTCCCTTGGACTGCAAAGAGATCCAACCAGTCCATTCTGAAGGAAATCAGCCCTGGGATTTCTTTGGAAGGAATGATGCTAAAGCTGAAACTCCAGTACTTTGGCCACCTCATGCGAAGAGTTGACTCATTGGAAAAGACTCTGCTGCTGGGAGGGATTGGGGGCAGAAGGAGAAGGGGACGACAGAGGATGAGATGGCAGGATGGCATCACTGACTCGATGGACATGAATCTGAGTGAACTCCGGGAGTTGGTGATGGACAGGGAGGCCTGGCATGCTGCAATTCATGGGGCTGCAAAGAGTCAGACATGACTGACTGACTGAACTGAACTGAAAGTAAAGACTGACACTGTTCCCACTGTTTCCTCACCTATTTCCCATGAAATGATGGGACCAAATGCCATGATCTTAGTTTTCTGGATGTTGAGCCTTAAGCCAACTTTTTCACTCTCCTCTTTCACTTTCATCAAAATGCTTTTTAGTTCCTCTTCACTTTCTGCCATAAGGGTAGTGTCATCTGCATATCTGAGGTTATTGATATTTCTCCCAGCAGTCTTGATTCCAGCTTGTGTTTCTTCCAGCCCAGCTTTTCTCAAGATGTACTCTGCATATAAGTTAAATAAGCAGAGTGACAATATACAGCTTTGACGTATTCCTTTTCCTATTTGGAGCCAGTCTGTTGTTCTATGTCCAGTTCTAACTGATGCTTCCTGACCTGCATATAAGTTTTTCAAGAGGCAGGTCAGGTGGTCTGGTATTCCCATCTCTTGAAGAATTTTCCACAGTTTATTGTGATCCACACAGTCAAAGGCTTTGGCATAGTCAATAAAGCAGAAATAGATGTTCTTCTGGGATTCTCTTACTTTTTCGATGATCCAGCAGATGTTGGAAATTTGATCTCTAGTTCCTCTGCCTTTTCTAAAACCAGCTTGAACATCTGGAAGTTCACGGTTCACGTATTGCTGAAGCCTGGCTTGGAGAATTTGGAGCATTACTTTACTAGCGTGTGAGATGAATACAATTGTGTGGTAGTTTGAGCATTCTTTAGCATTGCCTTTCTTTGGGATTGGAATGAAAACTGACCTTTTCCAGTCCTATGGCCTCTGCTGAGTTTTCCAAATTTGCTGGCATACTGAGTGTAGCACTTTCACTGCATCATCTTTCAGGATTTGAAAGAGCTCCACTAGAATTTATCACCTCCACTAGCTTTGTTTGTAGTGATGCTTTCTAAGGCCCACTTGACTTCACATTCTAGGATGTCTGGCTCTAGGTGAGTGATCACACCATCGTGATTATCTTGGTCCTGAAGATCTTTTTGTACAGTTCTTCTGTGTATTCTTGACCCCTCTTCTTTATATCTTCTGCTTCTTAATATCTTCTGCTTAGGTCCATACCATTTCTGTCCTTTATTGAGCCCATCTTTGCATGAAATGTTCCCTTGGTGTCTCTAAATGTCAATCCCAATCTCCCAATTCATCTCATCCCCCTTTCTCCCTTGGTATCCATAAACTGTTCTCTATGTATGTGTTTCTATTTCTGCTTTACAAACAAGATCACCTATACCATTTTTCTAGATTCTACCCATATGCATTAATACATGATATATCTCCTTTTCTCTTTCTAACTTACTCCACTCTGTATGACAGTCTCTTGGTTCATCCCCAGCTTTGTAAACAGCACAGTTTTGTTCCTTTTTATGGCTGAGTGATATTACATTACACAGCATGGCATCTTCCTTATCCATTCCCCTGTTGATAGATACTTAGGTTGCTTCCGTGCCCTGGCTCTTATAAATAGTGTTGCAGTGAACTTCGGGGAACATGTGTCTTTTGAACTATGGTTTCCACTGGGTATATGCCCAGGAGTGGGATAGCTGGGTCATATGGTAGTTCTATTTTTAGTTCTTTAAGGAACCTCCACACTCTTCTCCATAGTGGCTGTCTTGAGTGTAAGGGGGTTCCCTTTCGACACATGCTGTCCAGCATTTATTGCATGCAGATTTTTTGATGACCATTCTTACCAGTGTGAGGTGATACCTAATTGCAGTTTTAACCTGCATTTCTCTAGTAATTAATGATGCTGTGACCTTTTCATGTGCCTCTTGGCCATCTGTATGTATTCTTTGAAGAAAGGGCTACTTAGATCTTCTGCCCATTTTTTGATTAGGTTTTTTTTTTAAATATTAAGTTGTTTGTATATTTTGAAGATTAATCTGTTGTCATTTGCTTCATTTGCAAATATTTTCTCCCATTCTGAGAATTGTCTTTCTGTCTCAGTTATGGTTTTCTTTGCTTTGCTAAAGTTTTTAAGTTTAAAGTCCCACTAGTTTATTTTTGTTTTTATTTTCATTATTCTAGGAGGTGGGTCATAAAAGATCTTGCTGTGATTTATGTCAAAGAGTGTTCTTCGTATGTTTTCCTCTAAGTGTTTTATAGTGTCCAGTCTTACATTTAGTTCTTTTATCCATTTTGAGTTTATTTTCATGTATGGTGTTAGGGTGGATTCTGTTAATAATTTCATTCTTTTACGTGTAGCTGTCCAGTTTTCCACCATGACTTATTGAAGAAACTGTCTTTTCTTCATTGTATATTGTCACCTCCTCTGTTATTAATTAGGTGACCATAGGCAAGTGGCTTTGTCTCTGGGCTGTCTATGCTGTTCTATTGTACCATTCTGTCTTGATTAATGCGGCTTTGTAGTATAGTGTGAAGTCAGGGAGCCTGATTCCTCCAGCTCTGTTATTCTTTCTGAATATTGTTTTGGCTATTCTGGGTCTTTTGGTTTCCATACATATTGTAAATCTTTTTCTTCTAATTTCTATGAAAAAATACCATTGGTAATTTGATAGGGATTACATTGAATCTGCATACTGCTTTGGATAGTATAGTCATTTTCATAATATTGCTTCTTCAAGTTCAAGAACATGGTATGTCTCTCCATCTGTTTGTGTGAGCTTTGATTTTTTTTTTATCAGTATATCATACAGGTGTCTTGCCTCCTTAGTTAAATTTATTCCTAGGTACTTTATTCTTTTTGTTGTAATAGTAAATGGGTTTGTTTCCTTAATTTCTCTTTCTGCCTTTTCATTGTTAGTGTGTAAGAATGCAAGAGGCTTCTTTGTATTAATTTTGTGGCCTTGAACTTTGCTGGAGTGATAGAGCAGCTCTCGTAGTTCTCTGGTGGCATCGGTGTAAAGTATCCTGTCATCTGCAAACCATGACAGTGTTATTTTTTTATTTTTTCCAATTTGGATTCCTTTCTTCTTCTTTTCTGATTGCTGTGGCTAGGAATTACAAAACTGTATTGAATGATAGTGGCAAGACTGGGCACCCTTGTCTTGTTCCTTTTCTTAAAGTAAATGCTTTCAGTTTTTCACCATTGAGAATGTTTGCTGTGGGTTTATCATCTATGGCCTTTATTATAGATTCCCTCTGTGCTCACTTTCTGGAGAGCTTTCATCACAAATCCATGTTGAATTTTGTCAAAATTTTTTTCTACATACATGAGATAATCATATGGTTTTTATTCTTTGATCTGTTAATATGTTGTATCACATTTGATTGATTTGTGGATATTGAAAAATTCTTTCATCTCTGGAATAAATCCCACTTGATCATGACAGATGTCCTATTAATTTATTGCTGGGGTCAGTTTGCTAATAAACATATACCTATAGATTTTTGGAATTATGTGAGCTTTTTTTCATTAAAATTAATATGAATGAACATATTCATTTTAATATGTTGATAGACCTTAAAATTACTATGAAAAAATACTTTTAAAAATTAAGTTTTAAAAGAAACTAACATAGGTTCACATACACTTTCAAGAATATTCTTTTTAAAAATTCCATGTATTGATTATCTGAAAAAAGTAAACAATTTTTATCAGCAAGTATTTAGATAATATAGTGACTTTTGTAACAAGTATATCTAATATGGCATCACTCAGTTCACTTCACTTCAATATATTTGAAGCATATTTTTTTGCTCTTAGTGTGATATTAATATTTTCTACAAATTGCTTATAATCTTTTCAATATTATGGGTTTTATTTTAATTGTTGACACCTTCAATTGACTCTATTTATAGACTATAATACTGAGAAAATTCTCAGCAGATACAGAGGTATCCAGGAAGCTCAGAAGAAATTATCAACTCTATTTTTCACATTAAATGAATAAATACGTCAACTCAAATATTTCTAACTGGGAGTATCTTTTCCCTTCAACTTAGCCAAAAGGCTTTTTCAACAAAAGTTTTTACAAGACAAAAACTTATCAAATGTGTTTATCTCTGTATGATACTAAATTTACATGCTGAAAAATTGTATACTTTCTCCATCTCATTCTACTATGGCACAGAATAGAAATCTACCTAATTAACAAAAGGAGCTCCTTTGAAGGAAAGCCACTAAAAATCTAGATGTTTCCAAGTGACATTGAACCACTCCTTCTGTCCCTGTTCATATCCAATCATCATCGTCTAGCAACCATCTCAAAGCAATCTTTAAAAATATTTTGAAATGGATTCAGAAACTCAGTGCTTAATTTCTTCTTTAAATATATGCTTTCATTTTTTAAAATTTTATTGATAATGAAAGGGTTATTGGAAATTTTTAAAGTATCAACAAAAAATTAAATCAATATATAGTTGTCGGTTTATACCGTGCAATAAGTTATAAAACCTCTGTAGCTGGATGAACTTAGAGTCTGTCATACAGAGTGAAGTAAGTCAGATAAAGAAAAACAAATATTGTATATTCATATGGAATCTAGAAAAAGGTACAGATGAACCTATATGCAGGGCAGGAATAAAGTAAAGACTCAGACATGGAGAACCAACAAGTGGACAAAGCGGAGGAAGAGGAGAGTGGGACAAATTGAGAGAGTGCACTGACATATGTGTCTGTCTGTCTGTCTGTCTGTCATGTGTAACATAGACAGCTAGCGGAAAGCTGCTGTATAGCACAGGGAATTCAGCTTGGTGCTCTGTAATGACCTAGCGGGTGGGATAGGGGAGCAAAGGGGGACAGAGCTGCAAGACAGGGGGATATACGTACACATAAAGCTGATTAATTTTGTTGTAGAACAGAAACTGACACAGCGTGGTAAAGCAATTATACGAAAACAAAACAAAACAAAAACCTGTGGCAAGTATAGTTTAGACTACTTTCTATCAGAGGACCACTCCGTCTTTATTTTCCTCAAATGTCTCATGCATACCTCACGTATTTAATTGCTCACTGACCTGCCTGATCGTTTCCTTCATCTCATAATCTGCAACAGGGCTCATGGCCTTATTGCATGGTTCACCAAATGGCCAACGCTGTTGAATTGTTTTTCCAGCACCTCTGGACACAGGAAAGATACAGCTTTTCCTAGTGAGTCCTCAAAGGAAAGTGTTGGTTTTATATTTAAGTGTAGAAAAGTCTGAAAAGAAAAGTGAGCCACGGATGATTATCATTTAGCCTTAACTCTAAGTTACAGGAAGACCTCCTTGGGCAGTGTGTCTTACACTCTATTAGATGAGGCCATAATGAGATGGAGAAGAATATGGATATCTTCCACACCATCCCAAACAATTTAAATGCAGCTCTTAGGTGACTCAGATGGTCAAGAATCTGCCTGCAATGCGGGACATCCCAGTTCGATCCCTGCATTGGGAAGATCCCTTGGAGAAGGGGGCTACCCACTCCAGTATTCTTGCCTGGAGAATTCCATGGACAGAGGAGCCTGGTGACCTACAGTCCATGGCGTCACAGGGTCAAACACAACTGAGGAACTAACACTTTTACATTAACAATAAATAACACTTTGCAAACAATGGCAGATGGTAATCTCCAGGAATGTTTTTCTCAGGTAAATTGAGTTCCCTAGTTACCTTGCTATAAGGTGTTTCTGTCAGAGCCATATTTTTTAAAAATGGTATTTGACTTAAAATCCTAGTTGAAAAGTCTTTTTGATTGGCCTTGAATAGGTAAGAGAAAAATTTAAATTAGTATAGATATTAAGAACTATAAAATATTTGCAATTCAAACCAAAATTAGACCATCTTGTAAGTACATTCTACCTTTGTGAAATCTAGAAGGAAATGGTGACTTCCCTTTCATTGCATGAGTACATTTCAGAGGCTGAAAAACAGATCCCATGGTTCCTTCCAGTGTCTTTTAGTTTGTTTATTGATTCATTTGGAAGTGGTACTATTATTTTAAGCTGTTTAAAACCCCACAGTGGATGCTCCATAGTCTTGAGGTCAGCATTTTAAATTCAACTATATCCTCTAGTTGCTGTCTATTACTCTAGGGTTATCACCCTTAAACTTCTCCGTTATATTCTTTCTTCCAGCCCAAGTACAATAATTTTCATTTCCTGGAACATGTTTCAAGACATGTGACCCTGCATACATTGTTGCCTCTGCCTAAAATTTCCTTTAGCCCTTACCTTTGATTCATTTAGCAAGGATTTACTGAATGATTATGATACTTCAGACTCTACTGGGCATCAGTATGTTTTTAGTTCAGTTCAGTTCAGTTCAGTCACTCAGTCATGTCCGACTCTTCACGACCCCATGAATCGCAGCACGCCAGGCCTCCTGTCCATCACCAACTCTTGGGGTTCACTCAGACTTACGTCCATCGAGTCAGTGATGCCATCCAGCCATCTCATCCTCTGTCATCCCCTTCTCCTCCTGCCCCCAATCCCTCCCAGCATCAGAGTCTTTTCCAATGAGTCAGCTCTGCGCATGAGGTGGCCAACGTACTGGAGTTTCACCTTTAGCATCATTCCTTCCAAAGAAATCCCAGGGCTGATCTCCTTCAGAATGGACTGGCTGGATCTCCTTGCAGTCCAAGGGACTCTCAAGAGTCTTCTCCAACACCACAATTCAAAAGCATCAATTCTTCGGAGCTCAGCCTTCTTCACAGTCCAACTCTCACATCCATACATGATTACAGGAAAAATCACAGCCTTGGCTAGATGGACCTTAGTCGGCAAAGTAATGTCTCTGCTTTTGAATATACTATCTAGGTTGGTCATAACTTTTCTTCCAAGGAGTAAGCGTCTTTTAATTTCATGGCTGCAGTCAACATCTGCCGTGATTTGGGAGCCCCCAAAAATAAAGTCTGACACTGTTTCCACTGTTTCCCCATCTATTTCCCATGAAGTGATGGGACCGGATGCCATGATCTTTGTTTTCTGAATGTTGAGCTTTAAGCCAACTTTTTTCGCATTCCTCTTTCACTTTCCTCAAGAGGCTCTTTAGTTCTTCTTCACTTTCTGCCGTAAGGGTGGTATCATCTGCATATCTGAGGTTATTGATTGATATTTCTCCCAGCAATCTTGATTCCAGCTTGTGTTTTTAGTTATCAATATGTTTTTAACAAGTAGATAAATGAATGAATGAGTCACCTTTATCAATTTTAGGTATGGGTGGGAACTAGGCTGGGGCTGAGCTATAGCAGTCTAGGTAGAAAAAAGGTCACATGGAGATTTCTCCCCCTTTCTTCCTCTTTGGTTTATTGCAGGAAAAAGAAGAAAAACAAGAGTTGGAAGGTAATCTTGACCTCATATCATTTAATTATTCCTACTTTCCAGCTGACCACACTAGATATCTCAATAGAAAGTAAAAATAAATTAAAAAAACAGACAATGACATGATTACAAATGACAGAATCATGGGAGAAATAGGATTGTCTTTAAGGAAAAGCTTAAATGCCACCTTCTCCAGGAGTTTCCATTTATATGCAAACCCACTCCAAGAGGTGTGAACTCTCCCTCTTTTGTCCTCCATAACACTTTACATCCACCATTTTTTTTTAGCATTTCTTTACTTTTTCTTGTATTTATGGTGAATTGTGACTCCTTGTGTCCTTAGATGCTTTAGAATATTGTGAGCTATCTGAGGACAAGTCTCCAGAAACATTCATTTCTGCAGCCACTGCCAACATGTCCTTTGTGCTTGGCAATTTGATTGGAAAATCTTATCTATTATTTGGATGCATTTTAGCTTAACCATACTCACTCAGTTGTTTGTCAAACGTTGAACTATTGTGTCTTATATGTGGATAATACTTTCCAGCCCCTTCTTCATTGGCCTCCAGGCACATCAGTTTGGTTTCTTAAGCATACCAAATTATCTTTCACTTAACATCCTTCATGCAAGTTGGTTCTACTGCCTGAAACACCAGTCTTTTCCCCCTTGTACATGTACTGGTTTAGCCCAAAAGTTCATTCAGGTTTTTCCAAGAGTTTATGAAAAACCTAAATGAATTTTTTGACCAAGGCATTATATGGACACACACACACACACACACCTCACACATATACCTTCTGCATGGACAAGTCTTTCTCAGCCTTCAGTGTGTGCATGCTAAGTCGCTCAGTCATGTCTGACTCTTTGTGACCCTATGGACTGTAGCCCACCAGGTTCCTCAATCCATGGGATTCTACAGGCAAGGATACTAGAATGGGTTGCCATTTCTTCCTCCAGGGGATCTTCCAAACCCAGGGATCGGATTGAACCCATATCTTTTTCATCTGTATTGGCAGATGGATTCTTTACCACTAGTGCCACCTGGGAGGCCTTCAAGCCTGTGTCTAAATGTGAACTGCTCAGTGAGAATTTCCTAGACCACTGTATAGTTAGTACTTAAAGCATCTAAATTCCTCATCTGCAGATCCAACCAACCTCAGATCAAAATACCCAAAGGAAAAAAAAAAAATCCCAGAAAGGCTCCAAAAGGAAAACGTGACTTTGTCACACAGAGGTAACTATTTTATAGCATTTGTGGTTCGTTTACATCTATTTACATAGTGTTTACATTGTATTAGGTATTATAGGTGACCAGACAGTAAAGAATCTGCCTGCCTACGTTCTCCTTTAGGAGTTTTACAGTTTCTGGTCTTACATTTAGATCTTTAATCCATTTTGAGTTTATTTTTCTGTATGGTGTTAGAAAGTGTGCTAGTTTCATTCTTTTACAAGTGGTTGACCAGTTTTCCCAGCACCACTTGTTAAAGAGATTGTATTTAATCCATTGTATATTTTTGCCTCCTTTGTCAAAGATAAGGTGTCCATAGGTGTGTGGATTTACCTCTGGGCTTTCTATTTTGTTCCATTGATCTATATTTCTGTCTTTGTGCCAGTACCACACTGTCTTGATGACTGTGGCTTTGTAGTAGAGCCTGAAGTCAGGCAGGTTGATTCCTCCAGTTCCATTCTTCTTTCTCAAGATTGCTTTGGCTATTCGAGTTTTTTGTATTTCCATACAAATCTTGAAATTATTTGTTCTAGCTCTGTGAAAAATACTGCTGGTAGCTTGATAGGGATTGCATTGAATCTGTAGATTGCTTTGGGTAGTATACTCATTTTCACTATATTGATTCTTCTGATCCATAAACATGGTATATTTCTCCATCTATTATTGTCCTCTTTGATTTCTTTCACCAGTCTTTTATAGGCAAAACACTCTCCAACATAAATCACAGCAGGATCCTCTATGACCCATGTCCCAGAATACTGGAAATAAAAGCAAAAATAAACAAATGGGCTCTAATTAAAATTAAAAGCTTCTGCACAACAAAGGAAACTATAAGCAAGGTGAAAAGACAGCCTTCAGAATGGGAGAAAATAATAGCAAATGAAGCAACTGACAAACAACTAATCTCAAAAATATACAAGCAACTCCTACAGCTCAATTCCAGAAAAATAAACGACCCAATCAAAAAATGGGCCAAAGAACTAAATAGATATTTCTGCAAAGAAGACATACAGATGGCTAACAAACACATGAAAAGATGCTCAACATCACTCATTATCAGAGAAATGCAAATCAAAATCACAATGAGGTACCATTTCACAACAGTCAGAACGGCTGCTATCCAAAAGTCTACAAGCAATAAATGCTGGAGTGTGGAGAAAAGGGAACCCTCTTACACTGTTGGTGGGAGTGCAAACTAGTACAGCCACTATGGAGAACAGTGTGGAGATTCCTTTAAAAACTGCAAATAGAATGGCCTTATGACCCAGCAATCCCACTGCTGGGCATACACACCAAGGAAACCAGAAGTGAAAGAGACACATGTACCCCAGTGTTCATCACAGCACTGTTTATGATAGCCAGAACATGGAAGCAACCTAGATGTCCATCAGCAGACGAATGGATAAGAAAGCTGTGGTGCTTTCTTATGCACAATGGAGTATTACTCAGCCATTAAAAAGAATACATTTGAATCAGTTCTAATGAGGTGGATGAAACTGGAGCCAATTATACAGAGTGAAGTAAGCCAGAAAGAAAAACACCAATACAGTATACTAACACATATATATGAAATTTAGAAAGATGGTAACGATAACCCTATATATGAGACAGCAAAAAGACACAGATGTATAGAACAGTCTTTTGGACTCTGTGGGAGAGGGAGAGGGTGGGATGATTTGTGATAATAGCATTGAAACATGTATAATATCATATATGAAACGAATCACCAGTCTAGATTTGATGCAGGACACAGGATGCTTGGCGTTGGTGCACTGGGATGACCCAGAGAGATGGTATGGGGAGGAAGGTGGAAGGGGGGTTCAGGATGGGGAACATGTGTACGCTCATGGCAGATTCGTGTTGATGTATGGCAGAACCAATACAGTATTGTAAAGTAAAATAAAGAAAAAAAAAAAAGAATCTGCCTGCAAGGAAGAGACCCCAGTTCTATCCTTGGGTTGGCAATATCCCCTAGAGAAGGGAATGGCTACCCATTCCAGTGTTCTTGCCTGGAGAATCCCATGGACAGAGGAGCCTGGCAGGCCACAGTCCATGGGTCCCTCGACTAAGCAACCAACACTTTCACTTCTTTCACTTTTCAAAGATGATATAAAGTATAAGGGAGGATGTGTGTAGATTATATTCAAATATTGCACCGTTTCAAATAAGAGACTTGATCATCCTTGGATTTTTCTATCTGGGTGGGCCCTGGAACCAATTCCTATAGATACCAAGGAAGGACTCTGCTGACTCCCCTTTCCTCAGTGTATTTTGTCATACCATGATACTCTCAACCCCTCTTTTCAGAGCATTTTTCAGTTTGTAACTATATACTTATTTGTATGCCTCCCTGTTTATCATCCGTCTTTCCAGCTATAAGGCTCCTAATGGCACATAAGCCTATTGTCATCACAACTGTATATCTGGTGCTTAGCATAGTATTCACCATATAGTTGATACTCAACATCTACCTGTGACAATATGAGCTTCAAAGTGCTGTTAGGAAACTTGCTACTACTTCCAAGTCTTCCTACAATCTGGAAGTTGGAGATGGGTGATGGAAACATTGCTACTTCACAGAGAAGGGTGCTAACCTGTAAAGGAATGATTAAAACCCAGTGATGAATCTGTGAAGAAGCTGTTGTCATCTTCTAAGTTGTATCCCATTATCTGCAACCCCAGGATGGCTCTCCTGCTCTTTCCAAATGGGAAATAAAGTTAACAAGTGCCTTTAGCATGACTTTGACCAAGGACTTCTCAGGAGACACTTTGAGGGATCTCAAATGCCCACTTGGGCAAGCCACCTTCAATCAGAAGCAGCCACGTGCTGTAGGCACTGAAAGGGGAAACCTTCTCTGTGTCACAGCTGAAAGCAGCACTCTGGATATTTAAAGCAATCCCTCTTTTAAAAAATTAATGACCTGAAAGGGGAGAGAAGAAGCTGCCTGTGTAATGCAGAAAGAGGAGCTAGATGACCGCAGCCCTGGTCCCTCTCCAAATGATGTCATCATCAGTCTAGATAATAAATTTGTAACAACGTGGCTGAAAGAGATGGGACACCATTTTGATATAAGTCAAAGGAGCTGGTGGCAGCAGAATTTAAAGGAAGGAGTCTTTAAAATCTGGCTGGCCTACAGTTTTCTCTTTACTGGGTAATTATATTATCTGGAGAGCAGAACAGAAACCACTGTGCTCTGGCTCTGTGAGTCTGGACGTCCCCAGCCCATTGGGAGTCTTCTGGGCACACCCTTCTACTTTGAAAGAGGAGAAATGGATGAACATTTGATTTATGGGTTTTTCTGTGTGTTTTTTTAATAGAAATCTGTCACTCACTTAACATGTATCCTAAGACATGATCTCAGAGAAGATTTTCCTCAACCATGTAAGACCATACTGTCTTTTGTGGTGTTACTTTAAGCACCTCTTCCTGGGGACTTGTCCCTGGATTTGGTCTAGAGTCTGCCATCCTTTGCCATGTATACATTAACCTTCGTTTCCTTTTCTTTCCCTTCCTTTCCCATTTCACATATGATCTAAATTACAGTGTCTTGTTTTAAAGTATTTGTCATTTCATCTATGGTGTTAGAATGGCACAAAGCTCAGTTATAGAGGCAAATCTGGTCCCAAGGTCATATACTATCTATGGTCTAGAAATTTTCAAAGATCCTCATAAATATAAATGCTTGATAAGAAAATAAATGAATGAATTGGTAAATGTATAGGTTTGTAAGAATCACTGGGATGATTTAATTGTGAAGCACATGTTACCACCTCTTTCATCTCAACTTCAGTGCTTCCCCAGTCCCCAAAATAGACTAGCAGGCAATGGATTAAGGATTTGGCCATCTCACCTGGGCCCTTATAAAGGGTAAACTGGCAAGCCCACTTCTCTCTGTTCCCATCTTCATCTAAGTGGCTGTCACTTCTCTCTTATTGCAGTAATCTTATAACGTTTCCCCACATTCATACTTTTCCAACAGAATTATAATTTATGTATAATATATTCACATGAGATAGAAAAGTTGTCTTTTTTTACTTTCTATTTCTCATTTATTTATTTATTTAACTTAAAAAATTTTAATTGGAAGCTAATTACTTTACAATATCATGGTGGTTTTATCATTCATTCACATGAATCAGCCATGGGTGTACATGTGTTCCCCATCCTGATCCTCCCTCCCACCTCCCTCCCCATCCATCTCTCATTTGCTTAATTGGATAATGCCAAAAAGTTGTTCTACATAGCTCATCACAAAAGAGGTTTTGTTCTTACCAGGAGCGAATATTTTATATTTATCTATGCCTTTGTTAGGGCTTCCCCAGTGGTTCAGGAGCAAGAAATCTGCCTGGAGTGCAGGAGTCGCAAGAGAAGCAGGTTCAATCACTGGGGCTGGCAGATCCCCAAGGAGGTCCTGGCAATCCACTCCAGTATTCTTACCTGGAGAATCCCATGGACAGAGGAACCTGGTGAGCTACATACAGTCCATAGGGTCTCAGCATTGGACACAACTGAAGTGACTTAACACATACACTCATGCCTTTGTTAATTTAACAGACATTACTGATACCATCTAAACTAAAAGCAAAATCAGGATTTCAGGTGAATAGACCATCAGTCCAGTACAGTCACTCAACCGTGTCTGACTCTTTGTGACTGCAGCACACCAGGCATCCCTGTCCATCACCAACTCCTGGAGTTCACCCAAACTCATGTGTATCAAGTTGGTGATGCCATCCAGCCATCTCATCCTCTGTCACCCCCCTTCTCCTCCTGCCGCCAATCCCTCCTAGCATCAGGGTCTTTTCCAATGAGTCAATTCTTTGCATCAGGTGGCCAAAGTATTGGAGTTTCAGCCTCAGCATCAGTCCTTCCAATGAACACCCAGGACTGATCTCCTTTAGAATGGACTGGCTAGATCTCCTTGCAGTCCAAGGGACTCTCAAAGAGTCTTCTCCAGCACCACAGTTCAAAAGCATCAATTCTTTGGTGCTCAGCTGTCTTCGCAGTCCAACTCTCACATCCATACATGACTACTGGAAAAATCATAGCCTTGACTAGATGGACCTTTGTTGGCAAAGTAATATCTCTGCTTTTTAATATGCTGTCTAAGTTGGTCATAAATTTCCTTCTAAGGAGTAAGCATCTTTTAATTTCCTGGCTGCCATCACCATTTGCAGTGATTTTGGAGCCCCCAAAATAAAGTCTGACACTGTTTCCATTGTTTCTCCATCTATTTCCCATGAAGTGATGGGACCAGATGCCATGATCTTCGTTTTCTGAATTGTTGAGCTTTAAGCCAACTTTTTCACTCTCCTCTTTCACTTTCATCAAGAGGCTTCTTAGTTCCTCTTCACTTTCTGCCATAAGGGTGGTGTCATCTGCATATCTGAGGTTATTGATATTTCTCCCGGCAATCTTGATTCCAGCTTGTACTTTTTCCAGCCCAGCATTTCTAATGATATACTCTGCATATAAGTTAAATAAGCAGGGTAAGAATAGACCATAAACATCCTCTAAATAAAGCACCCATAATGACAGCCCCATAGTCATACTCCGTCCCCTCTACATGTTTCCATAGCCAGTTCATCTTTAGAAATGCTTTTTGTTTTTGTTACTCTCTTTCCCACACACTTAAATGGTTACCCATTCCTCCGTAGATAAGGACCAAGGTCCTTCACTGAATGGCCCACACTCCCTGTGTAATCTGAGGTCCACCCACTTCTCCCATCTCCCCTTAAGACTCATGTCTTCCTTGAGCACTTTCTCCAGCCACACTATATCTTCTTTATCATGCCTTGCTCCTTTTCATCTCTAAGTCTTCCTATGTACTGCCTCTTCTATCTGAATGCCCACCCATCCTCACTCAAACCTGGTTAATTCTCATTCATGCTTAGCTCTCTAGATATTGCATCCCTGAAGTCTTAATCCATTCCCTCAACCAAAATCAATACATGTACCCATATGAGAGACTTTCTCACAATAACTGGGCAGAACCTTAGCAGCAGAACCTTGGCAGATTTTTTTCCACTTAGGATAACATTTTCCATTCATAACAGCTAGCTTCTATATGAGCCATTGCTTAACTGAGTGTAAGATGTGGAGAGCACTGTTCACTTTATGAAGTGAAAGTGAAGGTCGCTCAGTTGTGTCTGACTCTTTGCGACCCCATGGACAGTCCAGGGAATTGTCCAGGCCATAGTCTCATGAAGTATCGGACATGACTGAACTGACTTACTTAGCATGCACACACATGCTTTTGTTATATTAACAAAGACATTATCAATATCTTTTAAACTAAAAGCAAAATCAATAACTTGTACATAAGTTCATTTTATGTGCTTTGCTTATTCCCAGAGACTAGGGAGGAGCACATAATTGATGTGGTGGTGGTTTAGTTGCTAAATAATGTCTGACTCTCGCGACCCCATGGGCTATAATGTGCCGTGCTCCTCTTTCCATGGGATTTCCCAGACAAGGACACTGGAATGGGTTGCCATTTCCTTCTCCAGGAGAACTTCCTGACCCAGACAGTCTCCTGCATTGCAGACAGATTCCTTACCACTGAACTGCCAGGGAAGACCTCATGATCAGTAAAAACTTATAAAATGAATAAAAGAAAATTTATCTCACGTTTCATGACCCTGAGGAATCAAAGTCATAAGTTCAATTCCAAGGAGCCCCAGGACACAGACCATATCCCTTAATGAAGATGATGATGATGGTTATGATGGTGATGACCATGTACCACTGTGGAGCCTTAATATGGGGCATTAAGCTAAAAGCTTTCTATATATTCTTCATTCAACTCTCCCTAACGTGCTGAGAAAACTGAGGTCAGAGAAGTTAAAGGCCTTGCCTGTGGTCATACAGTTTGGATTTAAAGCCAAGTCTGCCCAACTCCATCATCTTTTTCTTTTATGCTTCATGGTAGAACCTCTTCTGATGATGTAGAAGTAGTTTTCTTGCAGCCAGGTCATAAAGCAAGAGTTCAGAGGACATGTTCTGTGGATGTAGCACCGGGGTGTGCTTTGTGGACAGAGAGAATCATGGAGGAGAACTGTTTCACAGAAGAACAGGTGTCCTGTGTGATGGAGTGCAGGAAAGCTTTTCCCTCCCTAGTCGAGGTGTAAAGATGTTTCCCACTGATGTATTCCTGACAGTACAAGCTGAGTTATGATGGGATGTTAATATGTAGAAATAGTGGGACACCGAGTGTAAGTTGTAAGGACAAGCAGGATATCTCTCTTTGGAGGATCTTGCCAAATGGCTAGTGGAGAAAAGTTTAACTGCAGTTAAACATCTGGTGAAACTTTCTTCACATCTGTAACTTTCTCCTATCTCCCCCCTCATTCCAGCCTCAATAAAGTTCTTTCTATGAAAATACCTAAAATTGGTAAGAAATCAAGTACTTAAAAATCAAATGACAGTCTTGCTTTCTTTTTTAAGTTGCTTATGTTCTTCCAAAGCATCTTAAAGAGAACTCTGTGAATTTAGTTTCTTAAAAGTTTGAATAATTGTACAATTGAATGCGTAAGAAATACATGTCAATGAATTAAGCTTACCACTACACTCTTTTGAGAGAAAGGATTTGCTTAGCAAATAAATAACTTTGATATCGTTGGAAGGAATGTTTAAACACCATAAGAGAACAAGCCTTTCTCAAGCACTTTACATACCAACCCCTGATAAGCTTATTACAAATCACTTGTCTTCATTTACTAAGATATGTCCCTAGAGACACCTACTTGGCAACTCTAGTTTAAATTAATATATTTTCCATAAAAGATAGTATGCCTTTACTTTAAAAACTGTGTGTAATTCAAAGCACTACAGATTCATACTGATAGATATATATTAGTCAGAATTAGGAAAGCTTCAGAGTGTTTACATAATGACTTCTATTTAGAACTCTGTTCAAGGACCACAGAATCTCAAGGTTCTTTTTTTTTCCCCCTCTGTCTCTGTTTCCTCTGCCCCAGTTTCTAATGCCTGACTCTCCTTACTGTAACTGAATGCTTGGATTCAGGAGAGAAAGTGTACAGGGCAAAAACTACATTAGCAGCAAGAACCAGCATCAAAACGGAAGTTGCACATTGAATCTTTGAGTCCAGGATTTGGAGTTCTAAAAAACTGCACAGCGTTCTTTTTCTTCTTTTTGCATCTATCACAATGCAGTGTTAAAATGTCTATTATGTGTGTACCATTCTGTGGCATTGGAAAAATACAAGGATGTTCTAAGTCTTCCACAGCTTTCTCTGGCTAGGGGAACAGAATCTTGCTATGAATATTGATACAGATCAGTGGTGGTTTCGCTCCCACTTACCCCTCCACCCCCAGGACATTTGGCAATGTCAAGAGCTATATTTTGGTCATCACACTTGAGAAGGGTACGACTGGCACCCAGCGCTACAGGCCAGGGATGCTGCCCAGCATCCTAGAGCTGCCAGGACCGGTCCCCAGAGCAGTCACCCAACCCAGAATGTCAGCAGCATCACAACTGAGAAACCCTGATTGATATCAATTCCCTAAAATATGAGATCCTGAAGTGTAGCGCTCTTGTGGTCTTTATTTCTCTATCTCCAGTGTCCAGCCAAGAGCCTTGAACATTTCAGCTGCCATTAGATGTTTGACTGTTACATGAACGAATGAGTAAATAATTAGCAAAATTGGGGCATAAGACTGAGAGACCACTAATCAAATTTAAAAAAAAAAAAAAACCTAGCTACATGTGTTAGAGTTTGTTTGTTTGTTTTTTCATGTAGAAGTTTATTTTCAGACCACTAGTAACACTGATACTTCCAACATGACTACCTTTTGTTGGGAGACAAATCTTTGCCTATACTTTTATCATGTGTCCAGAAATAAAGAAGCCCTGGGTAGACAGCAATTCTCCAAATTTCCAATGATAAAATTAAGACATGTATGAACAACTTGAAAATGTTAGTGATGTAGATTAAATAATTAAATATCTACATATAATTTATTCATTTAAATATATTCAAAATTATTCATATATTAATTTAGAAATGTGCTTTTCTCCTACTGCTACTGCTACTGCTAAGTCACTTCAGTCATGTCCGACTCTGTGCAACCCCATAGACAGCAGCCCACCAGGCTCCCCCGTCCCTGGGATTCTCCAGGCAAGAACACTGGAGTGGGTTGCCATTTCCTTCTCCAATGCATGAAAATGAAAAGTGAAAGTGAAGTCACTCAATCGTGTCTGACTCTTAGCGACTCCATGGACTACAGCCCACCAGGCTCCTCTGTCCATGGGATTTTGCTTTGTTCCTATATTCTTTTATTTTATAAAACAATTTTATTCAAACTTTGGAAAAATGTGTTTCCCAATATTGCTTCGTCATGACATCACCTTTTAAAATTTCTCTCATCTAAGTTGTTTCAAATATAGTAGTTTTTAAAATCATATATATTTCTGTTCCCTTGTATTTTTTTCCCTCCAAGTCTTATGTATGATTATGAAAGGTTATTTTTTCTTCCTATAGATTATTACCCAAGACCTTTACAATACAACCACTCAGTGTATTGCTCTTAAAAGTGCTGTTTACAGGCTTTGTTGTTGGTGTTCACTTGCTCATTTCAGTTCAGTCGCTCCGTTGTGTCTGACTCTTTGCAACCTCATGGATTGCCACCCGCCAGACCTCTCCTGTCTATCACCAACTCCTGGAGTTTACTCAAACTCATGTCCATTGAGTCAGTGATGCCATCCAACTATATCATCCTCTGTCGTCCCCTTCTTCCACTTTCAATCTTTCCCAGCATCAGGGTCTTTTCAAATAAGTCAGTTCTTCTGATCAGGTGGCCAAAGTATTGGAGTTTCAGCTTCAGCATCAGTCCTTTCAATGAATATTCAGGACAGATGTCCTTTAGGATGGACTGGCTGGAACTCCTTGCTGTCCAAGAGATTCTCAAGAGTCCTCTCCAACACCACAGTTCAAAAGCATCAATTCTTCAGCACTCAGCTTTCTTTATAGTCCAACTCTCACATCCATACATGACTACTGGAAAAACCATAGGTTTGACTAGATGGACCTTTGTTGGCAAACTGATGTCTCTGCTGTTTAATATGCTGTCTAGGTTGGTCATAACTTTCCTCCCAAGGAGCAAGCCTCTTTTAATTTCATGGCTGCAATCACCATCTGCAGTGATGTTGGAGTTCCCCCAAAATAAAGTCAGCCACTGTTTCCACTATTTTTCCATCTATTTGCCATGAAGTGATGGGACCAGATGCCATGATCTTAGTTTTCTGAATGTTGAGCTTTAAGCCAGCTTTTCACTCTCCTCTTTCACTTTCATCAAGAGGCTCTTTAGTTCTTCCTCACTTTCTGCCATAAGCGTGGCATCATCTGCATATCTGAGGTTAAGGGTGGTGTCATCTGCATATCTGAGGTTATTGATGTTTCTCCTGGCAATCTTGGTTCCAGCTTGTGCTTCATCCCACCCAGTGTTTCTCATGATGTACTCTGCATAGAAGTTCAGTTGCTCAGTTGTTTCCAACTCTTTGTGACTCCGTGGACTTCAATATTCCAGGCTTCTCTGCCCTACACTGTCTTCCTGAGCTTGCTCAAACTCACGTTCATTGAGTTGGTGATATCATCCAACCATCTTACTCTCTGTTGCCCCCTTCTCCTCCTGCCCTCAGTTGTTCCCAACTTCAAGGTCTTTTCAATGAGTCAGCTCTTTGCATCAGGTGGCCAAAATATTGGAACTTCAGCTTCAGCATCAGTCCTTCCAATGAGTATTCAGGGTTGATTTCCTTTAGAACTGACTGGTTTGATTTTACAGGGCTTGTTCATATGCAGATCTTGCCTAATAAGACCATCTTCCTTCTCATTCCCCTCTCCACCCACATTTCACTTTCAGTATGGTACAATTACTAAATATTTGTTACATCTGATTGCTTTCTTTTGGTACTTGGCTTTTGTCAGATGATTTCATAAGAATCCAACTCTAGGACTGATCAAAATAGATATGGAAAAAGGTGCCTTCCCCGTTCAGGGATAACAACCTTGTCATGGCAAAGGGGTTTGTGTAACTCAGTGATGCTATGAGCCATGCAGTGCAGGGCCACCAAAAATGGATGGATCATAGAGGAGAGTTCTGACAAAACACTGTCCATTGGAGGAGACAGTGGCAAACCACTCCAGTATTTTTACCACAGGAACTCCATAAACAGTATGAAAAGGCAATAAAGATATGACACCCAAAAATGAGCCCCCAGGTCACAAAGTGTCCAATATGCTACTGAGGAAGAGTAGAGAAATAGCTACAGAAAGAATGAAGAGCCTGGGCCAAAGCAGAAACAAGGTTCAGTTTTGGATGTGTCTTGTGCTGAAAGTAAAGTCCAATGTGGTAAAGAATAATATTGCATAGGAACCTAGAACATTAAGTCCATGAATCAAAGTAAATTGGATATGGTCAAGCAGAAGACTGACCAAGAGTAGGCAAGAGTGGACATTGATATTTTAGGAATCAGGGAACTAAAATGGATGTGTGCCAACTCTCTTCAGTCATATCCGGCTCTTTGCAACTGGATGGACTGTATCCTGCCAGGTGCCTATGTCCATGGGATTCTCTAGGCAATAATACTGGATTAGATTGCCATTTCCTCCTCCAGAGGATCTTCCTGACCCAGGGATCAAACTTGAGTCTGTTCAGTTCAGTTCAGTCACTCAGTCATGTCCGACTCTTTGCGACCCCATGAATCGCAGCACACCAGGCTTCTCTGTCCATCACCATCTCCCGGAGTTCACTCAGACTCACGTCCATCAAGTCAGTGATGCCATCCTGCCATCTCATTCTCTGTCATCCCCTTCTCCTCCTGCCCCCAATCCCTCCCAGCAGCAGAGTCTTTTCCAATGAGTCAACTCTTCACATGAGGTGGCCAAAGTACTGGAGTTTCAGCTTTAGCATCATTCCTTCCAAAGAAATCCCAGGGCTGATCTCCTTCAGAATGGACTGGTTGGATCTCCTTGCAGTCCAAGGGACTCTCAAGAGTCTTCTCCAATGCCACAGTTCAAAAGCATCAATTCTTTGGCGCTCAGCTTTCTTCACAGTCCAACTCGCACATCCATACATGACCACAGGAAAAACCATAGCCTTGACTAGAAGAACCTTAGTAGGCAAAGTAATGTGTCTGCTTTTGAATATACTATCTAGGTTGGTCATAACTTTTCTTTCAAGGAGTAAGTATCTTTTAATTTCATGGCTGCAGTCACCATCTGCAGTGATTTTGGAACCCCCCAAAATAAAGTCTGACACTGTTTCCACTGTTTCCTCATCTATTTCCCATGAAGTGATGGGACTGAATGCCATGATCTTCATTTTCTGGATGTTGAGTTTTAAGCCAACTTTTTCACTTTCCTCTTTCACTTTCATCAAGAGACTTTTTAGCTCCTCTTCACTTTCTGCCATAAGGGTGGTGTCATCTGCATATCTGAGGTGATTGATATTCCTTCCAGCAATCTTGATGCCAGCTTGTGTTTCTTCCAGTCCAGCGTTTCTCATGATGTACTCTGCATAGAAGTTAAATAAGCAGGGTGACAATATACAGCCTTGACGTATTCCATTTCCTATTTGGAACCAGTCTGTTGTTTCATGTCCAGTTCTAACTGTTGCTTCCTGACCTGCATACAGATTTCTCAAGAGGCAGGTGAGGTGGTCTAGTATTCCCATCTCTTTCAGAATTTTCCACACTTATTGTGATCCACACAGTCAAAGGCTTTGGCATAGTCAATAAAGCAGAAATAGATGTTTTTCTGGAACTCTCTTGCTTTTTCGATGATCCAGTAGATGTTGGCAATTTGATCTCTGGTTCCTCTGCCTTTTCTAAAACCAGCTTGAACATCAGGGAGTTCACGGTTCTCTTACATCTCCTGAATTGGAAAGTGAGTTCTTTACCACTAGCACCACCTGGGGAAATCCCTAAAATGGATGGGGATGGGCAAATTTAATTCAGATGACAATTATATCTACCACTGCTGCTGCTGCTGCTGCTAAGTCGCTTCAGTCGTGTCCAACTCTGTGCGACCCCATACATGGAAGCCTACTGGGCTCACCCATCCCTGGGATTCTCCTGGCAAGAACACTGGAGTGGGTTGCCATTTCCTTCTCCAATGCATGAAAGTGAAAAGTGAAAGTGAAGTCGCTCAGTCGTGTCCGACTCTCAGCGACCCCATGGACTGCAGCCCACCAGGCTCCTCCATCCATTGGATTTTCCAGGCAAGAGTACTGGGGTGGGGTGCCATATCTACCACTGTGGGTAAGAATTCCTTAGAAGGAATGCAGTAGCCCTCACAGTGAACAAAAGGGTTCAAAATGCAGTAGTTGGGTGCAATCTCAAAAATGACAGAATGATCTCAGTTCATTTCCAAGGTAAACCTTTCAACATCACAGTAATTCAAATATACACCCCAACCAGTAATTCTGAGGAAGCTGACATTGATTGGTTCTATGAAGACCTACAAGACCTTCTAGAATTAATACCAAAAAGAAAAAAGATGCCCTTTTCATCATAGGGAACCAGAATGCAAAAGTAGGAAGTCAAGAGATACCTGGAGTAACAGGCAAGCTTGGCCTTGGAGTACAAAATGAAGCAGGGCAAAGGCTAATAAGATTTTGTCAAGAGAACACACTGGCTGTAGCAAACACCCTCTCCCAACACCACAAAAGATGACTGTATACATGGACATCACCAGATGGTCAACACCAAAATCAGATTGATTATATTCTTTACAGCCAAAGATGGAGAAGCTCTAAAAAAGCTTTGAAAAATAAGACCTGGAGTTGACTGTGGCCCGGATCATGAGCTCCTTATTGCAAAATTCAGGCTTATATTGAAGAAAGTATGGAAAACCACTAGACCATTCAGGTATGACCTAAATCAAATCCCTTATGACTATACAGTGGCAGTAATAAATGGATTCAAGGGATTAGATCTACTAGAGTGCATGAAGAATTATGGACTGAGGCCCATAATATTGTAAATGAGCCAGTGACCAAAACTATTTCAAAGAAAAATAAATGCAAGAAGGCAAAGTGGTTGTCTGAGGAGGTTTTACAAATAGCTGATAAAAGAGAAGCTAAAGGCAATGGAGAAGGGAAAGATATACCCAACCAAACACAGAGTTTCAGAGAATAGCAAGGAGAGATAAGAAAGCCTTAAGTGAACAATGCAAAGGAATAGAAGAAAACAATAGAATGGGAAAGATTAGAGACCTCTTCAAATAAATTGGCGACATCAGGGGAACACTTCATGCAAGAATGTGCACAATAAAGGACAGATATGGTAAGGACCTAACAGAAGTAGAAGAGATTAAGAAGAGGTAGAAAGAATATACGGAAGAACTGTCCAAATAATGTTTCAATGACCCAGATAACAATAATGGTGTGGTCATTCACCTAGAGCCAGACATCCTGGAGTGTGAAGTCAAGTGGGCCTTGAAAGTGAAAAGTGAACTCGCTCAGTTGTGTTTGACTCTTTGTGACCCATGGATGGTAGCCCACCAGGTTCTTCCATCCATGGGATTCTCCAGGCAAGAATACTGGAGTGGGTTGCCATTTCCTTCTCCAGGGGATCTTCCCGACCCAGGGATTGAACCCAGGTCTCCCACATTGCAGTCAGATGCTTTAATCTCTCAGCCACCAGGGAAGTAGGAAACATTATTACAAGCAAAGTTAGTGGAGGTGATGGAATTCCAGCCAAGATATTTAATCCTAAAAGATGATGCTGTTAACAATAATAGTGTGGTCATTCACCTAGAGCCAGACATCCTGGAGTGCGAAGTCTAATGGGCCTTAGGAAACACTGAGTTAATGAATGGCACTCATTATGCCAGCAAATTTGGAAAACTCAGCAGTGGCCATGGGACTGGAAAAGGTCAGTTTTCATTCCAATCCCAAAGAAGGGTAATGCCAAAGAATGCTCAAACTACCGTAAAGCTGAGCTTTATTCACATGCTAACAGGTGAGTGCTCAAAACCCTTCCAGTTAGGGTTCAACAGTACATGAATCAAGAACTTGCATATGTACAAGCTGGTTTTAGAAAAGTCAGAGGAACCAAAGAACAAATTGCCAACATCTACTGGATCATAGAGAAAGCAAAGGAATTCCAGAGAAAACAACAACTTCTGCTTCATTTACTACACTAAAGCCTTTGACAGTGTGGATCACAACAAACTGGAAAATTCTTAAAGAGATGGGAAAATACTACGTGCCTGACCTGTCTCCTGAGAAAACTATATGCAGGTCAAGAAGCAACAGTTAGAACCAGACGTGGAGCAATGGACTGGTTCAAAATTGGGAAATGAGTGTGTCAAGGCTGTGTATTGTCATCTTGCTTATTGAACCTTATGGGGTGTACATCCTGGAAAATACCAGGCTGGATAATTCATAAGCTAGAATCAAGATTGCTGGGGGAAATATCAACAACCTCAGATAAGCAGATGATATCAATCTAATGGCAGAAAGCCAAGAAGACTTTAAGAATCTCTTGATGAGAGTGAAAGAGGAGAGTGAAAAAGGTGACTTAAAACTCAGCATTCAAAAATCTAAAAGATCATGGCTTCTGGTCCCAGCACTTCATGGCAAGTGGAAGGGGAAAAGTGGAAAAGGTGACAGATTTTATTTTCTTGGGTTCCAAAACCACTGTGGCTGCATCCATGAAATTAAAAGGCACTTGCTCCTTGGAAGAAAAGCTATGACAAACGTAGATACTGTATTAAAAAACAGAGACATCACTTTGCTGACAAATGTCTATATAGTCAAAGTTAAGGTTTTCCAGTAGTCATGTACGGATGTGAGAGTTAGACTATAAAGAATTCTAAGTGCCAAAGAACTGATGCTTTCAAACTATGGTGCTGGAGAAGACTCTTGAGAGTCCCTTGGACTGCAAGGAGATCAAGCCAGTCAATCCTAAAGGAAATCAGTCCTGAATATTTACTGGAGGGACTGATGCTGAAGCTGAAACTCCAGTACTTTGACCACCTGATGCAAAGAGCTGACTCACTGGAAAAGACCCTGATGCTGGAAAGATTGAGGGCAGGAGGAGAAGGGGATGACAGAGGATGAGATGGTTGGATGGCTTCACCAACTCAGTGGACATGAGTTTGGGCAAGCTCCAGGAGATAGTGAAGGACCTGGAAGTCTGGCCTGCTGCGGTCCATGAGGTCACAACGAGTCAGAGAAGACTTTGGGACTAAACAACAACAATGTGCATTCCCCAAAGTCTGTTATTCAAAATATAGTCACTGAGATAACATTGTAAACTCTCAAATGAAAGGCACTTCTCCTTTTTGGGGGCACAATTTTGAGGGAATGAAAACCTTACCTGCTTTTGAGACATTATCAGTGGAACAAACATTCCAAGACTCCTGTGGACACTGGGAACCACAGATAGTACGGATCCCTCACCCAGTGTTTTTCCAGCCACTACCTCTGCACTGGGTCCACTAGAAAGGAGCCTAAGGGTGACTTGAACACAAGCACCATGAGACTGCAGTGGCCAGGCTGATAACCAAGTCGGCTGCCAAGTGACAAACAGGTGGGAAAAGCTGAACAAAGGATGACTCGGGTCCTGAGAGGGACAGCTCGCTCAGTGTGCTACTCAGAAGAAGCATACTGTAAAACCTATAGATCATTTATTTCTGGGATTTTTCACTTTTTATTTTCAGATTTCAGTTGACTGTGCATAACTAAAACTCCAGAAAACAAAACTTTGGCTGAAGGGGGACTCATTTTCTCATTAAATCCCAATGGCAACACTAAGCTTCCTGGTTATTTATATCCCAACCTTCTGAAGCTCAGTGTTGCAGCAATGCAAGGCCCAGGCCATGTGGCTGATAGGAACATGAGCAGAACCCATTCCCAAGCCTCTTAGGCCTCAAAGATGAATCTACTTATCATTCACCTAAACGAATTTTCATGAATGAAACCAGCTAAGAAGGTGTTGCAGGGGGAAGATGGAAACATAAGCAAAGGGGAAGTAAAAATCCCCATGACACTTCTCCTCCTACGTTCAGTTTCCTTCCCAGTTGATGTCTAAAGCATTAACTAAAATGAGTAATATTTTATTTTGTACATTAGACTTGATTCATTTAACACTCCTTAGAAGTTAAGATTCCAAAGAAAGGTTAATTAAGATCTAGGTACTGAATGCAATCAACCTTTGCAGTCAAAATGTGGGGAAAACATTTGTTTTCATTTTAAAACTACATACAATACAATTTTAAAACAAATCCAAGAAACTAAGTTATCCTTTTCATCAGAAGCCTTTGAGTAACTTTTTTCAATGATAAAACTATTTGTTATAGCCGTCCCGAGTGTGATTTGAGTTCTAGATTTCTTCACCAGTAAAATTCCTAAACTGTCATGCTGGTGTGAGGTTGAAAGGGAGAAACTGTTTGAAGCCCAGTGCACTGGTTCACAGAAAGCATTCAGCCGAAGTTAGCTCCTCTGACTTTGTTCTATTCTTTTCTTATCACTTCAGCTTCCTGATCAACAGTCATACTTGAAGGAGAGCAGCGGTAGATGTGGAGAAGTCAATGGCACCCCCACTCCAGTGCTCTTGCCTGGAAAACAACATGGACGGAGGAGCCTGATGGGCTGCAGTCCATGGGGTCGCAAAGAGTTAGACACGACTGAGCAGCTTCACTTTCACTCTTCACTTTCATGCATTGAAGAAGGAAATGGCAACCCACTCCAGTGTTCTTGCCTGGAGAATCCCAGGGACAGGGGAGCCTGGTGGGCTGCCGTCTATGGGGTCGCACAGAGTTGGGCACAACTGAAGCGACTTAGCAGCAGCAGCAGCAGTAGATGAGGCTGAAGATGTTGTGATGGTTATAAATGAGCAACAAGTTAATATGAACATCTTTGGGCACTACAGTTTTTGCATGGGTGTTAATTATTAAAGAAAATCTTAGGGGGTGAACCAAAAACCACACTTTACATGATAAGAAGTTGGAAATAATGTTCCTGAGGCCTTCAGATATTTAGCTGTAAAGCGAAGGAAAGCTTATTTCAAGAGATAAGTGGTACTACGACTTTCTTTTAATTATCAAGAAATCCAAGGTCTGGAGTGTCCAAAAATTTGATTCCAGTCCAGGATCTGACACTCAGTTGTGGAGCTTCACCATCTTTAAAACTCTGCTACACCCACCGGATGCAGATTCCCAACCCCATGCTGCTTAAACTTGGCTATAGTCAGCCAGCAGAAGGGGAACACAGCTTCCTTTCCAAATCCCACTACAGACTGGCAAGAGTGTTACATCTGATGAATTTCATATCTGTTTGAGGCAATGATAATGAAAGACAAAACAAGACCGTTGATTTGGTAGCAAAATGTCCTCAGAAGGATATATCACTTCCTTAAATGCAATAATATAAATGTTGCCATTGGTCTCCAATAATAAAGGAAACACAATGGTGGAAAAGGTCTTAGAGATTATCTTTCCAACATAGTTGTCATACAGAAAGAAAAACAGAGGTCCTGGAAAGAGGAATGATTTGTCCAAAGTTTCGCAACAAATCATGACAGAGCAAGAACCAGAATTCTTAACTCTCAGGTCTCTAGTAGCTAACTAGATATCAATATATAGATACATACATGCGCAAACATTTCTTAAGAAAGCACTCTTAGGGTGCTCACAATTTTCCTTCAACATCTTTGCACAAAGGCCACTGTAGAGTTATGACCTAAATAGGAAAAAAAAGTGACATCACTTCTAGGACATCTGTCCCTGGTAGGTAGCATCAGAGACCCTTGCCAAGGACACCTCCAATCTCCTTGGACATGCTGGTTCAGCTCCTTGTTTGGCTGACATCAGCCTGACTCACAGCTTCAGAAATGGCAAGATGTGCACAGTGAGGAATGAAACAAACTCATGCTCAAAGCTAGGTCAAGTTTGCCAAAATCATCCCCAAACCCCTTTAGCTAATTGGAAATTGCTGCAGAGGACCTACCTCTCTATTCTACAGCTGAGCAACAAAAATGCCTCCAGTGGAGACTTTACCTCCCAGAGGTGAGCTGAGATCATTTCTGGCAATGTAGCACTTCCTGTTTATTTTTAGGCTGGTACAGTAGAACTCATTGGTTGATTGCTGAGCACACAGATAATTGGAAAAAAAGAAAAAGCCTTCTAAATAAGTGCTCTTTAATCTGTTTCTGTCTGCATTAATAATTCAGAAATGTTGATTGTTATGTCCACTAAGCTATCCTTTACTGTCTTGTACACATGGATGCATATGTTTCTATGTGTTGAAGGACCACATGTAGGATAGAGATTGGCCCTGGAAGACATTTAATAATCATCACTTCTTTTCCATTCATAAATTTATTCAGGTTTCTTTAGTAAATATTGTGTTTCACTATGAACATTATCATGAACTGTTAGCTCAAATATAATAGTAGAATCATTAAATCATCAAATGAGCAAGTGTTTACTGACTGCTTTCTATTTAGTAGACACGGTACTAAATCCTTGGGTCATCATGCTAAATGAAATAGAGTCCCGGGCACAGAAGAAGAGATAACCTAGTGAGGGAGGGAGCTGTGTAAAGGAGAAAGGATAATACAGTAGGGTCGGTGATGGAAGAAAGGCTGCCTAAGGTGCTAGTAAGCAGAGAGAGAAGTGAGCGATTAATTCTGCCCAGGAAAATTTGAGGAGGATTCCTGGAGCCACTGACCTGGGGTTTCCCCAGGCTTAGGAGGAACAAAAGGATCACAAGAGTTTTTCAGCCATAGGAAACAGCCCTTGCCTTCTTTCTTGGGAGGACTGAAGCTTCCCGGGAAAAGAGAGTCTTAAGAAAGCCCATGAAGATGCCCCAGTTGACCTGTGGCCAAGAGGAGAAGCTCCATGTCTCTAGCCCTCTCAATCTGGGCATCTCTAATGAGTCTAGAAAGGACTGTCATCAGAAAAAAAGTGAAGGGGCCCATGTGGGTTTGGAAGGTGCTTTCCTCTGAATCACTGCCCTACAATACCCAAGCAGGACCTCAGGCAGGGGCAGAGTGGGTTTCCCTAGGCCCAGCCAAAGTAAAGCTTATTCAAACCTAAGCTTTACAGGAGAAAAATGAAGACTCTGTATGTAAGATGCTGGAATAATCAACCTCACCTTTCTAAATTCAGTCTATAGACCTCAAAGGACTTGGAGTGCTAAAAAGCTGTTGGGGTACTTAGAAGCAGGACTCTAGAATTAAGAAAGATGTGAGTTGAGCCCCAGACTGAGATTTTAAAGGCCTTTGGTCTACCATCAACTCTACCACTAAAAGTCTAGTCTTGAGAAAATAACATTCCCTTTTCAAGACCTCCCTTTCCCCTAATAAGATGGCAATTGGATTACGCCTTCCTATGGGATTGGGGGCAGGAGGAGAAGGGGACAACCGAGGATAAGATGGCTGGATGGCATCACTGACTTGATGGACGCGAGTCTGAGTGAACTCCAGGAGTTGGTGATGGACAGGGAGGCCTGGTGTGCTGCGATTCATAGAGTCACAAAGAGTCGGACACAACTGAGCGACTGAACTGAACTCTGTGATTCTCAAATTTAGGATTCTAAGAGTGTATTTAGACATGTGTACAACCTAAGAGTTCTCTGTAGATTTGGACTGTTCATTGGAAAATCAGCCATTTTGGCCAGATCATGATGGAAACTGTCTATGCAAGAGACAGACGAACACATACCTTCACAGATACTGACACCCCTCAGTGATTGCAGTAGGTTGCATTATTTATATACATTTTTTTCCTTCACTCCCTTCCTTTCTCTCCTTATCCAGAAGTATCCTCCCTGAACCCACTGTCTTGGGCCCAATTTTATGACTTACTGGCAGCAATGGATTGTGGGCAGAATTAAAGTATGTCACCATCTACCTGTGACCTAAAGAGGCACAGCAAATTTATGCCAGCTTTTCAGAGTTCCTTCCCTTGGCCAGGAGATGCAATCTAATTGGCCCCAGAGAGTCATTGCTTCTTCAGCCTGGTTATTGAAGTGAAAATCTTGGAGCTGAGCTGAGCCCATCCTGAAGCTTAGAGCCAGTAAAGCCCAGCCTATGATGGAAAACAGTTTTTACATATATTGAAGCTGAGTTATTTGCATCAATCTATCTACCTGTTAGCCTGGAATATATTTTCTTTGTTTTAACGTATAGAGTTTGGGGATTATTTGTCATGCAAGAGCGTTATTTCAGCCAAAAGCTTTCTAGTGTGCTGATCCTCTTTGATTAGATTCCATAGATTGCCCAGCAGTCTGTGGAATAATGCACTGTATTAATTTCCTGTCACTGCTATAACAAATGTTACTGGCTTAAGCAACACAGTACTTATCTTATAGTTTTAGAGGTCAGAAGTTTGAAATAAATCTCACGAGGCTAAAATCAAGGTGTTTAAATGGTTGCATTCCTTAGGGCAACTCTACCTAAGACTCCATCTCCTTGTCTTTTCTAGGCTCTAGAGGCTGGCGGCCTTCCTTGATTTGCAGCTCCCTTCTTCCATCTTCAAGGACAACAATGTCCTTGGCACATTGTCATCTCTCTGATTCTCTTTTCCTACCTCCATTTTCAAGTAAGTTCTAGGGACCTTTATGACATATTCAGTTCAGTTTAGTTCAGTTCAGTCACTTAGTTGTGTCTCACTCTTTGCAACCCTATGAATTGCAGCACACCAGGCCTCCCTGCCATCACCATCTCCTGGAGTTCACTCAAATTCACTTCCATTGAGTCAGTGATGCCATCCAGCCATCTCATCCTCTGTCATCCCCTTTCCTCCTGCAATCCCTCCCAGCATCCGAGTCTTTTCCAATGAGTCAACTCTTCACATGAGGTGGCCAAAGTACTGGAGTTTCAGCTTTAGCATCATTCCTTCCAAAGAACACCCAAGACTGATTTCCTTTAGAATGGACTGGATTTATCTCCTTGCAGTCCAAGGGACTCTCAAGAGTCTTCTCCAACACCACAGTTCAAAAGCATCAATTCTTCGGTGCTCAGCTTTCTTCACAGTCCAACTCTCACATCCATATATGACTACTGGAAAAACCATGGCCTTAGGAACATACATATAATTCAGGATAATCTTGTCTCAAGACCAGCTGATTAGCAATCAGAATCTCACCTATAGCATTATTTCCTATTTGCTACGTAATCTAACGTACACAAAGTGCAAATGTTAGTCACTCAATTGTGTCCATCTCTTTGTGAACTCATGGACTGTAGCCTGCCAGGCTTCTCTGTCTATGGAATTCTCCAGGCAAGAATACTTGGGTTGGGTTGCCATTCCCTTCTCCTGGGAATCTTCCCAACCCCAGAGATCAAACCCCAGTTGCCCACATTACTGGCAAATTCTTTACCATCTGAGCCACAAGTGTTCCATGAATTAGGAGGTGAATGTCTTTGAGGGTTTAGGGGACCTTATCCTGCCTGACACAGGAACCATTGCTAATCCTGTACTCCTAAAAAGAGTGTTAAAAAGAAATATACAAATGAGCTTATTTACGAAACAGAAACAGACTCACAAACTTAGAGAATGAATTTACAGTTACCATGGGGAAACGGTGAGGGGAGATGGGGTAGTTAGGGAGTTTGGGGTTGACATATATACATTGCAGTTTAAAATGGATAACAACAAGGACCTACCGTGTAGTACAGGGAACTCCACTTAATGTCATGTAACAACCTAAATGGGAAAAGAATGTGAAAAAGAATAGATACACATATGTGTATTACTAATCATTTTACTGACACCTGAAACTATCACAACATTGTTAATCAACTATATTCCAATATGAAATAAAAAGGTTAGCATTTGCCTTGGGGGCTCCCGCTCGTTCCTTCAGACCCCACTCTAAAAACCAAACCACAGCCTAGGTATAGGAAGTGTTTTTGATGCCCAGTATTTCCCTTCAGCCTCTTACCTTACTGTAGCTGTGATGGATAATTATGTGCATTTTTGTTTTAACCCATCTCAGGGGTACACTACCAACTTCTACATGTTTCTCCCTATGGCTGCTTTGGAACTACAGAAGCCTGCTCAGCCTCCTGTGCAGACGTAGCCAGCACTGGTTGGGTGGAAGCTGATGAATAAATGCCCAGCCTTCTGGGAGAACATGGATGGAGGCTCAATTCACATGGTTTCTAGAAGGGTCTCAGCAGGACCATAACAACCCTCAGCTCATTAACTCCACTGATTAGCTTTCTCTTCTCCCTCTCTCCCAACTCTTTATCCTGCCACCTGGATCACCTCTCAAATGAACTGCCTGACACCCAGACCTAACCTCAGACTCTGCTTTTGGAGGAAACCAAGCTGAGACTTCACGTTTGGTGTTGACTTAACAACCACGCCTCCAGGTTGAAAGAACCCTAACCATTACGCAATGCAACTTGTGTAGAAATGTCTAGAGCAGCTTGTATGATTCAAGAAAGCCCTCTAGTCTGTAACGCCTCTCACGAGAGGCTGTGCTGTCTCTGATTACACCCCATCAGGGATGCAGAGGTCAGTTTGCTCACATTGTCCCATGAGGCAAACCTGCCTAATGTAAGACAGCTGTCAGTAAAAATGTGCTTCCTTGAGAAAAGCTCTCATTACTCCTAGTTCAGTCTTTTGAGTCCTTTTGTAATGTCACACATTCTTATAAAAATGCTCAGAGACTTAGACACCAAAACACTTTCCTTCTTTATATTAAGCCTAGGGCCTTCAACAATACCACACAAACTCAAAATATCCTTACAGCTGATGGAATCCTCTTTGCCAATATACTTAAACGTTTGTTCATAGTGAAGCAGAACATAGTATTTCATGAATAAGCAAGGTGAGTTTGTTTAAAAATCTGAGTTCAAAAGTCAGCGATGTTACTTGTTACCTCTGTGTGCGTGAGGAAATCAGCATCATTTGCCAAGCTTCAGTTTCTTCATCTGTAAAATGGGGATAATGAGACTCCCCCGAGGGTTGTCATGAGGAGAAAATCTATTAATGCATAAATGACGTGGGGAAAGCTCTGAAACATTGTTGTTACTCAGAAATGATTCAGTTGTTCAATTTCAGCTCTGCCTCCAATCAAGGAATAGAAGATCTTTACAATAAGCATGGAAGTAGAGCCAAGATTATAATGAACTGTGTCTCCACTTTTAAATGACTAAGACATTCTGTACTGAAGTGACAGAGACCGTGGTGAATTATAGCACTAAATTTCTGCTGTGCCTTTGTTTTGTTTGGTTACTGATACTGTGAATCAGCTTTATTATATGGGACCAAATATTGTTCCATGTCCTGACACTTTGCAGTCTACAAATCCTGGTCCTGACCACTTCCCTTTGAAATCTTCTCACAGCAGAGGGAAAATGGAGGTTCTGAGGAGGAAAGGACTTACTGAATTGGTGAATTGGTGTCAGAAAGCTGGTTGAGAATCTGAGGCAGAACCATACTGGCCAATGGCAAAGCAAGTACAAAGGCCCTGTGGTTAACCTTGGCCTGTTCAGAGTAGCACGTACACTGATGTGTCTCTGGGAAACTGAGTAAAGGGAGCAGTGGTGTAAGTGAGAGCTGGGAGGTAGGCAGGAGTCTGATTATACGGGGCTTTTAGGATATGGGGAAAAGTTCATAATTTATTTTTAGTAAGATGAGAAATCTTGGGAGGTTTTTGAAGGGGAGTAACATGATCTGGTTTCTGTTTTTAAATCATGAAGTGTTGATAATTGACTGTGGAAAGGGAGCGTGTCCCAGGGAGACTGGTTAGAAGGCCATTAAGTAGTCTATGTGAAAGACGATGATGGTTTGGAATAGTGTAGTAGTGGTAACAACCTTGGATTCAGGACATATTTTAAAAGTAATGCAGTTAAGACGTGGGCTGAATTGGACATAGATGGTTAGAGAATGAGAGGAGTCAAGAATGACGCCTACGTTTTTGAACCTGGACAGATGGGAGCATGACACCATTTGGTGAAAATGGAAAACTGTGTAGAAGCCATGGGGATGGAGTGCAGAGGGAGCCAATGGGAAGCAGGAGTTTTGTTTTGAAGATATGACATGGAAAATGTCCATTAGGTATTCAAGTGTTGATATCATTTGTATAAATAAAGTTTGAATCTGCAGATAATCGGTGAGATCACAGTGTGAGAAAAAAAAAAGAAACTGTGTCATCGTTACACCCTTGGCATTAAACAATCATAAACTCAATAGAACCACCCAATGGTGTTGAGTGTTCCTCAAATAGGGGAGGGCCTGAGACTGAGGCCTAGTCTTCCCAGGTGTGGAAAAGGAAGAGGAACCTGTAAAGGATGCTGAGAGAGGCCAATGAAATAGAAGGAAGCTAGGAGATAGTAGCAACCTGTATGCTAACTGGAGCAAGTATTTCAAGGAGAAAGTGAGGAACAGGGTCAAATGATGCTAATAGAATAAGAATAAAATAAGATGACTGACAGCCTGCATAATGCACATTAGCATATCAGTGTGCCCCCTAAAGACCTCTTTACCTTTATGAAATCCATTTCCCAAATTCACTTGCCCAAACCACAGTTTTCTTGTTAATATATATCAGTTACTACGCGTGGAATACCCAGTTCATAAAATGTTGTTGTAAATACAAGGAAGGGAGAGGAGCTGATCACCTGTGATCCCCCATTCCCAACTCCGCTGCTTCTTAAGTGAGATCCATTAAAACTGTAAAGAAGGGCAAGATGGCGCACATTCTTGTAAGTGTGGGTAGCCTTTTGGTCTGATGTCAGTTGGGCAAAGCCTGGTTTCTTGGGTATGAGAAGACCTCACATATGAAAAGAAAGCCACAAGCAAAATCCAAACCACAGCCTTCAGAGGTTTGCTTGTCACAAGCCAGGTCTGAACGTTGGCAGTGCCACTCTGGAGGACCTGATGCAGTGTGGGCAGGACCTTGCCTGGCCTCGGCACCACCCTCCCTTCCCCGAGTCCCACATTCCAGCCTTACTTAAAGAGAAGTGTCAGAAAAGATTTTTCTTTTCCAGATCATTGGCAAATGTTTGCTCAGATCTATTTTGGGGGCATTAGCTCAACACTGCTGTCTTTTCTTTGCAAGAATTAGAAGAGTGTTTCAAAACCACATTTATTTTCCCTCTCTCTCTGTCCCTTTATCCTTCTGTTCTCCCTATTTTCTTTCCTTGCCCCTCTTTCTGTCCTTCTTTCTTCCTTGATGTACTTGAGTTCTGCATGGGTTTTCTCTGTCCTGGCATGGAAAGGCTGTTGTGGACCAGGGCTTGCTTCTCTGTATGGCTGACCCTTGGCTCTCTTAGTATTCATTTGCATTGTAAACCAGAGCAGCTGCAAGGGATACAGAAACTTCCATCAACCAACTCAATGTAAAACTGATCTCATCCTACATGTTAGGATCGTTGTTGAAAAAAAGGGAAGAGAGATGGATAACTACGGGAAGTATGAGATACCCACTTTCCTCGCTGATGGCTGTGAAAACGTTCTCATTGAATCTTTCCAACTGCTCTGTAAGGGAAGCACCATTGTACCCATTTTAGTTTATAGTTCTGGACACTAAGGCATGCTGAGGGGAAGGGCCTTGCCCACCATCAGTCAGAAGTGGTCCATCAGTCCAGGCCTTCCTCTCTCTGTGGTTCAAGGTTTGCACTTGAACTGACTCAATAAGGGGCACAGAGAGAAACAGGAAAGCAATGATTATCTTCCATGAGGAAGGATAATTTATTTAAGAAAGGTAATTTATTTAAGAACACAAGATAAGATGCACTACCCCTACCCTTTTGGTAATAATCAATTTTAAGCACATCTCTGTTCTTTGTTTTTACATGATTCCTATCTACCAGGCACTGAGCTGGATACTTTGCATGATCCCTGAAAGTCAAAACAAACTTTTAGGTGAAAAGAAAATGCACACATTTTTCCTTTCTCCCTTCCTTTCTCCCTTTTGTTAAAATTCCCCTCTAACATACTTCTCAGCTCACAGAATATTTTAATGATTATGCTGGCCGTAGAGACACATACCCTAGAAGAGTCATCAGCGTGTACTCCCAAGTTCTTTTCCCAGATTGGAAAAAAGTTATCATTTTTCCCACTTGACATCTTAAAAAGCCATATATACTAAGAATGGCATAAAAAGAACCCATCTCATCATCTTAAAACATCTCCAATTTTTTTTTTCCTATTTCTCAGCCAGAAGTTCTCCCTAATTTGGCATCACAAAATGAACAGGAATGTAGGAGGAAGCTTTTATTTCTCTTAGAAAATATGATCTACTCCTGTTTTTGAATCACCTTCAAAAAGCCAGCTATTTGGTCCTACACAGTCATGTTTCAACTGCAAAATATGGGGACATTGACATCTTGGTGAACTGCAGTAAATATTAGATTCTTTCAGTTGTCTTGTTTCTCAGCTCCTACCAGCAGCCTCAGTATTGGACTAGCCCATATTGTAATCCAAGGCATCTATCCACTGTTCCTTCCAGGAGCCCTCTTCAGCCTACCCAGAGACAAACGATGGTGATCATCTTCTGCCCACCCCACTTCGTGAAGAGCAATGCCCATAGTAGACTTCCCTGGTGGCTCAGCTGGTAAAGAACCCACGTGCAATGTGGGAGACCTGGGTTCCATCCGTGGGTTGGGAAGATCCCCTGGAGAAGGGAAAGGCTACCCACTCCAGTATTCTGGCCTGGAGAATTCCATGGACTCTATAGTCCATGGGGTTGCAAAGAATCAGACATGACTGAGCAACTTTCATTCATGCCCTTAGTGAGTGTATGAAATCCTGATCTTTCATGCATTTCCTTTTGGCTTCAGAAATGAGGCAAAGAGATCAAATACAACTGTGGCATGAACCTGAAGTGGCAAAAATACTAATATATATGTACACACACATGCACATACATACATCAGCAGTCCAAGTTGTCTTGATAAGTTGATTATACCATAGCCATTTATCAAGACATCTATTATGCATACAGCTGGAGAAGAACGAAAGTCATGGGTTTATTCCTTCAGGAGTCCAACTAATCCTTCTTTAATGGTTGGTACAAAGATTTGTTCCTCTCCCAGCAGTTTTGAGCTCTGAAGGGCACTTATGTGTTCCGCTGAATTATACCGGATATATCAAATTAATTCTATTAACCAGCTTATCCTCTAAATCTTTAACCAGGCCCTGATACATATGCATTCACTGGTGTAAATGACTTTTAGCAATTTCAGAGCCTGCTCTTTGGAGCTGTAGCTACATTGAAAGGTGATCCAGGCTCTGACCTTACTGCATTCCTCAATATTAAATAATCGGCTAAATGGTTACAGCCCGTTTGCAGAAAGGGGTACTGCATTCTCTTCTTACCCCCTCCCACCCCACTGCAAGCTTGGAATTTGCCTTCAAACCAATTGCAGGACCCATGAACTGTAATGGGCAAAAACAAGAGCTGTGAGCAACAAGGTCGCCATTGAGGATGGACGGTAAAGGAAGTCCAGGAGTGTTGTTTCTAAATCCAGACCTTGTCCTTGTTGTCCCCTAGCCCCTACCCATCTACTTGACGTATACCCACTTTCACTCTGCTTTCTGGGAAGTTTTTCCTTCTCACCTACCCACCACAGCTCTACATAAGTGCCTTTTTGTTTCCTTGCAATATCTTGTAGTTCCCACAATCAAAAATTATCACAACGATAATATAGTAGTGAACACTGAGTCTTTGGGGTTTCCGTGGTGGCTCAGACAGTAAAGAATCTGCCTGCAATGCAGGAGACCTGAGTTCAATCCCTGGGTCGGGAAGATCCCCTAGAGAAAAGGAATGGCCACCCACTCCAGTATTCTTGCCTGGAGAAGTCTACGGACAGAGGAGCCTAGAGGGCTACAGTCCAAGGGGTCACAAAGAGTCGAACGTGACTGAAAGACTAACACTTTCACTTTTCACTTCAACATTGAGTCTTTACTGTGTGCCAAACATTTTTCTAAGTTCTTGATAAATATTAACTTACTTAATCCTTGTATGACTCTATGAGGCACATATCAGTCTTAACCCAGCTTACGTATGGGACAACTGAGAGGCAGAGTGGTTCAGTACTTTGCTCAGGGACACAAAGCTGGTAGGAGGTAGAACTCAGACTAGACCCAGGCAAGTGGTCTGATTCCAATATAAAAATGAACACTGCTGAGTGCTAGTTATGGGCATATAACACATAACACTTGATGTGAAGAGATAGCTCTTGGAAAAGACCCTGATGCTGGGAAAGACTGAAGGCAAAAGGAGAAGGAGGCAGCAGATGGTTAGATAGCATCACCAACTCAATGGACATGAATTTGAGCAAACTCCAGGAGACAGTGAAGGAGGGACAGAGGAGCCTGGCGTGTTGCAGTCCAGGGGGTCGCAAGGAGTCAAACGTGACTTAATGACCGAACAACAGCAGCAACGTGATCACATGGTAAGCTGTCCACGTGCTATATTCCATTTCATTTCTCACGTGGTCATGCGCAGTAGGGATGGTATGCCAGCCCCAGTTTACAGATGCAAAGGCATGATAATTTGTTTGAGTCCATACAGTAAGTAAGTGTACATTCAGGATTCAAACACAGGTTCTCTCTATGAAAAGCCCAAACTCTCCATCACTATGCCTTAAAAAACATTTTTATAATTGCTCATTTATTTTCCCATGAGCTTTCCTTGTGTGCAAGCTCAATAAATTCATTTTTCTGTGCTGACCACCCCCTGCAACAGGCTACCTATGCCTATGATGTACCTCTTTTTATAAATGTTTGCTATGCTCACATGGCCTGAATATATTTTGAGGCTAGCTGTGTCAGTTTGCATCATCAAGGGACAGAGAACTTCATGAGACAGGAGACTGTATGTCTTAGCTTTGCCCATGTGTTTTTTATCCTGCCTTCCTGAAAGCTGGTGAACATGTAGACATCTATAGCCCTTCCTTTCCCGAGGAAGCTCACAAGCTCCATGGAGTATAGCTCCAGCGTACATAATAGGACTATTCTGGTGTCACGTGACATAGCTACCTCCCAGTAACAAGGGTGGTTCATTGTGTGTTATGTCAAAATGGTACCAAGCAGTCCAAGGGATTTACAGGTAATCAGACTAGAGTTCTGGGCTTCCCTGGTGGCTCAGACAGTAAAGAACCTGCCTGCAATGCAGGAGACCTAAGTTTGATACCTGGGTTGTGAACAGCCCCTGGAGAAGGAAATGACTACTCACTCCAGTATTCTTGCCTGGAGAATTCCATGGACAGAGGAGCCTGGAGGGCTCCAGTCTATGGGATCGCAAAGAATCAGACATGACTGAGCAACTAACACTTTCAGGGTATAGCGAAAGTTGTAGAGTCAGAAAGTTCTACATTTGAGTCTATCTTGAGGGTATCTTACTTTAGATAAATAACTTTGTTTTGCTTTGATTGCTTGTACAGAAAATGAGTCGTACTTACTTTATAATATCCCATGGTGACTAAATGAGATTATGTTCATTAAGTACATGACACAGTGCTAGGAACTTCATAGGAGCCGCGGGCTTCCCTAAGTTCTCAGTAAGAGGCGGGCTTCCCTGCTGGCTCAAAGGTTAAAGCTCTGAGGTCTGCCTCCAATGAGGGAGACCTGGGTTCGATCCCTGAGTCGGGAAGATCCCCTGGAGAAGGAAATGGTAACCCATTCCAGTGTTCTTGCCTGGAGAATCCCATGGATGGAGAAGCCTGGTAGGCTATAGTCCACGGGGTTGCAAAAAGTCAGACACGACTGAACGACTTCATTTCACTTCACTTCAGTAAGAGGCAGCAATTATAACAATTATGCCAGAATATCTTTGCTTTTCTTCTCTTCACCTCCTGGCCATTTTCTTCACTGTCATATGCCCAGGTGCATTCAGCATGTTGTTGTATTTGCAGGACAGTTATCAACATTAATGAGAAAAGCAAGAGACTTTCAGTAATGACCTTGTATTTATGGAGCCCTTGCTGTGTGTAGGCACTGTGCTGAGCATTGTAACATATGTATCCCTCAGCACACCTTATGAGGTAGGCAAAACAGTTTCCCCATTTTAAAGAAGAGGAAATAAGGGTTTTTAGAGGCTGAGGAGCTTACCCAAGGTCAGGCAGTCAATAAGTACCAGGAATGGGATCCCAACCGAGGCAGTCTTAACTCTACAGCCCGGCCTCATAACCAACCTGGCATGCTAAAATTTCCTTCACGTAATCCTGAGTTAGGTCTCTTGTTTTTAAAATGGGTGACAAGGAAGAGCAAACACTTGGAAGGTCAAATTTACCCAGCTGTAAGCAACATTTGGAACTTGGCTTGACAGCGTGGAAATCTGTTTGTTTGCAGGCTTTTATGAGTAGCATTGCGAGTCCCTTCACTAGCTGTCTTCTGTGTATTCCATACCGATGATCCTTGGTGAACTTTCGGGTTCTGAGAAGCAGCTGGTTGGTTTGCATAACTGCCTTCACCCTTTTCTGGCCCAGATGTCAAGTGTTCTTAAATCTGACACAGATAAAACTCAGTGACTATTGATTAGACTCTTGACACAGTGTGCTCAGGCTTCCTTTCTGTCATATTTTACTGCATTCTATGGTGATGTTGGTGACCTTCTGAGCTTTCTTTGAAATTTTATTGATCATGCAATTAAACGGCCTCTCAGTGTGTGTCAGAAGTCCAATTCAGGTAAAGCTCCTGCTGCCTCGTTCTTGCAGATCCGATCCTTAATTCCAAATAGAGGCCCTTCTCAGACTGTCAGTCATTGTGTTTAACGTGGATGCGGGTTTTGAAAGGCTGACTTCAGGGTGGATTGGAGTCTGCATTACAGAAAGCACATGCCAGCATGCATCTTCTCATCTGTTTCTCCCACTTCCAGGAAAGCAGTATTCTGACTTTTAATTGTTCCATGTTCAGAAGGCAGTCCAACTGGAACAAGAAACACACATTCCAAAGCAGATCTTGCAACTTCTAAAAGGCATCGGTATTCACTCTACATTACAGAATGGCTCAGGGGAGGCCGAGAGCATTCATGAGCCAGTCGGAGTTTGAAAGATGGTGAATATCCATTGTTCTCCCATTAAGTAGATGGGATCTGGGCCACATTTAGGAGATGATATGAGGAGCCAACATTGATGACCCACCATTTAGAGTGGTATCAAAGGCTTTCAAACATGAGATGTGGCAGAGCAGACAAGGAAAGCAGCAGTGGCCTAGGATCCAAGGAACTGGAATGGCAGTCTTCCATAATCCCTGCTGTAACGCCTACAAACCCTGCTTCCTCTCTGGGACTCAGCTTCAACATCTGTAAATTCAGAACATGAGTCCTGAGATTCTTTGCTGGAGGAACAAGTTTCTTGCTCTGTGTAAAGCCTGCTGGAGACAGTATGTACCAGCCTTCCCACCCCCCGGCCACCCCCACAACCAGAGCAGTTCTCAGGATGCAAAGTCTGTAATAACTATGTGTGAGGAAGAAAGAAATGACTTTCAGCTCTGCTTTCAAGGAGAAAAAACTCACCACTCATTGGCCCAAGGAAGCAGCCAATATTTCCAGAAGTCTGATGTTAACTGATCTCAAATCTGAACCCTTGTGAATTATAAGGCCAATTTTCCAATCAATTCCGGCTGAAATTTAGAATGCTTGTTGAGATTTAGGGGCTGGTGAGAGGACAGAACTGCAGAATTGCCAGAGATAATTTCTATTGCCATGTTCTGGCACAAAACAAGTCCTTGTGATGATAATAATAATTTTTTTTTTAAAATTTAAAAAAGATACTGGCAAGGTTGCAGAGTGAAAGTAAGAGTAATCCAATCTGGATGTAAGGAATGCATTCAAGCCCATTTCCAAATCAGTAACAGGCAGGCGGGATTTAATCCTCAATGTATTTTTAACATCTTACAAAAGCTGTTGCTTTTGGTATTTTATTTGTTGTCTTTAAAGAGGGGGGAAATACATGCAGCAGCAATGGCAAAATTTTTCCTCCAAACTGGAACTAGGCTAGAGAGAGCTTTCTGATGTCAGCCAGCTAGAAGTTGGTGATTTTGCACTTATTACCACTGTTTAAGATTAGCATTTAGGAAGTGGGACTCACTCAAATGTTAACTCAGTGTAGGGCTATTCAGGGCTATTACCTGGAGGTTAAGTACCGACTGTGTGCCTGGAACAGGACTGACCTTTCATTTACAGTCTTGATGACTTGGGACCCCACAAGACTTGGGACCCCTGATGACTTGGGACCCCACTCTCCTGTTTTAGAGGAGGAAGCAGACCCTGAGCAGTTAAGAAATGTATCTAAGAGTCTGTGGTTGATCGCTTTGAGATTTGAACTCAGTTCTGTCTGATTTTATAACTCATACTGTTTCTGGAATCCTCTGCCAATGCTATAGGATGCCTGTGACCTATTTTCTGTGACCATGAACTTGACCTCCTATACTATTTGAGGCATCTCCCATGGAGCTCACCTTCCACCAAGACACAGTGCAGAAATAGAATCATCAGCCAGTGGACTGATAAAGACAGTAGTTGAGTGAGGGAAATTATGTTTAATTTTGAACAATTTGAAATGTAGTGTACGAATAATAGTATCTTTTCTGTTATAAAACCAGTTTATATATATCCATTGTTAAAATTTTGGAAAATCCAAAATGTCACAAAGATGAAAGTAAAAATTACTCCTCATCCTGCGAATGTGAGAAAGCTATGGCTGACATTCCTTTTTCTGAATTACTTAATGGTTAAATGATCAAATTCTGTAGCCAGATAGGCTTTGGTTCAAATCTCAGTTCAAGCAATTATTAGTTGAATGAATCTGCATATATGTATATGCGCTTCCCTGATGGCTCAGATGGTAAAGAATCTGCCTACAATGTGGAAGACCTGGGTTTGATCCCTGGGTCAGAAAGATACCCTGGAGAAAGTAATGGCTATCCATTCCAGTATTCTTGCCTGGATACTGGAAGAGAGGAGACATAGGAGCCTGGTGGGCTACAATCCATGGAATCACAAAGATTAGGACACAACTCAGAGACTAACTCATATATATATAAATATATGTGATTCATCTTTTGTTTATTTCAGATTTTGTTTTAAAATAGCTTATGAATTACATCACTGAAAAAATGAAACAAATAGCCAGCACTTCTATAACACTGACTTTGTGACAAGTACTGTTCTACAGCTTTACAGAACATTTTAATTGTCAGAAAAATCTCCACGAGGTTGTCCCCATTTTACGGGAACTGAAGAGGAAACTGAGACAAATAGAGGTAAAGGATTTCCAAAACCCCGTAGCAAGAAAGTGTCAGAGCTGGAATTTGAATCCAGGAGTTCTAACTCCACAGACTGGGTTCTTAACCATTAATCATACTACTTCTGGTATTATTTAGTATTATTATTGTTTCCTTCATAATTTTTTACAAAATTGGAAACATACGGACATATTGTTTTGTTATCTGCTTTCTTCATTTAACAATATGCCTTGAACTTGCTTCCAAGTCATTAAATACTTTTAGAGAACACAATTTTTTGATGTCTGCGTGGTATTCAATTGAATGTCTGAAATGTAATTAACTTAGCCAAATCTCTATTGTCAGGCATTCCAGATGTTTCTAATTTTTCACTGTAATAAACAATGCTGAGATGAACATCATTGTACATGCATTCTCTAGTTATTTCCTTTGGATAAATTCCTAGAAATAGAATTGCACAGTCAAAAGAGTATGACGCGTTTTATGTGGATATTGGTACTTTTTGTTTGATTTTTGAGAAATTGCAAATCTCTCTGTAGCCACACCACATCAGGCATACTCCTATGACAAGGGAACTATTAAAAGTCACAGAACTAGTTAGGACACACACATTACACATAACTCAATATTTATTGTATATAAAACCAATGGTTCATCAGAGCACAATTCTTGCTAATTCATGATTGCAAAATGTAATAGCTACTTAACACTACACACTGGACAACCCTACTCCATATTCTGGAGACAACCCTGTTCATAGGGTATGAAGGGAACTGTGATTTATTGAGCAATTAGTACGTGTCTGCACTGAACTCAGTCCTGTGGTGACCCTGCATTGGGCAATGGGAAATTCACTTCACAGATAGGGACCTGCAAAGTCATATGCCCCATGCAGTGTTGCAGAGAGAGTGAGAGGCCGTCAGCCTGAAGCACTGGCCCTCCAGCCTTTGCCCTGCCCCTTCCATATGCCAACACACTACCCCAGAAGTTTAAGATTTCTGGTTCTGAACTTGTCAGGGGAAATGATCTCAGGTTCCTGCAACAAGACTTCAGGTTTGGTCTTAGGTCTCTTCTGCATTTGTTAATTTCAGCGAGATTGCCTAGCCTCATACCTCACTGCAGGGGTCTCCAAATTGTCGATCCCGTTCTCTCTCTTCTTTCCTCCCTCCCCTCTCTCTCTCTCTCTTTTTCTCTCTCTCCCTCCCCCCTTTATCTCACTTCTGGAGGCCAATAACTGTATTGATTTTTTTAAAAGAACTCTATAAATACAGTGACTATTCTGCTAAAACAAAAACCAAAAAGAACCAGAAAGCATAAAATAAATCAGAAGTGATGGTGGGGTATGGAAAGGAGCTGGGAATCCCCTCAGAAAAACTAACAATTGCTGATGCAAAACTTGCAAGGGGAGGAAAAGGTGAAACCAAGAGCAAGAATTTCAAACATGTTGACATGGTGAAGGAAGCAAGCTCCCTAAAGACCCTGGAGTACACGGAAGGTGGGTTAGATCGCAACAATCACCTCCTTGTGGAGCCTAGCACAGGAATCCTCACTCAGCTAGAAAGCTGGATGTGTACTGGGTGACCAAGTCATCTTCCTTTGCAGGGACTTCTCCAGCTGTAGCACGGAGAGTTGTCTCACGTTCCAGACAAACCCAGACAGTTGGCCACCCTGAGTGGTAACTACACAATAATCCTGGGTCAGACATTCACACATAGGTTTTCTTAAGAATCGCTTAATCTGTTCCTTCATGTTCATTTATTCACTCCATCTTCCATGCCGTCACTGTACAGTCATCTTCGTACAAGAGATGAGTATAGACAAGATGAGATGGAGATAGAAGAAAAATGGACTTCCATTCTTCCCTTGGTTAACTGTTTTCAAGAGGAAAATGACAGAAAATGTAATTCCACTGTGGGATAAATGCAACAATACAAACACGGAGCAGGCACTACAGGGTCACTGAGGTTGGTACCATTTAGGAAGATGAGAAAAGGCTTCCCAGAAATGGGCTCTCTATACTCAGGACTGGAGAAGGCAATGGCACCCCACTCGAGTGCTCTAGCCTGGACAATCCCATGGACGGAGGAGCCTGGTGGGCTACAGTCCGTGGGATCACTAAGAGTCGGACACGACTGAGCGACTTCACTTTCACTTTTCACGTTCATGCATTGGAGAAGGAAATGGCAACCCACTCCAGTGTTCTTGCCTGGAGAATCCCAGGGATGGGGGAGCCTGGTGGGCCCCCGTCTGTGGAGTCACACAGAGTCGGACACGACTGAAGCGACTCAGCAGCAGCATACTCAGGACCACAGGTTCTGCAGGACTTGTGCATGGTTAAGGATGGTCCAGGGAGAGGGCACAGCAAGAACAGTTCAGAGGGAAAGGTTTGGTGGGTTTGGGAGGCCATCAAGAATTGAGAAGGATGGGATGTACGTACAGTTATGACTGATTTGCATTGCATAGCAGAAACCAACACAACATTGTTAAAGCAAAAATTAATTGAATTTAAAAAATAGAGAAACAGAAAGAATTGCTAGAACATTGGATAAGGGCCCTAGTGTCAGGACCCTAGTCAGAGGCAGAGGGAAACAGAGGGAGGATGTTTGCTGAACGAACTCCCACTCATTACGGAAAAAGCTGCTTTTGGACAGAGGAGCAGAGATATAAGACCAGAGCTAATGCAGCAAACGGGCTTTCCTGGTGGTTCAAATGCAAAAGAAACTGCTTGCAGTGCAAGAGACCCAGGTTCGATCCCTGGGTCGAGAGACACCCTAGGGCGTGACAACCCACTCTCAGTATTCTTGCCTGGGAAATTCCGTGGACAGAGAAGCCTAGTGGGCTACAGTCCATGGGGTGGCAAAAAGTCGAACATGACAGAGTGACTAATGCACAATGCAGAAAAAAAAAGTCAAGACCTGGTGTTTAGGTATTTAATTTACAATGTGACAATCACAGATCATCTGTTCCCTTATTCTCTAATCTGTTCACAAACTGGATATTTATTTAACATCTACTATTTGCCAGAAATTGTTTTAGATGCTGGAAATACAGCAGTGAATAAAAACGAGGGAAAGTTCCTGCCATTAGGAGCCTCAAAACAACAAATAAATATATAAGTAAAGGAGTTCACCTCAGCGAGGAACAAATATAGCACAAAAATACAGAGAGTAATGTGACAGCAAGGGGCTGAGTAGTCAGTGAAACTGGGTTGTCAGAGGAGGCTTCTCTGAAGATATGTCACTTGAGATGCAACCCAAAAATGAGAAAAATTGGCTCTGCTAAGATAGATTTGGATAAGGGGAACAGCAAGAGTAAGACAACAGCAACCTCGGAAGGCTGGAAACAAAGCTAGTAAAACTGGAAGCTGGGAAATGAAACGGAGAACAGATAGGATGAAGTTGGACCATATAGAATAAGACATTGCAGAAGGAAAGTTACTAGAATTTTATCAATGAAAGAGAGACACCATTCAAACTAGAGCTTTCTGCACACACACACACACACACACACACACACACACAGTATCATATACATCCCCACAGACCCTCATTCAGTGACCTATATTATTAACATTCTGCTTTATGACCGTGGGAAAGTCATTTAACATACACACCAGGCATACAGTGGTGGAGAAACAGACACAGTTCTTATCTCCATGGACCCTTGTCTCTCTAATGTGTGGGTTCCTGACCCAAAATAATTCTCAACCTGTATAGATTATAATGTGTTGAACTCTCAGCAGCCCCATGGACTGTATCCCACCAGGTTCCCCTGTCCATGGAATTCCTCAGGCAGGAATACTGGAGTGGGTAGCCATTCCCTTCTCCAGGGGATCTTTCTGACCTAGAGGCTGAACCCAGGTCTTCTGCATTGCAGGAGGATTCTTTACCATCTGAGCCACCAGAGAAGCCCATCAAATAGGATTACAAGACAGAAACACCTCGCCTGGTACACAGAAAAGACCAGTAAGCACTGAGCACTTTCCCTTCTGTTATGTAGTCATTCATGAACCCAGCGTGAGGTCTCTTTCTAGATTCAGCTAGTGCTATCTTATTGAACCAGTTAAAATTTCAAGAATATACCACTCCCACCAAGAGAGAAGGGATGATCCACATTTTGGTATTCTCATTGCTTCTTTGAAGGGCAAGCCCTTTCAAGGGCTACTAATCCATTCCAAACTCCAGCCATGATAACCTTAATTCCTTTTTCTAAAGAATCAATGACAAAGTTAGAAAAGCAGGATGACCAAGGGTCAGCATATCACCAGACATCCCTGGGCTGATGGCCAAAACAGTGGAACACAGGTATGTTCGGGGTAGGAGGCTGTGACCGATGCCAGATGGAGAATCTTTGCAGTTAAGCAATTTTGTTGACGTGGCATCTACTCACCTCACTCACTGGAACCAGCATTATGCAGGGTCATGCACTGTACACGAGCTATCAGGAATGGTTACTTATTACCAGCTCAGTAGGTGACCAGGGGCATGTCATTTCCGAAGGAAGCTGTTTGAAGGCTTTTCCTGTACTTACTTTCCCATGCTCAGAAATTCTTAGAAAAGTGAATGATTGTCGATAGGTTTCAGAAGTTCTTTGACTTGAGCAAACTCCAAAGGCATGGGGAAATTTCTTCAGCCATGCAGGTTCCCGGATCTGAAAATCTAGCATCGCCAAACAGTCGCTTTCAACCCCTACTATATGCCAGATGTTGCATGCCAGGAAGTGATTCACAAAAATGATATGAACTAGAATTGTGTCCTCAAGTCATTTATATTCCAGGGAGCATGGCTTCCCACTGCCTCTAGGCTGATGCTGAAACTCTCAGCACGCCCCAGGAGGCCCTTGGCAGGCTGCCTCTGCTCCACCTTCACACGTCCTCTGGCCAAATAAAGGAGCCCTTTTTCCCTGGACATGCCTCATACTTGACAGTCCCTGCAATCATGCCTCTCTGTAAATTTCTCCCAGATGATTCCCTAGAACAATTTGATGCCGTGAAAAGGACACAAATAGCAAAGCCAGGTTCAGCCACTCAGCTTACTATGTGTTCTTCTGCAGATCAGTTTCCCTCTCTGAGCCTCAGTTTCCCTAGCTGTTAAAGGGGTTCAGTTCAGTTCAGTCACTCAGTCGTGTCTGACTCTTTGTGACCCCATGAACCGCAGCACGCCAGTGGGAAGGTCTATATCATTTCTCCTCTTCCTTCCAGCACTGATAAATCCTAGGATTCTAGAGCTAAGCATAGAATGAACAGGACACCTCAAGAAATGTTAAAGAGTGCCTTTTCCGAGCAAGAAAAAAAGAAACAGCTTCCTTCGTGGATTCTCTCTGCCCAGAATGGTGAAGGTGAGGTCCACTGAGCTAGTTCAGCACACTATGCCTGCTGTTTGTCAGCTTCCGTTTCCTGGGAGGCCTCTGGTAACATTGATGGAGGGCCCACTTAATGTCATTCATCAGCTCTCACATCTTTATACCACTCCTGAGAAGTGTGGGTTATTATTTCCGTGCTGCGTGTGGGTTAATATAGAGGCTCAGGGAGGATCCTTGTCTGAAGTTGTACAGCATCCTTGACTAGATTAGGGAGTCCAGATGCAGCTTAGAGCGCAGCCTCTTTCTGGGCCAAAGCCTCCCCTATCCAGCCCATGTCCTGTCTCTGATCCTCACATCTGGATCTCCATGCAGAAGCGGCGGCATTGGGAGACAAGCCTTTGAGACTGAGCACTGTGCCAACACACGTGTATACTGACTGGCTTCCCCTCCACGGCAGGCAGAGGCGAGCTCTGTATGTGATATAGGGAAACCACAACAAGGCAATCCCTGCAACTATAAAATCAAATTAAATCAGGGATTCTGGCTGGGGCTTTAAACGTCTTAGCCGCTCTGATTTCTCTGGAGAAGCTGGGAGACGGAGCCAACTGCTGGAATGCGCTCTCTCCCCAGTAAGAGTGTGGTTTTTGCCTCAGGTTCTCAATCTGGTTTAAGTTGGCCATTTGGAGAGGAGAGAACTTTCTGGGCTTGGGGAGAGCTTTCGTCTGCCAGTGTGTTCTGCTCACCATGCTAGGAAATCTGGGATGCTGGTGGGTAAATAAGGGTAAATAAAAGAAGACGGGCTCCTGTTCACTGAGCATGGGCCGCCCTCCAGTTAACTCCACACCTGTTAATCCCCATAGCAGGGCCATCACAGCAATGCAGGTAGGTAAGGTCCTCACCTCCAATTTAAAGATAAGGGAACCTAGCCTCAAAAAGACAAAGCAACCAGTCCAAGTTTATGCAACTGGAAAATACGGAGCCATATTTCAAATTCTGGGACATATGAACATCTCTTCTTTTAAGCCACATGACAATATCACCTCCACTCCCATCCTGAAGGGAAATTTAAAAGAACAGTCCAACCTGCCCCATTTGTTGTTGTCACTCAGTTGTGTCCGACTCTTTGTGACCCCATGGACTGCAGCATGTCAGGCCTCCCTGTCCATCACCAGCTCTCAGAGTTTGCTCAAACTCATGTCCACTGAGTCAGTGATGCCATCCAACCATCTCATCCCTGTCGTCCCCTTCTCCTCCTGCCTTCAGTCTTTACCAGCATCAGGGTCTTTTTCTAATGAGTCAGGTCTTCGCATCAGATGGCTGATTGGAGCTTCAGCATCAGTGTTTCCAATGAATTTTCAGGACTGATTTACTTTAGGACTGACTGGTTTGATCTCCTTGCAGTCCAAGGAACTCTCAAGAGTCTCCTCCAACACACAATTCAAAAGCATCAATTCTTTGTGGCACTCAGCCTTCTTTATGGTCCAACTCTCACATCCATACATGACTACTGGAAAAACCATAGCTTTGACTAGACAGACTTTTGCTGACAAACTTGATGTCTCTGTTTTTTTAAAATGCTATCTATGTTGGTCATAGCTTTTTTTTTTTTTTTCCCAAGGAGCAAATGTCTTTTAATTTCATGGCTGCAATCACTATGGTTATTATCTGGTTAGCAATTACAGCTAACCAGAAGTGTTTGTGTGTTTTGTTGTTTTTTTTTTTTTGATGTGTGGCGGGGGTGCAACATATATGGGTACTCATGACAAGATTTTACAATGACATTGGCTTTGAAATATATAAAAATCTCAGCACAAATTCTTTGGTAGGAGGAAATGTACAAAGTAGAATTGAAGAGAGGGGAAGAGGAGAAATACAGAGCTATAATAGTCTATGGGCTTCCCAGGTGGTGCTAGTGGTGAAGACTCTATCTGCCAGTGCAGGAGACTTACGAGATGCAGGTTCAGTTCCTGAGTCAGGAAGATCCTCTGGAGGAGGGCATGACAACCCACTCCAGTATTTTTCCTGAGAGAATCCCATGGACTGAGAAGGTTGACAGACTTCAGTCCATAGTCACACAGAGTCAGACATGACTGAATTAACTCTGCATGCAGGCACATGTGGTTTATAATTGATAATAATTGATACCATATAATAATTTAGCTTGTTGATTCTAGAGGAATCTATCAAGATTGGAATCTCAAAAAATCTTAAGGAAGTGATTTACTCTCTAATTTTTTCTCTTTATTTAAAGGAAAATAATAATATTGCTACCTAACTAGGTTGTAGTGAAGTTTAAGGTACTATCTATAATGAGCTTATAGGAGCTACTTAACCAAGCTAATGACATATATGCCTGAGAGTATTATGTTTAACCAGCATGAAGTGAAGTGAAGTCACTCAGTCATGCTCAACTCTTTGCGATCCCATGGACAGTAGCCTGCACCAAGCTCCTCAGTCCATCGGATTTTCTAGGCAAGAGTACTGGGGTGGTTTGCCATTTACTTCTCCAGGGAATCTTCCTGACCCAGGAATCGAACCCAGGTCTCCCGCATTGTAGACAGACACTTTACCATCTGAGCCACTGGGGAAGTCCTAATATATAATTCATATGCTAAGAAATTCACCCATTTAAAGTGTAAAAAAAAATCAGTGGTTTTAAGTATTTTCACAGAGTTGTCAAACTAATATTGCAATCAATTTTAGAACATTTTCATCATCCTAAAAACCCTGGGTTCATCAGCCATCACTGCCTATTTCCCCAGACTCCTTCACCCTAGATGAAGGGTCCCCAACCTCCAGGATCTGATGCCAGATGATCTGAGGGGGAGCAGATGTGATGTTAATAGAAATAAAGTGCACAAGACGTACAAGTGCTTGAGTCATCTGAAAACCACCTGTCTCCCCTGGTCCATGGAAAAATTGTCTTCCACAAACCCAATCCCTGGTGCCCAAATGACTGGGAACTGCTCTCCTAGACAACCATTAACTCAGGCTCTATTTCTACGTATTGGCCTGTGCCAGAGATTTCATTACAATTGAATCATACAAGGCATGGTCTTTTATGACTGGCTTCTTTCACTTAGTGTTTTCACAGTTCATCTTGTAGCAGGTATCAGTACTTTATTTCTTTTTATGGCTGAATAATGTTCCATAGATATATGCTATTTTCCATTTGTCAGTTGAAGGATGAGTCGTTTCCACTTTGTGGCTACTATAAATAATACTGCTATGAATACTTGTGTACAAGGTTTTTGTGGTCAGATATTTTAATCTTTCTTGCATATATAGCCAGAAGGGGAGTAGCTGGGTCATTACAGTAACTCTGCATTTGACTTCCTGCGATGCTACTAGACTGCTGTTCAAAGAAGCTGTGCTGACCAGCAATCTATGCAGGCTCCAATTTTCACATCCTTGTCAACACTTGATATTGTCTACTTATTTTATCCATTTTTGTGAGAGGGAAGTGATAACTGTGCTTTTGATTTGCATTTCCCTAATGGCTAACGAGATTGAGGACTTTTCACAGGTTGACTGGCTGTGTGTTTATCTTTTTTGAAGAATTACTTATTCAGATCAATCCCTTCCCCATTTTTACTTGGGTTATTTGTCCTTTCACTACTGGATTTTAAGAGCCCCTTATATATTTTAGATATAAATCTCTAATCAGATATATTATTTGCAAATATTTTACATCATAAGTTACTGAAAGGAAAGGGGTTCATATTCCTTTGGATCGTGAGCTTTAGAGTCAGTTCTGGGTTTAAACACCTAAGATCACTGATTCCTAGCTGTTTAACTTTGGATTGTCTTCTTAACTTTGCCTCTGTAAACAGAAAACATTAATTCTGATGCTTCAGTTTGTGAGATTAAAATAGCTAATACATGCTCACGTATGATACAGTGCTGAGCATATAGGAGGCATGCAACAACCAGGATTTGTTGAAGACTCTTAAGAGTCTCTTGGACTGCAAGGAGATCCAACTAGTCCATTCTGAAGGAGATCAGCCCTCGGATTTCTTTGGAAGGAATGATGCTGAAGCTGAAACTCCAATATTTTGGCCACCTCATGTGAAGAATTGACTCATTGGAAAAGACTCTGATGCTCAGAGGGACTGGGGGCAGGAGGAGAATGGGACGACAGAGGATGAGATGGCTGGATGGCATCACGGACTTGATGGACGTGAGTCTGAGTGAACTCTGGGAGTTGGTGATGGACAGGGAGGCCTGGCGTGCTGCAATTCATGGGGTCGCAAAGAGTCAGACACGACTGAGCGACTGAACTGAACTGAACTGAACAGTGTATTAGGCAGCTCATAGCATTATTGTGATAACTGACTTCTTTTTAAGACAATTGGAATGTATAAGATATTGATTATTTTATTTTATAACCTATATCAGTTGCTTCAGGAGGTTAAGTAACAAGCCCAAGAGACATTGCAATTCTACAACAGATCTAAAGTTCAAACTGCTTTTCTTCGACTTGAAGTTTAATGTTTTATTCAAAGGTCTTGGTGAAACACATGATGCCTTTGTGCATAACCAGAGAATGGAAATTTCTGGGAATTGAAACAGCAATCCACATAGGCAGGTTGCAAGCAAGTAAATTAAAACATAGTCAATTAATCAAATATCCTCTGGCTAAAACAGTATCTTTCACCCCAAATTCCATCTTGAAATGTAAGCTTGCCATTCTCTCATTAAGAAATGTTTATTCCCCGTCGCTTAAATCTGAATTGGCCCTTTAATTTGACTTGACCAACGCAACATAGCAGGGTAGCATGACACAGTGTAGCTGCTGTGAAGTCTAAGTGCTCTGTCGGCCTCTGACCTCCTGGTGGCTCAGATGGTAAAGAATCTGCCTGCAGTTCAAGAGACCTGGATTTGATTCCTGGGTTGGGAAGATCCCTGGAGAAGGGAATGGCTACTACTCCAGTATTCCATGGACAAAGGAGCCTGGCAGCAAAAGAAGGACACAAATGAGTAACTGATACTTTCACCTTGGACTTCCTGGTGTCTCACACAGTAAAGAATTTGCCTGCAATATAGGAGACCCAAGTTCAACCCTGGGGCTGGGAAGATCCCTCAGACATGGAAATAGCTACCCACTCCAGCATTCTTGTCTGGAGAATCCCATGGACAGAGGAGCCTGGCAGGCCCCAGTAAGTGGGGTAGCAAAGAATCAGACATGACTGATCGACTAACACGCACACACACAAACACACATACACACACTAAGTGGTCACATAGATAGCAACCAACATGGAGGAGACCCTTGACCCTTGGCTATTCAGTTCAGTTCAGTTCAGTCACTCAGTCGTGTCCGACTCTCTTAGACTCCATGAATCGCAGCACACCAGGCCTCCTTGTCCATCACCAACTCCCAGAGTTCACTCAGACTCAGGTCCATCGAGTCCATGATGCCATCCAGCCTTCTCATCCTCGGGCGTCCCCTTCTCCTCCTGTCCCCAACCCCTCCCAGCATCAGAGTCTTTGCCACTGAGTCAACTCTTCGCATGATGTGGCCAAAGTACTGGAGTTCAGCTTTAGCATCATTCCTTCCAAAGAAATCCCAGGGCTGATCTCCTTCAGAATGGACTGGTTGGATCTCCTTGCAGTCCAAGGGACTATCAAGAGTCTTCTCCAACACCACAGTTCAAAAGCATCAATTCTTCAACACTCAGCCTTCTTCACAGTCCAACTCTCACATCCATACATGACCACAGGAAAAACCATAGCCTTGACTAGATGGACCTTAGTCGGCAAAGTAATGTCTGTGCTTTTGAATATGCTTTCTAGGTTGGTCATAATTTTTCTTCCAAGGAGTAAGCATCTTTAATTTCATGGCTGCAGTCACCATCTGCAGTGATTTTGGAGCCCCCCAAAAATAAAGTCTGACATTGTTTCCCCATCTATTTTCCACGAATTGATGGGATGGGATGCCATGATCTTTGTTTGCTGAATGTTGAGCTTTAAGCCAACTTTTTCACTCTCCTCTTTCACTTTCATCAAGAAGCTTTTTAGTTCCTCTTCACTTTCTGCCATAAGGGTGGTGTCATCTGCATATCTGAGGTGATTGATATTTCTCCCAGCAATCTTGATTTCAGCTTGTGTTTCTTCCAGTCCAGCGTTTCTCATGATGTACTCTGCATAGAAGTTAAATAAGCAGGGTGACAATATACAGCCTTGACGTGCTCCATTTCCTATTTGGAACCAGTCTGTTGTTCCATGTCCAGTTCTAACTGTTACTTCCTGACCTGTGTACAGATTTCTCAAGAGGCAGGTTAGGTGGTCTGGTATTCCCATCTCTTGAAGAATTTTCCACAGTTTCTTATGATCCACACAGTCAAAGGATTTGGCATAGTCAATAAAGCAGAAATAGATGTTTTTCTGGAACTCTCTTGCTTTTTCCATGATCCAGCGGAGGTTGGCAATTTGATCTCTGGTTCCTCTGCCTTTTCTAAAACCAGCTTGAACATCAAGTAGTTCACGGTTCACGTATTGCTGAAGCCTGGCTTGGAGAATTTTGAGCATTACTTTACTAGAGTGTGAGATGAGTGCAATTGTGCGGTAGTTTGAGCATTCTTTGGCATTGCCCTTCTCTGGGATTGGAATGAAAACTGACCTTTTGCAGTCTTGTGACCACTGCTGAGTTTTCCACATTTGCTGGCATATTGAGTGCAGCACTTTCACAGCATCATCTTTCAGGATTTGAAAGAGTTCCACTGGAATTCCATCACCTCCACTAGCCTTGTTCATACTGATGCTTCCTAAGGCCAACTTGACTTCACATTCTTGGATGTCTGGCTCTAAATGAGTGATCACACCATGGTGATTATCTAGGTCGTGAAGATCCTTTTGTACAGTTCTTCTGTGTATTCTTGCCACCTCTTCTTAATATCTTCTGCTTCTGTTAGGTCCATACCATTTCTGTCCTTTATCGAGCCCATCTTTGCATGAAATGTTCCCTTGGTACCTCTAATTTTCTTGAAGAGATCTCTAGTCTTTCCCATTCTGTTCTTTTCCTCTATTTCTTTGCATTGATCGCTGAGGAAGGCTTTCTTATCTCTTCTTGCTATTCTTTGGAACTCTGCATTCAGATGCTTATATCTTTCCTTTTCTCCTTTGCTTTTTGCCTCTCTTCTTTTCACAGCTATTTGTAAGGCCTCCCCAGACAGTCATTTTGCTTTTTTGCATTTCTTTTCCATGGGGATGGTCTTGATCCCTGTCTCCTGTACAATGTCACAAACCTCAATCCATAGATCATCAGGCACTCTATCTATCAGATCTAGATAAATCTTATTAAATCTATTTCTCACTTCTACTGTATAATCATCACTTCATGGAAAATAGATGTGGAAACAGTGTCAGGCTTTATTTTTGGGGGCTCCAAAATCACTGCAGATGATGACTGCAGCCATGAAATTAAAAGACACTTACTCCTTGGAAGAAAATTTATGACCAACCTAGATAGCATATTCAAAAGCACAGACATTACTTTGCCAACTAAGGTCCGTCTAGTCGAGGCTACGGTTTTTCCTGTGGTCATGTATGGATGTGAGAGTTGGACTGTGAAGAAGGCTGAATGCCGAAGAATTGATGCTTTTGAACTGTGGTGTTGGAGAAGACTCTTGAGAGTCCCTTGGACTGCAAGGAGATTCAACCAGTCCATTCTGAAGGAGATCAGCCCTGGGATTTCTTTGGAAGGAATGATGCTAAAGCTGAAACTCCAGTACTTTGCCCACCTCATGAAGTGAAGTGTTGACTCATTGGAAAAGACTCTGATGCTGGGAGGGATTGGGGGCAGGAGGAGAAGGGGACAACAGAGGATGAGATGTCTGGATGGCATCACTGATATAATGGACTTGAGTCTGAGTGAACTCCAGGAGTTGGTGATGAATAGGGAGGTCTGGCGTACTGCAATTCATGGGGTTGCGAAGAGTCGGACACGACTGCGTGACTGTACTGAACTGAAATGAACTGAAATCATAGTAATGTGTCCTATCTCTTGCCAACAGCTTTTCCTGGACCAAGCTTCTACAACCCGTGACTACTGGAAACCCAGTGAGAACTTTCTCATTAGGACTATTCAAGTCATATTAGAATTCCAAAGGGAAAACATGACTGATTCTAGAACAGGAGCAAGAAATAGGAAAGATGATCCTGAAGCATTTTGTTGTTTTCCTTATTTTATTTTTTAGTTGGTGCAAAATTGTTTTACAACATTGTGTTGGTTTCTGCCCTGCAACCATATACACACAAACACACAACACAGCACACACACATACACACCACATATACACACACAACACATACACAACACACACACACACCACATACACACACATACACAACACATACACACATACACACACAACACATACACACATATACACACAATACATACACAACACACACATACCCAGCACATAGCACATACGCACACAGCACATATACACATAAACAACACAGACACATACACATACAACACACACACATACATAGCACACACACATACACAACACAGACACACATACACACACAAAAGATACACATACACACACTAAACATACACACACATACACAACACATGCACAACACATACACACACATACATAATATACACAACACAAACACATGCACAACACAGACACACACACATATAACAACATGCACATATATGTGCCCCGTCCCTCCGGGGCCCCCTGCCTCCCCCTGCCCACCCTCTAGGTCATCACAGAGCTAGGCCAGGCTCCCTGTGTTCCCTACAGGCTCTCACTGATGGTCTGTTTTACCCATGATAGTGTCTATCCATATGTCAGTGCTCCTTTCTCAATTTGTCCCGCGCTCACCTTCTCTGGCTGTGTTCATAAATCCGTTGTCTACTAGGTTCATCACTTCAGTTCAGTTCAGTCGCTCAGTCATGTCTGACTCTTTGCGACCTCATGAATCGCAGCACACCAGGCCTCCCTGTCCATCACCATCTCCAGGAGTTCACTCAGACTCATGTTCATCGAGTCGGTGATGCCATCCAGCCATCTCATCCTCTGTCGTCCCCTTCTCCTCCTGCCCCCAATCCCTCCCAGCATCAGAGTCTTTTCCAATGAGTCAACTCTTCGCATGAAGCGGCCAAAGTACTGGAGTTTCAGCTTTAGCAGCATTCCTTCCAAAGAAATCCAAGAGCTGATCTCCTTCAGAATGGACTAGTTGGATCTCTTTGCAGTCCAAAGGACTCTCAAGAGTCTTCTCCAACACCACAGTTCAAAAGCATCAATTCTTCGATGCTCAGCTTTCTTCACAGTCCAACTCTCACACCCATACATGACCACAGGAAAAACCATAGCCTTGATTAGACGGACCTTAGTCGGCAAAGTAATGTCTCTGCTTTTGAATATACTATCTAGGTTGGTCATAACTTTTCTTCCAAGGAGTAAGCGTCTTTTAATTTCATGGCTGCAGTCACCATCTGCAGTGATTTTGGAGCCCCCCAAAATAAAGTCTGACACTGTTTCCACTGTTTCCCTATCTATTTGCCATGAAGTGATGGGATCAGATGCCATGATCTTCGTTTTCTGAATGTTGAGTTTTAAGCCAACTTTGTCACTTTCCTCTTTCACTTTCATCAAGAGGCTTTTTAGTTCCTCTTCACTGTCTGCCATAAGGGTGGTGTCATCTGCGTATCTGAGGTGACTAATATTTCTCCCGGCAATCTTGATTCCAGCTTGTGTTTCTTCCAGTCCAGCGTTTCTCATGATGTACTCTGCATAGAAGTTAAATAAGCAGGGTGACAATATACAGCCTTGACGTGCTCCATTTCCTATTTGGAACCAGTCTGTTGTTCCATGTCCAGTTCTAACTGTTGCTTCCTGACCTGCATACAGATTTCTCAAGAGGCAGGTTAGGTGGTCTGGTATTCCCATCTCTTGAAGAATTTTCCACAGTTTCTTATGATCCACACAGTCAAAGGATTTGGCATAGTCAATAAAGCAGAAATAGATGTTTTTCTGGAACTCTCTTGCTTTTTCCATGATCCAGCAGATGTTGGCAATTTGATCTCTGGTTCCTCTTTCTTTTCTAAAACCAGTTTGAACATCAGGGAGTTCACGGTTCACGTATTGCTGTAGCCTGGCTTGGAGAATTTTGAGCATTACTTTACTAGAGTGTGAGATGAGTGCAATTGTCCAGTAGTTTGAGCATTCTTTACCAGTTCCTATATTCTGTGTATATACATTAATATATGGTACTTATCTCTCTTTTTCTGACTTACTTCACTGTGTGTAAGAGGCTCTAGGCTCATCCACCTCACTACTTCTGACTCAAATTCATTCCCTTTATGGTTAATATCCCGTTGGATATATGTACCACATCTCCTTTATCCAGACATCTGTCGGCTATCTAGATTGCTTTCATGTCCTGGCTATTGTAAATATCGCCGCAGTGAAATTGGGGTACATGTGTCTTTTAGAATCGTGTTTTTTTCAGGATATATGCTCAGTAATGGAATTTCTGGGTCATATGGTAGATTTATTCCTAGTTTTTAAAGAATCGCTATACTGTTTTCCATTTTGGCTGTATCAGTTTACATTCTCTCCAACAGTGCAGGAGGGTTCCCTTTTCTCCCCATTCTCTCCAGCATTTATTGTTTGTACAATTTTTAGAGCATTTTGTAGTGCCAGACAGTAAGGAAGTGCCCAAGAAATAAGCAAAGAAATGCTACCATGATGAGAGTATATCAAAAGGAGCCAATTGAAAGAGACGTGGATGGCCAAACCAAGAACATTTTGAGCAACAAAATAAATAAGGTGGCAATGGATTAAAACCCTAAATATAAAATGAACATTCATGAGTCCGTACAAATGTTGAATGAATGAATAAATTAGGGAGAAGAGACAAAGCCTCCACCAAGAACGATATCAAGTGATTTATGTAGATCACCTCCACCCTCAAGGAAGTTGAACCTACTTCCCTCTCCTTAAGTGTGGGCTGTACAGAGGGCGTCATTTCCAAAGAGCACAACAGAGAAAGTGGGTAAACAGAAGGTACTGGACAGCGGAGAAGCATGACAAGCGCTATCTCAGCGGGCCGATCAAGGTTAACACCCTCAGTGGGAAGTTCCCTTGTTAATATCCACCCTTAACATGGGGCTCCTCTAATGGCTTAGATGGGAAAGAATCCGCCTTCACTGCAGGAGGGCCGGGTTTCATCTCTGGGTTGGGAAGATCTCCTGGAGAAGGGAATGATTACACACTCCAATATTCTTGCCTGGAGAATCCCATGGACAGAGGAACCTAGAGGGTTACAGTCTGTGGGGTCACAAAGAGTCAGACTTGTCAGACTCAGACATGACTGCGCAACTAAACGTGTATGCATGTACCCTTAACATGATGGGGCGAACACGTGTCTTCACATCTGTCATTTTTCTCCTTAAAACACACAACCTCAGTCTAATCACACACACACACAAAAGCCTATCAAGCAAAGCCCAGCTGAGCTCATTCCACAAAATACCTGACCAGTACTCCTCGAAACTGTCAAGATCATAAAAAACAAGGAAAGTCTGAGAAACTGTCACAGCCAAGAAGAACCTAAAGAGACGTGATAGAATATAGCAGTCTGGATGGGATCCCAGAACAGAGAAAAGGACATTAGGTAAGAACTGAGGAAACTGGAATCAAGTATAGGCTGTCACTAGTAATAGTGTATCAATATTGGTTTATTAATTACAGAGATCATACCATTCTAGTATAAGATGTTAACAATAGAAAAGAACTTGAGATGCAGTATATGGCAATTCTGCACTATCTCCATAATTTTTCTCTAAGTCTAGGCCTGTTTCAAAGTTAAAATTTTTATTTTTAAAAAGTTTCAAGGAAATATGTATAGTTTAAAACCCTGCCTTTCCCAGCTGGAAACAGAACTGATATAAACCACCAACACAGCAAAGTTAATAAGTAAAGGACTCAATCTTTCAATGGACTTAACACCAGCAGACTTCACATTCTGATTCTCGTCTTGTTCACAGAACGAGCTGCAGCAGGGGCATTTAGAAGGTGGGCAAGAAAAGGGCTGAAAGCTTTTGCCTCAAGGCCTGGAGCAGAAGATCATCTGAAGTCTGGAGCAGAAACACTTTCAATCTATGTAAATATCAGGAAATTAAATTCCATATGTTGTGTGCCAGACGCTTTCAGCTGCCACAGCTGTGTGCAAAACGGTGAGCAGACAGTCTGGATTGTCAAGCAGGAGGAGTGTCATTCTTCACAAAGGAGAAGACTGTGGCTGCCAGTTGGAGGTCAAGGGGTAATATGAACGAGTGACTTGATTCCAGCAATCTGACAAGTTAAATCACTGGACAGTTGGGAATTCCTTGAGAGGCTTAAAAAGTTGGAAGAACTTGTTAAGGGTGTCATAGTCTTTGGAACCAGAGATTGCCTTTGAAATACACTGTTTATTTTAGAAGCCACATGAAAAAGGCACGTGTATGATAGGGTGAGGATGGCAGGGAGGTTCCCATTATGTTTAAATATGAATGGTCATTGTAGCAAAAAAAAAAAAAGATCATCAAATATAAAAAAGCAAAAGATAATAAAATGTGGTTGTAAAAGACTCTGATGCTGGGAAGGATTGGGGGCAAGAGGAGAAGGGAATGACAAAGGATGAGATGGCTGGATGGCATCACGGACTCGATGAACATGAATCTGAGTGAACTCCGGGAGATGATGATGGACAGGGAGGCCTGGCGTGCTGCAATTCATGGGGTCACAAAGAGTCGGACACGACTGAGCGACTGAACTGAACTGAACTGAACTACGACTAGAATGATACATATGGGATAGCTTTTAAGCTTTCAGCAGGTGTCCCAACCCTGTCTAATGCCTGTCCATTTGGTTTAAATACTTTTTAAATATGAAGATAGCATAAAGGCTGGGAGTGACTAATATTTCAGAAATGAGCAGTAGAGCATAAACATTTAGGGATTAGAGATAAGTGATGTACAAACGTTCCAGGTCTAGCCATCTGTGAGAGAATGGGAGGAGAGGAGACCTTCGAAAGGGCACATGTCCAGGAAGAACTCTCAGATTCAGGAGATCTGAATTCTGCTTTGAGCTCTTTTGCTAGACTTCTTCCCACACTGTCTCTTGGCTGTGAAACACAAAGCAGAGCTTAAGCGTTGGAGTTTAAATTCCTGAATTTGAATTCCCATTCTGTACCTTATTACCTCTGTGATGTTTGAAAAATTGCTCCATCTCTCCATACCTCTGTTTCTTCACCTGTAAAGTGGCACCATGTCTCTCTAGGGTGGTGTAGAGAATTCAGTTAGCTCAATGCCTTTTAAAGACCTTGTATTCCCTGGTGGCTCTAGTGGTGAAGAACCCACCTGCCAATACAGGAGATGCAAGAAACGTGGGCTCAATCCCTGGGTCAGGAAGACCCCCTGGAGAAGGGCATGGCAACCCATTCCAGCATTCGTGCCTGGAGAATCCCGTGCACAGAGATGCCTGTGAGGCTGCAGTCCATAGGGTCGCAAAGAGCTGGGCAAAACTGAAGTGATTAGCATGCAAAGACTCTACCCCAACCTTTGGTTCTTGCTTAATAAACAGTACCTGTTTTTCTTCCAAGGACTTAAACAGCATTCAGAGTGATCTTGAAAGTCTAGAATGCTACTCTGAAACTAACAGAAAAGGATCTTAAAGGAGTTAGTGTGTGATTGAATTTAATCCAAAATGAATCAGTGGCACAAGGTTGCAATGGTTCTTGGGATTCAGGTATGGATCTGTGGAATGAGACCAGAGTCAAAGTCTCATTTTCAAAGCTCATGCTGTCTGGGTAGTCTTAATAGGGTGTCCAATCATTTATTTAGACAGAACACACCAAGAGCTTTGGCTTTAATTCTGAACATCTCATTTTAAGAGGGATTTTGACAATCTAGAATCCCAAAGTAGGCGGCCTAAGATCACAAAAAATTCTCAAAATGTTGTTACATGGCACAGTTGCTAGAGAAGTTTTTGTTTTTTTTTAAACCATTGCTGTTTTTCAGTTGCTAAGTCTTGTCTAATTCTTTGTGACCCCAAAGAACCACAGCGCACCAGGCTTCCCTGTCCACCACTGTCTCCTGGAGCTTGCTTGGACCCATGCCCATCGAGTCAGTGGTGCGCCATCCAACCCTCTCATCCTCTGTCACCCTCTTCTGCCGCCCTCAGTCTTTCCCAACATCAGGGTCTTTTCCAGTGAGTCAGCTCTTCTCGTAAGGTGGCCAAATTATTGGAGCGTCAGCATCAGTCCTTCCAGTGAATATTCAGGCTGATCTCCTCGAAGTCCAAGAGGCTGTTTAACTACAGAGAACAGACGATTCTCAAGGTACATGATAGCCCCCTCCAAATGTTCAGAAAATACCTGTATAGATAACCATGGGACCCACTTAGCAGCACTTTGAATGACAGGTTTTGAGTCAGCACAAATTCTCCAGGTCTTATTTTCTCTTGTCTTCTGAAATACCCCAAAGCCTCTTCCTCCATCCTCACTCTCAGCTGGCAGCCTTGTTTGACATTTCACCAAGAAAATGCAGCCATTCAGATCATGCTCGCAAGCTCCTCCCTGCACATCCATACCAATCGTCTGTATTCCCATCTACTACAGACTAGATGTTTGCATATTTCTTAGCCACAACTGAGATTCCTACCTCTTGAATAGACCTATCCTCTCTTCTCTCTCTCCCTTTCATTTAGCCAAAAACAGTCTCCCTTCCTTTCTCCTGCATCATCAATCCACTTTATCTTCAGGATCTTTCCTTTGTGCATGTAAAATTGGTATTATTTCTCCCATTAACCTCTTCAGAAGCTGTTTGACCCTATTTTTGTCTCTTTTATGCAAAAACTTGAGTTTCTAATTCCTCTCTTTCATTCTCCCTTTAATTCACTTCAGTCAGACTCTTATACACAGGACTTCACCAAACCACCATCCCCAAAGTGATGAGCAGTTACTATGTTGCTAATTCCAATATTCCATTCTTGCTTGACTTAGCAGCAGTATTTGATCCTATCTGTTTCTCTTTCCTCTTTGAAGCTCTTAATTGTCTACCAGGAAATTCCTCTCACAATCTTCTTCCTTCCTCTCTGACCAATCCTTAATCTCCTTTAAAGATTCTTCCTAATCTGTTCATTTCTAAACATTGAATGTCTAGGACTCAAATCTGGGATGGTGTCTGTACATACTCAGTGGTTAAGCATTTCCTACTCCAGCCTTTTAAGCTGCCATGCCTATGATAACTGTGATATTTTACCTGCATCATGGTGTTACAGCCCCTGAACCCTAGATTTTTATAACCAACTGTCAACCCAACATCTTCACACAGGCGTATTGTATGGTTTTTAAATGCACTGTCCAGAATTGAATTTGTAATATCTTCCCATCATAACTGTACTAAACCTACCCTACCCATAACATTACTCTCTACATTGTACATTATGAATCATGGAAAGGCCATCTTTTTCTTTTCTAAGGCCAAACACATAACCTTATTCTCTCTCTCCCTCTCCCCCTAGCCTCTCCCTCTCTCCCTCCCTTCTCTCTCTTTCTCTCCGATCCATCCATCTTTGGCTTTACCTTCGCACCCTTTCTGCTGCTCTCTCCTTGGTTCAAGTTTCCATATCCTTTGACATGGCTTATTTTAACCTGTCTGTTTAACCTGTCTCCACTTCTATTCCCTCCAAAATGTTCTCAATGTAGCAGCTGAAGTAGTCTTTTAAACTTATATCCATGACATCTCTTATTTAGTTTCCTCCAAAAGTGACCTCTCTCATTCAGAGTGAAAGCCAGTGTCCAAAGCATGGCCTGTTGGGCCCCACAGGCTCTGCCCATCTTGTCGTTTCCTTGGCCATCTACCCTAATGCTCTTCTTTTTTCTCTCCCCTTCAGTTACATCAGCCTCCTCAACACATCAAGCGTCCTCTCACCTTTGAGACTTTGCATTTGTCGTGCCATCTGCTTTGAACATTCTTCCTCTAAGTGGTTTCACGACTCCCTTTCTTCCAGGATTAACACAGAGGCATTGTCTAGGTTTGACCCTCTCTGGCCATTTACTTCTCACCCCTCCAACAATTCCTGTCCTCCTTTCTTATTTTACTTTGTTTTCCTTAATCTTTTTGACAGTAACATAATATTTTGTGTGGGTTTTCCCCTAGACTATGAGTGTCAATGATCTTCATTGTTCACCGACCCATTCTCAGCACCAAGATCAGCCCCTGGCACATAGTACATATTCAACATATGCTTAACGAATAAATGATTGGTTGGAAGGATGGATAAATAAGCAGGACTTCTTAGGAAGGTGGAAAGCTCTCTGCCACTGGGTGTCTACCATTCAGGGATGCTGAATACAAGACTTGTGCATAGGCTTGGTTATTTCCAACTCCATGATTATATGAATGTTACAACTTAAGTGGTTTGGAGATTTGGATGTAATTCTGTGGTACTGACAATTATAGAGGAAAAAGCAGCATGACATAAGGTTTATACCTTAAATATTCAAGAAATTATACATGGCCTAACTCCATCTTATGGATGAACCACTTGTGTTCCAGAGGTTGCAAATAATCTGTTCTATGTTACATAACTAGTAAGTGGTAGCAATGAGATCTAATGAAAGTAGCTGTCTCCAATAAACCACACTTAACTCTGGTTTGAAGTCTGGATCTATGTAAAATCTTGTGGGCAATAATCATTCTTCTTTACTTCTGTTACCACACTTGAAATTTATTTTAAAGAAAACTCACTTGATCTTGATTCTGAGAAAGTTCTTCCTGCATTAGGCACGTGTGCTTTTTTACCTATGTAAATTATTTTTTAAAATATTCTTTTACAGCAGCGTTTCTTGAGAAAGAAAAACAACATGGGTCCAGGGGAGTGTCATTCTTCAAGTTATTTATGAAAGCAAGTAGAGCATTTGGAAAGCATTCTGCTTTGCTGTCCTCAGCTAAGACCTGAGAACTAGGCCTCATGCTGTTCCTTTTGCCGAGGGTTGTATATTTGATCCCAGGAAGGTGAGGTAATGAGGCCCAAGGAGGTGATGACTCAGCAGCTGAACCACAAACAGACCCTTAAAAACTCCTGAGTTGGAGACCAGAGTGCCCACTTTCTTCTGTGGTGACAAGGGAGTGACCTGGGCTTTGCCTTATAAACCCCTTGTCCCCTGGGGCCTTATGGAGACTGCACACAGCAGAGGTCTTTGGGTAGCTGAACCCAAGAACACCAAGAAGGACAGTTCAGTCTTCAGGGAATGGCTTCTCCCCTTAGGTACAAAACACATTTGCCAAAACTTTGAAGTGGAAAGAAAACCACGTCATCAGCTCCCAAGGGAAATCCATGTTCAACACCAGCAATGGTCATATCCTGGGTGTTGCCCCTTAAGTCTTTTTCGGATTCAACCTAGCCACCTGGCCTCAACTCCAGCCCCCACTTTTCTCTGGCAACATTACTGGTGAAGCTGGCTTGAACTCCTAGTGATAATGTAAAACCCACACCTCTACTCTGCCACCCATGCAGAGAGACTGAGTGGCCTCATCTTGCCCTGCTCTGCTTCCTTTCTTGTTTTCAACCCACATGGAAAACTCTCTCTTCAAACAGGGAAAATCATGGGCTCCTGACATCATTACCAAGAGCGTGTGGATCAGAGGGTAGGGGCTGTGATACATTTGCTTACAGGAGGTTGGCAGAAATGAGGGGTGTGTATGTGAATCACTCAACACAAGGTGAAAATATTGGTGGAAAAATCCAGCCACCTGATGACTCTGAAATTTATTTAAATATAGTATCCATGACCCATGTTTCCAGGAATTTAAAACAGTGGTTTCCATTGACCACACAATCCAAATTCCAAAGAATCACATACTTAAGTTTCTTTTATGGACTTGACACCAGAGGAGGAGGAGAAACGAGAGAAAAGGGATCAAAATAGTTCATAGTGATATGTAAATAGCTTAGCCATGTGCTCTGTGTGTGTGTGTGGTGTGTGTGTGTGTGTGTGTGTCTCTGTCTGTCTGTGTGTTTGTTTAAGCTTGTTGGCCTAAAGGAGAATACAAAGTATTTGGGGCCTGCCAAGGTATAGGGTTTCCTTTACATTACTCTATCATATTAGGAAATCTTTCAGCCTCCCCCAGCATCCAAGACACAAAGAACTCAAGACACACATTTGCCAACAAAAACTACCGTTTCCAGTCTCACTCCTGCAGGGCCCAGCTCAACACCACTTGTCAAAGTAGCTTCCTGCACAACCATTGTTCACCAAATGTCCTTTGTCTCTTGAACACACTTGGCTCACAGTTTTAGAAGCTAGCATTTTCTAACTGAGGGCTTTCTGTTGATGCTGCAGAAAAGGCCAGTACAACAAAGGTAGGTTACCTAAACGATTCTGAACTTTCAGAGCGCAGCGGTCACAAAATCTGGGATGCTCCAGTGATTTTCTGCAACTCTGGAGTCTTACAGAAACCTCTCTTGGCCCTCCTCCAGTTTTCTCTCCGTTTTGTGGATGTGGTTGATCTGTTAGGACACATGTTCCCAATTTCCTCTTCTCCCCCTTCTTTGACGAACATCCTTATGCTATTTACCTTTGGTATTCACCCCTTGTACGCCATATTGGATCTATGAGACCTTTGATTTTATGGGTTCAACTTCTCAGAATGCATTTCTGTTTTCAGTCAGACTCTATGCTGCCAACTGTGTCTGGCATTTGAAGAACAATTGAGGTGGGGAAGGTACAAGTGATCTCTCAGAAGAAAAATTCATACTACCCTGATCTACAAATCTCCATTTGACACCTTTCTTCTGCTCTGTCCACATTTTTCTAGGAAAGTTGATTCCTGATATCCTAAAAAGTATCCTAAATAGCCTTTCCTATAAAGTGAGCTTCCCTCAAGTCTCAGACAGCAAGGGCATGGCGACCCACTCCAGTATTCTTGCCTGAAGAATTCCATGGACAGAGGAGCCTGGTGGGCTTATATATAGTCCATGGTGTTGCAAAGAGAAAGACACTACTGAGAAACTAACACTTTCACTTTCCTAGAAGGTAAACTAATTATATATAAAGCTATATTCATTCATTCAGTGCCTGTTATGAGTTAATTATTATTTTTTTCCTCCTGGATGGTCCTTCTGCCTTCAACAACTTTATCTCTTAAACTTGCTGCATTTAATAAGTATAAACCATCCCTCCCGCCCTGAAGATGGTACATATTGCTAATGAATCAAAATGAGGCTGGTCTCTTCAGTTCAGTTCAGTCAGTCATGTCAGACTCTTTGCAACCCCATGAACTGCAGCATGCCACACCTCCCTGTCCATCACCAACTCCCGGAGTTCACCCAAACTCATGTCCATTGAGTCAATGTTGCCATTCAACCATCTCATCCTCTGTCATCCTCTTCTCCTCCTGCCCTCAATCTTTCCCAGCATCAGGGTCTTTTCAAATGAGTCAGCTCTCCACATCAGGTGGCCAAAGTATTGGAGTTTCAGCTTCAGCATCAGTCCCTCCAATGAATACCCAGGACTGATCTCCTTTAGGATGGACTGGTTGGATATTGCAGTCCAAGGGATTCTCAAGAGTCTTCTCCAACATCACAGTTCAAAAGCACCAATTCTTCAGTGCTCAGCTTTCTTCACAATTCAGCTCTCACATCCATACATGACCACTGGAAAAACCATAGCCTTGACTAGACAGACCTTTGTTGGCAAAGTAATGTCTCTGCTTTTTAATATGCTGTCTAGGTTGGTCATAACTTTCCTTCCAAGGAAGAAGCGTCTTTTAATTTCATGGCTGCAATCACCATCTGCAGTGATTTTGGAGCCCCCAGAAACAAAGTCAGCCCCTGTTTCCACTGTTTCCCCATCTATTTGCCATGAAGTGATGGGACCGGATGTCATGCTCTTAGTTTTCTGAATGTTGTCTGATCTAGAGTGTTCAAATGTGACATTTAAATTAGTCTTGGTGACCTGAAAATGAATGAATGCCTTATTCCATAAGACTTAGAACAATGAAAGTCATTGGTAACTCCAATATAACCCTCAAGATAGGTTTCCAGTATGTTCAGGGATTACCCCTTGCAATGTTCACATATTTGGTTTTAGCTCAAGAACATTTTAAATATCTAAATCCAAATTATGTTCAATAAACTCTTGTATCAATTTCCAATCCAGATCCCTCTGTTCTTTTTATGTTTTCTATAACTGCATAGTCCACTGTTTGTGGGACAGCTTGAAACTGGATTTCCACAGGAGTTTCTAGCTTGGCGAACCTAAAACTGAGCTCCCCCTCCTACCCCTCTGCCCCCATCCCAGCAGACGGTGGAACCATCCACAAGTCACATAGCCAGAAGCCAGGAAACTATTCTTGACCCTCTGTTACCTCTTTCCTCTTAAGCCCTACCATCCCCAGAATCCTCATAAGGCTCCCTCTTCACACTTCCTGTACAGGGTGGCACCTTTACTCCATCTTGTGAAAGTTACACCTTTCTTATTATTTGTTCAGTTACAATAACCTCCTAACTGGGCTCTGTACTTGAAATTATATCCCTTCCCTTCTATTTGCGAACCAGAGTGACATTTCCTTTGCACCACGCTATAGCTTAAATCCTTCCCGGTGAAGTTCCTGAAGTTCCTCACTGTCCTCGAGAGAGTTTCGAGTGATTCTTTCTCTTAGGTAGAGGCCCGTCTATCTCTTTGATAGCATTACCTTCCATAAGCACTCTATTCTATAAACATACTTGCTGTTGTTATTTAGTCACTCAGTCGTGTCGGACTCTTCGTGACTCCATGGATTATAGCTCGCCAGGCTCCTCTGTCCATGGAATTCTCCAGGCAAGAATACTGGAGTGGAAAGCCATTCCCTTCTCCAGAGGGTCTTCCCCAATCCAGGCATCGAACCCAGATCTCTTGCATTGCAGGTGGATTCTTCACTGTCTGAGCCACCAGGAAACTGAACTTCCTTTAATTCTTCACATGAGTCATGGGTTTCTACTCAGAGATATCCATGCCTTTCTATGTACTTTCTATGTACTTTCTATGTACTGCTTTTGCCTTGGGCATCCCATTCCATGTAAAACATGGAATATTTTGCATACATCGGTGCTCCTGTAAAACATTTTGCCCTGTGTAAAACATTGGTGCTCCTGGTACCACCTACATACTTCTGTGCTGAGTTCATTCATTAAGTGATTATGGAGTCCCTCCCCATGGAAAGCACTGTGCTAGGCATTTGGGATAAAGAATCAGACACCATCCTTTTGCAAGGGTCAGAGTGTAGAAGAGGATCAATAACCATAATGGGTGGCAAACTGGAAGGAAGAAGATGGCATAAAGGAAACAGCTGTGGTTGACAAAAGAATTGGCTTTCTAATCATCACACCCGGAAGGCTCAGTGACAAAAACTGGATACCGAAGGTTTTGCAAGTTTGAATACCTTAGGCTCTCACAAGCCTAAGGTGAGTGCATCCTTACTGCAGTAATAGTTTGGAACCTTGCCTTGTGATCGCAATGTAAGCACTTATACATCTAAGCATGAACACAGTGTAACGATAGCAGGGGCTGCTGAGGCTTCTTTATAGTTTCAACAATAAGGAATCTTTTGTTTGGACCAGAACTTGAAGTTCATCTACCTTATTCCCCCAACAAACACTTTAATCTCCTCAATAAAATTTCTACATGTGATCTTTCAATCTCCACTTTGATATCTCCTGTTGTGAGAATGACAGTCCAGCTATGAAGAGACAAAGAATACTGTGTTTAAAACTCATTGATAGGTATTCAAACCCTGCTTCACTCATGCATTGATGATAAGTATGCAGCTATCTCAATTTCTCTGTTTGTTCATCTCTGTATCAGAATGAACCCTAGGTTACAGGGCTACATATTGAAAAAACTGTGATAGAAAGTATGCAAAATTTCTCAGCACTGCAGCTAACACATAATTCACTTCAGTTCAGTTCAGTCACTCAGTCATGTCTGACTCTGCGACCCCATGAACCACAGTACGCCAGGCCTCCTTGTCCATCACCAACTCCTGGAGTTCACCCAAACCCATGTCCATCAAGTCTATGATGCCATCCAACCATCTCATCCTCTGTCGTCCCCTTCTCCTCCTGCTCTCAATCTTTCCTAGCATCAGGGTCTTTCAAATGAGTCAGCTCTTCGCATCAGGTGGCCAAAGTAGTGGAGTTTCAGCTTCAACATCAGTCCCTCCAATGAACACCCAGGACTGATCTCCTTTAGGATGGACTGGTTGGATCTCCTTGCAGTCCAAGGGACTCTTAAGAGTCTTCTCCAACACCACAGTTCTAAAGCACCAATTCTTCTGTGCTCAGCTTTCTTTATAGTCCAACTTTCACATCCATACATGACCACTGGAAAAACCATAGCCTTGACTAGATGGACCTTTGTTGGCAAAGTAATGTCTCTGCTTTTTAATATGCTGTCTAGGTTGGTCATAACTTTCTTTCCAAGGAGTAAGCGTCTTTTAATTTCATGGCTGCAATCACCATCTGCAGTGATTTTGGAACCCAGAAAAATAAAGTCAGCCACTGTTTCCACTATTTCCCCATCTATTTGCCATGAAGTAATGGGACCAGATGCCATGATCTTAGTTTGCTGAATGTTGAGCTTTAAGCCAACTTTTTCACTCTCTTCTTTCACTTTCATCAAGTGGCTTTTTAGTTCTTCTTCACTTTCTGCCATAAGGGTGGTGTCGTCTGTATATCTGAGGTTATTGATATTTCTCCCGGCAATCTTGATTCCAGTTTGTACTTCCTCCAGCCCCAGCATTTCTCATGATGTACTCTGCATAGAAGTTAAATAAGCAGGGAGACAATATACAGCCTTGCCGTACTCCTTTTCCTATTTGGAACCAATCTATTGTTCCATGTCCAGTTCTAACTGTTGCTTCCTGACCTGCATACAGGTTTCTCAAGAGACAGGTCAAATGATCTGGTATTCCCATCTCTTTCAGAATTTTCCACTGTTTGTTGTGATCCACACAGTCAAAGGCTTTGGCATAGTCAGTAAAGCAGAAGTAGATGTTTTCCTGGAGCTCTCCTGCTTTTCTGTGACCCAGTGGGTGTTGGTGATTAACACATAGTAGGTGCACAATAAATCGTAGTGCCCTACACTGTGTGACACTCTCTCCTTCATAAAATACCTCTGAAGTCTTCACCTTTGCATGACATTTCTGCTTTTATATGTGGCTAGTAGCTATAAAGTTTGCTATCTTGCTTATTAAATTTAACTAACACCCCCTAGAGATGCATAATCAAGTGATTTTGGCATATGAAATAAAATACAGCAAATGTTATTGCTATGATTATTCAGCTGCCAGAATATTTTATAGTAGTACTCAGATGATGGGTTACATAGGAAACTAGGGTAAATAAAATGGGTTTTTGCAAACTTGTAAATGGTTCATTTAACCTTATTCTTTAGGGAGAGAGAAGAAAGACTTTACCTACCTCCCTTTTGAAAGAATGAATGTTAAAATTTTGCACTAGGCAACTCAGGAAGTTTTGTTTATATGTATATATATTAAAGCTCTCTTCTCAGCCTCTGGACACATTTACAGACATCAGAAAAATAAAAATACTGGAATATTTTTATCTTCTTTTACAAATCTTACCCCCTACCAGAGGTACTGGAGTTTCAGCTTCAGCATCTCCTTGATGTTGGCATCTGGTAGATACTAACATCTACCAGAATGTTAGCTTTGGAAAGATAACTATTGTATGTATATTCTTAAATGTACTAACACTAGCAAACTGAACAGAACTTGACCCTGAATAATTAAATAAAATAATTCTTGTTAAATACGCTGATATTCTTATGCCAAGTAAGTACTTTAATAAAGCAGTCTTCATTCTAAAAATGTTTTACATGGAATGGGAGGTTGAAATGGGAGGAAAGGAAACATATGTATGAGGCTTTTAGCATCTTGTAGAAAAAGACCAAAAAAAAAAATTAAAAAGCAAAGTAAAAACTGAATCCCCCAATAGAAGCTCATATTTAACGTATGAAATAGTTGTCAGCTTTCTAACATGAGTATACAGGTAGAATTGCTGACATGAAAGAATGCTAAAAATACACTTTGATTGAGGAAAGGTATTTACATGATGACATAACACATGTTTGTATCTTGAGATGGTGGAAGGTGGATAGTTTTGTTCCTTTCCTTTCATTATTCCGTGTAAACTTTATATTTTTTAAAAAATCTTTTTACATGTTATTGATTACAGAAGTCTTTTCCCTCAGGAGAAGAATTCTCTATCTTTTTATATTGTTACAAATGTAGTTTTTACTGTTGGCATTGTCCCATATCAATTACTTCTGAAATGCTTTATTGACAAATACTGTTTGACTATCTTACCTGGGCAAGATCTTCCCAAAAACTTCTGAATGTTTTTGTATTAATGATTAGTTATTAGCAATTAGTAATAGCAATTAGCTATTAGTAATCAGTTACATTGAATTTATTTAATATATGTTATTCTCTTTGGAAAACTCAGTTTGAACATAGGTTAGCAAATGACCTTAAATTTCTGTCTAAAAAAATTCTTCAACTCTTACTGTCTTCCCACCACAAACCACCCCCATTCTTTGGAATGATGTTGGCATAAAATTCCCATTGCTTCTTTAAACAAAAGAGGAAATTAGCTATTCTTTGGCAGAAAAAAATTACTCTAAGAAGTATGTTAAATATATGATTTTATTATTAGAAGATAAAGAAAAATTAATTCAGGCAATATTTTTGGTGGAAGAAATAAAATGTACCCTTTATTTATTTTACCTTTTTTATGGTAATATAGTTTATTTATATATGTTTCAGGTATACCACATGCTGATTAGACATTTTTATAGATTTCATCCATTATAAAGTCATTATAAAATATTGGCTATATCCCCTGTGCTATACATTATATCCTTGTATCTTCTTTGTTTTATACCTAGTAGTTTATATCTCTTGATCCCTTTGCTGTTAATGATACTAATAAAAAAAGTCAATCCCACACTGAATGTGGGGACTGTGAGGCACGTAGGGCCGCACGTGCCATCATCTTCATGTTGGTGTACTCTTGCACGCCCCGTCCTCCCCCGACACCACCATTCTACCGTTTCTCTGATTTGCCTGTTTTAGATATCTCATAAGTGTAGATATTTGTCCTTCTGTGACTGGCCCGTTTCTTTCACCCTAAGGTTTCCAGGTTCATTCGTGATGTCGCATGTGGCAGGATTTTCTTAGCACTGAAAGATGTCACATTGTACACATAAGCCACATTTTCTTTATCCATCCATCAAAGGACATGGATTGGCTATTTTGAATAAAGCTGCAATGACTCTGAGAGTAGATACTTCTTTGATATCCTGATTTCAGTTCTTCTGGCTATATGCCCATCAGTGGTAATTGTATGGTAATTCTATTTTTAATGTTTTGAGAAATTGCTGTACTGTTTTTTATTTTATTGAAGCTACACCATTTTACATTCCCACCAGCCAACAGTGTGCCAGGATTTCAATTTCTCCATATCCTTGTTGACACTTGTTACCTTTTGTTTTTGTTTTGATATTATCTGTCTTAACACAAGTGAAGTGCTATCTCATTGTGGTTTTTATTTGCATTTTCCTCATCGTTAGTGATATTGACCATCTTTTCACATACTCGTTGGTGATTTGCATGTCTGCTTTGGAGAAATATCTATTCAAGTCCTTGGCCCATTAAAATTTTTTTTTTCTATTGAGTTGGTGAGATTTATTATATATTTTGAATATTAACCCCTTATCACAAATACGATTTGCACATATTTTCTCCCACTTCACAGCTTGTGTTTTTACTGTGTTGGTTCCTCCTGTGCAGAAGCTTTTTAGTTTGATACAGTCTCACTTGTCTATTTTGCTTTTGATGCTTGCACTTTTGGTGTCATCCCCAAGAAATCATTACCTGGACCAATGTAATGAAATTCCGCTCCCCCTGTTTCCCTCTAGGATACTCATGCTGTTAAAGTGGAGCCATTCAGTCATGCCTGACTCTTTGCGGCTCCATGAACTGCAGCCCACTCGGCTCCTCTGTCCATGGGGCTCTCCAGGCAAGAGCACTGGAGCGGGTGCCACTGCCTTCTCCAGGGGATCTTCATGCTGTTATTAAGTGTTAAGTGAATCATTTGTTCCCAGTTCTGTCCTTGGGTCATTGATGAGCAGCAAGACAGTTAAACCCGGTGGGCCTCCACTTGCACACCTAGGAAATGGGAGGCGCTATCTGACACGCAATTCGCAGGGTTGTAGACAGAATTTAATGAGATGCTGTCTGGGAAACCGCACAGTAAGCTGTGAAACATTACCACAGCAGTGAGACAGTGTGCCCACATAAAACTAAGCTGGTAGCTTTGTTGAAAGAAACACAGCTTGATCTGAGGATGCTGTTAACTGTGTTAATAGGGATATCATTTCTGACAGTTCTGGGTAGTGAATTAAATCAGTCACTAGCCTGGAGGGGCCCCTCGCCCATAGCAGCACTCCATCACCCCACTCGGTTTCCATGGCCACGCTTCCCACTGCTTGATGCTGCTGGTCTGCTCTTTGGCTGTATCTCCTCCCCTACATTATAACGTGGCTTCCACGTGAGTGGTGGCCCTGTCTATCATATCCAGTGGCATATCCTCGGTACCTGAAACAGCCACGGTCATAGACACCTCATGTGTGATCACGGAGTAAATAAACAGATACATGAATAAACAGACTTGAATTTTCTGAGCACTAAGAGAACTTGAATGAAAACATGTTTATTTCTATTTTCCAGTTAAGATTTAGGATGAGTAATTGGCACAAGGGGTTATAAAACAAATCCTGCATTTCCCTCTTTGTCTTTCCACCTACTTCTGCTTCTGCCCAAGTACATATTAAACTGGAAGATGGAAACTTCTGGAATCTAAGAAGATGAAAGGTAGAAATCTACATGTGAACAGGCCCTGCTGGGACCAGATTTTTATTTTTCAATTGCTCTTGAGAGCCAGCGCAGTTCCCTCTCCATTCGTAGTCCTTTGCTGGGTTCCTGAGCCATGTGGCGGGGGGGCAGAGGTGTAAAGCTCCCCATTACTGGCTTGAAGGAGTTCAGAGTCCAACCAGGCAGACAATCAGGGAGGAGATAATTATAACAAAAAGGCAAAAACATGGCACTAAGGAGCAATAGTGAAGGAGCAGGAGAAATCCAAGAAAGCTTTCCAGTGGAGGTGACCTCTGAAAATAGAGACTGTGTGAGCAAGGCGCAGAAGCTTGAAGCAGCGTCATGAGTTACAGCAACATTCAAGGCAGGGAGACAGAGTCACAGGTGGCGTGCGGTGAGATAGAGAAAGGGGATGGGTTTCTCGTGGCTATGCTGGCCATTTGAAACTTCCTGCCAACTTCCGCTGTCTTGGTCTGGCTCTAGGATTTCTGAGACACCTAAATCTATCACTCTCATCAGTCCTACCCATCCTTCTGTCTTTTTTCATCTAGAACTCACTACACAACCACAGACTCTCCTTACGCAATTCTCAGGTCAGCCCTCCTACACCATTAATGAGGACACTCTTTGTTCCCAGGGAAAGAAAACCACCTTGAATTAGTTTATGCCAAAGGAAGGTGATGTTTGTTTGCTTGTTTTTGTCTGACGTAACTGAGAAGGACAAGAGTTGAACTGGAAAAACTAGAATGGTTTCTCCATGAAGCCACTAGCAGCTTTCAGGATCAAATTTTTCCAAGAAAAGAGAGAGTTTTTCCCTCCTGGTTTCAGCTGGAAAACAAAGATCACAGTCAAGAACCCTGGTTGGCTCAGTGTTAGCCAGGCATTGGGCTGAGCGGTGCTTGCTCTGGACTTCACGTTACTGAGAGGAGAAAAGGTGGGGGCTGGGAGGAACGATGAATGCCTGGATGATGGCTGGGAGGGGAGATGTGGAGGAGAACAGTGCAGACGTGGATCCTACGTTAAGGGCCGTGCCACATGCTTAGTCATGTCAGACTCTTGGTGACGCCATAGACTGTAGCCTGTCAGATTCCTCTGACCATAGAATTTTCTAGGCAAGAATACTGGACTGGGTTGCCATTTCCTACTCCAGAGGATCTTTCCAGCCTTGGGATTGATCCCACATCTTCTGTGTCTCCTGCATGAGCAGGTGGATTTTTTTGGCTACTGAGCCATCGAGGAATCCTGTCATGGGCTGTGAAGCCATCCAAATTTGTCTCACTGCATCATCCCTTCCTTTTAATTTGTTGTTCAGTCACTAAGTCATGTCCAGCTCTTTGCAGCCCCAGGAACTGCAGCACGTAGGCCTCCCTGTCCTTCATCACCTCCCGGAGCTTCCTCAAACTCATGTCCATTGAGTCAGTGATGCCATCGATCCATCTTGCCCTCTGCTGTCCCCTTCTCCTCCTGCCTGCAATCTTTCCCAGCATCAGGGGCTTTTCCAGTGAGTCGACTTTTCACATCAGGCACCTTTTAATACCATGGTTTCTCATGCAGTGCCTATTGCTAAGTACCAGAAACCTTCTTGAAGCACAATTATAATAAGAATGAAGGCTGACTATGTAACTCACATGAAATAAGAGAAGACACCAGACTGGATGAGGGGAGTAGAAGGGGGCATTAGTTGGAGGCAAGGATGGATGAGGGAAGCGAGGAAGAAACCATGACAAAAACAGGACCATCAGATCCCCTTCATGGAAGAAATCGATCTGCATTCCTCAGAGGGATGCTGAGAACATCCGTGTGGGACCAGAAGATTTCTAATGTCCTTGCAAGGCAGACTACTCAGTGAGGCTGAGTAGTCTTTCTCTACAGCTGCAAGAAAGCATAGCCAGGCAGTCTTTCACCAAGTGTAGGATCATCAGTGGTTCCAGTGGTACCTGCCGCCCCCACACACCTACATGGCAAGTAATGAAAGTCAGGATGCCTTCTCCAGAGGGCAACACAAGGTCCTCCTGGCCCAAGCTTGAGTTCAGACCAGGTTTTTGGAGTCAAGTGGGTGTGTGCAAGTATTTTTAAGCTGCAAGACTCAGTGCCACTAAAAGAGCCAAACAGCTGAGCCTTTCTTCCAGGCTTCTGAAGACACACGTCAGTGTGCAGGTTTGAGTGAGCAGTATGTTCCCTTGGCACTCCGCCCAGGCCCCTCTACGTTTCTGCCAGAGGTGGGGGTGAGTGGGAGGACACAGCTCATTGTGGCCAACCTCAGCTCCCCAGCATGTCTGGCTCCAGCAACCACCAAAGGTTAAAATAATTTTAATAAAGTCTTAATGAACAGCTCAAAGCCTCAGAGTTATTCCTAGGTCAGTGGAGTTGAAGGCAGAGTTCTGAGATCAGTCCATTTTGTTAGAACCATTTTACAGTCATGGGTTCATGTCAACAGCTCACCCGTTAAACATTGGAAGGGCATTAAAATTTCTATTTATAGTAAGGATAAGAGTTTTGTGCTAAGCACTTTGCAGGCATGATCTCATTTAGTTCTCAAAACAATGCTGGAAGAGCACGCCTAGGATTATCCCTGTTTTACGGATAAGTACGCTGAGGCTTAGCAAAGTTAGATAACTTTCCACGGGGACTGGAAAGTAAATGGCAGTGAGTGGACTCAAAGCCAAGTCTATCCAACCAAAGGCAAGCCCAGGTGCTTTGTATGTTCACTTGGTTTTTGCTGTGTCATATGTAGTCCTTGGGCTTCCCAGGTGGCTCAGTGGTAAATAATCTGTCTGCCAGTGCAGGAGATACAGGAGACTTGGGTTTGATCCTTGGGTTGGGAAGACGCTTTGGAGAGGGAAATGGCAACCCACTCCAGTGTTCTTTGCTGGGAAATCCCCAGGATAGAGGAGCCTGATGGGCTACAGTCCGTGGGCTCACAAAGAGTTGGGCATGACTGACACAGATGGAGTCCTTACCCATGTGTCAGGCCTCATATTAATTATGGGGCCACAGAGATAAATAAAATCATATTTCTGTCCTCAAATTGTTCATAGTCTAAGAGAATAGATTTTAAAAATCAATCATTATACTGTACCATACTACCATTTAATAGTACCATATTAAAAATAAATAAATAAAATGTCTTAAGGCAACCCTAGAGAGCCTGTCAGAATGCCCCAGGAGGGCAGTTAACCCATTCTAGGTCATTAGAGACTTCCTGGTCGGGGTGCTTCTAAGCCAGGTTCTGAAGGATGAGTAAGGCTGGGTCATTTGAACAAAGCAAGGATGGAGTAATCAAGTCATAAGAAACCAAGAGTTTGGCGTATTTAGGGAGCTTCCAAGTAGTGCAGTGCAGCTTGCATTTACATTAAGCACACGGAGCCAGTGAAGGAGTTTATTTGGGGAGAACTCAGAGCTGCATCGGAGAAGGCGATGGCACCCACTCCAGTACTCTTGCCTGGAGAATCCCATGGCGGCGGAGCCTGGTGGGCTGCAGTCCATGGGGTCGCTAAGAGTCAGGCACGACGGAGCGACTTCACTTTCAGTTTTCACTTTCATGCATCGGAGAAGGAAATGGCAACCCACTCCAGTGTTCTTGCCTGGAGAATCCCAGGGACGGGGGAGCTTGGTCGGCTACCGTCTATGGGGTCGCACAGAGTCAGACACACCTGAAGTGACTTAGCAGCAGCAGCAGCAGAGCTGCATACAGGGGAAGCTCACACTGGCAGCACCTTGGCCCAAGCCTGCAGTAGCAAGCTCAGAGCGGGGACTCCGTTAAACGCCAGCCAGCCACGCATTCTGGGTCTGTTTCGGCATCAGTGGGCACACTGCCTGTGTGAACACTGATGCACGTGGCTAGCGCCTTGATCAAAACCCACCTGTTTTCCATCTGCTCGTTTTCACCTTCGAGGGTCCAGCTAGTCCCCTGTAGGTCCCTACAAAGTTATTCAGGCACGGAAATTGAAAAAAAAAAAGTCCTGAAGTTTGGTTTTTGTGGTTGCAGCTGATTAAAACCACATTTGACAGAGTGCAAGGAGGAAAATGCCCTGGTATTTGAACGCAGAGTGTCAGAGAAGGTGAACGATTAGGTGCCTTCATCTGTACTATGATATCCTGTGCTGATCCAGGAATTGGCCTGCTGGAATTCTTCTTGAGGCTGGGAATATACAGAAAGATCCTCGAGTCCTGGGACATCTCCCTTCAAAGCTCCTCGGATGGTACAGTTAAGCTGCCTGGCCCATGAGTCCATGGCTTTCCTCTACAATCCTGTGATTGTGGCAATGTTTCACATCCTGCTTTGCCTCCATCAGGGGAAGAAATACAGTAAATCACCCTCTGGAGGAAGAAGAGCTGGTGTCATTGATCTATCAAAAAAGAAAGGTTAGAGAAACTGTGTAGTGCACAGTTGGATAAAGAATTAAGAAAAACAACAAGCAGGTTTGCAGGTTTGGGGAGCCGCTCTTGGGAGATGTTAGAGGAAGGTGGTACAGATGATTGGAAACAGAATTCAGAGGAAAAAAGAGATACAAATAGGTGTTGCCTCTCTCCAGATGAGAAGTTGTATGTACACTGATGCACTTAGTGTTCACAGTATTATTGGGAGGTGAGTATTATTAGCTTCCTTAGTGAATCCAACTGCCAAAGCAAGAGGTGCAGGGAGCGCAGCCGTGCTCCCTGTGTCAGGAAGAACCTCTGAAGTAGGAAGTGGCAACCCACCCCAGTATTCTTGCCTGGAATGTTCTGGGACAGAGAAGCCTGGTGGGCTGCAGTCCATGCAGCCGCAAAGAGTTAGACACAGCTGAGCAATTGAGCACACACAGAGAGGGCACTGGCACTCAGAGCAGTTGTATTACTAACACAAAAGCAAACGACACTTAGAACTGGACGGGGAGCAACAGACTGGCTCCAGATAGGAGAAGGAGCACGTCAAGGCTGTATATCGTCACCCTGCTTATTTAACTTCTATGCAGAGGACATCATGAGAAACGCTGGGCTGGAGGAAGCACAAGCTGGAATCCAGATTGCCGAGAGAAATATCAATAACCTCAGATATGCAGATGACACCACCCTTATGGCAGAAAATGAAGAACTAAAGAGCCTCTTGATGAAAGTGAAAAGGAGAGTGAAAAAGTTGGCTTGGAGTTCAACATTCAGAAAACTAAGATCATGGCATCCGGTCCCATCACTTCATGGCAAATAGATAGGGAAATGGTGGAAGCACTGGCTGACTTTATTTTGGGGGCTCCAAAATCACTGCAGATGGTGATTGCAGCCATGAAATTAAAGACTCTTACTCCTTGAAGGAAAGTTATGACCAACTTAGGCAGCATATTAAAAAGCAGAGATATTACTTTGTCAACAAAGGTCCATCTAGTCAAGGCTATGGTTTTTCCAGTGGTCATGTATGGATATGAAAGTTGGACTATAAAGAAAGCTGAGTGCAGAAGAATTGATGCTTTAGAACTGTGGTGTTGGAGAAGACTCTTGAGAGTCCCTTGGACTGCAAGGAGATCCAACCAGTCCATCCTAAAGGAGATCAGTCCTGGGTGTTCATTGGTAGGACTGATGTTGAAGCTGAAACTCCAATTCTTTGGCCACCTGATGCGAAGAGCTGACTCACTTGAAAAGACCCTGATACTGGGAAAGATTGAGGGCAGGAGGAGAAGGGGATGACAGAGGATAAGATGGTTGGATGACGTCATCGACTCAATGAACATGAGTTAGGGTAAACTCCAGGAGTTGGTGATGGACAGGGAGGCATGGTGTGTTGCAGTTCATGGGGTCTCAAAGAGTCGGACGTGGAGTGAACTAAACTGAACTGAACTGAACATAATTAGTAAACTATGCAGGTGAGTTTTTTTAACTCAAGTCTGTTAGACTATCAACCCCTTGTTCATGAATTTACTACATAAGAAGGGAATCTGTATTTTTTTATAGAAGTATAGTGAATTTGTAATACTATGTTAGTTTCAAGTACACAACCAAGTCATTTAGCTAAATGCATATGTATAAATCTATATTAGCTTTTCAATTATTTTCCTTTATAGTTTATTATAAGATACTGAATATAGTTTCTTGTGTTATACACTAAAACCTTGTTGTTTATTTTATATCTAGTAGTATATTTGTTAGTCTGCTGCTCCCAATTTATCCCTCCCCCACCTTCCCCTTTGGTAACTGCAAGTTTATTTTCTATGTATGTGAGTCTGTTTCTGGTTTGTAAATTCATTTGTACTAGTTTTTAGATATCACATATAAGTGACATCATACAATATTTGTCTTTTTCTGACTTGGGAGTTGGTGATGGACAGGGGAGGCCTGGCGTGCTACGGTTCATGGGGTCGCAAAGAGTGGGACACGACTGAGCAACTGAATTGAACTGAACCTCACTTAATATGATAATACTAAGTGATAATCTCTAGGTCCATCCATGAGCCATACAGCACTATTTCATTCCTTTCTATGGCGAGTATTATTCCATTGTATTCCTGGAGCACTTCTTATTTATCCATTCATCTGTTGATGGTTGCTCAGGTTGCTTCCATGTCTTGAGTATTATAAATAGTGGCACTATGAATATCGGGTTGCATGCACCATTTAGAATTAGAACTTTCATGTTTTCTGGATTTATGCCCAGGAGTAGGATTGTTGGGTTATATGGTAAGTCTGTTTTTAGCTTTTAAGGAATCTTCATACAGTTTTCCATACTTGCTGTACCAGTTTACTTTCCCACTGACAGTGTAGGAGAGTTCTCTTTTCTCCATTCTCTCTCCAGTATTTATTACATGTGTGCTTTTGATGGTAGCCATTCTGACCAGTGTGAAGTGACACTTCATTGTAGTTTTTATTTTCATTTCTCTAATAATTAGTGATATTGAGCATCTTTTCACGTGCCTGTTGACCATCTGTATGTCTTCTCTGGAAAAATGTCTATTTATATTTTCTACTTTTTGATTAGGTTGTTTGGCTTTTTTGTTTCTGAGTTTTATGAGCTGCTTGTGTATTTTGGAAATTAAACTTTTATCAGTCTCATTATGTGCAAATATTTTCTCCTACTCTGTAGGTTGTCTTTTATTTTTTTTTATGATTGCCTTTGCTGTGAAGGACTTCCCTGATATCTCAGTTGGTAAAAATCCAACTGCAATGCAGGAGATCCCAGTTTGATTCCTGGGTTGGGAATATTCACTGGAGAAGAGATAGCCTACCCCTCCAGTATCTTGGGCTTTTCTTGTGGCTCAGCTGGTAAGGAATCTGCCTGCAATGTGGGAGACCTGGGTTCAATCCCTGGATTGTGAAGATTCCCTGGAGAAGGGAAAGGCTATCCACTCCAGTACCCTGGCCTGAAGAATTCCATGGACTATACGGTCCATGCTGTCACAAAGAGTTGGACACAACTGAGAAACTTTCACTCACTTGATATGAAAAACCTTTTAGGTTTAATTAGATCCCATTTGCTAATTATTGCTTCCATTTCCATTACTCTAGAAGATGGATCCAAAAAAGTATCCTGCAGTTTATATCAGCATCCTGCTTACGTTCTCTTCTAGGAATTTTATATTGTCACATGTCAAGTTTAAGTAGTGTAGTCATTTTGAATTTATTTTTGTATATGATATAATGGAGTGTTCTAACTTTATGGATTCACATGCCCCTGCCCAGATTTTCCAGTACTACTTTCTGAAGAGACTGTCTTTTCTCCATTGTATATTCTTACCTCCTTTGCCAAAGATTAATTGGCTGTAGGTGTGTGTGTTTATTTCTGGGCTCTCTTTCCTATTCCATTGATCCATATGCCTGGTTTTGTGCAATACCACGCTATTTTGTTTACTGTAGCTTTGTAATATTGTCTGAAATCTAAAAGGGTTATGTCTCCTGCTTTGCTCTTTTTCCTCAGGATTATTTTGGCAGTTCTGGGTCTGTTGTGGTCCCATGCAAATTTTTGAAGAATTTGTTCTGTGAATAATGTCATGAGTATTTTGACAGCAATTGCTTTGAATCTGTAGATTGCTTTGGGTAGTATGGCCACTTTAAGTACACTCTTTCAATCCAAGAGCATTGCTTATCTTTCTATTTCCTTGTGTCATCTTTGATTTTCTTTATCAATGTTTTATACAGTGTTCTCAGTGTATAAGTATCAGATTGATTATATTTTATGCAGCCAAAGATGGAGAAGCTCTATACAGTCAACAAAAACAAGACCAGGAGCTGACTGTGGTTCAGATCATGAACTCCTTATTGCCAAATTCAGACTGAAATTGAAGAAAGTAGGGAAAACCGCTAGACCATTCAGGTATGACCTAAATCAAATCCCTTATGATTATACAGTGGAAGTGAGAAATAGATTTAAGGGCCTAGATCTGATAGATAGACTACCTGATGAACTATGGAATGAGGTTCCTGACATGGTATGGGAGACAGGGATTAGGACCATCCCCATGGAAAAGAAATGCAAGAACGCAAAATGGCTGTCTGGGGAGGCCTTACAAATAGCTGTGAAAAGAAGAGAGGTGAAAAGCAAAGGAGAAAAGGAAAGATATAAGCATCTGAATGCAGAGTTCCAAAGAATAGCAAGAAGAGATAAGAAAGCCTTCCTCAGTGATCAATGCAAAGAAATAGAGGAAAAGAACAGAATGGGAAAGACTAGAGATCTCTTCAAAAAAATTAGAGATATCAAGGCAACATTTCATGCAAAGATGGGCTTGATAAAGGACATAAATGGCCTGGATCTAACAGAAGCTGAAGATATTAAGAAGAGGTGGCAAGAATACACAGAAGAACTGTACAAAAAGATCTTTAAGACGCAGATAATCATGATGATGTGATCACTCATCTAGAGCCAGATATCTTGGAATGTGAAGTCAAGTGGGCCTTAGAAAGCATCACTACGAACAAAGCTAGTGGAGGTGATGGAATTCCAGTGGAGCTGTTTCAAATCCTGAAAGATGATGCTGTGAAAGTGCTGCCCTGAATATGCCAGCAAATTGGAAAACTCAGCAATGGCCACAGGACTGGAAAAGATCAGTTGTCATTCCAATTCCAAAGAAAGGCAATGCAAAAGAATGCTCAAACTACCACACAATTGCACTCATCTCACATGCTAGTAAAGTAATGCTCAAAATTCTCCAAGCCAGGCTTCAGCAATACATGAACCGTGAACATCCTGATGTTCAAGCTGGTTTTAGAAAAGGCAGAGGAACCAGAGATCAAACTTCCAACATCCACTGGATCATGGAAAAAGCAAGAGAGTTCCAGAAAAACATCTATTTCTGCTTTGTTGACTATGCCAAAGCCTTTGACTGTGTGGATCACAATAAACTGTGGAAAATTCTGAAAGAGATGGGAATACTAGACCACTTGACCTGCCTCTTGAGAAATCTGTATGCAGGTCAGGAAGCAACAGTTAGAATTGGACATGGAACAACAGCCTGGTTCCAAATAGGAAAAGGAGTATGTCAAGGCTGTATATTGTCACCCTGCTTATTTAACTTCTATGCAGAGTATATTATGAGAAACGCTGGACTGGAAGAAACACAAGCTGGAATCAAGATTGCCGGGAGAAATATTAATCACCTCAGATATGCAGATGACACCAGAGGAGTTAAAGGGCCTCTTGATGAAAGTCAAAGAGGAGAGTGAAAAAGTTGGCTTAAAGCTCAACATTCAGAAAACGAAAATCATGGCATCCAGTTCCATCACTTCATTGGAAATAGAGGGGGAAACAGTGGAAACAGTGTCACACTTTATTTTGGGGGCTCCAAAATCACTGCAGATGGTGACTGGAGCCATAAAATTAAAAGACACTTACTCCTTGGAAGAAAAGTTATGATCAACCTGGATAGTATATTCAAAGCAGAGACATTACTTTGCCGAATAAGGTCCATCTAGTCAAGGCTATGGTTTTTCCTATGGTCATGTATGGGTGTGAGAGTTGGACTGTGAAGAAGGCTGAGCGCCGAAGAATTGATGCTTTTGAACTGTGGCGTTGGAGAAGACTCTTGAGAGTCCCTTGGACTGCAAGGAGATCCAACCAGTCCATTCTGAAGGAGATCAGCCCTGGGATTTCTTTGGAAGGAATGATGCTAAAGCTGAAACTCCAGTACTTTGGCCACCTGATGCGAAGAGTTGATTCATTGGAAAAGACTCTGATGCTGGGAGGGGTTGGAGGCAGGAGGAGAAGGGGACGACAGAGGATGAGATGGCTGGATGGCATCACGGACTCAATGGATGTGAGTCTGAGTGAACTCCAAGAGATGGTGATGAACAGGGAGGCCTGGCGTGCTGTGATTCATGGTGTCGCAAAGAGTCAGACACGACTGAGCAACTGAACCGAACTGAATTGAAATGGTTAGGTTTATCATTAGGTAGGTTTTATGCAATTTTAAGCAGGGTTGCTTTTCAAAATTTCTCTTTCTGATATTTCATTGTAAGTGTAAAGAAAGAGATTTCTGTATATTAACCTTATATCCTAACAGCTTGCTGAATTCATTGATCAGTTCTAATGGTTTTTGTATACAATCTTTGGGCTTTTCATTATAAAGTATCACATCATTGACATATAATGACAGTTTTACCTCTTCCCTTCTGATTTGGATAACTTGTATTTCTTTTTCTTGTCTGATTGCTAGGACTGCCAATGCCACTGAATACAAGTGTCTTGTTCTAGACTTTAGCTGATAGTCTTTCATTTCTTTATCATTTCATATTATGTTGACTGTGACTTTGTCATAAATGGCTTTTATTACATTGTGATATGTTCCCTCTATACTCAGTTTGGCAAGAGTTTTTATTATCAACAGATACTGAGTTTCATTGTACTTTTCCTGCATCTATTGAGATAATCCATGTGGGTTTTGTCTTTTCTTTTGTTGATGCGGTGGATCACATTGATTGATTTGCAAGTGTTGAACCATCCTTGTGAACCTGGAATGATTCTAACCTGATTATGGGGTTGGATCCGCTATGTATTGTTGGATTTGTTTTGCTAATATTATTTGTTAAGTATCACAAGCCTCTTTTATGAAGGGTAAATTGACACTCAGAGATTGAATTATTAGTTTGCAAAATAATGCAACTAGTAAATAGTGCAAGGGAGTTTTGAACTCAGGTCTGTTAGACTCTGAGCCTCTTGTTTTTGAGCTTGCCACATAAGCAGAGAATCTGTATTTTTGAGGTTGGCTGATCAGATGCAGACCTGATAATTTGATCAAGTCTAACTTTAATCAGTTCAGTTCAGTTCAGTCACTCAGTCCTGTCTGATTCTTTGCGACCCGACCCCATGAATTGTAGCATGCCAGGCCTCCCTGTTCATTACCATCTCTCGGAGTTCACTCAGACTCACGTCCATTGAGTCCATGATGCCATCCAGCCATCTCATCCTTGGTCATCCCCTTCTCCTCCTGCCCCCAATCCCTCCCAGCATCAGAGTCTTTTCAATGAGTCAACTCTTCGCATCAGGTGGCCAAAGTACCAGAGCTTCAGCTTTAGCATCATTCCTTCCAAAGAAATCGCAGGGTTGATCTCCTTCAGAATGGACTGGTTGGATCTCCTTGCAGTCCAAGGGACTCTCAAGAGTCTTCTCCAACACCACAGTTCAAAAGCATCAGTTCTTCTGTGCTCAGCCTTCTTCACTTTAATTCTTTAATACTACAATTCTACATGTGAAACCAGGATTTTAGTCTTTGCTGTATGGTTCAATGAAATAAAATAAAACATATCATTGAGGAATCAAATCAATAAGGAAATCAAATCATCTTTCTCAAAGGTTCTAACCTAAAACAATGAAAAACAGTCTAAAAATGGTCATCTCATCTTTCAGAAGAGGAAGTGTGATATAGGGGTTCACAAGGTCATACTGGCTTGAGTTTAAATTATTTATCCTCCCATTTTCAAGCTGGATGTTCTCAGTCATGTTCAATCATGTTGTATATATATTTCTCTCTCTCTCACCTTAATTATTTCATCTGTAGAATGGAGATGGCCTTTCCTACCTCACAAGTTGGTCGCCAGTATTAAATGGGGCAGTTTTATTTAAAAAAAAGAAAGAAAGAAAGAGCTAACATAGAGCCTGGCAAACAGCAGGTACTTAGTATATGCCTGGTGGCTTTAAATTGTCAATAGGATGAAATGGTGATACTTTTGCTGTGAGTGTTACCACTGTTTCCACGGCTACTGTTATTGTTGCTGCTCTAAAGTCTTCCTGCCTCTAAGAAAGAAATTCCCTTGATTACCCCTGATGGAAATTGAGGGTCTAGCTCTTTTGATTCTCCCCTCCCTCATACTCCTTTGGCTTTCTTCCCCAGAAACAGAAGGAGACTGTCAGGGAAGAAACACACACACAGGCACACCAATGCTTGACAGGCAGAATGGTGGAGTGCATCTGCCAAAAATCCACAACTTGACGCCAGGGGCAAACACATGACTTTACTTTCCCCGCTAGGATGGACTCATGCTGCCACAGCAAAAATGATCTTCTGTTTGTGGGAAATTATGCAGAGTTCCCTCTTGTCTGTGCCGGGGAAAATCCAAGTCCAAATCCTCACTCACAGATTCTGGCAAGTGGCTCTCACTTTATATCTGTTGATTTTTTTTCCCCACAAATATTTACTGAGCACCTACTATGTGCCAGGCACAGGGCTCGTCATGAGGAATACGACACTGAGCAAAGGTATGCTTAACGCCTGCCCTTATGAAGTTGTAGTCCAGGCTGTGGAGAAAAGGGGAAGATAAATAGGAATTAAATACTCATAAAAAATGTGATGGCAGCTGAGAAAGATAAGACTTGAACAGGGGAAGAGAGAGGGAGAAGTGTTCCTCATCACAGTAAAGTTATCTATTATTTCCCCAGTTATACGCAGTATTATCAACCTTAGAGCATAGCAGACTGACGGACTGAGGAGAAGTGATCTGAGTGGGAAGGGGGTCTGGGACTTTGATGTCTGACTTGACATCGAAGTCCCAGTATTGCTGCTTATGGGTTAACTGAATAATTCTGAACTTTAAGTTCTAATCTGTTAAACGAGAATAATCCTTGTAAGGCCTAAGATAAATAATGTATATAGAAGTCTGTTCTCTGTCTTCACAATTCTCCTCACCTCTGCTCTCTGGTTAACTCCTACGTACATGTAAGGCTTAATTTTAAACCTTTTTTTTTCCTCAGGAACATCTTCTTTGACCCTCCTAGACTAGGCTAGATCCCTCAATTATATAGCACATATATAGCACCATGGACTTGCACTTGCTACCCTGATCATGAAATATATTTTCATGTATGAAACTGTCTCTCCACTTAACTTTTTGATTGCAGGGGCCATGCACCATCCCCAGGTCTAGGCATAGGGCTGAGTCACGGTACACGTTTGGAATAAAGCTGAATAGTTGAATGTGCCGAGGAGCACATGCCTGGCAGAGAGTAGGGCTTTAGTAAGTGGAGTTTGCAATGGTTATATTGTTTGATGTCAGTGGTACAGAATACTTCTGCATAATGAAAATCACTGACAATAGTAATAAAAGTTAACCATGTCTTAGGTTTATGACGATGGTGCCCCTGTTACTTTACAGCTCAAGAGTTTCTACCTTCACCACCTTCTCAGAGACAAACATTATCTGAACTTCTTTCACTTCTACTTTCTTATCCTGTCTATATTTACTTCCCAACTATATTGTACTTAGTATATGCTGAAGTCCCTGAATACAGAATCATCCCACTTATTCTAATACCTGGAGTCCCTGGCTCAGTAAACGTGTGATCCCAAAGCACCACTGATTATAAATTCCTCTAACCTTGCACTGGCTCAGCACTTGCAGCTTCCAAAATGCTCATGCTGATCTCTTTACTTAATCCTCGTTATACCCGTTTTGTTGACAAGAGAACTGAGACTCGTTGATGAAAGTGGAGTCCCCATATCCAAGTCTCACTGCAAAAGATTTAAATTAGAAATCTCAAACTAAAGGCTCTCCAGGTAGCTGAAAGGAATATAAGCTGGGGGTGGGGCTGGGGGTGGGGAGGACCCACATTGAAAAAAGAGCAGTTCCCATCAATTGTTGGCAGGCAATGTTGCCAGATACTCCACTTTAAAAAAAAAAAAAAAGGAGAGAGAGAGAGAGAGAGAAATCTGGATTTTTATATGAACCTCACCACTTTTCAACGTTGGCATCTGAACCAAATTCTTTTAACACACATTGCAGTCCAAATAAAACAGCCACAGGTCAAATTCAGCCCACGGACCACCAATTTACAAGCTATGATTTAAACTTTAGAATCTTCCAAAATAGTTTGGGTTGCCCTTCCCAGAGGGTAGAGTCTCAGAGCTGGGCAGCCCTTGGACCCAGTAGATCCAACTGGGTGGCTCCCAGGTTAGTCCACTGGCTAGGAAAATTAGGATAGAACATAGTGGGCAATTTAATGTCCTGACTTGGCAAAAGTGGAAACGTTGTATTCTGCTCTTGATTTTCCTAAAGTGTACTGGTTTGTGAAATCCAGAAATCTGGAAACAAGTGGCTTAGCACAACCCCCACTTTTTATGGACGTTAATGATATGAGCCCAAACATCAGGTTCAGAAGGACTCTACTCCTATGCAAGACATCTCACTTTGCACAGTTCCCAAAGTGTTCTGGACTCTGTGCCAACAAAACCGTCACCTTCTCACAGTCAAGAGTCCCATCCTTCTTACCACATGTTGGTTATCACAAGGGATGGGCATACAATAGGTGCTTTTTCAGTACTCATAGCTCAGATGTCTGCCTCATCTTCTCCTGTGAAGTTCTGCTTAAATGTTCACTGTTTTAAAAAAATAAAAAAAAAAAAAAAAATGTTCACTGTTTTACTGAAAACCCACATCTTCTATATTACAAAAACCTTCTCAAATCCTGTCGGTTAATTTTCCTTTCCCTGTGTGCCTAGGAAATATGACTGCCTCTCTATCATAATCCTCACTTGTGCTAGAGTTACTTTTGATTTATCCATTTCTGCAGAAAGATTGTGAGCCAGTGGTGGGCAGAGCCCATGTCTTATTCAGCTCCACATCCCTCCCACAAAGAAGAGCTTAGCATCTTGTTCATAGAAGGTATTTAACAAGTATCAATTGAAGTGCCTTCCTTTTAATGTCTGAGTGTAGTGCTGGCACATAGCGGGTGCTTAATAAATGTCTTTTGATTGCTGTTCCCTTTAGAAGTTAACCCAGTGCCCAGAATGTAGTAGGCACTAAAAAAAAAAAAATTTTTTTTTTAAATGAATGAATGGAAAAATGTCCTGTTAAGTTAAATACAGAGACCTTTCTTGAGAAAGTCCAGGGAATTTTCAGAAAATACCACCTCAGTCCAAATACCCCTATTGAGAGGCTTAAGGGGAGTTTGGTGCTGGACTGTCTCTCGATAGTTGTTGGAGGCAGGGCATGGCCTAGAGCCAATTTCCTGTGATAGAAGCTGAAGAAGGTGTTTGCTTGTGGGGCTGTGCAAGTCCCTATCATGCCTTGTGATGGTGGAGCGCGTGCCTGATTTGTCTTGGAGTCCCTACTCCAGCCTGTCTGAGGGGTATCATTGACTCCACTATTATACTCATGCTACTGTGACAACATGGATGATTTAAGCAGTAGGAATGTGTCTTCTAATAGTTCTGCAGGCTCGACGTCCCAGGCCACGGGGTCAGCAGGTTTGGGGTCTCCCGAGGCCTCTCTCCTGGGCTTGCAGGCGGTTGCCTTCTTGCTGGGTCTTCACATGTTGCTCCTCGGTCTGTGCCCTAATCTCCTTTGCTTACAAGGGTCATATTGAATTAAGCCCACCCATATAACCTCATTTTACCTTAATTACCTCTTTACAGGTCCTATCCTAAATACAGTCACATGCTACAAACTAAGGGATTTGGAGGGGGACATAATTCAGCCAATAACAGCCCCCCACCAGACACCACAGCTAACAACTGGTTTGACCTCTTTGAGCTTTTTTTTTTTTTTTTTTTTACCTTAGGAAATTGAAAATTGGACCAAAGCTATCAATAAGGTCCATTAAAAGGTTATGTGGATTTTTATATAACTTAACAATTCTTGCTCCTGTGAGAGATAACAAAACCCCTTCTTTCTGCCATCCATCTCTGTGCCATGCCAGCACCTTCTCAGACATCTGTCCTCCACCTATAGTGTCAGGCAAAGAAAATTTACTATGTGCTAGACGTCTCTGTGTATGATATATGATTTTTTGTGATGTGAACAGGCAGGGAAAGAAGAAAAAAGGCCCAGAATCATTTATGTTGCCCATAAAGCACAGTTACAGACAGCACCTAAGTTTAAGTGCCCATAAATTCTTATAAAAATGATTTAAATTATAACCACTCCAGAAATAACTTTCACTGAGGGATGACAAAATGTTTAATTCACCGGTGGAAGTTGTCTGTGGATCCTGGCAGGTTGAAAGGGACAGAACTATTTGCTTGGATCAACTTTAACTAGGGTAGCTGCTAACTATGCTAAAAATATTTAGGTACACGTACAGAACTGGGAACACTTTGAAGTTAAAGACTTATGTAGTTCTAAGTAGCTCAGAATATTTCAGAAACATGCTTCCTTAGGACAGGCATTATCACTTGAGTCGTTCAAGTAGCTCTTGGAATCTCCCCCTGGCTTTCTTCTGGAAGCATTGGAATCTGTGCCTCAGCTCCTGTGGCCCTGCCACTTGGAGGCAGAAGGATAGATTAGGGGGCCATAGCGGCAAAGGAAGGGCAAAAAGAGAAAGATACTATTTGGGTGAGAAGGCTTCTTCATAATGAAGCTGACCAGGACCTGTCAAGCCACCCGCCTTCAGAGTTAGGCCTCGTGATGTGGACATCATGAAGCCGTGCTTTCTGAATGACCAGACCATGCGGCCCCCCGACTCACAGCCTTACTGTGCTGTCTCCTAAATCTTGGAATCTCTGTGGCACATCTGAGCAATATTCCTGAATTTATTTTCTGTTCCATCAATGCAGTCCTCAGTTGTGTCTAAACTGCTGTTTGAAACTCTCTCTGGCTTTATCCAGTTCGGATTCTCAGTTTAGTTTTCAGACTCTAAGTTCTCTTTTGAAAAATCATTTTGCTTATATATGAGGGGGTGTGTGTGTGTGCACTGGGTTGGCAAAAAGGTCATTCCAGTTTTTACGTGAGATGCTATGGAAAAATCCAAATGAACTATTGGTCAATCCAATATAATTCAGGTTATTGTATTAACAGTATCTCACATACCTGGAGGTGCTCCTCTTACATCTGCTGGCCTTTGTGGTGGGTTATTTCTACATATGCTTATTGATATTCCTTTTTTTAAAATCTCATCCTTTGTGGGGGCTTTGTTTGTGTATCCAGGGGTAGAATTCTAATGGTGGTGCTAGATCATAGAGGTCAAGCCTAGCCCTGCTCAAGATTTCCAGCAACAGTTTAAAGAAAGTTATTAGGTATCTAAAATGGAGATTGGATTAGAAGACTAGTTAGCACACTGGACTAGAGTCAGTGTCCCAAGGAGATCCATTGGGTAAAGTTCAGCAAAATATAGGAAGACAACACAGATCCCACATTCTGCCTGCAAAAGCTGTCTGCAGTTCACTGAACTTATCAAATGCTTTTCTCCCTTTGGAGTCTCATATACTCTACTGCCCAGACTTCACCTTTCCCTAGCTAACTGCCTGCTACTAATTCTTCAAGTCTAACTCTTAGCCTTTGTTCTTCCATTCTAAATCTCAATCTCTTCCATCATAACTAAATCGTGGAACTTCCCAAGACTGCAATAAAAGCCCTTTCCTTCTACCGGAGTACAATAGTGTCCTATGCTTTCCCTCCATTATGGTTCATCCTTGCTCTCTCTTCCATCATTCAGTAATTTCACCATTCACTAAAATTCTTAAGAGTAACAATTATATTTTAAGATAATGATTAAAGAATAGCTGCTCTATTGAGCACTTACCACCTGCCAGAAAGCTAAAATAAGCTTCTCACATATATTTTTATCTTTTACTCTTCACTACAAAGTTATAAATTTAGGCATTTTTATCTCCACATTTAAGATGATGAAAAGGAAGCTCAGAGAGGTCAGGAAACTTTAAGATGATTCAACACCTGAATGGCAGGTACAGGATCCAAATTAAGATCTCTCTCCCCAGGCTTGTATCCTTAACAGTGTTCTGTATTATTTTCCCATATCTGTATCCCCATAATCTATAAAGTAGGTATAAATGCATAGGTAGTGGATAAATCCATGTGATTTCCTGGATACTGAAATAACAGAACTTTCCAAAGGAGAAGGGGAAATGCATGTCCTCGTGATATATTCTGCGTATGAAACTTCCCCCAACCTCAAAAATTAGCTCATCTATATATCTCATGATATTGTGGCTTAGAAACTCTGTGCTGACCAGTCTGGCTGAGCGGTGCTCCCACTCCATGGGTCACTGGTGGTACTCGGCTGATGGCTCTTCTGGTCTGGAGGACAAATTGATGGAAGAATCTGGAAGGCTGGGCTTAGCTAGGTCCCTGTCTCTCTTCACGAAGTTTCAAGGCATCTCTATGTGGTCTTTCCAATAAAGCAGTTAAACTTCTTACAAGGCAGCTCAGGACTCTAGGAGACCACGGTGGAATCTGCCAGTCCTCTCGGGGCAAGGCTGAGAACTGGCACAGCATGACTTCCCCCACATTCCATTGGTCAGAGCAGTCACAGGCCAGCCTAGATTCCACAAAAAGTGGAAACAGACACCACGTCTCAGGGAGGAGTAACAAGAATTGGTGGCCATCTTTATTTCATTACATACAGCAAATTTAATAACAAAAAGTACAGTAGGAAAAACAGCAACTCTGATTTAAGGGTACGTAGTGTTCACCTCTGGGCTAGAGGCGGTCCCTTAGTATCCTCTCCCATAGCACCCTTTTTTCTTGACTGCAAAGCTTGTGGGATCTTAGTTCCCTGGGACTCTCCAATGAAAGCACTGAGTCCTAACCAGTGATGTGGAAGGCGCTCAGTCGTGTCCGACTTTGCAACCCCATGGACTATACGGTCCATGGAACTCTCCAGGCCAGAACACTGGAGTGGGTAGCCTTTCCCTTCTCTAGGAGATCTTCCCAACCCAGGGATCAAACTCTGGTCTTCCGCATTACAGGCAGATTCTCTACCAGCTGAGCCACAAGGGAAGCCCAGTGGGCTGCCAGAGAATTCCCCACCCTAATCTTTTACACTGTCCTCATCTCAGAGTAACAAACATAGATTTTAATCAGAATTGCTTTGCTGAGGTCTGGGTCCTGATCTAGACAGTTAGTTCCCAGGAACAGGTTTGCTCTGCAGAGCACTGTCACGCAGCCATCAACAGACACATGGTGAGCACTTAAGAAATACTTGTTAGATGGATGGGTAGGTGGGAAGAAGGATGTGGACATGATTCTTCTACCCACTGGAGGAGATGATTAGACCTCAATTCTTCTTTTATCAAGAATGATCTTTGAGATTCCTTCTTACCCTGTTTTCCTGTAATTCATCAGCTGAGGCATATAAGATGAGTGCAAAGAAAGCAGGGGCCAATAAAAGGATAAGGCTGCCAAGAAAGCTCGGGAGATCTCAGACTCTTATGAATGAAACTTCTGAATCCAAAACAGAGTCTACTGTGCAGTGTTCTGGCCTCTAACTGGAAACCACCTCTGCTTCTGGGCATGGTGCTTTCAGAAAGATTTAACAAATTGAAACCCCCAGAGGTCACTCTACTGGTGAGCAAAGGGCCCAGATGTCCTAGAGAAGTTGAAGAAACAGGGAACACTTTTTTTCCCAGAGAAGAAGAGATTTCAGGCTCATCATAAAGCTATTTAAACATTCGAGTTGTATCTTTAAGGCGGAAGAAGTAGATGTCCTCCTGTGTACCCAGAAAGCAGAACTAGGACCAATGAATGAAAATTATGTGAAAAGAAATTTCAGTTCAACTGAAATACATTTCTAACCCTAAAGCTACCTGATAAATGCCCTAAAGTTTGCCCTAAAGTTTAGGGGCTTTCCCGATGGTTCTAGTGGTGAAGAACCCACCTACCAATGCAGAAAATTTAGGAAATGCAGGTGTAATCCCTGGGTTGGGAAGATTCCCTGAAGAAGCATACTGGCAACCCACTCCGGTATTCTTGCCTGAGAGAATCCCATGGACAGAGGAGTTTGGTGGGCTACAGTCCATAGGGCCACAGAGGGTCAGACATGACTGAAGTTGACTTAGCACATGGCAGTTGCCTTATAAATGCCATCAAGTTTGCTATAAAGTGTGAGTTTTCTAGTACCAGAAGTATTCAAGAAAAGATTCTTAATGCCTAAATATACATCTCAAAAAGAGAGTCAAAGCACAACTAATGATTGGACCCAATGACCTAAACTGCCAAAGAATACTGGGAGGTGTGGGTGGACTTGGGTCCAGAGGACCAGGGTCCGATGTCAGCTTTTAGCTCTCTGACGTGATGTCAGACATGTGACTGTCTCTTCCAGGAGAGGCTAGTGAAAATTAAATAGGATAATACACCTAAGTACCTAGCATGTCAAATGGGGCACAGAACACTTCTAACGAATGGCAGTATTTTTTATTATTTCTACACTATTACTTCATGGGGGAAGACAATAACTATTTTGTGAACATCTGCCTTTAAAAAAATACATATATGATACTTTTATACAGGTATATTTTCTTTCTCATGACCTTATGATGTAATTAGTTGCTAAAACTTCCCTCCTACAAATGAGGAGACCATTCATCCAAAGTCACACCTCTGAGTGGAATTCAAATCCAGATATTTTTACCCCAGAGCTTCATCTTTTAAAATTTATCTCATGTAGCCTTTCTGCAAGTATGTACTCTTATCCTAATGATGTCATTTTTGTTAAGAATTATGTGAAAGGGGGCTTCCCAGATGACTCAGTAGTAAAGAATTCACCTGCCAATGCAGGAGACCCAGGTTCCGTCTCTGGATTGGGAAAATCTCTGGAAGAGAAAACAGCAACCTACTCCAGTATTCTTGCCAAAATGATCCTATGGACAGAAGAGCCTGGCAGATTATAGTCCATGGAGTTGCAAAGAGTAAGACATGACTGAGTAAGCCTGTGTGTGCATTATGCAAAAAAAAAAAAAAAAATTGCATTTTTTTCCTCCACTAAGCCAAAACTTTTGGAGGCTAGGAATTATACTCATGTACAGTTTGTACTCTATATTTCTAGCTCAATTCTTGGCACATAAAGGATCTCAGTTTTTCTCATGCACTGTAATTTTGCTGCAAATTTATTTCTGGAGAAGATTGTTTCTTATAGTATTTATTTGGGACTGTTGGAAGCTCAATACTGAATGCATACAGTCCATGGCCATTAATATTTGAATATTTCTTTTGGATGATCTGACCAGGCAAACGGACCTCCCTCCAAGTTCTTCTGCCTGTGCTTCCAACTCAAGACTTTTGAAATTGCAGGTGATTTAAGGGCCACATGCTTGTCTGTTGATACTTCTGTGGCATTTCATAAGTTATTTAATAGCTCAAAACCTATGTTATCTTAGTTGCAAATTATGTATAATAAGCCCTCTCTTGCAACAATTTTGCAGACCTTATATGAGGTAATATAGAAGAGGCAAAACTATGTGTTCAGAAAAATGTTTCATTTTCTGTCTGGAAAAATAGTAGCCTTCCCAGCCCCTTTATAGCTAAGTGAGGGTATTAGTGCTAAAATGGAGGCCAAAGAATGAAGCAGTTGTGATACGGGCCATATCCAGATATAGAGCTCAGAACCTTCTAGTCATGTGTTGCAGGCTGGATGTAAAGAAAAATCTCACGGGAAACTGAGGTACTGGAGGAGAGCTGAGATGAAAGGTACCATCAAAGACAGGAATGCTGCTCCAGCCACATTGGAACTGTGATACAAACAGTATAAACGTGTTTTCCTAGGGATTATTTGTTACAGCAACTAGTACCACTTGCCCTGACTTATACAACTAATAGATGCACCAAGCATGGACTTTACACATAATGAGTGGGTGAGTGAATGAAGTCGCTCAGTCATGTCCGACTCTTTGCGACCCCATGGACTGTAACCTACCAGGCTCCTCTGTCCATGGGATTTTCCAGGCAATAGTCCTAGAGTGGCTTGCCATTTCCTTCTCTTATACATAATAGCACTATATAATAAGCATCCGTTGTCTGCATGTTATTTTCCCTCCCGTTTATTTAACAGTATGCCTAAGTAAGGCATAGTTCCCTGATGGCTCAGCCAGTAAAGAATCCACCTGCAGTGCAGGGGCCTCAGGAGACTTGGGTTTAAGCCCTGGGTCAAGAAGATCCCTGAGAAGGAACTGGCAACCCACTCCAGTATTCTTGCCTGGGAAATCCAGTGGACAGAGAATCCTGGTGGGCTAGACTCCACAGGGTTGCAAAGAGTCAGACATGGCTGAGCACACAAGCACAAGGACATTTTCAAATATTAATTTCATTATGATTTATAAAGCTTCTCATCTATGTACAAAAATATGCATTTATTCTGAATTTTGCAACTCTCTACAACTGGCGGGTAATTACTGCCTTATTTTACAGTTAATGATTCCAAAAAGTAGGAATATTCTTCTCATGAGAATTGTCTGAGAGCCTCATTGCTGAGTAAGTACTTCATTTAAAGTCCTCATTCTTGCTAATGCACATTGCTAATACTGTTTAAACATTTCAGATGAGGACACTGATACTCAGAGCAGGACCCACATTTGCACAGCATAGTTAGCGATAAAGTTAGAAGTTTAACCTGAGCCAGTGTGTCTTCAAAATCTATGCCCTTTGAACATTCAGACAGTCTAGCTAATCCAAGGTCTACAACAAGCCTACCAGCAGAGCTTATAAGAGACTACAGAAGTGCTGGCTCCTAACCCATTTCCTCTTTTACAGCCCCATGCTGTCTTCCCGTGCCAAGAATCTACCCAGTGATAAGTAGTTGCCATTGGGATTGTTCAGTTGCTAAGTTGTGTCCAACTCTTTGTGACCTCATGGAGTGCAGCACACCAGGCTTCCTTGCTCTTCACTATCTCCTAGAGTTTGCTCAGACTCATGTCCATTGAGTCAGTGATACCATACAGCTATCTCATCCTCAGTCATCCCCATCTCTTTCCCCTCAGTCTTTCCCAGCATCAAGGTCTTTCCCAATGAGTCAGTGCTTCAGCTTCAGCATCAGTCCTTCCAATGAATATACAGGGTTGATTTACTTTAGGATTGACAGGTTTGATCTCCTTGCAGTCCAAGGGATTCTCAAGAGTCTTCTCCAGGACCACAATTTGAAAGCATCAATTCTTCGGCTCTCAACCTTCTTTATGGTCCAACTTTCACATCTGTCCATGACTGATGGAAAAGGCATAGCTCTGTGGTCACCATAGCCGTCTGAAAGATGGGAATATTTGCCAGCTGCATCTCTTCTCAGTGAAAACATTCGTAGCAGTGGTTGAGTGAATCACTCAGATTTCAAATATTTAGAATTAACTGTGATGACCCCTTTATAAAATCAAATCAACCAAAGAAATATGCTTTTACATTCCAATAAATAAATATATCTTCCACAAAGAAAAATATGGGTGCCATTTGCCATTGAGTAATATGGCAACAGATGGAGCTCAGCGTGAGACACAGAAATCCATGGGTGTTTCCTGGTGGAGATGCTGTTTGCCAAAAAAACAAAACAACAACAAAAAAAACAAAAACTGAATTGTGAGACTGTTTTATAGCAATAAAAATAAACAACGTTATTCAAACATAATTAATCTTCCTCAAAATATTCTTCCTTCCTTGGTGTTTTTGTTCTCACCAGTGTTTGGGGAATCTCTACCTAGGTTTGAGTCACCAAACACCTATTTTGATTTTTTTTTTAACATTTTATGTTTAGAATCAGTTGTGTCATTACCCACTGAGAGCTTAGTCATCCTTTCATGGGGTCACATCAGTGCCTCCACCCATGCCCAGGTTTAGCATTTCAGCCTCAGTTACCTCTCCATCCTTCTGCCCACCTTTGATGCAGCTCTTCCAGTTGCCGACCGATCCCTGTATATGCCCTGTATTATCCCATCTTTTTATCTGTGTCAGTCTTCCCTCCTTTCTGGTTTTCTCCCCTTCAGAGCATCCTTAGAACGTTTCTCCATCTTTCCACATCCCCCTTCTTTCTGAAACAAAAATGAAAACTTTGATTTATTTGTGTGTGTTTTTTTAAAAATAACCTTTAACTGCTGTAGATGTTCATTTAACTTAAGTCTCCAATTCTGTTTGATGTTAACGTGAGGGAAAAAAAATAAGGGTGTTTTTTTTAAGATTTGCTAAGAGAAAAATGGCAAGAATGCAGGAAACCCACATGTACGGTACACTTGAACTGTGCCTGGCATTATGCCATATACTTTACAGATCTTACCTTATTGAAGGCTCATGACAACCCTGGGAAGGAGACTTCCAGTTCAGTCGCTCAGTCGTGTCCGACTCTTCGCAACCCCATGAATCCCAGCACACCAGGCCTCCATGTCCATCACTATCTGCTGGAGTTCACTCAGACTCACATCCATCGAGTCTGCAATGCCATCCAGCCATCTCATCCTCTGTCGTCCCCTTCTCCTCCTGCCTCCAATCCCTCCCAGCATCCGAGTCTTTCCAATGAGTCAACTCTTCACATCAGGTGGCCAAAGTACTGGAGTTTCAGCTTTAGCATCATTCCTTCCAAAGAAATCCCAGGGCTGATCTCCTTCAGAATGGACTGGTTGGATCTCCTGGCAGTCCAAGGGACTCTCAAGAGTCTTCTCCAACACCACACTTCAAAAGCATCAATTCTTCAGCGCTCAGCCTTCTTCACAGTCCAACTCTCACATCCATACATGACCACAGGAAAAACCATAGCCTTGACTAGACAGACCTTAGTCAGCAAAGTAATGTCTCTGCTTTTGAATATACTATCTAGGTTGGTCATAACTTTTCTTCCAAGGACTAAGCGTCTTCTAATTTCATGGCTACAATCACCATCTGCAGTGATTTTGGAGCCCCCAAAAATAAAGTCTGACACTGTTTCCACTGTTTCCCCATCTATTTCCCATGAAATGATGGGACCAGATGCCATGATCTTTGTTTTCTGAATGTTGAGCTTTAAGCCAACTTTTTCGCTCTCCTCTTTCACTTTCATCAAAACTAGCATGTTCCTATTTAACAATTAAGGAGTACAAGGAGTTAAAGGAACTTCCCCAAAATTACCCAGCCATGAAATAAGTGGTAGTGTGTTGGATTTAGACACAAAGGAGTCTTGACCCAAATTCAAGGTCACAATTATAGTCAACTTTTTTTTTTTTTAACTCAGTAAACCAAGAACATAAAGATCGATAGGATCATTAAAGAAAAGAGAAACATGCATCTTTAACTCTCTAAATCTCAGAAGGAACATTAGCTATCCTTAGTTTCACTGAGACTTGGATTCTAATCAGAATTCTAATTCTGATCCATCAGTCCTTGCTTGACAAGCCAAGCTTTCTTTTTTGTCTCTCTCAATCTGAACCCCCCAAAATGCAAAGGTGGGCTAATTTGATGCCCCTATAGGAAACCTGACCAATTGCTCCTATCACTTTGGAGTTGAAAAAGATTAAATCTCAAAAAATTCTCAATAATCAAGAAGGAAAAGGAGGGGGGGGGGGGAGAAAAAGGAGGAAGAGAAGATGAGAAGGAAAATTGAAAACAACCACTCATGTCCTACAAAACACTTTTTAATTCTATTTTTTGTTCTCTGAAATGCTTCACCTGTCAGGAGTGTGGCAATATCCTCCTTTGGGAAGTAGGAATATTTCTGAAGAGAAGAATATTTCATATATTGATTAGGTGTATTTGCTAAGGGGAGAACTCATCACCACTTACACTTTACCAGAGGGATTGAGCTGAGGCTGAGCAGGCACTGGCATCCAGCCGCCATCTTTCAGGAAGTGCAGAGGACAAGGGAACAGGTGCTTCCATGCCATGAGTGTGCAGCAAGCAAAATCCAGGCTATGAGACATTCCTCGAAGGCCATGGATTTCCCCACAGATGAAGTGGAAGGGAAATCAAGAGGTAGAAGGTGAACCCATAGATTAAAAGTCTCATCAGTCTTAAAAAAAAAAAGATTAGTGAGCAGGGCTAAACTATAATCTCTAAGGATACACACTTGGGAAACAAAACTATAAAGAAACAGAAGGAAGTTACTAGAAGGAAGTCAAATTATTTCGTAGAAGAGAAAGTGAGGGTTGATCTGGTCAGAACACGAAGTAGGGGCTTCTGAAGCAGTAGGCAAAGTTGATGTTCTTGACCTGGGTAGCAGTCACAAAGGTGTTGACTTTATAATGATTAATTAAGCCATACATTTATTCTCTGTGGTTTTACTGTATCTGCATTAATAGTTTTCAATTCAAAGAGTAATCCCTAATTAAGTAGTACCCAAGGCTCTAACGAGAAAATTGAATATTCACCTTAACTAAGTATTAAATTCAATAATGGGGAGATTTCCTCAATCTATAGAACATTAACAGAAATAAACAAAGCAAGAAAACATTTCCTCTCAGGAAATTTGGAGTGTGCATGCCTGGATTCCAAGCATTCATTAGATCTTTGATTTTGGTTACCTTTGCACCCTTTTCCTCTCTCAAATACGTAGTTTCCTCATATTAAAATGATGGTAACTATATCATTTGCAAAGACTTTTATCAGGATTAAATACCATTACATGTAAAATTAAGTTTTAAAATTCCAATTCCAAAGAAAGACAATGCCAAAGAATGCTCAAACTACCACATAATTGCATCCATCTCACATGCTAGTAAAGTGATGCTCAAAATTCTCCAAGCCAGGCTTCAGCAATACATGAACCGTGAACTCCTGATGTTCAAACTGGTTTTAAAAAGGCAGAGGAACCAGAGATCCAATTGCAAACATCCGCTGGATCATGGAAAAAGCAAGAGAGTTCCAGAAAAACATCTATTTCTGCTTTGTTGACTATGCCAAAGCCTTTGACTGCGTGGATCACAATGAACTGTGGAAAATTCTGAAAGAGATGGGAATACCAGACTACCTGACCTGCCTCTTGAGAAATCTGTATGCAGGTCAGGAAGCAACAGTTAGAACTGGACATGGAACAGACTGGTTCCAAATAGGAAAAGGAGTATGTCAAGGCTATATATTGTCACCCTGCTTATTTAACTTCTATGCAGAGTACATCATGAGAAACACTGGACTGGAAGAAACACAAGCTGGAATCAAGATTGCTGGGAGAAATATCAATAACCTCAAATATGCAGATGACACCACCCTTATGGCAGAAAATAAAAAGGAACTAAAAACCCTCTTAATGAAAGTGAAAGAGGAGAGTGAAAAAGTTGGCTTAAAGCTCAACATTCAGAAAATGAAGATCATGGCATCTGGTCCCATCACTTCATGGGAAATAGATGGGGAAACACTGGAAACAGTGTCAGACTTTATTTTGGGGGTCTCCAAAATCACTGCAGATGGTGACTGCAGTTATGAAATTAAAAGACGCTTAGTCCTTGGAAGAAAAGTTATGACCAACCTAGATAGTATATTCAAAAGCAGAGACATTACTTTGCCGACTAAGGTCTGTCTAGTCAAGGCTATGGTTTTTCCTGTGGTCATGTATGGATGTGAGAGTTGGCTGTGAAGAAGGCTGAGCACTGAAGAATTGATGCTTTTGAAGTGTGGTGTTAGAGAAGACTCTTGAGAGTCCCTTGGACTGCCAGGAGATCCAACCAGTCCATTCTGAAGGAGATCAGCCCTGGGATTTCTTTGGAAGGAGTAATGCTAAAGCTGAAACTCCAGGACTTTGGCCACCTGATGTGAAGAGTTGACTCATTGGAAAAGACTCGGATGCTGGGAAGGATTGGGGGCAGGAGGAGAAGGGGACAACAGAGGATGAGATGGCTGGATGGCATCACGGACTCAGTGGATGTGAGTCTGAGTGAACTCCAATAGATGATGATGGACAGGGAGGCCTGGCGTGCTGCGATTCATGGGGTCTCAAAGAGTCAGACACCACTGAGCCACTGAACTGAACTGAACTGAGTGCCCTCATGCAGGAAAGCCTCAAATGGCACTTCTGTTTATTGACGGTAGCTTTAAAATATTGATCTTTTGACTATGAGATGGTTCAGACAGGATGTAAGTTATACATTAGAGCTAGAGATCAGGTTGAAATCGTTCAGCTCAGGAAGCAGGTGATGGTGAAGTGGGCTGGTACAGATGCACGGGAAAGGCAATAGAAACCCCAAACAGTTATCATCAAATGAAAGACAGCCCGGTGTGAGAAAGCCTTGCCCAGTAAAAGATGATACACACCTTGTAGAATGAAACCCATTTTTTTTCTTCTGAAGTAGATGTTTGCATTTTTATCTGGGGGTGCAGAGGGTGAAGGGAGTGTTAAAAGTGCCGCAAGAGGCTGTTTAGCAAGGTATCGAGTTTGATGCTCCTAGAGTTCATGAACTAGTCAACTCCTCATCAGGTCTGATGTCCCGAGTCTTTCATACTCTGATAGAGATATATGTCACAGATATGTCAGCTCTTATTCAGTTCAGTTCAGTTCAGTTCAGTCACCAGTCGTGTCCGACTCTTTGTGACCCCATGGACTGCAGCACACCAGGCCTCTGTCCATAACCAACTCCCAGAGTCCACCCAAACCCATGTCCATTGAGTCTGGGATGCCATCCAACCATCTCATCCTCTGTCGTCCCCTTCTCCTCCTGCCCTCAATCTTTCCCAGCATCAGGGTCTTTTCAAATGAGTCAGCTCTTCGCATCAAGTGGCCAAAGTATTGGCGTTTCAGCTTCAACGTCAGTCCTTCCAGTGAACATCCAGGACTGATCTTCAGAGTGTACTGATCGGATCTCCTTGCAGTCCAAGGGACTCTCAAGAGTTTTCTCCAATACCACAGTTCAAAAGTCTCAGTTCTTCAATGCTCAGCTTTCTTAGTAGTTCTTACTCAGTATCCACTAAATGCTAGATGTTGTGCTTTATGTTAAATATGCATTGTCTATCTTTCACACACATAGACACAACTTAAGAATCAGATATCATTATCTCATTTTAGATATTTTAAAAAAAAAGTAAAACTGAGGCTCAAGTTTAGACTACTTGTCCAGAATTTTAGAACTGGCAAACAGGGACTTGAAACTAGATGTTTATGATGATAATTTCTATTTTAGGTTATACTGCTTAATTTTAAATCTCCAAAATGCACACATAAATACCTATATATATATATATAATAAAATATATTCAACATTAAAATATGTTTAACATTATATATATATATATATATATATATATATATATATATATATATTAGCCCAAGGCCACCCAACAGCTAGCTAACCAAATGATGGAAAGAAAGCTTTGACCCAGGCAGTCTGATTGAAAAGACCTAACCTATATTCACACTACTGTGATGCCTCGAAATAGAACACCCTCTCTTTCCTTAGGAAATCAGAAAAGCCTAACTCCAAACTAGAATAGAGATGACTAAGTAGTGAAAAGAATATCCGGGAGTTCGGCAACCTCAGCTCTTCTTCTGGTTCAGAAACTAAATTTTTGCTTAACTGAGGCAAATCATTCATTCTCTTTATATATAAGTACATATACATAATTATTTTATTCCAAGTCATCCTTTCTTGACTCTGTGTTGTCAGAGATTTTTCAAAATGTTGGGGGAATTCTAGGGAACTCCTGGGCTTCGGTAGAGTCTCTAAAGGGTAGGGATAGAACCTGTTAGATCATGCCGGGAGAGAAAAGAAGAGGAATTAAAACCTCTTAGTAGAGCCCCCTCCCAATGCTTAGTATCACATTTCACTTATATTATCTCTTCACCTTTTCAACAGCTGAATGAAGTAAGTATCACTTCCTCACTCTGTAGAGTAGATAAGCAAGATTTATGGAAACTGAATAAAAGGATTTGAGATTTAACTCCTGATGACTCTAAAGTCAATTGTTGACCACCACACACACAAACATACTCTGGAAGAGGATAATTTCTTTCCAAAGCCTCAAAGGGAGAACAGTCCCAGGTGATGAAAAACTGAGCTCTGACACTGCATCAGTGTGATCGAGGCCTTAGATTAACAGAACAGTTCCTGGGTCCCACCACAGACCAACCTACTTACAGTAGCCTGGGTTGTATACCAGTGACATGTGCTTTAATGAGCTTTTTGGATGATACCCCTGGAGAAGGCGAAGGATACCAACTCCACTATTCTGGCCTGGAGAACTCCATGGACTGTATAGTCCATGGGGTCACAAAGAGTTGAACACGGCTAAAAGACTTTCACTTCACTTGGATGATGCTTATGAATACTGATCTTGCCAGAGCACTTTGGAAAGGAATAGTGGATGGAGAATGGGTAGCCTGATGCTGTGAACACAAAAGTATCCAGGATGAATGGCTGGAACCATGAAGTAAGGTAAGATATCAACATACGCCTAAGCATATGTCTGTGTGTATAATCATGTGAGGGGATAGGAATGTGCGTAATATATGCCTCATGGATAGAATAGAACCTTTCTGTTCAAAAGCTCGTCTATCATTATTCTCCATCCCTCTTTTCTGCTTTATTCCTCTCCCTAGTCCTTACCTTATTTTACATTACTTGTACTACTTCTGATGTATTTACCTTTGTCTCTCCTCTGTAGAATGTAAACTGCCTGAGGGCAGGGACGTGGATTCTATTCACTGCTCTGCCTCATCTTAACAGGGCTTGGTGCATTATAGAATCTCAATAATTGCTTTCTGAGTGAGTGAATAATAGATGGCCTTCCAAGGAAGCTTGAGGCAGTAAGTTTGGAAAATCATCTGGAACCGGCCAGAAGGGAAGGGTTAGACAGGCTTCCAGCCAGATCAGTAGAGCAAGAGGATTCCAGTGGAAGCAGCTCAGTGAAAGAACTGGAATTTCCCAAGATGAAAATAGGGTAGGTAGAGTATCCCAGGGTTTATTCATTATAAAACCCTTTAAACAGACACCCTCTCGGAACTAATGTTCCATAGAACATACTTTAAGAAATGCTGAGCTAGACCAGCAGAGAGAAGGGGGCTTTAATGATCCAGACAAATATAGGCTTTGCTCCAGTAAAGACAAGAGTTTACTAGAGTACTGGAGTGGGTTGCCATTCCCTTCTCCAGGGAATCTTCCCAACCCGAGGATCAAACCTGGGTCTCCCACATTGCAGGCAAATGCTTTACCCTCTGAGCCACCAGGGAAGCCATTTTTAATGTTGTTGGTCTCTGCATTAAAGGGGGAAAAACACTGCTGGTTGGTCTCAAGTCCACCCATTAAATTCCCTGTCATGGAAGAGGCATATATTACTTAATGGTTACATTTCATTTGTCAGGACTAGTCTCATGTCCCACGCGATGACAAGAAGCCTGGAAGTGTGATCCTTCTATGTGCTCAGGTTGCCTGTACAATATGGTCAGAATTCTTTAGTGAGCAGCAGTAACATCAGTCTCAAGGGAAAAGTTTTGAGGAATTTCTTCTACCTATTGACCAAGAGCAAGAATCTTGGACAAAGGGATAATGAGAGAGATGGAGTGAAGGGTTTCTGAGTACAGTTCAAGAAGCAGGTTTCCTTGGGCTCTGATGTTGAAACACTCTTTTCAGGCTTTTCTTCTAAATTTACTTCTTGGAAAGGACAACAGGGATTACTGGAAGTTCTGGGTGGGTCTGCACCATTTCTTCTCCTTCTCACCTAAGGTCACATCTTTGGGGGTGGGCGGTGGAGTTGATTCACCATGTCCTGAGTCCTCACCTGTGCCACTCTGAGTACTGGACCGGGTTGAGACCCCTTCTATTTCATGACCTGTTTCCAGTTGATGATCAACTTTTCCTTTTTCTTGTGGCTTAAGAAGGTTAGACAAGAATCATCCCATGTGACCTTTGTGGCTTTCACTCCTGGTGTTCTCTTGCTCAGACTTTGGTGCATGCTTTCCAGGAGCCCCACCCCTGACTAGCAGATGGCCTGTCCTGCTGTCTTAGTCCAAGACAACCATCCTGATCAATCCATAGACCTATTTTTTTATTTTTTCACTTTTCTTCAGGTAACATGGCATAGTGCAATATACATAGAATGCAGAGTCAGATGTACTAAGTAAAATTCTGGACCTACCACTTCCATCCCTGTAATCTTGGGTGAGTTACTTCTCCTCTCATCAATCTTCCTTCCTCATCTGTAAAATGGGGTCAATGACATCATATAACAGTTGTGATATGTGACAATCTTTGGAAAAGATGGCAGTACCTGAAAATCAGTTCCTAGACAAGTTGAGTATTACTATATACCACACAACATAAAAACTTAGTGTCTGAAAATAAAAATAACATATCATTGCCCCCACCGGGCAACTTATCTGTAGATGCACTGAGAATTTCCGATCTGGCTAGACTTGGAAAATCTCGGTGAGCTCACATATGTGTTTATATTCTGCAGTTTGGTTCACCGGGGTTGACTAGTCTAGGATTATCACTTATCATTTATCAGTTGGCCAGCTGCTGACTTGGACCACAAGGGAGACATGAACATATATCTTTCATCATCTATTTTGCTCTTGCTCTGCCCTTGTCCTCTCGGCACCCAGCAAAGAACCAAGACAGAAAGCAGAAATGTGTAAAACCTGTCTGACATAAGTTCAAAACTGGCACAAAGTCTCTCCACCAAAGCATGTCCCAAGACTAGCCCAAATTCAAGGGTTGGCGAGGTAATTTCCAATCGCCTCCTGATGGGGGAAGCTGTCAGGTGGCATCACAAAAGCTGTTGGCACAGGCATGCATGGAATATCAGAGCCATTTTTGCAGGCAGTCTACCCAGCTCCATCATGCTTCTTCCCCTCCCAAGTCTTTCTTGTCCTGCCCCAGTTCTGGGCTTACTGGCTGTGAGCTTCTTGAAGTCAGGCATGACATATTACGCATCTCTGTCTTCCACATTTCCTGAGCATCAAATGAGCACTACAGCCATTATCACTGACAACTTCCCTGGTGGCTCAGCAGTAAAGAACCTGGCTGCCAATTCAGGAAGACACAAGTTCCACCCCTGGGTCCGAAAGATCCACTGGAGAAGGAACTGGCAACCCACTCCAGTGTTCTTGCCTGGAAGATTTCATGGACAGAGGAGCCTTGAAGGCTACCGGCCATGGAGTCTTGAGAGTCGACAGACTCACGGACTGAACGTGCATGCGCGCACTCTCATTCCGACCATTTAGCACATGTCGAATTCATTCCAGACTCTGTCTGAATCGTATTTCAACATATCACCTTATCCTTACAGCTATTCTCTTTATAATTGTTGCTCTTCCTTGTCTTCTCCTTCCCATACACTTAGTAGGTACCCAATATCAACTAAAGGAAGCTTTTTTTTTTCCTACTGTAAGTTTTCTCTGGGGTTAACACCTGCTTTGTGTTTCCAGGAGATGGGCCAGAAGTGGGTTGATGAGTCAGTCATTCCCATCTCTGACTTCCAGCACCCACTCTGGTGGCTCACCTGTCTCACCTCGAGTTCACCCCACAGGCATGTTATCCTGGGGTGAATTCCTGAACTCTTGTAATAGTTCCCATGCTCTGAAATGCCCATATTACTCATCTCGCTTCACCCACATACCTCCTACTCCCCGCCATTCATGTCTTTGCCCACATTGCTTCTAGTCTTTTGCTTATGTGAGTTTATCACAGTTATTTTTCAGAGAGAGATACCATAAACCCTTACATTGAGTCATCAAGGGCAATAAAAATACCAATATCTTTTATTGCCAAGTACTTGTCCAGACATCTCACTTGATTTCTGGACCCACCTGACTGGATATGAGGCAAGTACAATAGTCCCTATTTACAGGCATCAAAACTGAGACATAGACAGGTTCCATGGCTAGCTCTGGGTCACACAAATACAATGACATTCAAGATGGAAAGAAATCCAAGCACTTATGATTTATGGACCAGCAATAGTTCAATCCTTTTATCATTTAACTTCACCTCTTCTGCAGTTTCTCATATTTCTCCAGCCTTTCGTACTGTTGTGTATCAATGCTAACTGACTGTAATCAAGCAAAACCTAATTTACAAATGAGCTATAGCATCACTTTAACACACACAGTATCAAGGAGGCTAAGTAGAAAGAAGTAAACGCAAACCTGCTTGTGAATAAAAAGCGTAGAACAAATACAAGAAAGACGTAGATTTATTTATTATTATGTATTGTGGGGTGTGAAACACTAGAGGCAGAGTCTTATAATTTGTCTGGATTCTGACATGATGCCAAGCATAATTCAGAAATGGAAGGCACGGGGAGTCTGTTCACCTTAGGAGAAACCCTGTTGTTTTGTGCCCATGTGTTTTGCATTTAGGCAGCACAGGTTTTTAATCAAGTTTCTGTCCCTTTCTCATTTTGTGATCGTGAACAAGTTGCATAAAACGTTTGATCCTCAGTTTCTTCATCCCATATGAGTGGGTATTAACCTTCACACTGCAGGCTTATTAGGAAGATTAAATGAGATGATGCAAATAGAGCTCTGACACATAGGAGCCTTTCTGCAGGCTATTGCTATTGTTGTTGTTGTTGTTAACAAATATGAATGAGGTAAGCATGAGTCATGTTAGACAATTGCTCAACTCTCTCCTGTTCAGTCTTCATCATATTTTTGTCTCTATTATTCACTCCATGTTTGTTTTTCAGATGTATGAGCCTTTTCTGTTTTATGTGCCTAATTCCAGGATGACTTTTAGCTCAGAGGGGTAATTTGGAACATAAGTGATGTATTTGGGTCCCTTTACTGTCTTTATTCTTTTGAAAAGGTGTATATAAGCTAGAAGGAATGGTAATTTAGGAAAACATTAATATCCAAAAAAACCTAGGCAGACAAAACAGTGAGTCTGTGATCTCCGGATTGAGTTTCTGAATAGTAAACACATCAGCCTTGGCCATCATGTTAAGGGAGGTCAGTTAGTTCAAACCTTCATGATCTAAAATCCTTTGAATCAATTTTACATCTATAGTAGCTTTCTTTTTTCTTTTCTTTTTTTTTTTTTTTTTTTTTTGAGATGTATCACAACCCACAAAATTTAAAGACAAAAGCCCAACAGATCAGAAGAATCTGCCTCTGGTGTTTCATGCTCCACAATACTGTAATAGGTAATAGGTAAACCAACTTCTTTCTTGTATTCTGTGCCTTTTTTTGTTTACAAGCAGGTTTGTGCTTACTTTTCTCCTTAGCCCTCACAATATGTGTGTGTTAGTTTAAGTGATGCTATAACTCACTTGTAAAACTAGAGGTGAAGAAGTTGGACTCAGAAGGGTAAAACAGTATACCCAGTTTATTGAATTAAACATCAGAGAGCTGTTTATCACACCTCATGAAGGTCGTTTAAAAACAAAACTAGATGTTGAATGCAGTGCTCAGCACCCAGTCCAGCTACCTCTCTACCCAGTGGCAGTGCTGCAATAAGATAAAAATGGCATCAAAGTTGGTCTAATCAAGGCATTTCCTTCTATTCTCAGCTATGCAGGAACATTTTAAACCATGGCTTTCTTCCTGAGGATCGGATAGTTGGAAACAACTGAATGGAATTATAGAAGACAGATCACTCTGATGAAGAAGCAAGGAAGGGACTGAATAATTCAGTGAAATTTAATGGGCTTTCAGAACATGCCAGCACTCTGTTCCCATTCTCAAACCAGATGCCACCGAGCCAGCATTCTTTCTGTCTGCCTGATCCATTTGAGGAGTCTCACTGGGGGGCAAATGATGGTTTTTCCTAAAAGGTAGAGAAAGGTTGTCTTCTGAGAAGCCCAGGCTTCTCAGGTGGCACTACTGGTCAAGAATCTGTCTGCCAGTTCAGGAGATGTAAAAGACACAGTTTTGATCCTTGGGTTAGAAGGTCCCTTGGAGGTGGGCATGGCAACCCACTCCAGTATTCTTGCCTGGAGAATCCCATGGACCGAGGAGCCTGGTCGGCTGCAGTCCATAGAGTCTTGAGGACTTCCCTCCTTTTGGATCCATCATTATGCACTAGAGAAGCAGAGATGTGCTAGACAGAGGTCCCTGACCTTGTCACAACTCACTCACACCTGGGATGTCACAAAGGTCCATTCCTATTCTGCATGACTCCCAGCTGTAGAACAAGGAGTTTGGGCCCTTGTCCCAGAACATCTTTTAAATCCCCCAATTCCATGGTTTTCAGTCACTTGGTCACATGAGCAGCTCCTGCCAGGGCTCCTTTGGGAGAGACAGTCTAGTCCTGTCACCAGCCTTGAGCAGATTAGTCTAATTGAGCCTTTTCTTCATCTGTGAGAGAAGCATTGTAGTTTTCAGTCTGTCTGCCCTCTGATGGGGAAGGATGAGAGGCTTATGGAAGCTTCCTGATGGGAGAGACTGAGGGGGAAATTGGGTCTTGTTCTGATGGGCGGGGCCATGTTCAGTAAATCTTTAATTCAATTTGCTATGGATGGGTGGGGCTGTGTTTTCTCCCTGTTATTTACCTGGAGCCAAACTATGGCAGAAATGGCAACCCAGTCCAGTATCCTTGCCTGGAGAATCCCATGGACAGAGGAGCCTGGTAGGCTACAGTCCACGGGGGTTGCAAAGAGTTGGACACGACTGAGCTACTTCACTTTCAAACTATGGCAGAGGTAAGAAAGATAATGGTGACCTCCTTCAAAACATCCCATGCACGCACTGCCGCATTCAGTGCCCTCAACCCTGAAGCAGGCCACCACCAACCCACGACTCTGCTGGAAATTCCTGGACACTCAGGCAAGTCTGGGTCAGTCTCTTATTGGGTAATTGCTCCTTTTTCCTGGGTCCTGGTGCACAAAGTTCTGTCTGTACCCCTCCAACAGTCTATTTCCCAGTCCTGTGTAAGTTCCAGCAGCATTATGGGGTTAATGGTGACCTCCTCCAAGAAGGCTTATGCCATACCCAAGTCTGCTGCACCCAGAGCCAATTCCCTGAGGCAGTCCACTGCTGACCTGTACCTCCATAGGAGATGCTCAAACCCAGTGGGTTTTGCCAAGAGAATGCACTGGTCATGGCAAACACCTTCTTCCAACAACACAAGAGAATACTCTACGCATGGGCATCACCAGGTGGTCAACACCAAAATCAGATTGCTTATATTCTTTGCAGCCAAATATGGAGAAGCTCTATACAGTCATCAAAAACAAGAGTGGGAGCTGACTGTGACTCAGATCATGAACTCTTTATTGCCAAATTCAGACTTAAATTGAAGAAACCAGGGAAACCCACTAGACCATTCTGGTATGACCTAAATCAAATCACTTACAACTATACAATGGAAGTGACAAATGGATTCAAGGGATTAGATCTGATAGAATGCCTGAACTATGGATGGAGGTTCATAACATTGTACATGTGGCAGTGATCAAGACCATCCTTAAGAAAAAGAAATGCAAAAAAGTAAAATGGTTGTCTGAGAAGGCCTTACCAACAGCTATGAAAAGAAGAGAAGTGAAAGGCAAAGAAGAAAAAGCAAGATATACCCATTTGAATGCAGAGTTCCAAAGAATAGCAAGGAGAGATAAGAAAGCCTTCCTCAGTGATTAATGCAGATAAATAGAGGAAAAAAATAGAATGGGAAAGACTAGAGACCTTTTCAAGAAAATAAGAGATATCAAGGGAACATTTCCTGCAAAGATGGGCACAATAAAGGATAGAAATGGTATGGACCTAACAGAAGCAGAAGATATTAAGAAGAGATGACAAGAATACACAGAAAAGCTATACAAAAAGATCTTCATGACCCAGATAATTACAGTGGTGTGATCACTCACCTAGAGCCAGACATCCTGAAATGTGAAGTCAAGTGGGCCTTAGGAAGCATCACTATGAACAAAGCTAGTGGAGGTGATGGAATTCCAGTTGAGTTATTTCAAATCCTAAAATATGATGCTGTGAAAGTGTTGCACTCAATATGCCAGCAAATTTGGAAAACTCAGCAGTGGCCACAGGACTGGAAAAGGTCAATTTTCATTCCAGTCCCAAAGAAAGGCAATGCCAAAGAATGCTCAAACTACCGCACAGTTGCATTCATCTCAACGTTAGCAAAGTAATGCTCAGAATTCTCCAAACAGACTTCAGCAGTACATAAACTGTGAACTTTCAGATGTTCAAGCTGGATTTAGAAAAGGCAGAGGAACCAGAGATCAAATTGCCAACATCTGCTGGATCAACGAAAATCAATAGAGCTTCAGAAAACCATTTACTTCTGCTTTATTAACTATGTCAAAGCCTTTGACTATGTGGATCACTACAAGCTGTAGAAAATTCTTAAAGAGATGGGAATACCAGATCAACAGACCTGCCTTTTGAGAAATCCGTATACAGGTCAGGAAGCAACAGTTAGAACTGGACATGGAACAACAGACTGGTTCCAAATAGGAAAAGGAGTATGTCAAGGTCACCCTGCTTATTTAACTTCTATGCAGAGTACATCATGAGAAATGCTGGGCTGAATGAAACACAAGGTGGAATCAAGATTCCTGGGAGAAATATCAATAACCTCAGATGCAGATGACACCACCCTTATGACAGAAAGTGAAGAAGAACTAAAGACCCTCTTGATGAAAGTGAAACAGGAGAGTGAAAAAGTTGGTTTAAAGCTCAACATTCAGAAAACTAAGATCATGTTATCTGGTCCCATCACTTCATGGCAAATAGATGGGGAAACAGTGGAAGAGTGGCAGACTGTTTTTCTGGGCTCCAAAATCACTGCAGATGGTAACTGCAGCCATGAAATTAAAAGACACTTACTCCTTGGAAGGAAAGTTATGACCAACCTAGACAGTATATTAAAAAGCAGAGACATTACTTTGTCAGCAAAGATCCGTCTAGTCAAGGCTATGGTTTTTCCATTGGTCATGTATCGATATGAGAGTTGTGCTGTAAAGAAAGATGACTGCCAAAGAATTGATGCTTTTGAACTGTGGTGTTGGAGAAGACTCTTGAGAGTCCCTTGGACTGCAAGGAGATCCAACCAGTCCATCTTAAAGGAGATCAGTCCTGGGTGTTCATTGGAAGGACTGATTTTGAAGCTGAAACTCCAATACTGTGGCCACCTGATGCAAAAAGCTGACTCATTTGAAAAGACCTTGATGTTGGGAAAGATTGAGGGCAGGAAAAGGGGATGACAGAGGATGACGTGGTTGGATGGCGTCATCGACTCAATGGACATGAGTTTGGGTAAACTCCTGAAGTTGCTGATGGACAGGGAGGTGCCAGGGTCCAGCCCCAGTGGATCCAGGGTAATTTGAAGGGGAAATGGAATCGGCATCCTAGGAAAAAACTACTTAATTACAGATATAAAGAGAGATTAGAAAAGAATAGTGCAGTAGGAAAATTAGTGGAGAAAAAGATGCTGAATAACTTGGTTTACATGGATACCAATAAAACTCCAAGACAAGGAATTTGCACCATATACTTTGGGCCACCGGCTCCTGTTTGAATATCGGAGGGTGCCCTGCCTTGGGCTCTCTCTCTCATGGATCTTAGAAGCCAGGGCAATTAAGTAGACATGGCAAGCACCCATGTTCCAGATGGGAGTTCAGCCAGAAGGGGAAAGAAAGAACGACACGGGGGAATCAGTCTTTCCAGAAACTGATCCGATTTCTTTATTTTTCAGGTTTGCTTATAAACTTTTTGTTATACATAGGGTTGAGTACAGAGTCACCTGGGGGTCAGCAGACCTGACTCTTGTCAAAATCAGGTGCTTCATATAAATGTATGTAAGGGTCTTATGGGTTTTACATCATCTTCTGGCCATGAGGCCTGATGACATTTTATGGCCCTTTCTGATAATGGTCAGTCAACCAGAAAACGTATTTTTCCAGGGGGTTATTTTTTCTTAAACTAAGCACCACCCTCCAAATAAAGCTGCATTCCTGTAGGGTGAGGGTGTAGTTTGTTACAACCAAGAAAGGAATTTACTTAGCCTAAGGTTTAACATGATTAATCTTAAAGGTTAATACTTATTTCTCCTATATGTTAGTTATATTCATTATAAGGGCAGGGAATACAGAGATCTAGCAGCAAATATTGGCTCAACAAATGAAAAACCTTCACCAATATAATTTCTAATCAACCCACTATACTATACTAATAATTTTGTAACTTCTCAAAAGAATCTGTACATAGAAAGTTTAAAGCATCTTGTGCCTCTCACGGTTGGGAGGCTGTAAACAATCACATGTGGCTGGATGAACCCGCTCAGGCAGGCTAGAGAAACTTCAGAAGAGTTTGTAGGTTGAAACACTCTTGTCACGCCCAGGAATTTTTATTAACTGGGGCTGCAAGTTAACTCCTTCTCCAAGAGAAATAGTGATGGGGGAGCACCCTCCGTAAAGTCAGAGGTATAGGTGAGAGCATAAAACAGACTCTGGTTTTGGGAGTAGATGCTCAGAAACAGGGGGTTTCCTGAGGCTCGATCCCGCCCTTGCGTATGCCGAAGCCTCCTTCCTCATGACCTTTGCCATGGGCGGACTTCCTCACGCTGGCTCCCGGCAGGGGAGGCCTGATGTGCTACAGTCTACAGGGTCGCAAAGAGTCGGACACGACTGAGCAACTGAACTGAACTGAACTGAAGAGAAGCATTGAATGATAACACTTATCTCATAGACCTTTGAAAGGATAGAGTCAGTTTTCGCATATAAAATTCTTTATTTCAGAACTTAGCAGCAGCACTCAAATATTAGCTTCCATTGTTATCATGATTAGCATCATCTTTCTCCTTTTAAACTAATTTTATTGGTGTATAATCGATTTAAAATGTGTTAGATTCCACTCTACAACAGTTAATCAATTATACTTACATCTACTCTTTTAAGATTTTTCCAATATAGATCATTGCAGAGTATTGAGTAGAGTTCTCTGTGCTAGACAGTAGGTTCTTATTAGATATCTATTTTCAATACATGTATTGTAGTGTGTCTATATCAATTTATAATAGCCAGAACATGGAAGTAATCTCAATGTCCCTCAGTGGATGAATGGATAAAGAAGACATGGTACATACATGCAATGGAACATTGTCTTTATTCTTATCAATTAAATCTTTTCTGCTGTCCCATGAGCCTCTGGAGCCAGAGAAAGATGTGAAGTCAAAGAGCATCCCTATGGACTTCTTGGGCTTCCCTTGTGGCTCAGCTGGTGAAGAATCTACCTGCAATGTGGGAGACCTGGGTTCGATCCCTGGGTTAGGCAGATCCCCTGGAGAAGGGAAGGCTACCAGTATTCTGGCCTGGAGAATCCCATGGACTGTATAGTCCAGGGGTCACAGAAGGTCGGACTTCTTGGACCTTCAAGAAAAATGAACACTTCCCACTGTTGGTGCTATCAATTTCCTGTGGAAATCAACTCTTCCAAAGAGAGGGCAGTGTTTAATTTCAAGCATAAAAAAGAGCAGGAAACAAAGATTAGTCACAGCTTTAAAGTGTTCAGATGCCATTGGTGTTATTATCTCAGCAGCCAGGTACCCAGTGCTTCCACAGCTATTTAGCATAATGGATGTTGCTGACAGGCTTCTTCACAGAGCTCTCACTTGCAGGTGTACAACCAGGGTATTACCCGGGACTTTATTTAAACAACATGTTCTTCTCATGCCTAAATGGAAGAGCTTTCACTTTCAGGGCTCAGTGGCTGCTTAATGTAGACAGGCTGGTTTTCAGCTGCTCATAAGTCTCTGCTAGGAGATCCACCAAGAATATTTAAGCCCCCCTTCCTTAACACTCTGGGGTGCTAAGTTCTATCAGTTGGAACAGAGTCAAGTCTCTTTTGATTGGTTTCTCCTTTCATTTTGCAGCATTTTGTCACCAAACAGGCTCAGTTTCTCATTTGCCTCATATTCATCTATTCAGATGGTAGAAATTGGGAACTGGGACTGTGTGTGTCTCCTTTTTAAATTTGATTACAAACAAAAATCATAGTGTGTCAGAAACTTCAAGCAACATAGAAATTTGACCATGAAAGTGTAAAATTCCTTAGCCAACCGTATACCCCAATCTCAACAAGTTCATGACCCCAAACATGGTGACAATTAATAGTATAATGTGTAGCCTTCCACATTTTTGACTATGAATTGACTATTGCAATTAGATGGGGTGGGAGGAAGCTGCCCTATTCAGAGGGATTCATTGTATAAAGGACATTCTTTGGGGAATATGTAAGTAAAAAAATAGGAGCCTCTAAGCTGAGTGCTGAAGAAGACTCCTGAGAGTCCCTTGGACTGCAAGGAGATCCAACCAGCCCATTCTGAAGGAGATCAACCCTGGGATTTCTTTGGAAGGAATGATGCTAAAGCTGAAACTCCAGTACTTTGGCCACCTGATGCAAAGGGTTGACTCACTGGAAAAGACTCGGATGCTGGGAGGGATTGGAGGCAGGAGGAGAAGGGGAGGACAGAGGATGAGATGGCTGGATGGCATCACTGACTCAATGGATGTGAGTTTGAGTGAACTTCGGAAGATGGTGATGGACAGGGAGGCCTGGCGTGCTGAGGTTCATGGGGTCGCAAAGAGTCGGACACGACTGAGCGACTGAACTGAACTAAACTGAATATGGCTACAAGAGTTTGGGAGGAAACGTATAACTGTATAAAGAGGCTGCTCCCCTGAAGGTGGAGGATGGGCAGGAAGAGGGCTGCAGGAAAGAAAGAAGGTGATGCTGAAGCCAGGAAGCCAACCTTGTTTCAATTCTAACCTCTCTGCTCAGTGAAACACTGTGACTCTTTAGCAACATGAACCCAACACAAGAAAAGACTTGGATGTGAGTTGAATCTTGGCTGCTGCTGCTGCTAAGTCACTTCAGTCGTGTCTTACTCTGTGTGACCCCATAGATGGCAGCCCACCAGGCTCCTCTGTCCCTGAAATTCTCCAGGAAAGAACACTGGAGTGGGTTGCATTTCCTTCCACAATGCATGAAAGTGAAAAGTGAAAGTGAAGTCGCTCAGTCATGTCCGACCCTCAGCGACCCCATGGACTACAGCCTACCAGGCTCCTCTGTCCATGGGATTTAGATAGAGACAAAAAGACTGAGTTTTGCACCCCAGGTTCAAATGGGGAAGGATGGAAGCAGCATGATACATAGAAGCAGGTAAAAACATGAAGGGGAAAGTCCTGAAACTTGCAGAAACCATGAGGAAGATTTTTCAATATTAAGATATAAAATTTAGATTCAGGCCAAGAGTAACTGTGCTTCAAGAATCGAAGCTCTGCAAATAAGATCATTAAACCATTTTTCTAGATTCCATATATATGCATATTCAGCGGGATATTTGTTTTTCTTTTAATGAGAACCTACCATGCAGCACAGGAAACTCTACTCAGTGCTCTATGGTGACCTAAATGGAATTGAAATCCAAGATAGGGGGATGTATGTATACATAGAGCTGATTCACTTTGCTGTGGAGTTAGAAACTAACACAACACTGTAAAGCAAGTATACGCCAACAAAATTAACTAAAATTAATACATAAACCTAGGCTAAAAAAGAATCACTATTATCAGCTGCTGATGTTCTATATGATTATACATGCTTATATAATATATGCATATATATATATACATATGCACATCTATGCATGTATCAGTTCAGTTCAGTCGCTCAGTCATGTCTGACTCTTTGCAACCCCATGAACCTCAGCATGTCAGCCTCCCTGTCCATCACCAACTCCCGGAGTCCACCCAAACCCATGTCCATCTAGTGGGTGATGCCATCCAAACATCTCATCCTCTGTCATCCTCTTCTCCTCCTGCCCTCAATCTTTCCCAGCATCAGGGTCTTTTGAAATGAGTCAGTTCTTCACATCAGGTGGCCAAAGTATTGGAGTTTCAGCTTCAAAATCAGTCCTTCCAAAAAACACCCAGGATTGATCTCCTTTAGGATGGACTGGTTGAATCTCCTTGCAGTCTAAGGCACTCTCAAGAGTCTTCTCTAACACCACAGTTCAAAATCATCAATTCTTCAACACTTAGCTTTCTTTATAGTACAATGCTCACATCCACACATGACTGACTACTGAAAAAACTATAGCCTTGACTAGATGCACCTTTGTTGGCAAAGTAATGTCTCTGCTTTTTAATATGCTGTCTAGGTTGGTCATAACTTTCCTTCCAAGGAGGAAGCATCTTTTAATTTCATGGCTTCAGTCCCCATCTGCAGTGATTTTGGAGCCCAGAAAAATAAAGTCCATGCACGTATGTGTGCATATTTATATATATATATATGTATATATATATATATATATATATATATATACACATACACACACACACACACACACATACATCCACACATACAAAGGTATATAGTGTTGCAACTTGCTTTTTCACTCAGAAATAAATTGTGACATTGATTCATTGTATTTCAGAAATATTTAGTGATAGCCTTCAAGGAATCAGGCCCTATGCTACAGACCCTGGAAAACAGCCATGAAGAATCTTACCATGCCTATACCGTCAGATCTATATCATTCTTTTTAATGACCACATCAAATTCCTCAGTGAAAAGCTGTGTTTTATTTTGTTCTATTTCATTTTGATAACATGTCCTCTAGTGATAAATATCGAGGTTATTTTTAATCTGAGATATTATACACAGTGATCCAATGTACTGATGTATTTGTGAAAGTATTTATATGCAAATATTTTTGGAGGTGTCTTTCTCAAGGATGATTGGAGAAGTCAAGGCACATGCATATTTTAAAATTAAATCAGTACTGCCTGATTCACTCCAAAAGCGAATGTCATAAAAATTTAGCCTTTAGAATCTCAAAGAACCAAAGACTATTATAGAACTAAAATCCTTGTTAGATCCTGTCAAGAATACTGATGATGGTTTAACTGATCATCTTCCTCCTGTGTACCAGCTTTGGGGCTTCTCAGTTGGCACAGTGGTATAGAATCTGCCTGCTAGTTCAGGAAACACAAGAGACATGAGTTTAATCCATGGGTCAGGAAGATCCCCTGAAGAAGGAAATGGCAACCTGTTCCAGTATTCTTGCTTGGAAAATGCCATGGACAGAGGGAGCCTCGTGAGCTACAGCCCATGGCGTCGCTAAGAGTCAGACACGACTGACTGGCTGAGCACACGGGCACAAGGTCTTTGTGAGTTTCAAATCCTTGGGGCTGTTACACATAAAATAAGGAGGCTCAGAGAAGTAAAAGTGACATGGCTCCCGAATGGCATAGGCAAGAGTTGAGCTCTTTCCTCTCATTCTCCAAAGCCCACTCTTCTTCCAACTGTATATAAGGGCTTGCCAGACACGAGTATTATGTGAGGTGTTCCACTAGGAAAAACTGCTTAATAAATTAAAGGGTTCAGTGGCCAAACAATTTTGGCAAACATTTTATATAGTCTGTATGTTTTTCGAAAATTTACAATATTTGTGATCTGGCTTACAGCATCCTCTATATTCCCAGAGAGTGAAAGAAAATGAAAGTGAAGTCGCTCAGTCATATCCGACTCTTTGCCACTCCGTGGACTGTAGCCTACCAGGCTCCTCCATTCCCAGAGAAGTCAACAAGTTAAAGAGTGTGTGTAGGATGGATGGTCTGGGGGAGGATATAATGAAGAGTAAAAGATAAACTATAGAAATTATTTTGTTGAATTTCTCAGGAAAGATAAAAAATATCAAGTACACACCAAAAGAAAAGAATTAGAAATGAAAGTAAAAATAGAGTGCGACTAATGTTTTACATGTGTCTCCTCTTTAAACATAAAAGATAATATAGTTCTTAATTTAAATGTACAGAAACTAAGGATTTGAGAAGTCAAAAAGACTTTCCTAGTTCTAATTAGCTGGTGGGTTACAGAGTCAAGATTTCTGCCTAGGTATATTTGACCCTACAGCCCTGTCATTGCTCAATCACTAAGTCATGCCTGATTCTTTGTGACCCCATAGATTGCAGCATGCCAGGCTTTCCTGCCTTTCACCATCTCCCTGAGTTTGGTCAAACTTATGTTCATTGAGTCGGTGATACCATCCAACAATCTCATCCTCTGTCACCCACTTCTCCTCTTGCTCTCAATCTTTCCCATCATCTGTGTCTTTTCCAATGAATTGGGTCTTTTCCAGTGAATTGGCTCTTTGCACCAGGTGGCCAAAGTATTGGAGTTTCAGCATCAGTCCTTCCAATGAATATTCAGGTGATATCTCTTAAGATTGACTGGTTTGATCTCCTTGCAGTCCAAGGGAGACTCAAGAGTCTTCTCCAGTATTACAATTCAAAAGCATCAATTCTTTGGCACTCAGCCTTCTTTATGGTCCAACTGTCACATCCATACATGACTAATGGAAAAACCATCGCTTTGACTATACAGATCCTTGTCAGCAAAGTGATGTCTCTGCTTTTAATGCATTGTCTAGGTTTGTGATGGGCTTCCCTGGTGCTCAGATGGTAAAGAATCTGCCTGCAGTGCAGTAGACCCAGGTTCAGTCGCTGGGTTGATGGCAGCAGTTACCATCCACAGTGATTTTGGAGCCCAGGAAAATAAAATCTGCCACTGTTTCCATCTTTTCCCCATCTACTTGCCATGAAATACCTAGGTATATTTTACCTTACAGCTACAGAATTCTATAATTCTAGGACTTTTCCCTCAAAACTCCTAGGGGAATCCCAATGGCACTAGGATAGAGTACCGAAACTCAGTGAGCCAAGGGTGGGATGGGGGTAGGGCTGGGCCACAAGACCAACTTACAGAGAGATGAAGTAGCTACGACTAATCCTCCAGTAAATTAGCCCTCTTCACAATCTGCCAGAGAGAAACTTTCTCTTCCCCCAGGATGAGTTAATTCTGAAAATCAAAAGCCTTATAGAGAACATGTTGGAGACTTCCAATTAGGCTTCCTTGAACTGTGCCTTTGAAATTCCCTTCTTTTATGTCCCTTCTATTTATTATTTTACTTTTTAAATTTTAATAGCAGGATGATTGCCTTATAATGTTGCATTCATTTCTGCCGTACACTAATGTACATCAGCCATGAATATACACATATCCCCTCCCTCCTGAGCCCGGTCCCACATCCCATCTTCTCACCCCTCTAGGTCATAACAGAGCACTGGGCTGAGCTCCCTGTGTTATACAGCAACTTCCCACTCACTATCTATTTTACACATGGGTAGTGTATATATGTCCATGATACCATTTCAGTTCACCTTACTCTCTCCTTCCCCGACTGTGTCCATATGTTCATTCTCTACATCTCTATTCCTGCCCTGCAAATAGGTTCATCAGAACCATTCTTCCCTAGATTATATATATATGCATTAATATATGAAACTTTTCTCTTTTTGACTTACTTCACTCTGTATAACAGGCTCTAAGTTCATCCACCTCAGTTCAACTGACTCAAATCCATTCCTTTTTAATGGCTGAGTAATATTCCATTTCATATATATACCAAAACTTCTGTATCCATCATCTGCCTATGGATATTTAGGTTGCTTCCATGTTCTACCTATTGCAAATAATGCGGCAATGAACACTGGGTACATGTGTCTTTTTGCATTACAATTTTCTCAGGGTAAATGCCCATAGTGGGATTGCTGTATCATACGATAGTTTTATTCCTAGATTTTTAATAAATCCCCATACTGTTCTCCATAGTGGCTGTATCAATTTACCTTCCCAGCCACAGTGAAAATTCCTTTTATCCACACCCTTTCCAGCATTTATTGTCTGTACATTTTTGAAGATATTCATTCTGACTGATGTGAGGTGATACCTGACAGTAGTTTTGACTTGCATTTCCTTAGTGATGAGCGATGCTGAGCATCTTTTCATATGCCATCTGTGCATCTTCTTTGGAGAAATGTCTGTTTAGGCCTTCCACCTGTTTTTTGATTGGGTTATTTCTTTTTCTGATATTGAGCTCCATGAGCTACTTGTACATTTTGGATATTTATCCTTTGTTAGTTGCTTCACTTGCAATTATTTTCTCCCATTCTGAGGGTTGTCTTTTAGTCTTGTTTATAGTTTCCTGAAAATCCCCTGGAGAAGGGATAAGCTACCCACTTCAATACTCTTGGGCTTCCCTTGTGGCTCAGCTGGTGAAGAATCTGCCTGCAGTGGGTTCGATCCTTGGGTTGGGAAGATCCCCTGGAGGAGGGAAAGGCTATCCACTCCAGTATTCTGGGAGAACTCCATGAACTGTGTAGTCCATGGGGTCACAAAGAGTCGGACACGACAGAGTGACTTTCACTTTCACTCTGCTGTGCAGAAGATTACGTTCCTCTGATCCTGGGGTTAACTTTGCAGTGATAAAGAAGGAGATTAACCAGACTTACTCATACAACTTTCCTGTTTGCAGGTTGGGGTTGGCCATGCTATTTTCACATGAATTTGATGCTATCCGTGATATAAAGGTATCTTATTTATTGATTGTTTACATGCCATGCATACCACCCAATGATCAAAAATCATATTTTTCAAGCATTTTAAACATCTTTAAAACAACAGCAATAATGACAGATCACAAAGGGGCAGAAGGAAGCTTTTGGAGTGACAGTTAAGATTAATGTCTTGATTGAAATCAGAATTATTATTCTCACTTTTATCTATAAGGAAACTACAAAACCAAATTGCCCAGATCCCCAGAGTAAATACAGAGTGGAGCCAAAATTGTAAGCCCAATCTGTCTGAAGTCAAAGCCTCATTAACCCAATATTCAAGATGAGGCATCTCAGACTGAAATGTCTTGTAATCTCAGCTTTTAAAAACATAGCCAAAATAAAAGTCTGATTTAGTAGGCCATGGAATCTGCATTTTGACAAGAGCCACCCGATAATTCTGAGCACCATATTTGTGAGACTACAAAGAGAGCCCTTTCTTGGTATGAATTGTTTCCTTTCCCCAAAATGTGAATGTGAATGGTGTGTCCTAAATAATAATAAGAGTAAAGCTTAAAAACTGAAACAGCAACAAAAAGCTCCATTTCCAGAGAAAAGAAAAGTGAGTAAGTTCGGGATAACGAAGAAGGATGAAATTATCTTTCCTGAAATATTTGATTTCTAGTTTAGTGTAAACAGTGCGTTTTTATCACGACGATCTTACTTTTCTCTGTTCTTCTGGCTTCCTGAATTGCCAATGGGTGCATTCCTTGGACCAGAGACAAGACAGTATCAGCCCCGAGAAAGAGGGAAGGAAGTGACTGTGCAGGGGCTTGGTGGGCAGATCATTTGCCTCTTCCCTCTTGCACCCTTCCAGACTCCCCGCAACCAAGAGGAGTGCACAGAACTGTGAGCACGAGGGGCCAGCAGGCGAGCGGTTTCCTCTGGGATATGAAATGTACAACTTACGCATTGCCTGGAAATGCCGTAAGGATTTAATATTTGTTACAGAAACAGTGGGGCTGCATTAATATTTTAATGGTGAATGAATATTTAATCCAAAACTCTGAATGGAAAGCAAACAAGATAACCATGGCAGGAACAGTCACACCACCCAGTTGAAGATGTTAATGATTCGCTGGCTCTGGTGGTGGTGATAATGCCACACAGCGTATCCATTATACAACGCCTTTGCAATATTAGTAAGTCATGCCTCAGAATCAAAATTGAAAGAAGCGTTGTTTACTCTTTGAGAAGCAATATGAAGCATTGGATGGAGCAAATCTTTGGAATGGGAGCCTTGAATTGAGTACCAAGTGTATGTCTTGCTGGTCATGCAACTGGAAAGAAGACCATTCACTTCTTTGAGCTTTATCTTCAAGATGAGATCAGCACCTCCTTGATAGAATTGTTGGCTGCATACACTATTCACTCACTTGCTTTCTTTTTGGTTCTCCTTAAGATATGGGAGAAAAAAATTGAAGGTGGTTGCAGTATCTCTTAATTCAGTCCCTTGTCCACTTCTTGAAGGAAACAATGAAGTTTTTATTTTCTTATTTCTCCTAGATACTTATATCTATCATCATTCTATTTCAGTGGTTAGTTTTCTAAGTAGCTGGGGAAGCTCTAATTAAAATCTCAAATCTAAGCAAGGTAAAAGACAGCCTTCAGAATGGGAGAAAATAATAGCAAATGAAGCAACTGACAAACAACTAATCTCAAAATATACAAGCAACTCCTGCAGCTCAATTCCAGAAAAATAAACGACCCAATCAAAAAAATGGGGCAAAGAACTAAATAGACATTTCTCCAAAGAAGACATACAGATGGCTAACAAACACATGAAAAGATGCTCAACATCACTCATTATCAGAGAAATGCAAATCAAAACCACAATGAAGTACCATTTCACAACAGTCAGAACGGCTGCAATCCAAAATTCTACAAGCAATAAATGCTGGAGAGGGTGTGGAGAAAGGGAACCCTCTTACAACTGTTGGTGGGAATGCAAACTAGTACAGCCACTATGGAGAACAGTGTGGAGAATCCTTAAAAAACTGCAAATAGAACTGCCTTATGACCCAGCAATCCCACTGCTGGGCATACACACCAAGGAAACCAGAATTGAAAGACACGTGTACCCCAATGTTCATCACAACACTGTTTACAATAGCCAGGACATGGAAGCAACCTAGATGTCCATTAGCAGATGAATGGAAAAGAAAGCTCTGGTACATGTATGCAATGGAGTATTACTCAGCCGTTAAAAGAATACATTTGAATCAGTTCTAATGAGGTGGATGAAACTGGAGCCGATTATATAGAGTGAAGTAAGCCAGAAAGAAAAACATCAGTTTAGAGAGATGGTAACAATGACCCTGCATGTGAGACAGCAAAAAAGACACAGAGGTATAGAACAGTCTTTTGGACTCTGTGGGAGAGGGAGAGGATGGGATGATTTGGGAGAATGGCATTGAAACATGTATAATATCATATATGAAAAGAGTCACCAGTCCAGGTTCAATGAATGATACTGGATGCTTGGTGTTGGTGCACTGGAACAATCCAGAGGGATGGTATGGGGAGGGAGGAGGGGAGGGGGGGTTCAGGATGGGGAACATGTGTATACCTCTGGCAGATTCATGTTGATGTATGGCAAAACCAATACAATATTGTAAAGTAATTAACATCCAATTAAAATAAATAAATTTATATTAAAAAAACTCAATTCTATCTATTCAATTTGATCCTTAAAACACATGGATAATAACTTGTTTTCTAAATGCACTGAGGCAACTTTGTATTTTCCTACTGTTAGTGGTCACATTTACAAGATAATTGTAATGTATCAGTAAGTTTCTCCTGGCAGGTAATTGTCCCTCCTGAAAGGCTAGACTGTGGCTCTGTGGTGCGGGTTGCCCTCCTCTCCCTCTGTGGCCCCACTAGACTCTGTTAGCTTCCTTATTTTGTCACTTGGAACTTTTCATAACTTAGTAAACACATGGGCTTGAGAGTTCAAGAGCTTTTAGATACAAGTCTCTACTTGATTCATTATCTGGAGTGTGATCTTGAGCAAGGTCATCAGTCAATCCTCTTGTCAAGGGACTTCCATTTGTAAAACTGTGACAGTGACATTTAATCTCATTGCTTCCCAAGCATCTATGAAATATATATACACACACACACATATATGTATAACATGTGAATGTAGAATATATATATACACACACACACATATATATAATATGTGAATGTGGAACATACATATATACACGCACACATAAAATGAAATAATTTGCAGACCATTCCAATTTTTCAAATGAAGAAACGGAGATGCAGAGACCAAGTAACTCGCTCAAGGTCATTCAGTAAGGACTGGAACACGGTCTTCAGAACATACTTGAATCCTTATTATTTGTTATTCATCTTTATAATATCCTAAGACACATTTTTAAATCTAAGGTTGCAATCAAGCGTTAGCTACAGTGCAGTCCTAAATATTGTGTCTGAGAGGAATAAACTTCACTGGCTTTCAGTTATAATATTTAAATGCAGTGTCATAGTTCCTTGCCTCATGACCCAACCTAAAAACCAGCACACTGAACATATAAGCCCATCATAAAAGCTAGAATTTTCTTTTATTGCTTTTTATAATTTTTTAATGAATTGAGGTGTTATTGATCTTAATTCTTTTTCTCATATACACTCTGAATGGAAAGTATTCTAGTTTCTTAATTGTTTCTCCCAATCTTGATAGCTGTCTTTTTCTGCTATATGAACCCCAAGACCCTGAATCTTACTTTTCTGATCCTTTAAGGGGTTATGCATAGTGACGGCATCAGGCCCTATTCAATCCTCACTTTCCTAAGAAATTTAATAAATGAGGACATTTTTTAAAAATCAAAATAATTATCTATGAAGAAAATCCCAATGACTCTACAAAGGAATTTCTAGAACTTAGACGAGTTTAGCAAGGTTGCAGAATACAAAGTCAACAGAAAAAAATCATATTTCTATAGTCTAGCAATGAGTAATTAGAAATCCAAATTAAAAGCATAATCTTATTTTAATAGTTCTAAAAACTCTGAATTTTCAGGTATAAATCTAACAAACCATGCACAGGATGTCTTCTAATACACAGCTGGAATCTAAAAACTCTTGTAAAATAAATTTTTAAAATGCCTTCAATGGAGAAACATACTCTATTCATAGACTGGAAAACTCCACAAAGTAAAAATGTCAGTATATCCCAAATTGATCTATGTTGAATGCAATTTCTATCAAATCTTGTGAAGATTTTTGTAGATACAGACAAGCTGATTCCAAAATTTATGTGAAAAGCCCAAGTAACTAGAATAGCTAAAATGATTTAAAAAAAAATCAAGTTGAAGAAATTACATTACTTGATTTTGAAACTTCATTTATGGTTACATTATGAATTGTAGTGCTGATAGAGGGATAGCCATGTTGATCAATAGAACCGAATAGAGAAACTAGAAATTGATTAAAGCAAATATGCTCAAATTATTTTGAAAACAAGTGGAACAGCAATTTCAGAAAAAGATATCCTTTTCAACAAATAGTTCTGGAACAATTTGGTATAGAAAGGAGAGGAGGAAAGGAGGGAAGGAGGAGTCTTGAAGCAAACCTCACATCTTACACAAAAATTAACTCAGATCATAGATCTAAATGCAACTATAAATCTCTGAAAAGAATATATAAATCTCTGTTACCTAAGTCAAGGGAAGAATTCTAAAGTGTGATTCCAAAAGCATAATCCATACAAGAAAAAAATAAGTTAAATTTAGACTTCATAAAAATTAAAAATGTTAAAGGCACTATTAAAAGATGAAAAGACAAGCCATAAACTAGGAGACAATATTTGCAAATCAATCATCTAACAAGGAATTTGTGCCCAGAATATATTAAAAATACTTTAAACATGAAGATAAGAAAACAAGCCATTCTATTAGAAGATGACAAAAAATCACTCAGTTGCCCCACCAAATTGAATATATAGAGGCAAATAAGCACATAAAAAGATGTTCAGCATCATTCACCATTAGAGAAATAAATAAAAATACTGTTATTTCCTGCTTCTGTCAGACCACAAACTACTGTCTTCCATTAATATCATCAGTTCCCTAGTCCCTTTGCCTGGCTGTCATAAAGTTTTGTGCTCTTTGGATTAAAATGTACTGGTAACTAAACTAACAGTAAGAGCACTGCTCCCTGTTGATAGTGGACCTTTGCCTTTGATAAATCTTCACTGAATGCCAACTAGGTATTATATATAATGGTACAGTACTGCCCAATTACACTCATCTCACACACTAGCAGGAGAAGGCAATGGCACCCCACTCCAGTACTCTTGCCTGGAAAATCCCATGGACAGAGGAGCCTGGTAGGCTACAGTCCATGGGGTCGCTAGGAATCAGACATGACTGAGCGACTTCACTTTCACTTTTCACTTTCATGCATTGGAGAAGGAAATGGCAACCCACTCCAGTGTTCTTGCCTGGAGAATCTCAGGGATGGGGGAGCCTGGTGGGCCGCCGTCTATGGAGTCACACAGAGTTGGACACGACTGAAGCGACTTAGCAGCAGCAGCAGCACATGCTAGCAAAGTAATGCTCAAAATTCTCCATGTCAGGCTTCAGCAGTATGTGAATCATGAACTTCCAGATGTTCAAGCTGGATTTAGAAAAGGCAGAGGAACCAGAGATCAAATTGCCAACATCTGCTGGATCATTGAAAAATCAAGAGCTCCAAAAAAACATGTATTTGTGCTTTATTGACTATGCCAAAGCCTTGACTGTGTGGATCACAACAAATTGTGGAAAATTCTTAAAGAAATAGGAATACCAGACCACCTGACCTGTCTTTTGAGAAATCTGTGTGGAGGTCAGGAAGCAACAGTTAGAACTGGACATGGAACAACAGACTGGTTCCAAATTGGGAAAGGAGTATATCAAGGCTGTATATTGTCACCCTGCTTATTTAACCTCTATGCAGAGTACATCATGAGAAACGCTGGGCTGAATGAAGCACAAGCTGGAATCAAGATTGCTAGGAGAAATATCAATAATCTCAGATATGCAGATGATATCACCCTAATGGCAGAAAGCAAAGAACTAAAGAGCCTCTTGATGAGAGAGAAATAGGAATGTGAAAAAGTTGGCTTAAAGCTCAACATTCAGAAAACTAAGATCATGGCATCTGGTCCCATCACTTCATGGCAAATAGATGAGGAAACAGTGGAAACAATGACAGACTTTATTTTGGGGGCTCCCAAATCACTGCAAATGGTGACTGCAGCCATGAAATTTAAAATGCTTGCTCTCTGGAAGAAAAGTTATGACCAGCCTAGACAGAATACTAAAAGCAGAGACATTATTTTGCTGACAATGGTCCATCTAGTCAAGGCTATGGTTTTCCCAGTGGTCACATATGGGAGAGTTGGACTGTGAAGAAAGCTGAGCGCTGAAGAATTGGTGCTTTTGAACTGTGGTGTTGGAGAAGACTCTTGAGAGTCCCTTGGACTGCAAGGAGGTCCAACCAGTCCATTCTAAAGGAGATCATTCCTGGGTGTTCACTGGAAGTACTGATACTGAAGCTTAAACTCCAATACTTTGGCCACCTGATGTGAAGAACTGACATTTGAAAAGACTCTGATGCTGGGAAGGATTTAGGGCAGGAGGAGAAGGGGACGATAGAGGATGAGATGGTTGGATGGAATCGCTGACTCGATGGCCATGAGTTTGAGTGAACTCTGGGAGTTGGTGATGGACAGGGAGACCTGGTGTGCTGCAGTCCACGGGGCCACAAAGAGTCAGACATGACTGAGTGATGGAACTGAACTGAAGTGTGAAGATGAGAATAGTGATATAGATGTGTTTATCTAGATGAAGAACCAAGGAAGTGGGATAAGACAGGTCACTAATTATTACTATGCAAAACAGAAAGTCATTCTTGGCAAGGGGAAAATATATTGAGAAGCATATTCAAAGTAGCAAGAACTTTTAATTCATATATTGGAGTTCTATATAGAATTTCATTGGGGGAAAAAAAAAAGAAAAGATGTATCTACTGGCAAGAAACTAAAGGGAAAAAGAGCAAAGTCCCTTGTGATAGATGATGCCACTAAGCTACAACCAAACTAAACAGTCATTGTTCTGTGCCTCCTTCTGAATAGAATCAAATCTGTGAGCGTTCAACTTTTTGTTTTCCTGGGAGAGTACGTGAAGTATATATGAGAAAGGATGCAAGATGGATAGACGCAAGATGGAGAAAATGTCAACAGCCTGAACTCAGCAATCAGAGTGTGCAGTTCTGAAGAATTTCTGCTTGGTCAAGGAGGGAAGGAAACCATTTGAGTCCCTGCCAGAAGCTATACAGAATGCCTTACATAACTAATTTCATTTGATCCCCACAAGGACTCTAGGATGCAGGACTTAGATCAGCAACAGGTCCCCTTTGCTGGTCTCAAGCATCAGATGACTTCTGAGCAGCAGCCATACAGTCCTCTGGGAACCTGCACCACCTATGGATACAGGCTCTCTCCTAGACATCTCTGCCTCACCTGAGCATCCTTTCCCTCTCATTCCTTCATATCTTAGCCATTCACTCAACCTCCAAACTTCAAGGCAGGAGCATCCAATCAGACAGAACCAGGTGAAGCCCTCCACACCAGGACACCTGAGAGGGTGCACATCCCCATATCGACTTCCCTACTTCCCTCTAGACTCACAGAGAAGTCCCTAAGAAGTCCCTAGACTCACAGAGAAGTCCCTAAGAAGTCAACAGCAGGCCACATGACAAATACCCACCATAGGTTCTATCATACCAATTTTATAGATGAAAGCATCAAGGCTCAGAGAAGTATAAAGCTGGTCCTAAGACTACATAGTGAAGTGAGAGCCGCTCATTCATGTCTGACTCTTTGTGACCCCATGTACTTACTATACAGTCTGTAGAATTCTCCAGGCCAGAACACTGGAGTGGGTAGCCTTTCCCTTCTCCAGTGGATCTTCCCGACCCAGGAACTGAACTATAGTCTCCTGCATTGCAGGCAGATTCTTTACCAGCTGAGCTACCAGTGAAGACTACATAGCTAGTCTTTTAAAAACACTTTATTGAGGGGTGATTGACATGTAAAAGTTGTACAAATTTATACAACTCATTGAGTTTGGGGATAAATATACAGCCGTGAAATCATCACAGCCATCAAAGCCATAAGCATAAGCATCACAGTTATGTGACTTTTGCCACAAGAAAAAATAAATAAAAGAAGAAAAGCACAACCATCTCCTCCCCCAAAGTTTCCTTCCATATGATTATTATTATAATATTATTATTGTTCTTATGTTGATAACACGTAACATAAAATCTACCCTCTTAGAAATGTTAGGAGCACACACCATAGGATCTATAACCATAGGATCTATGCTATATAGTAGATCTCCAGAACTTATTACTTATGTAACTGAAATTTTGTATCTTTTGACCATCACTTCTCCATTTCCCCCTCCCCTAGCCCCTGGTAACCAGCATTGTACTCCTTGCTTCTGTGCGTTTTGACCATTTGAACCCCACATATAAACAAGATCATTACAGATGTGTCTTTCTATGTCTGGCATATTTCACTTAGCTTAATGTCCTCCGGGTTCATCCATGTTGTCCTCAATGGTGGGGTTCCCTTCGTTTCTAAAGGCTGAATTATACCTCATCATATATATGCCCTGTTTTCTTTATCTGTAGGTGGACATTTGGATTGCTTCCACTTGTAGACAATTGTGAATAATGCTTTATGACCGTGAAGGTGCAGGTAACTATCTGGGCCCCTGTTTTCCATTCTTTTGGATATAAATAAAGAAGTACAATTTCTGAATCAGATGGTAATTCCATTTTTAAGTTTTTAAGGAACCACCATAGTACTTTTCACTTTTACACTCCCTCAACAGTGAGCAAAGTGTCCAATTTCTCTGCATTCTTAACATGTATTTCTGTTTTGGTTTTGAAAGTAGCCATCCTAATGAGTGAGGTAGATACCACTGGATAATTTTTGGTTCATGTTCAAAACTGACTCCCAGAGTCCCCTGGTGGTATAAAAAATAATCCCAGTTGCCCAAGCACAGTAGTAACTTGCTTATTGGTTTCTTTCCTTTCCTTGACACACGCATCAACTAGTAGTTCCTCAAATTGCCTCCAGATAAACTCCTTACACTCAAAGTCTTACCTCAGGGTCTGTTTCTGAGGATCCTGAACATAATTGAGATTATGCTTTGTTTGCTTGTCTGGCTGCAACACGTCTTAGTTGCAGCATGCTGGATCTTTGTTGTGGCTTGTGAGATCTTTAGTTATAGCATTCGGGATCTGGTTCCCCGACCAGGGATCGAACCCAGGCCCCTGGCATTGGGAGTCCTGAGTCTTAGCCCTCGGACCAGGGAAGCGCCTGAGGTTCTGTCTTATCTCCCATAGTGCGTGTTGACAGCACCACCTACCTTCATCAGTTATGTTAGACTAATTTGCTTCTCAGTCTTAGTTTTACAAAAGATTGCCTGTCCTCACAAGCAGTTGCGGGGGAGTAATTTCCTAAATATGACTTAGCTCCATGAACATACTCTCCTGCACACTCTTTAAAAAATACAGAATTCATTCAGTCTATCCCATAGATTCGAAATCTTCCTTTCTTTGCTATTGTCAAAACTCCTAAGATGGCACAATTTCAGAGGTGAGTGAGAGCGCACAGATACACAGAGCACTTGTTTATAAAATGATGTGCCATGGAACTCCCATGGTTTTTGGACTCTACACACGTTTACTGCTTTTGGTTCAGCACTCGGTTTATAATATCGCTAGTCATCTCAGCTAATTACAAAATATTCAGAATCCCTGAGGCAAGCTTTGTTTTTGTTAACATTGTTATAAATATCTGCATATCTCTGTCAATCAGGACTTTATCAATACTGTGTCACCATAGCACAGCTCCAAATTTCTTGATTTTTCTATTAATCTACATTAATAGACAATGTAAATATGAAATCATTTCCCTGGGAAAAAAATCCATTGCTACTTTTTCTCTTAAGTATATGCTGGGGGTTCCAGTATAGTTTGATTAAACATCAATCAACGACTAAGAAGGTTTCCACAGCCATAAAAGTTTATAAACCACAGATCTAGGTCAAGCCCTCATGCAATTTATAATTTCCCTCCACGACTTCTGGATATGTGTGCTTAAACATGACACGTTAAGGAAGGCTTCTGCCTACCAGAGAAGTCTGCTTTATTTTAAGAAATTTCTAATTGCCGTGAAGGTTCCTGTGTTTCCGTCTTATTGAAACCTACCTCCCTGCAACTTCCACTCTTCCATCCAGGAGAGATTTGGTTTGCTGGCTTTCTCAAGGCATTCTCAGACCTTGCTGGAGTTACGCAAGTATCTGAACTTCTGTGCCTTTGGCGTCCAGCAAGCAGCGGGTGCCCCAGTCCTCTGCTTGCTGGCAGCAAACCTCTCCTCTCCAGTCCAATTGTAACATATAGGGAAGTGATGGCAAAGACATGGATTTCACCAAACTTAATCAGAGCCTTAAGTGAATCAGCGGGGTGGGGGTAGAAAAGGAGTTAGCAGGTACAGAGAAGGGGGCGGCTAACTCTCCAGCCCCACAACATAGGACAATAGTTTCATTGAAAGCTCAGGCAGTATTTATTTCATGTGGTGACATTGCCCCAAGAAGCGCACAGGCTAAATTTCTAATACATGAACCCTAAATCCAATTTTTCAAATCTCCTCCTCTTCCTCTAATTCTCCTTCCCCCACCCCACCCTGCTCATTTTTTGAATACTCCATGTTCTCTTTGAAACCTGGGGCAGAATGAATGGAATGTTTTGATTTACTGCAGCCCCGCTTGAACTATATTTTCCCAAATCAATTCATTTCCGTACATTCTGACAACTGAAGGGTAGAGCTGAGGGGGGCAAGGGTTGGATGGTGAGAGGTGAAGGTATAGCAGGGAGTGAGGCGAGTGGGAGATGGGAGCTCCCTGGAGGGGTGGGGCTAGGAGAAGATAAATTACCCCTGTGCTTGGTGTTGAGAGAGAAGGACTCGGGGAGAGCTTGGTATCTGAGGTGAGCACACATGAGTCCTGGGGGCGGGGGGGTGGGGGCGGGGGTCAGCTGTCAATCAGAGGGTTCAGAAAAATAGAAGGGAAAAATGCAGCTTCATTCTGAGAAGAGACAGAACTGGAGACTTGGACAGTCTCCCCTACCTGGCCTGCTTTCCCAGGGCCATGATTATTCCATCTTGCTCATTGACTCCTGTAGCTGCATCCCCATCAGAAGTGGGCAGCAGTGCTTCTCCAGACCAAGTGTTCAAGAATTCTGGTCAGAAAGATGAAAAAGGGAACTTTTCCATATCCCTTTGTTTCTTTTCAATCTCTCTCTCTTTAAAAAAAAATTATTTACTTTTAATTGAAGGATAACTTCTCTACAACACTGTGCTGGCTTCTGCCATACATCAGCATGACCTTTCAGGCTCTCTTATTTTTCCTCCTTTCCTTCCTCCCTTCCTCCTGCTTCCCATCCCCCCTTCTTCTCTTTCTTCCTTTCCCCACCCCCATTCTTTCCCTTGATCACTCTTCCAGACTGTATTGAGCAGCTGATCTGTGGGACAGTCTATGTTAACTAGGGCTTCCCTGCTGGATCAGCTGCTAAAGAATCCGCCTGCCATGTGGGAGACTTGGGTTTGATCCCTGGGTTGAGAAGATCCCCTGGAGAAGGGAATGGCTACCCACTCCAGGATTCTGGCCTGGAGAATTCCATGGACCATTCCATGGGGTTGCAAAGAGTCGGACACAACTAAGCGACTCTCATTTCACTATGTTAATTATGGTAAGACCATAGTTCTAGGTTATCAGACAATTCAGCTGAAAAGACATTCATCAAGAAACTCTGTGCTACATGCTGGAAATACAGGTCTAAAAGGAACGCAGCACCAACTGTGGCCACGGGAAACACACTGAGGCAGTCCAGTGGCTAAGACTCTGTGCTTCCAGTGCAGGGGCGCAGGTTCAATACAGGGTCGGGGAACTAAGATCCCATGTGCCACGTGGCACAGCCAGAAAGGAAATACATTGCTATGTAGGGAGAGACAAACATATCATTACTCATTTGTTTATTCTCTGAATCCCTATGTGAGGTGCTGGGACCTTTGACTGGTTTTGAATTTATAACATGTAAGACCATGCCTGGCCTCTCGTTGACATGCAATAAATATTCAATGATGAAAACAAGTACATTTATTAGTACATCTGTGATGTGTCAGATATTTTGCATGTTTTATTGTTAATCCTTCCTCTAACCTCAAAACAAAGCTATGATTACCCCCATTTTACAGGTGAGAAACAGAGGCGTAGAGAATTAAGCAATGTTAAACACCACTTAGAGGTGAAATAAAATTAAGATGCTAATTCAGGTCTGCCTGATACCAGTGTAGAATATTTTCCTACTCTTCCATGCCTCTTTCTGCAAAAATTTATGAATAAAAACCACTAGGTGTTCACGTCAAGTTGATGAGATTAAAACCTTCCTAATTCCAAGAGAGAAATTTTATCATAATTGGTAGGAAATGTAGGTTATAATGTATTTTGCATTTCATGAACCTTTATAAATCATGAACACCCAAATTTTGCTCTTGTAAGCTTCCACCTGCATAACTGTAGGACCCTGTGACATCTAGCTGAAGTCTCTTTCTAGTTATTTTTAGTATCAACATATGCTCAGTATATCTATATATCTGTATATATCTATAGATACAGCATATATCTGTATATCTATGGACTTCCCTGGTGGCTCAGACAGTAAAGCGTCTGTCTACAATGAGGGAGACCTGGGTTCCATCCCTGGGTTGGGAAGATCTGCTGGAGAAGGAAATGGCACCCCACTCCAGTACTACTGCCTGGAAAATCCCATGGACGGAGGAGCCTGGTAGGCTACAGTCCATGGGGTCACAAAGAGTCAGACACGACTGAGCAACTTCACTTTCCTTTATGCTCGGTAGTGAGTTAACTCCTGTTCCTCTCTTCTGGTCCCTTATTGGTGTCTTCTGCACAAAGTCACTTGGGATGGTTGCTCACCATTAATGTGGCATTCACGACCTCGAATGGGAACAATATGCTCCCACTGTGGGTGGTGTGTCCCAGGGTCCTTCAGGATACATCACCCAAGACTGAAGCACTCGTTTCACAAGATGCCCAAGGTGGGTCACCAGGGAGGTGCTGCTCCTGGAGGAACTGACTCATCACACGCTTTCACCACCTTCTCAGCAATAAGTAGGAGGCGCTCCTGGAGTTGCCAAACCCTGCTGTTTTGTCTACAGTACACCTTACCTCAGAGCCAAGTGTGCTCCAGCTAGAGACGAGGCAGGCACGCCACTCTTCAACTCCCCACACCTCTATCACTTGAGGCCTGAAGGGAGTTTGCTTGTAGGCAATAGATTGACTGCCAAGCTTTCACCCCTCACTGCATCTGTGTCCTTTCATGGTAAACCCACTGACTCTGGGTTGGGCCATGTGACTGACTTCGACCCAGAAGATAACGACAGACTGGATGTAAGCAAGTGCCTGCAAGAACATGCCTGGAACAGACTGCTAGAGGAGGAGGCGTGAGAAGCAGAGGCAGTCGGCCCAGCCAAGACTATTGCAGCTTTGCAAACACTCAACTGATCACTTGCGTCCCGTGAAGATTGTAAGAGCTTCCCAATCAACTCAGAGACTTGTGAAAAATAACATATGTTTATTTAAAACCACCACTCTTTTGAAGTGGTGTGTTATATAGTTATAGCTAGTTTATTTACTGTGAGTTATGTCTCATGAATCGTTCACGAAAATGTTTAAGCTCTTGCCACCAACCGTTCTCTCTAAAGGGTCAGAACCCATCTGAGAAAGATGTTTCATGTGCTACTCTCCATCTGCTGTATTGCCCTCCCCCTCTCCACCTTTTCCCCAGAGATTTGCTTACAGAATAGCCTATGGCGCTATTAGGAAGCCGGTGACCTGTGGTCCATTCTGTTCTTCCATTCTCTGCTTTTCTCCCTTCTCCCTGTCTCCTTTTTCCAGGTCTCTCTCTTTCCCATATTCACCAGGGTACAACCTGTTCACTCATCGAGAAAAAAAGATAAAACACAAAGCTCTCATATAAATTAATTAATGCAAATAGATGCCTATGGGTCTACCAAATCTATCACTTCATTAGGCATATACAGACAAGGCAAAATTCCCTTTAAACTAAACCAAGAATTCACAACAGAAGAAAGAAAGAAATGTAAATATAATTGATATACATGAGTATAAGATGCCTCCGGTGGCTCACATAGCAAAGAATATGCCTGCAACACAGGAGACCTGGGTTTGATCCCTGGGTTGGGAAGATCCCCTGGAGACGGGAATGACAGCCCACTCCAATATTCTTACCTGGAGAATCGATGGACAAAGGAGCCTGGTGGGCTACAGTTCATGGGGTTTGCAAGAGTCAGACACAGCTTAGTAACTAAACCACCAGCACCACGTGATTTATCCTGTACATACACACAGATATGACTTTTAAGGAATTACACAGACATAGTAAGATTAAATCGATTAAGAATTAGCAAAGGTGATTGTGAAGATTAAAGTCAGAGAAGGTTGCATTATGCAAAACCACATTGTTACCGCTAAGAGCAGGTGTCATGACTATTTTTGGCCACTATCATATATTGATTTCACACACACTTTATCACATTTTCTTAATAATTCTATATTAGCAGGATAATACTAAACAGTGGTTTTGTGCCTGCATCTTGCCTTATAATTTTGCCAGCTATATAGAAGTTTTGACTTTCCAGGAGCCCATTCTTGGGGCCTCATAAGGGACCAGTTCCACATTGCCCAAGTTATCCTACTGGGCTTCCTTGGTGGTTCAGATGCAAAACATCTCCCTGCAAGGCAGGAAAACTGGGTTCCATCTCTGGGTCGGGAAGATCCCCCTGAGAAGGACCTGGCAACCCACTCCAGGACTCTTACTGGAGAATTCCATGGACAGAGGAGCCCGGCAAGCCAGAGCCCATGGGGTCACAAAGAATCGGATGTGACTGGTGACTGACACTTGCACTTCCTTTCCCTAGTGCCTCAAGGTAAGTCAGTCGTGGTCATGTTTGCATGTTTCTAGGAAACTTTGCTTAATTTCCCTGATACCTACAAACAGGTCCTCTTTCCCTCTGACCCATGCTTTTATTTTACCTGTCACAACCCTCAACATCAAGAACATCATGTCTTCCTTCTGTCAGCCAAGGAAAAAAAAAAGCCTCTGAATTTCATGAGCAATTTCATGTCACAAGCAATGAACTTGTGAAATACAAGGAGCAAGTCTGAGCCTGTAAGGGCGGTAAAGGGAGCACTGGGCTAGGAATCCAAGAGGCACAGGTTCTAAACACAGCTCTGCCCCAACTTCCTCACTCGACGTGGACAAGTTACTCCAAGTTGGAGTTCAATTTTTTTTTTTTTTTTTTTGCCTACTTGGCTCTGAAATGCAAAGTTGTACTGACTGTTCTTTAGAGCTCTAACTTCAAAGACTAAATAAGTTGATCCTGAAGTTCTCAAACGGTGCCACAAAACTCGACCTGCCCTGCTTGAGAGATTAGCTGTTGGGAGTCATCACTGGACTGTTAGACACCATGATCTTTTGCCCGGGCCACTGTAGTCAATCTTGAATTAATGTTCCTGCTTTAGGTCTTGTGTTCCTACAATTCATTCCCCAAACAGAGTCCAGAGTGATGTCTACAAACACAAATGAGGTTGTGTTTGCTTTTTCCCACTGAACTTAGAATAGAATCCAAATATCTGCAAGGCACAATCGGGCCCTTGCCTGAACCCTCAACTTCATCTCCCACCATCCTTCCAGACTGGGAGCCAACAAGGACGGTAGCTGCCCAAGCTCCTCTGTCCATGGGATTCTCCAGGCAAGAACAGTGGAGTGGCTGGCTAGCCATTCCCTTCTCCAGGGGATCTTCCTGACCCAGGGATCGAACCCAGGTCTGCCACTTTACAGGCAGATTCTTTTACCATCTGAGCCACAAGGGAAGCCCAAGAAGGAAAGAGCAACTTCCATCTCTTCCCCCTCCCCCACCCTGGCCACACTGCTCAGAGCTTGTGGGATCTTAAGTTCCCCAACCAGGGATCAAACCTGCGCCCCCTAGAGGAGAAGCACAAAGTCCTAACCATTGGACCACCAGGGAAGTCCCAGCAACTTCTGTCTTATGACTACATGTAACTCCATTTTTTTTAGGAACTTAAATCAGGCTGGAAGTGGATTCTCAGCCTAGACACCTGAGAAAGAGCACAGCCATGCTGACATCTGAATTTCCACATTGTGAGACCTTAAACAGGGCCCACTGGACTTTTAGTGAGCCTCAGCCAAGCCAAACTGGGCTTCAGACATAGAGAACTGGGAAATGATACAGTGTGGTTTAGAAAGCCACTGATGGATTAGTTTTTGTTTTTGTTTTTGTTTTTTTCACAGCAGCAATAGAAGACTAATACAAGACACAGAGCTCATCCAAGAAGACTCCGTGAAGTGATCCTTGATGTTCCTCCATCTCTTACGCCAGGTTTTCCCCTCTTAGAACTTTGGATTCTTCTCTCAAGTAACACAAATCTTAAAATTCAAATTACTCTCAGCTTCTGCATGAAATCTCAGCAGATGTAACTGACCCGTCCTTCTGCACAAAGACAGCAAAATCAAGCTCTTAAATGTACCAGATTAATTTCTCCTGGAGTCTTGGGACCCTCTCTTGGTACCACACTTCAAGGTGGAAGGAACAGGTGGGACATGTGCAGCCTAAGAGTCCAAGTATTATAAAAAAGAAGGAACGGATCATTTAGCCTAGAGAGAAGGGAGCTCAGAGGAAACAAATGTCTGCAGACTCAGGGAGACAAGGAAATACACTTATCTGGGCATCAGGAAAGAACAATTAAACTGATGGGTACATATTCTAGAAAGCCTAGTGCCCAGGAAAAAAAAAATGCTAACCATAAAAGTTGTTCGAGACAGCCTTAGAAAGTACTTAGAGCGAAGATGTTGTGCTGGAGAGCTTGCCAAATTGGCTAGAAGCTGGAGCACTTCAGAGTCTTGGGCCAGCATCCTCATTTTATCAATGGGGGAACCAAAGCCCAGGGAGCACGACCTGTCACATGACCTTCAGTCTTCTGCCACGACGAAATTCTCCTTCAGTGATTCCTGTTTTATGGGATTATGAAAGGCCCTTGGGAAAGACCATCTCAGAGAGCACGCTGCAGCTCTTCAGGAATTGCTGCACCCTCTCATTCTGTCCAGTTTAGATTCGAGATCAGGGTACAGTTACTGTGACCTAATCCTACTGCTCATACACTAGAAAAAGAAAAACTTACGGGATTTCCAGGTCTTATCTGACCCCGCAAATAAAAATCCCCAGGCTTCAGCTATGTCGAGGACTTCTATATCCTTTTGTACTGTCTTGAACAGAGGTTTGTACAGCAAATCAAGATGCTTCATCAAGTCCAATGAAGATGTTCAAATCCTGTTTTACCTACAGAATAAGATTCAAGATTTCACTTATTCACTCACTTGAAAACAGGAGTTCCTTCTATGTTAAATGTAGGTATGATAGAAATGAACAAGCTATGATACTCACCCTCTAGTAGCTCATAGAGAAATGCTATGGAAAGAGACCCCTGTACCATTCTGTGTCATAAGTGCTATAGTGTGGGACTCTCGTAGGCAAAGGCAAGAGGAAGTGAGGAGCCCCGAGGCATCAGGAAAGGTGACGCTCCATGTACAGTTCAGAGGAGGCAATGGCACCCCACTCCAGTACTCTTGCCTGGAAAATCCCGTGGACGGAGGAGCCTGGTAGGCTGCAGTCCATGGGGTCGCAAAGAGTCGAACATGACTGAGCGTCTTCACTTTCACTTTTCACTTTCATGCATTGGAGAAGGAAATGGCAACCCACTCCAGTGTTCTTGCCTGGAGAATCCCAGGGATGGGGGAGCCTGGTGGGTTGCTGTCTGTGGGGTCACACAGAGTCAGACATGACTGAAGCAACTTAGCAGCAGCAGCAGCATATACAGTTTGTTTCATTGGGGCTCAAGGATGGATGAATTGAGAGCAAATGTGGATGAAAAATTTCTCTGGGTCCAGGCATGCCTACAAAGGTCCCTATAGTCAAAGCTATGGTTTTTCCCATAGTTGTGTACGGATGTGAGAGCTGGATAATAAAAAAAGGCTGAGCGCTAAAGAACTGATGCCTTCAAACTGTGGTGTGAACTGGGGTGCTAGAGAAAACTCTCGAGAGTCCCTTAGAGAGCAAGGAGACTAACCAGTCCATCCTAAAGGAAATCAGTCCTGAATATTCATTGGAAGGACTGATGCTGAAGCTGAAGCTCCAATACTTTGGCCACCTGAAGCGAAGAACTGACTCAACGGAAAAGACCCTGATGCTGGGAAAGATTGAAGGCAGGAGGAGAAGGGGACAACAGAGGACAAGATGGTTGATGGCATCACTAACTCATTGGACATGAGTTTGAGTAAACTTCAGGAGACGGTGATGGACAGGGAGGCCTGGCGTGCTGCAGTCCACGGGGTTGCAAAGAGTCCGACAACGACTGAGCAAATGGACAACAAGGCATGCAATGTTAAGGAACTTGTATTTTATTCTGAAACTAATATGCAGTTGGGAATATTTTTAAAAGAAGGAGAGAATATGTTTTTGTTTTTTTGTTTTTGTTTTGTTTTTTGTAGAAAAAGACTTCTGTTACAATGGGGAAGACAAATTTCCCGAAATCCTCTTGGCAACATTCAATTTTATTTTATGCTAAAAATGATTTCACTCATTATCATATGTTCAGGGGCTGCTCTTTTGGCTGTATAATGTAAGCTACTAATTTTCAAACAATATATATCAGGGATGATTAAACAATTTTATAATATTTGCATATTCATATTGTAAGCAGCGTTATTCACAATCTCCAAAATAATCTAAGTATCCATTGACAGACGAATGGATCAACAAAATGGGATATATATATATATACACACACACAAAGAGATAGTATTTAATCTTGAAAGGAAGGGCATTCTGATATATGTTACAGGAGAGACAAACTTGAGGACATTATGCTGAGTGAAACAAGCCACTCACAAAAGGACAAATGCAGAATGATTCCACCTAGATGAGGTACCTAGAGTCATCAAATTCAGTAAAGACCAAAAGGAGAATGGTGGTTGCCAGGGGCCGGAGGAGGAGAAGCTGAGAAGCTACTGTTTAATAGATACTGTCAGTTGCAGAAAATAAAAAGTCCTGGAGGTAGATGCTGGTGATGGCTGTACAGCAATGCCAGTGTACTTATTGCCACAGGACCGACCATACATTTTAAAAATGGCTAAAACGGTAAATTTGGGGTTGTGCATATCTGATCATGTTTTAAAGTTCTATGCTGTGAGAGCAAGAGGCAAAATTCAAATCCACTTCAGACAGAGTTCTAGGGTAAATTTCCAGCCTATCCAACCTGTCAGCCACCATCATCACTCCACCTTCCTCTGGATTACTTCTCAGCTACGTTTCTCCCCTTGGAAAATGATTTACCTGTCCTCTTCTGGCTCATATAGAAACAGAGACCAGTTCTATTCTTCATCAAACCCAAAATGGCAAAGGTCTGTGAGATCATGTCATACATCCAGGAGACAAAAGTGGGCCAGCTCTTGTTCAGTTCATTCTGCTGCATCAGGGAAATTCCATTGCTCTCCTTGCCTGTGATCATACTCGAAGGGCCTCAGGTACACAGACACTCTGCCAGAAGTCTTCCTTATCCTTGGCAAGAGACCAGGAGCTCAGACATCTTCAAAGAGTGGGAGAAAGAACCAGCCCAGAGACCTGGCTGGACCACTCTCGGTTGGAAACCAGAGAGGATGTTTGCTGCAGAGTAGGACTCCAGGAACCTTGTGCCTGCTGACATGGCACCAGAAGACGAGCCAAGGGAATAAATGGGAGGTTAGGTCAGAAACAAATTCCAGGAACAGAAATATAGGAAAGCAGAGCAACCCAAGTGCTGCAGAAAGAGCCCTGAACTAGAGCCAGGTGTCCTGGGTACAAGCCGCTCTGTGATTTGAGGCAAATCACTTCACCTCTCTGAGTCTTACTTGGAGACTTACTTGGCAAATGAGCGCATTACAGAGTCATATGCATAGTTAGTGAGGTGACAAACAGGAAGTGTGTGATACACCATAGGTGGCCACAAATGTTAGCTCCCTTCCTTTGGGGATGCTTGGAAGAGGTGGTCCAGCTGTGCATTATCTGCAGGCCTCTCCTTCACATACATCCGTGTGTCTCTCCTACAGAAACTGGCATCCCGCCCTCTCCCCACATATGTCACCATCTTGCTGAACACCTACTGTGTGCAAGGTGTCGTGCTGACCTCACATCTGAGATCTCATTCCTGCCTTTACTCTTGAATGCATGAATTGCTTTGGGGATTTCCCTCTGATTTCTTCTTATAAGTCCATCTTGTCTTGCAGATCTTGGACCATATGTTGGAAGAAAAATTTCTTTTGGAGTCCTGATTGGGGTTAGCTCCAAAAGTGCTTATAGGTCTCCCAGAGGACTTCCTTTCCTTACTCATTCCTAAGTGGGCTTGCATGTCAGATATCTTGCAACTCACCTCATTTATTTGTCTGCTGAGGGCATCATGTCAGACTGGGGACTAGCCAGGGCCTTAACAGTTAAACAAGATGACCTCTTCATTTCTCCAGGTGAATACTGACTCTCTCTCTCTCAAAGATTTCTGTAAGTGATGCCTTCAAAGATAATTTTTATAATTTGTTTATTTTCAGCCTTGCTGGATCTTTGTTGCCACGTGGACAATGAGCAGGCTTCTCCCTGCCATGGCTTCTCCTATTGGGAGCATGGGCTGTATCAGTTCAGTTCAGTCTCTCAGTCGTGTCCGACTCTGTGACCCCACGGACTGCAGCATGCCAGGGCCCTGTGAAGCTCTGTGTGGGTTCTATGGAGCAGAGGTGTACTGAGCACATGTGCTCAGTAGCCAGAGCTCCTGGGCCCCAGAGCACAGGCTCAGTAGTTACGGTGCACGGACTCAGCTGCTCCTTGGCATCTTCCTGTACCGAGGACTGAACACGTGTGTCTCCTACACTGGCAGAAGGATTCTTTACCAATGAGTCACCAGGGAAACCGCTTTCAAAATGTACATTTAGAAAATGTTTATTCTTCGGGGGAAAAGCTCTCAGTAGATAATATTTGCTCCTGATTTTGTCCAATAACCAGGGCCTGGCTTTCCCACAGATTTTAAATGTGGAGAGGATATTTGAGATCACTGGGTCCAGAGGCGGTGAACTTAGATGTGCCCCCAAGACCGAGAAGGGAAAGTTCAAGTATTCGGGCAGTTGTACAATGATGTGATAAGAAAATTAAAGGATTCGTTAAAACACCAAGGTGGGGAACATAACCCAGCCTGGTGTTCACAAGAAACCGTCCAAGCCTGAGGAAGAGAGTTACAAAGGGGGTGGTGGATCAATGGATGACACCGAGGACCGTGTTCCCTGGAGTCTGTAACCCAAACCACACATTCCCAAGGGGAAGAGGGACGTTATCATTCACCCATCCCCATGGGGGGCATTTTAATAAATTTTGGCTTTGTGTTTTGGGAAGAGGAAAAACACAGTTTATGTCCAGCCTTCCTGTCATTAAATACATTGAAGAAACTGAAAGCCCATTGGTTGGGGATGGCATTGAAGGAACTCAGTCTCCAAGTGAGGTTCAGAACGCTGTCCTGGTTGACAGCTCTTTGGGAGAACAGACCTCCAGACCAAACCACAGGTGTGTGATGCCCAGCTCTGCTACTCACTCGTTGTGTGTTCTTGGCTGAGTTCTTCTTACCCTTTTCTGTGCTTCACCTTTCTCCTTATAAAATGGGTATCTTAATAGTATGTGATTGTAGGGTTGTTGTACAGATTAAACTGTAAAATTTCAGAAAGCACTTAGAACTATGCCTGATACCTGGTAGTCATTTAATACAATCACAATTAAAACTACTATAGAGGTGGGGTTCAGTGATCTTTAAAGTGCCTTCCAATTCTGGGATGATGAAAATCCCATGGATGGAGGAGCCTGGTAGGCTGCAGTCCATGGGGTCGCTAAGAGTCGGACACAACTGAGCGACTTCTCTTTGACTTTTCACTTTCATGCATTGGAGAAGGAAATGGCAACCCGCTCCAGTATTCTTGCCTGGAGAATCCCAGGGATGGGGTAGCCTGGTGGGCTGCTGTCTAAGTGGTCACATGGAGTTGGACACGACTGAAGCAACTTAGCAGCAGCAGTAATTTCACAGGGAGGTCATGAAATCAGGTCTGTATATGCATTTGCAGTGGAGATGAGAGAATGGTGAAAACAAATTCCAAGTTAAAAATAAACCCATTTGGTGGGTGCAATGATGCTTTCTGATTTTTTTTTTCCAGAATTGTTCATAGAACAGGAGAGAGAAATAGGAAGCGGGGTGGGGGAGGGAGAAGGGGAAGAGAAATGCACATGAAGAAATAGGGAAAGAAAGAGAGAGAAAAAAAGGAGAGAAATGACGAGAATTTCCAGTTTGGAGGCCCACAGCTAGTTTCTTTCATTCACCAACTGATTTGTGATCATCTTCTATGTGCCTGAAGTTGTCCTCCAGGCAGTGATACAGGAAGGATTAAGAGGCAGAGAAAGCAGTAGATCTAAAGGAAATTGGGAGAGACTGAAAAGTGAAAGTGAAGTCGCTCAGTCGTGTCTGACTCTGCGACCTGTGGACTGTAGCCCACCAAGCTCCTCTGTCCATGGGATTCTCCAAGCAAGAATACTGGAGTGGGTTGCCATTTCCTTCTCCAGGGGATCTCCTGACCCAGGGATCGAACCCAGGTCTCCCACATTGCTGGCAGACGCTTTAACCTCTGCACCACCAGGGAGAGACTGAGGTAGAATGGAAAATGCATGATCAGTGCCACTTGGGAGGCACTCAGGTCTCTCGTCATTTTTCATCCGAATTCCTGCAGCAGTCTTCCAACTGACCTCCTTGCCTCCCACCTTGTCCTTCCTCAGTCAGTCTCGTCACTGCCCAGCACAAGCCTCTACGTGACGCAGATCCACGCCGCTCCATGGCTCGCTGGGTGTCACCAGGACCCGCAGGCTCTGCCAGCATCCTTGTCCACTGCTCTCCTGCTTCGCCTCTTGCCAGTCCACCCCCCCACTCGCCACCCAGCTTCTTCTGTCTGGTGAGGCTCTCATGAGCTCACCTGCCTCGCCTCTAGGCTTCCACCACTGTTCCTTAGATGGGAACAGTCTTCCCCTGACACAGTCTGGCTAAATCCTTCTCATCTTTCAAGCCTTGGCTTAGATTTCACTTCCTCCTGGAAGATTTCTGGGGGACCCTCTGATTCACACCTATACACACACACACAGATCTAGATTAGAGGGATGACCTTCCTCTGAGAACCCTCCATGTCCTGCACCTCCCTACTAAAACACGTATCCTAAGGCATTCGCATGTCCTTTCTCTCCCCTAAATACTGAGCTACACACGTGCCCCTACCATGACTGTCTCATCCGCCACTTGCTCCTAGCATGTCCCAGGGCCTCTAGCACAGAGTCGGTACTCAGAAAATGTTTGGTGCTGTGACTTTCCTTCTAAGAATGACAACCCAAGAGCACGGGAGCCCCGTAGTACCAACCGCTCTGGTATATCCTGCACTGTCCCCCACCCCCGATCTCCGGAGAGCCTAATTCCCCTCCACTCAAACCCTCTCCCTCTGTGTTGGCGCCCATCAGTTCTGGAATCAGTCTTTGCTGTGCCGGACTTGTGTTCACTTCGAAGCCATGGCTAACCACGGCCACACAAACTCTGGCATCGCAGCCTCCAGTCACCCGGATCCTTGGTGACCTGACAAGAAAACATCTGGGCAACTGACTCATCTTGGTCTTGTTTTCATGCACATGGTTTGGCAACAGTGAGCACTGCCTGAAGGCCAGGCACCGGAGCCCTGCTGCCGTGACAATTTTCCTCTGGTCTCTTGAAATCATCAAGGGCTTGTATACATGGGCAAGGCTTTTTTAATCAGGGAACAGCTGGCTGTGGTGGGGGATCTATTTGTTGCACCCACTATTAATTAGTAACATTTTAAAAAGGAGAACCAGCAAAGGGAAAAAGAAAGTTTCTGACTGGGAGGGAGAATTAGAAACCAATGTAAAAGCTGCGGGCTGGATTCGCATGGCATGATTGGAGAGTCTCAGGTGAAAGATAGATTTTTCTTCTTGAAGACTTTAGAGAGTAAAGTTGTGATCAAAAGTTTCAGGGAAGACCATTTTAGACTATCTTTTCAACAAAAACGACTGAATCATAAGATACTCTTTTGTTGATTTTCAGCAAATATTTACCATACACCTTTATATTCTGGGCCAATCCCTCAAAAAGGCATGCGAGGAACAGCTATAAAATAGAATTCTTGCCCTTAAGGTGGTTACAGTGAAACGGAAGAAAACTGACACAAAGCCAGGAGATGCGATGTTTAAGCATGATGACACACATGTGCCTCACGGCAACAGGGGACCGAGGCATCTTTCTCAGGTTTCAGACCTGGTACCACCACTGCCTGGTAATGTGACCTTGAGTAAATCTCATAACCTGCCTGGCATGTTGATAGTGGACCTAATAGGACTTAATATAGGCAACAGCATTCTATAAACTGACAAACGATTTATTGGGGTTAATATCCACCATTAAACTTTCCCAGATTTGCACGGGATGATCTTATAAGTTGTTGAGCTTCTGGTCATTAGAAGTATTTAAGGAAGCCAGATGACTTCCTGGATAAGGAATGTTTTAAGGGAAATTCCTGAACTGGGGGAAGCCTATAAATGCCTGAGGATCTCTTATTTACAGCACCTTGTTGTAAATAAAATTTGTGAATTTGATTCTGGTTCTACACCATAGAAAGTGTGTCAAAGTTAGGCTCGCAGCCGCCTGACACTGAAGAACAATATCCACCCCTACTGATGGGATAAAGAGGGCCGCCCCTGACCCTGGCCTGACCTTAGCTTCCCCATTAAGAATATTTCATTGTAGACCACCAGCAAGGATGAAAGCCAATTTCCTCTTCATTCCCCAGTGCACCTGATCTACTTCCAAAGTTTCTTTTTTTTTTTTTTTTAAATTTTCTGCAACTCTTCCTTCAGTCTCATCCCTCTCCCATCACCAAGTCCTATTCATTTTACTTCCTAAATAAACTTTTATCATCCTCCATCCAGGCATTACCTGTGTTCAGACCTCATCATCTCTCACATTAGTCCTTTGATGTCCAATCTCGTCTCTTCACCTCTAGCATCCACAATATTTTTCAAACAGTAGCCAGAGCTATCCTTTTAAAATGCAAATCTCATAATACCAGTCCTTTGTATGAAACCATTCATTATCTCTCATTGGCCTCAGGGTCAAGTTTAAGCTTAGTGAACATCCCATAAGGGCTTCTGATCAACTGGTCAACTATGCCCTGGTCAGCCAAACCAATAGCGCATTGCTAATGCTTTGAGATCTTCCACAGGTTCTTTGCACATGCTATTCTCTGCCTGGAAATGTTAGCCCTCTCTGTACATGTTTAAACTTGTGTTTTCTTCCTCATTCAAACTTTTCCTAAACTTTGCCCTTTTCACTCCTCCTCTAAGTTAGAATTAACCATTTACCCCTTGAGGACTTCCAGTACTCCACTTGCACCTCCACGGGTGCAGTTTTAATGCTTCATTACACTCCTTTCTTTACAAAACTCTCTTTCTGTCTCTACGTTGTGAAGTGTTTGAGGGCAAAGACTGTGTTCCCAGTTGCCTGATGTATAGTGTTCTTAAAAGAAGAACTGAAACTGCCCAAATTACCTCTTGACATTAAAAAAAAATAATCAGCAAATGTATATATTCATTTCTGGGCTTTTTTTCATTTTATAAGAAATTCCAGGCACTGAGCATTGAGCCAAAGATAAAACAAGCAAATTTTAAGATTTACTGTCTTCCTTCAAGTAGCCCACAATCTCTGGACAGGGAGCTGGCTAATTAGACTATATAATTAGTGTCATCATGGAGATCTGAAGAATAATCAAGTGAGGTGAGATTTTTCATTTTCCCGCGCCACCTGTGGACATGGGCAGCATGTCCAACAGGAGCCACCCCATGAGCAGAACGTTTCTTCAACAAGAGATGTAGCCCCTTTGATATATCTGTGGGATAAGGGCATACATGAAGGGTGAGATGCCCATCTCTAACAAAATCTTAACTCGCTCCATCAAAGTTCAGACTGTGGGCAGGTGGGCAGTACCCAGCCCTTCCATCTTCCTCTGTGGAAGTTGCAAGCCAGTGGCACTTTGTTCCACCAGAGACCCTATTGTCATGAAAGAGAAAGATTCAAGGAACACATCCAGCTTTCAGTGGATCACCATCTGGAGCTGTCAGTCTTCTGCCCCCCAGGAAATAAAGGTGTTGTTAGGAGCTTATTAATCCAGAAAAACAACAAGAGCAAAATACATAATGACCTCAGACTTTTAGCGGGATGGGGTGAGAGTTAGAATACCCACACATTGTCTCTCTGAGCAGGTTGACTGTTCATTGAGAAAAATATGAAGGGCATAACAGCTATTCTGCAAGGACAAGGAATACTAATGAGCATTTCTTTAAATGGTGTGCTAATCTATGTGGTGACCTTTCTCCTGTGTTGTCGAGACGCGTGACTCCTTGGATGGGAACCACACAATCTGCAAGAGTCGTGGACTTCCTCGTAGTGTCATTATGACCAGTTGGGCTTGTTCATGGTCCTGACAAAATTTCTAGGCTTTAAAAGTGTTTCATGAGCATACTCCAAAAAATAAATAAATAAATAAATAAAGATATAGCTGCCTGGCACGACCCACAGGGCTTTCAGTAGAGTGGACTGGACACTTTTTGTAGGATTCTGTCTCAGTAAAACCAGTGGTTTGTTGATATTTCCCTTCTTCCTTGACTTTTGATTATCTAAAATGGGCATGGGAGCTACTGGACAGGATAAGTTTCTTTCTAGTTCTGCCTTCCTAGACATCTGCTTCCATGGGTTTTATTAACTCAGTTGTATCTTGCTCAACAATGATAGTATAGTTAAACAGTGTAAGGCAATGTTCAGAGGAATTTCATGAGAACAACCAAATTTTCATACTGGTGAGATCAGGAATATATAGCTCTGAGTCCTATGCATGCATGCGTGCAAGATCACTTCAACGCAAAGTGTCTGACTCTTTGCGATGCTATGGACTGTAGCCTGCCCGGCTCCCTCCCAGGTGGCGCTAGTGGCAAAGAATCTGCCTGCCAATGCAGGAGACATAAAGAGAGGCAAGACTGATCCCTGGATCAGGAAGATCACCTGGAGAAGGAAATAGCAACCCACTCCAGTATTCTTGCCTGGAGAATCCCTTGGACAGAGGAGCCTGGCAAGCTACAACCCATAGGGTTGCAAACATTCAGACATGACTGAAGTGACTTAGCACGCATAACATGTGGTACCTGGGCAGAGAGTTTGGGAGCCCTGTTAGTGGACAAATCAAGTTCACAACTCAAGTTCACTCACTAAGGGGGTGTCTTGGTTTCTTTTCTGTTTGCCCAGCATGGTAGACACACAAGATGTGGTACAGAGAAGACAGCTGGAAATGCAGAAATTATATATTATTTGCATCCAGTTCTAGGTTGCCTAGTCCCTCAGGAGTCTGATATCTAAAAAAAAAAAAAGAGAGAGAGAGAGAGAGAGAGACAGAGAAAAGAAAAAAAACCCAAAAATTTCCAATGAAAAGAAAGAATGTCATTTCTCTTAATTCCCTCGTGAACTATAGACTTGAGAGTGAATGAGTCCGTTTGGGATCCCTCGGAACACATATCTGTGGTTGGAATCACTCCTTTACAAGTTGTGTAATGCTCCGTCTATCATTCCATGGCTCAGCGCGCTGGCAGCGGGCTGGCTGCGGCGTGAGACAGACACCTAAGGCCGACAGCCACATCACTGAGCACGTACTCCGGGCCGGGCGCCGGGCCAGGGGCTTTAGTGTCCTGTCTCATTCGTGCCTCGCAACCCTGCAAAGCAGGCAAATCTAAGCCTATTTCCAGATGAGGAAACGGAGACCCAGGGAGTGGTGAGGTCATTTGCCCAGGGGCATGCATCTTGTAAGGGACAGAGCCAGGAATTAAACCCATACTTGTCATGCTCCAGAGCCTGTTTCCAAGGCAGGGACCTTCTTCGGATCCTTGCATCCTGCTTGGCAAGAGAGGGCATTCATATGACTAACGCTAGAAAGCTGCTTCTGCAGGGCACACTCCCTTGAGCGGGCACTGTGGGTATATCGGACCAGCTCGGTTTCATAAGCGCACGTTAAAGTGAAGGAGGCATTGTTATTTCCACCTCCCAGATGGTGCAACTGAGGGCCAGATGGTTAGAGTGACCGTCAGAAGAATAACGGTGGGACAGTCGCTCCAGGCATTCCAAGCACTTTTCCTCGGGAGTTGGCCTTGGAGGTGAGGCGACGGAGGCCTACTTTCTCCTTCTCATGGCTAACAACTCAAGTGTTAGTGGAGAGAAATTACAGAGCAGCATCTTCAGGTCAGTTACTTTGGCTAAAACCCCCACCCAGCCTCCAGTGAGTCGGTTTTCCTCTCCTGGGAAGCCTCAGGCTCCCCATTCAGAAAGTAAGACCAAAATGGGCATTGAGAAGATTTCAGGAGTTCAGACTCAGTGGGATGCAGTGTCTTAGCAAACACTCTAGAAATCTTAGCTGTTGTCATCCTCGTCACAGCCCTCCTCCTCATGTTGATTGTCTAACAGACGTGGGTACTCAAGTTGGCCAGCCACGGTGGGGGAAGATCAAAAATCAAGGTGCACAGAGAAACCTCAGGCTCCCCACCTCTTAGCTCTTTAAACCCGTCAGTCACCGGAACCCTGATCGTCAAGGGCTTCATCTCTACAGTGGAGATGGTAGAGATCCTGCTGTCCCACCCACCTTGCAGGGAGGCCCCAGACTCGGGAAGCTAGAAGAGAAAACCGAGTTGCAAGGTCTAAAGTGGACGTGGTGCACAGTGCATGTTGCTAATTCACCTTTACATATGTCTCTCTTCTTAATATCTACAAATTCATGCACAGGTGTATGTCTGTTGTAAAATTAGAAGCCAGACAATACAAAACTCCTGCTGACTCATCTCCTGTTTGGCTTTTTTGTGTGTCTGTTGGGTTTTTGTCGTTTCTGTTTTGGCTGCCTTAGGCCTTGGGTGCAGCATGTGGAGCCTCCCACCGTCACTGCAATGTGGGGATCTTTAGTGTGGGGTCTAGTTCTTCAACCAGGAATCAAACCAGGGCTCCCTGTACTAGAGTGCATTTTTAGCCACTGGACCATCAGGGGAGCCCCTGACTCATTCCAATCTGCTTGCCCTAGGCTCTCCTGATCTCCTCCCCCAGGGGTCACCAACCCAACACACCTCTATCACAGTTGATTCTTTTTTTTTTTATTTTCAGTTATTTAATATTTTGCCTTTCCAATGAGATATGTGGCCAAGTAGATGAAGACTAGGCTTCAGACCCAAGCTGCCTAAGTTTGACTTGTGACTTCATCATCTTCTGATTAAGTAGATAACTGTTACCCTTTTCTGGATCTCACTTTCTCCTTCTGTAAAGTGAAGACACTAATGGTACCTACCTCAGGATGTCCTTGTGTGGACTGAGGAGGCTAACAAACAGATCAGCAGGACGCAGCACCTGTGGTTCCCAATGTGTGTTCCTTAGTGCTGTTATTGGACAGGTAAGCTCACAGTCACGGGCCACAGCCGAATCCTTGGCACTGCTGCCTGCACCCAGTGAGTGGCTGATAAATAGCTCTTAAGCTGGTGAGAGAAGGCCACGCTCAATCTTACCTGGGATGCCACCAAGGAGTAGGGAAGCTTCGTAGAAACAGCACAAAAATGAGAATAGCTTGCACTGCTTAGTCTGCACCAGACAAGCCCTGTCTGCTTAATACATATCGACTCCTTTAATCCTCACAGATATCCTAAAGGATATCTGTGCCCTCATTTTACTGGTGAGAGAACCCAACAGGTTAAGTCTCCTGTAACACACATAGGCTTCCCTGATTCACTGTTAAACTAGTCACCCGTCAATGCAGGAGACACAGGTTCTATCCACTCCAGTATTCTTGCCTGGGTCCCATAGACATAGGAGCCTGGCGGGCTACAGCCCATGGGGTCACAAAGAGTCAGACAGTACTTAGCTACTAAACAACAGTAACACACAGTTACACAGTCAAGATGTAAACCCAGCCACTGTGGGTCCAGTGTGGGCGCTCTTCATTTCTCTCTGTCCTTGTTCCTCTCTCCTAAGGGATTGTTAACTGGCTTCACATGGAGATGCTGAGTAACATTACCCGGTAACCATTTGCCTGGTGGTTTCTTGCTCATCTTCCTGGACTGAAAGTGCTTACTCATCTCTCCTTAGAATGATGAGCGTAACGATGCAGAACATAAAGATAAGTTAATACTGCCTTTGAGAAGACATGTGTAGAATGGTCCCAACAGTTTCAGAAAGATGCTGAGACCATTTGGTGGGTTCACACCTGGCTGTCTGGGTACAGCTGCTATCCAGAGACCCACTTCTCACCTTATAGCCCATGGGACTTCAAGAGATAGCCCACCACTCTGAACTGTGCCAACAGCAATGTGGAGTGACTCCGTAGTACTGATGAGAATGAGAGAAGAATTGAGTGGAAAGGATTCTTAAGGGGACCATCATCCAGAGGTCTTAGCGGGATTCCCATTGAGATCAGGATGATGAACGTCAACTCTCTAAGATCAGATGTAAATTACCAACACAGAATAGCGACGGTGGGTCACAGATATCAGCCAATCAGAATGAACACTGGGCCGAGAGAAGGGAACAGAAAATGGTCCTATAGTATGGCTGTGGCCATGCATATCTGTGGGCTTTCAGCCTGAGGGCTAGGTAATTTTCTATCTCTGACATTTTCACACACTCTCAAAAGGAAAACGAAAAGGATTTGTCTAAGGCAATACAGATATTCAGTGGCAAAAATGAGAACACAGCCCAGACTGAGGATCCCGTAAGAACTCTTTGATCACTCTTGTCTACCCCATGGACCTTTCTGAGCACCAGAGAAACAGGTCCAAACACAAACTGCTCATTTCTCAACAGGACACTGCACACTAACTTTATACACACCTTTTCTCTGAAGAGCATAAAGCTCTTCACATATACTGCTGCTGCTGCTGCTAAGTCGCTTCAGTCGTGTCCGACTCTGTGTGACCCCATAGACGGCAGCTCACCAGGCTCCCCTGTCCCTGAGATTCTCCAGGCAAGAACACTGGAGTGGGGTGCCATCGCCTCCTCCGTCACATATTCTAGGGCCATTGTCTAAAACAATCGTGAGTCGTTAGTATCTAGTAACTGTTTAAAGTTTATGCTTTCATTTGTGGCCCAAGTCAGTTGATGGTCTGTATTCTCTTAGGATGGAGTGGTCTTCTCTCTCAATGCTCGTTTCAGTTATGCTTCCCATTGACTTCACTGCGGAAGGCTGGCCGTGGAGGGGTCGCTGTATCTGTGGATTTAAGGACAGACTTGGGGTGCTGCATGGTAAATCTCCAGTTGTCTGAAAGGAACTTTTGAATTTCTCCTTGCCTAGTGCTGCGTTTTGGAGGCAAGCATACTGGTTTTTGGCCATTGCAAATTCATGAGTGTTCTCTTTTTCTTTTCTATAAAATGGAAGTACTCATATCACCTGCTTCTTGGAAGTGTTCCAAAGATTAACTGATGCTATATGTAAACACTCACCACATATAAACAAACAATAAACTTTAACTTTAGAGACAGACAAAAGTAATAGTTTGAGAATGAAAAATTGTGTTAGACAGCTAGCCAGACCTTGGCACAGTGCCAGGCACATAATTGATAATAGATAAACAACTGCAGGATGAATAAGTAAATTATCATCATCATCTTACCTCCCCCCTTCAAAAAAAAGTGTTATAGTGGGAAAATATTGGTTTGGGGATGAGAAAACCAGGAAATTATTTCTTTGGGATGGTTTAGATGTGTGAGACTTTGGGAGAATCCCTTCCCTTCTGTATCTTCATTTGCAAAGTGGCAGTGTTTGACAGGCTGTAATGCACTTTTGGGGACTTCCCTGATGACTCAGGTGGTAAAGAATCCACCTGCAATGCAGGAGAAGCAGGAGACGTAGTTGCAATCCCTGGGTTGGAAAGATCCCCTGGAAGAGTTTATAGCAACTCACTCCAATATTCTTGCCTGGACAATCCTATGGACAGAGGAGCCTGGTGGGCTACAGTCCGTAGGATCGCAAAGAATTGAACACAACTGAAGAAAGCTGAGCACCGAAGAACTGATGCTTTTGAACTGTGGTGTTGGAGAAGACTCTTGAGAGTCCCTTGGACTGCAAGGAGATCCAACCAGTCCATCCTGAAGGAGATCAGCCCTGGGATTTCTTTGAAAGGAATGATGCTGAGGCTGAAACTCCAGTACTTTGGCCACCTCATGCGAAGAGTTGACTCATTGGAAAAGACTCTGATGCTGGGAGGGATTGGGGGCAGGAGAAGAAGGGAACAACAGAGGATGAGATGGTTGGATGGCATCACGGACTCGATGGATATGAGTCTGAGTGAACTCTGGGAGTTGGTGATGGACAGGGAGGCCTGGCGTGCTGCAATTCATGGGGTCGCAAAGAGTCAACTCGAATGAACAACTGAACTGAACTGAAGCAATTGAGCAATGCACTTTTTAATTTAAACATATATGTATGTCAGTGGGCTGATGTAACACATACCAACATCATCCCACATACCATAGACATAGGGTTATGTTCACATGATAAGGTAAGTAGCAATACAAGGTAATGCATGATAGTGCTGACTGAATGGCTTGAAAATGAGACAGGAGAGTCTCAGAGGAGGAGGAGCTTAACTCTGACTGGTGGAGGGCACAAGTAAGGTTTCCTGAAAGAGCTACAGCTTTCTTTAACTGGGTTTTAAGAATTTGAAGGACTTCATATATAAGCAGTATCACATATTTGTCTCTCACAGACTTCAGTCTGTAAGTCTATCCACGTGAAGTGGTAGGTACAGATGAACTTATTTAAAAACAGAAAGAGTCATAGACATAGAAAACAAACTTATATTTACCGGGGGAAGTAGGGAGCAGGATAAGTTGAAAGGATTGACATACACACTGCTGCTGCTGCTGCTGCTGCTAAGTCGCTTCAGTCGTGTCCGACTCTGTGCGACCCCATAGACGGCAGCCCACCAGGCTCCCCCATCCCTGGGATTCTCCAGGCAAGAACACTGGAGTGGGTTGCCATTTCCTTTTCCAATGCATGGAATTAAAAGGGAAAGTGAAGTCGCTCAGTCGTGTCCTCCTCTTCGCAACACCATGGACTGCAGCCCACCAGGCTCCTCCATCCATGGGATTTTCCAGGCAAGAGTACCGGAGAGGGGTGCCATTGCCTTCTCCTATACACACACTACTATATATAAAATAGATAACGAAAAAGGACCTACTTATAGCACAGGGAAATCTACTCAATACTCTGTAATGGTGTATATGGGAAGAAAGTGAACACACACACACACACACATCTATATACCTGAAACTAACACAACATTGTAAATCAAACACATGCCAATAAAAATTAAAATAAATGATACATGCAAATAAAAATAACAACAAAACCAACAAAGCACAGAATTTGAAGGACTCAAGCTGAAGTAAAATGAAAGAAGCAGGGCATTATTCTGGAAGCCACCCAGAGGCAGGAGTCACAGAGGTTTCCAGAGTTCACCCAGTGTTCACTGATCCCCTATTCAGCGTAAACCAGAGTGTTAACCCCATGGAGGATCTCAAAAGGCAGAAAACTCAGGCTCATCTTCAGTAAGCTTAAGATCTGTCACGGAAAACAATACAAGGACATGCATCTAAGAATACAGGACAGGAAACAAAACTAAATAATTCTCTGGGAATGACTTATTTTAATGTTTAATAAAGAAGAATGTCATGGAGAAGGTCACATTTCCACTAGGTGGAGAAAAACATGGAGACTGAGTTTGGGTTTGAACACATAGCTGCTAGCCAGATGATTGGGGGGTAAACTGCTCCCCCTTTCTGAACGTGGGTTTCCTCATCAATTAAAACAAGTAGAGCAAAACTAACCTAATTGAGTAGTCAGAATACATGTCCTCAGGTCCATACATGGCATACAGAAAGCACTCAACAAGTAATGCTAATCTTAATTGATAGAGACTGATTTCATCAGAAAGCATTGTTGGATTAGCTTCCCATGAAAAGGTCTTCTTCACTGAACAACAATTAATTGCATGCCTTCAACCTCAGCTGATATAAAAGTGGCTGATTGGATGTGATTCTGCAATTTCTTGAAAAGAAACGGGATTGAAAGCGTTGCCCATTATGTGACTCAAGGCCTCTTCTCAAATAAGCCACAAGATATATTTGTTCTGGAATTAAGAGGAAAGGTCATCACACATCTTATTTTCCATTCAACTACAACAACAATTAAAAAAAAAAAAAGGTGAAACATACCAAATGAAGAAAATGCCCACAATTTCCTATTTATGATTTTTCACAAAGCTTCCTTTTCCTTAAGATTATGGAGTTATTCTGACTAAAGTTTAAAACATACAATGATTAAAGTTAGCTTAGAGTAGACACCACCAAGCAGTTAAGAATATGGACTTTGAAGTAAGACAGACTTGGTTTCAAATGTCATAAAAGCCAACCAACTTTATCCAGCTTCATTTTTTTTTTGATTTGCAAAATGGGAATAAGAAAAACTACAGATTGTAGTTTTGAAGATGAAACGAAATAGTCTATATAACCACTCAAGATAGCAGCTTACGTCTCATAGTGAATTCTAGCTAATTATTATTTTACTGAAGAGAATAAAAGATAAAACAAAATTCATAAAATTAGATGTTTTTCCACAAATAAAAAAGCAGTGTCAAGCAGTGGTAAGTTAAAGTGAAGTCGCTCAGTCGTGTCCGACTCTTTGCAACCCCATGAACTGTAGCCTACCAGGATCCTCTGTCCATGGGATTTTCCAGCAAGAGTACTGGAGTGGGTTGCCATTTCCTTCTTCAACCTTCAACTAAAAATCTCAGCTTAAGTAATGCTTTACACAGTGGAGGTGAATAAAATGAAATTCCTTGTCATGAGCCAGGGACAGGCGTTAGAGTTTAGAAGTTGCTATTTCAGCTTCCTAGTCATAAAACTGCAGGAAGACCAGAGGAGGACTCCGCTTCATTCCAGGGCCTCCCACCTGGGGACACAAAGTTTCAGAAAATACGGAGGAAAACATTTGGAGCTTGCCAGCTCCACCTCTAGCCAGAGTGGCCCTTGAGCCCCATCTACCCATCCTCATTTCAGGCATAACAGCGTGATCCCTGGCTCTCTTTCCTTTGTGGCTTTGTAGAACAGGCAATTCTTTTTATTTACTTAAAAAAACTTTTTGGCTGTGCTGGGTCTTTATTGCATTACACAGGCTTCTCTAGTTGCTCTGTATAGGCTCAGAAGTTACAACTTACGGTCTTAGACCCCCCTTGGCATGTGGGATCTTAGTTTCCCAACCAGGGATCAAACCCATGTTCCCTGCATTGGAAGGCTAATTCTTAACCAGGGGGCCACAAGAGAAGTCACGAACAGGTAATTATTAAAACATGAGATTCAATTTTTTTTTCAGATGGAGCTTGGAGATGCTCAAAAAAAAATACTCAGGGCTGAAAATAAAATTTATTTTTTAACATGATTTAAGAAGAGAGAAGGATAGGCAGAAAACTACTGAGCAATTCAGATAAATTAGGTTCAAAACTACCTCTTAGTTTTGTGAAAAGTTAAAAGCGGAGTACAATGCCTAACACATAGCTGGTGCTTAATGCAGATGAGTTATTATCACTGCTGGCATGAATCTTACGATTGTCAACTTGAGTACACGTGTTAAATTAATATAATTAAACTACTGCACGGGAGGAAGTAAAAAAGCTAATGTTTCTGCAACACCCACTGACGTGTGTACTCATCACTATGCAACATGATACTCATCCCCACCGTCTCGTTTCATCTCCCAGAAAACCCCATGAAATGTCTGAAAATGAAAAATGAGATTCAAAAGGTTAAGTGATTCTTCCTGGCCCCCAGAGCTAGAACACAGAGTACAAGGTCCACATTTAGTCTATGTGATTCAGGATTTGGTTTTTTTCTCCTGTAAAATGGGATGATTTTTAGACTTCCTCTGTAGGTTTGTTCCAAGGACTAGGTGGCATCATTCCTCTAAAAACCATTTAAACGCTTGGAACACAGAACATAGTCACTAAATGTAAGGTGTGATTAGAATTGTTCTTTAGCAAAGGTAGGATGTGGATTCACTTTCTTTCCCAAAGCCTCAATTCTTTCCCTTGGGCAGCCAGTGAACCTCAGCACCTCTGTCTGTGTATCCGTAAATATCATCTGGGAAAAAGGAGACTGGAATCATGCATTTATTAAGAGCCTGATGTAGTCATAGCACCGATCAGATTAGCATCATAGCAAAAAGTAAACAAGCACAGAGAAGCAAAAATTCATGCATACATCTATACATGTATGTGAATTTATGGATTTACAAATCAATCTCTATAAATATGTGTGTGTGTGTTTGTGTGTGTGGGCACGAACATGTTCTAAGTTTCTCAGTTGTGTCCGACTCTTTGCAACCCTATGGACTGTAGCCCACCAGGCTCCTCTGTCCATGGAATTTTCCAAGCAAGAATACTGGAGTGGTTTGCTACTACCTTCTCCAGGTGATCTTTTCAACCCAGGGATCAAACTCGTGTTTCTTATGTCTTCTGTATTAACAGGCAGATTCTTTATCACTAACCCCACCTGGGAGGCCTATATACACACACACATATGTTCTGAATGAGCAGCTATAATTTTATGCAAAGAGTTGAACCAGGCATTAGGGCAGACACAAATATGAAGGCAACAGACTCTGTCCCACATGAAAAGCAGGGACAAGCAGATATATAATTTAGCCTGATGGTTGGCTTTGGGAAAATACCCAGAGAAATTTAGAGGAAGTTTCATGAGAGCCCAGAGGAGGGAGCCCTTCAGGCTGGGAGGGAAGGGCATGGGGACAGAACTGGCCCTTGAAGAGCCTGACCCTGATGGGTTCCAGTCTTGTCAACAAAACACACCAACAAAACGCATAAATAGGGACCCCAGGAACAAAGCAGGATCCTATCTTATGAAGTTCTGGATTCTACCAGGCAGGCAGTGCTTGCTTTGGGATTCTGAGATAAGAATAACCCTTCTGGTGTGGAGTAAGGCGGCAGAGCTCAGTGAGTAGATGAAAGACAACCAAAGCTCAGAGAGCCATAAAATGTAGATTCCCAGTAGGGAAGACGGAGCTGGTTGACTGAGCTTCCACACTGTGTCAGATAGCACAGCATCCTTAGGACAGCTCCATGATAAGGTCACTGAGATCAGAGAAATGAAGTGACTTTCTGAAGGCCTCAGAAACCCATGAGAGTGTGACCCTGAGATGAGTCCTCTGAACCAGACACACTCCTACCCTTCCCAAACTTTAGCACACCTCTCCCAGGCTGCCCTCCTGACTTCCAGTAAAGAGATAGTGAAGCTTACTGGCTGCCCAAATGAGGTTTACTAGAATGTAAGCTTTGGGCAAGAAACTGGATTCACATCCTACCTTAGCTAAAGGACAATTGGCTTACACTCATCGAGTCAATGAGTGTAAGCCAACCCAGGAGATAGTGAGCCTGGCATGGTGCAGTCCATGGGGTCACACAGATTTGGACACTTTTTAACGACTAAACAACAGCAACAATTCTAATAACACCTTACATTTATTGAGTATGCACCATACAACTCCCTGGTAAAATGCCTGCTTCTAGTTATTACCAAATAAAATATTAAAGGGGTATATCCTAAGAGTGGGGGAACAGGTCTTTTTCTTCTATCAAAGTAGTTTTTAGAATGAAAATCCTCAGAAACAAAGGGCTACTTTGAGGGTAGGAGGGAATTGACCAAATATGGGGTATTTAGATGGGAATTACTGCCATGTTCCAAAAACATGGGAACTCCATTACACTTCAGATTTGAAAGTGATCTTAGGAATCTCCTGACTTTTAATTTTACATAGGAGCAAGCTTAGGTCAAAGAGGTGACACAGAGTCAGAACTCAAGTCTCCTAACTCTCAGATGATTGCTCTTTGACCAAAAATGTTAAAAGGAGACGGGCCAAATCCATGAGTAATCAAGGGACGGAGTAAAAGAGGGATGGTAGCATTTGACATATTATTTGTTATATATAAATAAATAAGAATGGCATGCACAGGGCAATGATAAGGGTGGGTCATGAACCAAGGGTTAGAATTCATCCAGTTCTAATCACTCAGTTAAAAACAAACACATGCATGTGTACATAGATATATACATCCATAAAAGCATGTGTGGCTTCAAGAAAGGTGGGATAGAATAATATATGTATGTTCCATGAAAAGACCAATGAAAAGTCTTTTAAACACATTTTAAACACATTTAGGGGCTAAGTTCCAGAAGCTCAAAGAGCTATGAGACTCAGATCTCTTTATCCCTTCCTCTCATGCCTGTCACAGGACAGGGCAGGAATGGTGACTTGGCCTCCCAGATGTTTGCTCATCTTTAAGAACCTAAAAAGTACTTGGTCCTTGACAATAACAGTAGAATAAATGGGTTTATATAGCATTTTATAGCTTACAAAATATTATATACCCAAAAGTGTCTTTTAACCTCAAAGCACATTTGTGAAATATATATCCCATTTTAAAGGCTCAGAAGTGCCGGGTTAGCAAAGCGCCTGGCTCAGGGCACGGCACTAATACATGCTGGGGGTAGTGAGACTTAGAATTATAAGCCCCACACTGTGAGCTTTGGTGGGAGAGCTGACAAAGTCCCAAAAGTCTAGGAATATTCAAAACTATTGTATGCAATGACTTAGAAGCCCTTGGAAGGAATACAGTTTCCAAATGCCTAGTAGCCATAATCGAAATGAATTAGTAGTCAGGTTCCAATTTCTATTGAGAAAAGAGAGGGATTCTGTAGGATATAATATATGGAGTTCAACATAGGTCTTACTAGTATCATTATTAAATGCCAACTTCATGAGTTTTATATTTGACTCGGAGGTGCAGAAAGTGAAAGGTTTGCCTGGGCAAATTCCTTCTCCATGGCATTGTTTCTGGAAATACATTTATGATATAATGCCATTTCCATTTTATAACTGGAGAAGCTGATTTCATCCATTCTGAGCCTAAGACTATATGACAAGTTCTTCCCAAAGCAAGAAGATCTGAATCTGGGATCTCCCGTTTTCAGAACGGTGCCATAATCCCTGCACACCACATGCCGGCTTTTATGGGGGATGTCTGAGTCATTTGCTCATCCTACAAATCCGCATACTTCAGCCAGCACATACTCTCCAATAGTGTTCACCCTCCTGAAGCAACCAGGAATGACCCCAGCTTTTAGGCAGGATCCACGGTAGCCCTGAGGACAGGAGACATGGGAAGAAAGTCAAGTTAATTCCCCGCAGGCTTCCAGCTCACTATCCACGTGCAAGCCTCACACAGCATATTTTTATCACTGTTCTATTTGAAAAACCCAGTAACTAATAATTTGTAATCTACCACTGCTAACTCATTTTAACTTATTTAACACTTGGAAGGGGAAAAAAAAACTGTTTTGCCATAAGGGGGAGCTTTTGAGTTCTACAAAGAGGGGGAAAAAAGAAAAAAAAATTACATATATGTCCCAGTTCAAAACAGATCTACAAAGCAGGAAATGGTCAGATCCTTACCTGTGACTTTAACAGTGTCAGAAGGACCTGAATTTCTTAGATGGAAAAAAAAAGGCAAAATAATAGGTGTTTGTTTTATTTTTTATATAAAACTGAAATAATTTCTAACAAATTTAAAAGTATTCAGGAGTATTCAGAGACCTAGTTGTGCTGAGTCTACAGCTTCGGGAAAGCAAATGCCTTTTCTAGTTGCTTCTGATGATTCCTTGAGGACTTTGGGACAACATTTGGACTAGCTGAAGCCAGCAGCACCGCGGCTCAGGAAAGAGGGGGAGACCTTCACCACTGCATAACTTTAAGGAGATTCCAAGAGGGAAAAGGAAAGGGAAGGCAAGAGAAGGGAAAGAAGAAGGGAAAGAGGGAGAGGGAGAGAGATACCGAGTGGAAGGAGGGAGAGAAGAGAATGAGGGTGAGAAAGGAGAATGAAAGAGGGAGAAAGAGCATTACCAAAAAAAAAAAAAAAATCTGAGAATCAAGTTTCAAGACTCTTTATGTGCTATAGAGAAGGATGAGGTTGACCAGCAAAGTGCAAAGGGGATCCTGAGAGAAGAGAGGTTTTTTCTCCCTTCCAGGAGGAAAAAAATAAAAATAAAAGGTGGGAGGGGAGAGTGAAGGAGGCGAAAAAAAAAAAAGCAAGCAAAACAAAACAAAAACAGGAATGTGTGTTTTGAGCAGGAATGAGGAGAGCTGGGAGGACCATAAGGGGGTGTGTACAGAATTTCATTAAATTGTTACTTTAAGATTGTCTTCTTAAAAAAAAAAAAAGGAGGGGGTGGAGAAGCGGAGAGAAGGAGGCAAACGGGAAGGTGGAGGACGGCTGGGTAGCTCGGCCTCTCCAAACTGATTGATTAGTCATGATCCCCGCAGTTTTAACTAGGACTCATTCAATTGGGGAGGTGGAGCGCTCGGGAGCAGATTAGCATACGCTTGTTTACTCATCTTCTGAGGGATTTTTCCCCCTCTTTCCTTTCATTTTGTGAAGAAGGAGGGAGGGGAGGGGGACTGGGGTGGGGGGGAGAAGGGGGCTGTGGCTTGTGTTATAAAGGACGCAAAAATAAATAAATTAGAGCATCTTTTGGGGGAGGGAATTCAGCGGATCAGTGTCTTAGAGGAGCTTTTTTTTTTTAAGAGCGAGAAATCATATAAAATAAAATGAAATAAAACAAGGAGGAAGGCAACCAGCTGTTAGAGGGGGAATAAGGCAGATAAAGGAGCGGAGAGAGAAATTAATTGCCAACCAGGAGGAGTTGGGCTGTATTTTTTCAAAGGTGGGGGAGTGGAGCACACACCTTGAGGAGGAAAGCGAGAAAGAAAAGAAAAAGCAAGTGGAAGGGGGGCTCGCCCAAGAAGGGTGAAGAAGCGAAGAAAGTCGAGGCGCCGAGGCTCCTAAAGCTGGCAGCTCCGGGCGGCGGTGCAGGGGCGAAGGGGGGCGGGGGGGACCGTCGGACATGCGGCTCTGGAGTTGGGTGCTGCGCCTGGGGCTGCTGAGCGCCGCGCTGGGCTGCGGGCTGGCCGAGCGCCCCCGCCGGGCCCGGAGAGACCCGCGGGCCGGCCGCCCCCCGCGCCCCGCCGCCGGCCCGGCCACCTGCGCCACCCGGGCGGCCCGCGGCCGCCGCGCCTCGCCGCCGCCGCCGCCGCCGCCGCCGCCGGGCGGTGCCTGGGAAGCCGTGCGCGTCCCCGGCGGCGGCAGCAGCGGGAGGCAAGGGGCGCCGCGGAGGAGCCGAGCCCGCCGAGCCGGGCGCTCTATTTCAGCGGGCGAGGCGAGCAGCTGCGCCTGCGAGCCGACCTCGAGCTGCCCCGGGACGCGTTCACGCTGCAAGTGTGGCTGCGAGCAGAGGGGGGCCAGAGCTCTCCGGCGGTGATCACAGGTAGGCGAGGGCGCCCAGGCGGGCGCTGCACCGGCCCCGCGGCCCCAGGGGGCGCGCGGGTGCCTGGGCGCGGGTGGCGGGATGGTCGAGGGGCTGGAGGGTGTGTCTGTGTAGGAGCCGCCGCTCAGCTGGCGGCTCAGAGGCTCCGGGACGAGCCGCGAGCCTCACTTTGCCCCATCTGCGGAATGGGCGCGCTCGGAAGGTGTCTCTGTCTAGCCCCTCGGGAAGAACGCAGGGAGCGCTCCGGGCCACCCCGGAAGGCAGTTGGTGAGGGCTGGTCTCGGGGAGCCTTGTGCACATGAATCGTGTTTTGGATGTTCAGGTGAACTGTCTCTGTTCGGGATGATGGAGAGGATGACCCAGTTGAGATGCATGTGAACAGAAGCTAGGGACCATTGATTTCTTTGGCTTTTTAATGGAGATGACCCCCCCACCCCCCTTTACTTAGGCCAGTTACCCTGAAAGCCTACAAGGTTGTTGTGATCCTCAGGACTTAAAAGTACTTGAAGTGCCCCAAAGTTGCTCTGTACTTGCTGCCTGCCTCTGAAATTAACCCCCTACCCCCAGACACCCAGAGACACGCACACACACTGCCGTCCCGTGTTCTCTCTTTCCAAGCCCCTTGCCTGTCATTCGGAGCTGGGGTGAGACTTTCCGCATGCACAGCCAGCCAGCCTTCCCGGGACTAGGCTGCGAAACGGGGCGCTTTTCTCATTTGGGACTTTTACAAGCCCGTAATGAATTTAGGTTCCCCTCCTCACACCCTCCCCTTTCCATAGCAAAACCCACAGTGAAACCGGACACTTTGCGAGGGTTGCAAACCTTAGAAATCCTCCAGCATCCATTTTTCCCCCTGTTAATGAATCTGTGGCAATGTCTTTAATAAAACTGGGGGCGGAAAGGGAGGGGGCGGCGCTGGAGGAGAGGAGGAAAGTTTTGCCTCTTCTGGCTGGGAGATTCCCTCCTTGCACAAACAATCTTGCCCCGTCCTCGGACGGCTCAGAGTGAGAGTAGGGGTTCCCCCATCGCTGCAGCCAGGAAACGTGTTGGAGGCGTTTTGCGATCCCACCCCTTCACACACACTTTCTTAGAAGGGAGAGAGCTCTGAGTTCTCTGGGCAGTCCGGCTTCTTTCTGTCGTGACGTGGACCTTCTCAAATGTTGCTAACTCTGTCCTATTTACATCAAACCCATTTCGGGGACCCAAACTCTGCTGCCGTACTAAGTAAGCACATACCCGCAAAGCTCCGCTCTCCCGCTACCAAATCCCAAACCGAGAGCTACAAAGTGACTTTCCCCATGCCTGACGTCATCACATGCTATTTTTTTCTTTTTCCCTTTTTTTTTTTTTTGCGTCTCTGGAAGGAGAGGGAAACTGAGCTCATTCAGTTTTAGCCCCCAAGCTCCAGTCAGCCAGAGGGGGTTATAATATAGAGTAGAGAAGGGGCGGCATTCATAATAGTAATACTCATGCTTATCATTCAGGGCTGTGGTGTGCTTACTTCTCTTTCGGAACACAGGAAAAACGCAGAGCCTGCTACTTGGAGATTTTTTTTTTTTTTATGAGTAGATCTGATTCTTCCCTAGTCTATACCTGTGGTACAGGGGTTTGGAAATCTTCTCCTCCAGAGTGGAGAGCCCAGGGTTATAGAGGTATCATCAATGAAAAGGTAGTAAATGCATTTTTCAAAGCAAACAAACGCATACATATAGCACCTGAGATTCCACAGGAGCCTGCTTTATAAATGTCTGCAGTTCAGACAAGGAGCCCCTCTTGACACACACACACTCTCTTGAGCACTCATTCAGTCTCTCACACAAAGATTGTGCAGTAAAATACTTTAATTGGATGGGGGACGTTAGGTTATTATTGCTTGTATAAAATGCCTGGTCCATTTTATGTGTGGAAATAACATTCCTCTCAAAACGAGAAAGAAAAAAAGTCACTGCTGCTGTGTAGCCCCAGAAAGCTCAGAGCTTGTCTCCCGAGGATTCTGGTGGATTTTTTTTCCCCCTCCCCTAGTTGAGTCTGAGCCAGATTTGACGGTGTGTAAACACCTGGCCTTGAGCCAGAAAAGACTCATTCTGCATATCCTCCACACGGTACAGGCTGTGGGACTGAAAAGAACCTGCTTCTCCTTGAATTAAAACACAAACAAACAGAGGTTCTTTGCAGAAGCACTTTTGCAGCTCCTTCCTCCGTGTCAGTTCAGGCTGGGAGAGGCAGGGCCGGCTGAGGTGGGCAATTTGGACGAGGGTGCCAAGCCATGTCCTCCCGAGGCAACCTCGGGTTCCTGGTTGGCCACCTGACCTCTGCTGGCGCTCTCTGGCGGGGCGTCGCCACTTTCCTAGGAATCCCTGGTCACCTATCTTGAGAGAGCAGGCATCTCCCAGCAGGGACCTCACTGCTATTTCAGGCAGAGGGTTGCTGCCTCGCTGTCAGGCCAGGCTGCCTTACATCACTCTTTGCTGCAGGATTCAATTGGGTTTCGTAAAGGTCTAATTTTATGGTGCTGTTAACCGGGTCTGTCGTCTGGCAGAGGCAGGCCTTGCCGCTGCTGGGAGGCGGGCCATGCTCCCAGATCCGCCTGGGATGCTATTTCTACCCTGGTTCAAACTTCACTCACACCAGTTCAGACAGGCGCTCAGAGAGGCAGAGAAGAGTGAAGGAGCAGTTTGCTTCTGAAGCTCAGAAAACATGCCTTTTATTTTTTCCAAAAGGGAAGTGGCGGTGGGTGGGGGAGAATATATATATATATCACACACACATATATACACACACATGCACACACATATCTGTACATATGTGTGTGTGTGTCAGTTGCTCAGTTGTGTCCAACTCTTTGCAACCCCATGGACTGTAGCCCTCCAGGCTCCTCTGTCCTTGGGATTTCCCAGGCAAGGGTACCAGAGTGGGTTGCCATGCCCTCCTCCAGGGGATCTTCCCAACCCAGGGATTGAACCTGGGTCTCTCACAGTGCAGGCAGATTCTTTATTGTCTGATCCACCAGGGAAGCCCACATATATATGTGTGTGAGTATTAATAAAAATGAAAAGGCTTATGCAGGCAAAAGCAGAGCTAAAGTTAGAAAGTGCCTGTGCAGGAGTCTCTGAATGGCCCACCCACGGTGGATGGTCTGAGGGTTGAGGAGTCCTTTAAGGCTGTTGTGAAAAGGGTCCTCGGAGTTCCCCCAGGCCAGATCTTGTCTCTTAGGCCAAACAGGGAGACAGACGCAGCCAGGGGAGGGGCAGGAGCTAGGATTTGAGCCTGGTCATGTCCACTCCCAGGCCTTACCCACTATCCTGGTGAGAAAACCCATCCGAGAAATACCGTCACCTCCCACCCCCTCATAGACCCACCACCCACGCCCTTGGGGCATGGTAATTGGGGTTCCCTTTCAAGTCTGGGGGTGAGGGGGGCTTATTGACACATCCTTTTGCCTTTATAGCATACCAGGCAGGATCCAGACCCCTGCCCCTCATCCCCACCTGCCCTCCCCCACATACCTCTCCAGTTTGACAGAAAGAGAAAGAAGGGGAAGAAAAAGAAAACAAGACTCAATTTGCTCCAAGGAGCAGAGGCCTCGAGCAGCAGTTAATCTTATTAAAGTTTCTCTGACCTGCTAGATAAGTGAAATGTGGACCCCACAAGTACGGCTACCTCCTCCCGCCCCCATCCCTTAGTGACCCAGAATCCCTGCTCACAAGAAGGAAAGGATTTACCTGAATCCCCTCCAGCACCTCCTCCTGCCATGCTTCTTTCCTTTGTTCTCAATGTTGGACTACTGAGTTGACAGGCTACTGAGAAGAGACTTTTATTTCCTCCCTTCTGCAGCCCGCACTTCCCACAATCCACTCAACCCCAAAAAGCCTTGGCTTTAAGGAGTGAGGACACTCAGAGGCAGGAAGGAAACTGACTCTTCCTGGGTGCCTCCCAGGTGCCAGGCACGGAGCTAGTTGCTTGCCTCGTGTCTGCCAGTTTCACCCTCACAGCCACTCTGCAAGGTGAGCACTGTCACCTGTTTTCCTAATGAGGAAACAAAGTCTCAGAGGGTGGAAGCTACTTAGTCCAAAATGGGCAGAGCCTGAGTATGACCTTGAACTGCAAGTGTCCACTTCTTCTTCAGCATCCTTTTGGAGAAAGAAGGAATGACCCCCTTTCCTTCTTTAGCCCTGCTGCAGACAACTCTTTTCTGCCCTTCTGTGTGCTAACTGTATTCCTGCAGGTGAAATGGGATAACACGTGAATCTAAATCTCCTTGGAACTCTGGATGTGACTCGCATATCTGGGTGTTTGTTTTTTTTTTCTTTTCCATTCAAACTATCTATCAGACCGCCGGGGCTTGGAAATTTCTGTTGCCGATGACTTCCTGTGGGGTTTGAGTCAGGTCACTTTGTCTTTCTGTCCCTTGGTGTCCTCTCTGTAAAAGGGGCATAGTGGTGTCAGGATAATGCAGGGAAATAAGCAGGCAGAAAGTACCTGGCCCAGAGCCAGCTCATCCTGGGGACTCAGTGGCAGTGATTGGTAGTTGAATCCAGTAAGCAGCCCTCTTGCCCTTCCTAATTCGCCACCTTGCCTTCAGCCCGTTTATGCCTTGTTCGGGCTTCCCCACTGGAGTGGCTGGAGAGTCCGTCTAGAGTAGACAGTGTATCTTGGGGAACAAACAGTTGGGCCCCTTCAGATCCCTTCCTTGCACTTTGATTTCCTCTTCTTTGACCTACTTGGATGACTCCTTGGAGATAAGGCCCAGAGAAGGGCCACCAGCACAGGACCCTTGAATAAGAAAGCCAGTTAGCACCCAGGGGAGAACACACCCTCAGGAGCAGAAGCCAGCCAGTGGCCACAGCGCGTCCCGGTCACAGCTGTGTGGTCACATGCCTCTCGTTCCTTCCCCAGACACTCCCCTGACTTTCACGTTGCCCCAGTCAGCACTTCACGTGGACAGATTGGCTGACAGAAGCTGCATCACCCTCGGCCCACTACACCGAGGAGGGCAAACTGGAGGCTAAGAGGTGGAGGGCTCGGGAACGTGGGTTCTGCATGGTCAGCCAGGCGTGGACTGGGTCCAGCAGCCCATGGAGAAACAGGGAGACTGAGGACCAGCATCACACGGGGGCTGAGAACTGAACTGTATCCATAAGCTGCCCCTCTCAAGGTGGCCTGGGAGAAGGTTTGGTTGAGTTGCTCCCATCTCGTAGCACTGAAAATCACCAGCTTTTAAAACCTCCTGCTGCCCAGCTGCCTCCCAGGGATTCAGAGGTCAAGGGTCTGGCACTGGCCTGGGCAGCGGTGTTTTTCGAAACCTTCTCAGGAGATGTGGAAGGGCCACCAGCAGGAAGAGCCGCTGGTCCTGCTTGATGTCTCCCTGCTCTGCAGGTGGAGAAACTGAGGCCTCGGGTAGGGGAGGGAGTAGGGCTTCCCGCTTACCCAGCTGGTCGGTGGCAGAGCTTTTAAAGAAGTTCAGCTGTTCCAGTTCTGAGTTACCATCAGAAGGGACCCCCTTTCCATTCCCAATTCCACTGTGGTTCCTAGGGGCAGGGTGTGTGTGTGTATGTGTATGTGTGTGTGTGTGTACACGCACACGCACACTGACATTCCATTTTTTCAAATCTGGCCCTGTGTGAAGCCAGATTCACACCTTCTGGTACCTCCTTTAAAGAGTAAACACTCCTAAAAGGGGATAATACATGGAGTGCCACACATCTGAGTTCAAACGGATCTCTCACCATTCTTGAGCAGTGAGGTGTATTTTTTTTTTTCTGAAGAATAAGAGCTGGAAAGGAGGGAAGGAATCCCAGCTGGAAGGCATTCCCCACTTTGCCCAAGGCTAGTCCTTCCTGAAAGAAGGCAAGTGTTCCTATCATCCCAAATCCCCTCACCTTACAATCCCTCTGAAACCAGCGCTAGCTGCAGGGTGTCTTAGATGAGAGAGAAGACCCGCAGGGACTCCAGGTAGGAGGACCCCCTGTGCGTGAGCCTCATCTACCTATGGCTGGTCCAGGGCTTAAGAATTCAGTAAGTGCTTGCTTCTCCCCTCACCTGCTGCCTCATCTCTGGAATTTAATTTCCTTTCCCTCAGTGTCTCTTTTGTCTTTTTTTCTTGCTGCGCTGAGGACTCTGCTTCATGCCTTGATGCACTTACTGGAAATGCTCAACTCAGACCTGACTTGTGGGTCTTGGCCCTTTAGCTCCTTTGAAAACCTGGAACTGAGAGCCAGAAACTCTGGACTCAAGTCCCGGCTTGGCCTCCTCTGAGCTGTGTGACCTGGAGCCTCTGGGGAGAGAGTTGCAGGTGTGGTTACAGTCAACACCCCCATCTCACAGGTTGTCACGAGAACCAGGTGAGACAATGGCAGGAGAAGCTCTTGGCTGAGATCAGAATCTAGACCACAGGTCCACACTGGTTGGAGGATCCAGAAAGTGAGAGATGTGAGTGCTTTGTAAGATCCACGTCGTTCCTGGAAAGGCACCTTTATCATCATTCTTCATACTGCAACAATAAACGGTGGTCAAGTTAGCAAACCTTTTCCTGTGTGTGACCTCACTGGGTCCTTTGATGTAGGAATTAACAGGTCTGCCTCACTTGCTGTGTGACCCAGACAACTTAACTGCTCCTCTCTGCTTCAGTGTTCTCAGCATGCGTAGGTGGGTAGGTGGTGGGGTAGCAATGAAACAGGGGCTTTCACACTGTTCCCCACAATCTTAGCAATGCCCTAGGGAGAGATGATGGAGAAGGAAATGACCACCCACTCCAGTGTTCTTGCCTGGAGAATCCCAGGGACAGAGGAGCCTGGTGGGCTGCTGTCCATGGGGTCGCACAGAGTTGAACACGACTGAAGCAACTTAGCAGCAGCAGCAGGGAAAGGTGAAGGGAAGCGAAGCATTCTTCTTCCTGCACCTTCCCTTCCCCTATACTGCCTGAATTGTGTGCTTCTACAAGATTTCCTTTGAAGGACTGTGCGAGTTTCGCAGTGACAGAATTCAAATGGACACCGACTGACACTGTTAACTTTGTTAGTCATGATACCGGTATTGTGATTATATATTTTTAAAGATCTATTCTGTTAGAAATGCGTACTGAAGTATTTATGGGTAAAATGACGTTATGTCTATTTTGTTTGTTTAAAGTGTTCCAGGAAAAAAAAATTAGGATATTGGGGGAAGAGGGGTAGATGAAAGAAGATTGGCAGACTGATGACCACTGAAGCCAGGTGACAGAAAACAACGGGCTTCAATACGGGTTTTGTCTGTCCTCCTGTGCCTGATTGAAGAATTCCGGCATAAAAGTTTAAAAGAGTTGGAGAGCCACAGGAGGAGCTGAAGTCTTAGATCCCTGCGTGATCTGTGAGCTGACAGGTTTCCAGCTGCATTTCAGCAACTTGGAGCGGGTTAGAGACTCTCCCAAGGTCACACAGAGAGTAACTGAAAGTCAGGGTGCAGACACCGGGAGCTCCCTCAGCCCTTCTTCCTGTACACCTGTGAACACAGGTGACTGGCCGTCCTGGAGAGCTTGCGAGGAAGACAAAAGATGGGAGGGGCAGGTGGAACCTTGCAGAGCAATTAGAAATGTCTGTGAGGGCATTCCTTGCTGTATGAAACCATCCCCAGCATTGGGAAACATTTTACATCTTTGGTTTTGTGCATAAGGATCCCCTAGAATCTCCTAATCATTGTGATAACCCAAAACACACTGCCACTATTCACACACAGGCACGCGCACGCACACACACACACACTCATTCACGTTTCCATCTACCCCTGTTTCTTTTTTTTTTTTTTGGCTCCTTCTTTCTCTGCATCTCCCATTGCCCTGGAAGCCTTCTAGAACCTTCTAGAGCCCGGTGGGGATGGAGGAGGAGGATAAACTATAATTGACTAATCTAAGAAAGAGCTGACACCCTCAGGAAATGGGAGGAAGAAGCATATGTTTACTGAGGACGTATTTTGTAATGATTGATGGTAGAACTCGAGTCAGGTTGCCTGACTGTGATTGGCTGATTCTCCCACCTGCCAGTTGTGTGACCTAGGGCAAATTACTTAATATCACCAAGCGTCACTTTTCCCCTCTGTGAAATGCGGATAATACTGGCTCCTACTTCATAGGGTTGTTTTGAAGATTAACTGGGCCTCCATGTGGAAAATGCTTAGTAATGGAATCTAGACCATGGGGAAGCACCCAGTAAACGTTAACTCATGTGGGTTTTATGTGTGTCCGGCCCTTGCTACATGCTATTTCTAATTCTCTCAATAACTCTATAAATTAGACATGTTTATCTCCTTTGGCAGAGCTAGGAATTGCCTTTCCCTCCCTCCCCACTCAGGAAAGGCTTGTTCCTGTCATCCTCACATAAAACAAGAACTAAAATGAAGGACAAACAGAATAAACACTTTGTCATTTCCTATCACAGAAGCAGTATGGGCTCATTGTAGAGAATCTAAGAAAAGCAGATTAAAAACAGGGAACAGAGTAAGATTTGTCCCTCCCTGCCCAAGTATTCAGCAAGTATTTGGTGAGTTTCTTCTGCATGCCAGGCGCAGTTTTAGGCTGTCAGTACAAAGCAAGGAACAAAAGAAGATATCTCTGACCTCAGGGAGTTTATATTCTGGTGTCCGGGGTGGGCCGTGGGAAGGAAGAGGAGGCAGAAGACGAATGAGGAAGGAAATTCACCTCATCGTGTTGGGTGAATGTTTACGAACACAGACAAAATAGGAAAAGGGAGTTGTGTGGGGCTGGGGTGGCAGGGAGAGGAGGGAGGCAGTGATGAGCCGTCTGTCTGGACCAGAGGCCTCGGAGCAGAGCCGGGGTTGGCTGGAGGAGGCTATGGGGCTTGGCGCAGGAAGCGCAAGGGACTAAGGGCAGAGCGTGAGAGGGTGGGGGTCAGGTCCAGCCCAGTGCCGTCCTCAGCTTGCTGTGTGGCTTTGGGTGACGCACTTTCCTTCTTGGGGCCCATTTTCCTCATCCGCACAGTGGGGGTAAGGAGGAACTCGTCTTTGTCTTTGCCCTGGAGGCCCGTCCAGCAGAGGTGCCCTGGGGCGAAACTGCGGTGCTGGCAGCAGTTCCCACGCTCTTCCTTTTTGAGTGAGGCTTCCTCCACTAGGTGGCGCTTGTGCCCCTCGGGGACGGAGTGCCCACACGACTGCCTCTTTCCCAGCTGCACTCATCCTTGAAAAATGATATGGCGCCCCTTCTTGCTCAGGTATCATTGACCGACCCCAGCTTAGAATTTGGCTCTTTCATGGACATGTATGTTTTAGTGTCTCCTCAAAAGCCTCCTGTCCACAAGCAGAGTACCAATGGGCAGAATTTCCATCAAAGACTGACTGAAGACATTATGTAGGGAATATTGGTACTTCCCAAGAGCTGGAAGCCATTGCATTAATAATATTGCTAATAATAGCTGCCATAAATATATATTTTTAACTCGCTAAGTGACCTTTTCAGTGATCGCATCTTGGCTTATGGCTAGAATCCTCAGGTTTCATAATTTCGTACTGTACGAAAGCCATTCCAGGCAAGTTACTGGTCACTGGCATAGACTGCTGGCCTTTTTAGTCTTGCTTATCATTTTAACCACATCACTTCATGATTAAAATACTAGAGTGCTGGAGTCTGTAGCCATCTGTTAGTCTATTTTCCTTCTGGGAATCCCCAGCACGGCCATCCCCAGGTTTTTCTTCCAACAAGAGAAAGAATGTTTTCCAATATCACTTGTCACAAACCCAGGGACTGTGGACGAGTAGGAGAGATGGCTGTTTCAGTTTTGGAAAGCCTGAGACGGTCCCAGGTTCCAGTCCACTGGGAGGAAACAGAGACAGAGGCTCTAGGAGGTGCGGGATCGCAGCGCGGGATCTAAGCGCGCAGGTTGCTGTTTAGTTGTTCAGTCACGTCCAGCTCTTTCTGTGACCCCATGGACTATAGCCCGCCAGGCTCCTGTTCATGGGATTTCCCAGGTAAGAATACGGGAGTGGATTGCCATTTTCTTCCCCAGGGGATCTTCTGAACCAGGGATCGAACCTGCATCTCCTGCATTGGATGTAGCTTCTTTACCACTAAGTCACCTGGGAGGCCCAAGTATGTGGGTGGGGGAGCATATAACTTGTAACAGATCCCTGAGTGAAGAAACATTTCCGTAAGTGTAGAGAACCAAGGTGTGTGAGAGTCAGCATCAGAGCCATTCATTCCCAGGATGGGAACCCAGGGGTGTGAGAGCCAGCATCAGAGCTATTCATTCCCAGGATGGGATCCCAGGGGTGTGAGAGACAGCATCAGGACCATTCATTCCCAGGATGGGAACCCAGGGGTGTGAGAGTCAGCATCAGAGCCATTCATTCCCAGGATGGGAACCCAGGGGTGTGAGAGTCAGCATCAGGACCATTCATTCCCAGGATGGGAACCCAGGGGTGTGAGAGTCAGCATCAGGACCATTCATTCCCAGGATGGGAACCCAGGGGTGTGAGAGTCAGCATCAGAGCCATTCATTCCCAGGATGGGAACCCAGGGGTGTGAGAGCCAGCATCAGAGCCATTGGTTCCCAGGATGGGAACCCAGGGGTGTGAGAGCCAGCATCAGAGCCATTGGTTCCCAGGATGGGAACCCAGGGGTGGTGGAAACAGTGACTTGTCCAAACCAGTGGCCATTCAGGGTAAGGTCCTCTGTCTCCGAGTCTTAGGCCAGGGCTGGGTCTGCTTCCCTCCTCATTCTGCATCCTTCCCTATCAAAGTACCATCTCTCTGCTGAGGAGCATCATTTATCTCCAGATTCTGCTGGACTCTGGACTCACAGACCCAGTTGTCTGTTGAAAATGTCAGCCTGCATTTCAAACTCAACGTGTCCAAAGCTGAATCCTCTTTTTCCAAAATTCCTTCTGTCCTCATCTAGTGTCACCTGCCCCAGATATGTCACCAACATATTTATCCTGTCTGTCCTGCCTTTTTAACATGTGTATAGCCAACCTTTCCCTTTCTTAGCTTAGGCTTTCTTCATCTCTTGCTTTGAGTATTGTAAATGCCCACTTCTCTAAGCCTCAACTCCAACACCTCCTTCAACCTGTCCTTCAGCTTTCCACAGTCAAATCTTGCTACAATGCTAATCTGCCTCTACTGCCTCTAGCTAGAGGCTCTTCAATAGCACTGCAGTTATTTACGGTCCCCCAGATAAATGCCATAGGCTTTTCCCCATCATTTTCTTTACTTGACATACCTCCTAGGTCCCCTAGATCCTTGACGTACCTTTCTATCCCCACAGAGAAATGTTGCAGGCACTGTGTTGCGGAGCACTTAAGCCTCTAGAGGATTCTGCTCAATGTTCCTCTTCTGGGAAACCCTTTCTGACTCTTCCCCAAATACCGCTTGTTTCCCACCTCTCTTATCCATCTGTTTCTATACCCTCTGCACACATTTATCAAAACACCTGGAATTCTCTATCACGTTTTATCCTGTGCAAATCAGGAGTCCTCTCAGCCTCTCCACTGCCTGGCCGAGCACCTCGCTTATAAGGAAATACAGAGATTTTTTTGTTTAATGAATGCATGAGTGGATAAAGGAACCAGCTACATTTCTAATGATTCTGGGAGAAAGAGCTTGGGAACCTCAGGCATGTTGTATTACGTAACCAAAACACATGACCTGGCCCGTGCGTCACACTCAGAAACATTACACAGTGGTTAATTCCATTTCCCCTTGAGCAAAGAAGTCAGATAATCTGGCCTTCCCAAACACAGGGTGGGGGAGGGACAGTATAGTCAAGGCCTCCTCAACTTGCATCTCGGCCTTTCTGATCCAAGCCCCAGATTAACCTTGGTCTTTCCCACTCTGTCCTTCGCCCGTTTGGGAAGCGTTTGTTCTGTGTGTGCACCGCAGCACATATCCCAAGCTTTGCTGTCTTCGGTTTCCACCCTGGTCCCCTTTCACAGGTCCTTTTGGGCCTCAAGTGTCCCAGCGGTCCTATCTATTATCTAGGTTTTCCCTCCTTTGTGATTGGCGGGCCTCTCATCGGCTGGCCTTGATCTTGTGAGCCCTTGGGGTGACCTTGGGGTCTGGAATCCTCTATCCACTGTTTATATACCCTTGAGGGAGGAGACACATTCTCGGCGGTAATAACAGTAATAAAAGCCGCCAGCTCATAATGAGCACTGACTGTGTGCTGGCCCTGTGCCGAGGGCTGCAGGCCGGACCCTCAGAATTTGCTTTAGAAAGTGACATGACTTGCTGAAGGCCTCACGGCTTAAGGGTCATGGAACTGGAGCTGAGACCAGTTTAATTTTCTCTCTATCCACGGGGCCTAGTGCATTGCTTGGAATACAGTAACTGTTCAGTAGATGTTCCATGAGAGGATGAATATATGTGAATGCTGGCTAGCTGGCTGGCTGGATGGATGAGGCTACCCCCAGTGGCTAATGCAACCATCTACAGAGACTGTAGCACAAAAGAGAAGGAATAGAGGGAGAGAGAGATGGAAGAAAAACTGGAATGAACATTATAAGACTTTAAAGAGATTGGCTAAGAAATCTCTTTGTTGTTCAGAATATATTTTATTTGCCAGTAACTTTTGAACAAAAAGGCCATTGATATCCACCAGAGCATTTCCCACTTTTACGTAGTCTACCAGGAGCTAATAAACTTTAAAAGATTCGCTTTGCCAAACATATTTCTGGATTCCTCTTTTGGGAATCAGACTTCCCCTGATAGCTCAACTGGTAAAGAATCCACGTGCAATGCAGGAGACCCTGATTCGATTCCTGGATTAGGAAGATCTGCTGGAGAAAGGATAGGCTATCCACTGCAGTATTCTGGTCTGAGAATACCATGGACTGTAGTCCATGGGGTCGCAAAGAATCAGACAGGACTGAGCTCCTTTCACTTTTGGGAATCAGGGCCTGAGAAATGTTCCCCCAGGAACATGCTTGGTAGAGATGGTGACCCTCTCACCATCTGAGGAGGGACCTGATACATTCAGAGCCAGTTTGGGCCCAATGTAGGTAGTATGCTGTGAGAACCAGGGGTTCTGAGCAGAAGAATGACTCTGGAGTAACAAGGCTGGTTTGTGATGTGCTCTCATTGGAGCTGATTAAGCCTCTGTAGAGCCAGTAGTGAGTTCTCAGGATTACTCCTTTACAAAAAAACCCCACTGGGCTGATTAGAGCTGATCTGCTAGCAACAAATATGATATTTTGTTCTTCCCTTTCCCAAGACAATAGAGTCTGCTTTATAAAATCTGCTCAGTTTTTAGATGAAGAAACTGAGATCTAGGCAAGTTAACTTGTTAAACTGGGTTGAGTGAGGTTAAGCACTCAAACTGGTAGCAAAATTGAAACTAGAACTTGGATCTCTTGACTCCCAAATCAGTGCTTTTTCCACCAGACCATTTTGTTTTCCTTTACAGTGTCAGATGCTGGATACATCTGTGGGTTCACGTTAGTGAGCTTATTAGAAATGTCATACAGCTGTTTATTAACTTAAGTATTTCTTACATGCCAAACCTCTGTCCTAGACATTCTGCAAAGTTGAATGGGAAATGGCAGTTTATTCAGAGAGGTAAGCTTTCCTTCTTTTCTTCCTTCCTTCCTTCCATCCACCCACCCATCTATTTGGTAGTTACTGAGCAACCTTTACGTCTTTGTGTCTTACACATTGAGCTAGGAGATGCAGATTAAAAAGAACAGGGTGCAGTTCCATCCCTTGGGCAACTCCCAGTCCTAGTGGTGGAAGCAGACTGGTAAACAGCTACATGGCATCATGGTAACTGCTATAACTAAGCAATTAATAGAGTCCTGGAAAAGCTCAGAAGCAGAAAAGCTGTGTTGCTGCACATCCATGTTGGTTATGGGGGCTAGAAAGTACTCTGAGATTTGGGGGGCTAAAGAGGTCCCTTCCCCTAGAAGGGTTAGGGGATTCATGAAGTAGGTGGGTGCGTGTGGAATGTGCGCCGTGCCCTGCATAAGGATGTATACCATGCATGATGTTTTAAATGTCGAACTGTAAGTCAAAGTCAAACAATAAATACTTTTGATTCCCGTCTCTGCTAAGGACATTGACCTAGAGTAGCTTTTAGGAGTATGACACTAGGAAATGATTGGACGATTCAGTCTATCATCGCCTGAATCAAACCCAACAGCTCCTTACTGTGTTTGTCAGGTAGTTGTGATGCCTTCGTACTTGTCTTTCTCCACTTGTTTCCAGGCTCCACCTGAGCAGAGACCATTTCTGTCGTTATCGCTGCTTTATTCCTACCTGTCACACAGCGCCAGCCTTGCTGGTGGTGCTCAGCCGACTTTGTGAAATGAACTGGAGATGGCTCCGCATAAGGGAGAAAAGAGGATGGCTGAGAGGAAAGGTGCTTTGAGAAATGATGATGAGCCTTCAGAAGGGCCAGGCAATAGAGGCAAACATGTTGTGAATGGCAGCCATTCGACACAGCTCTGGTTTCTCTGAGCTGACCCAATCCCTGTATATATTCCTGCCACCTTTCCCCTGTTACTAAGCCTCTTTCTTTCTGTTGAGCCAGTATATCATTCTATTGGCTTGAAGTCCTTTTCCCCCTGTCTTTCTCTCAGTTTCTCCTATCCTGTCTCTGGAGAGAGCTGCTAAAGAACCAGCTGCAGCAGTGAGGATGTGCCCTGCAAGCCTCCCCTGTGCCCTGGAGACCTCCCAGAGGATGTGAGCGCAGAGTGAGAGCAAGAAGCATGCCTGCCATCTCAGCACACCTTCCCAGGGCTGGCACTTTGCTGGGGTTCGGCACATATGTGAATGAACTTCTGGATGCATGAGTGCCATAAATTTGCAGCACGTCTGATCTGGTCTCTTCAGTTCACAGGTGGAGAGAATCTGATGTCCAGAGGAGGCAGGGAAATGATTCCAAGTTCCACTCCAACTCAGAGACAGAGAAGGACAAGAGTCCAAGTCTCCTGACCATTGTTCTATCCAGTCATATTCTTCTGGGATTTGAGCCCAGCTCATTTGAACTTGGTCACAGAGATTTTAGATCCTTGACTCCTATAGTTGGGTAGGACCCAAGCTATCCTTTTATAGCTGGGAAATCTGCAGTCCCAAGAGTGGGGGAGATTAAACCACACACCAAAGCTTCTCCAAACCCTCTATGCATCTCCATAGAGTCAATAAGATATAGTATGTGCCCAATACTCTTAGAGGTGCAATGCTGAAAGACAGAGCAGGTCCCTGCCCTCGTGGACTTAGTATTCTTGTGAGGAGAGAAAGACTGCACATAGGGAATCAGTCCTAAGGGCTTATACAGTGACAAGCAATGAAGGTGGAGGCTGTGGAGAAAGACTGGAGTAGCAGGACATCGATGTGGGTGGCCAAGCTGAAGCTTGAATGACAGATGAGGAGGAACAAGCCGCATGAAAAGACAAATAGAGCTCTAGAGAGAGAAAGAGACAGAAGAGCTAGCGCATAGCCCGTGAGGCGGGACAAAGAAGATTTAACAGGTTGAAGAAGTAGATAGTCAAGCCATTAGGAGACCTATGTTTCTGAAGCTAAAGGTAGCCCAGGTTGTGGAATGTGGATTCGGATCTAAATGAACTAGAAAGTTATCAGAGTTTCAACCAGGGAAGTTACAAGGTCTGGTGTTTGTTTTCCAAAGATCAGTTTGACCTCTGTGTGGAAAATGAATCATATGAGACCAAGAGTAGACTGTCAATTATACCATTGTCAACTCGATGGACATGAGTCTGAGTGAACTCCGAGAGATGGTGATGGACAGGGAGGCCTGGCGTGCTGCGATTCATGGGGTCGCGAAGAGTCGGACATGACTGAGGACTGAACTGAACTGAACTCTATTGTCATGGTTTGAATTAACCATTCATGTCATTGCTTAGTTACTTGTTTAGTCATTACTTAATATTTTGGTGACATCATTACCACTTATTTCCTTGCTAATACCAGTACCAACTAAAATATCTGAATAGCACTAATATTTTAAACCAATAGGGGGAAGAGGGGTTCCTTGCATTTTGCTCCAGGAGGACTTGAAGACACTTGTCCTCAAGACATTTTCTGTAAAAATTTGAGACTGTGCACATTTTTCTGGTTGAAAGTTTTCATCACTTTCTAAAAGAGGTCTATGGCCCCCAAATGATGACTTAAATGCCTAAAAGAAGGAGACTTAAGAGGTCATTTCCTGAAGCCTGGTCCCAGCTCTCAAATCTGAACACTCTAGGAGATCTGTGAAAATGAGAATGTTGATGCTGAGTTGTCATATCAGACTGAGGAATTGCACTTTCCTTCATCTATACCCTTGTTGGAGTAAATAGAATTGGGGACTTTTTTTCCCTCTGAGGAGAAGTTCGTTTATTCCTTAGAAATATAATCTACAACTTTGTTTATTCAAACTCTGTTCTCTAAGTTTCTCTGAGTTTTAAACTAGGCAAGTTCACTTCCAAAGTGGCCTGAGGTGGTCCTTATCGTAATTATTCACTGTGGACTTTACCCAGGAATCTGTGAATCCAAATATCCATCTACTCTTCCATCTTCAAGCATCACCCAACATCCACCCACCTACACTCCTTCCCACCCACCCTTCATCCCTCCTCCATACACTGATCATTTCACCCTTCCGTCAGTTCATGCCCTTACCGATCTGCCCTTCCATCCATGTAGCCTATTTACCAGCCTCTCTGTTTCCCTGCTGGCTCAGATAGTAAAGCATCCGCCTACAATGTGGGAGATCTGGGTTTGATCTCTGGGTTGGGAAGATTCCCAGGAGAAGGGAATATCTACCGACTCCAGCATTCTTACCTGGAGAATTCCATGGACAGAGGAGCCTGGCAGGCTACAGTCCATAGGGCCAAAGAGTCAGACGCAACTGAGTGACTAACACTTTCACTGTTTTCACTTTTCTCATGCTAAAGCTAGGACAAGAGTTGCTGCTGCTGCTGCTAAGTCGCTTCAGTCGTGTCTGACTCAGTGCAACCCCAGAGATGGCAGCCCACCAGGCTCCCCTGTCCCTGGGACTCTCCAGGCAAGAACACTGGAGTGGGTTGCCGTATCCTTCTCCAATGCATGAAAGTGAAAGTGAGGTCGCTCAGTCGTGTCCTAGCAACCCCATGGACTGCAGCCCACCAGGCTCCTCTGTCCATGGGATTTTCCAGGCAAGAGTCCTGGAGTGGGGTGCCATTGCCTTCTCCGAGGACAAGAGTTAGGAGACTCCAATTCTTGTCCTCACACCACTGTGAGTCCTTGACGAAAATTTCCTGAGAAACCTCCACTGAACCGTTCACTTCTACTAGAGCACAGTTAGAAAATCTCACTTCACAAGTTGAAAACTACTTTGAACAAAAAAAAAAATTCAAGTGCTCGTCCTGCTTAGTGACATGGTTTTAAGTATTCCCAGCAGTGCTCTGAATCTGGGTCTAGGTGAATGGAGGCCCCTTCATCAACGCTAATATGTTAGATCAATAACGGCTTCTTCCTTGGGTCAGCAGGTGGTGGGAACCCAATAGAGAATGTGAAATAGAGGCAGGGCTGGTGAGGAAAGGGATGGCTGCATAGAGCGGGCAGAGAAGGGAGCTGGTGGTCACTTAGCTTCTGGGACTGTCTATTGCCCCCAGGCTCTGGTCTAAAGACTGAGCCTTCATGGTCTGTGTGTACGCCTGGATGCATGATGTAGGAGGAAGCCCTCGTGGCATGAAGTTGTTTCAGTTTCCGAACCATTTTCGACATGTACCTATCATATTCCCACTCGCCTTGTAAAACAAGCATTTTCATTTAATACAGTGAGGTCTTTGTATTCTCAACAACAAACACATGGTCTAAGGCTCATGGACACAACCTGCCTTTTTCTTCAACACTCTCCACTACCCACCCCCACCCCCACCAGGCTCTGTCTGCCCTTACAAAGCCCAGCATCAGCAGAAATATCTGTTTACAAATAAGGGCTCTCCCAGAGAACAGTATCAGTAGCTCGAACAATCCTCTAGAACACGCCCCCAGCTCTGCCCTTGGAATCCCTGTGAGCAGTGTGTGTCACTGGCAGCTGCTTTCGTGGAAGGCTTCCTGCCTTTCCATCTTTCCATCTGGCTTCCTCTGTCTTCTTCCACTTATTCATTAAAACCGTGAGGGTCCTGGACTGAAGAGGCAGTTGGATGTGGGCTTGGGATATCTGGAAAACAGAGCCCCGACAGGGAATGGCTTGAGAACAGCGAAACAGACCCACACACATCCCGCTTGCCATGCCATCTGAAGCAGAAGCTGATTGAAGGAGGATTATTCATTGAGTGGATGTAACAGTCACATGGTGATCATGCATCTCTAGATCATTTTTCTAGCATTAGCAGCAGCTGAAGCGATTCTTTTGTTTCTTTCTCAAACTTGAGTCTACTGTAGCTCCTATTACCTACACATGGTAAGGATAATAGCTAACATATTTAGCACATAATATGTGCCAGATGCTGTTCTGAGGACTTTGTGTGTATTAACTCTTTAATCTTCACAAGGACCCTCTGAAATAGATACTCTTATAATCCCAATATTCCAGATTGAGAGAGCTGAGGGGTATGGGAAAGTTAAGTGACTTCCCGAAGGTCAAGTACTATATAGAATTAGTCCCAGAGTTCGCTACATCCCATTACAAACCCTCTAGGTCAGGCTAGAATTCCTTAGCATCACACTCAACTTCCTCCTCAAGCACTATTTTCTACCATAACATTTCCTAGTTCCTCATATCAGGGATCCTCAACCTCAGCACAGTGGAGATATTGAAAAGGATGATTCTCTGTCGTGGGAGTTTGTCCCAGGCACTCTAGGATGTTTAGCAGCATCCCTGGCCTCTGCCCACAAGAAGCAGAAGCAGCCTCCCTTCCCTAGCTGCATTGATCAAAAATGTCTACAGGAACATTACCACATGTTCACTGGTTGAGAACAGTTGTCTTACGTGGGTTCGTCTAATGAAACGGAATTATCTGATGTTCATAGAACACTGTTCCCACACCCTTGCTTTTTCAGGTTTTGGAATTTTTTTAATGTATGAGAGTATAGTGGCTTTATAATGTTGCATTAATTTCTGCTGTAGCAAAGTGAGTCACTTATCCATGTACCCCTTCTTTTTTAAATACTAGGTTCCCTTCCCACTTAGGTCACACAGAGCCCTGAGTAGAGTTCCCTGTGCTATACAGATGGTTCTCAGCAGTTATCTGTTTTATACATAGGCCCTGGGTCAGGAAGGTCACCTGCAAGAGGGCATGGCAACCCACTCCAGTATTCTTGCCTGGAGAGTCCCATGGACAGAGGAGCCTGGTGGGCTTCAGTCAGTAGGGTCGCAAAGAGTCGGACACGACTGAGCGAATAACACTTTTACTTTTCACTTTATACGTGTTAGTTAGTGTTTATATGTCAATTCCAGTCTCCCAATTCACCCCCACTCCCTCCTCCCCCTTGGTATCCATACATTCATTCTCTACATCTGTGTCTCTGTTTCTGCTTTGCAAGTAAGTTCATCTGTACCATTTCTCTAGGTTCCACGGATAAGCGATGTTATATTATTTGATTTTTTTCTTTCTGACTTACTTCACTCTGGTTGACAGTCTGCGGGTTCTAGCCACATCTCTGCAGATGGCACGATTTTGCTGCTTTTATGGCTGAACAGTATTCCACCCTTTACCACATCTTCTTTATCCCCTCCTCTGTTACGGACATTTAGGTTGTTTCCATGACCTGGCTGTTGCAAACAGTGCTGTAATCAACATTTGGATGCATGGATCTTTTTGGATTATGGTTTTCTCCAGGTATCTGCCCAGGAGTGGGATTTCAGGGTCATATAGTATCTTCCCTAGTGGCTCAAACGGTAAAGCGTCTGCCTGCAGTGCGGGAGACCTGGGTTCGATTCCTGGGTTGGGAAGATCCCCTGGAGTAGGAAATGGCAATCCACTCCAGCACTCCTGCCTGGAAAATCCCATGGATGGAGGAGCCTGGAAGGCTGCAATCCATGGGGTTGCTGAGGGTTGGACATGACTGAGCGACTTCACTTCACTTCACAGTAGCTCTATTTTTCGTTTTTTTAAGGAACCTCCATACTCTTCTCCACAGTGGCTGCACCAGTTTACGTTCCCACCAGCAGTGGAGGAGGCTTCCCCTTCTCTCCACATCCTCTGCAGCATTTACTTCTTTCATATTTGGTTTCCCCTTTGACCTTGCAGGGTCCTTGGCCTCCTCCCTCAGTCTTTTCTCTATTCCAGAGTCTTTGAGTTCCTCAACACCTTTTACAGCTAGAGAGGAAACACTAGCCTGTCTGTGTTATTGATTTGCTTGTTTATATGCTTTTTGTTTTAAAAAAAAGGTCACCTATTTCAAACCTTCTGTTTAAAAATCCGCTAAAGATTCCACAGGAGCTTGAATTAAAAGCTCAGTTTACTTCCTGCATTCAGTGATTATACATTGGCTCTAATTTGTTGCGGGTCCCCGGCTAAGTACTCAGAGTATGAAGTCACAGGTGATGCAACACTGCACCTCAAGAATTCGTGTGATAGATGATCAGAGTTAGGGAACAACTTAGAGATTCAATTCCCCACCCTCTCCTAGTTGAGTAAATGAGAGGACCAAGCCCCAGAAGGTAGATGATATTTGATCAAGGTCAGCTAGAGAGCAAGCTCAAAGCTAAGCTAGATCATTCTCCACCTAGTGGAATAAAATTTAAAATCTGAAGTCCTAGTGAACGATTAAATACCACTTACCCACCAGAGTCCTTTTGAGTCATAATTTATGATTTTTTTAGTGGATATTTAAACAATAGAAAACTCATATTTGAAAAGTATATCAGCCCTCTTTGCAAAATTTTTGCCTACATCCCATGCCTTTCATTATAAGTCTTTAAGGCTAAAGGGCTTGGGATTTCCCACAGGCACTGGACAGGGTGTCCGGAGAAAGGAGTCCTGCTTCTTTCAGCTCTGTGACTCTATCAGTAAGAGCATCATGAAATCCCTAGCTGATGATCCCTACCCCAATGGACTCTGTTTCTGAAAACCCACCAAAGAGTCCCTATTGTCTATGGAATAAACTTCAAATCTCTTCGTCCGGCATTCACCACCCTGCACAATCTAGCTATGCCATTTCCCTCTAAGAGCTCCCTCAGTGCCATCAAAAGCAGATGTCTTCTCCATCTCCAGAGTCACCTTCCAGTGGCCACAGCTCTTGACTGCTAGAAAGCTGGTCTGCCCAGCCTCCCACCCCCTAACCCTCCTCTCCCACCAAATTCCTTATGCAAGCTTAGTTACACCATTCATCCGAGAAAACTTCGCGGAGCCTTCTTGTCTGAATCAAGTGTTCCCTCCGCTGAGTTCTTTGGCTTATACCCCCACTAGAACTTACTCTATTATGTTTTATTTATTTATAATTAAAAACTCTCCTTTGTCCTCATGTAGTCAGTTTTCCCCTGACTGGCCAGCATAATTCAGAACTTAGGAACGTGAACCCTCGAGACCCATTGCCTGGGTTTGAATCCCACCTCTGTCATTTGCCAGCAAATTACTCAGGCTTGGGCTTGTCCGAGTGTCAGTTCTCTCATGTGTAAAGTGGAGGTAACTGTGCTCAGATATGGCGAAGGGAACCTGACCTGCTCCACGCGAGGAGCCAAGCACGGTGCCTGGCACGCGGCGCACACTTGGCAAACATCCAGTCCCACTGCCCGCTGCCCCCTCCCCACCCCCCGCTTTGGAGAGTGATTCCAGATGCCCCCAGCCCAGCAAAGCAGGGACCTGCCTGTCTGGCCACATCCCTTTCTCGTCTCTGGCTGCCTTCTCACTCCCTGAAAGGCTCGCCCCTAGCTGTGTGCGCCAGGGTGAGGGGACAGCAGGCCCGCCCCAGAGGAGCTTTTGTGTCCAGAACGCAGCCCACACTGTCGAGGGTATGTTTTTGCATAACTTGTTATGGGCCTCCGCTGGTTAGGAAAGTCACATCACTGGACTCGCCCGTGTGGGAATCCTCTGTATCCCTCCGAGCTCCCTGGATTGGCAGGCAGCAGGCACCCAATGCCTCTTCCGATGCTATTCTGTAGATGAAGACTGGTCTTCTTCGAGATGGACCCAAGGCCGACTCATCCATTAGCTGCAGTTGACGCAAAGTCTGAGGTCCACAGCCCTTTGAAGAGGCCCATAAAAATGGCTTCATGTTTTTTATTTTAATCAGAAGAAAACAGCTAGTATAATACATATATGATAATGAAACCACCCTTCATTATATATATTTAAATATGTAATATAAAGATTACATAAATCTTTATATATATACCCTTTATGCCCTTCATATGTATATATAAAGATTATATACATCTTTATACCAATGCAGTCATAAAATATAATTATATATATTCAGGGAGAAAGAAAAAGCCTCCAGGGTCCATGAAAGTTATGACGCCACCCCAGATAGAGGGAATTAGCACCAGATCAATAGTACCTTAGTGGCAAATCAGGACACAAGTTCATGTCTCATCACTCCCAATTTAGAAATCTCCCTACATTTGAAGAAAAGCCCCAGAAGCGATTTCACCATGCTCTTCTTTCAGAGATGAGAAAAGGAGGCCAGAGAAAGCACGACTTGCCTCGGGTCACACAACTTAGTTGCACAGCAAGCGTCTTTCCTGACCTCTGGTTGCTCTTTTCAGTATTTTACGCAATCAACCTGGTGCCCACTAATGCCAACCTCCTACTCGATGGATAGACATTTGAGGCCCTGGAGACAGAGGGGCTTACTCATTGTCACCAGGATGCCTGCCCTGCCTCCAAGTCAGGACTCTTATTCCAGTACTACGAAGATGAGTCCAAACCTCAGAATCCTCCAGCTGAGTTTCTTCACAAGTATTAGGCATTTATCTCATTTGTTCATTCATTCATTCACTGCTCATTCATCTGTTCAACAAATGTTGATTGAGTACTTAGGTCCTCAGCAGCCTCTTAAGGCTCTAAATGGAGAGATATAAAGAGATGTACTCTTTACCTTCTCAGAGCCTCATTTCCCCCATTTGTGTGAATTGTGAACATAACGTCTTAAAGAGAGTTCTTGGGAGAAGTGAATGAAATAATTAAGGTCCTTTGTACACGTTAAAACTTCAAGGAGTCTTAAGAATGCTTCTTGTGTTGTTATCATCGACAGAGTATAATTAACATATGGAAGAGTAAAACGTTGAGTATATGAGAAAATAAGTATTAAGTAAAAAATAATTTCTGCTTATATTTAGCTATAGAAAACTTAAGGCATTGGCTAAGCATCTGGCTTTGGCATCAAAGAGCTGGCACTGAATCCTGTTTGTGTTATTGTTGACCTTTGCGCAGTCAGTCGAACTCTGAGCTTCAGTTTCCTTACCCATAAACTGGGACCAAGAGAGCTTATTCTGTAGAGTAGGAATAGTAATTCAGTGATGATGCACATAAAGGTCTTGGTCTTGTACGTGGCACACCATCAATGGTGGCTCTGCTGATTTCTCAGGAGGTTCATGTGGCTTGGAAAGCCATTAGAACAAATCAGATCCTAGGGATAATGTGAGGAGGCAGACGTGGTGATAATAGATGTTCCTAACTGCACAGTATCAACTCTTATTGTATCTGTGTTGCCTTAACAGAAGGACTGGCACTAGCGTTAAGGATCAGGAGGTCTCTCAGCAGAAGGTATACCTCCGTACTTGAACGTCCAGCCGGGTCCTGATATAGTGCATGCCCGGTGACTGTGTGTTGAAAGAATTGGTGAATGGACAGATTAATAAATCAGAAAGGACTTGAGGATGTTGATTTAGGGAAAAGAAGAGCCAAGGATAACACAGTGAAAAGTCTCAGACAGCTCTAGGGCTCCCTTGGGTAAAGTGCACTGAATAACTCTGCGGGTTCATTCAGTCCAGATCCCGCACCACTGTGTGGAGAGGAAAGGGAAGCGATTTTGGCTCACTCTGGGTGAGCACTGGGGCTTCCCAGGTGGTGCTAATAGTAAAGAATTCACTTGCTAATGCACGAAATGAGGGTTTGATCCCTGGTGGAGAAGATCCCCTGGAATAAGAAGTGGCAATCCACTCCAGTATTCTTGCCTGGGAAATCCTGTGGACAGAGGGGCGTGGTGGGCTACAATCCATGGGGTTGAAATGAATCCGACATGGCTGAGCATACTGCTGAGCACCGAGAAATGCCCCCAAGGTGCAAAGGCCTTGTTCTTCAGGGGTTCAGAAGTTGTCTCATTCTGGAGATACACAGCCACTTGTAGAGAGGCACAGGTGATTCAGACGGGAGGTTGGGTGTTAAAGGTCATTGAATGATTTTTGAGGGAGCCTCCAGTCCTGACTGTGCCTGATTCTGTGAGTGTAAAGGGTGAGCTTGGGGCTGCTGTGAAGAGTGTGAGCAGCAGGGGGCTTTGGCTTGAGGGTTTTCTGAGAAGCAATGTGATTATCTCTGAAGTTAGTGGGACTTCATCAAAAAGACCAAAGGTCAGTGCTCTTCTGTGGGGCAGCTTTAATGTCAGCACCCGAGTCCACCAGGGGCAACTTTTAAGGGTGAACAGAGGAAAACATGTAACTCTTCCTCCTCCTCCACTCTTTCCCTCCCTCTTCATCCTGACTCCTCTCCCCCTCCACCCCTGCCTCCCTCTCTTTCTTCCTTATCTCCTTCTCCCTCTCCCCCTCCCACTTCCTTTTTAAAGCCCTTGTAAACCAATCTCAATGACAACGTGTGAAAAAGAGAGTGATGAACAGGTCTCTCTCTTTCAGAGAACAGCCTTAGAAAGGATAAAGTTTAACCACACAGAAGAAGGGGGAAAATGGTCCCGATTTGGAGGAAAAGGCACAGACGTTTATCATTAATACTGATTAAACAGCATAGCTAACATTTATCATGTGCTATGCAGATGAGTATTTGTATTCTCTAACTAAATCCTCAAAATGTCACTGTGCCTTAAGCACTGTTATTATCAGTTTACAGTTGAGGAAACTATCAGGGAGGTGAAGGGATTTTGCCCAAGGCTACAAGCTAACAAGCAGCAGAGATGGGATTCCAACAGATAAGTCTCCACAGTACAAATGCTTCAGTTCAGTTCAGTTCAGTTGCTCAATCATGTCCGACTCTTTGCTACCCCCTGGACTGCAACACGCCAGGCCTCCCTGTCCATCACCAACTCCCGAAGCTTCCTCAAACTCATGTCCATCGAGTCAGTGATGCCATCCATGTGCCAGCGCCCATGTGCCAAGTCTGGATATGTTTATTATCTCTTTAGTTCCCCCTCCAACCAGCAGAGGTAGATTGCATCATCCCTATTTTACAGATGAGAAGACTAATTCTACGAGAGAGATGCTCTGACTTTCCAAGTGTCACGCTCATGCACGGCAGAGCCAGCACCTGAACGCATGTTTGCTGGTCTCTAGAACTCTGACCGTGCTGTATTCACAGAGCCTGCTTTCATGTGAGTGAAGGAGGCAGCCTGGAGAGTCACAATCCAGAGGGACACACAGGTGCACCTTGAGCCCCTAAAAGCACTTTGCCATCTCCAGGGGGTTATGTAAGTCTGTGTATTAATACAGAAAATGGATTTTTAGGAACCCTTAGACATACTCTTGCTCACCTTGCCTTAATCCAAATGGCCTTAAATAGTTTACAAGAAAATATGCATCCATTTATCTCCTTTCTCTCTCTCAAAAAAAAAAAAAAAAAAAAAAAAACCTGTGAAGTATACAGAATGAGACTGTTTAATCCCTGGAATACAAATGGGAAAACAGCCTCAGAGAGTTGAATGAGCTCATCCAAGGTCACAAGGCTAGTGTAAAAAAAAAGAAGAAGAAGTGAGTGGACCGATAATATCAGGGACTTTTTGGGTGATGGTTCCCAGCAGGGAAAAGACCACAGGCGGGGAGCAGACACAGGCGCTGCCATGGATGCTGGTCATGCTGCTCCGCCTAGACCTGATCTTGACCTTGTGAATTGCCCCAAAGGGTCACTCTTGATATCCCAGCCTCTCACACCCGGAGGGAGAGACAACCAGAACTCAGCAGAGTGTGGAGAAGCCTCTAGCCAAGTGTGATTCCTTCCAAGCCTTCTCCTTCCACTGAGCCTAAGCACCATCCTTTGAGCCAAGGTACACGGGCCTGGAGTAATGGGGATCCTAAAGTCCCTCGGGCACCTGCCTGGTGCTGCTGAGTCCTCCAGGGTCATCCTGGTGGTCCTTCCCCACCACTGAACCAAGTGCAGGGGCCATGGGTATACTTAACCCGAATCTGTCTATTTTAATCACCCTCCTCTAGACAGATAAAAGCTTTCCATAGGATTGCTCTCTCAAGCATTTCTCTGTGGCTTTGATACCAGCCATTAAACCATGGAAGGGAAAACAAAACAAACAAAAAAAAGGACCAGCTTCAACTTTTAGCTTTTAATTTTTTTTTAGCCTCCTGAAAGAAACCAGATTGTTGACCTAAATTCCCCCTTTCATCCCCACATCCTCTCACCTCTGCTCGTATTCCCCTGGCTGAGGTTCCACAGCTAGTGGACATCCTGAAGTTGGAGGGCCTGAAATGGCCTTCTTTTCCCTCCTCCCCACTCCTCCATGACCTTATATTCCCTTCAGTAGGAACTGAGGCAGGGACGTCTGAAAGACCTGAGATCTCAGAGTTACAGAGGGTCTCAGGTGGAAGGGACTTCTGTGGCTGTGTGATACAACCCTCCTATTTCATAGGGGAGGACTTGAGGATGCCCTTGCTGGGGGAACTGCCCACCCATTGACCTACAGCAGCAAAGTGGCAGAGCTGGGGCACAAGAACCTTGACCGTGAGCTAAGAGATTTTTTTCCCCCTGAAGGATAGCATCTTAGAAGACAGCTCTGGCTTTAGAGTTAGCCCAAGTGGGATTCTCCCACTCTCTAGCTGAGATCCTTGGAGGGAAGCCAATTAGCTTCTCTGCACCTGTTCCTTCTCTGTCAAGGAAGATCAGTTAAGCCCAGTTCACTGGGTTCTTATGAGCATGGAAGGGGATGTCTGTGCTTAGCCAAGAGACCACTGCATTGCCCGTTATTATTTCATTACAGTTTTCCCTTGGTATCCCGGGTGCATTTGTTCCCAGACCCACCGTAGTCACCAAAAGCTGTGGGATGCTCAGGTCCCTTTGTATACAGTGGTATAGAATCTGCGTCTGGTCGACACACATCCTCCTGTGTACTTTACGTCAGAGCTGCTGCTGCTAAGTCGCTTCAGTCATGTCCGACTCTGTGTGACCCCAGCGACGGCTCCCCGTCCCTGGGATTCTCCAGGCTAGGCTACTTAAAATGTCTAATGCAATGTAAGTGCCAGTGCATGTCAAGGTCCTCCTAGCGGAGGTCTGGCTCATCTGTAGGGAATTGAACTTGAAATCAGGAGTCTTGCGTTCCACTCCTTCCTCCCAGTTAGTGCTGTGTGACCTTGGGCAGGTTGACCTCAGCCCTCTGAGTCTCAGTTTTCTCATCTGCAAACAGCGCCTGTTATACAAGGTTGCTTGTGAGGGTCCTAGGAGACATCTGGGCCCAGAAGCAGCTATGCACATGCTCAGTACACTGCAGGGGCTCCAGCTGGAGGGCAGAAGCATCTCTTTCCTGGGAGGAGCATTTCCTGGGAGGTGACCACACCAACCATTCTTATATCCTCGCAGTACTTGCCCTGCCCACAGTAGGAGTTAATCTGAGACAATGTGTTGTAACCAAGAAGGATACTGAATTGAGTACAAAGCAGCAAATGATTTTAGAGAAACTTCAGGGCGAGAGCTTAAAAGAACTTGTTAAATGGCAGTATTAGAGTTTGCTAGGATTACCATAAACACAACACCATGACTTACTGGCTTAAACAACAGAGATCTATTTTCTCACAGCCCTAGAGACTGGGATCAAAGTGTCTGCAGGGTTGGATTTTCCGAGTCCTCTGCCCTTGGCCTGTATAGGGCACCTTTTCCATCCCATGTCTTCATGTTGTCTTCCCCTTGTATCTGAATCTCTTCCTCTTAGGACAACCATTATATTGGATTAGGGCCCACCGCAATAACCTCACTGTAGCTTAATTATCTCCTTAAAGACCTATCTCTAGATAAATTCACGTTCTGAGGGATGAGGGGCTAGCCTTCCACCTAGGAGTTCTTTGAGAGGGTGACATTTCAGCCCATGCAGATGGAATGGAAGATGGGAGGCAGCCAAGAGCAGGACAGCAGCCTTGAAGGAGAGCTGAAGAACACTGCAATATAGAGCTTGGGCAATGGAGCAAAGCTGAGTCAGAAACCCATAGGCAAGGAGGCTAGTAATGGAGGTTCAGATGCTGAAGGACAAAGCAGGGAGGCACCCCAAACCCCAGACAGGCAGCCAGGCCCGGGCAAGTCTCTGGTCCCAGTAAAGCGAGGCAAGGCAGGCAGAACCGATGAAAAGCTAGTCATAAACAGCCACTGATTCTTAGTCCAGAAATGAGCCCCAGGCAGAAGAACGACACAGAAAGCAGCCTTTTTGCAGTTCAGTTCCACTTGCTTGTGTTGGTGCTGTTGAACTTGCAGAAATGTTTCTGGAGGGAGTGGGGCATGTCTTCAGATAGCCCAGGATGACGTGTGTGCCACTTGGCACTTGGTGCAGTAATGTGATTAAGAAGTGGGGTCTGAGACTCCTATGGACATGGATTCTAAGCTGTGTTGCTTTGGACAAGCTGCTGCCTTTCTGAGCTTCTATTTTCTCTGCAGAATGGGCTGCACTGGTAGTTTTGTTGTGAAGACCAAGTGAGAGAATTCATGTAAGGCACATGGCGCTTCAGTTCAGTTCAGTTGCTCAGTCGTGTCCGACTCTTTGCGACCCCATGAATCACAGCGCGCCAGGCCTCCCTGTTCATCACCATCTCTCGGAGTTCACTCAGACTCATGTTCATCGAGTCCGTGATGCCATCCAGCCATCTCATCCTCGGTCGTCCCCGGCACTTAGTACGCTCTACAATGTGATTATATTAATCATATGATGGTGCTCTTATAAGGAAGAGAGCAATAGAGAAGTGTCCCCCCGCTTCCCTTCTCTTGCCTTCCTTGTTTGCTCCCTCCCTTCCTTTATTTTATGATTTTAATGACAGACTCTATGCAGCACCTGCAAGGTACCAGATACTGTGTTGGATGCTGGGCGTTTAGAAATGAACCAGAGAGGGATATACTCAGGAAGCAGACACTGAATGCGTAATTACCAAACATGTCTTTTAAGACCGGAAGGAGTGTGATCAATGTGTGGGAGGAAGACCCATCTATACCTGGGCTGGAGCAGCGTGGTCACACCACACTGCCCTGGGGCGGTGACAGTGAAGAGATCCTGAGAGTGATCCTGGCTCCAAAGCCTGGATAACTCACCCCCAGTGGCCTGGGCAGAGGTTTTGGGAAACTCCCTGCAAGCCCTTCTGCGTTTGAACTTGCCCCCATTGTGCATGCCCTCTATTTCTGGGGTTAGTCAAGACCAGAAAAAAAAAAAAAAAAAAGAAAGAGACAATAAAAATAAATAAACATCAAGTTTTTGCTGGGCTGTGTAGCCCTTTCACAGCAAATCTGGCTGCCAGAAGATAGGGAGACATTAGAGAGACTAGGGTTCAAGTGTCTGATGTTGGCCATGAGACCCAGGGCTGCCTGGTTCCTGGGCCTCTGCTTCCTCATCCATGCAGGTGCCCCGGAGGGTCATTGGCTGGTGAATGAATGGGCTCTGGCACTTTCACTGCCTGCTTCCACCTGCTTACAGCTTTGAGGCAGGCTTATGCTAATTAGGTTTAGATGGTGTGCAGGATTGCCTGTGGCCATTCCATGAGGATGTGTCCCCGGGATCAACCTCTAGTACCGCCCAGATGGTACAGACTGACTCTTCCTGTTTCTTTCACTCTGTCTCTATCTTCCTGGAGAATCGTGGGGAAGGATGGGGTGGAGGGGTACTGGCACTCACCCATGTCCTCCAGAGAACATTGTTCCATGTCTGGTATGGAGACACGCAAAGGACGTGCCCTCTAAGCACACAAGAACTGGCAATGACATTCGATTCAAATCAACACATTTTTGAAGCATCTCCTCCTTACAAGGAACCATTCTCACAGGGAACAAAAAGAGCTCTTAAACTGTAGCAGGCAGATCATTTACTCCCAACTCCTCCTTTCTCAGAAAAGGGAAATAAGGCCTGGTAGCCAAAGGGGCAGGGTGACTTGTCCCCAGCAAGGTCATGCGGCAGACGGAAAGCCCGGATCTCTGGGGCAAGGCCATGCGGCGGACAGAGAGCCCAGATCTCTGGTCCCAAGTCTCTGGTTCCAGGCTGGTGGAACAGCAGTGTCTCCCATCCAGCCCTCTGAAATGTGACTGCTGTTGATTACTTTATTTTTGCCCAGAAATAAACCCCATTCACCACTACAACCCACCCCATCCCCCATTCCTATTGAAATTCAGTGATTTCCTTTCACCACTAACACCCCAGGTAAATATTTCCCTCTGAACTTCTGAAGCCGCTGCTTCAAGGTTCTCGTTTCCTTACTGTGTTTCCTCTTGGTTCCACTGAAACGCTCCTTTTGCCCTTCCTCTCTGCCTCCTAGGGCTAAGCTGCCTCTTGGTCCTCCGCTCCATGTCACAGAGTCTAGCCTTTCTCGTTGATTCCCTCTTTTCTCTCAATTGCAAACAGAGGTGGCCAAAGCCCATCTACCCCAGTCCCAGGAAGGTCCTGAACTGAGGGCACCCTACAGATGTGTGCACATTTTACCTTGCTACCCCAGCCAGCTGCCTTCCAAAAGCAACAGGAAAGCCAGGCCTGAGAGCCCCTGGCCAAATAAAAGCCTACAGAGAGAGAGAGAGAGAGAGAGAGAGAGAGGGAGAGAGAGAGGGAGAAAGGATCCTGTTTCAGATGTGAATTTTCTCATTAGAAGAATTTTCTGTTTGAGGGGGTGGGAGGTTATTAGCCAGAAGAGGAAGAGAAGGTGAGCAGAGAGGTAGGATGTGGCGAGGGCAGGGATGGCGGGGCAAGGTCAGGGGGCAGGGGGTGAAGTCCAGAAGCCTGTTCTCTCATACTTCCCATAGCTAGCAGTGAAAGACATAGGGGAGCTCCTTCCAAATGTGGAGTCAGAGCTTTGGCCTTGGAGAGGTCAGTGGGGAGGTGGCTCTTTACATGCAAGTCTTATAACCATAGTAAAGCCAAGGCGGTGGGAGGTGGTGTGGGTTATGATTTCTGAGTAGAATTTGCCCGTAAATTCGAGGAGGACTTGTGTTTTTTTGAGCCCTCATCCTACCAGCTCTTGATACGTCAGTCACATTGTCTTTAGGGTACCCACTCTCTCTGGTTTTGCGGTATTTTGTTTTTTATCCTTTCCCCCTTTCATCTTTGACGTCACTCTGAGACCCTCTAGCGTTTTAACAACGTAGTCCCATGTGGACAGCCACGGTGTGCCAAGGATGGTGTAGCCACTATGTCTTTTAAGTGTGACAACATATGTAAAGGGGGATAGAGAGGAGGGGATTGAGATCCACAGAGGTGAAGCGATTTGCCCTGGATGTACGGCCAATAATAACTGTTGTCCTCAGAATTACCCTGAATCCAAAGGTCCTGCTCTTTGTATCCGGCCAAGAACACGCTCTGTCTTCTGATTCTCTCTGTCCTTTATCCAGGGAGTCGTAGATTAGTGCCTCTGATTCTGTCTCACCTTTTCTCTTCTCCCACGCTGTTCAGAATCATCCGTGTGCGCATCTGTGGCACACTTGCTGAGTGCCTGCTGTGAACACCACGTAGTGCAAGATGCTGGACAGGGTAGTGATGACCCAGACAGAGTCATCATTCTCAAAAAGGGTCATGTCTAGGGGAGACTCCAAAACCGGAGAGTAAGTGTCCAGTTTCCTAAAAGTACAAAGAATTCAGAGGAGAGAGTGATTATTCCTCACAGGACCATTAGGGAAAGCTTCCTGGGAGAGGTGGTTTCTGTTTTAGCACTGGGAAACCTGGGATCACAGAAAATCCCCCGTGGACCAGGCATATGAGGGAGACCTCATTCATTCCCCTCCTTTGCTGGGGAGAGGACCAAGACCCACCAATACTTGGTGTTTCATCAAGGCCTGAGAGCAGGTTGATATTGTAGGAGACCCTGGCCATCACTTGAAAGTTGGTGGAACAGGGAATGGTGATAGGGGAGATGTAGGTGGACTTGGAAGCTTGGCCAAAACTACCATCCATGTCAGCTGCTCACAGATTTACACAAAATCGAAGGCCCCAGTACCCACAGAGAAGTACAAACTGTGTGGGCCTTCTCTATTGATTTGGCTAGATGCTCTCTGTGCTCATTTGATGAGTGCTAATGGCAGAGGTACAAAGTTATGGTGACCGCAACAAGTCTCCAGCTGAAAGGAGGGACTGTCCTCCTAAACGAGCATCTTTTATTCATTCTCCTGTCCCTGCTCCCTCCTCCCACCTAACCTCATACATCATCAAACACTTAGAATGCATTCTTAATTAGAAAGTCCTCTTCCCCATCCAACTGCTTGCCTGTGCCAAGGACACTGGGTATATTCCATAAAAGCTGGGAACAGGAGTTGATGAGAGTAAAGAGACTTAGATCCAGAGAGAATCTACTTAGTGACTTCCTGGGGTTTCCAGGCTAAGTCTAGAGATGTCTAGCTTGGAACTTTCCCAAACAGTCAACTGAAATTTGGGACAACCCAGGCAGGTGTTTTTATTGCAGATGGACCCCTGGTGACACTGATGGCGTGGAGGGAGGTGAAGTTAGTGCCTAGGACAGTGATCCTAGGGTCTGATGGCTCTAGCATCCAGTTACCAGCCAGTTGACCTTCAACTCTCCATCTTTTACCTCTTTCAGTTCCTGTTTCTGCCTCTGTTAACTTAATATCATCACCTTGAGGGTGCTACATGGGTTAAGAGAATTAATGCATACGCAGCCCTTAACACAACGCCTCACTTGTGACAGAGGCTTGGTTTTACTTAATGATGGAGTCCCCAACATCTGTTCATGCTAAGAGGATGCCTTTTACTTTTTAAAATATTAGCATTGATGTTAGAGAAAAGCAGGTTTGAACTGAGTGTCAGGAAATTTGTCAGTGACTGTGTAACCTAACAAATACCTTCCATTTCCTGGGTCTCAACTCCCTTAACTTTTGAGTGAAGGAGTTGGAATTGGTGATGTTTAAAAACCTTTCCAGCTCAGATAGTAAGTATGTATGCCTTTCTTTGGGGGTGAATGTCAGAGCTAGTCAGGACTACTGTTACGACAGAAGCTTTGCAGCCCATGACTGTCACTTCTCCAGGCAACTTTCCTGGCTCTTCACCACCGCTGATCACTGATGAGTGCTGGTGGCTGACACACTCCTAGTTATGGTGACTATAGTCGGTGCTGTCGAAACAAGCACCTTCTATGGGTCATTTTCTCCCTTTGATTCTTCTCTTACCTCTCCCTCTCACCATGCATGTCAGTCTACACTTAAAAGACACTTTTAATTAAAAAGCCTTCTTGCCCATCCAATGGTTTTGCAAAATCAAAGATTTTCAGATTTTAATTATTAGTAGTATTGCTGTTGTTTTCTTTGGCTCAAGTATGTATCCTGCAAACAAATGTCATTTTTTGTGTGCCCCATACTCAGAACCAATCAAAGTGAAACCACATGGGTTAAAGTTGTGGTCAGACCCTCCCAAAGCCACCTCATCCATGTTCTCCGTTCCTGTAGCCCTCACCTTGCCCTCGGGGTGGTCCCAGAGGCTCAGTCAGTCACTGCCAGGAGGCCACTGAGCGTAGTTTGTAAACTGCCTCTTCTAGGACATCCTGATAGGAATTTTATCAGAAAGAAAGAACTCTCCCCTCCTTCCTCCACCCTTTATTTATTCATCTTTTTCTTTTGGGGCTACATAGGGCTCTATGACAAATGTTCTTATGCCTCACGTGACCGAGGATGGGTCGTGGGCATTCACACCGTCAGTGACCAAGGCAACAGAGACCCACGCTACTTTTTCTCCTTGAAGACAGACCGGGCCCGGCAAGTGACCACCATCAATGCCCACCGCAGCTACCTCCCAGGCCAGTGGGTACACCTGGCTGCCACCTATGATGGGCGGCTGATGAAGCTCTACATGAACGGGCGCCCAAGTGGCCACCTCTGGGGAGCAGGTGGGCGGGATCTTCAGCCCCTTGACCCAGAAGTGTAAAGTCCTCATGCTGGGGGCAGCGCCCTGAACCGCAACTACCGGGGCTACATGGAGCGCTTCAGCCTGTGGAAGGTGGCCCGGACGCAGCGCGAGATCCTGCTGGACATGGGGACCCGCAGCCCCCAGGGCCCTCTACCTCAGCTCCTCCTGCAGGAGAACTGGGACAATGTGAAGCGGGCCTGGTCGACCATGAAGGACGGCAGCATCCCCCGCGTGGAGGTCAGCGGCGCCCACGGCTCCCTGCTGGACACCAGCCTGGAGCCGCCGCTGTGCGGGCAGACGCTGTGTGACAGCCCCGAGGTCATTGCCAACTACAACCAGCTGCCGCGGCTCCGCCCAGCCCAAGGTGGTGCGCTACCGCGTGGTCAACCTCCACGACGACAGCCGGGAGAACCCCACGGTGAGCCGGCAGCAGATCGACTTCCAGCACCAGCAGCTGGCCGAGGCCTTCAAGCACTATAACATCTCCTGGGAGCTCGAGGTGCTGGAGGTGTACAACTCCTCCCTGCGCCGCCGCCTCATCCTGGCCAACTGCGACATCAGCAAGATCGGCGACGAGAACTGCGACCCCGAGTGCAACCACACACTGACCGGCCACGACGGTGGGGACTGCCGGCACCTGCGCCACCCCGCCTTCGCCAAGAAGCAGCAGAACGGGGTGTGTGACATGGACTGCAACTACGAGCGCTTCAACTTCGATGGCGGGGACTGCTGTGACCCCAATATCACCGATGTCACCAAGACCTGTTTTGACCCTGACAATCTGCACAGGTAAGGGAGTCGAGCTCCTCCGCCTTTTACCCATGGGTTTGGCTCCTAACGCCCAATGGGGCTGCGGGAATTTCCCAGTTCACAGGGCAGACTGGACCAAGTAATCCAGGACTGCAGGCACAGTCGGGCTTCCCAGGTGGCTCTGTGGTAAAGAATCTGCCTGCCAATGCAGGAGAGGCGGGTTGGATCCCTGGGCCAGGAAGACTCCCTGGAGAAGAAAATGGCAACCCACTCCAGTACTCTTGCCTAGAAAATCCTGTGGACAGAGGAGCCTGGCAGCCTGCAGTCCATGGGGTAGCAAGGAGTCCGATACAACTTAAACAAATATGCAGGGTTAGTCCATTACCAAAATATTTCTGCATCGCCTCCTATGGGCTCAGAGGGAGCACTCAAGATCCTGTCTTCTTAAAGGGCTCAGAGTCTAAAACTGGACGACCTGGGCTGAGTACTAATAGCTGCGGTTATAAAGCACTCTGCCGTCCAGTGCAGTGGTCATTAGCCACAGGTGACTGTTTTTAAATTAGTGAAAATGAAATGCAGTTTAAAATCCAGTTCTTCCGTCACACTAGCCACAGTTTCAGAATTCGGTAGCCGCCTGGGGCTCGTGGCCACCATCCTGGACAGAATCACATGACCACTTCTGCGCTAGCAGGAGGGTCTGTTGGGCAGTTCTGGTGGAGCTGGGATGGGCTGGGGTCGGACAGGTTTCATGCTTTCTCAGTCACCATGTCATGTCTGAATCTGCAGGACCCTGCCTGCCAGGCTTCTCTGTCCATGGGATTTTCCAGGCAAGAATCCTGGGTTCAGGTCTCTTCCCTTACTTTGTGACCTCTTACAAGCTGTGTCCTCATCTGTACAATGGGAATGACAGTGGCACCTGCTTTGTGAAGTTGCTTTGAGGATCAAATGGAGGCAGGCAAAGCAAGTCTCTTCTAGGGGCTAGCAGGCGACTACTTCTCAGTCAGTGCATCCGCTGTTTCTTGAACAATGAAAGGCAGCATGTGGCATGCACAGGAGGCCAAAGAGGAACACCTGACTTGCAGCTTGAACATTTTAGGGAAAGCTTAGGTACAGTTTGGACATCAGAGATTGAGTAGATTGAGTTGAGGGAGAAAGAGGATACTCAAGGCAGAGGAGCTTCACATATTGCTGAGAAGAGGGTGGAAAGGGTGGAGGGCAGATTTTCTGTCTAATGCCTGACTTAACCTGTGCCTTGTACTACAACTGTGACCAGCAGCCCCTAAAACACCCAGAGGTGGACCATAGGTGATTGCCATTTGATGTGGGACCCAGGGGGACTAGTTTTAAGTCAAAGAGACAGTCTACATCCACTTTCCTGACTTCCCAGATTCATGCTGAACTTTTCCATTCTCTCCAGCTCACAGAACCCTGGCCTTGCTGATGGCTTGATTGGTTGGCTCATTTGCCAACCTCTGCGGGTTTTCTGCTGACTCTTCTCTTTATGTCTCTCTCACAAGAGCAAGGGCCTCCCATGCACTGACAAAATGCCTATGTGCAGAGGAATGACGATGCTGGCAAGAGAATGGCATGCCTGGCCCCAAGCCAGAGAGCACGTCAGCTCAGCCTTCTGGCACCAGGCGGGCCCCTGGACTCTCACCTTGGCTCAGAGATGGGAGCAGCCCATGTAGGAAAAGCCTTGGTGTGTGGCAGGTTCCTTCCAGGTCACAATGCACTTTCATCACTGCTCTAGTTAGGCTTGGATGGCATTTGATGAGAATGACTGAACAGAGTTAGCATTTTGTATTTAACTGATAGGGCCTTAGAGACTGAAATGACTCAATCAAGGTCCCAGGTCAGGAAAGACATTTGGCTAAATCACAAATGCAGGACTTCTGAGATGAATGTGATGTATGCTCTCCTGAGCCAGACCCTAGGAGTTCCTGGGGTGCCCAGATAGAGTGGGCGTGGGAGGATAGATGGAGCGCCAGGAATACTGGAAGCCACTCATCTGTTTGTCCATTTATCCATTCATTCACTCATGCAACAAATGTTTATTCAGCACCTTCCCAGTGCCAGGAAGGTGAGCACTCTTATCCCTACTTTGAAGAAGGAAATACAGGCTTCAGAAGAAGGAAGGGGCTGACCCCTAGTCACTCAGCTAAGGCATAGAGAGCTTAGATTTGAGCCTTGCTCTGTTGACTCCAGAGTTCCCATGGAAGGGAGCTATTTTGAAATCCAAGGAGCAGTGAGAGGCAGAATCAAAAAGCAGGAGTGACTGGCGAGGTGGCTTTCATAAAGCCTTTGGGAGAAAACTGCTGAGTGTGATTGGGTCAGGACCAAGGGCAGCTGACCTCTGTGGTTGGGGTGCTGGGGCCACGGGGCCCGAGGTTCCAGAGAGCTGACCATCAGCAGACCGTGCCAGCAGGTGCCAGTGGCCTCCTCTTTTCTAAATCATGGGACTGCGTGTCCAGAATATCTGTGAGCAGCCATTTGCCAGCGCTGTGACCACTCACACCAGGGCCTGTGTGTTTGCTGGCTGGAAAGTGCTGTTCCCCAGGGAGCCCCAGCAGGGATGCTTCACCTCCTGATGAAGCTGGAGGGGCACAGCATTCTGGCTGAATCAGCTCTCCTGTGTGCAGAAAGAAACCTGTGGAAGTTTGCAAAGAAAATACTTGCTTTGTGACTTTTAAAAAAAGAAGAGAGGAAAGGGGGGGAGGAAGAAATGAATGAAAAAGGAAAGAAAGAGGAAAGAAAGGGAGAGAGGGAGCTAGGAAAGAAGAACGATACCTGTAATAGAAAATTAGAGTGACATTGTCTTGATGATGTTTAATGAAGAGGTGAACTTGCTTTATACACAAGGTATGTTCCTGAATTGCCTGCCTCCCCACCCTCCCTCTCTCTCATTGGGTGAAAACAATAAAGATAATATTTCAGTTACTACTTCTTAATCTATGGTAGAGAACCAGTTTTGTTTCCTCCACATTGCCAACCAATTCTTTTGTAACATAGAACAAAAATGAACTGCTATGAATGAAGTATCCCCAAGAATGGTGAAGCAGTGTCAGAGTTCTCTGAAAGTTTCAAAATGCTGGCTCTCTACTTCTGCACTCATTGTCCCATAGACTAATGAAAAGTGGTTTGTGCACAGCTTACTTAGCGTGGCACTGAGTAAAATTCATCATCCTAACAGCTTATGTAGCAGTTCCTTTGAGTAAAATAAGATCCAGCAGTGAAACAGCAGTGCAGACTCCATCAGAGAATCACCGTTTCTTCTAACACATTCAAAGTCATTCTTTACCTACTAATTCTTGGGCCCCCTTAGTCCATGTTCTCAGGAGTTCATGTGTTACGAAAAGCATCCGGTCCTAACAGAAGGATACAGAAGACATCGAAATGATGTCAGATATCAGACCTAGAAACAGCCTCAGAGATCAGTGGGTCCAAAGCCTGCTTCCCCCAAAGAGGGGAGCTGAGGCCTGAGCTCACACAGTCCACTGTGGTCAGAGGGAGGTTAAGGATCCTCTGGGTTTCTGAGGCCCGGTCATCTGCTGTAATGCAGCTTCTCAGGACTGTGCTGACATTCTTGCCTTTCACAGATACCTGCTCCCCTACTCTGACCTTGCTTTCTTCCTCTGAGCACTTGGGGTCATGAAATGCTGAGATGAGGGAGTTTGGAAGAGAATCAGATAAGGACTTCGGGTGTCCATGAGCTACTGCAGAACTATTAGAGCTAAATCGGCCATGGGTTTTCCTTGTTAAGAGGCCAGGATAAGGATGCCTGAGTGAGGATATGCACGAAGAAGAGGGCTGGGGAGTGGATGTGGATGAGTGAACAGAACACTGAGAAAGCATGTCCACCAAGAGGATGCAGCCTCAGCAAGGGGTTGGGGGAGGGATGGGATGAAGAAGGGCTTGTGGAATAAGGAGTCACTTAGTATGGCTGGGGTCCGGAGCATAAGCAGAAAGGGGTTCAGTTTATCTTGTGAAAAACTCTAGCCTGCCTCTCTCCCTTCTTTCATTTCTTCTAGCCCTCCTTACTTTCTTCCTTCCCTCCCTCCTTCCTTCTATTTTGCCTTCTTTTCTCTTTAAACATTGAATGCTGCCTTTGTGCCAGCCCCGTCCCTGCCCTTTTGGAGCTCACCATCCAGTGGCTAATCCTGGCTTCCCTGATGGCTCAGACGGTAAAGCGTCTGCCTGCAATGTGGGAGACCTGGGTTCGATTCCTGGAGAAGGAAATGACAACCCACTCCAGTATTCTTGCCTAGAAAATCCCGTGGATGGAGGAGCCTGGCGGGCTACAAAGAGACACGACTAAGCAGCTTCACTTTCTTTCTTTCTCTTATCCAGTGGATAAGAGAGATGGCCAAACAAGGCATCGCAATATCTGGTGTGAAAGAAGGACCCCCGAGTCTCAGCCAAGAGGGGCTGTGTTGGAGGGGAAGCACAGGTCCTTTTATTGGACTGGACAGTTATAAAAAGACGTTCCAGTGACTTGGTTGTGGAGACAAGCCAGGTAGGCAGGAGTTCGTTTGCAGCCATTAGAAATGTCTACAGACAGGTTAGAATGTACTTGGTGCATCTTTTTATAAATGAAATGAAAAACCTGGATGTTAATAGAAATCCCCGGTATCGGGAAATCCAGAGGCAGTTGACACTTTGGGCTGGGCACACTTCATGGTGACAGGATGCTGCAACACACCCACCAAGTCCCTGGTGGACCCCTCTAGCTGCGAGCTCTGGCATCATTAGGCGAACTTCACTTGAATATCTGTTCCTGTGGAATAGGACAGATAGGTAAAGGAAACCTCCTGACGATGGCTCACAGGGAAACCTTTTCTCTGTCTTCTCTGCATTATTATTTTTAATGTAACAGGGGCATTCCCCTGGGGCCATGTTTTGTTTTTTTGGACCCAAGTTGCTGGGTGTTGCTGGAATCTTTGGAAAGGGCTGGAATAAGCCTCGAGGCAGTCTACATGGCCCCTCTGCTAGTGTCTGTCATCCTCCTCAGTCTCTTCTCCTGCCCCTTATCTGAGGCCAGTAGACGGTTTGCCTTCTAATGAGACCCTTTATTGCCTTTTTTTTTTTTTTTACTTCTTTTCAAGAATGATCTCCCAGAGCATGCACTTTCTTTTCTTCCGTCCCCTGCATGCCTAACACAGTTGCTTGGAATGAGCTGCAATGAGTGGTGGAGTGGTCCAGCCCCCGTGATCATAGATGAGGAGCAGCGAGCTCCCTAAAGGAGCAGTGCTGACCCAGGCCTCACAGAGAGAGGGGGCCAAGCAGAGCACAAGTCTTGGGGTCTCGTTTCTTCCTCCCGAGGCATTTCAGTGCCCACCCCATTGCCTTGATGTCTTAGCAGCTGGCAACTTGGAAGCACTCTGTTCAGGAAGGCTGTGTTCTTATTCATCATCCATATTTTGGTGAGGGACTTTGATATCCAAGGGACTGTGAGAAATGCCCTAGGGATCGAAGATACGATCCGTGTCCTATATGGTATCTATATGCTGTGGTTCAATGACATTTTGTGACAGTCATTCAAGAGACAGCAGGAGAGCAGATGATTCACTTCCAAATGAACCAGACAGATGATAAGACTTACATGAGCTCTGAGAAAAGGCAGATTCGTGGCAGTCAGGAGCAGTCAGGAAAAGTTTTCTGGCAGAGAAGGTATACAGATAAGCTTCCAGCATTTGTAGGGGCTGGAGTGGAAGACAAGAGCAAGGTAGGAGCAGAGAGATGGAGGTGGGCAGGTGTGGGAAGGGTATAAGAAACAGGCAGGGTAGATGCTTGAGGCTTCATGCTGGTAGATGCTCTCTCTTGATCATCAGGTTATAAACCTCCCACAATCCAACTTAGAAAGAATGAAAGAAGAATTCAGGGGAAACAGATTCAAGCCCTGACGTGGCAGCTTCTTAGCTATGCAAGTCTCTTAATTCCCCCTGGGCCTCTGTTTCCACATCTGTCCAAAGGGAAAAATAGTAATAATGGTATTTGACCGCCAGGATCACACAACTGCCTCGAGGGTCACACAAAATAACATCTCAGAAAGAGTTCTGGGAAGAGTTAACCAGCACGCAGATGAAAGAAAGAAGGCATTGTTGTTTTTTTCTGTAACTTTGTTCATTCTTTTCCAGTAATCATGTAAGAGAAATTGCTTGGAATTTTATAATCAGAATATCGGAGTTTATTTAACGTGACTAACATTCATTAAAGCAGTAACAGCAGTCGAGCCTGGTGGAATGGAGAAATGAGGGATGCTGGAGACTGACCAGGGCTTGGGTCTTGGTTCCTTGTCTGCCTTAGCCCATCTTGCAATAACAGTGACTTGGGTTCTCAACGGTCACAGCTGGGTGTGGCATGTCATGAAATTTAAATGGAGCCATGGTGTGTGAAGCACCTGGGCCAGCGCCTGGCACATAGTAGGTGCTGGGAGGCTCCCCCTCCCTGCCCCCAGGCACACGTGGGCTCCTCGTCTACCCGCTTTGTCTTACGGAGACTGCAGGCTCATCAAGAAGGTCTGGCTGAAACTGCAGTGCACACACTGAGGCCGTTGGTTCAGATTACTTCCATTCTTAAAATACTTTTTTTTTTTTTTGAGGACTGACCACAGAATTGGTTTTTTAAATGAAGACCACATAACTTCTATCAAATTCATTGAGCTCACACACTAGTTTACTTTGAAAACACCCCAGATGTCTGTGTTAGAGAATACATCTCTGCAACAGGGAACGATCCCCTCAGTGTTGAGGGGGGTTCATAGTGGGTGGGTCACTGATTCAGTCGAAGCTCCTAGATTTTTCAACCATGTCCAGCCCACGTTTGTGCCTGAGTGTAGATATACAAACACCCCATCCGGGCCCCCTGGTCCACATGGTCTGGTGTCCTCTGATTCAGTCTGAGATTTCTTCATGCTTTTCTTCTGAACAAAGCCCACCTTGAGTCACAGGTTGTGTCTGTGACCCATGAACACCCGTGACTTTGTTCTTTAGAGCAGACTAGAGGAGTGAGAGAGAGCAGGAGAAGGATTGCTCGTGGCCCCTGAAGATGTGATTAATAAGATGCTCAAGACATTGCAGAAGAGTAAGGGATCGGGCAGTCCAGAAAGTAAATAAGAACACAAGTGTCAGAGACAGAGGGGATGTGAATCAAGCCACTTACTATTTCTATGACCTTGAACTAGTCTTTTCCATGATCGGAGACTCATCTTTCTCCTCTGTAAAACCAGGAATGAAAGTAACATTGGGTGGTTTTAGAGGATGTCACAAAAGTATACCCGGTCAACCCTTTCAAACAGCACCTGGGACTTAGTGACCGCTCAAAGTAACAATGGTTGTTTGGAGATTTTCTGTCTCTGGGAAACCTTCTGACCTCTGACATGCACATCCCCCAATTCCTAGCCCCTCCCAGACCCTGAGCCCCCTTGCTAGAACCTCCGGGCTGGACTGGGAGTTGGATATGACCTAATCACCCCGTACTGCCGAGGGCTCTTGGATTTTGACACCTGTCGATTCTGTTTTAAGAGATTTCCTTTACTCCCATAGCCCAGCATGTACAAAATGCTAATATATTCATTTTCCCAAGTTAGGCAGGAGGTCACATGGAGCGTATGCATTCCCACCAAAAACACAGGCTTGTCGGGGTCCCAGGATCCTACCAAGAAATTCACCTGTGAGCATCCTAGGGAGGGGGCTGGGAGCCAGGCCGGTCCTTCCGAGGCTCTCAGGACCTACCGGGCAGGGTAGGGTGGAGCTGGTCTTCTGCCTGCTCCTGGGGATCTGGCCACAGCACACCCACCTGAGAGTTTACAGGTGAAGGTTGGACCCTTTCCTCCGAGACGCACCGGGAGGCCCCAGCAGGCGGGGGCTGTCCCTCTCTCACCCCTTCCTAGACGTATGTTTCCACCCCCAGTGCCCTGGACAGACACATGGAGCGCGCAGTGCCCTTTCAAGGGCCTCATTGGGAGGCGGCTGGGTTTTCTCCACCCTGTGTCTGGCTCGGTCAGCACTCTCATTCTCCTTCCTCCATCCGCTGGTGACACTGACCACGTATGACGGCCTCAGCGATCAGTCAGACGCCCTTCCAGGTTAGGAGACAGAGCGGCCGGACTGTGAGGAAGGGCTGAACAGATACCAGTACAGTTTGTTTCTGTGAAACATGTTTCCCTCGATTGATTTCAGCCCAGCTTGTACCTGCCTGCTTGCAGCTGGCCAGTTTTCTACCTCCTGAAAGGGAACCCCCCTCACCTCCACTCTCACCTTCTGCAGACACAAAAGCACTGTGTGGACAGTAGCGTGTAGCTCACGGGTTTGCCTGTAGGCATTGAAGAGGCTCCTGTTTCTTCATATTTATGGAGGGGTATTTTCTTTTTCTCCATCCCTCTCTGCTTCTCTTTCTCCCTCTTTCCCAGAGTCTATGTCGTTTTGTGGGTCTGGTGATGATGGGTGGAAGGTGAGGGGGTTCGTGTCCTCCATTTCAAGCTTCTGATGTTCATCGATCCCAGCCTTTTTGGAGCTCAGCCAGCCAGCCACAGCTCTCAGACTTGAGCTTGGCGTCTTGCTACTGACCCATGTTGATGGCCACTGAGGGCTGCGGTGACTATCACTCCACCAAAGCCTGGAGTATCTCAGAATCTTCCAGAGTGGGGGAAGGCAGACATGAGGGAGTTTGCCAGTGGATTGGCAGAGCATGTGAAAGGAAGTGACTAGATCCTTCAAGTAACTTCAAAGCCAGAATGGAATAAGTCGCTTCTCTGACTTCAAATTCTGCCTCTGTGAAATGGGAGGACTGGGACAGATGAGCTCTGAGAACTGCTGCCTGCTCAGGCGTTATAGTCCAGGCTTGTGGGGACTGGGGCTAGAGGGAAAAAAAAAAAGGAAGGGGAGAGGTGCTGACTATTGCAAAGTACAAACATATTGACACTGAGGACATTCAGGGAAATGAGAGATAGTCTCTACCTTCAAAGTGTCTGCCAGGCCCCATGTCTAATTGAGCACGACACGTAGAGAGCAGCGATGAGGGAACAATTATACTCTGTGACAAGTTGAAAAAAAACCCTCCCACTGTCACCCCGGTCCCGGTAGAAGCCTCAGGAAAGAGCTCCACCCTGGGCAGTCTGCTCCTCTGCTCTTCTCTTTTCCCTCAGGCCCCGAACGTGGCATCCTCTTTCCAAAAATCAATTTGAATTTAATTCTACTTTCGACAGCCTGACATAGAGTGTCATACTTTCCAGCATTATTTCCCCATGTTTGAACCCTGACTTTCTTTCACATGACCCTTGGAGAGCTGTCTCTTTTTTAATTCCTCAAGAGACCCACGTTTGTGGAAGTTACTAACTAGGCTTGTGCAGGGTCATGCAGAGATGGTATGGATCTCTGAGAGATGACACTCATCTCCTAGAATGACTGGGTAGTTCTTACTTTAGATGTGTCTATGATTTGCCTAAGGTTAGGTGATCTGCCTCTTGTATTGTTGGAAGAGGGGTTTGCTATGACCAATGTGTTCCTTTGGCAAAAATCTCAGTTAGCCTTTTCCCTGCTTCATTTTGTACTCCAAGGTCAAATTTGCCTTTTACTCCAGGTATCTCTTGACTTTCTACTTTGCATTCCACTCCCTATGACAGAAAGGACATCTTTTTTGGTGTTGTTCTAGAGGGTCTTGTAGATCTTCATAGAACCATTCAGCTTCAGCTGATACTGGGAAAGATTAAGGGCAAGGAGGAGAAGGGGGCAACAGAGGATCAGATAGTTGGATGGCCTCACTGACTCAATCAATGGACATGAGTTTGAGCAAACTCCAGGATATGGTGAAGGACAGGGAAGCCTGGCATGCTGTAGTCCATGGGGTCACAGAGAGTCGGACACGACTGAGTGACTGAACAGCAACAAGGTGATGTGTATGGGCCCAGACTGACACCCAGAAGCTGCCTTATTGACTCACATTGAAGATAGTGTTTAATTATTGCTCAGATCTGCCCAACTATAAATGTGTGGGGTCAATCTTCATATCACTTAAATTTTAAATGGTTAAAAATTACAGTGAAACAACAGAGTCTAGTGAGATTGCTGCCTGTCCTTAGAATTCTGTGGCTGCTACAGCTTGCAACACAGAGGTGATTTGTCTTTATTTAACTGAACATCAAGTGTAAGACCAACCACAGGGCTGTCGGCGAGCTGTGTATACCCTTCTCAGTGTGGCCAGTTGTATTATTTATCAATTGTGGTTTTGATCCTCTAAGAAGAAAGTGAGGGGGTGGAGAGAGATAGCTGAGGGCCCTGGAACTGTGCGTTACTGTTGTGAGAGCAATGATTCGACGTGCAATCACATCACCGTCCTCCTACTTTTGAATACACCATCATAGTTCAACTGTTGGTCTTCCTTACAGTTCAGGGGATTCTTCAAGTTTCATGGTTTCCCTGAAAATCAGCAAACTCGGAGTCCCTGGGGCTATCAAGGCAGAGATGGTAGAACCCCAGGAGAAGATGTTAGGAGAGTGATGGTTCGTTCATGTGTGTGTGAGGTGGTGGGGGCGGGTGGGGGGGCATGTCTGCTCTGTGCAAGCCTTGTGCGAGGTGCTGGGGTTACAACGAGCGTTTCGCAAGATAGGTGTAATTCTGCCCTCAAGGAATTTCCTGCGGGTAAGTAAGTAGCTAGTTGGAGAAGCACTGCTGTGGAGAAGTCCAAGGTGCTGAGGGAAGCAAGGGTGAGTACCTGACTCATCAGGGGTCAGAGTTGCTTCTCGGCTGAGTCTGGAAGGATGAGGCACGTTAACCAAGTGAGTGGAGCTGAGCTTGCCAGGAACCAGGTGTCTGACACTCTGCCTTCTGCTCCACAAGTCTCTAGAAGCCTTTTTCAGGGTGTGAAATGAAAAAAAAAAAAAAAAGGAGCTGAGTAGTTCTTGAAAAAGGCATTCCTTTTAAATCGGTGTCCTTTATTCTGAGATTACTTCATTCCTTCCTTTAGAGTCTTACATCAGTGCCCAACCTTTTGAATACTGTATTTATTTGTCAGAATGAGAGATTGCTACTTTCACGTCAATTTTAAGAGGATCCAGAGATCTGAGAACCTTTGCATTGATCCTCCCTGCCTTTCTGAATCAGCACCCTCCTCTCCTCCTGTCCATGTCCTCAGGATTCTCAATCCCACCCATTTCCTAGTTTCATTAGAATCCTATTCTGCAGGCCCGTGATTTTCCTGGGGGTGGACTTTGACCTTCCACGTGACATGACAGCCCCAGAAAAACAGAGCTGGTGGACCTAGAGTTTAGGGCAGCAATAGGGGATGGGATTGGGTGGCTGATATATAGAACCTGAGAATCGTAAAGAGCAATGCTTCAGCAGACCTCATCAGAACCCGGACCCATCATTTCACCTGCTCTCACTCCTGACCCCACTACACATCAAATGATCCTTGAGCGTAAATACCTCTCCTTAGACATGCTCACATCCACCCCGTTTCTGCAAGCCACTGCCGTTGCCTTTTCTTTCATCCCTCTTCCAGTCCATCTTCCATATTCCTCCGGAAAGCTCTTTGGAAAACATGAACCAGATTGTTTTGTTCTCTTCCATAAAAGTCTGCCAAGGTCTGCTTAGAGCTTGCAGAACCTTGCCCATCCTCCACAGCCTGGTGTATGTACAAGGCCCTTCCTGATGTGGCCATTGCTGACCCCACTAGCTGCCTCTTGTGAACTGGACTCCCATGGTCCCAGCTTTGAAACCAGAGGACTTGCTGTGTCCTCTTCTTCTTATGTGTTTCCAGGCCCCTTTTGCCCTGTCTCCCACACTTGGTCCAAGGTGTACTCTTCTGTGAAAACCACAATGGTATCTCCCCCCTGCCTTCACCTGGGTAAATGCCATCCCTCTGTGCTTCCATCACACTCAGCACTCGCTCTGTCATAATACTATTCAGAGGCAAAGGTGAGAGACCAATGGTTAGAGTATGTGGGATCCAGGAGACTAGAGATTGTATTGTGTGACTTACATCCTATGAGTGCAAAGGAGGGTCTTGGGAAAGTGGTGTCCCCCGACTGAACCCTGGTTTCTTCCCCTGTAACTCTGGGAATACTCATACTTCACACATAAGGTTTCTGTAAAGCTTCAAAGAGACAATTTAAAAAGGACTTAAGCAGTGCCAGTGTGTATAATAGTAAACTCCCCCAAATGGTAGGTTTTATTAGCATTATCACATCGTGTTGTGATCATCCGATAATTTGTCCTGCTTCGTTCATAAAACTGCTAGCTCTTTGATAGAGAAAAGTGTTTCTTATTCATATTTTATGCCCAGCTTCTAGCTTAAAGTATAGTATATGATATAATCTCAATAAGCATTGGAGAATGAAAGAGAAAAAATGAATCATATGCAAGGAGAAAGGAAGTTAAGCAGGAAAGAATGAAAGCAGGCAGACCGGAAGGGAGGGAGGCTAAAGGATAGATAATGAAAGAATGACTCATTCGATAAAAGAATTTAAAAAATGATCAATTTTCAATTGATCTTTGATTGCTGCTGTTGCATTTTTCTTAGATTGCATGCCAAGCTTCCATTGAAACCAATCATTCAGGATTCTGAGAATTTAAATCAACTCTTCAAGTGTTTTCTCTTTACCTCTTCTTATACACAAGAGGGGCAGATTTAGGCATTTCTGACAATGAAACTGAGCAGGAGAATAAAGTCCAGATCATTAGGCCCCTTGGGGTAAAAGTACAACATCCAGGTTTTAGAACTGGTCACAGTTTGGAGAAAGCTTGTTATTTGGAACAAGGATATGGAGGCAATAAACATTCTGAGGTTTATCTTGTTTTAATGACTTGCGTTGAGTGGCTTTGATCTTTATATTTGATAATCACTTTCAAATGGTCTGGTGTGTTCTGAAAGTGGAGGAGTGCCTCATGGACTTGAGATCTTCCATGGGAATGACAGGCTGCAGTCAGAATTTGGAAGTGGGCAGTGTTATAGGACTTTTTCTGTGAGTTGTAGAAATGGGGCAGCTGCCTATGAGGAAGATAAACACATTGGTCCAGTGATGGAGCCAGGGTACACTGATGGAAAGGAGGCACGGTAAACTTTGGGATCCAAAACCAGTTTCCTTTCCTCTAGATCCATAGTGATGGTGGTGGTGTAATTGCTAAGTCGTGTCCAGTTCTTGAGATGCCATGGACTATAGCCTGCCAGGCTCCCTCTGTTCATGGGATTTCCCAGGCAAGAATACTGGAGTGGGTTCCTTCTCCAGGGGATCTTCCTGACCCAGGGATTGAACCCATGGTTCCCGCCTTGTAGGCAGTCTCCTGCATGACAGGCAGATGCTTTACCACTGAGCTGCCAGGAAAACTCCTTAGCTTCATGAGTGAGTTAAATAAAACTGTGCATCTTAGGGCCTTTTCCGGAGAAGGCAATGGCACCCCACTCCAGTCCTCTTGCCTGGAAAATTCCATAGAAGGAAGAGCCTGGTGGTCTTCCGTCTATGGGGTCGCACAGAGTCAGACACGACTGAGCGACTTCACTTCCACTTTTCACTTTCACATATCGGAGAAGGAAATGGCAACCCACTCCAGTGTTCTTGCCTGGAGAATCCCAGGGACAGGGGGAGCCTGGTGGGCTGCCGTCTATGGGGTCGCACAGAGTCAGACACGACTGAAGTGACTTAGCAGCAGCAGCAGCAGCAGGGCCTTTTCATGAGTAGAGCAGTCTTTTAGGGACTTTCTTGTGTATAACCCCTTTGAATTTTTATATTCCCATTTCTAGGTTGAATTTTTAAATCCCCATTTTAAAGAGAGGGAAATTGAGGTTCAGAGTGATTGAGTTCCTTCTCCAAGGTCACAGGGTCACTTGCTAGAAGAGTTGAACCCTATTCTATCTCTGTCTTAAAATATGGCTTTTTTTTTTTTTTTTTCAAAAGAAAAATTAGGCCAGGGATGACAGTAGTTAGGTAGGCCTTGGTGTATAATGCCAGAAGAAAATAGTGAATACAAAAAGAAACTAGTGAATACGCATGTATGACTTTGACATATGTATACCCCACTGTCATGTCATTGCATGAAGAATAGATTTAAGTCCTGAACATTTCTATCTAGAAATCCATCCAAGAACATTTAATCATGTAATTAACAGAGTTTTACTGTGTAAGACTGTTCTCTACACGGGCTTCAGGAGAATAAGGATCTAAGGTCTTTTATTTAAATGTTGTTGCTGTTCAGTCGCCAAGTTGTGTCCGATTCTTTGTGACCCCATGGACTACAGGATGCCAGGCTTCCTGTCCTTCACTAGCTCCCAGAGTTTGCTCCAGTTGTGTCCATTGAGTGGGCAAACATTATGCTGTCATATCTAAAGAAATTTCACTTTAAAAAAAAGGTGAGTTTTTCTGTAGCACTCTGCTGTGCTTCCCCTTACTTTGAAAGAGTCTCTAGCTTGGAAATGGCCCATTCTCAGCCAGGAGCAGCTCAGACAAACCCTCTTCAAATGGACAGTATCTACAGGTGGGCAGCACCATTCCGCAACCTGCCTGTGCCCATCAAGGGCCCAGGGAGCAGGACTTTGGCTTGGCAGTCCTCAAAGAGCTCAGCCATCACTTCTGCAGTGGGGAGTCCATTTGCTTTGAGTGGTAATAGGGGCACGGTCTTGACCTGAGCTCACTGTACCTTGCCTCTCACCATCTTGAAAAAGGGAAGCTAGTGCCATATGGTCGAGAGTTGGAAAAACTCGATGCTTTCATGACTCCATTGGAGGGATTGTTGTTGTTGTTCTGCATTTTGAACGCAGTTCCCTTTTACTTCTCATTCAATAAAACAGGCCCTGACAGCCCTCTCATTGAGATTATTACTGAGTTGTACCATCTCAGGCCAGTGCATTTAGGAAATATGTTGTTGGCACTCACAAGCCGAGTGAGATGCATAAAGAAAATATTCTAATGACAGCTGAGTTGAGAGAGCTTTGATCTCCCTCCAGGATTGCTCTCATGGCTTTGAAATGTAGTTCTGGCAGAAGGGTAAAACCCATGAGAGCGCCTTGGCCGGGCCCCGTCCTGAAACTGACATTCCAGGGGGACCCACAGCCCTCACAGGAGGAGCCAGGTACAAGGGCTGCGCAGAAGGAAAGGAGACACCAAGACACCTCTCTTGACAGGCAATCGGGAGAGGATCTGAGTGAGAAGGGACTTTCCAGCTTAGCCCAGCATTTCCCAAGCTCAGCTGGTTGTGCTGTTATTTGATTTTTGGCAAGGGCAGCGGTGGGGTGGGGGGAAAAAGGATTATGGTCAAATGTGTTTGGGAATACTTCATACGCTCTCTGTCTCACTCCCATTTTGTATATTAAAGGCTCTGAAAATTCTTGCAATTAAAAAAATATATGTATTGAACTTTGTTTAACAGAGCATGTCCTAAAGCCATCTAACTTGGAAACTCTTTTTTCCTTTAAATATGCCTCTGCTTCTTGTGGATTTAGCCTTCCATAGACCTCGATTTGGAAAATGCTGGTAGTTCACAAGCTCACTGAATAGACGGGGACTCAGAGTTGCAAGCTAGGCAGCTGAGCATAGTGGGAATGGGCCAGAAATCCAGGCAGTCAGGTTCTGCACAGGGGTGTGCAGCTGAAATGGAGGGTGGATGCTGCAATCCTCCCCATGCTTAACTCTCCACACTGCGCCCCCTTGCAAGGGAACTGTGCCCCCTCCCGCCTCAAAGGGAGAGGTGACTTTATTTGTTGGTACAGAAAGGCTGTCATACATACGCTAGTGACTAGAGGCCTTCCATTCCTTACTTGATTGGGCAAGTCACTTCACGTCCCTGACTCCTGGACTTCCTCATCCTGTTTTGAAGTTACACAGTTTACGAGTGTATGTGTACATGTGTGTGCTCAGGCACTTAGTCTTGTCTGACTCTTTGCGACTCCATGGACTGCAGCCCATCAGGCTCCTCTGTTCATAGAATTCTCCAGGCAAGAATACTGGAGCAGATAGCCATTTCCTCCTCCAGGAGATCTTCCTGACCCAGGGATGGAACCTGCGTCTTTTGCATTTCTTGTGTTGGCAGGCAGATTCTTTACCACTGCACCATCTGGGAAGCTTACAAGCTGCTGCTACTGCTGCTAAGTCGCTTCAGTCATGTCCGACTCTGTGCAACCCCATAGACCCTGGTGCAGCCCACCAGGCTCCCCCGTCCTGGGATTCTCCAGGCAAGAACACTGGAGTGGGGTGCCATTTCCTTCTCCAATGCATGAAAGTGAAAAGTGAAGGTGAAGTCGCTCAGTCGTGCCCAACTCTTAGCGACCCCGTGGACTGCAGCCTACCAGGCTCCCTCCGTCCATGAGATTTTTCAGGCAAGAGTACTGGAGTGGGGTGCCATCGCCTTCTCTGAAGCTTACAAAAGAGGTGCTCAAAAGTTGCTAACCAGAGAGAGCTCTGTATCTTGGAAGGAATGGTGTAGGCGATACAGAGAGGATAGACGCGGCTTATAAGTTTGAAGCTTATTGCAGACTGATGGAAAGTACAGCGACGATAATCCTGAGCAGGATAATAGAAACTAGAATCAAAGTTAGGAGCCTCTGAGGAGAGTGAAATCACTTTCAGCTGATTTTGGTGTTGCTAATCATTGTCCTTGTAATTAATATGATAATAACGCAATACAAATAGCCTCGGCTAATCAGTGAGTGCCTTCGAATGTGCCAGGCACTGTGGGAGGAACGTGTTTTTCTGCCTCTAGTCCTGCTGACCGCCCTGAAGGGCGGACATCATCTCCCCGTCTTACAGGGGAGAGTGGTCAGGAGCGGACACATGGCATGTAGTACATGTGAACTAAGCTTAGCAGGGAGAGTGAGAGTTTAAAAGGCTGAGATTCAGGGCGAGAGCTGGTAAGGCAGAGAAAGAGACCAAAGGACGTGCTTCAGGAACGGGCATCACTGGGCAAACCCAGAGGTTCTTGGGATGAGGAAACTGTAAGAACACGAGTGGGAGGTTGTAGGGGAAGAAGATTGGGTGGTCGGCATGAGACCCTGCAGGCTGAGACCAGAGTGACCTGGAGGTGGCTTTTCCCACTAGGAGGAAATAAGAGAAATAACAGGAGACCAGAAAATGCAGGGTGGTGGGGGAGGTCTGAGCCTGGGTGTGTGCTGAGCTGGCTTGGTTCAGCCCTCTGGTAGCCCCAAGGGCTAACTGAGACTCAGAGAGGCAAAGCTACTTGCCTGTGAATCCGGATCTACTGTCCAGCCAAGTAGAACCTGCACATAAATTAATAAACACACAGAGTTTGGGATTTAGATGAATTGGGGGAGGTAATTTCTTTTTTTAAGGAAATTTGGCCAATTTAGAGTGTACATAGGGGACCAACCTCCCCGTGGTAACAGAACGGAGAGCAAGTGGCCCTCAGCAAACCCTTTTCCTCCTCTTAGCACCCATCTCCCTCGACTCTGAATGGTCCTTCTCAGTGTGACCCCCTGTGCTCTCTCTTCCATCTGCAAAGGGAATAAGCAAACCTTTTCTTAAAAATTAACTGTTTTTGGCAGTGCACCGTCTTCGTTGCTGTGTGCGGGCTTTCTCTAGTTGCAGCAAGTGGGGGCTGCCCTTGGTTGTAGGGGGTGGGGCTTCTCTGGCTGCAGGACCCAGGCTCCAGGTGTGTGGGCTTCAGTAGCTGCGGCTCATGGGCCCTGGAGTGCAGGCTCCGTGGGTGTGGCACATGGGCTTAGTTGCTCCGAGGCATGTGGAATCTTCCCGGACCAGGGATCAAACCCGCGTCCTCGGCTCTGACAGGTGGATTCTTACCCACTGTGCCACCAGGGAATTCCAACAGAGCTTAAAGAGATGGAGGAGGAAGTTACATACCCTGGCTCCTGTCCCCAAGATTTTACCCTGATACTTTTGGGAAATACCCAGCTTGGCTCTGAACAGGTGGGAAGACCTGAGCTAGCAGAAGAAAATCTTTTAGCCACAGAACTATTCTCCTTTGCGTGGGTCCCCCAAGAAATAACTGGAGAGGAAAGGGGCCATCTCTTTAGGGAAACAGGAGTGTCTCAAAGTGTGAAAAACGAAAACCGAAAGGAAAAAAAAAAACATATACAAGCAAGGGAGAGTCTATTTATTTAATATCCCTCATATCTGCCTTGAGCCAGGAAGAATACCACCCACTGAAAAGATTGGTTTCTGCAGTTATAGAATAAACAGAATAAACAACCAATTGAAACATCTCCCTGCCCCTGCCCCGCCCCTCTCTTCCTCTCCTGAAGCTTTCTCAGCCTGGAGCCGTGGGACAAAGAGATGACTTTCTCTAATACCATGTGTGTTCTCTGTGCAAGAGAGTGGTAGATGGAAATGGGCAAATCAGCTAGAAAATAATAAATCATATGGGAAGGGCCGACCCAGGGAAGCCTCGGCGTCTGGTGTTTCCAACTCCGCTCCCACTTGTTGTTTCCTTTCCCTGTCGCTCTGAGAGGGCCCGGCATTGAGGGTGAGGTTGAGGGAAGAGTTGGACACATGGAGATGTGGACTTGGCCTTATCAGAATTTATGTGATCTCTGAACCCTTGTTCCTTCATCTGTAGGACCAGGATGAGTACTGGGAATGGCTAAACATTTACTCAGGGTTTCTGCATGCCAGGTATTATTCTAAGCCCTTTACACTTCCTTTATTAATGTCCCAAATCCTCAGACCAACTCGATGAGGTGGATACTGTTCGCATCTTTATCTTCTGTATAAAGATTCGGGGACCCAGGAAGTTAAGTAAATAACCCAGGGGGACCCAAACATCCAGGGGAAGAGCTGGATTCAAACCCAGGACTTTGGCTTGAGAACAGGTCATCTTACACGCTCTGTCCCGCGGCTTCAGATTCTGCACGGAGGTGAGACAGCAGGCATAGCTAGGACAGGGGCTGGCATATAGCAAGAACTTACTGCACGTTGTCCTTAACCTTCCTCATTTCTACTCGGATCACAGAGAAGACTCGTTCAGACTCCTCACGAGGCTCCTTGGCTCAGAAGCTGAGGGGAGCAGAGGTATAACAGTGAGATTTCGGGTCAATATCTCAGCTTCTGTCCTCGGAATTACCAGTCAGCTCAGCCTAGACACAGGTGTGACCTCTCCAGGCCTTGCCTGTATCTCCAACACATGTGCAACTTTTTTTTTTTTTTTAGTAATTGAAAAGCTGGAAAAATTATGGTCCCATGACTAATCATGGGCTCTTGATGACACGTGGGGCCGGGAGGGCACTGTAGGTTTCAGACATATTCTCTTCCCCCAGAGTGGAGGCACAGGTTCGTGACCCACAGAAATGCCCCCTGAAGCCCTGGGCATCTGTTCCTAAGCCCAGTGTATTGATAAAGAAGCTGAAGCCTCATAGAAAGGAAGCTGCAGGTGAGACTGGGGCCTCAGCATTTTAGATTTTCTCTTTCCCAATGTAATCCCCTCCATCCAGATCTCCTGAGTGCTTGCCAAGGGTCAAGCCCTGTGCTGAGAACTGGGTGATAAACAGAGATGAATTAGGCACAGTCCCTGCCCCCAGGGAGCCACAGACAGTGGCAGATACAGACCAGTGGAGTATTTGGAGCGGTGTGAGTGCACGTGCTCATAGGAGGTGGAGGGGTAGAGAGATGGTAGAAGAGATAGAGGTGAGGTGGCAATCGGGGAAGGCTTCCTGGAGGAGTGATGCCAGCACAGACGTTGGATTCGTTCATCAGAGGAGCTGAGTCCTTGAGAGGAGCAGCGTGAGTTAAGGCGCTGAGGATAAAGCATGATGGGGGATGGGGGAGGAGGATATTGCCGACAGCACACAGTGAGAAATTCAGGGGTGGGAGCAGAGTGATACGAGGCTCAAGGGGAAGACAGGGCCCCACAGGCCCCACTGGGGCCCTCTGACTTCACTGCTTCACATGTGGGGAGCTTCTTCTGTGACCCCAGGAAGAAGAGAGAAAGGCAGCATTATTAGTTTTGCTGACCAGGCCCTGTGCCAGCCCCCACCCCCTCCCCTCCCTCGAGAGGCAGCACAGTGGAAAGGGGGAAGAACTTCCAGCTAGCTGTGGGACCCAAGCAATGTCTGAAGTTACGTGAGCCTCTTTTCTTCTTCTGGAAAATGGGGATAACAATACCACCTACCTCAGTTAATGAAGACTAAAGGTGATTATCCATATAGTGAGGGGCCACAGAGAAGGACCCAGAAAACATTAAAGATCACTGTTGGTCTCTCAGTTGTGCCCGGCTCTTGGTGACCCGTGGACTATAGCCTGCCAGGCTCCTCTGTCCATGGGATTCTCCAGGCAGGAATATTGAAGTGGGGTGCCATTCCCTTCTCCAGGGTATCTTCCCAACCCAGGGACTGAACCTGGGTCTCCCAAATTGCAGGCAGATTCTTTACCATCTGAACCACTAAAGATCATTATTCACAGGCTTTATCTCACCTACTACACCAGGCTTACTGCTTGCTTATTTATATTTGTTTTAGTTCATTGATTCATTTCTAACTTTACTCCAAAAATGCTTATTGGCTGTTCACAAGTATCCTAAGAGAGAATATGCACTCATGCGTGCTAACTCACTTCAGTCATGTCTGACTCTTTGCGACCCCATAGACTGCAGCCCACCAGGCTCTAGCATTCTCCAGGCAAGGATGCTGGAGTCGGTAGTCACGCCCTTCTCCAGGGGATCTTCCTGACCCAGGGATCGAACCCGTATCTCCTGCATTGCAGGCGGGTTCTTTACCACTAGCTCCAGGCTTCCCTGGTGGCTCAGACGGTAAAGCATCTGCCTGCAATGTGGGAGACCTGGGTTCAATTCCTGGGTCGGGAAGATCCCCTGGAGAAGGAAATGGCAGTCCACTCCAGCACTCTTGCCTGGAAAATCCCATGGACGGAGGAGCCTGATAGGCTACAGTCCATGGGGTTGCAAAGAGTCGGACACGACTGAGCGACTCCTTCAGCCTCTTCAGCCATCCATTGAACCTGTGACTGGCCCAAAGCTTTATAATTCCTGTTGTGAAGGGAGAGTCGTACTCCACAAGGGAAGTCTTCTTATTTATTGAGCACCTGGGATGTGCCAGTCTCTTTCCAAAGACCATTTCTTTCTCTGTCTGACGTGTTTGTTTGGTGTGTGAAAGACCTGATGATGATAGTGTGTGGAATTCACTTTCCAAATGCGTCAGTATATAGTCTAGGTTTTTGCAATGATGGCTGCCTCCAATGTGATGTATACCTTGGCCTATTTTATGGACAAAGTAATAAAGGCTTACAGAATGCAGAATCATCTGTGGGAGGCAGATAGTGCCCCAGTGAAAAGAACATGTTTCTAAGCTAGACAGACTTGACCTTGAAACCCAGTTCTGCAACTCTGGGCAACCTGTTTAATCACATTGGACCAAACCCCCTTGCAAGATGGGAATAGAGATGCAAAGCAGGCCTCCTGGTATAGCTTGTGTTTGCCTAATAAATGATCCGAGGTCCATAGTGAATGAAGCAGAGAAGAAGCCAGGATTAGAATATGTGTTTTCTCTTCCATGGTCTCTTCTCAATCTATGTCCATATTATGTCATCAGTCAATATAGCAGAGCCCCTAGGGACACAGTTATTGCCTTTAGATTGAGTTTCTAAACTGAATGCTGCTATTGTTGATAAGCTGAGAAACCTGCAAGTTTCTCAAACTCACAAGGACTTTTTTTTTTTTTCTTCTGGTCTATACAATGTGATCAGCTCACTTACTGTATAATATTTTGGGGAAAGTCAATGAGGTCATGTTTATAAAGTGCTTAGCCAGGTGCCTGGTACATGGTGTGGCTCAGTTAATCTGGGAGTACCTGCTATTTGAATAGCACCTCTTTTTTTGGATGACAATGACAGCCAAGGTTCCTTTTCTCTTACAGAGCATATGTGGATGTTAATGAGATGAAGAACATTCTTAGACTGGATGGATCAACGCACCTCAATATCTTCTTTGCAAACTCCTCAGAGGAGGAATTGGCAGGAGTAGCAACTTGGCCGTGGGACAAGGAGGCCCTGATGCACTTAGGTGAGAACTGGAAACTTCTTCAGGAAGAAGTTGGATGGGGATAGGGATACAGTGAGTAGTGAAGATGATGACGGGGGTCACCATTCTGATGGTGATTCATGGTGGTCATGACGATGAACAACTTAGTTACTGATCTCTTTTAATATTGCAAAACTCTTTAGCATTCCTTATCTGTCAGCCATCAAGTGAGGCTCTGAACAATAACACAATACTATTAATTCTGTTCTACCAGTGGAGGAGCTAAGATCTGGAGAGTGAATGGGGCTTATCTAAGGTCACACCCAAATCAGGGCCAGAACCACAATTGGAATGTAGGTTTCCAACTCTGTTCACTGGTTACTTTCTCCTTATACCCCCTGCCTCTTCCTTCATGCAAATATCTTCTCAGCCTAGTAACAGCTTTGTGCTGGGCCAGCCAGTGACGGGTTGGCTTGAAAGGAGGAAACAGAGTTTGCAAGAACTCCCTGTTCCTCCATGTTCCATCCACCGACACCACCAGGAATTCTTAGATTCAAATTATGCATATCTATAAACAAGACGTGTGTTTATACAAACCAATCACCAAAAGTCAGAAATGACAATGGTTTCTGAACCAGGCCCTGTAAGCAAACACTGTTGTCCTTTAATTTCAGTTTTTCCATGTTCTCTACTAGTACTCATCTGTATGTAGATACGCATTTTTTAACTTGTGCATATCTGAAATCATAGCATAGATGCAAATTTTTTTTTTTTGCTTAATATTATGCCATCTACATTTTCCCATGTTGCAACAGTCTTCAAAGTTACTTCTCATCCAGTTTTTTTTTTTTTCACTTAACATCACAAGAGAAAAGCCTGTCTCTTGAGTTTATGTCCAGTTCTCTAAAGACCAGGATTTTTAATGGCCATGTAAAATGCCACTGGGGGCTTCCTGGGGGCTCAGGAGATGTAGCCTCGATCCCTGGGTCAGGAAGATCCCCTGAAGAAGGAAATGGCAACCCACTCCAGTATTCTTGCCCAAGAAATCCCATGGACAGAGGATCCTGGCAGGCTATATATAGTCCATGGAGTTGCAAAAGAGCCAGACGCAACTTAATGACTAAATACCGACAATATGCCCTTGAGTGAGGGCACTGCAATTTATTTAGCTCTTTTGCCTGTGTTAGAATTTACTATTATTTACACCCGTGAATAGTAATGACTCAATGGATACCTTTTTCTGAGAATGTTAGGGCTCAGTAGAGTGCAATCTTTCCTCAGGCCTGTCTGATTCCAGTGATACAGCCAGAGTCCATTAGCTGCTCTAAATCCACAATATCTTAGAGCTGAGGGACTTTGCAACTTTAAACAATAAAGCTGTGTTGAGTCAACTTCTAGACTTAGTCTGCTCCAGAGCACTATCTTCTGCTAGTTGTTTTTAAGAGAGTGAAACCAGTTTATATGTCTGTGTGTGTGTGTGTGTGTGTGTGTGTGTGTGTGTGTGCATACACACAAATGTGTGGTTATGCAGAGATGGAGACAACAATGAACAGCTGACAGTTCTCAGCTGGAGGATTTTTATGTGCTCGGAGACATTTGACAAGGTCAAGTGAAATTTCTGGATTTCACAAATGCGGCAATGCAACTGGCATCGAGTGGGTAGAGGACGGCGATGCCGCTGGATCTCCTGTGCTACCCACATTAAAGAGTTACCCGGCCTCGAATACCAGCAGTGCTGTTGTTGAGAAACCATGAAATAGATGATGGATGGGTAGACAGACAGACCTAGACAGACAGGGGCTGGGTGAAAGAGAGTGTGCAGCTTAGGCAAGCTGAAGCTGATTAGCTCATATCACATGCCTACATGATGTATGGGAATCTTGCTGGCCCAAAGCCAACATATAGGCTTGTTCTCAGCTATGACTTTACTTCACAGGATGGCCTTAGGCAGGTCTCTTTCCTTCTCCAGGTCTCAATGTCTTCAGATTTTAAGTGAGTAAGTTAGACTAGAGGGCCTCTGAAGACCCTTCTCAGGACTGAAATTCTCTCCTTTTGAAAAATCAACCAAAAGGGTCATGATTAGAGCCTTAGAATGGTTGAGCAGCAAGTTTCTATAGTGAGAAAGAAATACTCCTGATAATTCCTTGAATTTCAGAGACTGGCTCAGGACCAGGCATACAGAAGGCTATAAATCCACAGCATGTTATAGTATTTCAGGATGATGTCAGCCTCAAGTTATTTCACCTTTTAAGAGAGGCAGTGAAACAGGACTCAAGCTCTGTGCTGTCGCTCTGTGAAGAGGGGAGCCTGGGAGACCCAGCCTGGACATCGAGCCTGCAATCCTATCATTATCCCCTGGAAACACCTATGGGGTCCTGCCAGCACCCCGCCTCTTTTCGTTCTCCACTGACCTCAATATTACAGCTTCACAGAGAGACTGAGAATCTTTGGTGCTCTGCTGCTGCTGCTTATATCAGAACACGCCAGAGGTGCAGAGTTACTTTCTCAAGATCACACAGCCATTGCAAAACAGAATGAAGATTGCAACCCATGTCAGGCTGACTCCAGCCGGCCTCCAGGCTGCCTCCTCTCCGTCCTGAGACATGCTGATCCTGAGCAGCTCCTCTGCAGTAGGCCCAATCAAACCCAATTTATTAGAATCATATATACACACCCTCTTTTCCTGCTGTTACACCGTGATCCCTGGAAAAGCCTTGGGTGGGAAGGGGATTATGTTTCATATTATGATTGACAGAAAATAATTGAGAGAGATTTCCTGTCTCAATTTCTCTTCCTCCCCTGCCTCTGCCTGCCGCTTCTCACATATACACGTGCAAGCACACACACCCCCTCATACATCTTTATCTTTGTGCTGGAAGGCTCTGAGCAGCTCAGAATTAATTGGCTCCATGAGCCCCATGACTGAGCGAGCTTGCCCTCCCAGCAGTTCACTCTGAGAAAAACTCCCCCACGCCTGCTCCAGGCTTGCCAGCAGAGACTAGCAAGGGCCTCCCCTCCTCACCGTTCTCCTGTAGTGAGCTGCTTGCACTTAGAGCCACTGCTTGCAGATTGCTCAGAGGTGAAGCGTTTTCTCTTTTTAAGCTTTTTTATTTTCTATGGGGGGCATAACTGATTAACAATGTTGTGATGGCTTCACGTGAACAATGAGGAGCCTCAACCATGCATATCCTTCTATCCATTCTCCCCTCCCTTCTAGACTGTCACATAACATGGAGCAGACTTGCCTGTGCCATTCAGTAGGTCCATGTTGGTTATCCATTTTGAATATAGCAGTAGGTACATGACCATCCCAAACTCCCTAACTACTCCTTTCCCCCGGCAACCATATGTACATCCTCTTAAATCCCCGAGTCTCTTTCTGTTTTTAAGCTCATTTTGTATCATTTCTTTTTAGATTCCACATATAAAGGCTGTCATACAATATTTCCCCTTTTCTGCCTGACTTACTTCCCTCAGTGTGACAGTCTCTAGGTCCATCCATGTTGCCGTAAATGGCATTACTTCATTCTTTTTAATGGCTGAAGAGTATTCTATTGTAAATATGTATCACATCTTCTTTATTCATTCCTCTGTGCTCAGACTTGAAGCTTAACCTTCCCTTAAACACACTCAGATTTTCCAGCTGAAATATCTATCTGCCAACCTGTATGTATTTCTCCAGTAGCTAAAAACAAACACAGAATCATGCTATCCATTGGTTTCCCTGAGATCTGATCCATCTATCTGCCCAAGGGAAGAAACGGTCATTCTTTTAAGATATGTAGAGTGGTTTATCGCTTCTCAAACTAGAACATGCTGGCAACTCATGTGGGGCTGTTGGTAAAAGACTTATTATTTTGATTCTTTAGGTCTGGGGTGGGGCCTAAGAGTCTGCATTTCTGATCACCTCCAGGTGAAGCTGATACTGCTCGTTCTTGGGGTGTACTTAGGGTAGCAAGTGGTTAGACAGTAAACAAGGCACTTGCTGTGTGTAAGTTGCTATGCTGGCTACTTTACACGCAATTCCTTAGGCCTCACAAAACCTCTTTCACTGGGTTGGCATTCAGCCGATAGTCAACATTTACTTAATGAGATGCCATGTTCTGTACCTGTGGTGAGCATTAGCAGCAGAACTGATTAAGACTCCTGGCTTTGGAATCCAAGGATCTTGGGTTCAGATCTGAACTCCCGCTTACTAATTTGATCATGGGCCCATTATTTCACCTCTCTGTGAGTCAGTGCCCCTCTCATGGGGTTGTGAGATGATTAAGTGTGCTTATATATGTGAAACACTGAACACAAGGCCTGAAAATATGTAATAAACGCTCAAGAAACACTGACTATTATCAGTGTTATAATGTGAGTACACCACAGTGCTGGCCTTTACGAATATTCACTCTCATAGGGTACAGAGCGTCAGAAATGGGATTCAGAGATGGCAATCAACTTGCTCAGCTTCACAGCGTTAATGAATGCAACATGAGAGCTGGAGCCAAGGTGTCAGGGCGTGAGAGTTTCATTTAAGCAATTTGCATAGAATATTCATAAACTGGGGCATGCCTTACTTCCTAAGAGGTTGCAGCTGAAATCTTTGCCAGTCCAGAAATCGAAGTCCTTGAATTGTAATCATGCTACTACTTCTAATTAGTTTGACGTCCCCTTGAATAAGTTGCCTCACTCCTTTAGGCATCGATGTTTTCAACCGAAAATTGAAGGGATTGCACAAAATGACTTTGAGACTTCTTCCTACTCCATCAGTGATGCGTGCCACAAGTCAGAACAGCTCTCAGCCGTGGAGTCATAGGGGTGGAGGAGACTGTGGCTACTTTGGGCCGTGCTCCGTTCCCTCTTGAGGGATCTGGAGACTCCTGCAGCAGGAAGCAGGGTGCCCTGTTTGCCTAACGCTCTGACTTCCCCTGGCAGGTGGCATCGTCTTGAATCCATCTTTCTACGGCATCCCTGGGCACACCCACACCATGATCCATGAGATTGGGCACAGCCTGGGCCTCTACCACATCTTCCGAGGCATCTCAGAAATCCAGTCTTGCAGTGACCCCTGCATGGAGACAGAGCCCTCCTATGAGACTGGAGACCTCTGCAGCGACACCAACCCAGCTCCAAAACACAAGTTCTGCGGTGACCCGGGGCCAGGGAACGACACGTGTGGCTTCAACAGCTTCTTCAACACTCCATACAACAACTTCATGAGCTATGCAGGTAAGGCCCACACTCTGCAGGCCCACACACGGTGCCAGAGTGCCTGAGTGTCAGGCGTGGCCTCCCGGCCTGGCTCAAGCGGGCTGCCTGTCTTTCCTAAGATCTCTTCATCCCAACAAGTCCTCATCCCAAGTAGTTGAGTACCTGTGCCTTCCATGGGTACCTCAGGGATGCAAGGAAGATGTTGTATCTAAAAGCTCCTCAGAAAGATGCTTTGGGAAGCTGACCAGGACTAAAAGTCAGGAAACCTGAGCAGAAGGTCGGGTTCTGCTGCTAGGTCACCTGCTGCCTTGGGGTCCATCACTTCCCGTCTCTGGATCCCACTTTTCTCAAGAAAATGGAAATTCTGGAATTGATCTCCGAGGTTTCTCCTACTTGTGCAGCTATAGTTTTCTAAGCTGATGATTGTTGAAACTTTAAAAAAACACACACAACAGAAATTTTCACATGCTCTTTTACTGTTTTATTACAGTAAAATAGAATTCTTTGGTTTTACAAATAATGAAATTATTACATGAGATGGAGTTGTTTTTTCCCTCACTGCATATATCCACTCAGAGTCCTTTTTAGTACCATCAATAACAGTGTTAATAACTCGTTCTGTGCATTCCAAGAGCCCCTGCACCTCCTTTTAGTGTATATCAAGACCAGCTCTAGTCCTTATACCATGTTTGGAAAATTAGCTATCCTGGGGCTGTCCTGGTAGGTAGTCCAGTGGTTAAGATTTCAGCTTCCTATGCAGGGCATGCAGGTTCAGTCCCTGGTGGGGGAGGTAAGGTACCATATCCCTCATGGCCAAGAAAACCAAAAACACATAAAACAAAGGCAATAGAGCAACAAATTCAGTAAAGACTTTACAAATGGTCCACGTTAGAAAAATCTTTAAAAAAGAAAGAACGAATGAGACACCCCTTTCCTGGGACTGTCACAGCCTCAGCCCTAGGCCAAGAGACTTTGAGAAAAGCGCCAGATGCTTGTGTGTTAGCTGAGCATCCAGCTCTATTTAATATTTAATTTAGGTGTTTCTTTCCACCACCAAAGCAAGTGAGCTCTATAAAGGCAGAGATTGTCTCTAAGACATCACTGTACTTTCCACGCCTAGCACAGGCCTTGTGTTTTTAAAAATGTTTGCTAAGAAGAAAGGGAGGAAGGAGGAAGAAAGGCAAGTAGGAAAGAATATGAATAAATTCTCTAAAAACAGGGATATAAAGTTGATTTGTAGAGCAATATCTCTACTCATATAAAAGTTTCCTTCCCTGGTGGTCCAGTAGTTAAGACTCCATGCAGCCACTGCAGGAGATGTGGGTTCAATTCTAGTCAGGAAACTAAGAGGGAACTAAATCTTTTGTTGTTGTTGTTGTTGTTCCCCTTTGTGCAGAGAAAATCCCACATACCATGCAGCACAGCCCAAAGATTTCAAAAAAAAAGAAAAAATTAAAAGTTATTGTTCATAAAGGACTTTAATATATGCCATCTTGTTTAACTCTCTCAACAAGCCTATGGGACTGGAACTACCCCTGTTTCACGGGTGACCGTTTTTTCTCTTTTCCTCTTGTGCTTCCAGTGAGACCTAGCTGATGGCTGAGTGGGATACTGAGCGATCTGGGTGGTTTTTGAGTCTGTGCCAGAGAGATCATTGTCAGGGAGGCGGGGGCGCTCTGAGTGGCTGGGTGACTCTGAGCCTCCATTTCTGCTTAAAGCAGGGGAGCCCGCTTCTAGCAGTTTCCATTTCTGATGGGGTTTTGCCTCTGGTTGCTTTCGAAGAGAGGCTATCCCTCCCGAAATCCAGTGGGCTCCACGGCTGCCAGTGGGTCTTCCCAGCTTCCCGTTTGGACTGAACGGTCTCCAGGGGCATCTCCAGTTTAAGGTTCATACAGTTCACACCGAGGTCTCTTGAATGGTCAGCACCCACCCACGCTTGGTGCCATAAACAGCCCCTAGCTTGGGGTCTCTAAAAGACCCAAGTGCTAGGGATTTCCTCAAAGGCAGATTCCTACCATGCTCCCATTCCCAGCCAAGCCGGCATCCACATCCGGTGTCCCGTCCCCTCCCAGAGCCCTGCTTAAGTTTCATTTCTACAGCACCTTTCCTTGGCCAGCTCAGTGCACATGGAAAATAAACAATGACATGAGTTTGGAAGTTTGCCGGCCTCTCAGGGGCCAGGAGCTGCCACTCGCTACCGGACCCCCATAAACTAAATCTTTTTGTTGTTGTTGTTCCCCTTTGTACAGATCTAAAGGGTGATTGATTTAATGTTGCTTTTCTAAAGGAACCCCTCAGCTCAGTGACCCATTAACAGCAGAACTAATTCACTGAGCTACGATAACAAACTTACACCCGCAAAAAGCATATTCAAGGAGACCATGAGCTTTGAAATGTTTGTTTTTCTTAGGATCTCTGATAGATGAGGTGACAAAAGCAGCTGGATGAAATTCAAAATGCAGACCAGGATTGGGTTCTCAGGGCTGGGGAGAGGGACACACGAGGGCTTTGCAGTCAAGACAAGAGGGTAGAGAGCTTGCTGGTTAGAGTTCCTTGCTTTCGAGCGCTCTGGCTTTTGTAGAGGTGGGTGTATTCTGTGTTTGTGTTCCCCTGCATGGTAGCCATCAGCCACTTGTTGAGCAAGGAGGGTGAAGCTGAGGACCTGAATTAATTGTTAGTCCTAAGACTGTAATGAATTGAACATGGCTGGTGGCAAGTCTGCAGAAACAGCTGAGTGTCTGTGACATACCAGACACTGTGGGCAATGCCCAATGGGCTTGTCTCATTGAATCATCTAAATAGCCCAATGGGATAAGTGCTATTACTACGGTAGCCACTTTACAAATGGAGAAAGCATGGCTTAGGAACTTGTCACTTTCCCAGGGCCACACAGCAAAAACAAGACATGCCTTTCATGGCAGAGCCTGCATTTAAGCAACAGTTATCTGGCTCCGTTTCTGACACTGGGGAGTTTGAGAGTGTCCCAACTGCTCAGATTAAGCAGACACCAGGCAAGTGCTAGGGGCAAGCCTAGTCAAGCACCGAGTGAGTGCGGTCACGTTGAGTTGTTGGCTAATCCTCAGGCAGATAGAAAGACAGCAGGTCAGACTCTTACTTCCTGAAGACAATACGCCATAAGGAACCCACTAAGAGGACCTCCAAGCCCAGCTTCCTCAATAATGCAGAAACCAGGCCTTCCCCAGCTATGGGAGCAAGCGTCTTGTCACCGCTGTTCTGTGTGTCCCTTTTAATATGCACTTAAGCTTTGACACAGCAGCCCCACCTCTAAGAAGTATGTCTTAAGGAAATAAATCTGTTAATGTGTTTAAAGATTTAGTCCTAAAAATGTTTTTAGCAGCGTTTTTTTTTCTCCAGATATTAATTAGACATTTACTAATTGAAGTGTGTAATAGGCATAGAAGAGAAATGCTTACACGTGTGAAAAATGAGAAGCTTCTTACAAATCCAAAGAGAATGAGTTGCTGAAATAAATCACAAGGCACTCATATGACAGAACATCCTGTAATCACTGAGGATGATGTAGCAGACGGTTGACAGGAACATAGTGGTTCGGAGCATAAAGTCTAGAGTATGAGAACCAACTTGAATCCTTTGTGTGCAGCCTTTGACTCTGACCTCAGGCAAGTTCCTTCTGTCTAAGCCTGTTACTTTATTGGTTCATGAGGACAGTCACCCTCACCTTGCATTAGTCATATAGGTGAAGAAGCTAGAACTGTCCTTGGTACCAAAACTAGTGCTCAGTAAGTGATGATTAGCAGGATTATCTGTTGACTGTTAATTGTGAAAACACTCCAGAACCTAATGTACAGTATAAGACCTGGCACATATATCATGTCTCATCACAAGTGTGTGTATGTTTGTGTGTATGTGTGTATATACTTATATATGATGTTCGTGACTTCCCTGGTGGCTCAGACGGTAAAGCATCTGTCTACAATGCGGGAGACCTGAGTTCGATCCCTGGGTCGGGAAGATCCCCTGGAGAAGGAAATGGCAATCCACTCCAGGACTATTGCTTGGAAAATCCCATGGACAGAGGAGCCTGGTAGGCTACAGCCCATGGGGTTGCAAAGAGTCGGAGACGACTGAGCGACTTCCCTTTCACTTTCACTTTCATGATGTTCGTGATGATAAGAATTACAGAAGTCCACTATAGATATTCATATCCATCTACACATACATATATACCAGATATTTTTTTAATCTCTAGGTAATATTTAGGTTGATGTTTATTTCTTTGTAACATGTGTGGCACATACCAAGTGTTCTGCGGTGGATATAATCATCTATTGCTGTTACTGTTATTATCATTGTTTTTAAAACAGCAAAACCATCAGTTATTCACGTGCTAGAAATGAGTGAGCTAGTTGCACGCTTTCCTTGGCTGTAGAAGGCAGGTAGGCTCATGAGTCCCTGTTTCACAGTGAGTGGAAACAAGGCTGTCAGGGGCCAACATTTTGTCTGAGGTCCCACGGAAGTAGTGGCCCTGAACCTCCCTGCCCTGTGGCCTTCCAGCTGCAGGTGGAAATTGTTCTTGAGAACAACATTTAGATTGCAAACTCACAGCACCACATCAACAGCGTGGGGACTGGTGTAGCCTCCCAGAATTCTGAAGTCCCCCATGTCCTTTCTGGTTGGAGGCAGCATGGGGACAGAAGAATAGGATGGGTTGGCTGGTCCTACAGACCAGGACGAAGGGGCCACAGGTGTCAGGAGGGGCAGCTGCGGAGGCAGGAAGCTAAGAGGGGCCAACTGGAAACGTCAGCTAGCTGGGGCAGAGGCTTTATGATTGACAGAAACCCTCTGGTACCTCACTCAAGAGTCCAGCAGCGGTTCAGTCTCTAAGTGATCTAGCTCTGGGAGGGATGGTTTTTGACTTCAGTTTTAAAGTTCAGGTACAGTTCTGTCCTCCTCCCAGCTTCTGTCACCTACCCATTTTTCAAACTTTTAAATTGGCAGACATGGAAATGGCTAATTTTTAAGTTATAAAAGGAAAGGAACTCCTTCGGATGAAGAAAACCAAACAAATCAGAATATAGAGAGGAAAGCAAATTGCTGTTTTTCTCTCTCGTTCATCAAATAAATGCTGTATGTGTTCCAGCTCATGGACGCTACACCATCACTCTAGGTTATGGGATTGACTTAAATGTCCCCAACTTATACTCAAGGGGCCTGAGTTTTAGAGTTACTTCCTTGTTTGGGAAATGACTGATTAGAATTCTGTTCTGTGCATGTACAGAGTCCTCCCCCTATTAATAGACAGATGTGTTATTTCTGACGTTTTTTTCTGTGTAAATGACATTTCAAAAGATGTCCTTGTACATATGTTTTCCCTCATGTTTGTTCATGAGTATCGCTCCATCGAATTCCTAAAGGGCGATGTTGCAAAATCAAAGAGAGTGATTATTTTACATTCTGGTTTTTTCCTGCTCCTAGTTTCCTAACACTCACCCACATTAGTGTACGCGTACACACATGCGTGAACACACGCAAGCACACACACACAAAGGTGCCTACACTATCCCAAGGCCCGAGGCTGTGAGCATTGTTCCTGCCTCTTGATGCTACACTTGCCGTGACCTTCGGCAGCATTCTGACACCAGCACTCTTGTTATCATCATTATCTCCACTTTACAGGTGGGGAAACTGAGGCACAGTGTCATCAAATCATTTGACTCCAGATCATTCACCCATGAATCTGACTACATCACCCTTACTTCCCTAGCCAGTGTGCCCTTCCCCTGCCTTTAACCTGTTTAGTGGCTTTTCCAAAGTTTTCAGGATGAAGTACAAGGTCCTTGTAACAAAGGAAAAGGTACCAGCCAATCCAGTCCTTCTTAGACCACTGGGGGCATTTGGAGTCTTATTTTCCAAGCAGAAGCAACCCATAGCCTATTTTGTATCCAAGGAGTTACATGCAAGTATCTGAGCTTGAGAGTGATTTGTGCAACTAGTCATTCTTTGGTGGTGTTCTCCAAAGGACTCCGGGCTCTTCTGCTCCTTCCAAATGTATAAAAATCTTCCCCAGGGTGCTGGCAAGGAGACCATCAAAAAATTGCTAAGGAGATCAGAGGCAGCTTCTGTGTATAACCTCCTCACACTCCTATTCCTTCCCACGCTGGATTCTCAAGGTCATGTGCAACTGCCCAGCACCTGCCCGAACTTATTTTCTGTTTGTTTGATAAGAGAAAATGAGTTTATACTGCGGAATTCCCGTGGTGGGTTTATTTTAAGATCTGGTGAGCCCCCGTTCTCCTCTGTCTGGGGCCCAGCTGCAGAAACCCTGACCAGGCAGACACCTCTGGGAAGTGGTGTTTTTGGAAACCAAGCCAAAACAGTGCCTTGATCTTTCCCTGGGGCAGCTGAGTAAAGCTGTTGGAGGGAGAGACGGGAGGCAAGCTTCTTCCTTGGCAGGGAAGAGTCTCGGGTCGAGGCCTTCATTCCTCATCCTAGAAAACAGAGGGTAGAATTGAAGGTCATTAGATCTAAAGACATTCAGAGATGAGATTGTATTCTGGTCCCCTCCGACTCAGGCTCAACTCCTATTTATCAAGCACCTGCAGGACACTTTGCCCATACAAGGTCTCATGGACACTCAGAAAAAGTTCTCATATTGATTAGAAATGTGGCCTTGGAGTCAAGACTGCCTGGGTTTACACCTCAGATCTGCGCCTAGCTCTGTGATCTTTAAAAAGTAGTGAGACCTCTCTCAGCCTCAGGTTCCTCCTCTGTGAAATGGAGCAATCAGAGTATTTACTCCAAAACTAATGGAAGAGTTACACGTGCCCAGAGCACAGTATCCTGTGTAATACGACGCATGGACTAAGCCCACAGTTCGTGTCCCAGTGACAGCACTGTGCAGAAGGTGTCATTCTCCTTGCATTCCTGCCGTGGACACCGAAGGCTGGATGCTGAGCCTGGACTACTTCCCAATCTCCCTGTGCTCACTGCCCAAGGCTCATTGCTTCTGTGGTCCTGAGCTGCCCCTTCTGCCATCCCTCATCTTCTTCGCCAGCCTTAATGGTGTAACCTGGTTGACCTCCAGGACCTCCCCAGAAGCCTCTCCAGTTTATCCGTCTTCCTCAACACACCATCTCCTTGTCGGGGACTGACGTCACAAACTTGAACAGCCTTATAACCACCTTGAGCCACACAGCAAACTGACCTTTGCTCTATAGCTAGACTGGTAGCTCCTCAACGGCAGGAGTGCTGTAGGTTTCCATGGCCCTTGGCTTCGAGCAGAGAGTATAGAATTGATGCTCAGAAGGCTGGTTTTGGAAGGCAGTATTGCTGCATCAGTAAGGAGCAGAATTGATGAACGAGCCGATGAGCAAATGTGAAGGTGGGAGTGAAGGAACCAGTAAGCATATGAAAGAATGAGTGAGCAGACAGACAGGACCCGAGTGAATGAGTGAGAGATATTGACTGACTGGCTGGAACTTAATGACTGGTGGATGGGGGCCCATGGAAAGCGGCTCATCTTGCCCTTGTCCTTACCTGTGACCTCCCTCTCCAGGCTCAGACGTGCCTTTTCAGTCCCATCCGCCCTCCCCCTCCTAATGCTCCCTCTCACCTGTCTGCAGACGTGATGACTGCACTAATTTGTTCACAGACCATTAACTCTTGAGCACTGGAGTTGGCAAGGGCTGGGGTGCTGGCTTCCGGGCCGCCCGGGAGGCATCATCATTCTCTTGCCTGTCCGTCCGTGCAACGAGGTGCTTATCTCTCCCTCTGCCTGCTTGCAGATGACGACTGCACCGACTCCTTCACACCCAATCAAGTCGCCAGAATGCACTGTTACCTGGATCTGGTGTACCAGGGCTGGCAGCCCTCCAGGAAGCCGGGCGCCCATCGCCCTCGCCCCCCAGGTCGTGGGCCACCACGACCCGACTCTGTGATGCTGGAGTGGTTCCCTCCCATCGACGGCCACGTCTTTGAAAGGTGAGTGTGGCCTGTGAAGTGTTGCTCCTCTCTCTCTCTCCTGCCAAGAAGAGGGAAACTTGGAAGGGAAGCAGCCTTGGAGAGGGATTTCTCTGTCTTTTATTGTTGCTCTTGTTTAACAAGTGCCCACAAGCGCCCAGATGGTAAAGAATCTGCCTGCAATGCAGGAGACCTGGGTTTTGATCCCTGGGTCGGGAAGATCCCCTGGAGAAGGAAATGGCTACCCACTCCAATATTCTGGCCTGGAGGATCCTATGGTCAGAGAAGCCTGCCTGGTGGGCTACAACCGTCCATGGAGTCACACAGAGTTGACCACGACTAAGGGAATAACACACACACTTGAGGACTAACTAGCACAGCGACTGCTCCGTATAGACGTGTTGCAGATCTGGGGATCAGGCAATACATGAATAATTGCTAACAGAAATTGATGAGTAATGATGCATAATTTCTGTGGTGAATATTAAGCTCTATTTTATTGTTAAAAACCTGGAAACTTGTGTCACCTGAACCTCATCTGGAATGGAGGTACTTATTGGTCACATCTCCTGAGCTTGGGCATTTAACCTGCCTCTGGTTAATGAGCTAACACCTTTGTATACACACAGTACAATATAAGAAGGGTACATTATACATGAAGGGTACATATGCATATATATATATATATATACATACACACACATGTATTTTTGTATAATGAGCATATTTGCCTTTGTTGTTTAATAGAACTGAAGGTAGAATTTTTAGAAGATCAAGGGATGATAAGTCAAGCCACAAGACGCCTGAGTTGAGCTCCTGTCAGTCTCTTATTAGCCGTATGGCCTTGGGCAAGTCAGTTTCTCCCCCTGAGTCTAATACTCCACTGAAAGGTGGGTCAAATGATGCCTCAGTGGCCTGAAGGTGGAAACAGGAATGAAATCATTTCTTGTGGTGCCTTTCAACACTGGGTCTCCCCAAGGTGCTGAAGCTTTAGGGGATTTTAAAGGATCATAAAGATGTACTAACATGTTGGCATTTAATTTGGTTGGAACTTGGCTATAAATTAGTGTGGATTAGTATTTTTGCCCTCTCCCAGCCCTTCTTGGGAATGTTTTACTCAATAATGATAATACAATATTGACGATGGTGGAAATAATAACCAGCTCATTCTGAACGAGATCAGCCCTGGGATTTCTTTGGAAGGAATGATGCTGAGGCTGAAACTCCAATGCTTTGGCCACCTCATGCGAAGAGCTGACTCATTGGAAAAGACTCTGATGCTGGGAGGGGTTGGGGGCAGGAGGAGAAGGGGACGACAGAGAATGAGATGGCTGGATGGCATCACTGACTCGATGGACGTGAGTCTGAGTGAACTCTGGGAGTTGGTGATGGACAGGGAGGCCTGGTGTGCTGCAGTTCATGGGTCACAAAGAGTCAGACACGACTGAGTGACTGAACTGAACTGAACTGAACTGAACTGATGATGAATTAATATTACTCAAGGGTTGTGCATGCTGTTTATCAATTGCTCACTCTGCTCTGGATTCTATACTAAATGCTTGCTGTACGATCTCATTTCATCTCTTCAGTAATTTCTGTCAAAGGGGAATCAACTTCTTCATTTGCCAGCTGAGGAAGGGATTGGAGTTCAAAGAGGTGAAGTGATTTGGCCAGAAGCCCATAGAAAGTGGTGGGAGCCAGGCTCCGACTCACATTTTGCAGTGTCTCATCTCAGGCTCACATGTTCTTTCATTAAGTTTTTCCAAACCTTGAATTATGAAGGAGGTGTTACTCTCCCCTTTATACAGGCCATAAAATGTGGCAAGGAACTCTCACAAGTATGTGTGTGTGTGTGTGCCTAAAAATATATTAGATCATGGCATCACAATTAAATTTGGGCTCCAATTTTCCTTCAGTACTATCAGTCCTTGAATCTAGAACCTTCTTTTGACAGCTGGATAAATGTGATCATGGAGAAAGGAAATGCACGGCTTAGATGCTCTGTAGAAATCCCCTTCCTCTGCCCCAGCCGCCCTCACTGGGAGCTCAGAGCTGGGTTTGGGAAACCTCATGTGACACTTCAGAGCAGCCTTTCCAGCAGCCCGTGGATTTATTTATTTTTTCTGCGGCGATGAGAAGTATCAGACTTTTGGTCAAGCCTTAGCCTCGATTCCACTTAAAAATGGAAGTTTTGTAAATGAAGCTTCCTGTGTGTGTATTCAATTTGTATTTCATAAAGCAGTTATTGTCCATTAAATAAATACCATCTGATTGTTGGAAACCTATTGGAGGGTTAATTGTTGTGTAATGAGATATGTCTCTATTACATGGGGCCCTCAGCTTCAATCAGTATGTTTTTAATAACCTATAGTCAGTTGGTACTTGAGGCTCGTACAATAGCTATTCTGTTCCGTCTAAGATTTCATAATGGAGTTATCATATGTTAAATTAAAACTGACATTTTAGAAACATATCTAATTAGGGTTAACAGCTATGTAGACTATAGTCTGTGACTGAAGGAAGTAGGTCAGCAAGTTCAATAAATTGTTTTAAAGAAATGAATCTATCCATCTCCCATACACAAGGAGTTCATACTCGTGGAAATTGGCTTAGTACAAAGTGCACAAGCTTTGATGTCAGGCGGTCTGTATTCCAGTCTCAGCTTTACCACTCCCAGCCTAGGGGACCTTGGGCGAGTTGTCTCACCCCTCTGATCCTTCCTGGCCTTCTTGAGTCTTCTTCCATAAAAGTGCTAACCATACCCACTCCACCTGGCTTCTGTGAGGAATTTAATAAGATGACATCTGTGATATGCCTAGCACACACACTCTATGCTCAGGAAACACTAGCTCCCATCTTGTACAAAGTTTTTCAGAGTTGTTGAGCTACTTGAAATCCTCTTCCCCTGCAGAATCTCTGATGTTTTCCACTCCATTCATCAATGCCAACCTCTAGCCCCTGGCCATCGTCATGTCCTCCTGCTGTTCCTCACATCTGTGGTCGAAGAGAATACAAGGGTTTTCCTAAAAAAACATACTCAGATCCTCCCACCGCCGGTGTCCTCACACATGGGCAACTGAATAAATAATTCAAGGCCACCCTTGGCTTTTTTAACTCCCTCCATTTTTATCTGTCTTGCAAACATGTGTTGACTGGATGGTTTCAGTTTTCTGAACAATGGGCTGTGGTATATAGTAGAAAGAATGCTGGACTGGGAACCAAGAGATCTGAGTCTGAAGTCTTTGCAACTTCATTTCTTCTTCCTCTTTGGCCTCAGTTTTCTGATCTGTAAACTAAAGGGGAATCTAGCCTTTCTCAGCCACGGTTCTTTTTCCAAGTCTCAGAGCGTAGAAATGACTTGCGTGACTATTTTCTCAATTCTCCTAAGGATAGTACATAACTAGTACCATTCTAGGTGCCTAGGGAGAGAGCTTAATTCCTTCTGAATAGTGGCTGCCTTAGAGAAGCACTGTCCAATAGAACTGTCTGTAATATCCAGTGTGGTAGCCATAAGCCAGCTGTGGCTAGGGAGCCATTGAACTGTGATGAGTGTGACTGAGGAACTGAAATGAATTCTATATTAATTTTAATTCATTTAGATTTGAATAGCCACATGTTACTAGGGGCTGCTGAAGTAGATGGCCCAGATTTTGAGCTTTAAATTTTAATTCTTATGGACCCTGAGTAAGAAAGGTGATCTCTTCCAGTGTTAGCATCCTTTAGCATCCTGTGTTTCTATGATTTCAGTGTGTGTGTGTGTGTGTGTGTGTGTGTGTATTTCTGTCTGTGTAGGTACAGGTGCCCATTAAAATCAAATAAATGCCAAAGGTTAGAAACACATTTTACATACCCTGAATGTGCAGGATATGGCGTAGTTTTGGTAAAGTCTGTTTTGACTGTGACTTTCTGAGCTTTGACCTTGGTATAGTTACTCTGTACCCATGATCCTCAGTTTCCTTATCTGTAAAATGGGAATGTCACCCACCATATACAGGATCACACCTTTCCTCTTTATTTCCTGACTTTGCTTTTACCTGTGCTCTTCTTTTCCCAATTCATTCTTCATTCATCACTCAGGCTGACCTTTTAAAAATGTGCATTGGATCATGTCACCCATGTTATACCCTCCAGTACCTTCCCATTACTTTTACGTGTAATCTGCAAGGAGTCTGCAGCGCCTTCCACCCTGTGGTCCTTGCCTGCCTACCCCACTGGCTGTCTCACTGCTGCCTTTCACTTGTGACTCTTGCCACTCGAGTTTCCTTCAGGCCCTCTCTGGACCAAGGCCGTTCTCCCGCCTCGGTCCTTTCCATACCGTTAGACTGAGCCCGGGCTGCTTTACTCCCACTCTTGGTGTCGTTCTTCGTCTTACCTGCACTAAGGTCCGGCAGCATTGTGCCCATCTGAAGCCCTGAACAACCCCTCATTAGTCTCTCCTACATCATCTATCGACTTTCCTTCTAGTAGTAATTCAACCTGTACTTTATATACGTTATTTTCCTATTGGTTTATGGACTGTTGCCTCTGCTGGATTGCAGGGTCTGTGAGGGCAGGTACCACATCAGATCTCCTCTCCCGTGGATGGTTAATGTCTGGTAGTTGCACAGCGCTAGCAACCAGATTGTTCAATGAGTATCCACTGAATGAACACGAGAACCCATGGTTGAGTATGAGGGAGTGCACTTTGTGGAACTCTGTGTAAATAAGGCCCATTTACTGTCAGCTGGATGACGTCTTATTAATTCATCAGAGTATTTATAGGGAACCTACAGTTCTCAAGAACCCAGTGAAGTACAGGTGACTGCATGCATTCCCTCTAAAGCAAGGCATCTGGAGTAGAAAGCCCAGTTACCGTTAAGATCAGTGCAATCTGGATTCATACAAGGATGTTTGTAATCTCATTGTCGTCATAAAGCCAGTCCTGTGACTCTGAGCTGCTGTGCGTGGATTGTGGTCATTGTAATGGAGCCAGACTGGTGCTGAGCAACTCTCTCTGCACTCTTCATCCTCTGCCTCCAAGTGCATTTGTATAACCATCACTATTGCTAGTTCAAAAACACCTCACACATATTGAAAATACAGAGGCAGTTCAGAAAACCAGAAGGAATGGAAGTAGGGAGAGAGGAGTCGGCCTGAGATCCACCACCGAGAAATAGCTGCTGGTAGTGTTTCGCCATGTCAAGTTGTTTGAACAGCATTGAGATGCTGCTATAAGGTACAGTGTTGAATATGACTCTTCCCTTAACATTATAACACATTTTCCATAAATTTTAATGATCTTTGAGTGTTTGTACCAACTGCTTACTGTTCCATTGAGCAGATTGACCTTAGATTGTTCAGTCATTCTCCTATCACTAAATATTAGTGTGCTTCTAAAATTATACCTATGTATGATTTCATATTTCTGATGATAAAGCTGATGATGCAGAATATGCAATTTGAGGGTCTAGACTAGGTTAGTCATGAGTCTTAGCAACATGTTGGAGTGACTGGTATTTATCCATCTATCCATCCAGCCATTAAACTACACATGTTGGTCACCATATTAGCAGATAAGCAGGGGCAGAAAGTATTCAGATTTAGGTTTGGGGATAAGCTCCCTGGCAGCTGGGTGGAGGAGGAAGGAGGACCAGCTTCAGACATTAGCAAGCATGTGAGCCTGGGGGCTATGGAGCTTCCCTGTGAAGCAGAAGCCCTCAGGCTTGAGATAGGGTCCCTCCCTTGTGTCTTTCAGGTTGCTGAAGGGTGGTGACTCTTTTAGGAAGGAGATTTTGGCAGGACCATTGCTTTTTGAGAAATAATGGGTTGGGCTGTGACCTTTCTTGATACTTTTCCTCTCCACTTGCTCTGTAGAAGTTGCTCAGATTTTCAGAGTTTGGGGCTTGCTCACCCTAGTACAGGAGAAGAGGGCTATTATCCTCTCTCTTCCTAGCAACTATCTCCTGAACACGGGCCAAGTCTGGAGAACAAGTAGGATCCCAAAGGCCGTTGTGGTTAAAGGGAGATTGAATCCAGACACAGAAGATACTAGCTGAGGGGAAAGCCACTGTCATATTCCACTGCTGGGGTTTGTCCCATTGAGGGATTGGCTTGCCCCTTGGAAAGCTGCTGAAGTGAGTTAGATGGCATGGTAAGGAAACTGCTTTTGACTGTAAAATCCAAGAGTGACTCATCTATCCCCTGAATGTTCAGAGCTAGAAGGTTCTTTAAGCACTGTCTAGTTCAGCCCAGTCATTTTCAGCTGAAGGAACTGAACCATTCCTTCTTCCTATTTAATACCTAGGATCCTGATAATTCCTGCACATAGTTGGTACCAGACAGAGGGTGTTAAAAGAAGAAAATCTGAGGTCCGATGGGTAAAAGATTTTCTCACTACCACATATCAAATCTTCAGTGGAATTTTTAATCATTGATGAAATGAAGAAATAGTGCAGGTAGTAAGTCTTTGACCTATTGATTCCAGGATTATTTAAATTTAAGTGTATCCACCATCAGAACAGAAGACGCTTAGACCCAAGAAAGGCCCTCCTGGGTGGTGGGGAGGAATTTCACTTATGGTCATATTCTGGGAGCTCTGACACAGACAGGGAGGATTTAGTATTGTTATTTAGCCTCTAAGTCGTGTCTGACTCTTTGTGGCCTTGTGGCCTGTAGCTGTCAGGTTCCTCTGTCCTCCACTACTTCCTGGAGTTGCTTAGTTCATGTCCATGGAGTCAGTGATGCTGTCTAAGACTCTCATTCTCTGCTGGCCTCTTCTTTTGCGTTCAGTCTTGCCCAGCATCAGGATCTTTTCCAATGAGTCTGCTCTTTGCGTCAGGTGGTCAAAGTATTGGAGCTTCAGCATCAGTCCTTCCAGTGAATATTCAGGGTTGATTCCCTTTAGGACTGACTGGTTGGATCTCCTCGCAGTCCAAGGGAGAATAAGGACAATAGGGGAGCAGTTGTTGTCACCTCCACCTTTGGCTCAGTTGAGTCGGAAACTCATTCAACCTTTCCTAAGTCGGTGCGTTTCCTTCTTTCCTTGGCCTCCTAGAGAATTGGGATCAGCATGTGACCTTTGCCTGGAAGGGAGATTCCTGGTGCAGTATGCCTTCAATGCCTCCTCCCGATGCCCTGTGGCCCATCAGGACACTGGAGTCCTCGGGAAGCAGAAGGTAAGCCGGGCTGGGGACTCTTTTGCAGGTTGGGTATGCAAAGAACTCTTTCAGTGTAGATAGAGCTTTGTGATTTTAATGATCTTTCTCATGTACCATCCAGAGAAGGCAGTGGCACCCCACTCAGACTCTTGCCTGGAAAATCCCATGGATGGAGGAGCCTAGTGGGCTGCAGTCCATGGGGTTGGTAGAAGTCAGACACAACTGAGAGACTTCACTTTCACTTTTCACTTTCATGCATTGAAGAAGGAAATGGCACCCCATTCCAGTGTTCTTGCCTGGAGAACCCCAGGGACGGGGGGAGCCTGGTGGGCTGCCATCTATGGGGTCGCACAGAGTCGGACAGGACTGAAGCGACTTAGCAGCAAGCATGTACCATCTCATTTGATCTTAAGATTGCCCTGCAAGCCCAGTATTTTTTTTTTTTCTTTTAGATCTGTTTTTTCTGACCCCCCAAATGAATTCTTTCTGAGATATAATTAACTTTTAATATTGTGTAGATTTAAGGTGTACAATGTGATGACTGGTAGACCCTTGGGTTGGCAAGATCCCTTGGAGAAGGAAATGACAACTTGCTCCAGTGTTCTTGCCTGGAGAGTTCCATGGACAAAGGAGTCTGGTGGGCTACAGTCTGCGGAGTCGAAAAGAGTCGGACGCGACTAAAGTGACTTAGCACGGCAGAGCACATTTATTTTAAAGTCCCCACACCCGTCACTGCACGCATTTCTTTTTTTTTGTTGGGAGGAAAGCAGTGGGAATGTGTAAGATCTAGTTGTTATGCAGTTTTTCAATACAGTATTGTTAACTGTTGTCACCATGCTATATATGAGAGCTCCAGAATTTATTCATTGTATTGCTAGGAGTTTGTGCCCTTTCCCCTCCACCAAGGCCAGTATTCATGCATTTGTTGAGCACAAGTCTTTTTGAGCACCTGAACTGTCCTGGGTATGTCATCCCACTTTACCTATGAAGAACCAAAGCCCCTAAGGAATCAAATACCCAAGGCCACATACCTTATAAGACACGGGGTGTGGTGTGTGTGTGTGTGTGTGTGTGTGTGTGTCTGTGGCCTAGACCTTGACAGCCTGTGGGTTCAAACAAGCTCACATCAAATCAACACGCATACTGGAGGACTTCAGGGCATCACGAGACTTTGCTTCTTCTGCAGTTATTCCTGGGAATACCCAAGGCAGTCTTCCATGTGTCGCAGTTTTTCCTCTAGGACTCCTGCCATGTCATTTCCTTGTCAGAATCAGTGTATCAGCAAGACACTGGAGGGAAGCACCTCAGGACGGCCATGGTTGTGGACTCCACCCACAGATCTTCCATGCTAGGGGTGGGGCAGTCTCCCGGGCCTCCCTGCAGACCAACAGTCTCTGCTCCCTTACATTCGCTGCCACAGCCCCTCAGTTTTCTAGAGAAATTAAGAAAGTGCCTTTCACCCAATGCTTTGTCGCCCTGTCACTCGGTCCTGAAGCAAGACAGCTTGCAACACAGCGAATCTCATGGCCAATTGCCCATTCTAGGTCCTTCTGTGGTGTCTCTTTCTTCAAGGCACAAGTCTAGTTCCTGAAGCCAGGCTGGCAGAAACCCCGCACCCCCTCTCAACCCCCTGTCTCGCCCTCTGTTGCCCTAGGAGATGTCCACACAGAAGCCCCCCACCCAAATCCCTCATCGTACTCTGTGGGGTGGCTCAGGCCAACCGTCTTTTGGTAGGGACCCCTGGCTACCTGAGGAAGCAGAATCTGACTCTTCACTGAGATTCAGTGAGAACTCCCCCCTTTTCCTTTATATTTCTAGAAAGAAGGTTGAAAAAGAGAAAGCCAGAGATAGAATAAAGTAAGGGAGAAAGATCAGAGAGGAAATGTGAAGGAGAAAAATGGCAGCACTGTGCTTGCTCTGTTATCTTCTAAAGTAGCTTGAAATAAAAAGGACAGTCGAACTGGGGAACTCTAAACAGACCCATCAGGAATGGAAAGCCCAAGGGGTGCCTGGGAGAAGCCCTCAGCTCGGCCTCACAGAATCACGGGCTGTCAGACACGGAAGGGACACCTGGGGTCACCTGGCCCCAATTCCCACCCTGGGCAGGAATCCCCTTTGTGTGCATCCAGCACCGGCTCATGTATTTCCTTGGTCTCCCCATTCCAGCGCCATCTGCTAGAAAGTTCTTCCTGAAATCTGCAGTGCTGACTTTTTCACCCAAACTGAACCCACGTTGGGTTCTCCCAGAAGAAGCTCTGTGTCTCTTCCATGCAAGGAACAAACCCATCTTCTCTCTGCCCACCGCAGGGACTGTGCACCAGGCAGGCACTGTGCTGGGCACAGGGACTCTGCAGAGCTGGCTATCTGATGAGAGTCAGATGAGTATCCGGGAGCGTTCTCCATCTGGTGTGATGAAGCTGGTGCTGATAGACCTACAGAGTGTGGGGAGACAAGTAGAAAGTGGGGGACCTCCGCCCAAACTGAGACTCATGCCCCACCGAGAAAGTGTCAGCATATCAGTCAGCAAGGTGCATTTAAGAGTGTAAGAGGAGGTGCCTGTTGAGAGCACTGGTTATTTTAGTGTGATCTGGAGACTTAAGGGCCTCCTAAGGCTTCTTAGTGTGTCCTCCAAGGAAAAGATATTTCGTAATAATACTATGACACAGTTTACCTTTTTCACTCGCTTTCTCTCCTGAGTGTCCAGCGGGGCTTCCCAGCGACTGCATGGCACGGGATGTCTTACTGCTTAGATAGCTAATGGGATGCGTGCGTGTGTGTTCCTGTGTTTTAAAGTCTCTCAGTTTTAATCCACAATATGGTAATGACATAGATACTATGTACAAGAACAGAAGCTCTTCAATAATGGAGTAGGAACTTAAATGGGTATGGAGAGAAAGGTATAGACTAGGAAGCAGTTGAGCTGGGGTAAGATGTGTAACAACCAGATGAGGATGGGTTTGGACTATTCTGAGGATCGTAAGGAGATGGCACGTGACTTGGCAGGGGTCTGGGAGATGGTGAGATGTGCCTGTTATAAAAGATCACCTGGTCTGCTCTGTGATGAAGAGGTTTGGGGTTGAGTAGACCTGGGGTGGGGTTGGGGGCAGGTGGGAGAAGGGTGCATCTAAGTGGCTGTTGTAGGAACCCAGGAGAGGTATGGTGGTGGCCTGGCTAAGGTCAATGGCAGTGAGATTGGAGAAGAGTCAGTGGAACTGAAAGAAATTTGGGAGGATGATGGGGCTTCCCAAGTGTCGTAGTGGTAAAGAGTTCTCCCTGTCAGTGCAGAACAAGCAAGATGTGTGAGTTTGATCCCTGGATCAGAAAGATCCCCTTGTGTGGGAAATAGCAACGCGCTCCAGTATTCTTGCTGGGAAACTCCACGCGCCAAGGGGCCTGGTGTACTACAGTCCATGGTATTGCAAAGAGTCAGACACACTGAGCATGCACACGTGCACACTGGGTGGATGAAGTAGCAAGACTACCCTGTGACTTTTCTGGCTAAAATCATCTCAGTTTGTTCTACCTCTTGAATGAATGAAATAATTCCCTGGTATCACCCTGCACCGTCATCCAACCAAACTATCAGTTGGTTAGGTCTGCTCCTGGCTCATCCCCGACCCTCTTAAAGCAGGAGTTGCAGAGCAGAGTCCCACTGAAGTGTTAGACCACCTCCCTGAACCCAGAGTTGACTCAGGCCTCCAAGAAAACCCAGCAGCCCTGGGTTTCCTTTAGGATATGCAAATTTAGTACACGCAGGCCAGGAAAAGACACTGTTCTTTTTTAGAGCATCCTATTACAGGCTCTGTGATCCGTTTGGCTCAGACCCTTTTAATATTCTTGAAGAAATAAACTTTTCCATGAGCCAAGCTCTGCAATGTTTTTCTCAACTCATTTTCATCCTATTTATCTTTGCGTGTTTAAGTTTTTGGACTTCCCAAACATAAAACTCCCCAATCTGTGAGCGATGCCAGACGTATCTTTGGGGTAGGGGAAAGAGCATGGGTGTGGGGAGGATGACGGGGTTGGGGTTTTGGTCCATCAATGAGCTCTGTGCCCTTGAGTGAATCACTTTGCTTCTATGAAGATAGCATCTTATCAACAGAATGTCCTTTCCAGCTAGGATATTCCACAGAGCCACAGCCTCATAGTTTTAACTCCACATTAACAAGTTAGAAAATTCTTCACTTAACAAATATTTATGGCATATTCACTATGTTCCACTAACTCCATCCTGTGAACTTCAGGAAAAATATAATCACAGAAATTCTTGCCTTTGGCCACAGAATGTAGTTGTACCAAAAAGAAACCCTATTTTCCCTTCTCTTGAGCAAACACTGTACTTCACAGATGAATATTTTCTGAGATACTCAATACCACGATACGCTTGTAGCTCAGGAATCAGATAGCTAGATCTGATTGACTCAAATCTCAGTTCAGATCACTTATGCAAGCATATAATACATTGCAACTGCTGGGTTTTTCTGTGAGAGGGTAATGAATGGCACTGGCTGTTTTCATTTTTTTCTTACTTGTGAGAATCTGTTCCCCATTTTTGTGCCCAGAATATTTCAGGTGTGCTGAAGTATACATCTAGAAAAACTTGGCACCGAGTTTTTATAAACAGTATTTGTCTCAACAGCTGCAGTGATATACACAAAGATATGTAATAGACGTCTGTACAGATTGTCATAAATGTAAATTTAAATCAGTGGGGGTTTGTATAAATATATTTCCCACACGTCTATTGCCTGATCTCTAGTGGATAGCTTATATAAACATGTGACTTTTCATATAAAAAAGTATGTACTTGTAGTGAAGTAACAGTTCCCGTGTACTTTTGTTCCTTGCTCCTTCCTTTCTTTCCATTCCCCTTCCTTTCGTTCCACCCTCCCTCCCATTCCCTTCCCTCTTTTCCCCTCCCCTATCTATCCTCCTCCTCCCCACCTTTCCTTCCCTTTCCTTTTCTCAACCCTTCTCCCATATTTATCACCACCCAGCTCAGTCTCCTGGGTGTGTTCATTTTTCCTCCTTAGGGACTCTGATGTGTCCTCATTGCCCCTCGTGGTCCCTTGGTACAGGCAAGAGTTGTGTGTTATCTGCACTGATACAGTATTTTCTTAACTGATTCACTAGACTGGAAGCTCCATGAGAGCAGAGGCCATGTCTGCAAAACCTGTTCTTCAAGGGACTATAACCTAGCCCTGGACACAGACAGAGGCAGCCATTCTCTGGACGGATGGATGGGTGGGTGGCTGGACCAATGGATGGATGGATGGGTGGAAGGGTAGATGAATGGATGGATAGATGGATGGATGGAGATTATCTGTGACTCTAGACATTGGTTTTTCTGAAAGACAACCTTCATTTGGTGGCTTGACTAACTCCCCAGCTGTCTTAGCATGAAGTTCAGTTTCCTTAAAGTGACACACAAGACCCTTCATAATCTGGGCTCAGCTTATTTTGCTGGCCTTACCACTTACTGCTTTCCCACTGCACTCAAAACCACAATCATCTTATTTCACTTTCCCTCTTAACTGTTCCCTTTGCTTGGGATATCTCCTCTTCCCAGGCTTTCACTTGTTAATTCTTCCGTATGTGTCAAAGCAGAGCTAATGTATTTGTGAATATGTTCATCTATTAACTATCTCATCCCATTTGAGTTCTATAGTACCGCTTGTGGGGTAGACATCGTTAGAGTAGGTGATATGGTGAGAAGCTGTATAACTGATGTTGTAACCCATGTTTTATTCCTTCAAAGTTTGGCATGCTCTCTGGACCCACAGCATCACAAGTATTCTGCTCCCCACCATGAATTACTTAACCATCTGAGGCTCTGTTTCCTCTTCCGTAAAATGAGTTTCATAAGACCAACGTCATAGACTTATTGGCAGGATGAAAGAGTTGAGGCATGTAACATGCCTGGCACAGTGCCCAGCACACAGAGGATGGTCAGTGTGTGAAGCCTGGTGTTATTAAAGGGACTCAGTACCCCTTGAATCTCTCTCTTTTTTTTTTACATCTAAAAGTTTGTTCTGATAACCAGACAAGCTCATACTTTGCTAATATTTCTAGTCCTATTTACTTATTTGAGCATAATGATCAAGCTTAGTTTCTCATCCTTTGGAAAGCATTTGGTCTCTCTGTTGATTAACAAGAAACCAGGGATGAAAGTCGGAGCCAAACGGATTTGTCATCTTTGCTCTCCTGTGGCTTCCCACCACTGAAAGTCATTTTCTCCAAGGAAGGGAGAAAGATCTCTCCATTCCTTGTCAGCTCCAGGAGAACGCATGGCGTGGAACAGGGGTTTGTTCACCTGGAACATGCCATGACGTGGCAGGCTCTCATAGTCCATGGATCCTTCACGTCTTTAACTCCATATGAACTCATTGGGAGAGTCTTACCTGAAATATCTACCCAGTGTGCGCTGAGCCCCCTGTTGCTGTGCCAGGCACTGTATAAAGCATTGAGCATGGCAACCGAGCAAAACAGAGCTGCCAAGCAGAGGCAAAAATGACAACCATCTTACAGGATTTTGCTAAGAATCAGATGAATACATTAATGGCTAAGTAATGTGCTTTGTATGCATTGAAACACTGCCCTTGATAAGGCTTTTTGAATGATTAAGTGCTATATGAGTACCAAAAGACCCACAAAGTCAAAAGGATTCAGGAGCTCTTTGGGTTGGAGAACTGACAGGAAGAATAACTCCAGCCTTATTTGTTTCTTTGGCTTGAACAGGTGGTCTCTTCTATCCAGCATTTGCCGCAGGTAATAAATGAAGTTGGCCCAGGAAAGGTGGAGGGAACCTTGTAGTCGTGTCCATCTCTTCTTGTTCTGATGTGCTGTATCTAAAGAGTCTTTTCAGTTTTCCTTGTCCTTGGCCCCTCCACTCCTCCCTTGCCCATTCTCCCTCCTCTTTTTCTCTTCTCGTTCCCATCCCTGGACATCATTTCTCTATCCCTTGGCTGAGCAGAGGCAAAGGGATTGGAGATACTTAACAACTTTCACTGGAATGGCTTTTCCACCCAAAATCAGTTTCTAGTTTTCATATTGTGGTGATTCCTATTATGCTGTAACATTATCATAAAGCCTTTTCAGGCTAAGATTGATGGGGTTTTTCCCCTTTTGCTTTTGAAATATCCAGCACTTCCACCCCTATCAACCACTGATTTAAAGGGGGAAAAAAAGAATGTGGCTCACAGGACAACCTGAGATCTCCCATCCTCCCCTCACCAGCTGATGTGTATCTCTTGCTAGACACCCTTACATAAATCAAAGCCAGTCATTGCACTGAGTCCTGATTACTTTTCTCAGCAGTGCAAAGGAGAGTTCTCTGAGGGTCTAGGACTAATGATCTCAGCCGAGAAAAATTCAGAAGTCACTGCTCAGGCTGAGATCAGTGGGGATGAGCCATCGTCTCCCTGGAGAAAGACTGGAAGATTCTCTCCTTCCTTCTCCCCCCTCCAAGCAGCCCTCCTCTCCCTGAGTCCAGCTGGACAGGGCTCAGAGGAGCTCCGTGGCATGGAATGACCTCCTGTGGAGGAGGGGAGGCAGGAGATAAGATGGCTCCAGGGCTGTGTTCCAGCTCCATCATTCAGGGTTCTAGATAGTTTCCTCCATGGAAATTCAGCCCAAGAGGCGGAAGCTATCATAACTCACCTCCTCTTCGGCTAGAGGTTTCTGGCCCTTCTGTCCTTACAAGCAGGTTGTAACCAGAGGGAGTCTAGTTTATGTTAGCGGCTCTAGCATTCAGTCTGGAGAACGAGGAACTTCAGGATGAGACAGAGCTAGGCCCTCGTGCTGACTTTTACACGCCAAGCTGTGAGACTCTGGTTAGTTCACTCCACATCTCTAAGCCTTGGTGGCCTCACCTCAGAAATGAGTCCTTGCAAGAATTAAACTGGTTCAGAGGACACAGTGGGTGTTTAGCATACATCCCTTCTTTCTTTCCATCAAGTAAGAGACGAGGAGGGATAGTTTGGGCAGTGACTCCATCGTAAGCAACTTATTTGAAGGTAATTTTGACCGTACGTCTCGTGATCCAGTTCGTTCAGCTCCACGTCACTGGGGTAGGAGTGAGCAGGAGTGCTATGAGTACAGCAGAATCACCAAGACACAGCAGAATCACCAAGACACGGAGAATCTTCCCCCTCTTTTCACCTTCCCTCTGAGTCCTAGTCTGGCCATATCTCCTGAGGGCTGCAGGAAACTCCGAGGACTTTCCAGAGCTCATATCCTCATCTCCTGTCCACAGGTCATCCAGACGTTGAGCAGCCCTGCAAGTCTAGCGTCCGTACCTGGAGCCCCAATTCAGCCGTCAACCCACACACGGTCCCTCCAGCCTGCCCTGAGCCCCAGGGCTGCCACCTTGACCTGAGATTCCGCTACCCCGTGGTCCCCGAGTCTTTGACCGTCTGGGTGACCTTCGTCTCCACCGACTGGGACTCTAGTGGGGCTGTCAATGACATCAAACTCCTGGGTGTCAGTGGGAATAACATCTCCCTGGGGCCTCAGAACGTCTTCTGTGATGTCCCGCTGACCATCAAGCTCCAGGATGTGGGCGAGGAGGTGTATGGCGTCCAGATCTACACGTTGGATGAGCACCTGGAGATTGACGCGGCCATGCTGACCTCCGTGGCAAACAGCCCGCTCTGCCTGGAGTGTAAGCTGCTGCAGTACAGGGTGGTTCGGGATCCTCCTCTACAGGCAGATGTGGCCTCCACCCTGCACTTCACTAGAAGGTTCACAGACACGTAAGTGTGCTCTCTGGACAGGGAGATGATCAGGTGGAGGGCGGGGGGTTGCAGAGGGATGTGAGGAGGGTCAGAGTGTCCTGCACTGGAAGGAGAGTGATCACAGACAGACTCACCCCTGGGGATTTGTCACCTGGCATTGGGTGAGTGATATGGTGGGAAGGACAGCAGACCAAGAGCCACGCGTCCTGAATGCTGGTGGCAGGTCTAACCTGAGACCCTAAGCCTCTCTCACCTCTCACCTCTCTAAGCCTCTCTCACTTTTCCCAACAGTGAAATGAAGGAGGTTGGATGAGATTAGCAATGAGAAAGTCATTTATTAGTAATGAAAATACAAAACCTGGAGTTTGCTAATGATCTCCTTTTAGATTACATAGAAGTGTAATCCTGCACTGTGGTCGCTTTTGAGGAAAGGGTGAAGTTACAGCAGGTTGGCTGGGAACTGGGCATGTTCCCAGATGTTTGCTTAAAAATAATGATGGCTGCTGCTGCTGCTAAGTCAAGTCAGTCGTGTTCGACTCTGTGCGACCCCATAGACAGCAGCCCACCAGGCTCCCCTGTCCCTGGGATTCTCCAGGCAAGAACACTGAAGTGGGTTGCCATTTCCTTCTCCAGTGCATGAAAGTGAAAAGTGAAAGTGAAGTCACTCAGTTGTGTCTGACTCCTAGTGACCCCATGGACCGCAGCCTACCAGGCTCCTCTGTCCATGGGATTTTCCAGGCAAGAGTGCTGGAGTGGGATAACGATGGCAGGTGAGCATAACCAGTAGCCGTCTTTGTTTTCCAGTGTAGAAGAGAGGCTCATGCCCATTTGATTCTCTGGCACCCTCACAGCTCTAGGTCTCCATGATTCTTCTCGGGTGCTCATTGCTTGGATGTGAGATAATGTTTGTTCTTAATATTGCTTTCTCAAGCCGTCTCTCTATCACTTCTTCCTCATGACAGGCACCCCCTTACTATGAAGCCATTAGTGCTTTTCCTCTCTGCCAAGCCATGGGTTAATGTCTTTGCATCTTTGACTTATTTCATCCTCTCCACAACCACAGCCCTAGTCTCCTTCTCATTTTACCGAAGGAAACTGTAGCTTAGAGAGGTGAAGTCACTTGTCCAAGATCACATACTTAGGAAGTGGTGAGATCAGGACTGGAATTCATCCTGGCTCCAAAGCCAGTGCACTGAACCACTGTTCAATTAAAGATGTGATTCCAATTTCTGCTCTAATTTAACACATGAGAGAGCCTTAGCCTCACCTAGTGTGGATACCAAGAGTCTATGAAGTCATATCTGTTGAACCCCATCTCTTCTATGTACAAGCAACATAGACAGGGAACATTTTGAGAACTGAAAAGAACAATAGCTCAGGAGTCAGATACCTTGTGTCTAGCCCCAGCTGGTCCACTTACTCATGCTGGATAAATCAGTCAATCTCTTTGAGTTTTGATTTACTCTCTGTCTGATGAAAATGTTGAAGTCGATGGTAACTATGGGCCTTTTGTTGCACTTTCTCTGGTTCTAAGATGATATAAGGCACAATCTCTGCTCTGTCTGTTTGAAAATATGTGCTAAGCCAGTTATTAATAGAAACCAAGTTCTGGAGGAAACTTTTAATCTCTTTAAGAGACAGAACCACTTTCAGACACTTTACCAGCACTTCCTTTTACAAGGCCGGCAATTAACGTGCACATTGCAAGCAAATCTTGCCCGTTCATTGACTCAGAGATGAAGAACATCTGTTTAAGAACTCAGAGGGAGCCCTTGGTTTGTGTTTGAGGATGTACTTAAAAGACTGTCTTGCCTTGAGAATCCTCCATAACCCCGTCTCTTCCACCTCCTCACTTGTCTAGAATGGTAAAATTCTATAAATATGCATCCACTTAACATTTCTGTATAAAACAAGGAAGAGAAGAAATAATAGATGTCATACAACCTCAACTTAGACACAGCTTTTTTTTTTTTTTTTTTTTTTTAGCCTGGAGTTGTGAGCCTGTAAGAGCTAGCATGGGTTGATAAGTACGGGATGGTAGATTGCACCAAAGAAGTAAAAACACATTGAGTTCTCTTCTCAGCTAAGCCACTAACTTGCTGTATGTTCTTAGACTAGTCACTTACTCTTTCTGGACCTCAGAGGCCTTACATCCACGAGGAGGAGGTTGTACTAGATGAGGGATTCTCAGACTGAGTTGCACATTATAAAACTTAAGGACATTTTAAAATCATCTCCAGCTCATTTACATCCCCATCTCCTCCTTCCTCCTGGTCCTGCCCCAGATATTGATTTAATAGGAAAATGAGGCATAACCCTTAGGCCTTTAACATCTCACTAGTTGATTCTAACTTGCAGCCAAGTTTAAGAACCTCTGCACCAAAGCAGGCTCTTGAAGTATGGCCCAGACCAGCAACATCAGCAGGATCTGAGAACTGAGAAAGGGCAGGTTCTTAGGCCCCAGCCTAGACTGCTGACCAAGAAACTCTGCATACAGGACATCTCCAGAAGATTCTGATGCTGTTTGAAATTTACTAGTTATTATTCTCACTGATCTCTAAGCCCCAGGAAGCTCCAAGTTCTCTTTGCTCATATGACTGACTACTCATTCAATTTACAAGTATGTGTTGAGAACATTCTAGGTGCCGTTGTCTATGCTGGGAGCTGTGGATTTCAGAGAAGACTCGGTCCTCTTTCCTTAGACACTCACACTTGATTGCTGAAGACCTTAACCATTTGGTAAAAATGCCAAGTCCTAGGCCAATTTGCTTCCCAAATCATCACTCTTCAGGTCCAGACTGTGTACCATTTGTCCTTTCATCCTCAACAAATGTGTCTTTGGCCCCGACTATGCTGCAGGCACAAGGGCTAGACTGAGTCCTTCATTGACCTTTTCCTTTTTGTCTTTCTCGAGTCCCAAGGAATTTACTGGAGACCTGGGCTGGGCCAGGCTCCGTTTCCTGACTTGAAAGTTCTTTGAGACTCTGAAAAAATAAAATATCGTTCCAAGTCAACCTACTATTTCAACTCCTTTATCTCTTGGTAATTCGAGTTCTAAACTCCAACACAAATACCTCTTTGTGTGTGTGTGTGTGTGTGTGTGTGTGTGTGTGCTTCACTGCTTTCACATTTTTTCCATATCAAATAAATTGGCTCTTAGACAAGTTCTATATAAAGACTGTTTTGGAGAAAAAGAGGAGGGAGAGAAAAAATGCTTTCTTTTTCTTCCTGACTCAACCCATTACATGATTCCCTTTGACCTTTGTCTTCATTTTTTTCTCTCAACAAAAATATTTATTCTTTCTGTTATCTATACTGGAGATAGTTTCCCAAGGTATGACATTGATGAAGGGAGAGGCTTCTGTACTTACCCGACAGACGCTTCTCGTAGACTGATCGCTCTTGGCCAGCACAAGGCAGACCTGCGGACTGTCTCCCTTAAGTGGAAGCTCTCCATTAAATGAGGTCTGACACTGACAGAGGAAAAGGGGACCTGCACTGACTCCGCTCCTAACTCACCATGTGACGTGAAGGCACGTTGTTTCACCTTTTTTTTTCTACCTGTAAAGTTAGGGGACAACATATAAAGCTTTTCTCTGTGGATAGGAGTTGTTCTTAGGTGATTCATTCTCTTTGGTTGGTTGTTTTTTCAATAGTAAAAGGGACTCAGCAGAGACTGTTTATCTCTGACTCAGTACCCAGCATGGACCTCACTGGTTCTGCATGTCCTAGTGAAAGGTGTAGTTTGTGGATAATGATAACAATAATAATCTAATAAACACTTACTGAATGTTGACTTTGTTTTAAATGCCTTTCACATATTTATGAGGCAGGTAAAGCTCAGAAAAAAAGGCCAAAACTCAGAAGAGTGAATTATCCAACCTAATACAGCTGGTAATGGGAGTAGTTGTTTTTGTTTGGTTGCTCAGTCGTGTCCGACTCTTTGCTATAGCCTGGCAGGCTCCTCCGTCCATGGGATTTCCCAGGCAGGAATACTGGAGTGGGTTGCCATTTCCTCCTCCAGGGGATCTTCCCAACCAGGGATCAGAACCCATGTCTCCTGCATCAGCAGGCAGATTTGTTACCAGTGAACCACCAGGGAAGCCTGGTAATGTCACAGTCAGGTTTAAAACCCAGGTCTAATTCCAAATCTCACCTTCTCAGCCACAATACTCCACCTGCTATAATAATGCAGAGGCAGAATTTTAGAGCTCAGAGCTGCATCTAAGCTGGCTGAAGTTCGAGATACAGAACGCAGAAGACAGGATTACAGTTCACAGGCTACCAGCCCCCAGACCGTTCCTGAGACCTGCTCTTGGAGTCCAGCAACACGGAATGCAAGGCCAGGTCTTTTGTGTCTGGCTGGGAAGGAGTGAGGATCCTTCTGTTTCTGACTTGACTGCCAAGTACTTCTGCACGGGCACCATGCTCCTTGGGTCTGTATTGAATCTCCAGTTGTTGCTAATAAATAAAGACTCTGGATAAAAGTAAACCTTTTTGGCTTGGAGAAAGTGAGATATAAAGCAAACCAGGAACAGCAGATAGCAGCTCACTTTCATTATTCATCAGTTTATCTGTTCATCCATCCATTGTCAATTCAGTGGTTTCTAACCCAAACTTGGAAGAACTGAGCTGTAACTGAGGAATATAAACTCCTCGAGGACTGGATTTTTGCCTCTTTATCTGCTGGTGTGGTCCAAGTGCCTAGAACAATTCCAGGCACACAGTTGACATTCAGTAAATATTTTTAATGATTCTTGAATAAAGAATGGGAAGGGGTTTAGCAGTTGAAGAGAAATGGAGAAGTGGCAATTTACTAAGTAGCTACTATATGTCAAATACATATACTAAGGTCTTTGCTTAGGTGATCTTATTTGACTTAATCTGCACAAAAACTCCACAAAGTAGATGATCCTATACCCCAAATTACAGATCAGAACCTAAAGCTCAAAGTCTATACAGCTATCAAACAGTGTAACTATTGCTAGGGTTTGCACCGAGTTCCATCAGCTTCAATGCTAGTGCTAGTAATTATTCATTCTCTAGTTGAACAAATTTGTGTTGCCTATTCTGGTTGTGCTTCTCTGTTCTTAGAATCACTGATTTAGAGCTAGAAATATTCTCAGAAGTTGTTTCTCCCCACTAGCTTATTTGTCTGCCCAAATTAATTAATCTATCAATTCTTTCATATTCAGGCCTATTAAGGTGCCAACACAATCTCTATTTCACCTCACATCCTTGTTATTCTCAATATAAGTCTTGGAGTAAGTGAATAATGATAAGGGAAGCATGAACTTTCCTGGTGACTCAGATGGTAAAGAAGCCACCTGCAATGCAGGAGACCCTGGTTTGATTTTGGGTAGGGAAGATCCCCTGGAAAAGGAATAGGCTACCCACTCTGGTATTCATGGGCTTCCCTGGTAGGTTAGACAGTAAAGTATCTGCCTGCAGTGCGGGAGACCTGGTTTCAATCCCTGGGTTGGGAAGATCCCCTGGAGGAGGGCATGGCAACCCACTCCAGTATTCTTGCCTGGAGAATCCCCATGGACAGAGGAGCCTGGAGGGCTAGAGTCCATAGGATCTCAAAGAGTTGGACACAACAGAACGACTAAGGACAGCAAAGCACAGCAAGAGAAGGATATATTCCATATGATCTCGGTGGAAACTGTTGTGAATGTGAGTCCACATTTTTACAAATCAAACCCTAAGTCTCTTTCTTTGGATTCCACTTACTCAGAACCCCCATCAATAAGCAGAAACTTTATAGTTCACTCATCAGTTCATTTTCTGGGAGTATATTTGTTGATTCCCATCATGAACCCAAGCACTTTAGAGGCACTAGCAATGCAGTAGTGAACAGAGCAGAGAAGACCCTTACTTTTACTTGATCCTTGTGATGTAGTTGGAAGAGATAAACCAGAGAGCACTACACAGTACCCCAATTGGTTAGAATATAGTGATTTTTAGATAGGTTGTCAGGCAAGTCCTCTGTGATAAGGTAACATTTGAACAGAGACCAGAAGGGTCTCCTCGTGACTTATAATAAAGGCTGGGTGACCTGTCATCATTGAGATCCTACCCTGTTTGGAACAGAAGTGTCTTGTAACATGATCCTTGGTCTTTGATCACTGTCTGACCTATCTTATCTTTTGCTGTGTATGTTTATTCCTCTTACCTGGTTCAGATTCTTAAGTACAAAATTTAGCATGCTTATTTGTAACAGTCAGGGTTCCATGAATGCTTGTCGGCTAAGTGAGTGAAGAATGAGTCAGCAGTAACACAAAGTGAGACCTCTCAGAGACGAGTTTCTTGCCTCCAGATCTAAGCCATAAGATTGACATGTGATTCCATATTAAACATCAAGGATTGGGAAATGTTAGACCACCTGAAACAGGTGGCCCTTGCATGCTGTTTCTGTGACTCTCAGCTGAGTCACCATTTCATTGTTTCTCTTAGGGCCATTTCTTTTCCTGGCGCTCTCTGTATATCACTTAGTCATATGTTTTTTGTTCTTATATATGTTCCTTTTTTTCTTTCATTCATCAACCAAGTAGTGAAAATCTGTAATTCAATCATGTTTGGTAATAGCTCCTATATTCACAGATATTAACTAGGCATCTTGCTCCTGTGCTATGCTCTACACTTGAACTAGAGAGCCCTGATGCCTGGCCTTATAAGTACACAGTTTAAAGGGAGAAACAGGGAAAAAAATGAGGTGACTATGCTGGAGCATGAAAAGTGTGTGGGGTGAGGAGCATAAGAAGGCTATATAAAACACAAGAAGGGTCTTTAACCCAGCTTGAGATGATTTAGGAAGGTTTCTTGGAAGAAGTTACATCTGTCTAAGTTGAGACCTGAAAGAGGTAAGAGTTGATTATTGAAGAAGTTTGCCATAGGATGGATGGTTGAAAAATGGATGCTCATCAAAAATTGATAAATACATAAACAAATGAATGAATGAGTGAATGGATGGACAAATTTAATGTGCTTTCTGGCAGGAGAGCATGTCCAATCTCCAATCACATGTAGAGTTTGGAGGAGGGTATGTAGTCAACTGGACTGTCTATCCTCTTTGATCCTTAAGTCTACTTGATTCCTTTTGACTGCTAAATAATATTCCACTGTAGGAATGTGCTACAGGTTATTTAACTGAACCCATGGTCACGACTACTCAACAAGTGGAAGTGTTTTGTCTTTGCCCATGAGATGGTTGAAACATGACTTTTCATTGGTGTTCCTATGATTGAGCACCTTTTCAAATATTGACTGGCTTTGCATCTCCTCTTCTGTGACTTGTCTATTAACATGTTTAAGTGCTGTCTGATTGTTAATCTTATCATATGTCAGTTTTCCTAGCTGCTAAATTGGGATTTTAATGTCGGCCCTCCTGCATATCCATCAGCGTTCTTGGAATCTAGGGTAAAATGGGTAGTCAAGAATGAACTAGCATTTATGAAGGAGTTACTCTTAGAAATCATATACTCATCAATATCTTTCTCAAATGCCCCTTGGATGGAAACCATGCCACCTTTGAAGATACAGTGTTTAATAAAAACCAACCCAGGTTCTGACCTCAGCGGAGTCTAGTCTCTCTGTTAAGCACCATTACATATGCAGGTACCGTCTAGTAGTACTAGCTTCACTACTCCTAATAATCACCATATAGAATATACTTCATATATGCTCAGTCGTGTCCAACTCTTTGCGACCCATGGATTGTAGCGACCAAACTCCTCTGTCCATGGGATTTTCCAGGCAAGAATACTGGAGTGGGTTGCCATTTCCTCCTCCAGGGGATCTTTCTGACCTAGGAATCAAACCTGGGTCTCCCACATTGCAGGCAGGCTCTTTACCTTCCAAGCTGCCAAGGAAACCCTCAGGAAATACTTCATATATGCTTAGTAGTTTTTATAAGCCCACCAATGAGATATAGGTATCAGTATGCTTTATTTTTAGATGTGTAAGGTCAGACTCAAAATGATAAAGTCATTCAGTCATTCATTTAAGGTCTTACAGTTAATAGATGCTGGAATCAAGTTTTACATCTCCTTGCCTGACCCTAACAGACAAGCCTGGCAAACTATAGAGTGTAATCATTGTTATGACAGAAAAAGGATAAGGTAGTATCTTGATGAATGGAGAAAGTAGATGTTAAAACTAGTTTTTCTTGTTTCCAAGAAGCGAGAGAATAAACACACACAAGATAACTTCTTTTCTATCTAATTTTTGAACATTTAAGCAGATGAGAAAAAGGAGGCTTGACAAACTGTGGTCATGGTCAGACCAGCAAGGTTTCCAAGAAGCTGTGGCTGAAAGCCATGCCTTGCTTGCATTCTGATGTTCTGTCCATCGGGACAGAGGAGCGCATCAGGATTGGTAGCTATTTCTACAAGCCCAGAACAAATACCTCTGCTCCTAGCTCAGGCTAGCAGTGTACATAGTCAGCACAATCTTCCTCTATTTCTGGAAGCTGGGCATTATCCACCTACAACTCCCTCTCATCCATCTTAGGCCAAGTACCTCTCAGAATGAAATACGGGCTCTGGGAACATTAAGCAAAAGGGTTTAGCAAAATCAACGGATCTCCAGGATCAGCAGCAGCCATGGAAATGCTCTCTGTCTGTAAGTTCCCTCCTGATTTTGAACATGTGAAGAGCCCCTGTTTGGTGCTGATACCATTGAGATCACTCATCTATGGATCAGTCTGATGCATTCCTTGACTTTTAAACCAGGTCATCATTCTAGTGTCTCTTTGACAGATAGTAAGACTCAACTGAAGTTAAGTGTTGAACTCAAGCCTCCGTTGATAAGTGTATTCATTCATTTAGTCAGCCTTTTAATACGAAGTAACTTCTGCATGTTAATCTCCACACTGGCACTATAATTCTGAATCTTATAATTGGTTAGGAAGGCTGGTCTGAATAATTGCCCAAATAAAAATATAATTACAGACTGAAGATTATTATTATGAGAGGTTATAATAGAGCATAATTCCCTCTTAAACTAAGAGGGGATATACAGAAGACAAGACTGGAGATGCAAGCAAGGGCAGGATGGTGAAGGGAGGTTATGTTATGGAGATTGGATTTGTTCATTGGGAAGTGGAGGGCTAAACCCAGCAGATCTGTATTTTTATAAAATTGCTCTTGGTACTCTTGAAGAAAAGGTTGAGGAAGAGTGAGAAAAGCCATTTAGGGACTGTTGCTAAAGTGCAAACCAGAGATGATTATTCACAGGAGAAGCGGATGAATTGGAGGAATGCTTACAATGGAGAACCTGCAGGACTTGGACATGTATTGGCCTCAAGAGTTCTGAGAAGGAGCTGTGCAGTGACTCCTGGGTCTCTGGTTTGAGTATCTGGAATGAGGGAAATGTTATTTCCTGACGTGGAGGAAAGATTTTAATTTCGTGTTTTATTACAGGGTGGGGTGGATCAAGCGCTCCCTTGGAAAACAATGAGTTGGTGAAGCTGGGTTGCACGGGGTGTCCTGATGCCACCTGCTTCTCTATGCACTTGCCATTCTCCCTGTGGGTTGGCAGGATGGGCTGGACTTAGTGGTGCAGCACCCCTTCCTGATTTTTTAAGAAAACAAATGACTAGGAAAGAGAAGGAAAATAACAGCCGTCAGAGTAATCACAGATGTGGGAAGAATGGAGGAATTTATCTCACACTGGGCATTGGCAAGAGGAGTGGACAAAATCCATTCAGTCTGTGCTCAGAGCCGATGAGAGTCCTCAGGACAGAACTTAATGGGTTTTATGTTGTGTCTGTTAAAGCAGGAACCTCAGACATGACTTAGGAGAGACTGAATTCAGAATCGGGAGATCTGCTTCCCAGGCCAGCACACAAGGGCCTTGCTGCGTGACCCTGGCCAGATTCTTTCAATGCTTTCGAGCCTTAGCCCTGATCCCTGGAAAAAAAAAAAGGGGGGGGTGCTGATTCCTGTCCACACAGTCTCACAAGGGGTGTCCTGAAAAACTAATGAGCTGATGGACTTGCAAGAACATGATGCAATCTGGGGGACTATAAAGACTGAACATGATTCTTCCTATTGTTTGGTTTTCATTAGGGTTGTTCTTGGCCTGGCCAGAGAGTATTTGTGAAAGACAGACACACAGACACGCACAGACACACAAATGAAACTGTTTCCCGGTCAGCTCTACCCAGAGTTCAGTGCTGGATTTGGAGGCAGGAAAGATAGTTGCGCTTTAATCTCTGTAGCTGAGCTAAAGAAGAAGAGAGAAAACCCACGACGGGCCGGCCCTGGAATCAGGAGACCTGACTTGGCAGGGCTGATCTCCTGAGATTGTGATATATTCCTGGCCCACGACTCCCCAGTTGTGGGCCAGAGTCCCCCCACCCCCACCCCTCCTATGAAATGAAGGCCTAGGTAGATGACTCTCAAAGTCATTTCCAGCTCTGGCATTCTGTTCAGACCCTCCTGAAGCGCCTACCTGCCCCGAATGTCTAATTCAGAAAGAGAGAAGAGAGCAAGCTGCATGGTCCCTGGGAGCTCAGAGACTGGCCGTCTGTAAAGAAACCCTTCCAGGTGCACTGGGGCCCCCAGAACTCCTCCCTGACCTACTCTCTCTCTCTCTCTGAAACTTCTCCAAGCTCTCCATCTGGGACAGTTTCAGAATGCATTGGTGCATTTTTTTTCCTGTTCCATGACATTGCGGCTTGACAGTGAGATGCCAGAGATGGGAACTAGGCTGCATTTCCTGCATGATCTTAGCTTCTCGTGCAAGGACAGGCATGAAGCAGATTGCCAATAAACGTAGGTCAGTAAAGGCATGAATGGATGGGTGAGCAAACACTTTGGCAGATCAGTAAGTGGTCAGAAATCTGTGATGATACAGATGATACCTGGAATATTGGATGTCTTCCTCTAAACGTGTCAACTGGAGCAAAAGGAGTAAAGAAAACCTCACAGCTTGGCCTCCTTCTCCTCTTTGGGCCTCAGTGTCCTTATTCCTCAAGTCAAGGGATGAAGCCAAGTGATGGAAGTCAGCCTGCCATTTGCTCCGAGGGCATGGATTTAGCGCTGTCCTCGCCCCATGCCGAGCAGTGGAGATTAAAGGAGGAACCATCCCAGTCCTCTGGGAGCTTCATCTCACTAATATGAGAAGGGGACACCTAAGCGTTAACAAAAGTGAGAAAAGTGTTACATTAAGAGAAGCAACAGGGCTAGGAGATCCTCACTTGGCTTAAAAGTCAGCAAGACCCTCCGAGAAAAGGTGGCATCTTGCCTGGAAGATTCCATGGATAGAGGAGCCTGGTGGGCTACGGTGCATGGGGTCACACAGAGTCGGACACGCTGAGCACACAGGCACGCTAAGGCCAGGCCACTTAGATGGGGGTGGTGGTGGGGGGTGGCGCTGTTTGTTCCTGCTGACTGCGGGGCAGATTTGGAGGAGGGCAAGGGTTTGAGCAAAGAAGCCAGAGAGAGTGAGAGGAGGAGGTCTGTAGCAATGGTTCTGGAGTGCCAGGCTCAAGGGCCTGGACTTCATCCTGAGCGTAGTGAGGAGCCACTCGATGTCTTCAGGTAAGAAGGATCCTGATGAGATTTGGTTTTAAGACCGCTCTCTGGCTGTGTGCGGCCACCAGAACCGTAAGTGGTGAGAGAGGCTAGGCAGTGTTGCCGACAGTGAGGCAGAAGGTGGCCCTGACCTAGGGCCGTCAGGGCGGGAGCAGAGGGACCTGGCTGGTCGAGGGGTTGGCAGTGCTGATGGATGGAGGGACCCCATGGTGGGCAGAGGGAGGAGGCAAAGGACTGGGTCCTTGAAGTGCCTGTGGTACTGGGGTCACTGAGTCACGTGATGGGAAGACAGAGGGATGTTTGTTTCTGGAGGAGAGGAGGAGGAGGAGAAACGGAAATGTTCCCATCACCAGTCTCTGAATCAGCGGCAGGCAGGCAGCTTCAGTTGGCTTTGAACCGTGACATTTCTATATATAGATTCAGGAGCAGTGGAGGTGAGCTTGTGCATGTGCGTGCGTGTGTGTATGCACATATGCATGTGTGTGTGTGTGTGTGTGTGTGTGTCAAGGGCAGGCAGACAGGACCTGTGAGACTACCTGTTTTCATCATCCATTGATTCTCAAAGTGTTGTCCAATGTTCTCAAAGGTCCCTAGGGAGGGTCGTGGGGTTAATCTTCTGTCGCACTAATACCCACAACGTTACAAGGCATGGGCTTTGTTTTCTACCCAGGATTAATCATTCACTCATGGGCTTTAATACAAGCCAAACACCACCTTGCTGAGCCTCATGCAGAGCAATGCCAGGTCCCCTTCCATCTTAGCGCCAATGTTCACATTCCTGTTGTCAGAATGGGAAGCAGAGGTTTTTTTGCCCCAGCTTCAGTCTCCTATAAACGAATGATTTGAAATCTGCCATCTAAGGATGTTAGTCAGAAAACACCAGGAAAGCTGGGCTCTGCCGTTAATTTTCTGTATGACTTGGGGCAATGAGTTTCCTCCTCTCTGGCCTCGAGTATCCAGCCCACAGGGAGACAGTGAGTGCGGGATAGCCGAAGCCTGATTCCTACATGTCTGTGTGTCCTTCTTGTGCAAAGCTAGTTGCATCCAAGCTCCATCCCCAAGTTTTCAGCAGAGAGAATTCTGGGCACTGCCACCTCCTACTGTCTAGGAATCAGACTCAAACGCTCTTGGACTCAAGAGGAGCACTGAAGCACTGACCCTCTACGAATGAGAGCACTGGACCCGGAGAGGGGAAGCCACGTCCTCACTGCCCTTCGACGGCAGAGTGGGGACTTGAACCTGCGGCTTCCTGATTCCCAGTGCATGTGCCCCGCAACGTAGAGGGCTGAGGTTTGGCCAGACCTGGGGATTCAATAGCTCTGAGCTCAACTCTCTCTGATCACGAAGGCGCCTCCGTCGGCTGCTCGGAGTGAAATCATAGCAGGCAGACGCTGGTAACGTCATGGCAGCTGGTGCTGGTGGGAGGGGGGTGCTATAGGAAATGAGAGGACGCATTTGGCCCAGCTCCGGGTCCACGTGACCCTCCGAGAGCCCTCATCTCCAAACAAACTCAATCTTTTAAGTTCAAGTTCTCCCTCTCGTCAGAAACGTGACTTCCTGCTCCTAAGAAGCCCGGCTTACAAAAGGGGCTTGACGGACCCCGTGGACATCAAATAGCTCTTACAAAATAGCGTTTTGATGAGTTAAGTGTAAATGAATCAGAAACATAAGGATTACATTTTCCCCAAGCGCACATGGGTTTCAAAATTCGAGGGGAAATGGCGTTTGCTAGCTGCACGCGGAGACTTTCACCGAATCCAAAGCATTCCTGGGGAGGGTGAGGGCTGCGGGGGGTGGTGATGGTGGTGTGGGTTGGGGGAGGGAGAAGAAAGAGACGCCCAGCCCCCAAAGGGTTTTAGATGTGGTGCCAAATTCGAAAATGCTGTGGGGCTCACCCTCTGCCAGTAATAAAATCGCTGGCCACCCAGTGAGGCCAAGGGGAGGAGAAAGCAGGCTGCCTTCCGCGCTGGCCCCGAGTCCTCCACCACTGTGTTCCCTTAGCGCCGCTCCATCACCGGCTGTCACCGGTCCCCCCTTCGGCTCCTGGCCCCGGCGTGGCCTCGCGTTCACACTGCGCCCAGAGCCTTGTTTACCTCGCACGGTATCTGGTGTTTCAGCTCCCGGGGGTCTTGGCGACCGGTCAGCTTGTCACAAGCCCCTGCTCTGTAATCAAGAGCCCTGTCCATCACCAGCATGGGTGTTTTGGGAAGCTGTCACACATTGCCTTTGGTTGCGTTCAGGAAAAACAAGAGTCCCTTGTAGTCCTTTTCCTCCCTCCTTGCTTTAATGCTATCCAGGTGTGGCGTTTCCCCCAGACTGGGAAATGTCTTCCCTTCAAATCTCCGCCGGACGCAAACAACCAGCTAGCTCTCAGGCCTGCTGTTACCTTATCCCTGGGTTTGAAACTCGGAATCTTTTTCTAATTTCCACGTTGCCCCTCCATTCTTTGTCCTGTATTTTATTGCACTGCACCAAGAAAGTAGAAAATCATTTCAATTGGTGGTAAAAGATGATTAAAACAAAATAACAAAGGCCTTGGCTGCAAACTGTTAGTTTTATTAAATTTGCTACTGTGTTGTAAATTGGTACCAGGGCAAACCTTTGGACAGTTATTTCAAAAGCTGCTGGAATTCATCAGTTGAGTGTATACATCTGCTCCTTTCTGAGGCTTATGCAGAGTGAAGGCAGCGTCGTCTGCATGGAAAGAATGAGTTTGTGTTACCTGCGTAAGAGGGGTGGACCCGAGTCCCATTGGGAGGGATACACACGCCCAGTGGATTCTCAGATCCATTCTCATTCTTTCTCATTCTTTATTCATTTAATCCAGACCACAAGTTGGAACTCACAGCAGTCACCAAGCGTGGATGGACATTGTAAGACAAAAGTTCATTTTCCCAGACAAAGATTATTTTCTTGGCTTCAGAATCTCAGTATTCTGAGATGCACAGCTTTAATAAAAGGACGCTTGAATGGAAAGAGCCAGTCTACCAGGTGCAGGTCTGGTAGGAGGGTAGGTGGTGGTGGAGTTAACCCAGCCTGGCTGAAGACCTGGGTGCTAGTCTGATATCTTAACTCCTGTTAAATCATCTACATTCTGACTTATCCAGCTGGAGACGGGGGCCTAAGGAAACCATTGCATCCAGCCCCCTGCTTTTACACTTGTGAGTTCTCGTCGTTCAGTGACTTACGCCGCAATATCTTCCTCAGAGCCTTCCACCATTTACCGCACACTCTCAGCTGAGCATTGTCATTGAACTTTAGCACTTCCTTTGATTTAGCTGGAAGGCCAGTCTTAATGCGCTGTTCTTTCTCTCAAAACCTTTGCCTGTGTCCTGTTCTGTGCAGCTCCTAATGAATACCATGCTCATCATTTAAGTCTTGACATTTTCCCTGTGTGCACTATCTCAAACTGTTAATTCCTTCAGCAGATATTGTTGGAAACCTCGCCTGTGCCGAGCACTCTGCCAGGTACAGAGATGTAGCAGTGAAAGGCTAATGTTTCTTTTTGTCCTAAGAACACTTTAATATACACCAGGGAAGACATCTGATTGCAACAAAGGGTGCTGAGTTTTATAATCAATTACGGGGGGAGAAGGCAATGGCACCCCACTCCAGTACTCTTACCAGGAAACTCCCATGGATGGAGGAGCCTGGTGGGCCACAGTCCATGGGGTCGCGAAGACTGAGCGACTTCCCTTCCACTTTTCACTTTCATGCATTGGAGAAGGAAATGGCAACCCGCTCCAGTGTTGTGCCTGGAGAATCCCAGGGACGGGGAACCCTGGTGGGCTGCCGTCTATGGGGGTCGCACAGAGTCGAACTCGACTGAAGTGACTTAGCAGCAGCAGCATGATGTGGGAATAAACTACCCATCGCGTCTGGGCACTGTGCTAGATGTTGTCAGATTCCCAGAGGAGGAATCAACCTAACAGTGTTAGGAGTCTTCCCTTTCTCATCCTTCTAACCGCTCTTGGACCCTCTTTTCTGTTGGTGCTCTTTAATTCTTCCTTGAATTACAGTCAAACTGTATTTGGCTTATCCTCTTTTTTGCCCACTGAACTATTTGAGAACAATGATGTTGCCTTCTTCATCTTTGGAATGACTCCTACCAGAAGCTTCTTACATCCTTTTTATTTGACTTGCACAAGGAAAGCAAGGTTGGGAGAGGAGAATTAATTCATCTAAAGCCACAACCAAAGTTAATGGAAGGACCATGGTCATCTTTCCTGACATGTGGTCCAGGTGACATCCACAGTGATGTCAAAATGCCTTCCGAGTTGTCCCTTCCCAAAGGCAGAGGATAGTCTCTGCTTCAGATAATTAACAACTGCCCTCTTCCAATAAAACCTAAGCCCAAAGGACCTCTCAACCTAGAACAAAAATCAAGTGCTCTCATAAAAATTCAGGGTGATACCCAAACAAAATTGGAATTAGGAGTTTATTATTACTGCATATGGCGGGGGGGACAACTGAGTGTATGAATGTTAAGAAATCCTTTGGAGAAGACCACTCAGCTTCTGGGATTCAGTGAGGAAGGCTATTTTGCTGTAAGTTTTACTTCTCTTTAATCACTTTAGAATATGGCAACATCTAGCATAGTGCCCAAACCTGAAGGGTAGCTTATTCCCACATCATTCATCCCATGGGGAATATTTGGTCTTTCTGCCTTTCCCTCAAACCAGATATCTCTACTGCTACCAAAACAGTCTTCTTCAGAACAAAGGTGGCTGCGTCTTTTGCCTCAAAAGCCATTTCTCTCTTCTTCTGGTTGCAGAACAAAGGTGCTTTGCCTCGAAAGCCATTTCTCTCTCCTTCCCGTGGCATGGTTTCTCCTTACGCCTCCTGTCAAGCCAGTATACCTTCTCTGAGAAGTCTTTCCAGACTCCGCCTCTGTGTCTGATACTGCCTGTGCTCGCTATAGACCTGTTACCCTCTTTAAGCCATGTGACAGCCATTCATTTTATTGTCTTTTCTTCCTCACAAGCCTCTGAGTATGCTAAAGGCAGGACTATATTTTATTGATCTTTGAGTTCCGGAAACCTAGAAGTTGGGGCAACTCAGTGCATGCTATTTGGATGAATGGATGGATCAGCCAGGGAAATGATATACACATATTTATTCAGGATTTGAAAAAGTGGTCAAAGTCTCATGAAAGTAATTAGATAGCATAAAGCTAACTAGCTGGACTTACTTCTCCTGTGCCCTTTTTTCATGAACACTGAAGATGAAATGGACTTCCCTGGTGGCTCAGCTGGTGAAGAATCTGCCTGCAATGCGGGAGACCTGTGTTCGATCCCTGGGTTGGGAAGATCCCTTGGAGGAGGGAAAGGCTAGCCACTCCAGTATTCTGGCGTAAAGCACTCCATGGACAGTATAGTCCATGGGGGCACAAAGAGTTGGACACAACTGACTTTTACTTCACTTCAAAGATGAAATAGTATTGACATATTTGTGCACTTACATTCATAGAAAATTGTGTGTGTGTGTGTGTGTGTGTGTGTGTGTGTGATAATACATAAAAAGATACGTGAAGGGTGCTGACCAGAAGGCTCTTCTTTTAAAACGTTGTTTATTTGATTACTAATGTTTTTTTCTGTGGTGGGCACTGCCCTGGGTCCCCGTTGCTGCGGGCAGACTTTCTCCAGTCGCGGCAAGTGGAGGCCCCCTCTGGTGGCAGTGCTCAGGCTTCTCACTGCGGTGGCCTCTCTGGTTGCAGAGCATGGGCGCCTGGGCGTGCCTGGATTCAGTAGGGGTGGCGCACAGGCTTAGTCGCCCTGTAGCAGGTGGGATCTTTCCGGACCAAGGATGGAACCCATGTCCCCTGCATTGGCAGGCGGATTCTTAGCTCCTACACCACCAGAGAAGTCTGGAGTATTCTGGATAGCAGCTTCAATGTGATGGAATTTGATATAATTTTACTTTATTTTAATTATTTATATAGTGCTTTAATTTGTTAAAGCAAGCATGGGTGATCTTTAAGGTTAGAAAAAAAAATAAAGCAGTTGCGATAATGTTACTATCCCTTCTCAATTAAAACAAAAATCAGTTCTTGCTCTAGCAATATGCTAGTGCTTAAGCTATTTGTTCCATAACTCTACATAAGCAATAAAATCTACTTTAGTTTGAGCTGTAGCTTCCTAAAAGACTTTAGAACTACAAGAGGAGCTTGTCTTATCTTCAGATATTTGCAGTGGTCTATACTTGACTGGCAATTAATGCACTGCTCACTAGTGTATACTTATCCAAGGAGTCCTCTCAATATCATGGGAATGTCAAGGGTTCTAGAGTCAAGTAGCATGATTTAAATTCTGCTTTATAATTATTATCTCCCTCACCTTGGGCAGATCACTGAACTACACTCAACCCCAATTGAACAGTGCAAATGATTTCTATCTTTCAGGTATATATTAGTAATTGTATATGAAAATGTGGACTAGCAAACTAAAAATATTTCTAGTACAAACATCTATCCAGTCATTTGAGATAAAATAAACTGATGTAACTAGCATCCTTCAAAATGCATGACAGATCAGAGCATATATATATATATATATATATATATATAAACATATATATATGTTGCTACAAGCAAATAATAAAATAGAACTGAGAACTAGACAGGTTAGCTCTGAATCTAGTTTTATTGATGTAGTTTGGACAAGGGAAAGCCTTCAGTTTGGCAAGTGAGTAGACTGAATATTCTCACTTATTCCAGGAGAGGAGATTTGGCCCTGAATCTCTGAAGAGTGGGAAATTGTATCTGATGGCTTCAAAATGAAGTTAGGACTTCTGAAAGTTACATGCTTAATGAAAGGGTGTATTTGGGGGAAATATCTATGTCTATGTCGTCTATCTCACAAAGATTTGAGATTTGGGTTTACATTGCTCACTATGGGCTGGGAATGCCTGAACTGAAAAAACTAACTGGAAGCAAATGAAGACGATGAGTTCTAGATGAATGATGTTTCAAGGCTACCTAGAAATCATCCTCTGAGAGGGAATGTAGACTTGACCTTGGGAAACACATGATTCCTCACAGATTAAAACCCAATGAACATGAGTTGACACGTCAAAATTTTAAAAACACAAAAACATAAAAACTTAAGAATAAGGGTCAGAAATCAACATCAGTTTTTATTAAATTTTGACATTGATAATAAGTGTGTACATTCATATTTTTGTGTAACCAGGAAAAAGAAATAGTAAGAAAGTATAATCTGTAAAAATTAGATGGACTAACTAGGGGTAAAGAGTAAAAATAAAGAGATCCAGTATATCCAAAGGAAGGAAAGAAATGGAGGAAATAAATAAGCAAGGAAAAAGGATGGCAGATTGAAAGCATAACAAGATGGGATAAATTAATTAATAGTCACCACACTAATCAGATTAAAGTCGACTGTGAAGATGTAGATTTTCATGTTGGATTTAATTGAATATAAATTCACTGAAAGGTTAAAGGTAAAGGAATGGAAAATATTTGCCAGGAAAAAACTAACCAAAACACACTAATATTAATATCAGGCAAAAGAAACATTAAGACAAAAAAGTTTTTTCTAAGATATAGTGATTACCATATAATGATAAATGGAAGTTATATTATGGTTTTGAGCTTGTATATACCAAATAACATGCCCTGAAACTATATATATTGACTATGACACCTTTGGGAAAAAAAAGGTGATAAATCCACAGTTGTATTATAATATTTTAACATACTTTCTCAATAATTAATAGACTAAGCAAAAAAAAACAATAGAATAATAATCCAGTTGACTTTGAACAACACACACAAAAATGTGTTTCATCTGACAAAACTATATAGAACCCTGCTACTGAATTAAGTATAAATATTTTCTTCTAGAATGTATAGAACATTTTTTTTTTGAATTTATTATATTCTGGGACACAAAATGACAACAGGAAATATCAAAGAATAAGTATCACATAGAACAGTATTTCTGTCCACAACACAACACATAAATATATAAGCTAGTAAACAAGCAGACAGGTGAATAAATGCAGAGGGTTAAGACATCTTTTTGATCAATTAAGTGTATGATCAAAACAGCAAGAAGTCTTCTGTACGATACTGTGTGTGCTTAGTCGCTCAGTCATGTCTGACTCCTTACGACTCCCTGGAGTGCAGCCCACCAGGCTCCTCTGTCCCTGGGGATTCTCCAGGCAAGAATACTGGAGTGGGTTGCCATGCCCTCCTCCAGGAAAATCTTCTCAGCCCAGGGATCAAACCCAGGTCTCTCTCATTGCTGGCAGATTCTTTAC